>CM030791.1:30947600-35747600 GCA_018127125.1 Rhododendron griersonianum | reverse complement strand
TATGCAAACGGTGTGACTTTTAAACCCATGAGACTAGAAGTCTCACCACGGTCTCAAAGTATTCAAACCTAGTCGCTCTGATACCAATTTGTCATGCCCTCGATTTTCAACATCAAAACATACATTTAACTATTCTCCGAGAGTCCGATACGCAACTGAATACGTATATCCGTACACCCCCACAAACATACGTACAACCTTAATAACAAAACTATTCTTTTACACACCAAATGATTTTTTTTTGAAATTTTAATAATTTGCAAGTCTCTACATATTAGTAACTCTATTTGTAAATCTTTTGATTAAACAGTATTGTAAGCTCATTACTCGCTTTGACCTTTGGTACTTATATTAATTCGGGCCTCGGAGCCAAAATTGTAATCTTTTGGATACTATTGGAGGATGAAGTGAAATTATGGAAATAGAAATGGCAAACTCTTTGGGGTATTGTACAGATATCTGTGAGGTTTTGTCTATGAAAATCCTTTATATTTATGTTGAAAATCGAGGGTGTGACAGGCTTCACGGGTGAAGAAATGATGTTGAGGCCATGTGATCAATGTTGCGGCCGACAAATGGATTCTCCTAGGATATTGTATTTCTGTCTGAAAGGCTATTTGGCTCTGGATTGGGTCCTCTAAGTGGCTAAAAGTTCTTACCGAAAGTCCTAAGGTTCACGAGAAGTCAATCAGAAATCACTATATCCATATCATCATCGGGATGATCCCCAAGGTGGGACTTGAAATAATCGTTAGGCCAAATTGGGGTGTCTACAGATGCCCCTCTTTGACTGAACTTAGATGGATCGTGAGACATGTTTAAGTAAGAGTCAAAGCTGTAAAAGCATCTCAATTTGGTCCAACCACTTTTCCAAGGGGTTTTTGAAAAAAAAAGGTTTTAGTTATGGTTGGGCCGGGTGGCTGCCTACGTATTCCACAAGGGAAATTCAGACCAACCGTAGTTCGGGAGGGCAATAAAGAAAAATAAAAAGTTTGGAGGGTTAGAAACAGAAGACATACCTTCGCTCTTTAAAAGTCGTAGTGCGACGTACCTAGGCTAAGCCAGGATTTTGGTGGAGGATAGTTCAAGGAGCAAGGGGCTGCCGAGGAAATTTTTGCGGAGAGCATCCTTAGTATTTTGGGGTAGATCGATACACAGCGGGTGAGTCATTTGCTTTTCTTGATCACCCTTACTTTGACTATGGGAAGCTCGGTAGAGTAGCCTATCCTTGCGAATGAGCTGGAAGGAATTGATGTAATTGGGTGGAATCCAAACCATCTTCTGGAGATGAATCGGATGCCAATTTTAAGATATGGGGGTCACAAGGCCAGTAACTAGATCATGGAGCATTGAGATGAGAGAACCGAGGCACGGAGCCAGTTGCAATCATGAGGCGAGAGCCTGAAGTGTCGGAGCTTAGAGCTTGACTTGATAGAACCGAGGCGTAGAGTCGATTGCATTCTGATGGTCTGTGCACGGAGCTTTCTCATCATAAGTTTTGGCATAGAGCCAAAGGATTGAAGCGCTGGACCGATCAATAAAACTGAGGCATTGAGCCAGTTGATTGCAGGATTGACCTGTTTCATGAGAGATAGAGATGCAAAGTGTGTATATGATGATGGTGGTGGTTAGATGTGAACAGATATGATGACGATGCAGACTCGATGTGATAATGGTGATGCAATTGATGCTTATGTGCACGGGCCCATGCGTGTGTGTTTGTTTTAAGCATAGAGCTTCTTTCAAGTTTTGGACTTGAGCATTCAGAGCGTAGAGCTCGAGCATTCGGACTGCAGAATCCGAGCATTCAAAGTACAGGCTTTGAGCATCCACAAGCTTTGAGCATCTAGTACGCGGTGGTTGGGCATCCAAGCATAGAGGTTGAGCATTCAAGTGTAGAACTTGAGCATCCAGTACATAGTGGTTGGGCATTCGAAGAGCTTCGAGCATTCAAAATGTTGGATTTTGAGCATTCAAGCGTAGAGCTTGAGAACAGATGATATCTTCCTGATTGGGGCAGCATAGAGCCTGCTGAGAATTGTTACGGTGTAGAGCCAGTTGAGATAGTGGGCGTAGAGCCGCTGAGTTGACGGGCGTAGAGCCGCTGAAGTAGCGAGCGTAGAGCTGCTGAGATGGTGAATATGGGCATAGAGCCACTAAGATGGTGAATATGAGCGTAGAGCCGCTGAGATGACTAGTATGAGCATGGAGCCGTTGAATGAGTGAGCGTAGAGCTGCTGGACAATTAATGAGCATGGGCGTAGAGCCGCTGATAGTGGTAGTGAGCTTGGAGCTGCTGAGGTAGCGAGCGTAGAGCCGCTAAGTGATAATAGGCGCAGAGAGCTGCTGAATAGAGCTACTGGGAGGAGTGGAATTACTGAGAGGGAGCTGTTGAGATGGTGAGCATAGAGCTTGCTGAACGGCTTGAGAAGTGAGCATGTGGTGCTGCTGAATGAACACGGATCTGTTGGGTGATCACGATGGTGAGCACAGGGCCACTGAGTGAGCTTAGAGCTGCTAATGGTGAATGCGGGCGTAGAGCCGCTGAGCGAGCGTAGAGCTACTGATGAAGTTGCTGAAGTGATAATGAGCGGGGAACCGCTGAACCGTTATGGGTGTGGAGCCGCTGAGTAGTGGGCAGGAGAGCCTGTCGAATATGAGCGTAGAGCTGCTTGAGATGATGTTCTTCACGGTAGTGAGCATGGCACTGTTTGGGGAGCGTAGAGTTTATAGTTTGGTCAAGTGACCAGCATCTGGTGAGCTTGCTGCTGCGGAGAGAGAGCTTCTTTATGCTCGGGCATGCCCCCAAGGCTGATTCAATCAATGTTCATCATTGGTTTTGTTGGTCATGGACCCAAAACCTCATTTTTGCTTGAATTGGTGCACTAAGCAAGATCTGCTGCTATTGTAGGAGACTGATTAGGAGGCCAAGAGATCGATCCAGCGGCCAATTAATGGATGTCTCGGCCGAATAATTGATGACTCGGCCGTGTAATCGCTTGATTTCCAGAGTTCTATGAAAGGCCAAGACTTCGGCATTTCATTTCATTTCTTCCCTTTCTCTTCTTTCTTCCCCTCTGTTCTGTTCCGTAGCCGAGGACTCTTCGTCTTCTCAGCCTTTTCCTTCTTCGTCGAGCCCGATCAATGGGCGATGCATGGGTACAGCCGGTGATCGCGGAGGGAGACCGCAACGTTCTTGATCCTGTCTTGATGCTTGATTAGGGACCCTCGCGTGGGGGGCTTGCTTCCATGATGTGGAACTCTTAGGGTGGTGCTTGTACGCGATATGGTGATTTTTCTGGGCCACATGGTGTCTCTTTTGCGCCGCAGTGCTTCTTTGGTACACGTGGCCCCGGGGGTGTCCTTTTCTTTTTTGCAGCTGGTCTTTGGTGTTCGGACCACCAGAGGATTCGGCATCCTCTTCTCCTTCTTTTCTGTTTTTTTGTTTTTCTTCCTGCGTAGGTTAGTTTGACAGAAAACTGATGTATAGTTTGTTTAGGAAATGTGGGATGATTCACCTTGTGATGTAAAAAGCTTTCGATTATATGAAATGAAATCTTTTGCTCTGATATGTGATTGCATATACTGCATTTATGTTGTTTTGCACCATTTTTGTTTAGTATGAGATTTGTTTTCTGATGAAAATCCGGTGAATTGAACAGAACCATGGAAGTTCTCTGTAAAACAGTCGTTCTGGCGGTCGAGCCGTTGATTTGACAGCCAAGGGATCGGTTCGTCTACCTGGTTTTGACTTTGAGTCAACCTTGATTTTCATGGCCAGGGAATCAATCCTATGGCCGTTATATCGAAGTGCCAGCCGAGAGACCGACTCGATTAATGTGGATTTAGAATCCAATTCTGATTCGAACTAGGACTCAACCTAGCCTATAAATACGCGTTCGACGAACTCGGTAGCATTGTCAGCAACAGTTGCTTGCATATGGCACAACCAGTCCTTGATCAGTGGTTGAATTCCTTCAACGGCCTCGACCGTCTACACTTTAAGTCTTTTGGTATGGACTTCATCTTCTCTCTTCGCCAAATTCCTGTGAATTTCGCTTTCCTTCGGGCAGCCACCAGCTTGTGGGACCCTATTCTTCATGTCTTTCGATTCAAAAGAGAAGAACTGTGTCCTACCATCGAGGAGTTTGCTGCTATTATGGGTCATTCGGATAGAGAAGGCCTCATTGTCCCTAACCCTTTGTTCAACCATGGCAACCTATTGGAGGCTTTGCTCCAAGTTCAGAAACATGAAGTCATGTATTTCATGGTGAATGGAAGGTTGGAAACCCCACAGTTTGTTCAGCGCTTTGGTACGACCAAAGCTCATCGCCAAGTTTCTTGACAGAAGTCATGCTTTCATGCGCTATGCGTCTGTATTCTCCACTACTATTTGCTGGGCACTTCCTCTGGCCATTCTGATCTATACTGCTTGACTTCGCCCAACAAATTGGAAACCGTGTAGGTTTTGCTGGTTTAGTGTTAGCAGAGACCTTGATGGGTCTCGATGCAGTGAAGGGTAATCATACAGCCCAGTTCTCAGGCAGTCCTTTGTTACTATAGGTTCGCTCTTTTACTTTGTTTATTGCCAAGTTATCTTTTCGCTCATCACTCTTTTGTTTTGACTCATGTGTTCTCATAACTCACAATTTTCCCTAGTTTTCTATAGATATGGCTTTATGAGAAGCTAAGGGTATGGGATGCGCCAGAGCGGTTTCCTTACAGTTCAGACCACTACACAGAGCGTCGCGTGACTAGACAATTTCCAACTGAGGCTGCTTGGAAGGCATGGATGGAGACTCACAAGGGCTATTGGATTCAATGGGTTTGCCCCTGGTATGGTGTTGAGAGCATGACTGTAAGTACCATGAACCATTTTGGCGTAGCAATGATTGGTATCACTCAAGTTACCTTCTACTTTCTTGTTTGCTTTCAAAGGCAGTTCGGGGTTGAACAAGCCAAAGTCTTGGGTGACCCTGAGTACGTTGTTTCCAAGGTTCATGAGGCCACCTTTCGTCGTAATGTTCTTCATCTCTGACCGGATCGAGTGATGCAAGAGGTTGCTGAGAACTTTGCTGACAAGCTATCGGGTTCGTATAAGCGCTGGTTGAAGAAAAACCTTTTGAACGACAAAAGTGCGAAGAGAAGGAAGACCTAGAGATTTGACAAATTGCTTATGTTTTTCAAAAGATATTTCTTTGTTTGATTCTAGCTGAGAATTGTTTGAGCTTGCTCTTTTTTTCTTCTTTTTCCTTGGAAGTAATAAAACATTTGGTTGTTCTATTGAAATGTCTTTGCCATGGCTTGATAGCAGGTATGCTTAGGATAGACCTAGAAATTTGGAAGTGAAAATGATAGCAATGGCCGAATCTCAATCTAGAGATTGCCTACGTGTCCCATGGAGGGAATCAGGCCATAAACGTAGTTCCAAAAAGATTTGTGTAGGTGGAGAAAAACAGATGGTACCTAGAACAGCGTTGAGTCTCCTTCCTTCACGTGCTGTCCAATCAGAACCCTAGTACCTTCGCCTGGACCCTAACCTGTAAAACAGACAAGGGGTGCGCGCACCTCTGCCTCTCGTGGCAAAGGCCCTCCGATGCCTAAGTTAGTATCTCGTACTGTATCAAAACCCTAATTATCAAAAGGAAGTGTAGACTGAATGCAACTTATTGCGTACCTTTTTCCTCCAGGTTTACCTCGTATTTATAGACATGAGCATGCTTGCTTTCCAAGCATCATTGTTGCCCAGGTCTCCTGCCTCGTGTAGGAACCCTGGCTCTTTTGGGGATCTCTTGCCCAATCAACCGAGATCCCTTCCTCATAGGGTCTCTTCTTACCATAGAACTCATTCTTTGATAGGACTGTCTCTTGACTCATCTTTGCTGTATATCGGGTCCGTCTTACAGAACACCCCTATTGCCTTATCTCTTAAGACAACGTTTCATCAAGTTACTCCACCTGTTCGGCATATGCCCCTACCGAACAGACTACATAAGTAAACGACTTCTCATGTCACTGGCCCATCTGGGCCGAACAAAATGTATTAACTAATGACTTCTCATGTCACCAGCTTATCCCAGCCGAACAGATCGTCTAATCCGGCGCCTCCTCGTAGCATTGGATCTTACTGCCGCCGTTCATCATATATGGGGTCCCATATCACTTTCCTCATTACACGGATCTGGCACATCACGTGTTCGGCCCTTAATTGTACCTGTTCGGGAATACCTCCCTACAATTGCTTCCCAGCTTTTGCTTATCACCACTGTTTCGAAGATGATGAGTAAAGCTCAAAGAATAAACTTAAGGCCGAACAGATCAGATCCCGTGCAGATATAGTCATTGGGTTCCCATTGATGTTTTTTGGCGGTTTAGTCATGATTTTCTCGAAATAATGACTCCCCGTGGCGTATTTCGTATGCCTTGCATTTAATTCGACCCGACGTTTCTTCAAAACGGGGTTTGAGTGTCGTCCCTTCAAACTTACTTTCTGTTACCTTTTTGAGATAACGGTGTTAGGAGAGACGGTTCACCTCCGTCTCCTCGCTTTTATCCCAAGAAGGGATCTTTTTGGGTTTTCTACCCAAAGTTTCAAAAGCGTCCGTCTTCTCTCTCTGAATCCAGACGAAAACTGTTCATCTCCAGTCCGCCATCACCGCCGTCTACGAAATCGATTTCATCCTAGGAAATCCTTACTACATTCTTGTAAGACTTCTCATTCTGACCTCTGTTTTCATTTCATCTCGAGACTTCATTCTCAGTCTCCACTTCGTCTAGGGTTTCGATCCCATTTCCAGATTTCATTATGTTTTAGTTTCCTCTGATTCATCCATGGCGGATGAAGCTGATAGTGGCGTTAAGCCAGGAAAATTCAGAAAACTCTGCGAGACACCCGCTGCAATGGCGGCGTTTAGGACTAAATACAACATTCCAGAAACCGTTGGTTTAGAACTCGCCCCTCTGGGTGCGACCAGAAATGCCTACAAATGGGATAGAACGTGTATCCCAATCGTAGCTATAGTTGAGGGTGGAGTTCGTTTCCCCTTCGACCCATTACTTCGTCGAACTCTTAATTGGTATCGACTCAATCCCATGCAAGTGTCTACTAATTTCTTCAGATTAGTAATGGGGATTGTAGCTTTGAACAAAATCCTGGGGACCAATATAGGAATCTGGGATATCCAATGGTGGTATAGCATTGTATTAAATCGTGAATACAATACGTACTATCTGAAAGTGAGAAAGGCAGAGAAGCGTTTCGTGCTTAACCTGCCAGACTCTGCTCGGGACCACGAGATGGATTTTCTGTATGTTACTGGAGCTTTCGAGCCCATGGGGGAGGATGGCCAGGTGGTGGGTGTCCACGTTCCCCATGAATGGGGCTTCCCACGTACGCCTCTACTTTCTGCTCTTTTTAAGTTTAGTCACTCGTTCCTCTTATGCCGAAGTCATTTCTCTGAGAGTTTTATTCTTTTTGCTGTTTCAGCCGAAAATGCCAACAGACGCCCAAGAAGGGAGCCGAGCTATATCAGAGAAGGAGACATTAACAAAGTTTTGAAATACAAAGGAGAACTAGGTACAAGAACTGCCGGACGGGGATGTGACGCCAACGTTTTACTGGGATACGACCCTGCCTACAAAGGTTTTATTGACAGAAGACTTGCTCATCCGAGCACCAGCGGCGCCTCTACATCTGCCATTCCTCAACCAAGAAGTTCGAGATCTAGTGCTGGTGTGACGGTTGCCGGATAGCAAGACGAAGTACCAGTATCCGAAGGCATCCCATTGCCTCGTTTGGTACTTAGGAGATCGTCACGAAGACAGGCTACTATAACCCAGCAACAAACCGAGCAACCAGCAACCGAACGTGATACCAGCCAATCATCCTCTCGTGGATATTCCCCATCTCCTCCAGATTCGGGTACAATGTCTCAACAACCTCTCAACTTGATTTCTCTCCTTACTGTCTCTTCCCGTGGACGTGGCTCTTCGGGCCGTGCTTCGTCTACTGGAAATGCTCCCCCTCCTCCCAGACGCATACGAGGTCGTGGGAGCAGTTTGTCTCCTCGGGAATCCGAGTCTGGCTTGGAGGCCGGGGATGCTCATCGGGACAAACGCTCCAGAGACCAATCCTCAGGAGATGGGGCAACACAGGTTACTGGGGCAGACGAACAGGCCCCTACCCCGAACATTCAGCCACCTCCTCAATCCTGGGCCCCTCGACTCATCAGAGGTGACCGGCCGGTGACCGTGGGGGACAGTGCTAGCTCTTCCGAGACTGCTTTGGCCCTCACCCAAGCGCTGCTACTGCCCGTGGATATGCAGAAAGAGGCCACCTCCTCATCTGACCGGTTGATATCGACCGGGCTAGTGAGTGGGATCAAGGTAAAGTACTTTCATTACTTTATCAATACTTCGACATATAAGATTTTCTACTCAAATTGATTTATTCCATTATTTTTGAATCTCACCAGTTCATTCAAAAGATGGTCACTCTTGGCCATAAGCTGCAAGAGGTTGAGCCCGAAAGAAACAGACTTCTAAGGGACAACACTAGACAGCTCCAAACCATCACGAGGCTGGAGAGGGAGAGAGACAAAGCAAAACTGGAAGCTGATGAGATGAAGTCGAAGATGGAGGCTGCTGAGGATAACCTCAGACAAGCTTTGGCAGAGATTGACGCCACTAAAAAAGCTGCTTATGATGGTGGATATCAGAAGGGTTTCGATAGGGCGACAGCTAGCTATGTAGAGCAGATGCCGGGCATTCAGGACCATCTATGGGCTGCTGGGTGGGAGGCATGTTTGATCAAGATTGGTGCTCCTGATGATTCCACCCTCTGGGTCGACAACGACTTGCCTAGCAAACTTGTCCACCCATCTCATGATTCCGAGGAGCCTCCTCTCGATGATATTGAAGAGCAAATTGATGATTTTGCTGACGCGGATGAAGATATACAGATGGAGACGCAAGCTGCTCAATCTGGATCTCAAGAAGCCCACCCTGAGCATCCAACCATTGAAGGCACAACTACTGAACCTGTCAATTTGGAGGAGAACCTGCTGAAGGCAGCAACGCCGCTGAGGTTCCAAGCAACACCCCCCCAGAGGTCCAGAACCTGGACTGACTTGGTAAGTTCTAATTCAGCCTCCTGAACATTTAAGAACAATTTGCTGGTCCTGCGTGACCGTAATCTTCAGCCCTGCGTGGCATCAGTGTACTCTAACATACTCTTAACGCTGGTATTTGGCCCTTCGTGACTTTTTGAATACTGCAGGTGGCCTTTCGTGGCCAGTCGTTCAGTTCTATTTGCTAAGTCTTTCATACTTAGTCATCTGTTCGTACTGGTTAGGTGTTTGATTTTTACCAAACGTGCTTACATTTTGGATGTTCATTCCAGATGTCTCGTACTTTGAAATATATCTAAGTTTATTCATACTTAGATAAGTCTACGTATTTTCATATGCTCCCCAAGCTCCACATACTTGGACAAACTCCCAAGTATATTCTTACTTGGCTGTGGCGTTGCTTCTTCGTAAGCATTTCGTACTTAATTGGGTCTTATAAAAGTGTTTTCGGACTTGACAAAGAGACAAGTTTATCGTTCTTGCTCGTAATTTTGAGTTTTATCATACCCAAAAGGAATCCATATATCTGATTGATAATATGTTTAGACAAAATTTCGTTATGTCTTATTCCCCAAGTTTTTCGTACTTTGGAATTCATTTAAGTTTCTCATGCTTAAATGGGATTTTAAGTTTCTCGTACTTAAAAAGATCGTTGGAGTTTCTCGTACTCATGCATACCAATTTCTTTTGTATGCTATAAGGTATTTCGTACCTATGCTAAGTTTTTCGTACTTATATTGTTAGCACGTATTTTCGTATGTCTAAAACATATATACCAATTACCTGCTCCCCAATACGAAGGAGGGACAGTTTGGCCATTATTCGGATTCATAAGTCAAAAAACATCCATATACGGAGTAAACAAAATTTCGGAAAAATCAAGTATGTTGTGAAAACATAACTTTTATTCATAATTCTCGAACTCAAGGGGTCGTTAGGCGTACTCCTTGCAACTAATAAAACAAAGGGATTTTCTTCGTAATCACCACGTAATAACATAATCCTAAAATGGAATTAAAACAAAGGAATTGTCTTCGTAATTCCCACACAATAACATAATTCTAAAACAGAATTAAAACAAAGGAATTGTCTTCGTAATTCCCACACAATAACATAATTCTAAAACAGAATTAAAAAACAAAATCAAGTCCTTTAAACAAAGAACTTTCTCAAATTGTGGACATTCCAAGGCCTTGGCACCGGGTTCCCGTCCAAGTCTGCCAACCTATAAGCTCCAATGCCCACAATTTCAGTCACTCGATATGGACCTTCCCAATTAGCTCCAAGCTTTCCCTCATTAGCCACTTTGGTGTTGCCAAGTACTTTTCGAAGCACAAGGTCTCCAATGCCAAACTCTCGAGGGTGGACATGTTTATTGTAGCCTCTCATTAGCTGTTCCTGGTACGAGGCCAGGTGGACCAAGGCCCTTTCTCTCCTCTCCTTGGCCAGATCAAGCTCAATTTCTAAAGCCCTGTCATTCCCTCCACTTTCAACCAATGCAGTCCTATTGGTTGGAAGTCCAATTTCCAGGGGGATGACTGCCTCTGTACCATATGCTAATGAATAGGGGGTCTCTCCCGTAGACCTCCTAGGCGTTGTTCGGTGAGCCCACAACACCAGGGGTAGTTCATCAGGCCACTTGCCTTTTGCCTTGTCTAGCCTTTTCTTGATCCCATCAAGAATGGTTTTGTTGGAAGCTTCTGCTTGCCCATTGCTCTGAGGGTAAGCAGGGGTTGAGTAATAGTTCCTTATCCCATACTGGGAACAGAATGTTTTGAACTTTTTCTGGAACTGTGCCCCATTATCGGTGATCAAAGAGTAAGGAACTCCAAATCGAGTGATAATACTCTTCCACACAAACCTTTCTATCATAGGTTCAGTGATTTTAGCCAAGGGTTCTGCTTCAATCCACTTGGTGAAGTAATCAGTAGCCACTAACAGGAACTTTCAATTTCCTGTTGCTTTATGGAGTGGACCCACGATGTCCATTCCCCATTGGGCAAATGGCCAAGGGCTAGTTAAAGGTACCAGATCCTCGCCCGGTGTCTTTATCATAGGTGAAAACTTCTGGCATTTCTCACAAATCTTAACATAGACCTTGGCATCCTCCTGCATGTGCGGCCACCAGTACCCTTGGGTAATTGCTCGGTGGGCAATAGATCTACCCCCAGCATGGCTTCCACATGTTCCCTCGTGGATCTCGTGGAGGAACTCCTGCACCATCTCAGGGTGCACACAAAGCAAATAAGGCCCAGTGAAGGACTTCTTATATAGCTTCCCCTCGGGGGATAGCCAAAACCTTGCGGACTTGGTTTTGATCTTGTGTGCCTCCTTTTTATCTTAAGGGAGTTTTTCATCTCGTAAAAACTCTATGATTGGATCCATCCAACTTGGTCCTTGGTTCACGTCCAGGATCAAGTCCACACTTCTACCAATGCTCGGTTCGGCCAAGTAGTCAACTGCTACCTTTCGTTTAAACTCAGTTGGTACAGCTGCAGCCAACCAAGCTAAAGAATCTGCATGAGAATTCTGTCCAGAGCTTATCTGTTCTATAGATACCCTTTCGAAGGTGTTCAGTAAAGCTCTGGCCGCCCCCACGTAGGCTGCCATCTTCTCATTTCGAGCTTCATACTCGCCGGACAGTTGGTTTACCACCAGCTGTGAATCACAGTAAACCCTGATTCTCTTAACCTTCAGAGTTTTGGCGCTGTTTAAGCCAACCAGAAGAGCCTCATACTCTGCTACATTGTTTGATGCACTGAAGCCCAGCCGAACAAATTGTTCCAACATAACACCCCCAGGGGGGAACAAAACAATGCCAATACCTGAACCAGTGTTACAGGCAGAACCGTCGACAAATAGTTTCCATTCTAAAGGATCCTGTTCGGCAGGGGCCTTTCCTTTCCTCTTAGATAGTTCAACTTTCAGCTCCTGTCTCGTAGGAGGCCGAGGTGCTACAGTTGGTGAAAATTCTGCCACAAAATCAGCCAACACTTGGCCTTTGATTGCAGTGCGCGGCTGGAAGTCAATATCGTATTGACTTAACTCAACAGACCAAGTTGAGATCCGCCCAGAAAAATCCGCCTTTCGTAGCAGTGATCTTAATGGAAACTCAGTGTAGATCACGACCTTATGGCTTTGGAAATAATGGGGCAACTTTTGAGTTGCTGTTCTTAATGCAAGGACCAGCTTTTCAAGGGGCAGATACCTCGTTTCTGCGTCTAGAAGTGTTTTACTCACGTAATAAACCGGGATCTGTTCGGGTCCCTTGTCCCTTAACAAAACCGCACTCACTGCATGTTCAGAGACTGCCAAATACAAAATCAAAATCTCACCTGAGTCTGGAGTTGATAAGAGGGGGGCTTGAGCCAAATATTTCTTTAAGTCCTGAAATGCCTGCTCACATTCCGCTCCCCATTCGAACCCTTCTCTTTTCTTGAGCAACTGGAAAAAAGGCCTACATTTGTCACTAGAACGGCTAATAAACCTGTTTAGGGCTGCAGCCATCCCAGTCAGCCTCTGGACTTCTTTCGTAGTCTTAGGACTTTGGAGCTTCTGTAAGGCTGTTATCTGATCTGGATTCGCCTCGATTCCTCTCAGAGTCACCAGGTGGCCCAGGAATTTTCCGGAGCCAACTCCAAACGCACATTTCGAGGCGTTGAGTTTCAACTTGTATTTTCTCAAAATTCCAAAGGCTTCCTTCAAGTCCAGAATATGCCCCTGTCTGGTCCTGCTCTTGACTACCATATCGTCTATGTATACCTCCATAGTTTGGCCAAGAAGTTTTCTAAACATGATTGTGGCCAGCCTCTGGTAAGTTGCTCCTGCATTCCTCAGTCCAAACGGCATAACACTGTAACAGTACAACCCTCGTGGTGTAATGAAAGAAGTCTTCTCTTGATCAGGTCCAAACATGGCAATCTGATGGTATCCTCGATATGAGTCGAGGAAACTCATTCGTTCATACCCAGCAGTGGCGTCAACCAATTGATCAATCCTTGGGAGAGGGAAGCTATCCTTAGGACATGCTTTATTCAAGTCTGTGAAGTCTACACAAACACGCCATTTCCCATTTTTCTTCTTCACGACTACAGCGTTGGACAGCCACTCTGGGTAATAGACTTCTCGTATTGCTTTGGCCTCTAGCAAACGATCCACCTCTTCAATAACAGCATCAACATGCTGTACTGCTGCCCTTCTTTTCTTCTGAATAACTGGCTTATGCTGTGGGTCGACATTCAGGTGGTGGCAGATCACATCTGCATCCACCCCAGGCATCTCCTCCGGTACCCATGCAAATACATCAACATGTTTTTTCAAGAAATCTACCAATTCGGACTCTTCCTCATCCGGTAGTGATTCCCCAATTAGAAAATACCTCTCGGGATCAGTTTCATTGATCTGTATTTTCTTTAGGCCTTCCACTACTTTTTCTGCTGGATCTCTTCCAACATCCTCAACAGTCGGTCGATCAGGTTCCTCCACTGTATGAACCTGATGGGCCTTTGGAACTTTCTTGATAATGGAAATCAAGCACTGTTGTGCTGACTTTTGATTTCCCTTTATCTTTTCGATCCCGTCGGACCTTGGGAATTTCACCATCTGGTGATAGGTAGAAGAAACAGCCCTTATCTTATGTAACCAAGTTCTTCCTATAATTGCATTATAGGAAGATGGGACGTCGACGACCAAGAAGTCTGTCCTTAGGACCACTGTCCCTGCCCGAACAGGCAAAGTTACCATCCCGAGGGGCCACACAGCACTTGCACCGAATCCAACCAAAGGCGTAATAGATTGTTCCAAATCTGTCTGCTTCAATCCCAGCTTTTTGAATGCATCATAGTACAACACCTCTGTGCAGCTCCCCGAATCTACCAGGATTCTCTCAATGTCATATTCCCCAATTCGTTGGGTCATGACTAATGCATCGTTATGAGGCACCTGAACCACTCCCAGATCCTCATCCGTAAAGACTATAACATCGTTGGGCATGTCATTATCTCGCCCTCTTTTGTTCCCCACTCGCATAACATACTGGTCATGCTTGACCTGCCTCTGCATCAGTCTTACCTCATTCCTCGTATAAGGTGTGGCCAATCCATGTATCATATGGATTACACCCCTAGGATTCTGTTCGTAATCCAGCTCCATCGTTTTCCCTTTATCTTTGGGATCCTCCTGAATGAATTCCTTAAGATAACCTCGAGAGACCAAATCGTCGAGATGTCTTTTGTACATCTCACAATCCTCTGTCATATGACCCCAATCCTTGTGGTAACTGCAGTGCTGATTCGTAGCGCGTTTTGCTTCCTTATCTCCACCTAGACTTGGGGGCCATTTAAAGAAAGGTTGATTCTTTATTCGATAAAGAATCCTGTAGATTGGTTCTTTCCAAACCGTGGTTAATGAAAAGAACGACTTAGGATCAGGTGCCTGCTTTTCCTTGTAAGGCTTTTTCTTAGCCTGCCCATATTCTTTCCGATAGGTCTTGGGCTCTGGCTTATCTGCCCTCTTTGCTGGGGTTTTTGGCTGTTCGGCAACAACTCTACCTTCCTCCCGGAGTATGTCATCCTCCATTCTTGCGTGTTGTTCGATTCGCTCCATTAGCCTTGCCAATGATGCCACAGGATGCCTATTCAATGACCGGCATAACTCGCCCCGAACAGGCAGGCCAGTTTTGAAGGTAGCAATGGCATACTCCTCACTGCAACTATCTATCTCGTTAAAGGTCTCCCAGTATTTCTTTGCATAGTCTCTGATCGGTTCGTTATCCTCCTGCTTCATCATTGAGAGACTTTCAAATGTCTTGGGAGCCTTCCTACTTGTCAAGAACCGAGCAGTGAACTCTTCTGCTAACTGGGTCCATCCTCGTATGGAACGTGGTTCCAACTTATGGAACCATGATAAAGCCACTTTTCCCAAGCTTGAAGGGAACATCTTACACATAATGGCGTCATCTCCATCATGCATGAACATTGCCTGTTGGTAATGTTGTATGTGAGCAACAGGATCCGCATTTGTCTCGTAAAGTACGAACGTCCCATGCTTCACTCTGCTCGGCAGGCGCGCATCCTGTAGCCTTTTTGAAAAAGGTGATGCTGCTATATTACTCAAGGCTCGCTTCGCTGCTTCTCGTGCAGTCACGGATCCATCTTCTCGCTTTTTGGACTCGTGGGTCACTGCCCTGTTCCAATCATTATCAGGTCTTTCGTACCTGTCCCTGTGGTGATTTCTTACGCCTCCTTCGGGCGAGGAGCTTCGGCTCCTGCTTCCCCTGTAACGTGGAGGAGTTCTTTGCTTGCCTGGACTTCTGCTCCTTCTTTTTCGTGAAGAAACTCTTTTCTTAGGAGGAGTAGGGCTTCTGGACTTGCTCCTTCTTCTTCGTGAAAGGGCCTTTGTGTATTGCACCATGACTAGTCCGTCTTCCCTAGATCTCCTTCCTGATAACCCAAAGTCCTCAGGATGTTTACGGATCCGCTCTAACTCTCGGATCTCGTGTTCCCTTTTTTGAATTAGTCGAGCATATTCCTCGACTTCCTGCCTCTTTTTATCGAGGATATCCTCGTTGCTATGCACACTTTTCGAATGTGCAACTGATTCTCCCCTATGATGGGATTTGCTCCTTCGCATGGAGGTTGTAGCTGTTTTGCCCTCCCTGTTTTTGGAGTTGTCGTGGATGGTAAGAGGATCCCTGCTCGTTGTCCTCTTATCATGCCCACTGGTTGGCTTTCTCGGAGCACCTGGTGGGGATTTATCTCCTCCTCCACCAGCCTGGTTTTTGTCGGTGATCGGTGTGACTGGATCTACCTCCACCATGGTCGTTTTTCAAAAGGGAACTCTTTCGTTTCCCACAGACGGCGCCAATTGTAGGTGGAGAAAAACAGATGGTACCTAGAACAGCGTTGAGTCTCCTTCCTTCACGTGCTGTCCAATCGGAACCCTAGTACCTTCGCCTGAACCCTAACCTGTAAAACAGACAAGGGGTGAGCGCACCTCTGCCTCTCGTGGCAAAGGCCCTCCGATGCCTAAGTTAGTATCTCGTACTGTATCAAAACCCTAATTATCAAAAGGAAGTGTAGACTGAATGCAACTTATTGCGTACCTTTTTCCTCCAGGTTTACCTCGTATTTATAGACATGAGCATGCTTGCTTTCCAAGCATCCTTGTTGCCCAGTTTCCCTGTTACGTGTAGGAACCCTGGCTCTTTTGGGGATCTCTTGCCCAATCAACCGAGATCCCTTCCTCATAGGGTCTCTTCTTACCATAGAACTCATTCTTTGATAGGACTGTCTCTTGACTCATCTTTGCTGTATATCGGGTCCGTCTTACAGAACACCCCTATTGCCTTATCTCTTAAGACAACGTTTCATCAAGTTACTCCACCTGTTCGGCATATGCCCCTACCGAACAGACTACATAAGTAAACGACTTCTCATGTCACTGGCCCATCTGGGCCGAACAGAATGTATTAACTAATGACTTCTCATGTCACCGGCTTATCCCAGCCGAACAGATCGTCTAATCCGGCGCCTCCTTGTAGCACTGGATCTTATTGCCGCCGTTCATCATATATGGGGTCCCATATCACTTTCCTCATTACACGGATCTGGCACATCACGTGTTCGGCCCTTAATTGTACCTGTTCGGGAATACCTCCCTACAATTTGTTTGTTTTTGTTTTTTGGTTGGGGTTCACTGGAGTATTTTTCTCTCCTTTTGTGCTCTTGATTTTGCCTAAACTACCCTTGCGGGTTTTCAGTCTAGCGAGCGTTTTATTTATGCTCTAGATTTTGCCTAAGCCGCCCTTGCAGATTTTCGACCTAGTAGGCTGCTTTAATTTTTGCTTGGGCTCGCCCACCCTTGTGGTTTTCGGCCCAACGAGCATCTCTCAGGGGTAGTACTTCCTCAGCTTGTCGATGTTGACCGGTGTTGCGAATTCCATTCCATCCAGGTCTGCAATGTAGGCTGCTCCTCCAGATAGTATGCGCTTGATAAAGTAGGGTCCTCCCCAATTTGGTCTAAACTTGCCTCTCGGGTCTGAAACGTGGCGACGGATTGCTTTGAGCACCATATCCCCCACCTTGATGTCTCGTGGCTTCACCTTTTTGTTGAATGCTGGTGCGATGCGGCGTTGATACCCTTGCACATGGTATAACCCAGTCCTCTTCGATCATTCTAGTCTCAGCCAGAACCCTTAGCGAAGGTAGCTCTAGTTCGATAGGCCAGACAGCTTCCATCCCGTAGACTAGGGAATAGGGGTAGCTCTAGTTGAAGTTCTTTCGGTTGTTCGATAACCCCATAGTGCTAGTGGTAGCATTTCAGGCCAGTTTGTGTAGATGTTAGTAGTCTTCCATTGAATCCTCTTGATGTTCTTGTTTGCAGCCTCAACTGCTCCATTGGTTTAAGGTCGATAAGTAGATGACCGATGATTCTGTATCCCAAACTCAGCAAAAAGCTTCTTTGTTGCTCCTTTGAAGTGTGATCCATTATCACATATGAACTCATGAGGTACACCATACCGATAGATGATATTGGGGTGGATAAATTTGGCCACATGAGTGGCTTTGAGGGTGGCATAAGAAGCTACTTCTACCCATTTGGTGTAGACACCTCCCAGGAGTGGGGCATCGCCATACAGATTGATCGTTGTTGTTCATTTGGTTGCTTGCTTCATAAACCAAGATCATGGATATTCCCATGGCTAGGAACATCGCCACACGATAGCGGTTATCATCAAAACAGAGTCGCCACCTAGTTTATAAAAACTAGGAAAAAACAGATAGAGATTCTGGATACGGGAGTCAAAAGTACAATAAGGGGAATGTGTTAGGCACCCCTCCTTGCCCTGTCGTGAGACTGGCCCATAGTTGTTCGACATATGATTAAAACATGCTTTATTTAATTCTAAACAAATAGTTTGTTTATTAGCCTTTAAACAGTTAATGGTGAGCCGAGACTGTAATTGGAAGCATGCATCTGAAAGCAGAAAACAAAACAAGTGTCCCAGAGAATGGATCTCTCGGCCGGTGAATTGATATCACGGCCGAGGGATCCTTCTAGTTTTATGTATCGGCAGGGGGATCGATTCCCCAGCCGATGTTCTTCCTCACACCAGACCAAACGATTAGTAGATAATCAAAAAGGTACGATTAAGCATAAGAATAGAAAATAAATTGAACCAGAGGCCCCTGGGCCTCACCACCTTGATCCATCAGTAGCTTTGATCACTTCGGATTGAGGGTGATTGACTGTTTGCTTCTTGAAACCCTAGGGTTATGGTTTGAATTTCGGGGTTTGGATCGTCAAATTATGGCTGCCTTCAGAAGGTTGGGGCTTTTGTAGAGGGGATATGAGAGTGTATTTCTGTAGAGTTTCGTGGTTGATGGGGAGGTGTTGGTCTTTCAATTTCAGAGCCAAAGCCCTCTATATATAGGCACTAGGGATGACACAACTCGTCCATCAAAACGCACGGTAGGAATTGGAGTTGGGAAGTGATACAAACTCTTCATGGTGATCCCTGAACGTGGTCCGAATGCATCGGAAAAAGGCTACTAGGGTTTTGTGAACGGATCAAACGATTGACAAAACGTTCCAGAATCTAGAAAACAGACAATCTAGCGGCCGAGGTAAGGATCTGGCAGCTGAAGGAATGATTTTGCGGCCGAAGGATAGATTTGGCGGCCGGCTAATATATCTCTCAGGGAGTTTTCAAGCAATAGGCTTCACGGGTGGAGAATTGAAGTTGGGGTCGTATGATCAATGTCACGACCGATAGATGGATTCTCCAAAGATACTGTACTTCTGTTTGAAAGGCTATTTGGCTCTGGATTGGGTTCTCTAAGTGGCTAAAAGTTCTTACTGAAAGTCCTAAGGTTCACTGGAAGTCAATCAGCAGTCACTGTATCCATTTCATCATCGGGATGGTCCCCAAGGTGGGACTTGAAATAATCGTTAGGCAAAATTGGGGTGTCTACAGATGCCCCTCTTTGACTGAACTTAGACGGCGAGAAATGTTTAAGTAAGAGTCAAAGCTGTAAAAGCAACTCAATTTGGTCCAACCACTATTCCAAGGGGTTTTCGAAAAAGGTTTTTGTTATGGTCGGGCCGGGAGGCTACCTACGTATTCCACTGGGGAAATTCAGACCAACCATAGTTCGGAAGGGCAATAAAGAAAAAAGGAAAAGTTTGGAGGGTTAGGAATGGAATACGTACCTTCAGGCTTAAAAAGCCGTAGTGTGACATACCTAGGCTGAGCCAGGATTTTGGCGGAGGATAGTTGAAGGAGCGCGAGGCTGCCGGGGAAACATTTACGGAGAGCTTCTTCAAAATTTTGGGATAGATCAATACATAGCGGGTGAGTTGTTTGCTTTTCTTGATCATCCTTACTTTGAGTGAGGAGAGCTTGGTAAAGTAGCTTATCCTTGCGAATGAGCTAGAAGGAATTGATGTAATGGGGCGGGATCCAAGCCATCTGCTGAGGATCAATCGGACGCCGGTTTTTGAGATATGGGGTGGCACAAGGTGAGTAACTAGAACACGGAGCGTCGAGATGAGGGAACCGAGGTGCGGAGCCGGTTGTAGTCATGAGGCAAGAACCTGGAGAGTTTAGAATTCTAACGTGATGGAACCGAGGCATAGAGCCGGTCGTGGTCACAAGGCGAGAGCCTAAGGAGTTTGACAGATTTGAGGCGTAGAGCCAGTTGTATTCACAAGGCGAGAGCCTGAGGTGTCAGAGCTTAGAGCTTGACGTGATTTGAACCGAGGCGTAGAGCCGGTTGCATTCTGATGGTCTGTGCACGGAGCTTTCTCATCATAAGTTTTGGCGTATAGCCAAAGGATCGAGGCACTGGACTGATTAATAAAACCGAGGCATAGAGCCGGTTAATTTACAGGATTGACCTGTTTCATGAGAGACAAATATGTAAAAGATGTGTATACGATGATGATGATGATTGGTTAGATATAATAATGGTGGTGTAATTGATGCAAACTCGATGTGATAGTGATGATGCAATGTGCACGGGCCCGTGCGTGTGTGTTTGTTTTAAGCGTAGAGCTTCTTTCAAGTTCTGGACTTGAGCATTCAGAGCGTAGAGCTCGAGCATTCGGACGGCAGAATCTGTGCATTCAAAGTACAGGCTTTGAGCATCCAGTACGTAGTGGTTGGGCATCCAAGCATAGAGTGTAGAACTTGAGCATCCAGTACACAGTGGTTGGGCATTCAAAGGGCTTCGAGCATTCAAAATGTTATATTTTGAGCATTCAAGCGTAGAGTTTGAGAATAGATGATATCTTGTTGATTGAGGCGTGGAGCCTGTTGAGAATTGATTGGTTACGGTGTAAAGCCAGTTGAGATAATGGGTGTAGAGCCGCTGAAGTAGCGAGCGTAGAGCTGCTAAGGGGTGAATACGGGCGTAGAGCTGCTGAGATGACTTGGTATGGGCGTAGAGCCGTTGAGGTAGCGAGCGTAGAAATGCTGACGTAGTGAGCTTAGTGAGTATGGAGCTGCTGATAGTGATAGTGGTTGAGTTGTTTGGTTGACTTTAGAGCTGCTGATAGCGAGCGTAGAGCTGCTGGGATGAAAGATGCGGGCGTAGAGCCGCTGGATAATTAATGAGCATGGGCGTAGAGTCGCTGATAGTGGTAGTGAGCTTGGAGCTGCTGAGTGAGCTTAGAGCTGCTAGTGGTGAAAGGAGTATGGTACAAGGAGTAGTGAGTATGCGGCACTGTGAGCATGGAGCTGCTATGACAGAATTTGTTAAGATAATGAGCTCGGGGCTATTGAGATCAACGAGCTTAGAACTGTCGAGCGTGCGTAGAGCCGGTGAGATGGCATTTTCATGAGCATCAAACCGCTGAGCTAAAGAGTTGCTTGAGTGATGATGGAGTAGCAAGAGCTTGGATTTGATATTCCTTGGTGGTCAAGCGACCAACAGTTTGTGGAGAGAGACCTTCCTTATGCTTAGGCGTGCTCCCAAGGCTAGTTCTGACCATATTGCATTTGCTCAGGAATGCCCCCAAGGCTGACTTGATTTTGCTTCTGTTGGTCATGGACCCAGAACTTCATAATTACTTGAGTTGGTGCACTCAGCAAGATCTGATGTTGTTGTAATAAATAGATTAAAGGGCCAGGGGATTGATTTCTCGGCCGCTTAATGGATGTTTCGGCCGAGAAATTGATGTCTCAGCCGTGAGAAATCCAAAAGTCAAGGAAATCGATTTAAGTTAGTTTTAATCAATTTCACGGGTTATTGTTTTGATTTCTCCTCCTTCTCTCTTCCTTCATCTGAGACTGTCCTAATCCCGTTCTTCGACCGCCGTCCTTCTCTCGCCACTGTCATTCTTCCGTCCACCACAGTCCCGGCCGTCGTTTTTCTTTGCTGCCATGGCTTCGTCACCTCCTCCTCCGGTTGACACCAATACTGGTGGCCCTTCATCGTCTACTGCTGTATCGAGAGATGCAGGCAAGGCTCCGGCCGTTGAGGCCACGGTTCTTGGCGGGGTTACGAGTACCCGCGTTCTTCATTCGAGTCGGTGTATGCCGACTGTTAGGGAGGGTTCTTTGCAACCGAACCCTCCTGAGACTCCCTCTGATACGGGTAACGATCCTTTACCCCCTTTTTGTTGCTGGCAAATATGTTCCTCCAGTTCACATAATCGGGCATGGTGGTTCTCTCCGATATCGCCTTCCTCTCAGTGATGTTCCTTTGGAGGTTTTGCATAGAGAGCTGGAGCAGCACTTCGGCTTCACCAATGTGAAGGTAATTTCTCTCCTGTTAACAATATTATTTGCATAAGGATTTATAAAACAATGATTGATATTCTAGAAATGAAATTGAGTTTTAGGAATTGCCCCCTGTTTAGGCATTTTTGCTATTGTTTTGATCTTTTCTCATATTTTGCCAGGCAAATGAGAAGTTGCGCATGTGGGGAAGTTGTCCCCAGGTGTTCGATTGGTACGAGAGGCTTCCTCAAGGCGCAAGGGAAGCAGTCGCCTTAACTGGCTTCGAGCCTCTGATTCTTGGCTTCCATCTTCCGAAGGCGGAGCTGGGTTTAACTACAGCACTCCTGGAGCGATGGTGGGATACCACGAACACTTTTCACCTCCTAGAGGTTGGAGAAATGACGATTACTCCAGGTGATTTTGCTTTGCTGACAGGTCTAAGAGTTGGTGGGGATCCTCTTCCGCTTAACCCATGGATCCATGAGCGTAAAGGTGCTTTTGACTATCTTCTGGGGAAGACCCCTGATGTTTCAGAGAGTGGTCATGTTACCTACTCATGGCTCCGTGCACAGTATGATCAGGAAGGTATTCTAACGGAGGTATCTCTCCCTCAGTTGGTACGAGCTTTCCTTTTTTATCTTCTTGGTCAGACCTTGTTTTGCAATAAAGAGAATTCAGTGCACGTTCAATTCTTGGCTACTTTGGTGAGTCTGGACACCATAGCAGAGTTTGATTGGGGGACCCCTGCTCTGGCTACGCTGTATGGACACTTGAGTGCTTGCTCTAGGGGTGTTAGCCTCTCACTAAGTGGACACCACCGTGTTCTTGAGGTACATACTTCGATCTCTTGTGTCATCCCTTTACTACTTTTATTCCTGCAGCTCATGCTTGTCTTTTTCTTTGCTTGTAGCTCTGGGCTTTTGAGCATTTGTTGCAGTTCCCTCCTCTGACTAGGCATACAGAGCCTAGGTTTGTCCCACGGGTATCCCGCTGGCTAAAAGGAATTTGAAAGAAACGGTTGCCTGCTATGGACCTGTTGGCCTGGAGGCGAATTTTGGACCGTTTGACAGTGGATCAGGTAAGATGCACCCCATTTCTTTGTGACTTCTCCACTTTGCTATTATTGATGTCATTTCCTTGATTACAGGTGCAATTCGATCCATGGGTTTCGTTGCTTGTCAATGCCCTTTTAGAGTTGACCTCGGCTCGGGCTTTGGATAGCCAGCACTTCTTTCTAGAAGGGCCATTTTCGAGAGCTTGGTACCTTGGAGAGAGGGTAGCGAGCCAGTATTTTCCACGCTTAGAGGCGCTGCAGCTCATTCGTCTCCCTCCTCCAGCTGGTATGAGGTCGACTCATCTATTGACAGGAGAGGGTTTGCTCGTTGCTCTTGAGAGACAGCTTGCCACGAGTTTTCTCCAGGAGGGAGATTACTCGTCCTCCCGTTTCGTTTCGCTGGCCCTACCTGCTACCACTACTGTTGTTGCTCCTCCCGTTTGGCCACAGGCTCCCAGTTTCATCTCTTTCCATAATGCTAACGGAGAAGAGGAGCGTTTGACGCTAACTCCATGCGCTAACTAGCTGTATGTGCTTCCTAGCGGCGTCCAGCAGGTAACATTGTGCATTTCGGTTACCTTTGATATCCTTTTTATGCTTTGCTATAAATGGTGCGACTTCCTTTGCAGGTGCCGGCAGACATAGTTCAGGAGTGGCTGCGTGCATTTCAGAGTGCAAAGGCCTTGGTTCGGAGGCAGCGCAGCAGAATAGTTGCAGTACGTGTCCCCTAATTTTCTTCTTTCCATCCTGTATCCTTTGTGAATCTGAACATTCATATTTCATGCTCTGCAGCTTGAAGCAGAGCGGGCGCCAACGATGTCTGTCACTCAGAGTGCTAGCGTCAGTGAAGGCGGGAGTACCAGAGCTGGTGATGGAGATGCTGAGGCGGGTGATAGAGGTGCTGAAGTTGAAGGTGGAGGCGAAGGACGGTGGATCCGTATCTCAGTTCCTGAGCGTTTTCGTCCCTCCTCTTCTCGACCTGCATCCAAGAGGGGTTGCGGGCAGTAGCTTGCCCTTTTCCTTGTTCATGTATCATTAGTTCTAAAAATAGACGTGGATATGTATTTATTTATTTATTTATTTATTTATTTTTGTGAAGCAACTTCAGTATTTATGATCGAACTATGTTATTCCTATGGGGAACATGCTTTGTCCTAAGACACTTCAGATTTGTATGCAATGGTTTAAAACAGGTATTTGCTACGAGGGTTGAAAAATGATTTTGCAGTAAATCTGTCTTTTGGTAGGTAAGTTAGAACATGGACCGAGGAATGGATTGCTCGGCCGAGGATTCCATTCTTCGGCCGCTACTTTAATTCCCTAAAGAAGTCGGACCGTTTGTTTTAGCCAAGTGGCGTTCCTTCATTCTTATGCTTGAATCTGATTCATGCCTTTTATTTGCTTTTGCTGTTTCCACAGTCTCTTTTTCCATGTTTTGGGATTTTTGGGATATCTCGTCTCTTATGTTGATGACTTTTGAGTCAGAGAAGACGAGCAATGATTCTCGTGACTTTTCGCTTTTGCTAATTCTTTGAAAGATGACTAACTCATCTTTTGTGAGCTCAATACGCCGAGTTAGCTAAACCTATTACTGAGTACAAATCTATTTGATACTTTTCCTTCTCTCCAAATGTTTGGGCCGCATCTCGAAGCGAGATTGCCTACGTATCCCAATCAGGGAATCAGGCCTTTTACGTAGTTCCAAAATCACCATTTTGAGGTTGGGTTTCCACTCTTGGTTTTTCTTCTCACATGCTCTTGATTTTGTCTAGGTTACCTAATGGAGGTTGAGTCCCTAGCGAGCTTTCCTTTGAATGCATTAACTTTTGCCTAGGCTGCATTTTTGCATTTTCTTGCCCTAGCAGGCTTTTGCTCTTACTTTTGCTTGGGTTGCCTGGGTTACCCAACGAGCGTTTCTCTTAAGAGGCTTTCTGTATCTTGAAGAGGAATTTGGTGGAGATATCTTTATGAATCTCCTTTGTGTTTGTACCTTCACAATGGGCAAGCTAACCCTAAGTGTTCTCACGGAGATAGCGTCTTCTTTCTAGGTTTCGATAAAAACTTAGCTCTAAGTAATCAGGGCTCGTCCCTTCCTTCCTCTTTGTTGACAACATAAAGAATTGGATTCTTAAAATTTCCCTTCTTTGGCAAAGAGACTGTAGTGCATAGCAATTGCATTTCAAGGATCAAACCATTTAATAAGCATAAAACGGAAAGATAAAACGGTAGTTTGTTTATCTATAAAAATGCCCAAACAGGGGCCCAAAATGTGTCCTAGCTTGATTTAGGAAATGAAAGTAATGTTTTTGCCATGTCATGCAATTACTGTAGCATCTCGGGAGTTCTTCCTTTTTCCTTGCCTTTCACAGTTTTATACTCTTCTTCACCCTCCTCTTTGCCAAACAGAATCTTTAGATCAAACTCAGCTTGCACCTCGGTCCAGTCTTCGGGAATGGGGGATGAATTTGTCGGTTCTTCTTCCATATCACTGTCAGTCCACTCTTGATTGAAAAAGATTTGCATCCCAGGAAGCCTTTGCTCGGTGGTCTCGTCTTCCCATGTTTCTGCGAAACTACAGAATGGGAAGTCTTCACCTTCTCTTACGAACCAACCGTTGAGTGTTTTTGGGATCATGAGTTTCTCTTCTTTGCCCTTTCTTCCTCTTGCCATAGCTTTCTCCATGCTTCTCTTCTTTTCTATTTCGGCGTCTATTGGGGTGTAGCCAAGACCAAAAGCATATTGATTATGCGGGGGATCAATCATTTACGGGATGCCCTGTGATCTTTTGCCTAAACCCAATCCAGGACAGTAGTTCTTCTTTTTCATCATTTGTATGGGTGGGGTGCTTATGTAGAAACTTCTTTCAACCATTAATGCTTGCACAGCAATTGCTTCCTCAAGACTGAATCCAGTAAGAAAGGTTTCTTCAGCTCCTACTTCTTGCACAGGTGTGTCGGAGTGAGCTCGGATTGACGAGTCTCCTAGGATGTTACGACCCTTCCGTCTACTGCGAACTTGACCTTTTGATGTAAAGTGGAAGGAACTGCCCCAGCATCATGTAACCAAGGCCTTCCTAGTAAAAGATTGAAGGTGGCTGGTATATCGATCACATGGAATTCTACTTCCTCATCATCGACTGTTCTTGCGATCATGACATGATCGTCTTTAGTGATAATTACTGTAGGCTTTGGTTGATCCACCGGAGTGATGTACTTGGATGGGTTGAAAATATTGGCAGCAAGGTGGAATGGGCAAGACAGCTTGGTGACAATTTGAAAGTGCGAATCGAACATGATCAGTGATGCCGCCATTTTTACCTAAAAATTTTTCCTTTAGTTAGATTGGTTTAGCTTACCCTTTCTTTTAGGTTTTAAGAAGCCCCTAAGGTTTAACCTGCAAAAGAAAACTTTACAACATATATATATACAATGAGTGTGAGGAAGAACTTTTACAAACAAATGCAAGTAGATTCCTAGCCTGTAGGTTCCTGTCTTATTTTGATAGGCTCTATGGCTTTCTAACACATGTAAGGTTTGGGTGGTCTCAAGGGTGCTCCGTTGTCAAAGGGCGCCAACCCTTCCGCCAACCCATCATAGGCGGCAATTGGACGGTTTCCTTTTTGATATACCACTAGGTGCAAGTGACTGTGGAGTTTGCTAGAACCCCTTACATAGCCCGTGACATTCTAGGGTATTAGGTGAACTCAATGAGGTTGCCCGCTCAATGCATATGATAAATGAATTAAACAAAGCATGTGTTAGTCGTATGTTGAACTTTTTGGTTATGGCTCTCAGTTCCCCAGCGGAGTCGCCAAAAACTGTAGACACCTCCCGAAAGCGGGGCATCGCCATACAGATTGATTGTTGCTGTTTGTTTGGTTGTTTGCATCATAAACCAAGATCGCAGATATTCCCATGGCTAGGAACATCGCCACGCGATAACGGTTATCATCAAAACAGAGTCGCCACCTAGTTTAAGAAAACTAGGAAAAATAGATAGAGATTCTGGGCACGGGAGCCAAAGGTACAATGAGGGGAAGGTGTTAGGCACCCCTCTCTGCCCAGTCGTGAGACTGGCCCGTAATTGCTTGACATAAGATTAACACATGCACTATTTAATTCAAACACGTAGTCTGTTTAATTAGCCTTTAAACAGTTAATGGTGAGCCAAGTTTGTAATTGAAAGCATGCATCAGAAAGCAGAAAACAAAATGAACTGTCCCAGGGAGATGGATCCCGCGACCGGTGAATGGATGTCACGGCCGAGGGATCCTCCTGGTTTTAATGTATCGGCCGATGGATCGAAGATCCAATCGATGTTCTTCCTCACACCAAACTATACGACTAACAGATAATCAGAAAGCTACGATTAAGCATTACAACAGAAAATAAATCTAACCAGAGGCCCCTGGGCCTCACCACCTTGATCCCTCAGTGGCTTGATTGCTTCGGATTAGATGGGATTAACTGATTTGCTTCTTGGAAACCCTAGGGTTAGGATTTGAACTTTGGGATTTGATTGTCGGATTAGCAGCTGCCTCCGGGAGGATGGGGCTTTTGTAGAGGGGATTTGAGAGTGTATATTGACAGAGTATCGTGGCTAGAGAGGGTGTATGAACATGTTAATTTCGGAACCCAAGGGTCCCTTTATATAGGCATAGGGATGACACACCTCAACCAATCAAAATCGAATGATTGAATTGGAGTTATAAGGCAACACGAACTCCTCATGGTAATCTCCTAACGTAGCCCGAACGCATCGAGATTTGGCTACTAGGGTTTTGTGAACGGATCAAACGATTAACAGAACGTTCCAGAATCTGGAAAATAGATGATCTGGCGGCCGGCCAAAGGATTTGGCAGCTGAAGAATTGATGTTGCGGCCGAGCAATAGTCCTGGCGGTTGGCTAATCAATCTCTCAGGGAGATTTTCAAGCAACAAGCTTCACGGGTGAAGAAATGATGTTGAGGCCGTGTGATCAATGTTGCGGCCGACAGATGGATTCTCCTAGGATACTGTATTTTTGTCTAAAAGGCTATTTGGCTCTGGATTGGGTCCTCTAAGTGGCTAAAAGTTCTTACCGAAAGTCCTAAAGTTCACGAGAAGTCAATCAGCAATCACTGTATCCATATCATCATCGGGATGGTCCCCAAGGTGGGACTTGAAATAATCGTTAGGCCAAATTGGGGTGTCTACACTTAGCTAGCCCATGCCCTTTAGTCTCAACGTATTTGTTATCCATGTCTTCTGTCTTCTTATATGTTGGGCTGCTGCACACTTGTCTTTATCAACTGGCCCAGGGTATTTTAGGCTTACCGAGGATTTAATTCGCCTGAATTTGTTATTTCAGTGCTCATCAAGCTCAAGCCAAGTGGTCTTTTAGGCCACGTCTCTCAGACTTTAAGCCCCTTGGGACTCTCCAGTGCTTACTTGATAAGCCCTGGGGTGAGTGGCTCACATGCCACTTTTTCAGCTTTATAATCTGGAGCTCTTTAAGCTCTGACTCTTCAAGGCTCATTCGATAAGCCATGGAAAAATTGGCTCCCAGGCCACTTTTTAGGTTTTATGGTCTGGATCTCTTTAAGCTCTGACTCTTCAAGGCTCATTTGATAAGTCCTGGGGCAAGTGGCTACCTGGCCACTTCTTCGGTTTTATAGTTTGGAGCTCTTTAAGCTCTGACTCTTCAAGGCTCATTTGATAAGCCCTGGAGCAAGTGGCTTGGGAGCCACTTCTTAAATTTTATAGTCTGGAGCTCTGTGGGCAACATGCCCTTAGAAATTCTATTTTCCAAAGCAAGGGCCCGGATCGAGGGAGCACTAGCGGGAAGGGCAAGCGCTTGGAATACAGAGTCGCCACTCGGGTTTGAAGGTCCGACACACAAGGAACCGTATTTCGAAGCACCTGCCACGCTATTTGATTTGAAAAAGTGAAGGCACCAGTCCGTCATAACCATATCTGGGTTCGGGAGCCAGGTTACGATAAGGGAAGGATTTTAAGGCACCCCTCTCGCCCAATCCGGAGATCGGTCTCTACTTAGACATTTTGTGAAAACGTTTGCAATTCTTCTTTTATTAATCAATTTTTAGCCAATTAGGGCGGGAAACTGTTTAATGGTTTAATGGGGATTAAAGCTGTAACAATTTGCAAGATATGATCAATAGCATGGATGCGAAAGCAGTAAATAGGATAAAACCAGGTTTTGTTCAGAAGAGCGAACCCAGTGCACTGTCCCAAATTTGACGTACGCAGGAAGGAACTCACATGCATTGAGCAAAGCCACTGCACGCAGTTACAACATGCGCGGGCCAATATGCAACACGCACGCATGAGTGTGCTTGTCCCACAGACTTTGCTTTTATCTTCCTCTGGGCTCTGGAAGGACCAGTGCATACCCAAGACAAACCAACCAGTAAATGGTATTTAAACTACACAGTTTAAAGGCTGAAAAGCCTAACAAATGAGCAAAACACCCCATAAACAGTGTGGGGACAAAACAGAGGCTGAGGCCTTGTTACCGATGTAAAGGCCAGCCACTGGTCAAGACTGAGCCAGTGCCCGTGGGTCATCCACTGCTGCGTGCTGATCTGAGCCATTTAACCAGTGCTTGGTTTTGCACATTTCTGGGTTATGGGACAGGTCCAGAAAGACCCCAGGGGTACTCCACAACAGCAGGTAAGCATATTGAATACAGCTAGCATTTCTAACAAAGGAAAGTAGTAAACTGGTTATTTACATGCTTGCAGTGATCTGTATGCAAAATAAAAAATAAAAGGGCAACACCCCTGTCCCTACGTAGGTTTGTGCGTGCTGCCACAGAGTCGCGCGCGCGTAACGATGACCGGCGCATGCAGGTGTGTTGATCACTCGGTTTTTGAAACCTTGCTAGTTTTAGGGTCAAGGCATGATTACTAGCCTTGACCCTACTAGCCTCCCTTAGGGATCAGAAGAGAAAAACAATAGGTATGCTATACCTTTGGTTTTTGAGGTTTGAAAAAGTGTTTGAGCTTTGAGTTGAGTTGAGTTGAGGTTGGATGCTTTTGAGTGATAGAAGCAAGGAAACAAGGTGGCTTGTTGCTTGGTATTAGGGTTAGGATTTGTATCCTTTTTTTGAACCCTAGGTTGTAACCCTTTTGAAAGAAACATAAGGGGGATATATATTGGAGGATAGGTGGTGGTAGATATGGTGCAAAGAGATAAGCTCAGCCAGTCCACGAGGCTGGCTTTAGTTACTTGGTGGCTAAGCTTCCCAACCCGTAAAGGTGATGGGGGCAGGCTTGGACCGGCGCACAAAGGTCTCAAACTGGAGCACGCAGGTCAAACCAACACACGCATTGGTCAACGGTCAAACTTTGACTATTGACCCACACCTGGCAATTTGACCCGCGCACGCTGGTTCTCAACCAGTGCGTGCCAGTAGGGTTTTTGGCTTTTGAAGTGGTTTCGGCTAGGTTAGGTTCAAGGGTTTTGCAAACACTCAAAGCTCAAACACTAGACATTCCCGGGGTGTTCTTGATCTGATTCATCATCAGGGAATCAGAAACCGAAAGTTAACTAATCTGGAAGCCCAGATTGGGGTGTCTATAGTAGTCCCTCTTTGACGACACTTGAAGCACCATCGACTTGGTACAAGTAACGTCAAAGATTTCTAGACACCCCTCAAGGCAATCCAGAGCAGAACATACTAGCAAAGTAGACAAGTAAACTTAAGGAACCTGATTGGAGAAATGGACGGACAGTCCATTGTTGGGGATGGAAGTATAAGTGGACGAGTGAATCGCCGCTTGTTGATCAAATTTGGATAGGACAGGCTGTCACTGCAGATTTGGACGAGGCACGCCGTCGTTGCTGGGGATCAAACTATCCTTGGCACAAAGAATTCCAACAATCATGGGTAGGTCGCGTCAGGTAGGTTGAATTCCATCTGTTGGGAATCAGAGCCAATCTCCTTATCAAAGACCATCCGAGACAGAGCAATAAGGTTGCTGGAAGATGCGCTTGTGGCTAGACTGAAGATGGTTGTTCGGGAAAGGCCAAGCGGACTTTCCTGGGGAACAATTAGTTGCAGATGAACGGACCATCGGACGATATTCTGATCGTCGTTGATGATATGACTGATCATCGTTGAATGACTGAGACGGACGATATGGTTGATCGTCATTGATGATATGGCTGATCATCGTTGAATGGCTGAGACGGGCGATATGACTAATCGTCGTTGATAATATGGCTGATCAACGTTGTATGACTGAGATGGACGATATGACTTATCGTCGTTGATGATATGGCTGATCATCGCTGAATGACTGAGACGGACGATATGGCTGATCGTCGTTGATGATATGGCTGATCATCGCTGAATGACTGAGACGGATGATATGGCTGATCGTCGTTGATGATATGGCTGATCGTCGTTGAATGACTAAGACAGACGATATGGCTGATCGTCGTTGATGATATGGCTGAGCCTCGTTGAATGACTGAGACGGACGATATGGCTGATCGTCGTTGATGATGTGGCTGAGCATCGTTGAATGACTGAGATGGACGATATGGCCGATCGTCGTTGATGATATGGCTGATCATCGCTGAATGACTAAAACAGACGATATGGCTGATCGTCGTTGTGGCAAACAATCAGAGATGAGGGAGACTTCAAACTCCTTCGTGAACAAACAACTTTCGGCTCCGCAGGATCGCATCCTTTGGTTTACAAACCGAGATTAGGGAGATTGTAGACACCTCACTGGAGCGGGGCATCGCCATACAGATTGATCATTGCGGTTTGATTGGTTGCTTGCTACATAAACCAAGATCGTGGGTATTCCCATGGCTAGGAACATCGCCACACGATAGTGGTTATCATCGAAACAGAGTCGCCACCTAGTTTAAGAAAACTAGGAAAAACAGATAGAGAATCTGGGCACGGGAGCCAAAGGTACAATGAGGGGAAGGTGTTAGGCACCCCTCTCTACCCAGTCGCGAGACTGGCCCATAATTGCTCGACATATGATTAACCCATGCTTTATTTAATTCCAACACATAGTCTGTTTATTAGCCTTTAAGCAGTTAATGGTGAGCCGAGACGGTAATTGAAAGCATGCATCAGAAAGCAGAAAACAAAGCAAGTGTCCCAGAGAATGGATCTCTCGGCCGATGAATGGATATCACGGTCGAGGGCTCCTTCTGGTTTTATGTTTCGGCCGAGGGATCGATGTCCCACCCGATGTTCTTCCTCACACTAGACTAGACGATTAACAGATAATCACAAATCTATGATTAAACATAAAGAATGAAAAATAAATCGAACCAGAGGCCCCTGGGCCTCACCACCTTGATCCCTCAGTAGCTTGATTGCTTCAGATTGAGGGTGATTGACTGATTGCTTCTTGAAACACTAGGGTTAGGGTTTGAACTTCGGGGTTAGGATCGTCGGATTATGGCTGCCCTCAGAGTGTTGGGGCTCTTGTAGAGGGGATATGAGAGTGTATTTCTGCGGAGTTTTGTGGTTGATGGGGATGTGTTGGTCTCTCAATTTCAGAGCCGAAGCCCTCTTTATATAGGTACTAGGGATGACACAACTCGTCCAATCAAAATGCACCGTGGGAATTGGAGTTGGGGAGCGATACAAACTCTTCGTAGTGATCCCTGAATGTGGCCCGAACGCATCGTAAAAAGGCTGCTAGGGTTTTGTGAACGGATCAAACGATTGACAAAACGTTCCAGAATCTAGAAAACAGACGATCTGGCGGCTGAGAAAAGGATGTGGCGGCCGAATAATTGATGTTGCGGCTGAGGAATGGTCCTGGCGACCGACTAATCGATCTCTCAGGGAGTTTTTCAAGCTATAGGCTTCACGGGTGAAGAATTGAAGTTGGGGCCGTGTGATCAATGTCACGGCCGACAGATGGATTCTCCTGGGATACTGTACTTCTGTCTGAAAGGCTATTTGGCTCTGGATTGGGTCCTCTAAGTGGCTAAAAGTTCTTACCGAAAGTCCAAAGGTTCACAAGAAGTCAATCAGCAACCACTGTATCCATTTCTTCATCGGGATGGTCCCCAAGGTGGGACTTGAAATAATCGTTAGGCCAAATTGAGGTGTCTACAGATGCCCCTCTTTGACTGAACTTAGACGGATCGCAAGACATGTTTAAGTAGGAGTCAAAGCTGTAAAAGCAACTCGATTTGGTCTAACCACTATTCCAATCGGTTTTAGTTATGGTCAGGCCGGAAGGCTACCTACGTATTCCACAGGGGAAATTCAGACCAACTGTAGTTCGGAAGGGCAATAAAGAAAAAGAAAAAGTTTGGAGGGTTAGGAACAGAAGACGTACCTTCAGGCTTTAAAAGCCGTAGTGCAACGTACCTAGGCTAAGCCAGGGTTTTGGCAAAGGGTAGTTGAAGGAGTGCGGAGCTGCCGGAGAAATTTTTGCGGAGAGTGTCCTTAGTATTTTGGGGTAGATCAATACACAACAGGTGAGTCGTTTGCTTTTCTTGATCATCCTTTCTTTGACTGAGAGGGGCTCGGTAGAATAGCTTATCCTTGCGAATGAGCTGGAAGGAATTGATGTAATGGGGTGGAATCCGAGCCATCTGCTGAGGATGAATCGGACGCCGGTTTTGAGATATGGGGTGGAACCCAAGCCATCTTCTGGAGACGTATTGGATGCCGTTTTTGAGATATGGGGGGCGCGAGGCCAGTAACTAGAGTACGGAGCGTTAAGATGAGGGAACCGAGGCACGGAGCCCGTTGTAGACATGAGGCGAGAGCCTGGAGAGTTTAGAGTTCTGACGTGATGGAACCGAGGCATAGAGCCAGTTGTGGTCACAAGGCGACAGCCTGAGGAGTCTGACAGATTTGAGGCATAGAGCCAGTTGTATTCACAAGGAGAGAGCCTGAGGTGTCAGAGCTTAGAGCTTGACGTGATTTGAACTGAGGCGTAGAGCCGGTTGCATTCTGATGGTCTATGAACGAAGCTTTCTCATCATAAGTTTTGGCGTAGAGCCAAAGGATCGAGGCGCTGGACCGATCAATAAAACCGAGGCATAGAGCCGGTTGATTGCAGGAATAACCTGTTTCATGAGTAAGAGATATGCAGAGTGTGTATATGATGATGATGATTGTTAGATGTGAGCAGATATGATAATGATGGTGCAGACTCGATGTGATAGTGATGATGCAATGTGCACGGGCCCGTGCATGTGTGTTTGATTTAAGCGTAGAGCTTCTTTCAAGTTCTGGACTTGAGCATTCAGAGCGTAGAGCTCGAGCATTCGAACGGCAAAATCCGAGCATTCAAAGTACATGCTTTGAGCATCCAGTACATAGTGGTTAGGCATTCAAGCGTAGAGCTTGAGCATTCAAGTGTAGAACTTGAGCATCCAGTACACAGTGGTTGGGCATTCGAAGAGCTTCGAGCATTCAAAATGTTAGATTTTGAGCATTCAAGCGTAGAGCTTGAGAATAGATGATATTTATTTGGGGCAGCGTAGAGCCTATTGAGGATTGTTTGGTTACGGCATAGAGCCAGTTGAAATAGTGAATACGGGCGTAGAGCCGCTGAAATGGTAGAGATGGGCTTTGAGCCGTTGAGGTAGCGAGCGTAGAGCTGCTGATGTAGTGAGCTTGGAGCTGCTGAATGACTTGGTATGGGCATAGAGCCGTGGAGAAGGTGAATACGGGCGTTGAGCCACCGAATATAAGTGATGGCAAGCTTAGAGCTGCTGATGAATACGGGCGTAGAGCCGCTAAGATTGTGAATACGGGCGTAGAGCCGCTGAGTGAATTGATAGATGCGAAGTTGCTCAGGTGGCAAGCATAGAGCTGCTGAGGCAATGAGCATGGGCATAGAGCCGCTGGATAGATTGATAGTGATGAGCTCGGAGCTGTTTAGGATAACCATGTGGTGTTGCTTAGTGAGCGGAAAGCGTTGGGCTGCCTTTGAGGTGATGAGTTCGAGGCTGCTAGATGAGCTTTTGTTGAGTGAGTACAGGCATAGAACTGCTGAATACGAGGCTATAGAGCTCAATGTGTAGAACTTGCTGGATGTGAGCCTAGAGCTGCTTTACGGCTGCTGAGGGAGCTGTTGGGATGGTTGGGTACGGGCATAGAACTGTTGAGACGGTGAGCACGGGCGTAGAGCCACTGAGATGGTTAGCTTGGAGCTGCTGAGAAGATGGAGCCTTTGAGTTTCTTGAAGGCTATGAGCATGAACATAGCGAGCGTAGCGGTTAGCTCGAGGCTTTGCTGAACGGCTGAGACAGTGAGCATGGGGTGTTACTGAATGTGAAGCTGTTGAGTAATAAGCTTGGAGCTGCGAGGAGCATGGAGTTATCAAGATGATGAGCACGTGGTGCTATTTGAGCTTGTTGAGCGAGAGCTGCTGACGGTGAGTACGGGCATAAAGCCTGAGTTGGATGTATCAAGGGTCTTTTGATCTTGTGAGTGAGAGCTTGAGTTTGATAGTCCTTAGTGGTCAAGCGACCAGTTGTTGTGAGCTTGCTGTTATGGAGAGAGAGATCCCTTATGCTTTGATGTTTTTCCATGCTCAGGTATGCCCCCAAAGCTAGTTTTGACCATATTTTGTTTGCTCGGGAATGCCCCCAAGGCTGATTCAATCATTGCTTTTGTTGGTCGTGGGCCCAAAACTTGAATTGATGTACTGAGCAAAATCTGATGCTGCTGTGGGAGATTGATTAGGGAGCCAGTAGATAGATCTCTCGGTCGAACAATTGATGTCTCAGCCGTGAGAAAGCTAAAAGTCAGAAAATCGATTTAAGTTAAGTTTGATCGATCTCACGGCTTATTTGATCTTTCTCTTCCTCCTCTCTTTCTCTCATTCGAGACTTCTCCTTCGACCAAAACCACTCAATCCCCCAACCGCCGTCGTCGTAGTTTTCTCCGATTACTATTGTTACGACTGCCATTTTTCTTGGCTGCCATGACTTCGTCACCTCCACCTCCGGTTGACTCCTCTGCCGGCGCTCCTTCATCACCTGCCGCAGCCTTGAGGGATTTGGGCAAGACTCCGGTCATTGAGGCCACGGTTTTAGGCGGGGTTTCAAGTACCCGCGTTCTTCGTTCTAGTCGGCGCATGCCGATTATTGGGGAGGGTTCTTCATAGCCGAATCCTCCCAATATTGAGTTCGAGATTCCCTCTGATACAGGTAACGATCCTTTACCCCCTTTTGTTGCTGACACATACGTTCCTCCAGTTCACATAATCGGGCGCGGTGGTTCTCTCCGATATCGCCCTCCTCTTAGTGACGTTCCCTTGGAGGTTTTGCATAGAGAGCCGGAGCAGCACTTTGGCTTTACCAACGTGACGGTAACTTCTCTCCTGTTAATGATATTGTTTGCATAAGAATTTATGAAACAATGATTGATATTCTGGAAATGAAATTGAGTTTTAGGAATTGCCCCCTGTTTGGGCATTTTTGCTATCGTATTTGATCCTGTCTCGTATTTTGCCAGGCAAATGAGAAGCTACGCATGTGGGGAAGCTGTCCCCAGGTGTTTGAGTGGTAAGAGAGGCTTCCCCAGAGTGCCAAAGATGCAGTTGCTTTGGCTGGCTTTGAGCCCTCGATACTCGGCTTCCGTCTTCCGAAGGCAGAGCTGGGTTTAACTACAGCGTTCGTTGAGCGGTGGTGGGATACCACGAACACTTTTCACCTCCCGGAGGCTGGAGAGATGACGATTACCCCCCGATGATTTTGCTTTGCTGACAGGTCTGAGAGTTGGTGGGGATCTTCTTCAGCTTGACCCACGGATTCATGAGCGTAAAGGTGCTTTTGACTATCTTCTGGGGAAGACCCCTAATGTTTCAGAGAGCGGTCATGTTACCTACTCGTGGCTCCGTGCATAGTATGATTAGGAAGGTATTCTAACAGAGGTATCTGTAGACACCCCAATCTGGGCTTCCAGATTAGTTTACTTACGGTTTTTGATTCCCCAATGATGAACCGGATCAAGAACACCCGGGAATGTCGAGTGTTTGAGCTTTGAGTGTTTGAATAACCCTTGAACCTAACCTAGCCTAAGCCACTTCCAAAAGCCAAAAACCCTACTGATGTGCGCCAGGGCGCAGTCATTGTGCGCCAGGGCGCACCGTCGCGCGACAGACTGGAACCATCGCGCGATGGTCGCGCCAGGGCGCACCCTCGCGCGACAGACTAGAACCCTCGCGCGATGGTCAAACTGCCAGGTGGACAAAGTTTGACCGTTGACCCTCACGCGACAGTTTGGAACCCTCACGCGATGGTCAGTTCCCCACCTACTTTTTCAGAGGCAGAAAATTGGCCACCAATGCAACCTCAGCCAGGCCTCGTGGTTGGCTGAATTCCTCTCCTGGCACCAACCAGATTCACCCTCCATGCCTATAAATACCCCCCATTTGTTCTCTTTCAAAGGGTTACAAAAAATCAAGCACAAAAGGTTACACAAACCCAAATACACTTGATACTTCATCACTCTAGCCATCTACATACACTCATTTTGCAAGCTCTATCACCTTGTTCAACCTCAAGCATCAAAGCTCAAACACCGTTCAAACTCAAAAAAAAGCCAAAGGTATAACACCTTTGTTCTGTTTTCTGTTTTGATCCCTGAGGGGGGCTGGCAGGGTCAAGGCTGGTAATCAATACCAGTCCTGGCCCTATAGCTAGCAAGGTTTCAAAAACCGTTCTGGTAGGAACCAGCGCGCGAGGGTCCCATATACGCGCGCGACACTTCGTTGCTGTGTGCGATGGACCCCGTGGGGATTGGTGTCCTACTGTTTTATGCTTTACTTTGTATATAGATCACTGTAAAGCATGTTAATAACCAGTTTACTGCTTTCTTTTGTTAGAAATGTTAGTTTTACATTTCAATATTCATTTCTGTTCCGTTGGAGTACCCCTGGGATCATTCTGGACCTGTCTCAGAACCCAGGATGAGCAAAACCAGACACTGGAAAGTTAGCTTGAACCCGCGCGCGCTGCACCCAAACCATCGCGCGATGGTCAACGCTCCATTTGACCAGTGCGCCAGGGCGCAATCGTCGCGCGCCAGGGCGCAACCATCACGCGCCCGGGCGCATTGTCGCGCAACGGTTTGGAACCCTCACGCGATTGTTCTGTTCTCGATCAGTGGCTGGCCTTGCATGTTTAACTTGGTTTTAGGCTATTATTTTGTCCCCACACTGTTTATGGGGTGTTTTTGTTTATTTATTAGGCTTTTCAGCCTTTAAACTGTATATTATGACTGCATAAACTGCTTGGTTTGTCCTGGGTGTGCACTGGTCCTTCCAGAGCCCAGAGGGTTTGAGAATAAGAGCTGTGGGCTTAGGCTTACTGGCATGCGCAGGTCTTGTAGTAGCGTGTGCAGGTTTGGTCAGCATGCATTGACTTGATCAGTGCATACTGGTTTCTTCCTGTGCACGACACTCCAAGACAGGGGCTTTCCAGTTTGTTTAAAACTCCCACAGGAGTCTGTTCTCATCCTATACTAACTGCTCATCCATGCTATTTTGATCACATTCTGCAAACATGTTACAGTTTTAAATCCCCGATTAACTGTTCCCCCGCCCTAATTGGCTAAAATTGATTAATAAAAGAAGAATCGCAATGTTTTCAAAATGCCTAAGTCGAGACCGATCTCCGGATTGGGCGAGAGGGGTGCCTTAAAACCCTTCCCCTCTCGTAACCTGGCTCCCGAACCCAGATATGGTTATGACGGACTGGTTCCTTAACTTTTTCAAATCAAACAGCGCGGCAGGTGCTTCGAAATGCGGTTCCTTGGGTGTCGGACCTTCAAACCCGAGTGGCGACTCTGTATTTTTGAGCGCTTGCCACCTGCGCTCGCGCTCCCTCGATCCGGGCCCTTGCATTTTGGAAACCGGAATTACCAGGGCATGCTGCCCACAGTATCTCTCCCTCAATTGGTACGAGCTTTCCTTTTTTATCTTCTTGGCCAGACCTTGTTTTGTAATAAAGAGAATTTAGTGCACATTCAATTCCTAGCTGCTTTGGTGAATCTGGACACCATAGCAGAATTTGATTGGGGGACCCCTGCTCTGGCTACGCTGTATGGGCATTTGAGTGCTTGCTCTAGGGGTGTTAGACTCTCATTAGGTGGACATCACCGTGTTCTTGAGCTATATACTTCAACCTCTTGTGTCGTTCCTTTACTGCTTTTATTCCTGCAGCTTATGCTTGTCTTTTTCTTTGCTTGTAGCTCTGGGCTTTTGAGCATTTGTTGCAATTCCCTCCTCCGACTAGGCATGTAGAACCTAGGCATGTCCCACGGGCGGCCTGCTGGCTAAAAGGAATTCGAAAGAAACGGTTGCCTGCTATGGACTTGCTGGCCTGGAGGCGAGTTTTGGACCGTTTGACGGTGGATCAGGTAAAATGCACCCCATTTCTTTCATCTTCGTGTGACTTTCTCCACTTTGCTATTATTGATGTGATTTTTCTTGATTGCAGGTGCGATTCGATCCATGGGATTCTTTGCTTGATAATGCTCCTTTGGAGTTGACCTCGGCTCGGGCTTTGGATAGCCAGCATTTCCTTCTAGAGGGGCCATTTTCGAGAGCTTGGTACCTTGGAGAGAGGGTAGCGAGCCAGTACTTTCCATGCTTAGAGGCGCTGCAGCTCATTCCTCTCCCTCCTCCAGCTAATGTCAGGTCAACTCATCTTTTGACAGGGGAAGGTTTGCTCCTTGCTCTTGAGAGACAGCCGGCCACGAGTTTTCTCTAGGCGGGAGATTACTCGTCCTTCCGTTTAGTTTCGCTAGCCCTACCTGCTACCACTGCTGCTGTTGCTCCTCCTGTTTGGCCACGGGCTCCCAGTTTTATCTCTTTCCATAATGCTAACGGAGAAGAGGAGCATTTCACGCTGACTCCATGTGCTAACCAACTGTACATGCTTCCTAGCGGCACCCAGCAAGTAACATTGTGCATTTCGGTTGCCTTTGATATCCTTTTTATGCTTTGCTATAAATGATGCGACTTCCTTTGCAGGTGCTGGCAGACATAGTTCAGGAGTGGTTGCGTGCATTTCAGAGTGCAGAGGCCCGGGTTCGGAGGCAGCGCAGCCGAATAGTTGCGGTACGTGTCCCCTCTTATTTTCTTTTTTCCATCCTGTATCCCTTGTGAATCTGAACATTCACATTTCGTGCTTTGCAGTTTGAAGCGGAGCGGGTGCCAACGATGTCTGTCACTCAGAGTGCTGGTGTCAGCGAAGGCGGGAGTACCAGAGCTGGTGATGGAGACACTGAGGCGGGAGATAGAGGTGCTGAAGTTGAAGGTGGAGGCGAAGGACGGCGGATCCGCATCTCAGTTCCTGAGCATTTTCATCCTTCTTCTTCTCGACCTGCATCCAAGAGGGGTCGCGAGCAGTAGCTTCCCCTTTTCCTTGTTCCTGTATCATTAGTTCTAAAAATAGACATGGATACGTATTTTTGTGAAGCAACTTCAGCATTTATGATTGAACTATGCTATTCCTATGGGAACATGCTTTGTCCTGAGATACTTTAGATTTGTATCACTATGCCAAATTTTAGTATTAGCGGCATGAGAAAACTGCCGTTAATAGTCCCAAAACCGCCGGTAATACTCAAAATTGCCGGTAAAAGTTTAAAAACCGCCGAAAATAAACCGCCGGGAAAACAATTGTCAGAAAAACAAAAGCGGCATTAGAAAACCGCCGGCAATACTAAAAATGGCGGTAAAAAACCGCTGGTAATAATACCGCCGGCAATAAAATCGGTGGTTAATTTTTTTTGTTCTCCCAGGAATCGAACCCGGAACCTCCGGATCCTATAGCGCGCGTGCTACCAACTGGGCTGACCCGCATATTGTGTCATATAGGATAAATAATAATATTTATATTATACGGGTCGGTATTATTATAAGCGGCATTAATAAACCGCCGGTATTAAAAAAACCCGTATATTCTATTTTTTTCGGCGGTATTTTAAAAAACCGCCGGTAAAAGTTTATAAAAACGACATTCTTAAAAAAACCGCCGTTTTAGGTAGTTATTCCCGGTGGTTTTACTAACGCCGGTAAAAGTAGCTTTTAACGGCAGTTTTTTTACTGCCGGTAATAATACCGCCGGCAAAAGCGATATTTGGCGTAGTGTATGCAATGGTTTAAAACAGGTATTTGCTATGAGGGTTGATAAATGATTTTGTAGCAAATCTGTCTTTTGGTAGGTAAGTTAGAACATTGGCTAAGGAATGGATTGCTCGGCCAAGGATTCCATTCTTCGGCCGCCACTTTAATTCCCCAAAGAAGTCGGACCTTTTGTTTAGCCAAGTGGCATTCCTTCCTTCTTATGCTTGAATCTGATTCATGCCTTTTATTTGCTTTTGCTATTTCCACAGTCTCCTTGCCACATTTTGGGATTTTTGGGATATCTTGTCCCTTATGTTGGTGATTTTCGAGTCAGAGAGGACGAGCAATGATTCTCGTATCCTTTGGTCTTTTGTCAATCCTCTGAAAAATGACTAACTCATCTTTTGCGAGCTCAATACGCAGGGTTAGCTACGCCTATCATTGGGTAAAAATCTGCTTTGACATCTTCTCTCCAAATGTTTGGGCCGCATCTCTTTGTGAGATTGCCTGCGTATCCCAATCAGAGAATCAGGCCTTTTACGTAGTTCCAAAATTACCACCTTTGAGGTTGGGTTTGCACTCTTGGTTTTTCTTCTCACATGCTCTTGATTTTGTCTAGTTTACCTAATTGAGGTTGAGTCCCTAGCAAGCTTTCCTTTGAATGCCCTAACTTTTGCCTAGGTTGCATTTTTGCATTTTCTTGCCCTAGCAGGCTTTTGGTCTTACTTTTGCTTGGGTTACCCAACGAGCATTTCTCTCAAGAGGCTTTCTATATCTTGAAGAGGAATTTGGTGGAGATATCTTTGTGAATCTCCTTTGGTGTTTGTACTTTCATAATAGGCAAGCTAACTCTAAGTGTTCTCACGGAGATAGCGTTTTCTTTCTAAGTTTCGACAAAAACTTAGTTCTAAGTAATCAGGGCTCGTCCCTTCCTTCTTCTTTGTTGACAACATAAAGAATTGGATTCTTAAAATTTCCTTTCTTTGGCAAAGAGACTAGTGTATAGCAATTGCATTTCAAGGATCAAACCATTTAATAAGCATAAACCAGAAAGATAAAACAGTAGTTTGTTTATCTATGAAAATGCCCAAACAGGGGCCCAAAACGTGTTCTAGCTTGATTTAGGAAATGAAAGTAATGTTTTTGCCATGTCATGCAATTACTGTAGCATCTCGGGAGTTCCTCCTTTTTCCTTGCCTTTCACAGTTTTATACTCTTCTTCACCCTCCTCTTTGCCAAACAGAATCTTTAGATCAAACTCAGCTAGCACCTCGGTCCAGTCTTCGTGGATAGGGGATGGGTTTGTCGGCTCTTCTTCCATATCACTATCAGTCCATTCTTGATCGAAGAAGATTTGCATCCCAGGAAGCCTTTGCTTGGTAGTCTCATCTTCCCATGTTTCTGCAAAACCATGGAATGGGAAGTCTTCACCTTCTCTTATAAACCAACCGTTGAGTGTTTTTGGGATCATGAGTTTCTCTTCTTTGCCTTAGCTTTCTACATGCTTCTCTTCTTTTCTATTTCAGCTTCTGTTGGGGTGTAACCAAGACCAAAAGCGTATTGATTATGCAGGGGATCAATCATTTGCGGGATGCCCTGTGATCTTTTGCCTAAACCCAATCCAGGACAGTAGTTCTGCTTCTTCATCATTCGTATGGCGGGGGTGCTCATGTAGAAACTTCTTTCAATCATTAATGTTTGCACAGCAATTGCTTCCTCAAGGCTAAACCCAGTAAGAAAGGTTTCTTCAGCTCCTACTTCTTGCACAGGTGTGTCGGAGTGAGCTCGGATTGACGAGTCTCCTAGGATGGTTACGACCCTTCCATCTACTGCAAACTTGACCTTTTGATGTAAAGTGGAAGGTACTGCCCTAGCATCATGTAACCAAGGCCTTCCTAGTAAAAGATTGAAGGTGGCTGGTGTATCCATCACATGGAATTCTACATCTCTTTTGACCTTTTCTACTTCTACTGGTAGGGTAACACATCCAACCACTCTTCTCTTCAAGTTGTCATAACCCCTTACACCTTGGCTTGAGGGGCGTATATCAGCAGCAACTACTCCTAACTTGTCGAGGTCCTTTGAGGACACACATTTAAAGCAGACCCATTATCCACCAAGACTAGTGGGATCCATTTGGTGAGGCACTTGAGAGAGATGTAGAGGGGTTTGTTGTGCGCAAGACCTTCAGGGGGTAGGTCCTTGTCAGTGAAAGCTATTGTTGGCTTTTAAGGCTTTGGATGTCATTATAAAGCCTACCAAATCCTCAGGGGTAATATCGATGGGAACTTTGGCTTTTCCCAAGGTTTTGAAAAATGATTTGCGATGCTCATAAGAAGACATGAGCAGCCCCCAGATAGAGATATCTGCTTGAATCTTCTTTAATTGCCTTAGCACCCTGTCTTCCTCAAGTTCGATCTTTTGGTTTTCCTCTTCCTCTTCCTCCATTACTCGGGTTAAGGTTGAACTCTCTCCGCTTAGTTTGGGAGGTTTGTATACTCTTCCACTTCTCGTGAGATGACCTATCTCCTCTTCTTGAGTGCCCCAAGGATCAGCAGGTTCGATTCTTCCCACTTCCCAATCGTTTGGCAAGGCTTGGCCCATTTCCAACCACCAATCCCCATCATCAATTGCTTAGATGTGGGGGAAAGGAAGTTCTTCTTTTGTCAGAAAGCACTCATCATTCTTAGGGAAGGTCAAAGACGGTTTGGCTTGGGTTTTTGGGACAATGTATTGGATAGGATTATACGTGGGGTTGTTGGACAGGCTTATGAGATTGATGTTTTGAGGTGGTGGCTCGATGTTGGGAGTGGGGAGTGGGTTGGTTTGCACATTGGGTTTAGGCGACTTTATAGTTTGGCTATCAATGAGGTCTTAGATATTGTGACAAAGACGCATGCAGCGGTCTATCTCATGTCCTGGGTGCTGGTGGTAAGCGCATTGTTTATTGGCGTCGTAGCTTGGGCCATAAGGTAGTTGCGAAGGCGGGTTGTTCAAAGGCCTAAGATGCCCATGACGGCTTAGAATGGCTAAGGCTTGGGATGAGATCATATATAGAGGGTCAAAGTTGTGGCGGGTGCGATTTGAATTCCGAGATGAGCTAACTTGGAAAGGGTCTTGAGGTAAGGTTGAGTTAAGGGTGTTAACGGAGGCATGAGATGTACGAGTTGGGAAAGTTTTCTTGGGTGGAGGAATTTCTTCTTTTCCAATGAGCCCCAGTTTGATCCCTTCTTCAATCTGCAGCCCGGTTGCATGTAGGTGTTTGAAATCTATGATGGCCTGTGTGTAAATATGTTTGAGATACTTAGGCTGCAGATTCTTGACGACTATTCTGAATTGATCTTCCTCGGAAGGACGATTTTTCATCTTGGCAGCCTTTTCTCTCCATCTAGCCATAAAGGCAACGAAGTCTTCGCTTGACTCCTGCTTGGTCATCTCCAAATCTCGAGTGGTTAACTCAACTTGGACATTGTATGCATATTGCTTGACAAAAGCGTTCGCAATTTCTGGCCAGGTGTGGTAATGCACAAATTCCAAAGTGAGGAACCAATCAAGAGCACTTCCGATGAGAGTCCTTTGAAATAGTTGAGCGATGAGCTCATCATTCAAGCCCATCGGCTTTAGGGTGTTGATGACATGACGGACATGGCTGGTAGGGTTACCAGTTCCATTGAACTTCTCGATGTTTGGCATTTTGAATTTTTCGGGCAATTGAGAATCTGGAAAGAGGCACAGTCCTTCAAAGTCTAGAATTTGGTCCCCTTGTGAACGAGCCAGAGCGTGCTTGATTTCCTTGGCTTGTTGGGCCAATTCAGGGTTTTCCGTTATTACAACTCCTTGAAGGTTTTCTTCCTCATCTTTCTTGTCCTCGGCATCTCGTGCTGCCTTCTCTGCCAGTAAGTAAGTAATCTGGGCTTGGAGTTCAGTGATGGTGATGTCCTTGTCTGCCATGCTTGGTGAAGTTTGAGACTTGGTAGATAATCGAGTTTGTTGAGAAGATAACCGCAAAGTCCCTGGAAGTGATTGGGACCGTTGCGGTGAAGGTGTCTTGATAGGCGAAGGTGATGGACGAGGCGGCTGTAAAGACCTCTGTTTGGTGTGACTTCGGGTGTTGCAAGAGTATAAAACTGGCTGAGGTTGCTTCTTTATTTTACCTATTGTACCTGCTGGAAAAGTAAAGTACCTGCAAGTCAGTACTTGGCTGTATAGGGCTAGGATTTGGACTGAAAATCCCAACCCTTCTTCACAGAAAGAAATGTTACAACAAGAAATGTTTACAGGGTGTGAGGAAGAACTTGAAGACGAAATGCAGGAAAATTCCTTAACCTGCGGGCTCCTGTTTTAGTTTGATAAGTTCTAAGGCTTTCTAACACATGTAAGATTTGGGTAGTCTCAAGGGTGCTCTGTTGTCAAAGGGCACCAGTCCTTCTGCCTGCCCATCATAGGCGGCGATCGGGCGGTTTCCTTTATGATATACCGCTAGGTACAAGTGACTGTGGAGTTTGTCGGAACCCCTAACATAGCCCGTGGCATGCCGGGGTATTAGGTGAACTCAACAAGTTTGCTTGCTCAATGCATATGACAAATGAATCAAATAAAGCATGAATTAGTCATATGTCGAACTTTCTGGTTATGGCTCTCAAGTTCCCCAGCGGGGTCGCCAAAAACTGTAGACACCTTCCTGGAGCGGGGCATCACCATACAGATTGATCATTGTTGTTTGATTGGTTGCTTGCTACATAAACCAAGATCGTGGATATTCCCATGGCTAGGAATATCGCCACACGATAGTGGTTATCATCGAAACAGAGTCGCCACCTAGTTTAAGAAAACTAGGAAAAATAGATAGAGATTCTGGGCACAGGAGCCAAAGGTACAATGAGGGGAAGGTGTTAGGCACCCCTCTCTACCTAGTCGTGAGACTGGCCCATAATTGCTCGACATATGATTAACCCATGCTTTATTCAATTCCAACACATAGTTTGTTTATTAGCCTTTAAGCAGTTAATGGTGAGCCAAGACGGTAATTGAAAGCATGCATCAGAAAGCAGAAAACAAAGCAAGTGTCCTAGAGAATGGATCTCTCGGCCGGTGAATGGATGTCACGACCGAGGGCTCCTTCTGGTTTTATGTATCGGCCGAGGGATCGATGTCCCAGCCGATGTTCTTCCTCACACAAGACTAGACGATTAACAGATAATCAGAAATCTATGATTAAGCATAAAGAATGAAAAATAAATCGAACCAGAGGCCCCTGGGCCTCACCACCTTGATCCCTCAATAGCTTGATTGCTTCAGATTGAGGGTGATTGACTGATTGCTTCTTGAAACCCTAGGGTTAGGGTTTGAACTTCGGGGTTAGGATCGTCGGATTATGGCTGCCTTCAGAGGGTTGGGGCTCTTGTAGAGGGGATATGAGAGTGTATTTCTGCGGAGTTTCGTGGTTGATGGGGATGTGTTGGTCTCTCAATTTCGGAGCCGAAGCCCTCTTTATATAGGCACTAGGGATGACACAACTCGTCCAATCAAAACGCACGGTGGGAATTGGAGTTGGGGAGTGATACAAACTCTTCGTAGTGATCCTTGAATGTGGCCTGAACGCATTGGAAAAAAGGCTGCTAGGGTTTTGTGAACGGATCAAACGATTGACAAAACGTTCCAGAATCTGGAAAACAGACAATCTGGCGGCCGAGAAAAGGATGTGGTGGCTGAATAATTGATGTTGCGGTCGAGGAATGGTCCTGGCAGCCGGCTAATCGATCTCTCAGGGAGTTTTTCAAGCAATAGGCTTCACGGGTGAAGAATTGAAGTTGGGGCCGTGTGATCAATGTCACGGCCGACAAATGGATTCTCCTGGGATACTGTACTTCTATCTGAAAGGCTATTTGGCTCTGGATTGGGTCCTCTAAGTGGCTAAAAGTTCTTACCGAAAGTCCTAAGGTTCACAGGAAGTCAATCAGCAATCACTGTATTCATTTCATCATCGGGATGGTCCCTAAGGTGGGACTTGAAATAATCGTTAGGCCAAATTGGGGTGTCTACAGAGATTTCCATTGCCCCTGCTAAACAAATTGAAACAAAACTGCAAGAGATTGCATCGCATCCGCTGACCAACGATAACAAAACCGCAGGAGATTGCATCGCATCCTTCAGCAAACAAATCGAGAGTTAGTTAGATTTCCATTGCCTCCGCTAAACAAACGATAACAATACCACAGGAGATTTTTCAATCGCATCCGTCGGCAAACAAAGACATAATGGTAACCACTTGGGCATAACTCCCACAAACTGGTTACTGTCCTGCTTTTGATACTTGGCGGACTTTTCCTGCTTTCAACAGTTAATATACACAATATGCAATGATGTATACTATTTGAATGCACAAATTGAAAATGCAGACACAAGCTAAGGGCGACTCCTAGGAGGACAACGACGCCTAAGGACTACCACTGAGCCCTATTACTTCACTGTCTTTTGGATAGGCGTTGAGCGGGCCGACGTGCCCCTTGTTGACATTTTGTAGTGGCATTGGGCCTACGTGTTCTTCCTTCGATGCTTTGGCCGATATGCCCCATAGACATGCTTTGCTTGGCATTGGGTCGACGTGCCCTTGCCACTCACAAGATTCAACTGCTTGTGGATTACAGAGGTTAAGGTAGCAATGTAAAAATTGCATTTTCCAGTTTATTAATTCCCTTTGCAAGTATCTAAAAGAATGCAAAAACTAACCACTAATATCCAAGTTGCATTGACATGCGAACTGAATTGACAAACAGACATGCGCACATGTACAAACTCTTCTAGCTCGAACGAAAAGGGATAAAGAGCCCCAGGATACGACACGGACCCTTAGACATGCGGAAAATAATGAAATTTTGGGCATTAATGAGCCAAAACTCAAATATCCCCAAGACAGGTGAAACTGACACTTGCGAAAGGTGCAAAAGGTAGAAAGACCTGTAGGAACAAACAAAATCGAGAAAAGAATCCTGACATGACAATAAATTGAAAAACTAGAAAAATGTCACAAAAACGGACATAAGACGCAGATGATGACTCGTATAGGCCCAGACTGAAACCGACACCCCCGTGCAGTCACATTAGGTCCATATGACCTGCACGGCATGACAAAACTTGGCACAAGCCCCTTGAATGACATTCGAGGTGCTTTGAACTTGAGACAAAAAAATGATAAGTTGGAGGCAGTAGCTGACTGCTTTTGTCTGCTGCTCGAATTGAAGAAGTGTGCGCAGGTTTGAGACCAACACGCATCATGTTGAACAAATGCGTGTGAACCACAAACTAGCGCGCATAACTACAAGTCTTCAAGCTCTTTAAGCTCTGACTCAAATTAGGCCACTTGTTCGGTTTTATAGTCTGGAGCTCTTTAAGCTCTGACTCTTCAAGGCTCATTTGATAAGTCCGAGAGCAAGTGGCTCCCTGGCCACTTCTTCAATTTTATAGTCTGGAGCTCTTTAACCTCTGACTCTTCAAGGCTCATTTGATAAGTCCTGGAGCAAGTGGCTCCCAGGCCACTTCTTCAATTTTATAGTCTGGAGTTGTTTAAGCTCTGACTCTTCGAGGCTCATTTGATAACCCTGGAGCTCTTTAAGTTCTGACTCTTCAAGGCTCATTTGGTAAGCCCTGGAGCAAGTGGCTCCCAGGCCACTTCTTCAGTTTTATAGTCTGGAGCTCTTTAAGATCTGACTCTTCAAGGCTCTTTTGATAAGCCCTGAAGCAAGTGGTTCCCATGCCACTTCTTCAGTTTTATAGTCTGGAACTCTTTAAGATCTGACTCTTTAAAGCTCATTTGATAAGCCCTGGAGCAAGTTTCTCCCAGGCCACTTCTTCGGTTTTATAGTTTGGAGCTGTAATGACCCTGATTTTTGGTAAATAAAAATTTCGTTAAAAATTTGAATTTTATTATAATTACTTGGATTTCTTTTAAAATTCCTTTTAATAGCTAATAATCCATCATAATTAAATTCTAGACTTATAAAATAAGTTTTCTTCGTATAAAAATTTACTAGTCATTTCCCTAAGGACAAAAAGACTTCTTACTACTCTTACATATCTAGTTGTGTCTAGAATAAGATTCCTACCTTTCCTAGGATAATTTTATTCCAACCAATTAGTTAACCAAATCAATTGGATTCTAAAGCCTAGTTAAATCTCCCTAACCATTATTGAACCTTGTGACCTTTATGAACCCTCCTAATTCCTATATGAACCTTTGTACACCCTAGTTAAAACTTTCCAACCCTAGACTAGGAAATCATTACACTCTCATGACTAGTCCTTTCAAGATTTTGTTTCTCATCATCACTCCTTCCAAGTATATCTTTCCTCTTTACCCAATGAACAATAATTCGTAGGGAAATTATTATCCTTTAAGTAATAGGAATAAGACTTGCCATAATCCCATGAGTACATAGATTTGACAAAACAAAACATATTAGAACCCTTTACCATGACCTAGACTTGTCATGCATGCAAGCCTAGAAATATTAGGTTTAAACCTAATTACTTTCAAGAATAACTTTCCTAGATTTTCTTTAGGTGTTCATGCATGCAACCCTAGAACTAATAGGCTTGAACCTAATAACCTTCAAAAGATACTTTCCTAGATTCTTCTCTAGGTATATATATATATATACATATATACATAAAAGCCTATAAATATGTAGATATACTTTAAAGGAAAAATGTTAACCATTGGACAATTGCATTGCACTTGAAAGCTTTACTTTAATCATTACTCTTTTCCAAGACTTAGTAAAGCTACCTAAACCTAAGTACCAACTAACTTAGTTACATTTCCCTAACATTTGAGAACCATTGGACAATGAGATACATCTTCTAGGCAAACTCTTACCCATTGGACAAAGCCTTACTGGAACATCCTTTATATTTGAGGTACTTAAATGTTATACTCAAGTAACTTAAGGGGCAAAGTGCATTTTTTTAAAAAAGTGTTGTGCATGTGTGCCCCGTGTGTGTGTGAGTCATTAAAAAAAAAGAAAGAAGAAAACCCTTAAGGGGTTCTGTTTCCTACGTTAGAGAGAGAGAGAGAGACGGTGGAAGAAGAAGGAGAAGAGAAAGGGGAAATTAGGGCTAAGTTGAATTGAAGACTTTGTATGGTAATTCATGCTTTCCTATACTTGAATCTATGATTCTATTATTCAATTCCATACTTGGCATGTAGTTAGCATTGAATTGAATTCATGAGAGAGGGTTTTAGAAGTTGGAGTTGGGTTTTATTTCAAGGAATTTCGTGCATCTAATGGATATGTAAAACTGTTTTTTGAAAAAGTTGAATCTGTCCTGTTTTTGACGAATTTATTCAAGGTACCTAGAAATCTTCTAAATTCTTGAAATAAATCCTGAATGTTCATCTGAAATAAATCCTGAATGTTCATCTGTGAGTCTATTGCATCGTGTTAAATTTTCAGAAAATAACTCGAAGTGGTTTGGCCTACAAAATTCGTGGACTGAACTGGTGTCTGGTTCGCGTCTGTGCTGGCAGCACAGACACGTGTTGGAAAAACGGGCATAACTTCTTGCTCGGGTATCGGTTTTACGCACCATTTCTTGATTCTGAAACTAGACTTGCATACCTTTCTGAATATGTAAGGTTCGTGCCTTAGTTCCTTCTAGGAAAAATCAGTTTTTGTTCCGAAGTTGATGGTTTGGTAATTCTGGAAATCTAGGCAGCTTTTGGAGCTATGTTTTTCATCAATTTTATCATAGTTGAGTGTGTTACTGACTATGGGTTCCCTTGAGTCTTAAACATTGATCAGTTGGTGATGTTTTGGTGTTGGAATCATTGAAAATTATTGAGTAGGTGATTTTTAATGAGCTTTCGATCGCAGACTGTTCTGCTGAAACTGGTATTTCTGCCTTAATTATGTAACTTCGGACGAGCATAACTTTGTCGTCCGGACACTATTTTGGGCAAATTTTATATCAAAATTCATGTACTGGAGGTGTACTTTCTAATTGTGGTAGTTTCATGATATGATTTTGAACCTATAAGAAGTTATAGGCAGGATACGACGGGTTGGTCATAGATTTCAAACCAAATGTAGGGGTTATGTGGTGTTTGGGTGCTACGCTTGTTTAGGGATACTTCTAAACCTTTGAGATGGACATACTTGTATGTATTAAGCATCGTTAATCTATTGTTGGTGTTATAGATTATTTTCAGTAGTTGGTTGTAACGTTTAAGCGTTCAATAAACTGATATGGTTAGCTTGTGGATAGGTAACAAGCCAGTCAATTGGGGAAGTTCCGAAACCATAAGTTTGGCGTACCTCGGTCGATATAAGGTGAGTGTGTCTGATATGGGTCTTCCCAATAAAATGTTGATGTGGTGGTGAGTGTGTATCTTGCTATTCGTAGTAAGCTTTCGATATGGTTATCTTTAATGAGATATTGTTGTACTGGTGAGTGTATATCATGCTATTGTGGTTTAGCTTTTAGTATGTTGCGAATGTTCGCGTGTGAGGCACACCATATTGTAAGCTATATCGCTTATTTAATGATGGTTGGAAGCATGGAGTGTGGAATACGAGATTCGGTTGTGATATGTGAGTGTTTGATTCATAGATGTTGTTCTATATTGAATTGAACTTGAATGTTGGCTTAGTGCCCGGTGATTGGCTTTATGCCAAAAGGCTATTATGCCTTAAGTTGTTGGTTGTGTGCCCGGTGATTGGCTATATGCCAAAAGGCTATTATGCCTTAAGTTGTTGGCTGTGTGCCCGGTGATTAGCTATATGCTAAAAGGCTTTTATGCCTTAAGTTGTTGGCTGTGTGCCCGGTGATTGGCTTAATGCCTTAAATTATTGGCTGTGTGCCCGGTGTTGCTCTTAATTTCTCGATAAACTGTTGACAAGTTGAGATTATCTTTTAGGTGTTGGATATTACTGTTGTGTTGTATTTGGAGGACGTGGTGGTTATATCTGTTATGTACATTTGAATATTTCAGTTATGTTGGGAATTTATATTCTTGTTGTTATTCATTCAGTTGTTGCTATATTTTATTGATCATTTCTATATCTCACACACTCTGGCTTTCCTTTTTGGTCTGCCAGATAGCAGGTTGTGTAGAGTGGATCCACTACCGGTCATCGTGTTGAGAAGTGTTTGGGCTAGTGTTGAATGATATGGATGAGCGAGTTTGTTGTAGGTAGTGAACTAATAAGTTGATCTATATAAGTCATAAATAAGTCGTTGGTGGATGTGTTGAAGTATAGAATTTTTTTTTTTAAAGTATTGTAATACGAATGTTGTTGCTTAGTGGTAATCGAGGTTGTAGTTGGTTGATACGTTGACTCATTTTTATGTCAAGGTGATAAGTCTTCCGCTGGGTGTTTGTTTCTGACAGGTTGTGAGGTGTGGTTTGGTTTTCTGTGTGGAATGCCGCGTGGTCGCGCCGACTCGGGCCCACATTCGGTGCCGTTTTGCAGGGCGGAGTGTGACAGCTTGGTATCAAAGCTAGTTCGATCTAGTCTCTGTGTTGAGAGTCGTTTGGGGGTTTGGTAGTGGACCATATGGTGTTGTGTCTGTCGACTAGGGGTTAGTGGGTTACTAACATGTCCATATTTATTACTTAGCACTATGTTGTTGGTGGTGGTTTGAATTGTTGAAACAAGTTATTGATATGGCTCAGTTCATGGAGCAGCAAATGGTAATTATTCCATGGCAGATTGCGCTGGCATTGGCAGCAAATGGACTGAAGGGTTCATGGCGTTATGGAGAGTATGTGCTTATGCATGTCAAGGAGCCCAGGCTTTGCTGGATATGGTGATAGGTATTTTCAATATTGAATGACATCTGGTGTAGGTAATAGTAGATGTGTGGATAAACTTAATCACTCTCTTATCAATGCTTAATGTGCACTTAGAGTAATTATATGCTTTTGGTAAGATGCAATTTATGTTGTAATGAGAAGGTTGTATTGTTATGTGGTGTGTCAACCTTGCTATACTGTAGGTTAGTGGTGGGGAAACTCTTGGAAGTTGGAGTTTACAGACTAGTGACGGCTAATTTGAATTTGCAATATTAGCATTAAAGTTGTAGGTTTTGGTGGTGAATTTGAGGAGACATTGAAAAAAAGGGGGTGTGTCTTTAGAAGCTATGTTGCTTCATTGATATGTGGTTGGGTACGCATCTAGTATGTGCACGCAAAGGAGGCAACACTCACATAGAGATATATGTATTGCTAGATACAAGGTTTAAGATGATTGTTATCCATCCGTTGTGTGTAAAGTATTAACTGTTATAGAAGTTGAAAACTTTTGAAATGCGTTGAGCGGGTGTGGAGAACGTTGAACTTTCTACAAATAAATAAAAAAGAATTGTGGGTATGTACACATCTAGTGTAGTAATGTTTTTGGGCATAGTGCCTAAGGAAATGATGTGGGGTTGTAAATACTTTCGTTTAGTTGAAAGGATCAAATAAGGTGGAAGTTGAGAATCTTACAGATGACGGTTTCGTGCTGCATTGAGTTAGGTGTATTCGGTAACGTTATAATGTTACTTATGGGAATTCAAATAACTAGTGATGTGTATCTATGTATTACTTGCATCTGGTTATGTGTTCTTAAGTGACATGTAAAGTATTGAGTATGTGGATACATGTGGTGTGAGTACGTGGGTGTATGTGTTATAAGTTGATGAATGTAGATGTAAAACATAATAGTTTGGTGTTATGTGAAGATAGTTTTATTCACTTTATGTGAATTGTTATATGATTTTAGTTATCTATAGGGAATAAGTGTGGGTGAGTATTTCTATGTTTTATTACATGTATGGATGAGTTGGGAAAGTTTAATGAGTTAGTTGTCGAATGTAGCGTTAATGGGTGAAATGGTTTGCCTGGTGAGTTGGAAGGAGTGGAGAGTCGTGTTCAAGGCAACGGGAATTAGTTGGAAAATGGGAGTAGATACAAATTATAACTGTGGATGTCTGGATTTTACAAAGGGAGAGATGTGTTTTAGGCTCTAATTTGTTTAGCGGGATATGAGTGGTGCAAATTAGAGAGGTACAAGTTTGACTGTGATTGAATAGTGTTGAGAAAGTGGGCAATGTCTATAAACAGTTGCAAGGATCAGATGAGAAATGGGTTAACTTCGTGGAAGTGAAATTGAGGCAGATTGCAGGTGATCTTGAAAACCATTCTGAGAGAATGGGACAGGTTTAACTTTTATTTATTGTTTGATTTGATAACATGATCATGCATTATGACTTCGTGTCAGAGTCAGTCCAGTCGACTGGAGTGTCAGTGGTGTTGTGATGAAATAGGCAACGTGCCTATCAAATCACGGCACGTCTTGCATATTGTCATATTCGCATGCCATCAATGATATATATGTTATGGACTAACCTTGTTTTGAAGGGAATTCGGGGATGGTATGGAGTTGACAGTGGGACATGAAATAGTGTTGGGATTTTTTTTATTTTATTTTGATGGAGTAATGGATTCATCTAGAGAATGGTTTGACAAGTGACGTGGTACAATTAGACGTTTGAAATGTCAGGGTAGATGATGTTAAGGTCTATGAGGGTGTGCATGGAGAAAGTGGGCTAAATGAAGTGCAAATGGTTGCTGAGATCAGAGGAGAAATCTTAAGTGAGTTGTCGATTCGTATTAATATGCGTTGGGTTGGATTGTATACTAGTAGTATATACCAATTTCTTGAGGTGTTGTTTGTGTGGGATAGATGTGATTGTTTTGGTGTACCTGAGTGGTAAAATGGTTAGTGGAGCATGATTATATTATACACATATAATGTTGTTTTGAGATTGGTGTTTGTTGGTAAATCAAGTAGCGATAATGTGCTGGTTGATAATACGAGGTTAAAATTACTTTTCTAAAAGGTAATACACATGTATTGAGAATGCGTGTTGATGTGGTGGTCATGGTGGTTTAGAAATTTGGTACTGTGATGTGAGTTGAGGGCCACAGGTTCTTTTTGAGAGGACGAATTGGTATTGTGTTAGTACCTGCGAGACTCATATAATTATTTTTGTTGAAAGTTGATGTGAAACAAGGAAGTTTTAAAAATGTGAATCATGAAGGTGTTATTCTCTATATGTTTTGTGCATAGAAGCATGGCTTTAAGGGAGTTTTGTTTAGAGGTGAAGGTGAATGGGAGTGGATTATACGATAGTGTATTTGAAGGAGTAGCTTGTTTGTGGTATTGAGTATGTGTTGTTCTTGTTCTTACATGTTGTTGTGGAGCAAAAAAAAAAATTTGAGTAGGTAACTTCTTGGTTGTGGTTGTCACTGGTGTGAAGTGGTTGGTTTTAATTTCGAGGACGAAATTTCCTAAGAGGGGGAGGGTATAACATCCTTCATATTTGAGGTACTTAAATGTTATACTCTAGTAACTTAAGGGGCAAAGTGCATTTTTTTTAAAAGTGTTGTGCATGTGTGCCGTGTGTGTGTGAGTCATTAAAAAAAAAGAAAGAAGAAAACCCAGAAGGGGTTCCATTTCCTACGTTAGAGAAGAGAGAGAGAGAAGGAGAAGAGATAGGGGAAATTAGGGCTAAGTTGAATTGAAGACTTTGTATAGTAATTCATGCTTTCCTATACTTGAATCTATGATTCTATTGTTCAATTCCATTCAATTACATACTTGGCATGTAGTTAGCATTGAATTGAATTCATGAGAGAGGGTTTTAGAAGTTGGAGTTGGGTTTTATTTCAAGGAATTTCGTGCATCTAATGGATATGTAAAACTGTTTTTTTGAAAAAGTTGAATCTGTCCTGTTTTTGACAAATTTATTCAAGGTAACTAGAAATCTTCTAAATTCTTGAAATAAATCCTGAATGTTCATCTGTGAGTCTATTGCATCGTGTTAAATTTTCAGAAAATAACTCGAAGTGGTTTGGCCTACAAAATTCGTGGACTGAACTGGTGTCTGGTTCGCGTCTGTGCTGGCAGCACGGACACGTGTTGGAAAAACGGGCATAACTTCTTGCTCGGGTATCGGTTTTACGCACCGTTTCTTGATTCTGAAACTAGACTTGCATACCTTTCTGAATATGTAAGGTTCGTGCCTTAGTTCCTTCTAGGAAAAATCAGTTTTTGTTCCGAAGTTGATGGTTTGGTAATTCTGGAAATCTGGGCAGCTTTTGGAGCTATGTTTTTCATCAATTTTATCATAGTTGAGTGTATTACTGACTATGGGTTCCCTTGAGTCTTAAACATTGATCAGTTGGTGATGTTTTGGTGTTGGAATCATTGAAAATTATTGAGTAGGTGATTTTTAACTTTGGAAAACCCTGCATATTTGCATTTGCCCCAAAGAACTACGCTGGTCTGATCCCTGCAGAAAAGGGTACGTAGGCAGTCTGAAAAGACGCGACCGCATGCATCAAATGTTTGTGTCTTCGCTTGCATTTGTGTTTTGAATTGAGGATTTGATTTGGCTCGAATTGGGCTGTCTCAATCTTTGGACGGCACTCGTATCCAGACGTGATGCTGAGCGACACCCAAAGAGGGGCCACTGTAGACACCCCAATTTGGACTTGTCAAATTTCCTTGATTTGTGGCCCGGAGGCTCCCCGATGATGACTTTGGATTAAAACAAGCCTCACACCAATCGAGACTTTGCTCCTTGAAAGATTTGAAAAGGGAACAAAAATGGTCAAAAGCATTTCCAAGCGCTTGGGAGCAGTCCCAAGCGCTGCCATTTTCCAAAACCTCTGGCCTGGCTCACTCTCGAGCGCTCGAGAGTTAAGTCCCAAGCGCTTGAGACTGCTCCCGAGCGCTCGAGACTGATGTGTTGCCCAATGGAGGGCAGTATCACCCACTAGCCATGCAACTCATCATTACCACCATCTTGAGCCGGCTGATGATTCAGTCAACACTCAACCTCTGGTGGCAGAGATCTTCAGGCCAAGGATTTTTCCATTTTAAAATGTTTTATTCAAATCCATTTGATTTTGAAAACCATAGGTTATTTTGCCTATAAATACAACTGGTCTTCAGCAGGCTGAGGGGGCTATGAAATCCTTCGCCTGGAGAACCCTATTCTCTGCTCTCTCTCTCTCTCTCTCTCTCTTGCTCAAGGCAAAGGTTTTCCAAACTAAAGCTCTCTTTCCAAACTCTCAAGGTTTTAGAAATCACCAAGGAAAAGGGCAAGAAATCCAGAACACTCTTTGCTTCTGATTCCTTGTACTCTTCTCTCCTCATCCACATTTCAAAGCTATTCCAAAGAGCAAAGTTCAAGCAAAAGGTAGAAATCTTTACCTTTGATCACAAACAAAGAGGCTGTTCTTCCCTTCTGAGGGGGGGGGGGGGGGGGGACCCAGTCTTCAATATTGGGTGCATGGTTGGGAGACCCTAGTGTAAAAACAAGAGCAATGGGGTACAAAAAAACGTTTTCACAAAATCCTTACTGGAAACACTCCCGAGCACTCGAGAGTGCTCCCAAGCGCTCGGGATTGTTCCCAGTTTCATGCATGGTTCTTTGTCATATAGTAGGCTGGGAACGAGGTGCACTCTTAAAAGAAGTGGTTTCATTTTGGCATGCATGCACAGAAAGTCATTTTCCCCCAAAACAGAAGTGTTTCTTACAAATTTCATGTAAGAACAAGGTTTTCCAAAGTTAAAAATAAGATTTTCTCTTGTTAAAGACCTAGACAAGTGTGACTGCATGATAAGGTGATTTCATTTTCCATTTGAGAGCAGGCTGACATGCAGCTCACTCCCAAGCGCTCCGAACCATTCCCGAGCGCTCGGGAGTGCATGCATGCTGTCGCATTCCATTTCCCCAGTCTGCTGTGTTCTCTGATTTCTGCATGCGTAAATGTACCTATTTGCTCATTTAAAGTCATAGATCTAATCTTGTCAAGGCTGGGATGCATGATCTGAAAGATTGAAAGCTTAGCTCAGTCTTTCAAATCCTCTGCTGAGCTAGTAGTTTACTTAACAGCATTTCAGTTTCCATTTTAGCATTATATTCTATCTGTGCTAACAAAGTTTTGCAGGTTGAGAGTGTCAGAACTCCCAAGCGCTTGGGACCACTCCCGAGCGCTCGAGAGTGAATCCAGTAACAGTGTTGCATTTTCAGTCATCTCGCATATTTTGCAGGGCTATTTCATCCCCCCTTGTACACATGCACATGCATGCACTTCCTATGTGATATAACTGTGGATAATTGCTAGCTGGTTAAAATGAAACAAAATCCCTTTTAAAAATCCCACGAACGTTTAGTTGAGACCGATTTCGAATCGGGCGAGGGGGGTGCCTTAAAACCCTTCCCCCCTCGTAACATGGCTTCCGGACCCTCAAAATGATCTCTGGTTTTCAATTCAAATCAATCTTTTTCAAAACGGTTTCTCGGGTGATATATCATAAATCCGGGTGGCGACTCTTCAAACCATTTTTCTCAAAACGAAAATATATTTTTCGGGCTGGTAGCCCACACCTAGCCTAGGATTGACTAGGCATGGAAGCCTATTCTTTAGCCTAACCTACCATATCTTTAGACTTGTAAGACTTGCTTAGCTAGGGTATAATTTCCTAGGATTTACCTAGAAAGCTTAAGATCCTACTTGCCTTTTTATAGCCTTAAGCCTATTTATGGAAGTGACAAGTCTTGGCATGCTTTCATGCATGATTTGACAAGACAATGAAGCAAATCCATGGGAGAGATAGAGAGAGATAGAGGGCCGGCCATATGGGGGAGGAGAGAGAGCCAATGTTTTGCTATAAATAGGACTCCTCACTTGCCATTCAACTCACACCTTCCATCCTTCAACTTCTCTCTCTAGAAATTCTTATGTTCTTGCCTTGTTCTTCATTGTTCTTGAATTCTTCTTGAGTTCTTCAAAAAACTCATCCAAGGCTGCTACTAGACCGCCACTCGGCCACCCTCTCGATCCAAAAAAAAAAGTTTAGTAGTTAAGTTAAGATTTAGTTTCGAGAGAAACCTTTCTCTTTCGAAACTACCGGAAGCTTACCATAGGAAGTCATTCCGTTCGATAGTCAACTTACTTTTCCGTAGCCGCCCTACCGCCAAGAAGAACGGTAGATTTTCTTTACTCACTACCCTAAGTATAAAAGTAAAATGATTTATTGCTTGTATGGTTTGAATTGCATGAGAATTTGAAAATTATTTTACTAAAAGTTTGAAAAGGAAGGGGAGTATGTTGAATATCCCGACTTTATTTTATGGAAAAACATATGTTGTTTTGAACTTCCCTAAAAGGAAGAAAGAACGGATTCTCGAAATATAAACTTGATGGAAAGTATTTGTACTTTGATCTTAAGGATGGTTATGAGCATGTATACGTGTTTACTTGAATTACTTGTTGATGTATGATAAAGCATAGGTGGTTTTCCACTCCAAAGGTGTCCGTCCATGGGACACTATGCTTTATATTGTATGCTAAATGTTTGAGCATGACTATGTGAAAATAGGAAGTTATAACATGGTATCAATGATATAGAGTTGGATGATCTTGCTAGTTTAGTTTCAAGATTACAATGAATGATTTGTGTGTACTTGCGTATAAAGTCCTACCGCGGAGTCTATGTATGAAAACGAGACATAGAAATTGAGAAAGTTAGAGATATGACACCTAGGGTGTGTAAATGAAAAGATATGTTTTGAAACCGCAATGTGGCCGGACGTGGTAGCCCTGTGGGCAGCATGCCCTCAGAGAAGGGATTCCGTTCCCTTCCCGACAACTTTTTTTGGCAAGGCCCTCGGAATCGAGGGAGCGCGAGCGCAGGGGGCAAGCGCTCAAAAATACAGAGTCGCCACTCGGGTTTTGAAGGTCCGACACCCAAGGAACCGTATTTCGAAGCACCTGTCGCGCTATTTTGATTTGAAAAAGTGAAGGCACCAGTCCGTCATAACCATATCTGGGTTCGGGAGCCAGGTTACGAGAGGGGAAGGGTTTTAAGGCACCCCTCTCGCCCAATCCGGAGATCGGTCTCTACTTGAGCATTTTGAAAACGTTTTACGATTCTTCTTTTATTAATCAGATTTTAACCAATTAGGACGGGGGAACAGTTAATCGGGGATTAAAAGTGTAACACGTTTTGCAAGATGTGAGGAATAGCATGGATGGATGAAATAATGGAAAATAACATGGGATAAAACCCCACCCTCTGATCAGAACATCAAAAACCACACAAGGAGTGAGTGTTGAGTGCACAACAGCCAGCTTGCAAGCATGGATCTACGTACATGCAAGCTGACCATCACGCGACACATCCACTCCATCGCGCGAGGGTTGATCTTCTGCCACAGGTGGAATTTCGTCCCCTTCTGGGCTCTAGAAGGACCAGTGCACACCCAGGGGGCAAACCAAGCAGTTTAAAGGGGACTGTAAATACCTAAATATTACAAATTGCTTCAAACAGGAGCCAAATGGAATAAAATACAACCCCTAAACAGAGGGGGTATCAAAATAGAGGCTAAGGCCTAGTTGCCCATGCAAGGGCAACCTCTGGAAATCAGAGAACCATCGCGCGATAGAGTGAAAGCCTCGCGTGATGCTCCTGACTGGACTTCCAAGAATTGCTTTGCATGCTTGGGGCTCTGAGACATATTCAGGAGTATCCCAAGGGCATTCAAAGCTAACTGAAGTGATAAACTAAGCTACTGCATTTATTTTAGAATGCATCACAGTGATCTATTTATCAAGACTAAATTACAACAGGCATGCATGTAATCAAAACAATAAAAGACAAGCCTCCCTTCCCCACGAGGACCAATCTCTTGCTGACAGAAGCGTCGCGCGAGTATGTGGGTCCATCGCGCGAGGGTTGGACCAGCCACGGATTCTTGTAACTTTGCTGACTTTAGAACCAGGACTGGTATTGATTACCAGCCTTGGCCCTGTCAGCCCCCCTCAGGGATCAAAACAGAAACAGGCTAAATGTTATACCTTTGCTTGGAAAGGGTTTGAACAATGGATTGCTTGATATATTGTAACCTTGCAACTAAGTGTGTAATGGATGCTAGATTTGAAAGACTAGGAAGTAGCTTAGGTTAGTAACTTTGTGCTAATGACAGTGATTTACTTGGTAATTAGTGATTAACCTTGCAAATCTTGGAACTAACCAACCCTTAACATGGAAGACAAATGGGGGTATTTATAGGAGGAGTGAGTGGGCTAGGTGGTGGCCAAACTTGGCTTTGCAACCAGCCAACAAGGCTGGTCACAACTTGGTGGAGAGGCTAGCCAACAAGGTGGTGAAGTGAAGGGAGAATGGATGGGCTATAACCTGCCAGGACGCTGTTCAGCTGAGGAAAACGGGGTTCCAGCCCATGGGGACCCATGTGACATCCAATCATCACAAATCCAGCTGGATTGTGTGATAGTGACAGGGGAGAACTGTCGCGCGAGGGTTCGAAACCATCGCGCGATGGTCAACAGTCAACAGTTTGACTTTGACCAACACCTGGCAAGCTGAGTATCGCGCGAGGAACATGAAGGATCGCGCGATGGTCAATCCTGACCCTAGGGTTTGACTGAAGGTTCAGAGGGGTTCAAAAGGCTTTAAGTGGGGTTCCAAGCACTCCAAGCTCAATCTATTCCCAATCCAAGCTCGTTTGATCCGATTTCATCATCGGGGAAACAAGAAAACCGTAAAATAAAGTAAAACAATTGGGAGATCCAGATTGGGGTGTCTACAAGCCCATTGTGTGTATGAAAACCCGCGATATGGCCGGACTTGGTAGCCCATCGCGTGGATTGCGAAAACCGCAATGTGGCCAGACGTGGTAGCCCATTGTGTGTATGAAAACCCGCAATGTGGCCGGACTTGGTAGCCCTTGTGTGGACTTGTGAAAACCGCAATGTGGCCGGACTTGGTAGCCCATTGTGAAGATTGCCAATGGGGCCGGACGTGGTAGCCTCCTTGGTAGTATGGCTTGGTTATCTGTGGAGATGAGCCAATGCAACTTTTGTGTGCCAATGAGAACCCAGAGCGGCGGAACCATTGTGAGGATAATCGGGAACCCAGTGCGGCGGAACCGAGGTTGGGTGTGTTAAAATACTTTTCGAAATGTTGATTTGATAAATGAAAAGTGATAATGGTGACACGGTCTACAAAATGTCGCGTAGGAGAAACACAGTTAACACAAGACACCAACATTAGAATAGGGAATGTGGATGTGTCATTGTTGATTGTTGTTGAATACGCATGTGCAAGTTAGACATCATTGAATATCTAAGACTTGTTATGTGTAAGTTATGGATTAGCGGGTATGAGGTTATTCTGCTGAGCCTTTAAAGCTCATGGTGTTACTTTGGTGACCCTAACATATTATACTAGGGGCGACGCTGGTATAATTGTAGACACCCCAATTTGACCTAACGATTATTTCAAGTCCCACCTTGGGGACCATCCCGATGATGAAATGGATATAGTGATTGCTGATTGACTTCTTGTGAACCCATGGACTTATGGTAAGAACTTTGAGCCACTTAGAGGACCCAATCTAGAACCATAGCCTTTCAGACAAAACATACAGAATCCTAGTAGAATCTATCTGTCGGCCGTAACATTGATCTCACGGCCTTAACATCATTTCTTCACCCGAGCAACCTGTTGCTTGAAAATCTCCCTGAGAGATCAATCTGTCGGCCGCAAGATCTATCCTTCGGCCGCAACATCCATTCCTCGGCTGCCAGATCCTTTCTACGGCCGCCAGATCGTCTATTTTCCAGACTCTGAAACGTTCTGTCAGATGTTTGATCCAACTACACTACCTTCCCGATGCGTTCGGGCTACGCCCAGAGATTATCACGAAGAGTTTGTATTGTATTGCAATTGCAATGGTGCGTTTTGATTGGACGGAGTGAGTCACCAATTGCCTATACAAAGAGCCTTTGGGTTCCAAAAATACAACAACGAAAGTCACAAAATTCATATACTTTCACACCCTCTCAAGCCTTGAAACTCTGCAAAAATACTCTCCCAGACCCTCTCTTTGCAAAAGCTCTAATCTCCCGAAGGCAGCCATCAATCCGACGATCAAACTCCGAAGTTCAAACCCTAACCCTAGGGTTTTCAAAGAAGCAATCAGTCAATCACAGTCAATCCGAAGCAATCAAGCAACTGAGAGATCAAGGTGGTTAGGCCCATCGGCCTCTGGTTTGTTTTATTTACTGTATTAAATCTTAATCGTAGCGTTTTGATTATCTACTAACTTTTCTGTCTGGTGTGAGGAAGAACACCGACCGGGGCTTCGATCCCTCAGCCGGTACATAAAACCAGGAGGATCCCTCGGCCGTGACATTCATTCACCGGCTGCGGGATCCATCTCCCTGGGACAGCTTGTTTTGCTTTTCTGCTTTCTGATGCATGCTTTACTTATCGCATTGACTCACTTTATTTACTGTTTAAAAGCTTAATTAAATAGACTATGTGTTAGAATTAAACAAAGTATCTACATGTCTTATGTTGAATAACTATGGGCCAACCTCATGGCTGGGTAGAGAGGGGTGCCTAACACCTTTCCCTTACTGTACTCTTGGCTCCCGTACCCAAAATCTCTATCTCTTTTCCTAATTTTAATAAACTGGGTGGCGACTCTGTTTTGATGATAACCGCTATCGTGTGGCGATGTTCTTAGCCATGGGAATGTACACGATCTTGGTTTATGAAGCAAGCAACCAATCGAGCAACAAACGATCAATCTGTATGGCGATGCCCCGCTTGGGAGGTGTCTACAGTTTTTGGCGAGTCTGCTGGGGACATGAGAGCCATAACCAGAAAGTTCAACATAAGACTAATACATGCCTTGTTTAATTCATTTATCATATGCATCGAGCGGGCAACCTCGTTGAGTTCACCTGATACCCCGGCATGACACGTGCTATGTTAGGGGTTCCAGCAAACTCCACAGTCACTCGTACCTAGTGGTATATCAAAAAGGGAATCATCCAATCACAGCCTATGATGGGCTGGTGAAAGGACTGGTGCCCTTTGAAAACGGAGTACCCTGAGACTACCTAAACCTTGCATGTATTAGAAAGCCATAGAACTTATCAAACTAAGATAGGAACCTACAGGCTAGGAACCTACTTGCATTTGCTTGCAAAAGTTCTTCCTCACACCTACTGTATATATGTATGTTGTAAAGTTTTCTTTTGCAGGCTAAACCTTAGGAGTCTCTCTAAGTCAAATGAACAGTAGGTAAGATCAATCAATCTAACTAAAACAAAAATCTTTCAGGAAAAATGACTGCATCACTATCCACGTTTGATTCGCACTTTCAAGTTGTCACCAAGCTGTCTGGCCCACTCCACTCTGCTGCTGAGGATTTCAACCCCTCCAAATACATCTCTCCGGTAAATCAACCAAAGCCTATGGTAACTATCATTGAAGACAACCATGTCATGTTCGCTAGAACAGTTTATGAAGAAGAAATAGAAGACATGATTGAAGAAGAAGGGCTTCGCAGGGTCCCAATCTATTTTTATGACCCCTATGCACCTACCGACGACTATTGGCCGATAGACGAGGTCAATAACCTCGAAACTAAAGAAGCAAAAGAAGAAGAGTCTGTTGACAACGATCCGCTAGACGAAATATCACTAAACTTACTCTTTGATGAGGGGGTCACCAACGATGAAATAAGGGTGATCCACCCCATCACAGATAACTTTGGTAATTGGTGGGGTTTTGTTGGCACACGAAGAGTCGACAACAACGACGAAGCAGAGATTGAGGCTCAATTGGAAGAGATAATAGCAATAGCAAATCAAATGGCCCTCCAAGACTTGCAGGGGGACAATGATGAAAGTGCGAATCAAGGTGACAGTGAAGTGCTGATGATCAACCTTGGTGATGAAAAAGACTGCTCTGAACTGATTGTGGATGCTGAAAAAGGGGCTTACCCTAACTGGACCGTGGAACATACTCTAAAGTACAAAATGAAAAGTGCTAATTTTGATCTTAGTTTCGATTCCGATTCCGACTCTGAGTCAACTCAGTCCGAGTCTAGCTTTTCATCTTTTGAAACTACTGAGTCTAGTAAGGAAAACCTGGTCGAAGCACCAAGGCACAACATTTATTTTGAGTTTGGCTCCGAAATGACTTTTGACAATCTTAGCAATAAGAAGGAAGATTTAGAGTATTTCACTTTGCCTATGATTAATTGTATGGATTCCGACAATCTAAATTTTGAGGAAGAAATTCCAAAGGAAATTCTAGAATTCATCGAGAGAGAAGAAGAGAGGCACGCTAAACCTTTTTCTGAAGAAATAATCACAGCAAACATAGGCTCTGAAAACGAGCCAAAAATGGTTAAAATTGGTGCAACACTATCTTCTCAAGAAAGTGAAAAACTAATCCTTTTGCTAAAATAATACAAAGATGTTTTTGCTTGGTCTTACGAGGATATGCCTGGAATAGACCCTGAAATTGTTCAGCATAAAATTCCCCTTCATCCTGATGCAAAACCAGTTAAGCAAAAGCTAAGACGTATGCGCCCTGATTGGGTCTTAAAGATAAAAGAAGAAGTCACCAAACAAATCAACGCCGGTTTTCTCATAGTCACCGAAATCCACAATGGGTAGCTAACATCGTTTCCGTACCGAAGAAAACTGGAGAAATCAGGGTTTGTGTGGATTTCCGAGATCTCAACAAAGCCAGTCCAAAGGATGACTTCCCATTACCCCACATAGATGAGCTAGTAGACAACACCGCAGGCCATGCATTGCTATCCTTCATGGATGGGTTTTCTGGGTATAATCAAATTCTTATGTCTTCTGAGGATAGAGAGAAGACCACCTTCACTACGCCGTGGGGAACCCACTGCTACCGAGTAATGCCATTCGGGTTAAAGAATGTTGGAGCCACTTATCAGAGGATGGCGACAACCCTGCTGCACGACATGATGCACAAAGAGGTCGAGGTATATGTCGACGATATGATAGTCAAATCAAAGGAAAGGGAATGACACTATGAAGCGCTCCAAAAGTTCTTTGAGAGGATTAGGCAATACAAACTACGTCTTAATCCTCAAAAATGCACTTTTGGGGTAACGGCTGGAAAAATGTTGGGATTTCTCATCACTCAAAGAGGAATCGAGGTAGACCCTTCCAAGATGCAGGCTATCATGGAAATATCACCACCTATGATAGAAAAGGAAGTAAGGAGCTTCTTGGGGAAAGTACAGTTCATCAGCAGGTTCATTTCCAAGCTCACAACTACCTGTGAACCCCTTTTCAAGCTACTGAAGAAAGGTACTGATTTTGAATGGAGCCAAGACTGTCAGCAAGCATTTGAGGCAATCAAAGAATATCTTCAGAATCCACCTGTACTGTCGCCGCCCATTCCTGGGAAGCCATTAATTCTGTATCTCTCAGTAACAGACACATCCATGGGATACATGCTAGCGCAAGAGAACGATGCCAAAGTAGAGTGCGCCATATACTACCTCAGCAAAAAAATGATGGACTATGAAACAAGGTACACTCCCCTCGAGAAAACCTGTTGGGGGCTAGTATGGGCCACAAAGAAACTAAGGCACTACTTATTAGCACACCCGGTAGTGCTGGTTTCTCGTTTAGACCCAATCAAATATCTTTTCGAGAAGCCAGCACTTATCGGAAAGCTAGCTAGGTGGTTATTGCTACTAGCAGAATTCGACCTCAAATACATGACAAGGAAATCAGTAAAGGGAAGAGCTGTGGCAGAATTCTTGGCAGATCACCCTATGACAGAAGCCAAGGCAGAAGACTTCATGTTCCCCGACGAGGATATCTTATGTCTCTTGGACGACACCTGGCAGCTTTATTTTGATGGAGCATCAAACCAATGTGGATATGGCATAGGGGTATTGCTCGTTTCCCCAAACGACTCTCATATCCCTTTGTCATATAAACTAAGGTTTGAAGTCACCAACAACCAAGCTGAATACGAGGCCTGCATTGCTGGAACGGAGGCAGCCCTAGAACTAGGGGCAAAAAGGGTAGAGGTCATTGGAGATTCAAACCTGGTGGTATCTCAAGCAAGAGGAGACTGGAAAGTCAAGGAAGACACACTGAAACTATATCACTCTGTGCTGGAAGATCTAATTCCACAATTCGATTCCGTTATCTTCACGCACACTCCCCGAGTGAGCAATAGATTTGCAGATGCACTGACAACATTGGCGTCTATGGTCGAAATACCCCTAAAATTCACGATGCGGCCTCTCATGATCGAACAAAAGGTCAAACCGGCGTGCAAGTGTACCTTCACCGAGGAAGGTGAAGACGATGGCAAGCCATGGTACGAAGACGTGAAGAAATTCCTGGAAGAAGGAGAATACCCATCCGAGGCCACCTCAAAGGACAAAATGGCTCTGCGGAAGTTTGCCACCCGATTTGTAATCTGTGGAGGAGCATTATATCGAAGGGCACACTTGGGTCCAAGTCAACTTTACGTCACCACGGAGGACAGCCGCAAGGTAATGGAGGAAACACACGAAGGAATTTGTGGGCCACACATGAATGGGGCAACAATGGCAAAGAAGATCCTGCGTCAGGGATATATTACTGGACCACAATGGAGGCCGACTGTGCTGACTATGTACGTCGATGTTACAAATGTCAAACTCACGCTGATCGTATGCGTATTCCCCCTACGGAATTGGATAGCATGACATCCCCTTGGCCATTCTCCACCTGGGGGATAGACGTCATTGGAAGTATAAATCCAAAGGGAAAACACAAGCATCAATTCATTCTAGTGGCTATCGACTACTTCACCAAGTGGATAGAGGCAACCTCTTACGCTACTCTCAAAGCCACACATGTGGCCAAGTTTATCCGCACCAATATCATCTATCGGTACAGTGTACCTCACGAGATCATCTGTGACAATGGATCGCACTTCAAGGGAGCGACAAAGAAGCTTTTTGCCGAATTTGGGATACAGAATCATCGGTCATCTACTTATCGACCTCAAACTAATGGAGCAGTTGAGGCTGCAAACAAGAATATCAAGAGGATTCTGCGGAAAACTACCGACACCTACACAGACTGGCCGGAAATGCTACCTTTGGCACTATGGGGTTATCGAACAACTGAAAGGACTTCAACTAGGGCCACTCCCTACTCTCTGGTTTATAGAATGGAAGCTGTCTTGCCTATCTAGCTGGAGCTACCTTCATTAAGGGTTCTGGCTGAGACTGGAATGATCGAAGAGGATTGGGTTCAAAAGTGCTTTGACGAGCTAGCACTACTAGACGAAAGGAGGCTGAGAGCGTTATATCATGTGTAAGGGTATCAACGCCGCATTGCACGAGCATTAAACACAGAGGTAAAATCGAGAGACATCAAAGTAGGAGACATGGTGCTCAAAACAATCCGTCGCCACATTTCAGACCCAAGGGGCAAGTTTAGACCAAACTAGGGAGGCCCCTACCTTATCAAACGCATACTTTCTGGAGGAGCAGCATACATTGCAGACTTGGATGGGATGGAATTCGCGACGCCAGTCAACATTGACAAGCTGAGGAAGTATTACCCCTGAGAGATGCTCGTTGGGCTGAAAACCACAAGGATGGGCGGACCCAAGCAAAAATTAGAGCAGCCTGCTAGGCCGAAAACCCGTAAGGGCAGCTTAGGCAAAAACTAAGGCATAAATAAAACGCTCGCTAGACCGAAAACCCGCAAGGGCGGTTTTAGGCAAAATGAAGAGCACAAAAGGAGAGGAAAATACCCGAGTGGACCCTAACTAAAAACAAAACAAATCTCATTTATTGGAACTACGTTTATGACCTGATTCCCTCCATGGGATACGTAGGCAATCTCTAGTTTGAGATTCGGCCACCGCTGTCATCATCATCACTTCCAAAATTTCTAGGTCTATCCTAAAGCATGTTCACTATCAAACCATGACAATAATATCTTCAAATAAAATGGCCAAATGTTTTATTATTTCCAAAGGAAAAGGAACAGCAAAATTAAACTCAAACAAATTCTCAATCTATGAAGACTAGAATCAAAACAACATCTTTTGAAAAACATAAGCAAAGTGTCAATCTCTATGTCTTCCTTCTCTTTGCACTATTGTCCTCCAAAAGGTTTTTCTTCAACCAGCGCTTGTAAGAACCCGATAACTTGTCAGCAAAGTTTTCAGCAACCTTCTGCATCACCCTATTTGGCCAAAGACGCAGCATATTGCGACGCAAGCTGGCATCGTGAACTTTGGAAACAGCGTACTCAGGGTCACCCAGGATCACAGTTTGTTCAGCCCCAAACTGCCTTTGAAAGTGAGCACGAAAATAGAAGATGACTCGAGTGATACCGATCACTGCTACACCAAAATGGTTCATGGTACTCACGGTCATACACTCAACACCATACCAGGGGCAAACCCATCGAATTCGATTGCCCCTGCGAGTCTTCATCCATGCTTCCCAAGCAGCCTCAGTTGGAAACTGTCTAATCGTACGACACTCCGTACAGTGGTCTGAACTATAGGGAAGCCGCTCCGGCACATCCCACACCTTTAGCTTCTCAAATAACCACACCTTAAGAACAAGGGAAAATTGTGAGTTGTGAGAACACGTGAGTCAAAACAAAAGAGTGATGAGTAAAAAGATAACTTAACAAATAAACAAACGGAGAGTGAACCTGTAGTAGCAAAGGACTGCCTGAGAATTGGGCTGTAGGATCACCCTTCACCGCATCAAGACCCATCAAGGTTTCTGCCAAAACTAAGCTAGCAAAACCTACACGATTTCCAATTTGTTGAGCAAAGTCAAGCAATAGGGAATCAGCATGGCCAGAGGAAGGGCCAAGCAAGTAGTAATGAAGGAGACATATGCACAACGCATGAAAGCATGCTTTCTGTAAAGAAACTTGACGATGAGCTTCAGCTGTACCAAAACGCTGGACAAACTGTAGGATTTCCAGCCTTCCATTCACCATGAAAAACCTAACTTCATGTTTCTGAACTTGGAGCAAATCCTTCAAAAGATTACCTCGGTTGAACAAAGGATTAGGGATAATAAGACCCTCTCTATCCGAATGACCCATGATGGCCGCAAACTCCTCGATAGTAGGACACAATTCCTCTCTCTTGAATCAAAAAAAATGAAAAGTAGGATCCCACAAACTGGTAGCTGCCCTAAGGAAAGCAAAATTCACAGGAATTTGACGAAGGGAGAAGAGAAAGTCCATACCGAAGGACTTAAAGTGTAAACGGTCGAGGCCATTAAAGGAATTCAACCACTGATCAAAGACTGGTTGTGCCATATGCAAGAAATTGTTACTGACAATGCTATCGGGTTCGTAGAATGCATACTTATAGGCTGAGTCGAGTTCTAGTTCGAATTGGAATCAGATTCTAAATCCTTAGTAACTTAGTTGGTCTCTCGGCCGGCACATCAATATGACGGCCATAGGATCAGTCCATCGGCCCGTGAAAATCAGGGTTGACCTAAAAGTCAAACCCAGGCAGACGAAACGATCCTTCGGCCGCCAGATCTAAGCCTCGGCCGCGTAATCATTAGGTCGGCCGCCAGAACGGCTATTTTACAGATCGATTCCACGGTTCTGTTCATTTCACTGGATTTTCATCAGATTAACAATTTCATCATACACAAACGGTGCAAATGAAAGCATACACAATCACATGGCAGAGCAAAAGGTTCTTGTTTCATATAACGAAAGCTTTTTACATCACAAGGTGGATCATCCCACATTTCCTAAACAAACTATACATCGGTTTCCTGTCGAACTAACCTATGCAGGAAGAGAAACAGAAAAACAAAAAAAGAAGGAGAAGAGGTGTGGGCACACGCCCCAAAATTTCACATTTTCGCTCGTAAAATCGGGTGCGCCCTTCTCGCGGAAAGCGCGGCGAAACGCTTCGCAGATCAGAGTCGCCACTCGGGTTTTGCGGAAAGTACCCAAGAAATCGGGTTTTGAAAACGATTGGTTACGTTGTTTGAGTTTGAAAAAGGCTTGTAGACTGGACCGTCGTCACCTTCGATATCTGAGGTTCGGGAGCCAGGTTACGAGAGGGGAAGGGTTTTATGGCACCCCTCTCGCCCAATCCAGAGATCGGTCTCTACTAAGGCATTTTATAAAATGTTTGCTTTTCTCTCTCATTTGATCATTTTTTAGCCAGTTAGGGCGGGGGAACAGTTAATGGGGTTTAAGACTGTAACGGGTTTGCATCATGTGATAAAATGCGATGTATGTTTGATGTTTGATATAAAGCAAATATAATAGATTGAGAACAAGCTCCTATGAGTGTTTTAGACGAACTGGAACACACTGACCTAATGAGGTGCACACAGGAACGAGTCTGAATGCACTGGCCAAGCCACTGCATACAGACGCGACCTGTGTGCGCCACACCAGTTCTGGCATGCGCCGGTAGGCATAAACCCACAACTCTTACAAACAACCCTCTGGGCTCTGGAATGGACCAGTGCACACCCAGGACAAACCATGCAGTTTATATCAACAATTATATATAATTACAGATAGATAAAGGGCTTGAAGGCCACCAAATATACAACAAACCCCTTAAACAGTGAGGGGAGAAAGAACAGAGGCCAGGGCCTAGTTGCCATACAAGGGCCAGCCACTGGTCAAGGTGTGACTGGGTTGACACAACTTGGCCAGTGCTTGGCTTTACATCATCTGGGCTCTAGAACATGACCAGAAGGCACCTAGAGGCATTCCAAAGCAACATAAATGAAATATTAAAGTCTATAGCTAAACAGTTCTAAAAGACAGAAAGCAGTAAACTGGTTTTTAGCATGCAGGAGGGTGATCAGAACATAAATAAAACAATAGAAGGATGATCGGTGATCCCCACACCAATTTTGCCATACAGCCATGACTGGCGTACGGCTTTAAACGACTGGCATGCGCCACCTATCGTCTCACACGGCTTTGAAACCTTGCCAGCATTAGGGCCAGGACTAGTATAGATTGCCAGCCTTGACCCTGCTAGCCCCCCTCAGGGGTCAGAACAGAAACAGACCAAAAGGTGGTATACCTTTGGATTGAGTTCGATGGGGTGTTTGATCTTTGAACTTGCAATGTGGTGGTGAATGAAGGATGAGTATGGCAATGTGGTGTGTGTACCTAGTATTCCTTGCCTTTTCCTTCAATGGATGAAAGAAGAAGCAAGAGAAACTAGAGAGAAAGGAAGAAAAAGCTTGGAGAGTATTAATGGTGTCTAACCCCTTGCAAATGAATGCAACGGGGGTATTTATGGAGGGGAAAGAGACTGAGATCAGTTGGCCTTAAGGGGGTGTTTGGAAGGTTAGGCCAAGAGGGAGCCTCCCATGCATTTAATGCATGGGACTTGGGTTGAAAGGTGGTGTAGGAGGGAGGGGGACAGCTCTGGACGAAGCAATCATCAGGGGGCTGCTGGCTGACGTCGGGTGGTTACAAAAACTCCCGCGCGTTCGGCTGAATAAAGTTGATTTGACTGACATTGACTGACGTACGCCCCTTGTTGAGTGGCGTGCGCCAGTAACGGGCGATGACTGACACATGGCTGTGCTTCCAGCGCACGCTAGTCAATCACCAGCGTACACCAGTAGGGTTTTGCTGAGGCCATTTGGTTCTGGCTTAAGGGTTTCAAAAGGGGGTTCGGAAAGGTTTGGATGAGGTTCAGGATGCTCAAAGCTCAAACTCATTAACAAACTCGGGATGTTCTTGACCTTAATCACCATCGGGGAATCAAAGACCGCAAGTAAACTAATCTGGACTGTCCAGAATAGGGTGTCTATAGTAGACCCCTTTGACGGCACTTAGAGCACCATCGTCTTGGCATAAGTAACGTCAAAGGTTTTCTAGACACCCATCTAGGCCATCCAGAGCAGAACGTACGAGTTCAATGATAGACGAAAAATTTAAAGAACCTGATTGACTGGATTGACGGAGCGGATAGATCGCTGTTGCCGAGGATATTGATATACACGGATAGGTCGATGCCGACCTTGACTCTTGATAGCCCGGCCTGGGCGAGACTCAGCTGGGGAATGTGAGCGGGCCGGTGAGCTTACTGGGGAATATACCATTGTAGATGAATCGACTCCGTTGAGAAAGATACTGGCATACGGACGGACCGTCGTTGATTGAAGTTGGACGAACAGATCGTCGTTGATTTGAAAGTGGACAGGACAGGCCGTCATAGGGTGCGGATTCTTCTGGGAGTAATCCATTGAAAGCAACTAGTGGTTACTTGTTTTATTTGAAATTGGACGGATGGATCGTCGTTGATTTGAAATTGGATGGATAGATCGTCGTTGACTTGAAATTGGACGGACAGGCCGTCATAGGGTGCGGATTCTTCTGGGAGTAATCCATTGAAAGCAACTAGTGGTTACTTGTTTGACTTGAAATTGGACGGATAGATCGTCGTTGATTTGAAATTGGACGGATAGATCGTCGTTGATTTACTCTACTTGGGGAATAATTAACCATGGGTGCTAGCATAGATCAGGGTATTATGGGCTGCAAACGAGAATGGGTTTCCAATGCTAAAAAAATGGTTTGGGCCTCAGGCCCAACCACCACATGCGTGCGGGGGAATACCACTGGCGCACGCCAGGTGTTTTGGCAGATCCGAGCCCAGGCTTGGCCCAGACCCGGCCCGACTACTCTTTTCTTCTCTTATACGCCTTGGACGATCAGGAAACCGCCACGAAACCATTTCAAAACCCAAACTCCTCCTCTGAAACTCTTCCTCTCTCTTCTTTATCAAAAATCACAACCCACACACACCCATGGCAGAACCGAGTAGCAGCGGTGGGGGGAACAGTGGTGGTGGCGACGAGGTTCGGCCGAGGCACATGGTTGATGTTCCAGGGATTCCAATCGGCGATCAGACAGTCGCAGGGGGTTCATCAAGTACAGGTGCAGGGGTCTCAAGCAGCGGCGGCGGCAATGGCGGCCATGCACAGGAGGTTGGTGACGACTGCGATCGGCGTACGCCGGAGGAGGAGGGGCTCATGCCGGTTGTCTCCGATACATGGGGCCCACAGGTGAGTCAGTTGGATCCTCGGAGTAGTGTAGAGGGTTCGGTGGTGACCGGCGGTGGCTTGGGTGGGGCTGGCGGCAGTGGCAGTAGTCGTGGTGATGGTGGTGAAGGCTGATCGGGTAGTCCTCCAAGGGACCCGGCGAGCGGTAAGGCTCCGGTGGTAGAGGAGGAGGGGGATGCGCCGAGGGCGGACCACGCTGAGCGGGTCGAGTTCACACCGCCGGTTGGGTCATCCAGTCACGTGCCGGTCACGAGCCGTGACTTGGCAGAGTTTGTGGGTGAGTTAGTACTTGCTCAGCTTATGAGAGAGAACCCTGCAGTAGTCAAGGCAGTTTTGGCGGCACGCGAGGAGAGGCTGAGGGAGATAGCCCGGTCCGACGAGGAGGAGAGGCTGAGGCGAGAGGCCGTGGCAGCAGAGAGAGACCAGAGGGAGTTGGAGCGAGAGACCGAGGAGGCCGAGAGGGACCAGGAGGAGGGACCCGAGGCATATGAGGTGGCAGTGGACTTGGCGGAGACCAGGCGGAAGACCACTCGTGCTCGGTTTGAGGCTGAGATGTTTGTTCCTCCAGAGCCACACATGTTTGTTCCGTCAGGCGCTGAGAGTTACGTCCCTCGCCAGGGGGACTACGACGAGGAGCTTGTGTTGAGAGACCGTGAGCGGCACTTGTCAAGGGGTTGGACTCAGGTATACCTTTAAACTTTGCTTTAGCCTTCATTTCGTACTTGTTGTAGTTGCGTATGCTTATCGTTGAATTATCAAGCCTGTAACGTATGTCACTTGAACCTTTGTACTTGATCCATTGGGTAGAGCCGGTGGTAACTTGACTCGAAAATAGATTGAATCGACCGTAGGATGCTTCAACTTTAGAACTCGACCATAGAATGCCTGTGGATAACTGAGACCGACTGGTGGTATGCTATATAGCTTGATTCGACTGATAGACTGCCTTGAAGCTTGAATCGACTGATAGGATGCCTTGAAACGATAATTAACTGAATAAATGCCTTTGATGCTCTGATAGCTTGAATCGACTGATAGGATGCCTTGAAACGATAATTAACTGAATAAATGCCTGGAAACGATAATCGACTGAACAAATGTGCTTTTGATGCTTTGACAGCTTGAATCGACTAGATAGGATGCCTGGTAGCTTGATTCAACTTTGTAGAATGCCTTGAAACTCGATAATCGACTGAACAAATGCCTTTGATGCTCTGATAGCTTGAATCGACTGATAGGATGCCCGGTAGCTTGATTCCACTATCTATTGTTTTTGAACTGCTTTACTGATAGTCTCCTTTTGTTTTGATTGTTGTGATGTGCAGAGAGGTGTGGCCAGTACGCGGGGGCACGGTGGTCCAGCGCACTCGCTTGAGCTGTACTTGGGGTTGCCTGAGAGGGCACGAGAGCTGGTGGACGCGGCGGGGTTTGGTCTGTTCATCCCTACGCTGACAGCGGTGAAGAGCGACCACGCCGTACTGACTGCCCTGGCCGAGAGGTGGTGGGATACGTCGAACTCCTTCCACTTCCCGATCGGGGAGACGACGGTGACTCCGGCATACTTTGCGGCCATCACTGGCCTGAGGGTAGGAGGTGACCCGATCCCTTTTGACTCGGGGATCCACAGGGACACGGCGGCGTTGAGGTGGTTCTTGGGCATGGTGCCCGCAGGCAGTGCAGAGATGGTCTCGTATGACCAGTTTAAGAAGCACCTGGAGAGGAGATTGCCGGAGATAGAGTTGGCGGGAGAGCGGGTTTCTGAGCTGGAGGTAGAGCAGCTGGCGAGGGTGTAGTTGCTGTACTTGTTTGGGGCTACTCTGTACCTGAACAAGAGGTCTACAATGCACTTGTCTTACCTGCCGACCCTTTTTGACTTGAGGTCGGCTTCTCGGTTTGACTGGGGAGGAGCGGCCTTGGGCACGTGCTACGGGTTCTTGGGTGAGCTTTCCAGGGGGAAGAAGGCGGCAGCTGGGTACTAGAGAGTGTGGGAGGTAAGAAACCGATACTGTCTTTCAATTTCGTTCCATATTTGCACCTTGTTATCTTGCATATATTGTATTTCTGACGCCTTGATTGCTTGGCTGTTTGAAAACCTTACAGCTGTGGGCTTACGAGGTGCTGAGGATGTACCCTCCGGAGAACAGGTGTCCGGACTTGAGGGTGCTTCCCCGGGCTATGGTCTGGGGACCGCTTCGCGTTGGGAAGAAGAGGTCGCAGGAGAAGCTTTCCAGCTTCCGGATGTACCTTGACCACTTGACAGGCTCTCAGGTAGAACCAGTTTTCCCTTTTCGTAGTTCATGCTCTGAATTGCTTTAATGTTGTCGCTGATGCCTTTGGTTGCTTTACAGGTGGAGTGGGATCCGTGGAGGGCTGCAGGGCCCGAGCCTGAGTACCTGGCGAGGAGCAGGGTGGTGACGGCGAGCCGAGTGTTGCTGGAGTCGGCCTTTGGGTGGCAGTGGTACTTGGCCGACCGAGTGACGCGACAGTCGCTTGACTCGTCCGAGTTTGTCATCCCTGGGCCACTTCCGCCTCGTGCTTCGCACACTGGGAGGTACACTATGAGGGACCAGCGGCGGTTCACTGTTCCTGCCGACGCGGCTCCCTTTCTGAGGCCTGGGCGAGACTACGCCATTTACCGGAGGCGATACTTAGCGGGGGCGCTTGGGGTGATGGAGCACAGGGCAGTGCGGACGGAGGCCTTGGTAGCCGGTGAGGAGAGGTTGGGACGGCGTAGCAGGTCAGGCCGTTCCAGGGAGAGGAGTGAGTTCGCGGAGGCGACCGGGCTTCCTCAGCTTTCTTGGACGTTGCCAGTGCGGGACGCTCAGGGGGAGGTAGCTGAGGTTCGCTTTGAGCCAGCCAGGACAGAGCCAGCGGAGATCACAGGGCCGGTATGACATGCTTTCAATTTCCCGTATCCTTTGTACCATATATGCGATGCTTTAAAACTTGAGCTTTATCATAATGTTGTGCTCTGAATGTGTCCACAGGTACTGATTGAATGGGCGCGGGAATCCGTTCGCCTGCAGCGGGCCATGGAGAAGGAATTCCACAAGATAGCGAGCGGTACTCACCTACAGTTGCACTACCCACCGGTGTCGCCTGCTCCAGCTGTACAGCCTCAGGTATAACCCTTGTATACTTGTTCCACTCTTTGTTCGATACTTAGGTCAGCTTTGGCATGTCTGTTACAATGCATGTTAGATGTACCTGCTCTTGGTTCCTGTTCCAGCATTTGATATGTATGCACTATGCACAATATGGACATATAATGACTTGAATTGAATTGACAATGCAGGGACATGCTAGGGCGGTTTCTAGGCAGCAGACAGCGAGGCCAGTCCCTCAGAAGGGAAAGGGGAAAGCTCCTGCTGCTGCTCCATAGAGGACGAGCACTACGCGGCTTGAGGCCAGAGGGGTGGTGATCGCTCCTTCAGGAGGGTCATCACAGCCTCAGAGGGAGCTGAGAAAGAGGCCTGCCCAGAAGAGGCCAGCTGAGGGGCCCGCACAGAAGAAGAAGAGGAGAGAAGAAGAGGACGAGGACGAGGAGTCCACGTCCCTCAACAGCGGCTTTGGATCCGCTAGCGACCCTGGGTTCCGACTTGACCCGAGAGACTTGGTCGAGAGTGAGGACGACGACGACGACCTGGAGGACCTTTTTGCCGACTGAGGGCTACCACTGAGCCTCAGATACTTTACTGTCTTTTGCCATTTTGACGTTGATTTTTGAGATAGGGCCTGCGCGCCTTTTGACTTGCGGGTGGGTGTTGCCCAGTACATGATTCTGCTTGTTTTGCCCGGGCCGTTGTGCCGCTACGTAAATTTCCTTATTTTGTTCCAGGGATACGCTTTTGGATAGTATATATTATTGCATTTTCTGTTTATTCGACTTCTACTTTGATGGTATTGATGATAAAAGTAAACAAAACAACCACTAATATCTGACATGCATTGACAAATGTTCTGAATCAACCAACAAACGCTAGGACACGTGCATGACTGACCTAGCTTGAAGAAAAGGGTGGAAAAACACTAGGATACGGCCCGTATCCTACTAGGATACGCGACACTTGGCGCTGATTGGCCAATACTCGAAATTCTCTTTGACAAGTGAAACTGACACTTCTGGTAGACAAAATAGACACAATGAGACTCGTGCGAGTCGACGGAAGTGGGAAAAGCGACCCGAGACGAGAAATATACCGAAAAATGCTAGAAATGCCTCAAAAATGGACATAAGACGCCAAAGATGACTCGATATAGTCCCGGACTGAAACCGACACCCCCGTACAGTCACGTAAAGTCTACATAACGTGTACGGTATAACAAAACTTGGCAAGAACTCCCGGTGCCAACTTTGAGCCTCCGTATCCTATGTTTTAGGAGGATACGGGCCGCTGGAGGTCCGAATTCTTCGTTAAATGCGACGTTTCAGATTTGATGCCTCCCCACAGTCCCAAATACCATTTACGACTTGTACGAATCGACAAACTTGCCAAACAAGCTTCGGAATTGAGAATGGATACTTGATGACAGTTGCTGCTGTGAACTGGTCTCTGGTGCACACTTTACTGGCGTGCGCCAGTAGTTGAGTGATGTACGCCAGTATCAAAGGGGTTCATGCGTACGCTGGTTGATTGCTAGCGCACGCCACAAAAGTGTGACACAGAGCCACTTGTCTAACCGACTGTCCTTTTTCCTGAGGCTCCTTGTCTTTAACCCCACACGGTTTGCACATGGTTTCTGGGTTTCAGGGGGGCAGAGTTCTTCATTGTAAGGCCTTTGGAGTGTAGCCCTTGTCTTTGAACATAGAATAGGAAGTAAGATTCGTAGCTTGGTATATAACTGGGTGTTGCATGCTTTGTAAAGTCACACTGATACGTCCCACTCCTATATTCAGCAAATTGTAGTTCTATTCCCCAAATGGAAAACCCAATTCCAACCTTGATCAAACCTTGGCTAGTGCAAATGATAAGTGTCGATTGGTTAAATTTCCAATATCACGGCCTCGCCTCGTTTCGATACCTTCGACACGTGCCACTTCGCCCGGCACTCTTGAGAGCTGCACTCCGGTTTTGGGATCCGAACGTCCATGTTTTCTGCTTTGGGGACAAAGAAATATGTCCGACGATCGAAGAGTTCCAAGCGTACCTCCGGACGTACTCATCTCCAACGCTTGTCGTTCCTCCTTACCAAGTGAGCATGCCCAGACTGCTGGCCACTACACTTAATATTCCCGGAGGCTTGGCCCACTCTATGCTAGAGGGCGGTCAAATCCACATCCTGCAGTTGATTGAGCGGTACAGTCCTGAGGGCGATTTGGGGGACACCGCCTGGCAGGCACGGCGCCGTTTGGCCCTGGTGATCTGTCTTCTGGCTGCTTATTTGCTCATCCCTGCTGACGGGCGGGTCAGTCCCCTGCTCGTGAGCGTTGCTCTTCAAATGGGGGCTCGACAAAATGTGATCCCCCTAGTCTTAGCCGAGACACTTATCGGCCTGGATTCGGTGTACACTGGGGTGTTGAACGTTTTCAGTGGCAGCCCGCTACTTCTTCAGGTAAACTCACTCAGCTCACCTTTTTCCGGTTTTTCGCACTTTCTCATTTTACCTCGACACTCGGCTTAGGTTATTTGCTGGCTCCTTGTCTTTTCGCTCAGGCTTTTATCTGGTTTCTTACTTGTCTTTTCACTCATACAGCTGTGGTTATCTGATAAGCTGAATCTGCTGCATCCTCCGGTGGACGGCTGGAATCTTTTTCCAAAGAGGATTCATCAAAGGGGAATGAGGTACCCTGAAATGGACATCGAAGAATGGTATTCCTTCATGCAGGAAATGCAGCCGGACGAGATTGTCTGGAGGTGCCCGTGGTTGGATCTGGAGGAAATGGTGGTTCACTCGGACGGGTTCGACAGAGTGGTGATTGCAGGGCTGACACGATTCACCTTCTACATTCCAGGCCGCATCCTTCGCCAGCTAGGTATCCCACAGGGGAATGTCCGTATTACTGCTGGGGATTTCTTGATTCCCAACTTCAATGCTCAGATGCTCCACGGGTATGACAGGCACTGGGAGCTCAGGGCCCGGCAGGCGGAATCTCCGGATTTCACCCCAAGACTAAGGAACGTTTACAGGCAATGGCTAAGAGCAGACGTTCAAGCAAGAGAGAATATCGACTGACTCCGGACCACTTTGCTGTACTTAGAATAAGCTGTGAGCCGTTAGGCTTCTCAAGCATTTTGTTCTGTTTTTCATGCTTAACTGTTTTAAGGCTTTTATGCTCAGCTGGTGTATTAGAAATAGTAATTTCGCAATAAAGTTGAAAGACGGAGGGTTTCCCCCTTCTGATTCTCCAATGAAACTTCGACTTGTCCCTCGACTTCACTTGGATCTTGATATGGAACCGGAATGCTAAACCATGGATCAATTTGATAGAATATGATCGGGTCTCGAAGCGAGACTGCCTACGTATCCCTTTTCAAGGAATCAGGTCAGAACGTAGTTCAGGCTAAGGTTCGCTCGTGTATTTTACCTCTCCTTTTACGCTCTAACTTTTGCCTAGTGCTGCCTTCACAGGTTTTTGGCCTAGCGAGCTTTCGACTTTTGCCTATTTATTTTTGCCTAGACCGCCTTCACAGGTTTTCGGCCTAGTAGGCTGCTCTAACTTTTGCTTGGAACCGCCCACCCTTGTGGTTTTCGGCCCAACGAGCTTCTCTCAAGGATAGAAACGTTTGAGTTGATCCAGGTTGACCAAAGTGCTGAATTCATTGCCGTCGAGATCGATGAGTTGAGCTGCACCCCCGGACAGGATGGTCTTGATAATGAACGGCCCGGACCGCTTTGGCCGAAACTTCCCGCGAGCATCAAACACTGGAGCCCGTATCTCCTTTGAGACCATATCTCCCTCGACTAAGCCCCTGGACTTCACCTTCTTGTCAAACGCCGGGGCGATTCGACGCTGGTAGCCTTGAACATGATACAGAGCACGGAGCCTTCTTTCGTCAAATAGCATTTGCTCGACAAACCTCCCGCTGAGCCACTCAAAATTCCTCCAAACCACTCTCAACCATGATTCTCAAAGAGGGCACCTCAAGCTCGATGGGAAGCACTGCTTCCATTCCATAGACCAGGGAGAAAGGAGTTGCACCGGTTGAAGTTCGAATCGACGTCCTATACCCCCATAGTGCCAGCGGCAGTTGTTCGTGCCAATCCCTTGCGGACTCAATAGTCTTCTTGATTATCACCTCAATGTTCTTGTTTGCGGCCTTGACTGCCCCATTCGTTTGTGGACGATAGGTTGTTGACCGGTGGATCTCAATACCAAATTCCTCAAAGAGTTCCAGGACCCTTCCTTTGAAGTGACTCCCATCGTCTGACACGAATGCCTGGGGAACACCATATCGATAGATGATGTTCTTTCGAATGAACTGAGCTACTTGGACCGTTGTCAAGACCTTGTACAATTCAGCTTCGACCCACTTAGTGAAGTAATCTATCGCCACCAGTATGAACCTGTGACCATTTGAAGCAAGAGGTGTGATCATCCCAATAACATTGATCCCCCACACGGAGAAAGGCCATGGCGACGTCATGCCATACAGTTTTGACGGAGGAACGTGTTGCAGGTTGGCATGGATTTGACATTTGAAGTAGCGCCGCACGTAGTCAATGCACTGAGACTCCATCGTTGACCAGTAGTAACCCTGCCTGAGGATCTTCCTAGCAAGCATAACACCACTCATATGGGGACCGCAAACCCCTTCGTGAATTTCCTCCATGATCCTTGTTGCCTCGGCCCCGTTGACACACAACTTGTGCATTCTGCAGTGAGACCTTCGATACAGTTTCCCTCCACAAATGATGTACTGAGCTGCCAGTCTTTGCAAAGCAACCCGATCCTTTCTTGAAGCTCCGGCGGGGAACTCTCCTCGTTCGACAAAGTTCCAAATATCATGGTACCAGGGTAGGCCATCATTGACATCATCAATGGCGTTGACGTACTCATAAGCGGGCAAGTCCCTCTTTTCAATCACAATCGGCCGCATCCTGACCCCTATTGGAAGTTCGAGCATTGAAGCCAAAGTCGCCAAAGCATCGGCGAACTGATTCTTCAAGCGTGGAATATGGGTGAAGGTCACCTTATTGAAGCGAGGAATCAGTTCTTCCAAATCTTGGTGATAAGGCTTCAGCTTTTCATCACGAACCTTCCAATCTCCATTGGCCTGAGAGATTACCAGGTTTGAATCTCCAATTATCTCGATTTTCTCGACTCCAAGTGCAATAGCAGCTTCCATCCCGATGATGCAGGCCTCGTACTCAGCTTGATTGTTTGTGACGTTGAAGTTCAACTTGAAAGCAAGGGGGATATGAGCCGCAGCGGGCGTAATGAGCGGTACCCCAACTCGGAATCCTCTTTGATTAGCGGCCCCGTCAAAATAGAGCGTCCAAACTTCCTCGACAACTGTTAACACATCCTCGTCCGGGAAATTGAAATCCACGTCCTCAGGTCCATCGATCGGGTGGTCGGCCAAGAATTCCGCTACGGCACGGCCCTTCACAGATTTTCTTGTGACATTTTGGAGATCGAACTTAGCCAGCAGAAGCAACCAACATGCTAGCTTATGGGTGAGCGCTGGTTTCTCGAACAGGTACTTGATAGGATCCATCCGAGAAATCAGCTTCACCGAATAGGCTAGCATGTAGTGTCTAAGCTTTTTGGTAGCCCAAACTAGCGCTCAACATGTCTTTTCCAGAGGGGTATAACGTTCCTCACTCCCTACGATCTTATTGCTCAGGTAGTAAATGGCTTTCTCGACTCCTTTGTCTCCTTCCTGTGCCAGCAAACATCCCATAGCTGTCGGGGTGAAGGATAAGTATAGGATCAGAGGTCGACCAGGTGTAGGCGGCATTAAGACTGGCGGATTCCTCAGATACGCCTGGATAGATTCAAAAGCAGCTTGGCACTTCTCGGTCCATTCGAAGCGAACGTCCTTCTTGAGTAAACGAAACAGCGGTTCGCAAGTCAGTGTTAGCTTGGCTATGAATCGGCTGATAAACTGAACTTTTCCCAGAAAGCTTCGCACTCCCTTTTCCGACCGAGGTGGTTCCATTTCAAGAATAGCTGTAATCTTAGATGGATCGACCTCGATTCCTCTTGCTGTGATCAGGAACCCCAACATCTTCCCTGCTGTGACCCCAAATGTGCACTTCTGTGGATTGAGACGTACGTTGTATTTGCGGAGCCTCTCGAGAAACTGCCTGAGTGCTGGGATGAAATCCTCCTTTTCCTTTTCCTTGACAATCATGTCGTCGACGTAGACCTCAACCGTCTTGTGGATGAAATCATGTAAAAAATTGGACTGGGCCCGCTGGAAAGTGCAACCGGCATTCTTTAGTCCAAACGGCATCATCACATAGCAGTAAGTACCCCACTCGGTGACAAAGGTTGTCTTCTCTTGATCCTCTGGTGCCACAAAGATCTGGTTGTATCCCGAGAATCCGTCGACAAAAGAGAGCAAAGCATGCCCCGCCGTGTTGTCCACGAGCACATCGATGTGAGGCAAGGGAAAACTATCTTTGGGGCTTGCTTTGTTCAAGTCCCTGAAGTCGACGCAGACTCGGATTCTTCCATCTTTCTTAGGAACTGGCATGATGTTAGCCACCCATTTCGGGTATTCAGCAACCCTTAGGAATCCAGCGTCAATCTGCTTGGTGACCTCCTCTTTGATCTTCTCAACCCAATCCGGCCTCATCCGACGGAGTTTCTGTTTGACTGAAACAGCCCCTGGTGCCAGCGGAATTCGGTGCTGCACGATTTCAGGATCGATATCGGGCATTTCTTTGTGAGACCACGCGAAAACCTCGAAGTATTCTTTGAGCAGATCAATCAGCGCAGTACGATCCTCGGGGGACAGAGTTGAACCAATTTGCATCATTTGGGGGTCATCCTCGTCTTTCAAATTTACAGAAATTACTTCTTCTTTTAGAGGCTGAGCATGCCTTTCGTCTTCCCTTTCGATGAGGGAACGCAACTCAGCGGGGATGTCCCCATCGAAGTCCGTTCCTTCATCGTCGGGGTCGACACAGTTTATGTAAAAGTCAGCAAAGTAATCGGAAGTAGGATAATGCATTTCATAAAACCCCAACGGGTTGCCAAGTACAGTGGACTCAAACTCGAAATAGAAGCTATGACGTGGAGGGCCAAGAGGCACAAACTCCGACTCTGAGCTAGACCTAGACTTGACAGACTCTGTGTCAGACTCAGATACATCGTCAATGCATGTCAGACGCGGAGTGAAAATGCAATTATTTATACTACCCTTGGCTTCCACAATGAGGGAGGTTGGATCTTCGAGGATGTCCGGAGAGTCAGGCCCAAGCATCAGCACCTCAGCCTCTTCTTCCTTGCCAACCAAACCTACTTGGGAGAACAGCATCTCCAAGTCCTCTTGATCAATTGCCTGCAGCCAGTCAGTCTTTTCCTTAACCCGGGCCAGCTGCTTCTTGAATTCCTCTGCAGCCAGCTGCTTCTTGAATTCCTCTGCAGCCAGCTCTTCCTTGGCTATTTCTTCCTCACTGTCGGACCAGGTGTCTGCAGCGAAGATCTCGAATCCCGGTAGATAGGTGCCAGTCTCCGGATCCCAGAACGGCTCGGGTTGACCTTCATAATAGATGCTCCCTCCCTCACGGGTGAAGTAGCTGCCAGGGTTACCATAAAGGGTTCGAGGTTTTCCCGTACCTTTCCCCTTTTTGGCCTTTTTGGTCGGAGGTGCGTATCCCAAACCAAATCGGCCTTCGGAAAAGGGAAAGGTAGGGAACTCAGCGACCCCCTGCTGATTTATCCCAAGTCCAAAACCGGGCATGTGGCCCATCCTTCTCATGATGTCGATGGCAGCTGAGCTGATGATGAAGTCGTCGTCCACGGCGATGGCAAGGACTGAGCCCGCGGTATCGAATGAAAACCCTCCAAAGTCCGAGTCTTCTTCCCCATGTGTGATTCCTAAGACAGGCTCGTCGTCCTTGAGCGGGCGGATCCCAGAGTCCCCGCAGATAGTGAGAGTCCCAGTTGGAAGCCCCAGCATAACCTTTTGGTGCAGAGTTGAAGGTACTGCCATAATGTCCGACCTATGCAGCCATGGCCTGCCCAGCAGCAGATTAAAGGTGGCAGGGATGTCGACCACATGGAACTCCACCTCCATCTCAAAGCCCTCAGCATCGAGCTTGAGTACAATGGTCCCTTCCACAACGCGGCGGGTGCTGTCATAAGCTTTGACAGCCAGATTAGATGGCGCGAAATCCTTCTTCACGATCCCCAAGCGGTAAGCGACCCTTAGCGGACATACATTAATGGCGGAGCCGTTATCGATGAGCACGGTCGGAACCCAAAGTCCTTTGCACTTGACGGTGATGTGTAACGGACGATTATGGTCGGTCCCCTCGACCGGCAGGTCCCTCTCGGTGAAAGTAACAGAGTGCTTGGAGAGCAAAGGAAGGATGAGGGCGATCATCGCCTCGGGAGTGATGTCAGTCGGTACCTTGAGTCGGGCTAGGGCGGCAGACAGCTTGTCACGATGCTCCTTTGACGATGCAATTAAACCCCAGATTGATACAGCAGCAGGGATCCTCTCGAGTTGTTTCTGAATTACGTCCCCTTCTGGGACTCCACCAAGGATGATCGGAGCGCTCCTTTGGGCAGCCAGATTGGCGGGTTGCAGAATAGGAGGATTGGACGAGCTCCCAGCCTGCAAGCTAGAGGGCTGGAAAACTCGGCCGCTTCTTGTAACGTTGGCGATGTCCCACCAAGAAGTTGTGTCGTCGAAGTCCCAGAAGTCCGCAAGTATGTCGTCCATCTTGCGCTTCCCTTTGTCAGTTGCTGCCACAGTTGCATACGGATCTTGCCCCAGAGCCAAATCCTGTTCCAAATCCTTCATTACCAACCCCTCCCAGAAAGACGGATCTTGTGCAGCGGCCTCTTCAAACGACGCTCCCGGATTAGTCACAAACGGCGTGTCCCAAAAACCAGCATCCACCATAGCAGAGTTTGACCGTCCAAACTTCGTTGCCCATGTTGATGTCTACCACCTTATCTACATCCCAAAAGTCAGAAGGCAGCGGATTTGTGTAGACACCCCAATTTGGACTCTTCAAAATTCCTTGATTTGTGGCCCGGAGGCTCCCCGATGATGACTTTGGATTAAAACAAGCCTAGTACTGATCGAGACTTTGCTCCTTGAAAGATTTGAAAAGGGAATAAAAATGGTCAAAAGCATTTCCAAGCGCTTGGGAGCAATCCCGAGCGCTCAAAACCATTTTACAAAACCTCTGGCCTGGCTCGCTCTCGAGCCCTTGAGAGTGAGGTCCCAAGCGCTCGAGACTGCTCCCGAGCGCTCGAGACTGATGTGTTGCCCAATGGATGGCAGTTTCACCCACTATCCATGCAACTCATCATTACCACCATCTTGAGCCGGCCGATGGTTCAGTCAACACTCAACCTCTGGTGGCAGAGATCTTCAGGCCAAAGATTTCCCTCCATTTTAAAATGTTTTATTCAAAAACCATTTCATTTCAAAACTATAGGTTAGTTGAGCCTATAAATAAGAGGGTCTGGTTCCAGTAGAAGAGGCTACGAAATCCTTCTCCTGGAGAACCCTATTCTCTGCTCCCTCTCTCTCTTGCTGAAAGCAAAGGTTTTTCGAAACTCAAACTCACTTTCCAAACTCCAAAGGTTTTAGAAATCACTAAGGAAAAGGGCAAGAAATCCAGAACACTCTCTGCTTCTGATTTCTTGTACTCTTCTCTCTTCATCCACATTTCAAAGCTATTCCAAGGAGCAAAGTTCAAGAAAAAGGTAGAAATCTTTACCTTTGATCACAAACAAAGAGGCTGTTCTTCCCTTCTGAGGGGGGTCTCTCAGCCTGACCCAGTCTTCAATACTGGGTGCATGGTTGGGAGACCTTAGTGTAAAAATAAGAGCAATGGGGTACAAAGAAAAAACGTTTTGTTAAAACGCTTACTGGAAACACTCTCGAGCGCTCGAGAGTGCTCCCGAGCGCTCGGGACTATTCCCAGTTTCATGCATGGTTCTTTGTCACACAACAGGCTGGGTATGAGTTACACTTTTAAAGGAAAGCATCTCATCTTGGCATGCATGCCCAGAAAATCATTTTCCCCTAAAACAGAAACATTTTCTCACAAGTTTTCATGTGTGAACAAGGCTCCTTTCTTTTAAAGTTAAAAGAATCATTCACTTCAGGGAAAAATCAAAACAAGGGCCTTTGCATGTCAAGATAGTACTATTTTCCGTCTGAGAGCAAGTTAGCATGCAGCCCACTCCCAAGCGCTCTGAACCGTTCCCGAGCGCTCGGGAGTGCATGCATGCCATTGCGTTCTATTTTCTCCAGCTTGTTGTGTTGTATACCTTTCTGCATGCATGAATGTACCTATTTGCTCATTTAAAGTTGAAAATCTAATCTTGTCAAGGCAGGGATGCATGATCTGAAAGATTGAAGGCTTAGCTCAGTCTTTCAAGTCCTCTGCTGAGCCATTAGTGTACTTAATAACATTTCAGTTTCTAGGTTTACATTATATTCTGTCTGTGCTAACAAAGTTTTGCAGGTTGAGAGTGTCAGAACTCCCAAGCGCTCGGTACCATTCCCGAGCGCTCGAGAGTGAATCCAGTAACATTGTTGCATTTTCAGTCATCTTGCACATTTTGCATGGCTATTTCATCCTCCCCTGTACACATGCACATGCATGCACTCCCTACATGGTATTACTGTGGATACTTGCTAGCTGGTTAAAATGAAACAAAATCCCTTTTAAAAATTTCATAAACGTAAAGTAGAGACCGATTTCGAATCGGGCGAGGGGGGTGCCGTAAAACCCTCCCCCCCTTGTAACGTGGCTTCCGGACCCTCAAAACGATCTCTGGTTTTCAATTTCAAATCAATGGTTTTCGAAACAAAACGGTTTCTCGGGTGATATACCACAAATCCGGGTGGCGACTCTTCAAATCAAACCAAAACGATTTTTCGAAACTATTTTATCTGAAACGGCACGAGGCGCGCGATTTTTTTCCAAAATTGGGCTGCCCCGATCTCAAACACCCGGGGCTGTGGTAGCCCACAGTGGCGACTCTGCTGGGGATGTTTAATTAATACTTGAGAAAAAGTTGATTTGTTGATAAAACGGCCCGCTTTTCTTGAATATCAATTAAACTTGTGAGCCAAGCTTGAAAAACGTTTGTGGGATTTTCAAAGGGATTTTGTTTCATTGTCTATTTCTTGTATATATCTTGTGCAGCCTCGCTGTTGTGTTTCGGCAATCCTACCCGGCTTGCCGGTGATAGGGAATCCCGGAATGCTCAGCAACCCTCGACCGTGATGAGTCATCCCTACCGTTTGTACCATTATTGGGTCTACGCTCAATAGTGGGAGGTATACTTTGACTCTAGTCCGGGGAACCCTCTTCAAGCCAAAACCGGCCTTTGTACATGTTTAGCGAGCCATAGAACCTTCCAAATTAGGGCAGGAGCCTACAGGGTAGGGTTATATGCTATATCCTGTTTACGTGCTGCATTCCATCTCGCACTCTCATACTGTCAGCCACGGTTCTCGAGACTCGCTCGCGCGGTCTTTGCGAGGTTGCCAAGACCCAATGAAGAGTCACGCATTCTAGTGCGTGTTGTTTAAATACGTGAGTCCTCGAACTAAAATCCGAGGGAAACTAGAATTTTGCTGAGTCCTTGACCCATGTTCAATTGGGGAATTAACCGAAGGAAGGAATGATAAGGAAACGAAACGCCGTGATACCAACACCATCCAGGCTAAAAGCAAATGCATCGCCTACGCCGTCTTGGTTATCGTATCACGTTGTTCACCCTAAGTCATTCCAAACCAACGGTCGATGCCCTGATAGAATATCAGTCGAATACTTAGCTTATTTTAGCATCCTTTGGGAAGCATTGATTCCTAAACGAGGATACACCCTAAAAATCCGAGGATCAAGGCAACCTCGCGTGAAGGACACTCGATCATTCTTGGGAGAATCAGAGTCGACGGCGGTGACGATGATGCACTCATTTTCTAAAAAAAATGTACGTATTTCATGAAAATATAAACAGGAATCGCGTCTGAGCACGGTTTTTGCTTTGCTGTCAGTACTAAGCAATTGGGCCGAAGAAGAAGAACACCATACCCTCCTGGACCAGACCCTTGGGGCAGAGATTGGAACGGCTTCAACTTCAAGCAGATTCAGTCAGTGCATCAGATTTGAGGATGGAAATGGATCTACTGATCGGGAACCTAAACCCAAACCTCAATCCAAACCCAAACCCTAACGGAGGCAATCCAAACGCCAACCCAAATGTCAACCCAAACCCGAACCCAAACGGAGGCGAGCCAAATCCGAATCCTAACCCCATTCCTAATCCGAATCCAAACCCTAACCCAAATCTGGAAAACTTGTACGGAGAAATGGGACAGATAAGGGAAGGTATCCAACGTCTGGGCGAGCGCACTGATAACCAAATCGCCCAACTTATGATGATGATTACTGGGGTTGCACGACGTCTTCCACCACCAAACCTGAATCCAAATCCTAACCCAAACCCGAATCCGATTCCGATCCCAAATCCCAATCCGATTCCAAATCCAAATCCTAACCTCAACTTAAACCTCAATCCGAACCTGGAGCAGTTGATCTTTGAATTGGAAACCCCGCAAAACCCCGAGATGGCTGCAGTATTAGCGAAGATCATCCTGTTAGAGGAGTCCGTGGCGAGAAATGAGAAGATAGCATCAACTGGCTTTGACATCAATAAGCTTTGCCTATTTCCTAACGCAAAGCTTCCAGAAAAATTCAGGCCAATTGACTTTGCCAAGTTTGATGGGACGGGTGACCCGAAGGCACACTTGACCGGATACATCGGAGCGCTTTCCATGTGGGAGTGGAGAAGGATGCTATGGCACAGATGTTCTCGCAGACTCTAGTGGGGCATGCTTTGCACTGGTTTACTACCCTGGATGAAAGGAAGAAGCGCTCATGGGAGGACATATGCGCGGCTTTCGTGGCGCAATATGATTACAACATTCAGTTGGAGGTGACCACTCGTGAGTTAGAATCAACAAAGATGGAAGCAAAGGAGGCCTTCGCCGAGTTCATGAAAAGGTGGAGGGCTAAGGCCGCACAAATGAAAGACAGACCAAGCGACAGGGACCAGATCCGGATGATTGTCCGGAACCTTCAACCAACTCTCGCACGGCACATGGTTATGGCTCAAGCGTGCTCAGACTTTAAAACATTCTTCAACACAGGCTTAGCCGTCGAAGAAGCAATTCAATTGGGGATCCTTGACAAACCCGAGCCTGCTCCCAAGCCCAGGAAGGTTTATTCTGGAAACAGCAACGCTCTGTTTGGCAACTCAAACTACACCAACCTCCCAAACACTTCCTCAAACACAACTCAAACCGAGCCCGTCAATCAAATTGTAACCCAAACTAGTCAACCCCGTACCCAACCTTGCACTTTCGTTCAATTCTCGGCACCCCTCTCTGCCGTGCTCGAGAAGTTGGTCGAAAGTGGCATGCTCAAACCACTTACCCCTACTCCCCTACCTCAAAAACTCCCTGCATCCCACAACCCTAATGCGTACTGTGCCTTCCACCAGAGCCCGGGCCATTTAACCGACAACTGCCTCCGTCTCCGCCACGCTATCCAGAATCTCATAGACAACAAAACTCTCCCCATGCCACCACAAAAGCCAAACACCGTCTCAAACCCGCTTCCGAAGCACTCCAATGCCCGCACCAATCATATCTCCATAAGCCCACCCTTTAACCCCAGCCATTACATCGTTCCTACCACCCAACCCAAGCCGTTTGTTGAGATACCAGCCGAAGATACAGTCTGTGCACTTGAGTCCCCGGAATGGGACTTCCAAAGAAGGTGGGAAGAGTTGGCAAGTGATTTCCTTGCAGTGGAAAATCGGGCTATCATAACTGGAGTATGGCCCGTGGCACTTGATGCTCACCAAGTTAAGGATTTGGAACATGGCAATTGGAGGCAGGAATTCGAAGAAGTGATGGCCGACCCATTGGACGGGTACTCCCTGTTTGCTCTATTCTTGGAGCCGGAACCAATTGAAGAAGAGGATGAATGGGCATGGGAGCCCGAACCCAACGGTTGGCACTGGATTGATGATTCTGACCCTTTAGATGAAACGTCATTGGCATACCTCTTCCTGGAGGAGGAAGTTCGTGAAGAAAGGGACCTCATGAACCCCCGCATGTTTTCGGGGCTCACTGTCAGCGCCATCATCAATATCACTAGAGGATCCGACGCTCTGGACCATATCATGGATCGGGCCTTCATTCCGCAGAACTACATTATTGGGGAGCACTTTTCGTAGCCCGTGGTCAAAATCCCCGATGGGCCCGCTATATGTGTACTGGATCCTGAAGATCTGTGGGGAAAATCCGAATTGGTAAATGTGTGGGTCGATGGTGAAGAACTGACCGTCAATAGGGCCATGTTGGATGAAGGCTCTCTACAGATTAACAGCAGCAGCAACAACAGCAACAGCCACGTCAACTTCTGGAGTTCCCTAGAGGAAGAAAATATATGGCACGCTCTGGAGATGGAAACCCTCAACGAAACCTTGGAGAAAACGGCACTTGACAAAGGAAAACGTAAGGCTGACCCTTGCGACACTAACTTCTCCAACTTTTGGGAGGATACTTGGCGGGAGCCCATTCCCAAAACAGTTAGCAATCTCACCCGAAGTGGAAGAGTGTACCAACCAACTAATCTTCAGCAAGGGAGCTCATCCCGAGCCCCTCCGCCGCGGCAGAACAACCCTGTCAACTCGTCAAGCCCGAACACCTCTCAAGCTCCGCAAAACAACCCTCCTAACTCCACAAACCCGCCACCTCAATCTAACCCACCTGTCCATCTCAACCCTTTTTTGAGTTCAAACCCTGACGCCTCCCAACAACAAAACCCAGCTGCCATCACTGACCCTATTATCCGACAACTCCAAGAAACCCCTGCTCGTATGTCTATGTGGGGAGTGTTAGCTGCATCCCGCGAGCACCGCCGCAGGCTTGTAAACACCCTCTCCAGACTCGAGGTCCCCTCAGATATAGCCCTTGAAGCTCTCATTGCCCTTATAACCCCGATGAACCTCACCCAGCACACCCTGTCGTTCACAGAAAAGGACCTCCCGCCGGAGGGAGCTGACCATAACAAGCCACTACACGTGACGATGAAGTGTCTCGGAAAATGGGTCCCTGCAATTCTCATCGACAATGGTTCAGCCATCAACGTATGCCCACTTCGCACCGCTTATTGCCTGGGCCTCAAGAACAAGGACTTTGTACCGTCGAATCTGGGTGTCCGCGCCTATGATAATACGCGCCGCGACGTTTTAGGGACCGTCAACTTGGAACTTGCAACTGGGAAGTTCAAGACCACTATCGGATTCTGTGTACTTGACATACCTGCTTCGTTCAACCTCCTGCTGGGGAGGCCATGGCTGCACAGGTCGGACGTCATGGGTGTGCCCTCAACGTTGCATCAGAAACTCATCCTGGGTTTAGATTCTGGAACCCTCATCATCCATGGAGACTCAGGCATCCGTCCACACTCTGAGGACAACTCCTCATTGCTAGAGATTATGCATGGAGAGGAGGATATTTCCATGGGGGGTTTTGCGGTTATGACTTCGAAAGTGTGCACCATCTGGGCCGAGGACGGTTTCTTGGTGAGCTCCGCAGCGCTGGAAATTATGAAAAGAATGAAATATCTACCAGGCATGGGTTTGGGACTTTATGGTCAAGGAGTCCCGGAGTTCCCTGGAAGTAACGAGCGCTTTGGTCTAGGATATGAGGCCAAGAAAAGCGATCCAGCAAAGAAGTGGTGCAACCGCACCCGGGCTCATGCAGCCGGGATTAAGCTGAAAGTGAAAGAGGCGCTGTACCAAGGAGAACCCGAGCCCTTTGTGGATCTCGAAACGAAAATGAAGTATCCGGGGTTTGAAATCTTTGCCAACGACACTTGGGAAGATGATGAAGTAGTGACCAAGGTGGAAGAGGTATCTGAGGCACTCGACTAGCTGGAGGCTTTTGGTTTGGGTAGTCTCCAACTCCTGTTTTGGGGCGAGGATCTGGAGGGTATGGTCGAAGACGCTGCTGCGTTGATGCTTGGAGAGGAAGAAGAAGTTGAAGATCCTTCCAAACTCATCGTGGAGGCTGTAGGCGTTTATGATAATTGCACTTTCATACCACATGTAACTCGCACTCACAGCACCTACACTGAGTCTGAGTCCGAGTCCGGCACTAGCTCGTCGTCTAGCACAGAGTTGGAGTTTGTGCCTATTGGCCCTCCACAGCGTAGCTTTTACTTTGAGTTTGAGTCAACCGCTGTATTCCCCCCTTCTGAGGAGGCTGCTAATGAAATGAATGACGCTTTCGCTTACTTGCCGATTTTTGAAATAAATTGTTTAGATCCCGACGATGAAGGAATAGATCTCGATGGGGACGTCCCCAAGGAGATCCGTTCCCTCATTGATCGCGAAAACGAAAGGCACACTCAGCCTTTAAAAGAAGAAATAATCTCTATAAATTTGGGTGATGAGGAGAACCCTCGATTGGTTCAGGTCGGTTCCGGGCTGTCCCCCGATGAGCTTCAAGAGCTCACAAATTTACTAAAAGAATTCAAAGAAGTTTTCGCTTGGTCTCATGCGGACATGCCCGGGATCGACCTGGAGATCTTCGAGCACAGGATCCCTCTCTTCCCCGACGCAAAACCCGTTAAGCAGAAACTGAGAAAAATGCGGCCCGATTGGGTGCTTAAGATAAAAGAAGAGCTCATAAAGCAAATCGACGCCGGTTTTCTAATCGTAACGGAATACCCCACTTGGGTAGCCAACATCGTTCCTGTCCCCAAAAAGGATGGAAAAATCAGGGTGTGTGTCGATTTCAGAGATCTGAACAAAGCGAGCCCTAAGGACGATTTCCCATTGCCGCATATAGACGTACTTGTTGATAACACTGCGGGGCATGCTCTACTATCCTTCATTGATGGTTTCTCAGGGTACAATCAGATTCTCCTAGCTCTGGAAGACAGGGAAAAAACCACATTCATCACCGAGTGGGGGACATACTGTTATCGGGTTATGCCATTTGGGTTGAAAAACGCCGGTCCTACATATCAAAGGGGTGCCACGACACTGCTCCACGACATGATTCGTAAGGAGGTCGAAGTATACGTCGACGACATGATAGTGAAAGGAAAGGAGCGGAAAGACCATCTCCCAGCATTGAGGAAGTTCTTGGAAAGGATTCAGAAATACAGGATGCGTCTCAACCCGCAGAAGTGCACGTTCGGAGTCACGGCCGGAAAGATGCTTGGATTCATGATCACAACCAGGGGGATTGAGGTGGAACCTTCTAAGATCAAAGCCATTCTTGAGATGGAGCCACCTCGATCCGAGAAAGAAGTCCGGTGCTTCTTGGGGAAAATTCAGTTCATCAGTCGGTTCATCGCCAAGTTGACCTTGACCTGTGAACCACTCTTTCGACTACTCAAGAAAGACGTGAAATTCGAATGGAATGACAAGTGTCAGAAAGCTTTCGAAGCAGTGCGGACCTATCTCCAGAATCCTCCAATCTTGATGCTGCCCATCCCGGGAAAACCTTTGATCCTATACTTGTCCGTCACGCCCTCGTCAATGGGGTGCATGTTGGCACAAGAAGGAGAAGATGGGGTTGAAAGGGCGATCTACTACTTGAGCAAGAAGATGGTGGGAAGCGAAGAACGGTACACTTCATTGGAAAAAACGTGCTGGGCGCTGATATGGGCCACAAAGAAATTGAGACACTACATGCTGGCTTACTCGGTGATACTGATTTCTCGGATGGACCCTCTCAAATATCTATTCGAGAAGCCAGCACTTACCGGTAAGTTAGCACGTTGGTTGCTCTTATTGGCTGAGTTCAAAATCAAGTACGTCACTCGCAAGTCAGTGAAAGGAAGAGCGGTGGCAGAGTTCTTGGCGGATCGTCCGATTGAGGGCCCGGAACACACTGAATTTCAATTTCCCGACGAAGATGTAATGACAGCAGTTGATGAAACGTGGATGTTGTACTTCGATGGAGCCGCTAATCCGAAGGGCTTTGGGATTGGCATACTACTAGTCTCGCCTGAGGGGTCGCACATCCCCCTCGCTTTCAAACTAAACTTCAAAGTCACAAACAACGAGGCAGAATACGAAGCATGCATCGTAGGAATGGAAGCTGCGTTGGAGATTGGAGTCAAGGTACTGGAAGTTGTCGGAGATTCCAACTTGGTCGTATCGCAAGCAAATGGAGAATGGAAAGTTAGGGATGAGAAGATAAAGCCGTATCATCAGCAACTCGACGAGCTTATCACGAACTTTCAAAAGGTGACCTTCATGCATGTACCAAGGATGAAGAATCGCTTTGCGGACGCACTGGCTACTTTAGCATCCATGCTGGAACTTCCAATCGGGGTAAAGCTAAGACCTATCATGATTGAGCAGAGGGGGAAGCACGTGTACGACTATGTCATGAACATCGACGAACCAGACGATGGCCTCCCTTGGTTCCATGATATTTGGAATCTCATCGAGAAGGGGGAATTTCATGCGGACTCAACTAAGAAGGATCTAATCGCTTTACAGCGGCTCGAGTCTCAATACGTCATCTGCGCTGGGAAACTATACCGGCGATCTCCGTGCGGAGTTCACAAGTTGTGTGTTCACGACGACGAGTCGAGAGCAGTAATGGAAGAGGTGCATGAAGGTGTTTGTGGGACCCCACATGAACAGAATGATGCTAGCAAAGAAGGTTCTGAGGTTGGGATACTATTGGTCAACCATGGAAACAGATTGCATCGAGTATGTGCGCCGATGTCATAAGTGCCAGACTCACGCCAATCTTATCCATGTCTCGCCCTCGGAGCTACACTCAATGGCGACACCATGGCCGTTCTCCGCCTGGGGCATCGATGTTATTGGAAAGATCACTCCCGCGGCTTCCAATGGTCACAGGTTCATTCTAGTGGCGGTGGATTACTTCACTAAGTGGGTCGAGGTGGCTTCGTACAAGACATTGACTGCCGTTCAAGTGGCTAATTTTATCAGGCAAAACATCATTTATCGGTATGGGGTCCCTCAAGCCTTCGTGTCTGATAATGGTGTTCACTTCAAGGGGAAGGTTTTGGAACTCTTCGACGAGTTCAAAATTCAAGGGCATCATTCGACCACTTATCGGCCACAAACAAATGGGGCAGTTGAGGCGGCGAACAAGACGATCCTCGAAAGGACTACTCAGTCAGCTAGGAATTGGCACGAACAGTTACCACTAGCTTTGTGGGGATACCGGACGTCTATTCGTACACCGACGGGGGCAACACCCTATTCTTTGGTGTACGGTATGGAAGTCGTTCTCCCTATCGAGCTAGAAGTTCCATCGCTGAGGGTCATGGCTGAGAGCGGAGTGAACGAGGCCGAATGGATCAGTGGGAGATTTGAAGAGCTCATGTTATTCAACGAAAGAAGGCTACAGGCGTTGTACCACATTCAGGGTTACCAGCGAAGGATCGCCCGGGCGTTCAACAAGAAAGTGAAGTCGAGGGACCTCCAAGAGGGGGACATGGTAGTCAAGGAAATTCGTGCGCCGGTGTTTGATCTACGAGGAAAGTTCCGACCTAAATGGGCAGGGCCGTACATCATCAAGACTATTCTCTCTGGAGGAGCAGCCGCAATCATCGACCTCGACGGCAACGAGTTCTCGAATCTTGTCAATTTGGATCAGCTTAAACGGTATTACCCCTGAGAGAGCTCGCTGGGCCAAAAACCGCAAGGGCGGGCGGTCCCAGGCAGAATTTAGAGCAAGCCTGCTAAGTCGAAAACCCGAAAGGGCGGCTTAGGCAAAAGTGAAGGCAAAAGTCGAAAGAGAGCTCGCTAGGCCGAAAACCCGAAAGGGCGGCTTAGGCAAAATTTAGAGCGCAAAAGGAGAGCGTTAATACCCGAGCGAACCCTAGCCCAAACTACGTATGGGCCTGATTCCCTTTCACGAGGGATACGTAGGCAATCTCGCGCTGAGGTTCGGTCCTGTATCTCTAAAATCAAAATCCAAATTGACGAATTAGAACGTTTTCTCAAGAGGTGCATGCGATTAACCAACCAAAAGGGGGAAACCCTTAATCAGCCAATTTTATTCAGATTATCTCTTTATTACAAGCTGAGCATGAAAACGAAAAACACACATTTTAACACGCTCCTTTTGTTTCAAAAAATGGCAAAGTAAGCGGTCAACCCATCCTTGCTTCCACATCTCTCCTCAACCATTTGCGATACCTTCCGATCGTAGCAATAGAGAAAAGTGGATCACTTGGCTCAGTCCTGCGAGCCTCCCACGATCGAACATAACTCCGAAGGCCCGGAATGGTGAAGGGAGGGAGACGAAGCACTTCAGAACCCGGCAGCGGCACTTCATGATTAAGTCCAAACTGACGGAGGATGCGGAAGGATGAATAGAAGGAGAAGCCGGTCAAGCCAGCCACAAGCACATGCATCGAACCCATGTTACCAGCAGTCATGGCAGGGAGCCTCAGCCAATGGCACTGCCAAACGATGTCATCTTCCTCGGCAGAAGCAAAGAAATCAGCCCAGTCATCCTCGTCACTATACGTCGCTAGAAAGGGACGATTCCATCCACTTGCACGGTACCACCAGTCATTCGCCGGAGGTGTCAGCAGGCTCAACTTGTCACAAAGCCACATCTACCCAAAGAGAGAGAAAACAAGTAAGGAGCCAGATAAAGCCTGAACCGAGCATTGAGGTAAAATGAATGAGAGAAATAGAAAAAAGAGAGTTGAGTGAGGTCTCTAACCTGCAGCAACAGCGGGCTACCACCAAAAACCCTTGTGCAACCAGCATGGACAGCATCTAACCCCATCAAGGTCTCGGCAAGGACCAAGGGTGCAACATCCTTGCGAGCCTCAATCTGGGAAGCAACACCCACCAATAAGGAACTAGGCTGACCAGCGGACGGAACCAACAGAAAAGCCGCCAAGAGACAAATGCAGCAGGCCATCATTCGCTGACCTTGGTATTCGAAGTCTGTCAAATCCCTGAGTGGACTGAATCTATCGTACAGTTGCACGATGTTGATGGCATTGCCCCGAATGAGAAACTCAGCGACATTTCCACTAACACCTAGATTGGCTTTCAGAATGTTCTTCATACTCTCCCTAAGCATTGGGACAATGGGTTCCGTGGAGTCGTGACTTCCAAGGTAAGCATGGAATTCCTCGATGGTGGGGCATAGCTCTTGAGAACCAAAGCGAACGACGTGCACTTCGGAATCCCAAAACCGCACCGCCGCATGTAGCAAGACAGGACGAATTGCGATCTCCCGAAGATGCCTAAGAGCGTAAAGTCGATGTCCTCGGAAGTTTAGCCAGTCAATGCCTTCAAGGCTGTCCAACCAGGGACGGAGCAAGGCTTGGTTTAGCAAGGCCATGAGGGAAATGGGTTTTTGGAAGGAAAAAGGGTTTTTGGGAGGAGAAGAATGGAATGAAGTGTGAATGAGTGGCCAAGACAGGAGCTCTCTATTTATAGAGGTCTGGAGAATGCAGTACCAACTCTCACTAGCCTTGGAACTCTTCAAGCTCAACATTTTCAAGACAATTTCAAAATTGAAAAAAGGTTGGAAAAGCCCAAGTCTTGCTTTGGGAAGTTGTTTCTGCTGGGAAACAGATGATGCAAGGTTACAAGACGTCTTGGAAGAATGCATGCAGAGCAAAAGGACATGGGAACAGCAGGTGAGTGGCATTGGGAAGAAACACTGGCCTGCCAATGACAGCAGTCCCGAGCGCTCGGGAGGGATGTCCAAAGCGCTCGAGACCTCTCCTAAGCGCTCGAGAGTGCTGCTGTTTTCTGCAGTTTCTAATTCACGACATTCCAGCCCCAGTTCAATGCCACAAATACGTCCAACTCAAATCAGAAGGTTCTCAACATGTTCTCGGGGGATACAGCGGTTTCCGTTACGTGTTTTCCTGCATATTTGTTCTCGTTCTTTGAAAAATACCAAAATTCCCAAGGCTTTCGTCCCTTGAGTACGTCAAATACCACGTTAAGCGTGTTTTATTGAACCCAACAATATGTATAAGTCGCAATGTGCATTACTAACTGTGTATCGATGTCAGATTTTCATTCCTACTTTGAGAGTATCGGTTGAAATTCGCGTGCTCTTTACCTTCTTGCAAACTAGACGAGCATATTTCATAAAATACAATTCTAAAAGGGAGTGCGAACGAATGCAAAAGAGCGAAGTGCAAGCTTTCATAAATGAAATACGGTATTTACAATGAGTAATGAAGGAAGTACAAAGGCTGGGGCAAACACGCGCCCAATCCTCACTACCGGGGCACGCAGGCCCAAACAGAAATCAAGGCACGCAGGCCTAGAAGCTACAACTACGCTGGCACGCAGGCCCATGTACAAGTAAGCTAGCAAAGCAAAAACCTAAGACTCAGACACGATGAGTCCCCCTCCGCTGGTGGCCCTCAAGCTCACTGCTGTCACTCTCGTCACCGTCATCACCGTCATCGTCTCTTGGAGGGCCAGGAGCAGTCTCTGAATCCGTCATCCATAAAACACGAGACTCAGAAGACTCCTCTGACTCATCCTCCTCCTCCGACTCCTCCACACGAGCGAGTCTCCGCTGAGACCCTGCACTAGGTAAAACCTCGAACTGTCTAGCCTCCGCAGCAGGCTGCGACACACTCTGTGTCCCTCGTCCCCGTGTGCTGGCGGAAGGTGGAGGGCTCGCAGTAGCCTGAGGTCGTGCCCTGGCCGAACGTCGTGGCCGCACCTGCATATCACAAGCATGCGATCATTTTTTTTATACATTCAATTGATTCATTGAGGTACTATATGTGCGGGCACTCTTCCTTCCATAAATTTGGCACCGTCCTAAGGGACATCCCCCCAGTTTTCTCCAGTTTCTCCGCCGCCATAAATGTGGCACTGTCCTAAGGGACATCCCCCCGGTTTCTCCAGGTTCTCCCCAGCCATAAATTTGGCACCGTCCTAAGGGACATCCCCCCGGTTTCTCCAGGTTCTCCGCCGCCATAAATTTGGCACCGTCCTAAGGGACATCCCCCCAGGTTCTCCGGTTTCTCCAGTTTCTCCGCCGCCATAAATTTGGCACCGTCCTAAGGGACATCCCCCCGGTTTTCTCCAGTTTCTCCGCCGCCATAAATTTGGCACCGTCTGAAGGGACATCTCCCCGGTTTCTCCAGTTTCTCCGCCGCCATAAATTTGGCACCGTCCTAAGGGACATCCCCCCGGTTTCTCCAGGTTCTCCGCCGCCATAAATTTGGCACCGTCCTAAGGGACATCCCCCTGGTTTCTCCAGGTTCTCCGCCGCCATAAATTTGGCACCGTCCTAAGGGACATCCCCCCGGTTTCTCAAGGTTCTCCGCCGCCATAAATTTGGCACCGTCCTAAGGGACATCCCCCCGGTTTCTCCAGGTTCTCCGCCGCCATAAATTTGGCACCGTCCTAAGGGACATCCCCCCGGTTTCTCCAGGTTCTCCGCCGCCATAAATTTGGCACCGTCCTAAGGGACATCCCCCCGGTTTCTCCAGGTTCTCCGCGGCCATAAATTTGGCACCGTCCTAAGGGACATCTCCCCGATTTTTCCAGTTTCTTCGCCGCCATAAATTTGGCACCGTCCTTAGGGACGTCCTTTTCCGCCATTTGCTTGCATCTGCATGTTTGCATTTGCCCCAAAGAACTACGCTGGTCTGATCCCTGCAGAAAAGGGTACGTAGGCAGTCTGAAAAGACGCAACCGCATGCATCAAATGTTTGTGTCTTTACTTGCATTTGTGTTTTGAGTTGAGGATTTGATTTGGCTCGAATTGGGCTGTCTCATTCTTTGGACGGCACTCGTATCCAGACGTGATGCTGAGCGATGCCCAAAGAGGGGCAACTGTAGACACCCCAATTTGGACTCTTCAAAATTCCTTGATTTGTGGCCCGGAGGCTCCCTGATGATGACTTTAAATTAAAACAAGCCTAGTACTGATCGAGACTTTGCTCCTTGAAAGATTTGAAAAGGGAATAAAAATGGTCAAAAGCATTTCCAAGCGCTTGGGAGCAATCCCGAGAGCTCAAAACCATTTTACAAAACCTCTAGCCTGGCTCGCTCTCGAGCGCTTGAGAGTGAGATCCCAAGCGCTCGAGACTGCTTCCGAGCGCTCGAGACTGATGTGTTGCCCAATGGATGGCAGTTTCACCCACTATCCATGCAACTCATCATTACCACCATCTTGAGCCGGCCGATGGTTCAGTCAACACTCAACCTCTGGTGGCAGAGATCTTCAGGCCAAAGATTTCCCTCCATTTTAAAATGTTATATTCAAAAACCATTTCATTTCAAAACTATAGGTTAGTTGAGCCTATATATAAATAAGAGGGTCTGGTTCCAGTAGAAGAGGCTACGAAATCCTTCTCCTGGAGAACCCTATTCTCTGCTCCCTCTCTCTCTTGCTGAAAGCAAAGGTTTTTCAAAACTCAAACTCACTTTCCAAACTCCAAAGGTTTTAGAATTCACCAAGGAAAAGGGCAAGAAATCCAGAACACTCTCTGCTTCTGATTTCTTGTACTCTTCTCTCTTCATCCACATTTCAAAGCTATTCCAAGGAGCAAAGTTCAAGAAAAAGGTAGAAATCTTTACCTTTGATCACAAACAAAGAGGCTGTTCTTCCCTTCTGAGGGGGGTCTCTCAGCCTGACCCAGTCTTCAATACTGGGTGCATGGTTAGGAGACCTTAGTGTAAAAATAAGAGCAATGGGGTACAAAGAAAAAACGTTTTGTTAAAACCCTTATTGGAAACACTCTCGAGCGCTCGAGAGTGCTCCCCAGCGCTCGGGACTGTTCCCAGTTTCATGCATGGTTCTTGTCACACAACAGGCTGGGTATGAGTTACACTTTTAAAGGAAAGCATCTCATCTTGGCATGCATGCATAGAAAATCATTTTCCCCTAAAACAGAAACATTTTCTCACAAGTTTTCATGTGTGAACAAGGCTCCTTTCTTTTAAAGTTAAAAGAATCATTCACTTCAGGGAAAAATCAAAACAAGGGCCTTTGCATGTCAAGATAGTACTATTTTCTGTCTGAGAGCAAGTTAGCATGCATCCCACTCCCAAGCGCTCTGAACCGTTCCCGAGCGCTCGGGAGTGCATGCATGCCATTGCATTCTATTTTCTCCACCTTGTTGTGTTGTATACCTTTCTGCATGCATGAATGTACCTATTTGCTCATTTAAAGTTGAAAATCGAATCTTGTCAAGGCAAGGGATGCATGATCTGAAAGATTGAAGGCTTAGCTCAGTCTTTCAAGTCCTCTGCTGAGCCATTAGTGTACTTAATAACATTTCAGTTTCCAGCTTTACATTATATTCTGTCTGTGCTAACAAAGTTTTGCAGGTTGAGAGTGTCAGAACTCCCAAGCGCTCGGGACCATTCCCGAGCGCTCGAGAGTGAATCCAGTAACAGTGTTGCATTTTCAGTCGTCTTGCACATTTTGCATGGCTATTTCATCCTCCCCTGTACACATGCACATGCATGCACTCCCTACATGGTATTACTGTGGATACTTGCTAGCTGGTTAAAATGAAACAAAATCCCTTTTAAAAATTCCACAAACGTTTAGTAGAGACCGATTTCGAATCGGGCGAGGGGGGTGCCGTAAAATCCTTCCCCCCTCGTAACGTGGCTTCCGGACCCTCAAAACGATCTCTGGTTTTCAATTTCAAATCAATGGTTTTCGAAACAAAACGGTTTCTCGGGTGATATACCACAAATCCGGGTGTCGACTCTTCAAATCAAACCAAAACGATTTTTCGAAACTATTTTATCCGAAACGGCACGAAGCGCGCGATTTTTTTCCAAAATTGGGCCGCCCCGATCTCAAACACCCGGGGCTGTGGTAGCCCACAATTTGTATTGAGGTCGACAATCTCATCTACCTCCCATAGATCATCAAGTACCGCATCCAAAGTCATGACACTGCAGTCGTCGTCTGGCAAAGGCACAACAGGACGTGGGAGTCATTCATCGACTATGTAGAACGAAGGATCCAACTCGGAGTCAGTCACGAAAGCGAGCAGCGAATCGATTGTAGATGCGCGAAAACACTTCCCAATCACCCAGGGGTCTTCTTGACGGAGGTCCTCCTCTATATAGAATGCTTCCTAGTCTGGTACAACTTCCTCTTGAACATATTCTGCCAGGAACTGCCAAGCGGGTTCGGGATCCCATAAATAAGGTTCTTCTTCAACAACAGGCTCAAGCGGATTGAAGAGCAGATACAGGGAGAAACCATCCAACGGGTCCAACATGGCCTCCTCCTGTGCGGCTAACCACTCATCGTTTGCAGCATGGTCAAAGGGTACCTCTTCTGGCTCTGGAGGGAACCCGTCGAGCGCCAGATTTTCCCACTCGTTGATCCTGAGAGCGGCATAGTTGTCATTGTCCGCTATAGCCCATCCAACAGCTTGCATGTCGAGCTCTGGCCTCGTTACTGGTAAGGTTGTCATCCCAGATCTGAACCAGCCTGCCTGACCCTGAGAAGGATTCGGGTTGGTCACTGTGAAGTACAGGTTATCCCTTGTGGAAGTGGGGTGGAGTTGTATACGATGGGCAGGTTCACGATGGAGGTCGTCGATGGCCATGTTCAACACGTACGAACCCTCTTGCAGGAGTTCCAGGAGTGAATTGGGATTTGATGGCTATCCTCCCTCACGTCCTATGTACAAAATCTCAGCTTCGGACTCGAAAGGCATGAGCACACAGGGCCTTGGTTGATCTGCGGGGGTTATATGGTCAGTGGGGTTGAATATGGTGGAGCTAGGAGAGATTATGGTGGAGCTGAGGGATATGTGGTTTACTTGATTATGGTGCTTTGGGAGAGAGTTAGAGATAACGTTGGGTCTGGAAGGTGAGTTTGGAAGAGTTCCATTATCCACCAAGTCTTGTATCGCATGACGGAGGCGATAGCAAGAGTCGGTGTGGTGACCAGGCATTTGGTGGTAAGCACAGAAGACGTTAGGGTTGTGGCTAGGAGGTGGATTTTGGGGAAGTGGGTTGGAGTCAGGGGCTTGAGATGACCAGACTTGGCCAGCTTTTCGAGGACAGCAGAGAGAGGTGCTTCAAAGTTGGCGAAGACACGGGGTTGATTGCGGTTTCGGGGTTTTTGAGGGGTTTGCACTTGATTGACGTCGGCTATGTGGTTGGAGCTTTGAGTTGTGGTGGCATTGCTAGCAGTGGCAGCATTGGCGTAGTTGATACCGCCAAAGAGAGCAGTACTACTTCCGGTGTAAGCACGGGGCTTAGCTTTTGACGTTGAGGTAGCAGGAGCAAATTCGGTTCTCGGTATGACCCCAGTTTGGAGAGCTTCTTCAATGGCGAGGCCAGAATCAAAGAAGGTTTCCCAGTTTGCACCCTGGACTAGCACGAGGTTCTTGGCAAAGTCTAGTTGTAAATTGTGAGAGATGATGCGGATTTGATCCTTCTCACTTGGACGGTCCGTCATCAGGGCTGCCTTTGCTCTCCATCGTTGGATGAAATCCGCAAAGGACTCCTTTGCGCTCATCTTGGTCGACTCCAACTCTCGAGTGGTCATCTTGAGTTGGACGTTGTAGCTGTACTGGGCGTTGAAAGCGGCCCCAATATCGACCCAAGTCTTCCTTTTGGAGAGGTCCAGAGACAGAAACCATTGAAAAGCAGGACATGCAAGTGTTTGAGGGAACAGTTGTGCCATGGTTTCCTCTTCGATTCCATGTAGGTTCATTGCACTATGGTATGCCAGCAAGCGAGTCTTCGGATCCCCAATGCCGTCAAACTTCGCGAAGTCGGGCATCTTGAATCTTTCGGGCAACCTAGCATTTGGAAACGGATAGAGACGGTCCATGTCCAAACCACCAGCGCTTATCTTCTCAGCTTTAGAGACAGTCTCCTTGAGTTTTGCCATCTTGGTGATCAGGGCAGCCATTTCCGGGCTTGGAGCAGGATTCTCACCCTAAAGGTTCTCCTCAACCACGGGCTCGCGTTCTTCCCTTCCAGCGCCTCCTCTAGCTGCAGGAACCAGAGGAAGTCGCTCTTCAATCAAGGCACGGAGGTTGGCCGTAGAGGCGTCAGCTTGATCGGCCCTCTCTTGCATAATGGCTAGGTTGCGTTGAATATCGGCAAGAACATTAGCAAGGGTCGGAGGTGGAGTTTCAGCCATGACGAGAGCCTCTGTCTTGACATGAACAAGTTTCTGAGGTGCAGGGAATGGAGTGAAAGGAGTCGGTGGTGAATCCTCCCCTAACAGAATGCAACCCGGAGCTTCTGTCGTGGCAGACCCAAAATCAGACCCACCCAAATCTTTTCACAGGCAGACCCGGCAGACGTTCCCAAGTAGGTTTGGCTCTTGATTCTGAATTTGAACAGTGCGATGGCTAGACAGTAAAGTATAAGAGCTCAGTGACAGCCTGCAGCAATTTTATTTTGAAAGAAAATGAAACAACGGAAAATGCTTGCATGAGCGTCGTCGGTGTCCTCCTAGACTCTAGAACTAGCAGACAAAACCGTTTTATGACAGCCGGACGCTGCCCAGGTCCTCAGATTTCTTTTCGACGATGTACCTTTGATGGAATCAACTAACACTAAGAGATGTCGAAACGGCCTAAGCTTTTGGCTATTCCGCTCTCGAAGTTTCAACTTTGGAATGGAACAACTTGGCATTTCATGTCATGATACTGTAACCAGGATGGCATAAGCAGCATTGTGCCGGAGCCTCGAGCGGTGTAAGTGTTTAGCACTTTAAACCTGAGTGGTGTGAGTATCATGGCACGTTTCCTGTTGTTCCCTGTTTTCTGTTTGAAACCTCGATCGGGTTTAGACAAAGGCTTAGAAAGCCTTGATTTCCCAAAGTCTCGTTGACTCAAGGAATTTGAAAGTTTGGTAACGCGCACCATCAAGATGCACGACTCTTCATCGGTCCAGGCAGCGCCTTAGCAGGCATAAAACGGGTTTGAAAGAGAGACAACCCTAAAAGCCGCCCTAGCATGCTTCTACGCAAAACGGTATGAATGTATGTACAGGCATGCGATAGGGAAAGCAGTAACACATAGACAGTTTTATGGGGGTTAGATGCAAGTAATCCTACCCTGTGGGTTCTTGTCTTAGGTTGAAAGGTTCTAGTGCTTTGTACGCATGGCGAGGCTGGTTTTGGCTTAAGGGGGTTCCTCTGACTAGAGCCGCTTTATACCTCCCATTGCAACGCGTATAGCAAAGCAATGGTCGAACGGTAATACGTCTCATCATCGTCCAAGGTTGTTGGGCATTTAAGGACCCCGGTCTCCAGTAAACTGTGCTGGTTACCCAAAACACCTTAACAGGGCTGACAAAACACCGATGCAAATGAACGCAAGCTAAAGAATGATCGAGAGAGAGAGGGATGCAACGCCTTTTGAAATGCCTTTTGAAGCTTGGCTCACTTCATTAATCGACACTTGGAGAAAACTACACAAGTGAACAATAGTAAAAGCCCCAGTTCGGAGTGGTCGGATGTAGAATCCTGTTACGTTACCATTCCGTTCTTCAGCAGCGCGAAGCGTACTATTTTGACAGACTTTTGAAAATTGTTCATTTATGTATTAATTTCCAAATGTTGATTAATGTAATGTTCCCCAGCAGAGTCGCCACTGTGGGCACACGCCCCAAAATTTCACATTTTCGCTCGTAAAATCGGGTGCGCCCTTCTCGCGGAAAGCGCGGCGAAACGCTTCATAGATCAGAGTCACCACTCGGGTTTTGCGGAAAGTACCCAAGAAACCGGGTTTTGAAAACGATTGGTTACGTTGTTTGAGTTTGAAAAAGGCTTGTAGACTGGACCGTCGTCACCTTCGATATCTGAGGTTCGGGAGTCAGGTTACGAGAGGGGAAGGGTTTTATGGCACCCCTCTCGCCCAATCCAGAGATCGGTCTCTACTAAGGCATTTTATAAAATGTTTGCTTTTCTCTCTCATTTGATCATTTTTTAGCCAGTTAGGGCGGGGGAACAGTTAATGGGGTTTAAGACTGTAACGGGTTTGCATCATGTGATAAAATGCGATGTATGTTTGATGTTTGATATAAAGCAAATATAATAGATTGAGAACAAGCTCCTATGAGTGTTTTAGACGAACTGGAACACACTGACCTAATGAGGTGCACACAGGAACGAGTCTGAATGCACTGGCCAAGCCACTGCATACAGACGCGACCTGTGTGCGCCACACCAATTCTGGCGTGCGCCGGTAGGCATAAACCCACAACTCTTACAAATAACCCTCTGGGCTCTGGAATGGACCAGTGCACACCCAGGACAAACCATGCAGTTTATATCAACAGTTATATATAATTACAGATAGATAAAGGGCTTGAAGGCCACCAAATATACAACAAACCCCTTAAACAGTGAGGGGAGAAAGAACAGAGGCCAGGGCCTAGTTGCCATACAAGGGCCAGCCACTGGTCAAGGTGTGACTGGCGCACGCAGGTACATGGTACCGTGCGCCAGTTGACACAACTCGGCCAGTGCTTGGATTTGCATAATCTGGGCTCTGGAACATGACCAGAAGGCACCCAGAGGCATTCCAAAGCAACATAAATGAAATATTAAAGTCTATAGCTAAACAGTTCTAAAAGACAGAAAGCAGTAAACTGGTTTTTAGCATGCAGGAGGGTGATCAGAACATAAATAAAACAAAAGAAGGATGATCGGTGATCCCCACGCCAGTTTTGCCATACAGCCATGACTGGCGTACGGCTTTAAACGACTGGTGTGCGCCACCTATCATCTCACACGGCTTTGAAACCTTGCCAGCATTAGGGCCAGGACTGGTATAGATTACCAGCCTTGACCCTGCTAGCCCCCCTCAGGGGTCAGAACAGAAAACAGACCAGAAGGTGGTATACCTTTGGATTGAGTTCGATGGGGTGTTTGAGCTTTGAACTTGCAATGTGGTGGTGAATGAAGGATGAGTATGGCAATGTGGTGTGTGTACCTAGTATTCCTTGCCTTTTCCTTCAATGGATGAAAGAAGAAGCAAGAGAAACTAGAGAGAAAGGAAGAAAAAGCTTGGAGAGTATTAATGGTGTCTAACCCCTTGCAAATGAATGCAAGGGGGGTATTTATGGAGGGGAAAGAGACTGAGATCAGTTGGCCTTAAGGGGGTGTTTGGAAGGTTAGGCCAAGAGGGAGCCTCCCATGCATTTAATGCATGGGACTTGGGTTGAAAGGTGGTGTAGGAGGGAGGGGGACAGCTCTGGACGAAGCAATCATCAAGGGGCTGCTGGCTGACGTCGGGTGGTTACAAAAACTCCCGCGCGTTCGGCTGAATAAAGTTGATTTGACTGACATTGACTAGCGTACGCCGCTTGTTGAGTGGCGTGCGCCAGTAACGGGCGATGACTGACATGTGGCTGTGCTTCCAGTGCACGCTAGTCAATCACCAGCGTACACCAGTAGGGTTTTGCTGAGGCCATTTGGTTCTGGCTTAAGGGTTTCAAAAGGGGGTTCAGAAAGGTTTGGATGAGGTTTAGGATGCTCAAAGCTCAAACTCATTAACAAACTCGGGATGTTCTTGACCTTAATCATCATCGGGGAATCAAAGACCGCAAGTAAACTAATTTGGACAGTCCAGAATAGGGTGTCTACAAGAGGATGCCGAATCTTCTAGTGGTCCGAACACTAGAGACCAGCTGCAAAAAAGAAGAGGACACCTCTGGGGCGGTGTATACCGGAGGAGTACTACGGTGCAGAAGAGACACCACGTGGCTCAAAAGAATCACCACATGGCCCAGAAAAATCACCATACCGCGTACCACCGCCACCCCAGGAGTTCCGCGTCACGGAAGCAAGCCACCCATGCGAGGGTCCCTAATCAAGCATCAAGACAGGACCAAGAACAGCGCGGCCTCCCTCCACGATCGCTGACCGCACGTCGCCCATGGCTCGAACCCAACGAGAATGAAGGAAAAAAGAGGCAGAGAAGCCCTCGTTGAAACCTGTAATGGAAAAGGAAAACGGAGGAAAGAGGGAGAGGAAGAGAAAATGAAATGAAACGCCAAGGCCTCGGCTTTTATAGAGCTCTGGAAATCAAGAGATTGCACGGCCGAAACATCGATTCCTCGGCTGAAACATCTTTTACTCGGCCGAGAGATCGATCTCTTGGCCCCCCTAATCAATCTCCCATAGCAGCATCAGATCTTGCTCAGTGCACCAACTCAAGCTATTATGGACTTCTGGGTCCTCAACTGACAAAGTAGCCTTGGGAGCACCCCCGAGCCAATACAACGTGATCAGAACTAGCCTTGAGGGCATATCCAAGCATAAGGAAGCTCTCTCTCCACAAACTGCTGGCCGAAACTCTTACTACAGCAAATCAAGACGCTCAGCAACTCTGCTATTCATCACCATCTCTATCAACTCAGCGGCTCCAAGCCCACTATCGCAACTGGCTCTAAGCCATAACAATCATCTCAGCGGCTCTACGCCCATTATTCAGCGGCTCGAAGCCCATTACCATATTCACCCACTCGCCAATCACCTCAGCGGCTCAGAGCACCATCCCACTACATCAGTAGCTCTACGCTTGCCACCCTAGTAGCTTCACCTCTATCAAAGTCACTCAGGCTCTATGCCCGTATTCATCACTCAATAGCTCAAAGCCCATTATCTCAGCAGGCTCTACGCCCTCACATATCATCTCAGCGGCTCGAAGCCCATTGTCATAACGGCTCTACGCCCATATTCACCATCTCAGCAGCGGCTCCAAGCCCACTATCTCAACTGGCTCGAAGCCGTAACGACTATCTCAGTGGCTCTATGCCCGTATCAACTCAGCGGCTCTACGCCCATTATCTCAACTGGCTCGAAGCCGTAACAACTATCTCAACAAGCTCTACGCCGCCCCAACAATCAAGACATCATCAATTCTCAAGCTCTACGCTTGAATGCTCAAAATCTAACATTTTGAATGCGCGAAGCTCTTCGAATGCCCAACCACTGTGTACTGGATGCTCAAGTTCTACACTTGAATGCTCAAGCTCTACGTTTGAATGCCCAACCACTGCGTACTGGACGCTCAAAGCTTGTACTTTGAATGCTCGAATTCTGCCGTCCGAATGATCGAGCTCTACGCTCTGAATGCTCAAGTCCGGAACTTGAAAGAAGCTCTACGCTTATATCAAACACACACGCACAGGCCCGTGCACATTTGCATCAATTGCATCACCATTATCACATCGAGTCTGCATCATCATATCTGTTCACATCTAACAACCAACATCATCACATATATACACTCTGCATATCTCTCATGAAACAGGTCAACCCTGCAATCAACCGGCTCTACGCCTCGGTTTTATTGATCAGTCCAGCGCCTCGATCCTTTGGCTCTACGCCAAAACTTATGATGAGAAAGCTCCGTGCACAGACCATCAGAATACAACCAGCTCTACACTTCGGTTCAAATCACGTCAAGCTCTAAGCTCCGACACCTCAGGCTTTCGCCATATGATCAATACCAGCTCCGCGCTTCAGTTCTATCAAGCTCAAAACTCCAATCTCCTCAGGCCCTCGCCTCATGACCACAGCAGGCTCTACGCCTCAATTCTGTCAAACACCTCAGGCTCTTGCCTCAAGACTGCAACAGGCTCTACGCCTCGGCACTATCACTCTCCAGGCTCTCACCTCATGAATACAGCCGGCTCCGCGCCTCGGTTCCCTCATCTCAACGCTTCGTGCTCTAGTTATGGCCTCGCGCCCCCCATATCTCAAATCGGCGTCCGATTCATCCCCAACAGATGGCTTGGATTCCACCCAATTATATCAATTCCTTCCAGCTCATTCGTAAGGATAGGCTACTCTACCGAGCTCCCCTCAGTCAAAGTAAGGATGATCAAGAAAAGCAAACGCACCTGTCGTGTACTGATCTACCCCAAAATACTAAGGAAGCTCCCCGCCAAAAAATTCCCCCGGCAGCCCTGCGCTCCTTCAACTATCTTCTGCCAAAACCCTGGCTCAGTCTAGGTACGTCGCACTACGGCTTTTTAAGCCCGAAGGTACGTCTTCTGTCTCTAACCCTCCAAACTTTTTATTTTCCTTTATTGCCCGAACTACGGTTGGTTTGAATTTCCCTTGTGGAATACGTAGGCAGCCTCCCGGCCCGACCATAACAAAAACCTTTTTTGAAAACCCCATGGAATAGTGGTTGGACCAAATTGAGTTGCTTTTACAGCTTTGACTCTTACTCAAACATGTCTCGCGATCCGTTTGAGCTCAGTCAAAGAGAGGCATCTGTAGACACCCCAATTTGGCCTAACGATTATTTCAAATCCCACCTTGGGGACCATCCCGATGATGAAATGGATACAGTGATTGCTGATTGACTTCTTGTGAACCGATGGACTTATGGTAAGAACTTTGAGCCACTTAGAGGACCCAATCCAGAGCCATATAGACTTTCAGACAGAAAATACAGAATTCTAGGAGAATCCATCTGTCGATCGTGACATTGATCTCACGGCCTTAACATCATTTCTTCACCCGAGCAACCTGTTGCTTGAAAATCTCCCTAAGAGATCAATCCGTCGGCCGCAAGATCTATCCTTCGGGCGCAACATCCATTCCTCGGCTGCTAGATCCTTTCTACGGCCGCCAGATCGTCTATTTTCCAGACTCTGGAACGTTCTGTCAGATGTTTGATCCAACTACCACTACAACACGAACTACCTTTTGCAAGGAAAATTAGTGAGGAAATTTTATTTTGTCGCTGAAGAATGACAATTTGCGAGGAAAACCAAATTTCCTCACAAAATCCATCTAACAAGGTAATAATAGGCGAGGAAAACAGTTTTTGTCGCAGAAAGATCGTTTTTGGCGAGGAATTTGCATTTTCCTTACAAAAGGAAATCTAAGGCGAGGAAAAATTTTCCTCGTTATCTTTTTGGCGCCACTCAGGGGAAAAAGGCTGGTGAGTTGGCGGGACTCCGAATTTCCGTACAAGGGAAAAAATTGCCCGTAAAATAAAAAAAGGCCCAAACGACGTCGTTTGGGAGGGGTTAAGTTCAGTGAATTGGGAAATTTCCAGACTCACAATTCCTCTCTTCCCTTCTTCGCACATCTCTGTCCCGCTCTCTCCAAAGTCGATGATGATCACGAAGTCGACGTTCTGAGCTCCACTAGCTGGACAATCTCCGAAATACAGGTATAATCCACTCCCTCTCTTATCCTATACCAAGGTGGGTTTTTTCTTTTGTAGAAGTCGTTTTGTTGGCCGATGATTCCGAAGTCGACGATATGGGCAGTGCGTTTTTTTCTTTTCTAAAAATTGGTCTTCGTTGTTCTCCCTCTCTTATCCTGTGCCAAGGTGAGTTTTTTCTTTTGTAGAAATCGTTTTGTTGGACGATGATTCCGAAGTCGACGATATGGGTAGTGGGTTTTTTTCTTTTTTAAAAATTGGTCTTCGTTGTTCTTGATAGATCGGAGGTGGAACTAGTTTCAAAGAAGAAGTTTTGGCTGATTTGGGTACTGATGAAATAATTTTTTTACTTTAAAACCTAAATCCCCAAAAAAGGGTGCCGACAGCTCTCCGTTATTGTTCTCGAGGGAGTTGGAACTAGCTGCAAAGAAGTTTAGGCCGATTTGGGTAGTGAAGACACAATTTTTTTTAGTTTAAAACCCAAATCCCCAAAAAAATGGGGCCAATCGCTTCGCTTCGAACTCAACTACTTGGGGTCAGAACACACTATCACGGAACTATAAAACGAACACTTCTAGGAATGAGTATTTTATTAGATATGTTTGTGCTATTGTTTTGTTTGTGTCATTCTCACAACTCTGCGGCTAAGGAATCTTCAAAGGAGGGACCACTAGAGTATAAACAAGTACCAGTAGTAATATTATGTTAGAAAATCGGCCCTTGTTGTCCACCATAAGTTATAATATATTACATGTTTAGTTTATTGCCTTTCAACTTTTCACTTATGTTTCGTATTCTATTCATCTTTAGCCAAAGAAAAAAAGAAGAGGGGGTGATTTGGTTATGACTTTTGGACTCACCAATGCCCCTGCCACGTTCTGCACCCTCCCTGGCCGTTTTGGCTGTCGCTCAAATCGGAACCTTTGAATGTGTTGGTAGGCTTTCGACCTGTAACCAAAAAGTGACCTCTTTATATTTGTCGAAGAAAAGCTAACCAAGGGAATACAACTCCCACTCTTTGTCACCCTCCTTCTTTTCATAGTTATTAACTATAAGTTAGATATGCGTGTTTTGTAAATGAAAATACGGATAATACAAAAAGAAAGGGGCGTAAAAAGAAAAGAGTTAAGAAAAAACTACGCAAACCTGACATCCATGTCTTTTTTATATTTATTTAAGGATAGGTACATGTACATAGAAAAATAGTAGGTTTCAAAGGTTAGAAAGTACAAATTTTTGCACATTGGGACTAATATTTGGTTTTTGGGTAGTTTTGAAATATGCTTGTGAAGGTTATAGGTGTGTAGGGTAGGACGGCGAGGGCAGGGGAGGTAGGAAAAGGTTAAAGAAGCAATGGGAGGTTATTGAGGTCAATTTACATTTAGTTAAAAACCAGATGGTTGTAAAATAGCTAGTTTTGAAAAGCCAGGCATATATGAGAAAGAACAGGACAATGACGATTTATACGCATACCTGCCAACTATCCAGTAGAGATCTCTTCCATAATCATGTCCCTAGCTATCTTTTGAAGCCCTATTACTACTGCTAGTTGCCTGAGTATAGCTGCCTGTTATGATTGCTCATATGGTGTTCAGTTGCTATTTCTACGGTTCAGCTGCTCTACGGTCCAGCAGCTGAACAGGTCTGTTACTGCTGATGTTTAGTAGCTTGACAGCTTTGCTAGTTCTAGCTTCCTGTAAATGAGCTGAATCCTTGGCAATTGATGCTTGCTGCTGATTCTGTTTGATGTTGTTTGCTGCTGCTGCTGGCAACAGACAGCTGCTGTTCTGTGGTTGCTTGTCGTCCTCTACTGCTGTTGTTTTGCTTGGTGTAGCTACTTCAAATGGTTGCTACCTGTACTGAATGTAGCTAACTGTTATGACTGTGTTCCCTTGTCTGCTATTATAGCTTTATGGCTGTCCTTTCTGTGTATTCCTTCTTTTGGCATGTGTTTCCGTCCCATCTCTAAGATGGAATTGAAACACGTGGATTTAAATCGGCCTAGCTATATAGTGTAGTTGGTATTACTTGGGTTAGATGGCTGCTTGCCTCTTTTTCAAAAGGTATCTCCAATTCTTAGGCTGGAAACACAAATCTTTATTCGCATTTTAGGTTAGAAATGTTGAAGGTCTCCTTGTTATTTTTCTTAGCAGACTTCTTTTTATTTTTCTAACCCAGCCATCTGCTTACACTAATGCATTTCGAAGTGCTTCAGTGTTGTGCTGGCAACATTGTAGGATCTTCAGGCGGTGCATCTGTCTTGTGTTTGGAGGAGTATTTGTAAAGACACCCTGAAGTGGTTTTTCTCTTTTTGCTCTAGCGAAGACTCTTTTTCTTTTTCATGTTTTCGGGCAGCCGCATGTTTGGTTTTCTGATGTATGTATGTGATTCAGATTTTAGTTGTGCTTGTGTAATGATGATACAAGGCTAAAAAGTTCTTGCCATATTCGCTTCAAAATCAATATTCTACGATTCCTAAAAAAATATTTGCAACCAAATGTTTTTTGTGTGTGTGTTTCAAGCAGACATGTTCACTTCATTTGTATTTTTACAGAGTTTACGACACATTAGCAGGCTACGTTGTCAACTACCGTGCATTCACCCTCTACTACCAAGTTTGATATACTTCGAGTGAGCTCTCTCTACCTCTATCTCCCCATTTCATGTTGTAAGCATACAAAAATCATTGTGATTTGCACTTGGCGGTGGTTAATCATTGTTGATAATTGATTGTGCAAGCTATACGAAAAATTAATGTTGTCATAAGTTTTGTTATCTGCCTTGCTAGTTCATATTATTGATGAAAGTTGTATTTCTTGTTTTGTTCTTTCTTGCAAGGAAAATCATATATACTTTATGGCCATGTTGGAAACTTTTATTTCATATCAAAATGTTTTAATCTATGCAATATGTGGGTATGAGGTTTCTACGACTAGGGACTTGATAACTGTTAACATTTGTAGGACACCAAAGTTCTTTTTGATGTGGGCTTGCTATTGTTCTTCATTGCCATATGTACAAAACATAATTTGTTATTGCTTGTCAAGTTTAAGATTTGGTATTGAGGGTCATATTACTTTTGGAACATGAAATGATGCAATGAGTTAGGAAAAAGGAATTCAGACAATACAATATGGTCGCCACCATTTAGCATGGATTTTTTTAGTAGTGCTAGGCTAAGTAATTTGGTTAGATTTAGAAGGGAGGCAAGATTGATAAAATATTATGTTGCCCAATATGAATAAATATGTTTGCTTTAAAATTTTGGAGTTGCATATTTCTCTTTGATACCGATTTGAATTGATAGAGGCTAAGCTATTTTTTTTTTATTAAGCTATCATGAATTGATTATGTTTATCATCAGACATGGACAAGAGTTGGATGTCATTAGGTAAGACTGCAGATGGGAGAATGAGTCAGCCGTATCGTGATGGTGTAATGTCATTTCTTCATTTTGCTATGAAAGTTGTGGACCAAGAAAGCTATATTATGTTCCCATGCACGAAGTGTGTAAACTATTGTCGGCAGTTGACTAGACATGTGCAAATACACTTGCTCCAATATGGGATTATGCAAAGCTACACTATTTGGCATAAGCACGGGGAACCTCGTATGTTAGATGAGGGGTATAGAGAATTGGGTGGTATTGATGCACTGGTAGAAGACCAAATAAGAGGGGACTCAACCAATACAAACCCGAACGAGGAAGTGCAAAGCTTTGAAAAACTTTTAAATGATTCCAAGAAGGAGGTGTACCCAAATTGCTCAAGTTTTACTTAGTTGAGTTTTGTTATTGAGTTGTTTAATTTGAAGGTAACAAACCACATGAGCAATAAAGCAGTTGACTTGTGGTTGCATTTTTTGAGAAGACTTTTGCTAGAGGGGAACTTAGTTCCCAAGTCCACCCGTGAAGCTAAAAAGATACTACGTGACTTAGGTTTGTCATACGAGCTCATTGATGCATGCATAAATGATTGTGTGCTTTTTTGGAAAGAGAATGCAAACTTGGATAAATGTCCAAAGTGTACGGTATCTAGGTATAAAATCAATGGTAGAAGGGGGAAAAAAATCCCTCGTAAGATTTTGCGTTACCTCCCCGTGACTCCAAGGTTGAAAAAACTATACATGAATAAGAAAATAGCTAAGGACATGAGGTGGCATAAGGACAAGCGTGTGGATGATGACGAATGGATGCATCCAGCTGATGGTGATGAGTGGAAGGAGTTTGACATACAACATCCTGAGTTCGCATTGGAGCCTCGCAACGTGAGGTTAGGGATAGCCATTGATGGGTTCAACCCATTCGGGAACATGGATAATTCCTATAGCATATGGCCTGTCATTCTCATTCCCTACAACTTACCACCTTGGTTGATTATGAAAGAGCCATTTCTCATGTTATCATTATTAATTCCTGGAGATAAGCAACCAGCGATTGACATCGATGTTTATATGCAACCTTTGAAAGACGAGTTGAAGGAGTTATGGAATAATGGGGTATTAACATATGATGCCTCAAGCGGTGAGAGTTTCCAGATGCGTGTAACTATGTGGTGGACAGTACATGATTGGCCTGCATTTGGTGACATATCTGGGTGGAGAACAAAGGGGCACTATGCTTGTTACCCTTGCAATGATGAACCCTTCTATGAATCTTTGAGAAGTAAGACTGCGTACCTTAACCATCGAGCCTATTTGCCTGACAACCACCCTGAACGGCGAAAGAAGGCAGCCTACGATGGTAAGTGTGAAGAACGAAAGAGATCTTTGGAGTTGCCAGTGCATAAGATAGAAGAGCAATTGAAAAATGTACCAAAGATCGCATTTGGAAAAGATCCGAACAACAGAAAAAGGCCTCGTTATGAACCAAATTGGACAAAGGTTAGCATCTTGTATGATATGCCATGTTGTAACAATCGAAAGCTTCTACATAACATTGATGTCATGCATGTGGAGAAAAATTTTGGTGAGGCACTTTGTGGAACTATGTTGGGCATTGAAGGGAAGAATAAGGATACAGACAAGGCTCGAAACGACTTGGAAGATAGGGGCATACGAAAAGAGTTGTGGTTGACACAATATCCCGATGGTTCATATATCAAGCCTCGCGCTAGTTTTTCATTAACACCTCAACAAAAAGAGGAGTTCTTTGAATTCTTGAAATCAGTCAAGTATCCGGATGGCTATGCTGCAAATATATCAAGGTCAGTAAATATGAGAAATGGCAGATTAACAGGTTTGAAAAGTCACGACTATCATGTTCTCATACAACGAATTCTTCCTATTGGAATGCGGGGTTTTGTGGACAAAGAGATTAGCACAACACTGTTTGAGTTAGGTAGCTTTTTCCAGGACTTGTGTTCCAGAAAACTTAAGCGGTGTGAAATAGAGAAATTGGAGGAACGTATAGTGCATATTCTATGCAAGCTTGAAAAGATCTTTCCTCCTGCCTTCTTTGATGTAATGGTGCACTTGGCCGTTCATTTGCCACGTGAGATTATTCTTGGAGGACCCGTGCACTTTCGGTGGATGTATCAAATTGAAAGGTTGTTTTACATAGCTAATATTTGCTAATGGACAGTAAATTTTTTTTCGTATTTAATCTTACTCTAAACCCAATTTTTGCTTCTAGGTTTCTAGGGAAATTGAAGAGGTTTGTTTCTAATAGAGCTCGACCAGAAGGTTCAATCGTAGAGGCTTACATTGTCAAGGAGTGTATAACATTTTGCTCAATGTATTTGGATGGAGTTGAAACAGTGCATAATCGACCCGAACGAAATGAAGATCTTGGTGTACGTTACCAAGGGTTGATGGTATTTACAGAAACAGCTCGTCCTATTCTCCCAATCACTAGAGATGGTCAGATGTCACAAGAACTTCGTGATATTGCTCATTGGTTCTTGTTGTACAATAGTCCGGAGTTGGAGAAGTATTTAGAGTACGTGCTTCTCCCAATTATATTGTATATTTTCCATCCTAGGTTAGGAATAAGTATTAACAATATTTAATCCATTAACCACCTTTTTTGGAGTAGGGAACACAAGAATATGTTACCTATTCGAGCTGGAGAAAACACAACTCACAAGCAGCGAAAAGAATTTCCCAAATGGTTCAAAGATCGTGTAAGACATTACATTATTAGTAACTCCATCTATTATGCTTGTAAATAATATGATTAGCGCTAATAGAATCACTTGTACTTTGTATTTGATTGTAGATGAATAGATTGAGAGTTGAAGAGTCACCGGAGGCAACTGATGAGTTGTGGTCGTTAGCAAATGGTCCTAATTTGTTAGTGAAGGAGTATTCTGGTTGCATAATCAATGGCGTAAGGTTCCACACAAGGGAAGTAGATGATCGTCGAACGAGTCAAAATAGTGGTGTGCTTGTAGTAGGCGATCACGAGGGTGAGATGCATGACTTTTATGGTCACTTAAGCAAAGTTTGGGAATTTGGATACAGATGCAGTAATAAAGTTGTATTGTTCCAATCTGAATGGTATAACACTGGCAACACTGGTAGAACCAGAACAATACGAACAGATGCACATTGTACGAGCATTGATGTCACAAGTCGGTGGTATCAATCTGACCCTTTTGTTCTTCCTAGCCAAGCGAAGCAAGTCTTTTACCTAAATGATACTAAATGGGGTAAGCCTTGGCAAGTCGTGCAACAAGTCCAACAAAGGGGAGTGTTTGATGTTCCAGAGGTTGATAATGAAGAACCTGGGTATCCCATGGAATGCAATGATACATTCCAACAAGAGAGCATTACCTCAGTTGTTCCAATCGATGTTGAAGCAGAAGTTCATTGTCATAGGGATGGCGCTGAAGACGAAGTTATGTTGGGGGTTGGGCCATTAGATGAAACAATAGAGGGCAGTGGTGAGGATGAAGATGATGAAATACCTGATGTGGAAATTGATCCTGATATGGATTATGATATGTAGTTATGTATTTGTGTAATGTGATCAATGTCCTTAAAGTCATGAATGGTAGTTATGTTTTTATGGATATGGATCTTGGTATGGATTATAATTTGTAGTTATGTTTTTGTGTATTGGGATAAATGTCCTTAAAGTCATGAATTGTAGTTACTTTTTGTTGGATATGGATCCTGGTATGGATTATGATATGTAGTTATGCTTTTTTGTATTGGGATAAATTTCTGTAAAGTCATGAATTGTTTTTTTTTTGGGTAATTTAATGGAACATGAGAACCACATGTTTCACTACCATCTAAGAGATGGGAGAGAAACACGTGCCAAAAGAATGTATACTTAAGAGCACAGCCCACGTTTGTAGATGGAATGACTGAACAAAGGGTAACAACAGCTACTGGACTGACTGAACAGCAGCAACAACAGCTGCTGGATTGAACACAGCAGAGCAACAGCTGCTGGACTGAACAAAATCTACCCCCATTCTTTGATCTGTTCTTCATAGCTTGATGAAATTTGAACAAAATCTGGACTGAACAAAATCTGCCCCTTGGTAGCTTGATGAAACAGCTGCATAATAAAGCATGAATTGTTTGTTTACATCTATATCTTTTTTTCCCTTGTGCGATTATAAAAGAACCTAATTTTATATGATTACATTATTTGTTATCATGCTATGTTCTTTTATGCCTTGTAGTTGCAAAAACAAAATGGCAAATGGGAAGAGAAACTTCATCAAACCATGTTCTCTAGCAACTCTGAAGAAAACCAAATATGAGATGGCAAGAGATGAGAGAATGAAGGAGAACAATGCGAGACTGAAGGCTGCTGGGATTGACCGTATACTAGCTGATTTGAGGGGTTCATCTTTGCCAAACTGTACGAATGAGAAGAGAAGGGGTGCTAGGAATGGGGTAGATGATCCTGACTATATGCCACCAAGTATTGAGGACGCCAATGACGATGAGTCCTTGGATTCTCTTGAACACGAGGTACAATATGGATGATATATATAATGAGTGTTTTTGTGTGTGTGGCTTTACTCCATTTTGTTTTATGTAGTGCTTATACTTTTCTTGTATTGTGTTATGTTAGCTCCAACAGATACCATCGAGTGGACCAACAAGATCAGAAGTTGAGCTCCAGCATGACTCGACTCGTGTCCTTGAGAGGATGACTCGTTCAACACCACATCTTGTAGTTGAGTCCCAGCCCTCACCACCTCACAATGTAGAAATACAAAGTGAGGCAGCTGCAGTTAGCAGTGCTGGTAAGATGTTGAAGCTCCATTAATGGGGATATTTTAAGTTTAATTTTTTCCATTGAATAACTAAATAATACTATTGTGCCATTAAAGTAGCTCCTAATAGACGCGGACGTGGCATATCACGCGGACTAGAACTCCAAAGACTTGTTGAAAACAAAGGGAAACTACTTGTTCACATCCCACCAAAGTATTGTGCTCCGGTGGGGACTTATGCTTCTAAATTGGCCTCTAAGATTGGTGTTGAGGTTCGTACACAAGTACAAGACCTAAGTGTTAAAAGTTGGAAGGCTGTGGATGAGGGTATTAAGGCACCTTTGCTTCAATCCCTAAAGGTACTTGCAATACCTATTTATTTTTGTAACTGATAGCACATAGTTAATGATTACTGCAAAATCTTTTTATAGGATCAGTTTGACTTTGAAGGAGATCCAATTGATGTCAACAAGGCAATAACATCAAGGTGTGGGCGGAGATTGAGTGATTACACCCACAGGTTGTATGAGAAATTCAAAAAGCTTAAAGCAACCAAGGGGGAAGCGTATGCAAGAACTCACCCACCTCCTCAAATTGCCATGGAGCAGTGGACTCGTTTGATTGAAAAGAAGTGGACAAACAAAGATTGGCTGGTAACCAAAACTTTTACCATTCTATATTGTACTTGTTTCAATGTTTGGGCACTCATGATAGTTAAAGAACACTCTAAAACTTGAATCAAGTATTAGGCCTTGAGAGTTGACCATGGAGTGACTATGCACTTAGACTTGGATAACATGCCACAGTATTTTTTAGTTGATCTTTAAGAAAACTGTCATCTTAGCTTTGGCTGGTTTGCATTGCCACAGTCATGCCCCATTTGAACAATCTATCTTTGGTACTTAGTTTATTTTGGATAGCCAACCATAAAATAAAGGCCCAACGAGGAACATTCCTATTGAACCAAACAACCTTATGCCACTGCTGTATAGGAAGTTTATTCCTAATAGCTTCCCAAGCCGAGTGGACAGAGTATCCAGTTGGGTGAGGAAGCCAAACAACTGAGTCATCCTCACCACAAACTGGCTTGAAAGTGGGGGGAGTCTGAGATATGATGGTATGAGTGACCCTAGTTTTGTTTGTACTAGTTTTCCTTTACGTGAATGTTCATGTCCTCATTTGGTTCCTACCATTTAAGCATGGGCTCATTTCTATGTTTCAAGTACTGATTTTTCTTATTTTTGTTGGTTGTTGGTGCTTGTAGCTTCGATCAGAGAAAAACGTAAAAAATAGAGGCATTAACAAGACAAAGCACAGATGCGAGACGAAGTCTCTAGCAGTTAGAGTACATGAACATGTGCGTTTTTTCGTTTCTCTCTTTATGTTTGATAAGCTCATTGGCATGCCAAATTAACCTCTTGAATATGAAATAACATCTCAGGCTCTAAAAAATGAGGGTCAACTGCCTAAATTGCCGGAGTTCTATAAATCCACTCACTATAATGACGGCACAGGCGAGTGGATTGCTCCAAAATGCCAGACTAACTATGTACGTTTATGAAGTAATTTTTGTGGATAGAAAATCAGCGTTTCAATTTACTTATATTGTTTCAATTCATAAAAAATGGTAGGAGGAAATGGTCCGAGTAGATGCTGCACTTAATCAGGAAGGTGTTACCCCATTCACAGGGGAGCAAATGTCCGTCACGGTGCTAAAGAAGAGACCAGGTTATGTGAAAGGACTTGGCTTGAGGCCTTCGCCATCTATTAGGACCACATCTGAATCTGCCCTGAAAGCACTTGGCTTGAGGCCTTCCTCCTCTGCCACGACCCATGAATACGTGTCATGCCTCAAGATGAAAATAGAGTCACAAAATGAGACCATCGAGAAGCTTTTGGAGGCAAATAAGCACCAGCAGAAGATAAATGCTAGCATGATGGAGTTTCTCATTGAAAAAGGGTACACTAGACATGTTGGGAGTGCTGAAACATCATCTAATGATTGACTGGTTAGTAGATTCATTTATCCTTTTCAAACTCTTTTCGATGAATTCATATATAAGTAATGGAATGGTTGATTGATTTAGTGTGGTATATGACTGATTTGGAGCAATTTTTCGTTTTATATATTCATGCAATTAGTGGATTTAGTTGAACTTCCAAGAAGTGTCAGGATTGAGATGTTTTTTGTCCATGTCCGCACTTCGTAACTTATTAAAGCTATCTAGTTTTTCAGATTGGTATGTTGGCTGTTATAGTTTCTGCTTTTCTAGATTGGTATGTTGGCTCTACCAACCTGGTTTCTGCTTTTCCTCATGTTTGCTGTTATAGTTTCTGCTTTTCCAGATTGGTATGTTGGCTCTACCAACCTGGTTTTCCTTTGTATAAGGTATATCGACTTAGTGATGTCAGGTCAGTCAATTAAGCGTAAAGCAGTATCAGTTTTCTTTATTTGGAATGATGGAACTTCTCATAATATGTTGCTTCTCATTTGGAAAAAGAATGATGTCCTTTAATCAAGTGTTCTTACTGTCACTCAAAACTGAATGCTTTAATAGGGACTTGGAATTTGTTGATGAACCTTAGCATGAACAAGTAATCAATAAATGAATTTCTCTTGGCTAAGTTTGGACTGGGTTTGGAACTTACCTTGGGGGCTCACTTATCCGGTGTCTAATTTCCTTTCTAATCAAGGGATTAAGCAATGCTGGAATATTTTTTGGCACAACATCCAGTGACTGAAACATTGTGGGCTGAACCTTTTGCCAAGCCCCAATCCAAGCCCCAATTAGAGATAGGAGAGGGTTGGATAGAAGTTGCAAATTGTACTGAGGTTGGAACTCTAGACGATTACTTTCTTTTTTGGACGCACAATGACCCTCTAAACCAGTCCTTATACCAAATGGTAGCTTTAGTACTAATGATTCTAATCGTCTATAATCAGATCGCTAATTATACTTTGACAAAATGCGTTGTTTGGTAGCTCATGTTACCAGAGAAGTGGACAATGTCTTGCTTTGTGTACTAGAACCTGGGGAGAGAGGTAAATGGACAAAAAGCAAGGCCGGTGATAATGCCACAACTCTATCCTTTAGTGCCACGACAAATGAGCTGGACTGGCCATTATGCCCTCGATAGAGAGAATAAGGCAAAACAATTGTCCTATTGCAATGATGTCCTTTTTTTTGTTGTTGTTGCTTTTCCTTCATCTTTTCTAATTGGTCTTCTACTTAACAGAGCAAACCCAAACATGCTATTGTCCTCTCTCTCTCTCTCTCTCTCTCTCTCTCTCTCTCTCTCTCTCTCTCTCTCTCTCTTCGTGTAGTTGCATTAGTCAGCATTGCCGGTCCACTGCCCCCTTCCATTCTCCATCGATTATTTGTAACCATATAGAATTCATTCCGAGCCCAAAGTCTGACACATGCATATAGATAATAGAGAGAGAAACAACTTATTTCAGTTAATTAAGAGTCTAAGACACAATGGGAAACAACTGATTTTGGAGAGAGACCCAGTTTTTCCATTTCTCTCTCTTTTTCATGTCGGCATCTTGTAGATCGTCCCCGTTTGATGTGTAAAATGATATAGGTTCTATATCTGGGTAGAAATTGAGTGTTGGATAGGTTTGAATGGAATTGGTGGAATGAAAATTGGAGAAATTATTGGAATGACAGAGTACAAGAGTAGAAAGAGGAGGAGAAGAGAAATGGAGGGAGAAGTGAATTTGTTACAGAGAACGGAAAGAGAGAGTCAGAGGAGATGAAGACCAGGGCAAAATTGTAAGACTACCTTCAGGAGTCGTGGCACTAATGAAAACCCTCGTGGCATTATCACTGCCCAAAGCAAAGGCAAAGATAAGAACCCAAAATAAATGGTGTAACAGTCATCACTTTGTGTACTGCTGTTCTGTTGCTGCTGTTTTCAAGCAGCTGCTACTGCTGTTCACTGCTGTTAACTGCTACGGCTATTTCTATGGTTGATTACGGTAGCTACCTAGTCATCTAGTTGTTCATATGCTAGTGTTAGTACTGCTGTACGTTTCTACTTCAAATTACTGTTGGAATTCTAGATGTTCTGTCATGCCTTTGTTTCCAATGCTTCTCTTTATTTTGCTTTGTTCTGTGCTCCTTTTGAGCTGTATTGGATATCTTCTAGGCTTAGATTCTGCTTTCAGTTCAGCTGTATCAGCTTTTGAGTTCTGAGCAAATGTATGCTTTGTCTGCAAGTGTTATGAGCTGGTTTTTAGTTGCCTTCCATTTTGTCCCATTTCTTTTGTGGCAAGTGGCTGTGTGGCTGCTGTTGTGCTTGGGTGTCATGGCTGCTCCTGCTGTTAGCTGCTACTGTTGTTGCTTTTACTGCTGTTTGCTACTGCTAGCTGCTGCTATTGTTGACTGCTATAGTTTGTGGATGCTGGTTGCTGGTTTCGTTGTTTGCTGGTCCATGTTGTCTCCATTTTGATGGTTTCTTACTTTCTTTGATATGTTTGCTATTTTTTTTCTTGGCAGCGTGTAAGATCGATGTTCTTTTTGGAGTTCGTGGCTGTGGGAGATGGAATTCAAAGAAGGATACATTGCAAAAGTTGGCCCCGAGGTGGTGTAGTATTTGGAAAGATCCATGATGCTTTTTGAAAATCGTAGATCTTAAGTAGTGGTAAACTTGATATTTTGTTTCCTGGGGCTAAACTTGATATTTTGTTTGCTAATGGTAGTGGTAAACTTGATAGTAGTTTCCATATGGTATTGGTAAACTTGATATTTTTTTTTCTGGGGCTAAACTTTGTAGTTGAAAGGTTTGGCTAATGTTTCACAGTAATGACAATTTGTTTGCTTGAAAGCTAATAGATTTTTGCTATTTATGGTTATGATTGTCCATGGTTGTATGAGGTGGTGATAGATTCTAAATATGAGCAGGGAATGTAAAAAAATATTTGCAAGGAGAAATATTCATTGCCTGCAATAGGCTGCTGCTTTTTGTTGTGTATATGTAACATTAGCGAGGAAAAAATTTGTCTCTGAAAGCCTATAATAGGCTGCTTTTTGCTAGGAAGTTACTTTTCTAGTGAGGAATAAATTCCTTGCCTATTATTTTCATTCATGTCATGTATAGTGTTTGCGCGAGGAATTTTACTTTTTTGGCGAGGACTTTTTTCCTCACAGATTATTTTTGGCGAGGACTTTTTTCCTCGCCTATTATTGTCATTCATGTCCTGTCCATGGTTTGGGCGAGGAATTTTGCATTTTTTGCGAGGACTTTTTTCCTCGCAAACCATTTCTGGCGAGGAATTTTTTCCTCGCTGTATGCTTCTGCGACAATGTTTTAGCAAGGAAATTTACGATTTAGCGACGAAATTTGTTCCTCGCAATATGCCGTTCGTGTTGTAGTGTACACTACCTTCCTGATGCGTTCGGGCTACGCCCAGAGATTATCACGAAGAGTTTGTATTGCATTGCAATTGCAATTGCAATGGTGCATTTTGATTGGACGGAGTGAGTCACCAATTGCCTATATAAATGGCCTTTGGGTTCTGAAAATACAACAACGAAAGTCACAAAATTCGTATACTTTCACACCCTCTCAAGCCACGAAACTCTGCAAAAACACTCTCTTCAAAAGCCCTAACCTCCCGAAGGCAGCCGCTAATCCGACGATCAAACCCCGAAATTCAAACCCTAACCCTAGGGTTTTTTGGAAAAGCAATCAGTCAATCACAATCAATCCGAAGCAATCAAGCAACTGAGGGATCAAGGTGGTGAGGCCCAACGGCCTCTGGTTTGTTTTATTTACTGTATTAAATCTTAATCATAGCGTTTTGATTATCTACTAACTTTTCTATCTGATGTGAGGAAGAACACCGACCGGGGCTTCGATCCCTTGGCCGGTACATAAAACCAGGAGGATCCCTCGGCCGTGACATTCATTTATCGGCCGCGGGATCCATCTACCTGGGACAGCTTGTTTTGCTTTTCTGCTTTCTGATGCATGCTTTACTTATCGCATTGGCTCACTTTATTTACTATTTAAAGGCTTATTTAAACAGATTATGTGTTAGAATTAAACAAAGTATCTACATGTCTTATGTTGAATAACTATGGGCCAGCCTCATGGCTGGGCAGAGAGGGGTGCCTAACACCTTCCCCTTACTGTACTCTTGGCTCCCGTACCCTGAATCTCTATCTCTTTTCCTAGTTTTAATAAACTGGGTGGCGACTCTGTTTTGATGATAACCGCTATCGTGTGGCGATGTTCCTAGCCATGGGAATGTCCACGATCTTGGTTTATGAAGCACGCAACCAATCGAGCAACAAACGATCAATCTGTATGGCGATGCCCCGCTTGGGAGGTGTCTATAATAATGTGTCAGACCTTGTAGATGAGCAGGGTGAACTCTACACCTTGGAGGCTTTCGGAGCCGAGGAGCTGGCTAGAATGGAGGAGCAGTAGTTAGAAACCCTAGTTTTCCCTACCTTTGTTTAAATGAATGTACTCTTGAGAGAATTATGTTGTAATAATGAGCCAGACTCTATTTAGAAATTCAATAAAAATGTCTATTTAATGTACCCAAAATTCGGGGCGTTACTGTAGACACCTCCCAGACGGGGCATCGCCATACAGATTGATCACGTTTGTTTGCTCGACTGGTTGCTTGCTTCATAAACCAAGATCGTGGACATTCCCATGGCTAGGAACATCGCCACACGATAGCGGTTATTATCAAAACAGAGTCGCCACCCAGTTTATCAAAACTAGGAAAAATAGAGATTCTGGGTACGGGAGCCAAGAGTACAGTAAGGGGAAAGTGTTAGGCACCCCTCTCTGCCTAGCCATGAGGCTGGCCCATAGTTGTTCAACATAAGACATGTAGATGCTTTGTTTAATTCTAACACATAGTCTGTTTAATTAAGCCTTTAAACAGTAAATAAGGTGAGCCAATGCGATAAGTAAAGCATGCGTCAAAAATCAGAGAAGCAAAACAAGCTGTCCCAAGGAGATGGATCCCGCAGCCGGTGAATGGATGTCACGGCCGAGGGATCCTCCTGGTTTTATGTACCGGTCGAGGGATCGAAGCCCCAGTTGGTGTTCTTCCTCACACCAGACAGAAAAGTTAGCAGATGATCAAAACGCTACGGTTAATCATAAATACAGTAAATAAAACAAACCAGAGGCCATTGGGCCTCACCACCTTGATCCCTCAGTTGCTTGATTGCTTCGGATTGATTGTGATTGACTGATTGCTTCTCGGAAAACCCTAGGGTTAGGGTTTGAACTTTGGGGTTTGATCGTCGGATTGATGGCTGCCTTCGGGAGGTTAGGGCTTTTGAAGAGGGGGTTTGAGAGAGTATTTTTGCAGAGTATCGTGACTGATGAGGGTGTATTCACTTGTTAATTTCGGAACCCAAAGGCTCCTTTAAATAGGCATTTGGTGACTCACTCCGGCCAATCAAATGGCACGATTGCAATTGCAATTGCAATGCAATTCAAACTCTTCATCGTAATCTCTGAACGTAGCCCGAACGCATCGGAGAGGTAGTGTAGTTGGATCAAATAATCGACAGAACATTTCAGAGTCTGGAAAAAGGACAATCTGGCGGCCGTAGAAAGGATCTGGCGGCCGAGGAATGGATCTTGCGGCCGAAGGATAGATCTTGCGGCCGAGGGATTGATCTCTCAGGGAGATTTTCTAGCAACAGGTTGCTCGGGTGAGGAAATGATGTTAAGGCCGTGAGATTCGATGTTACAGCCGACAGATGGATTCTCCTAGCTTCTGTATTTTCTGTCTAAAAGGCTATATGGCTCTGGATTGAGCCCTCTAAGTGGCTTAAAGTTCTTACCGAAAGTCCTAAGGTTCGCAAGAAGGCAATCAGCAATCACTGGATCCATTTCATCATCGGGATGGTCCTCAAGGTGGGACTTGAAATAATCGTTAGGCCAAATTGGGGTGTCTACAGATGCCCCTCTTTGACTGAGCTCAGACGGATCGTGAGACATGTTTGAGTAAAAGTCAAAGCTGTAAAAAGCAACTCAATTTGGTCCAACCACTATTCCAAGGGTTTTTTTGAAAAAAGTTTTTGTTATGGTCGGGCCGGGAGGCTGCCTACGTATTCCACAAAGGAAATTCAGACCAATCGTAGTTCGGGCAATAAAGAAAAATAAAAAGTTTGGAGGGTTAGAGACAGAAGACGTACCTTTGGGCTTAAAAAGCCGTAGTGCAACGTACCTAGACTGAGCCAGGGTTTTGGCGGAAGATAGTTGAAGGAGCGCGGAGCTGCCGGGGGAATTTTTGCAGAAAGCTTCCTTAGTATTTTGGGGTAGATCAGTACACGGCAGGTGCGTTTGCTTTTCTTGATCATCCTTACTTTGACTGAGAGAAGCTCGGTAGAGTAGCCTATCCTTGCGAATGAGCTGGAAGGAATTGATGTAATTGGGGTGGAATCCAAGCCATCTGCTGGGGATGAGTCGAACGCCGTTTTTGAGATATGGGGGGCGCAAGGCCAGTAACTAGAGCACGGAGCTTTGGGGATGAGGGAACCGAGGCACGGAGCCGGTTGTAGTCATGAGGCGAGAGCCTGAGGTGATGGAATTGAGGCGTGGAGCCTGCTGTAGTCATGAGGCGAGGGCCTGAGGAGATTGGAGCTTTGAGCTTGATAGAACCGAAGCGCGGAGCTGGTTTTGATCATAAGGCAGAGCCTGAGGTGTCGGAGCTTAGAGCTTGACGTGATTTGAATCGAAGCATAGAGCTGGTTGCATTCTGATGGTCTGTGCACGGAGCTTTCTCATCATAAGTTTCGGCGTAGAGCCAAAGGATCGAGGCGCTGGACCGATCAATAAAATCGAGGCGTAGAGCCGGTTGATTGCAGGGTTGACCTGTTTCATGAGAAATATGTAGAGTGTATATGTGTGATGATGGTTGTTAGATGTGAACAGATATGATGATGCAGACTCGATGTGATAATGGTGATGCAATTGATGCAAATGTGCACGGGCCCGTGCGTGTGTGTTTGATATAAGCGTAGAGCTTCTTTCAAGTTCCGGACTTGAGCATTTAGAGCGTAGAGCTCGAGCATTCGGACGGCAGAATCCGAGCATTCAAAGTACAGGCTTTGAGCATCCAGTACGCAGTGGTTGGCATTCAAGCGTAGAGCTTGAGCATTCAAGTGTAGAACTTGAGCATTCAGTACACAATGGTTGGGCATTCGAAGAGCTTCAAGCATTCAAAATGTTGGATTTTGAGCATTCAAGCGTAGAGCTTGAGAGTTGATGATGTCTTGATTGTTGGGGCGGCGTAAAGCCTGTTGAGATGGTTGTTACGGCTTCGAGCCAATCGAGATAATGGGCGTAGAGCCGCTGAGTTGATACAGGCATAGAGCCGCTGAGATAGTCATTACGGCTTCGAGCCAGTTGAGATTCCTTGAGTATGATTGTAGGTGTAGAGCCTGCTGTTGGGATGGCGAGCGTAGAGCTGCTGAGTTGAGGGCTTGGAGCCGCTGAGAAGGTGAATATGGGCGTAGAGCCACTGAGTAGGGCCGTTGGAATGATGGTGGATATGATGATGAGCTCTTGAGCTGTTGAGTGAGCTTAGAGCTGCTGATGATGATTGGGCTAAGAGCTTGTTGAGTGAGTTGATGGATGTGGGTGAATATGGGCACGGAGCTGCTGAGTTGTTTGATAATGATGAATAGCAGAGCTGCTGAATGAGTTGATAGTTGTATGGTTGCTGGAGTAGCAAGCGTAGAGCTGCTGGATGCTTTGAGATGGGCTTTGAGCCGTTGAGATGATGGGCTTGGAGCCGCTGAGTTGTTTGATAAATAGTAGAGCTGCTGGTTGTTTTGGTTTGCTGTAGCAATAGCTTCGGTCAGCAGTTTGTGGAGAGATAGCTTCCTCATGCTTGGGTATGCCCCCAAGGCTAGTTCTGATCACGTTGTATTGGCTCAGGGATGCCCCCAAGGCTATCTTGTCGGTTGGAGCTTAGGACTGCATAATTGCTTGAGTTGGTGCACTGAGCAAAATTCTCTGGGGCTGAAGAAAATTGGTTGGAGGGCCAGGAGATCGATCTCTCGGCCGAAGGATTGATGTCTCGGCCGAAGGATTGAATACTCGGTCGCTTAATTGGTTCGTCTCCAGGGGCCTATAAAAGGCCACGGCCTCAGCCGTCTCATTTCATTTTTCTCTTTCCTCGCTTTCTCTCTTCGTCCGAGGAACTTCATCGAGAACTCCTCTCATCTTTCTCTTGGTTCTTGTCAGCTCCGGGCCATGGATAGCGTGCGGCTGGTGATCGTGGAGGGAATCCACGACGTTCTTGGTCTTGTCTTGATGCTTGATTAGGGACCCTCGCATGGGTGGCTTGCTTCCGTGACGCGGAACTCTAGGGATGGTGCTTGTACGTGGTATGATGGTTTTTCTGTGCCATCCGGTGTCTTTCTTGCACCGCAGTGCTTCTTTGGTACACGTCATCCTGGGGGTGTCCTTTTCTTTTTTGCGGCTGGCCTCTGGTGTTCAGGCCACCAAAGGATTCGGCATCCTCTTCTCCTTCCTTTTTTTGTTCTCGTTTTCCTCTTCCTGCATAGGTTAGTTTGACAGGAAACTTGATGTATAGTTTGTTTAGGAAATGTGGGATGATCCACCTTGTGATGTAAAAAGCTTTCGTCATATGAAACAAAAACCTTTTGCTCTGCTATGTGATTGTGTATGCTATGTTTGCACCGTTTGTGTATGATAGTTTTGTTAATCTGATAAAGAACCAGTGAAATGAATAGAATCGTGGAAACAGTATGTAAAACAGCCGTTCTGGCGGTCGACCTACTAATTACGCGGCCGAGGCTTGGATCTGGCGGCCGAAGGATCGTTTCGTCTGCTTGGGTTTGACTTTTAGGTCAACCCTGATTTTCACGGGCCGATGGATTGATCCTACGGCCGTCATATCAAAGTGCCGGCCGAGAGACCGACTAAGCTACTGAGGATTTAGAATCCGATTCCGATTCGAACTAAGACTCAACTTAGTTCTATAAGTACACGTTCTACGAACCCGATAGCATTGTCAGTAACAATTCATTGCATATGGCACAACCAGTCCTTGATCAGTGGTTGAATTCCTTTAATGGCCTCGACCGTTTACACTTTAAGTCCTTCGGTATGGACTTTCTCTTTTCCCTTCGTCAAATTCCTGTGAATTTTGCTTTCCTTAGGGCAGCCACCAGTTTGTGGGATCCTACTTTTCATGTCTTTCGATTTAGGAGAGAGGAATTGTGTCCTACTATCGAGGAGTTTGTGGCTATCATGGGTCACTCGGATAGAGAGGGTCTCATTGTCCCTAACCCTTTGTTTAACCGAGGTAATCTTTTGAAAGATTTGCTCCAAGTTCAGAAACATGAATTCCGGTTCTTTATGGTGAAGGGAAGGCTGGAGATTCTACAGTTTATCCAGCATTTTGGTACAACCGAAGCTCATCGTCAAGTTCTTCAACAGAAAGCATGCTTTCATGCATTGTGCATCTGTCTTCTCCACCACTACTTGCTTGGCTCTTCCTTTGGTCATGCTGATTCCATGTTGCTTGATTTTGCTCGACAGATTGGAAACCGTGTAGGTTTTGCTGGCTTAGTGTTGGCGGAGACCTTGATGGGCCTTGACGCGGTGAAGGGTAATCCCACAGCCCAGTTTTCAAGCAGTCCTTTGCTACTACAGGTTCGCTTTTTGTTTGTTTATGAAATATCTTTTTCCTCGTCACTCTTATGTTTTGACTCACATGTTCTCACAACTCCCGATTTTCCCTTGTTTTTTAGGTATGGTTATTTGAGAAGCTAAAAGTATGGGATGTGCCAGAGCGACTTCCCTATAGTTCAGACCACTGTACGGAGCATCGTGTGATTAGGCAGTTTCCAACTGAGGCTGCTTGGGAAGCATGGATGAAGGCTCGCAGGGGTGATCATATTCGATGGGTTTGCCCCTGGTATAGTGTTGAGAGTATGACTGTCAGTACCATGAACCATTTTGGTGTAGCAGTGATCGGTATTACTCGAGTCACCTTTTACTTTCCCGCTCGCTTTCAAAGGCAGTTTGGAGCTGAGCAAACCACAATTTTGGGTGACCCTGATTACACTGTTTCCAAGGTTCATGATGCCAGCTTTCGTCACAATATGCTGCGTCTTTGGCCGAATAGAGTGATGCAGAAGGTTGCTGAGAACTTTGCTGACAAGCTATCAGGTTCTTACAAGCGCTGGTTGAAGAAAAACCTTTTGGAGGACACTAGTGCAAAGAGAAGGAAGACCTAGAGATTGACACTTTGCTTATGTTTTTCAAAAGATGTTGTTTGATTCTAGCTTTCATAGATTGAGAATTGTTTAGGTTTGTTTTTTCCTTTTCCTTTGGAAATAATAAAACATTTGGTTGTTTTATTTGAAGATGTTATTGTCATGGCTTGATAGTGAACATGCTTTAGGATAGACCTAGAAATTTTAGAAGTGATGATGATAGCAGTGGCCGAATCTCAATCTAGAGATTGCCTACGTATCCCATGGAGGGAATCAGGCCATAAACGTAGTTCCAAGATTTGTTTTGTTTTAGTCGGGGTTCACTCGGGTCTTTTCCTCTCCTTTTGTGCTCTTAATTTTGCCTAAAATCGCCCTTGCGGGTTTTCAATCTAACGAGAGTTTTATTTATGCCTTAGTTTTTGCCTAAGCCGCCCTTGCGGGTTTTCGACCTAGCAGGCTGCTCTAATTTTTGCTTGGGTCCGCCCACCCTTGTGGTTTTCGGCCAACGAGCATCTCTCATGGGTAATACTTCCTCAACTTGTCAATGTTGATTGGCATCACGAATTCCATTCCATCCAAGTTTGCAATGTATGCTGCTCCTCCAGAAAGTATGCGTTTGATAAGGTAGGGGCCTCCCCAGTTTGGTCTAAACTTGCCCCTCGGGTCTGAAATGTGGCGACGGATCGCTTTGAGCACCATGTCTCCTACTTTGATGTCTCTTGGTTTTACCTTTTTGTTGAATGCTCGTGCAATGCGGCGTTGATACCCTTGTACATGGTATAACGCTCTTAGCCTCCTTTCGTCTAGTAGTGCCAACTCGTCGTAGCGGTTTTGAACCCAGTCTTCTTCGATCATTCCAGTCTCAGCCAGAACCCTTAACGAAGGTAATTCCAACTCAATAGGCAAGACAGCTTCCATTCCATAAACCAGAGAGTAGGGAGTGGCCCCAGTTGAAGTTCTTTCAGTTGTTCGATAGCCCCATAGTGCCAAAGGTAGCATTTCTGGCTAGTCTGTGTAGGTGTCGGTAGTCTTTCGCAGAATCCTCTTGATATTCTTGTTTGCAGCCTCAACTGCTCCATTAGTTTGAGGTCGATAAGTAGATGACCGATGATTCTGTATCCCAAATTCGGCAAAAAGCTTCCTTGTTGCTCCTTTGAAGTGCGATCCATTGTCACAGATGAACTCGTGAGGTACACCATATCGATAGATGATATTAGTGCGAATAAATTTGGCCACATGAGTGGCTTTGAGGGTAGCATAAGAAGCGGCTTCTACCCACTTGGTGAAGTAGTCGATGGCCACTAGAATGAACTGATGTTTGTATTTTCCCTCTGGATTTATACTTCCAATAACATCTATCCCCCAGGTGGAGAATGGCCAGGGGGATGTCATGCTATATAATTCCGTAGGGGCGATGCGCGTGCGATCAACGTGGGTTTGGCACTTGTAACATCGGCGGACATAATCAGCACAGTCGGCCTCCATTGTGGTCCAGTAATATCCCTGACGCAGGATCTTTTTTCCCATTGTTACCCCATTCATGTGTGGCCCACAAATTCCTTCGTGTGTTTCCTCCATTACCTTGCGGCTATCCTCAGCTGTGACGCAAAGTTGACTTGGACCCAAGTGTGCCCTTCGGTACAATGCTCCTCCACAGTTTACAAATCGGGCGGCAAACTTCCGTAGAGCTGTTTTGTCCTTTGAGGTGGCCTCGGATGGGTATTCTCCTTCTTCCAGGAATTTCTTCACGTCTTCGTACCATGGCTTGCCATCGTCTTCACCTTCCTCGGTGAAGGTGCACTCACACGCTGGTTTGACCTTTTGTTCGATCATGAGAGGCCGCATTGTGAATCCCAGGGGTATTTCGACCATAGATGTTAATGTTGCTAGTGCATCTGCAAATCTATTGCTTACTCGAGGAGTGTGCGTGAAGATAACAGAATCGAATTGTGGAATTAGATCTTCCAGCACGGAGTGATATAGTTTCAGTGTGTCTTCCTTGACCTTCCAGTCTCCTCTTGTTTGAGATACCACCAGGTTTGAATCCCCAATGACTTCTACCCTTTTTGCCCCTAGTTCCAGGGCTGCTTCCATTCCAGCAATGCAGGCCTCGTATTCAGCTTGGTTGTTGGTGACTTCAAACCTTAGTTTATATGACAAAGGGATATGGGAGTCGTTTGGGAAAACTAGCAATACCCCTATGCCGTATCCACATTGGTTTGATGCTCCATCAAAGTAAAGTTGCCATGTGTCGTCTAGGAGACATAAGATATCTTCGTCGGTGAACATGAAGTCTTCTACATCGGCTTCTGTCATAGGGTGATCTGCCAAGAATTCTGCCACAGCTCTTCCCTTCACTGATTTTCTTGTCATGTATTTGAGGTCGAATTTTGCTAGCAGCAATAACCACCTAGCTAGTTTTCCAATAAGTGCTGGCTTTTCGAAAAGATATTTGATTGGGTCTAAACGAGAAACCAGCACCACTGGGTGTGCTAACAGGTAGTGCCTTAGCTTCTTTGTGGCCCATACTAGCCCCCAACAGGTTTTCTCGAGGGGAGTGTACCTTGTTTTATAGTCCATCATTTTTTTGTTGAGGTAGTATTTGGCGCACTCTACTTTGGCGTCGTTCTCTAGCGCTAGCATGCACCCCATGGACGTGTCTATTACTGAGAGATACAAAATCAAAGGCTTCTCAGTAATGGGTGGCAACAGTACAGGTGGATTCTGGAGATATTCTTTGATTGCTTCAAACGCCTGCTGACAGTCTTGGCTCCATTCAAAATTAGTACCTTTCTTCAGTAGCTTGAAAAGAGGTTCACAGGTAGTTGTGAGCTTGGAAATGAACCTGCTAATAAATTGTACTTTCCCCAAGAAACTCCTTACTTCCTTTTCTGTCCTAGGCGGTGATATTTCCATGATAGCCTGTATCTTTGAAGGGTCTACCTTGATTCATCTTTGAGTGATGAGAAATCCTAACATTTTTCCCCAAAAAAGCATTTTTGAGGATTAAGACGTAGTTTGTAATTCCTAATCCTCTCAAAGAACTTTTGGAGTGCTCCATAGTGTCCTTCCCTTTCCTTTGATTTGACTATCATATCATCGACATATACCTCGACCTCTTTGTGCATCATGTCGTGCAGTAGTGTTGTTGTCATCCTTTGGTAAGTGGCTCCAAAATTCTTTAACCCGAATGGTATCACTCGGTAGCAGTAGGTTCCCCAAGGTGTAGTGAAGGTGGTTTTCTCTCTATCCTCAAGAGACATAAGGATTTAATTATACCCAGAAAATCCATCCATGAAGGATAGCAATGCATGGCCTGCGGTGTTGTCTACTAGCTCGTCTATGTGGGGTAATGGGAAGTCATCCTTTGGACTGGCTTTGTTGAGATCTCAGAAATCTACACAGACCCTGATTCCTCCAGTTTCTTTGGTACGGGAACGATGTTAGCTACCCATTGTGGATATTCGGTGACTATGAGAAAACCGGCGTTGATTTGTTTAGTGACTTCTTCTTTTATCTTTAAGACCCAATCAGGGCGCATACGTCTCAGTTTTTGTTTAACTGGTTTTGCATCAGGATGAAGGGGAATTTTATGATGAACAATTTCAGGGTCTATTCCAGGCATGTCCTCGTAAGACCAGGCAAAAACATCTTTGTATTCTTTTAGCAAAAGGATTAGTTTTTCACTTTCTTGAGAGGATAGTGTGGTACCAATTTTAACCATTTTGGGCTCGTTTTCAGAGCCTATGTTTGCTGTGATTATTTCCTCAGAAAAAGGTTTAGCGTGCCTCTCTTCTTCTCTCTCGATGAATTCTAGAATTTCTTTTGGAATTTCTTCCTCAAAATTTGGTGTGTCAGAATCCATATAATTGATCACAGGCAAAGTGAAATACTCTAAATCTTCCTTCTCATTTCTAAGATTGTAAAAAGACATTCAGAGTCAAACTCAAAATAAATGTTATGCCTTGGTACTTTGACCAGGTTTTCCTCACTAGACTCAGTGGTTTCAAAAGATGAAAAGGTTGACTTGGACTGAGTCGACTCGGAGTCGGAATCGGAACTAAGATTAGAATTAGGGCTTTTTCATTTTGTTTTTTAGAGTATGCTCCACGGTCCAGTTAGGGTAAGCCCCTTTTTCAGCATCCACAATCAGTTTAGAGCAGTCTTTTTCATCACTAAGGTTGATCATCAGTACCTCACTGTCACCTTGATTCGCACTTTCATCATTGTCACCCTGCAAGTCTTGGAGGGCCATTTGATTTGCTATTGCTGTTATCTCTTCCAATTGAGCTTCAATTTCCGCTTCATCACTGTTGTCGATTCTTCGTGTGCCAACAAAGCCCCACCAATTACCAAAGCTATCTGTGACGGGGTGAATCACTCTTATTTCATTGTTGGTGACCCCCTCATCAAAGAGTAGGTTTAGTGATATTTCGTCTAGTGGATAATTGTCAGCAGACTCTTCTTCCTTTGCTTCTTCAGTTTCGAGGTTATTTACCTCATCTATTGGCCAATAGTCGTCGGTAGGTGCATAGGGGTCATACAAATAAATTGGGACCCTACGAAGCCCTTCTTCTTCAATCATGTCTTCTACTTCTTCTTCATAGACTGTTCTGGCGAACATGACATGGTTGTCTTCAATGATAGTTACCACAAGCTTTGGTTGATCTACCGGAGTGATGTATTTGGAGGGGTTGAGATCCTCAGCAGCAGAGTGGAGTGGGCCAGACAGCTTGGTGACAACTTGAAAGTGCGAATCAAACGTGAACAGTGATGTAGTCATTTTTCCTGAAAGATTTTTGTTTTAGTTAGATTGATTGATCTTACCTACTGTTTATTTGACTTAGAGAGACTCCTAAGGTTTAACCTACAAAAGAAAACTTTACAACATACATATATACAATGGGTGTGAGGAAGAACTTTTGCAAGCAAATGCAAGTAGGTTCCTAGACTGTAGGTTCCTGTCTTAGTTTGATAAGTTCAATGGCTTTCTAATACATGCAAGGTTTAGGTAGTCTCAGGGTGCTCCGTCGTCAAAGGGCACCAGTCCTTTCACCAGCCCATCATAGGCGGTGATTGGGTGATTTCCTTTTTGATATACCACTAGGTACGAATGACTGTGGAGTTTGCTGGAACCCCCAACATAGCCCGTGTCATGCCGGGGTATCAGGTGAACTCAACGAGGTTGCTCGCTCGATGCATATGATAAATGAATTAAACAAGGCACGTATTAGTCTTATGTTGAACTTTCTGGTTATGGCTCTCATGTTCCCCAGCAGAGTCGCCAAAAACAGTAGACACCTCCCAGACGGGGCATCGCCATACAGATTGATCACGTTTGTTTGCTCGACTGGTTGCTTGCTTCATAAACCAAAATCGTGGACATTCCCATGGCTAGGAACATCGCCACACGATAGCGGTCATTATCAAAACAGAGTCGCCACCCAGTTTATCAAAACTAGGAAAAATAGAGATTATGGGTACGGGAGCCAAGAGTACAGTAAGGGGAAGGTGTTAGGCACCCCTCTCTGCCCAGCCATGAGGCTGGCCCATAGTTGTTCAACATAAGACATGTAGATGTTTTGTTTAATTCTAACACATAGTCTGTTTAATTAAGCCTTTAAATAGTAAATAAGGTGAGCCAATGCGATAAGTAAAGCATGCGTCAAAAAGCAGAGAAGCAAAACAAGCTGTCCCAGGGAGATGGATCCCGTGGCCGGTGAATGGATGTCACGGCCGAGGGATCCTCCTGGTTTTATGTACCGGCCGAGGGATCGAAGCCCCGGTTGGTGTTCTTCCTCACACCAGACAGAAATGTTAGCAGATGATCAAAACGCTACGGTTAATCATAAATACAGTAAATAAAACAAACCAGAGGCCGTTGGGCCTCACCACCTTGATCCCTCAGTTGCTTGATTGCTTCGGATTGATTGTGATTGACTGATTGCTTCTCGGAAAACCCTAGGGTTAGGGTTTGAACTTCGGGGTTTGATCGTCGGATTGATGGCTGCCTTCGGGATGTTAGGGCTTTTGAAGAGGGGGTTTGAGAGAGTATTTTTGCAGAGTATCGTGACTGATGAGGGTGTATTCACTTGTTAATTTCGGAACCCAAAGGCTCCTTTATATATGCATTTGGTGACTCACTCCAGCCAATCAAATGGCACGATTGCAATTGCAATGCAATTCAAACTCTTCGTCGTAATCTCTGAACATAGCCCGAACGCATCGGAGAGGTAGTGTAGTTGGATCAAACAATCGACAGAACGTTCCAGAGTCTGGAAAAAGGACGATCTGGCGGCAGTAGAAAGGATCTGGCGGCGGTAGAAAGGATCTGGCGGCCGAGGAATGGATCTTGCGGCCGAAGGATAGATCTTGCGGCCGAGGGATTGATCTCTCAGGGAGATTTTCTAGCAACAGGTTGCTCGGGTGAGGAAATGATGTTAAGGCCGTGAGATTCGATGTTACGGCCGACAGATGGATTCTCTTAGCTTCTGTATTTTCTGTCTGAAAGGCTATATGGCTCTGGATTGGGTCCTCTAAGTGGCTTAAAGTTCTTACCGAAAGTCCTAAGGTTCGCAAGAAGGCAATCAGCAATCACTGGATCCATTTCATCATCGGGATGGTCCCCAAGGTGGGACTTGAAATAATCGTTAGGCCAAATTGGGGTGTCTACAGTTACAAAGAGGAATCGAAGTGGATCCTTCCAAGATACAGGCTATCATGAAGATGTCACCACCAAAGACAGAGAAGGAAGTAAGGAGTTTTCTGGGGAAAGTACAGTTCATCAGCAGATTCATTTCCAAACTCACAGCCACCTGCGAACCTCTCTTCAAACTCCTAAAGAAAGATACAGATTTTGAGTGGAGTCAAGACTGTCAACAAGCGTTCGAGGCAATCAAAGAGTACCTTCAGAATCCACCTATGTTATCACCACCCATCCCTGGAAAGCCATTGATTCTGTATCTCTCAACAGACACATCCTTGGGATGTATGCTAGCACAAGAAAACGACGCCAAAGTAGAGTGTGCCATATACTACCTCAACAAAAAGATGATGGATTATGAAACAAGGTATACTCCCTAGGAGAAAACCTATTGGGGGCTAGTGTGGGCCACGAAGAAACTAAGGCACTACCTATTAGCACATCCGGTAGTTCTGGTTTCTCGTTTAGACCCAATCAAATATCTTTTCGAGAAGCCAGCACTCATCGGAAAGCTAGCTAGGTGGTTATTGCTGCTAGTATAATTCGACCTTAGATACATGACAAGGAAATCAGTGAAAGGAAGGGCTGTAGCAGAATTCTTGGCAGATCATCCTGTGACAAAGGCCGAAGCAGAAGACTTCATGTTTCCCGACAAAGACATCTTATGTCTCCTAGACGACACCTGGCAGCTCTACTTCGATGGAGCATCAAACCAATGTGGATATGGCATAGGGGTATTGCAAGTTTCCCCAAACAACTCTCATATCCCTCTGTCATATAAACTGAGGTTTGAAGTCACCAACATCCATGCTGAGTATAAAGCCTGCATAGCTGGAATGGAAGCAGCCCTCGAACTAGGGGCAAAAAGGGTAGAGGTCATTGGAGATTCAAACCTGGTGGTGTCCCAAGCAAGAGGAGACTGGAAGGTCAAGGAAGACACGCTGAAGCTATACCATTCTGTGCTGGAAGATCTAATTCCACAATTCGATTCTGTTATCTTCACACACACTCCGCGAGTGAGTAACATATTTGTAGATGCACTGGCAACATTGGCCTCTATGGTCGAGATACCCCTGGGATTCACAATGCGACCTCTCATGATCGAGCAGAAGGTCAAACCAGCATGCGAGTGCACCTTCACTGAGGAAGGTGAGGATGATGGGAAACCATGGTACGAAGACGTGAGAAAATTCCTAGAAGAGGAAGAGTATCCCTCTGAAGCCACCTCAAAGGACAAGATGGCTCTGCGGAAGTTTGCTGCCCGATTCGTAGTCTGCGGAGGAGCACTGTATCGAAGAGCACATTTGGGCCCCAATCAACTTTGCATCACCACGGAAGAAAGCCATAAGATAATGGAAGAAATACACGAAGGAATCTGTGGGCCGCACATGAATGGGGCAACAATGGCAAAGAAAATCCTACATCAAGGTTATTAATGGACTACAATGGAGGCCGATTGTGCTGACTACGTCCGTCGATGTTACAAATGCCAAACTCACGCTGATCGCATGCGTATTCCCCCTACGGAATTATATAGCATGACGTCCCCCTAGCCATTCTCCACCTGGGGGATAGACGTCATTGGGAGTATAAATCCAAAGGGAAAATACAAGCATCAGTTCATCCTAGTGGCCATCGACTACTTCACCAAATGGGTAAAAGTAGCTTCTTATGCTACCCTCAAAGCCACTCATGTGGCCAAGTTCATTCGCACCAATATCATCTATTGATATGGTGTACCTCACAAGTTCATCTGTGATAATGGATTGCACTTCAAAGGGGCGACAAAGAAACTTTTTACTGAATTTGGAATACAAAATCATCGGTCATCTACTTATCGACCTCAAACCAATGGAGCAGTTGAGGCTACAAACAAGAACATCAAGAGGATTCTGCGAAAAACTACTATCACCTACACGGACTGGCCAGAAATGCTACCTTTGGCACTCTGGGGTTATCGAACAACTGAAAGGACCTCGACTGGGGCTACCCCCTACTCCCTGGTCTATGGGATGGAAGCTGTCTTGCCTATAGAACTAGAGCTACCCTCGCTAAGGGTTCTGGCTGAAACTGGAATGATCGAAGAAAACTAGGTTCAAAACTGCTATGACGAGTTGACATTGCTGGATGAAAGAAGGCTAATGGCGTTATACCATGTGCAAGGGTATGAACGTTGCATCGCACGAGCATTCAACAAAAAGGTAAAGCCAAGGGACATCAAAGTGGGAGACATGGTACTCAAAGAAATCCGTCGCCATGTTTCAGACCCAAGAGGCAAGTTTAGACCATACTAGGGAAGACCCTACTTTGTCAAACGCATACTATCTAGAGGAGCAGCATACATTACAGACTTGGATGGAATGGAATTTGCAACACCAGTCAACATCGACAAGCTGAGGAAGTACTACCTTTGAGAGATGCTCGTTGGGTCGAAAACCACAAAGGTGGGTGAACCGAAGCAAAAATTAGAGCAGCCTGCAAGGTTGAAAACCCACAAGGGCGGCTTAGGCAAAAACTAAGGCATAAATAAAAGCGCTCACTAGACTAAAAATCCGCAAAGGCGGTTTAGGCAAAATCAAGAGCTTAAAAGGAGAGGAAAATACTCGAGTGAACCCTAACCAAAAACAAAAACAAACAAATCTTTTTGGAACTACATTTATGGCCTTATTCCCTCCATGGGATACGTAGGCAGTCTCCAGATTGAGATTCGGCCACTATTATCACTATCGCTTCCAAATTTCTAGGTCTATCCTAAGCGTGCTATCAGAACCATGGCAAAGACATTTTAATAAAGCAACCAAATGTTTTATTATTTCCAAGGAAAAAGGAAAAGCGAGCTCAAACAATTCTCAATCTATGAAAGCTAGAATCAAACAACGAGCATCTTTTAAAAGCATAAGCAATAAGTCAATCTCTAGGTCTTCCTTTTCTTTGCACTTTTGTCTTCCAAAAGGTCTTTCTCCAACCAGCGCTTATACGAACCCGATAGCTTGTCAGCAAAGTTCTCAACAACATCTTGCATTGCCCGTTTTCAGCCATAGACAAAGCACATTGCAATGAAGGTTGGCATCGTGAGCCTTGGAAACAGCATACTATAGACACCCCAATCTGGGTCTCCCATTTGTTTTACTTTATTTTTCAGTTTCTTGTTTCCCCGATGATGAGATCGGATAAAACAGACTTGAATGTGGAATGGATTGGACTTGGAACCCTTATTGAACCCTTTGAATCCTTTTTGAACCCCTAAAGCCTTCAGTCGAAACCCTAACCGAAGGTTGACCGTCGCGTGATACTTCTTGTTCCTCGCGCGATAGTCAGCTTGCCAGGTGTTGGTCAAAGTCAAAGTTTGACTGTTGACCCTCGCGCGATGGTCTCAAACCCTCGCGCGATGGTTCTACCTGTCCCCATCACCTTTGTCCAGCTGGATTTTGTGATGATCAGTGGCCACATGGGCTAGAACCCCGTTTTCTCTGGCTGAACAGCGTTCTGGCAGGTTTTGGAACACTCACCCTCACACCCTCACAACAACTCCACCACCTTGGTGGCTAGCCTCTCCACCAAGCAAAGTTGACCAGCCTTGTTGGCTGGTCTTTGAGCCAAGTTTTGCACCAACCTAGCCCACTCACTCCTCCTATATATACCCCCATTGGTTGTTCTTCCAAGGGGTTACAAAAATTTCAACAAGAAAGAGTTATCAAATCTAGCACAAAGTTACTAACCCAAACCACACTTCCTAATCTTTCAAACTAGTGTTCTCCATACACTCATTTGCAAGGCTACACCATTTGATCCAATCCATTTCAAAAATCATTCAAGCAAAAGGTATAAAATTTTACCTATTCCTGTTTTGATCCCTGAGGGGGGCTGGCAGGGCCAAGGCTGGTAATCAATACCAGTCCTGGCCCTAAAGTCAGCAGAGTTACAAGAATTTGTAACCAGTTAAACCCTCGCGCGATGGACCCGAACACTCGCGCGACAGTTCTGTCTGCAAGAGATTGGTCCACGTGGGGAAGGGATGCTGGTTATTTATTGTTTTTATTCATTGAGCATGCATGTTATGGTCTTTATCTCGATGTATAGATCACTGTTATGCATGTTAAAACAAGTTCAGTTCCTTGGTTCTTTATTTTAGTTAGTTTGTATTGCCCTTGGGATATTCCTGAACCTCTCAGAATCCCAAACATGCAAAGCAACTCCTGGAAGTCCAGTCAGAACCCTCGCGCGAGTATTTCACTCTATCGCGCGATGGTCCACTGATTTCCAGTGGCTGCCCTTGCATGGCCAACTTGGTTTTAAATGGTCCAGTTCTTAGCTTGCTGCTTCAGTTAGTTTGGAATGCCCTTGGGATGTCTCTGAATATGTCTCAGAGTCCCAAGCATGCAAAGCAATTCCTGGAAGTCCAATTAGAACCCTCGCGCGGGTATTCCACACTGTCGCGTGATGGTTCACTGATTTCCAGTAGTGGCCCTTTGTAGACACCCCAATTTGGACTCTTCAAAGTTCCTTGATTTGTGGCCCGGAGGCTCCCCGATGATGACTTTGGATTGAAATAAGCCTAGTACCGATCGGAACTTTGCTCCTTGAAAGATTTGAAAAGGGAATAAAAATGGTCAAAAGCATTTCCAAGCGCTTGGGAGTAGTCCTGAGCGCTCAAAACCATTTTCCAAAACCTCTAGCCTGGTTCATTCTCGAGCGCTCGAGAGTGAAGTCCCAAGCGCTCGAGACTGATGTGTTGCCCAATGGATGGCAGTATCACCCACTACCCATGCAACTCATCATTACCACCATCTTGAGCCGGCTGATTGTTCAGTCAACACTCAACCTCTGGTGGCAGAGATCTTCAGGCCAAGGATTTTGCTATTTTAAAATGTTTAATTCAAAAAACCATTTGATTTCAAAACTATAGGTTATTTTGGCCTATAAATAAGAGGGTCTGGTTTCAGGGCAAGGGGCTACGAAATTCTTCTCCTGAAGGGCCCCATTCTCTACTTTCTTTCTCTCTCTTGCTCAAGGCCAAAGTTTTCCAAACTAAAACTCTCTTTCCAAACTCCAAAGGTTTTAGAAATCACCAAGGAAAAGGGCAAGGAACCTAGAATACTCTTCTGATCTCTTGCACTCTTCTTTCTTCATCCACATTTCAAAGCCATTCCAAGAAGCAAAGTCTCTCAAAAAGGTAGAAAGATTTCTACTTCTTTTGGTTCAAATCAAAGGGCTGTTCTTCCCTTCTGAGGGGGGTCTCTCAGCCTGACCCAGTTTTCAATACTGGGTACATGGTTAGGAGACCCTAGTGTAAAAACAAGAGCAAAGGGGTACAAAAAAAAAAGTTTTCACAAAACCTTTACTGGAAACACTCCCGAGCGCTCGAGAGTGCTCCTAAGCGCTCGGGACTGTTCCCAGTTTCATGTGTGGTTCTTTGTCACATAGTAGGTTGGGAATGAGGCGTACTCTTAAAAGAAATGGTTTTATGTTGGCATGCATGCATAAGGAAGTCATTTTCAACTAAAACAGAAGCATTTCTCACAAGTTTTCATGTAAAATAAGGTATTTTTAAAGTTAAAAGATGTTCTTCTCTTGGGAAATATCAAAACAAAGGTGTTTGCATGTCAAGTCAGTACCATTTCCTGTTTGAGAGCAAGCTGACATGCAGCTCACTCCTAAGCGCTCCGAACCATTCTCGAGCGCTCGGGAGTGCATGCATGCCATTGCATCCCATTTTCCCAGTCTGCTGTGTTTTCTGGTTTCTGCATGCATAAGTGTAGCCTGTTGCTCTTTTAAATTTATAGATCTAGCCTTGTTGAGGCAGGGATGCATGATCTGAAAGATTGAAGGCTTAGCTCAGTCTTTCAAGTCCTCTGCTGAGCCAGTAATGTACATATTAGCATTTCAATTTCCAGTTTTACATTATATTCTGTCTGTAATAGTGTTGTATTTTCAGTCATTTTGTATTTTGCATGGCTATTTCATCCCCCCCTGTATACATGCACATGCATGCACTTCTTACATGGTATAACTGTGGATACTTGCTAGCTGGTTAAAATGAAACAAAATCCCATAAACGTTTAGTAGAGACCGATTTCGAATCGGGCGAGGGGGGTGCCGTAAAACCCTTCCCCCTCGTAACGTGGCTTCCGGACCCTCAAAACGATCTCTGGTTTTCAACTCAAATCAATCAATGGTTTTCAAACAAAACGGTTTCTCAGGTGATATACCTCAAATCCGGGTGGCGACTCTTTCAACTCTTCAAACCATTTTTTCTTCAAAACGGAAATATATTTTTCGGGCTGGTAGGCCACAGTGGCGACTCCGCTGGGGACGTTTAATTGATACTTGAGAAAAAGTTGGTTTGTTGATAAAACGACCCGCTTTTCTTGAATATCAATTAAACTCGTGAGCCAAGCTTGAAAAACGTTTGTGGGATTTTCAAAAGGGATTTTGTTTCATTGTCTATCTTTTGGATATATATCTTGTGTAACCTCGCTGTTGCGTTTCGGCAATCCTACCCAGCTTGCCGGTGATGGGGAATCCCGAAATGCTCAGCAACCCTCGACCGTGATGAGTCATCCCTACCGTTTGTACCATTATTGGGTGTACGCCCAATAGTGGGAGGTATACTTTGACTCTAGTCCGGGGAACCCACTTCAAGCCAAAACCAGCCTTTGTACATGCTTAGCAAGCCATAGATCCTTCCAAACTAGGACAGGGACCCGCAGGGTAGGATTATATGCTATATCCTGCCTACGTGTTACTGCTTTCTGCATCTCACTATGCATCTCATCCATGTCATCCCATCATGCTGTCGATCTATTCATGTGCTCTTAATCTCGCTCGCACGGTCTGTAGAAGGTTGCCGAGGCCCGATGATGAGTCGTGCACCCCGGTGTACGTTGTCTAAACTACATGAGTCCTTAGAACAAGGAGACTTTGGGAAATCAGAATATACTAAGTCCTTGACTAATGCCTAATCGAAATTTCAACAGAGAATAAGGAATAACAAGGAAAACGACGCCGTGATGCCACTTTACTTACACCACTCTGGCTAATGGCACCATGTCACTGACACCATGATGGTTGGGGTATCACGTCGTCTATACTAAGTTATTCCAAGTTCAAAATTGAAACTTCGAACGAGGACTAGTTGAATACTTAGTTCATTTTGACATCTCTTAGAATTTGTCGTTCTGAACAAAGGATACACCCTAAAAGAGATTCTGAGGAATGAGGCAACTTTCGAAGGACCGTGACCTTATCACCCTTGCACATCGCACCTTGCATCTTACGCTTGCTTTCGTGTCTCATATAGAACTCTTAGACTCGCTCGCGCGGCTTGTTTAGGATTGCCTGGACCAATGATGAATCGTGCTTTTTAAAGGCACGTTGTTGAAATTGATTAGTCCTTGGAATGACGAGGTTTTGGGGATATCAGAATTCATTAAGTCTTCAACACATTCTTAAATCATGCATTCAAGATTAACAAAACAATTAGGCTACAATGTCATGATACCCACACCACCCAGGTTGTAGTGCGAAGCCACCTACACCACCCCGGTTACGATATCATGTCATTTACGCTAAACGATTTTTGAAACCAAATCAAAAATTTCAAAAAAAATGTTAAAGGCTTAATTTGTCTTGATATCTCTCAAATCTTGTCACTCCTAATCAAAGGATACACATTCAAAAGAATCTCTGAGGACTAAGGCAATCCTTCATAGGATGTCATTTCTTGAGTCAGGGTCTAGGAGACCATAAATCCATGGAGTTTGGGATACCTCTGGTGTTCGCCGTGCCCGAACGGCTCCCTCTAGTTTAATCTAGCCTTAAGTGCATCTTCCAGCAGTCTGATTGCTTTGTCTCGGATGGTCTTAGATAAGGAGATTGGCTCTGATTCCCAACGTGAGGAATTTAACCTGCCTGACACCGACTTACCCGTGACTGTTGGAACTTTCCGTAAAGTTGGATCCCTTGAGTCGACGATGGCAACATGTTATTAACAATTCTTTTATTCATACACATTTTTCAATAAATCATAACAGGGGCACATTCTGAGTTCGCTTTTTTACTTACTGTTAGCACTGGGCCACCCATCCTACACAAAGCCATACCACTTTCTCCAACCACCTCAAAATGACAGGGCAAGCAGAGCTGATTGAGATGAAAAGGGCTGTAGAGGAAATGAATCGGAAAATGGATGAGCAGACGGCTCTATTGCAAGGGCTGATTGGCATTCTCACCTCCGTCATGTCAAATCCAGATCTGGGACTGAATGCTGGTAAGGCCAGGATCGAAGAAACTCCGCAAACATACCACCCTCCAACCGCCGGAGTCGAGCCACGATCAGAAGTGAGGCTCTCTCACATGCTCAAAGACTTGGTCGAATTCCATGATGCCAAGAAGCGCTCAAAGGAAGGTACTAGATCCTTGCCTAAAACTAGTGCTAAAAGGCAGGATGTGTGCAGAGGCAAGAAAGCATCATGTAGTGTCGAAGCAAGCAGCGTCTTCGCCAGAGGCTCACTTGGCACCACTGTGAACCCTCAACCCAGCGGCAAAATCCCACCAAGGTTCCTCTCCCGCTTTCCCGTCCCTTTGTCTTTGGTTTATGAGAGACTCCTCGAAGCCGGTCTCATCCAGCCGCTCCCTCCAGCTCCCCTACCTTAGAAGCTCTCGTCGTCCCACAACCCAGACGCCTATTGTACCTTTCACCAATGTACCGGCCATTCCACTAACAACTGCTTCCGTCTCCGCCACAAAATCCAAGACCTCATCGATGATGGAATCATCTCGCCTCCACTTCCAAACCCAAGTTCTGCTGTGGGAAATTATCCTCTGACCTTTGAGGGGTTCAAGGTTGGCCAGGTCAGTGACCCGATGGGACATGCTTCCTTCGGACGACTTCTGAGCAACCAAACCATCAACAGCAATGGCATCAAAATCCATCCCCTCCAGTGCATTATCGACAATTGGTTGCCAGAGCCCGTTGTTCCAACTCCTAATATGCTCAGCGCCTTAGCTACAAGCTCCAAGCCGACACAGAATCTGAGGGTGGATCAAAATCCGAATAATGCTTGAGATGCCTGAAAGGACTGGGACCATCCCAGCGCCAGACCTCTGATCTGAAGAAGAATGGCGAATGCAGTACAGCCAGTCCATGGATGGAATTTCTCACGAGTTTGGAAAGCTTTTGAGTTTCGAGTCAAGTCTTTGTCTTTCAATTTCGAGTCAGTTTGTACTTTGGGTCTTTCATGCTTTCGTGTCTGTATGTCTTCAAGTTTGTAAAAAAAAAAACAAAAAACAAAAAACAAAAAACAAAAAAGAGAGTCAGTTTCGTAGGCCTGAACTACGTTATGACCTGATTCCTTTGCTAGAAGGATACGTAGGCAGCCTTATCCCGAGGCCCGGTCATGTTCTTTTGAGTCGATCCCAAAATTCGGTCACAATCTTTCGAGTCAATCCTTTGTCGGTCCGTCCCGTCTTTTGATGTCAAATCTCTTGAGTCGAAATTGTAATAATAAACTTGCGTTTTGTGATAATCCCTTAACTTGGAATTGTTTTTCACTGTCAATTGAGAAATAAAAATACGAGATACTTTGCCCTCTGAAGAAGAAGAATTTCATGGGACCATTCCCTGACGCCGTAAAGAAGCAACGCCTTGGCCCAAGAAAAAGCTCGCTAGATCAAAACATGATCTTGGCAAAAGTTAGAGCACACAAATCCCTTAACTTGCATCTAGGATCCAGTTATCGAGTTGTGCAATTCAAAATGAAGAAAGGCATTCTTTTCTTTTATCACACGCTTGAAGATATATATCCATTGATAACCCCCTCTGAGCCTAAATCAATTTCTTTGAAAGAACCCAGCTAGGCAGCTATCCCCCACACTGGGGTGAAATGAGGAAGACAAAAGTGCCAAACACCTGGTTATCATCGGCGCATCAGAATTCAAAGCGTGAAAGTGCCAAATACATGGGTACGGTGAGATGCAAAACATCGAAGAAAAAAATCAGAGAAGGCATCATGAACGAAAATGCCAAACGCATCGGGCACGACAAAAGGCGAACCAAATCAAGTGAAAGAAGGCGCCCATCAAAAGCAAAAAGGGCACAAAAATATTCAAGATGGCTGCTAGCTCTCGAAACCCCAAGAAAATGAAAAAAGTTTGAGCCTATTATCCTTTCTTTGTTTAAGCCAAACCTTGGCCACGTTACAACCCGAATAAAGTCCTGTCAGATTGAAAAACACAACTTGATTACAAAGATCCTGGACAATAGGAGAAAACAAGAAGGAGCGCCAAGGCATTTTGTAAATCTTGCAAAATCTCAACCTGGGGCATGATTCCTAATAAAAGTCCTCGTGTTTTGCTAGAACGATTTCAAAACCCAGAATGGGAAAATCATCAAAACTTGATTTTATCATGACAATTTCAAACATTAAATCCTCAAATAATCAAACTCCTCGTCCAGTCAAGGTCTTCGTTAAAAGTCAGTCCTCTGATAAAGGGTCTTTCTTGTCCTTTGAGTCATCTACGCTTTGCCCAAATTCACACAAGGTCATTGAAGCCCCAACTCGCGAGAAAAACTCCAGTACATGGAAGAACCCGCACTTGTGCTCATGACAAAACTGGTTGCCGAAACTATCAGTGGAAGCGAGGAAAAAGATCAGAACTAAGGACTGTCACACACTGGGGCACATCAGCATAATGCCATCAATCACTGCAAGCATACAGCTGACCTCAAGACAGGGGCATGCATGCTCAGAGCTCAAGCCAACCTCAAACCAGCTCCAACACAAGCCCTGGCTCCAGCTCAAACCCAATTTCCATCCAAAGACAGATTCCATCCCGAATCCCAAAGGTCCTGAAAATACCAGCCTGCTGATCAAAAGCAGTAAAGCGGAAGGGATACTTAGACATGGCGTTGTTGTCAAACGTCGAAACACGGGTCTCACTTTCTAGTCTCGACCTCTTATGGTCACCTTCATCTTTAGCAAACATGTCTGCTTGGCATGCTACCTTTCGGCATCATCCTGCGGCACGCCTTTCAACCAACAGGGGGACTGCAGACAGCAGAAGTCCCGAGCGCTTGGGAGTAAAGACCCACGCGCTCGAGAACACTCTCGAGCGCTCGAGAGTGCTGCTGTTTACAACAGCTTCTGATTCCAGCGTTTTCAGCCTCAGTTCAACCTTGCAAATGTATGCATCTTAGATCAGAAGGTCCTCAGCATGTACCCTAGGGATACAGCAGTTTTCATCATGTGTTTGCTTGTGTATTCGTCCATTTTCTTCGAAAATACGAAAATTTCCAAGATTTTCATTCCGCAAATGTGTCAAATTCCACGTAAGGTGTGTTTGATTGAGTCCGGTGACACGTGTAGATAGCGTTGTGCATTTATTACTATGTGGCATGATCAAACGCGCGTTAACATTCTTACTTCAAATTGTTGTCATTCAAGCGTCCCAAAATCGTCATTTTCATGAGCAAGTGAACGTCGGTCTTTGTGTCTAGGGCATTTTTGTAAATCTAGCAGTTCTCGCAGGTCACGACACTCATTGCCAGCTGCACAGTGCACTCAGTTACGATCAAAAAGCCCTTAGGTCTAGTTTTTATCGTCAAAATTCTCTAGAGTTTGCTATCGTGTGTCAACGCCAAGTTTTCGTCATTTCTTCGGAGGTATCGGTTGAAAGTTGCGACGAGCATATTTCATAAAATACAATTCTTAAAGGAAGTGCGAATATATGCGAAAGGACAAAGCGCAAATTCTCATAAATGAAGTACGGTGTTTACAATGAGTAAGGAAGGAAGTACAAAAGCAGGGGCAAACATGCGCCCAATCCTAAATACCGGGGCACGCAGACCCAAACAGAAATCAAGGCACGCAGGCCTAGAAGCTACAACTACGCCGGCACGCAGGCCCCATGTACAAGAAAGCTAGCAAAAAAAAAGAAAGAGCAAAGCCTGGGACTCAGACGCGACGAGCCCTCTTCTGCTGGTGTCCCTCGGACTCTGTGCTCTCACTCTCGTCACCGTCGTCACCGCTGTCTCCGCTAGGAGAACCAGAAGCAGTCTCTGAGTCCGTCGACCCTAACACACGCGACTCAGACGACTCCTCTGTCTCGTCCTCCTCCGCCGACTCCACCACACGAGCGAGTCTTCGCCGGGACCCTGCCCTAGGAACAACCACGAACTGTCTAGCCTCCGCAGCGGGCCGCGACACTCCCTGTAAGCTGGTGGAAGCTGAAGGTCGTGCCCTAGCTGAACGTCGTGGCTGCACCTGCATATCACAAGCATACGATCATTCTATGCATATTTCAAAATTCAGCTGATTCATTAAAAAAGTTCTATACCATGCATTGTCATACCTCTGGAACGACAGGAGAAACAGGCCTAGGGACAGGTCTGGTCGGCAAGACCCTCCCTCTCGCACAACCCTTCAGCAGGTGGCGCATTCCCACCATCAGCATGATGGCTGTCTCGGCCCACTCTCGTGGTACCTGTAATGTTCAAGTATCAGAAACGTGCAAGCAGTAATCATTCAGAGCAATCAGTAGTGCGAATTCATTTGTACCTGAGCAGGAAGCCACATCGGCGGCTGCGGAAGGCGCGGAACGTCTATCACCACCCACGCCCCCGAAGAGTCTGTCGCCCCTACCGTCCACTCCAGCGTGGGTAGCACCGTCGAGTCTGAGGCCTCTGTCGTCTCCGGCACCCCCGTGTCACCCTCTCCTCTGCCAGGCGGGCTGGCACCTCGACCGCCTGCAGGCTGCCTACCACCTAGACTGTGGTGGCAAGCTTTCTCCGGTTGGACCTTGTGGCTTGGATGGTTGAGGTTTGGACGACGATGGGTCAGACCTGCACACGAAACAACCGCGTTAGTGCCCAAACCCGGAGCGTGGTGTCCGGGGCAGGCACTCCGACGCTCTAGTCAGTAAACAGGAGAAGAGATATCGAGGTATTGTTTTTTTTGGATTTTAGAGAGTGTTCTGAACGTACTTTATTCTAGAGGTGAATACCTTCTTTTATAGCCAAAGGGAATGCAGAGTCCAACTCCCATAAGAATACTTATTCGTTGTATGATGAGCCCGCCTATCTCGGATCCAGATAGACATCCCAATCGTGAACCTATCCAATCTCCTATATTCCGCTCCTGAATATAAGGGATGGGATAAGACGCGAGGTTGCCTCCTCCTGCCCAACTCTTCCTAACTTCCTCTTCAAGTTAGGGGACAGGAGGCTCGGCGAATACAGGTTCTGCCGGACCGTTGGTACGGCACTGAATGCTTCAACAGGGGCAACCTCCAACCTGTTCGGCGGAGAACCGCCGAACCGGATCATACTGATTAACACGTACGCCGAACCAGACCGTTCCCTTCCATGGATCGTCATTATGGCTAACTTGATCAGGCCCGGCTGGACTCGGATCGGCTACCGACCCAGCCCTCCGACCCATGGGTAACAGACTCACTGGTCCGGCTAATTGGTGCAACGTGGCCACCGTCCTGGTCCCTCCGCCGGACCACGCCCTCCACATAGACCACTACCTCGTGCGGACCGGCCCCCACGGCCCCGCGCTCCAACCTCGCCTCCGGCACCAGGGCCTCGCCCTCCCTCGGCTACTCTCCTCTCTAGCTCAGCCTCCACCCTAGTCTCGTGGCCAGGTACTGGTCTACGTAGGCTGCGTAGTCCAGACCGCGTCGTAGGTGCCGCTCCAAGTCTGTGTCAGGCACTGTGTACAGCTCTAGCTCCGCACGAGTGTATGTCTCAGTCCTCTACACGCGTGGAGGGAGCAGCCCGGGCACCATGAACGCTGGAAGACCGAGCGACTGTCGAGTCACCCCATCTCCCAAGTACCACTGCCAGCCCAGTGGGCACTCCAGCAGCACCCTGCTCCGCGTCACCTCCCGGCTCCTAGGCAGGAACTCAGCCTCCACCCTCGACCACCTGTCCCAGTGAACCTGCATATCGAATTTGGAAGCATCAATAAAGCATACGTCGAATACGGAAAAGAGAAACGGAATACGAGCAGAGCATACCGCGACTCCAGTCAAGCTATCTAGCCAGCGTCGGAAGGTCATCACCTCCCCTCTCCTCTCCTTCGTCCTCCTATAAGCTTTGCTCCACGCAAGCCCGCGAGGAAGCAAACCAGGATCCCTGCAGGTGTTCTCAGGCGGGAACATCCCGAGAACCTCATAAGCCCAGAGCTGTAAATGGTCAAGCTCAATTCGGTTCAAGTTTAGGTTTACATTTCAAATCAATAAGCAATCAATAGTAATGTTAAAGCAATAATTTAAACCGTACCTCGACGATCCACCAGTAGCCCCCCACTGTGTTGCCCACTCCGCGTGAGGCAGCCCCTAGAAAGCAGTAGAGGGTGCATAAGGCGCCCCCTCCCCAGTCGAACCGTCCTGCAGTCCTCAGGTCGACCAGGCCCGCCAAGTAGCAGAGGTGCATTCACGACCTCCTAGTCGGGTACAGAGAAGCGCCGAAAAGGTAGAGCAGGTACGCCCGGGCCATCCTCGCCGCCTCCTCGTCGTCTGCGGGCTCGTGGTCCCAGTACTCCACGAACTGCCCGTAAGCCGCCATCCCTCCGCTGTGCCGTGGAACCCGCCCGAGGAACCACCGCAAGACCGCGTCATCCAGCACCAAGCTCGAGTCGTAAGGAATCGGCTCTCCTCCCACTCTCAACCCTGTAATCGCTGCGAAGTCCAACGGTGTCAGTGTCATCTCCCCGAACCGAAGGTGGAAGGTGTTGGTGGTATCCCACCACCTCTCGGTCAGCGCTGTAAGCACAGCGCGGTCCACCCTCACCGACGTCATCAATTGGATGAACGACCCAAAAGCTGCCGCCTCCACCAGCTCTCATACTCGCGCGGGCAGCCCCTTGAAGTACTTCAGCGAGCTAGCTGAGCCTCCGTGACCGTAAACGTCCGTCGTGCGCTGTTTCAACAAGATTAAAGAAATAGCATCAACATCAGCAATCAATATAGCAATTTGCAAAATAACTCAAGCATCGAAAGATTCAAATTGTTGAAAGCTTACCGTGGTCCAACCCGTAGAGATGTGCGAGTCGCGGTCTCGGAGGAGCAAGTCCTCTGGGTAGTCAGCCCGAGCGGGAGTGTAGCTGTCTATCCCCACAGGCACGAAGAAGTGACCCCGCGGAGCATAGGTCGCGATCGCAAACCCAGCACGCTCTCCTCCCAAATAGGCCTTCGCCTCGTCAACCGCGGTCACCCGCGCCTCGGCAGCCGCCTCCGGCTCCGGTCCCTCCATCTCCATCTCCTCCATCTCCTCCTCCTCAACCCCGCGTCCTCCTGCGTCCGACGCACCCGCACCACTCAGCAAGGCTCCCAGCAGCAGCGCCGCAGCTCGGTCCTCTGGAGTCTCAGCACCCCTCAGCACGACCTCGACCCCCGAGTCAAGACCGAGCGCGTCTAGTATGTCCTGCGGCTCCGCAAAGTCCAGGAAGTCACCCTCCGCGAAGGGAATGTGGCGTGAGGCCCCGATCCTGCTATCCTCCCTCCTCGGTAGCGCCGCCGTCGACCTCAAAGCGGGAGTGGCTGTGACGCTACCGCCAACCACCACCTCATCGACCTGCTGCTCATCGCGGGCCCGATCCGCGGCCGCGAACAACTCCTCCACAGTAGGAGTGGGAGGAGTGCCCGTGGCTCTACCTCCACTGCCTGTGGCACCACCCTGGCTGCCCGCGGCATCTCCACCACTGTCCGTCTGGCCCCCACCAGCATCGGGCTCGTCCCCGACTCCATCACCAGCTGCACCACCGTGGGCTTGGCCCACCGTCGCCCCCCTTTCCTCTACTGCGGCCGTAGGGTCACCTACTCCAACACCTGTTTCGCCCATCGCCAACGCGGTGACTGCAGCCGCCGCTACGCCGTCCCCAGGCGTAGCAGCACCCCCGCGGGCTTCGCCCACCGTCGCCCTCTCCTCGGTGTTGGCCATTACTCCTCCTCCTTTCTCCCTAGGCTTCTTCTTCCCCCAAATTCGAACCTCCTGGCACACGATTGCCCAGCGGAAGATCGACAAGACCTCGAGGTTTTGAAATCGATCCGTGGTTCTTCAGGAGAAAGAGAGACGGTTTTCGAGAGAGAGAGAAATCGTGAGAGAGATTCTGGGAAGTGAGAGAGAGAGAGTTCGTCGAGAGTTAATGAGAGAGTTCAAAACTGTTGACTGTCTGGTTCTCGAGCGCTCGAGTTTAGGTTTTGAACCCCAGACCTAGAAAAGGAAGACGAAGGAGTGGCGGGCCCCAGCCGTGGTCCGGAGCGCTCGACACCATTCCCGAGCGCTCGGGAGTGGTCCCAAGCGCTCCACTCTATTTTTCGGACGCTGAGCTGAAATATTCGATCCCCTGTTCATTTCACTTTCTGACAATTATTGCGATGTCGAGGCTTTTTAAAAAATCAATCTCAGTCCTATTTTCAGTATGTATTATACAGAGCAATTAATCACGAACTTCTTTCAGTAATCCGCACTTCATTCACGTTTGAAAATTGGTACTTTATGTCGAAATCGGTAAAAATGGTCTATTCATTTCGTTCGCAGAAGGTTATCCGCCGCCATAGATTTGGCACCGTCCTAAGGGACATCTCCCCGATTTTCTCCAGGTTATCCGCTGCCATAGATTTGGCACCGTCCTACGGGACATCTCCCCGGTTTTCTCCAGGTCATCCGCCGCCATAGATTTGGCACCGTCCTAAGGGACTTCATCCCCGGTTTTCTCCAGGTCATCCGCCGCCATAGATTTGGCACCGTCCTAAGGGACTTCATCCCCGGTTTTCTCCAGGTTATCCGCCGCCATAGATTTGGCACCGTCCTAAGGGACATCTCCCCAGTTTTCTCCAGGTCATCCGCCGCCATAGATTTGGCACCGTCCTAAGGGACTTCATCCCCGGTTTTCTCCAGGTCATCCGCCGCCATAGATTTGGCACCGTCCTAAGGGACTTCATCCCCGGTTTTCTCTAGGTCATCCGCCGCCATAGATTTGGCACCCTTCTTTCCCGCCATAGATTTGGCACCGTCCTGAAGGACACCTTTCCATCATTTACTTGCATGTCTGCATGTCTGCATTTGCCCCGAAGAACTACGCTAGTCTGATCCCTGCAAAAAAGGGTACGTAGGCAGTCTGAAAAGACGCGACCGCATGCATCAAATGTTTGTGTCTTTACTTGCATTTGATTTTGAGTTGAGGATTTGATTTGGCTCGAATTGGGCTGTCTCAATCTTTGGACGGCACTCGTATCCATGCATGATGTCGAGTGTCGCCCAAAGAGGGGCAACTGTAGACACCCCAATTTGGACTCTTCAAAGTTACTTGATTTGTGGCCCGGAGGCTCCCCGATGATGACTTTGGATTGAAACAAGCCTAGTACCGATCGAAACTTTGCTCCTTGAAAGATTTGAAAAGGGAATAAAAATGGTCAAAAGCATTTCCAAGCGCTTGGGAGTAGTCCCGAGCGCTCAAAACCATTTTCCAAAACCTCTGGCCTGGTTCATTCTCGAGCGCTTGAGACTGATGTGTTGCCCAATGGATGGCAGTATCACCCACTACCCATGCAACTCATCATTACCACCATCTTGAGCCGGCTGATTGTTCAGTCAACACTCAACCTCTGTTGGAGAGATCTTCAGGCCAAGGATTTTGCTATTTTAAAATGTTTTATTCAAAAAACCATTTGATTTCAAAACTATAGGTTTTTTTTGCCTATAAATAAGAGGGTCTGGTTTCAGGGCGAGGGGCTACGAAATTCTTCACCTGAAGGACCCCATTCTCTGCTTTCTTTCTCTCTCTTGCTCAAGGCCAAAGTTTTCCAAACTAAAACTCTCTTTCTAAACTCTTGAGCAAAGTTTTCCAAACTAAAACTCTCTTTCTAAACTCCAAAGGTTTTAGAAATCACCAAGGAAAAGGGCAAGGAACCTAGAATACTCTTCTGATCTCTTGCACTCTTCTCTCTTCATCCACATTTCAAAGCCATTCCAAGAAGCAAAGTCTCTCAAAAAGGTAGAAAGATTTCTACATCTTTTGGTTCAAATCAAAGGGCTGTTCTTCCCTTTTGAGGGGGGTCTCTCAGCCTGACCCAGTTTTCAATACTGGGTACATGGTTGGGAGACCCTAGTGTAAAAACAAGAGCAAATGGGTACAAAAAAAAAACGTTTTCACAAAACCCTTACTGGACACACTTTTGAGTGCTCGAGAGTGCTCCTAAGCGCTAGGGACTGTTCCCAGTTTCATGCGTGGTTCTTTGTCACATAGTAGGTTGGGAATGAGGTGTACTCTTAAAAGAAATGGTTTTATGTTGGCATGCATGCACAAGGAAGTCATTTTCAACTAAAACAGAAGCATTTCTCACAAGTTTTCATGTAAAATAAGGTATTTCTAAAGTTAAAAGATGTTCTTCTCTTGAAATATCAAAACAAAGGTGTTTGCATGTCAAGTCAGTACCATTTCCTGTTTGAGAGCAAGCTGACATGCAGCTCACTCCCAAGCGCTCCGAACCATTCACAAGCGCTCGGGAGTGCATGCATGCCATTGCATCCCATTTTCCCAGTCTGCTTTCTTTTCTGGTTTCTGCATGCATAAGTGTAGCCTGTTGCTCTTTTAAATTTATAGATCTAGCCTTGTTGAGGTAGGGATGCATGATCTGAAAGATTGAAGGCTTAGCTCAGTCTTTCAAGTCCTCTGCTGAGCCAGTAATGTACATATTAGCATTTCAATTTCCAGTTTTACATTATATTCTGTCTGTACTAACAAGTTTTGCAGGTTGAGAGCATCAACACTCCCAAGCGCTCGGGACCACTCCCGAGCGCTCGAGAGTGAATCCAGTAATAGTGTTGTATTTTCAGTCATTTTGTATTTTGCATGGCTATTTCATCCCCCCCTGTACACATGCACATGCATGCACTTCTTACATGGTATAACTGTGGATACTTGCTAGCTGGTTAAAATGAAACAAAATCCCTTTTAAAAATCCCACAAACGTTTGGTAGAGACCGATTTCGAATCGGGCGAGGGGGGTGCCGTAAAACCCTTCCCCCCTCGTAACGTGGCTTCCGGACCCTCAAAACGATCTCTGGTTTTCAACTCAAATCAATCAATGGTTTTCAAACAAAACGGTTTCTCGGGTGATATACCTCAAATCCGGGTGGCGACTCTTTCAACTCTTCAAACCAATTTTTCTTCAAAACGGAAATATATTTTTCGGGCAGGTAGCCCACACCCTTGCATGGGCAACTAGGCCTTTGGCCTCTGCTTATTTCCCCCACTGTTTAGGGGCTGTCTTTCCATTTGCTTCTGTTGGCTTGTAATATTTATTTATTTTCAAGTACTTGTAAACTGCTTGGTTTGCCTCCTGGGTGTGCACTGGTCCTTCCAGAGCCCAGAAAGGGATAAAGTTCAAACTGTTAGTAAGGCATCAACACTCGCGCGACAGTATGGAAGTATCGCGCGATGGTTCCCTTGCATGCAGGTTGATCCATGCATGCAAGTTGGCTATTGCTTGTGATACTCCCATGTCAAAGCACTGTTTTGGTGTTTTACTGATATTTTGAATTTTGTTCCATTTATTACTTGGTATTTCATCCATCCGTGCTATCTATCACATCATTGCAAAACGTGTTACAGTTTTAATCCCCGATTAACTGTTCCCCCGCCCTAATTGGCTAAAATCTGGTTAATAAAAGAAGAATTGTAAACATTTTCAAAATGCTCAAGTAGAGACCGATCTCCGGATTGGGCGAGAGGGGTGCCTTAAAACCCTTCCCCTCTCGTAACCTGGCTCCCGAACCCAGATATGGTTATGACGGACTGGTGCCTTCACTTTTTCAAATCCAATAGCGCGGCAGGTGCTTCGAAATACGGTTCCTTGGGTGTCGGACCTTCAAAACCTGAGTGGCGACTCTGTATTTTTGAGCGCTTGCCTCTCCGCTCGCGCTCCCTCGATTCCCACGAGGGCCTTGCCCCGAAAGTTATCGGAAGGGGAACGGAATCCCTTCTCCGAGGGCATGCTGCCCACAGTGGGGACTCTGCTGGGGATAAATCGAACCAATATTAATTCATACTTCGGATTTAATACTCTTGCGAACAATCCCTTAAAAGTCTGTCAAAACGGTGAGCTTCGCGCTGCCGAATGTTGGAATGGTGATTTAACAGGACCCCGTGTCTGGCCAATCTAATCTGGGACTTTTTCGATTGATCACTTGTGTAGTTTCTTCTAAAGATGAACCAAATAAAGTGAGCCAAATTTGAAAAAGCATTTTGCAAAATTACGATTCTTCTTCTCTTAATCAAATTCTAGCATTTCATGTGCATCGATGTGGGATAAGCCTCGTTGGATCGTTTTGGCAATCTGGCACGGTTTACCGGAGCCCGGGGACCTCGAATGACCAACAAACTTCGACGATGATAGGTCATGCTACCGTTCGACTGTTGCTCTGCGTATCGCGGGCAACGGGAGGTATATCTGTGGCCTTAGTCCGAGGAACCTGTTACAAACCAAAACCGGCCTTTGCATATACAAAGCATTAGAACTCTTCAAAACTAGGACAGGTACCCACAGGTTAAGATCTATTTGCATCTAACCCCATATACTGTCTACGTGTTACTGCTTTCCCTACAGCATGAACTGTACATACATCCTGTTCTGCGTAGAAGCATGTTTAGGGCACCTTTTAGGTCCTCGATCTTTCCAGGCCTGTCTTTAAAATCATTAGGACACTGTGATGGCCCGATGAGGAGTCTGCATCTCAATGATGCGCGTTTTCAGTTTTCCCAGTCCTTCGGACGGTGGGACTTTAGGAAATCAGAAGCCTTTCTACACCCTTGTCCTAAACCTGTTTGGGATTCCAAACAGAAAACGAGGAACAACGGAGTAAATAGCATGATGCTTAGACCAAAGGGTAACAAGTGCCTCGTCACTTACACCGCCCGGCTAATAGCACAGTGCTGCTCACGCCGACCTGGTTATAGTATCATGATATCATACTGAGTTGTTCTAACTTCCGGTTTGAAATCCCAAACGGCGGGATGGGCGAAGGTTTAGACTTCTTTTGACATCTTTTAGGACCGCTCGTTTCAAATAAGGATACATGTTCGAAAAGAATTCTGAGGGCCTCAAGCAATGTCCGAACGTCTTAAGACAGACTTGTCTTCTAGTTCTAGAGTCTAGGGCGACACCGACGATGCTGGCTGCATCCGCACTTTAGTCTTTTATTTAGATTAAAGTTTCTGCAGGACCCCTATTAAGCCTTCTCTTATTTTGTTGCAAAGATTTGAATCATTGCACCGCCAAGGAAAGTATCGAAGCGAGTTGCCAAACCCGCTTGGGAACGTCTACAACTCAGTCCGGTTCAAAGGCTTGTCAGGTTACAGTCCCAGTCAGTCATCACGGAAGACTCTTCGCACTCACTTTCGGCAGCACAGCACTCAGATTCCCAGTCAGGTTCACAGTCAGGTTCACCACCAGTCTTACAGGAAGGGCGACCAGTTTCCCCGTCATCCGCGTCAAGCATCTCCGAACCTCCTATCATGACAGAACAGCCGCGGCCGGAACCTCTTTCCTTGGAGACCATGCTTATGAATCTTCAGAACAGTATCACCACCATGCAACAGAGGGCGGCTGAGACGGACACTAACATTGCCCGCCTGAATGACCTTATCCACACTCGCCTTCCACCCCCTCTCGAGGAGGAGGACGAGGACGATGAGTCTGACCAGGAACAACCCGTTTTGGTTCTGGATCCACTTCACGCAGGATGTCTCATTGTACTGAATCCAAGAGAAGGCCGCAGGCCCGCTGCAGATCTAGCAATTGGCAGAATTGCTCAAGAAGGGCCAGCCCAGAACCCTGACATGACCGCACTCATGGCCAAAATTGCCAAACTCGAAAAGTCCATTTCCAAAACCGAAAAGATCAATGCTGGGGGGATTGATTTGGACCGTCTCTGTTTGTATCCTAACGCCAGGCTTCCCGAGAAGTTCAAAATGCCTGACTTGGCTAAGTTCGATGGGAGCGGTGATCCCAAGACCCACATCTACAGTTACCATGCCGCCATGAAGCTACTCTCTGTTGAGCCGGAGGCCATGTCTCAGCTTTTCCATCAAACCCTTTCCGGCCCTGTTTTCCATTGGTTTTTGTCGCTCGATATTGCCAAAAGGAGGACTTGGGAGGATATTGGGGCTGCATTTATTTCGCAGTACAGTTACAACTCCCAACTCAAGATGACCACCCGGGGGCTCGAGTCCACCAAAATGGAAGCAAAGGAGTCTTTTGCTGACTTCGTCAAAAGATGGAGGGCCAAGGCCGCTTTGATGACAGATCGCCCCAGCGAGAAGGATCAGCTCCGTATCATTTCTCGCAACCTCCAGCCCGACTATGCTAGGCATCTGGTGCTTGCTCAAGCGTCTGCGAACTTTGAAACCTTCTTCGATTCTGGCCTGGCCATCGAGGATGCGCTGCAGAGTGGGATTCTAGCAAAGGGAGAATCCTCTAATCCTCCTAAAACCAAGACTCGGGCATACTCTGGGAATGCCAATGCACTGTTTGGAACAGGGACTTACTCCAACATAGCAACCAGCGGTTCCAACGCCACTTCCTCCAACACAACCAATCACATCGCAGACGTCAATCAAGTCCAGACTCCGCAAAATAACCGACCTCGAAACCAACCCCGCAGCTTTTCCGCTATCGAGGCGCCTCTATCCTCGGTCTTGGAAAGGTTGGTCAAGTCAGGGCATCTCAAGCCCCTGGATCCAACTCCTTTACCCAAGAACCCTCCATCTGGCTTCAAGGCCAACCTTTACTGTGCTTACCATCAAGGAGCGGGTCACCTCACCAACTCCTGCTTTCGCCTCCGTCATGCAATCCAGGATCTCATTGACGATGGCACACTGGAAACCCCTCCACCACCTCAAAAGCCTAACGTCATTGCCAACTCTCTTCCCAAGCACAATGCTGCTCCTCACATCAACCAGATATCCCTTAGCTCCACCATATTCAACCCAACTGACTATATAGCCTCAGCCGATCAACCCAGGCCAATTGTACCTTTCCCGCTCGAATCTTCTGCCGAGATTTCTTACATACGCGTGGTCGAAGGCCGGATTGTTGACACTGATGCACCTCCGGAACCTTTGCAAACTGGATCACCCATCTCGGATGACTCTATTAGTTCCCACTTCCATCAGTCAATCCCCGCCGTGCAGCTCAATTCTGCCTCCTCGCTGGGTAGCCCTTATCGAAATATGGCTGACTCGCCTCTCGGTCCAGTGAATCAGTCTCGATCCATTCAAACTCCACCCCAAGACAGCATGCAGGCCACTGGCTGGGTCATTGCAGACAACCTGGACTATGCCATCCCTTTGCTCAATGAATGGTCAAGCCTGGAAGCGGACGGGTTTCCTCCACAGCCTGAAAATGTTCCATTTAATCAAGCCTGGTATGATGGCTGGTTGGCTGGTTATGAAGCGGCCATGCTCGATCCTTTGGATGGCTTCTCCTTATACTTGTTGTTTCACCCAGTCGAGCCATTGGTTCCCGAAGAAGAATACCACTGGGATCCTGAGCCAACTTGGAATGCTCCCATGGATGTTGACCCTAACCCTTCAAGGCTATGCTATACCGGATTACATGCTTCACTACGCAGAGGACGAGCTTGTCCAGGAAGATCCATGAGTTCTGGGAGACCACGCTTCCCTCTTTAGTTCGGTCTTTGATTCAGTTTGTGATACTGATCCCGACACTGACTGCGACCTTTGCTCTTACATTGTTGATGATGAATGCCCGCGTCCTGAGGTGCCTTATCCGAATAACAAGGATTGTAGCATCATGGTTACTAACCTTGTCCGCCTGCTAACCTTTGGGAAGTTGATGACATAGTGGATGTCCAAGTTGGGAATGAAGTCTGGGCGGTCAATCGTTCCCTGGCTGACACTGATCTGTGGGATGTTCCCTTCATTGCAAATCAGGAGCCTGTTGCTGAAGTGGCTGCCGTAAGAGATTTGAACTTCTGGGACTCCCTACTGATGAAAGATCTTGCCGAGGACCTGGGCTTAGACATGGAAGTGCCCGTCTCTGCACCAACTACTGACAGAGGAAAGCGCAAACTGGGAGATGTTCCTGCTAATCTCTGGGATGTGAATGAAAACCCTCAGGTCGTGCCCTCTTTGGGGAACATTCACAACGTTACAAGGAGTGGGCGGATTTTTCAGTCTGCTAATCTGCAAGCCGGGAGTTCGTCCAATCCTTCTAATCAAAGGAACGAACCCATTGCTTTCCCAAGGTCTGCACCTCCTGAGGTTTTGGCTGGGTCATCAACCGCTGATTCTGTTCAATGACAGCTGGAGCGCATCCCGGCTGCCATTTCAATCTGGGGACTGATCTATTCGTCCAAGGAGCACCGTCAGAGGCTTTGTCATGCTCTATCCCGCCTTGAGGTTCGGGCCAATGTCACGCCTGGTGCAATGATATCTCTCATCCTCCCTCCGACCTCCAAGCATACTGTAATCTTCACAGACAAGGATCTACCAGTCGAAGGAGTTGACCACAACCGCCCTTTGCACATCACCGTCAAGTGTCGAGGACTCTTGGTCCCGACCGTTCTCATTGACAACGGCTCGGCGATCAACGTCTGCCCCCTGAGGGTTACCTATCGTTTGGGACTAACCAAGAAGGATCTTGCACCTTCCAACCTGGCTGTTAAGGCATATGACGGCACCCGTCGCGTAGTCAAGGGTATTTTAATGCTCAAACTCGATGTTGGGGGTTTTGAGATGGATGTGGAATTCCATGTCGTGGACATTCCCGTGACCTTCAATCTTCTGCTAGGAAGGCCATGGCTCCATCGACCCGACATCATGGCTGTACCATCTACCCTCCACCAAAAGGTTATTTTGGGACTGCCTACCGGTACTTTAACCATCTGTGGGGATTCTGGCATCCGCCCGCTCAAGGAGGATGGGACTCCTGTCCTGGGAATTCAGCACGGCGAGGAGGACGTTGACCTTGGGGGTTTCTCTTTTGATACTTCAGGTACTGTGATGGCTATCAACGTGGACGGGAACTTCCTCATAAGCTCTGTCGCACTGGACATTATGAGAAGGATATCTTATTTTCCGGGCATAGGCTTAGGTTCTCGCCGGCCAGGGGTCTCGGAGTTCCCTACTTTTCCTTTCAACAAGGGCCGCTTTGGTTTGGGGTATATTGCCTCTGCCAAAGATGCTAAGAGGAGGAAATATACGGGAAAACCTCGGACCCTCTGCGGTGGTCCCAACTTTGTGCATGAGGCGGGAAATGCCGCTTACACTTGGCAGCCCGAGCCGTTTGTTCATTCTGAAACTGGAGAGCTGCTGCCTGGGTTTGAGGTTTTCACTGATGACACCGAGTCAAGCAGTGATGATGAGCCAGCAAGGGCAGAATTCAAGAGGAAGCTTAATCAGGTGAAAGTCAAGACTGACTGGCTGGGATCCGTCGATCAGGGGAGTTTGGAGCTGCTGTTCCAGGAATTCTCCCAAGTGGGTTTGGCTGTGGAAGCTAAAGAAGCTGAGGTGCTCATGCTCGGGCCCGACGCCCTCGAGGACCCTACCTCTCTCATTGTTGAAGCTAGGGGTAGCCTTAAAAATTGCATTTTCAAACCACGCCTAACTTGCATTGATGACACCTCTGAGTCCGAGTCTGAGTCTGAGTCAGATACAGAGTCTGTTGAGTCGTCTAAGTCTAGCTCTGAGTCGGAGTTCGTGCCTCTGGGCCATCCACGTCATAGCTTTTATTTCGAGTTTGATTCTCTTGTACTTGGCGACCCTTCAGGGTCTTGTGAAATGAACAAGGCATCTTCTGACTATTTCAATGATCTTTATATAAACTGTGTCGACCCTGACGATGAAGGGATAGATTTCGATGGGGATATTCCCAAGGAAATTCGTGCCTTCATTGAAAGGGAAGACGAAAGGCATGCTCAGCCAATAAAAGAAGAAGTAGTTTCTATAAACTTGAAAGATGAAAATGATCCCCGAATGGCTCAAGTGGGCTCCACGCTTTCGCCAGAGGAGCATCGTGATTTCAAAGAGCTGCTCACTGAGTTCAGTGATGTCTTTGCATGGTCTCATCAAGATATGCCTGGTATTGACCCCGAGATCGTGGAGCATCGGATCCCTTTATTGCCAGATGCTAAACCTGTGAAACAGAAGCTCAGACGGATGAGGCCAGATTGGGTTCAGAAGATCAAGGAGGAAGTTACTAAGCAGATCGACGCTGGTTTTCTCATGGTTTCTCAGTATCCCACGTGGGTGGCCAACATTGTCCATGTTCCTAAGAAAAATGGGCAAATTCGAGTTTGTGTTGATTTCAGGGACTTGAACAAGGCGAGCTCCAAAGACGATTTTCCCTTGCCACACATCGATGTGCTTGTGGATAATACTACGGGGCACGCTTTGCTCTCATTCATGGATGGTTTTTCCGGCTACAACCAAATTCTTATGGCACCCGAGGACCGTGAGAAAACTACGTTTATCACTGAGTAGGGGACTTATTGCTATTTAGTCATGCCGTTTGGTTTGAAGAATGCCGGACCAACCTATCAGAGGGCTGCTACAACTATCTTGCATGACATGATGCACAAAGAGGTCGAGGTCTACGTCGATGACATGATCGCCAAATCCAAAACTCGAGAAGGCCACATTCCTGTTCTTAGGAAGTTCTTTGAGAGGTTGCGTAAGTTCCGCATGCGTCTTAATCCCCAGAAGTGCACCTTCGGTGTCACGGCAGGCAAGATGCTTGGTTTCATGATCACTTCTCGTGGAATTGAGGTCGATCCATCTAAGAAAAAGGCTGTGCTCGACATGAAGCCTCCAGAGTCTGAAAAGGGAGTGCGCAGTTTTTTGGGGAAGGTTTAGTTTATCAGCAGATTCATCGCCAAGTTAACTTTGACTTGCGAGCCGATGTTTTATCTACTCAAGAAGAATACCCCTTTCATTTGGACAGACAAGTGTTAGGCGGCTTTCACTTCTATTCAGAACTACTTGCAAAACCCGCCAGTCTTGATGCCACCAGTGCCTGGGAAGCCTTTGATACTTTATCTATCGGTGAATCCTTCTTCTATGGGATGTTTTCTGGCTCAGGAAGGTGACAAGGGAGTTGAGAAGGCCATTTACTACTTGAGTAAGAAGATGGTTGGTGCCGAAGAATGTTACACTGCTCTTGAGAAGACGTGTTGGGCTCTCGTGTGGGCATCTAAAAAATTGAGACACTACATGCTGGCTTACCCAGTGAAGTTGATCTCTCGAATGGATCCTCTCAAATATCTGTTTGAGAAGCCTGCGCTTACTGTAAGCTAGCACGTTGGTTGCTCTTGCTCGCCGAGTTTGACCTCGAATATTTCACTAAGAAGTCTGTCAAAGGGCTTGCGGTTGCAGAATTCTTGGCTGATCATCCTGTCGATAGGCCAGAGGACTCAGACTTTGTGTTTCCAGATGAGGAGGTGCTAGCAGTTGTCGAAGACACCTGGACTCTTTACTTTGATGGAGCGGCTAATCAGAAAGGATATGGGATTGGGGTTTTGTTGATAACTCCGGATGGTTCTCATATTCTGCTTGCGTTTAAGCTCAATTTCGATGTCACTAACAACCAAGCTGAGTATGAAGCCTGTATTGTTGGAATGGAAGCTGCCCTCACGCTTGGTGTTGTAAAGCTTGAGGTCATTGGCGATTCCAACCTTGTTGTGTCTCAGGCCAACGGGGACTGGAAAGTTCGGGAGGACAGATTGAAGCCTTATCATCAAGACCTGGAGGATCTCATTCCTTGCTTCAACAAGGTGACCTTCACGCACATCCCCCGTCTAAAGAATCAGTTTGCTGATGCCTTGGCAACTTTAGCTTCCATGGTCGAACTCCCGTTGGGTGTCAAGCTACGTCCGATCCTTATTGAATAGTGGGACTTGCCTGCTTATCAATATGTCAACGCTGTCAATGATGTTGATGACGACTTACCCTGGTACCATGACATATGGAATTTCATTAAGAACGGCAGTTACCCGCCGGACGCCACTAAGAAGGATCAAATCGCTTTACGAATGTTGCCTGCGCAATACATTCTCTGTGGAGGGAAGTTGTATCGGAGGTCGCACTGCGGGATGCATAAGCTTTGTGTTAACGGCGCTGAGGCCATCAGGATAATGGAAGAAATCCACGAGGGAGTCTGCGGCCCTCACATGAGTGGGGTCATGCTCGCTAGGAAGATCCTGCGGCAAGGCTACTTTTGGTCCACCATGGAATCCCAGTGTGTGGATTATGTACGCCGTTGCCATAGGTATCAAATCCACGCCAACCTCATACACGTTCCCCCTTCTAATCTTTTTGGCATGTCATCACCTTGGCCTTTCTCCGTTTGGGGAATTGACGTTATTGGCATGATCAGGCCCTCTGCTTCAAACGGGCATCGGTTTATTTGGTGGCAATAGACTACTTCACCAAGTGGGTTGAAGCTGAATCCTACAAAACTTTAACTGCAGTTCAGGTTGCTCAGTTCATCAGGAAGAACATCATCTATCGATACGGGGTCCCTCAGGCTTTTGTGTCAGACGATGGGGTTCATTTCAAAGGCAGGGTTTTAGAGCTCTTCGATGAATTCAAGATTCAGATTCATCACTCGACGGTCTATCGCCCTCAGACGAATGGGGCAGTTGAAGCAGCCAACAAGAACGTTGAGACAATTATCAAGAAGTCCGCAGAGTCCGCCAGGGACTGGCACGAGCAACTACCTCTAGCTCTTTGGGGGTATCGTACGTCGATTCGAACATCAACAGGGGCAACCCCTTTTTCCCTAGTCTACGGGATGGAAGCTGTGCTTCCCATCGAGCTTGAGGTACCGACTTTGAGGATCATGGCTGAATGTGAACTCACGGAATCCGAATGGCTTAGTGGGAGGTTCGTTGAACTCATGCTCTTTGATGAGAGGAGGCTCCGTGTCTTGTATCATGTTCAGGGGTATCAGCGCAGAATTGCTCGGGCATTCAACAAGAAAGTGAAGTCTCATGATTTGGCTGAAAGGGATATGGTTACAAAGGAAATCCGGGCTCCCATTTTCGATCCACGTGGTAAGTTCCGCCCGAAGCGCGCGGGACCTTACATTATCAAGACCATCCTTTTGGGTGGGGCGGCTCAGCTTATTGATCTAGACGGCAACGTGTTTAACACTCTGGTCAACCTGGATCAACTTAAACGTTACTATCCTTGAGAGAAGCTCGTTGGGCCGAAAACCACAAGGGTGGGCGGTTCCAAGCAAAATTAGAGCGAGCCTGCTAGACTGAAAACCCAAGGGGGCATTTTAGGCAAAAACAAATAGGCATTCAATCAAAGCTCGCTAGACTGAAAACCTGTAAAAGGCAGTTCTAGGCAAAATTTAGAGCGCAAAAGGAGAGTCAAAATACATGAGCGAACCCTAACTTGAACTACGTTCTCACCTGATTCCCTAGCTTGGGATACGTAGGCAATCTCTCCGTGAGATTCGGTCACGATCAATCACCTTGATCCATGGTCCCAAAGAGTGCCTCGACATTCAAGCGGCGCGGTGTTCAACACTTGGACCAAAAAGGGAAAGTTCACCATTTTTCAATTTTATTCAAAACTATTATTTCTAATACATAGGCTGAGCAGAGTCCTTAAAACAATTAAGCATAAAAACAGAACGAAATGCTAGAGGCCCTCACGGGCTCACAGTTTATTCTAGATCATTGGAGTCATGTCAGAAGCCAGTTTGCATTTTGTCTTCTTGCAATGTCTTTTCTCAGCCATGCTACATAGCGGCGTTTGAGTCTTGTGCTGAAATCTTGTTCTGCTCCGCCAAGTTGTCTCAAACCCCAGTTGTGCTCATACCCTACCAGATGTTGGGCAGTGAATGCTGGAATCTGGAAATCCTCTACCCCAGCTCGATGCAGACCGTGGTTCATGCCCAATTGCCGAAGGATACGGCCTGGAATGTAGAAGGTGAAACTGGACAGCCCAGCAATCACCATCCGCTCGAAACCCGCAGAATTCAGAGCCATGTCCGGAATGTTCAAGGTTTTGTGCCGCCAGACGATTTCACGCGGAGATATCTCTCTCATGAAGGTATACCACTCCTCCGCAGACATATCTGGTTACAGCATCTCTCTCTGATGCATTCGCCCGGGCAGATGAGGCCAGTTCGCTTCAGGAGCTGCAATTAGCCCGAGTTTGTCGGATAGCCATAGCTGCACGAGCAAAAATACAAGTAAGGAGCCATATAAAACCTGAGCGAAAGAAAACAAGTAAGGAGCTCCGATATAGCCTTAGCCGAGTGTTGAGGTAAAAGCAGACTGTGTGAAAGCCGGAAAAAGGTGAGCTGAGTGAGAGTTTACCAGCAACAAGAGTGGGCTACCGCCGAATATGTCTGTTTGGCCAGCAGCCACCAAATCCAAACCCATGAGCGTTTCTGCAAGAACCATAGGAACCACGTTCCTTCTGACTCCTAGCTGGGTAGCCACATCCACCAGCGAGGGATCGGGCCGTCCATTTGGAGACACCAACAGATATGCGGCTAGTACCCCAATTGACAGAGCGAAACGGCGTCGGGCCTGCAGGGCAGTATCCTCTGGATCACTGTCAGGCCTATACCATTCCATCAGGCGCAGGACGTTTATTTGCCCACCAACCAGCAAGCTAGCAGCCGCTCCACTCGAAATGTTCAGACAGGTTTTTAGGAGCTTCGGCATACTCTTTCTATAAGGCGGCACGACAATCACGCTCGAGGCAAACCCTTGGAGGTACGCCTGGAATTCTTCTACGGTCGGGCATAGCTTGTTGTCCCCGAATCGAAACACGTGGATGTCCGGATCCCAAAACTATAGGGCCGCTCTCAGGATTTCGGGACGGAGCCTTATGCTTTTTAGGAAGCGAAAGGCGGCCAGCCCGTGAGAACGGAAGCATAGCCAGTCGCTCGCAACAAATTCTTCGAGCCACGGGCCGATTAATGTAGGGAGATGATTTGCCATTGGGAGAAGAGTATCTGAGGTTTTTCTAACTGAGGACATACTCTTCATTCAGGAGGCAACCCCTCCTTTATAGCCAAGAAAGGATAGATATCTTTTGCCTTGGATGAAATATCCATGCAAGGTGTCCTCCTTGTTCTCAAAGTTAAGGGCACACCTCTGTGATAACCCAGGAATTCCTGCACGTCCAGAGCTGGTGGCAGAGCCTGCCACACTTTAATCTCTGAATGAGTCAAGGCTGGCAGCCGTAACAGAGTCTCTCCATCGCGCGACGGTTCGGGAGTATCGCACGACTGAGTGAGTCTCGCGCGATTGTTTCACTTCCTCGCACGAGGATTCAATTTATTTCGGCCCAGAAAGACAGGCTACTGTCTTTTGGGAGGGTGGTTGGTCGCATTTTGCCTCGGGTTAGATTTTGGGATTCCGATGCTTCCAGTAGGTCATTATGGACAATTATGACTACGTCGAAGCGTCGTTTGTTCAAATCGCACATTCGGTGAAAGAATCAGTCCCTCGGGTGGATAACGTCCGGATTGTTCTTGGTCAAGGTTGTTATTTAGCCGGTCGAGCCGGGCAACGGGACATACAACTTACAAAGTAAACACTAAAAAGTAAAGGAGATAGCTCAGACGGCCTGACGGCCTCTGAGCTTCCTCCGATTACAAACTTGTTTTCTATGGGATTCAGAAATATCCCCTCAACCTTGCTTCAACTTCAGCATGAAGCCATCTCACGTAGCGGTTTTCCAGCCATGTCTTGAAGCCCGGAATTGGTCCTTTCAAAGCCCTGTTATCCCAGTTACATTTATAACATCGCAGATGCCACGAATCAAATGCGGGGATTTCAAAGTTTTCCGCACCATAGCGTTTATACCCTTGGCTTCTCCCGAGTTGACGGAGTGTACGCCCTGGAATGTAAAAGGTGAAGCTTGTCAAGCCAGCGATTACCACCCTGCTGAATCCAGCCGAATTGATCGTCATTTCAGGAAGGTTTAGCCAAGGACATCTCCAGACTATGTCTTCAGATTGCATGTCATTCAGAAATGCGAACCATATCTCCACTGTCAACTCAGGAAATAGCATCGGTCTGTCAACCAAGAGCCTGGGGAAGTCTTCAAAGCCAGCCTGTGGCACTTCCAAAACTCCCACTTTGTCCGACAGCCAGAGCTGCGTGAGAGTAGAAGACAAGTTAAAAGTCGGATACAATCTACGTGTCCGGATAAAGTGCAAAAGATGAGTTGAGTGAGAACCTACCTAGAGCAGGATAGGATATCCACTGAATGAGTCTACTTGCCCGAGCTTCACCATATCTAAGCCAAGAAGTGTTTCTGCTAAGACTATGGGCATGATATTTTTCTGGGCATCCATTTGTGAGGCTATGCTCACCAGTTTGGGACTCACCTTTTCAACAGGGATCAACATATAAGCAGCCAGCGCGCATATGGACAACACAAAGCGTCTGTGAGCTTCCCCTACATAATCTCCCAGGGCTCCCTCGGGACCATATAGTTCAATCAGACGAATGATGTTGAGTGCTCCATCTTGGATAATACTTGCCGTCAATTCCCCGGGTATGTTGAGTTTTGCCTGAAGAATCTGTGCCATGTCCTCTTGAAATGGCAGAACTGCAAGGGCATCTAGATTGGCAAAGCCTGGGACGTACGCTTGGAATTCTTCCATAGTTGGGCACATCTCGTCTTGATGAAATCGGAAGACATGCACAGCTGGGTCCCAGAAGGCCAACGCAGCTTGGAGAAGCTCAACGCACGGTTGACTGAGTCGGAGATCACGGATTGAGGATAGGCACCTAGACCGGGGGCTCTCCCAATTTATGGTTTCGGCCCTCATTAGCCAAGGGTCGAGTACTTCCATCAACGAATCTTCCATTTTGGGGTGAGAGAGGGTATGCTCTACATTACCCCTAATGCCTTCTTCTTATGGGCAAAATATTGAAAATATCATCCTCAATTTTCGTGCCGGAGGATAGGATTGAGGCTTAGGTGTTCTACCACCTTGCCATGCAAGGACATCCTCCCCTGAAACCACAGAGTAGCCTGCAAGACGTAGGGAAGATGCTAAGGCTTCAAACAATGATTTGGTCAAACAAGAACGGCTTGGTAGGGTCTGACTGTCGCGCGACTATTCCAAATCATCGCGCAAGAGAGCTTCCCTCACGCGATGGTTCCAAACCCTCGTGCAAGGGTTTGTCTGCAGTTTTGACAGTTTTCAGTAGCTACTGTCCAGTTTTGGTCACTTTGAGTTCTAAGGGTACTTTTGCACTTTTGATGATTCCAGCAAGTCATTATGGGCATATGTGACTGTATCCAAGCATCGGATTCGGAATGTCGCGTTTAACAAAGTTTTTGGACCCTCGACGGCCTATTTCAAGTTCAAATCAAGGTTTCGAGAGGCCAAAACCCGTTCTAGAATTTTAGCCGAGGTTGGTCATGCTATACTGGTCACTTGGACCTTATGTGACTGTATGGAGGTGTCGGTTTCAGTCCGGGACATAATTGAGTCATGTTTGTCATGTTATGTCGTTTTTGCGTCGTTTTTTAGCGTTTTCGTGTCTTAGTCACTTTTCGAGGTATTTCCTTCAATTCTGTCAATTGGAACAAGTCATGTTAGGTATACTTGGTTTTGTATGAGAGTCAGTTTTGTTTGGATCGGGTTATTTTGAATTTTGGCCGATGAATGCCCATTTTCTTGTATCCTCGTATCCTAGCCGTATCCTGGGGTATATTTCCGTTTTCTTTGCAGTTTGGTCGCATTTTGTGCATTCACGTGTGTTTGTGAACATTTTGGTGCATTGCCAATGCAAGTTTTGGTATTAGTGTTTGGTTTTACTTTCTCTTGGTCATAACGAGAAACAATAAACTTGAAAATGCGATTTTAAAGCTAAACCGTGATATATCCAGGTCAACAAAAAGAACTACTGTATCTGTGGCACATCGGCCAATCAAAAGCTGTCAAAGCGGTTAGGGCACAAGCGCCCGCTAATCAAAGGCACGCAGGCCTACAAAATCGGTGTCAGCAAAGCTATCTACTGGGGCATGCAGGCCCAAATCAAAAATCAAAAGTAAAAGGGACGTCGCGGTGGTCTACAGCGCTATCCAAACTAGTTGTCGCTCTCCGCCTGCTCCCGGGGATCGTCCTTATATGGGGGATCATCAATAGAGTCGTTGGAACCACTGCTAGAAGAGGGACGTCGCTCTTCCTCTTTCTTCTTCTTCCTCCTCTTCTCCCTCCTCCTCTTCCTCTTCTTCTTCCTCTTCTTCTTCCTCTCCCTCCTCCTCTTCTTCCTCGGGAGGGTCTGACAAGATCAATCGCCTCTTGCGGCGGACCGGCTCCTCTTGTGTCGGCTTCCCTCGCGTCGGCTTCTCTCGCATCTTGATCTGGTATTGTAGCTCGGCATGTCTAACGGCCTGCCTAGCAGCCTCCCTACCCGCAGTAGCTGGCTGCGAACTCCTGGTCTGTCGCCGCAAAGTACTGGCTGGAGCCGTGGGTTTCTTTGCCACCATCTTCTTCGATGGCGGATCTCGCGCGCTCTTCCTCCTAGGATTCATCCTCCCTTGTGTCTGCATTGTCATTTCATTTCAAAGCATGAGTATACATTGTACATATTGTGTTTCATATATTGAAAGCAGGTACATTCTATGACCGAAAGCAGGAATGTATCGAAAGCATCAAAAGTAGGAATGTATTGAAAGTAGGAATGTATCGTTTATGTACCTATTTCCTCTGAACAACGGCTGGCTGAGTCGGCTGTGGTGTCGGTGCTGGGTAGTGCAGCTCTAGTGGCATGCCGCTCGCCGCTCTTCTCACTACATTCTCCAAGGCTAGCATACGCCGCACGGCCTCATTTACCCATTCTGTCGGCACCTGCGTACAAATTGAGCTTATCAGGTCAATCAATAGTAATTCAAGCATATTGAGCTGAAAAACAATAATGGAAGTTGAGTCTTACCGGCACGGTCACAGGGGTGGGCTCCACTCTCGCAGGTGCTAACTGTAACTCTGCGGGATTCCCCTGGCTGTCAACCACAGGAATCCTCCAAAGCAGCTCAGGAGGTCCACCAACTACAGGTCCGCCTAGGCCTCGCCTCACACGGCCTTCGCCTCCTCTCTGTCTCTCGCCAGCAGCTCTCCTCTCCTCAGCAGGTCCTGTGGCCTGGCTCCGCACCTCTCTAAGGCCACGGATCCCAAGCGGGCCCGCCAGGAAGTCTCTCTGGTAAACAGCATAGTCCCTTTCAGGACGCAGGTAGTGTGCCAACTCGGTGTCCGGCCGCGTATACCTCTCCAGCTCAGCTCGTGTGTACCCTCCCGTGTGTGAAGCCCGGGGCGGAAGTGGCCCTGGCACCTGGAACTCAAGATGGCCAAGTGACTGGCGTGTCACCCGGTCTCCCAAGTACCACTGCCAACCAAAGGCAGACACTAACAGCACCCTGCTGGCCGTAACAGCTCTGCTCCTAGCCAAGTACTCTGGCTCTGGCCCCGCTCCTCTCCAAGGATCCCAGTTGATCTGCAGTTAAGACAAGCAGGCAATGTAGGTGTAGACACCCCAATTTGGACTCTTCAAAATTCCATGATTTGTGGCCCGGAGGCTCCCCGATGATGACTTTGGATTAAAACAAGCCTTGTACCAATCGAGACTTTGCTCCTTGAAAGATTTGAAAAGGGAATAAAAATGGTCAAAAGCATTTCCAAGCGCTTGGGAGCAGTCCTGAGCGCTCAAAACCATTTTCCAAAACCTCTGGCCTGGCTCCCTCTCGAGCACTCGAGAGTGAAGTCCCAAGCGCTCAAGACTGATGTGTTGCCCAATGGATGGCAGTATCACCCACTATCCATGCAACTCATCATTACCACCATCTTGAGCCGGCTGATGATTCAGTCAACACTCAACCTCTGGTGGCAGAGATCTTCAGGCCAAGGATTTTCCCATTTTAAAATGTTTTAGTCAAAACCATTTGATTTTGAAAACTATAGGTTATTTTGCCTATAAGTACAACTGGTCTTCAGCTGGGTTTGGGGGCTGCGAAATTTCCTCTCTCTAGGAACCCCCTTCTCTGCTCTCTCTCTCTCTCTCTTGTTCAAAGCAAGAACTTCTCAAACTCAAACTCCAACTTCAAACCTCAAAAGCTTTCAAAAGATCATCAAGGAAAATGCAGGAAATCCAGAACACTCCTAGCTTCTGATTTCTTGTATTCTCCTTCCTTCATCCACTTTTCAAAAGCCAGTCAAGAAGCAAAGCACTCACTAAAGGTAGAAATTTCTCTACTTTGATCACAAACCAAAGAGGCTGTTTTTCCCTTCTGAGGGGGGTCTCTCAGCCTGACCCAGTCTTCAATACTGGGTGCATGGTTGAGAGACCTTAGTGTAAAAGCAAGAGCAATGGGGTACAAAAAATGTTTTATCAAAACCCTTATTGGAAACACTCTCGAGCGCTCGGGACTGTTCCCAGTTTCATGCATGGTTCTTTGTCACACAGTAGGCTGGGAATGAGGTGCACTCTTAAAAGAAGTGGTTTCATTTTGGCATGCATGCACAGAAAATCATTTTCCCCTAAAACAGAAGTGTTTCTTACAAATTTCATGTAAGAACAAGGTTTTCCAAAGTTTAAAATAAGATTTTCTCTTGTTAAAGAACTAGACAAATGTGACTGCATGATAAAACGATTTCATTTTCCATTTGAGAGCAAGCTGACATGTAGCTCACTCCCAAGCGCTCTGAACCATTCCCGAGCGCTCGGGAGTGTGTGCATGTCTTGGCATTTCATTTTCCCCAGCTTGTCGTGTTGTGTACCCTTCTGCATGCATAGGTGTAGCCATTCGCTCATTTAAGTTTGTAGATCTAATCTCGTCAAGGCAGGGATGCATGATCTGAAAGATTGAAGGCTTAGCTCAGTCTTTCAAGTCCTCTACTGAGCTAGTAGTGTACTTAATAACATTTCAGTTCCCATTTTAGCATTATATTCTGCCTGTGCTAACAAGTTTTGCAGGTTGAGAGTGTCAATACTCCCAAGCGCTCGGGACCACTCCCAAGCGCTCGAGAGTGAATACAATAACAGGGCTGCATTTTCAGTTATCTTGCATATTGCGCATGGCTATTTCACCCTCTACTGTACACATGCACCAGTATACACCTCTTATTTGGTATAACTATGGATATCTGCTAGTTGTTAAATGAAACAAAATCCCTTTTAAAAATCCCACAAATGTTTAGTAGAGACCGATTTCGAATCGGGCAAGGGGGGTGCCGTAAAACCCTTCCCCTCTCGTAACATGGCTTCCGGACCCTCAAAACGATCTCTGGTTTTCAACTCCAAATCAATCATTTTCGAAACAAAACGGTTTCTCGGGTGATATACCACAAATCCGGGTGGCGACTCTTCAAACACCAAACGATTTTTCGAATCGATTTTAAAACGGCACGAGGCGCGCAATTTTTCCAAATTGGGCCGCCCCGATCTCAACCCAGGGCTGTGGTAGCCCACAGTAGGCAATTGATCAGCGACAGCATTGAAATCAAAGAAAAGAGTGCATATTGGAGGTTTCATGTTCTATGTCATACCTGTGAAGCCCTAAGCTCGTCCAAGTACAGTCTGAAGGCATTGAGGTCGCCTCCCCTCCTTCTTCCCCATGTTGGACTTGCTCCATATCAGCGCGCGGGGGAGGGTGCTCAGGTCTGGATGCTTGCATTGTGGCGGATACATCCGCAATACCTCGTAAGCCCAAAGCTGTGCAATGTTTAGACAAATACAAACATTAGTCACAGGATATGCAATATCTGAAATTGAAGTAGTCAAGCGAGCTAAGCAATCAAATAAACAAGCATAATTGAAATTGTGTTGTGCAAAGGGCTAGAATTGTACCTCCCAAGCTCTCCAGTAACCAACAGTGCTCTAACCCGTCCTCGACGAGTCGCCGAAGAAGTGGTAGGCTGTACTCAACGCCGCACCGCCCCAGTCGAAGCGTGAGGCTGCCCTCAAGTCCCTCAACGCCGGCAGGTAAGAGAGATGCACTTTGCTCCGCCTGTTTGGGTACAAAGTGGCACCAAACAGGTATAACAAGTACGCCCGGGCCATCTGCTCCGCCTCACGGTCATTGGTCACCTTCTTCTGCAAGTACTTTGTAAATTGGTCGTACCGCGCCATCCCCTCCTCGATCTTGGGTGCCTCACCCAGAAACCACTCCAGGGCCACTCTGTCCTCCTGGATCCCCGAGTCAAACGAGATAGGCTCTCCTCCAACCCTTAGCCCGGTGATCACCGCGAAGTCCGCAGGCGTCATCGTCATCTCCCCGGGAGGTAGGTGGAAGGTATTGGTGGTATCCCTCCACCTCTCTGCAAGCGCCACCAAGACCGCGTGATCGGCTCTCGCCCGTGTCAGCGTCCGTACAAACTCTCCAAAGCCCGCCTCATCTACTAACCTCCTCACCCTCTCTGGTAAAGCCTCGTACAGCTCCAAGGACCTACACGCGCCCCCAAAGCCGCGGATGTCCCTCTGACTCGCTCCCGCCTGTTTTAAATGCAAAGACAAGCAGCAAAAGGGATTATCAGTATACAGGGATTTTCAAGGTCTAGGTAATCAATGAAGCCTACAACGTACGTTTGGGCTCAAGCTGTTACACACAGGATGTAGGGGATATCTCGTCATGCCATGATTCAACCTGGGAGTGTGGTGTGTTGTTCTAGATTCCCGTGCATACGGAACTTTCATTTTCAAGTTCTAGGTAATCAATGAAGCCTATGGTGTAGGGTTGATTCAAGTTACTACATGCAAGGCTTACGTCACCAACGGTATCGTTTTGGCATGGTTTGGCTCGTGAGCATCGCATGCAATTCTAAGTTCAAGTGTCTTCAAGCGAGTATTGAAATCTAGCTACAAAAAGCATGATATCCAAATTGGATTACAAAGGGAGTTTTTCTGGGAATGTACCTCCATCCAAGTGCTAGCAATGTAGGCCCGGGGGTCTCTCAACACGAGCTCGTCATCATAATCCCTTTGTAGCGGTGCGTAAGCCGCAAAGCCCGACGGCACGAACAAGTGTGGTGTGGGAGGCACATACGCCTCCGCTGAAAAACCAGGGCGTGTCATATCTCTCGCCTCTGCCACTGATGTCACTCTAGGCCCCTGCGCGTCCACTCCGGCCCTCTCCTCGGCCTCAATGTCCCTCAAAGGCTCCTCCCTCTCCTTTCTCTCTCTCTCGGCCCTCTCCGCGGCCTCTGACGCCTCAATAGCCCCGGCTCTATCCTCTCTGGCCTTCAAGACCAACTCCCCGATTGCGGGGTTGTCCTCAAGAAGCCTCGCCAATGCCTCGTCACTCAAGAACTCGGCAACGTCGTGTTTTGTGATCAGTCTATGGCTCGATGACGTCGCCAAGGGACGAAACAATATATCCTCTTCCCGGTAGGGCACCTCCGTGGTCCCTTCTTCCTCGACAGCCCCTTTTCCCCTTGACGGATCCCTTGGCGGCGACCCGGTCGGCTCAATGCCATCATCTCCGGCCCCACAGCCACTGTTATCTCCAGCTTCAACCCTCGCGCGAGGCTCCTCCTCTGTCGCGCGAGGCTGCTCTCTGGTACCAATGTCTCCTGCGACGTCTGAGCTTACCCCATTCACCACCGACCCTTCCACGGCCATGCTTGGGTCTAGTGGCTGAACAATGGGCCCTACTGCCCCAGATTCGTCTATCGCGCGAGCCTCCGGCTCCATCGCGCGACTGTTCTGGCCATCTCCGGTCTCCTGCTCGCGGCCCTGTTCTTCACTGCCGCCGCCTGAAACCTCTGCACCGGCCTCTGCGATGGCCTCCACTGGTGTTTGATCCCCTGTTTCAACACTCATTGGCCTTCCTCGGTCCTTCGGTTGATCGATAACGTTGCCGCCACCTCCATCGCCATCGTGGTCTGCCATGTTTGCATGGGTGTTTTTGATTTTGTGGATGGATCAAGGGTTTCGAGGAGGATTTGGGAAGGGATGAGGATTTGAGAAGGTTTTGGAGATTTTGAAAATGGGAAACTGCCTGGTACTATTTTCTGTAACGTCCCCGCGGTGTTTAAACGATTGAAACAGGTTTGGGCCGGGTCCGGGCCTGTTCAGATCCAAGCCCTAACCACAAACCATCGCACGATGGTACCGAAGCGTCGCGCGACACTTTGTTTTGGGCCTCAGGCCCAGTCCAGGTTCTAAGCTTGGCCCGATCTTATTTACCCCTCTTTTGGGTCTATAATAAATTCGAAGATCATTATGGAAGTTTTTGCTTTCATCCCGAAGAATTTTATATCCCCAGCAGTGGTCCGCCCGCAAATCAGCGACGATCCATCCGTCCAATCTCAATTCAGCGACGATCCTTCCGTCCAATCTCAATCAGCGACGATCCATCCGTCCAAATTCAAATCAGCGACGATCCATCCGTCCAATCGCAAATCAGCGACGATCCATCCGTCCAAATTCAATTCAGCGACGATCCATCTGTCCAATCGCAAATCAGCGACGATCCATCCGTCCGATCTCAATTCAGCGACGATCCATCCATCCAATCACAAATCAGCGACGATCCATCCGTCCGATCGCAAATCAGCGACGATCCATCCGTCCAAATTCAATTTTTTCAGCGACGATCCATCCGTCCAATCGCAAATCAGCGATGATCCATCCGTCCGATCTCAATTCAGTGACGATCCATCCGTCCAATCGCAAATCAGCGACGATCCATCCGTCCAATCACAAATCAGCGACGATCCATCCGTCCAAATTCAATTCAGCGACGATCCATCCGTCCAATCGCAAATCAACGACGATCCATCCGTCCGATCTCAATTCAGCGACGATCCATCCGTCCAATCGCAAATCAGCGACGATCCATCTGTTCCATCTCAATTCAGCGACGATCCATCCGTCCAAATTCAATTCAGCGACAATCCATCCGTCCGATATCAATTCAACGACAATCCATCCGTCCAAATTCAATTCAGCGATGATCCATCCGTCCGATCTCAATTCAACGACGATCCATCCATCCAAGTTCAAATCAGCGACGATCCATCCGTCCAAATTCAAATTAGCAACGATCCATCCGTCCAATCTATCTTTTGGTGCACGGTATTTTTACATACTAGTTTGCATTTTCCATTTAATCGGCTTTCGGGCGGATTTGGTGGGTGTCTAAAAATCTTTGACGTTACCCGTACCAGTCAATGGTGCTCCACGTGCCGTCAAAGAGGGACTACTGTAGACACCCCAATCTGGGTCTCCCGTTTGTTTTACTTTATTTTTCAGTTTCTTGTTTCCCCGATGATGAGATCGGATCAAACAGGCTTGAGTGTGGAATGGATTGGACTTGGAACCCTTCTTGAACCCTTTGAATCCTTTTTGAACCCCTAAAGCCTTCAGTCGTAACCCTAACCGAAGGTTGACCATCGCGCGATACTTCTTGTTCCTCGCGCGATAGTCAGCTTGCCAGGTGTTGGTCAAAGTCAAAGTTTGACTGTTGACCCTCGCGCGATGGTCTTAAACCCTCGCGCGATGGTTCTACCTGTCCCCATCACCTTTGTCCAGCTGGATTTTGTGATGATCAGTGGCCACATGGGCTGGAACCCCGTTTTCTCTGGTTGAACAGCGTTCTAGCAGGTTTTGGAACACTCACCCTCACACCCTCACAACAACTCCACCACCTTGGTGGCTAGCCTCTCCACCAAGCAAGGTTGACCAGCCTTGTTGGCTGGTCTTTGAGCCAAGTTTTGCACCAACCTAGCCCACTCACTCCTCCTATATATACCCCCATTGGTTGTTCTTCCAAGGGGTTACAAAAATTTCAACAAGAAAGAGTTATCAAATCTAGCACAAAGTTACTAACCCAAACCACACTTCCTAATCTTTCAAACTAGTGTTCTCCATACACTCATTTGCAAGGCTACACCATTTGATCCAATCCATTTCAAAAATCATTCAAGCAAAAGGTATAAAATTTTACCTATTCCTGTTTTGATCCCTGAGGGGGGCTGGCAGGGCCAAGGCTGGTAATCAATACCAGTCCTGGCCCTAAAGTCAGCAGAGTTACAAGAATTTGTAACCAGTTAAACCCTCGCGCGATGGACCCGAACACTCGCGCGACAGTTCTGTCTGCAAGAGATTGGTCCACGTGGGGAAGGGATGCTGGTTATTTCTTGTTTTTATTCATTGAGCATGCATGTTATGGTCTTTATCTCGATGTATAGATCACTGTTATGCATGTTAAAACAAGTTCAGTTCCTTGGTTCTTTATTTTAGTTAGTTTGTATTGCCCTTGGGATATTCCTGAACCTCTCAGAATCCCAAACATGCAAAGCAACTCTTGGAAGTCCAGTCAGAACCCTCGCGCGAGTATTTCACTCTGTCGCGCGATGGTCCACTGATTTCCAGTGGCTGCCCTTGCATGGCCAACTTGGTTTTAAATGGTCCAGTTCTTAGCTTGCTGCTTCAGTTAGTTTGGAATGCCCTTGGGATGTCTCTGAATATGTCTCAGAGTCCCAAGCATGAAAAGCAATTCCTGGAAGTCTAGTTAGAACCATCGCGCGGGTATTCCACTCTGTCGCGCGATGGTTCACTGATTTCCAGTAGTGGCCCTTGCATGGGCAACTAGGCCTTTGGCCTCTGCTTATTTACCCCACTGTTTAGGGGCTGTCTTTCCATTTGCTTCTGTTGGCTTGTAATATTTATTTATTTTCAAGTACTTGTAAACTGCTTGGTTTGCCTCCTGGGTGTGCACTGGTCCTTCCAGAGCCCAGAAAGGGATAAAGTTCAAACTGTTGGTAAGGCATCAACACTCGTGCGACGGTATGGAAGTATCGCGCGATGGTTCCCTTGCATGCAGGTTGATCCATGCATGCAAGTTGGCTATTGCTTGTGATACTCCCATGTCAAAGCACTGTTTTGGTGTTTTACTGATATTTTGAATTTTGTTCCATTTATTACTTGGTATTTCATCCATCCATGCTATCTATCACATCATTGCAAAACGTGTTACAGTTTTAATCCCCGTTTAACTGTTCCCCCGCCCTAATTGGCTAAAATCTGGTTAATAAAAGAAGAATCGTAAACATTTTCAAAATGCTCAAGTAGAGACCGATCTCCGGATTGGGCGAGAGGGGTGCCTTAAAACCCTTCCCCTCTCGTAACCTGGCTCCCGAACCCAGATATGGTTATGATGGACTGGTGCCTTCACTTTTTCAAATCAAATAGCGCGGCAGGTGCTTCGAAATACGGTTCCTTGGGTGTTGGACCTTCAAAACCCGAGTGGCGACTCTATATTTTTGAGCGCTTGCCTCTCCGCTCGCGCTCCCTCGATTCCCGCGAGGGCCTTGCCTCGAAAGTTGTCGGAAGGGGAACGGAATCCCTTCTCCGAGGGCATGCTGCCCACACATACTCAGGGTCACACAAGACTTTAGCTTGTATAGCCCAAAACTGTCTTTGAAAACAAGCAGGAAAGTAGAAGGTAACTTGAGTTATACCAATCACCGCTACGCCAAAATGGTTCATGGTACTTATAGTCATGCACTCAACACCATACCAGGGGCAAACCCATTGAATTCGATCGCCCTTGCGAGTCTCCATCCATGCTATCCAAGCAGCCTCAGTTGGAAACTGTCTAGTCACATGACGCTCCATACAGTGGTCTGAACTATAGGGAAGCTGCTCCGGCACATCCCATACCCTCAGCTTCTCAAATAACCATACCCGTAGAAAACAAGGGAAAATTACGAGTTGTGAGAACACATGAGTCAAAACAAAAGAGCGATGAGTGGAAAGATAACTTGGCAATAAACAAGTAAAGAGCGAACCTGTAGTAACAAAGGACTGCCTGAGAACTGGGCTGTTGGATTACCCTTCACTGCATCGAGACCCATCAAGGTATTTGCCAACACTAAACCAGCAAAACCTACACGATTTCCAATCTGTTGAGCGAAATCAAGCAGTGTAACGACCCTGATTTTTGGTCAGTAAAAATTTCTTTAAAAAATTGAATTTTATTAATTGGACTTCTTTTAAAATTTCTTTTTAATACCCAAAAATCCGTCGTTACTAAATTCTAGACTTATTAAATTAGATTTCTTCACTCCGAGCAATAAGGTCATTTTCTAAAGACAAGTGTCTGGTTTATTTTCCTAACTATTAAGGTAAAGTCTTAGAATCCCATTTCTTGGCTAGAAATCTTACTTAGCGAGCCTAGTTAGCTTCTAACCAATTCATTGAGGAAACCTAACTACCAATTACACTTCCAACCCTAATTGAACCTTCTGAACCTTTCCAAACCCTAAAGGAACCCTTTGGACCAAAGTCATCCTTGACCTTTACCCATTGGACGATAAATGCTAGGGAAATCTTTATCCATTGGACAATAGGCTTTCCACCTAAGTTATTTTATTAGATTTGACCAAGGTACACTTATATAGTATTATATAGGCCTATGTACACATGTTTGGAAGATGTATATATAATATTCCAATATTATACTTTACTCTTTTACCCATCGGTCCATAGAAGTTAGGGAAAATATCGCCCATTGGTCCATAGCTTAGTCTTTCTACCTAGTACAAGATCTATTAGTTTAATAGATTCACCATGAGTCATTATACTTATATAAATAGCATAGTACTTTCCATCCATTACCCATTGGATAATAATGGTTAGGAGAATTATGGTTCATTGGACAATAAAGTCTAGTCAAGCCATAGTACTAGGTTTTATTAGTTAATTGCTTATTAGATATGATGTGTACCTATTTGCTTAAAGTATTAGATATGTATATGTCATCATAGGATTCTAAGTACTAGAATATAGTTTATAAGTACAACATGTGCCAATTAGGCTTATTCTATTAGGAATTTTGACCTAAAAATCTAGGAAGATCATGTAAGTAGTAGTGTACTTTGTATTCTTTCACATATACATATTTATATTAACCAAAGAGAGAGAGAGAGAGAGAGAATCCGAGAGAAAGGGAGAGAGAGAAGCTGAGAGAGGGAGAGGGAGAGAGAGAGAGATAGGAGAGGGGAGGAGATTGATGTGTACTAGCCCTAGATTTTCTTCTACCAAATCCTAGTTATGTATACATATAAGTACTTGTACTTATGGAGGGAGAGATATAGAAGATATGAGAGAGATATGGAAGGACAAGATTTCTTACAATGCAATCTCTTACTCTTTCACAAGTCAATCCACCAACCTTTGTCCTTACTATATATATATATACATTGTACAAAGAGAGAGAGAGAGAGAGATAGAGAGAGGCCGGGAGAGAGGGAGAGAGAGATTGTGTGATGTGTGCAAGTGTACTCTTAAATTTAGTCAAGATCTTTGGCCATCATCCTACCTCATCCAAGTAACATCAAATCTAGTCATTCTATTAACCATTGGATAACAAATGTTAGGGGAAAAATTGTCTCTTAGATAATAGACCAACCTTTGGCTATAAATAGCACCCATTCCTTCCCATTTCAACTCACACCTTCATTTCTTCAACTTCTCTCTCTAGAAAGATTAGTGTTCTTGCTTGTTCTTGAGTTTCTTCTTGAGTTCTTCAAGAAACTCATCCAAGACCGCCACTATACCGCCACCCGACCACCCTTTCGATCCAAAAAGTTTAGTAGTATTAGTCAAGATCTAGTTTCGAGAGAAACCCTTTCTCTTTCGAAGCTACCGGAAGCCTACCGTAGGAAGTTACTCCGTCCGACCGCCGACATACCGTCTTTACTCCGTAGTCATCTCTACCGCCAAGAAGAACGGTAGATTTTCCTTATCTACTACTCATACGTATATGTAGAATACCCCTACTTACTTTACTCTAAGTATACTGTTTATTGTTGAAACGCAAGTAGTAGAATTTTCCGTAGTATACAATAAACATGTGTTGTTTTGAACTTTCGAAAGAGAAGAATGAATTTTGAAAAGATAACGTTAGCTGTTTAACTTGAAATATTCGTATTTTGATCTTAGAATGGTTATGAGCATGTATACGTGTTTACTTGTCTTACTTGATGAATGTGTGATAAAGCATAAGTGGTTTTCCACTCCAAAGGCGTCCGTACATGTGACGTTATGCTTAAGTGTGATTTGAGCATGATGATGTGTTAATATGAGCATGCTATCTAATATAGAGTTGGAAGTCCTTGTTAGTTTAGTTTCAAGATTACGATAAATGAAAAACGTTCACTTTTGTGGAAGTCTTACTGCGGAGTCTATGCATGAGAACGAGACACGGAAATTGAGAAAATAGAAACATGATGCCTAGGGTGTGGTTAATAAAAAGGTGTGTTTTGGAAAAAGGAAAGTGTTTGAAAATCGCAATGTAGCCGGACTTGCCCATTGTGGGAACGACGTGTTTGAAAAAGAGAAATGTTTTTGGAAACCGCAATGTGGCCGGACTTGTGTAAAAGAAAGATTTGTGACATTGGATAAAATATTTTTGAAACTACATTGTCGCCGTTTACCCGATGGGAGTTGTGTGTGTGTGTTCCAATGGAAATCCGTGGTGGCGGAACCATTGTGAGGCTGTGTGTGTTCCAATGGGAATCCGTGGTGGCGGAACCATTGTGAGGTTGTGTGTGTTCCAATGGAAATCCGTGGTGGCAGAACCATTGTGAGGTTGTGTGTGTTTCAATGGAAATCTGTGGTGGCGGAACCATTGTGAGGTTGTGTGTGTTCCCATGGGAATCCGGAGCGGCGGAACCATAGTAAGGTATGGCTTGGTTATCCGTGGAGAGGAGCCACTGCTAATGTGTGCCAATGGGAACCCGGCGCGGCGGAACCATTGTGAGGATACTCGGGAACCCGGCGCGGCGGAACCGAGGTTGGGTGTGTTAAAATGGTTTTGGAAGTGTTAATGAAAAGTGAAATGGTGACACGGTCTACGAAACGCTGCGTAGGAGAAACTCTGATGACACGGACACTTACGCTAGTCGAGTAATGATTATGCATGTGTTGTTATTATTTGGATATATGTGTGCTATGTGACTTGCTATGTGTAAGTTAAGGGTTAGTGGGTATAGGATTATTCTGCTGAGCTCTCGTAGCTCATGGTGTTACCTTTGGTGACCCTGACATATTATATCGGTGGCGACGCTGGTATAATGTGTCAGACTTTGTAGATGATCAAGGTGAGTTGTACACCTTGGAGGCCCTTGGAGCAGAAGAGCTAGCTAGGATGGAGGAGCAAGCAGAGCTGTAGTTAGGAACCCTAGATTTTCCTTTCCTTTTTGTAATGAAGGCACTCTGATGGGAATTATGATGTAATAATGAGCCAGACTCTCTTTTAATATTCAATAAAATTGTCCATTTAACGTACCCAAAAATCAGGGGCGTTACAAGCAGCATGGAATCAGCATGGCCAGAGGAGGGGCCAAGCAAGTGATAATGGAGAAGACAGACGCACAGCGCATGAAAGCACGCTTTCTGTTGAGAAACCTGGCGATGAGCTTCAGCTGCACCAAAACGCTGAACAAGTTGTAGGGTTTCCAACCTTCCATTCACCATGTAGAACCTGACTTCGTGTTTCTAAATTTGGAGCAGAACCTTCAAAAGGTTGCCACAATTGAACAAAGGGTTAGGGATAATGAGACCTTTTCTATCCGAATGCCCCATGATAGCAGCAAACTCCTCGATGACAGGACACAATTCCTCTCTTCTAAATCGAAAGACATGATGAACAGGATCCCACATGATGGTGGCCACACGGAGAAAAGCAAAATTCACAGGAATTTGGCGAAGGGAGAAGAGGAAGTCCATACCAAAGGACTTAAAGTGAAGACGGTCGAGGCCATTGAAAGAATCCAGCCACTAATCAAGGACTGGTTGTGCCATATGTAAGAAACTGCTGCTGACAAAGCTATCAAGTTTGTAGAACGCGTACTTATAGGCTAGGTTGAGTCCTAGTTCGAATCGGAATCGGATTCTAAATCCGTATCAATCAAGTCGGTCTCTCGGCCGGCACTTCGATATAACGGCCGTAGGATCAATTCCCCGGCCCATGAAAATAAAGGCTAACTCAAAGTCAACCCCAGGAAAACGAATCGATCACTCGGCCGCCTAATCAATGGCTCAGCCGCCAAAACGACCTATTTACAGAGAAGTTCCACGATTTTGTCCAGTTCATCGAAATACGAATTTCATACTAAACAAAACGGCACAAAAGCAGTATGCACAATCACATATTGGAGCAAAAGATTTTGTTTCATATAACAAAAACATTTTACATCACAAGGTGGATCATCCCACATTTTCTAAACGAAACTATACATTGGTTTCCTGTTAGACTAACCTATGCAAGAAGAAAAGCAGAAAAAAACAAAAAAAGAAGGAGAAGAGGATGCCGAATCCTCTGGTGGTCCGAACACCAGAGACTAGCTGCAAAAAGGGAGAAGACACCCGAGGGGCGACGTATACTAGAGAAGTACTGTGGTGCAGAAGAGACACCACATGGCCCAGAAAAATCTTCATACTGCGTACAAGCGCCGCCCCAGGAGTTCCGCATCACGGAAGCAAGCCCCCCATGCGAGGGTCCCTAATCAAGCATCAAGACACGACCAAGAACGGCCTCCTTCCACAATCATTGGTCGTACCCATGCATCGCCCATTGATCGGGATCCAAGAAGAAGGAGAAAGTTGAGAAGGCAAAGGGTCCTCGGAGGAGTTCTCGGATGTGGAGAGAGCGAAGAGAGAAGAGGAGAAAATGAAATAAAAATGCCTCGGCCTCGACCTTTTATAGGGCTCTGGAAATCGAACGATTACACGGCCGGTTTACCGATAACTCGGCCGACATATCAATTGATCGGCCGCGATATCTATCTCTTGGCCACCACATCGATTTCCTACAGCGATATCAGATCTTGTTCAATGCACCAACTTAAGTTCTGGGTCCATGAACAATAGAAGCAAAGATCAAATCAGCCTTGGGGGCATTTCCGAGCAATATGGTCAGAACTAGCCTTATGGGCATGCCCAAGCATAAAGAAACTCTCTCTACGTAACAGCAAGCTCACAACTACTGGTCGCTTGACCACCAAGGATTACCAAACCCGAGCTCTTGCTCCATGCCCGCCTACAACAGTCAAGCTATTCCGTCATCGGCAGTTCTAAGCCCACTCAGCAGCTCCAAGCTCGCTACCTCAGCAGCACCATACTCCTTGCACTATCAAGTTACTCAGCGGCTCTATGCCCGTGCTTGCCATCTCAACAACCCCCACCTCAGCAGCACCCCGTGCTCAATAGCTCCATACTCGAGTCCCAACATCTCCATATCCAGCAGCTTCGGAAACTCAGTGGCTCTATGCCCATGCTCATTATCACCTAGCATGTAACAACTTCGATTTTTAGTAAATAAAAATCTCGTTGTAATATTCAAAAATCCTTTATTTATGGCTTATAATTTCCTTTTAATTCTAGTAATTCGTCATAATTAGATTTAAGACTTGTAAAATTCAATTTCATCACACCAGGCAATCTAGTCATTTTCTAAAGACAAGTGTGCTAGTATATTTTCCTAATAATTGAAACAAAGTCTTAGATTATATTTCTTGACTAGAAATCCTACTTGGCAAGTCTAGTTAATTTCTAACTGGCTAGTTGAAGCAACCGAACTACCAATCCACTTAGTTACATACTTCCAACCCTAGTTGAACCGTTTCAATCTTTCAAACCCTAATGGAACCTTTTGGACTTAGATAATTATTATTATATACATATACATACACATATATATAGGTATTCATTGACTAGTCAAAGATATCTATGCTAGATTTGTTAAGTACATGTATATAATTATATATAGGTATATATACACATGCCTAAAGGACATATAGGTATTATTCAAGTATATATTACCTCACCCCTTTAACCATTGGTCAATAACTACTAGGGAAAATATTACCCATTGGATAATAGGGTTAGTCTTACCAACAAGTACTAGGATAGACTAAACAAATCATTTCTTAGATTCACCATGTGATTGTATACTTAAACATATATATATATATACCATAGATTTATTACCAAAGATTCACAAATTAAGTACATTAATATAAAAATACTATAAGAACATGTGCCAATTTGGACTATTTTAATTAGGAATTTTGACTTGAAAATCTACCTAGATTGCATAGTACATACTTATATATATATATATATATATATACTTGGACATATATATGTATATATATATTACTTCAAAGTACAAATGTGCACATTAGGTTATTTTATAGAAAATTTTGATTTGAAAATCTTAGTACCTTGTGTACTTCTATATATATATATATATATATACACACTTGGACATCTATATATATATATATATATGTACACTCATACAAGTACAAGGGAGAGAGAGAGAGAGAGAGAGAGAGAGGCCGAGAGGGAGAGAGGCCGAGAGATGGAGAGAGAGAGAGTGATGTGTGTGCATGTGATGCTCACTCAATCAAGTCAATCTCTTTTGGCCAAATCCATACACAGTCCAAGTACAACCAAATCTAGGTTTCCTTGGCCTTTCATATATAAACAAGTTCCCTAAGTACTAGACAAGACTAGGAACCCTTTAAATAACCTAAAGATTGTCCTAAAATGGAAGTACAATAGAGGAAGATCTTTGTATGCTTTCAAAGCATGAATTGACAACACAATGGAACAAAATCCATTGGACAAAGGAGGAGAGAGAGGCCGGCCATGATGGAGGGAGAGAGAGCCAAGATTTTTGCTATAAATAGGACCCCTCACTTGCCATTTAACTCACACCTTCCATTCTTCAACTTCTCTCTCTAGAAAGTCTTGTATTCTTGCTTTGTTCTTCTTGTTCTTAAGTTGTTCTTGAGTTCTTCCCAAGTTCTTCAAGAAACTCATCCAAGACCGCCACTAAACCACCACTCGACCACCCTTTCGATCCAAAAGTTTTAGTAGTATTAGTCAAGACCTAGTTTTAAGAGAAACCATTCTCTTTCGAAACTACCGGAAGCTTACCGTAGGAAGTTACTCAGCCCAATCATCGACGTACTTTCCGTAGCCGCCCTACCGCCAAGAAGAACGGTAGAATACTCTTATACACTATAATCCTAAGTATAGATATTTGTATGAATGTAGAATCTTCCGTCCTCATTATCCTTAAGTATACGTAGATTTTTCCTTATCTACTACTCCTAAGTATACGTAGAATGATCTTATACTCGTATTTTCACTCAATAAACATGTGTTGTTTTGAACTTCCCTAAAAGGATGGAAGAACAGATTTTTTGAACTATAAACTTGATGGAAGAGTATTCGTATTTTGATCTTAGGATGATTATGTGCATGTATACATGATTGCTTGCCTTACTTGTTGATGTGTGATAAAGCATAAGTGGTTTTCCACTCCAAAGGTGTCCGTCCATGTGAGGTGTCCGTCTATGCTTTCTATTGTGTGTTAAATGTTAAGCATGATTATGTGATAATATGAGCATGCTAAGTAATGTAGAGTTGGATGATCTTGCTAGTTTAGTTTCACGATTACAATGAATGATTTATGATCACGTGCGTGAAAAGTCCTACCGCGGAGTCTGTGCATGCTACGAGACACAAAAAAAAAACGAGAAAGTAGAAACATGACACCTAGGGTGTGTTAAAAGACAAGGTGTGTTTTGGAAACCACAATGTGGCTGGACTTGCCCATTGTGTGGTGTGCATGTGTTAAAGAAAGATTTGTGAAAAGCCCAATGAGAACCCGGAGCGGCGAAATCATTGTGGCATACTCGGGAACCCGGAGCGGCGGAACCGAGGGATGAATCGTGGTTTGGTTATCCGCGGAGAGGAGCCAACGCAATTGTTTCAATAATTTTTTGAAAACCCAAATGGGAACCCGGTACGGCGGAACCATTGTGAGGATACTCGGGAGACCGGAACGGCGGAACCGAGGTTGGGTGTGTGGCTTGTTTATCCGTGGAGAGGAGCCAATGCTATTGTGTGCCAATGGGAACCCGGGACGGCGGAACCATTGTGAGGATACTCGGGAACCCGGAACGGCGGAACCGAGGTTGGGTGCGTTAAAAATGATTTTCGAAATGTTGATTTGGCTAAGGAAAGGTAAAATGGTGACATGGTCTACGAAATGCTGCATAGGAGAAACACAAAGAATCATGGACACCAATGTTAGTAAGATAGTGAATGTGGATGTGTAATTATTAACTAAGTTGTTGAATGAGCATGTGTTATTATTTATATGACCTTTTGTTGTAAGTTAAGGGTTAGTGGGTATGGATTATTCTATTGAGCTTTTGTAGCTCACAGTGTTACCTTTTGGTAATCCTGACATATTATATTAATGGTGGCGACACCGGTATAATGTGTCAGACCTTATAGATGAACAGGGTGAGTTGTACACCTTGGAGGCTTTCGGAGCCGAGGAGTTGGCTAGGATGGAGGAGCAGGCGGAGCAGTAGTTAGGAACCCTAGTTCCCTTCCTTGTTTAAATAAATGTACTCTTGAGAGAATTATGATGTAATAACGAGCCAGACTCTGTTTAAATTTCAATAAAAATGTCTATTTAACGTACCCAAAATTGGGGGCGTTACATAGCAGCTCCCTCAGTAGCTCCAAAGCAGCTCTATGCTCATTATCAGCAACTCCAAGCCACTTGGCGGCTCTATAACCACTCAACAGCTCTAAAGCTCGCCACTGCTCATTATCTTGCTACTTCGCCAATCTCAGCGGCCCATGCCAAGTCATTCAGCAGCCTCAACAGCTCACCAATTAGCAGCTCTAGGCTCGCCATCATTCAATAGCTCTAAGCTCATCACTCAGCGGCTCTACGCCCGTATTCACCACCTCAACGGCTCTACGCCCATCAACTCAGCAGCTCTAAGCCTATTATCTCAAAAGGCTCTATGCCGCCCCAATCAACAAGATATCATCTGTTCTCAAGCTCTATGCTTGAATGCTCAAAATCCAACATTTTGAATGCTTGAAGCTCTTCGAATGCCCAACCACTGTGTACTGGATGCTCAAGTTCTATACTTCAATGCTCAAGCTCTATGCTTGGATGCCCAACCACTGCGTACTGGATGCTCAAAGCTTGTACTTTGAATGCTCGGATTCTGCCGTCCGAATGCTCGAGCTCTACGCTCTGAATGCTCAAGTCCAGAACTTGAAAGAAGCACTACGCTTAAATCAAACACACACGCACAGCCCCGTGCACATAAGCATCAATTGCATCACCATTATCACATCGAGTCTGCATCGATTACATCACCATCACATCTAACCACCATCATCATACACCTACTATGTTTTGCATATCTCACACTCATGAAATAGGTCAACCCTGCAAATCAACCGGCTCTACGCCTCGGTTTTATTGATCGGTCCAGCGCCTCGATCCTTTGGCTCTATGCCTCGGTTCGATCACGTCAAGCTCTAAGCTCCGACACCTCAGGCTCTCGCCTTATGACTGCAACTGGCTCTACGCCTCGGTTCAACCACGTCAAGCTCTAAGCTCTAACTCCTCAGGCTCTCGCCTCATGACTACAACCAACTCCGCGCCTCGGTTCCCTCATCTCAACGCTCTGTGCTCCAGTTACTGGCCCCGTGCCGCCCATATCTCAAAAACCGGCATCCTATTCGTCTCCAGAAGATGGTTTGGATTCCACCCAATTAAATCAATTCCTTCCAGCTCATTCGCAAGGATAGGCTACTCTACCGAGCTCCCTTCAGTCAAAATAAGGATCATCAAGAAAAGCAAACAACTCACCCGCCATGTATTGATCTACCCCAAAATACTAAGGATGTTTTTCGCAAAATTTCCCCGGCAGCCCCATGCTCCTTCAACTATCCTCCGCCAAAATCCTGGCTTAGCCTAGGTACATCGCACTACGGCTTTTTAAGCCTGAAGGTACGTCTTCTGTCTCTAACCCTCTAAAACTTTTATTTTTCTTTATTACCCTTTCGAACTACGATTGGTCTGAATTTCCTTTGCAGAATACGTAGGTAGCCTCTGTAATGCCCCCAATTTTGGGTTCGTTAAATAAACATTTTATTGATAAAACTAAGTAGAGTCTGGCTCATTATTACATCAATATTCTCATAAGAGTACATTTATTCAATCAAGGGAGGAAACTAGGGTTCCTAACTACAGCTCCGCCTGCTCTTCCATCCTAGCCAGCTCCTCGGCTCCAAAAGCCTCCAAGGTGTACAGCTCACCCTGTTCATCTATAAGGTCTGACACATTATATCGGCGTCGCCACCAATATAATATGTCAGGGTCACCAAAGGGTAACACCGTGAGCTACAAAGCTCAATAGGATAAACCATACCCACTAACCCTTAATTTACAATCAAAGAGGCATATAGACAATTACACATGCTCATTCTACAACATAATTAGCAATGACACATCCACATTCGCTATCTTTCTATCGTTGGTGTCATGATTTTCTGTGTTTCTCCTACGTGACTCGTCGTAGACCGTGTCACCAATTTTCACTCCATAATCAAATCAACATTTTGAAAATCCATTTTTAACACACCCAACCTCGAATCTACCGTTCCGGGTTCCTGAGTATCCTCACAATGGTTCTGCCGTACCGGGTTCCCATTGGCACACATTAGCATTGGCTCCTCTCCACGGATAACCAAGCCACACACCCAACCTCGGTTCCGCCGTTCCGGTCTCCCGAGTATCCTCACAATGGTTCCGCCATCCCGGGTTCCCATTGGCACACACACACACACACAACTCACATAATGACTACCACATTTGGTCATTATGTAGTTTCAAAAATATTTTATCAAGTCAACGCCTTTAAACACACCCTAGGTGTGATGTCTCTAACTTTCTCAGTTTTCGTTTCTCGTTCTCATGCATAGACTCCACGGCAGGACTTCTTATGACAAAATCATAAATCATTCTTTGTAATCTTGAAACTAAACTAGCAAGATCATCCAACTTTATATTAGGTAGCATGCTTACTTTATCACATCATCATGCTCAACATTTAATCATGTAAGGTAAAACATAGCGCCACATGGACAGACACCTTTGGAGTGGTAAACCACTTATGCTTTATCAGCAACAAGTAGACAAGTAATCACATACACATGCTCATAATCATTCCAAGATCAAAATATGAATACTTAAAGTTGGGCCACAAACATTATCTTTCAAAATTTATTCTTCCCTTTCGAAAAGTTCAAAACAACATAGGTTTATTGAAGTATAATCGACTACACATACACTTAAGATTAGAGAGTAAGATTAAACTACATATACTTAGGAATAGTGGGGATGGAGAATTCTACCGTTCTTCTTGGCGGTAGTGAAGACTACGGAGGAAAGAAGGTACGTCGGCTATCGGACGGAGTAACTTCCTACAATAAGCTTCCGGTAGCTTCGAAAGAGAAAGGTTTCTCTCGAAACTAGATCTTGACTAACACTTCTAGACTTTTTGGATCAAAAGGGTGGTGGAGTGGCGGTTTAGGATGAGTTTCTTGAAGAACTTGGGAAGAAGTACTTCAAGAACAAGCAAGAACACTAGACTTTCTAGAGAGAGAAGTTGAAGTATGGAAGGTGTGAGTTGAATGGTGAGAATGGGGTGCTATTTATAGCCAAAGGTTGGTTTATTATCCAAGGGATAATTTTTCCCCTAACATTTCTTGTCCAATGGTTAAAGGCTTGGCTAGATTTGGTTGTACTTTGATTGGATGAGAAGTTGGCCAAAAGGATTTGACTAGATTGAATGAGTACACATGCACACACATCTCTCTCTCTCTCTCTCTCCCTCTCCTGGCCTTTATCTCTCTCTCTCTCTCTCCCTCTCCTGGCCTTTATCTCTCTCTCTCTCCCTCTCTTTCTCTCTTTCCCTAGTACAATGTATATATATGTAAGGACAAGGGTTGATTTGAGAAAGTATAAGGGTTTGAGTTGTAAGGTTGTAAGAAAATCTTGTACTTCTAAATCTCTCCCATATCTTCCTATATCTCTCCCTTCCACAAGTACAAGTACTTATGTATATATATATCTTGGATTTCGTAGAAGAAAATCTAGGTACTTGTACATCAATCTCCCTCTCTCCTATCTCTCTCTCTCTCTCGGCCTCCTCTCTCTACCTCCTCTCAGCTCTCTCTCTCTCTCTCTCTTGTACTAGTATATATATATATATATGTAGATGTATTGACCAAGTATAAAGTACATAAAGTACTTATGTGATCTAAGAAGATTTCTAGTCAAAATTCCCCATTAAACTATTCCATTTGGCACATGTCTTATTATAAAACTATATTAGGGTACATATAGAATCCTAGGTACAAATCTAGGGTACATATATATATATATATAAGTATATTAACACATGGAGAATCTATTAAACTAATAGACCTTTGTACTTGATAACAAGACTAACCCTATTGACCAATGGGTGATATTTTCCCTAACTTTTACGGACCAATGGTTAAAGATGGAAAGTATTATACTAGAATAATATATATATATATATATATATATATATATACACACACTTTCAAGCATGTGTATATAAGCCTATATATAATTATATAAGTGTACTTTGAACAAATCCAATAAGATATCTTTGGTGGAAAGCCTATTGTCCAATGGATAAAGATTTCCCTAACTTTTATCATCCAATGGGTAAAGGTCAAGGATGACTTTGGTCCAAAGGGTTCCTTTAGGGTTTGGAAAGGTTCAAAAGGTTCAACTAGGGTTGGAAGCATGTAACTAAATGGGTTGGTAGTTAGGTTTTCTCAACGAATCAGTTAGAAGCTAACTAGGCTTGCTAAGTAGGATTTCTAGCCAAGAAATATAATTCTAAGACTTCCCAATTAGTGGGAAAATAAACTAGACACTTGTCTTTAGAAAATGACCGTATTGTCTGGTGTGATGAAATCTAACTTTTATAAGTCTCAATTGGAAGGTTGAAAGAATTCATAAGGTCATAAGAGATTTTCAAGTAAAACAATGAGATTTTTTTATTGACTGAAAATCGGAGTTGTTACAGCCTCCCGGCCCGACCATAACTAAAAACCTTTTTCAAAAACCCCTTGGGATGTGGTTCGACCAAATTGAGTTGCTTTTACAACTTTGACTCTTACTTAAACATGTCTCGCGATCCGTCTAAGTTCAATCAAAGAGGGGCATCTGTAGACACCCCAATTTGGCCTGACGATTATTTCAAGTCCCACCTTGGGGACCATCCCAATGATGAATGGATACAGTGATTGTTGATTGACTTCTTGTGAACCTTAGGACATATGGTGAGAACTTTTAGCCACTTAGAGGACCCAATCCAGAGCCAAATAGCCTTCTAGAGAGAAATACAGCATCCCAGGAAAATCTATCTTTCGGCCGTAATATCGATCTCACGGCCTCAACATCATTCTTTCACCCGTGAAACTTGTTGCTTGAAAATCTCCCTGAGAGATTGATCCTTCAGCCGCCAGGTCCATCCTTCGACTGCTTAATCATTTCCTCGGCCGCCAGATCCTTTCACCGGCCGCCAGATCATCTATTTTCCAAATTCTAGAATGTTATGTCAATTGTTTGATCCGTTCACAAAACCCTAGCAGCCAAATCCCTATGCGTTCGGGCTACGTAAGGAGATTACCATGAAGAGTTAGAGTCACCCTACGATTCCAATTTTGATCGTGCATTGTGATTGGTTGGAGTGAGTCACCCCCATGCCTATATAAAGGGACCTTTGGGTTCCGAAATTAACAGATCAATTCAACCTCTCTAGCCACGATACTCTGCAGAAATACTCTCTCATATCCCCTCTACAAAAGCCCCAACCTCCCGAAGGCAGCTGCAATCCGACGATCAAACCCCGAAGTTCAAACCCTAACCCTAGGGTTTCAAGAAGCAATTCAATCAATCACCCTCAATCCGAAGCAATCAAGCCACTGAGGGATCAAGGTGGTAAGGCCCAAGGGCCTTTGGTTCGTTTTACTTTCAGTTTTTGCATACTAATTGTAGGTTTTTAACTCTCTGTTAATTGTTTAGTCTGGTGTGAGGAAGAACATCGACTGGGTCTTCGATCCATCTGCCGGTACATCAAACCAGAAGGATCTCTCGGCCGTGACATCCATTCACCGGCCGCGAGATCTATCTCCCTGGGACAGATTCGTTTTATTCTACTTTTCTGATGCATGCTTTCAATTACACTCTTGGCTCACCATTAACTGTTTAAAGGCTAATTAATCAGTTTACGTGTTAGAATTACATAGAGCATGTATTAATCTTATGTCGAACAATTATGGGCCAGTCTCACGACTGGGCAAAAAGGGGTGCCTAACACCTTCCCCTTATTGTACTTTTGGTTCCCGTACCCAGAATTTCTATCTATTTTTTTCCTAGTTTTTTAAAACTAGGTGGCGACTCTATTTTGATGATAACCGTTATCGTGTGGCGATGTTCCTTGCCATGGGAATATCCATGATCTTGGTTTATGAAGCAAACAACCAACAAATAGGAAAAATCAATCTGTATGGCGATGCCCCGCTTCCGGGAGGTGTCTACACCATGAAGCCGTAGCACGCCTCTAGAGCTGCTCCTCCCCAGTCGTACTGTGAGGCCGTGCTAAGGTCCCGTAGAGCTAGTAGGTAAGACAAGTGCACCTTGCTGCACCTGTTCAGGTACAAGGAAGCACCGAACAAGTACAGCAAGTAGGCCTTCGCCATCTGCTCCTCCTCTTGCTGAGTGGTCGGGACTTTCTTCAAATAGTCCTTGAATTGCTCATATTTTAGCATCTCCTCATCCCGGTCAAGTACCTGTCCCAGGAACCACCTCAGGGCTGTCTCGTCTCTGTGAATCCCCGTGTCGAACGGGATGGGCTCGCCTCCAACTCTCAAGCCCGTGGTGGCCGCAAAGTCTAATGGAGTCACCGTCAACTCCCCTACCGAAAAGTGGAAGGTGTTGGACGTGTCGTGCCACCTCTCCACAAGAGCAGTAAGAACGGTGTGGTCATTCTTTGCTTGTGTCAATGGGGGGATGAATTGACCAAATCCCGCCTTGTCTACCAACCGTCGGACCTGCTCGGGCAGCCCTCTATACAGTGCCAGCGAATGTGCCACTCCTCCATGCCCGCGCGAGGTGGCCACCCTCCTCTATTCAAAACAACACCAAATAAAAGGAAATGCGTTAGTACATATGCAATTCAAGTTCAAAAAGTAATACGATCAATGGAGATAAAGGCCAAAATTCAAGTATCAAAGGCAATCTATCAGTTGATTCAACTAACAAAGGCATTCTATCAGTCGATTCAATTATCGAAAGCATTCTACCAATCGATTCAATAATCAAAGGCATTCTACTGATTGATTCAATCATCTAAGGTATTCTACCAGTCGATTCAATTATCAAAGGCATTCTATCAGTCGATTCAAAGGAAAACCTTCGCTAAAATATATCATAATACCCCCAAAAGCTTTACCATAATTCATCCAAGAGTACTAACAAGTCCAGAGTTTACAATAATGGCACACCGGCCCCAAATTCCATAATTAAATAAAAGATGACAAGTTTAGAGATTTCCCAAATACAAATGTAAAGTTACAATTACATCTTCCAAAAGTAGAGTTTATACAAGATGCTAAGGTAACTTCTTCAATGTCAGCTTTCAAAAGAATGAAGTCATATGCACGTCAAGCACTCCATATCAATGCCCTTGAGGTGTACCTAAAAATAATAATAGGTTGAGCTACACTAGCCCAGTAGAGAAATCTTTGCTCAAACTATATGCATATGAGCTAGATAATGCACCAAGATGAACATTGACAACAAGAAAGTTTCCCACATGAACAAGAGTAAGAGGATAAGACTTGATAACCAACACCGTTCATATTCACGTCGCTTAATAATCTCTAAGTTCTTTGATTTCATTATGTCAAGTTTTCTCAATTTTCATTTTCGGGCATTTGGGACCCCGTGCGTCCCGTCTTCATTCTGGCATCACACCGTGCGGGGGATCCGTGGCTTTCTTGTGCACTTCTGGGCATTTGGGACCCCGTGCATCCCGTTTCTGGCATCACACCTTATAGTGGATCCATGACTTTCTTCCAATCGTTCTATCGTTCTAAATTGTGATTTTTCGTTCTACAAGCCTCAATACCGTAAACCACGACATTTGACAAGTCTGTATCATTCATAAAACATGCCATAATACTCACATAATAACTTGAATGCATAGACAAAGGAACAAGTATCGTATTCATTTAGTTTTACAATTTTCTTTGCTAACGAGAGCCAAAAGAGTGGGGACGAACAACGAATCATTGGAACGCGAGCAATCAAGTTTAAAGATGATTAGAATGTGATTAAAGAGTGTTAGAAGTGATTGAGGATCAACATAATCAACGAATGATCAACAAAGTTCAAAACAGTTTTCTGAGTCAGGGGTACCGATACCACAAAATATAGGTATCGGTACCAAACCAATCCAGTGAGCAATCAAAGATAAAGGTACCGGTACCTCAAAAACTAGGTATAGGTACCTCAAAAAGTAGGTATCGGTACCACTGCATTACAGTGCACGTGTAGACACCCCAATTTGGACTCTTCAAAATTCCTTGATTTGTGGCCCGGAGGCTCCCCGATGATGACTTTGGATTAAAACAAGCCTAGTACTGATCGAGACTTTGCTCCTTGAAAGATTTGAAAAGGGAATAAAAATGGTCAAAAGCATTTCCAAGCGCTTGGGAGCAATCCCGAGCGCTCAAAACCATTTTACAAAACCTCTGGCCTGGCTCGCTCTCGAGCGCTCGAGAGTGAGGTCCCAAGCGCTCGAGACTGCTCCCGAGCGCTCGAGACTGATGTGTTGCCCAATGGATGGCAGTTTCACCCACTATCCATGCAACTCATCATTACCACCATCTTGAGCCGGCCGATGGTTCAGTCAACACTCAACCTCTGGTGGCAGAGATCTTCAGGCCAAAGATTTCCCTCCATTTTAAAATGTTTTATTCAAAAACCATTTCATTTCAAAACTATAGGTTAGTTGAGCCTATAAATAAGAGGGTCTGGTTCCAGTAGAAGAGGCTACGAAATCCTTCTCCTGGAGAACCCTATTCTCTGCTCCCTCTCTCTCTTGTTGAAAGCAAAGGTTTTTCAAAACTCAAACTCACTTTCCAAACTCCAAAGGTTTTAGAAATCACCAAGGAAAAGGGCAAGAAATCCAGAACACTCTCTGCTTCTGATTTCTTGTACTCTTCTCTCTTCATCCACATTTCAAAGCTATTCCAAGGAGCAAAGTTCAAGAAAAAGGTAAAAATCTTTACCTTTGATCACAAACAAAGAGGTTGTTCTTCCCTTCTGAGGGGGGTCTCTCAGCCTTACCCAGTTTTCAATACTGGGTGCATGGTTGGGAGACCTTAGTGTAAAAACAAGAGCAATGGGGTACAAAGAAAAAACGTTTTGTTAAAACCCTTACTGGAAACACTCTCGAGCGCTCAGGACTGTTCCCAGTTTCATGCATGGTTCTTTGTCACACAACAGGCTGGGTATGAGTTACACTTTTAAAGGAAAGCATCTCATCTTGGCATGCATGCACAGAAAATGATTTTCCCCTAAAACAGAAACATTTTCTCACAAGTTTTCATGTGTGAACAAGGCTCCTTTCTTTTAAAGTTAAAAGAATCATTCACTTCATGGAAAAATCAAAACAAGGGCCTTTGCATGTCAAGATAGTACTATTTTCCGTCTGAGAGCAAGTTAGCATGCAGCCCACTCCCAAGCGCTCTGAACCATTCCCGAGCGCTCGGGAGTGCATGCATGCCATTGCGTTCTATTTTCCCCAGCTTGTTGTGTTGTATACCTTTCTGCATGCATGAATGTACCTATTTGCTCATTTAAAGTTGAAAATCTAATCTTGTCAAGGCAGGGATGCATGATCTGAAAGATTGAAGGCTTAGCTCAGTCTTTCAAGTCCTCTGCTGAGCCATTAGTGTACTTAATAACATTTCAGTTTCCAGCTTTACATTATATTCTGTCTGTGCTAACAAAGTTTTGCAGGTTGAGAGTGTCAGAACTCCCAAGCGCTCGGGACCATTCCCGAGTGCTCGAGAGTGAATCCAGTAACAGTGTTGCATTTTCAGTCATCTTGCACATTTCGCATGGCTATTTCATCCTCCCCTGTACACATGCACATGCATGCACTCCCTACATGGTATTACTGTGGATACTTGCTAGCTGGTTAAAGTGAAACAAAATCCCTTTTAAAAATCCCACAAACGTTTAGTAGAGACCGATTTCGAATCGGGCGAGGGGGGTGCCGTAAAACCCTTCCCCCTCGTAACGTGGCTTCCGGACCCTCAAAACGATCTCTGGTTTTCAATTTCAAATCAATGGTTTTCGAAACAAAACGGTTTCTCGGGTGATATACCACAAATCCGGGTGGCGACTCTTCAAATCAAACAAAAACGATTTTTCGAAACTATTTTATCCGAAACGGCACGAGGCGCGCGTTTTTTTTCAAAATTGGGCCGCCCCGATCTCAAACACCCGGGGCTGTGGTAGCCCACAGTGGCGACTCTGCTGGGGATGTTTAATTAATACTTGAGAAAAAGTTGATTTGTTGATAAAACGGCCCGCTTTTCTTGAATATCAATTAAACTTGTGAGCCAAGCTTGAAAAACGTTTGTGGGATTTTCAAAGGGATTTTGTTTCATTGTCTATTTCTTGTATATATCTTGTGCAGCCTCGCTGTTGTGTTTCGGCAATCCTACTCGGCTTGCCAGTGATGGGGAATCCCGGAATGCTCAGCAACCCTCGACCGTGATGAGTCATCCCTACCGTTTGTACCATTATTGGGTGTACACTCAATAGTGGGAGGTATACTTTGACTCTAGTCCGGGGAACCCTCTTCAAGCCAAAACCGGCCTTTGTACATGTTTAGCGAGCCATAGAACCTTCCAAATTAGGGCAGGAGCCTACAGGGTAGGGTTATATGCTATATCCTGTTTACGTGCTGCATTCCATCTCGCACTCTCATACTGTCAGCCACGGTTCTTGAGACTCGCTCGCGCGGTCTTTGCGAGGTTGCCAAGACCCAATGAAGAAGTCACGCATTCTAGTGCGTGTTGTTTAAATACGTGAGTCCTCGAACTAAAATCCGAGGGAAACTAGAATTTTGCTGAGTCCTTGACCCATGTTCAATTGGGGAATTAACCAAAGGAAGGAATGATAAGGAAACGAAACGTCGTGATACCAACACCATCCAGGCTAAAAGCAAATGCATCGCCTACGCCGTCTTGGTTATCGTATCACGTTGTTCACCCTAAGTCATTCCAAACCAACGGTCGATGCCCCGATAGAATATCAGTCGAATACTTAGCTTATTTTAGCATCCTTTGGGAAGCATTGATTCCTAAACGAGGATACACCCTAAAAATCCGAGGATCAAGGCAACCTCGCGTGAAGGACACTCGATCATTCTTGGGAGAATCAGAGTCGATGGCGGTGACGATGATGCACTCATTTTCTAAAAAAAAATGTACGTATTTCATGAAAATATAAACAGGAATCGCGTCTGAGCACGGTTTTTGCTTTGCTGTCAGTACTAAGCAATTGGGCCGAAGAAGAAGAACACCATACCCTCCTGGACCAGACCCTTGGGGCAGAGATTGGAACGGCTTCAACTTCAAGCAGATTCAGTCAGTGCATCAGATTTGAGGATGGAAATGGATCTACTGATCGGGAACCTAAACCCAAACCTCAATCCAAACCCAAACCCTAACGGAGGCAATCCAAACGCCAACCCAAATGTCAACCCCAACGGAGGCAACCCAAACCCGAACCCAAACGGAGGCGAGCCAAATCCGAATCCTAACCCCATTCCTAATCCGAATCCAAACCCTAACCCAAATCTGGAAAACTTGTACGGAGAAATGGGACAGATAAGGGAAGGTATCCAACGTCTGGGCGAGCGCACTGATAACCAAATCGCCCAACTTATGATGATGATTACTGGGGTTGCACGACGTCTTCCACCACCAAACCTGAATCCAAATCCTAACCCAAACCCGAATCCGATTCCGATCCCAAATCCCAATCCGATTCCAAATCCAAATCCTAACCTCAACCTAAACCTCAATCCGAACCTCAACCTAAACCTCAATCCAAACCCTAATCTGAATCCGAATCCAAACCTAGAGCAGCTGATCTTTGAATTGGAAACCCCGCAAAACCCCGAGATGGCTGCAGTATTAGCGAAGATCACCCTGTTAGAGGAGTCTATGGTGAGAAATGAGAAGATAGCATCAACTAGCTTTGACATCAATAAGCTTTGCCTATTTCCTAACGCAAAGCTTCCAGAAAAATTCAGGCCAATTGACTTTGCCAAGTTTGATGGGACGGGTGACCCGAAGGCACACTTGACCGGATACATCGGAGCGCTTTCCATGTGGGGAGTGGAGAAGGATGCTATGGCACAGATGTTTTCGCAGACTCTAGTGGGGCATGCTTTGCACTGGTTTACTACCCTGGATGAAAGGAAGAAGCGCTCATGGGAGGACATATGCGCAGCTTTCGTGGCGCAATATGATTACAACATTCAGTTGGAGGTGACCACTCGTGAATTAGAATCAACAAAGATGGAAGCAAAGGAGGCCTTCGCCGAGTTCGTGAAAAGGTGGAGGGCTAAGGCCGCACAGATGAAAGACAGACCAAGCGACAAGGACCAAATCCGAATGATTGTCCGGAACCTTCAACCAACTCTCGCACGGCACATGGTTATGGCTCAAGCGTGCTCAGACTTTAAAACATTCTTCGAGACAGGCTTAGCCGTCGAAGAAGCAGTTCAATTGGGGATCCTTGACAAACCCGAGCCTGCTCCCAAGCCCAGGAAGGTTTATTCTGGAAACAACAACGCTCTGTTTGGCAACTCAAACTACACCAACCTCCCAAACAATTCCTCAAACACAACTCAAGCCGAGCCCGTCAATCAAATTGTAACCCAAACTAGTCAACCCCGTACCCAACCTCGCACTTTCGCTCAATTCTCGGCACCCCTCTCTGCCGTGCTCGAGAAGTTGGTCGAAAATGGCATGCTCAAACCACTTACCCCTACTCCCCTACCTCAAAAACTCCTTGCATCCCACAACCCTAATGCGTACTATGCCTTCCACCAGAGCCCGGGCCATTTAACCTGTAACGCCCCCATTTTCGGGTTCGTTAATTAAACATTTTATTGAATAAAAAGACTAAGAGTCAAGCTCGTTATTACAACATAAGTCTTACTAGAGTACTTTTATTACACAAGGAGGGAATTTCTAGGGTATTCTACTACTCCGCTTCTTCTTCCATCCTAGCAAGCTCTTCGGCTCCAAAAGCCTCCAACACGTACTGCTCACCTTGCTCATCAATTAACTCTGACACATTATACCAGTGTCGCCCCCAGTATAATATGTCAGGGTCACCAAAAAGGTAACACCGTGAGCTACAAGCCCAATAGAATAAACTATACCCACTAACTCTTAACTTAAAGCAAGGAAGCATATAAACAATTACACATGCTCATTCAACAACATAGATAAACAATGATACATTCGTATTCGATGTCTTTTAGCGTTGGTGTCATGCCTTTTCGTGTTTCTCCTACGCGACTCATCATAGATTGTGTCAACATTTTCACCTTTACCAAAACCATAATTTCCAACGTTCTTTCATAAATTGTTACTAATGAGGCTACCAAGTCCGGCTTCATTAGTAACACTCACAATGGCTACCAAGTCCGGCCAATCATGGTTTACAAAATCCATTTCAAAACTTGCATTGGCTACCACGTCCGGCCCCATTGGAAATCTACGCAATGAGCTACCAAGTCCGGCCACATTACGGTTTTCACAAAACAAATTCTTTCAAAACTTGCATTGGCCCACGTCCAGCCAAGCCCCATTTCCACATGAGACTACCACGTCCGGTCCCATTGGAAATCTACACAATGAGCTACCAAGTCCGGCTACATTACGGTTTTTGAAAACACTTACACAATGACTACCAAGTCCGGTCATTATGTACTTTCAAAATATTTTCCGCATGTTAATCCCATCCTTCATTTTATCCATATCAACCACACCCTAGGTGTCATATTTCTACTTTCTCGGTTTTCGTGTCTTATTCGCATGCATAGACTCCGCGGTAATTCATTCCACAACTTAAGAAATCTTGAAACTAAACTAACAAGATCATTCAACTCTATATTAGATAGCATGCTCATTTTGTCACATCATCATACTCACATTTAATCACACAAGGTTAAGCATAGTGCCACATGGACGGGCACCTTTGGAGTGATAAATCACTTATGCTTTATCAACAACAAGTAGTCAAGTAATCACATAATCATGCTCACATTCATTCTAAGATTAAAACAGCTTAATCCTAAATCATGCTTTCTTAAATTCAAAACAGCATATGTTTATTGAGTACTTCTAACGTTAAGCTAATCATGCCATGGTTAATCAAGATAACAACTCTTAAACATTTCTAGTCATGCTTAAGGACAAGATAACCTACGTGTACTTAGAATTTCAAAGGTTTAGAATAATCCATAATCAGTTCAAAATACGCATGCAATACGCTATACTTAGATCTTTGAAAGTATAGGAAAACTATACTATACGTAAGGAGTATTCTACATATATACGTATACGTAGAGAAAAGTAGATATAGAATATCTACCGTTCTTCTTGGCGGTAGTCGGCTACGGATTAGGAAAATAGTTCGTCGGACGGAGTAACGCTTAGGAATGGCTTAGATAGCTTTAAAAGAGAAAGGTTTCTCTCGAAACTTGATCTTGACTAATACTACTAAAACTTTTGGATCGGTAGGGTGGTGGAGTGGCGGCTTAGTGGCGGCACTAGAAGAGTTTCTTGAAGAACTAGGGAAGAACTTCAAGAACAACTAAGAACTAAGCAAGAATAACAAGAACAACAAGAACACTTAGACTTTCTAGAGAGAAGTTGGAGCAATGCTTGAAGGTGTGAGTTCAAAGGCTTGAAATGGCTTGCTATTTATAGGCCAAGTTGGTCTATTATCCAAGAGACAATATTTCCCCTAACATTTGTTATCCAATGGATCATAGATTGACTAGATTTGATTGTCCTTAGATTGGATGAGGTGTTGATCAAAAGGACAATGACTAGGCTAGTTGTACACTTGCACACATCACACAAATCTCTCTTTCCCTCTCTCACTCTCTCCCGGCCTCTCTCTCTCCCATCTCTCTCGACTCTCTCTCTCTCTCCCTTTGGTCCAAAGAAGGTACAAGAGTTGGAAAGACTACAAGATTTTCTCTTATTCTTTCTTTCAAACTAGGACAAGGTTTAGGTTTCTTTAATGGGGTTTGTGTCTAGTCTAGGATAGAAAATAAGATATGGTAGTCCTTTAGGGTTGAAAGAATAAGAAACCCTAGATATGGTGGTACAAAGTGATGCAATAGGATGATGTAGGAAGATATGGGAGTACACTAGTCACACACATCACACTTTCTCTCCCTCTCTCATCCGAATTCTCTCTCTCTCTCGGCCACTCTCCCTCTCTCTCTCTCTTGGACACCTAATGGAGAAAGGACAAATGGTTGGTATTTGACTAAGTGAAAGAGTAAGGTTAAACTAATAGTTTGTAAGAAGATTTTGTAAGAAAATCTAGTACTTGGTTATATCTTAGGTCATCCTATTCTTCATCTTTCAAAGTACAAGTACTAATGTATATAGTATTAGGGTTTTGGTAGAAGAAGATCAAGGAAGGTACATGCAATATCTCTCTCTCTCTCTCTCTCCTATCTCTCTCCCTCATCTCTCTCTCTCTCTCTCTCTCTCTCTCGGCCTCTCTCTCCGAATTCTCTCTCTCTCTCTCTCTCTCTCTCCTTCCTTGGTTGATAGGAAGACTAGCAAAAAGGACAATGTACTATGTGATCTCATTTTGGATTTCTAAGTCAAACTATCCTATTAAACTATGTCAATATGCCACCTATGTACTTATAACTATATACTAATATATAGTATGCTAGGATGATGTAAACATATCATATACTTTAATCAAATTAGTACATATCATATCTAGGAAGGAATTAACTAATACTAACCTAGTACTATAGCTTGATATGGTTTTATGGACCAATGGATTATAATTCCCCTAACATTTATTAACCAATGGTTAAAGGATGAAGTACTAAGCTTACATAATCTATCTAATATAGTACAATGACTCATGGTGAATCTAATTAAACTAATGGACCTTGTACTAGGTGGAAAGGTTAACCTATCGTCCAATGGGTAATAAATCTCCTAACTTCTATCGTCCAATGGGTAAAGATGGTAAGTAATATATAATCTTATAAAGTGTACCTAGAAATCTTGTCACAATATCCAAGGGGTAAACCTATGGTCCAATGGATAAAGATTATCCTAGTATCTATCGTCCAATGGGTAATAGATCAAGGGTTGACTTTTGGTCAAGGTCTCACTTAGGGTTCAAATGGTTCAAAGGTTCGATTAGGCTACTCTAACGATTAGTCGGAAGCTAGCTAGGCTTGCTAAATAGGACGACTTAGGGTTGCTATCTCACTTGCCTTTAGAAAATGACTAAATCGCAAGGCGAAACGAAATTAGGGTTTGAATCGAATAAATCTAATCATGACGGATTGTTGGAAAATACGGAATTTATAGAGTCAAAATAATAAACAACGAGATTTTTATTTACTGAAAATCGGAGTTGTTACATAACCGACAACTGCCTCCGTCTCCGCCACGCTATCCAGAATCTCATAGACAACAAAACTCTCCCCATGCCACCACAAAAGCCAAACACCGTCTCAAACCCGCTTCCGAAGCACTCCAATGCCCGCACCAATCATATCTCCATAAGCCCACCCTTTAACCCCAGTCATTACATCGTTCCTACCACCCAACCCAAGCCGTTTGTCGAGATACCAGCCGAAGATACAGTCTGTGCACTTGAGTCCACGGAATGGGACTTCCAAAGAAGGTGGGAAGAGTTGGCAAGTGATTTCCTTGCAGTGGAAAACCGGGCTATCATAACTGGAGTATGGCCTGTGGCACTTGATGCTCACCAAGTTGAGGAATTGGAACATGGCAATTGGAGGCAGGAATTCGAAGAAGTGATGGCCGACCCATTGGTCGGGTACTCCCTATTTGCTCTATTCCTGGAGCCGGAACCAATTGAAGAAGAGGATGAATGGGCATGGGAGCCCGAACCCAACGGTTGGCACTGGATTGATGATTCTGACCCTTTAGATGAAACGTCATTGGCATACCTCTTCCTGGAGGAGGAAGTTCGTGAAGAAATGGACCTCATGAACCCCCGCATGTTTTCGGGGCTCACTGTCAGCGCCATCATCAATATCACTAGAGGATCCGACGCTCTGGACCATATCATGGATCGGGCCTTCATTCCGCAGGACTACATTATTGGGGAGCACTTTCCGCAGCCCGTGGTCGAAATCCCTGATGGGCCCGCTATATGTGTACTGGATCCTGAAGATCTGTGGGGAAAATCCGAATTGGTAAATGTGTGGGTCGATGGTGAAGAACTGACCGTCAATAGGGCCATGTTGGATGAAGGCTCTCTACAGATTAACAGCAGTAGCAACAACAGCAACAGCCACGTCAACTTCTGGAGTTCCCTAGAGGTTGAAAATATATGGCACGCTCTGGAGATGGAAACCCTCAACGAAACCTTGGAGAAAACGGCACTTGACAAAGGAAAACGTAAGGCTGACCCTTGCGACACTAACTTCTCCAACTTTTGGGAGGATACTTGGCGGGAGCCCATTCCCAAAATAGTTAGCAATCTCACCTGAAGTGGAAGAGTGTACCAACCAACCAACCTTCAGCAAGGGAGCTCATCCCGAGCCCCTTCGCCGCAGCAAAACAACCCTGTCAACTCGTCAAGCCCGAACACCTCTCAAGCTCCGCAAAACAACCCTCCTAACTCCACAAACCCGCCACCTCAATCTAACCCACCTGTCCATCTCAACCCTTTTGTGAGTTCAAACCCTGACGCCTCCCAACAACAAAACCCAGCTGCCATCACTGACCCTATTATCCGACAACTCCAAGAAACCCCTGCTCGTATGTCTATGTGGGGAGTGTTAGCTGCATCCCGCGAGCAACGCCGCAGGCTTGTAAACACCCTCTCCAGACTCGAGGTCCCCTCAGATATAGCCCTTGAAGCTCTCATTGCCCTTATAACCCTGATGAACCTCACCCAGCACACCCTGTCGTTCACAGAAAAGGACCTCCCGCCGGAGGGAGGTGACCATAACAAGCCACTACACGTGACGATGAAGTGTCTCGGAAAATGGGTCCCTGCAATTCTCATCGACAATGGTTCAGCCATCAACGTATGCCCACTTTGCACCGCTTATTGCCTGGGCCTCAAGAACAAGGACTTTGTACCGTCGAATCTGGGTGTCTGCGCCTATGATAATACGCGCCGCGACGTTTTAGGGACCATCAACTTGAAACTTGCAACTGGGAAGTTCAAGACCACTGTCGGATTCTGTGTACTTGACATACCTGCTTTGTTTAACCTCCTGCTGGGGAGGCCATGGCTGCACAGGTCAGACGTCCTGGGTGTGCCCTCAACGTTGCATCAGAAACTCATCCTGGGTTTAGATTCTGGAACCCTCATCATCCATGGAGACTCAGGCATCCGTCCACACTCTGAGGATAACTCCCCACTGCTAGAGATTATGCATGGAGAGGAGGATATTTCCATGGGGGGTTTTGCGGTTATGACTTCGAAAGTGTGCACCATCCGGGCCGAGGACGGTTTCTTGGTGAGCTCCGCAGCGCTGGAAATTATGAAAAGAATGAAATATCTACCAGGCATGGGTTTGGGACTTTATGGTCAAGGAGTCCCGGAGTTCCCTGATTTCCCTGGAAGTAACGAGCGCTTTGGTCTAGGATATGAGGCCAAGAAAAGCGATCCAGCAAAGAAGTGGCGCAACCGCGCCCGGGCTCATGTAGCCGGGATTAAGCTGAAAGTGAAAGAGGCGCTGTACCAAGGAGAACCCGAGCCCTTTGTGGATCTCGAAACGAAAATGAAGTATCCGGGGTTTGAAATCTTTGCCAACGACACTTGGGAAGATGATGAAGTAGTGACCAATGTGGAAGAGGTATTTGAGGCACTCGACTGGCTGGAGGCTTTTGGTTTGGGCAGTCTCCAACTCCTGTTTGGGGGCAAGGATCTGGAGGGTATGGTCGAAGACGCTGCTGTGCTGATGCTTGGAGAGGAAGAAGAAGTTGAAGATCCTTCCAAACTCATCGTGGAGGCTGTAGGCGTTTATGATAATTGCACTTTCATACCACATGTAACTCGCACTCACAGCACCTACACTGAGTCTGAGTCCGAGTCCGGCACTAGCTCGTCGTCTAGCACAGAGTCGGAGTTTGTGCCTATTGGCCCTCCACAGCGTAGCTTTTACTTTGAGTTTGAGTCAACCGCTGTATTCCCCCCTTCTGAGGAGGCTGCTAATGAAATGAATGACGCTTTCGCTTACTTGCCGATTTTTGAAATAAATTGTTTAGATCCCGACGATGAAGGAATAGATCTCGATGGGGAAGTCCCCAAGGAGATCCGTTCCCTCATTGATCGCGAAAACGAAAGGCACACTCAGCCTTTAAAAGAAGAAATAATCTCTATAAATTTGGGTGATGAGGAGAACCCTCGATTGGTTCAGGTCGGTTCCGGGCTGTCCCCGGATGAGCTTCAAGAGCTCACAAATTTACTAAAAGAATTCATAGAAGTTTTCGCTTGGTCTCATGCGGACATGCCCGGGATTGACCCGGAGATCGTCGAGCACAGGATCCCTCTCTTCCCCGACGCAAAACCCGTTAAGCAGAAACTGAGAAAAATGCGGCCCGATTGGGTGCTTAAGATAAAAGAAGAGCTCACAAAGCAAATCGACACCGGTTTTCTAATCGTAACGGAATACCCCACTTGGGTAGCCAACATCGTTCCTGTCCCCAAAAAGGATGGAAAAATCAGGGTGTGTGTCGATTTCAGAGATCTGAACAAAGCGAGCCCTAAGGACGATTTCCCATTGCCGCATATAGACGTACTTGTTGATAACACTGCGGGGCATGCTCTGCTATCCTTCATGGATGGTTTCTCAGGGTACAATCAGATTCTCCTAGCTCCGGAAGACAGGGAAAAAACCACATTCATCACCGAGTGGGGGACATACTGTTATTGGGTTATGCCATTTGGGTTGAAAAACGCCGGTCCTACATATCAAAGGGGTGCCACGACACTGCTCCACGACATGATTCATAAGGAGGTCGAAGTATACGTCGACGACATGATAGTGATAGGAAAGGAGCGGAAAGACCATCTCCCAGCATTGAGGAAGTTCTTGGAAAGGATTCAGAAATACAGGATGCTTCTCAACCCGCAGAAGTGCACGTTCGGAGTCATGGCCGGAAAGATGCTTGGATTCATGATCACAACCAAGGGGATTGAGGTGGATCCTTCTAAGATCAAAGCCATTCTTGAGATGGAGCCACCTCGATCTGAGAAAGAAGTCCGGTGCTTCTTGGGGAAAATTCAGTTCATCAGTCGGTTCATCGCCAAGTTGACCTTGACCTGTGAACCACTCTTTCGACTACTCAAGAAAGACGTGAAATTCGAATGGAATGACAAGTGTCAGAAAGCTTTCGAAGCAGTGCGGACCTATCTCCAGAATCCTCCAATCTTGATGCCGCCCATCCCGAGAAAACCTTTGATCCTATACTTGTCCGTCACGCCCTCGTCAATGGGGTGCATGTTGGCATAAGAAGGAGAAGATGGGGTTGAAAGGGCGATCTACTACTTGAGCAAGAAGATGATGGGAAGCGAAGAACGGTACACTTCATTGGAAAAAACGTGTTGGGCGCTGATATGGGCCACAAAGAAATTGAGACACTACATGCTGGCTTACTCGGTGATACTGATTTCTCGGATGGACCCTCTTAAATATCTATTCGAGAAGCCAGCACTTACCGGTAAGTTAGCACGTTGGTTGCTCTTATTGGCTGAGTTCGAAATCAAGTACGTCACTCGCAAGTCAAAGAAAGGAAGAGCGGTGGTAGAGTTCTTGGCGGATCGTCCGATTGAGGGCCCGGAACACACTGAATTTCAATTTCCCGACGAAGATGTAATGACAGTAGTTGACAGAACGTGGATGTTGTACTTTGATGGAGCCGCTAATCAGAAGGGCTTTGGGATTGGCATACTGCTAGTCTCGCCTGAGGGGTCGCACATCCCCCTCGCTTTCAAACTAAACTTCGAAGTCACAAACAACGAGGCAGAATACGAAGCATGCATCGTAGGAATGGAAGCTGCGTTGGAGATTGGAGTCAAGGTACTGGAAGTTGTCGGAGATTCCAACTTGGTCGTATCGCAAGCAAATGGAGAATGGAAAGTTAGGGATGAGAAGATGAAGCCGTATCATCAGCAACTCGACGAGCTTATCTCGAACTTTCAAAAGGTGACCTTCACGCATGTACCAAGGATGAAGAATCGCTTTGCGGACACACTGGCTACTTTAGCATCCATGCTGGAACTTCCAATCGGGGTAAAGCTAAGACCTATCATGATTGAGCAGAGGGGGAAGCACGTGTATGACTATGTCATGAACATCGACGAACCAGACGATGGCCTCCCTTGGATCCATGATATTTGGAATCTCGTCGAGAAGGGGGAATTTCCTGCAGACTCAACTAAGAAGGTTCGAATCGCTTTATAGCGGCTCGCGTCTCAATACGTCATCTGCGGTGGGAAACTATACCGGCGATCTCCGTGCGGAGTTCACAAGTTGTGTGTTCACGACGACGAGTTGAGAGCAGTAATGGAAGAGGTGCATGAAGGTGTTTGTGGACCCCACATGAACGGAATGATGCTAGCAAAGAAGGTTCTGAGGTTGGGATACTATTGGTCAACCATGGAAACAGATTGCATCGAGTATGTGCGCCGATGTCATAAGTGCCAGACTCACGCCAATCTTATCCATGTCCCGCCCTCGGAACTACACTCAATGGCGACACCATGGCCGTTCTCCGCCTGGGGCATCGATGTTATTGGAAAGATCAATCCCGCGGCTTCCAATGGTCACAGGTTCATTCTAGTGGCGGGGGATTACTTCACTAAGTGGGTCGAGGTGGCTTCGTACAAGACATTGACTGCCGTTCAAGTGGCTCATTTTATCAGGCAAAACATCATTTATCGGTATGGGGTCCCTCAAGCCTTCGTGTCTGATAATGGTGTTCACTTCAAGGGGAAGGTTTTGGAACTCTTCGACGAGTTCAAAATTCAAGTGCATCATTCGACCACTTATTGGCCCCAAACAAATGGAGCAGTTGAGGCGGCGAACAAGACGATCCTCGAAAGGGCTACTCAGTCAGCTAGGAATTGGCATGAACAGTTACCACTAGCTTTGTGGGGATACCGGACGTCTATTCGTACACCGACGGGGGCAACACCCTATTCTTTGGTATACGGTATGGAAGCCGTTCTCCCTATCGAGCTAGAAGTTCCATCGGTGAGGGTCATGGCTGAGAGCGGAGTGAACGAGGCCGAATGGATCAGTGGGAGATTTGAAGAGCTCATGTTATTCGACGAAAGAAGGCTACGGGCGTTGTACCACATTCAGGGTTACCAGCGAAGGATCGCCCGGGCGTTCAACAAGAAAGTGAAGTCGAGGGACCTGCAAGAGGGGGACATGGTAGTCAAGGAAATTCGTGCGCCGGTGTTTGATCTACGAGGAAAGTTCCGACCTAAATGGGCAGGGCCGTACATCATCAAGACTATTCTCTCCGGAGGAGCAGCCGCAATCATCGACCTCGACGGCAACGAGTTCTCGAATCTTGTCAATTTGGATCAGCTTAAACGGTATTACCCCTGAGAGAGCTCACTGGGCCAAAAACCGCAAGGGCGGGCGGTCCCAGGCAGAATTTAGAGCAAGCCTGCTAAGTCGAAAACCCGAAAGGTGGCTTAGGCAAAAGTTAAGGCAAAAGTCGAAAGAGAGCTCGCTAGGCCAAAAACCCGAAAGGGCGGCTCTAGGCAAAATTTAGAGCGCAAAAGGAGAGCGTTAATACCCGAGCGAACCCTAGCCCGAACTACGTATGGGCCTGATTCCCTTTCACGAGGGATACGTAGGCAATCTCGCGCTGAGGTTCGGTCCTGTATCTCTAAAATCAAAATCCAAATTGAAGAATCAGAACGTTTTCTCAAGAGGTGCATGCGATTAACCAACCAAAAGGGGGAAACCCTTAATCAGCCAATTTTATTCAGATTATCTCTTTATTACAAGCTGAGCATGAAAACAAAAAACACACATTTTAACACGCTCCTTTTGTTTCAAAAAACGGCAAAGTAAGCGGTCAACCCATCCTTGCTTCCACATCTCTCCTCAACCAGTTGCGATACCTTCCGGTCGTAGCAATAGAGAAAAGTGGATCACTTGGCTCAGTCCTGCGAGCCTCCCACAATCGAACATAACTCCGAAGGCCCGGAATGGTGAAGGGAGGGAGACGAAGCACTTCAGAACCCGGCAGCGACACTTCTTGATTAAGTCCAAACTGATGGAGGATGCGGAAGGATGAATAGAAGGAGAAGCCGGTCAAGCCAGCCACAAGCACATGCGTCAAACCCATGTTACCAGTAGTCATGGCAGGGAGCCTCAGCCAATGGCACCGCCAAACAATGTCATCTTCCTCGGCAGAAGCAAAGAAATCAGCCCAGTCATCCTCGTCACTATACGTCGCTAGAAAGGGACGATTCCATCCACTTGCACGGTACCACCAGTCATTCGCCGGAGGTGTCAGCAGGCTCAACTTGTCACAAAGCCACATCTACCCAAAGAGAGAGAAAACAAGTAAGGAGTCAGATAAAGCCTGAACCGAGCATTGAGGTAAAATGAATGAGAGAAATAGAAAAAGGAGAGCTGAGTGAGGTCCCTAACCTGCAGCAACAGTGGGCTACCACCAAAAACCCTTGTGCGACCAGCATGGACAGCATTTAACCCCATCAAGGTCTCCGCAAGGACCAAGGGTGCAACATCCTTGCGAGCCTCAATCTGGGAAGCAACACCCACCAATAAGGAACTGGGCTGACCAACGGACGGAACCAACAGAAAAGCCGCCAAGAGACAAATGCAGCAGGCCGTCATTCGCCGACCTTGGTATTCGAAGTCTGTCAAATCCCCGGGTGGACTGAATCTATCGTACAGTTGCACGATGTTGATGGCATTGCCCCGAATGAGAAACTCAGCGACATTTCCACTGACACCTAGATTGGCTTTCAGAATGTTCTTCATACTCTCCCTAAGCATTGGGACAATGGGTTCCGTGGAGTCGTGACTTCCAAGGTAAGCATGGAATTCCTCGACGGTGGGGCATAGCTCTTGAGAACCAAAGCGAAAGACGTGCACTTCGGAATCCCAAAACCGCACCGCCGCATGTAGCAAGACAGGACGAATTGCGATCTCCCGAAGATGCCTGAGAGCGTAAAGTCGGTGTCCTCGGAAGTTTAGCCAGTCAATGCCTTCGAGGCTGTCCAACCAGGGACGAAGCAAGGCTTGGTTTAGCAAGGCCATGAGGGGAATGGGTTTTTGGAAGGAAAAAGGGTTTTTGGGAGGAGAAGAATGGAATGAAGTGTGAATGAATGGCCAAGACAGGAGCTCTCTATTTATAGAGGTCTGGAGAATGCAGTACCAACTCTCACTAGCATTGGAACTCTTCAAGCTCAACATTTTCAAGACAATTTCAAAATTTCAAATTTGAAAAAAGGTTGGAAAAGCCCAAGTCTTGCTTTGGGAAGTTGTTTCTGCTGGGAAACAGATGATGCAAGGTTACAAGACGTCTTGGAAGAATGCATGCAGAGCAAAAGGACATGGGAACAGCAGGTGAGTGGCATTGGGAAGCAACACTGGCCTGCCAATGACAGCAGTCCCGAGTGCTCGGGAGGGATGTCCAAAGCGCTCGAGACCTCTCCCAAGCGCTCGAGAGTGCTGCTGTTTTCTGCAGTTTCTGATTCACGACATTCCAGCCCCAGTTCAATGCCACAAATACGTCCAACTCAAATCAGAAGGTTCTCAACATGTTCCCAGGGGATACAGCGGTTTCTGTTACGTGTTTTCCTGCATATTTGTTCTCGTTCTTTGAAAAATACCAAAATTCCCAAGGCTTTCGTCCCTCGAGTACGTCAAATACCACGTTAAGCGTGTTTTATTGAACCCAACAATATGTATAAGTCGCAATGTGCATTACTGACTGTGTGTCGATGTCAGATTTTCGTTCCTACTTTGAGAGTATCGGTTGAAATTCGCGTGCTCTTTACCTTCTTGCAAACTAGACGAGCATATTTCATAAAATACAATTCTAAAAAGGAGTGCGAACGAATGCAAAAGAGCGAAGTGCAAGCTTTCATAAATGAAATACGGTATTTACAATGAGTAATGAAGGAAGTACAAAGGCTGGGGCAAACACGCCCCCAATCCTAACTACCGGGGCACGCAGACCCAAACAGAAATCAAGGCAAGCAGGCCTAGAAGCTAGAACTACGCTGGCACGCAGGCCCATGTACAAGTAAGCTAGCAAAGCAAAAACCTAAGACTCATACACGACGAGTCCCCCTCCGCTGGTGGCCCTCAGGCTCTCTGCTGTCACTCTCGTCACCGTCATCACCGTCATCGTCTCTTGGAGGGCCAGGAGCAGTCTCTGAATCCGTCGTCCATAAAACACGAGACTCAGAAGACTCCTCTGACTCATCCTCCTCCTCCGACTCCTCCACATGAGCGAGTCTCCGCCGAGACCCTGCCCTAGGTAAAACCTCGAACTGTCTAGCTCCGCAGCGGGCCGCGACACACTCTGTGTCCCTCGTCCCCGTGTGCTGGCGGAAGCTGGAGGGCTCGCGGTAGCCTGAGGTCGTGCCCTGGCCGAACGTCGTGGCCGCACCTGCATATCACAAGCATGCGATCATTTTTTTTATACATTCAATTGATTCATTGAGGTACTATATGTGCGGGCACTCTTCCTTCATAAATTTGGCACCGTCCTAAGGGACATCCCCCCGGTTTCTCCAGGTTCTCCGTCGCCATAAATTTGGCACCGTCCTAAGGGACATCCCCCCGGTTTTCTCCAGTTTCTCCGTCCTAAGGGACATCCCCCCAGTTTTCTCCAGTTTCTCCGCCGCCATAAATTTGGCACCGTCCTAAGGGACATCCCCGGTTTTCTCCAGTTTCTCCGCCGCCATAAATTTGGCACCGTCCTGAGACACATCTCCCCGGTTTTCTCCAGGTTCTCCGCCGCCATAAATTTGGCACCGTCCTAAGGGACATCCCCCCGGTTTCTCCAGGTTCTCCGCCGCCATAAATTTGGCACCGTCCTAAGGGACATCCCCCCGGTTTCTCCAGGTTCTCCGCCGCCATAAATTTGGGACCGTCCTAAGGGACATCCCCCCGGTTTCTCCAGTTTCTCCGCCGCCATAAGTTTGGCACCGTCCTAAGGGACATCCCCCCGGTTTTCTCCAGCTTCTCCGCCGCCATAAATTTGGCACCGTCCTAAGGGACATCCCCCAGATTTCTCCAGGTTCTCCGCCGCCATAAATTTGGCACCGTCCTAAGGGACATCTCCCCGATTTCTCCAGTTTCTCCGCCGCCATAAATTTGGCGCCGTCCTAAGGGACGTCCTTTTCCGCCATTTGCTTGCATCTGCATGTTTGCATTTGCCCCAAAGAACTACGCTGGTCTGATCCCTGCAGAAAAGGGTACGTAGGCAGTCTGAAAAGACGCGACCGCATGCATCAAATGTTTGTGTTTTTGCTTGCATTTGTGTTTTGAGTTGAGGATTTGATTTGGCTCGAATTGGGCTATCTCAATCTTTGGATGGCACTCGTATCCAGACGTGATGCTGAGCGACGCCCAAAGAGGGGCAACTGTAGACACCCCAATTTGGACTCTTCAAAATTCCTTGATTTGTGGCTTGGAGGATCCCCGATGATGACTTTGGATTAAAACAAGCCTAGTACTGATCGAGACTTTGCTCCTTGAAAGATTTGAAACGGGAATAAAAATGGTCAAAAGCATTTCCAAGCGCTTGGGAGCAATCCCGAGCGCTCAAAACCATTTTACAAAACCTCTGGCCTGGCTCGCTCTCGAGCGCTCGAGACTGCTCCCGAGCGCTTGAGACTGATGTGTTGCCCAATGGATGGCAGTTTCACCCACTATCCATGCAACTCATCATTACCACCATCTTGAGCCGGCCGATGGTTCAGTCAGCTCTCAACCTCTGGTGGCAAAGATCTTCAGGCCAAAGATTTCCCTCCATTTTAAAATGTTTTATTCAAAAACCATTTCATTTCAAATCTATAGGTTAGTTGAGCCTATAAATAAGAGGGTCTGGTTCCAGTAGAAGAGGCTACGAAATCCTTCTCCTGGAGAACCCTATTCTCTACTCCCTCTCTCTCTTGCTGAAAGCAAAGGTTTTTCAAAACTCAAACTCACTTTTTGCTCCGAAGGTTTTAGAAATCACCAAGGAAAAGGGCAAGAAATCCAGAACACTCTCTGCTTCTGATTTCTTGTACTCTTCTCTCTTCATCCACATTTCAAAGCTATTCCAAGGAGCAAAGTTCAAGAAAAAGGTAGAAATCTTTACCTTTGATCACAAACAAAGAGGCTGTTCTTCCCTTCTAAGGGGGGTCTCTCAGCCTGACCCAGTCTTCAATACTGGGTGCATGGTTGGGAGACCTTAGTGTAAAAACAAGAGCAATGGGTACAAAGAAAAAACGTTTTGTTAAAACCCTTACTGGAAACACTCTCGAGCGCTCGAGAGTGCTCCCGAGCGCTCGGGAGTGCTCCCGAGCGCTCGGGACTGTTCCCAGTTTCATGCATGGTTCTTTGTCACACAACAGGCTGGGTATGAGTTACACTTTTAAAGGAAAGCATCTCATCTTGGCATGCATGCACAGAAAATGATTTTCCCCTAAAACAGAAACATTTTCTCACAAGTTTTCATGTGTGAACAAGGCTCCTTTCTTTTAAAGTTAAAAGAATCATTTACTTCAGGGAAAAATCAAAACAAGGGCCTTTGCATGTCAAGATAGTACTATTTTCCGTCTGAGAGCAAGTTAGCATGCAGCCCACTCCCAAGCGCTCTGAACCGTTCCCGAGCGCTCGGGAGTGCATGCATGCCATTGCGTTCTATTTTCCCCAGCTTGTTGTGTTGTATACCTTTCTGCATGCATGAATGTACCTATTTGCTCATTTAAAGTTGAAAATCTAATCTTGTCAAGGCAGGGATGCATGATCTGAAAGATTGAAGGCTTAGCTCAGTCTTTCAAGTCCTCTGCTGAGCCATTAGTGTACTTAATAACATTTCAGTTTCTAGCTTTACATTATATTTTGTCTGTGCTAACAAAGTTTTGCAGGTTGAGAGTGTCAGAACTCCCAAGCGCTCGGGACCATTCCCGAGCGCTCGAGAGTGAATCCAGTAACAGTGTTGCATTTTCAGTCATCTTGCACATTTTGCATGGCTATTTCATCCTCCCCTGTACACATGCACATGCATGCACTCCCTACATGGTATTATTGTGGATACTTGCTGGCTGGTTAAAATGAAACAAAATCCCTTTTAAAAATCCCACAAACGTTTAGTAGATACCGATTTCGAATCGGGCGAGGGGGGTGCCGTAAAACCCTTCCCCCCTCGTAACGTGGCTTTCGGACCCTCAAAATGATCTCTGGTTTTCAATTTCAAATCAATGGTTTTTGAAACAAAACAGTTTCTCGGGTGATATATCACAAATCCGGGTGGCGACTCTTCAAATCAAACCAAAACGATTTTTCGAAACTATTTTATCCGAAATGGCACGAGGCACGCGATTTTTTTCCAAAATTGGGCCGCCCCGATCTCAAACACCCGGGGCTGTGGTAGCCCACACGTCCAAAGATTGAGACAGCCCAATTCGAAACCAAATCAAATCCTTAATTCAAAAGACAAATGCGAGTAGAAACATTCAATGCATGAGGTCGTGTCCTTCCGGACTGCCTACGTACCCTTTTCTGCAGGGATCAGACCAGCATAGTTCTTCGGGGCAAATGCAAACACGTGTAATGCATGCACAAGAAAGTATCGACAAGACTTTGATGAGATGAATGCACAGAGGGTCCACCTGTTACTTTGTTCGGCGAACAAAACATGAAAAATACATCACCTGTTGGATGAAATATTCGCAAACACATTGATAGACCTAAAATAAGACTATCTTCATCGACCATGGAGCGAAAATGCTTAATTATCAAGCACATCCCCAAAAATAGATTAACGAATAAAGTTGGTGCCGATTGCTCTGTTTTGACATGGACAAATAACAGGACTGAGATTGATTTTGTAAAAAGCCTCGACATTGAAATAATCAACAGAAAGTGAAATAAACAGGGAATCGAAGACTTCGGCACGGCGACCGAAAACAGAGTCGAGCGCTTGGGACCACTCCCGAGCGCTTGGGAGTGGTTTCGAGCGCTCGGGACCGCGACTGGGGCCCGCCACTCCTTCGTCTACCTTTTCCAGATTTGGGGTTTTGAACCGCCAAACCCGAGCGCTCGAGAACTAGAGTGACACACCCTTCTATACGATCTCCCCCTTTGCCTCAAAATCAATCTCTCTCTCTCTCCCAGCCGGACGTTCTCTCTCTCCTGAAAAACCACGGATCGATTTCAAGACCTCGAGATTTCCTCGATTTTCCAGTGGGCAATCGTGTGCCAGGAGGTTCGAATCAGGGGGAAGAAGAAACTTCAGGAAGAAGAAGGAAGGGCAATGGCCAACACCGAGGAGAGGGCAACAGTGGGCGAGGCCAACGGGGGTGCTGCTATGCCTGGCGACAGCGTGGCGGCAGCTGCAGTCGCCGCGGTGGTGATGGGTGAAACTGGTGGCAGCGGGGTTGCGCCCAGCGATGAGGGGGTTACCGGTGAGAGCACGACGGCAGTGGACGGCGCTGGTGGTGATCCTACAGTGGTAGAGGAGGCCCGGGGAAGTACTACGGCGATTGGGGGTACTTGCGGGGGCGTGGCTGAGCCCGACGTTGGTGGGGGTCGGATCGACAGAGGTGGAGATGCCACGGGCAGCAGGGGTGGTGCCACAGGCAGTGGAGGTGGAGCCACGGGCACTCCTCCTACCCCTACCGTGGAGGAGTTGCTCGTGGCCACGGAACGGGCCAGCGACGAGCAACAGGCCGGCGAGGCGGTGGTGGGTGGTCATGTTGTCGCCACCCCCACCTTGAGGTCGACAGCAGCGGCGCCGAGGAGGGGAGATAGCAGGATTGGGGCATCCCGCCCCGTTCCCTTCGAGGAGGGGGACTTCTTGGATTCCGTTGAGCCGCGAGACATCTTAGACTCACTTGGCCTTGGCCCTGAGGTTGCGGCCGTGTTGAGGGGTGATGAGACTCCGGAGGACCGGGCCTCGGCGCTACTGTTGGGGGCTTTGCTGAGCGGCGCAAGGTCGTCGGATATGGGGGGACACGGGGTAGAGGAGCCGGAGGCGGAGGAGATAGAGATGGAGGAGCTGGGCCCGGCGGTGACCGTTGAGGCGCGGGTCACCGCAATCGACGAGGTGAAGGCCTTCCTGAAAGGGGAGCGCCTTGGGTTCGCGGTTGCGACTTACGCTCCACGAGCTCACTTTTTTGAGCGCACGACAGACATATACGGCCATGGGGGTTCAGCCAGCTCGCTGAAATACTTCAAGGCGTTGCCCCAGAGAGTGCGGGAGTTGGTGGAGGCGGCGGGCTTTGGGCCCTTCATCTAGCTGATGATGGTGGTGAGGGTGGACCGCTCAGTGCTTACAGCGTTGATCGAGAGGTGGTGGGACACCACCAACACCTTCCACTTCCGGTTCGGGGAGATGATGGTGACACCCCTTGACTTCACAGCGATCACCGGGTTGAGGGTGGGCGGAGAGCCGATCCCCTACGACTCGAGTTTGGTGCTTGACGACGCAGCCTTGCGGTGGTTCCTCAGGCGGGTCCCACGCCACAGCGGAGGGATGGCGGCGTATGGGCAATTCGTGGAGTACTGGGACCACGAGCCTGCAGACGACGAAGAGGTAGCGAGGATGGCCCGAGCGTACCTGTTATACCTATTCGGGGCTTCTCTATACCCGAATAGGCGGTCACGAGTCCACCTCTGCTACTTGGCGGGCCTGGTTGACTTGAGGACAGCGGGGCGGTTCGATTGGGGAGGGGGTGCTCTGTGCACCCTCTACTGCTTTCTAGGAGCTGCTTCTTGTGGGATTGGTGACATGATTGGCGGGTACTGGAGGATAGTTGAGGTATGATTTACGCTTTAAATTGCCCTTTATTGCTTATTCATTGAAGTACATGCTTGAAATTGAATTAACTTGAATTCGACCATTTGCAGCTTTGGGCTTACGAGGTTCTTGGGATGTTCCCGCCCGAGAACACCTGCAGGGATCCGAACTTACTTCCTCGCGGACTAGCCTGGAGTAAGGCGTACATGAGGGTGAAGGAGCGACGAGGAGAGGTGATGACCTTCAGGCACTGGCTGGACAACCTGACGGGCGTCACGGTATGATTTGCGCTCATTCCTTTTCTTTTCCGCACTTGATGAATACTTTTATTGATGCTCCAAAAATTTGAAATGCAGGTTCACTGGGATAGGTGGTCGAGGATGGAGGCCGACTTCCTTCCGAGGAGTCGAGAGGTGACCAGGAGTAGGGTGTTGCTGGAGTGCCCCCTGGGTTGGCAATGGTGCCTGGGGGATCGGGTGACCCGACAGTCACTCGGTCTACCAGCGTTCGTGGTACCCGGGCCACTTCCTCCACGCGTGCAGAGGACGGAGACTTACACCCGTGCTGAGCTTGAGCAGTTCACAGTGCCTAACACTGACCTGGAGAGGCACCTCCGACGTACGCTGGACTAAGCGGCTTACAGAGACAGATACCTGGCCACAGACTTAGGGGTGGAGGCGGAGCTTGAGAGGCGAGTGGCTGAGGGAGGGAGAGGTCCCGGTGCCGGAGGAGAGGCCGAAGTGCGAGGCCGCGACAGTCGGTCTGCACGAGGTAGGGGCGATGTGGTGGACAGCCTGCTGGCGAGCGAGGTGTTAGTCCACCAGGCGGAGGGGAGAGTGGCACGAGGGTGCCGGAGACGGCGGAGACCTCAGCTTCGACCATGTTGTCGAGGCTGGAGTGGACCATAGGCGTGACTGGGCCTAGTGGTGTGCGGGAGGTGATAGACGTCCCACGCCTTCCGCAGCCGCCGATGTGGCTTCCTGCTCAGGTATTAACGAATTCACACTTCTGATTGCTTTAAATGATTGCTGCTTGCACAATCTTGACTTTTGAATATTACAGGTACCGCGAGCGTGGGCTGAGACGGACATAATGCTGATGGTGGGGATGCGCCATTTGCTGAAGGGTTGCGCGAGAGGGAGAGCCCTCCAGACTAGACCTGCTCCTGAGCCTGCTTCTCTTGTTGCCCCTCAGGTATGAAAATGCATGCATGTATGGGACTTTAATGAATCAATTGAGTTTCAAACATGTATAGAATGAGTGCATGCTTGTGATATGCAGGTGCAGCCACGACGTTCAGCCAAGACACAACCCCAGGTTACCACGAGCCCTTTGGCTTCCGCCAGTACGAGAGGACGAGGGACACAGAGAGTGTCGCGGCCTGCTGCGGAGGCCAGACAGTTCGAGGTTTTGCCCAGGGCGGCGTCCCAGCGGAGACTCGCTCATGTGGAGTCAGAGGAGGAGACAGGGGAGGAGGAGGAGCTAGAGGAGTCCTCCGAGTCACACATTTTAGGGACGACGGACTCGGAGACTGCTTCTGGCTCTCCTAGCGGCGATGATGGCGACGAGAGTGAGAGCACGGAGCCCGAGGGCCAACAGCGGAAGAGGACTTGTCGAGATTGAGCCTTAGGTTTTTGCTTTGCTAGCTTTCTCGTACATAGGCCTGTGTGCCAACATAGTTGTAGTCTCCAGGCCTACGTGCCTTGGTTTTGTTTGGGCCTGCGTGCCCCGGTAGTTAGGATTGGGCGCGTGTTTGCCCCAGCTCTTGTACTTCCTTCCTTACTCATTGTAAATACCGTATTCATTTATAAGAATTTGCACTTTTGCTCTTTCCATTCGTTCGCACTCCCTTTATAGAATTGTATTTTATGAAATATATTCATCGAGCTTTGAAAAAAAAGTAAAGAGCACGCCAATTTCAACCGATACTCTCAAAGTAAGAGTGAAAACTTGACATTGACATACAACGGCGAATGTTTGAGTGATCGACCGTGAAATTTAGATTAAAGGGCTTTTGATCTTAACCGAGTGCGCTGTGCAGTTGACACTGAGTGTTGTGACTTGCGAGGACCGCTAGAATTACCAAAATACCCTTGACACAAAGATCGACACTCACTCACGCTTGAAAACGATGATTTAGGGACGATTAAATGATGAAAACTTGAACTAAGGGCGTTAACGCGCATTTGATCACGTCATACAGTCACTATTGCACGTCGTGACTTATACGCATCACTGGATTCAATCAAATACGCCTAACGTGGATTTTGACACACTTGCGGAGAAAAAACCTTGAAAATTTTGGGCTTTTTCGAGGAAAATGGATGAATACACAAGAAAACGCATAACGGAAACTGCTGTATTCCCTGGGTACATGTTAGGAGCCTTCTGATCTCAGCTGCATGCAGTTACAAGGTTGCATTGAGGTTGGAAAGTTGAGAACCAAAATCTGCTGTAAAAAACAGCACTCTCGAGCGCTTGGGACTTCACTCCCGAGAGCTTGGGAATGCTGCTGTCTGCAGTCTCCTGTGTTACTTCCCAATGCCACTCACTAGCTACCCCCACATTGTTTTCTTCTGCATGCATACTTCCAAGGTGCTTTGTAACCCTGCACTAACTGTTTCCCAGGGGAAATGGCTTCCCAAAGTAAGACTTAAGCTTTTCCAATACTTTTTCAAACTTCCAAAGTTTGAATTTTTGAAATTGTCTTGAAAATATTAGGTTTGATGAGTTCCAAGGCTGGTGGGAAGTGACATTATATCCCCCAGGCCTCTATAAATACAGAGTCTTGCTTTGGCAAGTCATTCACACCTCATTTCATCATTCTCCTTCTAAAAACCTATCCTATTCATGGCCTTGATAAACCAAGCCTTACTTCGTCCTTGGTTGGACAGCCTTGAAGGCATCGACTGGCTGAACTTCTGAGGGCATCAACTTTACACCCTAAGGCATCTCCGAGAGGTTGCAATCCGTCTTGTCTTGTTACATGCAGCGGCTCGCTTTTGGGATCCCGAAGTGCATGCCTTTCGCTTTGGCTCTCAAGAGCTGTGTCCTACTGTCGAGGAGTTCCATGCCTGTCTTGGAAGTCACGACTCCGCTGAGCCAATTGTTCCAATGATCAGGGAGAGTATGAAGAACATTCTGAAAGCCAAGCTGGGTGTCAGTGGGAATACCGCTGAGTTTCTCACTCGGGGCAACGCCGTCAACATCGTGCAGTTGTATGAGAAGTTCAGTCCACCTGGAGACTTGACAAACTTTGAGTATCAAGGATGTCGAATGATGGCCTGTTGCATTTGTCTCCTGGCGGCCTTCCTGCTGGTTCCGTCTGTTGGTCAGCCCAACTCCTTATTGGTGGGGGTTGCTGCTCAGATTGAGGCTCGCAAGGATGTTTGCACCATTGGTTCTTGCTGAAACTTTGACGGGGTTAGATGCTGTCCATGCTGATCGCACGAGGGTTTTGGTGGTAGCCCGCTGTTGCTGCAGGTTAGGGACCTCACTCAACTCTCCTTTTTCTATTTCTCTCATTCATTTTACCTCAACACTCGGTTTAGGCTTTATCTGGCTCCTTACTTGTTTTCTCTCTTTCTGACAGATGTGGCTTTGTGACAAACTGAATCTGCTGACACCCCCAGCCAATGATGGGTGGTATCGTGCAAGCGGATGGAACCGTCCCTTTCAAGTGATGTACGGGAGCGAAGATGATTAGGCTGATTTCCTTGCCTCTGCGGAGGAAGATGACATTGCTTGGCGGTGCCATTGGCTGAGGCTTCCTGCTATGACTACTGGTAACATGGGTTCGATGCACGTGCTTGTAGCTGGCTTGACAGGCTTCTCGTTCTATTCACCTTTCCGCATTCTCCGTCAGTTTGGACTTAGCCAAGAAGTGCCGCCGCCGGGCTCTGAAGTGCTTCGTCTCCCTCCCTTCACCATTCCGGGCCTTCGGAGATATGTTCGATCGTGGGGGACTCGTAGGACTGAGCCAAGTGACCCACTCTTCTCTATTGCTTCGACTGGAAGGTACCGCAAATGGCTAAGGAGAGATGTGGAAGCAAGGATGGGTTGACTGTTTACTTTGCCGTTCTTTGAAATAAAGAATGTATTTCAGTTGTGTGTTTTCCCGTTTTCATGCTCAACTTGTAATAAAGAAATGATCTGAATAAAATTGACTGATTAAGGGTTTCCCCCTTTCGGTTCATTAATCACATGCGCCTTTGAGAAAATATTGTGATTTGTCAATTTGGATTTTGATTTTTTGAGATTTAGGACCGAACCTCAGTGTGAGATTGCCTACGTATCCCTCGAAAAAGGGAATCAGGCCCATACGTAGTTCGGGCTAGGGTTCGCTCGGGTATTAACACTCTCCTTTTGTGCTCTAAATTTTGCCTAGCACCGCCCTTTCGGATTTTCGGCCTAGCGAGCTTTTTTTCAACTTTTTGCCTTAACTTTTGCCTAAGCCGCCCCTTCGGGTTTTCGACCTAGCAGGCTTGCTCTAATTTTTGCCTAGGACCGCCCGCCCTTGCGGTTTTCGGCCCAGCGAGCTCTCTCAAGGGTAATAACGCTTAAGCAGATCCAAATTGACAAGACTCGAGAATTCATTGCCGTCAAGGTCGATGATTGAGGCCGCACCTCCGGAGAGAATGGTCTTGATGATGTAGGGCCCTGCCCACTTAGGTCGAAACTTCCCTCGTAAATCAAAAACTGACGCATGGATTTCCTCGACTACCATGTCCCCTTCCTGCAGGTCCCTCGACTTCACCTTCTTGTTGAATGCCCGGGCGATCCTTCGCTGATAACCTTGAACGTGGTACAATGCCTGCAGCCTCCTTTCGTCGAATAGCATGAGCTCCTCAAACCTTCCACTGATCCATTCAGCTTCATCCACTCCGCACTCAGCCATGACCCTCAGCGATGGCACCTCTAGCTCGATAGGGAGAACGGCTTCCATACCGTACACCAAAGAATAGGGTGTTGCCCCTGTTGGTGTGCGGATAGACGTCCGGTATCCCCACAAAGCTAGTGGTAGTTGTTCGTGCCAATTCCTAGCCGACTGAGTAGTCCTTTCGAGAATCATCTTGATGGTCTTGTTTGCTGCTTCGACTGCCCCATTTATTTGTGGCCGATAAGTGGTTGAATGGTGCACCTGAATTTTGAATTCATCGAAGAGTTCCAAAACTTTTCCCTTGAAATGAACACTGTTATCAGATACGAATGCTTGAGGGACCCCATACCGATAAATGATGTTTTGTCTGATAAAGTGAGCCACTTGAACCGTCGTCAAAGTCTTGTACGAAGCTGCTTCGACCCATTTAGTGAAGTAATCGACTGCTACCAAGATGAACCTGTTCATGACATAGTCGTACACATGTTTACCCCTCTGCTCGATCATGACAGGCCTCAGCTTCACCCCAATTGGAAGTTCCAGCATGGATGCCAAAGTAGCCAGGGCGTCTGCAAAGCGGTTCTTCATCCTCGGTACATGCGTGAAGGTCACCTTTTGAAAATTCGGGATAAGCTCATCGAGCTGCTGATGATAAGGCTTCATCTTCTCGTCTCTGACTCTCCATTCTCCGTTTGCTTGCGATACAACCAAGTTGGAATCTCCGACAACTTCTAGCACTTTGACTCCAATCTCCAATGCAGCTTCCATTCCCACAATGCATGCTTCGTACTCAGCTTCGTTGTTCGTGACTTCGAAGTTCAACTTGAATGCGAGAGGGATATGTGACTCCTCAGGTGATACAAGCAGTATGACAATCCCAAAGCCCTTCTGATTTGCAGCTCCATCGAAGTACAACGTCCACGTTTCATTGACTGTTGACATCACGTCTTCATCAGGAAATTGAAATTCTGTGTGCTCTGGCCCCTCAATCGGACGATCTGCCAAGAATTCGGCTACCGCTCTTCCTTTCACTGACTTGCAAGTGACGTACTTGATTTCGAACTCTGCCAATAAGAGCAACCAACGTGCTAACTTACCGGTAAGTGCTGGCTTCTCGAATAGATATTTGAGGGGATCCATCCGAGAAATCAGTATCACCGAGTAAGCGAGCATGTAGTGTCTCAACTTCTTTGTGGCCCATACAAGCGCCCAACATGTCTTTTCCAGCGAAGTGTATCGCTCTTCACATCCCACCATCTTCTTGCTCAAGTAGTAAATCGCCCTTTCAACCCCATCTTCTCCCTCTTGTGCCAGCATGCACCCCATTGATGAAGGCATGATGGACAAGTATAGGATCAAAGGTTTTCCCGATGTAGGTGGCATTAGGATCGGAGGGTTCTGGAGGTAAGTTCACACTGCTTCGAAAGCTTTCTGACACTTGTCGTTCCACTCGAACTTCACGTCTTTCTTGAGTAGTCAAAATAATGGTTCACAAGTCAAGGTTAACTTGGCGATAAATCGACCGATGAATTGAAGTTTTCCCAAGAAGCACCGGACTTCCTTCTCGGATTGAGGTGGCTCCATCTCAAGAATGGCTTTGATCTTAGAAGGGTCTACCTCAATCCCCCGGGTTATGATCATGAACCCGAGCATTTTCCCAGCAGTGACTCCGAACGTGCACTTCTACGGATTAAGACGCATCCTGTACTTCTGAATTCTCTCCAAGAACTTTCTCAATGCCGGGAGGTGATCCTTCCATTCCTTTCCCTTCACTATCATATCATCGACATATACCTCGACTTCCTTATGAATCATGTCATGCAGCAGTGTCGTAGCACCCCTTTGGTACGTAGGACCGGCATTTTTCAACCCAAACGGCATAACCCGATAACAGTAAGTTCCCCACTCGGTGATGAATGTAGTCTTTTCTCTGTCTTCCGGAGCCAAGAGAATCTGATTGTACCCAGAGAAACCGTCCATGAAGGATAGTAAAGCATGCCCTGCAGTGTTATCGACAAGTACATCTATATGTGGCAATGGAAAATCATCCTTAGGGCTTGCTTTGTTCAGATCTCTAAAATCGACACACACTCTGATCTTTCCATCCTTTTTAGGGATGGGCAAGATGTTAGCAACCCAAGTGGGGTATTCCGTTACTATTAGAAAACCGGCATCAATTTGTTTTGTGAGTTCCTCTTTTATCTTTAATACCCAATCAGGCCGCATCTTCCTCAGTTTCTGTTTAATGGGTTTTGCATCGGGATATAGGGGGATCCTCTGCTCGACGATCTCTGGGTCGATTCCGGGCATATCCGCATGGGACCAAGCAAAAACTTCTTTGAATTCTTTCAATAAATCGGTGAGCTCTTGAAGCTCATTGGGAGACAGCCCGGAACTGACCTAAACCAATCAAGGGTTCTCCTCATCACCCAAGTTTATCGAGATTATTTCTTCTTTTAGAGGCTGAGCATGCCTTTCGTTTTCACGCTCGATGACGGAACGGATTTTCTTGGGAATATCCCCATCGAAATCTATTCCTTCATCGTCGAGATCCAAACAATTTATTTCAAAGTCCAGCAAGTAAGCAAAGGCATCATTCATTTCATTGATAGGCTCCTCAGAAGAGGGGAATATAGCGGTGGACTCAAATTCAAAGTAAAAGCTACGGTGGGGAGGGCCAATAGGCACAAACTCCGACTCAGCGCTAGACGAGGAGTCAGTATCAGACTCAGACTCGGACTCGGTGCTAGTGTTGTGAGTGCGTGTTACAAATGGAATGAAAGTGCAGTTTTCATAAGTGCCTACAGCATCCACAATGAGCTTAGAAGGGTCTTCCATTTCTTCTTCTCCTCCCAGCATGAGCATAGCAGCATCTTCTACCATACCCTCCGATTCCTCGCCCCCGAACAGAGATTGGAGACTACCCAAACCAAAGGCTTCAAGCCAATCCAGTGCTTCAGACAATTCCTCTTTCTTTGTCACCTCTTCATCATCTTCCCAGGTGTCATTGGCAAAGATTTCAAACCCAGGATACTTCACTTTTGTCTCAAGATCCACGAAAGGCTCGGGCTCTCCTTGATACAGTGCTTCCTTCTCCTTTAGCTTCATTCCGGCTGCATGAGCTCGGGCGCGGTTGCTCCACCTTTTCGCGGGATCACTCTTCTTGAGCTCGTAACCTTGTTAACAGTTAGTTCTTCACCATCCACCCATACGTTCACCAATTCAGACTTACCCCAAAGATCTTCAGGATCTAGCACACAGATGTTGGGTTCATCGGGGATCTCAACTATCAGCTGAGGGAAAAACTCCTCAATAATGTACTCCTGCGGAATGAAGGCATGATCCATCACATGGTCAAGGGCATCGGAGCCTCTGGTGAGATTGGCAATGGTTCTGACAGAGAGTCCCGAGAACATGCGGGGGTTCATCAAGTCCATTTCTTCCTCTACTTCCTCCTCTCGAAAGAGGTATGCCAAAGACGTCTCGTCGGAATCGTCAATCCAATGCCACCCATTGGGCTCGGGCTCCCACTCCCATTCATCTTCATCATTGACTGGTTCAGGTTCCATGAATAGAGCAAACAAAGAATACCCGTCCAACGGGTCAGTCATCATCTCTTCCCAGTCCTGTCTCCAATCACCATGTTCCAATTCTTCTACTTGGTGAGAGTCGAGTGCCACAGGCCACACTCCAGTGACAAGAGCCCAGTTTTCCACTGCGAAGAAGTCGCTTGCCAAATCTTCCCATCTCCTTTGGAAGTCCCAATCTACAGTCTCGAGTGCACAGACAGCATCCTCAGCCGGTATTTCGACAGTCGGTTTGGGTTGGGTGGTAGGGACGATGTAAAGGCTTGGGTTAAAGGGGTGGCTTAGGGAAATGTGATTGGTGTGGGTGTTCGAATGTTTCGGGATCGGGTTGGAGACGCTATTGGGCTTTTGTGGAGGCATGGGGAGGGTCTTGTTATCAATGAGGTCTTGAATGGCGTGGCAAAGGCGGAAACAGTTGTTGGTCGGGTGGCCAACATTTTGGTGATAGGCGCAGAAGGCGTTGGGATTGTGGGAGGCAGGGAGTTTTTGTGGAAGTGGGGTGGGTGCAAGTGGCTTGAGGAGATCACTTTCGACCAGTTTCTCAAACATTATAGAGAGAGGTGCTGAGAATTGGGCGAAGACATGCGGTTGGGACCGAGGTTGACTGGTTTGGGTTACAATCTGGTTGACAGGTTCGGCTTGGGCCGTGCTTGAGGAGGTGTTTGGAAGATGAGTGTAGTTGGAGTTTCCAAACAGTGTGCTGCTGTTACTAGAGTAGACTTTCTTGGCTTTGGGTGCGGGTTCGGGCTTGTCGAGGATTCCCAGCTGGACTGCTTCTTCGACGGCCAAGCCTGTATCGAAGAATGTTTTGAAATCAGAACAGGCCTGAGCCATGACCATGTGCCGCGCAAGGCTTGGCTGAAGGTTCCGGACAATCATCCGGATATGATCTCTATCGGTTGGCCTGTCCTTCATCTGAGCTGCCTTCGCCCTCCACCTTTTCACAAAATCGGCAAAGGCTTCCTTGGCTTCCATCTTCGTAGACTCGAGTTCACGGGTGGTAACTTCCAGCTGAATGTTATAGTCATATTGCGCTATGAAAGCCGCACATATGTCTTCCCAGGATCGTTTCTTCCTTTCGTCCAGCGAAGTGAACCAGTGAAGAGCATAACCCACGAGGGTCTGTGAGAACATCTGCGCCATGGCATCCTTTTCTACTCCCCACATGGATAGTGCTCCTATATACCCAGTCAAATGTGCCTTCGGGTCCCCAGTTCCATTGAATTTTGCGAAGTCTATGGGTCTAAACTTCTCTGGGAGCTTCGCGTTGGGAAATAGACAAAGCTTGTTGATGTCAAAACCCGTCGAGGCAATCTTCTCATTCCTTGCTACGGACTGCTCTAATTGGGTAATCTTCGCCAAGACCACTGCCATTTCAGGATTCTGCGGGGTTTCCATCTCGGGGGCTGGTTGTTCCAGGTTTGGATTCGGGTTAGGGTTAGGATTCGGGTTTGGGTTCGGGTTTGGATTTGGGTTAGGATTTGGGTTTGGACCCTGGTTTGGATTCGGGAGTCGTCGTGCAACCCCGGTTATCATCAGCATGAGTTGGGCGATTTGGTTGTTGGTACGTTCGCCCAATCGTTGGATAGCTTCCCTGATCTGCCCCATTCCTCCGTTCGGGTTTTCCGGGTTCGGGTTTTCTGGGTTTGGATGCCGTCATTTGGGTTTGGATTGCCTCCGTTCGGGTTGAGATTTAGGTTGGGGTTTGGATTGAGGTTGGGGTTGGGGTTTCTTGCCGGTTGTTCCATCTCCACCCACGAGTTTGATACACTGACGGGATCTGCCTGAAGTTGAAGCCGTTCCAATCTCTATCCCAAGGGTCTGGTCCAGGAGGGTATGATATTCTTCTTCTTTGGCCCAATTGCTCAGAACTGACAGCAAAGCAAAAACTGTGCTCAGACGCGGTCCCTGTTTACTTTTTATGAAATTTGTGCATAGCTTTTAGAAAATGTGTGCATCACCGTCATCGACTCTGATTTTTCAAAAATGGTTGAATATCCTTTATGGGAGGTTGCCTTGATCCTCGGATTTTTGGGGTGTATCCTCATTTAGGTAGCGTCGCTTCCCAAAGGATGCTAAAATAAGCTAAGTATTTGGCTAATATTCCATCGACAACTCGACCATCGGCTTGGAATGACTTGGGGTGAACAACGCGATACGATAATCGAAGTGGCATAAGCGGCACGTTTGCTTTTAGCCTGGGTGGTGTTGGTATCATGATGTTTTTGCTCCTTTGTCATTCCTTCCTTTGGTTAATTTCCCGATTAAACACTAGTCAAGGACTTAGCAAAATTTAGTTTCCCTTAGGCTTTAGCTCGAGGACTCACGTGGTCAACAACACGCATTAGGGTGCGTGACTCTTCATCGGGCCTTGGCAACCTCCCAAAGACCGCGCGAGCGAGTCTCGAGAACCGTGGCTGACAGCATGATGATGCAAGATGAAATGCAGCACGTAAACAGGATATAGCACGTAACCGTACCCTGTAGGTTCCTGTCTTAATTTGGAAGGTTCTATGGCTTGCTAAGCATGTACAAAGGCCGGTTTTGGCTTGAAGAGGGTTTCCCGGACTAAAGTCAAAGTACACCTCCCACTATTGAGCGTACACCCAATAATGGTACAAACGGTAGGGATGACTCATCACGGTCGAGGGTTGCTGAGCATTCCGGGATTCCCCATCACCGGCAAGCCGGGTAGGATTGCCGAAACGCAACAGCGGGGCTGCACAAGATACATATACAAGATATAGACAATGAAACAAAATAAATTTGAAAATCCCACAAACATTTTTCAAGCTTGGCTCACAAGTTTAATTGATGCTTAAGGAAAGCGGGCCGTTTTGACAACATGCCAACTTTTTCTCAAGTATTAATTAAACCTCCTCCCCAGCGGAGTCGCCACTGTGGGCTACCACAGCCCCGGGTGGATCGGGGCGGCCCGAAAAACAACACACCGCTTTTGAATCGATTTGAAAACTTTGAAGAGTCGCCACCCGGATTTATGGTTTGCCACCCGAGAAACCGTTTTGATTTGAAAATGATTGATTGAATTGAAAACCAGAGATTGTTTGAGGGTTCGGAATCCATGTTATGAGGGGGGAAGGGTTTTACGGCACCCCCCTCGCCCGATACGAAATCGGTCTCTACTAAATGTTTGTGGGATTTTTCAAAGGGATTTTGTTTCATTAGACAAGTAGCATGTATCCACAGGTATGCCAAATAGACGTGTATGCATGTGTATGTGTACAGGAGGTGATGAAAATGGTAAAGGAATGCAAAATAACAGGAAATGAAACCCTGCCTACTGACTTCACTCTCGAGCACTCGGGAGTGGTCCCGAGCGCTTGGGAGTATCGGTGCCCAACCTGCAAGCTTTGTTAGTACAAACAGGACATAATGCTAAAAACTGTAAACTGAAACAATTTTAAGTATATCACAGGCTCAGCAGAGGACTTGATAGACTGAGATAGAACCTCAATCTTTCAAATCATGCATCCTTGCCTCAGCAAAATTAGATCTGCATTCTTTTAAGAGCAAATGGACACATCCCTGCATGCAGAAAGTCAGAAGCATGGCAAAATGGGGAGAATAATGGACTGCAGTGGCATGCAGGCACTCCCGAGTGCTCGGGAATGGTTCCAAGCGCTTGGGAGTGAGCTGCATGTCAGCTTACTCTCAAATAGGGAATGACATTATCTTGACATGCAGACACTCTGGTTTTGGTCTTTCCCAGGAGAAGATCTTCTTTTTAACCTTGGAAAATCTTGTTCTTACTTGAAACATGGTGAGAAACATTTCTGTTTTGAGAAAACAAATTTTCTATTTCTGCATGTTACAATAAAACCATTTCATTTAAGAGTGCAATTCACTCCAGCTTGCTGCCCTACCAAAAATTCCTTGCATGGAACTGGAAACAGTCCCGAGCGCTCGGGAGCACTCTCGAGCGCTCGAGAGTGTTTCCAGTAGGTTTTCAAAAAAAATGCTTTGTGATCCCTTTGCTCTTGTTTTTACACTAAGGTCCCCCAACCATGCACCCAGTATTAAAGACTGGGACAGGCTGAGAGACCCCCCTCAGAAGGGAAAAACAGCCTCTTGCTTGAGATTAAAATAGAAAGACTTTCTACCTTTGATTGGAACTTTGCTCCTTGAATGGCTTTGAAGAGTGAATGCAGAGAGAAGAATACAAGAAATCAGAGACTAGGAATGTTCTGAATTTCTTGCATTTTCCTTGATGCTTTTGATCTTTATGCTTTGAAAATCTTTGTAGTTGGAAAACAAGTTTTTTGCTTGAGAGTTTTTTGAGCAGAAGATAGGGGTTTTAGAGAGAGAGATTTCGTGGTCCTGGTTTCTGCTGAGAAAGGGGTATATATAGGGGATTATAACCTATGTTTTTCAAAATGAAATGAGATTCAAATAAAATCATTCCTTGGAGGGAAGATCTCCACCATCTGATCCTCTGCCACCTGAGGTTGAGTGTTGACTCGAACATCAGCCGGCTCAAGATGGCTGTAATGATGGATTGCATGGATAGTGGGAAGCCTCATCATCCATTGGGCAGCACAAAGGTCTCGAGCGCTCGGGAGTGGTCTCGAGTGCTTGGGACTTCCACTCTCGAGCGCTCGAGAGTGAGCCAGGCCCCCAGCTTTTGAAAATGGTTTTGAGCGCTCGGGACTACTCCCAAGCGCTTGAGATTGATTTTTGACCATTTGTTTTCCTTTTCAAAGTCCTTCAAGAAGCATTGTTCTGATTAAATCGAGGCTCGTTTTAATCCGAATTCATCATCGGGGAGCCTCAGGGCCACAAATTAAGGAAATTTGAAGAGTCCAAATTGGGGTGTCTACAACAAGCATTTTCTATCGTTGCATTTTCCTTCAAGATAAAATTGTTGCAGGCTGTCACTGAGCTCTTATACTTTACTGTCTAGCCATTGCACCATCCAGATCAGAGTCAAGAGCCAAACCTACTTGGGAACATCCGCTAGGTCTGACCGAAAGAAGATTTGGGTGGGTCTGCCTGTTAGTCTACCACGATGGAAGCTCCGGGTTGCATTCTGTTAAGGGAGGATTCGCCACCATCTCCTTTTCCTGCGTCTACGAAACTTGTTCAAGTCAAGACAGATGCTCTCATCATGGCTGATACTCCACCTCCGAACCTTGCTACCGTTCTGGCCGATATTCAACGCAACATGGCGATCATGCAAGAAAGGGCCGACCAGGCTGATGCATCTATGGCCAACATCCGTGCCTTGATTGAGGAACAACTCCCGGCAGGAGCGGGAGGCGGCGATGAACGCGAGCTGGTGGCCGAAGAGATTCCTCAACCCGAAAAACCCGCTCCAAATCCAGAAATGGCTACTCTGATCGCCAAGATGGCCAAACTCGAGGAATCTATCTCTAAGTCTGAAAGATTGGGTGTTGGTGCTTTGGATATGGATCGTCTCTGCCCATTCCCAAATGCCAGGCTGCCCGAAAGGTTCAAAATGCCGGATTTCGCAAAATTTGATGGCACTGAGGACCCAAAAACTCATCTGCTTGCTTACCACGATGCTATGAAACTACACGGAGTGGGGGAAGAAGCCATGGCTCAGCTGTTCCCTCAAACTCTCTCTGGTCCTGCTTTCCAGTGGTTCCTAACCCTTGACATTTCTAAGCGAAGAACATGGGAAGACATTGGTGTAGCCTTCAATGCCCAGTACAGTTACAATGCCCAACTCAAGATGACCATGCGGGAGTTGGAATCAACCAAAATGAACGCAAAGGAATCCTTTGCGGATTTTATCAAGAGATGGAGGGGGAAGGCAGCCCTCATGACCGATCGACCGAGTGAAAAGGATAAAATCCGCATCATCTCTCACAATTTGCAGCCGGACTTTGCCAAGAACCTCGTACTAGTCCAGGGTGCAAGTTTTAAGACTTTCTTTTATTCCAGCCTTCCCATTGAAGAAGCTCTGCAAACTGGTGTTCTGCCAAGAAGCGATACTTCCTCATCTACCCCTGCTTCGGCATCAAAATCCAAGCCCCGCGCTTACACCAAAAACAGCACTGCTCTCTTTGGTGGTAACAGCTACGCCAACGCGACGACTGCCAACAACAATGCTACGACCCAAAGCTCCAACCACATCGCCGATATAAATCAAGTTCAAACCCCTCAAAAACCCCAAAACCGCAACCAACCCCGTAACTTTGCCAACTTCGAGGCACCTCTCTCCTCGGTGTTGGAGAAGTTAGTCAAGACTGGTCACCTCAGGCCCTTGACTCCAACCCAACTCCCTCAAAATCCTCCACCTAGCCATAACCCTAACCTTTTCTGTGCTTACCATCAGATGCCCGGTCATCATACTGACTCTTGTTATCGCCTCCGACATGCGATTCAGGACTTGGTAGACAACGACACTCTTCCTACCTCTCCTACCAAACCCAATGTCATCTCCAATTCCCTACCAAATCATAACAACCAAGTAAACCAGATATCCCTCAGCTCCGCTATAATCTCCCCTACCTCCACCATATTTAACCCCACTGATCATATAACCTCAGACGAACGCCCGAGACCTGTTGTGGCATTTCCAGTCGATCTTGATGTCAACATGCTGTCAGTCGGCTGGGAGATGGAAGACAAGATGAAAGAATGGATGGAACTCAGCAATGACTGGAATGAACGATATCACTTGGGTTTCCCTGCACCTCCACAGGTCGATCAGGCATGGATTGATCAATTGGAAGAAGAGTGGAACGCAGCACAGTCCGATCCGCTCGACGGTCTCTCTCTGTTCATGCTGTACTATCAGGTCGAGCCAGTCAATCCCGAGGAGGAGGAGTACGTTTGGGACCCGCAACCCGATGCCGCACAGCTAGCTTGGAATCAGAATTTCCACTTGGAATGGGCCGATACCGACGAGGGCGTAGATGAGAAATACTTGGAATACTATGTCGAGGGGGAGATCATTCCCAATGAACGTCGCCAGCTTGGGACTTTCCTACCTTTAGCGGACAAAATCTCAGACGCCCTCCACTTATGCACTTACCTTGGATGCGATCCGACCGTGAATATTGTGCCAGTCAAACAGCCGCGCCCATACGTGGCTCAAAGTGAGGATTGTTCTATCATGGTATTGGACGCACCACCCACCGACCTATGGGACGTGGAGGAGATCGTCGACCTTAACAAGACTCTGCCGCCTACTGATCTCTGGGACGCCGATAAGGTTGTCGACATAAATATGGGAAATGAAGTCTGGACCGTTACTCTGCTTTGGTCGATGGAGGTTTCTAGGATGTGCCGTTTGTTACCAATCCAGGAACGCCGTTTGAGGAAGCTGCCACACAGGATCCTGCTTTATGGGAAGGATTAGTGATGGAAGATCTGAATTGGGGTGTAACACCAGAACAGGACCGGCCAGCAACGGTTGCATCTATGGATAAAGGGAAGCGCAAGATGGAAAAGCTACCCGCTGACTTCTGGGACTCCATCGACACATCCTCCTGGTGGGACGTGGCCAATGTGATGAGGAGCGGCCGAGTCTTTCAGCCGCCAAACCTACAGGCTGGGGACTCGTCCAATCCTCCGAGGCCCACCGCTCCTGCCGCCTCAAGGAACGTTCCAGTAGCTCCTAGTGGGGTCCCGGAAGGGGACGTAATTCAGAAGCAACTCGAGAGGATCCCTACTGCCGTATCGATCTGGGGTTTAATCGCGTCATCAAAGGAGCATCGTGATAAGCTATCTGCAGCTCTGGCCCGACTTAAGGTACCAACCGATATCACTCCCGAGGCGATGATCGCCCTCATCCTACCTTTGCTCTCCAAGCACTCTGTTACGTTTACTGAAAGAGATCTGCCCGTTGAGGGAACCGACCACAACCGTCCGCTACACATCACCGTCAAATGCAAGGGACTTTGGATTCCGACCGTACTCATCGATAATGGCTCCGCCATTAATGTCTGTCCATTAAAGGTCGCGTACCGCCTCGGGATCACGAAGAAAGATTTTGTGCCGTCTAATCTGGCTGTCAAGGCCTATGATAGCACCCGTCGTGTTGTGGAGGGGACCATCGTACTCAAGCTCGATGATGAGGGCTTTAGGATGGATGTAGAATTTCACGTGGTCGACATCCCTACCACCTTCAACCTGCTGCTAGGCAGACCATGGCTGCATAGGCCAGACATTAAGAGGTTATGCTGGGACTTCCGATTGGGACTCTGACTATCTGCGGGGACTCTGGGATCCGCCCGCTCAAGGATGACGAGCCTGTCTTAGGAATCACGAATGGGGAAGAAGACTCAGATTTTGGAGGGTTTTCATTCGATACTTCAGGCTCAGTTCTTGCCATTGCCGTGGATGACGACTTCATCATTAGCTCGGCTGCCTTTGAGATTATGAGGAGGATGTCTTTCATGCTTGGCCTGGGGCTCGGGATCAACCAGCAAGGGATCGCTGAGTTCCCCATCCTTCCCTTTTCCGAGGGTCAATTTGGTCTGGGATACACTCCCCCTGCCAAAAGGGCCAAAAAGGGGAAAGGTGCGGGAAAACCTTGAACCCTTTACGGTAACCCTGACAGCTATTTCGTGCGCGAAGGAGGGAGCATCGCGTACTTGGGATAGCCTGAACCGTTTTGGGATCCAGAGACTGGCACTTGGCTACCGGGTTTTGAGATCTTCGCTGCAGACGCCTAGTCCGACAGTGAGGAGGAGATGGCAAAAGAAGAGTTGGCTGAGAAAGAGTTCAAGAAGCAGCTGGCCCAGGTCAAGAAAGAGGCTGACTGGCTGCGGGCTATTGATCAAGAGGACTTGGGGATGCTGTTCTCCCAGGTAGGTTTGGTTGGCAAGACAGAGGAGGCTGAAGTGCTGATGCTTGGGCCCGACGCTCCGGACATTCTCGAGGATCCAACCTCCCTCATCGTGGAAGCCAAGGGTACTATTAACAACTGCATTTTCACTCCATGCTTAACATGCATTGATGACGCATCTGAGTCTGACACTGAGTCTGTTAAGTCTAAGTCTAGCTCAGAGTCGGAGTTTGTGCCTCTTGGCCCTCCACGTCATAGCTTTTACTTTGAGTTTGAGTCTACTGTACTTGGCAACCCGTCTGGGTTTTATGAAATGAATGATCCTACTTCTGGCTACTTTGCGAACTTATATATAAACTGTGTCGACCCTAACGATGAAGGAACAGACTTCGACGGGTCCATCCCGGCTGAGTTGCGTTCCCTCATCGAAAAGGAAGACGAAAGGCATGCTCAGCCTCTAAAAGAAGAAGTAATTTCTGTAAATTTGAAAGACGAGGGTGACCCCCGTATGATGCAAATTGGTTCAACTTTGTCCTCCGAGGATTGTGCCGCACTGATCGATCTGCTTAAGGAATACTTCGAGGTCTTCGTATGGTCTCACAAAGACATGCCCGGTATCGATCCTGAAATCGTACAGCACCGAATTCCGTTAGCACCTGGGGCTATACCAGTCAAACAGAAGCTCCGCAGAATGAGACCAGACTGGGTTGAAAAGATCAAAGAGGAAGTCACCAAACATATTGACGCTGGGTTCTTAAGGGTAGCTGAATATCCAAAGTGGGTGGCTAACATCGTGCCGGTTCCTAAGAAAGACGGAAGAATCCGAGTCTGCGTCGATTTCAGGGACTTGAACAAAGCAAGCCCCAAAGACAATTTTCCCTTGCCTCACATCGATGTGCTTGTGGACAACACGGCGGGGCATGCTTTGCTCTCTTTTATCGACGGATTCTCAGGGTACAACCAGATCTTTGTGGCGCCAAAGGATCAAGAAAATATGACCTTTGTCACCGAGTGGGGTACCTACTACTATGTGATGATGCCATTTGGACTAAAAAATGCTGGCTGCACTTTCCAGCGGGCCCAGACCACTTTGTTACATGATTTTATCCACAAAACAGTCGAGGTCTACATCGACGATATGATTGTCAAGGCAAAAGAGAAGGAGGATTTCATCCCGGCACTTAGGCAGTTTCTCGAGAGGCTCCGCAAGTACAACGTGCGTCTCAACCCACAGAAGTGCACATTTGGGGTCACAGCAGGCAAAATGTTGGGGTTCCAAATCACGATAAGAGGAATCGAGGTCGATCCATCTAAAATCAAGGCAATTCTCGAAATGGAGCCACCACGATCAGAAAAGGGAGTGCGAAGCTTTTTGGGAAAAGTTCAATTTATCAGCCGATTCATAGCCAAGTTAACTCTGACTTGCGAACCGCTATTCCGTTTGCTCAAAAAGGATGTTCGTTTTGAATGGACAGAGAAGTGCCAAGCTGCTTTTGAATCTATCCAGGCGTATCTGAGGAATCCACCAGTCTTGATGCCACCTACACCTGGACGACCTTTGATCCTGTACTTGTCCGTCACTTCGACAGCCATGGGATGTTTGCTAGCACAAGAAGGAGATAAGGGAGTCGAGAAGGCCATTTACTATCTAAGCAAGAAGATGGTAGGAAGTGAGGAGCGCTATACCCCTCTAGAGAAGACATGTTGGGCGTTAGTTTGGGCTACCAAAAAGCTTAGACACTACATGCTAGCCTATTCAGTGAAGCTGATTTCTCAGATGGATCCTATCAAGTATCTGTTCGAGAAGCCAGCGCTCACCCATAAGCTAGCGCATTGGTTGCTTCTGCTGGCTGAGTTCGATCTCCAATATGTCACAAGGAAATCTGTGAAGGGCCGTGCTGTGGCAGAATTCTTGGCCGACCACCCGATCGATGGACCTAAGGACGTGGATTTCAATTTCCCGGACGAGGATGTGTTAACGGTTGTCGAGGAAGTCTGGACGCTCTATTTCGATGGGGCCGCTAATCAAAGAGGATTCGGAATTGGGATATTGCTTATTACGCCTGCTGGAGCTCATATCCCCCTCGCTTTCAAGTTGAACTTCAACGTCACCAACAATCAAGCTGAGTATGAAGCCTGCATCGTCGGGATGGAAGCTGCAATTGCACTTGGAGTCGAGAAGCTCGAGATAATTGGAGATTCGAACCTGGTAATCTCTCAGGCCAATGGAGATTGGAAGGTTCGTGAGGAAAAGCTGAAGCCTTATCACCAAGATTTGGAAGAACTGATTCCTCGCTTTAATAAGGTAACCTTCACCCATATTCCACGCTTGAAGAATCAGTTCGCCGATGCTTTGGCGACTTTGGCTTCAATGATCGAACTTTCGATAGGGGTCAGGATGCAGCCAATTGTAATTGAACAAAGGGACTTGCCCGCTTATGAGTGCGTCAACGCCGTTGATGATGTTGATGATGGCTTGCCCTGGTATCATGACATCTAGAATTTTGTGGAACGTGGAGAGTTCCCTGCCGAAGCTTCAAGAAAAGATCAGGTTGCCCTGCAAAGGCTGGCAGCTCAGTACATCATTTGTGGAGGGAAACTGTATCGAAGGTCTCACTGCGGGATGCACAAGCTATGTGTCGACGGCGCTGAAGCAACAAGGATAATGGAGGAGATTCACGAAGGGGTTTGTGGTCCCCACATGAGTGGTGTTATGCTTGCTAGGAAGATCCTCAGGCAGGGTTACTATTGGTCTACCATGGAGTCTCAGTGCATTGACTACGTGCGACGCTGCTACAAATGCCAAATCCACACCAACCTGCAGCACGTTCCTCTGACCAAGTTATATGGCATGACCTCGCCGTGGCCTTTCTCTGTGTGGGGAATCGACGTTATTGGAATGATCACGCCCCCTGCTTCAAATGGTCATAGGTTCATACTGGTGGTGATAGATTATTTCACTAAGTGGGTCGAGGCCGAATCCTACAAAGTCCTAACAACAGTTCAGGTAGCTCAGTTCATCCGAAAGAACATCATTTATCGATATGGCGTCCCCCAGGCATTTGTGTCGGATAACGGGAGTCACTTTAAGGGTAGAGTACTAGAGCTCTTCGAGGAATTCGGCATTGAGATCCACCGGTCAACCACCTATCGTCCACAAACAAATGGGGTAGTCGAGGCCGCAAATAAGAACATTGAGGTGATCATCAAGAAGACTGTTGAGTCTGCAAGGGATTGGCACGAGCAACTACCGTTGGCACTATGGGGATACAAGACGTCGATTCGAACTTCAACCGGTGCAAGTCCTTTCTCCTTGGTTTACGGAATGGAGGCAGTGCTCCCCATTGAGCTTGAGGTACCCTCTTTGAGAATTATGATCGAAAGCGGTCTTGAGGAATCAGAGTGGCTCAGCGGGAGGTTTGTCGAGCTAATGCTATTTGATGAAAGGAGGCTCCGCGCTCTGTATCATGTTCAGGGTTATCAGCGTCGAATCGCCCGGGCATTTGACAAGAAGGTGAAGTCCAGGGGCTTAGTCGAGGGAGATATGGTCACAAAGGAAATACGGGCCCCAGTATTCGATGCTCGCGGGAAGTTTCGGCCAAAGCGATCCGGGCCGTACATTATCAAGACTATCTTGTCTGGGGGTGCTGCTCAGCTCATTGATCTCAACGGTAACGAATTCAGCACTCTGGTCAACCTGGATCAACTCAAACGTTTCTATCCTTGAGAGATGCTCGTTGGGCCAAAAACCACAATGTAGACACCTCCCAAGCGGGGCATCGCCATACAGATTGATCATGTTTTTGCTCGATTGATGCTTGCTTCATAAACCAAGATCGTGGACATTCCCATGACTAGGAACATCGCCACACGATAGCGGTTATCATCAAAATAGAGTCGCCACCCAGTTTATTAAAACTAGGAAAGTAGACAGAGATTCTGGGCACGGGAGCCAAAAGTACAATAAGGGGAAGGTGTTAGGCACCCCTTTTTGCCCAGTCGTGAGACTGGCCCGTAATCGTTCAACATAAGACGTGTAAATGCTTTGTTTAATTCTAACACATAGTCTATTTATTTAATCCTTTAAACAGTAAATAAGGTGAGCCAATGCGATAAGTAAAGCATGCATCAGAAAGCAAAAACAAAACAAAGCTGTCCCAGGAAGATGGATCCCACGGCCGGTGAATAGATGTCACGGCCGAGGGATCCTCCTGGTTTGATGTATCGGCCGGGGGATCGAAACCCCGGTCGATGTTCTTCCTCACACCAGACAGAAAAGTTAATGAATAATCAAAACGCTACGGTTAGTCATAAATATGGTAAATAACACAAACCAGAGGCCGTTGGGCCTCACCACCTTGATCCCTCAGTTGCTTGATTGCTTCGGATTGGGTGTGATTGACTGATTGCTTGATTGAAAACCCTAGGGTTAGGGTTTGAACTTCGGGGTTTGATCGTCGGATTGATGGCTGCCTTCGGGAGGTTAGGGCTTTTGAAGAGAGGGTTTGAGAGAGTATTTTGACAGAGTATCGGAGCTTGAGAGAGTGTATTCACCTATGAATTTCGTGTGTTTATTTTCAGAGTCCAAAGGCCCTTTATATAGGCAATTGGTGACTCACTCCGGCCAATCAAATGGCACGATTGCAATTGCAATTGCAATGCAACTCGAACTCTTCGTCGCAATCTCTGAACGTGGCCCGAACGCATCGGGAAGGTAGTGTAGTTGGATCAAACAATCGACAGAACGTTCCAGAGTCTGGAAAAAGGACGATCTGGCGGCCGAGTAATAGATCACACGGTCGAGGAATGGATGTTGCGGCCGAAGGATGGATCTTGCGGCTGAGGGATTGATCTCTCAGGGAGATTTTGCTAGCAACAGGTTGCTCAAGTGAGGAAATGATGTTAAGGCCGTTAGATCGATGTTACGGCCGACAGATGGATTCTCCTAGGCTTCTGTATTTTATGTCTGAAAGGCTGTATGACTCTGATTAGGTCCTCTAAGTGGTTCAAAGTTCTTACCGAAAGTCCTAAGGTTCTCGAGAAGGCAATCAGCAATCACTGTATCCATTTCATCATCGGGATGGTCCCCAAGGTGGGACTTGAAATAATCGTTAGGCCAAATTGGGGTGTCTACAGATGCCCCTCTTTGACTGAACTCAGACGGATCGCGAGACATGTTTGAGTAATAGTCAAAGCTGTAAAAAGCAACTCAATTTGGTCCAACAACTATTCCAAGGGGTTTTCGAAAAAGGTTTTGTTATGGTCGGGCCGGGAGGCTGCCTACGTATTCCACAAAGGAAATTCAGACCAATCGTAGTTCGGGCAAGAAAAATAAAAAGTTTGGAGGGTTAGGAACAGAAGACGTACCTTCGGGCTTAAGAAGCCATAGTGCAACGTACCTAGACTGAGCCATGGTTTTGGCGAAGAGTAGTTGAAGGAGCGCGGGGCTGCCAGGGGAGTTTTTGCGGAGAGCTTCCTTAGTATTTTGGGGTAGACTAGTACACGGCAGGTGCGTTTACTTTTCTTGATCATCCTTACTTTGACTGAGAGGAGCTCGGTAGAGTAGCTTATCCTTGCGAATGAGCTGGAAGGAATTGATGTAGTCGTGGTGGAATCCAAGCCATCCGCTGGGGATGAATCGGATGCCGGTTTGAGATATGGGGGTGCGAGGCCAGTAACTGGAGCACGGAGCCGGTTGTAGTCACAAGGCGAGAGCCTAAGGTCATAGAACTGAGGCATGGAGCCTGCTGTGGTCACGAGTTTAGATTGAGGCGTGGAGCCTGTTGCAGTCTTGAGGCGAGGGCCTGAGGTGAGCTTAGTGCTAGAAGGAACCGAAGCGCGGAGCTGGTATAAGGCGAGAGCCTGAGGTGATAGAATTGAGGCGTAGAGCCTACTGTGGTCTTGAGGCGAGGGCCTGAGGTGAGCTTAGTGCTTGAAGGAACCAAAGCGCGGAGATGGTATAAGGCGAGAGCCTGAGGTGATTTGAACCAAAGCGTAGAGCTGGTTGTACTCTAATAGTCTGTGCACAGAGCTTTCTCATCATAAGTTTTGGCGTAGAGCCAAAGGATCGAGGTACTGGACCGATCAATAAAACCGAGGCATAGAGCCGATTGATTGCAGGATTGGCCTGTTTCATGAGAGATATGCAGAGTGTATATATGTGATGATGGTTAGATGTGAACAGATATGATGATGCAGACTCGATGTGAAAATGTTGATGCAAATGTGCACGGGCCCGTGTGTGTGTGTTGATTTAAGCTTATGTGGGCAGCATGCCCTCGGAGAAAGGATTTCATTCCTTTTCACCGTTGCGGCCCTTTTTGGAAATTGAGGGAGCGCGAGCGGAGAGGCAAGCGCTCAAAAATACAGAGTCGCCACTTGAGTTTTTGAGGGTCCGACACTCAAGGAACCATATTTCGAAGCACCTGCCGCGCTGTTTGTTTGAAAAAGTTTAAGGAAACCAGTCCGTCATAACCATATCTGGGTTCGGGAGCCAGGTTACGAGAGGGGAAGGGTTTTAAGGCACCCCTCTCGCCCAATCCGGAGATCGGTCTCTACTTAGGCATTTTTATGAAAACTTCTGTGATTCTTCTTCTTTTAATTAATTTTAGCCAATTAGGGCGGGGGAACAGTTAATTGGGGATTAAAACTGTAACAATTTGCAGGATGTGATCAAATTATAGCATGGATGGATGGTATGACGAGTAATAAAATGGGATGAAACCTAAAACAGCAATCAGATGCCAAGACCAGGCTCGGGATGGATTTGCCCTGCACGATGGCCAACTTGCGTGCATGAACAAATCTGCATGCAAGAGAACCATCGCGCGAGACACTCAAACCCTCGCGCGAGTGTTTGTCATCTCACCACAGTTCCAATTTCATCCCCTTCTGGGCTCTGGAAGGACCAGTGCACACCCAGGAGGCAAACCAAGCAGTTTATCAAAGGACTGTAAAATACTAATTATTACAGACAGCTTGAAAATGGAACTGAATAAAAAGGAAACACAGTCCCTAAACAGTGGGGGGATAAAAGGAGGCCAAGGGCATGGTTGCCCATGCAAGGGCCATTCCTGGGGTTCACAGAACCATCGCGCGACAGAGAGTGAGTCTCGCGCGACAGTCCTGACTGGACTTCCAGGAATTGCTTTGCATGTTTGGGGTCCCGAGATAGATTCAAGGATCACCCAAAGGCATTCCAAACTATCTGAGACAAATAACTAAGCTACTGTATTTTGTTTTGCATGCATAACAGTGATCAATATTTGAAAATGAAGCTTAACAGGCATACTAATACTGCAAAAATAGTAAATGGCTAGCCTCCCTTCCCCCCGAGGACCATTCTCTTGCTGACACAAGTGTCGCGCGAGTGTTGTGGACCATCGCACGAGGGTTTAGCTGCCATGGATTCTTGTAACTCTGCTGGCTTTAGGACCAGGACATGGTATAAATTACCAGCCTTGGCCCTGTCAGCCCCCCTCAGGGATCAAAACAGAAACAGGCTAAACATTATACCTTTGCTTGGAAAGGGTTTGGAAATGGATTGGATTGATTGGTGAAGCCTTTGACCAAGTGTGTGTGTAGAACAATTGATTGGAAGACTAGGAAGTGGTTTGGGTTAGTAACTTTGTGCTAGAGTGCTAATTGCCTTGTGAATGGTAATTAAACTTCTTAACCTTTTTCTTGGAACCCTTAACATGGAAGACCAATGGGGCTATTTATAGGGGAAGTGAATGGGCTAGGTGGTGGCAAAACATGGCTTTGCAACCAGCCAACAAGGTTGGTCACAACTTGGTGGATAAACTAGCCAACAAGGTGAGTGGGACTGGTTGTGAGGGTGTGAGGGTGTAACCTGCCATAACTCTGTTCAGCTGAGGAAAACGGGGTTCCAACCCATGGGGACCCATGTGACACCCAATCATCACAAATCCAGCTGGATTATGTGATAGTGACAGGAGAGAACCATCGCGCGAGGGTTCGGAACCATCGCGCGAGGGTCAACAGTCAACAGTTTGACTTTGACCACACCTGGCAAGCTGAGTATCGCGCGAGGAACAGGAAGAGTCACGCGACGGTCAAATCTGACCCTAAAGTTTGACTGAAGGTTCAGAAGGGTTCAAAAGGTTTAAGCGGGGTTCTAAGCACTCCAAACTCAATCCATTCCCAATCCAAGCTCGTTTGATCCGATTTCATCATCGGGGAAACAAGAAAATCATAAAACAAAGTAAAACAATTGGGAGACCCAGATTGGGGTGTCTACAGCTTAGAGCTTCTTTCAAGTTCCGGACTTGAGCATTCAGAGCATAGAGCTCGAGCATTCGGACGGCAGAATCCGAGCATTCAAAGTACAGGCTTTGAGCGTCCAATACGCAGTGGTTGGGCATCCAAGCGTAGAGCTTGAGCATTCAAGGTATAAACCATAAGCATCCAGTACACAGTGGTTGGGCTTTCGAAGAGCTTCGAGCATTCAAAATGTCAGATTTTGAGCATTTAGGCGTAGAGCCCGAGAATAGATGATGTCTTGTTGATTGGGGTGGCGTAGAGCCTGTTTGAGATTTGCTTGTTTACGGCTTCGAGCCAGTTGAGATAGCGGGCGTAGAGCCGCTGAGTTGGTTGTTACGGCTTCGAGCCAGTTGGGATAGTGGGCTTGGAGCCGCTGAGTTGTGATAGCGAGCGTAGAGCTGCTGAGTCGAGGGCTTGGAGCCGCTGAGTGAGTGAATACGGGCGTAGAGCTGCTGAGTTGAGGGCTTGGAGCCGCTGAGTGATGAGTTGGTGAATTCAGGCGTAGAGCCGCTAAACGATCGGTGATTATAGGCGTAGAGCCTGCTAAGTCGAGGGCTTGGAGCTGCTGAGTGAATGATCATGGGCGTAGAGCCGCTATGATAACGAGCATTGAGCCACTGAGTTTGGCTGTTACGGCTTAGAGCCTTTTGAGATAGTGGGCATGGAGCCACTGAGATGGTAGATATAGGCTTCGAGCCCGTTGAATGGCTTGATAGTGATGAGTTCGAAGCTGCTGGGCTGTTGATGATGCAAGGAGCATGGTGTTGTCGAGTGACTTATGCACAAGGCTATTGAGCGTAGAGCTGCTGGGGTAATGAACTCAGGGCTGCCGAATGTCTTGCTTTACTTCGGCCAGCAATTTGTGGAGAGAGATTTTGGTGCTCGGGCATGCCCCCAAGGCTAGTTTTTTATCATGTTGGCTCGGGATGCCCCCGAGGCTGACTTGATTTTGCTTCTGTTGGTCATGGACCCAGAATTCCATAATGGCTTGAAGTCAGTGCACTGAACAAGATCTGATATAGCTGAGGGAAATAGATTAGGGGGCCTGGATATTGATCTCTCGGCCGGAATATCGATGTCTCGGCCGAGGTATCGAATAGTCGGCCGCTTAATCGGTTCGTTTCCAGGGGCCTATAAAAGGCCGCGGCCTCATCCGTTTTACTTCATTTCTCTCTTTCCTCGGTTTCTCTCTTCGTCCGAGGAACTCGCCGAGAGCTTCTCTCATCTTTCTCTTGGTGTTTGTCAGCTTTGGACCATGGATAGCTCGTGGCCGGTGATCGCGGAGGGAGTCCGCGACGTTCTTGGTCTCGTCTTGATGCTTGATTAGGGACCCTCGCATGGGTGACTTGCTTCCGTGACGCGGAACTCCTGGGGTGGCGATGGTACCCGGTATGGTGATTTTTCTGGGTCGTGTGGTGTTTCTTCTGCACCGCAGTGCTTTTTTGGTACACGTCACCCCAGGGGTGTCCGCTTTTTTAGTTTCTTTGCAGCAGGCCTCTGGTGTTTTGACCACCAGAGGGTTCGGCATCATCTTCTGCTTCCCTTTTTTCTATTTTTCTGTTTCTCTTCCTGCATAGGTTAGTTTGACAGGAAATCAATGTATAGTTTGTTTAGGAAATGTGGGATGATCCACCTTGTGATGTAAAAAGCTTTTGTTATATGAAGCAAAAACCTTTTGCTCTGCTTGTGATTGTGTATGCTATATCCGCGTTGTTTGTACGTAATAACTTGTTAATCCAGTGAAACAAACTGAACCGTGGAAACAGTCTGTAAAACAGCCATTATGGCGGCCGATCTAATGATTACGCGGCCGAGCCTTTGATCTGGCGGCCAGGGGATCGTTTCGTCTGCCTGGGTTTGACTTTTTGGTCAAGCCTGATTTTCACGGGCCGATGGATAGATCTTACGGCCGTCATATCGAAGTGCCGGCCGAGAGATCGACTGAAATTCCGAGGATTAAGAATCCGATTCCGACTCGAACTAAGACTCGACTTAGTTCTATAAATACGGGTTCTACGAACCCGATAGCATTGTCAGTAGCAATTCCTTACACATGGCACAACCAGTCCTTGATCAGTGGTTGGATTCCTTTAATGGCCTCGACAGTTTACACTTCAAGTCCTTTGGCATGGACTTTCTCTTCTCCCTTCGTCAAATTCCTGTTAATTTTGCCTTCCTTAGGGCAGCCACTAGCTTGTGGGACCCTGCTTTTCATGTCTTTCGATTTAAGAGAGAGGAATTGTGTCCTACTATCGAGGAGTTTGTGGCCATCATGGGTCATTTGGATAGGGAGTGATCGATCAAGCCAAGCCAACCTTTACCTTCCCAGAGGAGGATGAATGTTTCATGATGAAGGAGGAAGAAAACAATGAGTCCGATCAATCGGAAGTGATCGATCCCGACATGTCTGACAAAAGTAATGAAGAAGAACAAGCAAAGGGGAAAATGACTTTGACGAAATGGAAGGAGAATACAATGATCCACTCGATGGAATCTCCTTAGCATCACTATTCAATCAGGTGGAAATAGCTGACGACTACACAATCAATAAGGAGGAAGAAAGGGTGCTGAAAACCCAGACCAACACTTCCATTTGGGGACTACTCATGTCTTAAAGAAGTAGCCACCAGTGAAGATGGATCCAGTTCAAAGGCCCTGTTTGGCAAAGAAGAGGGTGGAAAAGAGTATAAAGTTGCCTAAGGCAAAGGTTTTGAAAACGATCTCGAAATGCTACAATAGCTAAGAAGTCACAACATGGCAAAGAACATTAAACATTGCTTTTATCAAGCTAAATCATGTTTTGAGCCCCTGCTTGGGCATTTAATTTCTACCAAATGAATTCCTGTTTCATCATCTAGACTATGCTTTTCAATGATTTATTTCCTAAATTGCAATTACTAATACACTATAGTCTCTTTGCCAAACAAGGGAAATTTCAAGAAATCAAGTTCCTTGTGTCGCTGACAAAAAGGAAGGAAATGATGAACTCTAGTTGCTTAAGAACTAGGTTTTTGTCAAAACTTAGAAAGAAGACACTATCTTCGCGAGAACACTTAGGGTTAACTCGCTCATTATGAAGGTACAAACACAAGGGAGATTTAGAAAAATATCTCCATCAAATTCCTCTCCAAAACGCAGAAACCCTTTTGAGAGAAGTGCTCGTTGGGTAACCTGAAAACCCAAGCAAAAGTAAGAGCAAAGCCTGCTAGGGTAAGAAAATGCAAAAATGCAGCCCAGGCAAAAGTTAAGGCATTCAAAGAAGAGCTCGCTAGGGACTCAACCTCCATTAGGTAACCTAGGCAAAATCAAGATCATGTGAGAAGAAAAACCAAGAGTGAAAACTCAACCTCAAGGGTGATGATTTTGGAACTACGTAAAAGGCCTGATTCCTTGATTAGGGATACGTAGTCAATCTCTCATCGAGATGCGGCCCAAACATTTGGAGAGAAGGAAAAACATCAACAGATTTGTACTCAATGATAGGCATAGCTAACACTGCGTATTGAGCTCGCAAAAGATGAGTATGCTTTTCTCAAAGAATTGGCAACAACAATAGACACAAGAATTATAGTTCATCTCCTCTAACCTAAAGGTTTTTGACACAATGAACGGAATACCTCGAAAACTCTCGAGTTTGGCAATCAAACTATGGAACATGGCAAAAGCAAAGGCAGGAAAACCAAAACCAAGTATAAGAAGGGAGAGAAAAGAGGATGCCACTTGGCCGAAACAAAATCTACCTTTTAGAAAATCAAAGTAACAGCCGAATAATATATACATCGGCCGCAACATTGATTCTTTAGCCGAGTAATCAATTCTTCGGCCAGTATTTCATTTTCACACAAATTACTGTCTATCAGCAAATACTTGTTCAAAAAGTCATGTTCTGACTATCGTATGCAAACTCAAGACATCTAGGGGCATAAAAAAGCATTTCTCATTACATGAACAAAAGCTTGCCTACAAAATCATCACTGTGGTTGCTTTCACTATACAAATACAGTTTCTGCTTCTCTCTTTGCTAACCATGAATAGGAATGAAAAAAGAAAATCCTAAAGCTCATCGTGACGGCGTCTTCGAGATGATCTCTGAGATGAAGAAGGGGATTGCTAGCTATCCTCCCCACTAACAGCTGGTGCTCACTCAGCCTCGCAAGAAAAAGAATACAAAACAAGGGGCAAGCGCCAAGCACTCCTCTTCTCCATCATCAGAATGGAAGGAGACAAAGGAAAGGGCCCGTGGCCAAATAGGAGCAACTGAAGGAACAGCAGGCAGAACCAAGGAAAAATGGCCGTACTCCATACAGTCACCTGCCTAAAGAAGCAATCCCGCCCAGTCTCTGATCTGAGCATTCTCCAAATCTACTTTGGACATTGAGGAAGTGAATCTCATCAACGCCAGAGGAGGAGGAGGAACAAACTGAAGATCCTCAGCACGCAGGTGCCACTGGCTGGCCACCCGATCACATAAGTACCAAGCTTAACAAAAGGGACCCTCGAACAGGCTACGAGTACAATCTAGAACCCTGGAACGCGCAAGAGGGGTGTCTCTGATACACCACTCCAAGGGTCGAACTTCGCCTGCAAACAAAGTCTAAATCAGCCACAGCACAGAGGAATGGAGATCTAAAAACAAGGAATGCAAGGGGTACCTGGTCAACCGTCAATCGGTCCAAAACTCGTCGCCAAAACTGGCGACCGTGGCTTCCGTTGGCCCACCAGCCATCGCTCACAGTGAGAAACACAGTTCACATCCTCATGCTTGGTATCAGTTGGAAACTAAAGAGTAAGGAAGTAAAAAAGAAGGATATACCTTAAGCACTCGGTAGTGACCGCCAAGGATAAAACTCTTGTCCCGTGGGCAAGCTCCAAGATTGCCATACAGGGTGGCCAAAGCGGATGATCCCCAATCAAACTCCCTAACGACCCCCAAATGCTGCAAAGGGGCCAAGAGCTGTGTATGCACTGAACTATCCTTGTTGGCAAACAATGTCTGCCCGAGGAGATAGAGAAGGAAAGTCCGTGTCAGCTGCTCAATACTCACCTGAGTCAAAATATCAGTCTTCATGAAAGTCTTGCTCAGCCAAGAGACATCAACTTGACCTCAGGAGTGAAGAGGAGGCATCTTGCTGAAGAACCACTCCAAAGCTCCTACCCGCTCCTAAAGCCTGGGGTCAACCCGAAGAGGAGCTCCACCTATTCGCAGGCCGGTCAACAAAGAGAAGTCACCTGATGTGATCGTCGTCTCACAAACAGAAGTAAAATGGAATGTGTTGGTAGTATCCCACCACCTTTCAATCAACGAGGTCATCAATGACCAATCCATCTCTGGAAAGTTTGAGGCCCAAAGTGAACGCCTCAAAACCAGCAACACGTACTAACTCCCGACCCTGCTCCGGCAACGTCACAAACCACTTGTGCACCTCTGTAAAACCCGACAAAGGAAACTTATTGAAACATTGAGGACGCTCAAGTGTTGCTCAAAGGCTCTACGCCAACCAACTCAGCGGTCTAATGTCCACAATCATTTAATGGTCTCACTCACCTAGCGGCCTCAAGCTCATCACTCCAACAGTTAGGCTCATTCAGTAGCTCCAACTAGCCACCTGGCAACACCATGTGCTCCTTGTTCGCCATCTCAAACAACATCATAACCCAGCAACTCTCTAATATTCAACTCAGTGGCTCAAATGCCCATGAAAACACCGTCTCTGCAAGCACCATACTTCTTGCACCATCAGGTCACTCAGCAGCACCATGTGCTCACTTTTCAAGCCATTCAACAGTTCTACGCTCATCCCTGTGCTCAAAAGCTCCATACCCATTATCACCCAGTAGCTTTAGGCTCACTATCAGCAGCTCCGTGTTCATCTAGCAGCCCTGTGCCCAAATCACTCCGCGCTCACCTCAACAGCCCCATGCCTACTATCTCAGTCATTCAGCAGCTCTGTAGCTACCCCGAGCTCACGTCTTAAAGATAAGCAGCCTCACCACTTCTAGGCCGGTGAAGTAATCCTGTGGCTCCCACTCTAATGCACATTCATGCAGTTCTGGCCCAGCGCACCCTCCGGAAGGCACTCCCAGCAGTGGAGGTAATGGGAAATCTCCCTAACAAAGTTGAATCTACCTAACAGGGAGGCAAAGGAAATCTCCTAGGCATACATAAGGATCACCTCATCAGCGAAGATGGTGGAAATCTCCCAAAACAAGTTGAATTTGCCAAAGGAGGCGATGGAAATCTCCTAGAGCGCATGTGTGAATCACCCCATCAGTGGAGGTAATGGAAATCTCCCTAACAAAGTGGAATATGGTCAAGAACTAGCCTTGGGAACAATCTTGAGCATACTCAGAACTAGCCTTGGGGGCAATCCCGAGCATACCTAAAACTAGCCTTGGGGACAATCCCGAGCATGTGGAATCTAGCCTTGGGGGCAATCCCGAGCATACTCAAAACTAGCCTGGAAAGCATCCCAAGCATGTGGAAACTAGCCTTGGGGGTATCCCCCGAGCAAATTCAACGTGATCAGAACCAGCCTTGGAGGCATTCCCAAGCAAATACAATACAAACTGGACTAGCCTTGGGGGCGTATCCAAGCACGAAGAAACTCTCTCTCCGTAACAACAAGCTCGCCAGATGCTGGTCACTTGGCCACTAAAGATTATCAAGCCCAAACTCTTGCTCTGTAGCTCGCTATTGGCAAGTCACTCAGCAGCTCTACGCTCGATACCTCAACGGCTCTACACCCCCTATCTCAATTGGCTCAAAGCCGTAACAATCTTTACTCAGCAGCTCTAAGCCCACCATTTGAAACTGGCTCAAAGCCGTAAACAATCATCTCAAATTGGCTCGAAGCCGTAACAATTCTCAACAGGCTCTACGCCCGTCATCTCATCAACTCAGCGGCTCAAAGCCCACCATTTCAAACTGGCTCGAAGCCGTAAACAAACAATTCTCAACTGGCTCAAAGCTGTAACAACCAACTCAGCGGCTCTAAGCCCATTATCTCAACTGGCTCGAAGCCGTAACTATCTCAACAGGCTCTACGCCGCTCCAACAATCAAGACATCATCAACTCTCAAGCTCTACGCTTGAATGCTCAAAATCTAACATTTTGAATGCTCGAAGCTCTTCTACAGCCCAACCACTGTGTACTGGATGCTTAAGGTTTATACCTTGAATGCTCAAGCTCTACGCTTGAATGCCCAACCACTGCGTACTGGATGCTCAAAGCCTGTACTTTGAATGCTTGGATTCTGCTGTCCGAATGCTCGAGCTCTACGCTCTAAATGCTCAAGTCCGGAACTTGATAGAAGCTCTAAGCTTAAATCAACACACACGCACGGGCCCGTGCACATTTGCATCAATTGCATCAATATTTTCACATCGAGTCTGCATCATCATATCTGTTCACATCTAACAACCATCATCACACATATACACTCTGCATATCTCTCATGAAACAGGACAACCCTGCCATCAACCGGCTCTATGCCTCGGTTTTATTGATCGGTCCAGTACCTCGATCCTTTGGCTCTACGCCAAAACTTATGATGAGAAAGCTCCGTGCACAGACCATCAGAATGCAACCAGCTCTACGCTTCGGTTCAAATCATGTCAAGCTCTAAACTCCGACACCTCAGGCTCTCGCCTTATTGTAACAACTCCGATTTTCAGTAAATACTCGTTGATTATTATATTGACTCTATAAATTCCTTATTTTCAAAATAATTCGTCATAATTCGATTCAAACCTAATTTCATTTCGCCTTGCGATTTAGTCATTTTCTAAAGACAAGTGAGATAGTAAACCCTAAGTCGTCCTATTTAGCAAGCCTAGCTAGCTTCCGACTAATCGTTAGAGTAGCCTAATCGAACCTTTGAAACGTTTGAACCCTAAGTGAGACCTTGACCAAAAGTCAACCTTTGATCTATTACCCATTGGACGATAGATACTATGATAATCTTTATCCATTGGACCATAGGTTTACACCTTGGATATTGTGACAAGATTGCTAGGTACACTTTATAAGATTATATATTACTTACCATCTTTACCCATTGGACGATAGAAGTTAGGAGAATTATTAACCGTTGGACGATAGGTTAACCTTTCTACCTAGTACAAAGTCCATTAGTTTAATTAGATTCACCATGAGTCATTGTACTATTATAGATAGATTATATAAAGTTTAGTACTTCCATCCTTTATCCTTTGGTTAATAAATGTTAGGGGAATTATAATCCATTGGTCCATAAGACCATATCAAGCTATAGTACTAGGTTAAGATTAGTTAATTCCTTCCTAGATATGATATGTACTTATTTGATTAAAGTATAAGATATGTATATGTCATCCTAGGATACTATGTATTAGTATATAGTTTATAAGTACATAGGTGGCTTATTGACATAGTTCAATAGGGAATTTTGGCTTAAAAGTCCAAGATGAGATCATGTAGTACATTGTCCTTTTATTAGTCTATCTAATATATGTATATATATTAACCTAGGAGGAGAGAGAGGGAGAGAGAGAGAGAGAGGGAGAGAGAGAGAGTGGCCGGTTGAGAGAGGGAGAGAGAGTGTGATGTGTGTGACTAGTGTACTCCCATATCTTCCTACATCATCTTATTGCATCACCTTGTACCACCATATCTAGGGTTTCTTATTCTTTCAACCCTAAAGGACTACCATATCTTATTATCTTATTCTAGACTAGACACAAACCCCATTAAAGAAACCTAAACCTTGTCCTAGGTTAGAAGAAAGAATAAGGGAAAATCTTAGTCTTTCAACCCTTGTACCTTCTTTGGACCAAAGAGAGAGAGAGAGAGAGAGAGATAGGGAGAGAGAGAGGCCGGGAGAGAGGGAGAGAGAGAGAGATTTGTGTGATGTGTGCAAGTGTACAACCAAGCCTAGTCATGTCCTTTAGTTCAACACCTCACCCAATCTAAGTACCATCAAATCTAGTCAATCTATGATCCATTGGATAACAAATGTTAGGGGAAATATTGCCTCTTGGATAATAGACCAACTTGGCCTATAAATAGCAAGCCATTTCAAGCCTTTGAACTCACACCTTCAAGCATTGCTCCAACTTCTCTCTAGAAAGTCTAGTGTTCTTGTTGTTCTTGTTTAGTTCTTAGTTGTTCTTGAAGTTCTTCATAGTTCTTCAAGAAACTCTTCTAGTGCCGCCACTCCACCACCCTACCGATCCAAAAGTTTTAGTAGTATTAGTCAAGATCAAGTTTCGAGAGAAACCTTTCTCTTTCGATCCTAAGCCGTTACTCCGTCCGACGTACTATTTTCCTAATCCGTAGCCGACTACCGCCAAGAAGAACGGTAGATATTCTATATCTACTCTTCTCTAAGTATATGTAGATTTTACCTATGCTTTCTAAACTCTAAATATAACGTATGATATGCGTATGTTGAAAAGAATGTAGATTACCATATCTATTTCCCTTAATTATAATTAGAATTATGTTTACTCTTGAAATGTAGATATTCTATATCTACTTTTCTCTACGTATATGTGTATATGTAGAATACTCCTTACGTATAGTATAGTTTCCTATGATTCTCAAAGATCTAAGTATAGCGTATTGCATGCGTATTTCGAAATGATAGTGAATTATTCTAAACCTTTGAAACCTCGAGCATACGTAGATTATACGAGCTACTTTCCCTAAGCATGATTAGCAATGTTTAGAAGTTGTTATCTTGATTAACCATGGCATGATTAGCTTAACGTTAGAACACTCAATAAACATATGTTGTTTTGAACTTAAGAAAGCATGATTTAGGATTAAGCTGTTTTAATCTTAGAATGAATGTGAGCATGATTATGTGATTACTTGACTACTTGTTGTTGATAAAGCATAAGTGATTTATCACTCCAAAGGTGTCCGTCCATGTGGCACTATGCTTAACCTTGTGTGATTAAATGTGAGTATGATGTGTGACAAAATGAGCATGCTATCTAATATAGAGTTGAATGATCTTGTTAGTTTAGTTTCAAGATTACTGAAATTGTGAAAAGAATTACCGCGGAGTCTATGCATGCGAACGAGACACGAAAACCGAGAAAGTAGAAACATGACACCTAGGGTGTGGTTGATATGGATAAAATAAAGGATGGGATTAACATGCGAAAAATATTTTGAAACTACATAATGACCGGACTTGGTAGTCGTTGTGTGAGTATTTGTGAAAACCGTAATGTGGCCGGACATGGTAGCTCATTGCGTAGATTTCCAATGGGACCGGACGTGGTAGTCTCATGTGGAAATGGGGCTTGGCCGGACGTGGTAGCCAATGCAAGATTTGAAAGAATGTGTTTTGTGAAACCATGATTGGCCGGACTTGGTAGCCATCGTGAGTGTTACTAATGGAGCCGGACTTGGTAGCCTCGTTAGTAGCAATTTGTGAAAGAAACATTGGAAATTATGATTTTGGTAAAGGTGAAAAAGATGACACGGTCTACGATGAGTCGCGTAGGAGAAACACGAAAAGACATGACACCAACGCTAAAAGATATCGAATATGAATGTATCATTGTTTATCTATGTTGTTGAATGAGCATGTGTAATTCTTTATATGCTTCCTTGCTTTAAGTTAAGAGTTAGTGGGTATAGTTTATTCTATTGAGCTTTTTAAGCTCATGGTGTTGCCTTTGGTGACCCTGACATATTATATTGGTGGCGACGCCGGTATAATGTGTCAGACCTTTTAGACGAACAGGGTGAGATGTACACTTTGGAGGCTTTTGGAGCCGAAGAGCTGGCTAGGATGGAGGAGCAGGCGGAGCTGTAGTTAGGAACCTGAGTTCCCTTCCCTTTTGAATAAATGTACTCCTTGTGAGGTTGATGATGTAATAATGAGCCAGACTCCATTTGATTTTATCAATAAAATTGTCCTTTAACGTACCCGAAAATGGGGGCGTTACAACTTGGTATCAGAGCTTTAGGTTCAAAACCTCGGCCATGGGTAGAATGGGTAGAACCACGAGATAGATTGACCGTTGCACAAACGTGAATTGAGTTTAAGTTTACCGTCCCAGATTGGGTGGAATTCTGTCGAAACAATCTCCGGATTGAAGCAAGGTGTGGAAATTGGCAATACCACCGAGCTGGGAATTCCCGAACAATTGGATGATGACTTAAATCAAGAATCGAATGTGGAACTTAAAAACTTGAAAATTTTCTAGTTCGAGTAAAACCTTGCCTTAAAACTTTTTAAACCTGTCAACAATCTTCGTACTAATTGAGGTTTAACCTTTCCTTGTAGATGGAACCACCGAACTTTTATCAAATCAACCTACTAGTCGAAGCTCGACAACTTAAAAGCACCATAAGAGCCATGACTCATCAACTCGTAGAAGATCCCTACTTTCCTTACACCTTTCCCTACATACACGACTTTTACCACGAGCACGGTGCCGTTTCACTTCCCGAAATTGAGGAGGAGGATGACGCCGCAGCAGCACCTGTCCTAGTTCACATAGCACCCCCCGACGATGTGGAAATTATAGTCGAGGAGGAACCAGAAGAGGATCCCGAGGAAGATCCCGAAGAATTTAACGACCCACCAGAAAACGAAGCCGATCGGCAACACTTGATGAATGGACCAAACCCAGACTTACCATCTGATGATGAGGAACCATTAGGCGATGAAGAGATGTCTGAGGATGAGGAGGAGGACTTTATGGATTTCAACACCGACCCCGGCGACGTGTCACCGCCACCCTTTGAGACCGACATAGGTGCCTACAAGGCTCACTTTCCACCTACCTTCTAGATCCATAGGAAGAGCATGTCACAATTAGGACTTTTGCTGTAATATAACCCAATAGAATGACATGTCATAAGTAGGACTTCTAATTGTAATCCTTCGGGACGTAGGATGTAACGTAGGAAGTAGTCGAACTCTTGGTGTAAATAGTGTAGGAAGTTTAGGCTGTTATAAGCCATCTATGTTGTACCTGCTTCGTTTATGTAATGAAAATTATGTGTTTCCTTTCTATCTTGTGATCATTGTTTACATGCATACTTGTGCGCGACTACCACTTTCACACCGTTAAGTCTAATATATAATTTTTCTTATTGTAGATATGGATAACCGTACCTTTGCTACCCCGACCAATGTTGCGGACCTGACACTTATCAAGGCCATACTAGCACCTGAGAGCCTTATCCCGATACCCCACTTGGGTATATGTGACCCCGAGACTGGCTACCAAGTATACCAGTCTATCGTGATGGCACCCCTCACCAACAAGGACCAACTCATGGAGATAAAGGCATACGCCGAAGAGATCCGTCTAAAGGGAGAACACTGGCTCGAGAGAAGGGAGAAGGAGTGGAAGGAGCAATTGAGAGAATACTTCGGACTTAATCCACCTAGTTAGTAGTTTAGTAGTACTAGAATAAGGTTCGGTAGTTGTGATTGCACTTGTGGCGCTTGTAGACTAACCAAACCATGTAATCGGAACTAGTAGGATCATTCCAACTTGTAATAGGAAATCTGTCTTGTGTTTCTCTTTTAGAACTCTATGCTTCGTTGTAATCCTTTGCTTATCTATGAAAGGTTGCCTTATTTTATGATATGTTATTGCACCTTGTTTTAAATTCTATCGTTAATCTTAGGGAGAAAACCGAATTTCTAAAAGAAATTTGTTCGATAGGCTAAACCCCCCCCCCCCCTTTACAATTTTTTACTCGTAGATGGTGAATCGACGTAGTGGATTAGGATACGAAACCGGAGAGTCCTCCAACGCAAACCCTAGCCTAGCCCAAGTCGTGCAGGCATTCGTAGCCGCCTTGAATGCCAACCGCCAAAACCCTAACCGCGATGACGGACCTATGACTCGAACCCGAGCCATGAATGAGTTCTGCAAACGCCGACCCCCAACCTTCCACGGAGATACCAACCCCACTGTGGCCGAAGCATGGCTAAAGGAAACTAAGGTGATCCTGGACACCTTGGAGATTACCCGCGATGGAGATCGTGCAGCCTTAGCCACGTACCAACTGAAGGGAGAAGCCCGCTATTGGCGGGAATTGATGGAGGCAACCCATGCCATAGCCACCATGACCTTCGCTGAGTTCGAAACCCTGTTTCTTGACAAGTATTTCCCTACACCCATTCGCCTAGCTAAGGAACAAGAATTCATGAACCTGAAGCAAGGAACGATGACCGTGACCCAGTACGCGGCCAAGTTCGAGGAACTATCCCGTTACGCCACAGACGCTGTGTCAACTGAGGACAAGAAGGCGAGAAGATTTAGTGGGGGCTGACGACCGCTCGTAGAGCCGTGGTGGCACAAACTTTCCCCACTTACTCTAGTGTGGTGAAATGTGCCCTTCGATTGCAGGTACACGGCGTCGCCAATCAAAGTCATCACGGTTCAAGCAACAAGAAGGGGTTCAGGAGGTTCAAGGATAAATCACGCCCCCACAATTGGTGACTCTGCTGGGGACGAACGAAGCTTTCCTAACAAAACACAGTGGGCCGTGGTCCATTTTAGGCCTCCTCCTCGTTCCTCCGTCGAACACCACCACCCATTCGGGTTATGGCGCAACGTCTTCCCCCTCCAGGTCCAGAGAACTTCACCCTCGGTTTAGCTGGGTTTGGTTCCATAAACGCTGACCCCAGCCAAACTGCAAGAACCACCTTGCCAGTCGTACGGCAGCTCTCCTACCCCCCAACCGAGCTAGAGGTTGCTCTGACAGAGCAAAGACGTCAAGCTACGGTCATTGTACTCCTCCAGCAACGTCTTGAAGAACGGGACGGAGGTGTGGCCACGACTCCTGTGCATGGCCACCCTGCCGAACCGAGTCGACCGAAGAAAGCTCATAAGCACAGCAGGAAATCTCACCAGGCGCGTGCGTCCGAAGGTGCCCCTTCCGAGCGACGTACTATTTTTGATCAGCTTGAACACGCTCCCAGGATACAACCTACGGCCTCTCGCCCACGGTTGGAAAGTATCGTCCGCAATGAGAGCACTCGCTCTTCGGCGACGAGCTCTACAGCAGGCACACGAAGAGTGGAAGCTTTTGGGAGAACGTACAATGCCTCTCGACGGCACCAGGAGCACGCGAACGGGAAGAGACCCTTGGATCTCAATGACCCGCCTCGGCGTGTTCGGTCCAATGAACGCCCCGAGCGGACCGAGCAGTCGAGATCACACACAGATCATTACCCAGATGGACGACGCCCAGCTGGCTCGTCTGGCCACCGCCGAGCAGAAAGTGGAGAACAACGGAGGCAAGATAACACCATTGTTCTATACGACCAATTTACAGGAATGCCTACGATATACCAACCAGTCAACGAAGATTTCAATCCTCGGCAAGCTCGTCTCGAGGATCCAAGAATCGAGCAACTGGAACGTTTGGAAGGTATTAGGCATCAACAGCGAGAGCAGAATATGCGACCGCGACATCACCACAAGGAACCTTGGGAAAACCGAATCAACCATCTCGAAGCTCCTCTGCCCATTATTCCGAGCGTTCCGGAGCTGGTCGATAACTCTATGCTCGGTAAGGCCAAGGCCTCTCCCTTTACCGACGCCATACAGCAAGAGCGACCTCCGGATCGTTTTGTCTTGCCGAAGCTCAAGCGTTACGAGGCCAAGGAGGACGCAGTCGCGTTCGTTTGCCGATTCCGACAAACGATGAGCCTCCACAACTTCTCCGACGCGCTCATGTGTAAGATCTTTCCTCTTACACTGAGAGAGCCAATAATGTTATGGTACAATCAGCTCAAGCCAAAGTCCATTAGATGCTTCAATGAGCTGGAGTTGGAGTTCACCAAGTGATTCGTGACGAGCAACATCCAGCCGAAGACACTCTCAATGTTGGTGAATATGAAGAGGGCACCAGGCGAAACCCTTCGGTTATACACCGAACGATATTGGGAGGTCTATAACCTCATTCCCGATTGTGATCAGAGCGTGGCGACCGAGCCATTTATGAACGGGTTGGATCCAACCTCGGCGATGTTCAGAGATTGTCCCAGAACCCGTCGAAGACAATGGGGGAGCTTATGGTGATTATCGAAAAAGATTGTGTGCACGAAGAGGCGGTGGCCGAACGTAACGCACTGAAGGGGATAGAAACATCAAAGACAACAGCTGCAAAGAAGCAAGTGGTTAACGTTCGGCAGGGGCAAACAGGCCAAAATGGCGCTGGGTCAAGCAAGCCGAACAATCGGAACAAACCTCCCCAACACCCACAACAACAACCTCAATGGCAACAGACGAGGAGGGAACCGAGGCCGGAAGAGTATGTCGCCGAGCGAACCGCGTTTACCGAACCAATCTATAAATTGCTGAGTATCATTGGGCAGATGCCATTCTTCGTTTGGCCGACGGGATTCTTAGGAACGGCGGGCAATGGCTCTGGGATGTGTACGTACCACAAGGAGCGAGGCCATTACACCACCCAGTGCCAACCATTCAAACGCCACCTGGAGGAGCTTGCGGCAGCAGGGCACCTCAATCAGTGGATCGACCTTCAGTGAAATCCACTGCCCCCTCCTCCGCCTCCTCCAGCTGGAAATCTTGTTGGAGTCATTCAAGGCATTGTGTCCGAGGGACGAGCGGCCAAGCTATATTCCGAAATCGACAAAGCCGTTGCTGCCTTGGCCGTTTGTAATGTTGGAGTTTCGCCGAAGAGGAAGTGGGTTGATCCTAGCCTCGATGGCCCGATAACCTTCACGTCCGAAGATTTGCAAGGGGTTCAAATGCCACACACCGACGCCCTCGTCGTCTCGGTCACAGTCGGCACTTCTACTGTTCAACGGGTGCTGGTAGATCAGGGCAGCTCGGCAGAGGTTATGTTTTACTCAACATTCAAAAGCCTTGGTCTCAAGTCGAACCAGCTTCGGACAGCAAGCACACCCCTCGTCAGTTTCACCGGAGCACCTGTGTGGCCTCAAGGATTGATCACTCTTCCTGTGCGAGCAGGCTCCATGAGTGATTGATGTCGAATTTGTGGTGGTTAGTTCTCCTAGCCCCTACAACATCATCCTCGGTCAAACCTGGCTACACGGAATGAAGGCGGTCGCCTCTACCCTCCACCAGGTCATGAAATTTATCGGTTGGAATGGAAGGCAGGAGAGCCTTCGGGGGGATCAAATCCAATCAAAGAAGTGTTATGTCAGTACTGTGACTAACGAGCAGAGCTGCTTGGAAGTACAATGCGTTGAAAGGACTGACCTTCCCGAGCCCGAAGAAGTGGGGTTGCCTGCCGAGCAAAGGTCAACCGAAGAACTCGTGCGGATGCCGATCACAGAAGATGGAGGAAGATACTTCCTCGTCGGCAGTTCCTTGAGTGACTCCGAGTGTATGGACATGTTCAATTTCCTAAAAGCGAACATGGAAGTATTTGCTTGGACTCCTCAGGAAATGCCCGGGGTGGACCCGTCTTTCGCTTCTCACTCACTCAACGTGGATCCGAACAGACGCCCCGTGGTACAGAAGGTTCGTCGCTCGGCAGCCTTGCATGTGGAGGCGGTCATGGCCGAAGTGGATCAACTGCTGGCGGCTGGAGCTATTCGGGAAATTCTATACCCGACTTGGCTCGCCAACCCCGTCGTTGTTCCGAAGAAGAATGGAAAGCTTAGGGTCTGCGTTGATTACACTAATCTCAACGACGCTTGCCCAATGGATCGATTCCCTCTTCCTCGGATAGAGCAAATGGTGGATGCAACAGCTGGATACGAGCGCCTGAGCTTCATGGATGCATACCGGGGCTATCATCAGATTGCCCTTGCCAAAAGAGATTAAGAGAAGATGGCGTTCATCTCTCCCCGAGGAACGTTTTGCTATAACGTCGTTCCCTTCGGATTGAAGAATGCCGGAGCAACCTTCCAGCGAACAATCACTAAAATGTTCCTTCTCAAGCTCTGCAAAACTCTGGAAGCATACATTGATGACATGGTGTGCAAGAGCAAGCTTGGCATAGATCACCTTCGGGATCTTGGGGAAATATTTGACATCCTCAAAGAATACCGACTTCGCCTCAACGCCGAGAAGTGTGCGTTCGGCGTGGGTTCGGGCAAGTTCCATGGGTACATGGTGAGCCGCCCAGGAATAGAAGTCGATCCGACCCAGCTTACTGCCGTGCAGAACCTCCGAGCTCCAACTACGATCAAGGAGGTCCAACGATTGACAAGGATGGTTGCGGCGTTAAATCGGTTTATTCGGCATTCAAGCGACCTTTGCAGGCCCTTCTTCCAAGCCATCAAGACTAGTCGGGCGGCGTAGGATTGAGTGGACTGAGGAGTGCGAGCAGGCTTTGCAATCCTTAAAGGATTACCTCGCCCACGCACTGCTCCTCGTCACCCCCGAACCCGACGAAGATCTGTTTCTGTACCTTGCTGTTTCGGATCATGCGACGAGTGCTGTGCTCGTTCGGAAAGAAGGAATGGACCATTTGCCGATTTTCTTTTCAGGCAAGACGATGACGGACTCTCAGACGAGGTATCTGCCTATGGAGAAGTTGGCTCTAGCGCTCGTTTCGGCCAAAACGAGCCTTATGCCCTACTTCCAATGCCATAGGATTGTGGTTCTCACTGAGTTTCCTCTCAAGGCCGTTCTTCGGAAGATCACCTCCTCAAGCAGGATCTTGAAGTTCTCTCAAGACCTCGCCAACTATGACATTCAGTTCGAGCTGAGGACTGCAATCAAGGGCCAAGTGTTAGCTGACTTCTTCACCGAGCTAACACCTGGGCTTAAGGACGAGGACAATGCTTTCGCAGCTGCTGCCGAAGAGGCTCGGATAGCTAAAGAAGAGGAATTTGTTGAATGGAGCAACCCACCCCCCGAATCTCTTCGGGCTCGGTTCACCTTGGGAACGAAGAAGCCAAAGAAAGAGTGGAAGCTGTTCTCTGGGGATGCTTGGAGGATGACGGTTGACGGAGCCTCGAACATCAACGGGGCTGGGGCTGGGGCTGGCATTGTTCTCGTTTCTCCGGTTGGAACGGTCCACGAGTGCTCGGTCACCATCGGCTATCCCGCCACGAACAACGAAGCCGAGTACGAAGCTCTCATTGCTGGGTTGAAGCTTGCCCTTCGGATGGAAGCCGACTCGGTCCATGTCTTCTGTGACTCCAGACTGATTGTGGGCCACCTTAACGACGACTATCAGGCCAAAGATGAGCGAATGAACGCTTACGTCAGTCATGTTCTCTCTCTGCTGAAACAGTTTGGACGCGTTGAGATAGAGTGGATCTCTCGGGAACATAATGCACATGCTGATGCTCTAGCAGGTCTTGCCTCGGTGTACCAAACTTCAGGTGGTCGTACTATTATTTTTGATGAGGTCGAATCACCGAGCTTCAAACCTATCACTTCCTCGGTTAATGTTATCACCTTCGGTCCAAGTTTGATGGATCCCGTTGTCGCTTATCTGAAGCATCAAACCCTCCCCGAAAATGAGAAGGAAGCTCATAAGATTCGTTGCCGAGCAGCTAACTACTTCCTTGATCCAAGTGGCAACCTGTACCGCCGAACATTCACTGGTCCAGATTTGCGCGTCGTACATGAAGACCAAGTTCAGAGCATTTTTGATGAGCTTCATTCGGGAAGCTGTGGTGGTCACTCGGGCGGCCGAACGATGGCCCAGCGGGCGTTGACACAGGGCTATTGGTGGCCTAAGATGGTTAAACAATCCGAAGAATATGTGAAGCGTTGCGTTCGGTGCCAGAAGCATGCCTCCATCCCTCATCAGTCAGCGTTTCCTCTCAAAATGATCACGAGTCCTTGGCCACTTGCCGTCTGGGGCTTTGATATCGTGGGAAAGCTGCCGAAGACGCTAGGGGGATTTGAGTACTTGCTCACTACTACCGACCTGTTCACCAAATGGGTTGAAGCTTCTCCACTGATAAAGACTACGGCTGGGGATGTCGAGCGCTTTATCTGGAAAAACATCATCTCCAGGTTCGGTGTGCCATATGCGATTCTCTCGGATAACGGTTCCCAATTCGTCGCTTCGGCGATCCAGAACTTCTACCGAGAGCATCACATCACCATCCATACTTCGTCCGTCGCTTATCCCCAAGGAAATGGCCAAGCCGAAGCTTCGAACAAAGCTATTACTCGGGGGCTAAAGCGCCGTCTGGACCGCAAGCTCGGCAAGTGGGTTGATGAGTTGCCTCACGTTTTGTGGAGCTACCGTACCACCCCCCGACATTCCACTGGCCGAACACCGTTCTCCATGGCGTATGGTATGGAGGCGGTCTTGCCCCTCTCTACCCTTATCCCTACCGTTCGGTCTGAAAATTTCAACCCAGTGGATAATAATGCTTTGGTTGGTGCGGAACTGGATTTTGCCGAGGAACTTCGCGATAACGCCAATCTTCGGCACGCTGCTTATCAGCAAGAGGTTGCTTGGGGGTATAACAAGAATGTTCGAGCTCGGCCATTTAACGTCGGTGACCTAGTCCTTCGGATGGTGGTCGAGGTGAAAAAGTTAACAAAATTAAAGGACCCCTACGAGGGCCCCTACCGAGTGATTCAGAAGATCGGCCACGGTGTCTACAAGCTGGCCGAGATGGATGGAACGCCGATCGCAAATCCCTGGAACGCCCAGAAACTTCGGAAGTTCCATGGGTAGCTTCGGCGGGTCTCTGCCCTCTTGATTTTCGTTACATTTTTATTTCTCTTCGGAATGTAAGCCTTCGGGCGTCTTTGTTAATGAAAGTTTCCCATTCTTGCATTATTGTTTCTTCGGATTGTACGCTCGGTTAATTGGGTATACTATCTCGCCCAAAACCTTCGGTACGTGGCACTTCTACCCTGCATTCGTTCGGATACTTGGTTTGGGCGAAATTCTCTAAGCCTCGGTTTATTTCATCGTAGGGGCTCGGCACTCTATGTTCCTTTGTTTACCCACTTTCCTACCTTAGTGTCTTCCTGCCCTTACGTTGGTAATACACTAAGACAGGGGGGCTACTATGGGTAAACATGAGAAGTAAACAAATTCGCATGGGTGGCATCCATCGTTCGGACCCCCAAGGAAAGTACTTCGTATGGTTGGGTGGCATCCATCGCTCGGACCCCCACGTAAACTAATGGGTACAAATAGTATTCATCGTTCGGAACCCTTAACATGTTTTAGTTGGACGAGCAATTTTACTTGTAAATATCTAAAAAGACATTTTTACAAGAAAACATTGCAGAAGCTGAGACAACATATACCGAACAAAAATACTAGGGAAATATTGCAAATTGCTAATATGAAATTGTTGCAAAAATGTGCATTCACCGAGCACAAACACTTACCGAGGAATGGCCATGGTAAATCATTCTTGGCCACCCTCAACCTGTATTAATTAACATAACTACGGTTCGGCTAAAACCTATTGTTCGGCGCCGACCGTTCCAAATGAAATTTACTAAAACAAAAATGGAAAAATAACAAGTCTTATGCTTCGGGAGTAGTAGTGACTTGGGGAAGGTTGGTGGAATCAGGGGCTGAAGTTGCAGCGCTCTCTTGTTCGGTGGGACTTGCCACAGCCTCGTTGACAATGGGCTCTTCGGCCACAGCTTCTTCAGCAGGAAGAGGGGGAGTTTCGATGAGGCTTCTACGCTCGTCATCAGGCTCAACACCAGCTTCGTCGAAACCCATGTTGAATCCGAGCTTGAAGCTTACTCGGTGCTGCCCCTCCCTTATTTCAGTTCGAAGGGCCAGGATCTGGTCTGTAGAGTCTTCTTCGGCCTGGTAATACCCTCTGTCGAACTCCTCCTGGAGCAGCTTCTGCATCTCCTCTTCCATCTCCTTCCTCCCCAGGGCTCGTCCCTCCTCAAGCCCTTCAGCTTTTCCTTCGGCCCTCGTGTGCTCGGCAGCGTCTTGGTGGCCCTTGACCAGTTCGTTGAGAGTTTTTATCTGGACCTCCTGGGCTCAGCGGACACCTTCCGAGTGGTCCAGGGTCTTCTTATACTCCTCCAGCGTCAGCTGGCCGAACTCCACCTTTTGCTTCAGCAATTTTGTTTGCTTGTCATGCTCGGTGAGGTACAGCTGGGTACTCATGATTGATTGTGTTGCCTGAAAATAAAGGGGATATAAGTTATTCAAGGTGCAAAAGCAACAAATGTACAAAGGAAAGAAATAACGGAAATTTGGACTTACTCTCCCAACATGGAAATAGTAATCATTCAATGCTGTCTTCAGTGATGGGGGAGCAACGATGTCCTTCGGAAGCATAAGCCCCGAGTGCAGCGTGAAGGCGAGGGAGGGGTCCTCTTGGAGGCTGTCAGACTTGAGGACCCGCTTCTTGTCCAGAGTGACAAGGTTCGGGACCCATGGAACATCAACATCCGAGGAAGCTCTTGTTTCTCCCTCGGCGGCCTTATTTTTCTCCTTCTCCTCTACCCTCGAAGGGCTGACCCCAGACGACTTGGTAGCATGAGACTTTGTTCTCTTCGCCGGGGGGACGTCCTCGGATGAGGGAGTGATGGAAGGGGGCCGCTTTTGCACCTGAGGAGCAGTGCCACTCTTGCTTGGTGCCGAGCCTGAAGCCCCGGGAGCACCACCCTTCTTTTGCTCAGCCAGCTGTTGCATCTGGTCATCCAGCTTCTTTTGTAGCAAGGCCTTCATGCTTTGGGGAGGCATTGTCTTGTCTTCGGAGAAGAGCTCAGTGATTGGCACGCGTAACTTCCCTGGGAGCGGTTTGTCTTTGCTCGGAAGGAGCTCCTTGGGAAGCTTGATTGTCTTCTCAGTTTCTTTGTCCGCTGCCTTCCCTCGGATCCTACCACCGTATGTGGGGTCGTACTTAAGAATTGTGGGTGCGTCTCTCTCGGCGCTGGGAATCGTTAACAACGCCTCGGCCAATCCGCAACCTCTGGCTACCGAGAGGAGGTCCTTGTTGATCTTACTTGTATCTGATGAAGACAAACAGATAGAAAAGAAAGTTAGACGTGATGGATTCATGTTTAAAGTGAAGTAAACAAAACTGCAATAAGAACCGAACGTAAAACATGTGAAGAGTAGTGCAAGATGCTTACAGGGTTCCCCCCGATGGGTTGCAACATCAAACTGCCCGTACTCGAGTGGCGGGTATTGAAAGTTGCCTCGGACTTCTACGTAATCCGAGGCCCATTTCTCCGAGTCGTACATACCCTCGGGAATGATCTTATCCATGTTCCTCCGAGAGCATAAGTAGTACCGAGAACGCCTAACGTTCCTCGATACCATGTAGTTCTCAAAGATATGGAAGTATTCAAGAGGGTACATCTTTACCTCGGCAAGCTTGATGATCGAATGGATTATACGATAAGAGTTTACGCTAAGCTGGCACGGCGTAAGGCTGAAGCGGTGGAGGATCTGTCTCAAGATCTTGTGCATTGGGAATCGAAGCCCTCCTTCGGTGATTGCCATCAAAGGAATAGTGACATGCTCGTCACTAAATAGTATTCGGGGCCCTGTTACGAGTGTGAGCACAACGTCGTTCGGGATGCTGTACGCCCACCGAAAGAGTTCAATCCCCCTTTGGTCATCGAAACAGTCCCAGTAGGGGCAAGGATCTTTTCCCTTTCGGTCAGGGATCAAATCTGGGTCCAGGGGAATAATCTTCCTCTTGACCTTCTTCTTCGGAACAGCGGAAGATGATTCGCCGAGGACGGCAGCCTCTCCTTCTGGCCGACTAGATGAAGCGGCAGGCGTGCCTCTCTCGGATTGGTCTTCCTCATCCCCATCTGCTGTTTCCTCCTCTAAATCCTCTTCTTCGTCTAGGTCTTCTTCAGCTCTCTCCGAAGAATCGTCATCGTCGATCTCGACGATATCAGGGCCCAATGATCGAAGAGGCATCACGTTCGAAGGAAAGTCAATTCCCTCGATTCTGGCGTACAGAGATCCGGACCCTACGCGGTATTTCCGAGCCTCAGCCCTAATCGCTTCGGCAATTCGGGGGTCCATCCCACCAAAATCGGGTGCTTCGGAATCCACCGAGCGATGCGACCACTACAACAAAAATCGTCTATCGCGACGAAAGGTAGTGACGAAATTAAATTTCGTCGCCAAATGGTACCTTATGGAGAGAAAATTGGATTTCGTCGTTAAAGGGGATTTTTTTTGCGAGGAAATAAAATTTTGTCGTCAAATGGGACTTTTTAACGAGGAAATTGAAATTTTGTCGTCAATGGGTACTCATCGGCGACGAAATTTGAATTTCCTCGGCATTCGACGACGAATTTTGAAATTTCGTCGCCAATTCAAAAAGTAATTAATTTTTTCATATTCTCATCAGCAAAAAGGAATTATTTGACGATGAAATTTGAAATTTCGTCGCCAATTGAAAAATTAATTAAATTTTCGTATTTAAAAAATTCATATTATTTAAAATAATAAAATCATTATTCAAATATATTATATATGTAATATAAAAAGAACAATTAAAATTTTTGAACAAATGTGTATATATATTTGATTTTGCAATGTTATCAACAAGTTGTCATGTGGTTGGAGTATTTGTTAAGGAATTGGAGGCGGGTATCAACAAAGCAAAGCATTATTTTTCATCAAATTCTTATTATTTCAGTATGTACTAAGTAAATGTATTTCAATGCTTAAATTAAATTTAGTATACATACAAAATTATATATGTTATTGATTTTGGCACTCCACTCTTTAATAACAACACTAGGGAGCCCAAGAATTAGGCTCCATTTGGATGAAAAAGAAAGTGACTTATTTTTTTTCATCTTTATTCAAAAAAAATTCGCATTAGTTGGTTTTGCGTCAAATTTTTGTGACTTATTGATTTTTTTTATGAGAGAAATCGGAAAAGTAAAAAAATATGATAAAAACTCCCAGTTTTTTGAATAAAGACAAAAATTTTGACTTATTGTTGTCGATCTTTTAAAAAAAAATTAAAGTTTCGATTAAAATTTTATACTTTTTCAATTCCTCTCATCGAGATGAATCAATAAGTCACAAAAATTTGACGCAAAATTAACAAATGCAAATTTTTTTTGAATAATGACAAAAAATAAGTCATTAAGTGTCTTTTTCATCTAAATGGAGCCTTACTCTCACGCTCAAGAGGGGTGGAATGGCTAGTTTGGGTGGTACACTGGTAAGGCCGAGCCCCATACCATCGGAAAAAAAACATAATTAAACGAATGAAAAAGACACTTAATGACTTATTGATTGTGGTGGTGGTGTGGTAGAGTAGTGATTGTCGTGGTGGTGGTGGTTGTGGAGTAGCGATTGTAGTGGTGGTGGTGTAATGGTGGTAGTGGTGGTGGTGGTGAAGCAGTGGTGGTGGAGTAGTGATTGTGGTGAAGTGGTGGTAGTGGTGTTGTAGGAATGGTTGAGTGGTGGTGGGAGTGGGGTAGTGGTGGTGGTGGTGGTTTTGGAAAAAAAAAAAACGAATGAAAAATAGTATATATTACAAATATTAGACATTTAAACACATGTTGGGGTGCTGGTGTAGTGGTTAGGGTGTTGAGCGCGCGGCAAGATGTTTCGGGTTCAAAACCCAGCAGAAGCGGAAGACCAAAGCAAGAAATTAATTTTTTGATTTTTTTTTTTGTCGCAAAAAAAAATACCGATAAAAAATTAATTCGTCAGCCTTGGGGAATTCGTTTGCCTTGGAGAGCCATTGGCGAGGAATTAATTCGTCAGCCTTGGGGAGCCATTGACGAGGAAAAACTATTTTTCGTCGTGAGGAGTCTTCCGCGTGAAACATAGATCGAGGAACCGGGCGAGAATTTTTTTTCGTCGACAATCACTTCGACGACGAAAAGCATGTAATTGCCGACAATTTTTTTTCGTCATCTTAGACCTTTTTTGTTGTAGTGGACTCTTCTGAAGAGGATGATGACGACTCCATACCTAAAACAAGTGCATGGGATAGGATCGTTAGCGAAAGGCAAGGTCGTTATTCCTAGGGTGTCTAATCTCAGTGTCCTAAGTTAACCGAGCAAACGAGTTACTCCCGAACGACTATGTGTCGAATGGGGATTCCGAGCGCAGTTATGCTTCGGAATCCATTAAAGGTTATTTGTTCTTCGGAGTTGATTTGTGTTCGGTAGAACACGGGTCGAAGATGTTCATGGGCTCGGAAGAACACATGAACATGTTCAACCTGTTCTACAGCATACAGAAGCGAGAACGGGTGAGACGGAAGGAAAAACCCACTTTTGTGGTCAAAACATGCTCAAAAGACGATGAAAATACAGGGAAGTATCAAGAGAAGCAGAATATACCTGAATATCAAGAGAAATCTGTGATTCGTGGTGTTGATCTTCAGATTTCAGGCGATGTTGGGGAGAGAACCGTCGAGGAGCAGTTGAAGGGTCTGATGGAAGGAGAGAAAAAGTGATTTTCTCTCTCCTTCCACCCCTTTTATACCAAGAGAAGAATTCGAAACGACGCGTGGCCCCTAGCCGTTGGATTGGAGCGGGAGATTGATGCTCCGCGCGATGACTGACACGTGGAGAGCTTTGTACAGCGCCGTTTCACTATCCAATGAATTGATGACACGTATCAAATTTGAAATCGGCAGTTTCAGAAGCATTAAATGCGGTTCCAGAGCTTGTCTACTTCGGGTATCGTGAACGGCTTTGTTCAGCAGTTGTCCACGCTCGGCTTGGGAGGAAGCAAACTGTTGATCGATTGTCAGGATAGCTTTGTTCGGCCACTGCTGTCAACTCCTCCTTTCTTCGGGACATGCAAAGCAGGAGTTGAGGGGCTATTGTAGTGGGCCAAAATATCCGAGGGGTTTATAGGGGTCAACAGGTTGACCTTGTGGGCCCACGGCCCAGTTGTCTCAGTTCGTCTGTATGAGGAAAAGTCAAACATAACAGGTCATCCCTGTTGTCCACCGAACGTTAGTCGGTCTTGCGGATGTCCGCCGAATGTACTCTGGATCTCCGAACGAAATCACAACGCCCTTGTTCGGCATCAGTCTTGTTTATTCGGATGGGTATCCTCCCTGTTCGAGAGAATGGTTCGGCGAGCAGGTCTTGTGCTCGGCAGATCCTCTGCTCGGCTGGGTTCCTCGGCTGATTAAGGCGGCGGTAGAACATTCTGGAAGCTTCTACTGATAGAGGCGAAGATAAGCACGTTCATCTCTCTGATAACCGATGGGACATCTCTGACACTGGCCCACGTGGGTCCACATGGGTCTACAGATCTAGAAGGGCGGTATCCATCGAGTGCTTCTGACATATGACGTCATCCGAGCATAGCAACGCGCGTATAATACACTTCCACCTTGTTCAACACTCCAAACCTCCGCCTATAAATAGAAAAGTACCCCTTCTGGGAAAGGGGTTAGATTTCTTCTCCCCTAAGCATACTTTTCCGACCAAACTTCTTCTTCTTCCTCCCTCCGATTCTAATTAGATCGTCGGAGCTTCTACCCGGAGGAACACCACCCTCCGGTTTGCAGGTACACGGCGTCGCCGGTCAAAGTCATCACGGTTCAAGCAACAAGAAGGGGTTCAGGAGGTTCAAGGATAAATCACGCCCCCACAGTGTGCACTTGTACTCTTCCAAACTGTAGACACCTCCCAAACGGGGCATCGCCATACAGATTGATCACGTTGTGTTTGCTCGATTGGTTGCTCACTTCATAAACCAAAATCATGGACATCCCCATGGCTAGGAACGTCGCCACACGATAACGGTTATCATCAAATAGAGTCGCCACCCAGTTTATTAAAACTGGGAAAATAGATAGAGATTCTGGATACGGGAGCCAAAAGTACAATAAGGGGAAGGTGTTAGGCACCCCTCTTTGCCCAGTCGTGAGACTGGCCCATAATCGTTCAACATAAGACGTATAGATGCTTTGTCTAATTCTAACACATAGTCTGTTTAGTTATTCCTTTAAACAGTAAGCAAAGTGAGCCAGTGCGATAATTGAAGCATGCATTAGAAAGCAGAAAAGCAAACAAAATGTCCCAGGAGATCGATTACTCGGCCGGTGAATGGATGTCACGGCCGAGTAATCATACTGGTTTAATGTACCGGCCGAGGGATCGAAGCCCCGGTCGGTGTTCTTCCTCACACCAGACAGAAAGATTAATGGATAATCAAAAATGCTACGATTAATCAGAAAAGCAATAAATTAAGACAAACCAGCGGCCGTTGGGCCTCACCACCTTGATCCCTCAGTTGCTTGATTGCTTTGGATTGGGCGTGGTTGACTGATTGCTTGATCGAGAACCCTAGAGTTAGGGTTTGAACTTCGGGGTTTGATCGCCGAATTGACGGCTGCCTTCGGAAGGTTAGCGCTTTTGGAGTATGGGATTGAGGGAGTATTTGTGCAGAGTTTCGAGGTTTGATTGCGTGTGTAGGTATCTCAATTTCTGTGTGTTAAATTCGGATCCCAAAGGCCCCTTTATATAGGCATAGGGATGCCTCACTCCGGCCAATCAAATCACGAGATGGCAATTGCAATTGCAATGCATCTCTAACTCTACGTCGTGATCTCCGAACGTAGCCCGAACGCATCGGAAAGGTAGTGTAGTTGGATCAAACCAAACGTCTGACAGAACGTTCCAGAGTCTGGAAAAAGGTCGATCTGGCGGCCGAGCAAAGGATGTCGCGGCCGTGGAATGGATGTCTCGGCCAAAGGATAGATCTCGCGGCCGAGGGATTGATCTCTCAGGGAGATTTTGCTGGCAACAAGTTGCTAGGGTGAGGGATTGATGTTGTGGCCGTGGGATCGATGTTACGGCCGTCAGATGGATTCTCCTAGGCTTCTGTATTTCTGTCTGAAAGGCTGTATGGCTTTGAATTGGGTCCTCTAAGTGGTCAAAGTTCTCACCGAAAGTCCTAAGGTCCTCAAAGAAGCAATCAGCAATCATTGTATCCATTTCATCATCGGGATTGTCCCAAGGTGGGACTTGAAATAATCGTTAGGCCAAATTGGGGTGTCTACAGATGCCCCTCTTTGACTGAACTCAGACGGATCGCGAGACATGTTTGAGTAAGAGTCAAAGCTGTAAAAAGCAACTCAATTTGGTCCAACCACTATTCCAAGGGGTTTTTCGAAAAAGGTTTTGTTATGGTCGGGCCGGGAGGCTGCCTACGTATTCCACAAGGGAAATTCAGACCAATCGTAGTTCGGGCAATAAAGAAAAATGAAAAAGTTTGGAGGGTTAGAGACAGAAGACGTACCTTAGGGCTTTAAAAGCCGTAGTGTGACGTACCTAGACTGAGCCAGGGTTTTGGCGGAAGATAGTTGAAGGAGCGCGGGGCTACCTGGGGAGTTTTTGCGGAGAGCTTCCTTAGTATTTTGGGGTAGATCAGTACACTGCAGGTGCGTTTGCTTTTCTTGATCATCCTTACTTTGACTGAAAGGAGCTCGGTAGAGTAGCCTATCCTTGCGAATGAGCTGGAAGGGGTTGATGTAATGGGGTGGAATCCAAACCATCTGTTGGGATGAGTTGGATGCCGGTTTGTTTTTGAGATGTAGGGGAGGCGCAGGGCCAGTAGCTGGAGCACGGAGCTTTGGCGATGAGGGGACCGAGGCACGGAGCCGGTTGTAGTCATGAGGCGAGAGCCTGGAGAGTGATTGATAGGACCGAAGCGCGGAGCTGGTGTTGATCATAAGGCGAGAGCCTAAGGTGATTGATAGGACCGAAGCGCGGAGCTGGTGTTGATCATAAGGCGAGAGCCTGAGGTGATTGATAGGACCGAAGCGCGGAGCTGGTGTTGATCATAAGGCGAGAGCCTGAGGTGATTGATAGGACCGAAGCGCGGAGCTGGTGTTGATCATAAGGCGAGAGCCTTGAGGGGATTAGATTGAGGCGTGGAGCCTGCTGTGGTTTATGAGGCGGAGGCCTGAGGTGAGCTTAGAGCTTGATGGGACCGAAGCGCGGAGCTGGTATTGATCATAAGGCGAGAGCCTATGAGGTGTCAGAGCTTTGAGCTTGACGTGATGAACCGAAGCGCGGAGCTGGTATAAGGCAAGGGCCTGAGGTGAAGGAACTGAGGCATGGAGCCCGAAGTGATTGAGGCGTGGAGCCTACATGCAGTCTTGAGGCGAGGGCCTGAGTTTGTCGGAGCTTAGAGCTTGACGTGATATGAACCGAAGCGTAGAGCTGGTTGTATTCTGATGGTCTGTGCACGGAGCTTTCTCATCATAAATGTTGACGTGGAGCCAAAGGATCGAGGCGTTGGGCCGATCAAATAAAACCGAGGCATAGAGCCGGTTGATAGCAGGGTTGACCTGTTTCATGAGAGATATGCAGAGTGTACATGTGTGATGATGGTTGTTAGATGTGAACAGATGTGATGATGCAGACTCGATGTGAAAATGTTGATGCAAATGTGCACGGGCCCGTGCGTGTGTGTTTGTTTTAAGCTTAGAGCTTCTATCAAGTTCCGGACTTGAGCATTCGGAGCGTAGAGCTCGAGCATTCGGACGGCAGAATCCGAGCATTCAAAGTACAGGCTTTGAGCGTCCAGTACGCAGTGGTTGGGCATCCAAGCATAGAGCTTGAGCATTCAAGTGTATAACTTGAGCATCCAGCACACAGTGGTTGGGCATCCAAGCGTAGAGCTTGAGCATTCTCGAGCCAGTTGAGATGGTGGGCTTCGAGCCGCTGAGTTGTAATAGCGAGCGTAGAGCTGCTGAGTCGAGGGCTTGGAGCCGCAAATTGCTACGGCTTTGAGCCAGTTAAGATAGTGAACACAGGCTTCGAGCCTATTAAGAACTTGATTGTGTACGGCTTTGAGCCAGTTGAGACAATGGGCTTAGAGCCGCTGGGTTGGTTGTTACGGCTTCGAGCCAGTTGAGATAAGGGGCTTGGAGCCGCCAAGTTGAGTGATTACAGGCATAGAGCCTGTTGCCGTGATAGCGAGCATAGAGCTGCTGAGATAAAGGGCTTTGAGCCTCTGGGTGATAGTAGACGTAGGCTTCGAGCCTGTTGAGGTGATGGGCTTCGAGCCGCTGAGTAGAAGGCGTAGAGCCGCTTTGGTGAGATAATGGGCGTAGAGCCTGCTGTGTTGAGGGCTTAGAGCCGCTGAGACAATAGATATGATGGGCTTTGAGCCTATCAGGATAGTGGGCGTAGAGCCATTAAGTAGAGCCGCTGGGTGAATTGATATGGGCGTAGAGCCTGCCAATAATGGGCTTGGAGCCGCTGAAGTTTTGAGCTCAAGGCTGCTGAGTGTCTTGTTTTGCTGGCCAGCAGTTTGTGGAGAGAGATTTTCGATGCTTGGGCATGCCCCCAAGGCTGGTTTTGATCATGTTGCATTGGCTTGGGGATGCCCCCAAGGCTACTTGGTTGGTTGAGAACTCAGAAGTCTGTAGTGGCTTGAATTGGTGCACTGAGCAAAATCTACTGTTGCTGCGGGATTTTGATTAAGGGGCCAGGCGATCGATCTTTCGGCCGAAGAATTGATGTCTCGGCCGAGAAATTGATGCCTCGGCCGTGAGAACGCCAAAAGCCAGGAAATCGATTTAAGTTCAGTTAAATCGATCTCACGGCCCATTTAATCCTTTCTTCTCCTCCTCTCTCATTATCCTCCGTTCCTCTCGTCCTACGACCGCCGTACGCCGCCGCCCTCCTCCACTACCGCCGACCCCCATTATCTCCGGCGATCATCCCCACCGTCGCCGTTTGCCATTGCTGCTGACTTCGGTTGTTTTGAAACCGTTGGTCTTTCCTCCCATTTTGGTTCAGACGTGATGGCCACGCCATCTTCAGGTGTCGCGGGTTCGTCCTTGCATCCTCCATGTAGGTGTGAGCATCCATCTTCCGATGAGGAGGCGATTGAGGAGCCCGGTTTGTTTGATGCTGCTACCTACGTTCGTCCTTCGCGTAGGCTGGGTTATGGTGGTTTCCTGTAGTACCATCCTCCTGTTGGTGGCCCAGGGGCCAAGATAGTTCGCAGAGAGCCTGAGCATCATTTGAGCGTTCTGAACGTGCCGGTGAGTTTTCCAGAGTACAGAGGTTTTAGTCCGGAGACAGCGCCGTAGGATCCTCGAGGTGTGACTCTCTTCATAGGCTTTATCTGCTATGTATTATCCCTTGAGTCTGAATGTTTATATCTTCCTTGGCTGCAGCTTGAGGCTGAGAGAGTACCGGTTGCTGAGGGGAACGTGGGGACCAGTGAGCAGCCTTTGCCTTCCTCTCAGAGATCGCCTAGTTTTTAGGGCTTTTCTTTTCCTTGTTCATAGTTAGTAGATAGGCAGAAACTATATTTGTATAGTGGAAGCAATCACAGCAATGGTTTTGTAAACAAGTTTTTTGTTTGAGAAATGAGAAATGCCTTTCCTGCCCCTAAATGTTTTGAGTTTGCATGCGATAGTCAGAACATGGCTTTGTGAACAAGTTTTTACTGATAGATAGTTAAAAAATATTTGGCCGAAGAATCGATCACTCGGCCGAAGGATTATTGTTGTGGCCGAGGTATCGATTGTCCGGCCGTTACAAAGATTTTGCTTTAGCCAAGTGGCATCCTGTTTCACATCCCTTCCTATGCTTAGCCTTTGATTTGCTGTCTCTTGCCTTTGCCATGCTTTACGGCCTGTTTGCCAAACTTTAGGAGTCTTTCGAAGAATCATACCCATTGCGTTGACGACTTTTGGGTTTAGAGGAGATGAACTGTAATTCCTACGTGTCTTTGTTTTTGCCAATTCCTTGGAAAATGACTAACTCATCTTTTGTGAGCTCAATACGCAGGGTTAGCTATACCTATCATTGGGTACAAGTATGTTGATGCTTTCCTCCTTCCAAGTGTTTGGGCCGTATCTCGATGTGAGACTGCCTACGTATCCCGATCAGGGAATCAGGCCTCTTACGTAGTTCCAAGATCCACCTTTGGGGGTTGGGTTTTCACTCTTGGTTTTTCTTTCTCTCATGCTCTAAGTTTTGCCTAGGTTACCTGATAGAGGTTGAGTCCCTAGCGAGCTTTCCTTCAAATGCCTTAACTTTTGCCTAGGCCGCGTTTTTTCGCTTTTTCTTGTCCTAGCAGGCTCTGCTCTTACTTTTGCTTGGGTGTATAGATTGCCCAACGAGCATTTTCTCTCAAGAGGCGTTTGGAGAGGAATCCGATGGAGATGTTTTTATGAATCTCCTTGTTGCGTTTGTACTTTCACAATGGGCAAGCTAACCCTAAGTGTTCTCACGGAGATAGCGTCTTCTTCCTGAGTTTTGATAAAAACCTAGTTTCTAAGTAATTAGAGTTCATCCTTTCCTTCCCAAAAGTCGGGGATACAAAAATGTTGATCCTTTCAAATTCTTCTCTTGTTTTGGTAATGAGAGCATAGTGCATGGCAATTGCAATTTAAAAATGTTGGATTTAGATAAGCATAATCTGGAAGATGAAAAAGGAATTCTCTTAGCAGAAATAAAATGCCCAAACAGGCGCCCAAAACTCGTTCTAGTTTGTTTAAAGCAAAAACAATGTTTTAACGTTTCTTATTTGCCATGTTGTGACTTCTCAGCTACTGCAGCATGTCGGGGTCTTTTGCAACTTTAACTCTTTCCCACCCTCTTCCTTGCCAAACAGAGCCTTTGAACCGGATTCATCTTTTGTATGATGGCTGCCTCCTTGAGCCATGAGTAATCCCCAGATGGATGTGTCGACAGGAAACTCCCTTTCTCTTTCCTCATTGATTGCATGGTCATCAGCTATTTCCTCCTGATTGAATAGTGATGCTAAGGAGGTTTCATCGAGCGGATCATTACACTCTTCTTCCATTTCATCAAAGTCGCTTTCCCCTGTTTTATAGGGTTCTGTGCACATGAAATCTAGATCTTCTCTTTCCTCTATCCATTGACTATAATCGCACTCGTCGTAAGGGTTGACCCATGGTTGCATTTGAAACTCCTCTACTTTCTCAATGAGATTGATTGTCTCCCAAACAATGGGTGGTGTTGGAATTTTGGGACGGTTGATGCGTACCACTATTTGGGCGGGCTCGAAGCGAACGTGCCTTCTCATCATGATGACCCTTTCTTTTTCCTTCTTCCTATTCTCAAACCAGATACGAAGCCATTTGTCATCTTCTACAAATGGAATGTCTGGATCCTTCAAATTGTGTTTCGCCCAAGAGTGCTCCTCCCACTTCCTTAGCTTTTCTTCTTCTATTTGATCTTTGCTGCTTATGTCGGACATATCAATGTCAATTACTTCTGACTGATCAGAATTATCATCCTCCTCCTCCTCTATCATGAAACATTCGTCCTCCTCGGGGAAGGTTAAGGTAGGTTTGGTTTGGTTGTCTTGGACAATGTATTGGCTAGGATTGTATGTGGTGTTGTGAGATAGATTTATGAGATTGATATTTCGAGGCGGCGGTTCAGCATTGTGAGTAGGGAGTGGGTTGGTGTGCCCATCAGGTTTTGGTGGCTTTATGGTTCGACTATCAATAAGGTCTTGAATGTCGTGACGAAGACGCATGCAATTGTCTGTTTCATGCCCAGGATGTTGGTGGTAGGCACATTGTTTGTTTGGATCATGGTTTGGACCGTAGGGCGGCGGAGGAAGTGGCTTGTTTAGAGGTTTGAGATGCCCTTGACGGCTGAGAATGGTTAAGGCTTGGGATAAGGTCATATAGAGAGGATCAAAGTTGCGACGAGGTCGATTTGAGCTTCGGGATGGGCTAGTTTGGAAAGGATCTTGAGGCAAAGAGCCAAGGGCATTCACGGAGGCGTGAGATGTGCGGCTAGAGAAGGTCTTCTTAGGTGGAGGAATGGCCTCTTCTTTCCCAATGAGTCCTAGCTTGATTCCATCTTCGATTTGCAACCTAGTGGCATGCAACCGTTTGAAATCGGTGATAGCCTGTGTGTAAATATGCCTGAGATATTTGGGTTGCAAATTTTTGACAACTATCCTCACTTGGTCTTCCTCGGAGGGACGGTTCTTCATCCTAGCAGCCTTTTCCCTCCATCTTGCCACAAAGGTAGCAAAGTCCTCATTGGAATCCTGTTTGGTCATTTCCAAGTCTCGAGTTGTTAGTTCAATTTGGACGTTGTACGCATACTGCTTGACAAAAGCATTGGCAATTTCTGGCCAAGTTTGATAATGTACAAACTCCAAAGTGAGGAACCAGTCGAGGGCACTTCCGGTGAGAGTTCGTTGGAACAACTGAGCGATGAGCTCGTCGTTCAAGCCCATCGGCTTCAGGGTGTTGATAACATGGCGAACATGACTGGTAGGATTGCCAGTTCCATTGAACTTCTCAATATTGGGCATTTTGAAATTCTCAGGTAGCTTGGATTCTGGGAAGAGGCAAAGTCCTTCGAAATCTAGAATTTGGTCCCCTTGTGAACGAGCTAAAGCCTGTTTGATTTCCTTGACTTGCTTGGTTAACTCAGGACTTTCTGCCAATACCACTTTATGGGGGTTTTCATCTTCCATCGATTTTTCCTCATCTTCAGCATCTCTAGCTGCCTTTTCTGCTAGTAATGCAGCGATTTGAGCTTGGAGGTCGGCAATAGTGGCGTCATTGTCTGCCATGAAGGTAGAAGGGTTGCTTGATGAAGCTTGAGATTTAGTGAATGACGGGGTCCGTTGAGGGGACGACCGGGAAGTTTCTGAGAGCGGTCGGAACTGTTGTGGTGAGGGTGTTTTGTCAGATGAGGACGATAGACGGGAGGGTTGCAGAGACCTTTGTTTAGCGTAGCTTCGGGTGTTATAAGAGTACAAAGTTGGCTGTGGTTGCTTCTTTGATTTACCTATTGTGCCTGCTTTAAAAAGTAGAATACCTGGAAGTCAGTATTCGGCCTGTGTAGGGTTAGGATTTGGGCTGAAAATCCCAACCCTTCTGCACATAAAGAGTTAATACAACAACAAAGGATACAAGGTGTGAGGAAGAACTTTTGCAAGTAAAATGCAAGTAGGTTCCTAGCCTGTAGGTTCCTGTCTTAGTTTGATAAGTTCTATGGCTTTCTAAAACATGCAAGGTTTTGGTAGTTTCAGGGTGCTCCGTTGTCAAAGGGCACCAATCCTCTCACCAGCCCATTATAGGCGGTGATTGGGTGATTTCCTTTTTGATATACCACTAGGTACGAGTGACTGTGGAGTTTGCTGGAACCCCCAACATAGCCCGTGTCATGCCGGGATATCAGGTGAACTCAACGGGTTGCCCGCTCGATGCATATGATAGGTGAATTAAACAAAGCATGTATTAGTCTTATGTTGAACTTTCTGGTTATGGCTCTCATGTCCCTTGGAGGTCGTCGCTAGTGGCGTAGACACCTCCCAAACGGGGCATCGCCATACAGATTGATCACGTTGTGTTTGCTCGATTGGTTGCTCACTTCATAAACCAAAATCATGGACATCCCCATGGCTAGGAACGTCGCCACACGATAACGGTTATCATCAAATAGAGTCGCCACCCAGTTTATTAAAACTGGGAAAATAGATAGAGATTCTGGATACGGGAGCCAAAAGTACAATAAGGGGAAGGTGTTAGGCACCCCTCTTTGCCCAGTCGTGAGACTGGCCCATAATCGTTCAACATAAGACGTATAGATGCTTTGTCTAATTCTAACACATAGTCTGTTTAGTTATTCCTTTAAACAGTAAGCAAAGTGAGCCAGTGCGATAATTGAAGCATGCATTAGAAAGCAGAAAAGCAAACAAAATGTCCCAGGAGATCGATTACTCGGCCGGTGAATGGATGTCACGGCCGAGTAATCATACTGGTTTAATGTACCGGCCAAGGGATCGAAGCCCCGGTCGGTGTTCTTCCTCACACCAGACAGAAAGATTAACAGGATAATCAAAAATGCTACGATTAATCAGAAAAGCAATAAATTAAGACAAACCAGAGGCCGTTGGGCCTCACCACCTTGATCCCTCAGTTGCTTGATTGCTTTGGATTGGGCGTGGTTGACTGATTGCTTGATCGAGAACCCTAGAGTTAGGGTTTGAACTTCGGGGTTTGATCGCCGAATTAACGGCTGCCTTCGGAAGGTTAGGGCTTTTGGAGTATGGGATTGAGGGAGTATTTGTGCAGAGTTTCGAGGCTTGAGAGAATGTGTAGGTATCTCAATTTCTGTGTGTTAAATTCGGAGCCCAAAGGCCCCTTTATATAGGCATAGGGATGACTCACTCCGGCCAATCAAATCACGAGATGGCAATTGCAATTGCAATGCATCTCTAACTCTACGTCGTGATCTCCGAACGTAGCCCGAACGCATCGGAAAGGTAGTGTAGTTGGATCAAACCAAACGTCTGACAGAACGTTCCAGAGTCTGGAAAAAGGTCGATCTGGCGGCCGAGCAAAGGATGTCGCGGTCGTGGAATGGATGTCTCGGCCGAAGGATAGATCTCGCGGTCGAGGGATTGATCTCTCAGGGAGATTTTGCTGGCAACAGGTTGCTAGGGTGAGGGATTGATGTTGTGGCCGTGGGATCGATGTTACGGCCGTCAGATGGATTCTCCTAGGCTTCTGTATTTCTGTCTGAAAGGCTGTATGGCTTTGAATTGGGTCCTCTAAGTGGTCAAAGTTCTCACCGAAAGTCCTAAGGTCCTCAAAGAAGCAATCAGCAATCATTGTATCCATTTCATCATCGGGATTGTCCCAAGGTGGGACTTGAAATAATCGTTAGGCCAAATTGGGGTGTCTACACAAACCTAGTCATAGTCCTTGGCCAATCTTCCCACATCATCTTATACCACCAAATCTAGGGTTTCCTTACTCTTTCTATCCAAACCAATCTTCTAAGTACTAGACTACACCAAAACCCCAATAGAATAACCTAGATTTGTCCTAGATTGGAAGGAAAATCTTGTAACCTTTCCACCTATGTACTTATACATTGTACCAGAGAGAGAGAGAGAGGCCGTGAGAGAGCGAGAGAGAGATTGTGTGCATGTGTGCATGTGTACTCTTGAACCTAGTCATGGTCCTTTGGCCATCATCCTACCTCATCAAAGTACCATCAAATCTAGTCATTTTATGAACCTTTGGACAACAAATGTTAAGGGAAAATTTACCCCTTGGATAATAGGTCACCCTTTGGCTATAAATAGCACCCATTCCTTCCCATTTCAACTCACACCTTCATTCTACAACTTCTCTCTCTAGCAAGATTAGCATTCTTGCTTGTTCTTGGTGTTCTTTCTTGTTCTTGAAGTTCTTCCCAAGTTCTTCAAGAAACTCATCCAAGGCCGCCACTAAACCGCCACTCCACCACCCTATCGATCCAAAAGTTTTAATAGTATTAGTCAAGATCTAGTTTCGAGAGAAACCTTTCCCTTTCGAAGCTACCGGAAGCCATCCTTAAGAAGTTACTCCGTCCGACCGCCGACGTACCATCTTCCTTCCATAGTCGTCACTACCGCCAAGAACGGTAGGATTTTCCTACACCTCCTATACTCTAAGTATAGCGTATTGTATGCGTATTTTGAGGTGATTGTAGACAATTCCATACACTCAAATCCTAAGTATAGATATTCGTGTATTTAAGTAAATAGATCTTACCCCTAAATTCTAAGTATACGTAGAATTTCAATAAACATATGTTGTTTCGAACTTTTGAAAAGGTAGCATGAATTTTAAAAGATAATGTTCGTAGTTTAACTTTAAGTATTCATATTTTGATCTTCGAATGAATATGAGCATGATTATGTGATTACTTGTCTACTTGTTGCTGATAAAGCATAAGTGGTTTACCACTCCAAATGTGTCCATCCATGTGGCACTCTGCTTTACCCTATATGATTAAATGTTGAGCATGATGATGTGATAAAGTGAGCATGCTATTTAATATAGAGTTAAATGATCTTGCTAGTTTAGTTTCAAGATTATTATGATTACATGAAAAGTCCTGCCGCGGAGTCTATGCATGATGACGAGACACAAAAGCCGAGAAGAGTTAGAGACATGACACCTAGGGTGTGTTAAAGACAAGGTGTGTTTTTGAAAACCGCAATGTGGCCGGACTTGCCCATTGTGTGGTGTGTGTGCATGCGTAAAATATTTTTGAAACTACATAATGACTAAGAATGGAGTCATTATCGGAGTATGGTGTGTTTTGTGTGCCAATGGGAACCCGACGCGGCGGAACCATTGCGAGGATACTCGAGAACCCGGCGCGGCGGAATCGAGGTTGGGTGTGTGCCAATGGGAACCCGATGCAGCGGAACCATTGTGAGGATACTCGGGAACCCGCGCGGCGGAACCGAGGTTGGGTGTGTTAAAAATGTGATTTTCGAAATGATTTTGGAAGTGTTAATAAAGTGGAAAATTGATGACACGGTCTACGATGAGTCGCGTAGGAGAAACACAGAAAGGCATGACACCAACGTTAGAAAGATAGCGAATGTGGAATTGTTTATATGCTTCTCGTTATAAGTTAAGGGTTAGTGGGTATGGTTTATTCTATTGAGCTTTATAAGCTCACAGTGTTACCTTTGGTGACCCTGACTTATTATATTGGTGGCAACGCTGGTATAATGGGTCAGATCTTATAGACGAACAGGGAGAGCAGTACACATTGGAAGCTTTTGGAGCCGAAGAGCTTGCTAGGATGGAGGAAGAAGTGGAGCAATAGATAACCTTAGAGTTTTCCCATCCTTTGTATAGTAAAAACACTCTAGTAGGAGCCATGTTGTAATAATGAGCTTGACTCTTAGTCTTTTAATTCAATAAAAATATTTATTTAACGTACCCAAAAATGGGGGCGTTACACATGCAGCGTCCAGTTTTATACCAAAGTATGCATGTTCCTTCCTATCCATATGCAAAACCAAGGGCTACCATCCAAAGGGCCTTACAATGAAGGACCCTGCTCTCTGAAAAGCCAGAAACCGTGTGCAAACCGTGTAAGGGTGAAGACAAGAAGCCCCAGGAAAAAGGACAGTCGGTCAGACAAGTGGCTCTGCATCACACTTTTCTGGCGCACGCCAGTGGTTTACCAGCGTGCGCATGTCCCTCTCATTACTGGCGTACAGCAGCCAACTACTGGCGCACGCCAGTGAAACCTGCACCAAAAACCAGTTGACAGCAGCCACTGCCTCAGCTATGCCAACCTTAACCCCGAGGCCTGTTTTGCAAGTTTGATGGTTCCAACAGGTCATGAATACTATTCGGGGCTATGTCGAAGCATCGGTTTCCAAACGTCGCGCTTAACGAAGATTTCGGACCTCCGGCGGCCCGTGTCGGCTTGAAATTGAGGATACGGAAGGCCAAAATCCGTTTCGGGAACATTTGCCAAGTTTTCTCATACTCCCTCCGTCCCTTTATTACAGTCCAGTATTCCATTTTGGGCTGTCCCTTAATAAGTGTCCATTTTGTAAAGTTAGTGGGTAAAAGTTAGTGAATTGTCTATTTTGTCCCTAAAAGTAGATTCCATTTTGAAAAGTTAGTGAGTAAAAGTGTAATGATGATGGGTAAGTAGGGAAAGTAGAGGAAAAAGTTGATGTGAAAGGTATAATGATGATGTCTTTTTAATAAGTTGGAGTTACGAAGAAGGACATTTAAAAAGGGACGGAGGGAGTACCATACACGTCATATGTGTCTTATACGACTGTATGGGGGTGTCGATTTCAGTCCGGGACTATATCGAGTCATCTTTGGCGTCTTGTGTCCATTTTTGAGACATTTTAGAGTTTTTACAGTTTATTTCTCGTATCGGTTCGTTTTTCTCGAGTCTATCCACTCGTACAGGTCATTGTACATACATATGGTCCTACAGAAATGTCGGTTTCCCTTTTCTAGGAGAATTTGGCGTTTTGGCCCATTAATGCCCAAAATTTCATTATTTTCCGCGTGTCATATGGATACGCGTCATATCCTGAGACTTCCCTCCCTTTCTATGCGAGCTAGGTCGAGTTTGTACATATCCGAGTGTTAGTGAATGGTTTATTCTTTTCCTTTACCAATTGCATCAAAAGGAGATTAATAAACAGAAAATGCAGTTATTATATCATCCAAAGCAAATATCTCTAAGCAAAAGTGGAAATGTACGTAGTGGCACAACGGCCCGAGCAAAACGAGAAGCTATCATGTACTGGGCACATCCGCCCGAAATTCAAAAAGGCACGCAGGCCCCATCTCAAAAATCAAGTGTCAGGTATCAAAACAGGTATAAAGGGCAGTAAAGTATCTGAGGCTCGGTGGTAGCCCTCAATCTGCGAAGTCTTCGGCCTCGTCGTCGTCCTCCTCACTCGTGCTCAAGTCTCTTGGGTCGATTCGGAACCTGGGGTCACTAGCAGAGTCAGAGCCGCTGCTGAGGGACGTGGACTCCCCTTCCTCCTCCCCTTCCTCTTCCTCTTCCTCTTCCTCCTCCTCTTCTCTCCTCCTCTTCTTCTGGCTCGGCCCTCCAGCTGGCCTCTTCTGAGCAGGCCTCTTCTTCAACTCCCTCTGGGATTGTGGTGCCTTGCCCGCCGAGGAGATCACCACCCCTCTGGTCTCCGGCCGCGTAGTGCTCGCCTGTCGCTGGGCCACAGCAGGGGCTTTCCCCTTTCCCTTCTGAGGAGCTGGCCTCCCCGTCTTCCGCCTAGGAGCCGCCCTAGCCTGTCCCTGCATTGTCATTTCATACAGATATCTCAGTATACATATTGTGCATATTGTATATATCAAATGCTGAAACAGGAACAAGAGCGGGTACATCAAACATGCATTGTAACAGACATGCATTGTCAATCTAAGTATCGAAGTCAACAGGACAAGTTTCGGAGGTTTATACCTGAGGCTACACAGCTGGGGCCGAAGTCACCAGTGGGTAGTGCAACTGCAAAGGGGTGCCACTCGCTATCTTGTGAAACGCTTTCTCCATGGCTAGCAGCAAGCGAGCGGCCTCCCTCGCCCATTCGAGCGGCACCTGTATTCAATATGGGAACAACGTCAACAAATAAGATCAAAATGCAATTCAAATATGGTACAAAGGAATGATCCAAGCTGAAATACTACATACCGGTCATGTGATCTCTGCTTGCTCTGTCCTGGCTGGCTCGAGCTGGATGGTGGCTGCCTCTCCTTGTGCATCCCGCACCGGTATCGTCCATGGAAGCAAGGGCAGCCCGGTCGCCGCAGCATACGCACTCCTCTCCTCAGAATGGACTGACCTGCCTCCCCTTCGACCTAGTCTCTCCTCGCTAGCCATCATGGCCTCATTCTGCACAGCCATATGCTCCAACACCCCTAAGGGCCTCGCTAGATACTGCCTCCAGTAAACGGCGTAGTTACGATCGGGCCTTGTGAAGGCAGTAAGGTTAACCGGAACAATGTAGCGCCGCAACTCCCCAAGCATGTACCTCCCGGTGTGTGAAGCGCGAGGCGGAAGTGGCCCGGGGACAATGAACTTAGACGAGAGAAGTGACTGTCGTTTCACCCGATCACCTAAGTACCACTGCCACCCGAAAGCCGACTCCAGCAGCACACGGCTCGCAGTCACCACCCTGCTCCGTGCCACGTACTCAGGCTCAGGCCCTGCTACCCTCCACGGGTCCCACTCCACCTGAAAGGCGGTTAAAGGTTATCAGCGACAGCATTAAAGCAATTCAAAGTGCAAACTACAAAAGGGGAATGACTTTTACCTGAGAGCCTGACAGGTCGTCGAGGAACGCTCTGAAGCCGAGAAGGTCTCCCCGCGACTTATTCTTGCCTCTACGCAACGGCCCCCAAATCATGGTCCGAGGAAGCACCCTCATGTCTGAACACCTGTTCTCCGGAGGATACATCCTCAGCACCTTGTAGGCCCACAACTGCAAGGTTTTCAAAAGCAGTCAAAAGCGTCAGAATACCACATATATGTTTCAAATAAAGGATGCAAGTATGGGGAGCAATTGAACTACATTGTTTAATGTCTTACCTCCCATATCCTCCAATAGCCGGCAGCTGCTTTCTTCCCCCGGGAAAACTCACCCATAAACCCGTAGCACGTGCCCAAGGCCGCTCCTCCCCAGTCATACCGAGAAGCAATGCGCAAGTCAAAAAGGGCAGGCAAGTACGACAAGTGAACCATGGACCGCTTGTTGGGGTACAAGGCGGCCCCAAACAGGTACAACAGATAGGCCCTGAATTGGTCGTAATGGACCGTCTCTGCACCACCCTCGGGCACCATGCCCAGAAACCACCTCAGTGCCTCCGTGTCTCTATGGATCCCCAGGTCAAAAGGAATAGGCTCACCCCCTACCCTCAAACCAGTCAAAGCTGCGAAGTCCACTGGGGTCACTGTCATCTCTCCAATCGGGAAGTGGAAGGTGTTGGAAGTGTCGTGCCACCTCTCCGCCAACGCAGTCAGTAGGGCGTGGTCGCTCTTCACCGCTGTCAGTATCGGGATGAACAGACCAAACCCCGGAGCATCTACCAAAGCCCTGACCCGCTCTGGCAAGGCCCTGTACAACTCCAACGAGTACGCGGGACCACCATGCCCCCGAGTACTAGCCACCCCTCTCTGCACATCATAACAGCCAAGGCAAGGAAAAGATTGTCAGTGTATGCAGTTTAAATCCAACAGGCAGTCGAATCAAGAGTTTCAAAGTAGTCCTACAGTCATGACAGGCATGCTATTTCTCAGTTATTATTTCAAGACATTCCACAATCAAATCAAGCAATAAGTATATCAGTTCAAGGGTATCCTACCAATCGATTTAGGTTATCAAGGCATTCTACCAGTCAATCACTATTTCAAGGCATTCCGCAGTCGAATCAAGCAACAGTGTATTATGTCGATCAGAGTCCAAGGTACCAAGCATCATTATCAGTCGATTCAAACATCAAAGGCATCCTATTTCAGTCGATTATCATTTCAAGGCGTTCTATTAGTTGATTCAAGCTATCAACGCATTCTACCAGTCGATTCAGGTTATCAGGGCATTCTATTCAATTGATTATCGTTTCTGAGGCATCTTACTAGTCGATTTCAAGTTCCAGAGTCGTGTTACCAGTTAGGGCATGCTTTACAGTCAGTCAAAATTCTATGGTACGAACGGCATGCATTGTTATAAAGGTACAATCTCAAACATATATGGCAACACGGAATGGAAACCAAGGCAAGTTTGAAGTTATACCCGAGTCCAAGTCACAGACAAGTGCCTGTCAGGGTCCCTCAGCACCAGCTCTGCGTCGTAGTCGGCCTGGCGGGGCACGTAGCTCTCAGCCCCTGACGGCAAGAACACGTGTGGCCCCGGCGGTACGTAGGTCTCCGCCACAAACCTAGCACGAGGCGACTGCCGGAGAGACTCCGCCAAAGTCACCGCCACCTCATGCGCCCAGGGTCCCTCCTCCTGAGCCCTCTCGGCCGCCTCTATCTCTCGCTCTAACTCTCCCTGGGCCCTCTCGGCCACCTCTTGCTCCCATCTCAGTCTCTCCTCCTCATCGGACCAGGCTATCTGCTGTAGCCTCTCCTCACGGGCCGCCATCACCGCCGCCACCGCTGCCGGATTCTCCCTCATAAGCCGAGCGAGTGTGGCCTTGCCCACGAACTCCGCTAAGTCACTACTCGTGATGGGCTTTCATCCCGACGACCCCTCGGGAGGAATGAACTCAACCCGCTCCACATGGGCCTCCCTCGGTACTTCTTCCTCCACGATTGGATCCTTCCCCCTTTCCGAACCTCTCGGAGGCAACCCCAGTCGGCTCTCACGATCGCCGCCACCACCACCACTACCACTGCCACTGGCCCCACTCAAGCCTATCCAGGTGACCACTAAACCCTCCACCACGCTCTGGAAGTCCAATCGTTGCACCCGTAGGCCCTCTGGTTCTATAGTGGACGGCGTACGCCCCTGAGCCACCTGTGTACGCCGATCTCTGTCGTCACCCGCCTCCTCTGCATGGCTGTCACCGCCACTATCTACCCCTATGACCTCTGCACCGGCGCTCGACGAAGCTCCCGCTGTGGGTTGATCGTCGATTGGTGGCCTCTCGGCCTCAACCCCAATGCCCCTTAGTCGATCACCATCAACACCACTATCATCGCCCCTTTCGTCGCTGCCACTGTCGGTTTCAGCCATTGATATGCGTGGGTAAGCAGATTTTGGGAGAAGATGGAAGGATGGGATGAGATTTTGGGGATTTGAGAGAGTTGTGGAATTCAAAACCGTAGTCTGGCAGTTTCGTCATCTACAGGAAGTGTATAAGGCGTAAGATACCGACTGGACCGGGTTTGGGCCAGATCTGGGCCTGGGTCACGCAAAATTACCGACGCACGGCACTTACTTATTGGCGTACTCCGTTGGCTTTGGGCCCGAGGCCCAAATTGCACTCCAAGGTCAAAACCTGTTTAAAAGTCAAAGCCCATGGTCACCAATTTATGATAATCTGTCTTGGATGGCTATTCCCCAAGCAGAGCCAATCCAATTCTCAAATCAACGACGATTCTATCCGTCCAATTTCAAATCAACGACGGTCCGTCCGACGAATTTCAAATCGACGACGGTTCTATCCGTCCAATGTCAAATCGACGACGGTCCGCCCGTCCAATTTCAAATCAACGACGGTCCGTCCGTCCAATAACAGAATCTTTCCCCAACAGGAGTCGATTCACCTGCAGTGGCTTATTCCCCAAGAGAGTTCGCCTATTATTGTTCCCTAGCTGAGTCGGCCGCCCAGACTGAGCTGTCAATCTATCCACATTCTGTTATCTCCAACAGCGGCGATCTATCCGTCCAGCCAATCTGACCAATCAGGTTCTTTAAGTTTCGTGTTTTCATTGATTCGTATGTTCTGCTTTGAACGGCCCGAGGAGGGTGTTTAGAAAACCTTTGACGTTACTTGCACCAAGTCAATGGTGCTCCAAGTGCCGTCAAAGGGGGGCTACTATAGACACCCTATTCTGGACTGTCCAAATTAGTTTACTTACGGTCTTTGATTCCCCGTTGATGATTAAGGTCAAGAACATCCTGAGTTTGTTGGTGCGTTTGAGCTTCGAGCGTCCCAAACCTCATCCAAACCCTTTTCGAACCCCCTTTCGAACCCTTCAAGCCAGAACCAAATGGCCGCAACAAAACCCTACCTGCTTACGCTGGTACTATGCTGACGTGCGCTGGTACACTGCCACGTGTTGGTCATCGACCGTTGACTCAGTTATTACTGACGCACGCAGGTAAACTATTGGTGTACGCAGGTCCATCCCTGTCAAATCAACTTTATGCGATCATGTGCGCAGGACTTTTTGTGGCCACCCAACGTCAGCCACAGTTTCCTGATGATTATATCATCCAGGGCTATCCCCTTCTCTCCTACAAAGCCTTTCAAGGCAAGTCCCATGCATTTAATGCATGGGAGGCTCCCTCCTAACCATACCAGCCCTTAACCAACTGGTTTTCCCCCCATTTTCAGTCCCTCTCTCCTTTATAAATACCCCCATTGCATTTATATGCAAGGGGTTAGCCACCATTAAGGCAGGCAAGTCTCTTCTCTTCTTCCTCTTGGTTTTTCTTTGCTTTTTCTCTCATCCATTGAAAGAGAAAGCAAAGGAATATCACTCTACTCACTATAACACCCTTCACGTTCTTACTCGACCCTCAAGCCTCAAGCTCAAGCTCAAATCATTCCATCAACCTCCCATAAAGGTATACCACCTTTGTTTCTGTAACCTGTTCTGACCCCTGAGGGGGCCTGGCAGGGTCAAGGCTTGTAATCTATACCAATCCTGGCCCTAATGCTGGCAAGGTTTCAAGGATCGTGTGGGACCATCAGTGGCGCACGCTGGTACACTAGAGCCGTACGCCAGTAATGGCAGTATGTGCAATACTGGCGTGGGGATCATTGATCGTCCATTTTCAACTTTCCTTTTCATTTTATCACCCTGTTTTATGCTAACAACCAGTTTACTGCTTTCTGTACTTAGAAGTGTGTGCTTATTTGTCTATTATTCCTGTTTTGTAAGGCCTCTGGGGTTCTTCTGGTCATGTTCCAGAGCCCAGATGATGCAAAGCCAAAGCATTGGATGCAAGACCAACTGGCGTACGGCCCTACACCACTGGCGTACGGCAGTTAGGTCAGAATCCAGTGGCTTGGCCCTTGGATGGGATTCAGATCCAGGCCTTTTTCTTTTTCCCACACTGTTTATGGGGTGTCCATGTCTCTTGTTTCTTTAGATCCATTACCTGCTGTCTGTAACTATATATTAACTGTGGTATAAACTGCGTGGTTTGCCCTGGGTGTGCACTGGTCCCTTCCAGAGCCCAGAGGTTTGAGTACAGAGGCTGTGGGTTTAGATCTACTGGCGCACACCAGTACTGGTGTGGCGCACGCAGGTCATCTCTGTATGCAATGACATGGCCAGTGCATACAGGCTTGCTCCTGTGTGCATCACTCTGGGTCAGTGTGTTCCAGTTTATCTAAAATACTCACAGGTGTTTGTTCTCAATCTTTTTTTTTTCATAGCTTCATTCAAACCAAACATACATCACATTTTGTCACATAATGCAAACTTGTTACCGCTTTAATCCCCATTAACTGTTCCCCCGCCCTAACTGGCTAAAAAATGATCAAATGAGAGAAAAATGCAAACATTTTATGAAATGCCCGAGTAGAGACCGATCTCCGGATTGGGCGAGAGGGGTGCCATAAAACCCTTCCCCTCTCGTAACCTGGCTCCCGAACCTCAGATATCAAAGGTGACGACGGTCCAGTCTACAAGCCTTTTCAAAAATCAAACAACATAGCAAATGTTTTCAAGTTCGGTTCCTTGGGTACTTTCCGCGAAACCCGAGTGGCGACTCTGAATTGTAAGTGTTTCGCCGCGCTTTCCGAAAAAGGGTGCACCCATTTTATATGCAAAAATGTAAAATTTTGGGGCGTGTGCCCACACTACGGATGAAAGAAGGTACGTCGGACGGAGTGACTTCCTACGGTAGGCTTCCGGTAGCTTCGAAAGAGAAAGGTTTCTCTCGAAACTAGATCTCGACTAATACTACTAAAACTTTTGGATTGAAAGGGTGGTCGAGTGGTGGTTTAGTGGCGGTCTTGGATGAGTTTCTTGAAGAACCTGGGAAGAACTCAAGAACAAGGCAAGAATACAAGACTTTCTAGAGAGAAGTTGAAGAATGAAAGGTGTGAGTTGAATGGCAAGCATAGGGTGCTATTTATAGCCAAAGGTTGGCTCTCCTTCTCTCTCTCATGGCCGGCCTCTCTCTCTCTCTTTGTCCAATGGATTTTGTTCCATTGTGTTGTCAAATCATGCTTGAAAGCATGCCAAGCCTTCCATGACTTGTCTTGTCCAATTTTTTGGCTTAAGGCTAATGAATCAAGTAGGATCTTATGCTTTCTAGGGTGAATCTAGGTGATCATGATCTAGGGTGCAAGACTTACAAGTCTAAAGATTTGGTCAAGGACTAGCCTTCCATGTTTAGTCATTCCTAGGTCTAGGTTGTAGTCAAATTCTAGGGTGATCAAAGGCTAGTTTGGAAGCAAATCTAGGATGACTAAGGCTAGGATTCTATGCTTGAAATTGACTAGAAATGGGTTGTCAAGTCATAAATAGGCTTAAGGCTAAATGGGTAGCTTAGAGTGCACAACACACAAGCACACACCTCACTCTCTCTCTCTCTCTCTCTCTCACTCTCGGCCTCTCTCTCTCTCTCTCTTTCTCCCTCTCCCTCTCTCTCTCCCTTGTACTTTGTATGAGTATATATATATATATATGTATATATATAGAGAAGTACACAAGGTACTATATAATCTACTAAGATTTTCAAATCAAGATTTTCTATTTAAAATAGTCAAATATGCACATGTGTGCTTTGTAGGAATATATATATATATAAAAGTATGTACTATGTGATCTAGATAGATTTTCAAGTCAAAATTCCTATTAAAATAGTCCAATTTGCACATGTTCTTATAGTATTATAATATTAATGTACTTTGAGAATCTAGGCTATTAAATTTATATGGTACATATACATATCTTAAAGTATACAAGCACATGGGATATCTAAGAAGTGACTAGTTTAGTTTATCCTAGTACTTGTTGGTAAGACTAACTCTATTATCCAATGGGTAATATTTTCCCTAGGTTATTGACCAAGGGTTAAAGGGGTGAGGTAATATATACTTGAATAATACCTTGAAATGACCATGTGTCCTTTAGGCATGTGTATATTTGTCTATATATAACTATATATGTGTACTTTAACAAATCTAATAAAATATCTTTGATGGAAAGTCAATTGTCCAATGGGTAAAGGCTAAAAGGTGACAAGTATGACTTGAATGACTAGTCAATGGATACACACATATATATATATGTGTGTGTGTGTGTGTATAATAATAATTACCTAGGTCCAAAGGGTTCCATTAGGGTTTGAAAGGTTCATAAGATTCATCTAGGATTAGGAGTATGTGACTAAGTGAAATGGTAGTTAGGTTTCTTCAACTAGTTGGTTAGAAGCTAACTATACTTGCCAAGTAGGATTTCTAACCAAGAAATATAATTTTAAGATATTATTTACTCACTTAGGAAATACACAAGTGCTTTTACAAGCATACTTGTCTTTAGAAAATGACTATATTGTCCGGGGTTAAAAGATTCAATTTTTATAAGTTCCAAATCTAATTATGACAGATTATTTAAAAGAAATTTTTAATGAAATCCAAGTAATTAAAATAAAATTCAAATTTGTAACGAAATTTTTATTTACCAAAAATCAGGGTCATTACAGCAATGAGTTCAACACTCTGGTCAACATGGATCAACTCAAACGTTACTATCCCTGAGAGATACTCGTTGGGCCGAAAACCACAAAGGTGGGCGATTCCAAGCAAAAATTAAAGCAAGCCTGCTAGACTGAAAACCCAAGGGGGCAGTCTAGGCAAAAATAAATAGGCAATCAATCAAAGCTCGCTAGACTGAAAACCTGTGAAGGTAGTTCTAGGCAAAAGTTAGAGCATAAAAGGAGAGCTAAAATACCCAAGCGAACCTTGGCTTGAACTACGTGCGACCTGATTCCTTGAAAAGGGATACGTAGGCAATCTCTCCGTGAGATTCGGTCACAATCAATCAACTTGATCCATGGTTTCCTATTCCAGGGTGTACCTCAATGTTCAAAGCGGCGCGGTGTTCAACATTTGGACCAAAAGGAGAAAGTTCTTGATCTTTCATTTTTATTCAAACTACTACTTCATTTGCATGGGGCTGAGCAAAGTCTTTAAAACAGTTAAGCATAAAAAATAGAATGAAATGCTAGAGACCCTAACAGGCTCACAGTTTATTCTAGATCATTGGAGTCTTGTCGGGAGTCAGCCTATATTTTGTCTCCTTGCGACTTCTTTCCTTAGCCATGCTTTGTAGTGATGCTTGAGTTCTGTGCTGAAGTCTGGATCCGCTCCGCCAAGTTGTCTCAGACCCCAGTTATGTTCATATCCGGTCAAGTTTTGCGCCGTGAATGCAAGAATGTGAAAGGTCTCCTCTCCGGCTCGGTGTAGCCCTTGGCTTATTCCAAGTTGGCGGAGGATACGGCCTGGGATGTAGAATGTGAAGCTCAACAACCCCGCAATCACCATTCTCTTGAAGCCTGCAGAGTTCATGGCCATGTTCGGAATGTTCAGTTACTCGTGCCTCCAGACAATTTCATTCGGGGACATTTCGTTCATGAAGATGTACCACTCATTTTTCGACATCTCCGGGTAAACCATCCCTTGCTGATGCATTCAGCCGGGCAGATGGGGCCAATTTGCCTCAGGGGCCGTCAGCAGCCCAAGTTTGTTTGATAGCCACAACTACATGAGCAAAAAGACAAGTAAGGAAGCCATATAAAACTTGAGCGAAGAAAAACAAGTAAGGAGCTCCGATATAGCCTTTAGCTGAGAGTTGAGGTAAAAGCAGAATGTGTGAAAGCCAGAAAATGGTGAGCTAAGTGAGAATGTACCTGCAATAGGAGTGGACTACCGTTAAATATGTTTGTTTGGCCGGTAGAAACCAAATCCAAACCTATGAGTGTTTCCGTGAGAACCATTGGCACCATGTTCCTTCAAGCGCCCAGCTGAGCGGCGACACACACCAGTGAGGGATCAACCCGTCCATCTGGGGACACCAACAAATACGCGGCTAGTACGCTAATTGACAGAGCAAATCGGCGCCAAGCCTGCATGGCGGTATCCTCTGGGTCGCCTTCGGGCCCATACCACTCCATCAAGTGCATGACATTTATTTGCCTGCCAATCAGCAGACTGTTGGTTGCTCCTCCCGAGATGTTCAGACTGGTTTTCAGAAGCTTTGGCATGCTTTTTCTGTAAGGCGGCACGACAATCACACTGGAGGCGAAGCCTTGGAGGTATGCTTGGAATTCCTCCATGATCGGGCACAACTCATTGTCACCGAATCTGAACACATGGACGTCTGGGTCCCAGAACCGTAGGGCCGCTCTCAAGATTTCAGGGCAGTGCCTTATGCTTCGAAGGAAGCGGAAGGCGGCCAGCCCGTGGGACCGAAAGGATAGCCAATCGGTCGCGACAAATTCTTCTAGCCATGGGCCAATTAGGGTTGGTAGGTGATTTGCCATTGAAAGTGATATATGGAGTTTTCCTTCTGGTGGGATACCTTACATTCACAGGGGCATTGCTCTTTTATAGCAAAAGGATGGGAAATATCCCTTTTCTCCAAGAGAAATATCTAAGCAAGGTGGCATCCCCCCTTCAATTCAACGGTACACCTATGGGATATCCCATAGGTCTTCTGGACGGCCAAGGGTGATGACAAGGCCTGCAACCCTTTAATTTCCGAATAGGTCAAGCTTGGCAACTGTGACTGGGTTGTATCATCGTGCGACGGTATGGGTTATGCACGCGTGTAAGTGATACGCGCGCGTTTGTGTCTATGCAACGCACGTTGGATCAACTTTTCCCTGCCAGAAAAACAAGCTATTGCCTTTTGGGGGTGATTTTTCACTTTTCGTCCTGGGCCAATTTTTGAGCTTCCAACATTTCCAGCAGGTCATTATGGATATTTATGACTGTGTCGAAGCGTTGTTTTAGCAAATCGCATGTTTAATGATGGTTTCGAGCCCTCAGGGAGAGAATTTCCAAATTCTTCTACTGTGCAAGTCATTATTTCATAAAACATGCCAGGCATAAAGGCCATACGATGTACAAATCAACCCAATAGTTTTCGAGTTTATTCTCAACACAAACGGGGTTTCCACGGGATTCAATAATATCCCCCCGATCTTGCCATCACTTCTTTGTGAAGCCAATTCACATAGCGACTCTCCAGCCATGTTTTGAAGCCTGGAAGAGGTCCCTCCAACTCCCTGTCATTCCAGCTGCACCGGTAGTTGTGTAGGTTTTGAGCGTCAAAATCAGGGGGCGCGAAGTCTTCTTTCCCGAAACGTTGGTTTCCCTGGCTCAGGCCAAGTTGACGGAGTATGCGTCTGGGAATATAAAAGGTGAAACTCGTCAATCCGGTGATTACCACTCTTTCGAAGCCTGCAGAGTTGACAGTCATCTCCGGAAGGTTTAGCCAAGGACATCTCCAGACAAGGTCTTCAGAATCCATGTCGTTCAGGAAAGCATGCCACTCCCCTGCCAGTAACTCCGGGTACAATATTGGTCTCTCAACCAAATGTTTGGGCAAGTAATCAAAACCCACCTGTGGCGCTTTGAGCGCACCTATTTTATCCTAGAGCCAAAGCTGCATGAGCGGAAAAACAAGTGGGAAGCCAGATAAAGCCAGAGTGAAAAAACAAGTACGGTTTTAGAATATTCCTTACCTGAGCGTCAAGGTAAAATGAAAAGTGTGCAAATAGAAAAAAGTGAGTTGAATGAGAGCCTACCTGGAGCAGAAGAGGGCATCCGTTGTATGAGTCTACTTGGCCGCTTCTGACTAAATCCAAACCCATGAGGGTCTCCACCAAGACTATGGGCATAATATTTTTCTGAGCTCCCATCTATGAGGCAATGATTACTAGACTAGGGCTCACCCTTTTGTCAGCGGGAATCAGCATGTAGGCAGCTAGTGCGCAAATTGAAAGCACAAGGCGTCTGTGGACCGGCCCAACATAATCTCCCAGGGCTCCCTCCAGACCATACAGCTCAATGAGACGAACGATGTTGAGTTCGTCGTTTTGGGGTATACTTTTCGAAAGCTCTTCTGATATATTGAGTCTCATCCATAAGAGGTATTCCATGTCCTCTTGGAACGGAGGAACAATAAGAACATGGGAGTTGGCGAAGCCTCGGAGATATGCTTGGAACTCCTCCACCGTCGGTCGTCATAGAATCAAACGACATGCATGGCTGGGTCCCAGTGACCCATAGCAGCTCTGAGAAGCTCAGGGCATGGTTCCACGTAACGGAGGTCACGGATTGAGGCCAGGCCTCGGGATTGGGGACTCTCCCAATCAACAGTTTCTGACCTCATTAGTCAGGGTCGAGTATGGCGGCTAACAGACTTTCCATTTTCAGTAATGGGAGAGCTTTTGTGCTTACAAAGGAAGGGTGTGCCTTACAATGCTGATAGTATTGCTCATTTATAGGTAAAGGCTCAAAAATATCATCCTCGATTCTTGTGCTGGATGATAAACTCCATGCAGGGTCTAACACCTTGCCATGCAAGGACACCCTCTTCTACAACCTCAGAACAGTCTGCAAGACGTTTGGGGGGATGACAAGGCTTCTTGTGCCTTAAAGGAGTAATTTGGTCAAACAAAGGCAGCCTAGCAGGGACTGATCATCACGCGACTGTGCCACTCCATCGCGCGAAAGAGCGTTCCTTCGCGCGCTGGACCCAGTTCCTCGCGCGCGTCTGCAACCTGCAATTGGACAGTTTATGACAGCTACTGTCCAAATTTGGTCGATTTTCGTTCCAAAGGTCTTTTTGCACTTTTGATGGTTCCAGCAAGTCATTATAAGCATATGTGACTGTGTCCAAGCATCGGATTCGAAATGTCGCGCTTAACGAAGATTTTGGACCCCCGGTGGCCTGTTTCAAGTTCAAATCAAGGTTTCAGGAGGTCAAAGTTTGTTCTGAGGGTTTTTGCCAAGTTTTATCATGTCGTACAGGTCGTATGGACCTTATGTGACTATATGGAGGTGTCGATTTCAGTCCGGGACATATTTGAGTCGTTTTTGAAGTTTTGTGTCCGTTTTTGCGTAATTTTGAGCATTTTTCGGTTTAAATCTTTTTCCGGGACGTTTTCTTCAGTTCCGTCGATTTGTACTGGTCACGTTGTGCATATTTGACCTTTCAGAAGTGTCAGTTTTGTCTAAAGTGAAGTATTTTGGATTTTGGCTCATTAATGCCTAAAATTTCATTATATTTCTCGTATCCTCCTATCCTGATCGTATCCTAGGACATGTTTCCCATTTTCCTTCAAGCTAGTCATATTTGTACATATATGTGTGTCTGCGTGCAGTCTCAGTACGTTATCAATGCAAGTTTGGTATTAGCGATCGGTTTTTGTTTTCTCTTATCCATTACAAGAGTTAACAAACTAAAAGATGCAAATTTTTATATATACTGCTATGCCATATCCATGTCAAAACGGTGAAGCTGAACAGAATGGGTGTCACTTTGGCCAAATCAAAAGCATCATGTCTACTTGGGCACATCCACCCGCAAGTCAAAAGGCGCGCAGACCCCAAAACTACTATCAAATGTCAACCTAGGGCATGCTGGCCCTCTATCAAGCTATTTACTTAGGCACGCAGGCCCGAAAGCAAAAATCAAAAGTGCATGAAGTAAAAGGAGGCTCAATGGTGGCCCTCAGCGCTCCGCGAGCCAATCATCGTCGTCATCGTCGTCCTCTTCCTCCCTAGGGTCTTTCCTGTACCCTGGATCGTCAACGGAGTCGTCAGAGCCGCTGCTGGTGGACGAGCGCTCCTCGTCCTCTTCTCCCTCTTCTTCTCCCTCTTCCTCTCCTTCTTCCTCTTCTCTCTCTTCCTCTTCCTCAGAGGACTCAGGCAGGATCAGTCTTGCTCTCTTCTAAGTCCTCTCCTCTTGGGATGGCTTCTCGCGCATCTTGATTTGGTACTGCTGCTCTGCGCGTGCCGCGGCCGCCCTAGCCGCTACCTGGCTGGCAGCTGCTGTCTGTGAGCTCCTGGTCTGTCGCCGTGTGGAGGTGACCGGAGGTGCAGGAGTCCTCGCTGCTACCTTCTTCTGTGGGAGGTCCCGTGCGCTTTTCCTTCTAGGAGCCGCCCTTCCCTGTGCCTACATTGTTATTTCATCTAAAGCATTAGTATATATTGTGCATATTGTGTATCAAATGCTGAAAACAGGTACATTCTATAAGTTATCAAAGCATATATGTATCAAAAGCAGGTGCATATCATATGTATCGAAAGCAGGAATGTATCATTTTCCGAAATGTATACCTGAGTCCTCTGAACAACTACTGACTGAGCCGGTAGTGGGGTCGGTGCTGGGTAGTGCAACTCCAGTGGTATGCCGCTCGCCGCCTTTCTGATCACGTTCTCCATCGCAAGCATGTGACGAACGGCTTCGTTCACCCACTCGACGGACACCTGCATACAGTTTGGGATTATCAGACAGTTCAATCATAATTCAAGTGTATTGAAATACAAAAATGGAAGCTAAGCCTTACCGGAACAATCACTGGTGTAGGCTCAACTCTGGTTGGTACAAGGTGTATTTCCACTTGATTCCCCTGGTTGTCCACCACCGGGATCTTCCCCAACAACTCTGGTGGCCCACCTCTCACAGGTCCGCCTCCTCTCTCTCTCTCCAGCAGCTCTCCGCTCCTCAGCAGCTCTGTGAGCTTGGCTCCGCACCTCTCTAAAAGCCCGAACGCCGAGTGGTCCTGCCAAGCGGCTTCTCTGGTAGGTGGCGTAGTCCATCTTAGGACGTAGGTAGCGTGTCAGCTCAGGGTCAGGCTGTGTGAACCTCTCCAGCTCAGCCTGTGTATACTCGCCTGTGTGTGAAGCCCGGGGTGGGAGTGGCCCTGGCACCCGGAACTCAGAGTAGCCAAGTGACTGGCGAGTCACTTGATCCCGCAAGTACCATTGCCAGCCAAAGGCCGACTCCAGCAGCACCCTGCTAGCTGTGACAACTCTGCTCCTAGCCAAGTACTCAGGCTCTGGCCCTGTTACTCTCCAAGGGTCCCAATTGATCTGCAGACAAGACAAACAGGCAATGCACACAATTGATCAGCGACAACATTAAAGCAATGAAAAGGATGCATGTCTAATTATTGGAGTTTGAAATGTACCTGTGAGGCCCTGAGCTCGTCCAAGTACAACCTGAAGGCATTGAGGTCGCCTCTTCCTTCTTTTGTCCCCATATTCGCCTTGCTCCATATCAGCGCGCGGGGGAGGGTACTCAAGTCGGGATGCTTGCACTTCGGCGGATACATCCGCAGCACTTCATAGGGCCAGAGATGTGTAATATTCAAACATGCATAAGGGTCAGTCACGGGATATACAATAATCCAAATAAAGCAGTCATGCAAGCTATGCGATCAAATGAACAAGTATAATGGAAATTGTACATTGTTATATTGGAATCATACCTCCCAGATTCTCCAATAGCCAGCGGTGCCCTACTCTGTCCTCGACGAGTCACCCAGAAAGCCGTAGGCTGCACCAAGCGCTGCTCCACCCCAGTCAAAGCCTGAGGCTGTCCTCAAGTCCCTCAGCGCCGGCAAGTACGACAAGTGCACTTTGCTCCGCCTGCTCGGGTACAAGGAAGCACCAAAGAGGTACAACAGGTACGCTTTGGCCATCTACTCCGCCTCCTGGTCCGTGGTCACCTCTTTCTGTAGGTACCTCTTGAACTGGTCATATCTCACCATCCCCTCCTCAATCTTGGGCACTCCTCCCAGAAACCACTTCAGAGCCGCCCGGTTCTCGTGAATTCCCGAGTCAAACGGGATAGGCTCTCCTCTAACTCTCAGCCCGGTGATCGCCGCGAAGTCCGTGGGCATCACTGTCATCTCCCCAGGAGGTAGGTGGAAGGTATTGGTGGTATCCCTCCACCTCTCTGCAAGTGCTACCAAGACAGCATGGTCATTTCTGACCGGGGACAGAGTCCGTATGAACTCGCCGAAGCTAGCCTCGTCCACTAACTACCTCACTCTTTCCGGCGCCTCTCATACAGCTCTAGAGAGCTACTCGCGCCTCTAAAGCTACGAATATCCCTCTGTCTCGCTCTCGCCTGTTTCAAACACAAAGACAAACAGCAGGGGAAATTGTCAGCATACATGGCTTTCATTTTCAAGTTCTAGGTAATCAATGCAGTATACAACAAATGGTTGGTTCAAGTTATTACGTGCATGGTGTTGTAGACACCCCAATTTGGCCTAACGATTATTTCAAGTCCCACCTTGGGACAATCCCGATGATGAAATGGATACAGTGATTGCTGATTGCTTCCTTGAGAACCTTAGGACTTTCGGTAAGAACTTTGAGCCACTTAGAGGACCCAATTCAAAGCTATACAGCCTTTGACAGAAAATACAGAAGCCTAGGAGAATCCATCTGTCGGCCGTAACATCGATCTCACGGCCATAACATCATTTCCTCACCCGAGCAACCTGTTGCTAGAAAATCTCCCTGAGAGATCAATCCTTCGGCCGTAAGATCGATTCCTCGGCCGCCAGATCGATTCCTCGGCCGCCAGATCTATTCCTCGGCCGCCAGATCGTCAAATCCATTCCTCAGCCGTAAGATCGATTCCTCGGCCGCCAGATCCATTCCTCGGCCGCCAGATCGTCCTTTTTCCAGATTCTGGAACGTTCTGTCAAACATTTGATCCGTTCACCAAACCCTAGCAGCCAAATCCCGATGCGTTCGGGCTACGCCAGAGGATTGCCATGAAGAGTTAGAATCACTCTCTAACTCCAATTTTAATCGTGCATTGTGATTGGTTGGAATGAGTCATCCGGTGCCTATATAAAGGAACCTTTGGGTTCCGAAATTAACATTCAATTCCTCCATCTCATACCTCCCAACTCTGCAGAAATCATCTCACATACTCCCTCTATAGAAGCCCTAACCTCCCAAAGGTAGCCATCAATCCGACGATCAAACCCCGAAGTTCAAACCCTAATCCTAGGGTTTTTCAGAAAAAGCAATCAGTCAATCACCACCAATCCGAAGCAATCAAGCAACTGAGGGATCAAGGTGGTGAGGCCCAACGGCCTCTGGTTTGGTTTACTTATCGTTTTTATGTTTAATTGTAGCGTTTTGATTATCTGCTAAGTTTTCTGTCTGGTGTGAGGAAGAACATCGACCGGGGCTTTGATCCCTCGGCCGGTATATCAATCCAGTGTGATTACTCGGCCGTGACATCCATTCACCGGCCGCGGGATCCATTACCCTGGGACATCTTTGTCTGTTTTGTTTATTTCTGATGCATGCTTTCAATTACAGTCCTGACTCACCTTATTCACTGTTAAAGGCTTAATTAAACAGACTATGTGTTAGAGTTGAATAAAGCATGTACATGTCTTATGTTGAATAACTATGGGCCAGTCACATGACTGGGCAGAGAGGGGTGCCTAACACCTTCCCCTTACTGTACTTTTGGCTCCCGTACCCAGAATCTCTATCTATTTTTCCAGTTTTAATAAACTGGGTGGCGACTCTGTTTTGATGATAACCGTTATCGTGTGGCGATGTTCCTAGCCATGGGAATGTCCACGATCTTGGTTTACGAAGCAAGCAACCAATCGAGCAAACAAATGTGATCAATCTGTATGGTGATGCCCCGTTTGGGAGGTGTCTACAGTTTTTGGCGACTCTGCTAGGGAATATGAGAGTCATAACCAGAAAGTTCAACATAAGACTAATACATGCCTTGTTTAATTCATTTATCATATGCATCGAGTGAGCAACCCGTTGAGTTCACCTGATATCCCGGCATGACAAGGGCTATGTTGGGGGTTCCAGCAAACTCCACAGTCACTCGTACCTAGTGGTATATCAAAAAGGGAATCACCCAATCACCGCCTATGATGGGCTGGTGAAAGGACTGGTGCCCTTTGACAACGGAGCACCCTGAGACTACCAAAACCTTGCATGTTTTAGAAAGCCATAGAACTTATCAAACTAAGACAGGAGCCTACAGGCTAGGAACCTACTTGCATTCGCTTGTAAAAGTTCTTCCTCACACCTTGCATCATCTGTTGTTGTAAATAACTTTTTCTGTGCAGAAGGGTTGGGATTTTCAGCCCAAATCCTAACCCTACACAAGCCAAGTACTGACTTACAGGTACTTTACTTTTCAAAGCAGACACAATAAGTAAAACAAAGAAGCAACCACAGCCAACTTTATACTCTTACAACACCCGAATCCACGCCAAACAAAGGTCTTTGTAGCCGTCCCGTCTATCACTCTCACCGGCCAAAACACCTACACTGCTACGGTCCCAATCACTTCCAGGGACTCCGCGGTCATCTCCTCAACAAACTCAATCATCTACCAAATCCAAAGCTTCATCAAGTAATCCTCCCACTCTCATGGCAGATAACGACGCCATCATTGCTAATCACCAAGCTCAAAGTCGCTACCTTACTAGCAGAGAAAGCAGCAAGAGATGCTGAGAACGAAGAGAAATCGGTAGAAGATGAGAATCCTTAAGAAATGGTATTGGCAGAAAACCCTGAATTGGCCAAACAAGTCAAGGAGATCAAACGTACTCTGGCCCGTTCACAAGGGGACTAAATTCTAGATTTTGAAGGACTCTGCCTTTTTCCAGATTCTCAACTACCTGAGAAGTTCAATAGAACTGGCAATCCCACTAGCCATGACCGCCATGTCATCAACACTTTGAAGCCAATGGGCTTGAATGATGAGCTCATTGTTCAGTTATTTCAAAGGACTCTTACTGAAAGCGCTCTCGATTGGTTTCTCACTTTGGAGTTTGTACACTATCATACTTGGCCAGAAATTGCCAATACTTTTGTCAAGCAATATGCATACAATGTTCAAATTGAGTTAACAACTCAAAATTTGGAAATGACTAAGCAGGAATCAAACAAAGACTTTGCAACCTTTGTGGCTAGATGGAGAGAAAAAGCCGCCAAGAACTGCCCCTCTGAGGAAGATCAAGCGAGAATAGTCGTCAAGAGTTTACAGCCCAAGTACCTCACGCACATTTGCACTCAGGCTATCACTGATTTCAAGCGCCTGCATGCTACTGGGCTGCAGATTGAAGAGGGGATCAAGCTAGGCCTCATTGGGAAAGAAGAAAACTCCTCCAAAGAAAACCTTCCCAACCCATACATCTCCTGCCTCCGTCAACACCCTTAACTCAACCTTACCACAAGACCTTTTTCAAATTAGCTCATCCCGAAGCTCAAATCGCCCCCGCCGCAATTTGACCCTCTCTATATGACCTCATCTCAAGCCTTAGCCATTCTGAGCCATTAGGGGCATCTCAAACCTTTAAACAAACCACTTCCTCAGCCACCCTATGGCCCAAACCATGATCCCAACCAACAGTGCGCCTACCACCAACACCCTGGGCATGATAGCTGAACTATAAAACCTCTAAAACCTAATGTACAAGTCAATCCACTCCCTACTCACAATGCTGAACCACCACCCCAAAACATCAATCTCATAAGCCTATCTCATAGCCCCACATACAATCCTAGCCAATACTTTGGTCAAATCACCCAAGCCAAACCAACCTCGACCTTCCCAGAGGAGGATGGATGTTTCATGATGGAGGAAGAAGAAAATAATGAGTCCGATCAATCAGAAGTGATCAATCCCGACATGTCTGACAAGAGTGACGAAGAAGAACAAGCAAAAGAGGAAAGGCTAAGGAAGTGGAAAGAGCATTCCTGGGCGAAACACAATTTGGAGGATTTTGACATTTCGAATGGCTACACATCTGATTTGAGAAAAGGTGGAGGAATTTCAAATGCAGCCGTGGGTCAATCCCTACGAAGAATGCGACCACAACTGGTGGATAGAGTAAGATTCCACATGTATGGACCCGTATCAAATAAGGGAAAGTGACTTTAACGAAATGAGGAGAGAATACAATGATGGAATCTCCTCAACATCACTATTCAGCCAAGTGGAAGTAACTAATCTCTCTTATGACTCCACAATCAACAAGGAGGAAGAAGAGGTGATGAAAACCTAGACTGAAATTTCCATTTGGGGACCGCTCATGTCTCAAAGAGGTAGCCACCGTGCAAGCCGTGAAGATGGATCCAGTTCAAAGGCTCTGTTTGGCAAAGAAAAGGGTGGAAAAGAGTATAAAGTTGCGAAAAGCAAAGGTTTTGAAGACGACTTCGAAATGCTACAGTAGCTAAGAAGTCACAACATGGCAAAGAACATTCAACATCGCTTTTATCAAACTAAAACATGTTTTGAGCCCCTGCTTGGGCATTTTATTTCTGCTAAGTGAATTCCTATTTCATCCTCTAGACTATGCTTATTCAATGATTTACTTCCTAAATTGCAATTGCCAAACACTATAGTCTCTTTGCCAAACAAAGGAAATTTCAAGGAATCAAGTTCTTTGTGTCTTTGACAAAAGGGAAGGGAGGGATGAACTTTAGTTGCTTAAGAAACTAGGTTTTTGTCAAAACTTAGAAAGAAGACACTATCTCCGCGAGAACACTTAGGGTTAGCTCGCCCATTATGAAGGTACAAACACAAGAGATATTTAGAAAAATATCCCCATCAAATTCCTCTCCGAAACACAAAAACCCTCTTGAGAGAAGTACTCGTTGGGTAACCTGAAAACCCAAGCAAAAGTAAGAGCAAAGCCTGCTAGGGCAAGAAAATGCAAAAACGCAGCCTAGGCAAAATTTAAGGCATTCAAAGAAAAGCTCGCTAGGGACTCAACCTCCATTAGGTAACCTAGGCAAAATCAAGAGTATGTGAGAAGAAAAACCAAGAGTGGAAAACCTCAAAGGTAATAATTTTGGAACTACGTAAAAGGCCTGATTCCCTGATTGGGATACTTAGGCAATCTCATATCGAGATGCGGCCCAAACATTTGGAGAGAAGGAAAAACATCAACAAATTTGTACTCAATGATAGGCATAGCTAACCCTGCGTATTGAGCTCGCAAAAGATGAGTATGCTTTTCTCGAAGAATTGGCAACAGCAATAGACACAAGAATTATTGCTCATCCCCTCTAACCTGAAGGTCATTAACACAATGAGTAGGATACTTCGAAAACTCTTGGGTTTGGCAATCAGACTATGGAACATGACAAAAGCAAAAGGCAAGAAAATCAAAACCAAGCATAAGAAGGAAGAGAAAAGAGGATGCCACTTTGCCAAAACAAAAGCTACCTTTGAGAAACCAAAGTAACGGCCGAAGAATCTATACATCGGCCACAATATCGATTTTTCAGTCGAATAACCAATTCTTCAGCCAGTATTTTATTTTCACACAAATTACTGTCTATCAGCAAATACTTGTTCAAAAAGCCATGTTCTGACTATCGCATGTAAACTCAAGACATCTAGGGGCATAAAAAACATTTCTCATTTCATGAACAAAAGCTTGCCTACAAAATCATCACTGTGGTTGCTTTCACCATACAAATACAGTTTCTGCTTCTCTCTTTGCTAACCATGAACAGGAAGGAAAAAGAAAATCCTAAAGCTGGTCGTGACGGCGTCTTCGAGACGATCTCGTCTCTGAGATGAAGAAGGGGATTGCTAGCTATCCTCCCCACTGACTGCTGGTGCTCACTCAGCCTCAAGCTACAAGGAAAAGAATACAAAACAAGGGGCAAACACCAAGCGCTCCTCTTCTCCGTCATCAGAGTGGAAGGAGACAAAGGAAAGGGCCCGTGGCCAAATGAAGGAACAGCAGGCAGAACTAAGGAAAAATGGCAGTACTCCATACAGTCACCTGCCTAAAGAAACAATCCCGCCCAATCTCTGATCTGAGCATTCTCCAAGTCTGCTTTGGACATTGAGGAAGTGAATCTCATCGACGTCGGAGGTGGAGGAGGAACGAGCTGAATAGCCTCAGCACGTGGATGCCACTTGCTGGCCACCCGATCATCTAAATACCAAGCTCGACAAAAGGGGCCTTCAAGCAAACTACAAGTGCAGTCCAAAACCCTAGAACTCGCAAGAGGGGCATCCTCTGGTACACCACTCCAAGGGTCGAACCGCACCTACAAAACGAGGTCAAAATTAGCCACGTGGAAACCTAAAGACAAGGGACATAAGAGAAGAGAGGTACCTGGTCGATGGTCAATCGATCCAAAACCCGTCACCACTCAGGAAGGCTCAAAACTGGTGACCGTGGCTTCCATTGCCCCACGGACCATCACTCGTAGCGAGGAACACAGTCCGCATCCGCATCTCTAGTGTCAGTAGGAAACTGAAGAAGATACTCAAAAACCCAGAGAGGAAAGGGGCTACCAGTTGGCCAAGGCAGATGCTCCCTAATCAAACGCCTAAACAACCTCCAAATACTGCAAAAGGGGCTAGAGACTGAACTATCCTTGTTGGCAAACAACGTTTGCCCAAGGAGGTAGAGAAGAAAGGCCTGTGTCAGCTACTCAACACTCACCTGAGTCGAGATATCAACATTCATAAAAGTCTTGATCAGCCAAGAGACATCAACATGACTACGCGAGTGAAGAGGGGGCACCTTGTCCAAGAACCACTTCAAAGCCCCTATCCGCTCCCAAAGCCTAGGGTTAACCCAAAGAGGAGCTCCACCTACTCAAAAGCCGGTCAGCAAAGAAAAATCACCTGGCGTGATCGTCATCTCACCAACAAAAGGAAAGTGGAACGTGTTGGTAGTATCCCACCACCTTTTAACCAGCGAGGTCATCAACGACCAATCCATCTTCGGAAGATTGAGGCCCAAAATGAACGCCTCGAAACCAGCAGCACGTGCTAGCTCCTGAGCTCGCTCCAGCAACATCACAAACCATTCAACTGCGAACCTCTAATCTCCTATTTCTCTGCCAAGGACAAAAAGGGAGTTAATCTCACGATTGCATAAACAAATAAAAAGCTAGGGGCATCAAATCGACGTTTAAAAAGCATGCATTGCCTAAACAGGGGGCACAGTTATCTTAGCTTCTTTAAACAGAACAACTTCGACCCAATCACGGGTCCTTCTCATTCACACCCCTGGCTAAGAGGGATTTCATCCCGCAAATCAAAACAAAAAAACTCACTTTTGATCATGCAAATTAAAACTCCGAACTAAAGTAACCCTTTTACTTTTCAGGAAGCTTACCGAAACATTGAGGACGCTCAAGTGCTGCCCAGCGGCTCTACGCCCACACCTCAACAGCTCTATGCCACGCCATGTGCACAACCTCGCGCTCAGTAGGTCAGCAAAACAATCCTGTGGCTTCCACTCAACGCACCCTCCAGAAGGCGTTTATGTAGCTAGCTTCCAGAAAGCGTTTATGTTGCCAACTTGCATTTAGCCATCAGAAGACATTTGAGTCGCTAGAAGGCGTTTGGCCTCCGGAAGGCACTCCTAGCAGTGGAGGTAATGGAAATCTCTCTAACAAATTGGAATATGGTCAAGAACTAGCCTTGGGGACAACCCCGAGCATATGGAATCTAGCCTTGGGGGCAATCCCGAGCATACTCAAGAACTAGCCTTGGGGGCAATCCCGAGCATACTCAGAACTAGCCTTGGGGACAATCCCGAGCCTATGGAATCTAGCCTTGGGGGCAATCCCGAGCATACTCAAAACTAGCCTTGGAAACATCCCAAGCATAAGGAACCAATCAAACCCCGTGGAAGATGGAAGATGGAATACTCAACAACTCAGCAATTCTACAAACTCACTACTCAGCAAGATATCTATTCTCAAGCTCCATGTTTGAATGCTCAAAGTTCTACACTTTGGATGCTCGAAGCCCTTCGAATGCCCAACCACTATGTACTGGATGCTCAAGTTCTACACTTGAATGCGCAAGCTCTACGTTTGAATGCCCAACCACTGCGTACTGGATTCTCGAACTCTATGTTCGAATGCTTAAGGTTTATACTTTGAATGCTCAAGCTCTACGTTTGAATGCCCAACCACTGCGTACTGGATGCCCAAAGCCTGTACTTTGAATGCTCGGACTTTACCCTCCGAATGCTTGAGCTCTATGCTCCGAATGCTCAAGTCCGGAACTTGAAAGAAGCTTTATGCTTAAATCAAATACACATGCACGGGCCCGTGCACATAAGCATCAATTGCATCACCATTGTTATCATCGAGTCTGCATCATCATAGCTGCTCATATCTAACCACTATCATCATATACACACTATGCATATTTCTTATTCATGAAACAGGTCAATCCTGCAAATCAACCGGCTCTACGCCTCGATTTTATTGATCGGCCTGGCGCCTCGATCCTTTGACTCTATGTCAAAACTTATGATGAGAAAGCTCCGTGCGCAGACCATCAGAATGCAATCGACTTTATGCCTCGGTTCAATCAAGCTCCTCCAACCGGCTCCGCACCTCGGTTCCTTCATTTCCAATGCTCCATGCTCTATTTACTGGCCTTGCACCCCCATATCTCAAAAACAGCATCCGATTCATCCCCAGCAGATGACTTGGATTCCACCCAAATTACATCAATTCCATCAACCTGATTCGCAAGGATAGGCTATTCTACCGAGCTCCTTTCAGTCAAAGTAAGGATGATCAAGAAAAGCAAACGCACCTGCCGTGTACTGATCTACCCCAAAATACTAAGGAAGCTCTCCGCAAAAACTCCCCGGCAGCCCCGCGCTCCTTCAACTACTCTTCGCCAAAACCCTGGCTCAGTCTAGGTACGTCACACTACGGCTTTTTAAGCCCTAAGGTACGTCTTCTGTCTCTAACCCTCCAAACTTTTTACTTTTGTTTTATTTGCCCGAACTACGATTGGTCTGAATTTCCCTTGTGGAATACGTAGGCAGCCTCCCGGCCCGACCATAACAAAACCTTTTTCAAAAACCCCTTGGAATAGTGGTTGGACCAAATTGAGTTGCTTTTTACAGCTTTGACTCTTACTCAAACATGTCTCGCGATCCGTCTGAGTTCAGTCAAAGAGGGGCATCTGTAAACACCCCAATTTGGCCTAACGATTATTTCAAGTCCCACCTTGGGACAATCCCGATGATGAAATGGATACAGTGATTGCTGATTGCTTCCTTGAGAACCTTAGGACTTTCGGAAAGAACTTTGAGCCACTTAGAGGACCCAATCCAGAGCCATATAGCCTTTTAGACAGAAAATACAGAATCCCAGGAGAATCCATCTGTCGGCCGTGAAATCGATCTCACGGCCTTAACATCATTTCTTCACCCGAGCAACCTGTTGCTTAAAAATCTCCCTGAGAGATCAATCCCTCGGCCGCAAGATCTATCCTTCGGCCGTAACATCATTTCCTCAGCTGCCAGATCCATTGCTCGGCCGCCAGATCGTCCTTTTTCCAGATTCTGGAACATTCTGTCAAACGTTTGATCCGTTCACCAAACCCTAGCAGCCAAATCCCGATGCGTTCGGGCTACGCCAGAGGATTGCCATGAAGAGTTAGAATCACTCTCTAACTCCAATTTTAATCGTGCATTGTGATTGGTTGGAATGAGTCATCCGGTGCCTATATAAAGGAACCTTTGGGTTCCGAAATTAACATTCAATTCCTCCATCTCATACCTCCCAACTCTGCAGAAATCATCTCACATACTCCCTCTATAGAAGCCCTAACCTCCCAAAGGTAGCCATCAATCCGACGATCAAACCCCGAAGTTCAAACCCTAATCCTAGGGTTTTTCAGAAAAAGCAATCAGTCAATCACCACCAATCCGAAGCAATCAAGCAACTGAGGGATCAAGGTGGTGAGGCCCAACGGCCTCTGGTTTGGTTTACTTATCGTTTTTATGTTTAATTGTAGCGTTTTGATTATCTGCTAAGTTTTCTGTCTGGTGTGAGGAAGAACATCGACCGGGGCTTTGATCCCTTGGCCGGTATATCAATCCAGTGGGATCCCTCGGCCGTGAAATCCATTCACCGGCCGAGAGATCGATTTTCCTGGGACAGCCTGTCTGTTTTGTTTATTTCTGATGCATGCTTTCAATTACAGTCCTGACTCACCTTATTCACTGTTAAAGGCTTAATTAAACAGACTATGTGTTAGAGTTGAATAAAGCATGTACATGTCTTATGTTGAATAACTATGGGCCAGTCACACGACTGGGTAGAGAGGGGTGCCTAACACCTTCCCCTTACTGTACTTTTGGCTCCCGTACCCAGAATCTCTATCTATTTTCCCAGTTTTAATAAACTGGGTGGCGACTCTGTTTTGATGATAACCGTTATCGTGTGGCGATGTTCCTAGCCATGGGAATGTCCACGATCTTGGTTTACGAAGCAAGCAACCAATCGAGCAAACAAATGTGATCAATCTGTATGGCGATGCCCCGTTTGGGAGGTGTCTACAGGTGTACATTACAAGGAGTATATCATCATGGCATGTTTCAACTCGGAAGTATCATATGTTGTTCTATGTTCAAGTACACGCATGCAAATACAAAATTGAACTACAAAGGGGGTTTTCCAAGAATATACCTCTGTCCAGGTGTTTGAAATGTGAGCCTCGGGGTCTCTTAGCACGAGCTCGGCGTCGTACTCTGCTCGCCGTGGCGCGTAAGCTGCAAAGCCCGACGGCACAAACAAGTGTGGTGTGGGAGGCACATATGCCTCCGCTGAAAAGTCAGGGCGTGTCAACTTCTCCGCCTTCGCCACAGCCGTCACTCTAGGCCCCTGTGCCTCTGCTCCGGCTCTTTCCTCGGCCTCCACATCTCTCAAGGGCTCCTCTCTCTCCCTTCTCTCCCTCTAGGCCCTCTCCGCCGCTTCCGAGGCCGCTATTGCCCTCGCCCGCTCTTCCTTGGCCTCCAAGACCGCGATTCCAATCGCAGGGTTTTCCTCAAGAAGCCTTGCTAAGGCCTCGTCGCTCAAATACTCAGCAACGTCGTGCTTCGTGATCAGCCCATGGCTCGACGACGTCACCGCTGGCCGAAACAACATGTCTTCCTCCCGATACACAAACGGGGTCTCCGTGGTCTCTTCCTCCTCGGTCACAGCCCCCTTGCCCTTCGCCGAGTCCCTCAGCGGAGACCCATTCGGCTCAATATCGTCACCACCGGCATCACTGCCTCCAGCGCCGCCTGAACTCCCACCAACTACAGGCGGGTCCCCTGCCACTGTACTCGATCACAATGGCTCGATGTTGGACCCCATGGTCTCCTCCTCCTCTGTCGCGCGAGGATCTGCCTCTGGCGCACGCTCATCGCCGCCATGGCCAACCTCCTGCTCGCGGCCTTGATCGTCACCTCCGCCACCTATAGCCGCTGCACCGGCACCGGCGGCCTCCTCTGTCGTCGTTTGATCCCCGGTTTCAACATCCATTGGACCTCCTCGGTCTTCCGATCGGTCCACAACATCACCCCTGCCACCATTCTCATCATGATCCGTCATGGGTATGTATTTTGTGCGTGGTTTTGTTGATTTCGTGGAGGAATCTAGGTTTTGGCACATGTAGATCCATGCATGCAAGTTGGCCATTGTTTGTGTCAAAATCATACAAGGCACTGTTTTGGTGTTTGATCACAGTGTTGGACTTTATCCCATTTATTTTTCAACTTTCCATCCATTCATGTTATATCGATCACATCCTGCAAATTGTTACAGTTTTAATCCCCGATTAACTGTTCTCCCGTCCTAATTGGCTAAAAATCGATTAATAAAAGAAAAATCACAAAGTTTTCACAAAATGCCTAAGTAGAGACCGATCTCCAGATTGGGCGAGAGTGGTGCCTTAAAACCCTTTCCCTCTCGTAACCTGGCTCCCGAACCCAGATATGGTTATGACGGACTGGTGCTTTCACTTTTTCAAATCAAATAGTGCGGCAGGTGCTTCGAAATACGGTTTCTTGGGTGTCGGACCTTCAAACCCGAGTGGCGACTCTGTATTCCGAGCGCTTACTTTCCCGCTCGCGGTCCCTCGATCCGGGCTCTATGCCTTGCTTTGGGAAACCGGAATTTCCTAAGGGCATGTTGCCCATAAGAGTGAATTTAGTAATTCAAAAAAAAATATACTATCAACAATATTATTGCTCTGGTTGATAGTGGTGCAGATATGAATTGTATCCAAGAAGGAATAGTTCCAACTCAATATTTTGAAAAAACTTCTCAAAGTCTCACTAATGCAAGTGGGTCTAAAATGATAATCAAATATAAACTCAACAATGTTTACATTTGTAATAAATGTATTTGCCTGGAGACAACTTTTCTCTGCATAAGAAACCTCCAGCAAGAATTAATACTAGGAACTCCTTTCTTAGCAATGCTAATACCAATGCAAACCCGCACTGCTGGAATAACTGCTCATATTGATGGTCATGAAATATTCATTGAATTTGTTTCTCCACCTGTTGTAGACACCCCAATCCGGACCTCGAATGGTCTTTGACCACCCCGATGATGAAATAAAGGAAACAAAGCCTTTGCGAGCTTGAATGAAGTAATCCTCCAACATCCGCAGCCCAAACCAACCATCAGCCCAGAAAAAAAGCCCAAAAGACCAGAGAAAGCCCAAAAAGCCCTGGACCGAACCTAAAGTACCGTGCGCAACACTTCTACACCGCGCGGCGTATCGAAATTTAATACGCCGCACGCAGTCATGAGGTTAACCGCACGGCATTTTGGATAAAGTTCTGATTGGCTCAGAAAGCTGTCGGCCACGCCTATTTGAGCCACAGCTGCAATACGGCTCAGCCGAAAGCACACTTCTGGCCCGCCCAGAAAATACCTCCAACTTTTGAAATTCAAAATCCAAGGCTCTTGCCTATAAATACACCCCTCCACTCAAGGGAAAAGGGCCCTTGATCACCATTATACCCTTTCTCTCTCTTCTTGCTTTCACACCCACTTTCCCATTTCCAAGCCTTGAGAATGTTGTTCTCAAAAGACATCCTCTAGGCCTTTTACTCCATTTTTCTCCTCACAGTTGAAGTTAGTTCCTTACTAACTTTGAGGTCTCAACTACCTAATATACCCATCTATTACACACATCCATACTTCTACTCTCTTTTTCAACCTTCCGACGTCCATCCGCCTTCATCAAAGCTCATTCAAGCTCCAGATCCAAGGTAAAAACCAAGTTTCCTTGGGCTAGGCTCTGTCCTGGCCCTGAGGGGACCTTTCTGTTTTCAGGCTTAGCCCTTTTGGTTAGGATCTGACCCAAAACCTCTTTTACAAAACAAAACCAGTGTTCTGTGCAAAGATGTGTTACGCCGCGCGGTGCTTTGGAGCGTCGCACGGCGTAGTAATCCTGCACGCACGGCATTTTAAAAGGATATTGTTTTCTTGATCAAGCTGTCTGGATCACGATCGTCTGTTGTTGGATCTTTTCTGTATATCAAAAAGCAGTCCCAAAATGAGACCATTTCTACAAGCCATGTTTTAAACCCCATAGATCTTTTCAAAACAGGCAAACGTATCGAAAATGGTTTTCTTTCCATGGCTTGAAGGAATGGTGCAGATCTGAGATGATCTGATGGCTGTGAGTTGTCTGAAGTTTTAAAATAACACCGTGCGATGTAATGGTATACCGTGCGAAGCTTTACAAAACTATAAAAGTTTGGTATCAGTAAGCCGCGCGTTGTAAACCGATATGCCGCCCAACGGAGGATAGTGATTCAGACAGTCCATTTGTATATCTTTCTTGTTTAGATCATCGCCATGCCATCTTTATCATCTCTGTACATCAAGCACCACTAGCACGGCAATGTGTTATGATTTATTTTGTTCCCCTTTCCCCTTTATGTGTTTTTAAGGTTTTCCGAATCGTATTAATCCCCCCATTTAAAATGCTTAGTAGAGACCGGTTTTCACTGGGCGAGCAGGTTGCTTTTCAACAAAACATTCCCCGTTCGTAACCTAGCTCCCGGATCCAAAATCTCAAACAGTTTCGCTAGACCAAAAAGCCTTTTTCTTTCAAAACAAAACTCTCGGTTTCTCGGATCATCCATCTCAAAAATCCGGGTGGCGACTCTGTCTTAAATCGCGCTTCGGGCGCGGGAGCCCACAGTGGCGACTCTGCTGGGGACTTTTATTCAAAAACTTCTTTTTTTTAAAAAAAAAAAAATACATAAAGAAGTGTTGAATAATCAAGAGGGCCAAACTTGAAAGGCATTTTACTTGGGGGACTTAATGCAATTTGGAGAACTTAACTTTCTTTTACACTATGCACCGCACAAGCCGCGTTAGCGTGTTTTGGCTATCTTGCCCGGTTTACCGGTGACAAGCTCTCCCGGAATGCCTAGCAACCCTCGACTATGATGGGCCATCGTTCTGTTCGACCATTGTCTTGCAATACACTCGACATGGGGTAGTACATCTTGGCTCTAGTCCGGGGAACCCCTCTCAAACCAAAACCGGCCTTTGCACTTGTACATAACCATAGAACCTTCCCAACTAGGACAGGAACCCATGGCTAGGACTTATGGGATATATCCTGCTTATGTGTATTTCTTTTCTGTACATACATATCATTCACACATCATTGCATCCTGCAGGCTAAAGGATTGGGCTCCCTTAGAATTCTTTAGGACTTTTCGGTCAGTCTAGGAGACTATAAATCCATGGGGGTTGTGATACCGCAGGTGTTTGTCGTGCTCGAACGGCTCCCTTGACATGGGATTAACCTTGGAGGTGTGCGTATTTGGATTCTGACGGTCACATTGCCCTGTCTCGGATGGTCAAAATAAGGAGATTGGCTCTGGTTCCGAAACGATCGGAATTTAACCTGCCTGATAGTACCTACCCGGATCGCCAGAAATCTTCTGTACAAATGCCCCAAGTGAAACTCAAGTCACGGTAGGTTCTAGGACCTAGAAGGCACGTAGAAGGTAGGACGGACACTCGGGGCGGATTTTGAGTTGTTCCCTTTTGCTTTGTTACAAGTTCAGAAACATTGGACACCTGCAAAAAGAAGAGGCTTTACCCAATTGGTTTCGTCCGTCTCGAAGATTGGTTCGCATAGATACCCTGGAAGAAACCCAACTGGTTGAGGTCCACATAGAACAGGAAGGCCAGTCGTCATTAGCAGTTTCGCTAAGCCCGGCAATACAGGAGCCTCAGTCACTTGAAAATCTCTTACCAATGGCTGACCAAGGAAACGGGATAGAAGAGCTTAGGTAGAACATGGCTACCATGGATGATCAATTTAAGCAATCCCTTGCTGGGATGGATACGCAACTCAAAGCCTCGGTTGCATCCATGAAAGGCGACATGAATATGATAATGGAGTCTATGCAGGAGGTCTGTGACAAGCTTTTGGTTAAAACTGACATACCCAAAGAGGAAACGCCAGCCAAAGACACGCCGGCAATCGATCCCAATCTAGCCGCCCTTATGGTTAAAATTGGGAAGTTGGAAGAATCAATGCAAGAAAATAAGCGATTAGGGAGAGGAGAGATTGACATGAACAAATTGTGCCTGTTCCCCAACGCGAAGTTACCGGAAAAGTTTAAAGGTGTGGATTTCGCAAAGTTTGACGGTACCGGAGATCCAAAAGCTCACCTCCAAGGGTATGTTGGTTCACTCACCATGAGAGGAATCGAGAAGGAAGCCATGGCCCAACTATTCCACGAATCTCTGTCAGGGCCAGCTTTGTAATGGTTTCTTACCCTGGAACCCTCTAAGAAAAGGACTTGGGAAGATATTGGGATGGCATTTGTGGCTCAATACGATTTCAATGTCGATCTAAAGATGACCACGAGGGAACTAGAGAGCACCAAGATGGGCGAGAAAGAAGGCTTCGCCGACTTTGTGAAACGTTGGAGGGCTAAAGCCACTCAGATGCAAAGCAAACCAGACTTAAAGGAACAAATAAGGATCATCACCAAGAATCTGCCAAACTCTTTTGCTCCATACATGGTTCTCTCTCAGGCGGCCCCAAATTTCAAAACTTTCTACGACTCGGGCCTGGCTGTAGAGGAAGCACTGCGGGACGGAACATTGGAAAGGAAGGAATCAGCAGCAAAGCCCAAAAGGGTATATTCAGGGAACAGCAATGTCCTCTTCGGGAATTCCAATCACGCTGGAACTTCATCCACCAAACCGGCAGAAGTAAACCAAATTTTGGAAAAACCAAAGTCCCAACAAAGAGCCTTTACCCAATTTAGCACTCCTAGATCCGCCTTGCTCAAAAAGCTTACTGAAGTAGGAGTGCTGAATCCCCTTCAGCCACCACAGAACATTCCACCCAACCTAAACCAGAACGTCTACTGCGATTTCCACCAAATGCATGGCCATACCACTGACAATTGTATCCGTCTCCGTCATGAGATTCAAAACCTCATCGACAATAAAGTCATTGATACCCCTCCTTCTGACAAACCAAACACCATGACAAATCCTTTGCCACAGCATAATACTCCATTCCATATCAACCAAATCACCCAAGACAAAAGCCAAGACTTTGATCCTACCTCTTTCATCATCCCTGATACCGAACCAAAGCCTGTTGTGGAAATTCCCGAAGAAATTGCCCTCTGTTACCTTTGGGATTGGGGAGATTTGATTGCCGATTGGAAAGAGTTTGAAGTCGCTAATTTCCAAGAAGATGTAAATCCATTCTTTGAGCCAGGATGGGAAGTTGATTGGCAAAACATTTATCCTGACCCTCTTGACGGATTTTCTTTGAATATGATGTTCAACTTGCCGAAAATGCCTGAATGGGAGTGGAATCCAATCCCGGATGAGTACCAACTCTTGGCTTGGAATGATCCTTTAGATACCTTCTCTATACCCATGCTGTTTGCAGAAGAATATCAACCACCGGCAGTGATCTACAACTGGCCTGAACCTGTTCCATTTCGACCAAACCTCTCCTCCTACCTCTACGATCTCATAGCAAACGACCCATACAACAACGTAGGTCTTGCTCCATACGCAGAACCGCCAGGTCCCGAAGAAGATGTAGCTAGTAACGAGTTTAACCCAATGGACTACCTGGTCGATGAAGTTAAGTCGGAGTCATCTTTCACTTTCCCAAAAGATGCCGATGTTGCCATGATGAATTTGTGGGAAGATGAACCAGGTGCTAAGACAAACCTGTGGGGTAATACGGAAATCATCAACATAAAGGTGGGGAACGAAGAATGGACCGTAAATAGGGCAGTAGCAGAAGCTGAGAAATGGAAGCCCGAGGATCTGTGGGAAGACCTGGTTGTCGCTGACTTGGCTGCCAACCTCCAAGACACCACCATTGGAAACAAGCGCAAGGCCCTTGCGGATTTGTGGAATGAAGAGTCCAAATACCAACAGATTGGTCAATTAACCAGGAGTGGTCGAATATATCAACCCCCTAATCTTCAGATCGGAGAATCTTCCAACCCCTCAGCTCCACTGACCAAAGAACCTTCTAACCCGTTCGTTACCCCAATCAAAGATACTTTCCAACCCTTTGCCCCACCAGTTAAAGAACCTTCGCGCCCTAAGAAAGACCTAGAAAGAATGATCAAGCGCCAGCTTGAACAGACTCCAGCCAAAATGTCTGTTTGGGACGTGCTTGTTCATTCCACCCGCCATCGCGAAGGATTCATCCAAGCTCTCTCTCACCTAAAAGTCCTTTCCGCCATTACCCCTGACGAACATGTGGCACTCATCAAAACCATACCCGTCAAACATGCTATCACCTTCACTGATCGAGATTTGCCCGCTGATGGAACTGATCACAATCGACCACTCCATGTCACTCTGAAATGCCACGGAAAATGGGTACCGGTAATCTTGATTGACAACGGATCAGCAATCAATGTCTGCCCACTCCGTGTTGCTTATTGCCTGGGATACAAAAATAGTGATTTCTCTCCATCAGAAGTCAAAGTTCGGGCATATGACAACACCCGTCGGGATGTGACTGGCACCCTCATGCTTCCTATGACTTTTGGGCCTTACCAAACGGATGTGGAGTTCCATGTGGTAAACATTCCCGCGTCCTTCAACCTACTACTGGGTAGACCTTGGATGCATCGACCTGACATCATGGCAGTTCCTTCAACGCTCCACCAGAAAGTTAGACTGGGACTGGAAACTAGGATGCTCACCATTCATGGCGACTCTGGGATTCGCGCTCCTGTGGAAGACAATGCCCCGCTTTTGGAGATACAACATGGGGAAGAGGACGTTGCCCTGGGCGGCTTCTCTCTTGACACCTCTCGTTCTGTTTTCACTGTCAAGATTGATGACGACTTCGTCGTTAGTAATGTTGCCATAAAGATAATGAAGAAAATGTCCTACATGCCAGGATTGGGGCTGGGAAAGAATCTTCAGGGGCCAGCACAATTTGAAGAACCAGGAACTTTAACCCGCGTAATAGGTGTGGGATACCACCCTTCCGAGGATAGGAAGGAGAAGAAAGGAGATAGGTTGGAAGATTATTTTGTCAAAGAAAAGGCAAAGCAGATTTATCAAGGGCAGCCGGAACCATTCTGGGACAAAGAAACCAAAACCTTTCTACCAGGGTTTGAGATATTTGTCAATGATGTCTGGCCTGAAAGTGATGAAGAGCTAGAAGCGGTGATCAAACCAGCAAAGACGACAGATTGGGTTGAAACTCTTGCTGTGGGTAGCCTAGCGACCTTATTCGAGGAGGACGAACCATTGGGTATAGTCGTGGAAGCAGAAGTGCAAATGCTGGGGCAGGAGGCCCCCGAAGATCCAACTTCACTCATCATGGATGCCGCTGGAGATTATAAGAATTAGACCTTCATACCAAGTGCAACCAGTCATGAGTCTGAATCTGAAGCTGAGTCCTTTAAGTCTTCTGAGTCCTTTAAGTCTTCTGAGTCCTTTGAGTCTTCTGGGTCTTCTGAGTCTTCTGAGTCTGTTGAGTCCGAGTCGGTGCCTCTTGGCCCAACTCCTCAGAGTCTGTATTTTGAGTTTGAGTCTACCCGTGTGTATGATGCCCTCGAGGCCTCTGCTAATGATGAAATAAATGAACCTGATTCCGCTTACTTCCCTGATTTTGAAATAAATTGTGTCGACCCCAATGATGAAGAGATCGAGTTCGAGGGGGAAATCCCTGAAGAAATTCGGTCCCTAATCAAAAGGGAAGACAAAAGGCATGCTCAGCCTGTAAAAGAAGAAGTTGTTTCAATAAATTTGAGGGATGAAGGGAATCCCCGAATGGTCCAGATCGGTTCCGCGCTGTCAGAAGAAGAGCGACGGGCTCTCGTGGAATTGTTAAAAGAATTCGAAGACGTTTTTGCATGGTCACACGCTGATATGCCCGGAATTGATCCTGAAATCGTGGAACATCGGATTCCCCTTCACCCTGACGCAAAACCAGTAAAACAAAAACTGAGACGCATGAGGCCCGATTGGGTGCTTAAAATAAAAGAGGAAGTAACTAAACAGATCAATGCTGGGTTCTTAATGGTAACTAAATACCCTCAGTGGGTTGCTAACATCGTTCCCGTTCCAAAGAAGGATGGCAAAATTAGGGTCAGTGTGGACTTCAGAGACTTAAACAAAGCTAGCCCCAAGGATGACTTCCCTCTGCCCCACATTGACGTGCTAGTTGATAACACCGCGGGACATGCCTTACTTTCCTTCATGGATGGTTTCTCGGGATATAACCAGATTCTCATGGCCCCGGAAGACCGAGAGAAGACCACATTCGTCACTGAATGGGGAACTTATTGCTATCGGGTCATGCCTTTCGGGCTGAAGAACGCTGGCTCCACCTATCAGTGAGCTGCTATAACCTTGCTGCATGATATGATTCATAGAGAGGTAGAGGTTTACGTGGACGACATGATCGTTAAGGCAAAAGAGCGAGAAGGTCACTTGCCCGCATTGAGGAAGTTCTTCGAAAGGATAAGAAAGTACAGGATACGCCTCAACCCGGCTAAATGCACGTTTGGAGTCACTACAGGGAAAATGCTCGGGTTCATGATCACTACTCGCGGCATCGAAATCGATCCATCAAAGATTAAGGCCATTCTGGAAATGGAACCACCACGGACAGAGAAAGACGTAAGGAGTTTCCTTGGCAAAATACAGTTCATCAGCCAGTTTATTGCAAAACTGACTTCAACGTGCGAACCCATATTTCGCTTGCTCAAGAAAGGAACACCATTTGCGTGGAACGACAGATGTCAGCAAGCTTTCGAGGCCATCAAAGCCTATCTAAGGAATCCGCCAGTCTTGATGCCACCGGAACCAGGAAAACCTTTGATCTTATACTTGTCAGTCACTCCGTCTTCCATGAGGTGCATGCTGGCACAGGAAGGAGACGATGGGGTTGAAAGGGCTGTCTATTACCTCAGCAAAAAGATGGTTGGGTCTGAAGAACGTTATACTCCATTAGAAAAGACGTGTTGGGCACTTGTTTGGGCTTCCAAAAAGTTAAGACATTACATGCTGGCCTATTCGGTAAGACTAATATCCCGAATGGATCCTCTGAAGTACTTATTCGAAAAGCCAGCACTCACAGGAAGAATGGCACGATGGCTATTGATGCTGGCAGAATTTGAATTGAAATATGTCAGCAGAAAGTCGGTAAAAGGAAGAGCTGTCGCTGAATTTTTGGCCGACTGCCCAGTCGAAGGAAAGGAAGATGCCGAATTCAAGTTCCCAGATGAAGGTATAATGACCATAGTCGAGGACGTGTGGCGGTTGTATTTCGATGGAGCAGCCAATCAGAAAGGATTCGGAATTGGCGTGCTATTGATTTCACCGGATGGGTCGCATATCCCGCTTGCATTTAAGCTTAACTTCGAAGTCACCAACAATCAAGCGGAATACGAAGCTTGCATTGTTGGTATGGAAGCAGCCATTGAAATCGGTATAGAAAAGTTGGAAGTTGTGGGAGATTCAAACTTGGTCGTTTCTCAAGCAAACGGTGATTGGAAAGTCAGGGAAGAGAAGTTAAAGCCGTACCATCAAGATCTCGAAGATCTCATTCCCCATTTTAACAAAGTAACTTTCACTCATGTCCCGAGACTCAGAAATCAGTTCGCTGATGCCTTGGCAACGTTAGCCTCTATGGTCGAAATCCCTGTCGGTGTGAAGCTAAGGCCAATTATGATCGAGCAAAGGGACACCCCAGTATACCTACATGTCACGGCCATCGACGAGCCCGAAGACGGTCACCCTTGGTTCTACGATATCTGGAGATTCGTGGAAAGAGAAGAGTACCCCTCTGAAGCAAGCAAGAAAGACAGGATCGCCCTTCGGAGAATGGCAGCTTAATACATCATTTGTGGAGGAAATCTGTACCAAAGGTCTCACTGTGGAACCCACAAACTGTGTATTCATGGTGAGGAGGCAAAAAGGGGTGATGGAGGAAGTCCACGAAGGAGTATGCGGTCCTCACATGAACGGCATGATGCTTGCCAAAAAGGTTTTGAGACAAGGCTACTTCTGGTCCACCATGGAAACGGAATGTGTAGAATACGTACGACGTTGCCATAAGTGCCAAATTCACGCTAACCTCACGCATGTTCCACCACATGAGCTGCAGCAAACGACCTCGCCGTGGCCTTTCTCGACATGGGGTATTGATGTCATCGGAAGGATTGTGCCAGCAGCCTCTAATGGCCATAAGTTCATCCTGGTGGCTATCGATTACTTCACAAAGTGGGTAGAAGTAGCCTCGTATGCAACCCTGACCACGGTTCAAGTCGCGCACTTTATCAAGCAAAACGTTATTTATCGGTATGGGGTCCCACAGGCATTCGTATCCGATAATGGGGTTCATTTCAAAGGCCGAGCAAGGGAAGTCTTAGAGGAGTTTCAGATCCAAATACACAAGTCAATGACCTACCGACCGCAGACCAATGGGGCAGTGGAAGCAGCCAACAAAACAATCAAGACCATCCTGGAAAAGACCATTTAATCTGCAAGGGATTGGCACGAATGACTACCTTTGGCATTGTGGGGATACCGCACGTCTGTGCGTACACCAACAGGGGCAACTCCGTACTCTTTGGTTTATGGCAAGGAGGCCGTACTCCTCATAGAATTAGAGGTTCCATCCCTCCGGACTATGATCGAATGCAATGTACAAGAGGCAGATTGGCTGAGCAACCGGTTTGAAGAACTTATGTTATTCGATGAACGTCGTTTAAGAGCACTTTACCACATTCAAGGATATCAAAGGAGAATTGCGCGTGCATTCAATAAAAGAGTGAAGCCTAGGGACCTGGCAGAAGGCGACATGATTCTGAAGGAGATACGAGCACCAATCTATGATCCACGAGGAAAGTTCCGACCAAAATGGTCTGGGCCGTATATCATCAAGACTATCCTATCCGGAGGAGCTACGCAACTCATCGATCTGGACGGAAACGAATTCTCAACTCTAGTCAACCTTGATCAACTCAAGCGCTACTACCCCTGAGAGAAGCTCGCTGGGCTGAAAAACTGCAAGGGCAGTCAGTTCCAGGCAAAAATTAGAGCAAAGGCCTGCTAGGATGAAAATCCGCAAGGGCATCTTAGGCAAAAGTCAAGGCATACAATGAATGAGCTCGCTAGGCCGAAAACCCGAAAGGGCGGTACTAGGCAAAAATTAGAGCGCAAAAGGAGAGTACCAAAACCAGAGCGAACCCTATCCTTGAACTACGTCATGACCTGATTCCTTCATCAAAAAGGATACGTAGGCAGTCTCACTATGAGACTCGGTCACGATCAATCAAAACAAAATTCTAGGTTGACAGAATCTAGAAAGGCAGAATCAGAGAGGGGGAGACCCTCTATAACTCACTTTATTAAGATAACTGCTTCTAATACATAAGGCTGAGCATGATCTTCAAAAATAAAAGCGCAATACAACAAAAGGAGGTCCATGATTTATTCAATGATCAGGGTAGTAAGATCGAGTCAATTTCCTTGGGCACCTGCCCTCGCAGCAATGTCCCTCTTGAGCCATTTCCTGTAACTCCCACGCACTGCAACAGACGGGTAAGGATGAGCATCGGTCACCTCGCGGGACCTCCAGAATCGCTGGTAGTTACAAAGAACCGAATGGCGGAAGAAAGGCAGAACTACATCCACCAGAATCTCTGCAGGAACCTCCTGTCTCAAACCAAGCTGACGCTGAATCCGATAGGGGATGTAGAAGGTAAAAGCCTCCAGCCCGAGAAGAACCACCCACTGGGAACCCATATAATGCACAGTCATGGGCAGAAGATCAAGCCAAGAGCTTTTCCAGGAAATAGTCTCAGCCCGTTGACGTTTGAAGAAGTTGACCCACTCGGAAACTCGCCTGTCCGCAAATTCAAAGCACCGAAAGGAAAGTAACCTAGCCCCATACGCCAAGTTGCCAGGAGGGAGAGTCAGTATGTTCACCTTGTCACACAGCCAAATCTGCCAAAGAGAGAAAACAAGTGAGAAACCATAGAAAGCCAAACCCAACGTTAAAGAAAATAGGAAAAGCTGAAAAGAGGGAAGATGAGGCGAAAACTAACCTGCAAGAGAAGGGGGCTACCTCCAAAAGTCTCAGTCTCTCCAGAACGAACCCTGTCTAAACCCATCAGTGTCTCAGCCAATACCATTGGAATCACATCCTTCCGAGCTCCAATCTGCACTGTAATACTGACCAGTGCCGAGCTAGTATGACCAGTGGAGGGAACCAAGAAGTAAGCGGCAAGTAAGCACATACAAAGAGCGGTCATGCGCCGAGAGTGGTAGGTTGCGTCCGTTAGGTTGCCAAGAGGAGAGAACATCTCAATGAGGCGCATCACGTTGAGATGACCATTGCTAACCAAGTAACGAGCAACACCGTCATTCAAACCAAGAGAGGCAGCAAGAACCTTGGGCATGTTCTTGCGCACGGGAGGGAGAATGACATCTCCAGAGCCGAAGCCGCCAAGATAGGCGCGAAACTCCTCGATTGTAGGGCAAAACTCCTGTCCACCAAAGCGGAATACGTTCACCTCCGGATCCCAGAGACTTATGGCAGCCTTTAGGAGCTCAGGGCGAAGGCGGATGTTACAAAGGTATCTCATAGAGTAGAGACCATGCGCCCGAAAGTTGAGCCAATCGACCCCTTCCATGGAAATCAACCACGGCCGTAGCGAACCGGTGAGAGAAAGAGCCATTGGGAGGAGATGAAGATTTGAGGAAGAAAGATATGGTTAGTATGAGACCTAAGGCCTGAATTTATAGAAGGATAGAGGAGACAACTTCAACTTCCAAAAGAGCCTTGGGTTCCAAAAGTATAGATTTTCCATGAGTCTTGCATAGGGAAAAGCTTGGTCATGCTCTAAAAGAACAAAGTAGACATGCATTGGCCCGGATATGTTATAGAACAGGTCAAACTTCAACCTTTGTGCAATCTGTCTTGGAAAGCAGCAAAAGGCAGAATGTCAGAAAAAAGTGCCGCGCGGTGTAAAGAGGTAGCGCACGGCATACCAAAACCAGGAGAAAACCGCGGCATAACACGGATACGCCGTGGAATCAGATGAAGCCACGCACGGCGCTTTGTAGCCCCGCACGGCATATTAAGTCTGCATTTCTGCAGACTTTGACAGCAGAGGTTTAAAACCTATTCAAGGCACTCGCAAGCATCACCAACCATCAAAACATGTCTCAATGGGTATTTGGGACTTCAAGGAACTCCCGCTTCAAGCCAACTCTCAAAATTCAACGTGAGGACACCGAAAAGTCAATAAAACCCATTTCCTAGGTCATGTCAATGTATCGGAGTCCGTTTCAAGCCGTTTCAAGTTGGTCTTTCAAGTCCTACAGGTCATAATGGCCAAAGGTGACCTGGTCCAAGTTCTGTTTCGTGGTTAATCTCAAAATCTGAGAATGTTGCCCTCCAAAGTCAAGGTTTTCTTCCTTTTCAGGCATGTTTTCAAGCGGTTTTCGATTTTTTGAGTATCATAATCACGTGTCAAGTATCCAGGGTCATTGTTGATAAACAAGAGTCCGCGACAGGGGTAGTTTCGTAAAGTCTTGCACAAAGGGATCAGTTTTTCACAAATATTCAGTTATCTTCTTTGATTTCTATTCCAGTATCAATAAATCTTTGCCCTAACGTACTGCTCATCATAAAACTCAAGTTCACTTCAGATTATGGCTCAAAGGACTAGTTGCATGCATTGGTTAGTGTTTCTGTTATTCAATCTTTCTTAAGCAAACGACAATAAGGGAAGTTGAATGACGAAAACAATGACAGAAATAAGCTTCTCTATATATATAATCTCCAAGATATCCATGAGTCGAAGTACCAAAAGGCGTGCAAGCCCCAAAATCCTATCTACTGAGGGTAAACAAGCACCCTTCCAAAAGAAGCACGCAGGCTCCATTCAAAAAGCAAAAGTAAAACAAAAGGGAACTCAACTCTCATCCTCGTCCTCGTCATCATCCTCACCCTCCTCGCAGTCCTCCCCAGAGGCCTCCTCCGCCTGAGAACTGGCTACCTCCTGAGTACCTGACGCCCTAGGCACTGTACTCCCCGAGGTGTCCGAGAGGTCAACGTCCGTCGGCTCCTCAGTCTCGTCAGAGACGTCGGCCGGCTCGTCCTCTGTCCCCCCAGAAAGCCGCTGCCTCTTCGACGGAGGCTCCTCCCGCGAGCCTGCAGAGGAAGCCTGAGGCACCTGCATGCGCACAGACTTCCTGCGCAGCCCACGCAAAGTCCCTCCTCCAGCCTGCAATAACATGGTATTCATCATTTGCATTGTAATCGTGGAATAAGCAATAGGAAATAAAAGAAAAGGGTTCGAAAGCTTTACCATAGTCCCACCAGCACGAGGAAGCACCTCTGGGGCACGCCCCATGGCGTACTGCCTCACCAGCTGCTCCAGGCCCATCATGGCCTCGGCCATCTCTCTCACGTACTCCGGAGTCGCCTGCACAATAGGTCAATTGTTTAGAACGTACAGTGATACTAACAAGTAAGTGCAAATGGGCGAAAAAGGTGCAAGTTATACCTGAGCAAGGAACTCCGGAGCTGCGACCGTGGGACACGGCACCACCACTACACCAGAAACCCCCTGGGCAATCGTCACGTCCACGGTCCAGGAGAGCCGAGGCAAGCTGGCCCCGCTCGGACCTGCGCCGTCACCTCGACCTCCAACGCTACCCTCGCGTCCTCTGCCTCTCCCTCCTCTCCGTCCTCGTCCGCCTCTACCACCTGCACCACCTGGCGCTCGAAGCGTCGCCTCCCGAGCAGCAGCCCGTACCCCGAAACTCGGCATCAAGTACCGAGCCCGGTACTCAGAGTAGTCCACGCCCGTCTGGAAGAGCGGCTCCAGCTCAAGGTCCGGTCGTACGAACCGCTCAACCTCTCCCCTGGTGTACAAGCTCGTCCGCTGCACCAGAGCAGGAAGGAGACCAGGGACTCTAAAGGCGTCCAGCCTCAACGACTGATGTGACACCCGGTCACCCAGGTACCACTGCCAGCCGTAAGGGGACTCGAGCAGCACTCTCCCCCTCGTCACCTCCCTACTCTGGACCAAGTAAGGAAGCTCGCAGCGGTCCCACACACGCCAGCGAATCTGCAATCAAAGATGAATAACATCAGCATGAGACTTGAATAAGAACTGTCAAACAAATGAAAGCATGCGAGATATAATCATACCCGGTCAGGACGAAGCTCGTCTAAGAAGAGGCGGTAGGCGTTCAAGTCGCCCTTCCCCTTCTTCACTCCCCGGAACTCCTTGGACCAGCGTAGGGCCCGGGGAAGCACTGTGTCACTAGGGCAGGAGGTCTCGGGAGGGTACATATCCAGTACCTCGTACGTCCACAGCTGCAGAATCAAACATCAAGGATTAGCACAGGATGTGCAATAAGCGAATAGAAAGACGAATAAATGCGAGAGAAGTTCGAAATATACCTCCCAGACCCTCTAGTAACCGCCGAGGCTCTTCCCCGCTCCTCGGGAAAGAGACCCCATGAAGGCGTAGCACGCCCCCAAAGCTGCACCGCCCCAGTCGAAACGGGCTATCTCCCCGACGTCCCTCAAGGCCGGTAGGAGCGAAAGGTGTACCCGGTTGCACCTGTTGGGAAACAGGGACGCACCGAGTAAGTACAACAGAAAGCACCGCGCCATCTGCTCCTCCTGCACCCTGTCAGTCGGGAGCTCCTCCGTCCAAAACCCCAACAGCTGAGCGTACTGAGCGTCCTCCTTCTCCGCCCTCAACACGTACCCCAGTGTCTCCCGCTGGAGCACCGCACTCCTCCCTGTAACAGCGTCGTAAGGGATAGAGTCACCCCCGACCCTCAGACCAGTGATCGCCGCGAAGTCCAGCGGCGTCACCGTCAGCTCGCCAAAAAGAAAGTGGAACGTGTTCGTCGTGTCCCACCTCCTTTCAGCTAGTGCCCTCACCACCTGGCGATCGTTGCTCACCTTCGTCAACACGCTCACAAACTCCCCAAAGCCCGCCTGCCTCACGATCTCCCTCACAGCCTCAAGGAGTCTCTCCCGAAACGTCGGCACGTTGGCCGCACCATCGTAGCACGAGATGGTGATCGCCTGTTGCAACAAGTTGATAAAATTTAGTAAACAGGTATGCTATTCAAAGCAAATACGACATTCAAATAAGGGAATGAAAGTGCGATGCATTGAAATTTGAAATGCAAGTGTTTAAGGCATACCTCGTCTCGGCGCAAAGAAAGGTGCTGCTGTGGGTCCCTCAGGACCAGAGCCTCGTTGTACGTGGGCCGCGCCGGTCTGTAGGCGTCCAAAAGTGTAGGGACCACTACGTGCTGAAAGGGCACGTAGGACTCCGCCTCGTAAGCTCCACGCCCCTTCAGGGCCACCGTCGCCTCCTCCACAACACTCCTCCGGGGAGCTGTCTCACCTCCGGTGGCCTCCTCCTCTACTCCCTGTGGCCCTCCAGCGGCCCCTGTCTCAAGCTCAACCTGGAGCACCCTCTCCTGAGCCTCAAGTAAAGCCGCAACCAGTCCAAGCACCCCCCGTAAGGTCTCAACCAAGTCCTCAAGGGACGCCTCCTCAAGGTAGTCACCTAAACCTATGGGCCGCGACGACCCTGCACCCTCGCCGCTGCCAACAAACATAGTCGGCGTCTCCCTCTCCTCCACCAACTCCTCCTCAACAACAGGACCCTTCCCCAGGTCAGTCTGGGGCTCTCTCACAGGGGAAGCCTCTGTCACCACCTCCGCTCCGTCAGGCCTGTCACCACCGTGAGTCTCCGTAACCCTCTCCTCCAAACCAACGGCACCCTCCGCTCGGCCCGTAGCCTCATCCTCACCCCTAGGCTCCACTGCACTCGGAGTCTCTGTCTCCTGGCCATACCCAGCCAACACCCTGCTACCACTGTCACCGCCGTCACTACCAACCACCGCGGCAGCCGAGGCCGAAGCCTCCTCGGCCAATGCCGCCGGGGCCGAGACCCCCACGGTCTCCGGCCCCACCTCGGCTGCCACGCCGCTCCCCAGGGCCACCGCGGCCGGTGCAACCTCGACCCGCGGGGGGTGATCACCCCCGGGTATATCCATGCTATCCATGAGAGAGAGAGAGACAAGAGAGAGAGAGAGATGAGAGAGAGAGAACAACGAGAGAGAGAGAGCAGTGAGAGAGAGAGAAGGAGGGACGAGAGAGAGAGAGACGTTCGAGAGAGAATTTTCCTACGGGGCTAAGACCGAATTTTCCTAAGGGGCCTGACGCAATACATTCAAACGCAATTAAATGGATCGGGTTCGAAGAGAGGTGTACCGCACGGCATACTGGATAGAAGCGCGCGGCATAATAGCTTAACTGGATGAGGATTCTTGAGTTACCACGACGCACGGCATTACCCATGCAGCGCACGGCATATTGGGTTAGTACGACAGTTTAGATTCTAAGGACAGTTTCTGACAATAGCATTCCGTTCGATTTCGCTCATGAATAGTATGAGCATGAAAAAGCAGACAAGCGATGACAAGAAAGTGAGATTTTTCATTTCATGAAGCCCAAGGTAATCCCCCGGGATTTGCATTACATCGTTCAAAAAAAAAAGAGAAAAGAGAAAAATCAAAACAGAAAAAAGTCCTACTGGCCCCCTTTCTTCTTCCTCAATCCTCATCCTCAGTCGCTCCCTCCGCCGGACGCACCATCCCCTTCGCCGGAACGGTCATCCGAGCCATTCGGATTCCCCTCCGAGTCCTCTGCAGTCCCATCTGAATCACACCCCGGTACATACTCCGGGTCACGTTTGCTGTCCATCTGATCAAAAGCAAAGTCTTGAAGGTTGGACACCGCGCGACGAAGAGTGCGGATCGTTGATATAAGCCTCGCGATCTGACAGTTCAGTTGCTCAATCTCCTCGCGGTAAAAGCCCATTTCTGCTTCCAAAGAGATCACCCGCGCTGTCAAGTCGCCTTCCGCCATGTCTTGAGAGTAGTTTATGAATTCAGGAAATCTAGAGAGATTTGGGAGAATGGTGCATAGAATGAGGCATCACCATCCCTTTAAAGAAGTCCTGACCGACGAAAGGGCACGCCTGTATTAATGGGCACCCTTAAACCAGCCAACTTATCTCGGAAATCGAAGAGGTGCATGGGAAAACGAAATGCCGCGCGCCACATCGAACGCCCGCACGGTATTATGGCTTCAGAAGAATAAATGTGTTTTTCTCGGAAATTGAGCACCCTAGCCACCAAAAGTCATCTCGGAAACCAAAAGCTCCAGCCGTTTTGCAGCAGAAATCCTTTGGAATAACGTGCATTAATGATGAGATCATTCGATCCTAGTCCCCCCGGGACTCGCAAAATTTCCCCGTCCCCCGAGGACTGGTCGTGTTCACATTTGCTCGCAGTATTTACTAGATTCACGTTCCTAGTCTCAAATCAATTTTAAAATTCGCCTCCCGAAGGCTCGTCTCAAATCAAGTCTCAATTCAAGTCTCAAATCAATTTCAAAATTCGCCTCCCGAAGGCTCGTCTCAAATCAAGTCTCAATTCAAGTCTCAAATCAAGTCTCAACTCAAGTCTCAAATCAATTTCAAAATTTGCCTCCCGAAGGCTCGTCTCAAATCAAGTCTCAAATCAAGTCTCAACTCAAGTCTCAAATCAATTTCAAAATTCGCCTCCCGAAGGCTCGTCTCAAATCAAGTCTCAATTCAAGTCTCAATTCAAGTCTCAAATCAATTTCAAAATTCGCCTCCCGAAGGCTCGTCTCAAATCAAGTCTCAAATTCAAACCAGTCTCAAATCAAGTTTCGCCTCCCAAAGGCTTGTCCCAAATTTCCAAAAAAGGCTTACTTCGAATTTTTCACATTGTTTGCTACGATTGCATTGTCCCAATTGAACTACGTTGGTCTGATCCCTACAAACGGGGTACCTAGGCAGTTCCACGAACGCGACCACCATTGTCATTTACTTGCATTTTCGAGCATTTTGCTTTCTGTTTCTGTTCAAAGACTTTAGAGCAAACGGATCGGGATGCCTATTCTTTAAGCGTCACTCGTATCAAAACAATGATATCCGAGTTACGTTAAAGAGGGACTACTGTAGACACCCCAATCCGGACCTCGAAGGGTCTTTGACCACCCCGATGATGAAATAAAGGAAACAAAGCCTTTGCGAGCTTGAATGAAGTATTCCTCCAACATCCGCAGCCCAAACCAACCATCAGCCCAGAAAAAAATCCCAAAAGACCAAAGAAAGCCCAAAAAGCCCTGGACCGAACCTAAAGTACCGTGCGCGACACTTCTACACCGCGCGGCGTATCGAAATTTAATACGCCGCACGCAGTCATGAGGTTAACCGCACGGCATTTTGGATAAAGTTCTGACTGGCTCAGAAAGCTGTCGGCCACGCCTATTTGAGCCACAGCTGCAATACGGCTCAGCCGAAAGCACACTTCTGGCCCGCCCAGAAAATACCTCCAACTTTTGAAATTCAAAATCCAAGGCTCTTGCCTATAAATACACCCCTCCACTCAAGGGAAAAGGGCCCTTGATCACCATTATACCATTTCTCTCTCTTCTTGCTTTCACACCCACTTTTCCATTTCCAAGCCTTGAGAATGTTTTTCTCAAAAGACATCCTCTAGGCCTTTTACTCCATTTTTCTCCTCACCGTTGAAGTTAGTTCCTTACTAACTTTGAGGTCTCAACTACCCAATATACCCATCTATTACACACATCCATACTTCTACTCTCTTTTTCAACCTTCCGACGTCCATCCGCCTTCATCAAAGCTCATTCAAGCTCCAGATCCAAGGTAAAAACCAAGTTTCCTTGGGCTAGGCTCTGTCCTGGCCCTGAGGGGACCTTTCTGTTTTCAGGCTTAGCCCTTTTGGTTAGGATCTGACCCAAAACCTCTTTTACAAAACAAAACCAGTGTTCTGTGCAAAGATGTGTTACGCCACGCGGTGCTTTGGAGCGTCGCACGGCGTAGTAATCTTGCACGCACGGCATTTTAAAAGGATATTGTTTTCTTGATCAAGCTGTCTGGATCACGATCGTCTGTTGTTGGATCTTTTCTGTATACCAAAAAGCAGTCCCAAAATGAGACCATTTCTACAAGCCATGTTTTAAACCCCATAGATCTTTTCAAAACAGGCAAACGTATCGAAAATGGTTTTCTTTCCATGGCTTGAAGGAATGGTGCAGATCTGAGATGATCTGACGGCTGTGAGTTGTCTGAAGTTTTAAAATAACACCGTGCGATGTAATGGTATACCGTGTGAAGCTTTACAAAACTATAAAAGCTTGGTATCCAGATCGGAACCACGCACGGCATATCAGTAAGCCGGGCGTTGTAAACCGATTTGCCGCCCGACGGAGGATAGTGATTCAGATAGTCCATTTGTATATCTTTCTTGTTTAGATCATCGCCATGCCATCTTTATCATCTCTGTACAGCAAGCACCACTAGCACGGCAATGTGTTATGATTTATCTTGTTCCCCTTTCCCCTTTATGTGTTTTTAAGATTTTCTGAATCGTATTAATCCCCCCATTTAAAATGCTTAGTAGAGACCGGTTTTCACCGGGCGAGCGGGGTGCTTTTCAACAAAACCTTCTCCGTTCGTAACCTGGCTCCCGGATCCAAAATCTCAAACAGTTTCGCTAGACCAAAAAGCCTTTTTCTTTCAAAACAAAACTCTCGGTTTCTCGGATCATCCATCTCAAAAATCCGGGTGGTGTAGACACCCCAATTTGGACTTTTCAAAATTCCTTGACTTGTGGCCCGGAGGCTCCCCGATGATGACTTTGGATTGAAACAAGCCTAGTACTGATCAGAACTTTGCTCCTTGAAAGATTTGAAGAGGGATTAAAAATAGGTCAAAAGCATTTTCAAGCGCTTGGGAGAAGTCCCGAGCGCTCAAAACCATTTTCCAAAACCTTTGGCCTGGCTCTCTCTCGAGCGCTCGAGAGTGAGGTCCCAAGCGCTCGAGATTGATCCCGAGCGCTCGAGACTATTTTGTGGCCCAATGGATGGCAGTATCACCCACTACCCATGCAACTCATCATTACCACCATCTTGAGCCGGCTGGTAACTCAGTCCACACTCAACCTCTGGTGGCAGAGATTCAGTCCAAAGATTTTCCTATTAAAAAAATGTTTTATTAAACCCATTTGATTTTCAAAACTATAGGTTATTTGGCCTACAAATACCACCGGTCTTCAGCTGAAGAGGGGGCTACGAAATTTTCTCCTGCAGAACCCCATACTCTGCTCTCTCTCTCTCTCTCTCTTGCTAAAAACCGAAAACCTCCAAATTCACCTTCCAAATTTCAAAAGTTTCAGAAATCACCAAGGAAAAGGGCAAGAAATCCAGAATACTCTTCTGATCTCTTGCACTCTTCTCACTTCACCCACATTTCAAAGGCATTCCAAGGAGCAAGGTTCAAGGAAAAGGTAGAAATCTTTACCTTTGATCAAACAAAGGGGCTGTTCTTCCCTTCTGAGGGGGGTCTCTCAGCCTGACCCAGTCTTCAATACTGGGTGCTTGGTTGGGGGACCCTAGTGTAAAAACAAGAGCAATGGGGTACAAAAAAAACGTTTTCACAAATCCCTCACTGGAAACACACCCGAGCGCTCGAGAGTGCTCCAGAGCGCTCGGGACTGTTCCCAGTTTCGTGCATGGTCTTCTGTCACACAACGGGCTGGGTATGAGTTACATTTTTAAAGGAAAGTATCTCATCTTGGCATGCATGCACAAGAAAATCGTTTTCCCCTAAAACAGAAACATTTTCTCACAAGTTTTCATGTGTGAACAAGGCTCCTTTCTTTCAAAGTTAAAAGAATCATTCACTTCAGGGGAGAATCAAAACAAGGGCCTTTGCATGTTAAGATAGTACCATTTCCTGTTTGAGAGCAAACTGGCGTGCAGCTTACTCCCAAGCGCTCCGAACCATTCCCGAGCACTCGGGAGTTCATGCAAGCCATTGCATCCCATTTTCCCAGTCTGCTTTGTTGTCTGGTTTCTGCATGCATAAGTGTAGCCTGTTGCTCTTTTAAATTTGTAGATTTAGTCTTGTTAAGGCAGGGATGCAAGATCTGAAAGATTAAGGGTTTATTCCAGTCTTTCAAATCCTCTACTGAGCCAGTAGTGTATATAGTAGCTTTTCAGTTCCTATTCCAGCATTATATTCTGTCTGTTCTAACAAGTTTTGTAGGTTCAGAGTGTCAGAACTCCCAAGCGCTCGGGACCATTCCCGAGCGCTCGAGAGTGAATCCAGTAACAGGGTTTCATCTTCTGTTATCATGTGTCGCATGCACAACCATTTCACCCTCCACTGTACACCTGCACATGCATGCACTTCTTATCTGTTATAATTGTGGATACTTGCTAAATGCTCTAATGAAACAAAATCCCTTTTGAAAATCCCACAAACGTTTAGTAGAGACCGATCTCGAATCGGGGCGAGGGGGGTGCCGTAAAACCCTTCCCCCCTCGTAACATGGCTTCCGGACCCTCAAAACGATCTCTGGTTTTCAAATTCAAATCAACCATTTTCGGAACAAAACGGTTTCTCGGGTGATTAACCACAAATCCGGGTGGCGACTCTTCAAACCATATTTTTCTTCAAAGCGGGGAAATATATAAATAATTTTTCGAGCAGGTAGCCCACAGTGGCGACTCTGCTGGGGACGTTTAATTAATACTTGAGAAAAAGTTGGTTTGTTGATAAAACGGCCCGCTTTTCTTGAATATCAATTAAACTTGTGAGCCAAGCTTGAAAAATGTTTGTGGGATTTTCAAAGGGATTTTGTTTCATTGTCTATCTTTTGTATATATCTTGTGCAGCCTCGCTGTTGTGTTTCGGCAATCCTACCCAGCTTGCCGGTGATGGGGAATCCCGGAATGCTCAGCAACCCTCGACCATGATGAGTCATCTCTACCGTTTGTACCATTATTGGGTGTACGCTCAATAGTGGAAGGTATACTTTGACTCTAGTCCGGGGAACCCTTTTCAAGCCAAAACCGGCCTTTGTACATGCTTAGCAAGCCACAGATCCTTCCAAACTAGGACAGGGACCCGCAGGGTAGGATTATATGCTATATCCTGCCTACGTGTTACTGCTTTCTGCATCTCACCATGCATCTCATCCATGTCATGCCGTCGTGCTGTCTGTTTGATTTCGAGTCCTGTGCTCTTAATCTCGCTCGCACGGTCTGTAGAAGGTTGCCGAGGCCCGATGATGAGTCGTGCACCCCGGTGTACGTTGTCTAAACTACATGAGTCCTTAGAACAAGGAGACTTTGGGAAATCAGAATATACTAAGTCCTTGACTAATGCCTAATCGAAATTTCAACGGAGAATAAGGAATAACAAGGAAAACGACGTCGTGATGCCACTTTACTTACACCACTCTGGCTAATGGCACCATGTCACTGACACCACGATGGTTGGGGTATCACGTCGTCTATACTAAGTTATTCCAAGTTCAAAATTGAAACTTCGAACGAGGACTAATTGAATACTTAGTTCATTTTGACATCTCTTAGAATTTGTCGTTCTGAACAAAGGATACACCCTAAAAGAGATTCTGAGGAATGCGGCAACCTTCGAAAGACCGTGATCTTATCCCGCTTGCACATCGCACCTTGCATCTTACGCTTGCTTTCGTGTCTAGTATAGAACTCTTAGACTCGCTCGCGCGGCTTGTTTAGGATTGCCTGGACCGATGATGAGTCGTGCTTTTTAAAGGCGCGTTGTTGAAATTAATTAGTCCTTGGAACGACGAGGTTTTGGGGATATCAAAATTCATTAAGTCTTCAATATAATTTTTAATCATGGATTCAATGAAAATTAACGAAACAGTTAGGCTACAATGTCGTGATACCCACACCACCCAGGTTATAGTGCGAAGTCACTTTACACTGCTTAGGCTAATGGCGCCATGCCACTTACGCCACCCCGGTTACGGTATCATGTCATTTACGCTAAACGGTTTTTGAAACCAGGACAGAAATTTTGGCTAAAAAAAAAATGTTAAAGACTTAATTTGTTTTGATATCTCTCAAATCTTGTCGTTCCTAATCAAAGGATACACATTCAAAAGAATCTCTGAGGACTAAGGCAATCCTTCATAGGATGTCATTTCTTGAGTCAGGGTCTAGGAGACCATAAATCCATGGAGTTTGGGATACCTCTGGTGTTCGCCGTGCCCGAACGGCTCCCTCTAGTTTAGCCTTAAATGCATCTTCCAGCAGTCTTATTGCTCTGTCTCGGATGGTCTTAGATAAGGAGATTGGCTCTGATTCCCAACGTGCGAAATTTAACCTGCCTGACACCGACTTACCCGTGACTGTTGGAACTTTCCGTAAAGTGCGATCCCTTGAGTCGACGATGACAACACGTCAATTACAACTCTTTTATTCAGTACACATTTTTTTTAATAAATCATAACAGGGGCACGTCCTGAGCTCGTTTTCGTTTGCTTTACTGTTAGTATTGGGCCACCCATCCTACACAAAGCCATACCACCTCCTTCGACCACCTCAAAATGACAGGGCAAACAGAGCTGGTTGAGCTAAAAAGGGCTGTAGAGGAAATGAGTCAGAAAATGGATAAGCTAACGGCTCTATTGCAAGGGCTGATTGACATTTTCACCTCCGCCATGTCAAATCCAGATCTGGGACTGAATGCTGGTAAGGCCAGGATCAAAGAAACCCCACAAACCTACCACCCTCCAACCGCCGGAATCAAGCCATGCTCAAAAGTGAAACTCTCGGACATGTTCGAAGACTTGGTGGAATTCCATGATGCCAAGAATCGCTCAAATAAGGATATCGGATCCTTGTCTGAAACTAGTGCTAAAAGACAGGATGTGCACATTGATGAGATCAACCCCAAAAGCAAAGGAGTGTTATGCAGCTGTGAAGCAAGCAAGGCTTTCACCAGAGGCCCCCTCGGCACCACCATGAACCCTCAACCCGGCTGCAAAATCCCACCAAGGATCTTCTCCCGCTTTCCTGTACCTTTGTCCTCAGTTTATGAGAAGCTCCTCGAAGACGGCCTCATCGAGCCGCTCCCGCCAACTCCCCTGCCTCGAAAGCTCCCGGCGTCCCACAACCCAAACGTCTATTGTGCCTTTCACCAATATACCGGCCATCCCACCAATAACTGCTTCCGTCTCCGCCACGAGATCCAAGACCTAATCGATGACGGAACCATCCCAGTGCCGGACTTCGGATCAGGAGGAAGATTTTGAGTGCAGCGAAGCATGAATGGAATTGCTCACGAGTTTGGGAAACTTTTGAGTTTTGAGTCAAGTCTTTGTCTTTCAATTTCGAGTCAGTTTGTACTTCGCGTCTTTCATGCTTTCGTGTCTGTACGTTTTCAAATTCGAGTTTGTAGTCAAAAGAAAAAAAAAAAAACCAAAAAACAGAGTCAGTTTCGTAGGCCTGAACTACGTTATGACCTGATTCCTTTGCAAGAAGGATACGTAGGCAGCCTTATCCCGAGCCCCGGTCATTTTCATTCGAGTCGGTCCCAAAATTCTGTCAGCCCTGTCTTTCTAAGTCAATGTCAAACCTCTTGAGTCGAAATTGTGATAATAAACTCGTGTTTTGTGATAATCCCTTAACTTGGAATTGTTTTTCACCGTCAATTGAGAAATTAAGACACGAGGTATTTTGCCCTTGCGAGAAGAAGAAATTCATGGGGCCATTCCCTGACGCCGTGAAGAAGCAACGCCTTGGCCCAAGTAAAAAGTTCGCTAGATCAAAATCTCAAAATATGATCTAGGCAAAAGTTAGAGCACACAAATCTCTTAAACTGCATCTAGGATCCAGTTATCAATTTGTGCAATTCAAAATGAAGAAAGGCATTCTTTTCTTTTATCACACGCTTGAAGATATATATCCATTGATAACCCCCTTTGAGCCTAAATCAATTTCTTTGAAAGAACCCAGCTAGGCAGCTATCCCCCGCACCGGGATGAAATGAGGAGGACAAAATGTGCCAAACACCTGGTTATCATCGGCGCATCTGAATTCAAAGCGTGAAAGTGCCAAATACATGGGCGCAATGAGGTGCAAAACATCGAACAAAAATCAGAGAAAGCTCAAGACCAATGAAAATGCCAAACGCATCGGGCACAACAAAAGGCGAAGCAAAACAAGTGAAAGAAGGCACCCATCAAAAGCAAAAAAAAAAAGGGGCATAGAATTATGCAAGATGGCTGCTAGCTCTTGGAACCTAAGGAAAATGAAAATTTTGAGCCTATTATCCTTTCTTTGTTAAGCCAAAACCTTGGCCACGTGACAACCCGAATAAAGTCCTGTCAGATTGAAAAACACAACTTGATAACAAAAATCCTGGACAATAGGAGAAAACAAGAAGAAGCGCCAAGGCATTTCATGAATCCTGTAACATCCGAGCTGGGGCATTTTCTAAATCCATGGGTTGTCATCAGCAACCTGGGGCATGATTCCTAATAAAAGTCCTCGTGTTTTGCTAAAACAATTTCAAAACCCAGAATGGGAAAATCATCAAAACTTGATTTTATCATGACAATTTCAAACAATCAAATCCTCGGGTAATCAAACTCCTCGTCCAGTCAAGGTCTTCGTTAAGAGTCGGTCCTCTGATAATGGGTCTTTCTTGTCCTTTGAGTCGTCTGGGCCTTGTCCAAATACACACAAGGTCATTGAGGTCCCAACCCCTGAGAGAAACTCCAATACATGGAAGAACCCGCACTTGTGCTCATGACAAAGCTGGTTGCCGAAACTATCAGTGGAATCAAGGAAAAGAATCAGAACGAAGGACTGTCACTCACTGGGGCACATCAGCCCAATGCCATCAATCACTGCAAACGTATAGCCGACCTCAAGATTGGGGCATGCATGCTCAAAGCTCAAGCCCTGATCAAAGCCAACCTCAAACCAACTCCAACACAAACCCTGGATCCAACTCAAGCCCAACTTCCATCCAAAGACAGATTCCGTCCCAGTTCCCAAGGTCCTGAAAATACCAGCCCGCTGATCAAAAACAGTAAAGCTGAAAGGATACTCAGACATGTCCATTATTTTTTTTTTCAAAAAATAAATAAATAAATAAATAAATAAATAATAATAATAATAAAGAAAAATAATATCATCGTTGTTGTCAAATGTCGAAACACGGGTCTCACTTTCTAGCCTCGACCTCTTATGGTCGCCTTCATCTATCATCTTCTGCCATAGATTTGACACCTTTCATCCGCTGCCATAGATTTGGCACCTTTCATATTCTGCCATAGATTTGGCGCTGTCCTGAGAGACACCCTTTAATTTTCAGATTCAAACTTCCTTCAAAATTCAAGCTTCTTCCAAAAATTCAAGCTTTTCAGATTCAAGCTTCCTTCAAAATTCAAGCTTCCTTCAAAATTCAAGCTTCTTCCAAAAATTCAAGCTTTTCAGATTCAAGCTTCCTTCAAAATTCAAGCTTCTTCCAAAAATTCAAGCTTTTCAGATTCAAGCTTCCTTCAAAATTCAAGCTTCCTTCAAAATTCAAGCTTCTTCCAAAAATTCAAGCTTTTCAGATTCAAGCTTCCTTCGCCACCCTTCATCCCCGGTTTTCTCCAGGTCATATCCGCCGCCATAAATTTGGCACCCTTCTTGTCTGCCATAGATTTGGCACCCTTCTTCCGCCGCCATAGATTTGGCACCCTTCATCCCCGGTTTTCTCCAGGTCATCCGCCGCCATAGATTTGGCACCCTTCTTGTCTGCCATAGATTTGGCACCCTTCTTCCGCCGCCATAGATTTGGCACCCTTCATCCCTGGTTTTCTCCAGGTCATCCGCCGCCATAGATTTGGCACCCTTCTTGTCTGCCATAGATGTGGCACCCTTCGCACCCCGCCATAGATTTGGCACTATCCTGAGGGACACCTTTCTATCATTTGCTTGCATGTCTGCATGTCTGCATGTCTGCATTTGCCCCGAAGAACTACGCTGGTCTGATCCCTGCAGAAAAGGGTACGTAGGCAGTCTGAAAAGACGCGACCACATGCATTAAATGTTTGTGTCTTTACTTGCATTTGATTTTGAGTTGAGGATTTGATTTGGCTCGAATTGGGCTGTCTCAATCTTTGGACGGCACTCGTATCCCGACGTGATGCTGAGCGTCGCCCAAAGAGGGGCAACTGTAGACACCCCAATTTGGACTTTTCAAAATTCCTTGACTTGTGGCCCGGAGGCTCCCCGATGATGACTTTGGATTGAAACAAGCCTAGTACTGATCAGAACTTTGCTCCTTGAAAGATTTGAAGAGGGATTAAAAATAGGTCAAAAGCATTTTCAAGCGCTTGGGAGAAGTCCCGAGCGCTCAAAACCATTTTCCAAAACCTTTGGTCTGGCTCTCTCTCGAGCGCTCGAGAGTGAGGTCCCAAGCGCTCGAGATTGATCCCGAGCGCTCGAGACTGTTTTGTGGCCCAATGGATGGCAGTATCACCCACTACCCATGCAACTCATCATTACCACCATCTTGAGCCGGCTGGTAGCTCAGTCCACACTCAACCTCTGGTGGCAGAGATTCAGGCCAAAGATTTTCCTATTAAAAAAATGTTTTATTAAACCCATTTGATTTTCAAAACTATAGGTTATTTGGCCTATAAATACCACCGGTCTTCAGCTGAAGAGGGGGCTACGAAATTTTCTCCTGCAGAACCCCATACTCTGCTCTCTCTCTCTCTCTCTCTCTTGCTAAAAACCGAAAACCTCCAAATTCACCTTCCAAACTTCAAAAGTTTCAGAAATCACCAAGGAAAAGGGCAAGAAATCCAGAATACTCTTCTGATCTCTTGCACTCTTCTCACTTCACCCACATTTCAAAGGCATTCCAAGGAGCAAGGTTCAAGGAAAAGGTAGAAATCTTTACATTTGATCAAACAAAGGGGCTGTTCTTCCCTTCTGAGGGGGGTCTCTCAGCCTGACCCAGTCTTCAATACTGGGTGCATGGTTGGGGGACCCTAGTGTAAAAACAAGAGCAATGGGGTACAAAAAAAACATTTTCACAAAACCCTCACTGGAAACACACTCGAGCGCTCGAGAGTGCTCCAGAGTGCTCGGGACTGTTCCCAGTTTCATGCATGGTCTTCTGTCACACAACGGGCTGGGTATGAGTTACATTTTTAAAGGAAAGTATCTCATCTTGGCATGCATGCACAAGAAAATCGTTTTCCCCTAAAACAGAAACATTTTCTCACAAGTTTTCATGTGTGAACAAGGCTCCTTTCTTTCAAAGTTAAAAGAATCATTCACTTCAGGGGAGAATCAAAACAAGGGCCTTTGCATGTCAAGATAGTACCATTTCCTGTTTGAGAGCAAACTGACGTGCAGCTTACTCCCAAGCGCTCCGAACCATTCTCGAGCGATCGGGAGTTCATGCAAGCCATTGCATCCCATTTTCCCAGTCTGCTTTGTTGTCTGGTTTCTGCATGCATAAGTGTAGCCTGTTGCTCTTTTAAATTTGTAGATTTAGTCTTGTTAAGGCAGGGATGCAAGATCTGAAAGATTAAGGGTTTATTCCAGTCTTTCAAATCCTCTGCTGAGCCAGTAGTGTATATAGTAGCTTTTCAGTTCCTATTCTAGCATTATATTCTGTCTGTTCTAACAAGTTTTGCAGGTTCAGAGTGTCAGAACTCACAAGCGCTCGGGACCATTCCCGAGCGCTCGAGAGTGAATCTAGTAACAGGGTTTCATCTTCTGTTATCATGTGTCGCATGCACAACCATTTCACCCTCCACTGTACACCTGCACATGCATGCACTTCTTATCTGTTATAATTGTGGATACTTGCTAAATGCTCTAATGAAATAAAATCCCTTTTGAAAATCCCACAAACGTTTAGTAGAGACCGATCTCGAATCGGGCGAGGGGGGTGCCGTAAAACCCTTCCCCCCTCGTAACATGGCTTCCGGACCCTCAAAACGATCTCTGGTTTTCAAATTCAAATCAACCATTTTCGGAACAAAACGGTTTCTCGGGTGATTAACCACAAATCCGGGTGGCGACTCTTCAAACCATATTTTTCTTCAAAGCGGGGAAATATATAAATAATTTTTCGGGCAGGTAGTCCACAGGTGGCGACTCTGTCTTAAATCGCGCTTCGGGCGCCGGAGCCCACACCTGTTTACAAGGAAATCAATGATATCATGAGAAAAATTTCTAATAAAGATAAACAAATAAACTTTCTTCAAAAACCTGGAATGAAAGAGAAAATTTCTCAAATTGGAGAGGATTTCAATAAAGAAATCTATAGTGATATTCCAAATGCTTTTTGGGATAGAAAGAAACATATTGTTTCACTTCCTTATGAAAAGGATTTTGATGAAAGAAAATTCCTACAAAAGCAAGACCTTCTCAAATGAAACAAGAATATTTAAAAATGTGTCAAAATAAAATTGACAGTTTACTTAAAAAATAATTAATCAGAAAAGCTATTTTCCTTGGAGTTGTACAGCTTTTTATGTTAATAAGAATGCTGAGAAGGAAAGAGGTGTTCCTAGATTGGTTATTAATTATAAACCTCTTAATGAAGTCTTAATGTGGATAAGATATCCCATTCCCAATAAAAAAGATTTATTGGACAGACTGAATAAAGCAGTTATTTTCTCTAAATTTGATTTAAAATCAGGATATTGGCAGATTCAAATTAAGGAATCTGATCGTTATAAGATAGCTTTTACTATACCTTTTGGTCATTACGAATGGAATGTAATGTCTTTTAGTCTGAAGAATGCACCTTCAGAATTTCAAAATATTATGAATGATATTTTTTATCCATATGCTGAATTTGCTATTTGCTATATAGATGATGTTCTAATTTTCTCACAGAACATAGATCAGCATATTAAACATCTTAGAATTTTTAAAGACGTAATTAAAAGAAATGGTCTTGTTGTTTCAGCTCCTAAGATGAAATTGTTTCAAACAATGTTAGATTCTTAGGACACAATATTCATCAAGGGAAAATTATTCCCATTGATAGGAGCATAGAATTTGCTTCTAAATTTCCAGATGAAATAAAAGATAAAACACAATTGCAAAGATTTCTTGGGAGTCTCAATTATATAGGAGACTATTATAAGGAATTGGCCCAGGATTTTGCACCTTTATATGAAAGGCTTAAGAAGAATCCTCCTCCTTGGATAGAACACCATACTAAGGCTGTTCAAAAAATCAAATTAAAAGCAAAACAATTACCTTGTTTAGCAATTGCTAATCCAGAATGGAAAAAAATTGTTGAAACGGATGCTTCTAATGTTGGTTATGGTGGCATCTTGAAACAATACAACCCTAATACCTCTAAAGAGGAATTAGTTAGGTTTACTTCTGGACTTTTTAAGAATGCCCAGACTAATTATAGCACAATATAGAAAGAAATTCTTTCTATTGTAAAATGTATAAGCAAATTTCAGGATGATTTACTAAATCAAATATTTTTACTTAAAGTTGATTGTAGTGCAGCAAAACAAATTTTAAAATAAGATATTAAAAATCTTGCTTCAAAGCAAATATTTGCTAGATGGTAGTCAGAATGGACTGCATTCGATTTTGATATTGAATATATTAAAGGAGAAAATAATTCTCTCCCTGATTTTCTTACCCGTGAATTTTTACAGGGATAATGCATAGACTTGAAATTATTCAAGCAATTAAATATCATAAAAATCGAATAAATTATTTGAATAGCATTCCTGATATGTCAATTCATATTTACAGGATAAATTTGGCATATCACAGACAGCGTATCGCCGAATTGAAAGAGCAATTGCGTATTCTAGCAGCCTAATGGCACAACAGTATAATCCAGTGCCAAAATCTATGCTAGAATCCGCCATTAAAATGGCATGTCCTTCTGTCACTGACAATCGATTGAAATTTTTAATCGAAAAGAACAAAAAATTTAGAAAGGTTATGAAAAATATGATTCAAGCCAATAGGGAGCAAATGTTTTATAGATATCTCCCAACACGATTTTACTTGAAACGATGGTCGAAGCCAATATTACAGCAGAGAGAGGAAAACAGGGAGCTAGGATTTTAGAGAGAGAGAGAGAGAGGACAATCCAAAACCTAAATATAAAAGAATTGTCACGAATTGTCACACCCTCGATTTTTAGCATAAATATAAAAGATTTCCACAAATAAGATCTCGCAATATTCCCTACGATACCTAAAAGGTTACTGTATTTCCATTCCCATAATCACATTTCCAAGTCCATTAGATTCCAAAATATTACACCTTGGCTCAACGGCCCCAAATTGACCGAAGTATCAAGTATCAAGTATCAAGTATCAAGAGAGTCAAAAATTTACAAATATTCCTTAGTCAAAAGAATTATAACTTAAGTTACAAATTCATCTTTCAAAAGAAACTTACAAAGATGAATAAGTAACTCATTTGGTTAGCTTTCAAAAGAAATGTCCACAATCCAAGCACTCTAGGTATGCATGTTACTGTCCCGAGTTAGCACCTGAAAATGATGTAAGATTTGAGCTACACTAGCCCAGTAGAAAAGTCTACGTAAACTCTATATGCAAATGAGCAATTCAGAAAAACAAACGATAGAAACCAAACGACAACGGAGGTAAGCACAACTTATCATGATCAAGTATCCCACTATGACCAGTTCATATTCTCGTCATACTCATAAGCGCATTCGTTCAATTCGTGTCTCAACCCCTCGTATCCTTTGTGTGTCTGAGCCGAAGCTCCTACTGGGCCAATTAAGGGATCCTGATATCCTCCGCCAAGCACCCACTTTGTAGGTTAGGCCTTGAGTGTTCAATATGAGCATTAGCTCCCGCCGGGCCAATTGTGGGATCCCGATATCCCCTGCCAGGCATCCACCCGTCGATGGGCCCCGAGTGTTCGCGCGTCATTCACATGCTCAAGTGTATTGTTCGTATTTCAACGTGCAATGACTTACATTTCTCATTTCGTAACTCAACAAGCCCATTCAAATCAACCAGACACCATTCTAGGTATGAAATAGATAACGTTCCCCAAACACTTGAAAGAATGCATAAATAAGCCCATTAAAGTCGATAAGAAACCCCGATACATGATTTTAGAAGATGTAAGGAAAAATAGCTCCTGGATAATGGACCTACTGGTAGGTGAATAAGGCCTATCGGTAGAAGAGAAGAAATCTGGGTTAACCTACCGGTAGGGGTTAAGGGCCTACCAATAGGGAAGGGAGGTAGAGAGGCCAACATTTTTCACGAAACAATTCTTCACTTGACCTACTGGTAGGTGAAAAGTTCCTACTGGTAGGGGAAGGGTCTTACAGGCAATTTTGACAGGACTTTCAAATTTTGATCCAATCTCTATTACAACCAATACAAGCTCAAATATGGCACTAGAATACTCAAATAACATATAAAGAGAGGTAGAATTCCCTACCTCGAGTATTCAAGCCGAAACCGAAGAGATTGAGCAAGCCCTAGCTTCTGAAATCCAAACCAAGCGAAATACACCAAACCGAGCTCTATCCAACGGAGTTTGAACCACAATACGCGCGTAGAAGATGGAATTGAGGTTGATTATTGTGGGTTTTGAGTTTGGAGGTGAGTTTTTGGGTTAGAGAATGAGAGAGATAGAGAGAGCCATGAGACAAAGAGAGAGTCGAGAGACGGGGAGGGAAGAGAAAATGAGATTTTCTCTACTGGCACACACATACTGTAAAGACCCGGATTTTTGCCCTATTTTTTTTCTGAAATAAAGAAATTATTTTTAATCAAATAGTCTATAGTAATTGATTAATTATTTAAAAGTGTAATTAAATTAAACCAGAACCTAGATTAATTTTTCGTGACTAAAATTAGTTTAGCAAAAATTTAATTCAACTTGTAACTATATATGTGTATCTTATATCTATATTATAGATACTAGTAATCATTCCACAAATTTTGAGATTTTGTTCCCACAATCCTTATCTCTTCCTCATCTCTCTCCATCTCTCTTAATTCCCTTCCACACTTCATCACCTCCACACTTATCCACCCAAACTCCAACTACCCCACTCTTATTTATCTCTACAAAAAATCACCCACCCCACTTCCTCCTTTATCTCGGCAGAGAGAGAGAAAAGGGGTACTATATACGTGGGGAGAGAGAGGGATAACCACCACCATCCTTATTTATTCTTCCATACCATTTTCACCTACTGATCACCACGGTACCAACCCATTTCAATATTTTTTTCCGGCTCTATTGTAGCTTTGAAAACAGCCCATTTCAACCCAGGAAAAAAATAGCTCAAATACCGTCAGAAAAATAGTCACGAATCGGCCACCCCGAGGTCTCCTGTTCCCGTCGTCTTCTCCGATTTTTCTAAAACCGTCTAAAACCATCGTTCGCTTTTTCGACCGGATTTAAGGTAGAATAATCGCTTCCTTACTCTCTCCTAAGTATATTATGTGATTACGTATTAATTTTACGATCCAAAAATGAATGAAATCGATCTTGACGTCGCGTGGTCGAGACCGGCCATTTTCCTCTGCTTTTCGCATCAATGAACAGTAACCCACGAGTGGGCTTTCAATTATCGAGATCACTTAAGCACTCCTAATTATTTATCTCCAAATGTTAATTTAAACAAGTTGTAATGGATGAAATCAAACCGCAGATCGGAGCCCAGGAAACAAGTTACTGCTCTCTTCTTCTTCTTTCTTTGCAGTTCACTGTAGCATGCACGATTTAATTTGTAAAGTGATGAACTGATATTACAGTTTGGCCCCTGTACTAAATGTAGTTCTAGATTTGACCCTAAACTATGTTCTTGACTTATTTTATTTTTTTTACCACTACTTATTAAGTACATTGTAATATTTAGAATGATAAATACTAGTTGTCCTTGCTAAATGTGACGTGAATATAATATGTTTAAGTAGACATTAACTAAACTTTATTGTAGTATAATAATAAAAATGATGAAATGTTAATAAATGGATTGTAGTTTATAATAAATCAATTCAAAAGATAAATTGTGAAAAAAATCCTTATTTCATTTTTTTTAATGTTATTTAATCCAGTAGACATCTATAGACCATAATAAATCAATTCAAAAGATAAATTGTGAAAAAAATCCTTATTTCATTTTTTTTAATGTTATTTAATCCAGTAGACATCTATAGACCATTAAAATTTCTAAAAGTATAAGATTCTATAACACCATTTTCTTTAAACTACTGTTTTCACATAAAGTACTACATATTTTGAAGTATGACTAGCTAAGTATAAAATATGATACTTAGTAGGATAAGATAGTAAGATAATTACAGTCAGGAGTAAACCTAAGTAATTAGTAGTAAGAACTATAGACTTTGACTCTGGTACCAAATGAAAGTTAGGATTCCTTCTAGCTAGTCTAATAATAATGCTAGGGAAAAGAAATATATTTAGTACAGTTGGACAAAAGAATAAACAACTATTTATACGATCCTAAATTATAAATATCCTATGGATTTCGAAAATACTAATGGAAATCCTCAAAATTAATAAAATTATATACTTGTTCAATAAAATTTAATAATTCGAAAGGCACCGGCCCAATCCAAAACTCTTACGTGTTTACTTACTCGCACAATATCAATTGCCATGCTTGCAGCTTTTGCATTGAAATGTATCATGTTATAAATTGAGCTATTATTGATTGTATCATGTAGAACGTGCTAGTTTGTGTTGGGAAACGATTCCCAGAAACCAGTAATGACACGTACAGATTAGACAATAAGAAAACCGCAAAACCCTACAAGGCGGAATTAGGGTTTTACCTCAACTCCCTGCGAACACGAACGCTGGTTGAACTTGTTATAGCACGTCTTGCTATAAGCCACGTATACTGCTCGACTGCACCTTACGATCTTCTATCATATTCCCTGCACGCCTAGAACACGAACCGAGTGTGGACTCTTTCGTGGTCTGTTTGCCCTCTCTAGATCTGCCTCTATTTTGTGAATAATAGAAACGTCTTAACTGACCTAGAGAGCATAACGTGTATTATAGGGTTACGATAGGGACCTAAGGAGTAATAAGTCAGGGCTCCCAATGTAAATAAGAAATCCTGATCCCACCAGGATTCTATTTCTTATTTCACTAATTATAATTCACCCCACTACAGAATTATAATTGCACTCCCGTCTTTATCTCAATTATATTACGAGCTCCATGATATTAAATACTTATTTATCTCCCCACGTTAAGATTACAGATACCCGTTGATTAAAATAAATTACTAACAATCTCCCACTTAATCAACATCTTAACCTTGAGACTATCCGTTTAACTTATTCGATATGTCGGATACAAAATCCACCTGCAGGGTTTGACATATTCAAAATTTATAAGCTTACTCAAGGGGGTATCATCAATCCCTACTGGGACATGGATTCCATCAATAATTAATAGCTGTCATATACATAATGTTGCGACCCAACTCACCGAGACTATTGACTGTATAAAAGATCTCACCCTCTAATGAATCAAAATCAACATCATTAAATATATACCTCTAATAATTATCTTTGGATTAAGAGCATAAGCATTCATAATAACCATGAGTTTCCAATTGTCTTATAAAGTTAGTACAAAGACAATTACCTCAATGCGGTCCCGTTCAATACACACAAAGTGTACTAGCACAATGAGTTAGAACTAGACCGTTCCCTGTAGTCAAGATAGACCTACTAAACATTGTACTACAGTCCTACCGATGGTGTGTCAAGTTCCATCTAAGACTGTAAACTATCTCTTATATTCCACAAGAACTGATGATCCAATCTTCTGTGTGTAAGCCGTACTCTACACACTGGATTATCTACTATATAGAATAAAAGACACACATGCACAACATACAAAAATATTATGCAAATATTGCCCATAAAAGATTCTCATCAAAAAAGAATAAACTTGATTAATAATTAAATATTAATCCATCATATAAAAACATAGTTTTTACATAACCTCCTAACAAACTCCCACTAAGACTCAAAGTCATGCTGCCACGCATCTCACTCATATTCCCTCTACGTGACTATCAAAAGTCTTAGCTTGTAAGCTATACGTAAAAGAATCTGCTAGGTTGTTTACCGATGCGATTTTGGTCACAGCTACATCACCTCTCTGAACGATCTCTTGAATCAGGTGATACTTACGCTCGATGTGTTTACCCTTCTTATGAGTCCTTGGCTCCTTCGAATTAGCAACTGCACCCGCTATTGTCACAATAGACTGTAATGGCTGATTGCACTGAATGGACCACTTCCATATCAAACAAGAAGTTTCTGAGCCAAACAGCCTCCTTGGCTGCTTCAGAAGCTGCCACATACTCAGCCTCCATGGTAGAATCAGCAATGCAAGATTGCTTGATACTCCTCCAACTTATGGCTCCACCTCCCAAGGTAAACACATATCCCAAGGCAGACTTTCTGGAATCCCTATTTGACATAAAGTCTGAGTCTGTGTACCCATAAGGTACCAGACTATCTGATTGGAACACCAACATATGATCTCTAGTTCTTTTCAGATACTTGAGTATATGTTTCACTGCAGTCCAATGTTCTTATCCTGGATTAGACTGAAATCTGCTAACCATGCCAACGGCAAAGCAAATATCAGGTCTAGTACACAACATAGCATACATAAGGCTTCCTACTGCCGAGGCATGAGGAACTGCCTTCATCTCCTCAGGTGTCTTAGGACACTGATCCTTGGATAGGTTGATTCCATGTCTAAAAGGGAGGAACCCTTTCTTGGAATCCTGTATGCTAAAACAGGCAAGAATCTCATCGATATAAATAGCTTGTGATAAGCCCAACATCTTATTCTTGCAATCTCGCATAAGATTAATCCTAAGGATGTGATCGGCTTCTCCCAAGTCCTATTCGAATTGGCTGGATAACCACACTTTCACTGAAGACAATACTCCCACATCATTTCTGATGAGCAGGATATATCATCGACATATAGTACTAAAAACACCACCACTTTTCCGTTGCGCTTCTTATACACACATGAATCATTCGGACATTGATCAAAATCAAAAGACTTGATTGCTTGATCAAAACGGATGTTCCACGATTTAGATGTCTGCTTAAGCCCATAAATAGACTTCTTAAGCTTGCACAACATGTGCTCTTGACCTTTTGCTATGAATCCATCTGGTTGCACTATATAGATACATTCATCCAGATTTCCATTAAGGAACGCAGTCTTGACATCCATTTGCCAAATCTCATAATCGAGATGAGCCGCAATGGACAAGAGATTCCGAATGGACTTAAACATGGCTACTGGCGAAAAAGTTTCCTCATAATCGATCCCTTCTTTCTGAGTATATCCTTTCGCAACAAGCCTAGCTCTGAAGGTATGCACCTTCCCTTCTGCCCCTCTCTTCTTCTTATAGATCCACTTGCATTCAATGGGTTTAATCCCTCCAAGTGGTTCTATAAGATCCTAGACCTGATTAGAGTACATAGACTCCATCTCTGATTTCATAGCCTTTTGCCAAAGGTTTACATCTTTATCTTGAAGTGCCTCATCGTAGTTACAGGGTTCGGCATGTTGATCATCAGGGATCATTTCAAAAGACTCTCCCAACAACGTATACCGACTGGGTGAAACAATAACCCTCCCACTACGACGAGGTACCGGTGTGTCAATAGGTGCCTCTACAGATGTCTCTTGTGGCGTTTCCTCCTGCACTATTGGTGGTAAAGAAGTTTGTGTCGGTATCTCTCCTCTCAATTCCTCTAGAACAATTTTACTTTTGGGCTTGTGGTCTATCACATAGTCCTCTTCTAAAAATCGGGCATTAGTGCTAACAATGACCTTCTTATCCGTAGGACTATAAAACAGTCCACCTTTCGTTCCTCTAGGGTACCCCACAAACAAGCAAACTTCTGTCCTCGATTGCAATTTATCTGCGTTCCCATTCAGCACATGTGCTAGACTACCCCAAACCCGAACATGCTGCAGACTAGGTTTGCACCCAGTCCATAGTTCTGTTGGTGTAGATGGTACTGTCTTAGATGGTACAAAGTTTAGAATATACGCTGCTGTTTCTAGTGCATGTCCCTAAAACGAAATTGATAAATCTGAATAACTCATCATTGATCTTACCATATCCATAAGAGTCCTCCTATTCCTTCTCTCTGCTACACCATTTTGTTATGGCATACCTGGAGCTGACAACTGGGATGTAATCCCTTCAACTGACAAGTAGTCCCTAAACTCTCCCAAGAGGTATTTGCCACCACGATCAGATCGCAGTGTCATGAGACATTTACCCAGACGCTTTTCCGTTTCCGCCCTATACTCCCTGAATTTCTCAAAGCATTCAGACTTACGGCGCATCAAATAATTATATCCATACCTTGAGTAATCGTCAATAAAAGTGACAAAGTACTCAAAATCACCTCTAGCTTGGACATTCATAGGCCCACACAAATCAGAATGAACCAATTCCAACGGCTCTTTGGCTCTATATCCTTTTGCTGAAAAAGGCCTTTTGGTCATCTTACCTTCCAAATAGGATTCACAAATTGGAAGTTCCTTAACTTCTAATGAACCTAAAGGTCCATCTCTAACCAGTCTAGAAATCCTATTCAGATTAATATGACCAAATCGTAAGTGCCGAACATACGTTTGGTTTAATTTAGAAAGCTCTTTTCTCTTACATGGTAAATTATTAGTGTTATTCAATTCATGCAGTTGCATTATAGGAAACATAGGATTAATAATGTAGAGATCATCCACCAATGAACCAGAACAGATAAAACATTTATTTAACGTAATAACCACAGAGTCACTAAAATAAACCAAATATCCGTCCTTTATTAACTTAGAAACTGAAACCAAGTTTCTTCTAATAGTAGGAACATAAAGGCAATCTCTCAAAATTAAACTCCTATTACTACTAAAATTTAAAAATACATTTCCTATTGCAACTGCTGCCACTCTCGTAGCATTTCCCATACGTAGATAAATCTCTCCATCACTGAGTCTTCTGGTTTCCTGGAACCCATGCAACAAATTGCAAACATGATTAGTGGCTCCCATATCTACACACCAGGTACTGGTAGATAACACCACTTAACGTCATTCAACAACTAGTGAAAAAGATTTATCCAGATTGTTCACTTTATTGAGATAGAATGGACATTCCTACTTCCAGTGTTCTTTCTGCTTGCAATGAAAACACTTGCCCGCAGGCTTTTTCACTCCACCTTGAGGCGCATGAAATGCCTCCACAACCTTTTTCTGAGACTAGTTCTGCTTCTTCTCGCCTTTCAGCTTAGAAGTAGAAGCCTTCTCTGCCACTAACACTGATGGTGGTTTCTTTACAACCAAAAGACCCTCAGCTGCTTGGAGTTCCTTAAGAAGTTTTGCCAAAAATAAATACATTTTGTTCATATAATAGTTCAGGCGAAATTACTTAAAACTCTCAGACTACAGTGAGTTAAGAACGAAATTGATCTGGGTTTCCCCATCAATTTCAGCTCCAAGGATCTCTAGTTCATTCAGAAGAGCTATCATCTTCAGAACATGATCCCCAATCAGGGTCCCTTCAACATGGGTGATATTCACCAATTTTTATAAAATTTTGCTTCATGTTATGTGGCATTCTCATCAGGTCTAGGAGGGCACATCTCATACAACACAAATTTGTGCCCCTCAGCAGTTAACACAATATCCAAATTCCTTTTCCAGTCAGTATAATTCGATCCAGTAAGTTTATTTCCTTTGAGAATAATTGCAAGTGGATTGAAAAAACCCATTTTTGAATATGAGAATCACATAACAACAATTATGAAGGGTAATAAAACATTGAATTTCATTTTAATATTGGTTCCCTCAACCACGTGTTAAAAGAAAAACATTGGCAACCCTACACACCGTGAAGAGCATGCCTCGATGGGAAGGTCGTCTACTCTTCATCATTCGTGTAGATATGCACAATCTTTTAATTTTACTATCTAGACACTATACCATGCCAAGCAAAATTAAATAGCCAATATAGTTTCGGTCCTATAAATAATAATAGTGACTCAGATGGTGAGGATACTATTATTTACAGCTAAGTGTATACCATTACCTAGCCCCATGACCCATTGTTCCGTTATGAACCACCTCAGATGGAGAAGTGACCCACACAACAATTATTTTAGAACTATTCCTTTAGGAAGTTTGTACCGATTATGCCACAATTAATTTTGTCCGATAGGGAGGAAGATTCTGAAACCAACACACAAAATTAATTATATCACCTACGAACTAGCAATGGAGACCGTGGGATTTATAAAAATAAACTCCCTCTCCCACTTAGTTATTTTAAAAAAAAATTTGTGAGGGTTATCAAAATTTTCGAGTTTGCAAAAAATTGTGATCTAGGTCAAAAGCCAAATATTACCATGTTGTCCCAATATGGTAAACTATCACATATGCAAACAATATGGAAACACAAATAATAAGAAAACACAAGATAAAGAATCCAGCTATCATGGTCAAAGATGCAATCATTGAGCAATAAGGAATCCTTCCAAACTTGAAATCCTTAAGCAATCCTTCCAACCTTGAAATCCTTCAGCTATACTTGTGTGGAAGACTTAGATACTTTGAATCAATCAAGGAAACCAAAATCCAACCGTGCTTAGGCAAGAAAATTCGGATTTGATATATTCCCGCGTAAACTGCACAGCCTTCAGTATTTTGGTCATATCTTCCTCATCCAACCTCCAATTGAAGTGATTCAAATTGGGTTGGATCCGAAATTCAATTATCTACAACTTCTGTGAAGAACAGATTTTCTAAATCCAACGTTTACTGGGTCGAAATAGCCCTGCAATCAGACCCTGCGTATCTGAAAAAAAACTGTTGCGAGCCAAACAACTTGTATCTTCTGTATCTCCCTTCTTCGATCTCCGAATAACCATCGAATGCTATTACGATCGAAGAAACATACATATATCGATCTTATGCCTCCATTGGAGTTCACATGCTACGTTAATTATTACAACCACGAAAAATAATCGTGGTATCCAATAAATAACAATAACCACACAAAAATTATGTGGGATCCAATCACACAAAATCAACAAAAAATCATGTGACCATAATAGCTGGGTAAGAACGCTACAAAACAAGGGTTAGCACAGTTCTACGTTCGACCCTCTATAACCTACAGACAACATGGCCTGTTTAATCCATACGCGTGATTACAGCCTGCTCTGATACCACTGTTGGGAAACGATTCCCAGAAACCAGTAATGACGCGTACAGATTAGACAATAAGAAAATCGCAAAACCCTACAAGGTGGAATTAGGGTTTTACCTCAACTCCCTGCGAACACAAACGCTGGTTGAACTTGTTATAGCACGTCTTGCTATAAGCCACGTATACTGCTCGACTGCACCTTACGATCTTCTATCGTATTCCCTGCACGCCTAGAACACGAACCGAGTGTGGACTCTTTCGTGGTCTGTTTGCCCTCTCTAGATCTGCCTCTATTTTGTGAATCATAGAAACGTCTTAACTGACCTAGAGAGCATAACGTGTATATATAGGGCTACGATAGGGACCTAAGGAGTAATAAGTCAGGGCTCCCAATGTAAATAAGAAATCCTGATCCCACCAGGATTCTATTTCTTATTTCACTAATTATAATTCACCCCATTACAGAATTATAATTGCACTTTCGTCTTTATCTCAATTATATTACGAGCTCCATGATATTAAATACTTATTTATCTCCCCACGTTAAGATTACAGATACCCGTTGATTAAAATAAATTACTACGGAGTAACAGTTTGGACTTAGGTTCACGGGGTGGTTACGAGTAGCAAATCATGTAGACGATAATAGGTAAATGGAAAATGGTAAAGTGTTGAAAGTGTGAGTACCGTGTGGACTGTGAATTGAGCCATGGCGATGGCAAGGGTAACCTATGGGGCCCTGTGTTGAAATGGGTTACCTGCGGGGCCCAGTGATGAGATATGTTGTGACGCTAACGTATGATATGTCATGGGAAGTTTTCCTTCGAGGAAGTGAATGGGTCCCATGAGACGGTTATAGTTAGTGAGACGTTAATGTATGATACGTCATGGGAAGTTTCTCTTTGGAAAAGAGAATGGGTCCCATGAGACAGTTATAGTTAGTGTGGGGTAGTGGATGTCTGACCCTAATGTACGATACGTCATGGGATGACTCGATCCTCTTGTTATGGTCTTAAGTGAGAACATGCTCGGTACATAACTTAGGTGAGCTCACCTAGGACCCTGGTACAGGATAAGCAAGAGGAAGGGTGGACCCATGAGACGGTTGTAGTTAGTGGATGTGGGAGGAAATGATCTCGTGGAGATGATCCTTAGATTTCATGTAAGATGATGGATAGTAAAGAAAAAGACGATGTTCTATTATTTTTCTCTCGTGTATTATCAATTGTGATATTATTGTTATTATTGAATGCTAATTGTAAGGTAAGGGGTTAGTAGGGTTGAGATTATCTACTGAGTTTCAAAACTCATCATAGTGCCGTTGGGTTGGCGTTTCATGCCAGGTAATCCGGAGACCAAGAACATAATCCTCTTCAAGATGATCAGTATCAAGGTGAAGACCTCCCATCTGAGGAAGTGGAGTTTGTCGACTCTTAGATGTCTTACCCTTAGAAGCTCTATTAATTTGAAGTACTCTGTTATTTGAATTTCCAAAAGTGTTATCCCATTTGTCAAACTCCGTTTTATTTTTGTTCAGTTGTAAGACAATTAAGTAATTTTAAATTTAGTATTTGAGATTTCCGCTGCTAAACTCTATTAAATAAAATTTCATTTCTTAAATCAGTTTTATGGATTATTAAATCAATTAGAAATGATTAAATTAACATGTCCGAAAATCGGGGCGTTACATATACACACGCACTATATTACACTAACACCCTTATTTCCCACATTCTTGCACATTTGCCCACAACCACAATTTTCCACATTAAACCATCATTTATCCCTTTACAAAACATTAAAATTATATAAAAGAAATTTACAGGTCTCTATAGAATGGTAGGTTAATTTAGTTGTGCTCAGGCACGGGCTCATTCACTATTATATATATACACCATGGTTCAAGTCCACACCCTCTTACCGTCCGCACCTCCCCTTTCCTGATCGAAATTCGATGATCCGAACCACTCAATATGATTAGAACGTGATTTTAAGGGTACCTGCGAGAAATCGGCAAAAAAAAAAGACCGGGAAGGGCTTGATCTGAGCAGTTTTTATTGAACCATTCAATAAAAACTGCTCAGATCAAGCCCTTTCGGTAATTTTTTTTGCCGATTTCTCATGGGTACACTTAAAAATACGTTCTGATCACATTGAGCGGCTCGAATTATCGAAATTCGATCGGAAACAATGAGGTGCGGACCGTAACAAGGTCCGGGATCCCTGATTGGATCCAGACTGATATACATGGAAATTTTATTTTTGGTTGCCCTAGCCTTGGGGGTTGCCCAAGTCCACGGGCTTGTGGAGCTTACCCCTGGACCGGCCCTGATTGTGTGTTGGGTATCCCCTTAATCTGAACCGCAAATATTGTAAAGCTTGTTGAGAAGAACATTCATAAAAAAATTATCATGACCAGACATTGATTCATATAAAAGAAAAGGACATTGATAAGTATTTAAATAATTTATAGAATTAATCTTCGTGTTTTTATACCTATTGATACTCAATCAAGATAATATTTTTTTTATTAATGCTTTTTTCAACAAGCCCTACGGAGATAAGGGAATACCTGACACACTATTATCTAACTTTTTCTCAATTCTTTTCGAATTTTAGAATTCCAAATTCTAAATAAAAAATTGAAAGGCTAGATCAATTATTTACAATGATACGATTGAGCTAATTTTTTAGAAGATAACAATTAATTTAAAATCATTAAACGGCTTAGAGAAATTATGTGAAATCTTGAAATAGATCTCACAGGATAACTTTTGGATTTGAGTAAAAACTTCGTTAATAACATAGTTGGAATTTATGAACAACATAATAAGACACAAATTTGAGAAAAAAATTGAGCCTCCTTTACTTTGGTGAAAAATTTGAGTCTCCTCTGCTTTGGTTAAAAGTTTTAGGTGGTGTTCCAAATAAACAGTAAAAAGTACTTTTAGAAAAAGAAGGTTTTTCAAGCTCAAAAATCATGTGTTTACGCAAATAATTTTCCTACCAATATGAATCTTGTTTGATAGATCTCATCGATATTTTTTAAACGGTGGAAAAAAAAATTAAAAAATTATTTTTCATTTTCATTATATTTGAGTTTAAAATTACGTGAATTTAAAAAAAAATACTTTTAGAAAAAATGGAACACCTTCTTAGTAAAACAATCCAATTTCTTGTTCTTCTAAATAGCTTTCCCACAAAAAATAAGCCTAATAAAATTGGTTTATTGGCATTCCCGCCAAAAAGTCAAAATTGGATTTCGATCAAAATTTTTTACTTTTTAGATTCCTCTTATCATGAGGATGTAATAATCCCTAAAAAAATGATGATAAGCCAAGTGATACGAAAAAATTTAAATAAGGATAAAAAATAAGCCACTTGGCTTATTTAGAAGAACAAGCCACATAATTTGAAGTATGATTTTGAGGCAAAGACCTAGAATTTTAGTCTGCTAATTATGATAAACTATTGGTAAATGTGACTGTGTTTGTGACCTTTGACTAAAGTAAAGAGTAACTAGTGGAGTAAGGGCAAGTAATAGCAAGACGAAAGAATAGGAGCCCTCCCAAGTAGGAGTTCAAACCCAGAAATCAAAAAGTCAACCGCACCAATCACCTCCAGCCACGTTTCAGCCGAGATGCTTCATCTTTTCCTTTTGTTCCCCCTTCAAGCGTCTCCTCGTGTACTGATTACATCACTCCTCCAGCTATGAAAAGCATATACAGCAGATACAGATTCGTTCGAACCCAGAGTAGATCACAACAACATTGCTCATTGTCATTCTTATTGGAGTACTCTCAAACCTCTCTAGTCTAGTCTAGATATTAATATGCCTAGGCAGAACTGGGTGGTGGACGGGTTGATACCCGGGTCGTGCAAGATCCGGAAGAGGGGTTGCTCGCCGACGTCTTCGACGACGTCGTCTGTCCTCCAGAACTACAAGTTCAAGCGGGCCATCTTGGCGAGTACGGGTCGGAGATCGAGATCCGGCACGCCGGTCCCGAGTTGGAGAAATGCTGCGGCGCCGGAGGAGGCGGCGCCGTCGCGGAGCGGGGGCGGGAGGGCTGCGGTGTCCGCGAGGAAGCTGGCGGCGACACTGTGGGAGATGAACGAGGTTCCGTCGCCCAAGGTTGGAGAGAGATTGGAGGAAGAGGAGGAGAACAAGAGGGAGAAGGTGAAGAAGAAGAGAGAGATGATGAGGGTTAGAGAGAGAGTGGGGGCCAGGTCGACACATTCGGGTTCGGGTTCGCTTCCTCCGCATTTGTCTGATCCCTCTCACAGTCCTGTTTCTGAGGTGGGTTAACATTTCTTGTAACTCCGTTCACTTGTCAAGAAATTAGTGCAGGAAAATTAATCCCGAGAAAATTGAGGTGAAGATGCGTTCATTTGATACAAGTAAATCTAAGGGGAAGTTGAAGAGTCGTAGTTTAATTATGTAGAAACTAGTGTAGAAGCAATATTCGTGCAAAATCTTGCTTGTTTTGTTGGGCAAGTTTTGTGGGAAAGCTAATTGGGAAAGTTTGAGACGTCAGTTTCATAATTTTCCTACTAACTGAACAAGTTAAAAATGCAGGGAAGTTAACGCACATTTTTCCTACTAACTGAACACATTAAAAATGCTAAAAATGCAGGAAAGTTAAACGCTACCGCGCTTTCCTTTTATTTCCTTTCACTGCAGCTAAATGGGGCCTGTAAGGGGAAAAAAATCCGCTTAGTAGTGTTTTAACGCCTCTTGAGATCAAGTTGATCAACATATATGCCTTCTCGCTGAAACCCTAGTTCTGCAAAACAAGACATCGTGAGCGCAACTTTGCCTCTCGTCGGCAAAGGCTCTCCAATGCCAAAGTCAGTATTTTGTACTCACAAAACCCTAATTCACAGTAGGTAAAATAACGAATGACCACGTACCTTTCTTCTTGGGTGTTACCTCTTATTTATAGCTATAGACTTACTTGCTCCCCAAGTAGACTTGCTGCCCAAGGATTCCTTCCACATTAGGAATCATTCCCCAAATGGAATTCCCTCCCATATGATAACTCAATCTCAATCCCTATAATCATGGGATACTTAACTGTCATGTAGGATTCTTATTCTATGACCTCTAGAACATTATACCGCCACTCCACCCCACTTTAGGCGGTTCACCTAGGGTTTATCTTCTGTATGTTATGGTGCACGCTAACCACTGTGCACCTACATCACGTGTTAGGCTAACTCATTGAACAACATCACTTGTTCGGCCATACCAACGAGCACCTTTATGTGGTACAGCCGACCATAGCACGTATTCGGAGTCACTGCCTAGCAACCTTGCGTGTCTCTTATACGCTATGGAGCATACTAACCATTGTGCACATGCATCATCTATTCGGCAACACACCTAGCAACCTCAGGTATTGCGTATGTGTTCGGCATTATCTCCTAGCACCCTAACATGGTGCCGCCTACCAGCGCACCCGTTATGCATCATCGCCTTGCACGCTCACGTGGTCCTGCCTACTGGTGCACCTGTTAGGCATCATTGCCTATCACGCTCACATGGTATCGCCTACCAGCGCACCTGTTAGGCATCATCGCCTAGCACACTCACATGGTGTCGCCTACCAGTGCACCTGTTAGGCATCATCGCCTAACACCCTCACATGGTGCCGCCTACTAGGGCACTTGTTAGACCGTACCGTGCACCCTCACGTAGTGCTCCTATGCGGTCATGTGTTATGCACGTGCTCGGGCTGTGTTCCCTCTGTTTAGGAAAATCCCTCTTCAATTGCTCCCCAACTTTATCCGTCATTGTTGTTTGGAATTGATGGAATAAAGCTACTCGTTCTTCTGCTTGGCCTCTGTGGTGCTCGGCCTCCCATTTTGCAACTTGATAACCGGGTCCTCGTCTTGGTCGGAAGAGTGTTTGGGTGTCGTGATCGAACTTTAGTCTTACCCTTTGTACTTCTGCACTTTGTGGCAGTTTAGACTTCTTTATTTCCATTTGGTATTTCGCCCTGCGCGGCTCTTAACTTTCATTCTTTAATTAGCCCTTCATGGCATCTAACTTTATTCTGTGCATCTCTCATGGCATTGTTTGGTACCTTTGCTCGGGCTGCCCATATGACAAACTGCGTATATGCGCACTGGCTTTATGCATTCTGTCAGGCTTTCAATGCCTTGGAAGTTTCTTACCGCTATATTTTGCTCAAAGTCCATTCATGCTTAGCAACAAGTCCCTTCACCTCAATCTGCTCGTACTTTGGAATTCTCTGGCAGTACACGTTGCCATCTGCTAGGCAAGTTTCCTTCAATTGCCTTTCGCCAGGCATATTTGTGGCCGAGTTCTTTCACACTTGTCCACTACTTTAATCTAAGTTTTAGCAGAAAATTAGCTAGTTTCTCAGCATTGTCCATTGCCGTAGCCTAAGCGGACTTTTTAGTATCACTCGTTGCTATAGCCTATGTTTATTCATACTTAGCCAAATCGTCAAGCATTATTCATTGCTATGGCCTATCTGTATTCATACTTAGCCAAACCTCAGCATCATTCGTTCCTATCGGACTAAATGTATTCGTACTTAGCCAAATCTTAGTATCCTTCGTTGCTATTAGGCAAAGTGTATTCATAACTCAACCAAATTATGAGTTTGATCGTACTCAATCGGATTTTGGCATTGTTCATTGCCATGGCCTAAGTTTATTCACACTTAGCCAAATTCTGAGTTTAATCGTACTCAATCAGATTTTGGCATTGTTCATTGCCATGGGCTAAGTTTATTCACACTTAGCCAAATTCTGAGTTTGATCATAATCAATCGAATTTCGGCATTGTTTATTTCCATGGCCTAAGTTTATTCACACTTAGCCAAATTCGGAGTTTGATCGCACTCAATTGGATTTTGGCATTCTTCCTTGCCATGGCCTAAGTTTATTCACACTTGGCCAAATTCGGAGTTTGATCGTACTCAATCGGATTTCGGCATTGTTCATTGCCATGGCCGAAGTTTATTTACACTTAGCCAAATTCAGACTTTGATCGTACTCAATCGATTTTCTTATGAATACTCTCTGCTCCTCAGCATGGAGGCAAAGTGTCCTTGGGTCCATACTCAGCTAGTTCTTGCTAGGATCGAACATATACAATAAACATGCTGGAAATAATTTCTTTCAAGCAAAACAGAATCATAATTCTACCAAAGCAACTCGTAGCTAAGAGAAACATTGAACACTAAATCTTACTAAGTAATTCCACTACTTAACTTTCTCATTAAAAGTTTCCCAATACCTTTTCACGTACTCTCTTATTGTTTCGCCCTCCTTCTGTCTCATCGAGGCCAACATCTGAAAAGTCTTTGGAGTTGTTCAGCTCGCCAACAATCATGCAGTAAACTCTTCGGAGATCTGCTTCCAGCTCTTAATGGAATTGGGAGCCAACTTATAGAACCAGGCCAGAGCTACTTGCCCCAAACTCGAGGGAAACATTTGTTAAAAAAGTGCATCATCACCTGCAAGCATGAACACGGTCTGCTGATAGTGCTGGATGTGAGAAACGAGATCTGTGCTCATCTCGTAGAGCATGATCGTCCCATGCTTCACCCTGCTTGAGGTAGCCAGGGCTTCATCGTTGCCCTAACTTTCCACCAGAGTTGCTCTTCTGTTGGGGGGCATCCCTACTTCGCGAGGGATGATTGCCTCACTCCCGTATACCGATGAGTACAGTGTTTCACCGGTCGACCTTGGCGTAGTTTGGTACGCCTAGAAGACGGTTGACTGTTTGTCTGGCCACTTGCCCTTCTTCTTCTCAAGCCTTTTCTTAATCTTCAAGACTTTGACACTGCGCAGTTCATTCGTACGTAGTTACATTGTTTGAGGTATTAAAACTATGCTAAACAGCTTGTTCCAACACCAGATCGAGAGCATATCACGATTCTTGCTCCTGAACTGAACCGTATACTTTTCACTCCTCTGGATCCTGCTCGACGGACTTCTCCCTACTTCGTAATCTCCCACTCGTGGGGTTATTAGGAGAGCATGGTTGTGCGGCAACTACACACTTTCTCAGTTTTTGTCTGTAAAGGTGCTAGACCAGAATTCTCCTATTCAAGCACTACCAGAATTCTCCACCTTTCGTAGTTCTTTAAGTCTTCGATTTCTCGCTCTCGTTTCTTCATACGCTTGTATCTCTTCGAGACCTTTCGTAGTCCCGAGTACCTTGTGATCGCCTAGCAAATTCAGATCGATCTTCGTGATCGCCTAACAGACTAATTGGTCTTCATGATCGCCTAACAGACTCAGATCAGTCTTCATGATCGCCTAACTGACTTAGATCATTTCGAGAGTCGATTTGGACTGCTCTGCGTGATCGCCTAATAGATTTGGACAGCTCTGTGCGATCGCCTAGGAGATTTCGACTGCTCCTCAAGATTGCCTAGCATATGCAGATTGCTCTATGTGATCACCTAGAAGATTCAGACTGCTCTGCTCGGTCGCCTAGCAAATTCAGACTGCTCTGCGTGGTCGCCAAGCAGATTCAGATTGCTCTACGTGGTCGCCTAACAGATTTGAACTGCTCCTCGAGATCGCCTAGCACATTCAGATTGCTCTATGCGATTGCCTAACATATTCAGATTGCTCTATGCGATTGCCTAGGAGATTCAGACTGCTCTGCGTAATTGCCTAGCAGATTCAGACTGCTCTGCGCGCTCACCTAGCAGCTTTAGACTCCTCGAGATCGCCTACGATTAAACCAAATCCCCGCTTTTGATCTCGGGATCTTAATTTGCTCCCCCAATCCTTGGAGCATACATCATCAACGGACTTGTCTTAGACCCACTCTGTGCACCAGGTGGAGAGGGAGTTGTCTCCTTTTCCCTATTGGATCATCCTCCATTTGTGGAGTCTTTGTGCTTCCAAAAAACATTGTTGATCTCATAGAACTACTTCGTTTCCCACAGATGGGCCAATTGTAAGGGGAAAAAATCCACTCAGTAGTGTTTTAACGCCTCTTGAGATTAACGCACATGCCTTCTTGCTGGAACCCTAGTTCTGCAAAACAAGACACCGTGAGCGCAACTTTGCCTCTCATCGGCAAAGGCTCTCAATGCCAAAGTTAGTATTTTGTACTCACAAAACCCTAATTCACAGTAGGTAAAATAACGAATGACCACGTACCTTTCTTCTTGGGTGTTACCTCTTATTTATAGCTATAGACTTACTTGCTCCCCAAGTAGACTTGCTACCCAAGGATTCCTTCCACATTAGGAATCATTCCCCCAAATGGAATTCCCTCCCATATGATAACTCAATCTCAATCCCTATAATCAGGGGATACTTTCCTATCATGTAGGATCCTTATTCTATGACCTTCTAGAACATTATACCGCCACACCACTTTAGGCAGTTCACCTAGGGTGTATCTTCTGTGCGTTATGGTGCACGCTAACCACTATGCACCTACATCACGTGTTAGGCTAACTCATTGAACAACATCACTTGTTCGGCCATACCAACGAGCACCTTTATGTGGTACACCTGACTAGAGCACGAATTCGGCGTCACTGCCTAGCAACCTCACGTGTCTCTTATACACTATGGAGCATACTAGCCACTGTGCACATGCATCATCTGTTAGGCAACGTGCCTAGCAACCTCAAGTGTATGCCTAGCAATCTCAGGTGTTGTGTACGTGTTCAGCATTATCTCTTAGCACCCTAACATGGTGCTGCCTGCCAGCGCACTTATTAGGCATCATCGCCTAGCATGCTCACGTGGTCTCGCTTACCAGTGCACTTGTTAGGCATCATTGCCTAGCACGCTCACATGGTACCGCCTACCAGCACACCTGTTAGGCGTCATTGCCTAGCAAGCTCACATGGTGCCGCCTACTAGTGCACCTATTAGGCATCATCGCATAGCATCCTCACATGGTGCCGCCTACCAGGGCACTTGTTAGGCCGTACCGTGCACCCTCAGGCTGTGTTTCCTCTGTCCTCTTCAGGGCCTATGAGTTTTTAGTGGTTGGTTGCGGCTGTTTGGTTGGTGAGAAAATGGTGGGAAACAAAAAATGGGTAAACGAGCACTCTCAAAGTTTATGTTTGGCTGCTGCAATAAATATTTTCGTATATTTGTTTGTCTGTTGTTTACAATTGGAAGTATTAGTGGGCTATGAGGACTTAGATATTTTGGGCCTGATTCTGGTGCATAACTGTTTTGACTTCAATTTGATGTCATTTGGTTGGTTTGATATGCTTCTCAAAGGAGCAATGGTTCACCTTAAAATCAACATACTCCCTCCGTCCCACTTTAAATGTTCCCTATAGGAATCCGTGCAATTTCAAATCCCAAAATATCATATTTCTACATATTATTTTCTTTAATTTCTGACACCAAATTAAAGTGCTCATTTAGTACTTTAATTTGGTGTAAGAATAAAAAAAAATATATGTAGAAATAATTTTTTTTTTTTTGGGCTTGAAAATGCACGGATCCCCATATGGGACAGAGGGAGCAAGTTTTATCTAGTATTTTTCAATGGCTAGAAATTCTGAAATTACTAATTGAAGCTTCATGTATTGCTAATTGAGAAGTTTTCATGGAATATGGTTCCAAATTGGTTACCTAGGGTATGCAGTTAAAAAATTTCTTTTGCAGCATAATTATTCGTATCCATTTTCTCTACAAATTATAGGAAACACAGAAGTAAACTTCTTAAAGCGGAATGGAGGCTAGCATTATTGCAAAATTTCTGTTGCTTGTGCTTTGAAGTTGGATTATGTTGTTTTTTATTTCCCTTTTGATTGTATCTGTTACCAAATGGCTGGTTTCCCTTCTAATTTGATTCTTTTGGACGTTGCAGAGGATGGATCGTACAGGTAGCCGCCATAGGACTTCATCAATATCTCATAGGATCAGGCTTGTAGACAAGAATGTTGGCCTTTTGGATTCACTTAGCAGTGCCAGTTTAATGGAGGTTACACCTCAATATTTCCATTATCTGACACAAACTTCTTAATCCTTTTGGTCCTTTGGATTCATTTTTTTCAGTCCTTCACACATGTTGGAGTTTGTCCCCCATCGGTTAATTATCTCCTCCAAAACTAGTATATGAGCCTGGGCGGCCTTTTCACTCTTTGCCAATTGGTTTGGAGTTGGATGCTTTAACATGGTATCAGAGTTAGGGTTTCGGAGGCCTTTCTCCTTTTTTTTTTTTGATAATCACATTTCATTGAAAAAGCACAAACCAATTACAAAACTAAAAGGGGCATTCCCCAGTAAAAACAACACCCCCTATACAACAATCTTGGGGCCAAGAAAGAAACAAACCAAACATCCGCCTACCTAAAGTATATCAGCCCTTTACACCGAAAACACACTATCAGGAAGCCTCCAACTTGCTCCCAATAATCTGTTCAAAGAAGATCTCTTAACACTTCTTCTAGAACACAGGAAATCTCTAATGGAGTTAACAATATTGAGGGAGACAATATCAACCTGAGTCGTTAGATTATGGAATACTCGAACGTTCCTTTCCCTCCATAAACCATACACCGTAGCTGCAAGCATACTTGAGAGGACCAAACTCCTGAAATCCTTGTTCTTCACATTCCAGACGAACCATTCCACAACATCAGCTAGTGTATCCGGTATACCAAGTATAGAAGTTGTTCCCAACACTTGGTGCCAAGCAATAGAAGAAAAGGAGCACTGGAAAAAAAGATGGTGGTGGGTTTCCCTAGCGTTATTACACAGAACGCATGTATCATCCAACTGCATACCCCAACTCACTAATCTATCCTTAGTGTTCAGCTTATACTGAACAGTTAACCAAAGCATAAAAGCCCACCTGGGGACCATTTGCTTGAACCAAACAAATGAAGCCCAAGGCATACTAGGTCTTTTACTTCTCAGAACTTCCCACGCAGATGCAACAGAATATTGGCCACTTGGGTGAGGCAACCAAACTACATAATCCTCATTCGAGCTGTCAGGAATAAGCTCAACAGGTGTGTGCCTCATTATCTCTTGAGTGACCCTATTTCGGATTCGAGGCCATCTCCAATTCCCTTGGTAAATAATGGAAGAGACCTTAGCTTGAAGGGATCTCCCCATATTAAAGACCACCTCTTCACCAAAACGCTTGTGTAAAGGTCCCAAGGGATGCCAATTGTCATGCCATAAGAAAGTCCCATGACCATTACCAACCTTGTATTGAATCAAAGGTTGCCCCAACCCCCGAATTCCAAACACTTTTCTGATAGTCCAAGAGGCATCACTAGGGACCTCCATAGCCCAGAGATTCTGATCCTTGATGATGTAAGTGTGGACCCATTTAACCCATAAGGTGTCAGCTTTCATACTCAGGGCCCAAAGGTGTCTCATCATTGCTGCTCTATTCCATTCCTTAATTCTTCTAAAACCCAGACCCCCTTCTTCTTTTGGACAACAGACATGCTCCCATTTAACCTTTGCAGCTCTGTGATTCAGATCAAACCCCGACCAGAGAAAAGCCATCAGAGTACTCTCAATCTGTTTTACTGTTTTACTGGGAATAATGAAGATAAAACTCCAATAAACCTGAATACTAAACAACACAGACTGAATAAGCTGGGCTCGCCCTCCATAAGTCAACTGCATGTGAGACCACCCATGAAGTCTTTTGAGAATCCTTTCTTTAAGTACTAAACAGTCAGCAGCTTTTAACCTTGTAGAAATGAGGGGGACCCCTAAGTATTTTACAGGAAAACTAGCTTCAAGAATAGGAAGAATATCCTTTAAGGATCCCTTAATCTCCTCAGAAACCCCAGCAAAAAAAATTGAGCTCTTAGCCTTTCTCCTTTGTCTGTGCTATAGTTGCACTTTCTTTCATTATGATCTGTGTGTTTCGGATCCTTTGTTTACCTCTCCATGTGCGAGTTGGGGGTCGCAAGTGCGGGGGAGTGTTGGAGTTTGTCCCACATCGGTTAATTATCTCCTCCAAAACTAGTATATGAGCTTGGGCGGCCTCTCCACTCTTTGCCAATTGGTTTGGAGTTGGATGCTTTAACATGTTGTTTAGAAGGATAAGAAAAGTGTATAGGGTGTTGTGTTAACTAACCCTAACACAATCAACTCTTATTTATATAATGAGAAATTATAACATAAGACTACATTAACCAATGTGGGACTAATAGCAATACTATATTCTAACACTCTCCCTCAAGCTGGAGACTCTCCAGCTTGTTACATATCAACCAACGAAACAATTACCTCAACTACTAACAGCAATAACGAAAAACAACCAACTTGTTAAAATAATGGAACAACTTTCAATAGTAACGACCAACGAACGACTTCAACCAACGAAACAACTTCAACAACCAACCAACTTCAACTTCAACGATTTCAACGACTTCAACGACCAATGACCAACGAACGAATTCAACGACCAACGAGTGAATTCAACGACCAACGTACGAATTTCAAAGACCAACGAATCAACGAACGAATTCAACGACCAACGACTAACGAACGAATTCAACGACCAACGAACAATGAACCAATTTCAACTACCAACTTCAACAACCAATAACAATCAACTTCAATTACCAACCAACAACCACCAACTTCAACGAAATAGACGACAAAACAAGATATGATACCGCGCTCACCAAAAGCATGGCCAAAAACCCGACTAGGAAACCCATAATTATGACCATGTCCACAACTGAATGAAGAACCAATAGCAACAGAGACAGCGGAAGCAGAATTAGATTTCATTGCAAATATATCACTAGACAAGAAACCAGCAATTGACCAACAAGTCAACCAACATCATCAATTACCAAGACCCAGAACCTTAGAGTGGCAGATTACCACGTTAAACCAACAATATAATTGAACAAAGCCGTCTACAGACTGAAACAGCAGGAGTCGCTGATGAACAGTAACGACGATGAACAATGACACTGTGAACAGTAATTGGTGAATAGTACGTGGTGAACAGTAATTGGTGAACGGTGATTATGGCGATAGATTTCAATGGAAGGGGTTAGGGTTAGGACAGAGGCTAAGATTAGGGTTGTGATTTTAGGGTTGTAGTGGTTTGGGATTATTGGCAGTAGATTTAGGGTTTTGTGGTGAGATGATGATGGCGGTAGAGGGTGGCGGTTAGGGTTTTGTATATCTAAGGTGGATGGTGAACCCGCTCTGATACCATGTTGTTTAGAAGGATAGGAAAATTGTTTAGGGTGTCGTGTTAACTAACCCTAACACAATCAACTCTTATTTATATAATGAGAAATCATAACATAAGACTACATTAACCAATGTGGGACTAATAGCAATACTATATTCTAACAAAACAATCTTTCTCACTTCTGGTTGACTAGTAATTATTTTACACTGCCAACATACTGCTTTTTAGGGCGTTTTACAAGGATTGGTTTAGACAGAGCTGTGTGTTACCAAGGAACACCATTACTCCAGTGAAAAGTAGCAAGCATAAACTTAGTTTTATTTGTATAATGGGAGTTGCATGTTGAATTTAGGAGAACGAAATATTGAGAGAATATTTCTGTATTTCTTGAATGAATTCTTTACAAAGATACGAAACCCTTTATATACAAAGAAACTAAACAAGGAAGTTAAACTAGGAAAGAATAAATATACAATATTCCTATACTACAATCAAGGATCTTCAATCAATCAATTAGGCATCCGGATTTTCCTCTAACACTCCCCCTCAAGTTGGAGAGTGAATATCATGAAGTCCCAACTTGCCACTTAGATATTGAAATTGTTCCTTTCCCAAAGGTTTGGGGAAGATGTCTGCAAGTTGAGATCTTGACTGAACATAGGATGGTGCAATTACCCCGGCTTGTAATTTTTCCCAAACAATGTAGCAATCAATCTCTCTATGTTTTGTGTGTTCGGGATTTTTGGCAATGTGGAGAGCTGCCTAGTTGTCACAAAATAAGGATGCTGGCTGGCTTTGTGGAACTTTGAGATCTTCCGAAATGTGTTGTGTCCATTTAATTTCCAAACATGTTGCAGCCATGGCTTGATATTCGGCTTCAGCAGAAGAACGAGCTACATTAGTTTGCTTCTTTGACTTCCAAGAAATTAAAAAATTTCCCAAAAATACACAGAATCCTATAATCGAATGTCGAGTTGTCTCACAACCTGCCCAATCTGAATCACAATAAGCCTAATGTAGGATCATTGAAAGAAGGAAAGAATAATCCTTGACCAAGATTCCCTTTGATGAAACATAAAACTCTTAGAGCGGCTTCCCAATGTGGTTTCCGAGGATTCTGCATGAAGTGACTTAGGATTTGCACAGAGTATACTAAGTCTGGCCTTGTTACTGTTAGGTAAATCAATCGCCCAACCAATCTTCAGTTTTTCGTTGGATCATATAATGGATCGCCATCATCGAGATTCAGTTTCAAATATGATTCCATTGGGAAAGAATTAGGATGGGATCCTAATAAACCCACATTGTTTAGAATATCCAATGCATATTTCCGTTGGGAAATGAAAATTCCCTTTTTGGACCGGGAGACTTCAATGGCAAGAAAATATTTGAGGGCACCAAGATCTTTGATGTGGAATTGTTGCAAAAAAAAGTCTTTGAGAGACTTGATTGCCTATTCTTTATTGCCGGTGACAATAATATTGTCCACATAAATAAGTACTGCAGTAAATGTGTTACTTTCAGACTTGTTAAATAGAGAATAGTCAGCCTTTGATTGAGTGAAACCCGCCTTTTCGAATAGCACAAGAAAATTTGGCAAACCAATTACGGGAAGCTTGCTTTAAACCATATAATGACTTATTGAGCCGACATACCATATTCTCCCCCTGTCGGCGAAGGCCAGAAGGAATGTCCATGTAGACAACCTCATTAAGATCGCCTTGCAGAAAGGCATTATGAACATCCATTTGATGGAGGATCCAATTGTGAGAAACAACCACCACTAAGAGACAGTGCACAATGGTCAGTTTGGCAGTGGGAAAGAAAGTCTCTATATAATTAACTCCTTCAATTTGAGTATAACCTTTAGCAACAAGGCGGGCCTTGTGACGTTCAATAGACCCGTCTGAATTGTATTTGATCTTGTAGACCCATTTGTAGCCAATAGATTTATGACCAGCAGGTAGAGGAACAAGAGACCAAGTATTATTGTGAGTAAGGGCATCAAGTTCAACTTGCATAGCATCCCTCCATTTTGGGTCAAGAATTGCCTGATCATAGTTAGTAGGCTCACGGAGACTAGAGATAGAAGCAAGAAAAGAATAATGGGCAGGAGAAATACGTGAATAAGTGAGAGAATTAGAAAGAGGGTGCCTTGTACCTTGGGTTGGACATGATGACGGAATGGATGATTGTGGGGAAGCAGTATGGGCAAAGTGCATTTGATAGTCGGCATGCCACGCAAGTCGGGCGCGAGGTCGGCTGGAGTGACTGGGAGCATTGGGTGGTGTAGTAGTAGTGGAAGGTAGTGGGTCTAGTAGTGTTATCGGTTGAGTGATTGGTAGTGGTAGTGTTATCGGTTGAGTGATTGGTAGTGGAGTGTTGGTAGACTGATCGGATGATGAATCGGTTGGTGAATTGGTTGAGTCTGGTGGAGTAAGTGGGGCAGTTGAATCGGTTGGTGTATCGTGGGTAAGGGGGGCAATAGAATTTGGTAAAGGTGTGGTGTAGTTGAGGTCGGGTGCAGGTGCAGGAATTGGGTGAAAATCAGGAGAAGACGTCTCTTTATAGGGAAAGATATGCTCATGAAAACAGACATCTCTACTAATAAAATTTTTGTGGGAATCTAAATCTAACAATTTATAACCCTTTTGGACTGTTGGATAGCTAAAAAAAACGCAACGCCTTAGCACAAGGAGCAAATTTAGAAACAGGTTTGACAACAGTAGCATAACATAAACTTCCAAAAACACAAAGGTGGTCATAAGTGGGTGGATGACCATACAAGCGCTTAAAAGGTGTAATGTAAGAAAGGAGTCGAGTAGGCAAACGATTGATTAAATAAACGGCGGTGGTAACAAACTCACCCCAAAAACGAATGGGTATATGAGATTGGAAAAGGAGAGCACGAGCAACTCGCAATATATGACCATGCTTACGTTCGACAACTCCATTTTGTTGTGGAGTGGAGACGCAAGAGGTCTGAAATTCAACACCTTGAGTTATAAAAATTTATTGTAGAGAAAGAAGTTCACTACCATTGTCACTCCAAAAGATTTTAATGTGTGCGTTAAATTGGTTGTGAACAAAGGTAAAAAATGATTTAAGTAAGGAAGAAGCATCAGATTTATGAGACATAAGAAATAATCATGTACAGCGAGTAAAGTCATCCACAATGGTTAAAAAATAACGAGCACCAGAATGAATTTGATGTCTATGTGAACCCCAAATATCACAATGGATTAATTGAAAGGGCAAGGTAGAAGAAATAGAACTTGTCTATTTGGAAACATTACAAATTTTTTCAAAAGGAACAGAAACAGAAGAATTGGACTTAAGAGATGAGGCGTAGACAGGCAGGTGATGGGTGGCCAAGGCGATGTAGACAGGCAGGTGATGGGTGGCCAAGGCGATGGTGCCAGGTAGCATTGCGATGGGTATTATGGCAAGCAGTTGGCAAGGTGCGATCTGGTGACATGTAATAGAGGCTGCCACTTTGCTTACCCCAGCCAATCATCTTCCCCATAGCCAAGTCCTGCAAAACACAGAAATTCGAAAACAAAATCACACAACAGTTTAAGGATTGGGTAACATTACTAGCAGACAAAAGATTTAAACGAGGAAGGCACATGGAGAACATCTTTTAAAACATCTTTGTTGAAGAGGAGTGTGCCAGTAGAGTTAATGGGTACGGTGGAACTGGTGGGTAAATTAACACAAGGTGGGGTGGATGAGAGTGAACGAATAAAGAAGAATCAAAAGCAATATGGTCCGTGGCACCACTATCTAAAATCCAGCAATTCTAGGGGAGAATTAACAGAGGGAACACAAACCTGTGACATTTGCATAAACATCATTATTACCCTTCGATAATTGTGGCGCATTTGCCATTGCAGTGGTCAATTGTTGATACTGCTCAGCGGAAAGCCCTGGGAGAGGCGGAGTGGCACCGTTGGGAGATGCAGCATGTGCAGCAGCAGGATTGGAGCGAGCACCATGTTGCTGATTTTGGTGTCTCGGACGGTTGCTTTTTGGTTTAAAATTGGGATCATACCGCGGGTGCCCAAGTGGAAATCTATACAACTTATAGCAGTTTTTAATGGTATGTGTATCCTTTTTGCAATATATGCAAAATAATCCTTCAGTGTTGGAATTGGAAGGTGAAAAAGACGAGTTACCAGAGAACTTGTTTGGATTGGAGCCTTTAGAAAACCTCACAGCTGCTGCAACTAAGAAATTTTCCGTGAGCGAATTGTTCCCAATTTCTCGTTGTATCTCATCCTGGCTCACCATATTGAGCTTCCCGAATATCGGGTACCAGCTTTAGAAGTAGTATTTGGCCTCGAATGGGATTGTAATTATCGGTGAGCCCCATGAGAAATTGCATGAGACGATCCTTGTTATGATGTGATGCCTCTTACTTCCTTCACCGCATTGACAACAATCGCACGTGGAAAGAGGGCGGTTAGAATCTAACTCATCCCAAAATCCACGCAACTTCATGTAGTAGTTTGCTATTGACATAGTTCCTTGAACATGTGAACCAATGGAACTTTTGATTTGAAATATTCGGGGCAGATTACCTTAAGCGAAGCGGGCTTGAAAATCCTCCCAAACGTGTTGGACTGTGGGACCAAAAATCACACTTGGAACTAGATCCGGGGAAACTGAATGAGAAAACCATGAGATCAACATATGGTTGGCTCTTTCCCATAAGTCAAACTCATCGGGATCGGTAGACTTGGAGGGCTTCTTGAACTTTCCAGTAACAAAGCCTAACTTGTTCTTAACGGAAAGAGCAATTTCAACGGATTTGCTCCATGTTGCCCAATTTTCGCCATCCAGTAGTTGTGAGCGAAGCTTGGTGGCAGAACTATCTGAGTGATGGAAATAATAATGGTTTGACTGGTCAAGCCCTAGTTTGAGACTAGAAGCACTGTCATCTCCCATGATAGGTTGATAGAGAGAATGAAAGGCTTCAGAAAAATCAAAACTTGTATCTAGTTTTGACGGAGAAAAATAACCACGGTGGGAAAAAAAAAATGCTAGGTATAGAACCCTAGTTCTGATACCATGTTGAATTTAGGAGAGCGAAATATTGAGAGAATATTTATGTATTTCTTGAATGAATTATTTACAAAGATATGAAACCCTTTATATAGAAAGAAACTAAACTAGGAAAGAATAAATATACAATATTCCTATACTACAATCAAGTATCTTCAATCAATCAATTAGGCAACTGGATTTTCCTCTAACATTGCATTGTAATAAAACGTCTTTGCATGTTAATGGTGTTAGTGTTGTTAGTGGGACTTAAGTCAAGTAGTGGGGTGCTTATGTTGAACTAGTGGAAGAGTGCCTGATAAATAATGTTGGTTGAGAATATGCATGTAGTGCATGTCAAATAGGAATTTTCCTAATTAGTTACGTTTTGTTATCCTATATGATATGTAAACATGCAATCTAGAATTTTGAAGTTTGAGTAATATGGGAAATGGAAGATCTAATAGAATCTGGTTTGAGGAAATGGAATTCTTTGCTATTGGTGAAAATATCTGCTGCTTTTGTGCCAACCCTCGTTGGAAGAACTCTGGGGAAGGCAGGAACTTCCGGATTTACTGATTTAGGAGTTTTTCCCGCACCGATCTGACTTATTTAGAAAGCTAGAACGGAGAGGGAACACCTGGTGAACCTGCGATTGGTAATGGTACAACCCGAAGAGGGGTAGGGGAGACAAGGTTACGCGCTGGGTAGCGCAGCGAATCTGTTTCGGGTACAGACACGACGAGGGGTGCTAACCCGGCCACCCAACCCAGCAGGTCAGGGGTGGGCTGGCCATAGGTTCCAAGTCTTCTACACTTGGCTTCTTTCCAAATTTGTGAGGATGTGCAATATATAAGCTCTTGCCTCCAATCAAAATGCAATATTATTAACTTGAAATTGTAGTGTGAGTAGGTTTCGGCAAAGATAAATGTGGAAGAACTTGGTCATTATGCTCCTCAAAATGTGGATATGTGCTTAAATAATCTGAACTATAATATAGTACTTGGTTTCATTGGATTTTTACTCGAAAAAAGTCTAATCAACTTGACTCAAAAAGTTTAAAGTTTTCACGTTTCTTAATTGTCTGTCCTTAACAACAAAGAACATTCTAGTAATTATGTTATTTATAACAGCTTACCCTTACTCTCTTATGTACCACAATTTAGTGTGTGCCTGTGCACCTGCCCCTGTTTATTACCAATACCTATTTTGAGCTTAATGTTAAGAATTTTGAATTGAAGTCTATTTTTCTTTTCAAACCATTGGAAAATGTGAACCATTTATGTTACAATACGTAGGTCATTTCTGAAGAGTGACGAGAGTTTTACACTGTGTGGCAATAACTGTATTTCTCGTGTCAATTATAATGCAGATTGAGACTAGATCCCGAGGTCAGACTCCTAGCAGGTCCATGGTCGGAGGTATGCCACGTTTGAAGGATATTAGTAATGCTTTGACAACATCTAAAGAGCTACTGAAAATAATCAACCGTGTCTGGTCCCGTGATGATCAGCCTTCATCAAGCTTGTCCCTAATCTCTGCCTTACATGCGGAGCTTGAGAGGGCTCGCTTGTTGGTCAATCAACTGATCCAAGAACAGCGTCTAGAAGAAAATGAAATCAATTGTCTTGTCAAGTGTTTCGCTGAAGAGAAAGTGGCATGGAAAAACAAGGAGAAACAAGTGGTGGAAGCAGCTATTGAATCGGTCGCGGGTGAACTTGAGGTTGAAAGGAAGCTGAGGCGGCGATTTGAGAGTTTGAATAAAAAACTGGGAAATGAATTAGCAGAGACAAAATCATCACTTTTGAAGGCAGTAAAAGAACTTGAGAGTGAGAAGAGAGCAAGAGGAATAATGGAACAAATGTGTGATGATTTAGCTAGAGATATTGGTGATGACAAAGATGAAGTCCAGAAAATGAAGAGAGAGTCTGTAAGAATCAACGAAGAGGTTGAGAATGAAAGGGAGACACTTCATATAGCCGATAAATTAAAGGAAGAGAGAGCCCAAATGAAACTTTTGGAAGCTAAGAATAAATTTGAGGAGAAAAATACTATTGTTGACAAGTTAAGGAATCAACTTGAAGCCTTTATGAAAAGAGGTAAGCAAAAGGGATGCCTTTCTCCGATTCCAAGTCGTGGCAACGATGATGATAATGGTGACTATTTAAGGGGAACCCATTTTGTTACCCATGAGAGTGATATTAAAGAAGGGTATGGGGAAGTGGAGGATGGAGTTGGTTCTGAAGAAGAGTCTGACGTAAGTGATACTCGTTCTGTAGACTTGAATACTGCCAACAATTCCAAGACCTGCAAAGGGAAAAGTTCCTCAAACGGAAATCATTATTCTAGGAGAGTTTTGATTGATGATGAAACCGAAGGACAAATTTTAAGATCTGGGAGAGGATCAAGGATAAGCACTTTTCTTCAAAGGAGCATATCCGATGGAGTTGAAAGTATTCAGAACATAGGCATTGGCTTAGATCGGGAGAGGCTTTATGAGCTTGAGAAACAAGCTCAAAGGAGAAGTTGTGAGGATGATATTATGAGATACAAAACAGTAAAAAGTCTTAGGGACCAAATATTGGCTAGTTCAAGGGTAGGACCTTTGAGAGAAGACTATGGTAGTCCAACTAGGCAATGGAGGCAGGCTTGGCCTTCACGTGATCCTTGCAATACAATCCAGGAGAAACCAACTACACTGCAGGGAAGTGGTTTGACCTCAAGGCTAGCAAAATCCAGAGGGGAAGGCCAGTCCGTAAGAAGATCAAAAAAGTGAGTTTTCCTTTCCATATTTAGTGTTTTCGTGGGTGTTGCTTAAATTTGCAGTTGTGGTTCTGCAACACTGGGTATAGCTCTAAGTAATATCCCAGGTTGAGATTAGAATCAAAGGTTTAAATTTTGTTGATGTTTGTTTCTTGTATGTATATCACCAAAAGCTGCTCTAGTTGAGCAAGAGATCTGTGACCATTATGTAAGATAGTTGTCATGATTGGTGTGAAGTTTTTGCTGTTACAAAACTCTCATATGTATGCGAGAAAATACTCTTTCTGGTTTGTTTTTGCTCTCTACATTTTAGTGTTACACATCTGCATTTTTCCCTATAGTGGGTTTTGTCCTCTGGTTTTCCCTATAGTTACGCTCACTTGATTCAGTTTCACACTCGATAACTACCTTCCAGATAGGTGCCACGGACACATGACACAATACCAATACTGAGAGCCATGGACACGTGACAGGTAGTGGACACATATTTCTACCCAAAAATGAGACACACAAATTTCTAAAAGGTAGAGGACTCAAGTCACACAACACAACACGTTAGATAAGACTTTGCACGTTTAAGAGGATTCCACCCAGGCTTCCCTTCAAAACTTTTCAATAACTCAGATTCCTACATCAAGGGATCAAAAGAGATACTCCCTCCGTCCCGCAAAGTTTGACACTTTTGGGAATTCCAACTTTTTTTTTTAAGAGAAAAAAATTGATGTACACTTGAAATGCAATCTTTCCAATATTACCATTGTACTTTCACAAGTATTTGAAGATTTCAAATTTGGTTCCGAAAATTATGTTTTGGCACTAGAACCTGTCAGCTTTTGCCTTCAATTGATGTACTTCAATTGATTACTTTGCACTTTGCAGAGACGTGGTGGCAAACTACGCACTATGTATAATGGAAAGTGTACTTTTCTCTACTTGAATTGATTGTTGTCTAATTTGCAAAAGAAAAGGGTAAAATGGGAAGTTCACTAAGATTTCCTATTGACTTTTCAATTTAGACAAATATTATGAGACAAGCAAAAGTACAAAAGTGTCCAACTTTTTGAGACGGAGGGAGTATTTATGTAGGAACCACAAAGCTAAAAATTTTCAAGGGGAGGATAAACTGGGATAACCTATTGGGACGGCTGCCAATGAGATGAAGTCAACTTGGGCGGTGGATGGAAGGATAAGAAGAGATTGTCCACATGAAAAAAAAAAGTCAGACACTTTTGATTTGAGTGTCAAACATGTGTTTGTTGTGTCCAAAGAGTATTCCTATCGGACACTGGTACACAAACTCTGACGACTTTTCTGTGCCTCTTATTGCATGTGTCTAAGAATCGGATCTCCTAGATCCCCTTAATTTAGGATATAGCTATGTTTGTCCGAAAAGTATGTAGTACATGGACAACTTCTGGAATGCATAGTTTGTTATTTCAAAGATATAAGGACCATTTTAGAAGTAATAGGGAGGTTTCAATATTTGTTGAAACCTTCAAAAATGTTGGTGTTACTTCAATTGATTACTCTGCACTCTGCAGAGACGTGGTGGCAAACTATGCATTATGTGTAATGAAAGTGTACTTTTCTCTACTTGAATTGATTGTTGTCTAATGTGCAAAATAAAAGGGTAAAATGGAAAGTTCACCAAGATTTTCTATTGACTTTTCAAACTAGACAAATATTATGAGACAAGCAAAAGCAAAAAAGTGTCCAACTTTTTTAGACGGAGAGTATTTATGTAGGAACTACAAAGCTAAAAAATTTCAAAGGGAGGAATCTTCTTGAACTGGGAATGTTACTATTGAGACGGCTCTCAATGAGATGAAGTCAACTTGGGCGGTGGATAGAAGGAGAAGAGATTGCCCACATGAAAAAAAAAAAGTAAGACACTTTTGATTTGAGTGTCAAACATGTGTTCGTTGTGTCCAAAGAGTTATTCTTGTCAGACGCTAAACATGTGTTTGTTGTGTCCAAAGAGTTATTCCTGTCGGACGCTGATACACAAACTCTGACGACTTTTCTGTGCCTCTCATTGCATGTGTCCAAGAATCGGATCTCCTAGATCCCCTTAATTTAGGATATAGTTATGTTTGTCCGAAACGTATGTAGTACATGGACAAGTTCTGGAATGCATAGTTTGTTATTTCAAAGATATAAGGACCATTTTAGAAGTTATAGGGAGGTTTCAATATTTGTTGAAAACCTTCAAAAACGTTGGTGTACTGATTCCTAGCTGGCTGTCATTCATTCATGTTGTTGTTCTAGTGGAATGGCTGTGCGTTTTATTGCGACATGGTGTCATTAACCAATAAGTAACCCAAATTTTGCTGGTTATCTGGGCGACTCCTACATATCTGAGATTTCTACTCCATCTGTCCCTTTTTTAAAGTCCAGTATTCCATTTTGGGCCGTTCCTTAATAAGTGTCCATTTTGTAAAGTTAGTGGGTAAAAGTTGGTACATTTTTCATTTTGCCCCTAAAAGTAGATTCCATTTCGAAAAATTAGTGAGTAAAAATGTAATGATGATGTCTCCATAGAGGGTAAGTAGGGAAAGTGGAGGTAAAAGTTGATGTGGAATGTGTAATGATGATGTTTTCTTAATAAGTTGGAGTTACGAAGCGGGACACTTAAAAATGGACGGAGGGAGTAGTATTTTTGGACACCATGTAGGATAGAGAAATTGTTGCATCCAGTGCTTTAATGTTCTGTCCCCATGGCTTTGCAGAGTTATGTTTGCATTTTCATCTGACTTAAATCTCTTGCTTCCTTTTTTTCAGAATAGTGTTCCTGTATAACAAGTTTTCTTATTTCAATTTGCTTCTTTATATCACCGGAGTTTGGTGTTCTAGTCTAGCTTATGCACACTTTTTGGTCCAACAAAGTTCCACATGGGTTCATGTGTTATAGTGTTTCGAATCCTCCATCTCACTTTCTGCGCTTTTAGAATTTTATCGCATGCAAGCCCTTTATTGTATCTCCCTTTCGCATAGGCCCTGGCGCGTGGACTCATGCTGATGTGGATATATATTATAACCTTTTGTATTACAAACTTTAAAATGCAATATTTTTTATTCTATATATCCATTTTTTTTTGTAAAATTTATATTTTTAGAATCTACTCGACGAGGCTATCAAATAAGACCCATATTGGATATGAAATTATGTGTAGAAATATTTTATAGGGTGTGAATTGTCTGTTATAGAGGGTGTGAATTTCTGTATATGGGCGTGAATTGTATATAATAGGGGTGTAAATTGTCTGTTATTGAGGGTGTGAATTGTTTTGTATATTTTGCTTGTGAACTCTCTCTTAATGGGAGTGTGACTTGTTGTATATGAGTGTAAATTATTACGTATAGTAGAGGACACAAATTTTATGTATAGAGACGTAAATTGTGTATAATATGAGTTTAAGGCGGTGTGAATTATCTGTTATAGGGGGTGTAATTGTGTGATATAGGAGGTGTGAATTGTCTGTTATAGGGGAGTGCAAATTGTTAAATTGTGTATAAGAGGGGGTGCAAATTGTCTATTATAGGAGGGTATGAATTGTTGTATATGGGTGTAAATTGTGTATAAGAGGATATGTGAATTGTCTCTTATAGGGGTGTAAATTCAGCATTTGAGGGGTGTGAATTCTTTTCCTTTGGGGGGTGTGAATTAGCCAAATTGTCCAGAGGAGGGTGTGAATTCTTCATTAAGGGATATAAAATAACTTTTTTTACGCGTACATAATTTCATATTCAAAATGGATCTTGTTTGAAAAATGTCATTGAGTAAATTTCAGATTTTTTTTTTTCAAAATCAGATATGCACAACACTGTTGTAATTATTTAAAGTTTTAGCTATATATGAATTGAGCACCACAATCTAATGTTCGATCCGCATAGGATAATTCCTAATGTTAGTGTGTACATTGGGAAAAAAAGGGTCTAGAAGGAAGTGCAGTGTTGTGGAGAGGGCTTGGATGGGTATAATGTTTTGTAACTTTTTGCATTACAAAGTTTAATATTCAATATCTATTATTATATATATTAAATTTTTTAAATTTAGATTTTTAGAACATACTCAACGAGATTTATCAAACAAGACCCATATTGAATACAAAATTATGTGGAGGAAAAAAATAATTTTGGAGGGTGTGAATTATTTGATATAGGGGAGTGTGAATTATGTAAATATGGACAGTGAATTGTATATAATAAGGGTAATGATAATACCGAAACTATTTTTATTGGTGCCAAAACTCCAATACATAAAAATTATGTACACTGCACAAGATTTAAGTTTTTTGTGCACTACAATTTTGGTACAAAAAAAAAAAAAACAGTTTTGGCATTATCATTTCTCTATAATAATGGGTGTAAATTATCTATTATAGGGGTGTGAGAATTGTGTATTTTTTAGGTATGAATTATCTGTTATAGAAGGTGTGAATCGTTGAATAGAGGTATGAATTGTGTGCAAAAGGAGTTTAAGGGGTGTGAATTCTCTTTTATAGGAGTGTAAATGGTTGTTTAAGGGTTAATTGTGTATAATAGAGGGTGTGAATTGTCTGTTATAAGGGGTGTGAGTCGTGTATAATAGGGGGTGTGAATTCTGTATTTTATGGTTTGAATTGTGTCATTAAGGGTGTAAATTGCACAAAAGGAGTTTTAAGAGATTTTAGGGGTGTGAATTGTTTGTTACAGGGGGTGTGAATTGTGTATAACAAGGGTGTGAATTGTGCACAACATGAGTTTAAATGAGTGTGAATTGTTTGTTATAAGGGGTCTGAATTGTGTATAACAGGTGGTGTGAATTGACTATTATAGGGAGTGTGAATTCTGCATTATGGGAAGTAAACTGTGTATCTTGGGGTGTGAGTTGGGTAGAGGAGGTGTGAACTCTGCATTTGAGGGTGTGAATATTATTTTATTTTATTTTGGAGGGTGTGAATTCCTAATTAAAGAGTATAAAATTACTTTTTTCTTATGTGTACACAATTTCATATTCAAAATGGATCTTGTTTGAAAGATCTCATCGAGTTGGTTTCAAAAATATTTTCTTAAATTGGATATGCACACCGATAGTTATACTCCCTCCGTCTCTTTTTAAGTGTTCACTATGTTTTTGTGTGCCATTTTCAATAGCTTATATATCTCTTGACATATATTATGTTTTTTGTTTTTAAAATTATTGTCTTATAAAAATAATTGAGATCTATAAAAAATGATTCATATTGCATATTTTAAAAAATATACATTGAGAGATATAAGAAATTAAAAATAGCATGCAAAACCGTAGTGAACACTTAAAAGGGTCGAAGGGAGTAATTGGTTAAAGTTTTAACTATATATGGTTTTTTTTTTGAAACGGAACAATATATATATCACTCAGCAAAGTGCGGACCTCCCCTTTTCCGATCGAATTTCGATGATTCGAGCCGCTCAATGTGATAAGAACGTGATTTTAAGAGTCCCCGCGAGAAATCAGCAAAAAAAAGAAGACCGGGACGGGTTTCATTCAAGCAGTTTTTATTAAACGGTTCAAAAAAATTGCTCGAATGGAGCCCTTCCGAGTCATTTTTTTGTCGATTTCTTGCAGGTACACTTAAAATCACGTTCTGAACACATTGAGTGGCTTGGATCATCGAAATTCGATCAGGAAAGGGAACGTCCGCACTTTAACACAATGCGGACACCCTTAGGTGAAGATTTGTGTGTGTGTGTGTATATATATATATATATATGAAAAAACTATACGGATCAAGCCCTTCTTGATATTTTTTTTGCCCATTTCTCGCGAGTACCCTTAAAATCAAGTTTTAAACACATTGAACGGTTCGGATCATCAAAATTTAATCGAGAAATGACAGGTACGGACCGTAAGATGGTGTGGACTTGAACCGGACTGTATATATATACCAGGTACATCGTGACGTGCAAGGCATGTCCGTCATGCACGTTGAATTGAATAGTGTTGAATATTTTTGAAAGCGTAGGCCGCATAAGTTTGATGAACTATACAATACATAAACTGGCTTTGATTTGGGAGTGTTGTTTAATGCTTTTGCTATCCTTTACATCTCTATAACTGATATTTCTGTGGCTGCATACTGCTATTGATGGATTACTGTAAATGGTTGAAGCTTTAAAATTGCTCTCTTATGAAAGCATTCAATTCTTATGGTTAATACATAATTTCTCATTGTTCAAACTAACCAATCCTCAATCTAGGAGTCCCATTTTTTCTTCTCCAATGGTCATGCCAAAACTCCACTCTCATTGGATGTTCTCATTGTGCAAAGATACGCATTTCTCAAACTATTTAAGGGAAATAAGCAAATCACATTTCGAACATACAATTTTACTTCTACACGATTCAGGTCATCTGATTTCCCAACTAAATATGTTCTGATGACCAAATTGAAACTTCCAAAGAAAGTTTTTCTCATTCACAAACACAATCAGAATTTTCCATCCCATTTACCATTTCCTCACTATGTGTGTAGCTTTTAGTAGTATATACAATTAGCAAGTAAGTAAAGAAGTAGAGGCTTTTACTTTTACCTACTGGCATCAGGAGGTATGCCCGAAACGCCGCGATTGATGAGAACCGCCAATAGAGAGACGCTGCCCACGTAGTTGGCAAGCTCTGCACAACGATGTTGTTTCTTGATACCAAGTCAGCCACCCATTCCCTTCTCAGCTTCGGTCCTCTGTAAAAGCTAAACGTTATATCTCAACGCTATTATAAGGTGCTGAAGGTAAAGCTCTTAAGCTGCAAATAGCTGTTGGTGCAGAATGCCAACACAGAAATTTTAGCGACTCTGATCCTCTTCATACCACAAGCCAAAACGCCACCACTAACACAAGAGAGATACAAAATTTCACCAGTTGCCAACTATTCTTTATTAAGACCTCTGACAATTACGTACAAAGCAAAGTCATAAGGGTATACTCCTGCGTATAATCCCATGGAAGATATTAGGGAAATAAGGAATATGAATACGAAGACACAATCTGTACAAGGTTAGGAAGGAAGCAGGAATGTGAAGCCATGAAACTTAGCATGGAAACTTATAACTTAATGCAATAGGAATAACGAAATTGCTGTTTCTGCTTGTAATATAGTTCTGAACACGTTCTATGAAGAATGCCATAAGCCTTACGTACCACAAATTGCTTTCACGAGCTTTATATAAGTTCAAGGAATTAGCTTATTAGTTTTACCCTCAGACAACACGGCTTCGTTTTCTAGAGCATAAAATCTTACTCCCTCCGTCCCTTTATTACAGTCCAGTATTCCATTTTGGGCTGTCCCTTAATAAGTGTTCATTTTGTAAAGTTAGTGGGTAAAAATTGGTGAATTGTCTATTTTATCCCTAAAAGTAGATTCTATTTTAAAAAGTTAGTGAGTAAAAGTGTAATGATGATGGGTAAGTAGGGAAAGTGGAGGAAAAAGTTGATGTGAAAGGTATAATGATGATGTCTTTTTAATAAGTTGGAGTTACGAAGCAGGAGATTTAAAAAGGGACGGAGGGAGTATGTGTTTACCCTTTATTAATGATCTCAAAAAGAAGGCAAAGAACAAGCTTACATGTTGTCCCTTTATTAATGAACTAAAAACAAATTCAGTAGTACTAAAAGGTCAAAACCACAACTTCTCATGCATTTCTTTGGCCTTCTCCTTCATTTTTTTTTGATAGAAGCCTTCAAGGACATTTGATGATTGTTAAGGCCAGGAATGATCTGGATTAGTTCTTTAACTTTAGCTTCTACATCCTGAACAAGTGGCAGTTTCTTTTCTCTTAATTCATTCTACAAAGCAATCTCTGCATTCAGCTGCAAAACTGATAAATATGTAAATCACATACAAATTTTAATCATCTACTGAATAATTTAAATTGAGCAGTTTGAATCCTCCTAGATACCTGTGAAAATCTCTCTCAACTTGTCATAAGGGATGGAGCCCATGTCAAAAATAGGGAACTCATCCCCCTCTTCCCAAGCAAGAACTCCAAAGCCCTTAGGTGGGTGAATAGGACAGGGTCACAAGGAAAAGGAGCACCCCCTATCGTAATTCCCATTAGAAAGGCAAAGTCACTAGGACTCATCGTCATCTCCCCAACCCCAGGAAAGTGAAAAGTATTGGTGGTATCTTACCACCACTCGGTAAGTGCTGTCAAGTGCAACCTATTCGTCTTTTTCAACTCCAAAGTCCGATATGTACAAACAGGCCAAAACTAGCCCTGTTAACCAACCTCCTGACCCGCTCGAGCACCATCCTGTACCATCCTTGTCCAAAGCAGAAGAGAGAAGTACTCCTGTAGAGACCCGTATTTTCTTTAATTATTGAAATATTTATCAAAGGGCTAAATTAGAAAATGTGGTTTATTAGGTGATTATTTGGATTGAGGACTAAAGTGGAAGAATTAAGACTCGAGGAAGTGTGGGTGTGATAAAAAGATACATGAGTATATATAGTAGAGGTGTGTAGTAGGGGATCATTTCATCTCCTCCTTTCTCTCTCTCCCTCACGTCTCCTCTCTCTCTCTCTAGCAGACCATCTCTCTCTCTCTCCTCTCCTCACTCAAAATCTCACTCAAATACCACAAAACTTTCCAGAATCAACCTCCTTCCGGCCTTCCATTCGCGTCCTTGAGCTTGGGAATCCTTGGGGCGAGCTAGAATCGAAGTTTCGGAGTTCAAAGAGGTTAGGGCTCGTTCAAGTCGCTTGAATCTCAGCCATTGTTGCGAGGTAGGGACTTCTTTACCTCTTTTATGTGTATTTATGTTGATTTGGTGAAAGAATCGTGCTTTGATCATCCCCCTTTGGTGCTTTGAAAGTCTGTCAAAACTGCAGAAAATTGCCTCGGAACAGCGTGGTATCGATACCCAAACAAGGGGTATCGATACCCCTTTCATTCCTGGAAATCCGCAGCCAGGTATCGATACCCACATTAGGGGTATCGATACCCCTTCTCTCTCTGGACAGATTTGGTCTTGTTTTGTGTTCCCTCGATCGTTTCGACCCTCGATCACTTCTAAATCCTTTCGGACACTTCCAAACCTATTCTTTGCATGTTCAATTGACTTCCTACGAATAATTGAGGTTGTCCTTGATCTGTTGGCCCCCCCCCGTTAGTATGGATTGAATAATAGTTTACTTGGTTAAAATGTCAATAAGATGCAACTTGTGATTGATTGATTATTTATGAACGTTTGTGGCGTATTTGTGATATAGTTGGCATGTCGTAACATATCTCATGTATGAATGTGTTCTTGGGAAGGTCTTAACTTGTATATTGAGTGAGAAAATAGTTGTTTGAGTCGGAGGTTGACATAGGAATTCTCGTAACGCAAGAGGTGGTAATACGAAGACTTAGACGGTCTCGTAACGCAAGGGGTGGTAATACGGTGACCTGAGTCGTTAGGGATCACCATGACGCAAGGGGTGCTAACACAGTAATCCTCGTGGTGTTATACGGTAACGCAAGGGGTGGAAATATCGATGGAGGGGATTGGCGATAGTGAGTCGTGTCGAGGTTACTTGAGTTGTTTGACACCGTGTGAACTTGGCGGCACGTTGTGCTATTGGCATGTATTAGAGTGATTATATTGAACGTTGGAATACCCTTAAGTGAATTGTTTTCCATCGATTGAGTTGTACCTTTTTGTCTTCATCTCACTTGCACTTTTCATCATATTTACATATAGAATTGGTAAATGTTTTCTTACTGGGCTAGTGTAGCTCAACCTAATCTTTCTTTTCAGGACAAAGTGCTGGACAATAGCTCGCATGCCGTGTGTGCTTGGAAATGAAAGAGTTTTTGGAAGCTAACCTCTTTTAGTTACTTAAGCATCTTTGTAATGACTCTCTTGACAGAGATGTATATGTAACTTATCTTCTTAATCCTTTGACTAAACGTTTGTAACATGTGTATCAAAGTTAATTTGGCCCGTGGTGCCAAGGTTGTAATTCTCTAAACTTGGGGACTTATTTGTAAAGTTAAACATGTGGGAAATCTTTTGGGTACTATTTATGTTACGCGAGGTTCTTTTGATTGAAAAAGATTATATAATTATGTTGAAAATCGAGGGCGTGACAACTTCATTTTAGAATGCATACAAAAAATTGAACGAAACACGAGAAAAACGATTTAAGACTAGGGGCAATTAGCATCTACGTGCCTACGTCCTTTAATTTTAGAAGAGATGAAACTATGGGTAACCTAGGTTTGCATATTCACAAGTTTTTCAACCCCCGTCAACGTGAGTTAGCGGTTGCATTTTAAACAAAGGTATATCTATTTTTAGCACTTCAGGGATCCCGGTCATCAGCCAATTCCTCGCTTATCATTTTTCTCTATATACAAACTAGTAGCAAATCCATACTATGCACAGGAATCACATCAAAAAGAAATAGGAGTTTTTTTTTTTTTTTTGATAGGCACAAAAAGAATAGTATTAATATAAACTTTGATTACTTTCAACCATAGAAGAGTTTTTATTTCTTTGATTGTTATGTAAAATGCATAAAAATGTTGAAATTTCGCCTTTTTATATAATGACGTTAGAGCAGTTGAGTTCACATGAATGTATATTGCTACTCATAATTTTAAAAGCACGTTATCATATTGCCTAACAATAAGTATTTTACTTTCAAAAACTGCAATACATGCATGATTCTGCATGTTTAAACTAAAGTACATCTATTTTTGAAGAATATAAGAGCCTCGATAGAATTTTTGGTTATTTTAATCGAGATTAGTTAATTTAGAACGTTTGAATAGTTTAGAATGAGATCATGTTATGTATAAGCAGTGCAGGAGCTACCTTGGGGTCCGGGGGGGCCTCCCTCCAAGCCCCCGAGTTTTAAAATTTTTATTTTGTATATACCTAATTTTGAATATTATTGATAGTTATTCGTGTATAGCTATTTATAATCTTAGTAATTTTTGTTTGATTTGATAAAAAATTGGTTATTTTTCATTCTCATTTCTCAAGTTTTTTTTCATAAATAAAAAATAATCACGTGACTGTTGAAGTTGCCTAAAGAAAAAAATAAAATAATTGGTATATTTTAACTGCATTAGGCTAGAATCGTTTTAATATACAAATGTAATTAATATATTGAAAAATAAAATTTTTATGATATAATAAGTATACGTTCCGAAAAAAATACGTTTACTACTCTGGCCTCCTTCGGATCAAAATCCTGGCTTTGCCACTATGTATAAGTGCATTTCGTTCTCTCTTAAAATTAGCTTGTACTATATGATTCAAGTTGGGTAAATAAACGAAAAGTAAGTTTCTCTTGTTCATTTGTATAGCTACTAATGATATTGTACATGTGGATCGAGGTTTCTCTTCTACCCGGAATCAGTTGAGATTCAGGCAAAATATTAGATGAAAATAATATAAAGAATTGTTGTAAGGTCCATTATAGGATTTTGTAACATGTCAAGTCCACCTCATATTTTCAAAACATCTCTAATCCAGTCCATTACTTTTTTTAAAGCATCAGGTCCACTTCAATTTTTGATGGGACAAAATTGTCCCTTCTTTAAACTGTACACGACCTCCACCTCCACAACCACTCCCACTCCACCACCACCACCACCGCCGCCGCCACCACCACGCCTCCACCACCACCACCACCACCACCACAACGCCACCACCACCATGCCCCCACCACCACCTCAACCACCACGCCGCCACCGCCACCATCACCATAATGCCGCAACCTCCACAACAATTACCACCATCACAACCATCACCACTCCACCAACACCACCGCCACCACCACCTCCACCACCTCTCCGCCCCCACCACCACCTCCACCACCACCACATCACCACCATCGCTCCACCACCACCACGCCCCCACCAAAACCTCCACCACCACCACCACTCCACCGCCACCGCCACCACCACCTCCCCGCCCCCACCACCACCACCATCCCCACCACGCCACCACCACCGCTCCACCACCCCTACCCCTTCCACCACCACGCCCCAAACACCACCACCACAACGCCGCCACCACAACCACTCCACCACCACCACCACCACCCCTACCACCTCCACCACCACGCCGCCCCCCACCACCAACGTCGCCGCCAGCACCACCACCACGCCCCCCACCACCTCCACCATAACCACCACCACGCTCCCACCACTACCTAAACCACCACGCCGCCACCACCACTACCACTACTACCACAATGCCGCAACCTCAACCATAATTACCAACTCCCCGCCCCCACCACCACCTCCACCACCACCACACCCGCCTCTACCACCGCCTCCACCACCACTCCACCTCCCCGCCACCACCACCACCATCACCACCACGCCACCACCACCGCTCCACCATCCCCACCACTCCCCCAACACCACCACCATAACGCCGCCACCACAAACACTCTACCACCACCATCGCCACCCCGCCCCCACCTCCACCACCACCACGCCCCCACTACCACCACCACCACCACTCCACCACCACCACCGCCGCCACCACCACCACCACGCCCCCATCACCACCTCCACCATAACCACCAAAAGGCCACCACCACCACCACGCTCCCACCACCACCTCCACCATAACCACCACAAGGCCACCACCACCACCACCACCATAATGCCGCAACCTCAACCACAATTACCACTTCCCCGCCCCCACCACCACCACCACCACGCCACCACCGCTCCACCACCCCTACCACCTCCACCACCACGCCCCCAACACCACCACTACCACCACCACGCCACCACCACCACCACAATGCCGCCGCCACCACAACCATTCCACCACCACCACCCTGCCCCCCCACCACCACCGCTCCACCACCCATACCACCTCCACCACCACGCCACCATCACCACAACCACAACGCCACCACCATCACCGTTCCACCACCCATACCACCTCCACCACCATACCACCATAACCACCACCACCACCACAATGACAACTAACGTAAGAGAAAATTTATACTGCAAATTTATTAAATGAACACCAATGCCAGAGAAAATTTAGACTGCAAATTTGCACTTTTAGACTGCAAATAAAGGCACTTTTGAAAACTTTGTAGTCTAAAAGTGCAAATTTACAGTCTATATAGAAATTTAGATAGCAAATTATTAAATGAACACTAACGCCTATGAGAATTTTGACTGCAAATTTGTACTTTTAGACTGCAAATAAAGGCAGTTTTGTAAATTTTGCAGTCTAAAAGAGCAAATTTGCAGTCTACAGACAAATTTAGACTGTAAATTATTAATTGAACACTAATGTCGATGAGAATTTAGACTGCAAATTTGCATTTTTAGATTGTAAATTTACACTTTTAGACTACAAATTTGTTAAATGAACACAAATACCAGAGAAAATTTAGACTGTAAATTGGCACTTTTAGACTGCAAATAAAGACACTTTTGTAAACTTTGCTGTTTAAAAGTACAAATTTACAGTCTATACACAAATTTAGACTGCAAATTATTAAATGAACACTAACGCAAATGAGAATTTAGAATGCAAATTTACACTTATAGATTGTAAATTTGTTAAATGAACACAAATGCCAGAGAAAATTTAGAATGCAAATTTGTACTTTTAGACTGCAAATAAAGACGCTTTTATAAACTTTACAGTTTAAAAATGCAAATTTGCAGTCTACACACAAATTTAGACTGCGAATTATTAAATAAATACTAACGCCAATGAGATTTTAGACTGCAAATTTGCACTTTTAGACTGTAAATTTGTTAATTGAACACCAACGCCAGAGAAAATTTAGAGTGCAAATTTGCACTTTTAGACTGCAAATAAAGAAACTTTTGTAAATTTTGCAGTCTAAAAGTACAAATTTATAGTATACACACAAATTTAGACTGCAAATTGTTAAATGAACACCAACGCCAGTGAAAATTTAGACTGCAAATTTTCACTTTTAGACTACAAATAAAAGCACTTTTATAAACTTTGCAGTCTAAAAGTGCAAATTTGCAATTTGCAATCTACACATAAATTTAGACTGCAAATTATTAAATGAACACTAACGCCAATGAGAATTTAGAATGCAAATTTGCACTTTTAGACTGTAAATTTGTTAAATGAACACCAACGCCAGAGAAAATTTTGAATGCAAATTTGCACTTTTAGACTGCAAATAAATGTACTTTTATAAACTCTGCAGACTACAAAACTGCAAATTTGCAGTCTACACACAAATTTAGACTACAAATTATTAAATGAATACTAACGCTAATGAGAATTTAGACTGCAAATTTGCCCTTTTAGACTGCAAATTTACACTTTTAGACTGTAAATTTGTTAAATAAGCACCAACGCCATAGAAAATTTAGACTGCAAATTTGCAAATAAAGACATTTTTGTAAACTTTGCAGTCTCAAAGTGCAAATTTGCAATCTACTCATAAATTTAGACTACAAATTATTAAATAAACACTAACGCCAATGAGAATTTAGACTGCAAATTTGTACTTTTAGACTGCAAATTTGTACTTTTAGACTGCAAATAAAGGCATTTTGTAAATTTTACAGTCTAAAAGTGCAAATTCGCAGTCTACACATAAATTTAGACTGCAAATTATTAAATGAACACTAATGTCAATGAGAATTTAGACTGCAAATTTGTATTTTTAGACTGCAAATTTGCACTTTTAGACTGCAAATTCGTTAAATGAACATCAACGGCAGAGAAAATTTAGACTGCAAATAAAGGCACTTTTGTAAATGAACACCATCCCTAAAGGGACTTTAATTTAGACTACAAATTTAGGCAATTTTGTAAATTTAGACTGTAAATTATTAAATGAATATTTTTGGACTGCAAATAAAGACATTTTTGTAAAATTTGAAGTCTAAAAGTGCGAATTTACAGTCTAAAAATGGTGGTGGTGGCGGCGGCGGTGTTGGAGTGGTGGTGGTGGTTGTGGTGGCGGTAGTGGTGGTGGCGGTGGCATGGTGGTGGTCATTGTGGTGGTGATGATGGTGGTGGCGTGGTGGTGATGGTGTTGGTTATGGTGGCGGCATGGTGGTGGTGATTGTGGTGGTGGTGGTGGAGGCGTGGTGGTGGCGGTGTTGGTGATGGTGGACTGGTGGTGGTGGTTGTGGTGGCGGTAGTGGTGGTGGCAGTGGCATGGTGGTGGTGATTGTGGTGGCGGTGATGGTGGTGGCGTGGTGGTGATTGTGGTGGCGGCGTGGTAATGGTGGCGGCGTTGTTGTGGTGGTGGTGGTGGTGGAGTGGTTGTGGTGACGACATGGTGGTGATGGTAATTGTGGTGGAGGTAGCGGCGTTGTGGTGGTGGTGGTAGCGGCAGCGGCGTGGTGGTGGGTGAAGGTGGCGGCGGCGACGACGACGTGGTGGTGGTGGTGCATTGGGGGTGGAGGTGGTGGTGGGGGCGTGGTGGTGGAGTGGTGGTGGCGGCGGCGGCGGCGGCGGCGGCGGCGTGGTGGTGGTCATTGTGGTGGTGGTGGTAGTTATGTAGTTGTAACAAGATCGAAAAAAATGAAAAAATACATCTTTTGTATTAGCCAAACAAGGCCCTTGTTTCTTTTGTATAGGGTATTTTTGCCATTGGAAATATTAGTGGACTAGAGGTGTTAAGAACTTTAGAAGTGGACTTAGTGGATTAGAAACATGCTACAATGGACCTATCAAAAATTCTCCCAAAATAATAAGAGCGCCTAATTGTGCATCTACGTCCTTTAATTTGGGTGTGTAGTTGGGTGTGGTGTTAGAATTATTGTTTAAGAAAAGGTATATTTATTTTTAGCACTTCGAGGGATCCCAGTTGTCAGCCAATCCCTCGCTTATCTTTGAACTTTGCAGGACGAAGTATCCCTTAGGCTCCGTTTATTTGTTTGGAATGTTTTGCAAAAAAGTTAATCCTAAAAATAGTAAATTAATGTGAAGTAAACAAAAATGAAATCTATTTTCTTGTGAGTGTTCATTTGATGAAGTATGAAGTAACAAAACTGAAATTTAAGTGTTCATTTGCCAGAAATAAGAAACTTAAGGGAAACTTAAGCTAAATATTTGGCCACCATATTTTCAGAAAACTAACACATGCGAATTGCTACCTTTGAATCATCATGCAACTCAAAATTTTGAATAAAGACAAATATAAGCCATAAAATCTATTAAAAAAATTTTGAGTTTCGATCACAATATTTTACTTTTTCAATTTATTTCATTAGAAGAACAAATAATCCATAAAAGTCCAACGCAAAACCAACAAATACAAATTTTTTTTTGAATAAAGATAACATATAATAAGCCAAATCAAACTAAAAGATATGTTATCAATCACCATGTAATACTATGAAAGCTTAAAAAATAAAGAGTTTTTTTTATGAAAACATTCCTCAAACTATCACCATTTTTTCTACTTCATCCTCAAACTATCAAAATTGTCTATTTCGTCCTCCAACTATTGCAGTCTATGTTGTCCTTTGTGCGGCTCCAATAAATCTGGCTCGCTTCCTCTGGGACTGCGGTTGGGATGAGAGTGGTTCCTAGCTTCCATCTAGCCTGGACAAGGAAGCACGACAAAAGACCACACCGGAGGAGCTACGGAATGGCCCTTCGGAGTGTGGATGAGAAAATGTGCAGAGCAAGAAGGAAACTACTAGGGTTTGAGTGGGGGAGAAGCATGTGTACCTCTTTAGGGTTGTCATCGAGGGGTATTTATAGAGGTCTCCTTGCTTGCTCTCCAAGTTTGCACATATGCCTCACACGCATCAGCTAACATCACCCGTGGCGTAGCGAATAAGACAGTTAGTGTGAACTGGCACCCCATGTGCGCTCATCATTATCCTTCAACGTAATGAGGCGGTTACTCATATGAGCATGTGCTGGCATTCCAGAGTAATGCCGATGTCACGCCCTCGATTTTTAACATAAATATAAATGAATTCCATAAATAAAACCTCACAATAACCATACGATACCCCAAAAGAGTTTAACATTCCTACTTCCATAATTGTACCTCCACATCCAAGAGTTTCAAAAGATTACATCATTGGCTCCAAGCCCAAAATAACATTACTACCGAGTATTCAAGAGAGTTAAGAGTTACAATATTCCATGGTCAAAGATTTACAATTAGAGTTACAAATACATCTTCTAAAAGAGATTTACAAAGATGACTAAGTAACTCCTCTATGTTAGATTTCAAAATAATGTCCACACCCAAGGATGCGAGCTACTACCCCAGGTTAGTACCTGAAAATGATGTAAGGTTTGAGGTACACTAGCCCAGGAGAAAATTCTACACTAACATTATATGCAAATAAAATGCTAGGATGATCTCAAGATAGGAACATGAACAAGGATCACAGGATAATCAACAATCTTAGTTCAATAAGCTCAAACAACCACTTAACAAGCATCGAGCAACTCAAACTAGAACCATTTCCATCATTTATGTGTCCAAAGTCCTTTCATCATATGTGTCATGAGCCGAAACTCCTGCTGGGCCAATTAAGGGATCCCGATACCCCTTGCCAGACACCATACCCATTGGTAGGTCTTGAATGCAACCAATATGAGCTTTTGCTCCTGTCGGGCCATTAAGGGATCCAGATACCCCCTGCCAGGCACCCACCCGTCGATGGGTTCAGAATGTTCTCGTTCTGTTAAAAGGTGTTCAAAAGTCATATCCTCGTATTGTGTCATTTCGATTCAACCGTGGTTCATATGGTAGTCAACGTCAAATTCTACCGAATGAGGGCAAGAAATGTAAAGACACTCCATGAACTCAACGAATACGATTAATCATGTTATGGGGTGATTTGGAGGTGCTTGGAACAAGTTAGAAGTGATCGGGGGTCAAAACGATGAAATATGGAACAAATGCAGCAAAACTGTCCATAGGGTCCTGGTATCGATACAACCAAAAAAGGTTGTATCGATACAACAATCAAATCAGAAGTTCTGAAATTACGGTATTGAAATGGTATCAATACAGCAAAAAGCTTGTATCGATACGGTGACGTTACGAGCAGCGATTCATCAGAATTTCATGGGTTCAACGACGACAACAACAACAACAACTATAGGCACGATTTCAAGGCAAGAAAACACTTCTTTCACATATATTGAGAGGTAGAATCCCTATTTCGAGTCAGCAAGCCCAAAACCTCAAGTAGAATGCGGAATGTAGGTTGATTGGTATGGGTTTTGAGTGAGTTGGGTGAATTTTGGAGAGAGAGCAAGAGAGAGTGAGAGAGCCGAGAGAGGGAGAAAGAGGCGTGCGAGATGGAGAGGAGAAAAATAATTCTCTACTCTCTCACCCTCCTATATATACTCACATATCCATAAATCACACTTGCATCCTTTCACAATCAATTCTATCACTTTAGCCCAAATCCCATAAACATCATTGTTTCATATTTCTATGTGAATAATCATGCACTTATAAAATATTAATATTGATAAAATAAATACGGGTCTCTACATTCTACCCTCCTTAAAGAAATTTTGTCCTCGAAATTTTCCATACCAAGACGAGCTAACACATACATCACACATGCATGCAACACTTATAGTCATCAATATCATGCAACATGTCAAACATCGTGATACCTAAATCTTAAACACGGTTCATTCCGGGAATAGGTGTGGATACTTCTCTTTAACTTCGTCCTCCCTTTCTCACGTCGACTCTTCTCTACCCTGGTTACTCCACAAGACTCGCACTAACGGTATCATCTTACCCCTCAAAACTTGATCACGCGAATCTAGGATACGTATTGGTTCCTGTAGACACCCCAATTTGGCCTAACGATTATTTCAAGTTCCACCTTGGGGACCATCTCGATGATGAATGGATACAATGATTGCTGATTGACTTCTCGTGAACCTTATGACTTTTGGTGAGTGCTTTTAGCCACATAGAGGACCCAATTTAGAGCCAAATAGCCTTTCAGACAGAAATACAACATCCTAGGAAAATACATCTATCAACCATAAGATTGATTCCTCGGCCACCGGATCCATTCTTCGGCCACTTGATCCATTCCTAGGCCGCCAGATCCATTCTTCGGCCACCAAATCCATTCTTCGGCCACCAGATCCATTCCTCGGTCGCTAGATCGTTTTTTTCTAGAATTCTGGAATGTTCTGTTATTCGTTTGATCGACGCACCAAACCCTAGCAGCCACAACACGATGCTTAGGGGCTACGAAAGGAGTTTCCATACAGAGTTCTTGACGCCCTAAACTACCTTTTTGATTCACGCCATTTGATTGGCCGGAGTGAGTCACCCCATGCCTATATAAAGAGGCCTTAGGGTTCCGAAATTAACATTCAATTCCTCCATCTCATACCTCCAAGCTTTGCAGAAATCATCTCGCATATCGTCTCTACAAAAGCCCTAAACCTTTGTGAGTAGCCGCATCCCGATCGATCAAACCCCGAAGTACAAACCCTAATCCTAGGGTTTCGAGAAGAAGATCAGTCAATCACCCTCAATCCGAAGCAATCAAGCACTGAGGGATCAAGGTGGTAGGTGTCACGCCCTCGATTTTCAACATAAATAATAAATCATTTCGATAAAAGATTCTCGCTTATCATAAGAAATACCCCAAAAGAATTTTCCACCAAATTAATTTACAAACAAAGTCTCCAAATTTAGTGAAATACAACCCTGGCACCACGGCCTAGATTAACAAATTGTACAAGTACGAACAAGTTTTCTCCAATACAAACAGTTTAGACAAAAGAAATTTCAAAGTTATTAGTTACAAAGTCCTACTTAACCAAGGTGTAATCATTACAAAGAAAAATCAAGTGACAAAAGAAGTTAGCTTCCAAAATGTCTTCCACATTGTGCACACGATGCTATGCAAGCTATTGCCCCGCATTTGAACCTGAAAAGAAGGATTTTGCTGAGCTACACTAGCCCAGTAGAGAAATCTTTACACAAGCTATATGAAAATGCGATGAGGTATGCACGTAGAATGAATGAGTTCCAAATAACGGATATAAGATACCAAAGGACACCACAATTAACCAACGAACTATGAATACGGAGCTCTATACGTCTTAAAGGCATCCTTAACCATTCATAAGTTAAACTAGGGATAGCATTAGGCACACATCAATCTAAATAGCTTCCAACAACTCACAAGCCAATTAAGGACTCCTCAAGAACACCACAAATCCTTCCTCATTTCTTATCACTCGTTATTCAGCCCATTTTCATAAAACATTCCTTTTTGGTTACCAAAACAATTTCGAGAAAACTCTCGACCTTTACGGGTCAAGCTCCGTTGATTCGAGCTTGAATAGCCGGAGTCCGTTGATTTGTGCCCAAATATCAGAAACCGTTGATTCGCTCAAGAATAGCCGGAGGATTTTCATAAAAATCCTTTTTCAAAAACCAAGTTCCTTCCTTTTTGAAAACTTTGATGAAATCAAGGTTTATTCGCTTTTTCAACAGTTACAATCTTAGGCACATCACAGCCCAAACAACAACGACAACTTCCACAATCAATCATAACTTCTTTCATCAGGAGAGACATTCAACTGTAATCCCACACCTTGCGTTACAGGGAATTCTCTCCTTCTACTCGGGTTTCCGTTCTCACCACACCTTGCGTAACGGGCCCTCTAGAGTCACCGCATTTCCACACCTTGCGTTGCAGGACCCTCAAATCACAATTATCAACTCATACATACACACAAGCAATACCAATCCAGATTCAAAAGATAATATTTATCAAGTTCGCATTCTTTCATTTATCAACACTCAAAGGATTACAAACTTATAAACACACTCCATTGTACATTGACACCTAGTTTAAGACCACGTTAGTCCTCTAAATCCATCACGACACCCTATGCCACATACCGAACTCACAAAGACTTCGCGATACACCACCGACTAGGTTCTAAACAGAAATCATATAGAACGAGTGCCAAAGGAACCAAGAGAGCTCAACAAGACAAGGCACGAGGATGCGAGTCCCAATACTACTCATCGGACCACTGGGCAAGCTCATGCCCACTCATAACACTCACCACATTACCCATTGTCCTCCACGGTACTCCTATTGATCTCGCGGTATGTTCTCCAGCCAACAATGCTAATATTATACTCTAACGAGTGCTAAGGGACACGATCGAATAACGAATCATCAGGACACAAGCAATCATACTCGAGAGTGACTTAAACATATCGTAATCAGGAGGGGAGTCATAGCACGGGACGAAAACAACTTAGGAATGGCCGACAAACATGGGCAGACTGACACACCTCTATTCGAATGGTCATAACTTTCAGTGTACTAAGAGTTCTAAGGTGATTCCGGTGGCAAATGAAAGCTGACTTCAAGACCTTCGAATCGACATAAAATTTGCATGAAACAGACATCGGACGAAGGAGTTATGACTGTTTAAAGTTGACTGAAACTCAAAAAACGGGAAGAAATTTCTGGATTCGATCGAGACACAAAACCCAACCTCAAGCTCGAAACAAAGCGCAATCTAGGCACATAAACATCACATAAACGCATAACAAGAGTAAGAAATCCCTACCACAATGGGTTTTGAGCAAAACCCTAAGTCCACCAAGTGGATTTTGCCCTAATCTTCCAAGAACAAGCTCCTCCCAAGTTTTGCTACAAGATCTAGGGTAAATGAAACCCAAAAACAAGATAAACAAGTAAGGATCAACAAGTGATTGAGAGGAGAGAGAGAAAAACGTGATTGAGAGCCTAAAAGTGTGAGTAAGAACACAAGACTTACCCATTGTTCACCAAATGCAAGAATCATGTGAATTTGAGGGAGAAAACCCTTGGATCTTGAAGATTTGAACTTAAAATCAAGGATCTTGGGTGAGATTGGAGTTGGGTAGGTGAGAGGGGGTTTCTAGATCTATTTTCGTGGCCAAATGGTGTGGAAAATGACAAAAAAGAGTATTTATAGTGGTCCAAAAAGCGTGCTGAAAAAGTGCAGAAAACAGAGCATGTACCGGTACGGGTAAAAGCTGTACCGGTTCATAAACCTTCAAACTGTCAGAAGACACAACTTCTGGACACCATGTACCGGTACGGGGAAAGATGTACCGGTTCATGCAGGGCAGAAAAAAGAATTTTTTTAACGGACACCGAAACGAACCTGACATGGTACCAACACTTCCAAACATCAATATAACCTCAAAATACAGTATTCCACATATTCAAACGATTAAAGTAAATGAAATAATTTACGAATCTCTACATTCTATCCTCCTTAAAGAAATTTCGCCCCGAAATTTAATAAACCAAGTCCAATCATTCCAAGTAACATATTAACATACTCCAATCGTATTGCTATCCATCATACACCAATTCAATAACCGTCAAAACCTATGGCAAAGGTTTGTATCAGTCAAACCACAACAAACCTGAGTGCATCTTTCTAACTTCATCCTTCCTTCCCATGTGAATTTGCACTAACGGCATCGGCTTACCTTTCGACACTTGACTTCACAAATTTAGGATATGTATCGGACTCTCACCATGGGACACGTCGGCTTCTAACCCATGTTCGGACCTTTCTAACTCATGCAAAAGATTCGGCTCTTACTTCTTTATTATCCGCATATATATATAACGCATCACAAATGCTCAAAAGTTTCGGCGGCACTTCCAAACGGTACGCGGTTTCTAAACTTCCATATACGATTATCTATCCAAGCATAAAATGATCTAGCTCTAAATGCGACCCGATAGTCCAATTGACTTCCCGAGACTTCCATCTAGAAGGAGCGGTGATCAAGCGCCTCTTCTAACTGGATTTCAACAGTTGTCGCCTGGGTATCCGAAAGACACACACGATACCCGACACTCACTCTATCTTTCTAACGGTGAACGCTTCCTTTTCCGCCCCAAACGAGACCAACTCCAACGTGGTGACACTTTATGAACACACAAGCTCCCTCTCGAAGGACTATAAATGACGATGGCAATCGGCGTAATCCTCTTGTCGTCCTCGTGCGAGTAGCAATCTTTAACAAATTTACCTTGCTCTATTCGGTCATTCTCTCCCAAATTTTCCAAAGGTCGATGGTGATTAGGTTTCATTATACTCCTCAATACTAAACTTAGCGTATCTAGAACACAAGCCAATTTCTCTAAAAGTTGAACCAAACTCTCGCACCGGGTTATATCACTCTAGATTATGAAAAGGATCCGATTATTATCTCCAATTAAATGAGCAAGCTCCGAGACTCAAACTACACCAATCAAGAATTTAAGGACTGGTAACAAGGCATCCGAAATTCAAAGAACACAAGGAACCTTTTAAGTAGCAAGGCAACAAACTCAAGCACTAAGGAAATTCAAGTCAACTAAGCAGGTCCAGGCTAACAAACAGATACAAGGCAGATACGGGCAATAATAGCAACAAGTTTGAATTTATCGATGCCAAAGAATTCGTATATCATAACGTATGTGATCATAGATTGGGTTTTATAGGCCTAAGCTGCAACAAAAGAACTTGCATAGGATAATAGTTACAAGCAAATGATGAAACTGGTAGTCACAACAAGGGGATTTAAGTTGACCAAGAAAAACTTTATCTCAAACAAGGTAACGCCAACAATAAGACTTCGGATAGAAAACGAGATGCATTCGTCATCATCAATAACAATTGAGTCATAGGATACTTTTGCCACAAGAATTTGACTGTTCCCAAGAAATTTCAAGGACGGTTTTGTGATAGTTACCCAAATGTCAAGAACTACAATAAGTCAACTGTACGATAGACTTACGGAAAACTAGGTTTCAATGCAATTCCAACTAGGTTTCAGTTAGGCCAATGAAAGAAGACAACAAGGAAGCAATTCTTACGAATTCACATTCTGAATATCATCTATTGTCACGAACACTACTAACCCTTTTCAAATCACATCAATTCTCGATATACGTAAACTACAGAGGCCCAAGATAACAGATTGATACGAGATGGCTAATGAATAAGTTGAATACCAAAAGAAAGATGATACCTCAAACGTTAACGTATTCTGAGAACTAAAGAGTAAGAGGAAGTGGTAGCTTAGCGGTGGAACTGCATCCGTTGTCGTTTAGGTGTACGTTTATGCCGCTGCACTGAGCTCGACTCTCCATGTACTCCGGATCCCCGAGAACAATTTCTCGCAAAGTGGCCAGGCTTGTGGCAAACATAACAAAGTCGATCAAGCTGTGAAGCTCCCTGATTCCCAGATAAAGTAGGCGGCCTAAGATTAGTCTGGTTTTGCGAAAGCTGATTTGGTTCCCTTTGCCTTTTCCTCTCACGACTTCGAAAATTTCCTAGCGACGTACTCACTCTAACGGTCGGTTGCCTTTGTGTATTCGGGAGTTGCGACTGGCTAACGATCTGTGGACAGTTTCTCGTGAAGTGGTCGAGTTTCCCACAAGTAAAACAAGATCTTGAACACCACGGACATTGAGCTCGAATATGACCGGATTGACCACAACGATGACACACAATCTGACGCTTGAGGAGAGCCCCCGGAGTCCCGGCATGAAAAGGCGGCTTAAGGCCTTGCTGGCCCTGAATAGAGTGACTTAGTCCCCACGGTTTCTTTCTTCCTGAATCCTGAACACTTCCAGAAGATGAGCTCGCGCTAACGACTCGATATCTAGTTCCCTCCAGAATCTCAACACCCTTCGCACAATCAATGATCTCAGGAAACAGTACCTCATCCCTAGTACGCTGGTCTACCTCATTCTCCCCGGATACGCTACGACCCTGGCAATCTTGATCCCCGGTCTCACCCCACCTAACTTCACGTCTCGATGACATCTTACTATGAAAACATACGGAAGAAGGTCATCAACATAAGTCACATTGCTACATGATGCAAGTACCTAACCTTTCCAACATGAACAACAACACAACGCCAACCTACCGTAACACAAATGTAATGCCACATTGATGCACAAACTCATTCATGCAAGCACACGCGTGTTTTGAAAACGGCTGCAACGATTTGTTTTGAACCCATGAGACTAAGAGTCTCCCCACGGTCTCAAAGTATTCAAACCTAATTGCTCTGATACCAATTTGTCACGCCCTCGATTTTCAACATAAATAATAAATCATTTCGATAAAAGATTCTCGCTTATCATAAGAAATACCCCAAAAGAATTTTCCACCAAATTAATTTACAAACAAAGTCTCCAAATTTAGTGAAATACAACCCTGGCACCACGGCCTAGATTAACAAATTGTACAAGTACGAACAAGTTTTCTCCAATACAAACAGTTTAGACAAAAGAAATTTCAAAGTTATTAGTTACAAAGTCCTACTTAACCAAGGTGTAATCATTACAAAGAAAAATCAAGTGACAAAAGAAGTTAGCTTCCAAAATGTCTTCCACATTGTGCACACGATGCTATGCAAGCTATTGCCCCGCATTTGAACCTGAAAAGAAGGATTTTGCTGAGCTACACTAGCCCAGTAGAGAAATCTTTACACAAGCTATATGAAAATGCGATGAGGTATGCACGTAGAATGAATGAGTTCCAAATAACGGATATAAGATACCAAAGGACACCACAATTAACCAACGAACTATGAATACGGAGCTCTATACGTCTTAAAGGCATCCTTAACCATTCATAAGTTAAACTAGGGATAGCATTAGGCACACATCAATCTAAATAGCTTCCAACAACTCACAAGCCAATTAAGGACTCCTCAAGAACACCACAAATCCTTCCTCATTTCTTATCACTCGTTATTCAGCCCATTTTCATAAAACATTCCTTTTTGGTTACCAAAACAATTTCGAGAAAACTCTCGACCTTTACGGGTCAAGCTCCGTTGATTCGAGCTTGAATAGCCGGAGTCCGTTGATTTGTGCCCAAATATCGGAAACCGTTGATTCGCTCAAGAATAGCCAGAGGATTTTCATAAAAATCCTTTTTCAAAAACCAAGTTCCTTCCTTTTTGAAAACTTTGATGAAATCAAGGTTTATTCGCTTTTTCAACAGTTACAATCTCAGGCACATCACAGCCCAAACAACAACGACAACTTCCACAATCAATCATAACTTCTTTCATCAGGAGAGACATTCAACTGTAATCCCACACCTTGCGTTACAGGGAATTCTCTCCTTCTACCCGGGTTTCCGTTCTCACCACACGTTGCGTAACGGGCCCTCTAGAGTCACCTCATTTCCACACCTTGCGTTGCAGGACCCTCAGATCACAATTATCAACTCATACATACACACAAGCAATACCAATCCAGATTCAAAAGATAACATTTATCAAGTTCGCATTCTTTCATTTATCAGCACTCAAAGGATTACAAACTTATAAACACACTCCATTGTACATTGACACCTAGTTTAAGACCACGTTAGTCCTCTAAATCCATCATGACACCCTATGCCACATACCGAACTCACAAAGACTTCGCGATACACCACCGACTAGGTTCTAAACAGAAATCATATAGAACGAGTGCCAAAGGAACCAAGAGAGCTCAACAAGACAAGGCACGAGGATGCGAGTCCCAATACTACTCATCGGACCACTGGGCAAGCTCATGCCCACTCATAACACTCACCACATTACCCATTGTCGTCCACGGTACTCCTATTGATCTCGCGGTATGTTCTCCAGCCAACAATGCTAATATTATACTCTAACGAGTGCTAAGGGACACGATCGAATAACGAATCATCAGGACACAAGCAATCATACTCGAGAGTGACTTAAACATATCATAATCAGGAGGGGAGTCATAGCACGGGACGAAAACAACTTAGGAATGGCCGACAAACATGGGCAGACTGACACACCTCTATTCGAATGGTCATAACTTTCAGTGTACTAAGAGTTCTAAGGTGATTCTGGTGGCAAATGAAAGCTGACTTCAAGACCTTCGAATCGACATAAAATTTGCATGAAACAGACATCGGACGAAGGAGTTATGATTGTTTAAAGTTGACTGAAACTCAGAAAACGGGAAGAAATTTCTGGATTCGATCGAGACACAAAACCCAACCTCAAGCTTGAAACAAAGCGCAATCTAGGCACATAAACATCACATAAACGCATAACAAGAGTAAGAAATCCCTACCACAATGGGTTTTGAGCAAAACCCTAAGTCCACCAAGTGGATTTTGCCCTAATCTTCCAAGAACAAGCTCCTCCCAAGTTTTGCTACAAGATCTAGGGTAAATGAAACCCAAAAACAAGATAAACAAGTAAGGATCAACAAGTGATTGAGAGGAGAGAGAGAAAAACGTGATTGAGAGCCTAAAAGTGTGAGTAAGAACACAAGACTTACCCATTGTTCACCAAATGCAAGAATCATGCGAATTTGAGGGAGAAAACCCTTGGATCTTGAAGATTTGAACTTAAAATCAAGGATCTTGGGTGAGATTGGAGTTGGGTAGGTGAGAGGGGGTTTCTAGATCTATTTTCGTGGCCAAATGGTGTGGAAAATGACAAAAAGGAGTATTTATAGTGGTCCAAAAAGCGTGCTGAAAAAGTGCAGAAAACAGAGCATGTACCGGTACGGGTAAAAGCTGTACCGGTTCATGAACCTTCAAACTGTCAGAAGACACAACTTCTGGACACCATGTACCGGTACGGGGAAAAGCTGTACCGGTTCATGCAGGGCAGAAAAAAGAATTTTTTTAACGGACACCGAAACGAACCTGACATGGTACCAACACTTCCAAACATCAATATAACCTCAAAATACAGTATTCCACATATTCAAACGATTAAAGTAAATGAAATAATTTACGAATCTCTACAGTAGGGCCCAGGGGCCTTTGGTTTGGTATATTTACAGTCTTTATATGTTAATCGTAGCACTTTGATTTTCTGTTAGTTATATTTTCTGGTTTGAGGAAGAACATCGGCTGGGACTTCGTTCCCTCGGCCGATACATTAAACCAGGAGGATCCCTCGGCCGTGACATCTATTCACCGGCCGTGGGATCCATCTCCCTGGGACAGCTTGTTTTATTTTGCTTATTTTGATGCATGTTTTCATTACCGTTTTGGCTCACCTTATTAACTGTTAAAAGCTAATAATCAGATTATGTTTAGAATCAAATAAAGTAAGTACTAATCATATGTCGAACGATTATGGGCCAGTCTCACGACTGGACAAAGAGGGTGCCTAACACCTTCCCCTTATTGTACCTTTGGCTCCCGCATCCGGAATCTCTGTCTGTTTTTCCTAGTTTTAATAAACTAGGTGGCGACTTCTATTTTGATGATAACTATTATCGTGTGGCGATGTTCCTAGCCATGGGAATATCCACGATCTTGGTTTATAAAGTGGAACCAAATAAGCACAGTCAATCTGTATGGCGATGCCTCGTTTGGGAGGTGTCTACAGTTTTTGGCGACTCTGCTGGGGATTTGAGAGCCATAACCAGAAAGTTTGACATAGGATTAATACTTGCTTTATCTAATTCTTTTATCATATGCATCGAGCGGGCAACCTCGTTGAGTTCACCTAATATCCCGGCATGTCACGGGCTATGTTAGGGGTTCCAGCAAACTCCTAACGGAGCACCCTTTGAGACTACCCGAAACCTTGCATATTGTAGAAATCCATAGAACTCTTTCCAAACTAGGACAGAAAATTCCAAACAGGTTAGGACTATGTGTTGCATTAATGATTATCACTCTCTAGAGTTTTGATTGCTGTGGAAGATGAATATCATTTTACTTCGAGTTTGTGATAGAGCCTATCTCTCTTGAAATAAGGAAAAGTCCTTGCATAACTCTATCTCTCTTTGAGATAAATTTTGACTTGTGAGAGATTGCCACAGTCCTCAACTGTTAGGAGTTCTAAAAAAAAAAGAGTTTTCTTTTTCCTCTAGGATTTATAAATATCTTTCTTTATTTTTTTCGTAATCCGTACTAGGATCTTTCCAAACAAAAAAAAGAGAATCTTTCTTTTTTCTAGATTTTATTCATTTCTCTCTTTTTTGCTAGGTTCTTTTCTTAAAAAAAGAGAGTCTTTCATTTTTTCTCTAGATTTTACAAATTTCTTTCTTTCTTTATTTTCTTTATTTTCACCAGCTTCTTTAAAAAAAGAAAAAAGAAAAAAATGAAAAAATGAAAAGTGGGGGTTTTGTCAATCTTGTATCTTGCATGACACATTGTATATATGATCTCTTGATCAAATAATTATTGCATGATTGTTTGCTGAATTACATTGATCACATAACTTCACAGTATGTTGTTCAACCACTTGGTTGCATGCATGGTAAATGGCTCATCATATTAGGGGCAACTTGCATTTTAAGAGGCAATAGACGTAGGTGCACTGCACGATCACTTGATTTTGGACATCTCAACCAGAGCGTAACTAAGTTCTTGCTTTTCCTAAATTTTGGGTTTGGTCTTAGACGTGACAACGATGGCTGACAAGAAGATTGAAGCTCTGGCTGCTAAAGTTAATGTATTGGCTGAATCAGTAGCTGCCCTAAGCACCATTGTTCACAGTTTGCAAAGAAGTCTTCCACAAGCTCCACCTCCACCTCCCCCTGCTAGGTGGATGGAGAAAGCAGTTCAAGCGGAAATTCATTTCGCCAAGGAGAGATAGGGAAGAACAATGATGAACCTGCAGTCTCAACATATGGAACAAGTCGAGGGAGAAATCACCCAACCAAAAAGAAGCCTTCCCAACCATACCGTTGTCACCAATGCCAGCAGTGCCATATTTCCACTAAATCCATCCAAACACACCCCTGCTCATCAGAACCCCACTTCCAGAAATCCCAAACGTCGTGCACTCCGCCACTGCCGAACTATTAACTCATCCCCATCTCAAGCCCTGACTATTCTGGTCGAACAAGGACTCCTCGAACCTTTAGAAACTCAGTCGCCCCGCCCACCATTTGGCCCAAACTATGATCCTACCAAGCACTGTGCCTATCATCAGATTTCTGGGCATGAAATTGATCATTGCATCCAATTGCAACGTGATATCCAAAAGCTCATTGATCAAGGGATGTTTTGATCTGGCCAAGTTGAATGTTTGAGCGGCAACAGCCAAGTCTGTCACGTCTTAGTCTGAGTGTTGAGTCAATGTTTTTTTAGCTTCTAAGTCTTAATTTTATTTTCTTTTAGGAGTTTGAGTCTTGAGTTTATTTTCTCTTGAAATTAAAGTCATTTTGTTCATCATGGTTTTTGACCAACTCTTTGCACTCAACATGAAATGTGAAACTCTTCCGGAATGCGAATCTCCTTAGACATGAACTATGAATGGCCTGATTCTCTTTAGAGATACGTAGGCACCTTAGGGTCGGCCACATTTTTGAAAATGTTTTCTCTTGTGCTAATTTGCTGCCATGGAATGCTCATGGTAACATTAAAGTGTTGAAAACAATCCTCAAGGGTTTCAAAGTAATCTCATGATATCACTTGAAACACATCATAAATCACTCGAGTTGTCAAATGCAAAGAATGAGTTATGACCCATGTCATTCATGTTGAGTTGAGGGGGAATTGAAAACATTTGTGTGCTCTCATGGAGCCGCTCATAGGAGAAACATGTTGTTGAAGATAGAAGGGAAAAAAATGAGCTCGCTAGATTGAAAACCCTCAAGGGCGGTCTAGGCAAAAGTTAGAGCATAAAAATAAAATGAAAATTTAGCCATGTCTCCATGCACCCACTTTGAGTCTCAAGACTTGCCCTCGATTTTGAAGAACCACTTGGTAAAACATCAAAGCCTCTTAATCTCTTGGTTAGGATTCTAGTTGCTCTGTCGCGTGATTCAAAATGAAGAAAGGCCATCATTTCTCTATCTAAACACTTAGCCCTTGCTAGCCACATTGAGCCTCTGAATAGTTTCTTTCAAATAAAGCCTGCTAGATAGCCATCCCCCACACTGGGGTAGATAAAAATGCAATGAGAGATGACTACAAAACGGAAAGTAAGCATCCTGTCACACAAGGGGATTTTGAAAGAAGAAAAGAAAAACATCATCCCTTCCTATCCAAAATAGGGGGCATTTTGAAGAAACATCTCCTTCTCATACAGAATAGAGCGATTAGATGGCTGCTAGCTTTTGAAACCCAAGCATGAGTAGAAAGTAGGTTTGAGCCATTATATCCCTTCCTTTCTTGAGCCAACACCCTAACCTACAATATGGTCTGTAACAACTCCGATTTTTAGCAAATAAAAATTTCGTTGTTTTCGAAAATCCTTTATGAAATCTTGAGTTGCTTTTTAAATAATCCGTCATAATTAGATTTTCATCGCTCCGAGCAATCTAGTCATTTTCTAAAGACAAGTGTCTAGTATATTTTCCTGCTAATTGAGAAGTCTTAGAATTACATTCTTGGCTAGAAATCCTACTTGGCAAGTCTAGTTAGATTCCAACCGATCATTGAGTAAACCTAACCTAGTTACTTTCTCCTAACCCTAATGAAACCTTTTGGACTTAGATTATTATTATTAGATACATATACATATACATACACACACACACACACACATATATATATATATGCCTAGCCATACTTGTCATCCTTGATCATTACCCATTGGACGATAAAAGTTAGGGACATCTTTATCCATTGGACATTAGGAATACCTAGATTTCTACCAAGAGTACTATATTAGATTTTGTTAAAGGTACATATATATTTATATATGGTCATATATACTGTAACGCCCCCAATTTCGGGTACGTTAAAAGGACAATTTAATTGAATATATAAAGAGAGTCTGGCTCATTATTACATCATAATTCCCATCAGAGTGCTTTCATTACAAAAAGGGAAGGAAAATCTAGGGTTCCTAACTACAGCTCCGTCTGCTCCTCCATCCTAGCCAGCTCTTCTGCTCCAAGGGCCTCCAAGGTGTACAGCTTACCTTGATCATCTACAAAGTCTGACACATTATACCAGCGTCGCCACCGATATAATATGTCAGGGTCACCAAAGGTAACACCATGAGCTACGAGAGCTCAGTAGAATAATCCTATACCCACTAACCCTTAACTTACACATAGCAAGTCATATAGCACACATATATCCAAATAATAACAACACATGCATAATCATTACTCGACTAGCATAAGTGTCCGTGTCATCAGAGTTTCTCCTACGCAGCGTTTCATAGACCGTGTCACCATTTTACCTTTTATTCACCAAATCAACATTTCAAAAATCGTTTCCTTTACACACGCACACCACACAATGGGCAAGTCCGGCCACATTGAGGTTTTTAAAACACACACAGCCTCACAATGGTTCCGCCACCACGGATTTCCATTGGAACACACCCAACCTCGGTTCCGCGGCGCCGGGTTCCCGAGTATCCTCACAATGGTTCCGCCGCGCCGGGTTCCCATTGGCACACATTAGCATTGGCTCCTCTCCGCGGATAACCAAGCCATACCTCACCATGGTTCCGTCGCTCCGGATTCCCATGGGAACACACACAACCTCACAATGGTTCTGCCGCTCCGGATTCCCATTGGAACACACACAGCCTCACAATGGTTCCGCCGCTCCGGATTCCCATTGGAACACACCCAACCTCGATTCCGCCGCGCCGGGTTCTCGAGTATCCTTACAATGGTTCCGCCGCGCCGGGTTCCCATTGGCACACACACAACCTCACAATGGTTCCGCCACCACGGATTTCCATTGGAACACACACACACAACTCCCATTGGGCAAACGGCCACACTGTAGTTTCAAAAATATTTTATCCGATGTCACAAATCGCACACCACACAATGGGCAAGTCCAGCCACATTGCGGTTTTCAAAAACATTTCTCTTTTTCAAACACACCTTTTTATTAACCACACCCTAGGCATCATGTTTCTATTTTCTCAATTTTCGTGTCTCGTTACATGCATCGACTCCGCGGCAGGACTTTCTTACGACAAAATCATCATTCATTGTAATCTTGAAACTAAACTAGCAAGATCATCCAACTCTATATCAAATATCATGCTCACTTTATCACATCATCATGCTCAACATTTAATCACACAAAGTAAAGCATAGTGCCACATGGACGCACACCTTTGGAGTGGTAAACCACTTATGCTTTATCAGCAACAAGTAGACAAGTAAACACATAAACATGCTCATAATTATTCTAAGATCAAAATACGGATACTTAAAGCTAAGCTATGAATATTATCTTTTCAAAATTCATTCTTCCTTTTCAAAGGTTCAAAACAACACATGTTTATTGAAATTCTACGTATACTTAGAGTAAGTAAGTAGGGATAAGATCATTCTACATATACTTAGGAATAGTAGATAGGGAAATTCTACATATACGTAGGAGTAGTAGATAAGGAAAATCTACCGTTCTTCTTGGCGATAGTGACGACTATGGAGTAAGGAAGGTACGTCGGCGGTCGGACGGAGTAACTTCCTACAGTCAGCTTCCGGTAGCTTTGAAAGAGAAAGGTTTCTCTTGAAACTAAATCTTGACTAATAGTACTAGACTTTTTGGATCGAAATGGTGGTTGAGTGGCGGTTTAGTGGTGGTCTTGGATGAGTTTCTTGAAGAACTCAAGAAGAAACTCAAGAACAAGCAAGACCACTAATCTTTCTAGAGAGAGAAGTTGTAGAATGAAAGGTGTGAGTTGAAATGGGAAGGAATGGGTGCTATTTTATAGCCAAAAGTTGGTCTATTATCCAAGAGACAATTTTTCCCCTAACATTTGTTGTCCAATGGTTAATAGATTGACTAGATTTGATGGTACTTGGATGAGGTAGGATGATGGCCAAAGATCTTGACTAAAATCAAGAGTACATTTGCACACATCTCATTCCCTCTCTCCCTCTCTCTCTCCCTCTCTCTCTCGGTCATCTCTCTCCCTCTCTCTCTCTCCTTCCTTGGTACAATGTACATAAGTACATAGGTGGAAAGATTACAAAGATTTTTCTTCCAATCTAGGACAAATCTAGGTTATTCTATTAGGGTTTTTGTCTTGTCTAGTACTTAGAAGATTGGATTGGATAGAGAGAGTAAGAAACCCTAGATTTGTTGGTACATGTTGATGTAAGAAGATTGGCCATGGATTGGACTAGATTTGGAAGGGTACAAGTTGCACACATCACTCCCTCTCTCTCCCTCTCCATCCGGCTCTCTCTCTCTCTCCCTCCATCTCTCTCGGCCTCTCTCTCTCTCTCTCTTTCTTTCTCCTAGTTACAATGTACTTATGTATATATATATATATGCATGGAAGGACAAAGGTTGGAGATTGACTTAGAAAGAGTTTAGGATTTGTTGTAAGGAAATCTTGCACCTTAAATCTATCTCATATCTTCCTATCTCTCTTCTTTCACAAGTACATGTACTTACATATATATATATATATATAACTAGGATTTGGTAGAAGAAGGACCAAAGAGGTACACCATATCTTGCTCCCTCTCTCTCTCTCGGCCTCCTCTCTCTCCCCTCTCTCTCTCTCTCCCTCCCTCTCTTCTTTCACTTGTATAATATATATACATATATGCATGACCAAATAAAAGTACATATGTACTATGTGATCTACTAGATTTCCTAGGTCAAAATTCCTTATTAAACAATGTCAAATTGGCACATGTTTCCCTTAAAAAAAAATAGTATTAGGGTACAAAGAATCCTAGGGCAAGATATCATATCCATTTCTTTAATCTATTAGGTACATGGCATATCTAATTAAACTAATAAGTCCTAGTACTAGGTAGAAAGACTAACTTATTATCCAATGAATAATATTTATCCTAACTTTTATTATCCAAGGGTCAAAGATGGAAGGTACTATATATATATATATATATATATACATATATATATATATATATATACATATATATATAAGTACAATGACTCATGGTGAATCTATTAAACTAATAGATCTTGTACTAGGTAGAAAGACTAACCTATTGACCAATGGGTAACAATTCTCCTAATATTTATTATCCAATGGATAAAGATGGAAAGTACTATGCTTGCATAATGTATATATATAAGTACAATGACTCATGGTGAATCTATTAAACTAATTGGTCTAGTACTTAGTGGCAAGACTAAGCTATGGACCAATGAGTAATATTCTCCCTAACTTTTATGGACCAATGGATAACAAAGTAAAGTATAATATTGGAATATTATATATACATCTTTCAAACATGTGTACAAAGGCCTATATAATACTATATAAGTGTACCTTGGTCAAATCTAATAAAATATCTTAGGTAGAAAGCCTATTGTCCAATGGATACAGATTTTCCTAACTTCTATCGTCCAATGGGTAAAGGTCAAAGATGACTTTGGTCCAAAGGGTTCCTTTAGGGTTTGGAGAGGTTCAAAAGGTTCAATTAGGGTTGGAAGTGAAACTGGTAGTTAGGTTACCTCAACGAATTGGTTAGAAGCTAACTAGGCTTGCTAAGTAGGATTTCTAGTTAAGAAATAGGATTCTAAGACTTCTCAATTTAGAAGGAAAATATGGTAGACACTTGTCTTTAGAAAATGACTACATAACCTTATATGAAGAAAACTAAATTTATAAGTCTAGAATTTAGTAACGACGGATTTTTGGATATTAAAAAGAAATTTTAAAAGAAGTCCAAGTAATTAAAATAAAATTCAAAATTTTAACGAAAATTTTACTGACAAAAAATCAGGGTCGTTACATATACACATGTCTAAAAGTACATATATATTATTCAAAGTATATATTACTTTGCTTCTTTAACCATTGGTCAATAAAAGTTAGGAGAATTATTACCCATTGGATAATAGAGTTAGTCTTTCATCAAGTACTAGGGTTTATTTATTTAATCAATTCCTAGATTTCCCATGTGATGATATACTAGATATATATATATACACCGTAGATTTGTACTAAGATTTTCAAAGTACTTTGACATTATTTTATAATAAGAACATGTGCCAAATTGGGTTATTTTAATGGGGAATTTTGATATGGAAATCTACCTAGATTGCATGGTACATACTTATATATATATATATATACACACAGCCCTTCAGATGAGGACGCCCTTATTTTCCTAAAATGCGGACGTTTCCTGTCAGCCGTTGGATCGCATCCAACGGCTGTGATAAAAGGGAGAGACACGCGGGTAAAAAAGGGGATGGGTCGGGTAAAATACAACTCGCGGGTCACCAGGTGATCTCAAACGGGCCAAACAAAACCCCCAATTCCCTCACTTCTCACTCGTTGAACAACAGACGAAGAGAGAGAGAGAAGAGAGAAGAAATCGAAGAAGAAGGAGAATCGACGAACGAAGAAACGAATCGAAGACGAATGATCTGTCAACAAGGTATATCTCTCTCTCTCTCTCTGTATTTTAGAATCTCTCTCGCTGAGATTAAAGTTAGAGTTTTTTCATGTTACTCGAACAGATGGACGAAGAAGGAGGAAATCAGACCAGACGCAAAAGGTCTCTCTCTCTCTCTCTCTTCGAATCTGTGTATTTTTTTTTGAGTTAGGGTTTGTTCGAGAAATTTTGTGGACTGTACGTATTTCTAGTGGGGTTTGTTCGACGACTGAGAATTTTAGTTTTTTTGAGTTAGGGTTTGATCTAGGTAGAATTAATGGAATGTTAATGATCTGGGAATTTTTTTTGGAGTCTGTATATATTTTTTAATCTCTCTTGATTTATCGATCTGGAGCTCTCTATATAGTAGGGTTCTTTACTATTTCTTTTGATTTTTTCTGCTGGTCCTAAATCTTATGTTTGTTGAAGGGGTTCAACTTGTTACTCCTTGTACAGAGAAATTATAGCAGGCTTATGATTGAATCTGTCCATTTCTTCATTTACAATACGTATGTGTGTCGTGTACATACATATAAACCTATACATATGTGTGTGTATAGGTTAATTCCTAGAAAAACTATATTTTTTCCAAGTTTAAGAAAGTTTTAACTTGTTTTCCTACCAAACTTTGTCTCTGGTGATCAATTTTGGGTCCTAACATAGGAAAAGTGTTGGTTAAATACTACGAATTTGAATCCCGTCTGATTTCTTTTCCTTTTCCTTTCACACTATATCTTACTTTCCCGCTAATGTTATGTCCACTGGGCAGGAGAGAAAAGATCAAAAGTTGCATCAAAGTGCCTTGAACTGGAATATGCATTTGGAAGCTGAAATGGAGTGATGCCTTTCTAATTGTAAATGAGCAAGGATGGTGCTGACCGTGCTGCTATCTCCAGGCTAATCTGTGAACATGTGAGAGCATGCTTGTGTGGTTGAAGGAACATGACCCCCTCTCGTGACAATATTAGGCTATGTAATGCTTGGGTCCAAGGCTATCCCCTTGCCTTGGCTCCTTCTTGGTTGGTTAACTGCCAAAAAAAGAAAGAAAAATAATTTGCATCCATGTAATGTCGGGACCTCTTTGCTCATTGTATTTAACCATGCAATTGTGTGATTTGCACAGAATTTTTATGTGACACCTCTCTTCAGAAAGTTTTGATCTTTAGAGACTTCAATATGTCAGTGTTCGTTGCGTTTTACAAAACTGCATTTGGTTACAAACACATCAGGTAGACAGCAGGTTTTGTGTACATGGTTGTAAATCTGTCACCTTTTTCAAGCTTGGTTTAATGGTTCATTTGGCAACATAGCACCTGAAGCAGGTATGTTCTTGTGAGTGCATATCCACTCAGACCAAACTGATGAAATGGTTTTGAGTATAGAATGGTTTTATAAGCTCCAATCTGGCTCTGATACACCCCAAAGAAGCAGAAAATTTTCAAATATGGAGCTGCAAAAGCTTGTTATTTTCAAATATGAATTGCAGCAAAAGCTTGTGTATGGAGCTGCAAAAGCTTGTTATTTTCAAATATGGCTCTGAGAATTGATGGTCTCGTTGTCTTATAATCATGTTTCCAATAACCTCATATCTTACAGCTATGCTCAATCTACCTTCTGCTGTAATGGGAAAAACTGAAGTTGCTTCCAAAAAATTATCGAAATTAAAAACCTTGTTTTGTTGGAAAGTAGTAGCTCAAATACACCCCAAATTAAGAAGCAGAAAATTTAAGGCTGTTGAACCATCGAACCCCCTAAAATAAGCCAGCAAAATTCCTATGCTCTAAGTTCATATCCATTTAAAAGTGTAGTACTCAAGAAAATCAATTACATAACCGAATATGGTGGAAACATGAATCACAATGACCGAATTAAAATAGTTCTATGGATAGTTGATATCTGATTCTCTCCAAATACAAATACAATGAGTCAAGCATTCACAACACTCTATCAGAAGAAACACCGAACATATACCCAAAAAAAAATAATCGTGACGGTTGTGAAAAACTCAATTTCGTCGTCTTCTAGTTCAAGCTCGGAAGTGTGATGATGGTCTACGGGTAAAACCCTTCATCGCTGTCTCAGGCTCTTTCTTCAACTAATAACAAAGCTTCAAGTTCCTCTCTACACCGCTCTAGCTAACTCCTGCAAATGTCGACAAGGCAACAGACTTAATGATGCAAATTCCTAATTAGAACACCAATATATGTTTGAATGAACTGGACCCCTATCAATTGTGGACACCAGTAGACTGCTATACAAAGCCACAATTGAAATCAGTTTACAAGGATACAATACCCCACTTTGGAGGAATCCAAAGAGAGTATGAGCTGGGAACTCCCAACGATCAAAAAGCACCTTAAGTGGTCATCTTATAGGTTATCCAAACACTACAATAACATGTTACAACAAATCAAATTTGAAAAAAAGAAGAATTGGAAAAAACGGTTCATAACAATCATATTGACCTACTTATTTTACAAAATATCAAGTAAACCATCAAGAAAGAGTGAATTTTTCATTCGGCGATGACAATACCAGTAGTAAGAAACTGGTACAGGTCTTGGCACATGGGCCCCAAATTTATTTTTTCATTAGGTAAAACAAGGAAAGAAGAAATCAGGGGAATCAACAGAAACTCCTAAAGCAGATGTCGTAGCTTAAGCTAATAAATCATGCCAACTTGCACTGGGTTTGCGAGAACAGATGGATCAAAAAGGGGTTAGGGTTTCTGCTTAATGTCTCAGTCGTCGAACAAACCCCACTAGAAATACTTACAGTCCACAAAATTTCTCGAACAAACCCTAACTAAAAAAAAAATACACAGATTCGAAGAGAGAGAGACCTTTTGCGTCTGGTCCGATTTCCTCCTTCTTCGTCCATCTGTTCGAGTAACATGAAAAAACTCTAACTTTAATCTCAGCGAGAGAGATTCTAAAATACAGCGAGAGAGAGAGAGAGATATATATATACCTTGTTGACAGATCGTTCATCTTCGATTCGTTTCTTCGTTCGTCGATTCTCCTTCTTCTTCGATTTCTTCTCTCTTCTCTCTCTCTCTTCGTCTGTTGTTCAACGAGTGAGAAGTGAGGGAATTGGGGGTTTTGTTTGGCCCGTTTGAGATCACCTGGTGACCCGCGAGTTGTATTTTACCCGACCCATCCCCTTTTTTACCCGCGTGTCTCTCCCTTTTATCACAGCCGTTGGATGCGATCCAACGGCTCACAGCAAACGTCCGCATTTTAGGAAAATAAGGGCGTCCTCATCTGAAGGGCTGTGTATATATATATATATATATATATCTATCTATATGTACTTGGTTATATATATAAATGCATACATACATACATATATATATATATATTACAAAGCACACATGTGTTAAATAGAATTTTTTACTAGAAAATCTTTATACTTGAAATCTATTAGATTACCTAGTACTTTAAGTACATCCTTATATATATATGTACTAGTACAAGGGAGGGAGGGAGAGAGAGAGAGAGAGGGAGAGAGAGAGAAACCCGAGAGAGAGAGAGAGAAAGAGAAAGAGGAAGAGAGGGAGATTTGGTGTGTACCTTGACTTGATCTTCCATTGTACTTTGACTAGATTACAATCCTTGGTAATTTACTTCTTCAAGCAAAATCCATTCACATTGTCCTTATTTGTACATTTACCAATTTAAAACCTTGTACAATCCTCCTTTCTTCCATAAAATCTTTCCAAATCAAATCCAAAGTACTAAATCTAGCCAGCAAGCCTAGAACTATGTCTTGATCTTTCAAAGAAAGATTGAAAGCATGACAAAAATCAAAGATAAGAGGGAGAGAGAGATTCGGGTGAGAGAGGGAGAGAGAGGAGCCTTGGCCTATAAATGGCAAGCCATTCCAAGCTTAAACTCACACCTCAAGCATTGCTCCAACTTCTCTCTAGAATTTCTAAGCTCTCTTTGTCCCAAAGTTCAAGTTCTTTCAAGTTCTTGAAGTTCTTGAGAGCTACCACCAAACCACCTCCAAAAACCACCCCTAGATCTTTAAAGTAGCTTAGTTTAGTTAGCAAAGTTGTTTATAGGAAGAGAAATTCCATTTTTTTTCCTTTCGAAGCAATCTGGAGCCGTTACGCCGCTGATTCGCAAAACCGACGACCGATTCTCAAAAACCGACCAACCGTCGAGAAGAATGGTAGATAAACCTTAACCCCTATCTCTAAGTATAGTAGAATGTTCTTATTCTCTAATTCTAAGTATAGGTATTTGTACAATCATGTTGAATAATCGACCATTACTCAAATAAACATATGTTGTTTTGAACTTCTTGAAAAGGAAGAAAGAATTTTGAAAGATAATGTTTGTGGCCCAACTTTAAGTATTCGTATTTTGACCTTAGAATGGTTATGAGCATGTGTATGTGTTTACTTGTCTTCTTGTTTGGTAAAGCATAAGTGGTTTACCACTCCAAAGGTGCCCGTCCATGTGGCACTATGCTATTCTTTGTGTGGTAAATGTTGAGAATGATGATGTGATAATGTGAGCATGCTATCTAATATAGAGTTGGATGATCTTGCTAGTTTAGTTTCAAGATTACAATGAATGATTTATGAGTTGTCATAAGAAGTCCTGCTGCGGAGTCTATGCATGAGAACGAGACACAGAAATCGTGAAAGTTAGAAACATGACATCTAGGGTGTGTTTAAAGGCGTTGACTTGGTAAAATATTTTTGAAACTACATAATGACCGGACGTGGTAGTCATTATGTGAGTTGTGTGTGTGTGTGCCAATGGGAACCCGGTGCGGCGGAACCATTGTGAGGATACTCAGGAGACCGGAACGGCGGAACCGAGGTTGGGTGTGTGGCTTGGTTATCCGTGGAGAGGAGCCAATGCTAATGTGTGCCAATGGGAACCCGGTGTGGCGGAACCATTGGGAGGATACTCGGGAACCCGGAACGGCAGAACCGAGGTTGGGTGTGTCAAAAACGGATTTTCGAAAGGATGATTTGGGTATGAAAGTGGAAATTGGTGACACGGTCTACGACGAGTCGCGTAGGAGAAACTCAGAAAATCATGACACCAACGATAGTAAGATAGTGAATGTGGATGTGTCATTGTTAATTACGTTGTTGAATGAGCATGAGTAATTGTCTATATGCCTTTTGTTGTAAGTTAAGGGTTAGTGGGTATGGATTATTCTATTGAGCTTTCGTAGCTCACGGTGTTGCCCTTTGGTGACCCTGACATATTATATTGGTGGCGACGCCGGTATAATGTGTTAGACCTTATAGATGAACAGGGAGAGCTATACACTTTGGAGTCCTTTGGAGCCGAGGAGTTGGCTAGGATGGAAGAGCAGGCTGAGCTGTAGTTAGGAACCGTAGTTCCCTCCTTTATTGAATAAATGTACTCTTGAGAGGTTTATGATGTAATAATGAGCCAGACTCTACTTAGTTTTATCAATAAAATGTTTTACTTAACGTACCCAAAATTGGGGGCGTTACATGGTCCGTAATAAAGTCCTCTCGGATTGAAGAACACGACTTAGCAACAATGTCCTAGATACTAGGGGCATAACCAATGTGGAAGGTATGGACAAGGAAAAGTGGTATGAAGCAAATGGGAACAACTGCATCCCCCTCTTTAGAAGCACACAATCTCCCAAGAGGCGTGCAGTGGTCACTTATCGATCCAACTCAAAGTAGTCAATTCACCCTGAAGCAGTAAAACTTGCTAGGGTCATGGGTTCGTGGAACAGTTTTGCATCTCTTGACGACTGAGTGGTTTGAATGTGAATCATGTAGGTAAAATGATGCGGTTTTGAAATCCTCAAGGAGAAACTTTCAAAATTGATTTTATCTTAAGCATTTTTGACACAACAATACAAGCACAATTACTTATTTGCAAATTTTCACGGAGATAACATGGGTTTTCCATTTCATAAGGAGTGTAGCTAGAAGGTCCCTTGGCCATACAGTGTGTTAGCAACGTCGCTGGAATGTTGCAATCTTTCAAGTCTCTTAGGTCTCATCATCTACTTTGTCATAGCCATTTGGCTAGTATAGAGTTTGTTGCCATCTTATGGTGTAGGAGAAGCACTAGCTTGAGTACGCAAAAGTTGAGAGGTCCCAAAACACTTGTTTGCATATCACCACAATCACGTGGTTTCTTGATGTGTAGTTTAGGTAGTTGCATTGGCCTCTTGGCTCACACAGTTGATTTGTCTACATGAGCACCTCACTGTTTAGTCTTATCTAGACATTTCCCTGGGCCTCTTTAGCCCACGCATTTGATTCTCTTTCATGTCTTTGTGGTTGTTGTGGTTATTTGGTCTTGCATTGGTCTCTTGATCTAATACTTGATTTTTGTCCTCACTACTACATGTTGCTTGCATTATGAATGTGTTTGATTATCTGTTGGTGTGACGCCTCTTGGCTCTGAAGGAAAAAAAAAAGGCACTATCTCTTGATACATTAGGTCTCTCGACCACTCTCTTGGCATTTGCATCTCTCGATGTATTGGGTCTCTCGACCACAATGCCTCTTGGCATTGCATCTCTCGATGTATTGGGTCTCTCGACCACAATGCCTCTTGGCATTGCATCTCTCGATGTATTAGGTCTCTCGACCACTATTCCTCTTGGCATTACATCTCTCGATGTATTAGGTCTTTTGACCTATACACCTCTCGATGTTGTGTCCCTTGACGCCTGAGTCTCTTGACCTAAATTATAATGCCCCCATTTTTGGGTACGTTAAATAAACATTTTTATTGAATTTCAAAACAGAGTCTGGCTCATTATTACATCCCAAAGGTACATTTATTCCAATAAGTGAGGGAACTAAGGTTCTTAACTACAGCTCTGACTGCTCTTCCATCCTAGCCAGCTCCTCAGCTCCAAAATCCTCCAAGGCGTACTACTTATCTTGATTATCTACAAAGTCTGACACATTATACCAGCGTCGCCACCGATATAATATGTCAGGGTCACCAAAGGTAACACCATGAGCTACAAAAGCTCAGCAGAATAATCCTATACCCACCAACCCATAACTTACACAAAACAAGTCATACAGATAACGATATCTACGCAGTACATGCTTAATTTATTCCACAACTATCAACAATAACACATCCGCATTCTCTAGCGTAAGTGTCCGTGTCATCAGAGTTTCTCCTATGCAACGTTTCGTAGACCGTGTCACCATTTCACTTTTCATTTGCCAAATCAACATTTCCAAAGTTTCATTAACAAATTGCTACTAATGAGGCTACCAAGTCCGGCTCCATTAGCAACACACATGATGGCTACCAAGTCCGGCCACACCGCGGTTTTCACAATCCATTCAAATCTTGCATTGGCTTCTCTCCGCAGATAACCAAGCTATATTACCACATGAGACTACCACGTCCGGCCCCATTGGAAATCTTTGCAATGGGCTACCAAGTCCGGCCACATTGCGGTTTTCGCAAGTCCATACAAAGGGCTACCGAGTCCGGCCACAACGCAGGTTTTCACATCCACACAATGACTACCACGTCCGGCCATTATGTAGTTTCAAAAATATTTTTATCCATATCAACCACACCCTAGGTGTCATGTTTCTAACTTTCTCGGTTTACGTGTCTCGTTCTCATGCATAGACTCCGCGGTAAGACTTTCATGTAATCATAGAAATCTTGAAACTAAACTAGCAAGATCGTCCAACTCTATATTTAATAGCATGCGTACTTTGTCACAACATCATACTCAACATTTAATCATTCAAGGTAAAGCATAGTGTCACATGGACGGACACCTTTGGAGTGGTAAACCACTTATGCTTTATCAACAACAAGTAGTCAGATAATCACATAATCATGCTCATAATCATAATACGAGTACTTAGAGCTAAGCTACGAACATTATCTTTCAGTATTCATTCTTTCTTTCATAAGTTCAAAAGAGCATATGTTTATTGGTTTACAATGCATATATCAGAATAGTGTCCATGGAGATGCTACGTATACTTAGGATTCGAAGGTATAGAATAGTCTACAATCATTTCAAAATACGCATACAATACGCTATACTTAGAGTTTAGGAGGTATAGGAAAAATCCTACATGATCATACAATTATCTATACTTAGGGAAATGAGTAGAGATTAATCTACCGTTCTTCTTGGCGGTAGTGGTGACTATGGAGGAAAGGTGGTTCGTCGGTAGTCGGATGGAGTAACGTCGTATGGATGGCTTCCGGTAGCTTCGAAAGAGAAAGGATTCTCTCGAAACTAGATCTTGACTAACACTACTAAGACTTTTGGATCGATAGGGTGGTGTGGTGGCGGTTTAGGATGAGTTTCTTGAAGAACTTATGAAGAACCTCAAGAACAAGGAAGAACACTCAAGAACTAACTAAGAACAAGCAAGAACACAAAGTTTTTCTAGAGAGAAGTTGGAGCAATGAAAGGGGTGAGTTCAAAGGGTGAGAAATGGTTGCTATTTATAGGCAAAACTTGGCTCCCTCTCCTCCCATCATGGCCGGCCTCTCTCTCTCTCTCTCCATATCCAATGGATTTCTTTCATATCTTGTCATATCTAGTACTTGAAAGACTACCATAGATTTTCCCTTTTCTTTATTTCTATTTTAGGACAAGGTTTAAGGTTATTCTATGGGATTTTTGTCTTGTCTAGTACTTGAAAGAATAAGAAATGTGTAGACACTCCAATTTGGCCTAACGATTATTTCAAGTCCCACCTTGGGACCATCCCGATGATGAAATGGATACAGTGATTGCTGATTGCTTCCTTGAGAACCTTAGGACTTTCGGTAAGAACTTTGAGCCACTTAGAGAACCCAATTCAGAGCCATACAGCCTTTCAGACAGAAATACAGAAGCCTAGGAGAATCCATCTGTCGGCCGTGACATCGATCCCACGGCCCTAACATCATTTCCTCACCCGAGCAACCTGTTGCTAGCAAAATCTCCCTGAGAGATCAATCCCTCGGCCGCAAGATCTATCCTTCGGCCGAGACATCCATTCCTCGGCCGTGATATCCTTTACCCGGCCGCCAGATCGACCTTTTTCCAGACTCTGGAACGTGTTCTGTCAGACGTTTGATCCAACCACACTACCTTCCCGATGCGTTCGGGCTACACTCAGAGATTGCGACGTAGAGTTAGAGGTGCATTGCAATTGCAATTGCAATCGTGCCATTTGATTGGCCGGAGTGAGTCACCAATTGCCTATATAAAGGGCCTTTGGACTCCGAAAATACACACACGAAATTCATCAGAGTATACACTCTCTCAAGCCACGAAACTCTGTCAAAATACTCTCTCAATCCCACTCTTCAAAAGCCCTAACCTCCCGAAGGTAGCCACCAACCCAATGATCAAACCCCGAAGTTCAAACCCTAACCCTAGGGTTTTCAATCAAGTAATCAGTCAATCACAATCAAATCCGAAGCAATCAAGCAACTGAGGGATCAAGGTGGTGAGGCCCAACGGCCTCTGGTTTGTCTTATTTACTGTATTTCTGACTAACTGTAGCGTTTTGATTATCTGTTAATCTTTCTGTCTGGTGTGAGGAAGAACATCGACCGGGGCTCCGATCCCTCGACCGGTACATCAAACCAGGAGGATCCCTCGGCCGTGACATCTATTCATCGGCCGCGGGATCCATCTCCCTGGGATAGTTTGTTTTGTTCTGCTTTCCTGACGCATGCTTTACTTATCGCATTGGCTCACCTTACTTACTGTTTAAAGGAACAAATAAACAGACTATGTGTGAGAATTAAACAAAGCATCTACATGTCTTATGTTGAACGATTATGGGCCAGTCTCACGACTGGGCAAAGAGGGGTGCCTAACACCTTCCCCTTATTGTACTTTTGGCTCCCGTGTCCAGAATCTCTATCTATTTTCCCAGTTTTAATAAACTGGGTGACGACTCTGTTTTGATGATAACTGCTATCATGTGGCGATATTCCTAGCCATGGGAATGTCCATGATTTTGGTTTATGAAGCAAGCAACCAATCGAGCAAACAAACGTGATCAATCTGTATGGCGACGCCCCGTTTGGGAGGTGTCTACAGTTTTTGGCGACTCTGCTGGGGAATATGAGAGCCATAACCAAAAAGTTAAACATAAGACTAATACATGCCTTGTTTAATTCATCTATCATATGCATCGAGCGGGCAACCCGTTGAGTTCGCCTGATATCCCGGCATGACATGGGCTATGTTGGGGGTTCCAGCAAACTCCACAGTCACTCGTACCTAGTGGTATATCAAAAAGGAAATTACCCAATCACCGCCTATGATGGGCTGGTGAGAGGATTGGTGCCCTTTGACAACGGATCACCCTGAGACTACCAAAACCTTGCATGTTTTAGAAAGCCATAGAACTTATCATACTAAGACGGGAACCTACAGGCTAGGAACCTACTTGCATTTTACTTCTGAGTTCTTCCTCACACCCATTGTATATGTGTATGTTGTAAAGCTTTTCTTTTGCAGGTTAAACCTTAGGAATCTCTCTAAGTCGAATGAACAGTAGGTAAGATTAATCAATCTAATTAAAACAAAAACCTTTTCAGGAAAAATGACTGCATCACTGTTCACGTCTGATTCGCACTTTCAAGTTGTCACCAAGCTGTCTGGCCCGCTCCACTTTGCTGTTGAAGATTTCAACCCCTCTGAATACATCACTCCAGTAAATCAACCAAAGCCTGTGGTGACTATCATTGAAGACAACCATGTCATGTTCGCTAGAACGGTTTATGAGGAAGAAGTGGAAGACTTGATCGAAGAAGAAGGGCTTCGCAGGGTTCCAATCTATTTTTATGACCCCTATGCACCTACCGACGACTATTGGCCAATAGACGAGGTCAACAACCTCGAAACTGAAGAGGCAAAGGAAGAAGAGTCTGTCGACAATGACCCACTAGACGAAATATCACTGAACCTACTCTTTGATGAGGGGGTCACCAACGATGAAATAAGGGTGATCCACCCCATCACAGATAGCTTTGGTAATTGGTGGGGCTTTGTTGGCACACGACGAGTCGACAACAATGACGAAGCAGAGATCGAAGCTCAATTGGAGGAGATAACAGCGATAGCAAATCAAATGGCCCTCCAAGACTTGCAGGGTGACAATGATGAAAGTGCGAATCAAGGGGACAGTGAAGTGCTGGTGATCAACCTTGGTGATGAAAAAGACTACTCTGAACTGATTGTGGATGCTGAAAAAGGGGCTTACCCTAACTGGACCGTGGAACACACTCTGAAATACAAAATGAAAAGCGCTAATTCTGATCTTAGTTCTAATTCCGATTCCGACTCCGAGTCGACTCAGTCCGAGTCAAGCTTTTCATCTTTTGAAACTACTAAGTCTAGTGACGAAAACCTGGTTAAAGTACCAAGGCATAACATTTACTTTGAGTTCGACTCTGAAATGTCTTTTGATAATCTTAGCAATGAGAAGGAAGATTTAGAGTATTTCACTTTGCCTATGATCAATTGCATGGATTCCGACAAACCAAATTTTGAGGAAGAAATTCTAGAATTCATCGAGAGAGAAGAAGAAAGGCACGCTAAACCTTTTTCTGAGGAAATAATCACAGCAAACATAGGCTCTGAAAACGAGCCCAAAATGGTTAAAATTGGTGCCGCACTATCCCCCCAAGAAAGTGAAAAACTAATCCTTTTGCTAAAAGAATACAAAGATGTTTTTGCCTGGTCTTACGAGGACATGCCTGGAATAGACCCTGAAATTGTTCAGCATAAAATTCCCCTTCATCCTGATGCAAAACCACTTAAACAGAAACTGAGACGTATGCGCCCTGATTGGGTCTTAAAAATAAAAGAAGTCACTAAACAAATCAACGCCGGTTTTCTCATAGTCACCGAATATCCACAGTGGGTAGCTAACATCGTTCCCGTACCAAAGAAAACTGGAGGAATCAGGGTCTGCGTAGATTTCCGAGATCTCAACAAGGCCAGTCCAAAGGATGACTTCCCATTACCTCACATAGACGAGCTAGTAGATAACACCGCAGGCCATGCATTGCTATCCTTCATGGATGGATTTTCTGGGTATAATCAAATCCTTATGTCTCCTGAGGATAGAGAGAAAACTACCTTCACTACACCTTGGGGAACCTACTGCTACTGAGTGATGCCATTTGGGTTGAAGAATGCTGGAGCCACTTATCAGAGGATGGCAACAACACTGCTGCACGACATGATGCACAAAGAGGTCGAGGTGTATGTCGGTGATATGATAGTCAAATCAAAGGAAAGGGAAGGACACCATGGAGCACTCCAAAAGTTCTTTGAGAGGATTAGGAATTACAAACTACGTCTTAACCCTCAAAAATGCACTTTTGGGGTAACAGCTGGAAAGATGTTGGGATTCCTCATCACTCAAAGAGGAATCGAGGTAGACCCTTCCAAGATACAGGCTACCATGGAGATATCACCGCCTAGGACGGAGAAGGAAGTAAGGAGTTTCTTGGGGAAGGTACAGTTCATCAGCAGGTTCATTTCCAAGCTCACAACTACCTGTGAACCTTTTTTCAAGCTACTGAAGAAAGGTACTGATTTTGAATGGAGCCAAGACTGTCAGCAAGCGTTCGAGGCAGTCAAAGAATATCTTCAGAATCCACCTGTACTGTCGCCGCCCATCCCTGGGAAGCCATTGATTCTGTATCTCTCAGTAACAGACACATCCATGGGGTGCATGCTAGCGCAAGAAAACGACGCCAAAGTAGAGTGCGCCATATACTACCTCAGCAAAAAAATGATGGACTATGAGACAAGGTACACTCCCCTCGAGAAAACCTGTTGGGGGCTAGTATGGGCCACAAAGAAACTAAGGCACTACTTGTTAGCACATCCAGTGGTGCTGGTCTCTCGTTTAGACCCAATCAAGTATCTTTTCGAAAAGCCAGTACTTATCGGAAAGCTAGCTAGGTGGTTATTGCTGCTAGCAGAATTCGACCTCAAATACATGACAAGGAAATCAGTAAAGGGAAGAGCTGTGGCAGAATTCTTGGCAGATTACCCTGTGACAGAGGCCGAGGCAGAGGACTTCATGTTCCCCGACGAGGACATCTTATGTCTCTTAGACGACACCTAGCAACTTTATTTTGATGGAGCATCAAACTGATGTGGATATGGCATAGGGGTATTGCTAGTTTCCCCAAACGACTCTCACATCCCTTTGTCATATAAACTGAGGTTTGAAGTCACTAACAACCAAGCTGAATACGAGGCTTGTATTGCCGGAATGGAGGCAGCCCTGGAGCTAGGGGCAAAAAGGGTAGAAGTCATTGGGGATTCAAACTTGGTGGTATCTCAAGCAAGAGGAGACTGGAAGGTCAAGGAGGATACACTAAAGCTATATCATTCTGTGCTGGAAGATCTAATTCCACAATTCGATTCCGTTATCTTCACACACACTCCTCGAGTGAGCAATAGATTTGCAGATGCACTGGCAACATTAGCATCTATGGTCGAAATACCCCTGGGATTCACGATGCGGCCTCTCATGATCGAACAAAAGGTCAAACCAGCATGTGAATGCACCTTTACCGAGGACGGTGAAGACGATGGCAAGCCATGGTACGAAGACGTGAAGGAATTCCTGGAAAAAGGAAAATACCCATCCGAGGCCACCTCGAAAGACAAAACGGCTCTGCGGAAGTTTGCTGCCCGATTTGTAATCTGTGGAGGAGCATTGTATCGAAGGGCACACTTGGGTCCAAGTCAACTTTGCGTCACAATGGAGGACAGCCGCAAGGTAATGGAGGAAATACATGAAGGAATTTATGGGCCACACATGAATGGGGCAACGATGGCAAAGAAGATCCTACGTCAGGGATATTACTGGACTACAATGGAGGCCGACTGCGCTGATTATGTCCGCCGATGTTACAAATGCCAAACTCACGCTGATCGTATGCGTATTCCCCCTACGGAATTGTATAGCATGACATCCCCTTGGCCATTCTCCACTTGGGGGATAGACGTCATTGGAAGCATAAATCCAAAGGGAAAATACAAACATCAGTTCATTCTGGTGGCTATTGACTACTTCACCAAGTGGGTAGAAGCAGCTTCTTATGCTACTCTCAAAGCCACTCATGTGGCCAAATTTATTCGCACTAATATCATCTATCGATATGGTGTACCTCACGAGTTCGTCTGTGACAATGGATTGCACTTCAAGGAGGCGACAAAGAAGCTTTTCGCCGAATTTGGGATACAGAATCATCGGTCATCTACTTACCGACCTCAAACTAATGGAGCAGTTGAGGCTGCAAACAAGAATATCAAGAGGATTCTGCGGAAGACTACCGACACTTACACAGACTGGCCAGAAATGCTACCTCTGGCATTATGGGGTTATCGAACAACTGAAAGGACTTCAACTGGGGCCACTCCCTACTCTTTGGTTTATGGAATGGAAGCTGTCTTGCCTATCGAACTGGAATTACCTTCGTTAAGGGTTCTAGCTGATACTGGAATGATCGAAGAAGACTGGGTTCAAAATCGCCACGATGAGTTGGTATTACTAGACGAAAGGAGGCTGAGAGCGTTATACCATGTACAAGGGTATCAACGCCGCATTGCACGAGCATTCAACAAAAAGGTGAAACCTAGGGACGTCAAGGTAGGAGACATGGTGCTCAAAGCAATCCGTCGCCACGTCTCAGACCCAAGGGGCAAGTTTAGGCCAAACTGGGGAGGCCCCTACCTTGTCAAATGCATACTTTCTGGAGGAGCAGCATACATTGCAGACTTGGATGGAATGGAATTCGCGACGCCAGTCAATATTGACAAGCTGAGGAAGTATTACTCATGAGAGATGCTCGTTGGACCGAAAACCACAAGGGTGGGCGGATCCAAGCAAAAATTAGAGCATCCTGCTAGGTCGAAAACCCGCATGGGCGGCTTAGGCAAAAACTAAGGCATAAATAAAAACGCTCGCTAGACCGAAAACCCGCAAGGGCGGTTTTAGGCAAAATTTAGAGCACAAAAGGAGAGGAAAATACCCGAGTGGACCCTAACTAAAAACAAAACAAATCCCCTTTGTTCGAACTACGTTTATGGCCTGATTCCCTCTATGGGATACGTAGGTAATCTCTGAGTTTGAGATCCGGCCACTGCTATCATCATCACTTCCGAAGTTTCTAGGTCTATCCTAAGGCATGTTCATTATCAAAATCATGGCAATAACATCTTCGAATAAAACGACCAAAATGTTTTATTATTTCCAAAGGAAAAAGGAAAAAGCAAACCTAAACAATTCTTAATCCATGAAAGCTAGAATCAAACAAATATCTTTTGAAAAACATAAGCAAAGCGTCAGCCTCTAGGTCTTCCTTCTCTTTGCACTACTATTCTCCAAAAGGTTTTTCTTCAACCAGCGTTTGTAAGAACCTGACAGCTTGACAACAAAGTTCTCAACAACCTCCTGCATCACTCTATTTGGCCAAAGACGTAGCATATTGCGACGGAAGTTGGCATCATGAATCTTAGAGACAGTGTACTCAGGGTCACCCAGGATTGCGGTTTGTTCAGCTCCGAACTGCCTTTGAAAGCGAGCAGGAAAGTAGAAAACGACTCGAGTAATACCAATCACTGCTACACCAAAATGGTTCATGGTGCTCGTAGTCATACTCTCGATACCATACCAGGGGCAAACCCATTGAATCCAATCACCTCTACAAGTCTTCATCCATGCTGCCCAAGCAGCTTCAGTTGGAAACTGTTTAACCATGCGACGCTCCGTGCATTGGTCTGGATTATAAGGAAGTTGCTCCGGTGCATCCCACACCTTTAGCTTATCAAACAACCACACCTAAAGAACAAGGGAAAATTGTGAGTTGAGAGAACACGTGAGTCAAAACAAAAGAGTGATGAGTGAAAAGATAAACTTGACAAATAAACAAATAAAGAGCGAACCTGCAATAGCAAAGGACTGCCTGAGAACTGAGCTGTAGGACTACCCTTCAGCACATCTAGACCCATCAAGGTCTCTGCCAACACTAAGCCAGCGAAACCCACACGGTTTCCAATTTGTTGAGCAAGGTTAAGCAATACAGGATCAGCATGACCAGAGGAAGGGCCAAGCAAGTGGTAATGAAGGAGACAAATGCACAACGCATGAAAGCATGCTCTCTGTTGAGAAACTTGGCGATGGGCCTCTACTGTACCAAAGCACTGGATAAACTGAAGAATCTCTAGCTTTCCCTCCACTAGGAAGAACCTAACTTCATGCTTCTGGACTTGGAGTAAATCCTTCAAGAGGTCGCCTCGGTTGATAAAGGGATTAGGGATGGCGAAACCCTCTCTATCCGAATGACCCATGATGGCCGCAAACTCCTCGATAGTAGGACACACTTCCTCCTTCCTAAATCGAAAGACGTGAAAAATGGGGTCCCACAAACTAGTGGCTGCCCTAAGGAAGGCAAAATTCACAGGAATTTGACGAAGGGAGAAGAGAAAGTCCATGCCAAAGGACTTAAAGTGTAAACGGTCGAGGCCATTAAAGGAATCCAACCACTGATCAAGGACTGGTTGTGCCATGTGCAAGGAATTGCTACTGACAATGCTATCGGGTTCGTAGAACGCGTATTTATAAAACTAAGTCAAGTCTTAGTTTGAATCGGAATCGGATTCTTAATCCTCGGAATTTCAATCGGTCTTTCGGCCGACACTTCGATATGATGGCCGTGGGATCTATCCATCGGCCCGTGAAAAACAGGGTTGACTGCAAGTCAAACCCGGACAGACAAAACGATCCTTCGGCCGCCAGATCGAAGCTTCGGCCGCGTATTCATTCGGTCGGCTGCCAGAACGGCTGTTTTACAGATTATTTCCATGGTTCAGTTCGTTTCACTGGATTAAACAAAACTATCATACAAACGGTGCAAACATAGCGTACATAATCACATAACAGAGCAAAAGATTTTTGTTTCATATAACGAAAGCTTTTTACATCACAAGGTGGATCATCCCACATTTCCTAAACAAACTATACATCGATTTCCTGTCGAACTAACCTATGCAGGAAGAGAAACAGAAAAAAAACAAAAAAGAGGAAGCAGGAGAGGATGCCGAACCCTCTGGTGGTCCAAACACCAGAGGCCTGCTGCAAAGAAACTAAAAAAGAGGACACCCCTGGGGCGGTGTATACCGGAGGAGTACTACGGTGCAAAAGAGACACCACATGGCCCGAGAAAAATCACCATACTGCGCACTGCCGCCACCCTAGGAGCTCCGCGTCACGGAAGCAAGCTGTCCATGCAAGGGCCCCTAATCAAGCATCAAGACAGGACCGAAAACAACGCGGTCTCCCTCCGCGCACGCCAGCCACATCAGCATATCACCCCCGGCCCGGACCCGGCGGAAATCAAGGAGGAGGAGGTGAAAGGTCTTCGAGAAACCTTTCGGCAGAAGAAGATGGAGGGAGAAGAGGAAAAGATGAAACAAAATAACGCCGAGGCCTCGGCTTTATAGAGCTCTGGAAATGAAGCGATTACTCGGCCGGTTCATCGATTATTCGGCCGATACATCAACCCTTCGGCCGAGAGATCGATCTCCTGGCCCCTCAATCAATTTCCTTCAGCAACAACAGATCTTACTCAGTGCACCAACCCAAGCAATCATGAACTCCTGAATCTTCGACCAACCAAGTAGCCTTGGGGGCATCCCCGAGCCAATGCAACGTAATCAAAACCAGCCTTGGGGGCATATCCAAGCATGAGGAAGCTCTCTCTCCACAAACTGCCGGCCAAAACAAGTCAGAACACTCAGCGGCTCTACGCCCATATTCACTATCAAACACCGTGACTCCAGGTCCACCACCTCCACAGGCTCAAAGCCGTTATCTCAGCGGCTCTGCGCCCGTTACCTCAACAGGCTCTACGCCTGTATTTCACCCACCTGGCGGTTCCAAGCAGCTCTACGCTTGCCATTCCCAGCAGCCATAGCAACTCACTCAGCGGCTCAAAGCCCATCGTCTCAACTGGCTCAAAGCCATAACAACCAATCTAGCGGCTCGAGCCCCATTATCGACAGGCTCTGTCACGCCCTCGATTTTCAACATAAATAATAACCATTTGAGATAAATAAAATCCTCACTGGAGTACAGGTAATACCCAAATAACATTTCTTTCCCCAGTTCTCAAATTAAAAACAAATATTACAATCCGGGCTCAAGGTCCCAAGTTATACAAGTTACCAAATTAATATTACAGTTTACAAAGCTCATCCTTCAAAAATACATCTTTCAAGGTAAAAGCATAAAATCGCCCCTCTATACCTTTGAAACCCATGATCTACAAGTACGAGATGCACGTCATGCCAACTTCCTTGCTTTTTTTACCTGAAAATGATAGGTTGAGCTACACTAGCCCAGTAGAGAAATCTATACTCAAGCTATATGTAAATATGACGAATCATGCACTATGAATGAGTGAATATTGACAGATACGCTCAAAGTACGAACGTTTACCAACGAGCCGCACACTATAGTCAAAAGATTCTAGACTTCACATAAATACCACTTACAGTTTTCCTCTCTGACTAGATACGTTAATAAACTCACGTCAATCCACATTAGACTATGACCAATTCAAATTCATCTTATCATTCATTGTACGGTACTATAATCTTTCTCGTGTCCGCATTTATCATCATCAAATTCCTTCATTTCAAACCCTTCCTTTTGATTTCAAAACAATTCAAAGAAAACTCAAGACCATTGTAGGCCGAGCTCCGTTGATTCGGGCTGAATACCGGAGGATTCTCATCAAAATCCTTTAACCAAAATCAAAATCCTCACATTAACTTCATAAACCAACTACGTGTCGTTAAAAGTCTGAGCCGAAGCTCTGCCAGGCACTTACTCGATAACGAGCCCTGAAGACAAGTGATATGAGCATTTTAGCTCCTGCCAGGCATTTACTCACTTAAGAGCCCTGAAAATATACGATATGAGCATTTAGCTCCTGCCAGGCATTTACTCACTTAAGAGCCCTGAAAGCATACGATATGAGCATTTAGCTCCAGCCAGACATTTACTCATTTAAGAGCCCTGAAAGTTCTTTTAATGACCATTTGTCATCCACATTCATTTCACGTTTCCATTTCTCAAAACATCAAATCATTCAATTGAATCCAAAGCCATTTAATCAATCACATGGCAATACCAATCCGTATCCAAAAAGACAGCATTTTCCCAAGGTCACATTCGTTCGTACATCATCAACAATATATTGCAAACTCATAAGCATGCCCCATTGTACATTGATAAATATTTTAAGTCCACGTTATTCCTCCAAATCTATCACAACGCCCTATGCCACGTATCGAACCCATAATGATTCCACGGCACATCACCGGCTAGGTTCCAAACGAGAATCTTATAAAACGAGTGCCAAAGGAACCTAGGGAACTCAACAAGACGAGGCACGAGGATACGAGTCTCATTAAGACACAAGTAATCATACTTGAGAGTGACTTAAACATGTTCTAATCATATAGGGAGTCATAACACGGGACGAATACAACTTAGGAATAGCCAGCAGACATTGGCAGACCGACACACTTCCACTCAAATGATCATAACTTTCTGTGTGCTAAGACTTTTAAGGCGATTCCGGTGGCAATGGAAAGCTGACTTCAAGACCTTCGATTCGATATAAAGTTTGCATAAAACGAACATCGGATGAGAAAGTTATGTCCGTTCGAAGTGGGCTGAAATCCAGAACACGAGACAGATTGCAGACCAGTTTTCTAAAAATCACCATAAATTCAATTCTCAACGGTTTCGGGTGATTCCAGGGGCATTAGAACGGGCTCTAAGTCTACTCTATTTCATATGAAGGAACCAAAATTTATTTCTGAGTTTAAGATGACGAAAATGCCCCATAAACAGGGACCAGTTCTGCAGAAATTCGGGAATGAAAGAAACAATCTCAAACGACGAAACAAGGCACGATCTAGATACATAAACATCGTATAAACGCATAACAAGAGTAAGAAATCCCTACCTCATGGGTTTTGAGCAAAACCCAACCGTTTGACCAAGTCAACCAAGTTCCCACGTGGCCCGATCGCAATTTTCCTTGGATAGATAGGAAGCCCGTGCTCCGTAGAACAACGTTAATTCTTGGACTTTGTCCGGAATCACGCCCCAAGTAGATGAAATCGAGGAGAGAAGGTAATGAGAAATTTTTTTCGGAGGGAGAGCAGAGAGAGCGAGAGACGCAGGAGAGAGAGAGGGGTTGTGATGTGTGTGTGTGGGTGTCGGCAGATGAAGAAAAAGAAAGGGGGAATTATTTTCCCCTACAACTAGCCACACCATTATCTACATGCCACACACATATTATCCTTACACCCAAACTTTCACATTCTATCACATTAACCCCCAAATCTAAATAACTACGCTATTATTCGAATTTCCACAATTTACGCCCTCGCTCGATAATTATAATATTTCTTTAACAAAAATACGGCCCAAAAATACGGGTCTCTACATCCTACCCTCCTTAAAAAAAATTTCGTCCCCGAAATTTGCTTAAGCGATTCCAACCGAACTACCAATCACTATACCAGACCTCATATCACAATTTCATAACCCAAACCTCATTCTTCCTTCTCTACGTGGACATTTTCTCATGTTGTTTGCCCCGCAAAAACCCTCACTAACAATATGGTCCTAGCACTCAATATTCAGTCACAAGCTTCCATCATCTTTATCAAATTTTTAACCTTAATAGACTCTCAAGTCCTAACGTCAGTACAAGAATTCTAGTTCTTACATATCTACAAGACAATCACACCGATATCCGACAAGTGGTTACCTCGACGTTCTCTAAACTCCAAATTCCACATTCTCATTCTTTGCGACTCATTCGGCTAAGTATCTTTCGAACTTTCTAGAAGGACATACTACACTGCTTATAAAAACTATAATTCCAATACTCTAAGTTTCATCTTCCCAACACCAACTGATAGATCAATCCATCAATAATAATTTTTTTTTTTTGAATACCCAAATACTCTCCATTGTAATAAATCCAAGAAACCCAAAACACAATAATTTGACTACATAACGATCATCACCATTTGCTCAATTTTAACACCAACTCACCCTAGTTAAACGTCTCACATCTCAAAGCTATTAATACCTCTTTCGTCTCCAAAAATTAACACACCTCACAACCGATTCAATTTTTTCAATACCACTAGTAATAGACAACTGCACCATTCCCTTTAACAATCTCAAATTATTTCACGCACCTCGCTACCCACTTCCCTCTCTTAAAGACATGGTTCACCTCCCTTGGTATGACGAAACACACCTAACAAAATCATCAACCTTCATCTCTAACTCACACTTCTGTTTACCAACACAACTTTATATCAACTCTGCACAAATCTCAAACGCTTTTTCGTCCATTTAACATTCAAACACAACTAAGAATCCGGCACTACTTCACATTCCCTAGCCCACTCTGAATCACTATCGGTTTCTATTTTTGAAAATCCAAATTCACTTCTATTGTAATGCGTCCCTTCTACATAACTCTTCACAAGACACATTAAAACCATTCTGGTAAACTATCAATCCACTATTTTCTTAAACCCAGTTCTCCAAACATTGTTGCTGCTACTCAAGAAAGGCATACACTCGTAGTAACTACCCACATAAGCATCACCGTTTATTCTACATCATATACTAAAAACAAATTTCACGCATTGAGATCACATAACAAATCAAACATGTAGGTTAAAGCTAAACAACAGCACATTTCATTCACGAAATATTTCAACAAACCCACGGTACAATTTAATAGCTTACACAACATCAGACACATCCACGCATTAACAGACTCACTTAGTATCCAGCAGACTTACCAACTCACAAAGTATCCAAAACTTCACTTTTCATGGCTCTAGAAAGCCCAATGGTAATCTCGTTCTTTTAACCTTCATAATACCTTTTACATTTTCTGTTCACCCATCAATCTCGAATACTCTCGTCAATTAGTCTACTCAAGTCACATGTTTCCTATTTTCACAATCTCAAATATCACATAACAAATACACATCAATATTAATCATTTCTCTATCAACTTTACAATCACACGGCATGTCATCACCCAAATAGCTACACAATGTGTGCAATAGTTGCACTAACGAACTTCCACTACTATTGATTATCTCGATACTAAAATTTAAACACCAATACAAGTACAAACAAATTGATAGACTCCTTCCTAAATACCAACAAGACATCGGGGTTGCAAACAACATGTCTATACTTCTCATCACATTCTAATATTCCAACTACTTCATCAACTAAGAATCAATTCTCTCACACCAATATCTTCTGACAGTTCCGCTCACCATAAGTTTCACAGCTCATAAATTTCTTCTCTCAACTATGTAATCATAACGACATCAATTTTCCTCGAAGATATTTATCACAAATGCACTCAACCTCAATAATATCAACCGCACTATTCTCATCACCATCACTGCTATCACTACCACTATTTAAACATTAGTCCCTCTCAAATCTATCACCTCAAGTCTTTTTCTTTTTCTTTTTCTTTTTCCACGCCATGCTATCACTATTTTTTTTTTGTTTTTATCATCCTATCAAAATGACACCACCGTGACACTCACCTCAACAATGAAAACTACGACACCATAACACTTCCCTTTTCTACGAAATTCCTACGTAGAGCCATCTATCTCAAGCCTAGAGATCTAATCCATATACACAATCCTAGTGTCCAATTGACTTTCCGAGACTTCCATCTAGAAGGAGCGGTGATCAAACGCCTCTTCCAACTGGATCTCATCGGTAGTCGCCTGGGTATCCAGAAGACACATATAGCATCCCGACACCCTACCTATAACCCTCATTTTCCTATCTCAACTTTAGATACTTATATCCCCTATGTAGGTTCGACTTGCCCTACCTATACTTATATTAACTGTCTCAATAACTACCACTACAATAACCAACCACAGTTATCACCACAACACGCCTTTACCTTTCCAAACACATTCAAGACACGCACTAACTCAAATCCCAATGCATATATTTCTCACCATATACTTATACCCTATACAGTTTATCTCACACAAGCTTAACTTAACACATTTGAAACTTAACACATAATCCAAGCAATTCAATTAAAAACACATTTAACACTCATCTCATAAGTCATATCAACATTCCATCCCTTTTAACACATGCTATCTTATATTTGCTTCACACGTCAACATGGCCACAATCACAATCACTACAATGAGGTCCAAGCCTCCAACTTCCCAATGCAGGTCAACAACTCAATGTCACTCTACCATAATACAAAATGCGACATCTCAATGATGTACCGACTCATTCATGCAAGCACACGTGTGTTTTGTAAAAAGTATGCAGCGGATTTTGAACCCATGAGACTAAAAAGTCTCCCCACGGTCTCTAGGTGTTCTAAACCTATGCTCTGATACCAAGTTGTCACGCCCTCGATTTTCAACATAAATAATAACCATTTGAGATAAATAAAATCCTCACTGGAGTACAGGTAATACCCAAATAACATTTCTTTCCCCAGTTCTCAAATTAAAAACAAATATTACAATCCGGGCTCAAGGTCCCAAGTTATACAAGTTACCAAATTAATATTACAGTTTACAAAGCTCATCCTTCAAAAATACATCTTTCAAGGTAAAAGCATAAAATCGCCCCTCTATACCTTTGAAACCCATGATCTACAAGTACGAGATGCACGTCATGCCAACTTCCTTGCTTTTTTTTACCTGAAAATGATAGGTTGAGCTACACTAGCCCAGTAGAGAAATCTATACTCAAGCTATATGTAAATATGACGAATCATGCACTATGAATGAGTGAATATTGACAGATACGCTCAAAGTACGAACGTTTACCAACGAGCCGCACACTATAGTCAAAAGATTCTAGACTTCACATAAATACCACTTACAGTTTTCCTCTCTGACTAGATACGTTAATAAACTCACGTCAATCCACATTAGACTATGACCAATTCAAATTCATCTTATCATTCATTGTACGGTACTATAATCTTTCTCGTGTCCGCATTTATCATCATCAAATTCCTTCATTTCAAACCCTTCCTTTTGATTTCAAAACAATTCAAAGAAAACTCAAGACCATTGTAGGCCGAGCTCTGTTGATTCGGGCTGAATACCGGAGGATTCTCATCAAAATCCTTTAACCAAAATCAAAATCCTCACATTAACTTCATAAACCAACTACGTGTCGTTAAAAGTCTGAGCCGAAGCTCCTGCCAGGCACTTACTCGATAACGAGCCCTGAAGACAAGTGATATGAGCATTTTAGCTCCTGCCAGGCATTTACTCACTTAAGAGCCCTGAAAATATACGATATGAGCATTTAGCTCCTGCCAGGCATTTACTCACTTAAGAGCCCTGAAAGCATACGATATGAGCATTTAGCTCCAGCCAGACATTTACTCATTTAAGAGCCCTGAAAGTTCTTTTAATGACCATTTGTCATCCACATTCATTTCACATTTCCATTTCTCAAAACATCAAATCATTCAATTGAATCCAAAGCCATTTAATCAATCACATGGCAATACCAATCCGTATCCAAAAAGACAGCATTTTCCCAAGGTCACATTCGTTCGTACATCATCAACAATATATTGCAAACTCATAAGCATGCCCCATTGTACATTGATAAATGTTTTAAGTCCACGTTATTCCTCCAAATCTATCACAACGCCCTATGCCACGTATCGAACCCATAATGATTCCACGGCACATCACCGGCTAGGTTCCAAACGAGAATCTTATAAAACGAGTGCCAAAGGAACCTAGGGAACTCAACAAGACGAGGCACGAGGATACGAGTCTCATTAAGACACAAGTAATCATACTTGAGAATGACTTAAACATGTTCTAATCATATAGGGAGTCATAACACGGGACGAATACAACTTAGGAATAGCCAGCAGACATTGGCAGACCGACACACTTCCACTCAAATGATCATAACTTTCTGTGTGCTAAGACTTTTAAGGCGATTCCAGTGGCAATGGAAAGCTGACTTCAAGACCTTCGATTCGATATAAAGTTTGCATAAAACGAACATCGGATGAGAAAGTTATGTCCGTTCGAAGTGGGCTGAAATCCAGAACACGAGACAGATTGCAGACCAGTTTTCTAAAAATCACCATAAATTCAATTCTCAACGGTTTCGGGTGATTCCAGGGGCATTAGAACGGGCTCTAAGTCTACTCTATTTCATATGAAGGAACCAAAATTTATTTCTGAGTTTAAGATGACGAAAATGCCCCATAAACAGGGACCAGTTCTGCAGAAATTCGGGAATGAAAGAAACAATCTCAAACGACGAAACAAGGCACGATCTAGATACATAAACATCGTATAAACGCATAACAAGAGTAAGAAATCCCTACCTCATGGGTTTTGAGCAAAACCCAACCGTTTGACCAAGTCAACCAAGTTCCCACGTGGCCCGATCGCAATTTTCCTTGGATAGATAGGAAGCCCGTGCTCCGTAGAACAACGTTAATTCTTGGACTTTGTCCGGAATCACGCCCCAAGTAGATGAAATCGAGGAGAGAAGGTAATGAGAAATTTTTTTCGGAGGGAGAGCAGAGAGAGCGAGAGACGCAGGAGAGAGAGAGGGGTTGTGATGTGTGTGTGTGGGTGTCGGCAGATGAAGAAAAAGAAAGGGGGAATTATTTTCCCCTACAACTAGCCACACCATTATCTACATGCACACACACATATTATCCTTACACCCAAACTTTCACATTCTATCACATTAACCCCCAAATCTAAATAACTACGCTATTATTCGAATTTCCACAATTTACGCCCTCGCTCGATAATTATAATATTTCTTTAACAAAAATACGGCCCAAAAATACGGGTCTCTACAGGCTCTACGCCTGTATACACTCACTCAACGGCTCCAAGCCCTCAACTCAGCAGCTCTACGCTCGCTATCACAACTCAGCGGCTCGAAGCCCATTACTTCAATAGGCTCGAAGCCTATATCAACCATCTCAACTGGCTCAAAGCCATAGAAACTCACTCAGCGGCTCCAAGCCCACTATCTCAACTGGCTCGAAGCCGTAACAACCATCTTAGCGGCTCCAAGCCCATTATCGACAGGCTCTACGCCCGTTATCACAACTCAACGGCTCAAAGCCCATCATCTCAACTGGCTTGAAGCCGTAAACAAGCAAATCTCAACAGGCTCTACGCCGCTCCAACAATCAAGACATTTATTCTCAGGCTCTACGCCTGAATGTTCAAAATCTAACATTTTGAATGCTCAAGCTCTACGCTTGGATGCCCAACCACTGTGTACTGGATGCTCAAGTTATACACTTGAATGCTCAAGCCCTACGCTTGGATGCCCAACCACTGCGTACTGGATGCTCAAAGCCTGTACTTTGAATGCTCGGATTCTGCCGTCCGAATGCTCGAGCTCTACGCTCTGAATGCTCAAGTCCGGAACTTGATAGAAGCTCTAAGCTTTAAAACAAACACACACGCACGGGCCCGTGCACATATTGCATTATCACATCGAGTCTGCATCATCATATCTGTTCACATCTAACAACCATCATCACACATATACACTCTGCATACTTCTCATGAAACAGGTCAACCCTGCCATCAACCGGCTCTACGTCTCTGTTTTATTGATCGGTTCAGCACCTCGATCCTTTGGCTCTACGCCAACACTTATGATGAGAAAGCTCCATGACGCCGACACTTATGATGAGAAAGCTCCATGCACAGACCATCAGAATACAACCAACTCTACGCTTCGGTTCAACACGTCAAGCTCAAAGCTCTGACACCTCAGGCTCTCGCCTTATGATCAATACCAGCTTTGCGCTTTGGTTCCATCAAGCTCTAAGCTCACCTCAGGCCTCCGCTTCATGACCACAGCAAGCTCTACGCCTTAGTTCTAATCACCCTAGGCTCTCGCCTTGTAACCACAACCGGCCCCGCGCCTCGATTCCATCACATCAGAAGCTATCACCTTAGGCTCTCGCCTCATGACTACAACTGGCTCCGTGCCTCGGTTCCTTCATCCCCAAAGCTCCGTGCTCTAGATACTGGCCCTGCGCCCCCATATCTCAAAAACAACCGGCATCCAACTCATCCCCAGCAGATGGTTTGGATTCCACCCCATTACATCAATTCCTTCCAGCTTATTTGCAAGGATAAGCTACTCTACCGAGCTCCTTTCAATCAAAGTAAGGATGATCAAGAAAAGCAAACGCACCTGCCGTGTACTGATCTACCCCAAAATACTAAGGAAGCTCTACACAAAAACTCCCCTGGCAGCCCCGCGCTCCTGCAACTATCTTCTGCCAAAACCTGGCTCAGTCTAGGTACGTCACACTACGGCTTTTTAAGCCCAAAGGTACGTCTTCTGTCTCTAACCCTCCAAACTTTTATTTTTCTTTATTGCCCGAACTACGGTTGGTCTGAATTTCCCTTGTGGAATACGTAGGCAGCCTCCCGGCCCGACCATAACAAAACCTTTTTCAAAAAACCCCTTGGAATAGTGGTTGGACCAAATTGAGTTGCTTTTTACAGCTTTGACTCTTACTCAAACATGTCTCGCGATCCGTCTAAGTTCAGTCAAAGAGGGGCATCTGTAGACACCCCAATTTGGCCTAACGATTATTTCAAGTCCCACCTTGGGACCATCCCGATGATGAAATGGATACAGTGATTGCTGATTGCTTCCTTGAGAACCTTAGGACTTTCGGTAAGAACTTTGAGCCACTTAGAGGACCCAATTCAGAGCCATACAGCCTTTCAGACAGAAATACAGAAGCCTAGGAGAATCCATCTGTCGGCCGTGACATCGATCCCATGGCCCTAACATCATTTCCTCACCCGAGCAACCTGTTGCTAGCAAAATCTCCCTGAGAGATCAATCCCTCGGCCGCAAGATCTATCCTTCGGCCGAGACATCCATTCCTCGGCCGTGATATCCTTTACTCGGCCGCCAGATCGACCTTTTTCCAGACTCTGGAACGTGTTCTGTCAGACGTTTGATCCAACCACACTACCTTCCCGATGCGTTCGGGCTACGCTCAGAGATTGCGACATAGAGTTAGAGGTGCATTGCAATTGCAATTGCAATCGTGCCATTTGATTGGCCGGAGTGAGTCACCAATTGCCTATATAAAGGGCCTTAAGACTCTGAAAATACACACTCAAAATTCATCAGAGTATACACTCTCTCAAGCCACGAAACTCTGTCAAAATACTCTCTCAATCCCACTCTTCAAAAGCCCTAATCTCCCGAAGGCAGCCACCAACCCAGTGATCAAACCCCGAAGTTCAAACCCTAACCCTAGGGTTTTCAATCAAGCAATCAGTCAATCACAATCAAATCCGAAGCAATCAAGCAACTGAGGGATCAAGGTGGTGAGGCCCAACGGCCTCTGGTTTGTCTTATTTACTGTATTTCTGACTAACCGTAGCGTTTTGATTATCTGTTAATCATTCTGTCTGGTGTGAGGAAGAACATCGACCGGGGCTCCGATCCCTCGGCCGGTACATCAAACCAGGAGGATCCCTCGGCCGTGACATCTATTCACCGGCCGCGGGATCCATCTCCCTGGGACAGTTTGTTTTGTTCTGCTTTCCTGACGCATGCTTTACTTATCGCATTGGCTCACCTTACTTACTATTTAAAGGAATAAATAAATAGACTATGTGTTAGAATTAAACAAAGCATCTACATGTCTTATGTTGAACGATTATGGGCCAGTCTCACGGCTGGGCAAAGAGGGGTGCCTAACACCTTCCCCTTATTGTACTTTTGGCTCCCGTGTCCAGAATCTCTATCTATTTTCCCAGTTTTAATAAACTGGGTGGCGACTCTGTTTTGATGATAACCGCTATCATGTGGCGATGTTCCTAGCCATGGGAATGTCCATGATTTTGGTTTATGAAGCAAGCAACCAATCGAGCAAACAAACGTGATCAATCTGTATGGCGACGCCCCGTTTGGGAGGTGTCTACAAAATGTAGATTTGTTTGTCCTTAGATATACAAGAGCAAGAAAGACTAGATTTTGGTGATACATGATGATGCAAGAAGATGATCCAAGGAGATTGACTAGATTTGGGGAAATACACTAGCACACACATCACTCTCTCTCTCCCTCTCCATCCGGCCCATCTCTCTCTCTCTCCCTCCATCTCTCTTGGCCTCTCTCTCTCTCTCTCTCTCTCCTCTTAGTACAATGTGCATACACATATTTAAGTATAGAAGGACAAAGGGTTAGTGATTGACTTAAGAAAGAGTATAGGATTGGTTTGTAAGAGATTTAGTACTTCCATATCTCTCTCATATCTTCTATATCTCTCCCTCCATAAGTACAAGTACTTATAAGTATATATAACTAGGATTTGGAATAAGAAATCTAGTACTTGTACATCAAATCCCTCTCTCTTTCCTATCTCTCTCCCTCTCTCTCTCCCTCTCCCTCTCTCGGGTTCTCTCCCTCTCGGAAATCTCTCTCTCTCTCTCTCTCTTGGTACAATGTACTTATGTATATATATGCATGGAAGGACAAGGTTGGTGGACTTAGAAAGAGTAAGGATTTGGTGGAAGTAAATCTTGTACTTCAAAATCTAACTCATATCTTCCTATCTTCTTCTTTCACTAGTACATGTACTTATAGATATATTTAACTAGGGTTTGGTGGATGAAAGATCAAGATGTACACCATATCTTTCTCTCTCTCTCTCTCTCTCCTATCTCTCTCGGCTCTCTCCCCTCTCTCAGTCTCGGCTCTCTCTCCTCTCCCTCTCCCGGCCTTCTCTCTCTCCCTCTCTCCCTCTCTCTCCCTTGTACTACCTATGTATATTTATATAAGTATATATCTACCTAATAAGATATTGAAGTACAAGGTTCTAATAAACTAATGGGTTTTGAAAGAACAAGGATTTTCCTATTAAACAACGAAATGAACACATGTGTTCTATCTCTATATTATATAGGAGTAGGTGTACTCATGTCCTATTATAATATTTAGGTATGTACTAGATGATTTGGGTAGATATCTAGTCAAAATTTTATATTATACTAAGTCACATGTCTCTTTATTATATAGTATTTGTACATAGGAAATCCTAGAATCCTATATTATATTAGATACTCTTCCAATTCTTTAATGGGAGAATTCCATGGGATTCTAGTCATTGATTTAACTATAATATAATAGTACTAGTCCTATTATCCAAGGGATAATAATTCTACTAACAATTATGGACCAAAGGACAAAGGTCAACGGTTGACTTTTGGTCAAAGGGTTCTACTTAAGGTTCAAGAGGTTCGAATGGTTCGAATGGCTCGAGGAAGGTCAATGATTAAATTAGATTATCTCCAAGGATTAGGTTAGAAGCTAACTAGGCTCGCTAAGGATTTCTAGTCGAGACATAATCTAGGCTTAAGCTCGATGATTAGGAGAATAGTCCTACACACTTGTCTTTAGAAAATGATCTTATTGCTCAGAGTGAAGAAATATAGTTTTATAAGTCTAGATTTTAGTAACGACGGATTTTTGGATATTAGAAAGGAATTTTAAATGGAATCCAAGTAATTATAAAAAAAATTCAAATTTTTAACGAAATTTTCACTGACAAAAAATCAGGGTCGTTACAGTCCATGTGGCACTATGCTTTAGATTGTATACTAAATGTTTGAGCATGATTTCGTGAACTTAAGGATAAATGAGCATGCTAAGTAATATAGGGTTGGATGATCTTGCTAGTTTAGTTTCAAGTTTACAATGAATGATTCATGTTTACTTAAGTGAAAAGTCCGACCGCGGAGTCGAAGCATGAAAGCGAAACACGAAAATTGAGAAAGTTAGAAACATGACACCTAGGGTGTGTTAATGACAAGGCGTGTTTTGAAAAGGAGAAAAAGCTTTGAAACCCCACTTTGGTGGGCGTGTATGTGTTTGTGTGCCAATGGGAACCCGGTGCGGTGGAACCATTGTGAGGATACTCGGGAGACCGGAACGGCGGAATCGAGGTTGGGTGTGTGGCTTGGTTATCCGCGGAGAGGAGCCAATGCAAAGTTGTGTGCCAATGGGAACCCGGTGCGGCGGAACCATTGTGAGGATACTCGGGAGACCGGAACAGCGGAACCGAGGTTGGGTGTGTAAAAAGACGATTTTGGAAATGTTAATTTGGCTAATGAAAGGTGAAAATGGTGACACAGTTTATGAGAAATCGCGTAGGAGAAACTCATAAAATCATGAACACCAACGTTGGTAAATAGTCAATGTAGATGTGTCATTGCTAACTGTTTTATTAGATAAGCATGTGCTGTGTAGATAACGTTATCTGTATGATTCATTGTTTGTAAGTTAAAGGTTAGTGGGTATGGGTTATTCTATTGAGCCTTTGTAGCTCACGGTGTTACCTTTTTGGTGACCTTGACATATTATATTGGTGGCGACACTGGTATATATAATGTGTCAGACCTTATAGATGAACAGGGTGAGCTGTACACCTTGGAAGCTTTCGGAGCCGAGGAGCTGGCTAGGATGGAGGAACAGGCGGAACAGTAGATAGGAACCCTAGTTTCCCCTCCTTTTGTTGAATAAAAGTACACTTGTGAGATTTATGATGTAATAATGAGCCAAACTCTCTTTAGATTTTCAATAAAATTGTCATTTTAACGTACCAAAAATTAGGGGCGTTACAGGCCATCTTGAACACAACCAAAAAAAGAAGAAGAAGAAGAAGAAGAAGTTTTTTGTTCATAAATATGCTGGAGTTTCATTTTTATTTCATTTATGTTTCATTGTTTCTGGCTTCATTTTAGATGATGCGAACTGTTGGTTTATGTTACATATGACTCCTGTACAAATGGAAGATGATGTGGTTAGTTTATTTCTTTTTATTTATTTCAAAACCTTTTTCTGTTGTTATTTAACATATTAAATGAAGTTATTCTCTTGTAATGTACTTCATGCCGGCTGATTATATAGATAGTTTTGAAGTTGATAATTCGGATATATGGATTCTGTTGAAAAAGGTATCTGCAGTTTGGCTTGTGCGAATTGTTAAGAATTAGCTTGATGATGGATGGATTGAATTTTGGGTACCAAGAATTAACTTCCATGATAACACCTAAAAATACCGTGCTTGATTTGTGTGCTGAATGATTGTTAGAACTTGTGATAGTCAAAGGAAAAAAGTTTGTTTCTGAAAATTCAAGTAAGAAAAATCTGGAAAAAATAATTTTTTCGTGTTGGGTTCTAGAGAAAAGGGAGAAAATGAAACAGTCCAACTTATTCACTTATAGATTTGGTTAAGCCCATTGTAGTGACTCATACTAAATGATGCTTTTGCTCAAATTTGAGTACGGGTTGGAGATGCTATTAGAAAAAGAAATTAATTTCCTTCATGTTGTCTTTTCTGTGGAATTTACCTTTATTTGTATGCCAATTAGGACAGACAACATTGAAAGGTTTGCTATGTTTTTCTCTCTTTTATGGTAGAAAGTAGCGGAATTCTCTCATTAGCGCAAATCATGGATTTCCTATGCTTTTCACTTACCAAAGGAGTTTAATGTTGGTGATGCTATCCTGTTCTGTGTTATAGATGCTGATTTGGTATTTGGGTTTATTTGTATGGCAATTAGGACAGCATAATTGAGAGATATATTCGTTTCCAAATTTTAATTTGTTTTAACTTTGTTTTTCAATCATTACCCTATATCTTTATCTAATTATTATCTTATTTCTTCAATTATTAATTTCGTTTCTCTCTCTATCTCTCTCCACTCATTACCCCTCTCTCTAATTATTATTCTATTTCTCTCTCTACCCACTACGAAAACTAAAATATCCAAAGTTACCAAACGAACAATGCCTTTGTTTTTTTACTAGGTTTTTTTTCCCTAGGTCAAGAAAAGGAAAACTAGGGTTTGTGCATCATTGTCGGAGGGAGGGGATTATCATTCACAGAGACCACTAACGTCTCGTTTGGTCACTACCAACTATCCAATGCACATGAAAAATCTATCAAATAAGGTACCAAGTTACTTAAAGCTCATGGTTACAAAAAGGGTCATTTCTTTTCAAATCATAATCCCGTTTAGGACATTTCCAATGCACACTTCATTTCTCCATTTTTCCATTTTGTTGTATTTTGATATAAAACGCCTATAACTTTTAATATAAACCTTCTCTATTTTTAAAGTTGGCGTCGTTGGAAAGATAATAACGGCATCTGTAAAGTGAGACTAATTTCAAATATATTATTTGAATTCCAAAAGTAAAAATTCACCACTCTTTGAATTTGGAAATTTATTTGAATCCTCCCAAATGGAGAAATGGAAAAAGAATTGGAGGATTATGTTGGAAAATGATTCCAAGAACCCAGTAATGACGCGTACAGATTAGACAACAAAAATTGTAAAAACCCTACAAGGCGGAATTAGGGTTTTACCACAACTCCCGGTGACACGAACGTTGGTTGAACTTGTTATAGCACGTCTTGCTAGAAGCCACTTATACTGCTCGACTGCACCTTACAATCTTCTATCGTATTCCCTGCACGTCTAGAACACGAATCGAGTGTGGACTCTTTCGTGATCTGTTTGCTCTCTCTAAGCTTGCCTCTATTTCATGAATAATAGAAAATGTCTTACTGACCTAGAGAGCATAACGTGTATATATAGGGCTACGATAGGGACCTAAGGAGTAATAAGTCCGGGCTCCCAGTGTAAATAAGAAACCCTAATCCCACCAGGATTCTATTTCTTATTTCACTAATTATAATTCACCCCACTACAGAATTATAATTGCACTCCCGTCCTTATCTCAATTATATTACGATCTCTATGATATTAAATACTTATTTATCTCCCCACGTTAAGATTACAGATACCCGTTGATTAAAATAAATTACTAACAACCTCCCACTTAATCAACATCTTTACCTTGAGACTATCCGCTTAACTTATTCGATATGTCGGATACAAAATCCACCCGCAGGGTTTGACATATTCGAAACTTATAAGCTTACTCAAGGGGGTATTATCAATCCCTACTGGGACGTGTATTCCATCAATAATTAATAGCTGTCATATACATAATGTTGCGACTCAACTCACCGAGACTATTGACCGTATAAAGATCTCACCCTTTAATGAATCAAAATCAACAATATTAAATATATACCTCTAATAATTATCTTTGGATTAAGAGCATAAGTATTCATAATAACCATGAGGTTCCAATTGTCTTATAAAGTTAGTACAAAGACAATTACCTCAACACGGTCCCGTTCAATACACACAAAGTGTACTAGCACAATGAGTTAGAACTAGACCGTTCTCTGTAGTCAAGACAGACCTACTAAACATTGTACTACAGTCCTACCGATGGTGTGTCCAGTTCCATCTAAGACTGTGAACCATAACTTATATTCCACAAAAAAGGGATAAACCTGATTACTAATTAAATATTAATCCATCATATAAAAACATAACTTTTACATAACCTCCTAACAAACTCCCACTAAGACTCAAAACCATACTTCCAGGCATCTCACTCCCATTCCCTCTACGTGACTATCAAAAGTCTTAGCCGGTAAGCTCTAACCCTAGGATTCAAAGTATTCATAACTTTATTGTAAAGACCCGTAAATTCGAAAATGGGTTTAAAAAGGTTTTAAAGGAAATAAGAAGGAGGATATTGGTTTTGAAATTGGAAAGTTGGGGTAAATGTGTTAACTTGTGTACTTGAAGGGTGAATGTGTGATTTGTGCTTAGTGTATATGTATGGCATATGTGTGTGTGTATGGAATAAAAATTCCCAAATTTCCTCCTCTCACTCCCCGTTCAACTCTCTCACTCTCGGCTCCCATCTCTCTCTCGGCTCTCTCTCAAATTTCACCCGCACAACCCAAAACCCACACAAAACAACCTCAAATCCTTCACTCCTCCGCGTATCTTAGTTCGTATTGCTTGGGTTTGAGCTCGGTGGAGGCGTATCCTTTCCGTATTCGAAGATTGGAGCTAGGGCTTGGAAAATTCTTTGCAATTGATCTTCATTTTTGAATCCATTGTTATCGATACCCACTGCCTTTGTTATCGCTACCCTTGCGTCTGGACTGATCGTGACCCTAATGTTATCGATACCATTCATGATGTTATCGATACCTTCATGTAAAATCTGACAGTTTTGTTAACTTGATTCCCATTCCATTAATTGAGGTCTTAATCATGCCTAGCCTAATTAAATACTATTCTAATGATCTTGAACTTGGTCATCCATGCATTTGACATCATTGAACACTCCCATGAGTCTTAGCCGGTAAGCTCTTCGTAAAAGGATCTACCAGGTTGTTCGCCGATGCAATCTTGGTCACAACAACATCACCTCTCTGTACGATCTCTCGAATCAAATGATACTTACACTCGATGTGTTTGCCCTTCTTGTGAGTCCTTTGCTCCTTTGAATTAGCAACTACACCGCTATTGTCACAATAAAGTGTAATGGCTGATTGCACTGAAGGGACCACTTCCAGATCCAACATTCTTTTGACATTCGGTGATTATGTTAATTTGGGCCTCGATGCCGAAAATTGTAATCTTTTGGGAAACTCTTGGTGGATGAATTGTAATTGTGAAATGGGAATGTCAAACTCTTTTGGGGTATTATCTGGAATATTATGAGGTGACACTTTGGTTGCTTAAGAAGCTACCACATACACGGCCTCCATGGTGGAATCTATCAATCCACGATTGCTTGATACTCCTCCAACTTATGGCTCCACCTTCTAAGGTAAACACATATCCGGAGGTAGACTTTCTGGAATCCTTGTCTGACATAAAGTTTGAGTCTGTGTACCCACAAGGTACCAGACTCTCTGACTGGAATACCAACATATGATCTCTAGTTCTTTTTAGATAATTGAGTATATGTTTCACTGCAGTCCAATGCGCTTGCCCTGGATTAGACTGAAATCTACTAACCATGCGTTGCAAAGCAAATATCAAGTCTAGTACACAACATAGCATACATAAAGCTTCCTACTGCCGAGGCATAAGGAACTGCCTTCATTTTCTCCATCTCCTCAGGTGTTTTAGGACACTGATCCTTGGATAGGTTGATTCCATATCTAAAAGGGAGGAACCCTTTCTTGGAATCCTGCATGCTAAAGCGGGCAAGAATCTCATCGATATAAGTAGCTTGTGATAAGCCCAACATCTTGTTCTTGCGATCTCGCATAAGCTTAATCCCAAAGATGTGACCGACTTCTCCCAAGTCCATTTCAAATTGGCCGGATAACCACACTTTCACTAAAGACAACACTCCCACATCGTTTTTGATGAGCAGGACATCATCGACATATAGCACTAGAAACACTACCACTTTTCCATTGCACTTCTTGTACACACATGACTCATCCGGACATTGATCAAAACCAAAAAACTTGATTGCTTGATCAAAACGGATGGTCCAAGATCTAGATGCCTACTTAAGACATAAATAGACTTCTTAAGCTTGCACACAACATGTGCTCTTGACCTTTTGCTATGAATCCATCTGGTTGCACCATATAGATGCACTCATCCAGATTTCCATTAAGGAACGTGGACCTGATTAGAGTATATAGACTCCATATCTGATTTCATAGCCTTTTGCCAAAATTCCACATCTTTATCTTGAAGTGCCTCATAGTAGTTACAGGGTTCGGCATGTCGATCATCAGGGATCATTTCAAAAGACTCTCCCAACAACATATACCGATTGGGTGGAACAATAACCCTCCCACTACAATGAGGTGCTGATGTGCCAATAGGTGCCTTTACAGATATCTCTTGTGGCATTTCCTCCTGCACTATTGGTGGTAAAGAAGTTTGTGCCTGTCTCTCCTCTCAATTCCTCTAGAACAATTTTACTTATGGGCTTGTAGTCTATCACATAGTCCTCCACTAAGTATCGGGCATTGGTGCTAACAATGACTTTCTGATCCTTGTAACTATAAAATAATCCACATTTTGTTCCTCTAGGGTACCCCACAAACAGACAAACTTATGTCCTTGATTCCAATTTATCTGCGTTCCCATTCAGCACATGTGCTGGACTACCCCAAATCCGAATATGCCACAGACTAGGTTTGCGCCCAATCCACAGTTCTATGGGCGTAGATGGTACTGACTTAGATGGTACCAAGTTAAGAATATACAATACCGTTTCTAGTGCATGTCCCCAAAACGAAATTGGTAAATCTGAATAACTCATCATTGATCTGACCATATCCATAAGAGTCTTATTCCTTCTCTATGCTACACCATTTTGTTGTGGCATACCTGGAGCTGATAGCTGGAATGTAATCCTTTCAGCTGACAAGTAGTTCCTAAACTCTCCCAAGAGGTATTCGCCACCATGATCAGATCGCAGTGTCTTAAGACATTTACCCAGATGCTTTTCCGTTTCCACCATATACTCCCTGAATTTCTCAAAGCATTCGGACTTACGGCGCATTAAATAAATGTATCCATACCTTGAGTAATCGTCAATAAAAGTGACAAAGTACTCAAAACCATCTCTAGCTTGGACATTCATAGGCCCACACAAATCAGAGTGAACCAATTCCAACGGCACTTTGGCTCTATATCCTTTTGCTGAAAAAGGCCTTTTGGTCATCTTACCTTCCAAACAGGATTCACAGACTGGAAGTTCCTTAACTTCTAATGAACCTAAAGGTCCATCTTTAACCAGTCTAGAAATCCTATTCAGATTAATATGACCAAGACGTAAGTGCCAAAGATACGTTTGGTTCAATTTAGAAGGCTCTTTTCTCTTACATGGTAAATTATTAGTGTTATTCAATTCATGCAGTTGCACTGTAGGAAACATAGGATTAATAATGTAGAGATCATCCACCAATGAACCAGAACAGATAAAACATTTATTTAACTTAATAACCATAGAATCACTAAAATAAACCAAATATCCATCCTTAATTAACTTAGAAACTGAAACCAAGTTTCTTCTAATAGTAGGAACATAAAGACAATCTCTCAAAATTAAACTCCTATTATTACTAAAATTTAAAAAGACATTTCCTACTGTAACTGCTGCCACTCTCGTAGCATTTCCCATATGTAGATAAATCTCCCCATCACTGAGTCTTCGAGTTTCCTGGAACCCCTGCAATGAATTGCAAACATGATTAGTGGCTCCCTTATCTACACACCAGGTACTGGTAGATAACACCGCTAAACATGATTCAACAACTAGTGAAAAAGATTTACCTTGTTTGTTCACTTTATTGAGAACAATCGGACATTCTTTCTTCCAGTGTCCTTTCTGCTTGCAGTGAAAACACTTGCCCATAGGCTTTTTCACTCCACCTTGAGGCGCATGAACTGCCTCCACAACCTTTTTTTGAGACTTGTTCTGCTTCTTCTTGCCTTTCGGCTTAGAAGTAGAAGCCTTCTCAGCCACTAACATTGATGGTGGTTTCTTCACAACCAAAAGACCCTCAGCTGCTTGGAGTTCCTTAAGAAGTTTTGCCGAAGATAAATGTATTTTGTTCATATAATAGTTTAGGCGAAATTACTTAAAACTCTCATACTGCAATGAGTTAAGAATGAAATCGATTTGGGTTTCCCCATCAATTTCAACTCCAAGGATCTCTAGTTTCTTAAGATGAGCTGTCATCTTCAAAATATGATCCTTAATCAAGGTCCCTTCAACATGGGTGATACTCACCAATTTTTATAAAGTTTTGCTTCCTGTTATGTGGCATTCTCATCAGGTCTAGGAGGGCATACCTCAGACAACACAAATTTGTGCCCCTCAGCAGTTAACACAATATCCAAATTCCTTTTCCAGTTAATATAATTCGATCCCATAAGTTTGTTTTCTTTGAGAATAATTGCAAGTGGATTGAAAGAACCCATTTTCGAATATGAGAATCACATAACAACAATTATGAAGGGCAATAAAAAACTTGAATTTCATTTTAATATTGGTTCCCTCAACCACATGTTAAAAGAAAAACATTGGCAACCCTACACACCGTGAAGAGCATGCCTCGATGGGAAGGTCGTCTACTCTTCATCATTCGTGTAGATAGGCACAACCTTTTAATTTTACTATCTAGACACTATACCATGCCAAGCAAAATTAAATAGCCAATATTGCTTCGGTCCTATAAATAATAACAGTGACTTAGATAGAGAGGATATTATTATTTATAGCTAAGTGTATACCATTACCTAGCTTTTAGACCTATTGTTCCGTTATGAACCACCTCAGATGGAGAAGTGACCCACACAACAATTATCTTAGAGCTATCCCTTTAGGAAGTTTGTACCGATGATGCCACAATTAATTTTATCCGATAGGGAGGAAGGTTCTGAAACCAATACACAAAATTAATTATATCACCTACGAACTAGCAATGGAGACCATAGGATTTATTTAAAATAAATTCCCTCTCTCATTTAGTTATTTAAAAAATTCGTGAGGGTTATCAAATTTTTGAGTTTGCAATAAAACGTGATCTAGGTCAAAAGCCAAATATTACCATTTTGTCCCAATATGGTAAACTATCACATATGCAAATAATATGGAAATACAAATAATAAGGAAACACAAGATAAAGAATCCAGCTATTATGGTCAAAGATGCAAACCTTGAGCAACAAGGAATCCTTCCAAACTTGAAATCCTTAAGCAATAAGTAGTCCTTCCAAACTTGAAAATCCTTAAGCAATCCTTCCAAAACTTGAAATCCTTCAGCATTACATGTATGGAAGACTTAGATAGTTTGAATCAATCAAGGAAACCAAAATCCAACCGTGCTTAAACAGGAAAAAACATATTTGATATATTCCCGCGTAAACTGCACAGCCTTCTGTATTTTGGCCATATCTTCCTCATCCGACCTCCAATTGAAGTGATTCAAATTGGGTTGGATTCGAAATTCAATTATCTACAACTTCTGTGAAGAACAGATTTTCTAATTCCAACGTTTACTGGGTCGAAATAGCCCTGCAATCAGACCCTACGAATTTGGGAAAAATACTGTTGCGAGCCAAACAACTTGTATTTTCTGTACCTCCCTTCTTCGATCTCCGAACAACCATCGAATGCTATTACAATCGAAGAAACATACATACATCGATCTTATGCCTCCATTGGAGTTCACATGCTACGTTAATTATTACAACCACGAAAAATAATCGTGGCACCCAATAAATAACACATGCTACGTTAATTATTACAACCACGAAAAATAATCGTGGCACCCAATAAATAACATATGCTACGTTAATTATTACAACCACGAAAAATAATCGTGGTACCCGATAAATAACAATAACCACACAAAAATTATGTGACCATAATAGCTGGGTAAGAACGCTGCAAAATAAGGGTTAGCACAGTTCTACGTTCTACCCTCTATTACCTACAGACAACATGGCCTATTTAATCCATACGCGTGATTACAACCTGGCTCTGATACCACTGTTGGGAAACGATTCCCAGAATCCAGTAATGATGCGTATAGATTAGACAACAAAAATTGCAAAAACCCTACAAGGCGGAATTAGGGTTTTACCACAACTCCCGATGACACGAACGCTGGTTGAACTTGTTATAGCATGTCTTGCTATAAGCCACGTATACTGCTCTACTACACCTTACGATCTTCTATCATATTCCCTGCACGTCTAGAACACGAGTCGAGTGTGGACTCTTTCGTGATCTGTTTGCTCTCTCTAAGCCTACCTCTATTTCGTGAATAATTGAAAACGTCTTACTGACCTAGAGAGCATAACTTGTATATATAGGGCTACGATAGGGACCTAAGGAGTAATAAGTTCGGGCTCCTAGTGTAAATAAGAAACCCTAATCCCACCAGGATTCTATTTCTTATTTCACTAATTATAATTCACCCCACTACAGAATTATAATTGCACTCCCGTCCTTATCTCAATTATATTACGATCTCTATGATATTAAATACTTATTTATCTCCCCACGTTAAGATTACAGATACCCGTTAATTAAAATAAATTACTAACATATTAGATTAGAGATGTTCGTATAACCCAAAAAAAAAATCACCAAACTGGTGGATTTCTATACCGGAAATTTGTTTGTAAATCAGTTTCGGTTTCATATTGACTGATTTCACATATTTGATTCCTACTCTTTCAGGAGATACTGAGTTTATTTTTCCCAATCAACAAAATTAGCTCATCATGCAAATTTTGTGCATTTTTCCACATCCAGATTGTCTCATACAGATGGTGCTAAATAATTAATAGTAACCATCGAGAACCTAGAGTGTTGGAAGTAGGGGCATAGTGTGAATTGAGGTTCGGGAAGTTTTGCGATGTAAGTTAGCTTCTTTGATTACACACCTGTTTTTAAAATTTCCCTATTTTACTGAGTGGACATGGTTTAGCTTTGTCATTTGTAGGCGCCTAAAGAAGATTTACTTCTCAAGAACTTTGCGTAGTCAACGAAGTTAAGCTTCAGAAAAAAGTTTGTGGGTCTCTTTCTATCTCTCTTTTTTATTTTTTTATAAGCAACAAGATTTTATTAAGAAACTCTTTCTATCTCTCTCTGAATCTCTTTTGTTTTTCACGTTTTCTTCTTTGTGTTTCTCATCTGAGTTTTTTTGTTTGATTATTGATTTTCCTACTAATTTCTTTCACCATATGCTTCTAATTGTGAATAAATTGGATTTTATGAGATTTCCCTGACTTTGAATTCTTTTGTGTGGTTTTAATACACATGACTTCTGACTGAGATGCGAGACGCTGGGCTAGGACCAAAAAACAGGGGAGACTCTGCCAAAATTTTTCCAGAACGTACCTATTGTGGGTGTAAGGGTTCCGCTGGAGATGCTTACGTGTAGAAATGTGAGCTGGAGAGGTGCGATTGGCTGATGATTAGTATTGAGGGGAAAAGGAGAATGATCTTGTGGGGTGAGGGAAGGAGCAAGAGGTACGGAAAAGACAAAGACAACGTGTCTCCTTTGTTCTCCACGGGGGTGATGTCTGGCCTTCTCTGGAATCAAACGAGTGAGGTCACCTTCTCTCCGGGGAAGAATGTTCTCCTTCCTCAGAATCAGTGCTCACACTCTTTCTTTCCAGAAAAGTCAGCATCTGGCAATCATTGGGAATGACAGGGGTATTTATAGGGCACCTGGGCCTAGGTCAGGCCCAGAACGGCGCTCCTATAAGACCCCAACACGTGTCCCTCCCGTACCTCCAGGTCCCGGATAGACTCGCCCTCCCGCGGAAGTCTTTCCGCGGGAGGACTCGCATTTCTGCGACGCTACCTCCATCCCAAGCCACCAAGCCACAAGAACCTCCCCAATTCCCGCGAGAGTAAGGTCGCGACCCGCGGCGATCGTTTGCTTCCCGCGGGGTTCCTCCTGGGCCCTGCCTTTTAGGCCCAAATAGGACCCCGGGGTCTTCCTGTGATCCTCTGTACCCATCTCGGTACGTCCTCAGTTTCTCCGCGGTGCCAACGGGGGTTCCGCGGTACCTTCCCTTCCTCGGGTCGTTTCCGCGAGCATCATTTTTTATGTGCTACACGTGCTTTCCTTCCATTGGGTGGTCAACCGTCTTCTTAGAATAGAATTTCGACTAAGACTAACTTTCCGCGTGGACTTAGTTGTCACGTGTCCGCGGCCAATTGGTCGGTCAAAAAGTCTTCTCTGCTGACATGTCGGTAATTTTGACCGCGCCTACATATGCCCCCGCGCGCGCGTACGATGAGTGCACGTCGTTCGCGTGCGTACTGTCCCACTTGTGGGTTTCCGCGGTTGCTCCTGATTCATTCCGCAGAGCGACGGGCATGTTAACCGTTGACGTCTCTTCGTGTGCCGTTGTGACTTTTCGTGTGCAGACGTCATAAATGTCCCCACCGTTTGACCACTATATAAACCCTTTGTCCATTATTTCCTTTTCCACCTAACGCCCAAATCTCCGTCGAAGTGCTGTCACTTTCCCTTCTGATTCTCAGCGAGCAATCGTTTTCTTTCTTGTCACTTTCCACCCTTCACAGTCACGACTTCCTTTTCTCTTTCACACCAATCATAAATGGCTGCGCGTAATCCGAATGTTGAAGTCCCAGTTCCCTCCGCGGACCAGTGGCAAAGGGCCCCGTACTTGCAAACAGTTGGGGACCCATTCTGGGCCCTTGCGGGGGCGTACCCTGTCGTGAGTGCTCCCGTGGCTGACCCCACCTTTTTCACAGCCCCTGCTACCTCGGAACATGCAGAGTTAGTCAACCCTTCTTCAGTGCTTCGCTTCGGTCTCGAACGCGGGGACTTCCCCTTCGTGGAATACCGCTTTGGGGCCCTATCTTCCCCACCCACCGACTGGGCAGACTGGGTGGATGACGTTGCCAACGATCCCCGCCTCAGGCCGTTGTTGTTGGGCAGCGGTGCTCTCGACGCCGTCCAGCTGTCGCGGCGCCTGAGCATCCCACGGTAGGGGGCGGCTAACAGGAACCTGGAGTTCGCGTGCTCGCGTTGGAGCACTGACACCCACTCCTTTGCATGGTCATGGGGGGAGAGTGGACTCTCACTGGAGGATGTCTTCATTCTCACTCGCTTGTCTCTCCGCGGGGGCAACATTGTGGACCTGGCCAAACTCCCGCGTGAGGACCGAGATGACATCGAGACTTTGAGGGCACTACACAAGCAAGCCCAGAACGGGCCCATCTTTACTGCCCAGGGCGTCCGCAAGGCCGCCGCGGCGATTGCCAAGAAAACCTCTCTTGGGAGCTGGCTTCGCTACTTCTTCAAGGACCTCCAGCCCGCGAGGACTGTTGCTCCCGGTTCCGCGCGGGACTTCGTCGCGGGCCCTCAATACAAGCAACAGCTCTACATGGTGGGCTTTTTCTCTTACTTCCTCTCCTACTATGGGCCGTACTCCTGGCCCGCGGCCAACCTGTCGCGCTGGCGCCCCTGTTCTTGGGGTCACCCTACCGTCAACTGGACCTGGTTCAGGTTGATTACGCCAGGTCCCTCGGTAGATGCGACCATCTTTCGATGGCCCACTCCACCTTCCGGCTCGCGTACTTTTTCGAGCACTTCCGCACTGTTGCCCCGGTTCCGCTAGTCTTCCCGGCGTTAGGGCAGCGATCCCGTGCGGAGCAATGGCATGGTACCAGCAGCGAGGCTTCATGGTACGAGGCATGTGATGTTGAAGCCAATTTTACCCAACGACCCTACAGCATCCCTTCTCTGGGCATCATGGGCGTGGTCCGGGCATCATGGGCGTGGGCCAGTGCCTTCTCCCACTTGCTTCTTCTCTCAACGCCTTGAGCGGTGGCGACTATGTGGCACGGACGGTGATTAATTCTATAACGCCCCCATTTTTGGGTTCGTTAATTAATCATTTTATTAATAAATCAAACAGAGTCTGGCTCATTATTACATTGTCAATCTCACAAGGAGTACATTTTATTCAAAGGGAAGGGAACTAAGGTTCCTGACTACAGCTCCGCCTGCTCTTCCATCCTAGCCAGCTCTTCGGCTCTGAAGCCTCTGTAGACACCTCCCAAATGGGGCATCGCCATACAGATTGATCGTTTGTTTGCTCGTTTGGTTGCTTGCTTCGTAAACCAAGATCATGGACATTCCCATGGCTAGGAACATCGCCACATGATAGCGGTTATCATCAAAACAGAGTCGCCACCCAGTTTATTAAAACTAGGAAAATAGATAGAGATTCTGGGTACGGGAGCCAAAAGTACAGTAAAGGGAAGGTGTTAGGCACCCCTCTCTGCCCAGTCGTGAGACTGGCCCATAGTTATTCAACATAAGGCATATACTTGCTTTATTTAACTCTAACACATAGTTTGATTTTAGTCTTGAAGCAGTTAATGGTGAGCCAGTGCGATAATTAAAGCATGTATTAGAAATAAACAAAACAGACAGGCTGTCCCAGGAAAATCGATCTCTCGGCCGGTGAATGGATTTCACAGCCGAGGGATCCCACTGGATTGATATATCGGCCGAAGGATTGATCCCCCAACCGATGTTCTTCCTCACACCAGAACAGATATTTAACAGATAATCAAAACACTACGATTAATGCATAAAAACGTAAAAGAGATCAAACCATAGGCCCCTGGGCCTCACCACCTTGATCCCTCAGTTGCTTGATTGCTTCGGATTAGAAGGGATTGACTGATTTACTTCTCGAAAACCCTAGCGTTAGGGTTTGTACTTCGGGGTTTGATCGTTCGGGATGCGGCTGCCTTCGGAAGGTTAGGGCTTCTATAGAGGGAGTATGTGAGGTGATTTCTGCAGAGTTTTGAGGTATGAGATGGAGGAATTGAATGTTAATTTCGGAACCCTAAGGCCTCTTTATATAGGCAATTGATGACTCACTCCGGCCAATCAAATGGCATGAATCAAAAAGGAGTTCTAGGGTTCAAAGATCTCTAGACGCGATCTATTTCGTAGCCCGAACGCATCGGAAAAGGGCTACTAGGGTTTTGGTGCGTCGATCAAACGACTGACAGAACATTCCAGAATTCTGGAAAAAGACGATCTGGCGGCCGAGGAATCGATCTAGCGGCCGAGGAATCGATCTGGCGGTCGAGGAATCGATCTTACGGCTGAGGAATTGATTTGACGATCTAGCGGCTGAGGAATAGATCTGGCGGCCGAGGAAACGATGTTGCGGCCGAGGAATCGATCTTACGGCCGAGGGATTGATCTCTCAGGGAGATTTTCAAGCAACAGGTTGCTCGGGTGAGGAAATGATGTTAAGGCCGTGAGATCGATATTACGGCCGACAGATGGATTCTCCTAGGCTTCTGTATTTTCTGTCTGAAAGGCTGTATGGCTCTGAATTGGGTCCTTTAAGTGGCTCAAAGTTCTTACCGAAAGTCCTAAGGTTCTTGAGAAGGCAATCAGCAATCACTGTATCCATTTCATCATCGGGATGGTCCCCAAGGTGGGACTTGAAATAATCGTTAGGCCAAATTGGGGTGTCCACAGATGCCCCTCTTTGACTGAACTCAGACGGATCGCGAGACATGTTTGAGTAAAAGTCAAAGCTGTAAAAAGCAACTCAATTTGGTCCAACCACTATTCCAAGGGGTTTTTTCTTGAAAAAGGTTTTGTTATGGTCGGGCCGGGAGGCTGCCTATGTATTCCACAAAGGAAATTCAGACCATCGTAGTTCGGGCAATAAAGAAAAATAAAAAGTTTGGAGGGTTAGAGATAGAAGACGTACCTTTGGGCTTAAAAAGCCGTAGTGTGACGTACTTAGGCTGAGCCAGGATTTTGGCGAAGGGTAGTTGAAGGAGTGCGGGGCTGCCGAGGATATTTTTGCGGAGAGCATCCTTAGTATTTTGGGGTAGATCAGTACACGACAGATGCGTTTACTTTTCTTGATCATCCTTACTTTGATTGAGGGGAGCTCGGTAGAATAGCCTATCCTTGAGAATCAGGTTGATGGAATTGATGTAATTTGGGTGGAATCCAAGTCATCTTTTTGAGATATGGGGGGTGCAAGGCCAGTAAATAGAGCATGGAGCGTTGGAAATGAAGGAACCGAGGCGCGGAGCCGGTTGGAGGAGCTTGATTGAACCGAGGCATAAAGTCGGTTGCATTTTGATGGTCTGCGCACGGAGCTTTCTCATCATAAGTTTTGACATAGAGTCAAAGGATCGAGACGCCGGGCCGATCAACAAAATCGAGGCATCGAGCCGGTTTGAGGAGCTTGATTGAACCGAGGCGTACAGCCGGTTGCATTCTGATGATCTGTGCACGGAGCTTTCTCATCATAAATTTTGGCTTTAGAGCCAAAGGATCGAGGCGCCGGGTCGATTAATAAAATCGAGGCGTAGAGCCGGTTGATTTACAGGATTGACCTGTTTCATGAATAAGAAATATGCATAGTGTGTATATGATGATAGTGGTTAGATATGAGTAGATATGATGATGCAGACTCAATGATAACAATGGTGATGCAATTGATGCTTATGTGCACGGGCCCGTGCGTGTGTGTTTGATTTAAGCATAAAGCTTCTTTCAAGTTCCGGACTTGAGCATTCGGAGCATAGTGCTCGAGCATTCGGAGGGTAAAGTCCGAGCATTCAAAGTACAGGCTTTGAGCATCCAGTACGCAGTGTTTGGGCATTCAAACGTAGAGCTTGAGCATTGAAGGTATAAACCTTAAGCATTCGAACATAGAGTTCGAGCATCCAGTACGCAGTGGTTGGGCATTCAAACGTAGAGCTTGCGCATTCAAGTGTAGAACTTGAGCATCCAGTACACAGTGGTTGGGCATTCGAAGGGCTTCGATCATCCAAAGTGAAGAACTTTGAGCATTCAAACATGGAGCTTGAGAATAGATATCTTGCTGAGTAGTGAGTTTGTAGAATTGCTGAGTTGTTGAGTATTCCATCTTCCATCTTCCACGGGGTTTGATTTGGTCCTCATGCTTGGGATTCTTCCAAGGCTAGTTTCCACATGCTCGAGATGCTTCCAAGGCTAGTTCTGAGTATGCTCGGGATAGTCCCCAAGGCTAGTTCTGAGTATGCTCGGGATCGTCCCCAAGGCTAGTTTTTTTGAGTATGCTCGGGATCGTCCCCAAGGCTAGATTCCACATGCTCGGGATCGTCCCCAAGGCTAGTTCTTGACCATATTCCACTTTTGACTTCGTTGACTTGTTGACCCAAAGTGCCATAAGGTTTGTTAAATGCTTCAGCGATTAATGTCTTCAGAGATTTCCATCGTCTTTGCTGACAAGATGATCCTCATGCACGCCTAGGAGATTTCCTTCGCCTCCTAATTTCAACCTTGTTACGCAGACTTTCAACTCCCCTACTGAAGGGATGCTTTCCGAAGTGTGCGCTGGGCCAGAACTACATAAATGTGCATTAAGTGGGAGTCATAGGATTGCTTCACCGGCCTGGAAGTGGTGAGGCTGCTTATCTTCAAGATGTGAGCTCGGGGTAGCTACAGAGCTGCTGAATGACTAGTAGGCACGAGGCTATTGAGGTGAGTGCAGAGCTGTTTGAGTGACTTGGGCACAGGGCTGCTGAGTATGAGTATAAAGTGGCTGGTAGTGATAGTGAACTTAGAGTTGTTGATAATTACTTGAACTCAAAGACGTTGGAGGAGTGAATACGGAGCTGATGAACGACTTGGGCACAAGGCTGCTGAATGTAAAAAGGGCTATTAAGTGATCATGATGGCGAGCACAGGGCCGCTGAATGGGCTTAGAGCTGCTGAGCCTAAAGCTGCTAGGTGATAGTGAGCATAGGCATAGAGCTTCCGAGTTTCTGAAGTTGAGTGACCTGAGTATGGAGCTTTTGAGCACGGGGTGCTACTGAGGTGGGGGAGCCATTGACATGTTTTGATGGTAGCGAGCATGTAGCTGCTGAGATAAAAGGTGCAGGGAGCTGCTGAATTGAGCTACTGTTGAGAGGGAGTCGTGGAGATTGGACCTGCTGAGCGCAAGGCGGCCTGTGCATAGAATTGCTCGGAGCTTATGAAACCCAACAAGGTCGTGAATATGACAAGGCATGCGTATGGTGCTATTGAAAAGCAAGTGTGAGGCTTCTGAGTTATGAAGGCAGAGCTGTTGACGCGAAGCAAGGAGCTATGAAGATGTGAAGTGCGAAGCCACTTTAATACTGTTGATATGGTGCCAATTGTAGAGTTTGCTGAAGCTATCTTTCAGCTTCTTTGCCTTGGCTCTGTCGGTTATAGACACCAAGCTTGGTATGGTTGGTTCAAGGACCGAAATCCAGGAGAATCCTGCAATCCACATTTGAATAGTTTAGAAAACAGCAATGGATAGGAAAACAACATGCAACAGGCTTGGAATCGACCATGAGCCGAAGTCTTTTTATGCTGACTGCTAGGGGCAAAACCACCAAGTTCAGGAACCCTCGTTCAAATGTTGAACCACTGCGGGTGACATAGTTTGCAACGTGACATATATGCATATTGAACTGAACATTCAGGAAGAAATCGACGCCCCCTGTTTAGGCAATGGATGCTTGATTCTAGCTTATCTGTGCATGTCAACGACAACCTAATTGCCCCTAGTACAGAGATATGTGATGTGTGCGACAATGAACATGAATGCAATGTTTCTCGTTCTGTTTGCCAGAGATCTTGGCATGCCCCTGACAATGCTGTGTGACAGCATTCCAAAAGAGTTGAGGTGTTCCCCAAGGATATGACGCTTCTTAGGCTGAGTTTTTTTTCAAGTGTGCTGGTAGGGAGGTAGACTTTACAGTGCATCCCTTTGTTGCCTTTTATTCCTTGATGGCTGTAACGCCCCCATTTTCGGATTCGTTAATTAAACATTTTATTGAATAAAAAGACTAAAAGTCAAGCTCGTTATTACAACATAAGTCTTACTAGAGTACTTTTATTACACAAGGAGGGAATTTCTAGGGTATTCTACTACTCCGCTTCTTCTTCCAGCCTAGCAAGCTCTTTGGCTCCAAAAGCCTCCAACACGTACTGCTCACCTTGCTCATCAATTAACTCTGACACATTATACCAGCGTCGCCCCCAGTATAATATGTCAGGGTCACCAAAAAGGTAACACCGTGAGCTACAAGCCCAATAGAATAAACTATACCCACTAACTCTTAACTTAAAGCAAGGAAGCATATAAACAATTACACATGCTCATTCAACAACATAGATAAACAATGATACATTCGTATTCGATATCTTTCAGCGTTGGTGTAATGCCTTTTCGTGTTTCTCCTACGCGACTCATCGTAGACTGTGTCAACATTTTCACCTTTACCAAAACCATAATTTCCAACGTTCTTTCATAAATTGTTACTAATGAGGCTACCAAGTCCGGCTTCATTAGTAACACTCACAATGGCTACCAGTCCGGCCAATCATGGTTTACAAAATCCATTTCAAAACTTGCATTGGCTACCACGTCCGGCCAAGCCCCATTTCCACATGAGACTACCACGTCCGGCCCCATTGGAAATCTACGCAATGAGCTACCAAGTCCGGCCACATTACGGTTTTCACAAAACACATTCTTTCAAAACTTGCATTGGCTACCACGTCCGGCCAAGCCCCATTTCCACATGAGACTACCACGTCCGGTCCCATTGGAAATCTACGCAATGAGCTACCAAGTCCGGCTACATTACGGTTTTCGAAAACACTTACACAATGACTACCAAGTCCGGTCATTATGTACTTTCAAAATATTTTCCGCACGTTAATCCCATCCTTCATTTTATCCATATCAACCACACCCTAGGTGTCATGTTTCTACTTTCTAGGTTTTCGTGTCTCGTTCGCATGCATAGACTCCGCGGTAATTCATTCCACAACTTAAGAAATCTTGAAACTAAACTAACAAGATCATTCAACTCTATATTAGATAGCATGCTCATTTTGTCACATCATCATACTCACATTTAATCACACAAGGTTAAGCATAGTGCCACATGGACGGGCACCTTTGGAGTGATAAATCACTTATGCTTTATCAACAACAAGTAGTCAAGTAATCACATAATCATGCTCACATTCATTCTAAGATTAAAACAACTTAATCCTAAATCATGCTTTCTTAAATTCAAAACAGCATATGTTTATTGAGTACTTCTAACGTTAAGCTAATCATGCCATGGTTAATCAAGATAACAACTCTTAAACATTTCTAGTCATGCTTAAGGACAAGATAACCTACGTGTACTTAGAATTTCAAAGGTTTAGAATAATCCATAATCAGTTCGAAATACGCATGCAATACGCTATACTTAGATCTTTGAAAGTATAGGAAAACTATACTATACGTAAGGAGTATTCTACATATATACATATACGTAGAGAAAAGTAGATATAGAATATCTACCGTTCTTCTTGGCGGTAGTCGGCTACGGATTAGGAAAATAGTTCGTCGGACGGAGTAACGGCTTAGGAATGGCTTCGATAGCTTCGAAAGAGAAAGGTTTCTCTCGAAACTTGATCTTGACTAATACTACTAAAACTTTTGGATCGGTAGGGTGGTGGAGTGGCGGCTTAGTGGCAGCACTAGAAGAGTTTCTTGAAGAACTAGGGAAGAACTTCAAGAACAACTAAGAACTAAGCAAGAATAACAAGAACAACAAGAACACTTAGACTTTCTAGAGAGAAGTTGGAGCAATGCTTGAAGGTGTGAGTTCAAAGGCTTGAAATGGCTTGCTATTTATAGGCCAAGTTGGTCTATTATCCAAGAGACAATATTTCCCCTAACATTTGTAATCCAATGGATCATAGATTGACTAGATTTGATTGTCCTTAGATTGGATGAGGTGTTGATCAAAAGGACAATGACTAGGCTAGTTGTACACTTGCACACATCACACAAATCTCTCTCTCCCTCTCTCACTCTCTCCCGGCCTCTCTCTCTCCCATCTCTCTCTCTCTCTCTCTCTCTCTCTCTCTCCCTTTGGTCCAAAGAAGGTACAAGAGTTGGAAAGACTACAAGATTTTCTCTTATTCTTTCTTTCAAACTAGGACAAGGTTTAGGTTTCTTTAATGGGGTTTGTGTCTAGTCTAGGATAGAAAATAAGATATGGTAGTCCTTTAGGGTTGAAAGAATAAGAAACCCTAGATATGGTGGTACAAAGTGATGCAATAGGATGATGTAGGAAGATATGGGAGTACACTAGTCACACACATCACACTCTCTCTCCCTCTCTCATCCGAATTCTCTCTCTCTCTCTCTCTCTCTCTCTCGGCCACTCTCCCTCTCTCTCTCTCTCTCTCTCTTGGACACCTAATGGAGAAAGGACAAATGGTTGGTATTTGACTAAGTGAAAGAGTAAGGTTAAACTAATAGTTTGTAAGAAGATTTTGTAAGAAAATCTAGTACTTGGTTATATCTTAGGTCATCCTATTCTTCATCTTTCAAAGTACAAGTACTAATGTATATAGTATTAGGGTTTTGGTAGAAGAAGATCAAGGAAGGTACATGCAATATATCTCTCTCTCTCTCTCCCTCATCTCTCTCTCTCTCTCGGCCTCTCTCTCCTCTCTCTCTCTCCGAATTCTCTCTCTCTCTCTCCTTCCTTGGTTGATAGGAAGACTAGCAAAAAGGACAATGTACTATGTGATCTCATTTTGGATTTCTAAGTCAAACTATCCTATTAAACTATGTCAATATGCCACCTATGTACTTATAACTATATACTAATATATAGTATGCTAGGATGATGTAAACATATCATATACTTTAATCAAATTAGTACATATCATATCTAGGAAGGAATTAACTAATACTAACCTAGTACTATAGCTTGATATGGTTTTATGGACCAATGGATTATAATTCCCCTAACATTTATTAACCAATGGTTAAAGGATGAAGTACTAAGCTTACATAATCTATCTAATATAGTACAATGACTCATGGTGAATCTAATTAAACTAATGGACCTTGTACTAGGTGGAAAGGTTAACCTATCGTCCAATGGGTAATAAATCTCCTAACTTCTATCGTCCAATGGGTAAAGATGGTAAGTAATATATAATCTTATAAAGTGTACCTAGAAATCTTGTCACAATATCCAAGGGGTAAACCTATGGTCCAATGGATAAAGATTATCCTAGTATCTATCGTCCAATGGGTAATAGATCAAGGGTCGACTTTTGGTCAAGGTCTCACTTAGGGTTCAAATGGTTCAAAGGTTCGATTAGGCTACTTTAACGATTAGTCGGAAGCTAGCTAGGCTTGCTAAATAGGACGACTTAGGGTTGCTATCTCACTTGTCTTTAGAAAATGACTAAATCGCAAGGCAAAATGAAATTAGGGTTTGAATCGAATAAATCTAATCATGACGAATTGTTGGAAAATACGGAATTTATAGAGTCAAAATAATAAACAACGAGATTTTTATTTACTGAAAATCGGAGTTGTTACAACGGCCATGATGCCCTGATGAACCTGCCTTGCTTGAACATAAGAACACCTCATACTTGGGGTTAGATCGTGCAACCAAGACAACTACTTTCATGACATACACATGAAGTACTAGGATAAAGAGATTAATGCAAAAGACAGGGTGATAATGATATGCATGTGAATCCGCAATGTATTCTGGACATCTCAACTTTCGCGTATTTGATAATGGCTTATTGCTTATACTAGCCAGGTGTTTTGAAAGACCGCAATGCCCTAGCGGCACCACTGAAAACATAGTTTGGTCAAGGAACCATATTGCTGCACCCTTCATGAAATGAGAGACCCATGTTATTTCCTCAGAAATTTGCAAAAAGTGATTGCGCTTGTATTAACTGTGTTAAGAATGCTTAGGATAAAACCATTCTTGAAAGCTTTTCCTCGAGGATTTCAAGGTCACATCATTCCATCCATGTTCCACACTCACGTCATTCAATCATCAAAGGACGTAGAACTATTTTGCAAACCTATGCCCTTAGTTAATTAGGTGAGTTTGTTGCTTCGAGCTTGATTTGGTTGACTTGAGTTGGATTGATAAGCACCTATTGAGACCCACACAAGAGGTTGGATACTTTTGAGAGGAATGCAAAAAGGGGAACATAGCCATGCCCCTTGTAACTCTCCATGTTGTGCGATTTGCCAAGATGATGTAAATTCCAGGATTCTTGCCCTTCGAGTTAAGTCCCACATTGGTGATGCCCCTAGTGTCTAGGACCTTGCTACTAAGTCGTGTTCCCCAATCTGAGAGGTCTTTGTTATGGACCATAATGTAGGCTTGGGGTCTTGGCTTGAGAAAGAAGCAGATGTAAAAGGCTCAAACCTAATTTCTACTCACGCTTGGGTTTTAAAAGCTAGCAGCCATCTTCAACATTTTTATCAACTCTTGTTGTCTCTTGCCTCACTTTGTGTGAAAAGAGTTGTTTTCTTCAAAAATGTCCTTTGTATGTATTGGAAGAAATGTTTCCTTCAAAATGCCCCTTGTATGACGAGGTGTTCATTATTTCATTGATTTTCCTTTCATCTCTTCTTGTGTTTTTGTGTATGCCCCAGTGTAGGGGATGGCTGTCTAGCAGGCTTTTCAAAGGAATTATCCAGAGGCTCAACGTGGCTAGCAAAGGATAAGTGTTTGGGATAGAGAAATAAATGCCTTTCTTCATCTTGAAACACACGACAAAATGGAAAGGATCCTAGAAATTAGGGGCTTTGAGGTTTAACCAAGTGGATTTTCTAAGATTGAGGACAACCTTTTGAGACAAATGGTAGATGCATGAAGACACGGCTAATTTCTCACTTTGTTCATGCTCTAACTTTTGCCTAGACTGCCCTTACGGATTTTCAATCTAGTGAGCTCATCATTCAATTTTTTTTTTGCTTTCTCTGTATTTTTCCTCTCTTTTCTTCTTTCTTCTTCTTCGTCTTCAACAGCATGTTTTGCTTACAAGTGATCTCTGTGAGGGTGCAGAGATGTGTCAACTCCTTCTTAGCTCAACAGAAATGACGCGGGTCTTAGCTTTGAAAAACTCGTTTTGCGCTTGTAGACACCCCAATTTGGCCTAACGATTATTTCAAGTCCCACCTTGGGACCATCCCGATGATGAAACGGATACAGTGATTGCTGATTGCTTCCTTGAGGACCTTAGGACTTTCGGTAAGAACTTTGAGCCACTTAGGCCCCGTTTGATAACCCTCCAAGGGGTTGGGATTGGATTGGTAGAGTGTTGGTATTATTAATACCTTGTTTGGTAACCAAAAATGGTTCGGACTAGTAGTCCGATGGGATTAAAAATCCGGGTAATAGGGGGTATTGCTAATACCCCGTGGGACTTGGTATTGAGGGGTATTAATAGTCCAATCCCAACTCCTTCACATTACCAATCCCTTTTCATTACCAATTTCTTCTATCAATCCAATCCCATCATCTAATCCCATCTCAAACAAACATGATATTAATAATCCCATCATTTAATCCCATCACAAACAAACATACTCATTATCAATCCGTTCTCATTACCAATCCCATCTCCTTACGAATCCCTATTCTAATCCCATCTCCTTACGAATCCCATCCATCTATCACTGTTATCAAACGAGGCCTTTAGAGGACCCAATTCAAAGCCATACAGCCTTTCAGACAGAAATACAGAAGCCTAGGAGAAACCATCTGACGGCCGTAACATCGATCTAACGGCCATAACATCAATTCCTCACCCGAGCAACCTGTTGCCAGCAAAATCTCCCTGAGAGATCAATTCCTCGGCCGCAAGATCTATCCTTCGGCCGAGACATCAATTCCACGGCCGCAAGATCCTTTACTCGGCCGCCAGATTGACCTTTTTCCAGACTCTGGAACGTTCTGTCAGACGTTTGATTTGATCCAACTACACTACCTTCCCGATGCGTTCGGGCTACGCTCAGAGATTACGACGGAGAGTTAGAGATGCATTGCAATTGCAATTGCCATCTCGTGATTTGATTGGCCGGAGTGAGTCACCAATTGCCTATATAAAGGGCCTTTCGACTCCGAAAATAAACACATGAAATTGATATACCTTCACACTCTCTCAAGCCTCGAAACTCTGCACAAAGACTCCCTCATACTCACTCTTCAAAAGCCCTAACCTTCCGAAGGCAGCCGCTAATCCAGCAATCAAACCTCGAACTTCAAACCCTAACCCTAGGGTTTTCAATCAAGCAATCAGTCAATCACGCCCAATCCAAAGCAATCAAGCAACTGAGGGATCAAGGTGGTGAGGCCCAACGGCCTCTGGTTTGTCTTATTTACTATATTTTCGGACTAACCGTAGCGTTTTGATTACCTGTCAATCTTTCTGTCTGGTGTGAGGAAGAACACCGACTGGGGCTTTGATCCCTCGGCCGGTACATTGAACCAGTGTGATTACTCGGCCGTGACATCCATTCACCGGTCGAGTAATCGATCTCCCTGGGACATTTTGTTTGGTTTTCTGCTTTCTGACGCATGCTTACTTATCGCACTGGCTCACTTTGCTTACTGTTTAAAGGAATAAATAAACAGACTATGTGTCGGAATTAAACAAAGCATCTACACGTCTTATGTTGAATGACTATAGGCCAGTCTCACGACTGGGCAAAGAGGGGTGCCTAATACCTTCCCCTTATTGTACTTTTGGCTCCCGTATCCAGAATCTCTATCTGTTTTCCTAGTTTTAATAAACTAGGTGGCGACTCTGTTTTGATGATAACCGCTATCATGTGGCGATGTTCCTAGCCATGGGAATGTCCATGATTTTGGTTTATGAAGCAAGCAACCAATCGAGCAAACAAACGTGATCAATCTGTATGGCGATACCCCGTTTGGGAGGTGTCTACAACAAAGCAAGCAACCAATCGATCAAACAAATATGATCAACCTGTATGGCGATGCCCCGTTTGGGAGGTGTCTACAGCGCTTTTGACAATTCAAGTGATTATGATGTGTTCCAAAAGATGTCATAAGATTACTTTGAAACCCTTGTGGATTGTTTTCAACGTTTGATGTTATCATGAGTATTCTATGGCAGCGAACTAGCACAGGAGAAAGCATTTTCAAAATTTGTGGCCGACCAAAAGGTGCCTACGTATCCCAATAGAGAATCAGGCCATTCGTAGTTCAAGTCTAAGGAGATTCACATTTCATGCTAGGTGCAACAAGCGGATTTATGACCAAAATAAACTCAAGACATAGACCTTTTGAAAAGGAAACAAATATGGACCAAAATAGTAGCCAAAAATAGCTAGATAAGACTCCTCAAAAGATTGACTCTTAGCCTAAGACGTGACAGGCATGGATGCTACTGCTGCCCAGTGATCAAACTCAGCTGGATCAATCTTCTCTTGATCGATGAGGTCTTGGATCGCATTCTTGAAAGCCCCGCATTCTCTGATAGAGTGACCATTTACTTGGTGGTACTTGCAATACCCTCTGCCTTTTTGTATAAAGTTTGGAAATTTTGGCTGTAACGGCTTCAATACCCCTTTTGCTTCCAAGATTCAGAACACCTTTTCCAAGTTCATTCTAAGAGGAACAAAGTTTCTCTTTTGCCTGCGGTCGAGATGGGATCCCACCATTTTAATATTACTGTTGCTTATGTTCATCTTATAGCTGTTTTTCTCTTTGAGAGATTCTTGGTTTAGATCGATGGTATTGAGAAGAAGTTGATTTTCATGTTGCTGCTGCAGATCATTCACCACCATTTCAATTTGGTTGTCCTTAGCGGGATAAGTTTCTTTCTGAGCTGCCTTTTCCGTCCATCTAGTAAGGGGAGGTGGAGGTGGAGCTTGTGGAAGACTTCTTTGCAAACTGTGAACAATGGTGGCCAGGGCAGCCACTAATTCAGCCAATACATTAACTTTAGCAGCTAGAGCTTCAATCTTCTTGTCAGCCATTGCTGTCACGTCTAAGACCAAACCCAAAATTTAGGAAAAGCAAGAACTTAGCTACGCTTAGGTTGAGATGTCCAAAATCAAGTGTCTATGTAATGCACACATCAAACACACTTATTGCCCTTAAAATGAAAATCTAGCATGATGGGGTGGCTTAACCAAATGATAATCGATGTTGACACGTGATCATCCAATGTGCTATAAGAAGAAATGAGGGTGATGGATTCCTCTCTTGGTTTGGCCCCTGCATAGTTAGAAAGAGGCAAGCAAAATGATATCCAAAGCACCATAGCTACCTTCACAGATTATGGATGAGTCATGCATAGCAATTCGTTTGTATGCATGAGTTTATCGGATACTATAGATAGCCAGCTATTTTTGATATGGATGATTCTTAAGACTCGTTGCTGCCACTTAAGATCCCACTTCCAAGCCAATCCATATTATGAGACAAACCGAAAAGGTTGAGCATATGACCACAACAGAAAGTAGACTCGGAGTCCATCGCTGTGCTAGCGGCTATTTGAATGTTTTAGAAAAACTTGACATTAGACTAAGCATTGCAAAAAGTTTTGAAAGTTCTTTCAATTCTTGGTTAGGGAAGATTCAAAACGTGATTGAGGTAATTGAAATCCACCTGATTATTTGCTAGCACATTGACAACCTCCTAAATTTTACCAGCTTGCTGAGGTAAGCATGCTCAAAATTTTGAATTTTGAAAGATGGGTTGCTATGCCGATTTGGAAATAGGAATCAAAGTCCTAAGTTGAATCACTCATCGAGAAATGAGTATTGCAAGTTCTATCCATAATATCCTTAACTTTGCATACAATCATCCATAATCTGCTCTACTACCTCACACTCCCACTTTCCTTTAGCCTTGCAAGGCAGAGATTGCTAGAGTAACCTCAGTTCAATTGCCGACGGGGTGGCTTTTCTTTTTCTTTTTTTTTGATGTTTGATTTTGTTCTAGAAATCCATGCTTCGCGGTGCTTCAAGCAAAATGGGAGTGAGAAATAAGCAGTGGTGCTTTCAACTTACTAAAAACATACCTTGCAAGCAATGCTATGCTTCAGTGCTTAGCTATAAAGACTTAGAGTTAGGGCTCTTAGTTCATGCCCCAACCCTTCTGCACAGAAAATGATATTACAACAACATATGATACAAGGTGTGAGGAAGAACTTTTGCAAGCAAATGCAAATAGGTTCCTGTCTTAGTTTGATAAGTTCTATGGCTTTCTAATACATGCAAGGTTTAGGTAGTCTCAGGGTGCTCCGTTGTCAAAGGGCACCAATCCTCTCACCATCCCATCATAGGCGGTGATTGGGTGATCCCCTTTTTGATATACCACTAGGTACGAGTGACTGTGGAGTTTGCTGGAACCCCCAACATAGCCCGTGTCATGCCAGGATATCAGGTGAACTCAACGGGTTGCCCGCTCGATGCATATGTGTGGGCTACCCGCCCGAAAAAAATTATTTATATTTCCCCCCCGTTTTGAAGAAAAATATATGGTTTGAAGAGTCACCACCCGGATTTGCGGTATATCACCCGAGAAACCGTTTTGTTTGGAAAACCGTTGATTTGAAATTGAAAACCAGAGATCGTTTTGAGGGTCCAGAAGCCACATTACGAGGGGGGAAGGGTTTTATGGCACCCCCCTCGCCCGATTCGAGATCTGTCTCTACTAAACGTTTGCGGGATTTTTAAAAGGGATTTTGTTTCATTTTAACCAGCCAGCAAGTATCCACAGTTATAACACACAAGGGGTGTATACTGGTGCATGTGTACAGTTGAGGGTGAAATGGTCAGTGAATAGAATGCATGGTTACGGAAACTGAGGATCTGTCACTGGCTTCACTCCCGAGCGCTTGGGAGTGGTCCCGAGCGCTTGGGAGTTCTGATACTCAACCTGCAAAACTTGTTAACACAGACAGAATATGATGCTAAAATAAGAACTAAAAAGCTGCTATGTACACTACTGGCTCAGCAGAGGACTTGAAAGACTGGAATGAACCCTTAATCCTTCAGATCTTGCATCCCTGCCTTAACAAGACTAAATCTACAAATTTAAAAGAGCAACAGGCTACACTTATGCATGCAGAGACCAGAGAACACAGCAGACTGGGAAAATGAGATGCAATGTCATGCAATCACTCCCGAGCGCTCGGGAATAGTTCAGAGTGCTTGGGAGTGAGCTGCATGTCAGCTTGCTCTCAAACAGGAAATGGTACTATCTTGACATGCAAAGGCCCTTGTTTTGATTCTCCCCTGAAGTGAATGATTCTTTTAACTTTGAAAGAAAGGAGCCTTGTTCACACATGAAAACTTATGAGAAAATGTTTCAGTTTTAGTGGAAAATGACTTTCTTGTGCATGCATGACAAAATAAAACCATTTCTTTTAAGAGTGCACTTCGTTCCCAACCTGCTATGTGACAGAGGACCATGCATGGAACTGGGAACAGTCCCGAGCGCTTGGGAGCACTCTCGAGCGCTCGGGAGTGTTTCCAGTAAGGGTTTTATGAAAACATTTTTTTTTGTACACCATTGCTCTTGTTTTTACACTAGGGTCTCCCAACCATGCACCCAGTATTGAAGACTGGGTCAGGCTGAGAGACCCCCCTCAGAAGGGAAGAACAGCCCCTTTAGTTGTGATCAAAGGTAAAAGTTTCTACCTTTTGCTTGAACTTTGCTCCTTGTAAAAGCCTTGAAAGGTGGAAGCAGAGAGAAGAGTGCAGGAGATCAGAAGAGTATTCTGGATTTCTTGCCCTTTTCCTTGGTGATTTCTAAAACCTTTGAAGTTTGGAAGGTGAGTTTGGAAGTTTTTGGTTTTTAGCTAGAGAGAGAAAGGGAGTAGAGAGTAAGGGTTCTGTGGGAGAGAAAATTTCGTGGCCTCTGCTCTGCTGAAAACCAGTTGTATTTATAGGCAAAATGACCTATAGTTTTGAAAATCAAATGGGTTTAAATAAAACATTTTTTTAATAGGAAAATCTTTGGCCTGAATCTCTGCCACCAGAGGTTGAGTGTGGACCGAGCTATCGGCGGGCTCAAGGTGGTGATAATGATGAGTTGCAAGGGTAGTGGGTGATACTGCCATCCATTGGGCAACAGATCAGTCTCGAGCGCTCGGGATCAATCTCGAGCGCTTGGGACCTCACTCTCGAGCGCTCGAGAGTGAGCCAGGCCAGAGGTTTTGGAAAATGGTTTTGAGCGCTCGGGACTACTCCCAAGCGCTTGAAAATGCTTTTGACCATTTTTATTCCATTTTCAAATCTTTCAAGGAGCAAAGTTCCAATCGGTACCAGGCTTGTTTCAATCCAAAGTCATCATCGGGGAGCCTCCGGGCCACAAATCAAGGAATTTTGAAAAGTCCAAATTGGGGTGTCTACAATATGATAGATGAATTAAACAAGGCATGTATTAATCTTATGTTGAACTTTTTGGTTATGGCTCTCAATTCCCCAGCAGAGTCGCCAAAAACTGTAGACACCTCCCAAATGGGGGCATCGCCATACAGATTGATCGTTTGTTTGCTCGTTTGGTTGCTTGCTTCGTAAACCAAGATCATGGACATTCCCATGGCTAGGAACATCGCCACACGATAGCGGTTATCATCAAAACAGAGTCGCCACCCAATTTATTAAAACTAGGAAAATAGATAGAGATTCTGGGTACGGGAGCCAAAAGTACAGTAAGGGAAGGTGTTAGGCACCCCTCTCTGCCCAGTCGTGAGACTGGCCCATAGTTATTCAACATAAGGCATATACTTGCTTTATTTAACTCTAACACATAGTTTGATTTTAGCCTTTAAGCAGTTAATGGTGAGCCAGTGCGATAATTAAAGCATGCATCAGAAATAAACAAAACAGACAGGTTGTCCCAGGAAAATCGATCTCTCGACCGGTGAATGGATTTCACGGCCGAGGGATCCCACTGGATTGATATATCGGCCGAAGGATTGATCCCCCAACCGATGTTCTTCCTCACACCAGAACAGATATTTAACAGATAATCAAAACACTACGATTAATGCATAAAAACGTAAAAGAGATCAAACCATAGGCCCTTGGGCCTCACCACCTTGATCCCTCAGTTGCTTGATTGCTTCGGATTAGAAGGGATTGATTGATTTACTTCTCGAAAACCCTAGGGTTAGGGTTTGTACTTCGGGGTTTGATCGTTCGGGATGCGGCTGCCTTCGGAAGGTTAGGGCTTCTATAAAGGGAGTATGTGAGGTGATTTCTGCAGAGTTTTGAGGTATGAGATGGAGGAATTGAATGTTAATTTCGGAACCCTAAGGCCTCTTTATATAGGCAATTGATGACTCACTCCGTCCAATCAAATGGCATGAATCAAAAAGGAGTTCTAGGGTTCAAAGATCTCTAGACGCGATCTATTTCGTAGCCCGAACGCATCGTAAAAAGGCTGCTAGGGTTTTGGTGCGTCGATCAAACGACTGACAGAACATTCTAGAATTCTGGAAAAAGACGATCTGGCAGCCGAGGAATCGATCTGGCGGCCGAGGAATCGATCTTACGGTTGAGGAATGGATTTGACGATCTGGCAGCTGAGGAATAGATCTGGCGGCCGAGGAAACGATGTCGTGGCCGAGGAATTGATCTTACGGCCGAGGGATTGATCTCTCAGGGAGATTTTCAAGCAACAGGTTGCTCGGGTGAGGAAATGATGTTAAGGCCGTGAGATCGATATTACGGCCGACATATGGATTCTCCTAGGCTTCTGTATTTTCTGTCTGAAAGGCTGTATGGCTCTGATTGGGTCCTCTAAGTGGCTCAAAGTTCTTACCGAAAGTCCTAAGGTTCTTGAGAAGGCACTCAGCAATCACTGTATCCATTTCATCATCGGGATGGTCCCCAAGGTGGGACTTGAAATAATCGTTAGGCCAAATTGGGGTGTCTACAGCCTCCACAGTGTACATCTCACCCTGTTCGTCTATAAGGTCTGACACATTATACCAGCGTCGCCACCAATATAATATGTCAGGGTCACCAAAGGCAACACCGTGAGCTTACAAAGCTCAATAGAATAAACCATACCCACTAACCCTTAACTTACACAACAGGTACATAAACAATTACACATGCTCATTCAATATCATAGTTTAGCAATTACACATTCACATTCGCTATCTTCCTAACGTTGGTGTCATGTCTTTTCGTGTTTCTCCTACGCGACTCATCGTAGACCGTGTCACCATTTTCAACTTCATTAACACTTCCAAATTTCATTTTGAAAATCACATCTTTAACACACGCACACCACACAATGGGCAAGTCCGGCCACATTGAGGTTTTTAAAACAGCTTCACAATGGTTCCGCCACCACGGATTCCCATTGGAACACACCCAACCTCGATTCCGCCGTTCCGGGTTCTCGAGTATCCTCACAATGGTTCCGCCGTCCCGGGTTCCCATTGGCACACATTAGCATTGGCTCCTCTCCACGGATAACCAAGCCAAAATTCAAAACCCTCGGTTCCGCCGCTCCGGGTTCCCATGGGAAATTTCGAAAATCATTAAAACAATTGCGTTGGCTCCTTTCTGCGGATAACCAAACCACAATTCATCCCTCGGTTCCGCCGCTCCAGGTTCCCGAGTATCCCCACAATGATTCTGCCGCTCAGGTTCTCATTGGGTTTTTCACAAATCTTTCTTTTACACACGCACACCACACACACATAATGACTCCCAAAATGGTCATTATGTAATTTCAAAAATATTTTACCAAGGCCATGCCTTTAAACACACCCTAGGTGTCATGTTTCTATCGTTCTTAATTTTCGTGTCTCGTTCTCATGCATAGACTCCGCGGTAGGACTTTCATAGAAATCTTGAAACTAAACTAGCAAGATCATCGAACTCTCTATCATTTAGCATGCTCAATTATTCGTAAAGCATAACGTCACATGTACGGACGCCTTTGGAGTGAAAATCACTTATGCTTTACTTGAAAACAACCACAAGTAATGCAAGTAAGCACATAACAAGTCGAATATCATCTAAACGATCAAAGTACAATTACTTAAAGTTAATCCATGACGTTAACTTTCAAAGTTCATTCTTTCTTTCAAGATGTTCAAAACAGCATATGTTTATTGAATTGCAATGCATATATCAGAATAGTGTCGATAAGTATTCTATGTTTTCACAAGAGGTGTCGATTAGATAATCTGTGTGATCATGCCATTATCTTTACTCTAATCGATTCGAGTCGTGCATACGATATGCTATACTTAGTGAAAAATCTATCTCATGTTCTTAGCCTACTTTAAAGTAAACTTTATATTCGGAAAAATAGTAAGGATTATCTACATTTCAAAAGTATACACATTTCTAATTATATTTAAGGAAAGTAGATATGGAAATCTACATAAACACAGGAATATCTATACTCAAGATTCGAGTGTATGGAATAGTCTACCGTTCTTCTTGGCGGTAGAGATGACTATGGAAAGTACGTCGATGGTCGGTCGGAGTAACGTCTAGGAATGGCTTCCGTTAGCTTCGAAAGAGAATGGTTTCTCTCGAAACTAAATCGTGACCTACGGTACTTGACTTTTTGGATCGAAAGGGTGGTCGAGCGGTGGTTTAGTGGCGGCGTAGGATGAGTTTCTCAAGAACAAGGAAGAACACTCAAGAACAAGCAAGAATACAAAGATTTCTAGAGAGAAGTTGGAGCAAAGAAAGGTGTGAGTTCAAATGGTGAGAAATGCTTGCTATTTATAGGCAAAAGTTGGCTCCCTCTCCTCCCACATTGGCCGGCCATCTCTCTCTCTCCAAATCCCAAAGATTTCTTCCAAATCTAGTCATATCCTAGGCTATGAAAGGCTACCAAGATCTTCTCCTTTCTTTATTTCCATTTTAGGACAAAATCTATGTTATTCAATGGGGTTTTTGTCTTGTCTAGTACCTTAAAGAGTTAGAGTACTAGATATGGTTGTCCTAGTTAAACATGTGCAAGAAAAACCCTAGATTTTGGTGGTACAAGATGATGTAGGAAGATTGGTCAAGATTGGTGCAAGATTTGGATGGTACACTAGCACACATCACACTCTCCCTCTCATCCGGCCTCTCTCTCTCTCTCCCTCCATCTCTCTCTCTCTCTCTTGGTACAAAGTACATGCATATATATATATGTTTACAAGGACAAAAATCTAGAAAGAGTAAGGATTGGATGGCAAGTTTGTAGGAGATTTTGTAGGCAAAATCTAGTACCTTAAATCTATCTCACATCATCCTATCTTCTTCCTTCATTTTGCACATGCACCTATGTCTAGATATATCTAGGATTTGATGGAAGAAAGAACAAGGAAGTACACCATATCTTGCTCTCTCTCTCTCTCTCCCTCCTATCTCTCTCTCGGCCTCCTCTCTCGGCTGTCCTCTCTCTCTCTCTCTCTCTTCCTCCGTCTCTTGTACTTATATATACATATATAAGTGAAAGAATAGAAGTATCTTAGTACCTTGTTGATCTTCCTAGATTTCTAGGTCAAGATATCCTAATAACTAAGTCAATTGGCACATGTTTGTTCATTAAAATATAACCTAGCATTTTAGGATGACATATGCCTAGTTTATTACTTAATTGAATTAGACACATGTTGGTTATAAACTAATAAGACTAGGTACTTAGCTAGGCTTCAAAGATTTGATCAAGAGTACAACATATCTTGATTTTTCTCTCTCATATCTCTCCCTCTCTCTCGGCTATCTCTCTCCCGAATTCTCTCTCTCGGCTTCTCTCTCTCCCTCTCTCTCCCTTGTACTACAATAATATATAAGTATAGATATATGTCATCATTTAGATTTTGGAAGTACAAGGTTAATAATAAACTAAAGGGTTTTTGAAAGAATAAGATTTTCCTAATTAAGTAATGAATTTAACACATGTTTTCTACCTCTATATAAAATTGGGGAGTTGTACTGGTACCCTATTATAATATACATATAAGTACTAGAGAATCTGGGTGAGAATCTAGTCAAAATTTTATAATATAAAGCTCCGATTTGACACATGTCACCTTATAATACAATATTTGTACTCAGAGAATCCTAGGACCCAATATTATATTAGATACTCTTCCAATTCTTTAATGGGAGAATCCCATGGGATTCTAGTCACTGAATTAATTATAATATAATAGTACTAGTCCTATTATCCAATGGATAATAATTCTATTAACAACTATGGACCAATGGACAAAGGTCAACGGTTGACTTTTTGGTCAAAAAGTCTTACTTAGGGTTCAAGAGGTTCAAAAGGTTCTAATGGCTCGAGGAAGGTCAAGAGTTTAATTAGATTATCACCGAGGATTAGGTTAGAAGCTAACTAGGCTCGCTAAGTAGGATTGCAAGTCAAGAAATATAATCTAGGGCTTAAGCTTGATGGTTAGGAAAGTAGTCCAACTTACTTGTCTTTAAAAAATGATCTTATTGCTCGGAGTGAAGAAATCTAGTTTTATAAGTCTAGAATTTAGTAACGACGGATTTTTGGATATTTAGAAAGAAATTTTAAATGGAATCCAAGTAATAAAGTAAAATTCAAATTTTAACGAAATTTTTATTTTCCAAAAATCCGGGTCGTTACAACCTATCCCCCTTAAAATAATTTCGTCCTCGAAATTGGTGCATGGTTACGGATTTGACCTAGTCGCTATACTGGTCTTGGAATCGTCGTCTATCCCCCTTAAAGAAGAAGCAGGTCATCCTCAATTACTAGCGATCTAAACAAGATTTAATATTTGGTAACCTACAAAACGGTTTGGTACCATACGACCACCGTTTAAAGGCTCCGGCAGATCCTAGAGGTATTTCGATGTAGTACGACAGTGTTTCAGGCATCCATCTCAATCCTTAGTCGTCGATCAGCTTGCCTCGTTGTACGCCCTTGATAAAGCTTCCCCCGTAAACACCAACGCCAAATGCAAAACTTTTATCAAATCATCATGCGGACCCGTGCCTCACAAAGTTTCCTTATCACGACCCTCCTTTCTTTCTCACGAATAATGTTGGGGTTCCTTATGGTGACGCTTTTGGTCTAATATACCTTTTGTCCCATAGCTCTTGCAATTGGGTCTTGAGCTCCTTTAGTTCGGCAGGGGCCATTTAGTACGGGGCCATAGAGACTGGTGCCGTATAGAGAATTCTCTCTCTCCTTTGGGGTGGTAAGCCAGGAAGTTCTTCAGGGAAAACATCAGTGTATTCGTACACGATGTGTGGTAATCCCACTTCCATTCTATCGGCTTCTTCCTATTGGAGGCTAGCTAGCTATCCAAATAGTTGGTTCTGTCACCTAGATCTCATCGTTGTCGGACTCACCGTATGCCTATCCCCCTTAAAAATAGAACAAGTCCCTTCTGGGGTATAAGCTGTCACCATCTTTTGGTGGCAGTCTATGACCGCTCGATAGCCATCCCATTCCTAGGATTACATCGAAATTCGCCATGTCGATCACCCTAAGATCGCAGGTCAGGTGCAGTTTGGCTACTTCTAGTTTGCACTCTCTACACACTAACAGCTATGCTCTCTCCTAACGGTGATGTTACTCTCACACTCGTATTTAGGGGTTCTGTTTCTAGTGCTGGTGCAGTGGCGCAGGCAGTAGATATGAATGTGATGCTCCAGGGTCAAACAAAGCTTGCTATAACAGTAGCGTACCTCGGATCACAGAGGGATCCCACTCTTGTTCTTCAGCCTGCAGCGCAAAGATACGCCCCCCAGTGCCCTGCTGGGTTTTCATGGGATGCTTTCCATTGTTTTGCCCATTCTGCTGCTGCGATAGGCCTCCAGGGTTTTGCTTCACAAAACCGACCTGTCCAGGTTGTTGGGCTTTCTGATTTTCAAAGCTCCCATTCTTTTCTCTTTGAAGTTGGGGGCAGTCACACTTATAGTGACCCATAGCCTGGCAGTTGAAGCACTGAACCGTCGTTATGTCTCGACCACCTCTCTTTGGTTCGCCACTTCCAGGGATAGCAGTCCTCCAGGGTTGGTTGCTTTGAGACGAGGCAAAGGGTTTGGTAGGGTAAGGTCCACGGTTGCTGCTGACCGTTTGGGTTCGAATTGGTCCACCGGTATTGCCGGTCGCTTTTCTCCATCGAGTCTTGAAATCAGTCTCCTCACTCTCCAGTCAAAGAGCACACTTCACCACACCAGAGTATGTGGAAAAAGCTTGTGCTACTACGGCCCTTCGAGCGGTTGTCAGCCCCCACTCGAATCTTCTCGCCTTCTTATCTTCCGTTGCCACGGCGGTTGGGGCATAACGAGACAGCTCCTCGAACTTGGCCGCATACTGGGTGACGGTCATCGTTCCCTGCTTCAGGTTCATGAATTCTTGCTCCTTGGCTAGGCGAATGGGTGTGGGAAAGTATTTGTCAAGAAACAGGGTTTCAAATTCGGCAAAGGTCATGGTGGCTATGGCATGGGTTGCCTCCATCAAGTCCCACCAGTAACGGGCTTCTCCCTTTAGTTGGTACGTGGCTAAGGCTACACGATCTCCATCGTGGGTAATCTCTAAGGTGTCCAGGATCACCTTGACTTCTTTCAGCCAGATTTTGGCTATGGTAGGGTTAGTATCTCCATTGAAAGTCGGGGGTCGACGTTTGCAAAATTCGTTCATCGCTCGAGTTCGGTTCATAGGTTCGTCATCGCGGTTAGGGTTTCGGCGGTTGGCATTCAAAGCAGCCACAAATGCTTGCATGATTTGGGTTAGGTTAAGGTTTGCGTTAGAGGATTCTCCGGTCTCGTATCCTAATCCACTTCGTCGGTTCACCATCTACGAGTAAAATTTGTAAAGGGGGAGGTTTAGCCTAACGATTAATTTTCTTTTTCGTAATTCGTTTTCTTCCTAAGATCGAAAGCAATAATTTAAGCAGGATGCAACATTATTCCTTAATATAAGGCAAATTTTTTCATAGATAAGCAAAGATTACAACATAAGCATAGAATTACTACAACATAGAACACAAAGCAGATTCCCTAGTACAAGTTGAAACGATCCTACACATATCCTATTACATAGGTAAGCTCTTTTTTGCCAACATAGTAAAGGTACTGCTTAGAGATATCCTAAAAAAAGGTTGGTGGCCCAAATTCTCAACATCCTACATATCCCGAAGGATTACAATTTATTTATTAATAGCACACCCTATTGGCTTCTTTTACTTAGGGGTCTCTTCTTTGACGTTTTCCTTATCGCCATTCCTTTCCTCCTCATCACTAATTTCAACACTCTCCATCAAAGGTAGGGTACCAAAGATTCCACGAAGGGCATAAAGGATTGGAAACATTCCAGGGAACCAGAGATCCTCCTCCAAGGGGATCGAGGTATTTCGTTGCACTCTCTTGAAATCTCATGTCTCGGTAAGTGTGGCAGCGACAAATTCAGGGTTCTTAAGTAGTTGAGTGGTCGTGGTTTCCATGGTGATCTTGAGTTGGTAGATTCCAGCTAACAGGTTAATTAGGTGACTCATCTATAAGGAAAAGTTTTAAACCTCAAATAGTAACATTTTAAGACAAGGTTTAATCTAAAATAGGAAGTCATCAATTTTCTAAGTTCCACATTCGATTATTGATTTAAGTCATCATCTAATTGTTCGGGAATTCCCAGCTCGACGGTACTGCCAATTTCCACACTTTGCTTCAATCCGAAGATTGCTTTGCCAGAATTCCACCCAATTTGGGATGGTAAACTTAAACTCAATTCACGTTTGTACAACGGTTAAACTATCTCGTGGTTCTACCCATTCTACCCATGGCCGAGGTTTTGAACCTAAAGCTTTGATACCAAGTTGTAACGCCCCCATTTTCAGGTTCGTTAATTAATCATTTATTAATAAATCAAATAGAGTCTGGCTCATTATTACATTGTCAACCTCACAAGGAGTACATTTTATTCAAAGGGAAGGGAACTAAGGTTCCTAACTACAGCTCCGCCTGCTCTTCCATCCTAGCCAGCTCTTCGACTCCGAAGCCTCCACAGTGTACATCTCACCCTGTTCGTCTATAAGGTCTGACACATTATACCAGCGTCGCCACCAATATAATATGTCAGGATCACCAAAGGCAACACCGTGAGCTTACAAAGCTCAATAGAATAAACCATACCCACTAACCCTTAACTTACACAACAGGTACATAAACAATTACACATGCTCATTCAATATCATAGTTTAGCAATAACACATTCACATTCGCTATCTTCCTAACGTTGGTGTCATGTCTTTTTGTGTTTCTCCTACGCGACTCATCGTAGACCGTGTCACCATTTTCAACTTCATTAACACTTCCAAATTTCATTTTGAAAATCACATCTTTAACACACGCACACCACACAATGGGCAAGTCTGGCCACATTGAGGTTTTTAAAACAGCCTCACAATGGTTCCGCCACCACGGATTCCCATTGGAACACACCCAACCTCGATTCCGCCGTTCCGGGTTCTCGAGTATCCTCACAATGGTTTCGCCCTCCCGGGTTCCCATTGGCACACTTTAGCATTGGCTCCTCTCCACGGATAACCAAGCCAAAATTCAAAACCCACGGTTCCGCCGCTCCGAGTTCCCGAGTAACCCACCATGGTTCCGCCGCTCTGGGTTCCCATGGGAAATTTTGAAAATCATTAAAACAATTGCGTTGGCTCCTCTCTGCGGATAACCAAACCACAATTCATCCCTCGGTTTCCGCCGCTCCGGGTTCCCGAGTATCCCCACAATGATTCCGCTGCTCCGGGTTCTCATTGGGATTTTCACAAATCTTTCTTTTACACACGCACACCACACACACATAATGACTCCCAAAATGGTCATTATGTAATTTCAAAAATATTTTACCAAGGCCATGCCTTTAAACACACCCTAGGTGTCATGTTTCTATCATTCTTGGTTTTCGTGTCTCGTTCTCATGCATAGACTCCGCGGTAGGACTTTCATAGAAATCTTGAAACTAAACTAGCAAGATCATCCAACTCTCTATCATTTAGCATGCTCAATTATTCGTAAAGCATAACGTCACATGTATGGACGCCTTTGGAGTGAAAATCACTTATGCTTTACTTGAAAACAACCACAAGTAATGCAAGTAAGCACATAACAAGTCGAATATCATCTAAACGATCAAAGTACAATTACTTAAAGTTAATCCATGACGTTAACTTTCAAAGTTCATTCTTTCTTTCAAGATGTTCAAAACAGCATATGTTTATTGAATTGCAATGCATATATCAGAATAGTGTCGATAAGTATTCTACGTTTTCACAAGAGGTGTCGATTAGATAATCTGTGTGATCATGCCATTATCTTTACTCTAATCGATTCGAGTCGTGCATACGATATGCTATACTTAGTGAAAAATCTATCTCATGTTCTTAGCCTACTTTAAAGTAAACTTTATATTCGGAAAAATAGTAAGGATTATCTACATTTCAAAAGTATACACATTTCTAATTATATTTAAGGAAAGTAGATATGGAAATCTACATAAACACAGGAATATCTATACTTAAGATTCGAGTGTATGGAATAGTCTACCGTTCTTTTTGGCGGTAGAGATGACTATGGAAAGTACGTCGACGGTCGGTTGGAGTAACGTCTAGGAATGGCTTCCATTAGCTTCGAAAGAGAATGGTTTCTCTCGAAACTAAATCGTGACCTATCGTACTTGACTTTTTGGATCGAAAGGGTGGTCGAGCGGTGGTTTAGTGGCGGCGTAGGATGAGTTTCTCAAGAACAAGGAAGAACACTCAAGAACAAGCTCAAGAACAAGCAAGAATACAAAGATTTATAGAGAGAAGTTGGAGCAAAGAAAGGTGTGAGTTCAAATGGTGAGAAATGCTTGCTATTTATAGGCAAAAGTTGGCTCCCTCTCCTCCCACATTGGCCGGCCATCTCTCTCTCTCCAAATCCCAAAGATTTCTTCCAAATCTAGTCATATCCTAGGCTATGAAAGGCTACCAAGATCTTCTCCTTTCTTTATTTCCATTTTAGGACAAAATCTATGTTATTCAATGGGGTTTTTGTCTTGTCTAGTACCTTAAAGAGTTAGAGTACTAGATATGGTTGTCCTAGTTAAACATGTGCAAGAAAAACCCTAGATTTTGGTGGTACAAGATGATGTAGGAAGATTGGTCAAGATTGGTGCAAGATTTGGATGGTACACTAGCATACATCACACTCTCCCTCTCATCCGGCCTCTCTCTCTCTCTCTCCCTCGCCCTTTCTCTCATTCTCTCTCTCTCTCTCTCTCTCTCTCTTGGTACAAAGTACATGCATATATATATATATGTTTACAAGGACAAAAATCTAGAAAGAGTAAGGATTGGATGGCAAGTTTGTAGGAGATTTTGTAGGCAAAAATCTAGTACCTTAAATCTATCTCACATCATCCTATCTTCTTCCTTCATTTAGCACATGCACCTATGTCTAGATATATCTAGGATTTGATGGAAGAAAGAACAAGGAAGTGCACCATATCTTGCTCTCTCTCTCTCTCTCTCTCTCTCTCCCTCCTATCTCTCTCTCTCGGCCTCCTCTCTCTCCCTCTCTCTCGGCTGTCCTCTCTCTCTCTCTCTCTTCCTCCTTCTCTTGTACTTATATATACATATATAAGTGAAAGAATAGAAGTACCTTAGTACCTTGTTGATCTTCCTAGATTTCTAGGTCAAGATATCCTAATAACTAAGTCAATTGGCACATGTTTGTTCATTAAAATATAACCTAGCATTTTAGGATGACATATGCCTAGTTTATTACTTAATTGAATTAGACACATGTTGGTTATAAACTAATAAGACTAGGTACTTAGCTAGGCTTCAAAGATTTGATCAAGAGTACAACATATCTTGATTTTTCTCTCTCCTATCTCTCCCTCTCTCTCGGCTATCTCTCTCTCTCTCCCTCTCTCTCCCTTGTACTACAATAATATATAAGTATAGATATATGTCATCATTTAGATTTTGGAAGTACAAGGTTAATAATAAACTAAAGGGTTTTTGAAAGAATAAGATTTTCCTAATTAAGTAATGAATTTGACACATGTTTTCTACCTCTATATTAAATTGGGGAGTTGTACTGGTACCCTATTATAATATACATATAAGTACTAGAGAATCTGGGTGAGAATCTAGTCAAAATTTTATAATATAAAGCTCCGATTTGACACAGGTCACCTTATAATACAATATTTGTACTCAGAGAATCCTAGGACCCAATATTATATTAGATACTCTTCCAATTCTTTAATGGGAGAATCCCATGGGATTCTAGTCATTGAATTAATTATAATATAATAGTACTAGTCCTATTATCCAATGGATAATAATTCTATTAACAACTATGGACCACTGGACAAAGGTCAACGGTTGACTTTTTGGTCAAAAAGTCTTACTTAGGGTTCAAGAGGTTCAAAAGGTTCTAATGGCTCGAGGAAGGTCAAGAGTTTAATTAGATTATCACCGAGGATTAGGTTAGAAGCTAACTAGGCTCGCTAAGTAGGATTGCAAGTCAAGAAATATAATCTAGGGCTTAAGCTTGATGGTTAGGAAAGTAGTCCAACCTACTTGTCTTTAAAAAATGATCTTATTGCTCGGAGAGAAGAAATCTAGTTTTATAAGTCTAGAATTTAGTAACGACGGATTTTTGGATATTTAGAAAGAAATTTTAAATGGAATCCAAGTAATAAAGTAAAATTCAAATTTTTAACAAAATTTTTATTTCCCAAAAATCCGGGTCGTTACAAATTCCGCGCTCATAGCTCTTCCTGGGTGGCTCCCGTCCCTATGCAACGAGACTACTGGGTAATGGTGTACCGCCCGGACCGTTTTGCGAGGCAGCTGGGCTTCGACCAAGGGATGCCTGGGCCTGCCCCTGCGATGCCTTCCTTTGTGGAGTCCCAGCTCCGATTCATGGCGGGCCAGCTTTCCCCAATCCTGGCACAACTTGGTGATTTGCCCATCCCTGAGAAGGACAGGGTCTCGAGCCATACTCCAGAGTTCTGCGTGTTCTGGAGAAGGAACCTCGATTCCTTCTTGACGTTTGTCCGCGGGCAGGCTGTGGTCCCCGAGGCATCCACAATCCGTATTCGGGACACTTCGCTGCGGGCTATTACCGGAGTCCGGGCAGTCGAATGGCGCGGACCCCGCAGCCAATGGGCCGTGATCCACGCCGCGCCCCTGAACAGGGTATTTCCTGCGATAGTCCCCCCGCCTCCTCAAGCTGCCACGGGGCGCACTCGTGCGCGGGGACCCCGCGAGAGGACACAGCCTCCGCCCCCAGCGGAGTCATCTCAACTATCCTCATCTCAGGCGCCTGCGGCGGGGGAGACCGGTCGCCCAAAACGCATTCGAATGGTACGCGGCTTTCTTCACACTGAATCATCCCATTACAATGCTTTATCTCTTCATTTTCTCGGGCTTATTCTCTTTGTTTTGCTCTGTCTTTTCCTCAGCAGTGGGAGCGGGATGCTAGCACCTTCGTGGCTTTCGAGCCAGAGGCGGCCGCGGCAGCAGAAGTAGCAGAATGAGCAGCGGTTGGAGCAGAAGCGGATGCCCCAGACGCTCAGCCCAAACGACGCTGCCTCGATGGTAAGCTTTTCCTTGCTAGAATGTTACCTCTGTCGTCTTGCATCTTCTGACCTCTAACTTTCACTTTGTCATAATTTCTCGAACAGCTGTGGTGGAGTCTGATGATGAAGAGAACGAGGACATAGGGGCGGGCAGTGATGGTGCCGGTGATGATGACGAAGACCAACTCCCCCTCAGCGTCCACTTGGCGGCCCTGCAAGCCCGGTCGTCCATGCCCGTGGGGGGTCCTGCCATGGAAGATGTCATTGTGGTGGACATCTCCGACTCCCCAGAAGAACGAAGGGAGGCGGAGGTGATTCAACCTCGGGCGGAACCAGTTCCCTTCCCGTCCCTCACCCGGAACCGGAGTCCTCTGCGGTTATTGGAGGTATGTTACCTGATGAGCCTTCCATTGTTGACCTCGGAGGAGATCCCAACACAGTTTCTTCCAAGTCATCTTCTTCCTCAGAGGAGTCCAAAAATGTCATAGTCTATTCTGCTGATCGAGACCCTTCTCCATCTAATGCAGCACCTTCTGAGGCCCGCGAGCCCCCGCCGTCAACGGACACCCATGAGTCTGTGGGCCAAGCTGACATCGTCGCAGAGCCCATCAATGCGGCGGCCGCGCAACTCTTGAGGGAAGAAGAGGAAGATAACGTCGAAGAGCTCCCTCATGCTGCCACGGGGGGTTCCTGCCGCGGACCATCCTGGGGCAGGCTCAACCTCCACTCCCTCTGGCTCCCAATAGCAATCCACTAGCGCCCGCATCCGCTCCACTGAGAGCTTTCTAGGCCGGGTCGCTGCCGGCTCCCCAGGGGTCTCCAATGCCTCATTCTTGCAAGGTCCTGGATCGAATGCAGGGCAGGACACGGCCGTGGACGCCACCAGTCCCCATTCCCCGGCGTGTTCCACCTCGCAGACCCACTCTCCTTATCAGTCTGTGAGACGTATGCCGACTCCGCTCGCTGAGCCTGCCGCCCTTCCTTCTGACCGACAGCTGGAGGTAAACGAAGAGCTTTATGGGGGGCCCACCTCCATTACTGACTCAGATCTGAATTCTTTATTTAAAGATATGACCTTCCTGCCTTCTGACGATGTTTTGGGGGGACAGGGAAGCCAAGCCCTTGGAGACTTTGCACTCGATTTGAACTTGGAGATGGGCGAGCAAAGAGAGGAGGTAGAGTCCAGGGAGCAGTCTCCACCTAGGCGAAGCCCTGTTCCAGATTTGGGGAAGGGCCCCATGGACACCGAGGCCGAGGAGCCAATCCGCCTCTTCCCCGCGGGCTATCCTGTAGGCGAGGCCCGCTACCCGCTGCTGAATGCCATAGCTCGGTCTCACCCAGAGACATTCGCCTCCTTCAACCCGCGGTCTGTCCGGCTCGGGGTGATCGTCCTTACCAGCCTGATGTGCTTACCCCTTGGGCGCAGCTACGCTTTGGGGACTTCACTCCTGAGACGGAAGCCGCTCTACAGGAGGTTGCACAGGATATGCAGGTCTTCGGGTTTGACCTGGCTTGGCTATGCGTGCGGAGTTCTGCCTTGAGGGCTGCGGGAAAAAGGGCTGCTCTGAGGCCCGAGATCCAGGACTTGGCTACCCAAATGGAGTTCGCTCGGCAGCACATGGCTAACCTAGAGGCCAGGTTCGCCCAGGTGATGCAGAGGGATGCGGAGCTGGCTGCCGCGGCGCTGAACCTTGAGGCCCTTGACCCAGAGGGGCTTGTCTTCACGGACTGGCAAACTTAGGGCCTCTCCTTCTTTCCCCTTCTTGTTGTTGTTTTTCTTTGTAAAACACATGTACTATTTCCTTTCCTTTTTTTTTTTTGAATAAAACTGGCATTATTGGAATAAGATTGTCTTTGTGTCAATGATGTCATCTGAGTATAATACATGTACTCCTGCTCCTCCCTTATTTTTTTGGCAATGATATTTCCATTTGACAAACATTTAAGCTTGAATTCGCGGGCCACGTTCTGGCCGTTTGAGACTTAACATTATCTCTAGTTGATAACCGCCAAGCCTGGAGTGCGCGGGTCATGTTCTGACTCCTCGTGACTTAATATTATCTCTGTTTGATGATCACTAAGCTTGAATCCCGCAGGTCATGTTCTGACCTCTCGCGACTTAGCATCATCTCTTTTTGATAATCGTTAAGTTTGAAATCGGGGGCCATGTTCTAGCCATCTGAGGCTCATCATTATCTTTAATTGATAATTGCCAAGCATGAGGTACGCGGATCATGTTCTGAACCCTCGTGACTTAACATTATCGCTATTTGATAATCACTAAGTTTGAATCCCGCGGGTCATGTTCTGACCTCTCGCGACTTAGCATCATCTCTTTTTGATAATCGTTAAGTTTGAATTGATGAATCATAAAAAGGGGGTGACGGTTCTGCGGAAATGTTCTCTCCGCGTGACCGTATCGTTTCGTTTCAGCATAAACATCAAGGAAGCAGCACGAATTAGGAACAAGTGCCAAAATTCATTAAGAGATGATCAATCCGACAGTTACAAATTTCAGTGTAATTCACAGAATGACGCCCCTCTTTATTGAACTTCAAAACATGATTACAAGAAGGAAGGAAAACAAAAAAGAACGGAAGGGGAAGGAACTGGCAGGGTAGAACAGAGGCTCGCAAGCCCCTAATTGTCTTCTCTTACGTGTAGAACTTCTTGACATAGTTGGAATTCACTGCCCCAGTCTTGAAACCATCTTCAACACGTGCCAGGTGGTAGTACCCGCTGGCAGAAGCACTGATTACTTCGTAGGGTCCTTCCCATCTGGGCGTGAATTTCGGCGTCTTCAGATCCCTCATTACTGCCACGGTGGCCTTCCAAACTAACTCCCCAACTTTGAACACCCGTGGCACCACACCTTTATTGTAGTAGCGTGCCACGGATTCCCAGTATTTGTTGTGGGCAAGGGCCGCCGCCATCCTTCTTTCTTCGAGGGCTTCTAGATCCGCCCTTCTTCCTTCTGCGGAATTTTCCATTGCGAGGACCATTTGCGCGGAGGGGACACTCAGTTCTGCGGGCAAGACCGTTTCTGCTCCGTATACCAGGCTGAAGGGGCTGGCACGGGTAGATTTCCTCTTCGAAGTGCGATAAGCCCAAAGGGCTATCAGTAGATGATCAGCCCAAGTACCCCTGCGCTCGTCCAGCAGCTTGCTCAATATTCTGATCAGGGTCTTGTTTGTTGCTTCCGCCTGCCCGTTTCCCTACGGATAGTAGGCGCTAGAGGTACGGTGATCGACCGTGTATTCATCGAGGAGGCTTCCCACGTGGTGATTAATGAACGGAGTCCCGTTATCAGAAAGAATCATCTTGGGTATGCTGAACCTGCAAATGATATTTTCCTTGATGAACGCTGCCACTGCATCTCCCGTGGCCTTCTTCAGCGGAATAGCCTCGACCCACTTGGTGTAAACCTCCGTGGCTGCCAAAATCCATCTGTTTTTTCGCGATGCTGGCCTGACTGGTCTGACCAGATCCATGGCCCAAGTGTGGAAGGGATAAGGGGCGCGGATGGAATGTAACTCTACAGAAGGAGCGTGGACCAAGTTTCTGAATTTCTGAAAGGCTTGGCATCTTTGTACGTGCCGCTTCGAATCCTTCTCCATGGTGGGCCAAAAATATCCCAGATGAACCAACTGCTCATAAAGCTTTCTCCACCCTTGGTGCTCGGTTCCGTGGGTCTTGGCTAGAACCTCTTCCACTTCCTCTTTGTCTACGCATATTTGGGGCATCCCGTCGAGGGACCTTCTGAATAGGAGTCCCTTCTCTAAGAAAAAGTGTCGGGCTCCGCAGACGACCCTCGCGGACTCAGCTCGCTCGATGGGCAGGGATCCTTCTCGCAGGTAATCAATGTAAACTTGTCTCCAGTCTGTCTCCTGGTTGTTATCACTTGCCATGAGGCATTCTAGTGTGGCCGCGTACAGAGAGCACCAAGTGCAATTCTTTGCGATCAGATCGGCATCCTTCTTCATGCTAGGCCAATAGTAACCCTATCTCTGAATTCTTCTGTACAGGGCTATCTCATTGTCCGCACAATTGTCGTTGTGAATCCGGTCCAAGACTTCTTCTGCCTCCTTTGAATCAACACACCGCGCGAGCCACCCCTGCGGACCGCGGTGATACAGCTCTCCGCGCAGGACGATGAAACATGAAAGCTCCGTGGTGGGCAGGTGCCCCACGCCAGTGATTAGCTGAATCTTGATAGATCCGTGCCAATCCTCCGTCGGCTCTGAAAAGTCCTTTACCGCGGATGGTTCAAACATCTTCACAATCTCAATACAGGCCCTTTTTTCTTCAAATTCTGTCTTTGCCCCTAGCGTTGCAAGGGCGTCCGGGAAACGATTTTCTGACCTGGGCTTGTGGACAATGTTGACGGTTTTGAAAAATTTTATCAGCTTCTGGACCGTCGTTCGGTATGGTGCCAAGGATGGCTCTTTCAATGCGTGAATTCCTTCCGTTTGTAGGACTACCAGTTTTGAGTCTCCCGCTATCTTCAGGTGCTTGATTCCTCTCTCCTTTGCTGCTATCAGACCCAAGATCAATGCTTCGTATTCCGCTTCGTTATTGGAGCACGGGAAGTTCAATTTGTAGGCCAAATGGACTCTGTCTCCCTCTTCGGTTTGTCGCACTATTCCTGCGCCTCCTGATCCACTACCCGCGGCCCTATCGAAGCTGAGTGTCCAGTGCTGTTCATCTGTGCTGGCCGCGAGAGCTTCGAAACCATCTCCGTGTAGACATTCTTCAAGCGGTTCGCACTGTCCACTTGGGAATTGGGCCAGGAGGTCCACTAGGGCTTGACATTTGATTGCTTTTGGGGTTGCGCATGAGATTTCGAATTTTACAAGTGTTAGCAACCAGCGAGCGACCCGTCCTGTGAGAGCGGGTCGAGACAGAAGATATCTCACCGGGTCACACTTAGTGATTATCTGGATAGGAAATGACAAGAAGTAATGCCGGAGCTTCTGTGCGGTGAAGACGAGGGCTAAACAATGCCTCTCGATGGCGGTGTACCTTTCCTCCGCTCCCTGTACCTTCCTGCTGATGTAGTAAACTGGGCGCTCTGTGCCATCTACCTCTTGCACCAGCAGGGCCTCAACGGATCTCGGGGTAGAGGTCAAATAGAGAATCAGCGATTTTCCCGCGACTGGGGCTACCATTGTCTGGGGAGAGGTCAAGGCCGTCTTGATCCACTGAAAAGCTTGTTGATGTTCTTGTTTCCATTCAAATTTCGCGTTTCCTTTCAACAGGTCCGCGAATGGTGCCGCGATTTCCGCCATTGCGGGAATAAAACGTCGGAGGTAGGATACCTTTCCTAAGAATCGCTTGAGTGTCTTCTGAGAGTGGGGCGGGGGCATTTCCGTAATGGACTTGATCTTGGCCCTGTCTGCGTCGATTCCATGGCGATGTACAAGGAAGCCCAAGAATTTTCCCGCGGTGACCCCGAACGCGCACTTCAGGGGGTTCATTTTAAGGTTGAATTTCCTGCATCTGGCAAACACAATGGCCAAATCTGCGAGGTGGTCTTTTCGATCCTTGGACTTTACCACCAGATCATCCACATAGTCTTCTATTATCTTGTGCATCAGGTCGTGGAAGATCGCTGTCATAACCCGCTGGTACGTTGCCCCCGCATTCTTGAGGCCGAAAGGCATGACAATGTAGTAGAAATTTCCTAATGGCGTCCGGAAGGCCGTCTTCTGGAGCCATCTTGATTTGGTTGTATCCGCTGAAGCCGTCCATGAAGGAGAACATCTGGTGGCCCGAGGTGGCATCCACCAATGTATCAATGTGTGGTAGCGGGAACTCATCCTTCGGACATGCTTCGTTGAGATCGCGAAAATCAACGCACACCCTGATTTGGCCATTCTTCTTCTTTACGGGGCCAATGTTTGCTAGCCACTCGGGGTACTGGATTGGGCAGATAAATCCTGCTTTCCGCAGCTTTTCGACTTCTTCTTTGATTTGCCCCTCCAAGTCGGGGTGATATTTCCGCTGTGCTTGCTTCGCAGGCTTGGAATTGGGAAAGGTGTCCAAGTGATGCGTTACCAGCTCCGGGTCTAAGCCGGGCATTTCCTCGTAGTGCCATGCGAATACATCTGAATTAGCACGCAGCAGTGCTATTAGCTTCTCGTGGAACTCTCCGTGCAATTCTTTGTTATGAACACCGGTTTCCTTGGGCCTGTTCCATCACTTAGATTGACCTCCTCTAATGCTTCCTGCTGCGGCTTGGGCTGGTCCTACACGCACTCCGAAGCGGGCTCTGGTTTTTGTATCACTTTTTCCTCTATCGCGGCACATGTTCTGCCGGGGCCAGCGGTTTCATGATCGGTCACTGCCCCGGTGGACCGTCATAAGTAGTACACTATTTTGTCCCCTTCCTTCGTTTTGGTTATCTTCCTGGGGGCTGCGGCGTCTGCCGCGGATGGGTCTCTCTGTCGTGTCTTCGGCTTCTCATCTTTGATATCTTCCCACCTTGGGATCCTGACAGCGTGCGGCTTTGCGTGATTGCTTGAGACACCTCGTCCAGCTTCGAAAAGTAAACCGCGTCCGAGAGGTGTGCTTCGTGAGTGTCGAATGGGTTTTCTGATGCGCGGATGGTGACTTTCTTTCCTGCCCAAATCCCCTTCAAACATTGGTGGTAACTAGACGGCACCACCGCGTACTTATGCATCCAGCTTCTGCCGAGAATGATCTGATAATTGGGGTCAGCATTGATGAGGTGAAATTTAGTAGCTGAACGGATTGCCCCCACTTCTAGGTCTACCGCCACATATCCAAGAGACTGCTTCCTGTCTCCTCCGAACCCTGTAATAGTGATTGGGGATTCCACAATCCGGTTGTCCTGTATCCCCAGCTTTTGGAATGTCGACATGGGCATGAGGTTTATGGAGTCCCCACCATCTAGAAAGGTTCTCTTCAATTCTGTCCCGTTGACGCGGGATGTAACGTTCAGCGGGCGATTATGGGGGTAAGGCACCCTTCGGTCCGCATCTGAGAAAGTGACAAAGTTGGACTTGTCACGGATCGTCCGCGGAACAGAACCTTCTGCGGACATGCAAGACTCCCGGTGAACTTCCGCGATGTTGACGATTGCCTTAGTGATTTCCAACCTAGCTGCCGGTGTAAAGCCGAAACAATCAAAGAATGCGCGGAACTTTGCGCTGTTCTGCAACGTCTTGACCGAAGTGTTGGAATCCGGTGTAACCGCGGGGGCTGCACCATCTCCGAATTCCTCCGTGATCTCGTAGCAAGAGACCATGTAGGCCCATGCTTCCTCATCTTCTCTTTCCATGCAATAATCGTTGTCAGTTTCTTCTTCATCCTCATACATGAACGGGTAACATTCCGCCATATTTACTTCCCCATTGTTGTTCCCGTGGTCCGGATAAGGTTCGATGCGGATGTCGCGTCATCCTATCCTCAGCTCGTTTGCATTTTGCTTTCTCTTGAACAGCCTCTTTAGTGACCAACAATCACTCGTTGGGTGCTTGGTATGCCTGTGGTACATGCAGTACCGCGGATGCTCGTGGTCCTCTCGCATTGGTTCGTACTCTACTGGGGGAAGTTCCAGTTCTCCATCTTGCACCCACGCATTGACTAAGGCTCGTACTTCATCCATGGTGCAGGGAAAATCCCGTTCTGGCCCCATCTCGCGCTCTCTCCGCTTTCTTCCTCTCGGGGCCTGCTGGGCCCGCGGCGCCTCCGCTACAGCTACAGTGTCACCCTTGGCTTTGCCCTTCCAGGTATCTTTCCTGGCTGGTTTAACCACGTGGCGAATATTGTACGCGGATTCCAGCAGGGCGGAAAATGTTCCCAGCTTCCGGTTGATTAGCAACATCTTGAACTCATCCATCATTCCACCAATGCAGATTTCGACAAGTTGAACTTCCTTCACCGACTCGGTGCAGTCGACCGCGCGATCTTGGAATCGCCTGATGTAATCTACCACATCGTCTCCGCTTGTTTGCGTTTCCTTTGTCAGTCTAATCACCGTTACCTTCTCGCGGACCTGGAAGAACTTAGCATAGAAGCTATTCACCATTTCTTCCCAAGTGGTGATCGAGTAAGGCTCCAAGTTGACATACCATGTGTACGCGCAGGAAGTGAGAGACTTCGAGAACTCGCGGAGGCGCAAGTTAGAGTCGGACGCATGGGCCCCAAGGGATTCTATAAAACGGACCACGTGCTCCTGAGCGCTGCCTTCTTTCCCATCGAATTTGACGAACTTTGGTGGGGTGTACCCCTCCGGGTAAGGTAATGATAAGATCGTCATGGGGTAAGGCGGGCGGATATCTGGTCTAGGAAGGGAGGGTAAAATTGTCTTTGCTTTTTCCTTAGTAAGGAGGGCTTGCACGTCTGCCAGAGTGATGAACTGTCCCGCGGACAGGGTCCCAACTTCAGTAGCGGCTGGCTCCTTTCTGCTTGCCTCAATTGCCTTTTGCTGCGCCAGCAGGGCCTGAACTTTCGCCATTGTGATGTAGGGTCCTGTGGAAGGCGTGCTGGCACCCTCGGCGGCAACCTCTTTCTGGCGATCTCCAACGTGGTTTCCCGCGATGCCTCCTACAAGCACATGGCGTAGATGAGGAGGCACTGTCGGGGGGACCTGAGGCTGCAGCGTCTGGCTAGTGCTGCCCCCGGCCTGGTTCTGTGGTGGTTCGTCACTTTGGCCGACCGCGGCCTTTGGGAGCGCCGCTGAGATGAGCTCAGTGAGACCGGTAAAGGCCGCGAGCAGCTGTCTCTGCGTCTCGAGGAACTGTCGCTGGCCGTCCTGGAGGGCCCGCAGCGTCTGCGCTGCCGCACCCGCACTGTTGGTTTCTTCGACTTCCTCGATAACTGGCGTGCTGTCGTTTGGTGCCGTCATTGCTCTACGGCGTGGTGGTGGCTGTTCGATGTATTCCTTGGAACGGGTACTAACCATAAACCAAAAGACACCTCCCCAGCAGAGTCGCCTAAATGTGGGTGTAGGGGTTCCGCTGGAGATGCTTACGTGTAGAAATGTGAGCTGGAGAGGTGCGATTGGCTGATGATTAGTATTGAGGGGAAAAGGGGAATGATCTTGTGGGGTGAGGGAAGGAGCAAGAGGTACGGAAAAGACAAAGGCAACGTGTCTCCTTTGTTCTCCGCGGGGGTGATGTCTGGCCTTCTCTAGAATCAAACGAGTGAGGTCACCTTCTCTCCGGGGAAGAATGTTCTCCTTTCTCAGAATCAGTGCTCACACTCTTTCTTTCCAGAAAAGTCAGCCTCTGGCAATCATTGGTAATGACAGGGGTATTTATAGGGCACCTGGGCCTAGGTCAGGCCCAGAACGGCGTTCCTATAAGACCCCAATACGTGTCCCTCCCGTACCTCCAGGTCCCAGATAGACTCGCCCTCCCGCGGAAGTCTTTCCGCGGGAGGACTCGCATTTCCGCGACACTACCTCCATCCCAAGCCACCAAGCCACAAGAACCTCCCCAATTCCCGCGAGAGCAAGGTCGCGACCTGCGGCAATCGTTTGCTTCCCGCGGGGTCCCTCCTGGGCCCTGCCTTTTTGGCCCAAATAGGACCCCAGGGTCATCCTGTGATCCTCTGTACCCATCTCGGTACGTCCTCAGTTTCTCCGCGGCGCCGGCGGGGGTTCCGTAGTAGCTTCCCTTCCGCGGGTCGTTTCCGCGAGCATCATTTTTTATGTGCTACACGTGCTTTCCTTCCATTGGGTGGTCAACCGTCTTCTTAGAATAGAATTTCGACTAAGACTAACTTTCCGCGTGGACTTAGTTGTCACGTGTCCGCGGCCAATTGGTCGGTCAAAAAGTCTTCCCTGCTGACATGTCGGTAATTCTGACCGCGCCTACACCTATCTAAGTCCATTTCCATACATAAATTCAGGAAGGATATGGCCCAATTTACCAACTAGAATCATCTCAATGTTGCGAGCCAAGGAACATGCTTTGTCTCTGAGATACTTCAGGATTATTTCTGTCATATGAAATGCTAGGATAGGAAATGGAACCCCAATTTGCTGTATGCTAAGGTCCTGAATCGGTTTGGATTTTGGTTCAACTATTGTGTTCTATATTGTAGTAGTAAAGTATTATGGACTGTTGTATTGTCGTATGACTTCTATAATATAATATAATATAATTATATCGCTCTTATTTATTTGGTTAATTTGTAGATGGGGAAGTCATCTACTATTGAGAGTTATTTCGGAAAGAAAAGGACTAACCATTTGAGACGTTGAGTCCAGTGCTTCATTGCCAATCTCTGCTGTTGATACTAAAATTTCTCTCTATCCATCATTTGTCGAGTGGCCAAAAGCACAACGACAGAGGATATATATATAAGGAGGAGGAGGAGGAGGAGGAATATGAATGGTGTAGCTAAAACGAAGCACATACACCTGTTTTTGCATGGTTTTCCCTTGATTCTTTTAGTTTTGCCGATTTCTGTGGGGTATACTTCACATGCTGTAAAGTGTTCCATTTGTTGTTGGAAGTGATTAACTTTTGAAGAAACATCCTAGAAAGCAAGTACTTAGGGGTTCACTCATCTCACTTTTGTGGTATCTCACTCCTCTCTTGTGAGACAAGGAACATGCAGGTTAAGGTGGAGCCAGGGTTGGTAGTAACAATCCATTACGAAATCACCTGATGGATTTCCATTTAGTTGTTCTCTTCTTGCAGTGAGCCATGTAGAACATTCCTCACAGTGTCTTCTCTCCATTTAGTTGTTCTCTTCTTGCAGTGAGCCATGTAGAACATTCCTCACAGTGTCTTCTCTCTATGACACAGAAGCTACCCTAAATGGTGGATGGATTGGTTGATAATGTAACATGGAACTAATATCCCCAATACTTGCTTATGACAAAAAACAGGGAAATATCGAAACAAACTCTTATCCTTGATAGACAAACTATGCTAGATGAAATTAAAAATGAATTACGTTTTTTCTACTGCTTTTAATTTTGTCTAGTTTCAATTTATGTTTGAATGGAGAGATGGTAAAGTATCTGGTGCTTACATGAAGAAACTTCTTTAACTTGTCTTATGTACGTGGTTTCGTTCTTGAGATCATGTTCATTTATTGTGCCAATCGTTTGTCATTGTTCCAATTTCCCATTTAAAGAATGGAGTACACCGTTTCAGGCTTTCCTTCTAGAACATAAACTAAACAAACAGGCTCATAATTCATGCATGCACATAACCTCAAACTATGCTTTTGCTTTTGCGTTGAAAACTTCGGCATGTTAACATAAATTCTATAATCTGCTTATTAATTATATATATGTGAGGTTTCTTTTTGGTAAAAAAAAAAAGTCTTCATCACTTGAAAAACAACAGGCACGACTTATCATGCGAAGCACGTAGCCACGCCCCTAGTACATATATACACAAAGGAAAAGGTTAAAAAAATTGTCCTCGAACTTGGAATCGCGAATTTGATCTTGACGGTTGGATTTTGAAGACAAAGATTTGGATTGTAATTTGGGTGGAAAGATTCTCCAAGGTTCCAAACTCTTCATCTGTGGGTGTGGAGAAGTGTTTATCAGAGTTTATACCCAAAGAGCATTACGTTTTTCCATCCCCCAAACACGGACTAAACACTTCAGAAATTGGATTTGGTCTTGCACGCAAACGTCGACGTCTAATAATTGGATTTGGGTTTTATTTTTTGACCTAAATGAATTATTAAAGTCAAAGTCAACAATTGGTTTGATATTTCACCTATAATATAGGATCTAACTTATTAGTTTCCCGAGCCATACTTTATTTTTTTGGGTGGAATTGGAGCCATATATGGTCTTATTAAGTTTTTAATCGCTAAACTAATGAGGGTAAGGAAAAGGTTAAAAAATTGTCCTTGAACTTGGAATCGCGAATTTGATCTTACGGTTTTATTTTGAAGACAAAGATCTGGATTGTAATTTGGGTGGAAAGATTCTCCAAGGTTCCAAACTCTTCGTCTGTGGGTGTGAAGAAGTGTTTATCAGAGTTTATACCCGAAGAGCATTACGGTTTTCCATCCCCAAACACGGACTAAACACTTCAGAAATTTGTTTTGGTCTTGCACGCAAACGATGACGTCTGATTGGATTTGGGTTTTATTTTTTGACCTAAATGAATTATTAAGGGAAAATGACAGCCCATGACGTGTTTTGATAATTAATACCCGCCAAGAACATGCTTAAAATATTTGTTAATGCTGAAAATGTCCTTGACGGATATTAATTATCAAAATACGTCATTGGCCGTAATTTTCCCAATTATTAAAGTCAAAGTCAACAATTGGTTTGATATTTCACCTATAATATACGATCTAACTTATTAGTTTCCCGAGCCATAATATTTTTTTTTTGGAATCGGAGCCATATATGGTCTTATTAAGTTTTTAATCGTTGAACTAATGAGGGTGTTTTGTTTTCAAAAATAAAAATAAATAAGTGAGGGTGTTTTCAAACTTTTATGGATTATTAGATTGTCTCGATGAGAGAAATTAAAAAAATAAAAAAGAATTATAACTTTTAGATCAGTAGAAACAGCAAAGTGTATTTTGGAATGATGTGCCTAACTAACAGCATAGACGTTCGGAGCAAAGTGTATTTTGGAATGATGTGCCTAACTAACAGCATAGACGTTCGGAGCTTGAGCCTTGGGGCTATCAAAAACTCGAAAAGAAAAAATACAATCCGCGCACCACGTCATCGTTCAAACCATTCAGAGTTAATGAAGGACTCCCATACCCATAAGTTGAGAAGGGCTTCCGTAATTAAGTTGCGATGGATGCAATGCAGTACAGGATTAGCTGCACCCCATAGGCCTCAAATACCATCTCCACACTCTCTCTCTCTGGCCGATTGTCAAGGAAGATAAGGTAAAATTCAGTGCAATTAATTACTGTAATAAACTTTGTTTGCAAGGGAATTCATTCATTAAAATCTGAATATATAGCTGCTTTTTTGCACCAGATAACGTGGTGCGCGCAATGGTTGCATCCAAAGTTTTTCTTGGAAAAAATCACGGCGCATGTGCATGTCCTGTTCAGTGTCACAGTGTGTCCATATTTACAGCTCGTATATTTAGTTAGCGAGAGAGAGAGTGGACTTCCACTTTCTTCTTTAGATATATGGTTATTAGAGTATCTATTCTATCAATAATAATTTCCTTGACACATGGAAGTGCGGGCAAGTCATAGAAAGAGCAATAGAAAACGTGAATGGAAGTTACAACTAATACAATTAAAAAATACTCACCAAAATAAACTACAATTATTATTCTTGAATCCAGAAAGTCAGTCCTCGATATTTGGCAACAAAAATCAATCCCGCCAAAGTTCCCCCATATGACGGAACTAACACCCCCCCTCTCTCTCTCTCTCCTTCTGCAAATTAGGTTTGCACCCAGTCCATAGTTCTGTGGGTGTAGGTGGTACTGACTTAGATGGTACCAAGTTAAGAATGTACGTTGTGTTGGGAATAAATGAGGAAGCACCCAAGCGCCGAAATTCAAATACAACCACAATTGCAACCAATGGAAGTTAAATGAAAAATAAATAGAGAGAGACATGCAAGAATATACGTGGTTCGGCAAAAACTGTCTACTCCACGGAGAGGATCCCATTCTTTTCACTATGAGAATTTTCCGTACAAGTACACTTGGATATGAAATAACCCACACTCAACCCTTATACACGCACTCATACAAGAACACACTCTCACCAAGTACTAGACTTGATGGACACACACAAAACTTGTGGTAGAAAAACCCGTGTACCCGGCAACTCCCAAAGGAGCTGCTGTAGACACCTCCCTGAAGCGGGGCATCGCCATACAGATTGATCGTTGCCGTTTGATTGATCGTTTGCTTCGTAAACCAAAATCATGGACATTCCCATGGCTAGGAATATCATCACACGATAATGGTCATCATAAAAACAGAGTCGCCACCTAGTTTAAGAAAACTAGGGAAAACAGATAGAGATTCTGGGCACGGGAGCCAAAGGTAGAATGAGGGGAAGGTGTTAGGCACCCCTCTCTGCCCAGTCGTGAGACTGGCCCATAATCGTTCGATATACGATTAACTCATGCTTTATTTAATTCTAAACACATAAACTGATTTTAGCCTTTAATAGTGAATAAGGTGAGCCGAGACGATAAGTAAAACATGCATCAGAAAGCAGAGAAACAAAATGAGTGTTCCAGAGAATGGATCTCTCGGCCGGTGAATGGATGTCACGGCCGAGGGATCCTTCTGGTTTTTTGTATCGGCCGAGGGATTGATTCCCCAGCCGATGTTCTTCCTCACACCAGACCAGACGATTAGCAGATAATCAAAAAAGTTACGATTAAGCATAAGAACAAAAAATAAATTGAAGCAGAGGCCCCTGGGCCTCACCACCTTGATCCCTCAGTAGCTTTAACAGTGAATAAGATGAGCCGAGACAATAAGTAAAACATGCATCAGAAAACAGAGAAACAAAACGAGTGTTCTAGAGAATGGATATCTCGGCCGGTGAATGGATGTCACGGCCGAGGGATCCTTCTGGTTTTTTGTAACGGCCGAGGGATTGATTCCCCAGCCGATATTCTTCCTCACACCAGACCAGACGATTAGCAAATAATCAAAAAGCTACGATTAAGCATAAGAACAAAAAATAAATTGAACTAGAAGCCCCTGGGCCTCACCACCTTGATCCCTCAGTAGCTTGATTGCTTCGGATTGAGGGTGATTGACTGATTGATTCTTGAAACCTTAAGGTTAGGGTTTGAATTTCGGGGTTTGATCGTCGGATTAGCGGGTGCCTTCGGAAGGTTAGGGTTTTTGTAGAGGGGATATGAGAGTGTATATTGGCAAAGTTTCGTAGCTATAGAGAATGAATTGTGTGTCTTATTTCGGTACCGAAGGCCCCTTTATATAGGCATGGGGATGACTCACTCCATCCAATCAAAACACACGGTTGGAATTGGAATTGCAATGCAATACAAACTCCTCATGGTGATCTCCAAACGTGGCCCGAATGCATCGGAAAAAGGCTGCTAGGGTTTTGTGAACGGATCAAACGATTGACAGAACGTTCCAGAATCTGGAAAATAGACGATCTGGCGGCCGAGCAAAGGATCTAGCGTCCGAAGGAATGATATTGAGGCCGAGGGATAGATCTGGCGACCGGCTAAACGATCTCTCAGGGAGATTTTCATGCAATAGGCTTCACAGGTGAAGAAATAGGCTTCACAGGTGAAGAAATGATGTTGAGGCCGTGAGATCAATGTCACGACCGACAGATGAATTCTCCTGGGATATTGTACTTCTGTCTGAAAGGCTATTTGGCTCTGGATTGGGTCCTCTAAGTGGCTAAAAGTTCTTACCGAAAGTCCTAAGGTTCACAGGAAGTCAATCAGCAATCACTGTATCCATATCGTCATCAGGATGGTCCCCAAGGTGGGACTTGAAATAATCATTAGGCCAAATTGGGGTGTCTACAGATGCCCTTCTTTGACTGAACTTAGACGGATCGCGAGACATGTTTTAGTAATAGTCAAAGCTGTAAAAGCAACTCAATTTGGTCCAACCACTATTCCAAGGGTTTTCCAAAAAGGTTTTTGTTATGGTCAGGTTATGAGGCTGCCTATGTATTCCACAGGGGAAATTCAGACCAACTGTAGTTCGAAAGGGTAATAAAGAAAAATAAAAAGTTTTGGAGGGTAAGAAACAGAAGACGTACCTTCAGGCTTAAAAAAGCCGTAGTGTGACGTACCTAGGCTAAGCCAGGATTTTGGCAGAGGATAGTTGAAGGAGAGCGGGGCTGCCAGGGAAATTTTTCAGTGAGCATCTTCAGAATTTCGGGGTAGATCAATACACGGCGGGTGAGTCGTTTGCTTTTCTTGATCATCCTTATTTTGACTGAGGGAAGCTCGATAGAGTAGCCTATTCTTGCGAAGGAGCTAGAAGGAATTGATGTAATTGGGGTGGAATCCAAACCATCTGCTGAGGATGAATTGGACGCCGTTTTGAGATATGGGGTGGAACCCAAGCCATCTTATGGAGACGAGTTGGATGCCGTTTTTTAGATATGGGGGGCGCAAGGCCAATAACTAGAGCACGGAGTGTTGAGATGAGGGAATCGAGGCGCGAAGCCGGTTGTAGTCATGAGGCGAGAGCCTAGGGTGATAGAACTGAGGTGTAGAGCCGATTGTGGTCATAAGGCGAGAGCCTGAGGAACTTTGATAGATTTGAGGCGTAGAGCCAGTTGCATTCACAAGGCGAGAGCCTGAGGAGTCAGAGCTTAGAGCTTGACGTGATTTGAACCGAGGCGTAGAGCCGGTTGCATTCGAGTTGAGTTTTGTTCACCCTCCACTTAAGAGGGTGTACATTACCCTCCTTCTTATTGGTTGAAATGATATGGACCCCACCATAAAGTGATGTCATGCTTACCAAAAAGTGTATTGCACGGTAAGCATGACATCACTTTGTGGTGAGGTCCACACCATTTCAACCAATAAGAGAGTAATATTCACCCTCTTTTAAGGAGGGTGAACAAAATTGCACTCGGTTGCATTCTGATGGTCTGTGCACGGAGCTTTCTCATCATAAGTTTTGGTGTAGAGCCAAAGAATCGAGGCGCTGGACCGATCAATAAAACCGAGGCGTAGAGCCGATTGATTGCAGGATTGACCTGTTTCATGAGAGATAGAGATGCGAAGTGTGTATATGATGATGATGATGATTGGTTAGATGTGAACAGATATGATGATGGTGATGTAATTGATGCAGACTCGACGTGATAATGGTGATGCCATTGATGCTTATGTGCACGGGCCCGTGCGTGTGTGTTTGATTTAAGCGTAAAGCTTCTTTCAAGTTCTGGACTTGAGCATTCAGAGCGTAGAGCTCGAGCATTCGGACGGTAGAATTCGAGCATTCAAAGTACAGGCTTTGAGTATCCAGTACGCAGTGGTTGGGAATCCAAGCATAGAGCTTGAGCATACAAGTGTAGAACTTGAGCATCCAGCACACAGTGGTTGGGCATTCGAAGAGCTTCGAGCATTCAAAATGTTGGATTTTGAGCATTCAAGCATAGAGCTTGAGAATAGATGATATCTTGATGATTGGGGTGGCGTGGAGCCAGTTGAGGATTGTTTACGGCGTAGAGCCAGTTGAGATAATGGGCATAGAGCCACTGAGTTGATGGGCGTAGAGCCGCTGAGATGGTGAATACGGGTGTAGAGCCACTGAGGTAGTTAGCTTGGAGCTGTTTTGGCCAATGGTGAACATGGGCGTAGAGCCATTGATGGGCGTAGAGCCTGCTTGGCTGATAAGGAGCTTCGGAGCTGCTGGGATAACGAGTGTAGCGGTTAGCTTGAGGCTTTGCTGAATGGCTGAGATAATGAGCATGGGCGTAGAGCCGCTGAATAGTTTGAGCACGTAGGTTGTGATGGCTGATATACTTCCGGAGCATAGTTATTTGGGCATGGAGCCTGAGTTGGATGTATCAAGGGTCTTTTGATCTTGTGATCGAGAGCTCAGATTTGATGATCCTCAGTGGTCAAGCGACCAATAGTGGTGGAGAGAGAGCTTCCTTATGCCTCGATGTACTCCCGAGGCTAGTTCTGACCATATTGCAATTGCTCGGGAATGCCCCCAAGGCTGATTTGGTTATTGCTTCTATTGGTCATGGACCCAGAACTTCATAATTACTTGAGTTGGTGCACTGAGCAAGATCGGATGCTACTGCGAGAAATCGATTGTGAGACTAGGAGATCGATCCAGCGGCCGCATAATGGATATCTCGGCCGAAGGATCGAAGTCTCGGCCGTGTAATTGCTTGATTTCCAAAGCTCTATAAAACCAAGGCTTCAGCGTTTTGTTTTCATTTCTCTCCTTCTCTCTTCATTTTGTTCTACCGAAGACCTCCACTGAGGGCCTCTTCTCTTCTTCTCTCCTTCATCCCCGTCGGGTTCAGGCCATGGGGGACGTGCGGTCAGCGATTGCGGAGGGAGTCCGCGATGTTCTCGGTCTTGTCTTGATGTTTAATTAAGGACCCTCACATGGGGGGCTTGCTTCCCTGATGCAGCACTCTTGGGGTGGCGCTTGTACGCGGTATGGTGATTTTTTTGGGCCATGTGGTGATTCTTTTGAGCCACGTGATGTCTCTTCTGCACCGCAGTACTCCTTTGGTATACGCCGTCCCGGGGGTGTCTTTTTCTTTTTTGCAGCTGGTCTCTGGTGTTTAGACCACCAGAAGATTCAGCATCCTCTTCTCCTTCCTTTTTTGTTTTTCTATTTCTCTTCCTGCATAGGTTAGTTTGACAGGAAACTAATGTATAGTTTGTTTAGGAAATGTGGGATGATTCACCTTGTGATGTAAGAAGCTCTTGTTATATGAAACAAAATCTTTAGCTCCGATACGTGATTGTGTATGCTTTTGTTTGCATCGTTTGTATTGCATAAAATTTGATAATTCGGTGAAAATCTAGTGAATTGAATAGAACCGTGGAAGTACCCTGTTTTTGAGCCATTCTGGCGGCAGAGGGATCGATTCCTCTTCTTGAAGGTTGACTTTGAGTCAGCCTTGGTTTTCAAGGGCCGGGGAATCGATCCTACGGCCGTCATTTCGAAGTTTCGGCCGGAAGAACGACCTAATTAATGAGGATTTAGAATCCAATTTCGATTCGAACTTGGACTCAACCTAGCCTATAAGTACGCGTTCTACGAACTCGATAGCGTTGTCAGTAATAGTTGCTTGCATATGGCACAACCAGTCCTTGATCAGTGGTTGGATTCCTTCAACGACCTCGACCGTCTACACTTTAAGTCCTTTAGTATGGACTTCATTTTCTCTCTTCACCAAATTCCTGTGAATTTCGCTTTCCTTCGGGCAGCCACCAGTTTGTGGGACCCTATTCTTCATGTCTTTCGATTCAGAAGAGAAGAACTGTGTCCTACCATCGAGGAGTTTGCTGCTATTATGGGTCATTCGGATAGAGAAGGCCTTATTGTCCCTAATGTAGACACCCCAATTTGGCCTAACGATTATTTCAAGTCCCACCTTGGGGACCATCCCGATGATGAAATGGATACAGTGATTACTGATTGACTTCTTGTGAACCCATGAATGGACTTATGGTAAGAACTTTGAGCCACTTAGAGGACCCAATCTAGAGCCATATAGCCTTTCAGACAGAAAATACAGAATCTTAGGAGAATCCATCTGTCGGCCGTAACATTGATCTCACGGCCTTAACATCATTTCTTCACCCAAGCAACCTGTTGCTTGAAAATCTCCCTGAGAGATCAATCCCTCGGCCGCAAGATCTATCCTTCGGCCGCAACATCCATTCCTCGGCCGCCAGATCCTTTCTACGACCGCCAGATCGTCTATTTTTTAGACTCTGGAACGTTCTGTCAGATGTTTGATCCAACTACACTACCTTCCCGATGTGTTCGGGCTATGCCCAGAGATTATCACGAAGAGTTTGTATTGCATTGCAATGGTGCATTTTGATTGGATGGAGTGAGTCACCAATTGCCTATATAAAGGGCCTTTGGGTTCTGAAAATACAACAACGAAAGTCACAAAATTCGTATACTTTCACACCCTCTCAAGCCACGAAACTCTGCAAAAATACTCTCCCAAACCCTCTCTTCAAAAGCCCTAACCTCCCGAAGGCAGCCATCAATCTGACGATCAAACCCCAAAGTTCAAACCCTAACCCTAGGGTTTTCAAAGAAGCAATCAGTCAATCACAATCAATCCGAAGCAATCAAGCAACTGAGGGATCAAGGTGGTGAGGCCCAATGGCCTCTGGTTTGTTTTATTTACAGTATTAAATCTTAATCGTAGCGTTTTGACTATCTACTAACTTTTCTGTATGGTGTGAGGAAGAACACCGACCGGGGCTTCGATCCCTCGGCTGGTACATAAAACCAGGAGGATCCCTCGGCCGTGACATCCATTCACCGGCCGCGGGATCCATTTCCCTGGGACAGTTTGTTTTGCTCTTCTGCTTTCTGATGCATGCTTTAATTATCGCACTGGCTCACTTTACTTACTGTTTAAAGGCTTAATTAAACAGACAATGTGTTAGGATTAAATAAACTATCTACATGTCTTATGTTGAATAACTATGGGCCAGCCTCATGGTTGGGCAGAGAGGGGTCCCTAACACATTCCCCTTATTGTACTCTTGGCTTCCGTACCCAGAATCTCTATCTGTTTTCCTAGTTCTAATAAACTGGGTGGCGACTCTGTTTTGATGATGACCGCTATCGTGTGGCGATGTTCCTAGTCATGGGAATGTCCACGATCTTGGTTTATGAAGCAAGCAACCAATCGAACAACAAACGATCAATCTGTATGGCGATGCCCCGTCAGGGAAGTGTCTACACCTAACCCTTTGTTCAACCGTGGCAACCTACTGGAGGCTTTGCTCCAAGTTCAGAAACACGAAGTTAGGTTTTTTATGGTGAATGGAAGGCTAGAAACCTTACAGTTTGTTCAGTGTTTCGGTGTAGCTGAAGCTCATCGTCAAGTTTCTCGACAGAAAGCGTGCTTTCATGTGCTATGTGTCTGCCTTCTCCACTATTACTTGCTTGGCCCTTCCTCTGGCCATTCTGATTCTATGCTACTTGATTTCGCTCAGCAGATTGGAAACCTGTAGACACCCCAATCTGGGTCTCCCAATTGTTTTTACTTTATTTTTCGGTTTCTTATTTCCCCAATGATGAATTGGATCAAAAACTGTCTTGAGTATGGAAAGGATTGAACTTGGAATGAGTGGAACCCTTTTTACCCCCCTTCTATCCCTAAAACCCTAAAGTCAAAACCCTAGCCAAGGTTTGACTGTCGCGCGATGCTATGGTTCACTCGCGCGTGGGTGAGGTTGCCAGGTGTTGGTCAAAGTAACCTTTGACCATCGCGCGACAAACCCACTTTGTCGCGCGATGGTAAATTCCTGTCGCTTTCACCTTTTTCCAACTGGATTTTTGTGATCACCAGGTGGCCTGTGGGGCTGGAACCCCGTTTTCGTCGATAGAACAGTGTTCTGCAGATTGCATGGGTTGCTCCACCCACACAACCACTCCCTCACCTTGTTGGCCACTTCCTCCACCAAGTAAGGTTGGCCAGTCTTGTTGGCTGGTTGTTTGGCCTAGTTTGCCACCAACCTTATATCTCCCAACCTCCTATAAATACCCCCCTTACTCTTTCAAGTAAAAGGTTACAAACAATCAAGAAAAATAGGCACACAAATCCTAATACTCTTGATCTTCCTTAATCCTTGCCACTTTCATACACTCATTTTGCAAGCTTGTAACGACCCTGATTTTTGGTAATAAAAAAAATTCGTTAAATATTTGAATTTTATTAGATTGCTTTTAAAATTTCTTTTTAAATCCCAAAAATCAGTCGTTATTAATTCTAGACTTAAAAAAATAGTTTCCTTCATATAAAATTATTTGGTCATCTTCTAAAGACAAGTATGCTTATAAAAGCACTTGTATATTTTCCCTAGTATTTGAAATAAGGTCTTTCTTGGCTAGAAATACTACCGGGCAAGTAGAATTAGATTCCAACTAGTTGGCAAACCAAAACACTTGGATTCCAAGTATAGGATGCCCTAACCTTAGATAGACCAATTGAACCTTTTAGCCTTTAATCCATTGGACGATAAAAGCTAGGGAAATCTTTATCCCTTGGGCAATAGAAGTTAGTCTTGACAATGAAATCCTAGGTTTGACAAGACAAGTCACTTAAGAATCCTTGAACCATAGGAAGCCATCATTTTGCTTCCAAAAGAAACAAACCTAGCCTTGCCATGCATGCACACCTAGCATAATCATGCCTAATTGTCTAAGTACACTTTCTAGGAAATTCATTATCCTTTGGTCAAGAATTGCTAGGGAAATTTTTACCCCTTGGGTAATAAAAGTTAGTCATGCCAAGAATACCCAAGCTTGACTAGATTAGACCAAAACCCTTCATGATAGCCTAGTTCATTAGCCTTAAGACTAAAAAGATTGGACAAGACAAATCATGGAAAGCTTAGCATGCTTTCAAAGCATGATTTGACAACACAATGAAAGGTAGAGAGAGAGAGAGGGATGGCCAGCCATTGAGAGGGGAGAGAGAGCCAAAACTTTTGCTATAAATACGACCTCATGCTTGCCATTCAACTCACACCTTCATCCTTCAACTTCTCTCTCAAGAAATCCTAGTGTTCTTGCCTTGTTCTTGCTTAGTTCTTGCTTGTTCTTGAGTTCTTCTTGTGTTCTTCAAGAAACTCATCCAAAGCCGCCACTAAACAGCCACTCAACCACCCTTTGATCCATAAAAGTTTAGAAAGTTAGTCAAGATTTAGTTTCGAGAGAAACCTTTCTCTTTCGAAGCTATCGGAAGCTTACCGTAGGAAGTTACTCCGTCCGACGTACTTACTTTTTTGTAGCTACCCTACCGCCAAGAAGAACGGTAGATATTCTATATCTACTTTCCCTATGTATATGTAGAATATTCTCATACACTTTAATCCTAAGCATATGTAGAGTTTTCCCGCACTTACTATCTTGAAGTATTTCGTATGATTCTTCCATGTTGTTTGATGTTGAAATATATACGAACTTGAAAAATGTTTTACTAAAGATTTGAAAAGGAAGGGGAGTATGTTGTATATCCCGACTTTATTTTTTTTAAAACATATGCTGTTTTGAACTTCCTTAAAAGAAAGAAAGAACGACTTTTGAAAGATAAAGCTTACCGTTTACTTAGAAGTATTTGTATCTCGATCATAAGGATGGTGATGAGCTTAATTGTATGATTGCTTGCATTACTTGTTGTGTGATAAAGCATAAGTGGTTTTCTACTCCAAAGGTGCCCGTCCATGTGGCACTATGCTTTAGTTTGTGTTTTAAATGTTCGAGTATGATTAGAATGAGCATGCTAAGTAATATAGAGTTAGACGATCTTGTTAGTTTAGTTTCAAGAAGTCAATACGTCCTGCCGCGGAGTCTATGCATGAATACGAGACACAAAAACGAGAAAATAGAATCATGACACTTAGGGTGTGTTAAAGACAAGGTGTGTTTTGAAACCGCAATGTGGCCGGACTTGCCCATTGTGTGGTGTGCATGCGTAAAAGAACGATCTGTGAAAAACCCAATGAGAACCCGGAGCGGCGGAATCATTGTGGGGACACTCGGGAACCCGGAGCGGCGGAACCAAGGAATGAATTGTGGTTTGGTTATCCGTGGAGAGGAGCCAACGCAATTGTTTTAATGATTTTCAAAAATCCAAATGGGAACCCGGGGCGGCGGAACCATTGTGGGAATCTCGGGAACCCGGAGCAGCGGAACCGAGGGTTTGAATTGTGGATTGGTTATCCGTGGAGAGGAGCCAATGCCAAATTCAAGGTTTTTGTGTGCCAATGGGAACCCGGCGCGGCGGAACCATTGTGAGGATACTCGAGAACCCGGCGCGGCGGAATCGAGGTTGGGTGTGTTAAAATGATTTTCGAAATGTTAAATGGGTAAATTAATGAAAAGTGAAAATGATGACACGGTCTACGAAATGCTGCGTAGGAGAAACTCTGATGACACGGACACTTACGATAGCTAGGAAAATGTGGTTATGTTATTGTTGAGTACGTTTCATTACTTGTATGACTTGTATTGTATCGTTATCTGTATGCTTCTTTTACTGTTATATGTGACTTGCTATGTGTGTAAGTTAAAGGTTTGTGGATATAGGATTATTCTGCTGAGCTCTCGTAGCTCATGGTGTTACCTCTGGTGACCCTGACATATTATATCGGTGGCGACGCTGGTATAATGTGTCAGGCTTTGTAGATAATCAAGATACGCAGTATGCCTTGGAGGATTTTGGAGCTGAGGAGCTGGCTAGGATGGAGGAGCAGGCGGAGCTGTAGTTAGGAACCCTAGTTTTCCTTGCCATATGTAATTAAGACACTCTTGTGAGAGTTATGATGTAATAAAGAGCCAGACTCTCTTTGATTATTCAATAAAATTGTCCTTTTAACGTACCCTGAATTTGGGGGCGTTACAAAGCTACACCACCTTGTTCAATCCATTTCAAAACCATTCAAGCAAAGGTATAAACTTTTACCTATTTCCTGTTTGATCCTTGAGGGGGGCTGGCAGGGCCAAGGCTGGTAATCAATACCAGTCCTGGCCCTAAAGTCAGCAGGGTTACAAGAAGTTGTGAACAAGCACTCCCACGCGTGATGGACCCACTCCCGCGTGCGACAGTCATGTCTGCATGCGATTGGTCCACGTGGGGATGGGATGCTGGTCATTTCTTGTTTTTATTATGTTTATGGTCATTGAGAAGCATATTTTGTATTAAGTCACTGTGTTGCATGCTAAAATCCATAGATTAGTTTAGATTGCTATTTTATTTGGTTTGGAATGCCCCTGGGTTGCTTCTGAACATGTCTTAGAGCCCAGGCATGCAAGAGCAATTCTTGGAAATCCAGTCATGACCCTCGCGCACGTATCTCACTATGTCGCATGATGGTCACTCTGTTTCCATAGGTTGCCTTTGCATGGGCAACTAGGCCCTTGGCCTTTGTTTTAAATACCCCCACTGTTTAAGGGTTGCAAGTTAATTTTAATCATTTTGTTTGTAATAATCATTTACTTTCAGTACATATAAACTGCTTGGTTTGCCCCCCTGGGTGAGCACTGGTCCTTCCAGAGCCCAAAAGGGGATGAAATTTAACCTGTGGTGAATCATCAATGCTCGCGTGCTGGAGTGGGTGTGTCGCGCGACGATCAGCTTGCATGCACGTAGATCCATGCATGCAAGTTGGCTGTTGTGCTCATCAAGCTCACTCCATGTGCAGTTTTGATTTTCTGATAGAAGGGTTGGGTTTTATCCCATTTATTTTCTGAACATTTCATCCATCCATGCTATATTGATCACATCTTGCAAATTGTGTTACAGTTTAATCCCTGATTAACTGTTCCCCCGCCCTAATTGGCTAAAAATCGATTAATAAAAGAAGAATCAAAAGTTTACACAAAATGCCTAAGTAGGGACCGATATTCGGATTGGGCGAGAGGGGTGCCTTAAAACCCTTCCCCTCTCATAACCTGGCTCCCGAACCTAGATATGGTTATGACAGACTGGTGACTTCACTTTTTCAAATCAAAAGCGCGGCAGGTGCTTCGAAATACGGTTCTTTGGGTGTCAGACCTTCAAACCCGAGTGGCGACTCTGTATTCCGAGCGCTTGCTTCTCCACTCGCGCTTCCTCGATCCGAGGGCCTTGCTTTGGAAAGGAAGGAAATCCTTTTTAAGGGCATGCTGCCCACAGTGGCGACTCTGCTGGGGATAATCAAACCAATATTAATTCATACTTAGAGTTTAAAACATTCGTGAACAATTCCTTAAAAGTCCGTCAAAACGGTGAGTTTCGCGCAGCCGAAGGTTGGAATGGTGATTTAACAGGACCCCGTGTCCGGCCAATCTAATCTGGGACTTGTTCATTTGTTCACTTGCGTTGTTTCCTCTAAAGATGGACTAAATAAAGTGAGCCAAATTTGAAAAGGCAATTTGCGATTTCGTGATTCTTCTTCTTCTTAATCAATTTCTAGCTTTTTCATTTGCATCGATGTGGGATAAGCCTCGTTGGATCATTTTTGGCAATTTGGCACGGTTTACCGGAGCCCGGGGACCCCGAATGACCAACAACCTTCGACGATGATGAGTCAATCTACCGTTTGACTGTTGCTCTGCGGTTACGCGGACAACGGGAGGTTTATCTTGGCTTTAGTCCGAGGAACCTGTTACGAACCAAAACCGGCCTTTGCATATACAAAGCATTAGAAATCTCCAAACTAGGACAGGTACCTACATGGTAAGATCTATTTGCATCTAACCCCATATACTGTCTACGTGTTACTGCTTTCTCTACCGCATGAACTGTACATATATCTCGTTCTGCGTAGGAGCATGTTTAGGGCAGCTTCTAGGTTCTTGATCTTTCGAGTCTGTCTTAAGCTTATTTAGGACATTGCTTAGGCCCAATGAGGAGTCATGCATCTCGATGGTGCACGTGTTCAATTTTTCAAGTCCTTCGAACAATGGGACTTTTAGGAAATCAAAAAGCCTTTCTACATCTTTCTCTATATACCTGTTTAGGGCTTCAAATGGAAAACGAGGAACGACAGAGAGAATGCCATGATACTTACACCACTCAGCTAACAGCACAGTGCTGCTCACGCCAATATGGTTATAGTATCATGACTTTTTATACCGAGTTGTTTTGACTTCAGATTTGAAATCCCACATGGCGGAATGGACAAAGGTTTAGACTTCTTTTGACATCCTTTAGGATCGCTCGTTCCAAATAAGGATACATTTTCGAAAAGAGTTCTGAGGACCTTTAGGCAATGTCCGAACATCTTGAGACAGACTCGTCTTCTAGTTCTAGAGTCTAGGGCGACACAGACGACGTTGGCTGCATTTGCACTTTAGTCTTTTATTTAGATTAAAGTTTCTGCAGCACCCTTATTGAGCCTTCTTTTACTTTGCTGCAAGTTCTAAATCATTGCACCGCCAAGGAAAGTATCGAAGCAAGTTGCCAAACCTGCCTGGGAACGTCTGCGTCTGAATTCGATTCAAAGGCTTGTCAGGCTACAATCCCAATCAATCACCACAGAAGACTCTCCGCGCTCACTATTGGCCGCACTACAGTCAAGCTCACCACCGATTTTACAGGAAGGGCTGCCAGCTTCCCCATCATCTACGTCGAGCATCCCCGAAACTCCTGCCATGACGGATCAGCCACAGCCGCAACCACTCACCTTGGAAGCCATGCTCATGAACCTTCAGGACAGCATCACCACCATGCAACAAAGGGCAGCTCACACTGATGCCAACATTGCCCGCTTGAATGACCTCTTTAACACTCGTCTTCCTCCAGTTGTTCAAGAGGAGGGCGAGGCCGAAGAGGATGATCATGAGCCGCCTATCATGGTCGAGGATCCAAACCACGCTGGACGTCTCATTGTCCAACCCAACCCTAGGGAGGTTCGCATGCCTGCTGCGAATCTCGCAGGTGGCAGACCTGCTCTAAATCAAGAAAGGCCAACTCAGAACCCGGACATGACCGCACTCATGGCCAAGATCGCCAAGTTGGAGGAATCTGTCTCCAAGACTGAAAAGATCAACGCTGGGGGGATTGATTTGGACCGCCTTTGTCTGTATCCCAATGCCAAGCTTCCCGAGAAGTTTAAAATGCCAGACTTGGTTAAGTTCGACGGGAGTGGTGATCCCAAGACTCATCTTTATAGTTACCACGCCGCCATGAAGCTACTCTCTGTCAAGCCGGAGGCAATGTCACAGCTCTTCCCTCAGACTCTCTCAGGCCCTGCTTTCCATTGGTTTTTGTCACTCGACATCGCCAAAAGGAGGACATTGGGGTTGCGTTTATTTCGCAGTACAGCTACAATTCCCAACTGAAGATGACCACTCGGGAACTCGAATCCACCAAGATGGAAGCTAAGGAGTCCTTTGCGGACTTTGTCAAAAGGTGGAGGGCCAAAGCCGCTCTAATGACTGAGCGCCCCAGCGAGAAGGATCAGCTCTGCATCATCTCTCGCAACCTCCAGCCAGACTATGCTAGGCATCTGGTTCTTGCTCAAGCGTCCACCAACTTTGAAACCTCCGGCCTGGCCATCGAGGATGCGCTGCAAAGTGGAATTCTAGCAAAAGGGGAATCTTCTAACCCTCCTAAATCAAAGCCTCGGGCATATTCTGAGAACACGAATGCGCTGATTGGGGGAGGAACTTACTCCAATGCGGCAACCAACGGTACTAACGCCACTTCCTCCAACACTGCCAACCACATCGCGGATGTTAACCAGGTGCAGACACCGTAGAATAATCGGCCTCGCAATCAACCCCGCAGCTTTTCGGCTATCGAGGCACCTCTGTCCTCGGTCTTGGAAAAGTTGGTCAAGTCAAGGCATCTCAAGCCCCTGGATCCAACTCCTTTACCCAAAAACCCGTCACCCAACTTCAAGGCCAACCTCTATTGTGCCTATCATCAAGGGGCAGGTCATCTCACCGACTCCTGCTTTCGCCTCCGTCATGCGATTTAGGATCTCATTGACGATGACACACTTGCAACACCTCCGCCACCTCAAAAACCCAACGTCATATCCAACTCCCTTCCCAAGCACAACGCTGTTCCACACATCAGCCACATATCCCTCAGCTCCACTCATATCGACCCCAGCTCCACCATATTCAACCCAACTGACTATATAGCCTCAACCGGTCAACCCATGCCATTTGTGCCCTTGCCGCTCGAACCAGAGGCTGAACTCATGTACATTGGGGAATCCTCTTATCCCAATCCAACCCCCCAGGTCTTACAACTGGGCTTGGAATACTTTAATGAGATCATTGGCGATCTCTATGATTGCCTCATTCAACCTGTTCAATTTGGTCCAACTTCAACCCGGCGTGACCCTATCTTCATCATGGCTGATTCTGACTATTTCCAGGACTTCAGGAATCATTTCAGGCTTATGGTGCCTGCATTACCGGAGCCAGAACTCAGCATGCAGGCTGTGGGTTGGGCCATAGCCGATAACAATGATTATCTTGCTCCCCTGATCCAAGAGTGGGACCAACTTGAACTTAAAGGTTTTCCGCTACATCTCGAACAAGGTCAGTATCCCGAGCAGGATCAGTTTCCCGAGCCTATCCCATACGATCCTGGCTAGAACGATGCATGGCACGCTGGACACAATCAGGCGATGCTTGACCCCTTCAGACGACATCTCTCTCTACATCCTTTTCCAGCAGCCCGAGCCTGTGATTCCTGAGAAGGAATACTTTTGGGATCCTGAGCCTACTTGGCAGTTTCCCAACGTTTTCCCAAACCCTCTTCAGGGCTACACCGTACCTGAGTACCTCGCTCACTTTGCAGAAGACGACCTCATTCAGGAGGAGCCTCGTATCCTGGGGGAATGCTTTCTCCCTTCTACCATCGATAGGCTCGTCAATTCGATGTCTGATGCCGAATATGACCCTACGTTCAACATCATCGATGAGGGGCTTCCACGTCCAGTGGTTCCTCCTCCGGAAGATTGTTGTGTCATGGTCACGGACCTTGTTCCTCCTGCTAACCTTTGGGATGTCGATGAGATAGTTGACGTTCAAGTTGGGACTGAAATCTGGACTGTTAATCGATCCTTGGCCGATGGTGGTCTCTGGGATGTCCCTTTTATTACGGATCCAGAGCCTATGGTTGAAGTGGCTGCTGTCAAGGACTCGGACTTTTGGGATTCACTGCTGCTGAAAGACTTGGTTGAGGATCTGGGGCTGGACATGGAAGTACCTGTTGCTGCACCAGCCACTGATAAAGGAAAGCGCAAACTGGGAGAGGTCCCTGCTGATCTCTGGGATGTGAACGAAGACCCACAAGTCATGCCCTCCTTAGGGAAAGTTCACAACGTTATGAGGAGTTGACAGATTTTTCAGCCTGCGAATCTGCAAGCTGGAAGTTCGTCCAACCCTTTTAACCAAAGGAACGAACCCATTGCTTTCCCAAGGTCTGCACCACTGGAGGCATCAACCGGCCCACCGGCTGCTGACCTGGTTCAACGACAGCTTGAGCGGATTCCTGCTGCTATATCGATTTGGGGACTAATCTGTTCGTCCAAAGAGCACCGTCAAAAGCTATGCCATACCCTCTCTCGCCTCGAGATTCAGGCTAATGTCACACTTGAGGCGATGGTATCTCTCATTCTCCCTCCAACCTCTAAGCATACCGTGGTCTTCACTGATAAAGATCTGCCAGTCAAAGGAGTCGACCACAATCGCCCCTTGCATATCACTGTCAAATGTCGAGGACTCCGAGTTCCGACTGTTCTCATCGACAACGGTTCGGCAATCAATGTCTGCCCTATGAGAGTTGCTTATCGTTTGGGACTGGCTAAGAAGGACTTTGCACCTTCCAACCTGTCTGTCAAGGCATATGACGACACCCGTCGTGTGGTCGAGGGCACTCTAATGCTCAAGCTCGATGCTGAGGGCTTCGAGATGGACGTTGAGTTCCATGTCGTCGACATTCCCGCTACCTTCTACCTTCTGTTAGGCAGGCCGTGGCTCCATCGATCTGACATCATGGCTGTGCCGTCTACACTCCACCAAAAAGTCATCTTGGGACTTCCTACTGGCATGCTGACTATTTGCGGGGACTCTGGAATCCGCCCGCTCAAGGAAGATGGGACTCCCGTTTTGGGAATCATGCACGGTGAAGAAGATGTGGACCTTGGGGGTTTCTCTTTTGACACCTCTGGCTCTATTTTGGCCATCAACGTGGATGGGAACTTCATCATAAGCTCTGTCGCGCTGGACATTATGAGAAGGATGTCTTATCTACCTGGCCTGGGCTTGGGGATTCACCAACAAGGGGTCCCGGAGTTCCCTGCTTTTCCTTTTAGCGAGGGCCGCTTTGGTTTGGGGTATATCACCTCTGCAAAAGATGCCAAGAGAAGGAAATATACGGGAAAACCTCGGACCCTCTACGGTGATCCCGACAGCTACTTCGTGCGTGAGGTGGGGAATGCTGCTTACACCGGACAGGCCGAACCATTTATCGATCCACGAACTGGGGAATTGCTGCCTGGTTTTGAGGTTTTTGCTGATGACACCTGGTCAAGTAACGATGAGGAGCCAGCAAAGGCAGAATTCAAGAGGAAGCTTAGTCAGGTGACGGTCAAGACTGACTGGCTGGGATCCATTTATCAGGGGAGTTTGGAGCTGTTGTTCCAGGAGTTCTCCCAAGTGGGTTTGGCTGAGGAAGCTGAAGAAGCCGAAGTGCTCATGCTCGGGCCCGACGCCCTCGAGGACCCTACCTCTCTCATTGTGGAAGCCAAGGGTAGCATTAAAAATTGCATTTTCAAACCGCGCTTAACTTGCATTAATAACACCTCTGAGTCTGAGTCTGACACAGAGTCTGTTACGTCATCTAAATCTAGCTCTGAGTCGGAGTTTGTGCCTCTGGGCCCTCCAGGTCATAGCTTTTATTTTGAGTTTGATTCCCTTGTAATTGGCGACCCTCTAGGTTCTTGTGAAATGAATGAGGCATCTTCTGACTACTTCAATGATCTTTATATAAATTGTGTCGACCCCGACGATGAAGGGATAGATTTCGATGGGGATATTCCCAAGGAAATCCGTGCCCTCATCAAAAGGGAAGACGAAAGGCATGCTCAGCCATTAAAAGAAGAAGTAGTTTCTATAAACTTGAAAGATGATGACGATCCCCGAATGGTTAAAGTGGGCTCCGCGCTTTCGCCAGAGGAGCATCGTGACTTCAAAGAGCTGCTCATCGAGTTCAGCAATGTCTTTGCATGGTCTCATCAGGACATGCCCGGCATCGACCCTGAGATTGTGGAGCATCGAATCCCCTTGTTACCGGATGCTAAACCTGTGAAATAGAAGCTCAGGCGGATGAGGCCGGATTGGGTGCAGAAAATCAAGGAAGAAGTCACTAAGCAGATTGATGCTGGCTTTCTCATGGTCTCTCAGTATCCCACATGGGTGGCCAACATTGTTCCCGTTCCTAAAAAGAATGGACAAATTCGAGTCTGTGTCGACTTCAGGGACTTGAACAAAGCAAGCCCCAAAGATGATTTTCCCTTGCCACACATCGATGTGCTTGTGGATATTACCGCGGGGCATGCTCTGCTCTCATTCATGGACGGCTTCTCAAGCTACAACCAGATTCTTATGGCACCCGAGGACCGTGAGAAAACCACGTTCATCACTAAGTGGGGGACTTATTGCTACCTGGTCATGCCGTTCGGTTTGAAGAATGTTGGACCTACTTATCAGCGGGCTCCTACAGCCATCCTGCATGACATGATGCACAAAGAGATTGAGGTCTACGTCGACGACATGATTGCCAAGTCTAAAACTCGAGAAGGCCACGTTCCTGTGCTTAGGAAGTTCTTCGAGAGGCTCTGTAAGTTTCGCATGCGTCTCAATGCTCAGAAATGCACCTTCGGAGTCACAGCAGGTAAAATGCTTGGGTTCATGATCACCTCTCGTGGAATTGAGGTCGATCCATCTAAGATCAAGGCAGTGCTTGATATGAAGCCACCAGAGTCTGAAAAGGGAGTCGATAAGGCCATTTACTACTTAAGTAAGAAGATGGTTGGTGCTGAAGAACGTTACACCGCTCTTCAAAAGACGTGATGGGCTCTTGTCTGGGCTTCTAAGAAGTTGAGACACTACATGCTGGCTTACCCAGTGAAGCTAATTTCTCGAATGGATCCTCTCAAGTATGTATTTGAGAAGCCTGCGCTTACTGGTAAGTTTGCACGTTGGTTGCTCTTACTAGCTGAATTTAATCTCGAGTATGTCATAAGGAAGTCTGTCAAAGGGCGGTTGCAGAATTCCTGGCTGATCATCCTGTCGATGGGTCAGAGGACTCGGACTTTGTGTTTCCAGATGAGGAGGTGCTAACAGTTGTCGAGGACACGTGGACCCTCTACTTTGATGGGGCGGCTAATCAGAAAGGATACGGGATCGGGGTGTTGTTGATAACTCCTGATGGCTCTCATATTCCGCTTGTGTTTAAATTGAATTTTGACGTCACGAACAACCAAGTTGAGTACGAGGCCTGTATTGTCGGCATGGAAGTTGCCCTCACACTTGGTGTTGAAAAGCTCGAGGTCATTGGCGATTCCAACCTTGTTGTATCTCAAGCCAATGGGGACTAAAAAGTTCGAGAAGATAGACTGAAGCCTTATCATCAAGACTTGGAGGATCTCATCCCTCGTTTCGCTAAGGTGACATTCACACACATTCCCCGTTTAAAGAATCAGTTTGCCGATGCTTTGACAACCTTGGATTCCATGGTCGAACTCCCGCAGGGTGTCAAGCTTCGTCCAATCCTTATTGAACAGCAGGACTTGCCTGCTTACCAGTACATCAACGCCGTCGATGATGTCGATGACGGCCTACCCTGGTACCATGACATATGGAATTTGGTTGAGAGTGGCGAGTATCCGGCTGAGGCCACTAAGAAGGATCAAGCTGCGTTGCGGAGATTAGCCGCTTAATACATCATCTGTGGGGGAAAACTGTACCAGAGGTCTCATTGTGGGATGCATAAGCTCTGTGTCAATGGCGCTGAGGCCGCCAAAATAATGGAAGAGATTCATGAGGGAGTCTGTGGTCCTCACATGAGCGGCGTTATGCTTGCCAGAAAGATCCTGCGGCTAGGTTACTTTTGGTCCACCATGGAGTCGCAGTGTGTGGATTACGTACGTCGCTGTCACAAGTGTCAAATCCATGCTAATCTCATGCATGTCCCTCCTTCCAATTTGTTTGGCATGACGTCGCCTTGGCCCTTTGCTATTTGGGGCATCAATGTTATTGGCATGATCAGGCCCTCCGCTTCAAATGGCCATTGGTTTATTTTAGTGGCGATAGATTACTTCACCAAGTAGGTTGAAGCTGAATCTTACAAGACCTTAACTGCAGTTCAAGTTGCTCAGTTCATCAGGAAAAACATTATCTATCGATACGGTGTCCCACAGGCGTTTGTGTCAGATAATGGGACTCATTTCAAAGGCAGGGTTTTGGAGCTCTTCGATGAGTTCAAGATTCAGGTTCATCATTCAACAGTCTATCGCAGTTGAGGCAGCCAACAAGAACATTGAGACGATTATCAAGAAATCCGCAGAGTCCGCCAGGGACTGGCACGAGCAACTGCCTTTAGCTCTTTGGGGGTATCGCACGTCGATCCGAACATCAACGGGGGCAATCCCCTTTTCCCTAGTCTACGGGATGGAAGCTGTGCTTCCCATCGAACTTGAGGTACCGTCTTTGAGGGTCATAACAGAATGTGGACTCACGGAATCCGAATGGCTTAGTGGGAGGTTCGTTGAACTCATGCTCTTTGACGAGAGAAGGCTCCGTGCCTTGTATCATGTTCAGGGGTATCAACGCAGAATTGCTCGGGCTTTTAACAAGAAAGTAAAGTCTTGGGACTTGGTTGAGGGGGATATGGTTACAAAGGAAATCCGGGCTCCCGTTTTTGATCCACGTGGTAAGTTCCGTCCGAAGCGCTCAGGACCATACATTATCAAGACCATCCTCTCGGGTGGAGCGGCTCAGCTCATTGATCTGGACGGCAACGAGTTCAACACTCTGGTCAACCTGGATCAATTCAAACGTTACTATCCTTGAGAGATGCTCGTTGGGCCGAAAACCACAAGGGTGGGCGGTTCCAAGCAAAAATTAGAGCATTAGAGCGCATAAGGAGAGCCAAAATACACGAGCGAACCTTAGCCTGAACTACGTTTTGACCTGATTCCTTGAAAAGGGATACGTAGGCAATCTCTCCATTAGATTCGGTCACAATCAATCAACTTGATCCATGGTTCTCAATTCCAAGGTATACCTCGATATTCAAAGCAACGCGGTGTTCAACATTCGGATTTCGCTTTTATTCAAACTACTATTTCTATTACACAGGCTGAGCAGAGTCTTTAAAACAGTTAAGCATAAAAACAGAATGAAATGCTAGAGGAGCTAACGGGCTCACAGTTTATTCTAGTTCATTGGAGTCTCGTCAGGAGTCAGTCTGCATTTTGTCTTCTTGCAACTTCTTTTCTTAGCCATGCTTTGTAGCGATGCTTGAGTTCTGTGCTGAAAACAGGATCCGCTCCCCCAAGTTGTCTCAAACCCCAGTTGTGTTCATATCCGGTTAGATTTTGGGCGTTAAAGGTAGGAATTTGGAAGTTTTCTATCCCAGCTCGGTGCAGGCCTTGGTTCATGCCTAGCTGACGAAGGATACGCCCTAGAATGTAGAATGTGAAACTGGACAGCCCAGCAATCACCATCCTCTCAAAGCCTGCAGAGTTTGTGGCCATATCCGGGATATTCAGTGCTTCGTGCCTCCAGACGATTTCATGTGGCGACATCTCATTCATAAAGGTGTACCACTCCTCTACGGACATCTCCGGATACAGCATCCCTCGTTGATGCATCTGCCCGGGCAGATGGGGCCAATTCACCTCAGGGGCCGTCATTAGCCTAAGTTTGTCTGATAGCCACAACTATATGAGCGAAAAGACAAGTAAGGAGCCACATAAAGCTTGAGCGAAAAAAAACAAGCGAGGTGCCCTGAAATAGCCTTTAGCTGGGAGATGAGGTAAAAACAGAATGTGTGAAAGCCAAAAAAAGGTGAGCTGAGTGAGGGTTTACCTGCAATAGGAGTGGGCTACCGCTAAATATGTTTGGTGGGCCGGTAACCACCAAATCCAAACCTATGAGTGTTGCAGCGAGAACCATTGGAACCACGTTCCTTTGAGTGCCCAGCTGAGTGGCAACATCCACTAATGAGGGATCAACCCGTCCATCCGGAGACACCAGCAAGTATGCAGCTAATACGCTGATTGACGAGCAAATCGGCATCGAGCCTGCATGGCGGTGTCCTCTGGGTCGCCTTCGGGTCCGTACCACTCCATCAGGCGAATAATATTTATTTGCCCGCCAAGCAGCAGACTGTCGGCTGCTCCCCTCGAGATATTCAGACTAGTTTTCAAAAGCTTTGGCATGCTTTTTCTGTTAGGAGGCACAACAATTACACTAGAGGCAAAACCCTGGAGGTATGCCTGGAACTCCTCCATGGTCGGGCACAGCCCATTATCCCCGAATCTGAACACATGGACGTCTGGGTCCCAGAACCGTAGGGCCGCTCTCAAAATTTCGGGACGAAGCCTTATGCTTTTAAGGAAGCGAAAGGCGGCCAGCCCGTGGGACCGAAAGCATAGCCAATTGCTGGCAACAAACTTTTCTAGTCATGGGCTAATTAGGGTTGGTAGGTGATTTGCCATTGAAAGGATTTTGTGGAGTTCTCTTCCTAGGAGAATGCCTTTCATTTCATAGGGGCATTGCCCTTTTATAGCCAAAGGATGGGCAAATATCCCTTTCTCTAAGGGAAATATCTATGCAAGGTGTCCTCCACCCCTTCAATACAAAGGCACACCTCTGTGATGTACCAGAGATGCCTAGGACGGCCAGGGCTAAAGTCAAGGCCTGCAACACCTTAACTTCCGAATGAGTCAAGATTGGCAACTGCGACTGGATCTTTCCATCGCGCGATGGTGTGGGTTTCTCGCGCGATTGTGTCTCTTCATCACGCGATAGATCAGCTTATTTTGGCCAGAAAAATAGGCTACTGTCTTTTTGGAGGGTGATTTTTCACATTTTGTCCTGAGCCAGTTTTTGAATTTCCAACACTTCCAGCAGGTCATTATGGATGTTTATGACTGTGTCGAAGCGTTGTTTGCTCAAAACGCATGATTGATGGTGATTTCGAGCCCTTAGGGAGACGAAGTCCAGATTTTTCCATTGTGCAAGTCATTATTTCATTAAACGAGCCAGGCATAAAGGTCATACGGATTACAAAGCAAGCAGCTCGAACAACCCAACGGTTTTTGAGCTTATTCTCAATACAAACTTAGTTTCTACGGGATTCAGAAACATCCCCCTGACCTTGCTTTCACTTCCTTATGAAGCCACTTCACGTAATGACTCTCCAGCCATGTGATGGAGTCTGGGAGCGGTCCCTCCAACTCCTTGTCATCCCAGCTGCACCCATAGATCTGCATGTTACAAGCGTTAAAGTCCGGGAGCTCAAAGTGTTCTCTCCCGAAACGTTTGTTCCCTTGGCTAATCCCAAGTTGACGAAATATGCGCCCCGGGATATAGAAAGTGAAGCTCGTCAATCCAGCGATTATCACCCTCTCGAACCCTACAGAGTTCACAGTCATCTCCAGGAGATTCAACCAAGGACTTCTCCAGACAATGTCTTCAGGGTACATGTCGTTCAAAAAGACGTACCATTCCACCACCACCAGCTCGGGATACACCATTGGTCTCTCAACTAAGTATCTTGGGAAGTTTTCAAAATCGGCTTCAGGTGCTTCGAGTACGCCTACTTTGTCCGAGAGCCAAAGCTACACGAGTGTGAAAACAAGTAAGGAGTCAGATATGGCCTGAGTGAAAAAAACAAGTGGGGTTTCTCGTGCGATCCTTACTTGAGCGTCGAGGTAAAATGAAAGTGAGCAATAGAAAAAGGTGAGTTGTGTGAAAGCCTACTTGGAACAGGAGAGGACATCCGCTGAACAAATCTGCTTGGCCACTTTTGACCAAGTCTAAACCCATGAGAGTTTCCGCTAGGACTATGGGCATGATATTCTTCCGGGCGACCATTTGGGAGGCAACACTCACCAAGTTGGGACTAACTCTCTCGTCAGCAGGAATCAGGATGTAGGCGGCAAGCCCGCAAATTGAGAGCACGAAGCGTGTCTGAGCCGGCCCAACATAATCCCCAAGGCCTCCTTCCGGACCATACAGTTCAATGAGGCGAACGATGTTGAGCTCGTAGTTTTGAAGTATGCTTGCTGATAGTTCTTCGGATATGTTGAGTTTCATCCGCAAGAGGTGCTCCATGTCCTCTTGGAAAGGAGGAATGGCGAGAGCGTGAGAGTCGGCGAAGCCTTAGAGATATGCTTGGAACTCCTCCACCGTCGGGCACATCTCATCATTATAGAACCGAAACACGTGCATGGCTGGATCCCAGTAGCTCATGGCTGCTTCGAGAAGCGCAGGGCATCGCCTTGCATGGCAGAGATCGCGGATTGAGGCTAGGCCTCAGGATCGCGGACCCTCCCAATCAACAGTTTCTGACATTAGCCAAGGGTCAAGTATGGCTGCTAACGAGCTTTCCATTTTCAGTAATGAGGAAGATCTTTTGCTTATGAGGAAGGGTATACTCTACATTGCTCCTCATGCCTTTCATTTATAGGCAAAACTTTGGAAATATCGTCCTCGGTTCTCGTGCCGAGGGATAAACTCCATGCAAGGTGTCCTAACACCTTGCCATGCAAGGACACCATCTCCTGCAACTTCAGAACAGTCTGCAAGGCGTTGGGGAGATAGCAAGGCTTCTTGAGCTTTAAAGGAGTGATCTGGTCAAACTAAGGCAGCCTAGCAGGGTCTGATTGTCGCGCGACTGACCCACTTCATCGCGCGATGGATTCACTCCCTCGCGCGAGTGTTTGTCTGCAATTTTGATAGATTGCAATAGCTACTGTCCAAATTTTGGCATTTTCGTTCCAAAAGTCTTTTTGCACTTTTTATGATTCCAGCAAGCCATTATGAGTATATGTGACTGTGTCCAAGCATCGGATTTAAAACGTCGCGTTTAACGAAAATTTCGGACCCCGGCGGCCCATTTCAAGTTCAAATCGAGGTTTCGAGAGGTCGGAATTCGTTCTAGAGTTTCTAGCCAAGTTTAATCATGCCGTACAGGTCACTTAGACCTTATGTGACTGTATGGGGGTGTCGATTTCAGTCCGGGACATATTTGAGTCATTTTTGGAAGTTTTGGGCCGTTATTGCGTTATTTTGAGCATTTTTTGGTCTAAACCTATTTCCGGGGCGTTTTCTTCAGTTCCGTCGATTTGTGCAAGTCATTTTGTACATTTTTTACCTTTTAGAAGTGTCAGTTTTGTCTTTGGCGAGGTATTTTGGATTTTGGCTCATTAATGCCCAAAATTTCATTATCTTTCTCGTATCCTGGCCGTATCCTAGGATACATTTCCCTTTTCTTTGCAAGCTAGTCATGTTTACGCATACACGTGTGTCTGTGCGCAGTCTCAGTATGTTGTCAATGCAAGTTTGGTATTAGTGGTTGATTTTTGTTTGCTCTTAAACATTACAAGAGTTGATAAATCGCCAAAATGCAAATTTTATAACTACCATGATCTATTCTTGTCAAAATAGCGAAGCTAAGCACAATGTGTGGCACTTCGGCCAATCAAAAGCATCATGTCTACTTGGGCACATCCGCCCACAAGTCAAAAGGCGCGCAGGCCCCAAAATTACTATCTAATGTCAATACGAGGCATGCAAGCCATCTATCAAGCTAACTACTTGGGCACGCAGACCCGAAATCAAAAATCAAAAGTACAGGAAGTAAAAGGAGGCTCAATGGTAGCCCTTAACGCTCCGCGAGCCAGTCGTCGTCGTCGTCACCTCTATCCCCGAGGTCTTCCCTATACCCTGGATCGTCAACGGAGTCGTCGGAGCCGCTACTGGTGGATGAGCGTTCCTCGTCCTCTTCTCCCTCTTCTTCTTCTTCCTCGGAGGACTAGGACAGAATCGGCCGTTTCTTGTGGACTGGCTCAGTTTGAGATGGCTTCTCGCGCATCTTGATTCAGTACCGCATCTCTGAACGTGTAATGGCCTGTCTAGCTGCTTCCTGGCTAGCATCTACAGGTAGCGAGCTCCTGGTCTGTCGCCGTGTAGTAGTGGTTGTAGGTGCGGGAATCTTTGCTGCCACTTTCTTCTGTGGAAGGTCTCGTGTGCTTTTCCTCCTAGGAGCCGCCCTCCCCTGTGCCTGCATTGTTATTTCACTTTAAAGCATAAGTATACATTGTACATATTGTATTTCAAATGCTGAGATCAGGTACATTCTGTCAGTTATCAAAGGCCATCAAAGCATATTTGTATCGAAAGCAGGAATGTATCGTTTTTCTAAGATGTATACCTGAGCCCTCTGAGTAGCTGCTGGCTGAGCCGGTAGTGGGGTCGGCGCCGGGTAGTGCAACTCTAGTGGTATGCTGCTTGCCGCCTTTCTGATTACGTTTTCCATCGCAAGCATGCGACGAATGGCCACGTTCGCCCATTCGGTTGGCACCTGCATACAATTTGGGGATTGTCAAACTATTCAACAATAATTCAAGCGTATTTGTAGGGAGATATTCCCGAACAAGTGCAAATAAGGCCCAAGCACGTGGTACATGGGACCATGGTATAGTAGTGATAAGGACAGTCGCCATACAAGACGATGGTCGGCGACGTGGACCAGCGATATGAGAAGTCATTGGTCCATGAAAACTTTACGAAGTCATTGGTCCAGTAAACAGGAGGAGTTATTGGACCAAGGGATTGGTAAAAAGAACAGCGGCATGTGAGGTCACTGGTCCAATTACCTGCTCGGCTACGAAGGGGCCGAACAGGAGGGTAACTCGTGAGAAAAACAGTCGCAAGATGCAAGGAGCACTATGGAAGATTCCAGAATAGGGATACTCCGTGAAGGAATAAGATCCCAAGAAAATAGGAGCTTGGAGAGATACCCAACAGGAATGGGATGTTCGGCCAGCTATGGAAAAGAGTCCTGAAAGGACCAAGATAATGAATGGATAAGGGAACGAGAATCCAATATATTCTGGGTTTCCTATACGAGGTAGGAAACCTAGGGCAACAAGGATACTTGGGCAGCAAGCATCTGGGAATCTATAAATATGAGGTAAACCTAGAGGTAAGGGTACGCAATACATTGCATAATTCACTTCCTACTGATAATTAGGGTTTACTACTAGTACGTGATACTAACTTAGGCATCGGAGGGCCTTTGCCACGAGAGGCAAAGGTGCGCTCACCTTTTGTTTGTTTTCCAGGTTCAAGTTCCGGCGACGCGTTAGGGTTCCGATGGGAAATCACGAGTAGCCGTTGCGATCTTGTGTCGCTCAAAGTCCCCTTTCGTTTTTCTGCACTTACAATTGGCGCCGTCTGTGGGAAACGAAAGAGATCCTTTTGAAAAGCGACCATGATGGAAGAATATCCAAAAACACCGCATGATCCAAAGAACCAGCTAGGTGGGGGAGGTGATAAGTCCCCACCAGATCCTCCGAGGAAGCCCGACGGCGGGCATACAAAGAGGCCCACGAGCAAGGCTCATCCCCAGACTGTCCATGATGACTCCAAGAACAGGGAGGGTAGGACAGCCACGGAGTCCACGAGAAGGAGTAAGTCCCATCGTGAGGGAGAATCAGTTGCACATTCAAGGAGTGTGCACAATAACGAGGATATCTTAGACAAAAAGAGACAAGAAATAGAGGAGTATTGTAACACCCCCAATTTCCGGGTACGTTAAATGGGCAATTTTATTGATAATCTAAATAGAGTCTGGCTCATTATTACATTATAATTCTCACAAGAGTACTTTTATTCAACAAAAGGAGGGGAACTAGGGTTCCTATCTACTGCTCCGCCTGCTCCTCCATTCTAGCCAGTTCTTCTGCTTCAAAGGCCTCCAAGGTGTACAGCTCACCCTGACCATCTACAAAGTCTGACACATTATACCAGCGTCGCCACCGATATAATATGTCAGGGTCACCAAAGGTAACACCATGAGCTACAAAAGCTCAGCAGAATAATCTCATACCCGCTAACCCATAACTTACAAACAATGAATCATACAGATAACGTTATCTACACAGTACATACTTATCAAATAAAACAGTTAACAATGACACATCCACATTCATTATTAACTATCGTTGGTGTCCGTGACATCAGAGTTTCTCCTACGCAGCATTTCGTAGACCGTGTCACCATTTCACTCTTTATTAGCCAAATCAGTATTTCGAAAATCGTTTTAACACACCCAACCTCGGTTCCGCCGTTCCGGGTTCCCGAGTATTCTCACAATGGTTCCGCTGCACCGGGTTCCCATTGGCACACAATAGCATTGGCTCCTCTCCACGGATAACCAAGCCACAAACCTCACAATGGTTCCGCCGCTCCGGATTGGAACACACGCAGCCTCACAATGGTTCCGCCACCACGGATTCCCATTGGAACACACCGAGCCTCACAATGGTTCCGCCACCACGGATTTCCATTGGAACACACACAGCCTCACAATGGTTCCGCCACCACGGATTCCCATTGGAACACACACACACACATCTCCCATTGAGCAAACGGCCACAATGTAGTTTCAAAAATATTTTATCCAAGGTCATAAATCTTTCTTTTACGCATGCACACCACACAATGGGCAAATCCGGCCACATTGCGATTTTAAATCACTTTCCTTTTTTTTTTTCCAAAAAAAACACACCTTTTCATTAACCACCCCCTAGGCGTCATGTTTCTATTTTCCTTGATTTTCGTGTCTCGTCACATGCATAAACTCCGCAGTAGGACTTTCCACAAAGGTAATCATAAATCATTCATTAAAATCTTGAAACTAAACTAGTAAGATCATCCAACTCTATAGTACTTAATCATGCTTAAATCACAACTTAAAGCATAACGCCACATGTACGGACGCCCTTGGAGTGATAATCACTTATGCTTTCTTAAACAACCACAAGTAATGCAAGCAACATGTATACAAGCTTATAATCATCTTAAAGATTAAAATACGAATACTTCATACAAGTAAAATACCATTTTTCTTTGAGTTTAACGGATAAGGAAAATACTATGTATTCTTAGAGTAAGTAAGTAGAGATTGTAACGACCCGGATTTTTGGTAAATAAAAATTTCATTAAAAATTTGAATTTTTGGATTTCCATTTAAAATCCCTTTTTAATAACCAAAAATCCGTCGTTACTAAATTCTAGACTCGGAAATATAGTGTTCTCCATATAATTTTCTAGTCTTTCCCCGAGGACATGTAGGCTTGTAAAAACATTTGTATATTTTCCCTAGTAATCCGTCGTAATTAGATTTGAATGCATCACACTAGTTAACATAGTCATTTTCTGAAGACAAGTGTGCTAGTAAGCTTTAAGATTATATTTCTTGGCTAGAAATCCTACTTAGCAAGACTAGTTAGATTTTAACCAATCTTCGAGAAACCCTAACTAGCGATCCATCTAGTTGCTTCTCCTAAACCCTAGGAAGACCTTTTGAACTTCCTTGAACCATTTGAACCTTTTGAACCCTTGAACCCTAAATGAGCCCTTTTGACCAAAGTCAACCTTTGATCTTATATCCATTGGTCCAGAAATGTTAGGAGAATTATTACCCATTGGATAATAGACTAGTACTAAGATATATTAGTTAATTCACTACCTAGATTTCCCATGGGATTCCCTAATTAAAGAATTAGAATGGTACCTAGTATTTTAATACCCTAGGATTCTCTAAGTACCTTATATTATATTCTACTAGTAGTACATGTGTCAAATTGGATTAGTTTAATATAGAATTTTGACTAGATATCTACCTAGTACATGCCTAAATATTATAATAGGACACTTGTACACCTACTTCTATTTAATATTAAGAAAGAACACATGTGTTATATTGAATTGTTTAATAGGTAAATCCTTATTCTTCCAAAACCCCCTTAGTTTATTATTTCCTTTGTACTTCCATATCCTATTAGTTTATTAGTACTTATGTACTTATATGATCTTAGGATTATATATACTTCTATATATAGATAGTACAAGGGAGGAGGAGAGAGAGAGCCGAGAGAGGGAGAGGAGAGAGAGAGCCGAGAGGGAGAGAGAGATAGGGAGAGAGAGAGATAGATATGCTTGTACTTCTTGATCTTTCCTTCCACCAAACCCTAGTTCTATATCTATATAAGTACATGTACTTATGGAAGAAGAGAGATGGGATGACATAAGATAGATATGAGGTACTAGATTGTCTTACAACCTTACAACCAAATCCTTACTCTTCCTTAGTCAATCTATCAACCTTTGTCCTTTCATCCTTATACATATATATATATATGTACTTTGTACCAAGAGAGAGAGGGAGAGGGAGAGAGAGAGAGAGAGAATCCGAGAGAGGGGAGAGAGAAGAAAGGTCGAGTGAGAGAGAGAGAGGGAGAGAGAGAGAGGCCAGATGAGAGAGGGAGAGAGAGATTGGTGATAGGTGCACTTGTACTCTTCCAAGCCTAGTCATAGTCCTTGGCCAATCTTCATACCTCATCATGTACCATCAAACCTAGATTTCTTACTCTTTCTATCCAAATCCAATCTCCCAAGGTACTAGACTAGACCAAAGCCCCAATAGAATAACCTAGACTTGTCATAGATTGGAAAGAAAATCTTGCAAACCTTTCCACCTATGTACTTTTGCATTGTACCAAAGAGAGAGAGAGAGAGAGAGAGAGAGAGAGGGAGAGAGATAGAGAGATGGCCGGATTTGGGAGAGGGAGAGAGAGTGTGATGTGTGTGCAAGTGTACTCTTAGGCCTAGTCATGGTCCTTTGGCCAACACCTCACACAATCCAAGTACAACCAAAATCTAGTCTTTCTTGCACATGATCATCTAAGGACAACCAACCCTAGATTTCTTACTCTTTCAAGGTACAAGACAAGACCAAAACCCCAATAGAATAACCTAGACTTGTCCTAGATTGGAAAGAAAATCTTGTAATCTTTCCACCTATGTACTTATGTACATTGTACCATGGAGAGAGAGAGAGAGAGAGAGAGAGAGAGAGAGATTTCGGATGAGAAGGAGAGAGAGAGAGTGATGTGTGCAAGTGTACTCCTAAGCCTAGTCATGGTCCTTTGGCCAACACCTCACACCATCCAAGTACCATCAAATCTTCCCAAGGTACAAAATCTAGTCTTTCATGTGTTTAAATAAGAAAAAAAATCAAAGATAGGAGAGAGAGAGAGAGAGATTTCGGATGAGGGAGAGAGGGAGAGAGAGAGAGAGAGCCCTTGCCCTATAAATAGCAAGCCATTCATGCCTTGAACTCACACCTTCAAGCATTGCTCCAACTTCTCTCTAGAAACCATTTCTGTTTTTCCAGGCAGCCCACTGCCCTCCACAAAACCTCATTCTTTCTCCTACCTAAAGTGGTTTCTAGGATAAACTTCCTCCGGGAAAGTTGTAGAGCACTTCGAGCTCTTCAAGTTAGACCCAAGAACCACCCTAATCGGTCAAGAAACGACAAAGATATTGACATCCGAAGTTCAGTCAAAATTTGGATTTCCAGATTCCAGACAGCAAACTGTCCATCCCTTTATCACCATATTTTTCCTACCTAAAGTGCTTTCTAGGATCAACTTCCTTTACAAAAGTTGTAGAGCACTTCTAAGCTTCGATTTTGACTCAAGAACGATCATATTCGGCCAAATATTGACCGAGTTACTGCCATCCAAAGTTCGGTCCAGATTTGTGCATTTCATCGCCAGTAGGATTTTCCAATTAGCTTATTCGGCCCCGACTAGTTTCGGATCAAGGTAGAGTGTCCTTACTCCTTGTCCCTAAGTATATGTAGATTAATCTCTACTCGTTCTTCCCTAGTATAATGTTAGTTACGTTTGCTTATGATAAGGCTAGTTAAAGTATCGAAAACATATGATCATGACCAGAAGCTAATTCATTTCCTACAATGTTTGGATGCATACTTGTTTGACTAATGGTGGTAATAACATGTTGATTAAACGACCCTTATTCCAATAAACACGTGTTGTTTTAAACTTAGGAAAAGAGAAAAAAATGAATTTTGAAAGATAATGTTCGTAGCTTAACTTCAAGTATAGCATATGGTTTGCGTATTTTGAAAGGAAGGTAGAATACTCTTATACTTGCTAATTTTAAGTTTAACGATAGATTCATTCAATAAACAAATGTTGTTTTGAACTTATCAAAAAGGAAGAATGATTATGAATTAAACTGAAGTAATTGTATTATGATCTTAGAATGATTATGAGCTTGTATACGTGTTTACTTGTCTTATTTGTTGATATGTGTTTAAGCATAAGTGATTTATCACTCCAAAGGCGTCCGTACATGTGGCGTTATGCTTTAATATGATTGAGCATGATTGCATGATAATTTGAGCATGCTATCTAATATAGAGTTGGACGATCTTGCTAGTTTAGTTTCAAGATTACTTACATTGTGAAATGAACTATCGCGGAATCATGGCATGCAAATGAGACACAAAAACCGAGAAGGTAGAAACATGACACCTAGGGTGTGGTTGATATGGATAAAATATTTTTGAAAGTACATAATGGCCGGACGTGGTAGTCATTATGTGGATGTGAAAACTTGCAAGGTGGCCGGACTTGGTAGCCCTTTGTATGGACTTGCGAAAACCGCAATGTGGCCGGACTTGGTAGCCCATTGTGAAGATTGCCAATGGGGACGGACGTGGTAGTCTCATTGGTAGTATGTCTTGGTATCCGCGGGAAGGAGCCAATGCAAGATTTGAATGAATTGCGGAAACCGCAATGTGGCCGGACTTGGTAGCCCATTGTGTGCGGTGCCAATGGAGCCGGACTGGGTAGCCTCATTGGTAACAAGTGTTGAAAAGGTATTCGAAATGTTGTTTTCGTAAAATGAAATGGATGACACGGTCTACGAATTGTTGTGTAGGAGAAACACAGAGAATCATGACACCAACGTGAATAAGGAAGAGAATGTGGCTGCGTCATTGCTGATTATGTTGTTGAATGAGCATGTGTAATTGTTTATGTGCTTCTTGATTGTAAGTTAAGGGTTGGAGGGTATAGGATTATTCTGTTGAGCTGTTGTAGCTCATGGTGTTACCTTTGGTGACCCTGACATATTATATCGGTGGCGACGCTGGTATAATGTGTCAGACTTTGTAGATAATCAAGATAAACAGTACGCCTTGGAGGATTTAGGAGCTGAGGAGCTGGCTAGGATGGAGGAACAAGCGGAGTTGTAGTTAGGAACCCTAGTTTTCCTTTCCTTTATGTAATGAAAGCACTCTGATGGGAATTACGATGTAATAATGAGCTAGACTCCATTTGATTTTATCAATGAAATGTTTATTTAACGTACCCAAAAATGGGGGCGTTACAGAGATATTCTACCGTTCTTCTTGGCGGTTGGTACGGCTACGGAAAAAGTAAGTACTTCGGACGGAGTAACTTCCTACGATGAGCTTCCGGTAGCTTCGAAAGAGAAAGGTTTCTCTCGAAACTAAGTCTTGACTAACTTTCTAACTTTTTATGGATCAAATGGTGGTCCAGTGGCGGTCTAGTGGCGGCTTAGGATGAGTTTCTTGAAGAACTCAAGAAGAACTCAAGAACAAAAAAAGAACTTCAAGAACAAAGTAAGAATACTAGATTTTCTAGAGAGAGAAGTTGAATGGGTGAAGGTGTGAGTTGAATGGCCAATGTGGGGTGCTATTTATAGCAAAAACTTGGCTTATTATCCAATGGATAAATTTTTCCCTAACAATTATTGTCCAATGGGCAATTTTTGAAAGGTATGGCTTGTCTTTTCATGCTTGAAGGCATGCTATGCCTTGCCATCTAATTTGGTTCAAAGTCTAGGTCATCATGAGGGGTTTTGGTTTAGTCTTGTCTAGGAAAAGCTTGCTTGCAAAAAAAAAAGATAAGCTAGTTTTATGTTTAAAGTTGGCTAGGATGGGTTGTCAAATGGGGTTTAGGCTTAAGGCTAGTTGATAGCTTGTTCAAGAGTACTAAACACATGCACACACTCCATCTCTCTCTCCCTCCAACCGGCCTCTCTCCCTCTCTCCTTTTCTCTTTTTTTTTTGTTCCATTGCCTTGTCTAATCACTCCTTTAATCAAGCCAAGGCTATGCCAAACCATTTTAGGCCATTACTTAGGGAAATCATGAAGGGTTTTATGACTTGTCTTGTCCATAAGTGTGCCTAATAACTATCACCCAAGGGATAATATTTTCCCTAGCAATTATTGATCAAAGGATAAGAAAAAAATAATGAAGGTGGTAGGACAAAAGCTAGGGCTTTGAAGTGTTAAACATTGACCCAAAGGTTAAAATTTTCCTAGGAAACTTTTATCCAAGGGGCATACTATTATAAGCTTAAAGAAATTTAGAAAAGTAATTATGTTGGCCAATTTAGGGTCAAGGCTATTATTCTTAGACTTGTAAACTTGGCAAGACTAGTATTACCTCTTTTTGAAACAAAATAATGGTTTCCTATCTTTCAAGTACCTAAGTGACTAGCCTTACCAATCTAAGTCTTTTATTAGCAAGACTAGTTTTTATTATCCAAGGGATAAGATTTTCCCTAACAATTATTACTCAATGGATAAAGAGGAAATATGATGAGAAGGAATTTTCTTGGAAGGAATATCCCTTTGAAAGTGACATTTCATGAAAAGTTGGCTAATACTTTCCTAGAAAGTGCACCCCTAGTAATATAATCTTGATTTTATTAGGCTAGGAGACATATATATCCATATATATGGTTATCTAAGTACATAAGAATCTAAGAAAGTAACATAAATAGGATTAGGGCTATATGACCTAGGGTTGCATGCATGCAAGACTATGGTTACTTCCATTGGAAGCATAATGATGAGCTTCTTTTTGGAAAGATAGGTTTAATTAGTCATTGGCATGACTAGATTTTATTATCCAAGGGTTCAATTTTCCCCTAACATTTATTAACCAAAGGATAAAGAAATAAAGAAGGTGGAATGGGCTAGAATGACTAGTCATGGGGTTCAATGATTAACCCTAATGACCTAATGGTTCAAATAGGTTTTAGGAGGGTTCATAAGGCTCAAAGGTGGTCAAGAAGGTCCATCTAGGGTTAGGGAAAAGTAACCAAGGGAATTGGTGGTTAGGTTTCTCCAATTATTCGGTTGGAAGCTAACTAGGCTTGCTAAATAGGATTTCTAGTAAAAAAAAATGATTTTAAGGCCGCAATCCATAAATTGGAAAAAAATATACAAGTGCTTTTATAAGCATACTTGTCTTTAGAAAATGACTAGATTGTCCGGTGCGAAAAGAATATAATTTTAAAAGTCTCAAATCTAATTATGACGGATTATTAGAAATTAAAAAGAAATTTTAAAAGCAATACTAGTAATTAAAATAAAATTCAAATATTTAACAAAAATATTATTTACCAAAAATCAGGGTCGTTACAAGTATGCTCGTCTGATCAAGAGACGGGAATACGAGATCCAGGAGCTGCAACGGACACGAGGACATCTAGAGGATTCTGGATTATCGAAAAGGAATTCTAGAGGAGATAGGCTGGTTATGGTGGAATACAAGAAGGTTTCTTCACGGGGAAGGAGGAACCGGACCAGGAGCCCCACTCCGGGAAAGAAAAGGGCTTCTTCACGAAAAAGAAGGAGCAGAAGCCACACCCCCGAAGAGGGGGAGATTAGAAGACATCACAGGGATAGTTACGAGAGACCTGATTCCGATTGGGAGAAGAGTACTCCCAAGAAAGTGAGAGAACAAGAGGAGGGGACCATGTCTGCACGAGAAGCAGCACGGAAGGCTCTTAGCAATATAGCCTCCTCCCCCTTCGCAAGGAGGTTGTAGGAGGCAAGGTTGCCGAGCAGGGTGAAGCACAGAGCGTTCATCCTGTATGAAACAAATACAGACCCCGTAGCACACATACAGGATTACCAACAGGCAATGTTTATGCACGACGGTGATGATGCAATCATGTGCAAGATGTTCCCATCAAGTCTGGGGAAGGTAGCTCTATCCTGGTTCCATAAACTCAGTCCGCGCTCCATACGAGGATGGGGGCAGTTGGCCGAGGAATTTACTGCTCGGTTCTTGACAAGCAGGAAAGCACCAAAGACGTTTGAGAGTCTCTCCATTATGAAACAAGGAGAGAACGAACCGATTAGGGATTATGCTAAGAAATACTGGGAGACTTTCAATGAGATTGAAAGTTGCAGTGAGGAATATGCAATAGCCACGTTCAAGACTGGGCTGCCTATTCGGGGATAACTACGCAAGTCCCTAAACATGAGTCCGGTGGGCACAGTGGCCAGGTTAATGGAACGGATAGAGCAGCATGCCAGAAACGAGGATGACATACTACGAGAAGATGGCAAGGTAGTGGCCGAGCAGGCCAAGGGTCCAGTGAAAAGGGCGGATAAGCCAGAGCCCAAAACCTACAAGGAGAGGAAGGAATATGGGCAGGCCAAGAGAGAACCATTCAAAGAGAAACATGCTCCGGACCCCAAGTCCTTCTTCTCGGTGACAACAGTTTGGAAGGAACCAATCTATCGGATTCTTTATCGAATAAAGAACCGCCCATATTTCAAGTAGCCCCCAAGGCTGGAGGGGGATAAAGATGCAAAGAGGGCTACGAGTCAGCATTGCATTTATCACAAAGACTGGGGTCACATGACGGAAGATTGTGAGATGTTCAAACAACACCTCGATGATCTAGTCTCACATGGTTACTTGAAAGAGTTCATTCAGGAAGAGCATGCACAAAGGTGCAGAGAAAGCAATGGAGTTGGATTACGAGCAAAATCCAAGGGGCGTAATCCATATGATACATGGATTGGCCGCACCTTATACGAGAAATGAGGTGAGGCTGCTCCAGAGGCAAGCAAAGCACGACCAACATGTGATGAAATTGGGAAAGAAATGAGGACGTGAAGGGGAAGAATGCAACAGAGGCATAGTTTTCACGGATGAGGACCTGGGAGGAATCCAAGTGCCACGTAATGATGCCTTAGTCATAACCCTACAAATTGGGGAGTATGACATGGAGATAATCTTGGTGGACTCAGGAAGTTGCACAGAGATACTGTACTATGATGCGTTCAAGAAGTTGGGACTGACACAGGCGGATTTGGTGCAGTCGATAACTCCTTTGGTCGGATTCAGTGCAGGAGCAGTCTGGCCCTTGGGCAAAGTAACTCTTCCTGTTCGGGCAGGAACAGTTGTGCTGAGAACCGATTTCCTGGTGGTGGATGTACCATCTTCCTATAACGCGATTATTGGAAGAACATGGTTGCACAAGATGAAGGCGGTTTCCTCTACTTACCATCAGATGGTAAAATTCCCCGGGTCAAATGGTATTGAAAGAATTAGGGGAAATTAGAAGGTTGCCCAGCAGTGCTTGGTTTCTATAATCAAGAAGGCACCCAAGGCAAAGTTGGTTCAAGCAATCGAGGTTCCGGATCAGCCAACCATTGAGGATGTCGGAGGGGATCCCGCCGAGAAAGTGGTGGAAGGCTTGAAGAGGATTCAGATCAACGAGAACGATCCAGAAAGGTATTTCCTGATTGGGGAAAACCTGAATGAAGCGGAAGAGGAAGAGTTGATAGGGTTCCTCAAGGAGCACGTTGATGTGTTTGCCTGGGTGCCCGAAGAAATGCCTGGAGTGGATGCAAACGTGATTTGTCACCACTTGAATGTGGATCCACAGTATAAGCCTGTGATGCAGAAGAAGAGACGATCTGCTGTACAGCACGTGGACGCTGTTATCGAGGAGGTGGACCGATTACTCGAAGCAAAGGCTATACGAGAAGTGTACTACCCAGAATGGCTGTCCAACACTATGGTGGTAAAAAAGAAGAATGGGAAGTGGCGAGTCTGCGTCGATTTCATTGATTTGAATAAGGCATGTCCTAAGGATAGCTTCCCCCTTCCCAGGATAGATCAACTTGTGGATGCAACGGCTGGGTATGGGCGGATGAGCTTCCTTGATGCTTATCGAGGGTATCACCAGATTGCCATGTACGGTCCCGATCAAGAGAAGACTTCCTTTATCACACCAAGGGGCTGTACTGTTATAGCGTCATGCCCTTTGGTTTAAGGAATGCTGGTGCAACATACCAGAGGTTATCATCGATAATGCTAAAGAAGTTGCTTGGCAAGACCATGGAGGTATACATAGACGACATGGTGGTCAAGAGCAAGGAGAAGAAAAACCACATTGCTGATTTGAAGGAAGCCTTCGAGATATTGAGAGAATACAAGGTAAAACTCAACGCCTCGAAATGTGCGTTTGGAGTGAATTCAGGGATGTTTTTGGGTCATTTGGTGACCATAAGAGGGATAGAGGCAAATCCCGACCAAATAACAGCATTGCAAAAGCTCCAGAGCCCAAGGACCACGAAGGAGGTCCAGAGATTGGCTGGAATGGCGGCAGCCCTCAACAGGTTTATCAGCCGGTCCAGTGACAAATGTAGGCCCTTCTTTCAATTGTTGAGGAAAAGAGAGGGATACGAATGGGGAGCAGAATGCGAACAGGCGTTCCAAGACCTGAAGAAATACTTGGCAACGGCCCCTCTCTTATCGACCCCTGAACCAGGTGAGTCCTTGACTTTGTACTTAGCAGTCTCCGAACATGCTGTCAGTGCAGTATTATTAAGAGACAAGGGATCCGAACAAATCCCTGTCTATTACGTGAGCAAGACACTGCTGGATGCGGAAACAAGATATTTGCCCCACGAAAAGTTGGTCCTGGCGTTGAGGACGGCGGCAAGGAAGTTGCCTCATTATTTCCAAAGTCACAAGATTGTGGTTTACACGGAATTCCCGCTAAAATCTTTGCTACGAAAGGCAGATTTCTCGGGGCGTATTTCAACTTGGTCGGTCGAGCTGAGTTAGTACGATATCGACTATCAACCGCACACTACCATAAAAGGGCAAGTTCTGGCAGACTCCGTGGCAGAATTCTCGCCGGCGGTGGCTCCCCAACCTCCTATGAGAAAAGAACCGGCAACAGGCACGCAGCCCAAAAAAGCCAAGGATCATGCCGAGCAAGATCCCCTGGAGTGGAAGTTGTTCGTTGATGGATCTGCATGTAACACCGGATCAGGAATTGGGGTTGTACTTTTACCTCCTGGAGGAGTGATGATGGAGCTGTCCCTTCGACTGGGTTTTAGTGCTTCAAACAATGTGGCAGAGTACGAGGCATTCTTGGCAGGATTGAGAAGTGCGAAGACTCTGAGGGTCAAGAGAATACGAATATACTGCAATTCACAACTCGTCGTGAATCAGTTATCTGGGGAATATGAGGCCTGGAATGAGAAGATGGCCGCCTACATGGTGGCCGCCAAAGATCTGCTCGACACTTTTGAGAAGGTGTACATCGAACAAATAAGTTGTGGGCAGAATGCCCATGCTAATTCACTCGCTTGGTTGGCTACAGCTGTACCAACAGAGTTCAAGAGACGGGTGGCAGTAGATTATCTTGCTGAGCCGAGCATTAGAAGGAACGTGGAATTGGTCTTGGACGTGAACCGAGGACCAAGTTGGATGGATCCAATAGTGGAGTTCCTACGAGATGGGGCACTCCCCATGGATAAAAAGGAGGCTCACAAGATAAAGACAAAATCTGCACGGTTTTGGCTGTCACCTGAAGGAAAATTGTACAGGAAATCCTTCACAGGACCATACTTACTCTGTGTACATCCCAAGATGGTGCAAACCTTTCTCCACGAAATTCATGAGGGAACATGTGGAAGCCATGCTGGGGGTAGGTCCATCGCCCACCGGGCAACTACCCAGGGTTACTGGTGGCCACATATGCAGGAAGATGCAAAGGTGTACGTGAAGATTTGTGAGAAGTGCCAGAAATTCTCACCAATGATCCGAACACCAGCTGAGGATCTGGTGCCATTAACAAGCCCTTGGCCATTTGCACAATGGGGGATGGACATCGTGGGTCCACTCCACAAGGCAACTAGGAATAGGAAGTTTCTGTTGGTAGCAACAGATTATTTTACTAAATGGATTGAAGCAGAACCATTGGCAAAGATCACTGAACCTATGATAGAGAGGTTCGTGTGGAAAAGCATCATTACTCGATTTGGAGTCCCTTATTCTCTGATCACGGATAATGGGTCACAATTTCAAAAGAAGTTCAAGGCGTTCTGTGCCCAGTACAGAATAAGGAACTACTACTCCACCCTAGCCTACCCTCAGAGTAATGGGCAGGCAGAAGAGTCTAACAAAACCATACTTGACGGGATCAAGAAAAGGTTGGACAAGGCAAAGGGCAAGTGGCCCGACGAATTGCCACTGGTTCTGTGGGCACACCGAACAACACCTAGGAGGTCTACGGGAGAGACCCCCCATTCTTTGGCATATGGAACAGAGGCCGTCATACCACTGGAGGTGAGTTTGCCGACCAATAGGACCGCTTTGGTTGAAAGTGGAGGCAATGACAGAGCCTTGGAGATCGAGTTGGATCTTGCCGAGGAACGGAGAGAGAAGGCTCTAGTGCATTTGGCCTCATATCAGGAGCAGCTGATGAAAAGCTATAACAAGAATGTACACCCACAGGAGTTTGGTGTTGGAGAACTTGTGCTTCGTAAGGTGCTCGGCAATACCAAGGTGGCCAACGAGGGCAAGTTGGGAGCCAACTGGGAAGGCCCATATCGAGTTACCGAAGTTGTGGGCATTGGGGCATATAGATTGGCAGACCTGGACGGGAACCCGGTGCCAAGGCCCTGGAACGTCCATAATTTGAGAAAGTTCTTTGTTTAAAAAGACTTCAGCTTGCTTTTCGTTCTATTTTAGGATGCACACTGTGATTGTGTGGGGATTATGAATAAAATTCCCTTGTTTTTTATTTTTGTTAGTTGCAAGGGACATGCATAACGTTCCCTTGAGTTTTGAATTATGAATAAAATTCTGAGTTTTTGATATAAGATATTGTTTTTTTATCTCTATTATGCTTAAATACGAAGTCAGGCCTAGTCCTTGCTCCTCACTTCGTATTGGGGAGCAGAGGAATATGGTTTATGCCAAATACGAAGACATTTGGGCAGATTTTAACACTTTGCAAGTAAAAATATACTTGGTCACTTATACGGGTACGAACAAACCTGGCTAGCATACGTGAACATGCACACATCTGCCAAATACGAAGACATTTGGATAACCTAAGTATGAATACACTTAGGCTTAAGTACAAGCACTTGGCATGCATATGACAATATGCATAGCTTTCTCAAATACGAATACATTTGGGTGATCTAAGTACGAATAAACTTAGGTACACTATCTAAGTATGAATAAACTTAGATAGTTTTTTCCAAGTACATGAAAAATAGGAAGCATACGAGAATATGCAGAATTGCCTAAACACAAACAGCTAGGTACGAGTAATACTTTGATAGACATCCAAGTACGAAAACTTGGAGGGATAACCTAATGTACAAAAAAAGTTGGGAAGCATACAGATTTATCTAAGTATGAACAGACTTAGTAGTCAAAACATGAAAGTTTGGCCACGAAAGGGCCACCTGCAAATATTAAAAGGCCGCGAAGGGCCAAGTATACTTGATCTTGGGCCAAGCACGGCCACCAACACCCAAAATAAAGCCACGAAGGGCCAAATACCTGTGTTAGGAATTTTAGAAATGTACTTGTGCCACGCAGGGCCACCATATTGTTTAACGATATTGGAATTATTCCAAGGAAGGGGGTTCATACTCACTTTTCTGCAAAAAAGGTCTTGAGTAATAGGAGTCGCAGTCTGTACAGATGTGTCTTCCACAGCGGTGTTTTCAGCAGTTAGGCCACCACTGGCTTCCTTCTGGCCAGGGTTGGTCACTTCATCGTTGCGATTGGCATCCTCACCATGCTGCTCGGAAACATTGGCGTTAAGCTCTTCGTCCAGACCATCTTCTGCTTCCACTTCTTGGTCTTCAGCAACGACTTGAGAGCTGGGAAGGTCCTTGTTGACCTAAAGAGGGCTATATTCAGGGGCTCCTATTTTGGTAAGGCATGCAGTCCAAGCTGTGCCCCAGACCTGATCTTGGATTGCTGGCATCTGAGATTTGTAGCTCTCAGTAGCCACGTTGATCCCCTCGTTATAGCCCTGTTGGTATGCTGCCTTGGCTTCGTTCTTGCTTGCTTCCAGCTCCGTGAGAGTCTGGTTTAGGCTGTCTTCAGCACCTTCCAACTTCCCCGTCAGCTCATCCGCCTTCCCGTGGGCTTGGTCCCTCTCCCTCTCGAGTCTGATTATCGTGTGCTGCAATTGAGCATTCTCGTTCACCAGCTTAACTCGCTGAGGCTCGGACTGGCCTAGCTTCTGTGCCATGGCTACCATCCTTTGCATGGCTTGGAGCATTTTGAGGACAATTAGACAAAGCCCAGGAACAACAGTTTGGAAATTACTAGTATAAGAATTTCACCTGGGCGCTGTTAGTCATGAATGATCCAAGGAGGTTGTCAGAGGAGCTGGCCACTACTTTTTGCATGTCTCCTGGTAACATGAAAGCCTGGGACAAGGCAAGAGCGGTCCCCTCAGATTCTATGCTATCTCGAACGGTGACAGGACGACCACCATGGCTAAATTGTGGTGCCCAAATTGGAGATGGAACATTGGAAATCTGAGGTTGAGGCCTTTCGTTCAAAGATGATTCCAAACGCTGGTGTTTGTCTCGGTGACTAGCCTCGACCTCCTCAGGAGAAAAGCCAGGGGGAGTGTCCAGTTGAGCAGATCCACGACGGCCATGGGATGGTTGGGGGCTCTGGGAACGACCTCGGCCACGAACAGAGCCGCGGCCCCTTCCACGGCCGGCTCCAGGAATGGTAAGAAGACTGCTGAGCTCGATCGGTTGGTTCATCTCTTGAGGAGGAGGAGAAGGGGAATAACCGTCAGAGGATGAAGTGGAGGCTTCATCGGCGAGTTCAATTGGATCGTCGGGGATCGGTGGAGTTGGAGAACGCCTCTCTTCCTCTTGCTCGGGCTATAAAGTGGAAGGTCCAGGTGTCGTTGGGTTGTCTACTGCTCGGGTTCGCCGATCAATGAACCCGCCGTATGATGCTTTATAGCTTAAGAGCACTTGTGCTGCTCTTGCTCGGCCAGCAAGGGTCGTTCCTTGCCCGTTGAACGCAAGCGCTCGATTGATGTCTGCCACGTGAGCCTGTTGGGTGATGATGTTGTACCCTTGGTTGACGTTTTCAGTTGCAACGAAGAATGTAGCAGGTTATACGCCACAAAATTGAGTAGATAAAGTACGAGAAAACTTTAAGTTAGGTAAGGAGAAACTAACGTGGTTGCCCAAATCTGTGAGGGGCATGGAAACCAATCACACGGCCATCCTCATTTCTAGGCTCGAAAACCCCCGTGACAATCAAAAAATCATCATCATCTCTCCGGGCAGAGTCAGGAAGTTCAAGGACGAGTTTTTTCCTCGAATCCCTACTTTTTAAGTAGTAGGTGAGGGCATCTTTGGTCCTAGAAATACTATATAGGTGGTGTATGTCATGCAATCCTAGGGATGTGCCTAGCATATGATTTATGGCGTTGATTCCCATGACAACCCTGAAGAAGTTGGCAGAAACTTGCATCGGAGAAAGTCTATAGCGAGCTAAAACCTGTCGAAGTAATGGAGCCAGGGGGAATCTAACACCGCCCTCAACGACGGCCACTACGGGAATGTGAAGGGTGTCGTTGTCAGGACTTTCACGAATGGCGTCCTCAGGGGCCAGTACAGTGGCGACATTATCAGGGATCTCGTAACGAGATCTGAATGTCGCCATGGTCTGAGGGGTATTGCAGTGGTGTCTAAACCTCCCCATTCGCTAAATGACGAGTTTTTGTGCAGATTTGTGGACGGAAGCGGTAGGTACGAAGAAACCCTAAGTGTGATAGAAGAAACCCTAAAGTAATGAGAAAATGGGGCAAAGGGGAGCGATGACTTACGACTGTGGCGATCGGAGTTCTAAGTGCACAACGAAGGAACCTCGAGATGGTGAACAGAGCTTCAATGGCGGGAGTACTGAAACCTTCCTTTTGCAGAGGGAACTTGGAAAGAGAATGGGGGTTCAAAATGGGACGAAAACCCAAATATACCCTAATGAGTGGGGTGGCATATGTGAAACGTCACCCCAGACGCCGTTTGGGTGTTTCATTCCCCGAAATATGTCCATTCGCATTTAATGTGGGCGGTACGGAGTGCGCCACGTGTAAAGATAAAGGCAGGAAAAGCCTGTCCAGCCCAACGACGAGACGTTTTGGCTGGCCCGAATGATGAAGAGTTGCGCCAACTCTATAAAATGAGATGCAGAGGCCAAAAAGAATTCGCTTGGCTTTCGAGAGCTTTGCCCGTCATATTAAGAAATAATAACGAGTAAAGCTGGGGAGCAATTGTAGGGAGATAATCCCGAACAGGTGCAAATAAGGCCCGAGCACGTGGTACATGGGACCATGGTATAGTAGTGATAAGGACAGTCGCCGTACATGACGATGGTCGGCGACGTGGACCAGCGATATGAGAAGTCATTGGTCCATGAAGACTTTACGAAGTCATGCATTGGTTCAGTAAACAGGAGGAGTTATTGGACCAAGGGATTGGTAAAAAGAACAACGGCATGTGAGGTCACTAGTCCAATTACCTGCTCGGCTACGAAGGGGCCGAACAGGAGGGTAACTCGTGAGAAAAACAGTCGCAAGATGCAAGGAGCACTATGGAAGATTCCAGAATAGGGATATTCCGTGAAGGAATAAGATCCCAAGAAAATAGGATCTTGGAGAGATACCCAACAGGAATGGGATGTTCGGCCAGCCATGGAAAAGAGTCCTGAAAGGACTAAGATAATGAATGGATAAGGGAACGAGAATCCAATATATTATGGGTTTCCTATACGAGGTAGGAAACTGTAGACACCTCCCAAACGGGGCATCACCATACAGATTGATCGTTTATTTGCTTGTTTGGTTGCTTGCTTCATAAACCGAGATTGTGGACATTCCCATGGCTTGGAACATCGCCACACGATAGCGGTCATCATCAAAACAGAGTTGCCACCCAGTTTATTAAAACTAGGAAAATAGATAGAGATTCTGGGCACGGGAGCCAAAAGTACAGTAAGGGGAAGGTGTTAGGCACCCCTTTCTGCCCAGTTGTGAGACTGGCCCATAGTTATTCAACATAAGACATGTACATGCTTTATTCAATTCTAACACATAGTTTGTTTATTAGCCTTTAAGCAGTTAATGGTGAGCTGAGAAGATAAGTGAATCATGCGTAGGAAAGCAGAAAACAAAACAAGGTTGTCCCAAGGAACGGATCCCGTGGCCGGTGAATGGATTTCACGGCCGAGGGATCCTCCTGGTTTGATATACCGATCGAGGGATCGAAGCCCCGGTCGATGTTCTTCCTCACACCAGACTATACGATTAACAGGTAATCAGAAAGCTATGATTTAAGCATGAAAACGATAAATAAAACAAACCGGAGGCCCTTGGACCTCACCACCTTGATCCCTCAGTTGCTTGATTGCTTCGGATTGGTGGTGATTGACTGATTGCCTCTCGAAAGACCCTAGGGTTAGGGTTTGAACTCCGGGGTTCGATCGTCGGATTAGCGGCTGCCTTCGGGAGGTTGGGGCTTTTGAAGAGAAGGTTTGAGAGTGTGTTTCTGCAGAGTTTCGTGACTGATGGGGGTGTGTTGTGTTGTTAATTTCGGAACCCAAAGGCTCCTTTATATAGGCATAGGGATGACACACTCCGGCCAATCAAAATGCACGATCAAAATTAGAGTTAGAGTGTGATTCTAACTCTTCATGGCAATCCTCTAACGTAGCCCGAACGCATCGGAATTTGGCTGCTAGGGTTTTGTGATTGGATCAAACGTATGACAGAACGTTCTAGAATCTGGAAAAAGGATGATCTGGCGGCCGTAGAAAGGATCTGGCGGCCGAGGAATGGTTCTTGCGGCCGAAGGATAGATCTTGCGGCCGAGGGATTGATCTCTCAGGGAGATTTTCTAGCAACAGGTTGCTCGGGTGAGGAAATGATGTTAAGGCCGTGAGATTCGATGTTACGGCCGACAGATGGATTCTCGTAGCTTCTGTATTTTCTGTCTGAAAGGCTCTGGATTGGGTCCTCTAAGTGGCTCAAAGTTCTTACCGAAAGTCCTAAGGTACGCAAGAAGGCAATCAGCAATCACTGGATCCATTTCATCATCGGGATGGTCCCCAAGGTGGACTTGAAATAATCGTTAGGCCAAATTGGGGTGTCTACAGATGCCCCTCTTTGACTGAGCTCAGACGGATCGCGAGACATGTTTGAGTAAAAGTCAAAGCTGTAAAAAGTAACTCAATTTGGTCCAACCACTATTCCAAGGGGTTTTTGAAAAAGGTTTTTGTTATGGTCTAGCCGGGAGGCTGCCTACGTATTCCATAGGGGAAATTCAGACCAACCGTAGTTCGGGCAATAAAGAAAGAAAAAGTTTGGAGGGTTACAAACAGAAGACGTACCTTCGGGCTCAAAAAGCCGTAGTGCGACGTACCTAGACTGAGCCAGGATTTTGGCGGAAGATAGCTGGAGGAGCGCTGGGCTACCGGGGGAATTTTTGTGGAGAGCTTTCTTAGTATTTTGGGGTAGATCAGTACACGGCAGGTGCGTTTGCTTTTCTTGATCATCCTTACTTTGACTGAGAGGAGCTCGGTTGAGTAGCCTATCCTTGCGAATGAGCTGGAAGGAATTGATGTAATGGGGTGGAATCCAAGCCATCTGCTAGGGATGAATCGGACGCCGGTTATGAGATATGCGAGGCCAGTAACTAGTGCACGAAGCGTTTGATATGAGGGAACCGAGGCGGGGAGCCGATTGTAGTCATGAGGCGAGAGCCTGAGGCGAGCTTAGAGCTTGATGGAATCGAAGCTCGGAGCTGGTATAAGGCGAGAGCCTGAGGTGTCGGAGCTTAGAGCTTGACATGATTTGAACCGAGGCGTAGAGCCGGTTGCATTTTGATGGTCTGTGCACGAAGCTTTCTCATCATAAATTTTGGCTTGGAGCCAAAGGATCGAGGCGCTGGGCCGATCAGTAAAATCGAGGCGTAGAGCCGGTTGATTTGCAGGATTGACTTGTTTCTTGAATAAGAAAGATAGAGATGCAAAATGTGTATATGATGATGATGGTGGTTAGATGTGAGCAGATATGATGATGCAGACTCGATGTGATAATGGTGATGCAATTGATGCTTATGTGCACGGGCCCGTGCGTGTGTGTTGATTTAAGCTTAGAACTTCTATCAAGTTCCGGACTTGAGCATTCAGAGCGTAGAGCTCGAGCATTCGGACGGCAGAATCCGAGCATTCAAAGTACAGGCTTTGAGCGTCTAGTACGCAGTGGTTGGGAATTCAAGCATAGAGCTTGAGCATTCAAGTATAGAACTTGAGCATTCAAGTATAGAACTTGAGCATTCAAGTATAGAACTTGAGCATCTAGTACATAGTGGTTGGGCATTCGAAGAGCTTCGCGCCTTCAAAATGTTGGATTTTGAGCATTCAGGCGTAGAGCCTGAGAATGATGATGTCTTGATTGTTGGGGCGGCGTAGAGCCTGTTGAGATAGTTGTTACGGCTTCGAGCCCGTTTGAGATAGTGGTTATGGCTTCGAGCCAATTGAAATGGGGGGCTTTGAGCCGCTGAGTTGATGAGACGACGGGCGTAGAGCCCGTTGAGAATTGTTACGGCTTCAAGCCGCTGAGTTGGTGAGATGGTGAATATGGGCGTAAAGCCTGTTGATAATGGGCTTCGAGCCGCTGAGATGGTAGATATAGGCTTCGAGCCACTGAGATTGCTTAAGTATGATTATAGGCGTAGAGCTTATTGTTGGGATAGCGAGCGTAGAGCTGCTGAGTTGATGGTTTGGAGCCGCTGAGGTGGTAGATATGGGTATCGAGCCGCTGAGACGGTGGATATAGGCTTAGAGCCTGTTGAAATGGTTGATGAGTATGATTATAGGCGTAGAGCCTATTGCTGGGATAGCAAGCGTAAAGCTGTTGAGTTGATGGCTTGGAGCCGCTGAGATGGTAAATATGGGCTTTAGAGCCTGCCGAGGTAGTTACGGCTTCGAGCCAGTTGAGATAATGGGCTTAGAGGCATAGAACCGCTGAGATGGTGAATGTGGGCGTAGAGCCGCTATGATAATTGGCTTGGGGCCGCTGGGATGGTGGGCTTGGAGCCACTATGATAATGGGCTTCGAGCCGCTGAGTGGCGAGCGTAGAGCTGCTGAATGCTTTGAGATGGGCTTTGAGCCGCTGAGATGGTGGGTTTGGAGCTACCGAGTGAGCTGATGTGGGTGAACATGGGCACGGAGTTGCTGAGTATGAATATAGAGCTACTGGTAGTGATAGTGAACTTAGAGCTGTTGAGTATTCCATCTTCCATCTTCCACGGGGTTTGATTTGTTCCTCATGCTTAGGATTCTTCCAAGGCTAGTTTCCACATGCTCGGGATGTTTCCAAAGCTAGTTCTGAGTATGCTCGGGATTGTCCCCAAGGCTAGTTTTTTTTTTAGTATGCTCAGGATCGTCCCCAAGGCTAGTTTTTTGAGTATGCTCGGGATCATCCCCAAGGCTAGTTCCACATGCTCGGGATTGTCCCCAAGGCTAGTTCTGAGTATGCTCGGGATTGCCCCCAAGGCTAGATTTCCATTACCTCCACTGCTGGGAGTGCCTTCCGGAGGCCAAACGCCTCTTAGCGACTCAAATGTCTTCTGGTGGCTAAATGCTTTCTGCAAGCTGGCAACATAAACGCTTTCTGGAAGCTAGCAACATAAACGCCTTCTGGAGGGTGCATTGAGTGGAAGCTGCAGGATTGTTTTGCTGGCCTGCTAAGCGCGAGGTTGTGCACATGGCGTGGCATAGAGCTGTTGAGGTGTGGGCATAGAGCCGCTGAGCAGCACTTGAGCGTCCTCAATGTTTCGGTAAGCTTCCTGAAAAGTAAAAGGTTTACTTTAGTCCGGAGTTTTAATTTGCATGATCAAAAGTGAGTTTTTTTGTTTTGATTTGTGGGATGAGATCCCTCTTAGCCAGGGGCGTGAATGAGAAGGACCCGTGGTTGGGTCGAAGTTGTTCTGTTTAAAGAAGCTAAGATAACTGTGCCCCCTGTTTAGGCAATGCATGCTTTTTAAACGTCGATTTGATGCCCCTAGCTTTTTATTTGTTTATGCAATCGTGAGATTAACTCTCTTTTTGTCCTTGGCAGAGAAACAGGAGACTGGAGGCTCGAGGTGGAGGCAAAGAGGTGCACAAGTGGTTTGTGACGTTGCTGGAGCAGGCTCGGGAGTTAGTATGCGCTGCTGGTCTTGAGGCGATTGTTTTGGGCCTCAATCTTCCGAAGATGGATTGGTCGTTGTTGACCTTGCTGGTTGAAAGGTGGTGGGATACTACCAACACGTTCCACTTTCCTTCTGTTGGTGAGATGACGATCACGCCAGATGATTTTTCTTTCCTTACTGGCCTATGAGTAGGTGGAGCTCCTCTCTAGGCTTTGGGAGCGAGTAGGGGATTTGGAGTGGTTCTTGGGCAAGGTGCCCCCTCTTCACTCGCGTGGTCACGTTGACGTCTCTTGGTTGATCAAGACTTTTATGAAGGTTGATAACTTGACTCAGGTGAGTGTTGAGCAGTTGACATGGGCCTTTCTTCTCTACCTCCTTGGGCAAACGTTGTTTTCTAACAAGGATAGCTCAGTGCATACGCAGTTTCTAGCCCCTTTGCAGTATTTTGAGGCTGTTTGGGAGCTTGATTGGGGAGCATCTGCCTTGGCCACCTTGTATGGTATCCATGGAGCTTGCCCACGGGACAAGAGTTTTATCCTTGGCGGTCACTACCGAGTGCTTAAGGTATATCCTTCTTCTTTACTTCCTTTCTCTTCAGTTTCCAGCATGAGGATGTGAACTGTGTTTCTAACTGTGAGCGATGGCTGGTGGGCCAACGGAAGCCACGGTCGCCAGTTTTGAGCCTTGACGACAAGTTTTGGACCGATTGATGGTTGACCAGGTACCCCTTGCATTCCTTGTTTTTAGATCTCCATTCCTCTGTGCTGTGGCTGATTTAGACTTTGTTTGTAGGCGAGGTTCGACCCTTGGAGTGGTGTATCAGAGGACACCCCTCTTGTGCGTTACAGGGTTCTAGATTGTACTCGTAGCCTGGTACTTCTGTGATCGGGTGGCCAGCCAGTGGCACCCGCGTGCTGAGGATCTTCACTTTGTTCCTCCTCCTCCACCGACGTTGTTGAGATTGTGGGCAGCATGCCCTTCGGAGGGGAAAAGGATTTCGTTCCTTCCCCTGCCGTTTGCGGTCCTTTTTCTTGAAAAATCGAGGGAGCGCGAGCGCCGGTGGCAAGCGCTGAAAAATACAGAGTCGCCACTTGAGTTTTGAAGGTCCGACACTCAAGGATCCGTATTTCGAAGCACCTGCCGCGCTATTTGATTTGAAAAAGTGAAGGAAACCAGTCCGTCATAACCATATCTGGGTTCGGGAGCCAGGTTACGAGAGGGGAAGGGTTTTATGGCACCCCTCTCGCCCAATCCGGAGATCGGTCTCTACTTAGGCATTTTTATGAAAACCTTTGTGATTCTTCCTCTTTTAATTAATTTTAGCCAATTAGGGCGGGGGAATAGTTAATCGGGAATTAAAAACTGTAACAGTTTGTAGGATGTGATCAAATGATAGCATGGATGGATAGCATGATGAATAATAAATGGAATGAACTTGAAACAGCGAACAGATGCCAAAACCAGGCTCGGGGCATATTTGCCCTGCACGATGACCGACTTGCATGCATGAAAAGATCTGTATGCAAGTCAACCATCGCGCGAGACACACTGACTCTCGCGCGAGTTTTGTCACCTCACCACAGTCCCAAAATCATCCCCTTCTGGGCTCTGGAAGGACCAGTGCACACCCAGGAAGCAAACCAAGCAGTTTATTGAAAGACTGTAAAATACTAATTATTACACAATACTCCAAGCAGGAGCCAAATGAATTGAAACACAACCCCTAAACAGTGGGGGTATCAAAATAGAGACCAAGGGCCTAGTTACCCATGCAAGGGGCTATTCATGGAAATCACAGGACTGTCGCGCGACAGAGACTGAGTCTCGCGCGACATTCCTGACTGGACTTCCAGGAATTGCTTTGCATGCTTGGGGTCCTGAGACAGATTCAGGGGATCCCAAGGGCATTCCAAACTATTTAGAGCAAATAAACTAGCTACTGTATTTTGTTTTTGCATGCATAACAGTGATCTAAAAATCAAAATGAAATACAACAGGCATGAACATATTGCAGAACAGAAAAGGGCTAGCCTCCCTTCCCCACGAGGTCCATTCTCTTGCTGACACGAGTGTCGCGCGAGCATAGGGGACCGTCGCGCGAGGGTTTAACTGCCACGAATTCTTGTAACTTTGCTGGCTTTAGGACCAGGGCATGGTATTGATTACCAGCCTTGGTCCTGTCAGCCCCCCTCAGGGATCAAAACAGAAACAGGTTAAACTTTATACCTTTGCTTGGAAAGGGTTTGGGAATGGATTGATTTGATTGGAATGGCCTTGCTATCAAGTGTGCATGAACACACTAAGTTCAGAAGATTAGGAGGTGGTTTGGGGGTTAATGACTTTGTGCTAGCTAGTGTTTGCCTTGCAAAATGACTTAGTGAATTTCTTAGTCAATTTTTGGAACCCTTAACATGAAAGATGAAGGGGGGTATTTATAGGAGGAGTGTAAGGGCTAGTTAGGGGCCAAACAAGGCCTTGGGACCAGCCAACAAGGCTGGTCACAACTTGGTTGTGAGGCTAGCCAACAAGGTGGGTGGTTGGTTGGGAGGATTGTATGGGCTACAAACTGCCAGAACCCTGTTCAGCTGAGGAAAACGGGGTTCCAGCCCATGGGGACCCATGTGCCAAGCAATCATCACAAGTCCAGCTGGATTCTGTGATAGGGACAGAAGGGAACCATCACGCGAGGGTTCAGAAGTATCGCGCGAGGGTCACCAGTCAACAGTTTGACTTTGACTACACCTGGCAAGCTAAGTGTCGCACGAGGGACACAAAGGCTCGCGCCAGGGTCAACTCTGGCTCTAGGGTTTGACTGAGGATTCTGAAAGGTTCAAAAGGTTTCAAGCAGGGCTCTAAGCGCTCCAAGCCTAATCCATTCCCAATCCAAGCTCTATTTGATCCGATTTCATCATCGGGGAAACAAGAAAATCGTAAAACGAAGTAAAACGATTGGGAGACCCAGATTGGGGTGTCTACAGTAGTCCCTCTTTGACGGCACGCGGAGCACCATTGACTGGTACGGGTAACGTCAAAGATTTCTAGACACCCACCAAATCCGCCCAAAAGCCGATTAAATGGAAAATGCAGACGAGTACATAAAAATACCGTGCACCAAGGGGGAATTGAAGACCGGACGGATAGATCGCCGCTGATTGATGATCGGATGGATGGATCGTCGCTGTCGATTGATCGGACGGATAGATCGTCACTGATTTGATCGGACGGATAGATCGTCGCTGATTTGATCGGACGGATAGATCGTCGCTATTGATGATCGGACGGATAGATCGTCGCCGTTGATTGATCGGACGGATAGATCGTCACTGATTTGATCGGACGGATAGATCGTCGCTGATTTGATCGGACAGATAGATCGTCGCTATTGATTGATCGGACGGATAGATCGTCGCTATTAATCGGACGGATAGATCGTCGCTAATTTGATTGATCGGACGGATAGATCGTCGCTGATTTGATTGATCGGACGGATAGATCGTCACTGGTTTGATTGGACGGATAGATCGTCGCTGATTTGATCGGACGAATAGATCGTCGCTATTGACGATCGGACGGATAGATCGTCGCCGTTGATTGATCGGACGGATAGATCGTTGCTATTGATCGGACGGATAGATCGTCGCTGATTTGATTGATCGGACGGATAGATCGTCACTGGTTGATTGGACGGATAGATCGTCGCTGATTGCGGGCGGACCACTGCTGGGGATACAAAAATCTTTGGGTTTTGAAGACAAAACCTTCAAAATGACCCTCAAATTTATTGTACAACATATCGAAAGGTCATGGACCCAAAAAGAGTGTAATTGAGATCGGGCTTGACTCAGAATCTGGATTGTGCCTGAGGCCCGAAAGAAGTGTCGCGCGACACTCACGAACCGTCGCGCGAGGGTCTGAAGTTAGGGCTTGGGTCTGAACAGGCCCAGACCCGTTCCAATCGTTTAAACGTCGCGGGGACGTTACAGAAACAGTGCCAAAACAGTTTCGAAATTCTCTCAAACCCTCTTCTCTCCCCTAAAACTCCTCTCAAATCTTCTCAAACCTTGATTCCACCCACCAAACCCTACGAACTCAACCTTGATCGTCCACTTATGGCAGACCACGGCAGTGAGGAAGGTGGAGGAGAAGTTGTTGATCAGTCGGAGGATCGGGGAGGTCCAACTAGCATCGAAACAGGAGATCAGGCACCGGCGGAGGCCACCGCAGGGGCCGGTGCAGTGGTTGCAGGCGGCGGAGACGGCGAAGAGGGTCGCGAGCAGGCGACTAGTGGTGACGAGCACAGTCGCGCGACGGAGCTGAATGCTCGCGCGACTGTTGATACTGGGGCTGAAGGCTACAGCGTTGAGCGGCTGGATCCTGTCACGACCGCAGAAGGGTCAGTGGTGGCCGGAGTGAGTCTGGTGGACACAGGGGATATTGTTGCTGGAGAGCACCATTGCGCGACAGATGAGGAGCCTCGCGCGATGGTTGATGCTGGAGGAGGCAGTGGCAGTGGGGAAGGAGATGTCACTGTTGAGCCGTCCGGTTCCCTGCCGAGGGATTCGGCGAAGGGCAAGAGCGTTGTAGATGCAGAGGCGGAGGTCACAGAGACTCCAGTTGAGGTCCGAGAGGAGGACATCTTGTTTCGGCCCGCGGTGACGTCGTCGAGCCATAGGCCGATCACTAGACACGACGTCGCCGAGTACTTGACCGACGAGGCATTGGCAAGGCTCCTTGAGGACAATCCCCTGGTTGGGGAGTTGGTCCTAAAGGCTAGAGAGGACCGCGCCCGGGCCATTGAGGCGTCGGAGGCCGTGGAGAAGGCCAAGAGAGAAAGACAGGTGAGAGAGGAGCTCTTGAGAGACGCAGAGGCCGAGGAGCGGGCCAGAGTTGAGGCACAGGGGCCTAGGGTTACAGCCGTGGAGGAGGCAAAGAATACGAGTCGGTCGAGCTTTTCAGCGAAGGCATACGTGCTTCCCACGCCGCACCTCTTTGTGCTGTCGGGCATTGCGGCCCGCGTATCGTCGCGGCGAGACTACGACGATGAGTTGGTGTTGAGAGATCCCCGGGCCCACATCTCAGCGACATGGACGGAGGTATATTCCCAGAAAACACCCTTTGTAACTTGATTTTGATACTCTTGCTTCGATAGTTTACACTTGATTCGCTTAGAATGCGCTTGAACTTAGAATTGCACGGATAACTCGCAAGCCAAAGCATGCTAAAGCCACGTACTTCTGTAATATAGGCCCAATATGTAATAACTTGAACCAACCATCCGTTGTAGGCTTCATTGATTACCTAGAACTTGAAAATGAAAACTCCGTATGCACGGGAACCTAGAACAGCACACCAAACTCCCAAGTTGAGCCATGGCATAGAACTGAGGCCGAATACATGTCCTAGGCTTCATTGATTACCTAGAACTTGAGAATGAACTTCCCGTTTACTGACGAACCATTTGCTATTTGTCTTTGTATCCTGAAACAGGCTGGAGCTGAACAGAGGGACATTCGCGGCTTTGGGGGCGCGTGCATGTCCTTGCAGCTGTACGAGGGGCTGCCGGAGAGGGTGAGGCGGCTGGTAGACGAGGCAGGCTTCGGGGAGTTCATGCGGACTTTGACCCCGGCGAGGATTGACCATGCCGTCCTTGTTGCACTAGCTGAGAGGTGGAGGAATACCACCAATACCTTCCACCTACCTCCTGGGGAGATGACAGTGACGCCTGCTGACTTCGCAGCGATCACAGGGCTGAGGGTTGGAGGTGAGCCCATCCCATTTGACTCGGGGAACCAGGAGGACCGGGTTGCTCTGGAGTGGTTTCTGGGCAAAGTGCCCAGGATAGAGGGGGGAATGGCGAGGTATGACCAGTTCAAGGGCTACCTGAAGAAGAAGGTGACGAGTGATCGGGAGGCGGAGCAGATGGCCCGGGCGTTTCTGCTATACCTGTTTGGTGCCACTCTGTACCCAAACAGGCGAAGCAACGTCCACATGTCCTACTTGCCAGCGTTGAGGGACTTGAGGACAGCCTCGCGCTTCGACTGGGGTGGAGCTGCTCTTGGGATGGCCTATCACTTCTTTGGCCACTCGTCGAGGACGGGTAAGAGCACGGTTGGTTACTGGAGGGTCTGGGAGGTACAACTCTAACCCTTTTAAGCACAATTTGATTATGCTCGTCCATTGTTTAGTCTGCTTGACTGTTTCGATTTCAAATACTGTATGCCTGGACTAATGCTTGAACTTGTCTAAATGTCGCAGCTTTGGGCCTACGAGGTTTTGCGGATGTATCCGCCGGAGTGCAAGCATCCAGACCTGAGCACTCTCCCTCGCGCGCAGAAGTGGAGCAGGGCGAGCACCGGGAAGAAGGAAGGGAGAGGCGAGCTCAACGCCTTCAGCCTGTATCTAGATGAGCTTAGGGCCTCACAGGTATGAACACGTAGCTGTAAGCTTTAGATATGCATTCATTTCCTTGCTTTAATGCTGTCGCTGATCAATTGTTTGCATTGCCCGTTTACTTTGAATCGCAGGTCAATTGGGATCCCTGGAGGAGAGCGGGGTCAGAGCCTGAGTACTTGGCCCGGAGTAGGGCTGTCACGACCAGCAGGGTGTTGTTGGATTCTGCCTTCGGTTGGCAGTGGTACCTAGGGGATCGAGTGACGCGCCAGTCGCTTGGCTACCCTGAGTTCTGGGTGCCAGGGCCGCTCCCACCTCGAGCTTCACATACGGGGGAGTACACGTGGGCTGAGCTGGAGCGGTATACGAGGCCGGATACTGAGCTTGAACGCTACCTGCGTCCTGGTAGGGACTATGCAGTCTACCAGAGAGACTTCCTGGCGGGTCCACTGGGGATCCGTGGTCTGAGAGAGGCGCGAGGCCAGGCCGCAGAGGAGAGGAGAGCAGCCAGAGAGGGACGGAAAGGAGGTGAGAGCCGGGCAAGGCGAGCTCCGAGCGGACCGGCAATTGGTGGACTTCCCGCGCTGCTCTGGAGGATTCCTGTGGTTGACAGCCAGGGGAACCCTGCAGAGTTACAGTTAGTGCTCGCGAGAGCGGAGCCTGCTCCTGTGACTGTCTCGGTAAGACCTAGCTTCCAATATTGCTTCTGAATTCCAAGTACTTGAATTATCTGCTGAATAGCCTGATGAACTTGAATTGCATACAGGTGCCAATTGAGTGGGTGAACGAAGCCGTTCGACGCATGCTGGCGTTGGAGAACGTAGTGAGAAAGGCGGCGAGCGGCACGCCACTGGAGTTGCAGTACCAGGTGCCGACACTACAGCCAGCTCAGCCAGCCGTTGTTCAGAGGACCCAGGTACGAAAACGATACATTCCAGCTTTCGATACATTCCTTCTCTCGATACACTCCTGCTTTGATAGCTTGATAGACTGTACCTGTTTTTAATACAGAAATACAATATGCACAATAGATACTCATGCTTTGAAATGAAATGACCATGCAGGTGCAGGGGAAGATGAACCCTAGGCGGAAGAGTGCGCGAGATCCGTCACCGAAGGAGGTGGCGGCACAGAAATCCACACCTCCGGCCATCACCACACGGCGACAGACGAGGGGCTCACAGACAGCGCGCGCACGCGAGGAGGAAGCCAAGCAAGCCGCGAGGCAAGCTGAGCTTCGGTACCAACTCAAGAAGCGCGAGAAGCCGACGTTGGAAAAGCCGGGCCCGGCTCGCAGGCCGAAACTGATCATGAGTCCAACCTCCGAGGATGAGGAAGAAGAGGGAGAAGAAGAAGGGGCAGGAGAAGAGGGTGAGGAGCACTCGTCCACCAGCAGTGGCTCTGACGACTCCATTGATGATCCGAGGTATAGAGATGATCCCCGGGAGCTGCAGGACACTTCAGACAGCGATGACGGACTTGAGGGGCGCTGACGAGGCCTCTGTTACCCTTTTTGCACATTGTTTTCGCTTTTGATTCCGGGCCTGCGTGCCCAAGTAGATAGCTTTTGACAGATAGACATTTTGAGGGCCTGCGTGCCTTTTTTGATTGACGGGCGCATGTGCCCTGACTTGACTTGGTAGCTTCTGATCGGCCAAGGGCCATAGATACAGTAGTTTTTTTTTCGCTTTTTGACATGGATAGACCATGGTTTAGTATAAAAGTTGCATTTTGAAGTTTAATGCTTCTCATCGTGCATAAGAAACAGTAAAACCCGCCACTAATACCAAACTTGTATTGACAACACATCGAGACCACTCACAGACACATATGAGTACAAACACTGGTCTAACTCTGAATGAAACAAGAAAAGTACCCCAGGATACGGCTAGGATACGAGGATACGAGAAATAATGAAATTTTGGGCATTGATACGCCAAGACTCACAATATTCTGTTAAAGACAAAACTGACACTACAGATAGGTCAAAGACGGTCAGCATGACCTGTACCCATCAGCGGGACTGAACAAAACGCCCCCGGAAAAGACTTATACTGAAAAAATGCACAAAACGACGCAAAACGTCATAAAATGCCCAAGAACGACTCAATTATGTCCCGGACTGAAACCGACACCTCCATACAGTCACTCAAGGCCTAGGCGACCTGTATGGCATGACCAAAATGGGCTAGAGCCCCCATGGCGAGGTTTGACCTCCCGAAACCTTGATTTGAACTTGAATCGGGCCCCCGAGGGTCCAAAATCTTCGTTGAGCACGACATTCGGAATCCGATGCTTGGATACAGTCACATACGTCCATAATGACCTGCCGGAACCATCAAAAGTGCCAAATGACCTTTCGAATGAAAAACGACCAATTTGGACAGTAGCTGTTGAAATCTGTCAAAATGGCAGACCAACCGTCGCGCGATGGTCTGGAACTGTCGCGCGAGACACATCTGTCGCGCGATGCTTTGAGAGTGTCGTGCGAGGGTCAACCCCTGCTAAGCTGCCTTCTCGGAGGAGCGGAAGACGACTTCAGCACAAGACTCAAACATCGCTATGTAGCATGGTTAAGAGAAGAGGTCGCAAGGAGACAAAACGCAAACTGACTCCTGACTCAACTTCCAATAATCTAGAATAAAACTGTGAGCCCGTGAGGGCCTCTTAGCATTTCGTTCTGTTTTTGATGCTTTACTATTTTTCTTAGGGCTCTGCTCAGCCTATGTAATAGAAATAATAGTTTTGAATAAAGGTGAAAGATTAAGAATTTTCCCCTTTTTGGTCCAAGCGTTGAACACCACGTCACTTGAATGTTGATGCATGCTCTGGAATAAAAACCCTGGATCGAGTCGATTGATTGTGACCGAATCTCACAGAGAGATTGCCTACGTATCCCAAGCTAGGGAATCAGGTCAAAACGTAGTTCAGGCTACGGTTCGCTCGTGTATTTTGGCTCTCCTTTTGCGCTCTAATTTTTGCCTAGAACTGTCATTGTAGGTTTCTAGTCTAGCGAGCTTTGATTGAATATGACCGAGTCCCAAAGAGAGACTGCCTACGTATCCCAAGCTAGGGAATCAGGTCAAAACGTAGTTCAGGCTAAGGTTCGCTCGTGTGTTTTGGCTCTCCTTTTGCGCTCTAAATTTTGCCTAGGACTGCCCTTGCAGGTTTCCAGCCTAGCGAGCTTTGATTAAATGCCTATTTATTTTTGCCTAAACTGCCCCCTTGGGTTTTCAGTCTAGCAAGCTTGCTCTAATTTTTGCTTGGGACCGCCCACCCTTGTGGTTTTCGGCCCAACGAGCTTCTCTCAAGGGTAGTAACGTTTAAGTTGATCCAGGTTGACCAGAGTGTTGAACTCGTTGCCGTCCAGATCAATGAGCTGAGCTGCCCCACCCGAGAGGATGGTCTTGATAATGTAAGGTCCCGCGCGCTTTGGGCAGAACTTGCCACGTAGATCGAAGATGGGAGCCCGGATTTCCTTTGTGACCATGTCCCCTTTAGCTAAGTCACGAGACTTCACTTTCTTGTCGAATGCCCGAGCAATCCTGCGCTGATACCCCTGAACGTGATACAAGGCACGGAGCCTCCTCTCATCAAAAAGCATGAGTTCGACGAACCTCCCGCTAAGCCATTCGGACTCCGCGAGTTCACATTCAGCCATGATCCTCAAAGTTGGTACTTCCAGCTCGATGGGAAGGACAGCTTCCATCCCATAGACCAGAGAAAAAGGGGTTGCCCCTGTTGATGTTCGAATTGACGTGCGGTACCCCCAAAGAGCTAGAGGCAGCTGCTCGTGCCAGTCCCTGGCGGACTCTGCGGACTTTTTGATGATAGTCTCGATGTTCTTGTTGGCTGCTTCAACTGCCCCATTCGTCTGAGGGCGATAGACCGTTGAGCGATGAACCTGGATCTGGAATTCCTCGAAAAGCTCCAGCACCCTGCCTTTGAAATGGACCCCATTGTCAGAAACAAACGCCTGTGGAACCCCGTATTGATAAATGATGTTCTTCCGGATAAACTGAGCAACCTGAACCGCCGTCAGGGTCTTGTAAGATTCAGCCTCGACCCATTTGGTGAAGTAATCTATTGCCACCAAAATGAACCGATGCCCGTTCGAAGCAGAAGGCCTGATCATGCCAATAACGTCGATACCCCAAACAGAAAAGGGCCAAGGCGATGTCATGCCAAATAGTTTAGAAGGAGGGACATGCATGAGATTGGCATGGATTTGACACCTATGGTAGCGGCGTACATAATCCACACACTGGGACTCCATGGTAGACCAAAAGTATCCTTGTCGTAAGATTTTCCTGGCGAGCATGACCCCGCTCATGTGAGGGCCACAAACTCCTTCGTGAATTTCCTCCATGATTTTGATGGCTTCAGCGCCGTTGACACGGAGCTTATGCATTCCGCAGTGAGATCTCCGATACAGTCTCCCGCCACAGATAATGTATTGAGCGGCCATTCTTCGCAGTGCCGCTTGATCCTTCTTGGTGGCGTCGGCCGGAAACTGACCACTTTCGACGAAGTTCCAGATATCGTGATACCAGGGTAGGCCATCGTCAACATCATCGACGGCGTTGACGTACTGATAAGCAGGCAAGTCCCGCTACTCGATTAGAATGGGACGAAGCTTGATACCAATCGGAAGCTCGATCATGGAAGCCAGAGTTGCCAGAGCGTCGGCGAACTGGTTCTTCATCCGAGGGATGTGCGTGAACGTGACTCTGTTGAAATGAGGAATGAGGTCCTCCAGGTCTTGGTGATAAGGCTTTAATCTGTCCTCCCGAACTTTCCAGTCCCCGTTAGCCTGAGAAACGACAAGGTTGGAGTCACCAATGACCTCGAGCTTTTCAACACCAAGTGTAAGAGCAGCTTCCATGCCAACAATGCAGGCCTCATATTCAGCTTGGTTGTTCGTGACATCGAAATTGAGTTTGAACGCGAGCGGAATATGAGCACCATCAGGGGTTATAAGCAAAACCCCAATCCCGTATCCCTTCTGATTGGCTGCCCCATCAAAATAAAGAGTCCAGGTGTCTTCGACGACCGCCATCACCCCTTCATCTGGAAAGGCAAAATCTGAGTCCTCCGGTCCATCGACAGGATGATCAGCCAGAAATTCGGCGACCGCGCGCCCTTTGACAGATTTCCTAGTGACATATTCGAGGTCAAACTCTGCGAGCAAAAGCAACCAACGTGCTAGCTTACCAGTAAGCGCAGGCTTCTCAAATAGATACTTGAGAGGATCCATTCGAGAGATCAACTTCACTGGGTAAGCCACCATGTAGTGTCTTAATTTTTTGGATGCCCAAACAAGAGCCCAACACGTCTTCTCGAGGGCGGTGTAGCGTTCTTCAGTGCCAACCATCTTCTTACTCAGGTAGTAAATGGCCTTCTCAACTCCCTTCTCTCCCTCTTGAGCCAGCAAACACCCCATAGACGAAGGATTCACAGACAAGTAAAGTATCAAGGGTTTCCCCGGCACTGGTGGCATTAAAACCGGAGGGTTCTGCAGATAGGTTTGAATGGAGGTGAAAGCCGCCTGGCACTTGTTCGTCCAGACGAATGGAGTATTCTTCTTTAATAGACGAAACATCGGCTCGCAAGTTAGTGTCAACTTGGCGATGAATCTGCTGATGAACTGTACCTTTTCCAAAAAGCTTCGCACCCCCTTTTCAGAATCCGGTGGCCTCATCTCAAGGACTGCTTTGATTTTAGACGGGTCGACCTCGATTCCACGAGAAGTGATCATGAAACCGAGCATCTTACCAGCAGTAACCCCAAAGGTGCATTTCTGAGGATTCAGACGCATACGAAACTTCCGTAATCTCCGGAAGAACTTCCTAAGTACAGGAATATGACCTTCTCGAGTTTTGGATTTGGCGATCATGTCATCGACGTAGACCTCGACTTCCTTGTGCATCATATCGTGTAGGATAGTGGTGGCAGCTCGCTGATAAGTGGGCCCAGCGTTCTTCAATCCAAAAGGCATGACCAGATAGCAATAAGTCCCCCATTCAGTAATGAACGTGGTTTTCTCGCGGTCCTCGGGCGCCATGAGAATTTGGTTGTAGCCAGAGAAGCCATCCATGAACGAGAGCAAAGCGTGCCCCGCAGTATTGTCCACAAGCACATCGATGTGCGGCAAGGGAAAATCGTCTTTGGGGCTCGCTTTGTTCAAGTCCCGAAAATCAACGCAAACTCGAATTTGGCCATTCTTCTTAGGAACAGGGACAATGTTGGCGACCCATGTGGGATACTGAGAGACCATGAGAAAACCAGCGTCAATTTGCTTAGTAACCTCCTCCTTAATCTTCTGAACCCAATCTGGCCTCATCCGTCGGAGTTTCTGCTTCACAGGCTTGGCATCCGGAAACAAAGGAATGTGATGCTCCACGATCTCGGGATCAATTCCGGGCATATCTCGATGAGACCATGCAAAAACGTCACTGAACTCGGTGAGCAGCTCTTTGAAATCACGATGCTCCTCTGGTGAAAGTGTGGAGCCCACTTGAATTATTCGGGGATCGTTTTCATCTTTCAAATTTATAGAAACTATTTCTTCTTTTAACGGCTGGGCATGCCTTTCGTCTTCCCTTTCGATGAAGGCACGGATTTCCTTGGGAATGTCCCCATCGAAATCTATCCCCTCATCGTCAGGGTCGACACAGTTTATATAAAGATCATTGAAATAGTCAGAAGATGGTTCGTTCATTTCACAAGCCCCTGAAGGGTCACCAAGTACAAGAGAGTCAAACTCGAAATAAAAGCTATGACGTGGAGGGCCTAGAGGCACAAACTCCGACTCAGAGCTAGACTTAGAGGAAGGGACAGACTCTGACTCAGACTCAGACTCGGACTCAGACGTGTTGCCAATGCAAGTCAGGCGTGGCTTGAAAATGCAATTATTCAAAGAGCCCTCGGCCTTCACAATGAGAGAGGTGGGATCCTCGAGGGCGTCGGGCCCGAGCGTGAGCACTTCGGCCTCTTCAGCTTCCCCAGCCAAACCCACTTGGGAGAATTCCTGGAATAGCAGCTCCAGATTTCCCTGATTGATAAATCCCAGCCAGTCAGTCTTGGTCTTCACCTGATTAAGCTTCCTCTTGAATTCTTCCTTTGCTGGTTCATCATCACTGCTTGACCAGGTGTCATCAGCAAAAACCTCAAACCCAGGCAGCAGCTCCCCAGTCTCGGAATGAATGAAGGGCTCAGCCTGCCCAGTGTAAGCGGCATTTCCCACTTCGCGCACAAATTTGGGACCGCTGCAGAGGGTCCGAGGTTTTCCCATATATTTCCTCCGTTTGGCATCTTTGGCTGAGGCGATATACCCCAAACCAAAGCGGCCCTCGTTGAAAAGAAAAGTAGGGAACTCCGGGACCCCTTGACGGTGAGAGCCCAAACCAATGCCCGGAAAATAAGACATCCTTCTCATAATGTCCAGCGCGACAGAGCTTATGAGAAAGTTCCCATCCACATTGATGGCCATTACTGTGCTCGAAGTATCAAAAGAGAAACCCCCGAGATCGACGTCTTCTTCACCGTGTTGAATTCCCAAGACGGGAGTCCCATCCTCATTGAGCGGGCGGATGCCAGAATCCCCGCAGATGGTTAAAGTACCAGTAGGTAGTCCCTGAATAACCTTTTGGTGGAGGGTAGACGGCACAGCCATGATGTCGGACCGATGAAGCCACGGTCTGCCCAGCAGAAGATTGAAAGTTGCAGGAATATCCACGACATGGAACTCCACGTCCATCTCAAAACCCTCAGCATTGAGTTTGAGCTTTAAAATACCCTCGACTACGCGACGGGTGCCGTCATATGCCTTGACAGCTAGATTGGAAGGTGCCAGATCCTTCTTGGTGAGTCCCAAACGATGAGCGACCCTCAGAGGGCAGACGTTGATAGCGGAGCCGTTGTCAATAAGAACAGTCGGGACCCAGAGTCCTCGACACTTGACGGTAATGTGCAAGGGGCGGTTGTGGTCGACTCCTTCGACTGGCAGATCCTTGTCCGTGAAGATCACTGTATGCTTGGAGGTTGGAGGGAGGATGAGAGATATCATCGCCTCTGGTGTGACGTCGGCTTGGACTTCGAGGCGGGATAGGGCATGACACAGCCTCTGACGATGCTCCTTAGATGAACAGATCAGTCCCCAGATAGAAATTGCAGCGGGAATCCGCTCAAGTTGCCGCTGAACTAGATCAGGAACTGGATTGCCAGCTGATATCTCAAGAGGTGCCGGCCTTGGGAAAGAAACAGGCTCGTTCCTTTGATTAGCAGGATTGGAGGAATTCCCGGCCTGTAGATTAGCAGGCTGAAAAATCCGTCCACTCCTTGTAACATTGTGAACGTTCCCCAAAGAGGGCACGACTTGAGGGTTTTCCTTCACATCCCAGAGATCAGCAGGGACATCTCCCAGTTTGCGCTTCCCCTTATCAGCAATCGGTGCAGAGACGGGCACTTCCATGCCTAAGCCCAGATCCTCAGCCAGATCTTTCATCAATAAGGAGTCCCAGAAGCTCAAATCTTTCACAGCAGCAACTTCAGCAACGGGCTCTGGATTCGTAATAAAGGGAACATCCCAAAGACCAGTGTCAGCCAGGGTACGATTGACGGCCCAGACTTCATTCCCAACTTGGACGTCCACTATGTCGTTAACTTCCCAAAGATTAGCGGGTGGAGCGCGGTCCGTGACCATGATGCTGCAGTCCCTGTTGTTGGGGTAAGGCACCTGAGGGCGCAGATTTTCTTCGTCGACAATGTAGGAACAGGGGTCATGGTCATTGTCGGGGTTAGTGTCACAAACCGAATTAAAGACCGAACCAAAGAGGAAATGTGGTCTCCCAAAGCCCGTGGATCTTCCTGGACAAGTTCATCCTCCGCGTAGTGAAGCATGTAGTCCGGCGTGGCATAGCCTTGCAGAGGGTTAGGGTCAACATCCATGGGAGCAAACCAGGTTGGCTCAGGATCCCAGTAACATTCCGCTTCGGGAACTGGAGGTTCGATCGGGTTGAATAGCATGTACAAGGAGAAACCGTCTAAAGGGTCAAGCAAGGCCGCTTCATAACCGGCCAACCAGCCATCATACCAGGCTTGATCAAATGGGACATTTTCGGGCTGCGGAGGAATCCCGTCCATCTCAAGGCTCGACCATTCGTTAAACAGAGGAGTGGCAGAGTCCCAACGGTCTGCTATGGCCCAGCCAGTAGCTTGCATGTTATCATCTGAAGGAGGCACCCAAGGCTGGTAGGGATCAGGAAACGGGCCAGCGATGGTTGCGTACGGGCTGTCAAGCGACGAGGCAGAGCTGATTTGCATAGCAGGGATTGACTGATGGAAGAGGGAGCTGACAGATTCTTCGGAGATAGGTGATCCGACTTGTAAAAGTTCCGAAGGTGCATCTGCATCAACAACTTGGCCTTCAACCAATTGTATATAAGAAACCTCGGTAGACGGCTCGAGCGAGAAAGGCATGATGGGCCTGGGTTGATCGGCTGAGGCTATATAGTCAGTGGGGTTAAATATGGTGGAGCTAGGGTTGATATAAGTGGAGCTGAGAGATATCAGGTTGATATGTGGTACAGCGTTGTGCTTAGGGAGTGAGTTGGCAATGACATTGGGTTTCTGAGGTGGTGGAGGAGTCTCCAGCGTGCCATCGTCGATGAGATCCTAGATCGCATGACGGAGGCGAAAGCAAGAGTCAGTGAGATGACCCGCTCCTTGATGGTAAGCACAGTAAAGGTTGGCCTTGAAGCCGGGTGAAGGGTTCTTGGGTAGAGGAGTCGGATCCAGGGGCTTCAGATGCCCTGATTTGACCAACTTTTCCAAGACCGAGGATAGAGGTGCCTCGATGGCGGAAAAGCTGCGGGGTTGGTTCCGAGGTCGGTTGTTCTGTGGATTCTGGACTTGATTGACATCCGCGATGTGATTAGCAGCGCTGGAGGAAGCGGCGTTGGTGCCGGCGGTTGCCATGTTGGAATAAGTCCCTGTCCCGAACAGCGCATTGGCGTTTCCAGAATAAGCCCGAGGCTTTGACTTGGGGGCATGCGAGGATTCCCCCTTTGATAGAATTCCACTCTGCAGAGCATCTTCGATGGCCAAGCCAGAGTCGAAGAAGGTTTCAAAGTTAGCAGAGGCCTGAGCTAGAACCAGGTGCCTAGCATAGTCCGGTTGAAGATTGCGGGAAATGATACGGAGCTGGTCCTTCTCACTCGGGCGATCGGTCATCTGCGCAGCTTTAGCTCTTCACCTTTTGACGAAGTCTGCAAAGGACTCCTTAGCCTCCATCTTGGTGGATTCAAGTTCCCGGGTAGTCATTTTCAGCTGGGAGTTGTAATTGTACTGCGAAATAAACGCAGTCCCAATGTCCTCCCAAGTCCTCCTTTTGGCAATGTCGAGTGACAAAAACCAATGGAAAGCAGGGCCCGAAAGGGTCTGAGGAAAGAGCTGTGACATGGCCTCTGGCTCAACAGAAAGAAGTTTCATGGCGGCGTGGTAGCTGTAGAGATGAGTCCTGGGGTCGCCGCTCCCATCGAACTTAACCAAGTCCGGCATTTTGAACTTTTCAGGAAGCTTGGCGTTGGGATACAGGCAAAGGCGATCCAGATCGATCCCTCCGGCACTGATCTTTTCTGTCTTGGCAATGGATTCCTCCAGTTTGGCCATCTTGGCCATGAGTGCGACCATCTCTAGATTCTGAGCTGGTTTTTCTTGATTCGGAGGCAGTCTACCGCCTGCAAGATTTGCAGCGGGCCTGCGGCCTTCCCTCGGGTTCATCACTATAAGACGTCCTGCGTGAAGCGGATCTGGAACCAAGACGGGCTGCTCCTGGTCAGACTCATCGTCCTCACCTTCTTCCTCGAGAGGGGGCGGAAGGCGAGTGTGGATGAGGTCGTTCAGGCGAGCAATGTTAGTGTCGGTCTGAGCTGCCCTCTGTTGCATAGCGGTGATGCTGTCCTGAAGGTTCATGAGCATGGTCTCCAGGGTAAGGGGTTCTGGTTGTGGCCGTTCCATCGTGACGGGTGGTTCAGAGCTACTTGATACGGATACCGGGGTAGTCGGACGCCCTTCCTGTAAAACCGGTGGTGAAACTGACTGAGAACCTGACTGAGACTCTGAGTGCTGTGCTGCCGGAGGTGAGCGCAGAGAGTCTTCCGTGATGACTGACTGGGACCGTAACCTGACAAGCCTTTGAACCGGACTCAGATGCAGACGTTCCCAAGCGGGTTTGGTAACTGGCCTCGATACTTTCCTCGGCGGTGCAATTATTCAGATCTTTGCTTGCAAGGCAAAAGGAGGCTTAATAAGGGTTCTGCAGTAACTTTAATCTAAATAAAAGACTAAAGCGGATGCAGCCAACGCCGAGAGTGTCACCCTAGACTCTAGAACCAGAAGACAAGTCTGTCTTACGACGCTTTGGACACTGCTTTAGGCCCTCCGAATTCTTTTCGAAGATGTATCCTTGTGGAACGAGCGGTCCTAAAGGATGTCAAAAGGATTCTAAACCTTTGTCCGTTCCGATGTTCGGGGTTTCAAGTTTTTGGAGCCAGAACAACTCGGCATGAATATCATGATGCCATAACCAGATTGGCGTGAGCAGCGCTGTGCCATTAGTCGGGCGGTGTAAGTGACGAGTCACTTGTTACCTTTTGGTGTAAGCATCATGGTATTTTACTCCGTGGTTCCTCGTTTTTTGTTTCAAACCCTAAACAGGTACACGGGCAAAGACGTAGAAAAGCTCCTGATTTCCTAAAGTCCCATCGTAAAAGGACTTTAAAAGATGATAACGCGCATCACTGAGATGCACGACTCCTCATCGGGCCGCGATAGTGTCCTACTAAGCCTGAAGACAGACTCGGAACAGATTGAGAACCTAGGAGCCAACCTAAACATGCTTCTACGCTGAACGAGAATGTATGTACAGTTCATGCGATAAGGAAAGCAGTAACACGTAGGCATTTACGGGGTTAGATGCAAATAGATCTTAACCTGTGGGTACCTGTCCTAGTTTGGAGAGTTCTAATGCTCTGTATATGCAAAAGGCCGGTTTTGGTTCGTAACAGGTTCCTTGGACTAGGGCCACAGATATACCTCCCGTTACCCGCGTTTTTCGCAGAATAACAGTCGAACGGTAGCATGACCCATCATCGTCGAAGGTTGTCGGTCATTCGGGGTCCCCGGGCTCCGATAAACCGTGCCGGATTGCCAAAACGATCCAACGAGGCTTATCCCACATCGATGCAAATGAGATGCTAAAATTTGGTTAAAAGAAGAAGAATCACAGAGTCGTAAAAATGCCTTTTCAAATTTGGCTCACTTTATTTAGTCCATCTTTAGAAAAAACTACGCAAGCGAACAATCGAAAAAGCCCCAGATTAGAATGGCCGGACACGAGGTTCTGTTAAATCACCGTTCCAACCTTCGGCAGCGCGAAGCTCACCGTTTTGACAGGCTTTTAAGGGATTGTTCCCAAGCATATTAAATCCTAAGTATGAATTAATATTGGTTCGATTTATCCCCAGTAGAGTCGCCACTGTGGGCAGCATGCCCTTCGGAGGGGAAAAGGATTTCGTTCCTTCCCCTGCCGTTTGCGGCCCTTTTTCTTGAAAAATCGAGGGAGCGCGAGTGCCGGTGGCAAGCGCTCAAAAATATAGAGTTGCCACTTGAGTTTTGAAGGTCCGACACTCAAGGAACCGTATTTCGAAGCACCTGCCGCGCTATTTGATTTGAAAAAGTGAAGGAAACCAGTCCGTCATAACCATATCTGGGTTCGGGAGCCAGGTTACGAGAGGGGAAGGGTTTTATGGCACCCCTCTCGCCCAATCCGGAGATCGGTCTCTACTTAGGCATTTTTATGAAAACCTTTGTGATTCTTCCTCTTTTAATTAATTTTAGCCAATTAGGGCGGGGGAACAGTTAATCGGGGATTAAAAACTGTAACAGTTTGCAGGATGTGATCAAATGATAGCATAGATGGATAGCATGATGAATAATAAATGGAATGAACTTGAAACAGCGAACAGATGCCAAAACCAGGCTCGGGGCAGATTTGCCCTGCACGATGACCGAATTGCATGCATGAAAAGATCTGTATGCAAGTCAACCATCGCGCGAGACACACTGACTCTCGCGCGAGTTTTGTCACCTCACCACAGTCCCAAAATCATCCCCTTCTGGGCTCTGGAAGGACCAGTGCACACCCAGGAAGCAAACCAAGCAGTTTATTGAAAGACTGTAAAATATTAATTATTACACAATACTCCAAGCAGGAGCCAAATGAATTGAAACACAACCCCTAAATAGTGGGGGTATCAAAATAGAGACCAAGGGCCTAGTTACCCATGCAAGGGCTATTCATGGAAATCACAAAACTGTCGCGCGACAGAGACTGAGTCTCGCGCGACATTCCGGACTGGACTTCCAGGAATTGCTTTGCATGCTTGGGGTCCTGAGACAGATTCAGGGGATCCCAAGGGCATTCCAAACTATTTAGAGCAAATAAACTAGCTACTGTATTTTGTTTTTGCTTGCATAACAGTGATCTAAAAATCAAAATGAAATACAATAGGCATGAACATATTGCAGAACAGAAAAGGGCTAGCCTCCCTTCCCCACGAGGTCCATTCTCTTGCTGACACGAGTGTCGCGCGAGCATAGGGGACCGTCGCGCGAGGGTGTAGCTGCCACGAATTCTTGTAACTTTGCTGGCTTTAGGACCAGGACATGGTATTGATTACCAGCCTTGGTCCTGTCAGCCCCCCTCAGGGATCAAAACAGAAACAGGTTAAACATTATACCTTTGCTTGGAAAGGGTTTGGGAATGGATTGATTTGATTGGAATGGCCTTGCTATCAAGTGTGCATGAACACACTAAGTTCAGAAGATTAGGAGGTGGTTTGGGGGTTAATGACTTTGTGCTAGCTAGTGTTTGCCTTGCAAAATGACTTAGTGAATTTCTTAGTCAATTTTTGGAACCCTTAACATGAAAGATGAAGGGGGGTATTTATAGGAGGAGTGTAAGGGCTAGTTAGGGGCCAAACAAGGCCTTGGGACCAGCCAACAAGGCTGGTCACAACTTGGTTGTGAGGCTAGCCAACAAGGTGGGTGGTTGGTTGGGAGGATTGTATGGGCTACAAACTGCCAGAACCCTGTTCAGCTGAGGAAAACGGGGTTCCAGCCCATGGGGACCCATGTGCCAAGCAATCATCACAAGTCCAGCTGGATTCTGTGATAGGGACAGAAGGGAACCATCACGCGAGGGTTCAGAAGTATCGCGCGAGGGTCACCAGTCAACAGTTTGACTTTGACTACACCTGGCAAGCTAAGTGTCGCACGAGGGACACAAAGGCTCGCGCCAGGGTCAACTCTGGCTCTAGGGTTTGACTGAGGATTCTGAAAGGTTCAAAAGGTTTCAAGCAGGGCTCTAAGCGCTCCAAGCCTAATCCATTCCCAATCCAAGCTCTGTTTGATCCGATTTCATCATCGGGGAAACAAGAAAATCGTAAAACGAAGTAAAACGATTGGGAGACCCAGATTGGGGTGTCTACAGAGATCTACTTCTTCGATGTCTAAAGTAGACTTGGAGAATGCTCAGATCAGAGACTAGGCGGGTTTGCTTCTTTAGGCAGGTGACTGTATGGAGTACTGCCATTTTTCCTTGGTTCTGCCTGCTGTTCCTTCAGTTGCTCCTGTTTGGCCACGGGCCCTTTTCTTTGTCTCCTTCCACTCTGATTATGGAGAAGAGGAGCGCTTGGTGCTTGCCCCTTGTTTTGTAATCTTTTCCTTGTACCTTGAGGCTGAATGAGCACCAGCTGTCAGTGGGGAGGATAGCCAGCAATCTCCTTCTTCATCTCAGAGATCGTCTCGAAGACGCCGCCACGACCAGCTTTAGGATTTTATTTTTCCTTCCTGTTCATGGTTAGCAAAGAAAGAAGCAGAAACTGTATTTGTATAGTGAAAGCAACCACAGTGATGATTTTGTAGGCAAGCTTTTGTTCATGAAATGAGAAAATGCTTTTTATGCCCCTAGATGTCTTGAGTTTGCATGCGATAGTCAGAACATGGCTTTTTGAACAAGTATTTGCTGATAGATAGTAATTTGTGTGAAAATGAAATACTAGCCAAAGAATTGATTGTTCGATATTGTGGCCGATGTATCAATTCTTCGACTGTTACTTTGATTTTCCAAGGGTAAATTTTGCTTTGGCCAAGTGGCATCCCCTTTTCTCTTCGTTCTTATGCTTGGTTTTGATTTTTGCCTTTTGCTTTTGCCATATTCCATAGTCTGATTGCCAAATTCAAGAGCTTTTGAGGTATCCTGTTTATTGTGTCAATGACCTTTAGGTTAAAAAGGGATGAACTATAATTCTTGTGTCTATTGTTGTTGTCAATTCCTCGAGAAAAGCATACTCATCTTTTGCGAGCTCAATATGCAGGGTTAGCTATGCCTATCATTGAGCACAAATCTTTTGATGTTTTTCCTTCTCTCTAAATGTTCGGGTCGCATCTCGATGTGAGATTGCCTACGTATCCCAATCAGGGAATCAGGCCTTTCACGTAGTTCCGAGATCATCACCTTTGAGGTTGGGTTTCCACTCTTGGTTTTTCTTCTTTTATGCTCTAAATTTTGCCTAGGTTACCTGATGGAGGTTGAGTTCCTAGCGAGCTTTTCTTTGAATGCCTCAACTTTTGCCTAGGCTACGATCTTGCATTGATCTCGTCCTAGCAGGCTTTGCTCTTACTTTTGCTTGGGTTCCTTGGGCCACCCAACGAGCGTTTCTTTCAAGAGGGTCTCTGTGTTTTTGGAGAGGAATTTGATAGAGATATTTTTCTAAATATCTCTTGTGTTTGTACCTTCATAATGGGCGAGCTAACCCTAAGTGTTCTCGCAGAGATAGTGTCTTCTTTCTAAGTTTTGACAAAAATCTAGTTTCTTAAGCAACTAAAGTTCATCCCTCCCTTCCCTTTTGTCAGAGACTCAAAGAACTTGATTCCTTGAAATTTCCTTTGTTTGGCAAAGAGACTATAGTGTTTGGCAATTGCAATTTAGGAAGTAAATCATTGAATAAGCATAGTCTAGAGGATGAAACAGGAATTCACTTATCAGAAATAAAATCCCCAAGCAGGGGCTCAAAACATGTTTTAGTTTGATAAAAGCGATGTTTAATGTTCTTTGCCATGTTGTGACTTCTTAGCTACTGTAGCATTTTGAGGTCGTTTTCAAAACCTTTGCCTTTCGCAACTTTATACTATTTTCCACCCTCTTCTTTGCCAAACAAGGCCTTTGAACTGGATCCATCTTCACTGCTTGCACGGTGACTACCTCTTTGAGACATGAGTAGTCCCCAAATGGAAATGTCAGTCTGGTTTTCATCACCTCTTTTTCCTCCTCATTGATTATGCAGACATAAGAGAGATTAGTTACTTCCACTTGGCCGAATGGTGACGTTAAGGAGATTCCATCGAGTGGATCATCGTGTTCTCCTTCCGTTTCATCAAAGTCACTTTCCCCTTCGCTTGTTCTTCTTCGTTACTTTTGTCAGACATGTCGGGATCGATCACTTCCGATTGATCGGACTCATTGTTTTCTTCCTTCTCCATCATGAAACATTCATCCTCCTCTGGGAAGGTAAAGGTTGGCTTGGCTTGGTTGTTTTGGACAATGTATTGGCCAGGATTGTATGTGGGGTTGTTTATGAGATCGATGTTTCGAGGTGGTGGTTCAGCATTGTGAGTAGGAAGTGAACTGGCTTGCACATCAGGTTTTGGAAGTTTAACAGTTCGGCTATCAATGAGATCTTCAATGTCATGGCGGAGACGCATGCAGTTATCTGTTTCATGCTTAGGGTGTTGGTGGTAGGCGCACTGTTTGTTAGGATCATGGTTTGGGCCATAGGGTGGTTGAGGAAGTGGTTTGTTTAAAGGTTTGAGATGCCCCTAACGGCTCAGAATGGCTAAGGCTTGAGATGAGGTCATATAGAGAGGGTCAAAGTTGCGACGGGGGCGATTTGAGCTTCGGAATGAGCTAATTTGAAAAGGGTCTTGTGGTAAGGTTGCGTTAAGGGTGTTGACGGAGACAGGAGATGTACGGGTTGGGAAGGTTTTCTTGGGTGGAGGAGTTCTTTCCTAATGAGGCCTAGCTTGATCCCCTCTTCAATCTGCAGCCCAGTAGCATGCAGGCGCTTGAAATCAGTGATAGCCTGAGTGTAAATGTGTGTGAGGTACTTGGGCTGCAAATTCTTGACAACTATTCTCACTTGATTTTCCTCAGAGGGGTGGTTCTTCATCTTGGCGGCTTTTTCTCTCCTTCTAGCCACAAAGGTTGCAAAGTCTTTGTTTGACTCCTGCTTAATCATTTCCAAATCTCGAGTTGTTAACTCAATTTGGACGTTGTATGCATATTGCTTGACAAAAACATTGGCAATCTCTGGCCAAGTATGATAGTGCACGAACTCCAAAGTGAGAAACCAATCGAGAGCGCTTCCAATAAGAGTCCTTTGAATAACTGAGCAATGAGCTCATCATTCAAGCCCATTGGCTTCAGGGTGTTGATGACATGGCGGACATGGCTAGTGGGATTGCCAGCTCCATTGAACTTCTCAGGCAGTTGAGAATCCGGAAAAAGGCAGAGTCTTTCAAAATCCAGAATTTGGTCCCCTTGTGAAGGGGCCAGAGCGTGTTTGATTTCTTTGACTTGCTTGGCCAATTCGGGACTTTCAGCCAACACCATTTTATGAGGATTCTCATCTTCCACCGATTTCTCTTCGTCCTCAGCATCTCTTGCTGCTTTCTCTGCTAGTAAGGTAGCGACTTTGAGCTTGGTGATCAGCAATGATGGCATCTGCCATGAGAGAGGATTACTTGATGAAGCTTAGGTTTTGGTAGATGATTGAGTTTGTTGAGGAGATGACCGCGAAGTTCCTGAAAGTGATTGGGACCGTTGCAGTGCAGGTGTTTTGGCCGGTGAGGGTGACAGATGGGACGGCTGCAAAGACCTCTGTTTGGCGTGATTTCGGGTGTTGTAAGAGTATAAAATTGGCTGTGGTTGCTTCTTTGTTTTACTTATTGTGTCTGCTTTGAAAAGTAGAGTACCTGTAAGTCAGTACTTGGCTTGTGTAGGTTTAGGATTTGGGCCGAAAATCCCAACCCTTCTGCACAGAAAAAGTTATTTACAAAAACAGATGATACAAGATGTGAGGAAGAACTTTTACAGTAAAATGCAAGTAGGTTCCTAGCCTGTAGGTTCCTGTCTTAGTTTGACAAGTTCTATGGCTTTCTAATACATGCAAGGTTTAGGTAGTCTCAAGGTACTCCGTTGTCAAAGGGCACCAGTCCTCCCATCAGCCCATTATAGGCGGTGATTGGGTGATTTCCTTTTTGATATACCACTAGGTACGAGTGACTGTGGAGTTTGCTGGAACCCCTAACATGGCCCGTGTCATGCCGGGATATCAGGTGAACTCAACGGGGTTGCCCACTCGATGCATATGATAAATGAATTAAATAAGGCATGTGTTAGTCTTATGTTGAACTTTCTAGTTACGGCTCTCAAAGTCCCCAGCAGAGTCGCCAAAAACTGTAGACACCTCCCAAACAGGGCATCGCCATACAGATTGATCGTTTATTTGCTCGTTTGGTTGCTTGCTTCATAAACCGAGATCGTGGACATTCCCATGGCTAGGACCATCGCCACACGATAGCAGTCATCATCAAAACAGAGTCGCCACCCAGTTTATTAAAACTAGGAAAATAGATAGAGATTCTGGGCACGGGAGCCAAAAGTACAGTAAGGGGAAGGTGTTAGGCACCCCTCTCTGCCCAGTCGTGAGACTCTCTGCCCAGTCGTGAGACTGGCCCATAGTTATTCAACATAAGACATGTACATGCTTTATTCAATTCTAACAAATTAATAGTTTGTTTATTAGCCTTTAAGAAGTTAATGGTGAGCTGAGACGATAAGTGAATCATGCGTAGGAAAGCAGAAAACAAAACAAGGTTGTCCCAGGGAATGGATCCTGCGGCCGGTGAATGGATTTCACGGCCGAGGGATCCTCCTGGTTTGATAAACCGGCCGAGGGATCGAAGCCCCGGTCGATGTTCTTCCTCACACCAAACTTTACGATTAACAGGTAATCAGAAAGCTATGATTTAAGCATGAAAACGATAAATAAAACAAACCGGAGGCCGTTGGGCCTTACCACCTTGATCCCTCAATTGCTTGATTGCTTCGGATTGGTGGTGATTGACTGATTGCCTCTCGAAAGACCCTAGGGTTAGGGTTTGAATTCCAAGGTTCGATCGTCAGATTAGCGGCTGCCTTCGGGAGTTTAGGGCATTTGAAGAGAAGGTTTGAGAGAGTGTTTCTGCAGAGTTTCATGACTGATGGGGGTGTGTTGTGTTGTTAATTTCAGAACCCAAAGGCTCCTTTATATAGGCATAGGGATGACACACTCCGGCCAATCAAAATGCACGATCAAAATTAGAGTTAGAGTGTGATTCTAACTCTTCATGGCAATCCTCTAACGTAGCCCGAACGCATCGGAATTTGGCTGCTAGGGATTTGTGATCGGATCAAACGTATGACAGAACGTTTTAGAATTTGGAAAAAGGATGATCTGGCGGCCGTAGAAAGGATCTGGCGGCCGAGGAATGGTTCTTGCGGCCGAAGGATAGATCTTACGGCCGAGGGATTGATCTCTCAGGGAGATTTTCAAGCAACAGGTTGCTCGGTTGAGGAAATGATGTCAAGGCCGTGAGATTCGATGTTACGGCCGATAGATGGATTCTCGTAGCTTCTGTATTTTCTATCTGAAAGGCTATATGGCTCTGGATTGGGTCCTCTAAGTGGCTCAAAGTTTTTACCAAAAGTCCTAAGGTTCGCAAGAAGGCAAGCAGCAATCAATGGATCCATTTCATCATCAGGATGGTCCTCAAGGTGGGACTTGAAATAATCGTTAGGCCAAATTGGGGTGTCTACAAAAACCTAGGACAACAAGGATACTTGGGCAGCAAGCATCTGGGAATCTATAAATATGAGGTAAACCTAGAGGTAAAGGGTACGCAATACATTGCATAATTCACTTCCTACTTATAATTAGGGTTTACTACTAGTACATGATACTAACTTAGGCATCGGAGGGCCTTTGCCACGAGAGGCAAAGGGGCGCTCACCTTTTGTTTGTTTTCCAGGTTCAAGTTCTGGCGACGCGTTAGGGTTCTGGTGGGAAATCACGAGTAGCCGTTGCGATCCTGTGTCGCTCAAAGTCCCCTTTCGTTTTTCTGCACTTACAGTATTGAAATGCAATAATGGAAGCTAAGTCTTACCGGAACAGTCACTGGAGTGGGCTCAACTCTGACTGGCATAAGGTGTATCTCCGCTGGATTCCTTTGGTGATCTACCACAGGGATCTTCCACAGCAACTCAGGAGGTCCGCCTACGACAGGACTACTCAGGCTTCGCCTCGCACGGCCCTCACCTCCTCTCTGTCTCTCTCCAGCAGCTCTCCTCTCCTCAGCAGCCCCATGGGCCTGGCTCCTCACCTCTCTGAAGCCTCGAATCCTCAGTGGACCCGCCAGGTGGTCTCTCTGGTAAGCAGCATAGTCCCTTTCAGGACGCAGGTAGCGCGTCAACTCAGCATCCAGCTGCGTGAACCTCTCAGCTCAGCCCACGTGTACTCGCCTGTGTGCGAAGCCCAGGGTGGAATTGGCCCTGGCACCTAGAACTCAAGGTAACCAAGTGACTGGCGACACACTCGATCCCCTAAGTACCATTGCCAGCCTAAGGCCGACTCCAGCAACGCCCTGGTAAAGTACTCAGGCTCTGGCCCTGCTGCTCTCCAGGGATTCTTGTTGATCTGCAGAGAAGACAAGCAGACAATGCACACAATTGATCAACGATAGCATTAAATCAAAGAAAGGAATGCATGTCTAATTGTTGCGATTTGCCATATACCTGTGAAGCCCTAAGCTCGTCCAAGTACAGCCTAAAGGCATTGAGGTCACCTCTCCCTTCCTTGGTCCCCATATTTGCTTTGCTACATATCAGCGCGCGGGGGAGGCTGCTCAAGTCTGGATGCTTGCATTTTGGCGGATACATCCGCAGCACTTTATAAGCCCAAAGCTGTGCAAAGTTCAAACATGCATAAGTATTAGTAACAGGAGATACAATGTTCTAAATTAAGCAGTCAAATGAGCTAAGCAATCAAATGAACAACTGTAATCAAAATTATGCTTTGTTCTAGTTAGAGTTATACGTCCCAGACCATCCAATACCCAGCGGTGCTCTGTCCCGTCCTAGATGAGTCACCCAAGAAGCTGTAGGCTGCACCAAGTGCTGCTCCGCCCCAGTCAAAACGTGAGGCCGTCCTCAGGTCCCTCAACGCTAGCAAGTACGACAGGTGCACCTTACTCCGTCTGTTTGGGTACAAGGTGGCGCCGAAGAGGTACAACAGGTATGCCCTGGCCATTTGCTCTGCCTCCCGCTCTGTCGTCACCTCCTTCTTCAAATACCCCGTGAACTGGTCATACCTTGCCATCCCCTCCTCAATCTTCGGTATCTCTCCCAGAAACCACTCAAGAGCCGCCCTATCCTCCTGAATCCCCGAGTCAAACAGGATAGGCTCTCCTCCGACCCTCAGCCCGGTGATCGCCGCAAAGTCTGTGGGTGTCACCGTCAACTCTCCAGGAGGCAAGTGGAAGGTGTTGGTAGTATCCCTCCACCTTTTTGCAAGTGCAACTGTAACAGCATGGTCATTTCTGACCGGGGACAGCGTCCGTATGAACTCCCCAAAGCCAGCCTCATCCACTAACCGCCTAACCCTCTCCGGCAAAGCCTCGAACAGCTCTAGGGACCTACAAGCGCCCCCAAAGCCGCGGATATCCCTTTGTTTCGCTCTTGCTTGTTCAAACACAAAGACAAACAGCAGGGGAAATTGTCAGTATACAGAGTTTTCATTTTCAAGTTCTAGGTAATCAATGCAGTCTACGACAGATGGTTGGTTCAAGTTATTTCATGCAGGATGTACGTTACAAATAGTATATCGACATGACTTATTTCCACTCGGGAGTATCGTATGCAGTTCTAAAGTTCAAGTACTTTCAAGCAAATATCAAATTGAACTACAGAGGGGGTTTTCTGAGAATATACCTCCATCCAGGTGTTTGCAATATGAGTCCTGGGGTCCCTCAACACGAGCTCGGCATCGTAATCCTTTTGTTGTGGCACGTAAGCCACAAAACCCGACGGCACAAACAGGTGTGGCGTAGGAGGTATGTACTCCTCCGCTGAAAAGACAGGGCGTCTCATGGCCCTCACCTCCGCCACTGCAGTCACCCTGGGCCCCTGCGCCTCTGCTCCGGCCCTCTCTTCGGCCTCCACATCCCTCAAGGGCTCTTCGCTCTCTTTTCTCTCCGTCTCAGCTCTCTCCGCTACCTCCGAGGCCGCTATTGCCCTAGCCCGTTCCTCCTTGACCTCCAAAACCGCGACTCCAATCGCGGGGTTCTCCTCGAGAAGTCTTGCCAAAGCCTCGTCGCTCAGGTACTCGGCAACGTCGTGTTTTGTGATCGGCCAATGGCTCGACGACGTCACTACTAGCCGAAAGAGCACATCCTCCTCCCGATACACAAACGGGGTCTCCGTGGCCTCTTCCTCCTCCGTCACAGGCCCCTTGCCTTTTACTGAGTCCCTCGGAAGGGACCCGATTGGCTCAATATCGTTGCCACCAGTGCCACTGCCTCCGGCGTCTCTAAGACCGCCACCAGTAATCACTGAGCCTTCCACAGCCATGCTCGGGTCCAATGGCTGAACAACAAGCCCCACGGCCCCGGCCTTCTCTGTCGCGCGAGGCTCCGCCTCTGTCACGTGATGCTCGTCTCAGCCACCTACCTCCTACTCGCGGCCCTGTGCATCATTTCCTCCGCCTATAACCGTTGCACCAGCCAATGCGACAGCCTCCACTGGCTGTTGATCCCCTGTTTTCAACACCCATGGGCCCTCCTCAGTCCTCTGGTTGATCAACAACGACCTCGCCTCCACCTCCTCCATTGCCGTGATCCGCCATGGGTGTGAATTTGTGCGTGGTTTTGTTGGTTTTGTGGAGAAATCAAGGATTTGGGAGAGATTTGAGGGAGAGGATGAGAGTTGAGAGGGTTTTAGAATTTGAAACCGACTGGGAACTATTTTTTGTAACGTCCTCGCAACGTTTAAAGGCGTGGAACAGTCTTGGGCCGGGTCTGGGCCTGTTCCAGGTCCAGACCTTGACAGGCCTCCCTCGTGCGAGGGAGGCACTCTGTCGCGCGACGGTTAGTTTGGGCCTCAGACCCAATCCAGCTTCTAGGCCTGGCCCAATCTCATTTATCACTTATTTTTTGCCTATGAGTTCTTTTATGATCTTATGGCAAATTTGGGGGTCATATCGAAGTTAATACTCTCAACCTGGAGCATTTTTATATCCCCAGCAGTGGTCCGCCCGTGCACACATCCGTCCAATTTCAATTCAGCGACGATCAATCCATCCAAATTCAAGTCAGCGACGATCAATGCGTCTAATTTCAAAATCAGCGACGATCAATGCGTCTAATTTCAAAATCAGCGACGATCAATCCGTCCAAATTCAAGTCAGCAACGATCAATCAGTCCAATTTCAAAATCAGCGACGATCAATCCGTCCAATTTCAAAATCAGCGACGATCAATCCGTCCAATTTCAAAATCAGCGACGATCTATCCGTCCAATTTCAACTCAGCGACGATCAATCCGTCCAGTCTTCCAAACCCCCTCCTTTGGTGCACGGTATTTTTATATACTTGTCTGCATTTTCCTTTCAATCGGCTTTTGGGCGGATTCGATGGGTGTCTAGAAATCTTTGACGTTACCCGTACCAGTCAATGGTGCTCCGCGTGCCGTCAAAGAGGGACTACTGTAGACACCCCAATCTGGGTCTCCCAATTGTTTTTACTTTATTTTTCGGTTTCTTGTTTCCCCAATGATGAATTGGATCAAAAACAGTCTTGAGTATGGAAAGGATTGAACTTGGAATGAGTGGAACCCTTTTTACCCCCCTTCTATCCCTAAAACCCTAAAGTCAAAACCCTAGCCAAGGTTTGACTATCGCGCGATGCTATGGTTCACTCGCGCATGGGTGAGGTTGCCAGGCGTTGGTCAAAGTAACATTTGACCATCGTGCAACTATAATCTCACTCGCGCGATAAACCCACTTTGTCGCGCGATGGTAAATGCCTGTCGCTTTCACCTTTTTCCAGCTGGATTTTTGTGATCATCAGGTGGCCTGTGGGGCTGGAACCCCGTTTTCATCGACAGAATAGTGTTCTTCAGGTTGCATGGGTTGCTCTACCCACACAACCACTCCCTCACCTTGTTGGACACTTCCTCCAACAAGTAAGGTTGGCTAGCCTTGTTGGCTGGTTGTTTGGCCTAGTTTGCCACCAACCTTATATCTCCCAACCTCCTATAAATACCCCCCTTACTCTTTCAAGTAAAAGGTTACAAACAATCAAGAAAAATAGGCACACAAACCCTAATACTCTTGATCTTCCTTAATCCTTGCCACTTCCATACACTCATTTTGCAAGCTACACCACCTTGTTCAATCCATTTCAAAACCATTCAAGCAAAGGTATAAACTTTTACCTATTTCCTGTTTGATCCCTGAGGGGAGCTAGCAGGGCCAAGGCTGGTAATCAATACCAGTTCTGGCCCTAAAGTCAGCAGGGTTACAAGAAGCTGTGAACAAGCACTCCCATGCGCGATGGACCCACTCCCGCGTGCGACAGTCATGTCTGCACGTGATTGGTCCACGTGGGGATGGGATGCTAGTCATTTCTTATATTTATTATGTTTATGGTCATTGAGAAGCATATTTTGTATTAAGTCACTGTGTTGCATGCTAAAATCCATAGATTAGTTTAGATTGCTAATTTATTTGGTTTGGAATGCCCCTGGGTTGCTTCTGAACATGTCTCAGAGCCCAGGCATGCAAGAGCAATTCCTGGAAATCCAGTCATGACCCTCACGCACGTATCTCACTGTGTCACGCGATGGTCACTCTGTTTCCAGAGGTTGCCTTTGCATGGGCAACTAGGCCCTTGGCCTTTGTTTTAAATACCCCCATTGTTTAGGGGTTGCAAGTTAATTTTAATCATTCTGTTTGTAATAATCATTTACTTTCAGTACATATAAACTGCTTGGTTTGCCCCCTGGGTGAGCACTGGTCCTTCTAGAGCCCAGAAGGGGATGAAATTTAACCTGTGGTGAATCATCAACGCTCGCGCGCTGGAGTGGGTGTGTCACGTGACGGTCAGCTTGCATGCACGTAGATCCATGCATGCAAGTTGGCTGTTGTGCTCATCAAGCTCACTCCATGTGAAGTTTTGATTTTCTGATCAGAGGGTTGGGTTTTATCCCATTTATTTTCTGAACATTTCATCCATCCATGCTATGTTGATCACATCTTGCAAATCGTGTTATAGTTTAATCCCCAATTAACTGTTCCCCTGCCCTAATTGGCTAAAAATCGATTAATAAAAGAAGAATCAAAAGTTTACACAAAATGCCTAAGTAGAGATCGATCTTCGGATTGGGCGAGAGGGGTGCCTTAAAACCCTTCCCCTCTCGTAACCTAGCTCCCGAACCCAGATATGGTTATAACGGACTGGTGACTTCACTTTTTCAAATCAAATAGCGCGGCAGGTGCTTCGAAATACGGTTCCTTGGGTGTCGGACCTTCAAACCCGAGTGGCAACTCTGTATTCCGAGCGCTTGCTTCTCCGCTTGAACTCCCTCGATCCGAGGGCCTTGCTTTGGAAAGGAACGAAATCCTTTTTAAGGGCATGCTGCCCACAAAACCGTGTAGGCTTTGCTGGTTTAGTGTTGGCAGAGACTTTGATGGATCTAGATTCAGTAAAGGGTAATCCTAAAGCCCAGTTCTCAGGTAGTCCTTTGTTGCTACAGGTTCACTCTTTACTTGTTTATTGCCAAGTTATTTTTCCACTCATCACTCTTTTGTTTTGACTTACGTGTTCTCACAACTCGCAATTTTCCCTGGTTTTCCATAGGTATGGCTTTATGAAAAGCTTAGGGTATGGGATGCGCCAGAGCAGCTTCCCTATAGTTCAAGCCACTGCACGGAGCGTCGTGTGACCAGACAATTTCCAACTGAGGCTGCTTGAAAAACATGGATGGAGACTCGCAAGGGCGATCGGATTCAATGGGTTTGCCCCCGGTATGGTGTTGAGAGCATGACTGCAAGTACCATGAACCATTTTGGCATTGCAATGATTGGTATTACTCAGGTTACCTTCTACTTTCCTGCCCACTTTCAAAGACAGTTTGGGGCTGAACAAGTCAAAGTCTTGGGTGACCCTGAGTATGCTGTTTCCAAAGTTCACGATGCCAGCTTTCGTCGCAATATGCTTCTTTTTTTGCCAAACCAAGCGATGCAAGAGGTTGCTGGGAACTCTGCTGACAAGCTATTGGGTTCATATAAGCGTTGGTTGGAGAAAAACCTTTTGAAGGACAAAAGTGCGAAAAGAAAGAAGACCTAGAGATTGACAAATTGCTTATGCTTTTCAAAAGATGTTCTTTGTTTGATTCTAGCTTTCATAGATTTGAGAATTGTTTGAGCTTGCTTTTCCTCTTTCTTTGGAAGTAATAAGACATTTGGTTGATTTATTAAAATGTCTTTGCCATGGTTTTGATAGTATGCTTAGGATAGACCTAGAAATCTGGAAGTGATAGTGATAACAGTGGCCGAACCTCAATCTAGAGATTGCCTATGTATCCCATAGAGGGAATCAGGCCATAAACGTAGTTCAAGACTTGTTTTTGGTTTTAGCTAGGGCTCACTCGGGTATTTTCCTCTCCTTTTGTGCTCTTGATTTTGCCTAAACCACCCTTGCGGGTTTTCGACCTATCAGGCTGCTCTAATTTTTGGTTGAGTCGCCCACCCTTGTGGTTTTCGACCCAACGAGCATCTCTCAGGGGTAGTACTTCCTCAGCTTGTCGATATTGACTGGTGTTGCGAATTCCATTCCATCCAGGTCTGCAATATAAGCTACTCCTCCAGACAGTATGAGTTTGATAAGGTAGGGGCCTCCCAGTTCTGTCTAAACTTGCCTCTCGGGTCTTGAAACGTGATGATGGATTGCTTTGAGCACCATATCCCCCACCTTGATGTCTCGTGGCTTTACCTTTTTGTTGAAGGCTCGTGCGATGCAGCGTTGATACCCTTGCACATGGTATAACGTTCTTAGCCTTCTTTCGTCTAGCAATGCTAACTCGTCGTAGCGGTTTTGAACCTAGTCTTCTTCTATCATTCCAGTCATAGCTAGAACCCTTAGTGAGGGAAGCTCTAGTTCGATTGGCAAGACAGCTTCCATCCCATAGACCAGGGAATATGGAGTAGCCCCAATTGAAGTCCTTTCAGTTGTTCGAAAACCCCATAGTGCCAGAGGTAGCATTTCTGGCCAGTCTGTGTAAGTGTCAGTAGTCTTCCATAGAATCCTCTTGATGTTCTTGTTTGCAGCCTCAATTGCTCCATTGGTTTGAGGTCGATAAGTGGATGACCGATGATTTTATATTCCAAATTCAATAAAAAGCTTCTTTATTGCTCCCTTGAAGTGTGATCCATTATCGCAAATGAACTCGTGAGGTACGCCATACCGATAGATGATATTGGTGCGGATAAACTTGGCCACATGAGTGGCTTTGAGGGTAGCATAAGAAGCTGCTTCTACCCACTTGGTGAAGTAATCGATAGCCACTAGAATGAGCTGATGCTTGTATTTTCCCTTTGGACTTATACTTCCAATGACGTCTATCCCCTAGGTGGAGAATGGCCAAGGGGATGTAATGCTATATAATTCCGTAGGGGGAATACCCATGCGATCAGCTTGAATTTGGCATTTGAAACATCGGCGGACATAGTCAACGCAGTCGGCCTCCATTGTAGTCCAGTAGTATCCCTGACGCAGGATTTTCTTTGCCATTGTTGCCCCATTCATATGTGGCCCACAGATTCCTTCGTGTATTTCTTCCATTATCTTATGGCTTTCTTCTGTGGTGACGCAAAGTTGATTGGGGCCCAGATACGCTCTTCGATACAAATGCCCCTCCGCAGACTACGAATCGGGCGACAAACTTTCGCAGAGCCATTTTTTCCTTTGAGGTGGCTTCGGAGGGATACTTTCCCTCTTCTAGTAATTATTTCACGTCTTCATACCATGGCTTTCCATCGTCCTCACCTTCTTCAGTGAAGGTACACTCGCATGCTGGTTTGACCTTCTGCTCGATCATGAGAGGCCGCATTGTGAATCCCAGGGGTATCTCGACCATAGAGGCCAGTGTTGCCAGCGCGTCCGCAAACCTATTGCTCACTCGTGGAGTGTGTGTGAAGATGACCAAGTCAAATTGTGGAATCAGGTCTTCCAACACAGAGTGGTATAGCTAGCGTGTCTTCTTTGACCTTCCAGTCTCCTCTTGCTTGGGACACCACCAGGTTTGAATCTCCAATGACTTCCACCCTTTTTGCCCCTAGTTCCAGGGCCGCCTCCATTCCAGCAATGCAAGCTTCGTACTCAGCTTGGTTGTTGGTGACTTCAAACCTTAGTTTATATGACAGGGGGATATGAGAGTTGTTTGGGGAAACTAGTAGTACCCCTATGCCATATCCACATTGGTTTGATGCTCCATCAAAATAAAGCTGCCAGGCGTCGTCTAAAAGACATATGATGTTTTCGTCGAGGAACATGAAGTCTTCTACCTCGGCCTTTGTCACAGGGTGATCTGCCAAGAACTCTACCACAGCCCTTCCTTTCACTGATTTCCTTGTCATGTATTTGAGGTCGAATTCTGCCAGCAGCAATAGCCACCTAGCTAGCTTTCTGATAAGTACTGGCTTCTCGAAAAGATATTTGATTGGGTCTAAACGAGAAACCAGCACTACCGGATGTGCTAATAGGTAGTGCCTTAGTTTCTTTGTGGCCCATACTAGCCCCTAACAGGTTTTCTCGAGGGGAGTTTACCTTGTTTCATAGTCCATCATTTTCTCGCTGAGGTAGTATATGGTGCACTATACTTTGGCGTCGTTTTCTTGTGCTAGCATACATCCCATGGACGTGTCCGTTACTGAGAGATACAGAACCAGTGGTTTCCCAGGGATGGGTGGTGATAATATAGGTGGATTCTGAAGATACTCCTCGATTGCCTCGAATGCTTGCTGACAGTCCTGGCTCTACTCAAAATAAGTACCCTTCTTCAGAAGCTTGAAAAGAGGTTCACAGGTGGCTGTGAATTTGGAAATGAACCTGCTAATGAACTGTACTTTCCCCAGAAAGCTCCTTACTTCCTTTTCTGTCTTTGGTGGTGATATCTCCATGATAGCCTGTATCTTGGAAGGGTCTACTTTGATTCCTCTTTGAGTGATGAGAAATCCTAGCATTTTACCGGCCGTTACCCCAAAAGTACATTTTTGAGGATTAAGATGTAGCTTGTATTGCCTAATCCTCTCAAAGAACTTTTGAAGGGCTTCATAGTGTCCTTCCCTTTCCTTTGATTTGACTATCATATCGTCGACATACACCTCAACTTCTTTGTGCATCATGTCTTGCAGCAGTGTTGTAGCCATCCTTTGGTAAGTGGCTCCAGCGTTCTTCAACCAAATGGCATTACTCGGTAGCAGTAGGTTCCCCATGGCATGGTGAAGGTGGTATTCTCTCTATCTTCGGGAGACATCAGAATCTGATTATACCCAGAAAACCCATCCATGAAAGATAGTAGTGTATGCCCTGCGGTGTTGTCCACTAATTCGTCTATGTGTGGCAATGGAAAGTCATCCTTTGGACTGGCCTTGTTAAGATCTCGGAAATCTACACAGACCCTGATTCCCCCAGTTTTCTTTGGTACTAGAACGATGTTGGCTACCCAGTGTTTTTTACTCGGTGACCATGAGAAAACCAGCGTTGATTTTTTTAGTGACTTCTTCTTTTATCTTTAAGACCCAATCGGGGCACATATGTCTTAGCTTTTGTTTAACAGGTTTTGCATCAGGATGGAGGGGAATTTTGTGCTGAACAATTTCGGGGTCTATTCCAGGCATGTCCTCGTAAGACCAGGCAAAAACATCTTTATATTCTTTTAACAAAAGGATTAGTTTTTCACTTTCTTGAGAAGATAGTGTTGCACCAATTTTAACCAGTTTGGGCTCGTTTTCAGAGCCTATGTTTGCTGTGATTATTTCCTCAGAAAAAGGTTTAGCGTGCTTTTCTTCTTCTCTCTCAATGAATTCTAGAATTTCTTTTGGAATTTCTCCTCAAAATTTGGATTGTTGGAATCCACACAGTTGATCATAGGCAAAGTGAAATACTCTAAATCTTCCTTCTCATTGCTAAAATTGTCAAAAGACATTTCAGAGTCAAATTCAAAATAAATATTTTGCCTTGATGCTTTGACAAGGTTTTCCTCACTAGACTCAGTAGTTTGAAAAGATGAAAAGCTAGACTCGGATTGAGTTGATTCGGAGTCGGAATCGGGATCGGAACTAAGATCAGAATCAACATTTTTCATTTTGTATTTTATAGTGTGTTCCACGGTCCAGTTAGAGTAAGCCCCTTTTTCAGCATCCACAATCAGCTTAGAGCAGTCTTTTTCATCACCAAGGTTAATCATCAACACCTCATTGTCATCTTGATTTGCACTTTCATCACTGCCACCCTGCAAGTCTTGGAGAGCCATTTGGTTTGCTATTGCGGTTATCTCTTCCAATTGAGCTTCAATCTCTGCTTCGCTGCTGTTGTCGACTCTTCGTGTGCCAACAAATCCCTGCCAATTACCAAAGCTATCTGTGATGGGGTGGATCACCCTTATTTCATTGTCGATGACCCCCTCATCAAAGAGTAAGTTTAGTGACATTTCATCAAGTGGAGCATTGTCAGCAGATTCTTCTTCCCTTGCTTCTTCAACTTCAGAGTTGTTGACCTCGTCGATTGGCCAATAGTCATCGGTAGGTGCATAAGGGTCATAGAAATAGATTGGGACCCTGCGAAATCCTTCTTCTTCAATTATGCCTTCTACTTCTTCATCATAGACTGTTCTTGCGAACATGACATGATCGTCTTCAGTGATAATTGCCATAGGCTTTGGCTGATCCACCGGAGTGATGTATTTGGAAGGGTCGAAAATCATGGCAGCAGGGTGGACCGGGCTAGACAGCTTGGTGATAATTTCAAAGTGCGAATCAGACATGAGCAGCGATGCAGTCATTTTTCCTGAAAAATTGTGCTTTAGTTAGATTAGTTTAGCTTACCTCTTTTTGTTTGATCTGAAGATGCTCCTAAGGTTTGACCTGCAAAAGAAGGCTTTACAACATACATATATACAACGGGTGTGAGGAAGAACTTTTTACAATTAAATGCAAGTAGGTTCCTAGCCTGTAGGTTCCTGTCTAAATTTGATAAGTTCTATGGCTCTCAAACACATGTAAGGTTCGAGTGGTTTCAAGGGTGCTCCGTTGTCAAAGGGCACCAGTCCTTTTACCAGCCCATCATAGGCAGTAATTGGGTGGTCCCCTTTTTGATATACCACTAGGTACCAGTGACTGTGGAGTTTGCTAGAACCCCTAACATAGCCCGTGACATGCCGGGATATTAGGTGAACTCAATGAGGTTGCCTACTCAATGCATATGATAAATGAATCAAATAAAGCATGTATTAGTCCTATGTCGAACTTTCTGATTATGGCTCTCAGTTCCCTAGCGGAGTCGCCAAAAACTGTAGACACCTCCCTGAAGCGGGGCATCGCCATACAGATTGATCGTTGCCGTTTGATTGGTTGTTTGCTTCGTAAACCAAAATCATGGACATTCCCATGGCTAGGAATATCACCACACGATAATGGTCATCATAAAAACAGATAGAGATTTTGGGCACGGGAGCCAAAGGTACAATGAGGGGAAGGTGTTAGGCACCCCTCTCTGCCCAGTCGTGAGACTAGTCCATAATCGTTCGACATATGATTAACTCATGCTTTGTTTAATTCTAAACACATAAACAGATTTTAGCCTTTAACAGAATAGGGTGAGCCGAGACGATAAGTAAAACATGCACAAGAAAGCAGAGAAACAAAACAAGTGTTCCAGAGAATGGATCTCTCGGCCGGTGAATGGATGTCACGGCCGAGGGATCCTTCTGGTTTTATGTATCGGCTGAGGGATTGATTCCCCAACCAATGTTCTTCCTCACACCAGACCAGACGATTAGCAGATAATCAAAAAGCTACGATTAAGCATAAGAACAAAAAATAAATTGAACCAGAGGCCCCTGGGCCTCACCACCTTGATCCCTTAATAGCTTGATTGCTTCGGATTGAGGGTGATTGACTGATTGATTCTTAAAACCCTAGGGTTAGGGTTTGAACTTCGGGGTTTGATCATCGGATTAGCGGCTGCCTTCGGAAGGTTAGGGCTTTTGTAGAGGGGATATGAAAGTGTATATTGGCAGAGTTTCGTGGTTGTAGAGAATGAATTGTGTCTAATTTCGGAGCCGAAGGCCCCTTTATATGGGCATGGGGATGACTCACACCATCCAATCAAAATGCACGGTTGGAATTGGAATTGCAATGCAATACAAACTCCTCATGGTGATCTCCAAACGTGGCCTGAACGCATCGGACAAAGGCTGCTAGGGTTTTGTGAACGGATCAAACGATTGACAGAACGTTCTAGAATCTGGAAAATAGACGATCTGGTGGCCGAGCAAAGGATCTGGCGGCCGAAGGAATGATATTGCGGCCGAGGGATAGATCTGGCGGCCAGCTAAACGATCTCTCAGGGAGATTTTCAAGCAACAGGCTTCACGGGTGAAGAAATGATGTTGAGGCCGTGAGATCAATGTCACGGCCGACAGATGAATTCTCCTGGGATACTGTACTTCTGTCTGAAAGGCTATTTGGCTCTGGATTGGGTCCTCTAAGTGGCTAAAAGTTCTTACCGAAAGTCCTAATGTTCACAGGAAGTCAATCAGCAATCATTGTATCCATATCATCATCGGGATGGTCCCCAAGGTGGGACTTGAAATAATCATTAGGCCAAATTGGGGTGTCTACAACTGCCCCCACACACAAACAGTTTTCCTTCCGCTCTTACTCTCCCTGTGTCTTCCGAAAAACTCTCCCTCAATGCCATTATATACACCCACCAACCCATGCATTAATAAACTTATACAAGTTCCCAGCAAGAGAAGCTGGAAGGTCATGATAGCTTGCACTACGGGAGTAAAAACAGAAAATGGAACCATGTGCAAGACATTGACTTTGGTGGAATTCGAACCAACACCATTGGGACTAGAACCATCCCAACACGCTGCTATTTCTAATGTATGTCCCCAAAATGAAATTGATAAATCTGAATAACTCACCATTGATCTTGTAGGGAGGTATTCCCGAACAGGCGCAACTATAGGCCGAACACGTGATATGCGGGGTCCGTGTAACGAGAAAAGTAATGTAAGACGCCGTACAAGATGGAGGACGGCAATCAGAACCAATGATATGAAGAATCGTTAGATCAGATAGTCTGTCCGGCAGCAAGGAACCAAAGACATGAAAAGTTGTTAATTGGTACAGTCTATTCGGCAATGAGGGACCAAAGACATGAGAAGTCGTTGATTGGTACAGTTTGTTTGGCTGAGGTACGTGCCGGACAGATAGAGTCATCTGGAAGAACATAACCTTAAGAGATAAGGCAATGGGAATATTCCAAAAGAAGAACCCAGTATCCGGTCAGGATAAGCAAGAATACAGTCCTGTTATGGAATAAAACCCAGAATAGGAAGAGTCTCTACGAGTTGGGGATCTCGACTGATTGGGCAGGAGGACTCCCGGAAAGGCCAGGTTTCCTGTATGAGACAGAAGACCTTGGCAATAAGGATGCTTGGAAAGCAAGCATGCTCAGATCTATAAATACGAGGTAAACCTAGAGGCAAAAGGTACGCAATAAGTGGCATTCATTCCATACTTTCCTATCGATAATTAGGGTTTCACACTGTACGAGAGACTAACTTAGGCATCGGAGGGCCTTTGCCACGAGAGGCAGAGGTGCGCTCACCCTTTGTCTGTTTTGCTGATTAGGGTTCCGGCGAAGACATTAGGATTCCGATCAAACACCACGTGGATCCATTGCATTCCAGTACTGCTCTAGGTATTATTTGTTTTTTTCCCACCTACAATTGGCACCGTCTGTGGGAAACGAAGGAGTTCTCTTTTGAAATACGACCATGGTGGAAGTAGATCCAGTCACGCCGCTTACTGAAAAGAATCAGGCTGGTGGGGGAGGAGATAAATTCTCACCAGGAGCTCCGAAAAAGCCTACTGGCGGGCACGGAAGGAGGGCGACAAGCAGAGATCGTCCTCTAACCATCCAAGATGACTCCAAGAATAAGGAGGGCAGGACGGCAACAGGCTCCACGAGAAGAAGCAAATCCCACCACAGGGGAGAATCGGTTGCACATTCGAGGAGTGTGCATAATGATGAGGATATCCTCGATAAAAAGAGGCAAGAAGTCGATGAGTATGCTCAATTAATCAAAAAACGAGAACAAGAGATCCGAGAGCTAGAACGGATCCGAGAACACCCTGAGGACTCTGGACTTTGACGAGGATATTCCAGAGGAAACAGAGGGGCTGTAGTGACGTATAAAGCAGCTCCCTCACATAAAAGGAGCAGGAGCAAGAGTCCTACCCCAAGAAAGAAAAAGGCTTCATCATGGAGAAAAGGAAGCAGGAGTCCAAGTAGGAGTCCTGGCAGGCGAAGGTCTTCTCCACGCAAAAGGAGAAGCATAAGCCGAAGCTCCTCGCCCGAGGAAAATACTCGCAAACACCATAGGGATAGGTATGAGAGACCAGATTCCCAATGGAATAGGGCTGGGGCTCAAAAAACCAAGGGAAGCGAAGAGGGGCCCATGTCTGCACGAGAAGCAGCGAGGAAAGCCCTAAGTAACATTGCAGCTTCTCCATTTGCGAGGAAGTTACAGGACGCACGATTACCGAGCAGAGTGAAGCACGGTGCATTCATCCTCTACAAAATAGATGCGGATCCTGTTGCTCACATACAACATTATCAACAAGCAATGTTCATGGATGAGGGGGACGATGCCATCATGTGCGAGATGTTCCCGTCCAGCTTGGGCAAGGTTGCTCTGTCTTGGTTCAATAAGTTGGAACCGCGTTCCATACGTGGATGGACATAGTTGGCAGAGGAATTCACTGCTCAGTTCTTGACGAGTAGAAGAGCCCCTAAAACGTTCGAAAGTCTCTCCACTATGAAGCAGGGGGAAAGCGAGCCGATTAGAGACTACGCTAAGAAGTATTGGGAAACTTTCAATGAGATTGACAATTGCAGTGAGGAATATGCGATTGCTACGTTCAAAACTGGCCTACCTTTTTGGGGAGAACTGCGCCAGTCCAAGACTTATAAGGAGAGGAAAGAATACGGGCAGGCTAAGAAAGAGCCATACAAAGAAAAGCAGGTACCTGATCCCAAGTCATTCTTTTCAATTACTACGGTTTGGAAGGAACCCATCTATAGGATTCTTTATCGAATAAAGAATCAACCATACTTCAAGTGGCCTCCAACTATAGGTGGAGATAAAGATGCAAAATGTGCTACGAATCAGCACTGCAGTTACCATAAGGATTGGGGCCATATGACTGAAGATTGTGAGATGTATAAGAAACACCTTGATGATTTAGTCTCTCGGGGCTACCTCAAGAAATTCATTCAGGAAGACCCCAAAGACAAAGGGAAAGCCTTAGAGATAGATTACGAGCAGAATCCTAAAGGAGTGATCCATATGATACATGGGTTGGTCATGCCTTATACGAGGAATGAGCTAAGGCTACTCCAAAGGCAAGCCAAGCACGACTAGCATGTTATGCGATTGGGAAATAAAAGAGGACGAGAAAATGACATATGCAACGAGGGCATAGTTTTTACAGATGAGGACCTGGAGGAAATCCAAGTGCCCCATAATGATGCTTTGGTCATAACCCTACGAATTGGGGAATATGACATGGAGAGAATCCGGGTGGACTCAAGGTGTAACGCCCCCAAATTTCGGGTACATTAAAGGACAATTTTATTGATAAAATCAAATGGAGTTTGGCTCATTATTACATCATCAACCTCACAAGGTGTACATTTATTCAAAAGGGAAGGGAATTAAGGTTCCTAACTACAGCTCCGCCTGCTCTTCCATCCTAGCCAGCTCTTCGGCTCCAAAAGCCTCCAAAGTGTACATCTCACCCTGTTCGTCTATAAGGTCTGACACATTATACCGGCGTCGCCACCAATATAATATGTCAGGGTCACCAAAGGCAACACCGTGAGCTTAAAAGCTCAATAGAATACACCAAACCCACTAACCCTTAACTTACACATAGCAAGTCACGTATAATAGCAGTGAATCATAAAGATAATGATATCTACGCAGTACGTGTTTATTCAACAGCTATTAACAATAACACATCCGCATTTTCTTTCTAACGTTCGTTGGTTTTCGAAATATCAGAGTTTCTCTTACGCAGCGTTTCATTTCTCAAATTAACATTTTGAAAATCGTTAAGTAACCAGAAATTCATATAGACAATTACACATGCTCATTAAACAACATAGTTAAATAATGACACATCCATATTCGATATTTTTATTAGCGTTGGTGTCATGTCTTTTCGTGTTTCTCCTACGCGACTCATCGTAGACCGTGTCATATTTTTACCTTTACCAAAATCACAATTTCCAACGTTTCTTTCATAGATTGTTACTAATGAGGCTACCAAGTCCGACTTCATTAGTAACACACATGATGGCTACCGAGTCTGGTCACACCGCGGTTTTCACAATCCATTCAAATCTTGCATTGGCTCCTCTCCGCGGATAACCAAGCCTTATTGCCACATGAGGCTACCACGTCCGGCCCCATTGGCAATCTTCGCAATGGGCTACCAAGTCCGGCCACATTACGGTTTTCGCAAGTCCACACAAAGGGCTACCAAGTCCGGCCACCTTGCGGGTTTTCACAACTCACATTGGGCTACCATGTCCGGCCACAATGTAGTTTCAAACTATTTTATCCCAGACCAATTATTTCCTTTATCCTCGCAATGGACTACCAAGTCCGGCCACATTGCGGTTTTCAAAAACATACTCACATTGGGCTACCATGTCCGGCCACAATGTAGTTTCAAAAATGTTTTATCCAAGACCAATTATTTCCTTTATCCTCGCAATGGACTACCAAGTCCGGCCACATTGCGGTTTTTCACAAATTGCAACTAATGAGGCTACCAAGTCCGGCTTCATTAGTAACACACACGATGGCTACCTAGTCCGGCCAATCATGGTTTTCAAAATACATTCTCTTTCAATCTTGCATTGATTCCTTTTCGCAGAGAATCAAGCCATATTTCCACATGAGACTACCACGTCCGGCCCCATTGGAAATCTTCGCAATGAGCTACCAAGTCCGGCTACATTACGATTTTCGAAAACACTTACATAATGACTACCAAGTCCGGTCATTATGTAATTTCAAAATATTTTCCGCAGGTTAATCCCATCCTTTATTTAACCACACCCTAGGTGTCATGTTTCTATTTTCTCGGTTTTCGTGTCTCGTTCGCATGCATAGACTCCGCGGCAATTCATTCCACAACTTAAGAAATCTTGAAACTAAACTAACAAGATCATTCAACTCTATATTAGATAGCATGCTCATTTTGTCACATCATCATACTCACATTTAATCACACAAGGTTAAGCATAGTGCCACATGGACGGGCACCTTTGTAGTGATAAATCACTTATGCTTTATCAACAACAAGTAGTCAAGTAATCACATAATCATGCTCACATTCATTCTAAGATTAAAACAGCTTAATCCTAAATCATGCTTTCTTAAATTCAAAACAGCATATGTTTATTGAGTACTTCTAACGTTAAGCTAATCATGCCATGGTTAATCAAGATAACAACTCTTAAACATTTCTAGTCATGCTTAAGGACAAGATAACCTACGTGTACTTAGAATTTCAAAGGTTTAGAATAATCCATAATCAGTTCGAAATACGCATGCAATACGCTATACTTAGATCTTTGAAAGTATAGGAAACCATACTAAGGAGTATTCTACATATATACGTAGACGTAGAGAAAAGTAGATATAGAATATCTACCGTTCTTCTTGGCGGTAGTCGGCTACGGATTAGGAAAATAGTTCGTCGGACGGAGTAACGGCTTAGGAATGGCTTCGATAGCTTCGAAAGAGAAAGGTTTCTCTCGAAACTTGATCTTGACTAATACTACTAAAACTTTTGGATCGGTAGGGTGGTGGAGTGGCGGCTTAGTGGTGGCACTAGAAGAGTTTCTTGAAGAACTAGGGAAGAACTTCAAGAACAACTAAGAACTAAGCAAGAACAATAAGAACAACAAGAACACTAGACTTTCTAGAGAGAAGTTGGAGCAATGCTTGAAGGTGTGAGTTCAAAGGCTTGAAATGGCTTGCTATTTATAGGCCAAGTTGGTCTATTATCCAAGAGACAATATTTCCCCTAACATTTGTTATCCAATGGATCATAGATTGACTAGATTTGATTGTCCTTAGATTGGATGAGGTGTTGATCAAAAGGACAATGACTAGGCTAGTTGTACACTTGCACACATCACACAAATCTCTCTCTCCCTCTCTCACTCTCTCCCGGCCTCTCTCTCTCCCATCTCTCTCGGCTCTCTCTCTCTCTCTCTCTCTCTCCCTTTGGTCCAAAGAAGGTACAAGAGTTGGAAAGACTACAAGATTTTCTCTTATTCTTTCTTTCAAACTAGGACAAGGTTTAGGTTTCTTTAATGGGGTTTGTGTCTAGTCTAGGATAGAAAATAAGATATGGTAGTCCTTTAGGGTTGAAAGAATAAGAAACCCTAGATATGGTGGTACAAAGTGATGCAATAGGATGATGTAGGAAGATATGGGAGTACACTAGTCACACACATCACACTCTCTCTCCCTCTCTCATCCGAATTCTCTCTCTCTCTCTCTCTCTTGGACACCTAATGGAGAAAGGACAAATGGTTGGTATTTGACTAAGTGAAAGAGTAAGGTTAAACTAATAGTTTGTAAGAAAATCTAGTACTTGGTTATATCTTAGGTCATCCTATTCTTCATCTTTCAAAGTACAAGTACTAATGTATATAGTATTAGGGTTTTGGTAGAAGAAGATCAAGGAAGGTACATGCAATATCTCTCTCTCTCTCTCTCCTATCTCTCTCCCTCATCTCTCTCTCTCTCGGCCTCTATCTCCTCTCTCTCTCTCCGAATTCTCTCTCTCTCTCTCTCTCCTTCTCCTTCCTTGGTTGATAGGAAGACTAGCAAAAAGGACAATGTACTATGTGATCTCATTTTGGATTTCTAAGTTAAACTATCCTATTAAACTATGTCAATATGCCACCTATGTACTTATAACTATATACTAATATATAGTATGCTAGGATGATGTAAACATATCATATACTTTAATCAAATTAGTACATATCATATCTAGGAAGGAATTAACTAATACTAACCTAGTACTATAGCTTGATATGGTTTCATGGACCAATGGGTTATAATTCCCCTAACATTTATTAACCAATGGTTAAAGGAATAAAGTAACATATACTTTAGAACATCCTAGGCAATATATTATAAGGTGCACACACACACACACACACACACACACACACACACATATATATATATATATATATATATATATATATCTTAAGTACATGGGAAATCTAGGAAGTGATTTTATTTAATAAACCCTAGTACTTGTTGAAAGATTAACTCTATTATCCAATGGGTAAAAATTCTCCTAACTTTTATTGACTAATGGTTAAAGAAGCAAAGTGTATATATATATAGATGTATTGACCAAGTATACTAGATCTTCCAAGTCAAGATTCTAAACTAGTCTAATTTTGACACATGTCCTAGTATAATATGATATTGTAGTACAAAGAGAATCCTAGGGCTAGATATCATATCTATTTCTTTATTCTTTTAGCCATATGTCATATCTAATAAGTAATTAACTAATAAGTCTTAGTACTAGGTAGAAAGACTAACTTATTATCCTATGAACAATTTTTACCCTAACTTTTATTATCCAAAGGTCATCCATTTCCCTTGTAGTTATTAACCAATGGTCTAAGATGAAAGGTACTATATATAGATATAAGTACAATGACTCATGGCAAATCTATTAAACTAATGGATCTTGTACTTGATAGGAAGACTTAACCTATTGTCCAATGGGTAACAAGTCTCCTAACATTTATGGACTAATGGGTAAAAGAGTAAAGTATAATATTGGAATATTATATATATATCTTTCAAATATGTGTACAAAGGCCTATATAATACTATATAAGTGTACCTTGGTCAAATCTAATAAAATATCTTAGGTAGAAAGCTTATTGTCCAATGAATAAAGATTTCCCTAACTTCTATCGTCCAATGGGTAAAGATGGTAAGTAATATATGTACCTAGCAATCTCGTCACAATATCCTTGGTGTAAACCAATGGTCCAATGGATAAAGATTATCCTAGCATCTATCGTCCAATGGGTAATAGATCAGAGGTTGACTTTTGGTCAAGGTCTCACTTAGGGTTCAAATGGTTCACGAAGATCAAAGGTTCGATTAGGCTACTCTAACGATTAGTTAGAAGCTAGCTAGGTTTGCTAAATAGGACGACTTAGGGTTTACTATCTCACTTGTCTTTAGAAAATGACTATGTTGCATGGCAAAGAAATCTCATCACGACGGATTACTAGGGAAAATATACAAGTGCTTTACAAGTATACTTGTCTAGGAGGGATGACTAGAAAGTCTATATGAAGAAAACTATATTTATAAATCTAGATTTTAGTAACGACGGATTTTTGGATATTAGAAAGGAATTTTAAATGGAATCCAAGTAATAAAATAAAATTCAAATTTTTAATGAAGTTTTTATTTCCCAAAAATCCGGGTCGTTACACAAGAAGTTGTACAGAGGTATTGTACTATGATGCTTTTAAAAGATTGGGATTGGCCCAGGTAGATTTAGAACAGTCGATGACACCATTGGTTGGGTTTGGTGCAGGGGTAGTTTGGCCCCTAGGCAAAGTAACACTACCTGTTCGGGCAGTGTCTGTAGTTTTAAGAACTGATTTCTTGGTTGTGGATGTCCCATCCTCCTATAATGCGATTATAGGGAGGACCTGGCTACATAAGATGAGGGTTGTTTCCTCTACTTATCACCAGATGGTGAAATTCCCAAGATCTAATGGGGTTGAGAAGATCAGAGGAAATCAAAAGACAGCACAATAGTGCTTGATTTCCATCATCAAAAAAGTCCCAAAGGCCCATCAAGTTCACACAGTAGAAGTATCAGATCAACCAACTATCAAGGACGTTGGAAGAGATCCAGCAGAAAAAGTGGTCGAAGGCCTAAAGAAAATACAGATTAGCGAGTTTGTTCCTGAAAGGTATTTTCTAATTGGGGAATCTCTGCCAGCAAAGGAAGAGACCGAGTTGGTGGGATTCTTAAAGGAACATGTTGACGTGTTTGCCTAGGTACCAGAGGAAATGCCAGGATTAGATGCAGGTGTGATCTGCCACCACCTAAGCGTAGATCCTCAGCATAAGCCCGTTATCCAGAAGAAAAGAAGGACGGCTGTGCAGCATGTTGATGCTATTATTGAAGAAGTTGATCGTCTATTGGAAGCCAAAGCAATTCGAGAAGTTTACTACCCAGAGTGGCTGTCCAATACGGTGGTTGTCAAAAAGAAGAACGGGAAGTGGCGCGTTTGTGTAGATTTCACAGACTTGAACAAGGCATGTCCAAAAGACAGCTTCCCTCTTCCCCAGAATTGACCAGTTGGTTGATGCAACTGCTGGATACGAATGTATGAGTTTCCTCGACGCATATCGAGGGTATCATCAGATTGCCATGTTTGCGCCTGATCAAGAGAAGACTTCTTTCATCACACCGCGAGGGTTGTACTGTTATAGTGTCATGCCCTTTGGGCTAAGGAATGCAGGGGCAATGTACCAAAGACTTGCAACCATCATGTTCAAAAAACTTTTGGGCAAAACTATGGAGGTCTACATAGACGATATGGTGGTGAAGAGTAAAACCAGACAGGGACACATCGCGGATTTGAAAGAGGTCTTCGAGATCTTAAGAAAGTACAGACTAAAACTCAACACCTCGAAGTGTGTGTTTGGAGTTGGTTCTGGCAAGTTCCTAGGCCATCTTGTGACCATAAGAGGGATCGAGGCAAATCCTGATCAGATAACAGCCTTACAAAGGCTACAAAGCCCTAGGACGACAAAGGAGGTCCAAAGGTTAACTGGTATAGCAGCAGCTCTTAATAGATTCATTAGTCGGTCCAGTGACAAATGTAGGCCCTTCTTTCAGCTATTAAAGAAGAGAGGAGGATATGAATGGGGAGCAGAATGCGAGCAGGTATTCCAAGATTTGAAGAAATATTTGGCTAAAGCCCCACTTTTGTCAACTCCAGAACCAGGTGAGTGTCTGGTTTTATATTTAGCAGTTTCTGAGCATGCTGTAAGTGCCGTCCTGTTAAGGGTTAAAGGACCCGAACAAATACCAGTATATTATGTGAGTAAAACATTGTTAGACGCAAAAACAAGGTATCTGCCCCTTGAGAAGCTGGTCCTTGCGTTAAGGACAACCACAAGGAAATTACCTCATTATTTCCAAAGCCATAAGGTTGTGGTCTATACTGAATTCCCATAAAAGTCATTGATACGAAAAGCAGACTTCTCAGGGCGGATCTCGACTTGGTCCGTTGAGTTAAGTCAGTACGATATTGACTTCTAGCCGCGCACCGCAATAAAGGGCCAAGTGTTAGCCGATTTTGTGGCAGAGTTTTCACCAGCAATAGCGCCCTAGCCACCCATGAGAAGGGAGGGGGCATCTGGGCTGACCTTAGAGCAGAATAAGCAATTAGCCGAACAGGATCCACGGGAATGGAAGTTGTTTGTTGACGGTTCGGCTTGTAATACTGGCTCTGGAGTTGGAATTGTTTTGTTCCCTCCTGAGGGGGTAATGATAGAGTTGTCTGTCCGGTTGGGTTTTAGGGCATCGAATAATGTGGCAGAGTACGAGGCTCTCTTGATCGGCCATAAAAGTGCAAAGACTTTGAAGGTGAAAAGAATCAGGGTGTACTGTGATTCACAGCTCATGGTGAATCAGTTATCCGGGGAGTATGAAGCCCGGAGTGAGAAAATGGTGGCCTTCATGGAGGCAACCAAAGATTTGCTCGACACTTTTGAAAAAGTACATATCGAGCAGATAAGCTCTGGAAAGAATTCTCATGCAGATTCTTTGGCTTGGTTGGCTGCAGCTGTTCCAACTGAGTTCAAACGGAAGGTAGCAGTCGATTATCTTAGTGAGCCGAGCATTGGAAGAAGTGTGGACTTGGTCTTGGACGTGAACCAGGGACCAAGTTGGATGGATCCAATTGTAGAGTTTTTATTAGATGAAACTCTCCCTTCTGACAAAAAAGAAGCTCATAAGATCAAGACAAAGTCTGCAAGGTTTTGGTTGTCCCCAGAGGGGAAGTTGTATAGGAAATCCTTTACTGGACCCTATTTGCTTTGTGTGCATCCAGAAATGGTGCAAAAATTTCTTCATGAGATTCATGAAGGGACCTGTGGGAGCCATGCAGGGGGCAGATCCATAGCTCACCGAGCTATAACCCAAGGGTATTGGTGGCCACATATGCAGGAGGATGCCAAGGTCTAGGTCAAAATTTGTGAGAAATGTCAGAAGTTTTCACCTATGATAAGAACACCAGCCGAGGATCTGGTGCCCTTGACGAGCCCTTGGCAGTTTGCCCAATGAGGCATCGACATCGTGGGTCCACTTCACAAAGCAACTGGGAACATAAAATTTATGTTGGTGGCCATAGATTACTTCACAAAATGGATTGAGGCACAGCCATTAGCCAAGATCACTGAACCCATGATAGAAAGGTTCGTGTGGAGGAGTATTCCTTGATCACAGATAATGGGGCACAGTTCCAAAAGAAGTTTAAGACTTTCTGTTCCTAGTTTGGGATAAGGAACTACTATTCAACCCCAGCTTACCCTCAAAGTAACGGGCAAGCAGAAGCTTCCAACAAAACCATTCTTGATGGGATCAAGAAGAGGTTGGATAAAGCAAAGGGGAAATGGCCCGATGAGTTACCACTGGTTCTGTGGGCACACCGAACAACACCAAGAAGGTCTACGGGAGAGACCCCCTATTCATTAGCATATGGTACAGAGGCAGTTATACCCCTTGAAGTCGGTCTTCCAACCAACAGGACTGCATTGGTTGAGAGTGGGGGCAATGATAGGGCCCTGGAAATTGAGCTAGACCTTGCCGAGGAAAGGAGGGAAAGGGCCCTGGTCCATCTAGCCTCTTACCAGGAACAACTAATGAAGGGCTACAACAAACACGTTCACCCTCGAGAATTTGGTGTTGGAGACCTTGTACTTCAAAAAGTACTTGGCAATACCAAAGCGGCAAACGAGGGAAAATTGGGGGCTAACTGGGAAGGCCCATATCGAGTGACTGAAATTGTGGGCATTGGGGCCTATAGGTTGGCAGACCTGGACGAGAACCCGGTGCCGAGGCCCTGGAATGTCCATAATCTGAGAAAGTTCTTTGTTTAAAAGACTTCCTTTTACTTGTTATTTTATTTTAGGATCACGTATTTATGTGGGAATTATGAAGAATATTCCTTCATTTTTTATTTCATTAGTTGCAAGGGGTACACATAATGCCCCCTTGAGTTCAAGGATTATGAATACAGTCACATTTTCTGCAATATATTGATTTTTCAAAATACGAACAAAGGCCTAGTTTTCCCTTTTTCGTATTGGGGAGTAGGTAATGGGTTTGAATGCCTTGGTACGTACGAATTCACGTATCAACTATCTTAGTACGAGAAACTTAGATTAGCTAAGTATGAAAAACTTAGAATGGGTATGGATGCCTTGTAACGTACGAATATACTTATTAACTGTCTAAGTATGAAAAAACTTAGACTACACAAGTATGAAAAAACTTGTACTACATATGCATATATGTACAGATTGCGAAGTACGACAAAACTTAACATTCTGTTTAAGTATGAGACACTTATAAGCAAGTATGAAAACACTCGCTTCTTTTCCCAGTATGATTTACTTAGGGTCCAGTTTAAATATGAGAAACTTAAACACACATGAATAAATGTTCCCAAACTATGAAACACTTAGGAACAAGCATAACGAATTATGTCTGGAACAATAAGACTAAGTATGAAAAGCTTAGAAAACATATGCAAACAATCTCTTCACAAAGGGTTTATGGCCACGTTGGGCCAAGCAAATCACAAAAATTGCAGTGTTATGGGCCAAATACCTGTATTATCCAAAACATAAAAGTATTAGTGCCATGCAGGGCCGGGGACTACGGTCACGCAGGACCTGCTAAAGCTGTTACGATGAGTTCAGGGAGCTAAGAAATGCTTACCAAGATCAATCCAGGTTCTGGACCTCTGGGGGGGGGGGGGGGGGTATCGCTTGCAACCTCAGTAGTTGTATTAGTATGAGTACTACCCCCAGCAGGTTGTTCCTCAGGGTTGGTTGGTTTGTTGGCTGTGTCCCGGGTGAGTGACCGTTCAGCACGTGCATCGTGAGTTTTAGTTGGAACGCCCTGAGGCTCCATTTCAATGTCCTCATCAGCATCTGTGAAGTCATCGATCTCCTGGTCAACATTATCCACTGGGGGTTCCTCAGACTCGAGAGAAGCAGCAGCGTGTCTGCTCGGTAGTTCATTTTCCACCCAAAAAGGAGAATCATCTGGGACTCCAACCTTTGTTAGACACGCTTCCCAGCAGGCAGCCCATATCTGATCCTGGATGGCCGGCATTTGTTCAACATAACTTGCTGTTGCTGCATCAAACCCCTTCTGATACCCATCCTCATGAGCAGCTTTTTTTGTTGTTGTCCATCTCAGCCAAAGCCTGGTTGAGGCTATCCTCTACAGTCTCAAGCCGTCCTTTAATCTCATCTAAGTCTAATTTGGCTTTATCTCTCTCTCTCTCTCTCTCTCTCTCCAGCCTTGAAACAGTCCGCAATAATCTGGTATTTTCATTAAGCAGTCTGATCCTCTCAGACTCTGCTTCTTGGAACTTTTTGTCTAGAATGACCATATTTTGAATAAACTGAGAAATACCAAAGGTGGAACGAAGAGTTAGAAATTTGCAAAGAAAGTTAACTTGGGCTACGAATAAAGCAGGTTACCTTAATTCCACTAACGAGTCCAGTGGACACCAGCCGTTCAGAAGGGGACGTGGACTCCTTCTGCATGTCCACCGAAAGCAGCAGACCTTGTGCAAGGGCCAGTGCAGTTTTAGATGAACTTGCACTGTCCCCAATGTTGATTGGACGGTCCCCTCTAATGAGTTGAGGGGCCCCATCTCTGAGGTGTCACCTGGGTGGGAGGTTGCTGAGTAGATACAGCAGCCTGGGCCGCAGCATCCCCAACATCTTGATTTCTGGGACGTTTGTCCCGATGAGCATCCTCGGCCTCCGGCACGGTCTCAGACTCCCGAGGAGATGAACTACTCCTGGTCGAGGCTCCTCTGGTGCATCGGGGAGGCGGAGGCACTTGGCCGGTGGAGGGAGCACGGCCCGAGGAGGCATGTCCTTGGGTGGATACAGTGAGAAGGGAACTCAAGTTCAGAGGTTGACGGGACATAGTACTTGAGTTTGAAGGAGACGAGGAGTATCCGGAAGAGGATGATTGGCTGGTACCTCGTTCGGAAACCAGCTGTTCGACTTGTCGTCGTAAAGACCTTCTTAGGACCACACGAGTGAGCGGGATGCCTTTAGGTACTCGAATTTCCCCTGTTTGCCCGGCAATCATCACTCCAGCGTTGGACCTAGAACCTCTGGGTTGGGGAGCTGATGAGGTAGATGCGGCACTGGTACTTGGATTGGCGAGTCTCCTGTCAATAAAACCCTTGTATGCAGGGTTGTAGCCTAAAAGAACGTCAGCGTCACGACCCCGACCGGCTATTGAGGTACCAGGCACTCCCTTATATTTTAGAACCTTGTTAATGTCCGCTGTTCGGACGTAACTAGGTTCCCTTCGTGGACACTTGTTAGCGTTTGTTGCTGAAAAGACAAAAGCCAGTAAGGTAAACGTGCAAAGAAAATGCAGAACAGTTTAGACAGCTATGAGGAAACAAAAACAAAAGTAGGAGCATACGTGGGTAGCCTCATAAGTGGGGGCAATGGAAGCCTATCACCTGGCCATCTTCCCCCATTGGTTCGAAAGCTCCAGTGACATATAGGAAGTCCATCTAGTGATCACGAGCAGAATCTGGCAAGTTAAGAACGAAACGCTTTTCTGCTTTGCTCACTTTGAAATAATAAGTGTTGTACTCAGGGTTTAGCATGATGCTATACCACCACTGGATATCCCAGATTCCCAATTGGGTACCTAGGATTCTGTTTAAAGCTACGACCCCCATCACTAATCTGAAAAAATTAGTGGAGACTTGCATGGGCATAAGGCGATACCAATTTAGTACCTGACGAAGCAATGGATCGAGGGGGAAACGAACTCCACCCTCGACAATGGCAACGATAGGGATACATGTTCTATCCCACGAACCTGCATTTCTCTCTGCACCCAAACGGGTGAGTTCAAGCCCTACGTTATCCGGAATGGTGTACTTGGTCCTAAAGGCTGCCATTGCAGTGGGAGTTTTGCAGAGCCTTCAAAATTTTCCAGGCTTAGGGCCACTATCAACCTCGTCTGCCATGGAGATACTCGAAGGAAAAACTAAAAATGGGAGTGGACGAAACCCTAGAGACCGAGGGATCTGAGAATGAAAATCTCAAAATGAAATGGAACAAAGCAAGAGAATAAAAGTCTTACAAGGATGATTGGAGTGGTTGCTTGAGATGCAATAGAAACAAGTAGCAGACGGCGGCGATGGCAGCAAAGGAAGAAGTTTCTTCGCCTGGTTTCTAAGAGAGAGAAGGTAGAGACTTGATTTTGGGTAAAAACCCAAAATAAATCCCTTTTTGGGGTTTAGAAACGAGAGACGGAGACGAAATGTCTCCTCTCACACCGTTACATGAAAAGTAACGGAAAGATGAGTCTCGAAAGATACCGTTCTGACGCCGTTTGGCTGGAGCGTCAAATCGAATTAATTGTGAGGCGTACAAAATACGCCACGTGGAGTCAATACTTCGGGAAAATATAATGACTAAACTGCCAAAAACATCAATGGCTATAGATACTATGTCTGCACGGGGCCCCAAGGAGTTCGGCCTAAACTCTGTTTCTAAGCTTCACCCGTTGCCCCTAAACAGTGGCAACGAGCAAAGCTGGGGAGCAATTGTAGGGAAGTATTCCCGAACAGGCGCAACTATAGGCCAAACACGTGATATGCGGGGTCCGTGTAATGAGAAAAGTAATGTAAGACGCCGTACAAGATGGAGGACGGCAATCAGAACCAATGATATGAAGAATCAGTAGATCAGATAGTCTGTTTGGGAGCAAGGAACCAAAGACACGAAAAGTCGTTAATGGTACAGTCTGTTCGGCAATGAGGGATCAAAAACATGAGAAGTCGTTAATTGGTACAGTTTGTTTGGCTGAGGTACGTGCCGGACAGATAGAGTCATCTGGAAGAACATAACCTTAAGAGATAAGGCGGTGGGAATATTCCAAAAGAAGAACCCAGTATCCGGTCAGGATAAGTAAGAAGACAGTCCTATTATGGAATAAAACCCGGAATAGGAAGAGCCTCTACGAGTTGGGGATCTCGGCTGATTGGGCAGGAGGACTCCCGAAAAGGCCAGGTTTCCTGTATGAGACAGGAGACCTTGGCAATAAGGATGCTTGGAAAGTAAGCATGCTCAGATCTATAAATACGAGGTAAACCTAGAGGCAAAAAGTACACAATAAGTGGCATTCATTCCATACTTTCCTATCGATAATTAGGGTTTCACACTGTACGAGAGACTTAGGCATCGGAGGGCCTTTACCACAAGAGGCAAAGGTGCGCTCACTCTTTATCTATTTTGCAGATTAGGGTTCCAGCGAAGACATTAGGGTTCCGATCAAACACCACGTTGATCCATTGCATTCCAGTACTGCTCTAGGTATTATTTGTTTTTTCCCACCTACAGATCTTACCATATCCATAAGAGTCCTATTCCTTCTCTCTGCTACACCATTTTGTTGTGGCATACCTAGAGCTGACAATTGGGAAGTCATCTCTTCAGCTGACAAATAGTCCCTAAACTCGCCCATGAGATAGTCGCCACCACGATCAGATCGCAATGTCTTAAGACATTTACCCAGACGCTTTTTTCGTTTCCGCCCTATACTCCCTGAATTTCTCAAAGCATTCGGACTTACGGCGCATCAAATAAATATATCCATACCTTGAGTAATCGTCAATAAAAGTGACGAAGCACTCAAAACCCCCTCTAGCTTGGACATTCATAGGCCCACACAAATCATAGTGAACCAATTTCAACGACTCATTGGCTCTATATCCTTTAGCTGAAAAAGGCTTCTTGGTCATCTTATCTTCCAAACAGGATTCACTAGAAGTTTCTTAACTTCTAATGAACCTAAAAGTTCATCTCTAACTAGTCTAGAAATCCTATTCAGATTAATATGACTAAGGTGTAAGTGCCAAAGATACGTTTGGTTCAATTTAGAAGGCTCTTTTCTCTTACATGGCAAATTATTAGTGTTATTCAATTCATGCAGTTGCACTATACGAAATATAGAATTAATAATATAGAGATCATTCACCAATGAACCAAAATAGATAAAACGTTTATTTAACTTAATAACCACAGAGTCACTAATATAAACCAAATATCTATCATTAATTGTAATGCCCCTAATTTTGGGTACGTTAAATAGACAATTTTATTGAATATTTAAAGAGAGTCTGGCTCATTATTACGTCATAACTCTCACAAGAGTTCCTTAATTACACAAGGGAGGAAAACTAGGGTTCCTAACTATAGCTCCACCTGCTCCTCCATCCTAGCCAGCTCTTCTGCTCCAAAGGCCTCTAAGGTGTACAGCTCACCTTGATCATCTACAAAGTCTGACACATTATACCAGCGTCACCACTGATATAATATGTCAGGGTCACCAAAGGGAACACCATGAGCTACAAAAGCTCAGCAGAATAATCCCATACCCGTTAACCCATAACTTACACAAAACAAGTCAAAGATATTTAACGTTGTCAAGTTAGCACATGTGTATTCAACAACTATCAACAATGACACATCCACATTCCCTATTCAACTATCGTTGGTGTCCGTGACATCTGAGTTTCTCCTACGCAGCATTTCGTAGACCGTGTCACCATTTTCCACTTTTTCAGTTACCAAAACAACATTTCGAAAAGTATTCCAGCTCTCGCTACCAATGAGGCTACCACATCCGGCTCCATTGGTAACGCACACAATGGGCTACCACGTCCAGTGACATTGCGGTTTTCACAATTCATTCAAATCTTGCATTGGCTCCTTTCCGCGGATAACCAAGCCATATTACCAATGAGACTACCACGTCCGGCCCCATTGGCAATCTTCACAATGGGCTACCAAGTCCAGCCACATTGCGGTTTTTGCAAGTCCACACAATGGGCTACCAAGTTCGGCCACATTGCGAGTTTTAAAACATATCCTCTCATTCACCACACCCTAGGTGTCATGTTTCTAATTTTCCAACTTCTGTGTCTCATTCTCATGCAATGACTCCGCGGCAGGACTTTTCACATAAGAAGATGTAAATCATTCATTGTAATCTTGAAACTAAACTAGCAAGATCATCCAACTCTATATTACTTAGCATGCTCTTATTATCACATAATCATGCTCAACACACAAGATAAAGCATAGTGTCACATGAACGGACACCTTTGGAGTGGAAAACCACATAGGCTTTATCACACATCAAACAAGTAATACAAGTAATCATGTATACATGTTCATAACCATCCTAAGATCAAAATACGAATACTTCTCCATCAAGTTTATATTTCGAAAAAATCCGTTCTTTCTTCCTTTTAGGGAAGTTCAAAACAACACATGTTTTTCCGTAAAATAAAATCGGGATATTCAACATACTCCCCTTCCTTTTCAAATCTTTAGTAAAACACTTTTCAAGTTCTTATGCAATTCAATCATACAAACAACATACAAGAATCATACGATATACATCGAGATAGTAGGTGCGGAAAATTCTACATGATCATATAATTATCTATAATTAGGATTAGAGTGTAAGGATAATCTACATATACTTAGGAGTAGTAGATAGGGAAAATCTACATTCATTTCAACATACGCATACCATACGTTATATTTAGAGTTAGAAAGTCTAGGAAAAATCTACCGTTCTTCTTGGCGGTAGGGCGGCTACGGGAAAAGTAAGTACATCGGCTAACGAACGGAGTGACTTCCTACGGTAAGCTTCCGGTAGTTTTGAAAGAGAAAGGTTTCTCTCGAAACTAGTTCTTGATTAAACTACTAAACTTTTTGGATCGAAAGGGTGGTCGAGTGGCGGTTTAGTGGCGGTCTTGGATGAGTTTCTTGAAGAACTTGGGAAGAACTCAAAAACAACTCAAGAACAAGAAGAACAAGGCAAGAATACAAGACTTTCTAGAGAGAGAGGTTGAAGAATGGAAGGTGTGAGTTGAATGGTGAGAGTGGGGTCCTATTTATAGCAAAAATCTAGGCTTTCTCTCCTCTCCTTGGCCGGCCTCCCTCTCCCTTTTTATCCAATGGATTTTGTTCCATTGTGTTGTCATTTCATACTTTGAAAGCATACAAAGATCTTCCTCCCTTGTACTTCCATTATAGGACAACTTTAGGTTATTTTAAAGGGTTCCTAGTCTTGTCTTGTACTTAGGAGACTTGTTTGTATATGAAAGGGCAAGGAAAGTCTAGATTTGGTTGTACTTAGATTGTGTAAGAAGTTGGCCAAAAGAGATTGACTTGATTGAGTGAGCAAACACATGCACACACATCACTCTCTCCCTCCCTCTCTTGGCCTCTCTCTCTCTCTCTCTCTCGGCCTCCTCTCTCTCTCTCTAGTACCATGTATATATATATATGTAAGGACAATGGTTGATGACTTTGACTTGGAGAAGTATATAGGATTGGGTTGTAAGGATGTAAGAAGATTATGTAAGGTACTTTCCAAATCTCTTCATATCTTTCCATCTCTCTCTTTCTTACTAGTACAAGTTACCTATATATATATATATATATAACTTGAGTGGGTAGGAGAGAATCTAAGATGGTACAATAAATATCTTCTTCTCTCTCTCCTATCTCTCCCTCTCTCTCGGCCTCTCTCTCTCTCTCTCTCTCTCTCTCCCTCTCGGCTTCCTCTCTCTCTCCCTCTATCTCTCTCTCCCTTGTACTTTGTATGAGTATATATATGTCCAAGTATATATATTAGTACACTTAGATACTATGTGATCTTTCAAAGGTCAACTAAGAAGATAAGGTCAAGATTCTCTTAATAAAATAGTCTAATAAGCACATGCTCCACTTATAATACTATATTTGTGTACCTAGAGAATCTATGGTAATAAATTTATATGGTACATATACATATCTTTAAGTATACAAGCACATGGGAAATCCAAGAAGTGACTTGTTTTATTTATCCTAGTACTTGTTGGTAAGACTAACTTTCATTAACCAATGGATAATGTTTTCCCTAGCAATTATTGACCAATGGTTAAAGAGGTGAGATAAGATATACTTGATTAATACCTTGAAATGACCATATGTCCTTTAGGCATGTGTATATATGTCTATATATAATTATATATGTGTACTTTAACAAATCTAGAAAAATATCTTTGATGGAAAGTCTATTGTCCAATGGATAAAAATTTCCCTAACTTTTATTGTCCAATGGGTAAAGGTTATGAGTATGGTCTAGGATTCCTTAGAAATATAATAATGGCTATGAGGTACATATTCCTATATATAAACATATAGGTGTACTTGGAAAATCTAGAAAATTGACTTTGGTGGGAATCTTAGATATAAGTCTAGGTTTTCTATTATCCAAGGGATAATAGTTTCCTTAACATTTGTTATCCAATGGGTAAGAGATAAAAGGTGACAAGTATGGCCTAGGATTCCTTAGAAATATAATAATAGGCTATGTGGTACATATACCTATATATAAACATATAAGTACGTAGGAAATCTAAGAAAGTGACTTGTCTTATCAATCTAAGTACTTATTGGCAAGACTAACTTTTATTACTCAAGGGGTAAGATTTTCCTTAGTGATTATTGACCAATGGTTAAAGAAGTGAGAGAATATATACTTGAATAAGGTCTTGAAATGACTATATGTCCTTTAGGCATTAATAGACTATGAGGTGGTCAAACAAAGTACATTAGTCTTTCAAGTATATGATCAAGGAAGTACAAGAATACCTAGGGAAATCTTGTGTACTAGTATCTAGACAATAGGCAATCTTATTTCTATTATCCAAAGGTTTGCACTTTTCCTACAATTATGGTTAATGTCTACCCTCCAATTTGTTACCTAATGGTAAAAGGGTGATGGTGATGTCAAGATTTTCTAGACAAGACAACACATAGATTTGGAGAGGTATATTGTCATATAAGTTGAGGAAAGTACAATGGCACATGGATTGGAAAAAGTACAATGACATATATATATATAGAGTCCCCTTCTAATAAGGACCACCTCATTTTAATAAAATGAGGACCTCCCTTTTCCGATTGAATTTTGATGATCCGAGCCGCTCAATGTGTTCAGAACGTGATTTTAAGGGTACCCGCGTGAAATCAGCAAAAAAAAAGACCGGGAAGGGCTTCATCCGAGCAGTTTTTATTTATTTTTTATCGAACGGTTCAAATAAAAACTGCTCAAATCAAGCCCTTTCCGGTCATTTTTTTTGCCGATTTCTCGCGGGTACCCTTAAAATCACGTTCTGAACACATTGAGCGGCTCGGATCATCAAAATTCAATCGGGAAAGGGAAGAAATGGGGTAGTCCTCATTTTAGGTCCTCATTAGAAGATTAGTGTGTGTGTGTATATATATCTAGTCATCTTATGAACCCATGAATAATAATTTCCCTACATTCTATTATCCAATGGACAAGGTAAACATGTCACACTATTCATGACAAGTCAAAGGTACAATGATGTGGAATCAAGGCATGCTATTACCTAATGGACAATATTTTTCCTAGTTTCTATTACCCAATGGATATATATATATATATATAAAGGTTTAACTAGGGTTCATCTAGGGTTAGGGAAAAGTAACTAGATGAATTGGTAGTTAGGTTTCTCTAACTAATTGGTTAGAAACTAATGCTACTTGCCAAGTAGGATTTCTAGCCAAGAAATATAATTTTAAAAATATTATTTACTCATTTAGAAAATACACAAGTGCTTTTACAAGCATACTTGTCTTTAGAAAATGACCATATTGTCCGGGGTTAAAAGATTCAATTTTTAGAAGTCTCAAATCTAATTATGACGGATTATTAGATATTAAAAGAAATTTTAAATGAAATCCAAGTAATTAAAATAAAATTCAAATATTTAACGAAATTTTTATTTACCAAAAATCAGGGTCATTACATAAATCAACTTAGAAACTGAAACCAAATTTCTTCTAATAGAGGGAACATAAAGACAATCTCTCAAAATTAAACTCCTATTAGTACCAAAATTTAAAAAAAAAACATTTCCTACTGCAACTGCTGTCACTCTCATAGCATAAATCTCTCCATCACTGAGTCTTCTGGTTTCCTAGAATCCCTGCAACGAATTGCAAACATGATTAGTGGCTCTCGTATCTACACACTAGGTACTGGTAGATAACACTGCTAAACATGATTCAACAACTAGTGAAAAAGATTTATCTTGTTTGTTCACTTTGTTGAGAAAAGCTGGATAATCCTTCTTCCAGTGTCCTTTCTGCTTCCAGTAAAAACACTTACTCGAAGGATTTTTCACTCCACCTGAGGCGCATGAATTGCCTCCATAACCTTTTTTATAGACTTGTTCTGCTTCTTCTTGCCTTTTAGCTTAGAAGTAGAAGCCTTCTCTGGCACTTACACAGATGGTGGTTTCTTCACAACCAAAAGACCCTTAGCTACTTGGAGTTCCTTAAGAAGTTCCACCAAAGATAAATGCATTTTGTTCATAGAATAGCTCAGACGAAATTGCTTAAAACTATCAGACTACAGTGAGTTAAGAGCGAAATTGATTTGGGTTTCCCCATCGATTTCAACTCAAATGATCTCTAGTTCATTTAGAAGAGCTCTAATCTTCATAACATGATCCCTTATTGTAGATGTAGACACCCCAATTTGGCCTAACGATTATTTCAAGTCCCACCTTGGGGACCATCCCGATGATGAAATGGATACAGTGATTGCTGATTGACTTCTTGTGAACCCATGGACTTATGGTAAGAACTTTGAGCCACTTAGAGGACCCAATCCAGAGCCAAATAGCCTTTCAAACAGAAATACAGAATCCTAGGAGAATCCATCTGTCGGTCGTGACATTGATCTCACGGCCTTAACATCATTTCTTCACCCAAGCAACCTGTTGCATGAAAATCTCCCTGAGAGATCCAATCACTCGGCCGCAAGATCTATCCTTCGGCCGCAATATCCATTCCTCAGCCGCAAGATCTTTTGCTCGGCCGCCAGATCGTCCTTTTTCCAGATTCTGGAATGTTCTGTTGATCGTTTGATCCGATCAACAAAACCCTAGCAGATTTTTTCCGATGCGTTCAGGCTACGTCAGGAGATCACCATAAAGAGTTTGTATCACTCTCTAACTCCAATTCCAATCGTGTGCTTTGATTGGTCGAGTTGTGTCATCCCTATGCCTATATAAAGAGGGCTTCAAGCACGAAATTGATATAACAAAACACCACCATCAGTCACGAAACTCTGCAGAAACATACTTTCAAACCCTCTCTTCAAAAGCCCTAACCTTCCGAAGGCAGCCGCTAAATCGACGATCAAACCCCGAAGTTCAAACCCTAAACCTAGGGTTTTCAAAAAGCAAATTAGTCAATCACCCTCAATCCGAAGCAATCAAGCACTGAGGGATCAAGGTGGTGAGGCCCAAGGGCCTATGATTTGATTCATCTTCTATTTTTATACTTTAATTGTAGTGTTTTAATTCCTGATTAACTCTTCATTCTGGTGTGAGGAAGAACATCGGCTGGGGGATCAATCCTTCGGCCGATGCATTGATCCAGTGGGATTCCTCGACCGTGACATCTATTCACCGGCCGAGGGATCCATTTGCTGGGACAGTTTGTTTTCTGTTTTGATGCATGTTTTCATTACCGTTTTGGCTCACCTTATCAACTGTTAAAGGCTAAATAACCAGATTATGTGTTTAGAATTAAATAAAGCAAATACTAATCATATGTCGAACGATTACGGGCCAGTTTCACAACTGGGCAAAGAGGGGTTCCTAACACCTTCCCCTTATTGTACTTTTGGCTCCCGTACCCGGAATCTCTATCTCTTTTCCTAGTTTTTATAAACTAGGTGGCGACTCTATTTTTGATAATAACCGTTATCGTGTGGCGATGTTCCTAGCCATGGGAATATCCGCGATCCTGGTTTAAGAAGTGGAAAGCAAACAAACAATAATCAATCTGTATGGAGATGCCCCGTTTGGGAGGTGTCTACAGTAGACACCCCAATCTGGACCTCGGAGGTTCTTTAAACGCCCCGATGATGAAATAAAGGAAACAATGCCTTCAAGAGCTTGAATGAAGAACCCAAAAGCCCAAGAGCCCAAATAAGCCCAAAAAGCCCGGAATTGAACCTTTAGTACCGCACAGTACATCTCTATATGGCGCGGTGCATGACATTTTAGGTAAAGTTCCGACTGGCCCAGAAAGCTGTCGGCCACGCCCACTTGAGCCACAGCTACGAAACGGCTTAGCTAAAAAAGCACTTCTAACCCGCCTAGAAAGCACCTCCCCCATTTGAATTCAAAATCCTTGGCTCTTACCTATAAATACACCCCTCTACTCAAGTGCAAAGGGCCTCCAATCTCTCTCTCGTCTTGCCCATACACCCATTCTCTATTTCCAAGCTTTGAGAATGTTACTCTAAAAACATTCTCTAGGCATTTCTTTTCTCAAAATGCTCCATTTTTTTCCTCACCTTCAAAGTTTAGTCCTTTACTAACTTTGAGACCTCACCCACCAAAGCACCCAACAACCACTCAAACCCGCACTCATCCTTCAACAACCACTCAAACCCACACTCACCCTTCGCCATCCGTCTTCATTCAAGCTCAAGATCAAAGGTAAAAATCAAGTTTCCTTAGACTAGGCCCTGTTCTGGCCCTGAAGGGACTTTTCTGCCGTCAGGCTTAACCCCTTTTGGTTAAGTACTGGCTTAAAAATCATTTTTAGCAGATAAAATAGCCACTGTACTGAACACACCACGCCGTGCGACGTTATTATGCATCATGCGGCATAGCATGTTCGAGCGCATGTTCTTTCATTATTTACAATTTATTTGTCATGTTGTCGGGATCATGGCCATTCTTTATCAGGCCTGGTCGTATTGCTTAGATACTGTCATCAGTCCATTTCAGAATGAGACCATATCTACAAGCCATGTTTCATTTTCTAAATGATGTTTTCTTGATCATTTCAAAGTGATCAATTATATCAAAAGTTGTTCTGTATTCGTGGTTTGAAGAAAGGGTACTGTTCTGAAACGGGTCAAGAGCAAAGCACTGTATGAAATCTCTAAATACGTCGTGCGTGGTATTCGATACATCGGGCGTGGTATTCGATACAAACGCGTACGGCATACCAATCTAACATACATAATTCTTGGGTCCTAAGCCCTGTTCAAAGGTTATTTGGATTTCTAAAATTCAATTTTGGGCCCCGTGTTTATTTAATAGTGCATTTTTTAAGTATCAAACTGGGTTTGGTACGTCGTGCGCCATTTAGCAGCCCCGCGCGGCGTTATTCCTATTTCGACATTTCAAATTCTAAACAGTTTCTTGGCATTCGAGGCTATGACGTGGTTCATTTGAGTTTATTCAGAAACAATTAAAATAGGCAAGTATGAGGAAAATGGGACTTTCATTTCATTCATGACCCGGGGCATCCCCGGGAATTTTCATTACATCCACACAAAAAAAAGAAAGAAGAAGAAAAACACAAAAACAAAAAAGAGAGAAGAGAAAGTCCAACTGCCCCTTTTCCTTCTTCTTCCTCCTCGTCCTCAGTCACTCCCCTCACCAGAAGCGTTGTTTGCACCATCCGAACGGTCATTGGAACTGTTCGGATTCCCCTCGAAGTCCTCCGCGGTATCATTGGACTCGCGCTCCGGTGTGAAGTCAGGGTCGTGCTTGTCATCCTGCGCATCGAAGGCAAGGTCTTGAAGATTGGAGACCGCACGGCGGAGGGTGCGGATATTGGAGATGTGCCTCGCGATTTGCGTGTTAAGTTGTTCGATCTCCTCTCGATAGAAGGCCATTTCGGCCTCGAGGGAGATCACTTGCGCCACAAGGCTGTTGTCCGCCATTGAATCTGCTCTTGATAAGTTTCGAATGTAATCTGCTCCTGAAAAGTAGTAGGAAACTAGAGAGTTTTGATAGTGGGTGCATGGAATGAGGCACCACCCTCCTTTTAAAGGGACGTTAGCCGTCGAAAGGGCATGCCTATATTAATGGGCACCCTTACACCAGCTGACTGTTCTTGGAAATCAAAGAGTTGCATGGAAAGTTGAAACACCGCGCGGTGCCATGCTGAGCCGCATGGCATTATGGCTCCACAGGATTAAATCATTTTTCTTGGGATTCGTTCGATCTAGCCAGCAATATCATCCTCGGGAATGAAATATTCCGGCCGTTTTGCATTAAAAATCTGTTAGAATGTTGTGTCTTGGTCAAAGGATTAATTTCGTCCTCCGGGACTCGCCATATTTTTCGTCCTCCGAAACTCGCCGTATTTTTTGTCCTCTAGGACTCGCCGTAATTTCTCATTCCCCGGGACTCGCAGTATTTTTGTCCTTTGGAAATCACTATAAATTTCGCCCCCTGAGGGCTTGTCTCAAATTTCGCCTCCTAAGGGCTTGTCTCGAATCTCGCCCTTCGAGGGCTCGTCTAGTCTTGAATTTTCGCCCTTCGAGGGCTCGTCTCGTCTCGAATTTTCGCCCCCTGAGGACTTGACTCGAATTTTTGCCCTTCCAGGGCTTGTCTCGTCTCGAATTTCACCCCCTGAGGGCTTGTCTCGAACTTATGCTATTCGAGGGCTTGTCTCGAATTTCGGCCCTCTGAGGGCTTGACTCGAATTTTTGCCCTTTGAGGGCTTGTCTTGTCTCGAATTTTGCCCCCTGAGGACTCATCTCGAACTTATGCTGCTATTTGCACTTACTTCTAGTCCCCTGAGGACTTGTTTTGAGAAAATTTCACGACACTTGGCACTACAGGCACTCAATCTTCTCAAGTTTGTTGCATGATTTTGCTAATTGTCCTCCAGGACTCGTTTTTGCTTGCATTGTCCCAATTGAACTACGTTGGTCTGATCCCTGCAAATGGGGTACGTAGGCAGCTCCATGAGCGTGACCACCATCATCGTTTGCTTTGGTTTTCGTGCAATTTTTGTCTCCATTTAAAGACTTTAGAGCAACGGATTGGGATGCCTATTCTTTAGCGTCACTTGTACCAACCAATGGTATTCTAGTTCCGTTAAAGAGGAACTACTGTAGACACCCCAATCCGGACCTCGGAGGTTCTTTAAATGACCCGATGATGAAATAAAGGAAACAATGCCTTCAAGAGCTTGAATGAAGAACCCAAAATCCCAAGAGCCCAAAAAGCCCAGAATTGAACCTTTAGTATTGCACGGTACATCTCTATACCGCGCGGTGTAATGAAACTTATTACACCGTACAAGGTCATGGGTTAACCGCACGACATTTTAGGTAAAGTTCCGACTGGCTCAAAAAGCTGTCGGCCACGCCCACTTGAGCCACAGCTACGAAACGGCTTAGCTGAAAAAGTACTTCTAGCCTGCCAAGAAAGCACCTCCCCCATTTGAATTCAAAATCCTTGGCTCTTGCCTATAAATACACCCCTCTACTCAAGTGAAAAGGGCCCCCAATCTCTCTCTCATCTTGCCCATACACCCATTCTCTATTTCCAAGCTTTGAGAATGTTACTCTAAAAACATTCTCTAGGCATTTCTTTTCTCAAAATGCTCCATTTTTCTCCTCACCTTCAAAGTTTAGTCCTTTACTAACTTTGAGACCTCACCCACCAAAGCACACAACAACCACTCAAACCCACACTCATCCTTCAACGACCACTCAAACCCATACTCACCCTTCGCCATCGGTCTTCATTCAAGCTCAAGATCAAAGGTAAAAATCAAGTTTCCTTGGGCTAGAGCTCCGCCTGCTCCTCCATCCTAGCCAGCTCCTCAGCTCCAAAATCCTCCAAGGCGTACTGTTTATCTTGATTATCTACAAAGTCTGACACATTATACCAGCGTCGCCACCGATATAATATGTCAGGGTCACCAAAGGTAACACCATGAGCTACAAGAGCTCAGCAGAATAATCCTATACCCTCCAACCCTTAACTTATAACCAAGAAGCATATAAACAATTACACATGCTCATTCAACAACATAATTAGTAATGACGCAGCCACATTCACTTTCTTATTCACGTTGGTGTCATGATTCTCTGTGTCTCTCCTACGCAACAATTAGTAGACCGTGTCATCCATTTCACTTTACGAAAACAACATTTCGAATATCTTTTCAACACTCGTTACCAATGAGGCTACCAAGTCCAGCTCCATTGGCAACGCACACAATGGGCTACCAAGTCCGGCCATATTGCGGTTTCCGCAATCCATTCAAATCTTGCATTGGCTCCTTCCCGCGGATACCAAGCCATACTACCAATGAGACTACCACGTCCGGCCCCATTGGCAATCTTCTCAATGGGCTACCAAGTCCGGCCACATTGCGGTTTTCGCAAGTCCATACAAAGGGCTACCAAGTCCGGCCACCTTGCAGGTTTTCACATCCACATAATGACTACCACGTCCGGTCATTATGTAGTTTAAAAAATATTTTATCCACGACCAATTATTTCCTTTATCCACACCCTAGGTGCCATGTTTTTACTTTCTCGGTTTTTGTGTCTCGTTTGCATGCCATGACTCTGCGATAGTTCATTCCACAATTTAAGTAATCTTGAAACTAAACTAGCAAGATCATCCAACTCTATATTAGATAGCATGCTCAAATTATCACGTAATCATGCTCGATCACATTAAAGCATAACGCCACATGTACGGACGCCTTTGGAGTGATAAATCACTTATGCTTAAACACATATCAACAAATAAGACAAGTAAACACGTATACAAGCTCATAATCATTCTAAGATCAGAATACAATTACTTCAGTTTAATTCATAGTCATTCTTCCTTTTTGATAAGTTCAAAACAACATTTGTTTATTGAATGAATCTATCGTTAAACATAAAATTAGCAAGTATAAGAGCATTCTTCATTCCCTTCAAAATACGCAAACCATATGCTATACTTGAAGTTAAGCTACGAACATTATCTTTCAAAATTCATTTTTCTCTTTTCCTAAGTTTAAAACAACACGTGTTTATTGAAATAAGGGTCGTTAATCAACATGTTATTACCACCATTAGTCAAACAAGTACGCATCCAAACATTGTAGGAAATGAATTAGCTTCTAGTCATGATCATACGTTTTTTATACTTTAACTAGCCTTATAATAAGCAAACGTAACTAACGTTATACTAGGGAAGAACGAGTAGAGATTAATCTACATATACTTAGGGATAAAGAGTAAGGACACTCTACCTTGATCCGAAACTAGTCGGGGCCGAATAAGCTAGTTGGAAAATTCTACGGGCGATGAAATGCACAAATCTGGACCGAACTTCGGGTGGCAGTAACTCGATCAATATTTGGCCGAATATGACCGTTCTTGAGTCGAAATCGAAGCTCTAGAAGTGCTCTACAACTTTTGTGAAGGAAGTTGATCCTAGAAAGCACTTTAGGTAGGAAAAATATGGTGATAAAGGGATGGACAGTTTGCTGTCTGGAATCTGGAAATCCGAATTTTTACTGAACTTCGGATGTCGATATCTTTGTCGTTTCTTGACCGATTAGGGTGGTTCTTGGGTCTAACTTGAAGAGCTCGAAGTGCTCTACAACTTTTCCGGAGAAAGTTTATCCTAGAAACCACTTTAGGTAGGAGAAAGAATGAGGTTTTGTGGAGGGCAGTGGGCTGCCTGGAAAAACAGAAATGGTTTCTAGAGAGAAGTTGGAGCAATGCTTGAAGGTGTGAGTTCAAGGCATGAATGGCTTGCTATTTATAGGCCAAGGGCTCTCTCTCTCTCTCTCCCTCTCTCCCTCATCCGAAATCTCTCTCTCTCTCTCTCCTATCTTTGATTTTTTTCTTATTTAAACACATGAAAGACTAGATTTTGTACCTTGGGAAGATTTGATGGTACTTGGATGGTGTGAGGTGTTGGCCAAAGGACCATGACTAGGCTTAGGAGTACACTTGCACACATCACTCTCTCTCTCTCCCTCTCATCCGAAATCTCTCTCTCTCTCTCTCTCTCTCTCTCTCTCCATGGTACAATGTACATAAGTACATAGGTGGAAAGATTACAAGATTTTCTTTCCAATCTAGGACAAGTCTAGGTTATTCTATTGGGGTTTTGGTCTTGTCTTGTACCTTGAAAGAGTAAGAAATCTAGGGTTGGTTGTCCTTAGATGATCATGTGCAAGAAAGACTAGATTTTGGTTGCACTTGGATTGTGTACAAAAAATGGCCAACAAGGATGGACTAGATTTGGAGAGTACACTTGCACACACATCACACTCTCTCTCCCTCTCCCAATCCGGCCATCTCTCTCTCTCTCTCCCTCTCTCTCCTATCTTGTCCAATGGACACCTAAGCATGAAAGGACTAGGGTTTGGTGGTTGACTTAGAAAGAGTAAGGGATTGTGGTGTAAGGTTGTAAGAGATTTTGGTACCCTAATATCTATATCTTTCTTCTTTCATTAGTACAAGTACTTAAGTATTTATATAGTAAGATTTGAAAGAAGAAAATCCAAGACTAGTGTACCTTCTCTCCTTCTCTCTCCTATCTCTCTCTCTCTTTCCCATCTCTCTCGGCTCTCTCTCTCCTCTCCCTCTCTCTCGGATTCTCTCTCCCTCTCTCTCTCTCTCCCTTCATGGTACAAGGGACACTTAAGCATGGAAGGACAATAGGGTTGGTGGTTGACTTGGAGAAAGAGTAAGATTTGGTTTGTAAGGTTGTAAGAGATTTTGTAAGAAATCTAGTACTTAAGTCCACCTCATGTCCTTCACATCTCTCCTCTTTCATTAGTACATGTACACATAATCATATATAACTTAGATTTCGTAGAGAAAGATTAAGTACAACACATCACTCTCTCTCTCCTATCTCTCTCGGCCCTCTCTCTCCCCTCTCTCTCGGATTCTCTCTCTCTCTCTCTCCCTCTCTTGGTTAATATAAATATACATATATGCATATGTATGACCAACTACAAAGTACGAAGGTACTAAATGATTTTCAAATCAAAATTCTTTATTAAACTAAGTCAAATTGACACTTGTCCTAGTATAATGTAGTATTGAGGTACAAGGAGAATCCTAGGGCTAGATATCTTATCTATATCCTTATTCTATTGGACACATGTCATCTATCAAGCAATTAAACTAATCTAATTTGACACACGTACTACTAGAATATAATATATAAGGTACTTAGAGAATCCTAGGGTATTAAAATACTAGGTACCATTCTAATTCTTTAATTAGGGAATCCCATGGGAAATCTAGATATTGAATTAACTAATATATCTTAGTACTAGTCTATTATCCAATGGGTAATAATTCTCCTAACATTTATGGACTGATGGATAAAAGATCAAGGGTTGACTTTGGTCAAAAGGGCTCATTTAGGGTTCCAGGGTTCACAAGGTTCAAATGGTTCAATGAAGTTCAAAAGGTCTAACGAAGTTCAAAAAGGTCTTCCTAGGGTTTAGGAGAAGCAACTAGATGAATTGCTAGTTAGGGTTTCTCGAAGATTGGTTAAAATCTAACTAGTCTTGCTAAGTAGGATTTCTAGCCAAGAAATATAATCTTAAAGCTTACTAGCACACTTGTCTTTAGAAAATGACTATGTTAACTAGCGTGACGAAATTTTTATAATCTTGAATTTAGTAACGACGGATTTTTGGGATGTTAAAAGAAATTTTAAATGGAATCCAAGTAATAAAAATAAAATTCAAATTTTTAGTGAAATTTTTATTTACCAAAAATCCGGGTCGTTACAAAAGCACCCAATAACCACTCAAACCCACATTCATCCTTCAACAACCACTCAAACCCACACTCACCCTTCGCCATCCGTCTTCATTCAAGCTCAAGATCAAAGGTAAAAATCAAGTTTCCTTGGGCTAGGCCCTGTTCTGGCCCTGAGGGGACTTTTCTGTCGTCAGGCTTATCCCCTTTTGGTTAAGTACTGGCTTAAAAATCATTTTTAGCAGATAAAATAGCCACTGTACTAAAATACTGTCATCAGTCCATTTCAGAATGAGACATGCAGCGTAGCGTGTTTGGGCGCACGGTCTTTCATTATTTACAGTTTATTTGTCATGCTGTCGGGATCATGGCCATTCTTTATCAGGCATGATCGTATTGCTGAGATACTATCATCGGTCCATTTCATAATGAGACCATATCTACAAGCCATGTTTTGTTTTCTAAATGATGTTTTCTTGATCATTTCAAAGTTATCAAGTATATCAAAAGTTGTTTTGTATTCGTGGTTTGAAGAAAGGGTAATGTTCTGAAATGGGTCAAGAGCAAAGCACTGTATGAAATCTCTAAAAACGTCGTGCGTGGTATTCAATACACCGGGCGTCGTTCTGTGCACTGATGAGATCCTCACAGCAGAGCAGTTAAATCGCACAGCGTATCATAAGGCCGTGCGCTGCACTATGATGGGCCGTATGGGGATGGCTGTGATTTGGACAGTTTGTTGATTAGCTTTCCCATTTCGCATGTCTTCATTCATTAATCATTTCTTACAGTATACACCACGTGCACACCAATGTAATATATTTTTCCATGTCCCTTCCCTATTACTTGTTTATTAAAGGGTTTCATTTTCCAAAGGATATTCAAAATTTTCCTCTTTTGAAGATGCCTAGTAGAGACCGGTTTTATCGGGCGAATGGGGTGCTTTTCAACAAAACCTTCACCATTCGTAATGTGGCTTCCGAACCCAAAGTCTCGACGTTTTCGATAGACCAAAAGCCTTTTTCAAACGAGTTCTCGGTTTCTCGGATCATCCATCTCAAAAATCCAAGTGGCGACTCTTCGAGGGCGCACTAGGTGGGGAGCCCACACTTATCGGGGTCCCTTCAACATGGGTGATACTCACCAATTCTTTCATTGCAACTAGCCTTGCTGCACAATCCTGATCCCCAAACATTTCTCTAAGGTTCAGCATTATATCGTAAGCAGTTTCCATAGACTTATTCTGATATTCGACATAGACGTCAAAATATAACACCGGGCCATCACATCAGCCTTAATCCAATCTTTATAAGGTTTTACTTCCTGTTCTGTGGCATTCTCATTAGGTATAGGAGGGCACACCGTAGATAGCACATATTTGTGGCCCTCAGCATTTTTTTTTGTTTTTGCTAAGCATGGCCCTCAACAATGAACACAATATCCAAGTTCCTTTTACAGTCAATATAATTTTCTCCAGTAAGTTTGTTTTCTTTGAGAATAATAGCAAATAGATTGAAAGAGCCCGTTTTTGAATCTGAGAATCAAATAACATAACAACAAGTATGTAGGGCAATAGAAACTTTGAATTTCATTTTAATATTGGTTCCATCAACCACATGTAAAGAGAAAAAATATTGGGAACCCTACATATCGTGAAGAGCATGCCTCGATGGGAAGTCCTCTGTTCTTCATCATTCGTGTAGATAGGCACAACCTTTTAATTTTACTACATATACACTAAACCATGCCAAGCAAAATTAAATAGCCAATATAGCTTTGGTCCTATAAATAATAGTAGTGACTTAGATGGAGAGGATACTACTATTATTTACAGCTAAGTGTATACCATTACCAAGCCTCATGACACATTGTTCCGTTATGAATTATCTCAGATGGAGAAGTAATTCACACAACAATTATTATAGACCTATCCACTTAAGGAAGTTTGTACTGATGAGGCCACAATTAATTTTGCCCGATGGAGGGAAGATTCTAAAACCATCACACAAAATTAATTACATCATCTACATACTAGTAATGGAGACCGTGGGATTTATAAAAAATAAACACCCTCTCTTGTGGGCAACATGCCCTTTGAGAAAAAGGCAGATCGAGGAGCGCTGGTAGACGAGCGCTCAATTCAGAGTCACCACTTGGGTTTGAAGGTCTGACACCCAAGGAACCAAACTTGAAACGCTTTCTACACTGTTTAATTTGAAAAAGGTGAAGGCACTAGTCCGTCATAACCATATCTGGGTTCGGGATCCAAGTTACGAGAGGAGAAAGGTTTTAAGGCACCCCTCTCGCCCAATCCGGAGATCGGCCTCTACTTAGACATTTTGCAAAACTATTGGAGATTCTTCTTTATTAATCAACTTTTAGCCAATTAGGGCGGGGAAACAGTTTAAAAAGGATTAAAGCTGTAACACGTTTCACATGATGTGATAGATGGCATGCTCGCTTATCGAAACAGTTAGTAAAGGATGAAAATAGACTCCTGTGGGAGTTTAAATAGACTGGGAGGCCCCTGTTTTAGAGTGTCATGTGTAGGAAGAAACTAGCATGCACTGATCAAGACACTGCATGCTGATCTAACCTGCGCGTGCAACACCATGACTCACGTGCGCCAGTAAGTTCAAACTCACAGCTCTTATTTTCAACCCTCTGGGCTCTGGAATGACCAGTGCAGGTCCAGGATAAACCACACAGTTCATATGTCAGTTAATATACAGTTATAGGCAGTTTAAATGGGCTTTAAAGCCATAAAATGAATAAAACACCCCATAAACATTGTGGAGATAAAAATAGAAGCCAAGGCCAAGTTACCCATGGAAAGGCTAGCCACTGGAAGTCAGCTTGAATCTGCGCGCGCAAGTTATGGATAGGCGCGCGCCTGTTCTAACTGGACTTCCAGTGCTTGGTGTTGCATTCCTAGGCTCTGAGACATATCTAGAAAGGCCCCAGGGGTATTCCATTGCAGCAGGTAAGAACATTAACTAAAAACTAGCAGTTTTAAGCAAAGAAAATAGTAAACTGGTTTTTATCATGCTTGCAGTGATGTGTATAGAAAGAAAAGCATAAAACAATAAGACCCCAGGCCCCATGCAAGATCTGTCCGCGCAGCCATGAAATGGCGCGCACGTGCTATGGACCGGCGCGTGCTGGTCCTTGCCACTACAGTTTTTGAAACTTTGCTAGCTTTAAGGCTAGGACTTGGTATTGATTACCAGCCTTAACCCTGTCAGCCACCCTCAGAAAAATGATTGAACTTTGAGTGGATGGGTTGATTTGATGAAGCTTGGAGGATGGTTGTGTGTTAGGGGATGAAGAACTAGTATCGTATTCTTGGATGCCTCTGTATTTCTTTAGTTTGCATAGAAGAGTACAAAGTTGGTAGCTAAAATGTGGTAACAAAGCTTTTGTAACCTTTTGATTTGGACCCTTTGGAAGTTGATATATGGGGGGTATATTTAGGGAAATGGAGTGAGAGAGAGGAGTTCAACCAGCCAAAAATGGTTGTGACTTAGCCATTAAGCCTTCCCTCTCATTGGATGAGAGGAAAAAGGTGAAATTAGGGGTGTAAGGGCTGTCCCCTAGTGAAGACTGCTTTTAGGACCAAACAGAGCCTTCCTCCGGCCCCAAAAGTCCTTTTGATCATGGTTGAATAAAGGTGATGGGACAACCTTTGACTGACGCGCGCTGATGGTCGACCTGTGTGCGCAGCTGATGGACCTGCGTGCGCGAGCCAAACCAGCACACGTTGGTCAACAGTCAAAGTTTGACTATTAACCAACACCTATCCACTTGACCCGCGCGCGGGGGTTCCAGACCAACGCGTGCAGGTGGATTTTCTGGCTTTTGAATTGGCTTAGGCCAGGTTAGGTTCAAAAGGGTATCAAACACTCGAAGCTCAACCACTCAACATTCCCAAGGTGTTCTTGATCCGTTTCATCATCGAGGAATCAAAGACCGAAAGTAAACTAATCTGGAAAGCCTAAATTGGGGTGTTTACATCTCCCACTTAGTTATTTAAAAAAAATTTGAGGGTTATCAAAATTTTCGAGTTTGCAAAACCATTATCTAGGTCAAGGCCAAATATTACCATGTTGTCGGAATATGGTAAAACTATCACATATGCAAACACTCATGGTAACATACATAAACATAAATAAGGAAACATAATAAAATATGCATCCCAACTATTATGGTCAATCTCCTTGTTTCCAAAAAGGGCCAAATTTACAGTCGTTTCTTGCCCACTATGTCTTAGGTTCATGCTGGCACAGGGGGTCAAAGATTGATGCTCGCCAGAGTTGTTTCTTCATTAAAAAAACACATCTGCTCCATCAAAAAATAGATTTTTGACCTCCAAACAGCAACTTTGGCAACCATACAGAAATTGTGATTTTATACGGTAATCCTATGCCTCCATTACAGAGTTCATATAATATGAATCTAAAACACATACTGCATGACTTGTAATCTTACAATAGTTTTATTTACCTATTACTGATACAACTGATGAACAAAGATTACACAAAAATCTTATGTCTCCCATATACCAAAGTTCATATACTACTTTTAATATTACAACCATGAAAAATAATCGTGACACCCAAATATAAAAGCAGTAACCACATATACAAAAATGTGGGATCCAATCACACGAATATACATCTGTGACCATAATAATGGGAAAAGATTTTCTGCAAAACTGATATTAGTAAAACTGAACCCTGCAAAACAGCGGCTACCACAATTCCATACTATACGATCTACGGACAACATGGCTATATAATCCATGCACATGATCACAGCCTGCTCTGATACCACTGTTGGGAAATCGAATCCCAAGACCCAGTGATGATATGCACAGAATATACAACGAAATAAATGCAGAAACCCTACAAGGCAGAAGTAGGGTTTTACCACAACTCTCGCATCACGAACGCTGGTGTCACGCCATCGATTTTTAACATAAATATAAAGATTTTCCACAAATAAATCCTCTCAATATTCCATACGATACCCAAAAGATTTCTGTATTTCCATTCCCATAATACTACTTCCAAGTCCATCCGATTTCCAAATATTACATCATTGGCTCAACGGCCCCAAATTAACATAAGTATCATGTATTAAAAGAGTTAACTGTTTACAAATATTTCTTAGTCAAAGAATTACAACTTAAGTTACAAATACATCTTTCAAAAGAAATTTACAAGGATGGATAAGTAACTTCTTAGGTTAGCTTTCAAAAGGTATGACCACACTCCAAGCATTCCAGTCATGCATGCTACTGTTTCGGGTTGGTACCTGAAAATAATATAAGGCTTGAGCTACACTAGCCCAGTAAAAAAGTCTACGCAAACTCTATATGCAAATGAGCAATACGGATGAACAAATGATAGAAACCAAATGACAACAGAGATAAGCATAACTATCTTGATAAGATATCCAACTATCGCCAATCCATCTTCTCATGCGGTATCACATTCTTACTCATTTCCCCTTCGTTCGTCGTCGAACCCTTTACCAAGAAACTTTTTCTTTTGATATCAAACAATTTAGAGAAAACACAAGACCATTGTAGGCAGAGCTACGTTGATTCGGGCCGAATACCAGAGTCCGTTGATTCGCTCAAGAATACCGGAGGATTTCCATCAAAATCCTTTAATCAAAATCAAAATCCTTTCATTTACTTCATAAACCAATTACGTATCGTTAAGAGTCTAAGCCGATGCTCCTGCCAGACACTTACTTGATAACGAGCCCTGAAGACAAATGATATGAGCATTTAGCTCCTGCCAGGCATTTACTCATTCAAGAGCCCTGGAAGTATAAATGAGCATTTAGCTCCTGTCAGGCATTTACTCATTCAAGAGCCCTGAAAATATATATGAGCATTTGTCATCCATTATCATTCCACTTCTCATTCACAAACATCAAGTCGTTCAATCGAATCCAAAAGCCATCTAATCAATCACATGGTATTACAAGACCAACCATCTACCATATCACATGTAATCAAATACACACGTCCTCACCGTACCTCTAAGTACACCCCCGTACCTTCACATACCACATATCAACCCACGACTAGACTTTGCGATGCCCGGTCTTCTAGTTTCTATACTTGGAGTTCGTAAAGCGTATGCTAAGAGAATCTAAGGGATTCTACGAGTTGAGAGAAAATGAATTGCAATACTACTCATCAGATCACTAGACTTGTTCATATGTATCGTTCGTATTTCAACGTGCCATATCTTACACTTCACATTTCTTAACTCAAAGAGTTTACTCAAGTACCCCTGACACCACTCTAAGTGTGAGACTAGTAATACTCTCCAAAACACTTAAAAGAATGTGTAAACAAACCCAATAGGGTCGATGAGAAGCCTCAAAATGTGATTTGGAAGATGTAGGAAAAGCAACTCATAGATACTGCAACACCTCAATCACCTACCGGTAGGTGAATGAGTCCTACCGGTAGAAGAGGAGAATTCACTTGACCTACCGGTAGGTGAAAGTTCCTACCGGTAGAAAAAGGAAACAGAAAGGCCAATATTTAAACAAAACGACTTTGCACTTGACCTACCGGTAGGTGGTGGAATTTCCTACCGGTAGAAGGATGACTACGTTGAGCAGCTTCTGAGCTGCTGCTGTATGTTTGAGCTGGTTACGAAGAAATTTCTCAATTGTCCTACCGGTAGGTAGAGTATCTTTCAGGCGATTTTGACAGAAAAGTTTATGATTTCGATCCAATCTCATTAACAATCAATACAAGCTCGAATAAGACACAAAAACACTCAAATAACATATAAAGAGAGGTAGAATTCGCTACCTCGAGTATCAAAGCCGAACCCACAAGATTATCTGAGCCCTAGCTTCCAAAATCTACACCGAGAGCAAAACACCTCCACCAAGCGCTAGCCAACGATGTATGAGCTCCAATACACACGTATATGATGGCTTGGAGGTTGATGAGTATGGATTTTGAGTTGTTTTGGTGAAATTTGGGTGATGGAGTGAGAGAGTTGGAGGAGCCGAGAGAGGGAGAAAGATCGGGAGATGAGAGGGGGAATTTTGGGGAATTCTCTCCCCTACACACACACCCACACATATATATACTCACACAATCACAAATTGCACAAGCACCCCTCTACAAACAACCTTCCCACATTTACCCCAAACCGAATAATTTAATAAATCCCTCATTTGTTCCACATTTATCATTAATAAATCCTTTAAACGATTTCTGAAAATACGGGTCTTTATATCCTACCCTCCTTAAAAGAATTTCGTCCCTGAAATTTAAGCCAGCACACGAGGTCACGTCATCAAGGGTTTTCAGTCGATTTTCAGTTCAAAAGTATGTGTCCATTACACAATGCTTCGTATCCACCTACTTCTGTGTCCAAAACGCAAGAAAGCCCTATAAGATCATAGTTGACTAGCATAGCTTTAAATCGAAACAATCACCAAGCTGCAATGGTAAGACATATCAAATCATAAGTTATTATTTCCGCATGAACTGTAATCATGTTACCAACCAATTCTGGTTCCATAAACCGTACCCATTCGCTTTACTTTCCACTGACCCTTTCTAGCTCCAATTACTGTGTCCCATCACATAGCGGAATTTCATAACATGATAAACTTAATAACTTTGCTAAGCAATACATAATCAACGAGTTCTAAAATTAATTCCTCTATCTCAAGATTCATAAGATCCTCCACGTACTCTTATAAGAAAAAAAACTTCAATACACTTCTTTCTTTCTTTTTTACATTGAAACTTCAAGTTTGAGCAGCTCAAAAGTCCTTAAAATCGGTCCATCCGTGATGAAATTTCATAAAAGTTTGTAAGAGAATATTTATTTTTTAAAGGTATTTCCAATAATCACTCATAAACGCCTCGCATAATAATTTTAAAACATGACAATCTAGATAACATGGTAAAGAACTAGCGATGGGACTGACTCCACTATAAAGTAGCTGACTCCATGTCCGTACTATTTTCATTTTCAAAATGAACTATACAAAGAATCAACTTTCAGAAAGCATCACTCTTTTTTTTTTTTGAAAGATTTGAGTTTCGAATAGGTACCACCATATTAACTCTCGAAACAAAAGTTTACCACTCCACATGTTGCAACATACTCACCTGACTCCCAAGTTCACTATTTTCCTTATCACAATTCATTCACTACTCCCGACTATGGGTTGACTTACTGTTGATACCTTCCGTACGTATCTAACCTCCTCGTACCCACATACCCGTCAGTGTCTACTCCGCACCGTAACTATGAGCAAATTACACACATTGAGATTGCACATCAAGTCAAGCATGCATGTTAATGCTAAACAACGATAAGTTTCGTACACAAAATATACCAATCAAATCATTTACAACTGGACTCATCCACGTATCAACAAACTTACTCGATATCGAGTATATCATAACTCTTGGCTCTAGCAAGCCCACAGTAATCACGTTCATCTCAGTCCCACTATACATCTCATATTTTCTATTCGCCCATCAATCTCGAATACTCACTTTCAGTTACTTGAGTCAAGCTAGGTATTCAATATACTTACAACCCTACACATTATTGCAAATATAATATACGTACCCAACACACGTACCCCTAATACTTAATCATTTCTATGGCTTGACAGCAACACAACCTGACAATATATCATTACTCAAAGAGCTACACATAATAGGTGTCATGGTTGCACCAACAAACATCCAATACTCTCGAATATCTCTATGCAAAAATCCAGTCACCAATAGCAGACTTCTTCTTGAATACCCCCAAGACTCCGAGATTTCAAACAACATATCTATACTTCCCATTATACTCTAAGACTCCTACTACCTCATCACTTAGGAATCAATTCTCTCGCACCAATAACTTTTAATAGTTCCACTCACCATAAGTTTCACAGCTCACAAATTTCTTCTCTCAACTAAGTTGTCATAACGACATCAATTTTTTTTTCAAAAATATTTACAACAGTTGCACGCAACCTCAATAATATCAACCACACCATTCCCGTCACCACCACCACTGCTATCACTACTACTATTATCCCTTAATCTCTCTCAACAAATCTATCATGTCAATGACATACCTCAACATATCCTCTACTGTCATTAGTCTAATCTACATCGCCACATACCATACACAATCTTCACGCTCAGATCCCTCAACTCACAATGCCACATTTTCTCACGTGCCTGTCACTTTCAAGGTTTCTACCATTTCAACTTAGGACATCGACTACACCCCACTTCATTATTAATCACAACAGTTCTCATTCATTCGTAAATCCTTACATACTTCAAACTGGTTCCTCGCCACATAACTCACATCAATCACTCGACCTAAGTCACATCGATAAAGTTCACCCCAACTCTTCTCTTCCCTCTCACCAAGCAACGCCGTCACTATTTTCTACCAACCTATCATAATGACACCACCACAACATTACCTCAGCAATGACGACAACACAATGACACTTCTCTTTTCTATGAAATTTCTATACACAACCATCTATCTCAAGCCTAGGGATTTAACCCCTATACACAACCCTAGTGTCCAATTGACTTTCTGAGACTTCCATCTAGAAGGGGCGGTGATCAAGTGCCTCTTCCAACTGGATTTCATCGGCAGTCGCCTGGGTGTCCAAAAGACATGTACTGTATCCTGACACCCTACCTATAACCCTCATTTTCCTATATCAACCTTTGATACATATATCTCCCTACGTAGGCTCGACTTGCGCAACCTATGCTCACAATAACTGTCTCAATAACTACCACTACAATAACCAACCACAATTATCACCACAACAAGTCTTTACCTTTCCAAACACATTCGAGACATGCACTAACTCAATTCCCAACGCACATATTACTCACCTTATACTTATACCCTATACAGCTCATCTCATACAAGTTTAACTTATAATATTTGAAACTTAACACATAATCTGTGCAATTCAATTAAAAACACATCTAACATTCATCTCGTAAGTCATATCAACATTTTATCCCTTTTATCAAATGCTAACAAATATATCCTCTTTCACACATCAATATCGTCACTACTCAAACCCATCTAACATCTCATATAAAAGACATCTTACCACAAATGGTACAAGACCAAGACCACCAACTGTAACGATGTCAACCACAACAATCTCAACCACAATCACTACAATGAGGTCAAAGCCTCCAACATTCCAACATGGGTCTACAACTCAATGTCACTATGACATAATACAAAATGCAACACCTCAATGATGTACTGACTCATTCATGCAAGCACACATGTGTTTTGTAAAAAGCATGCAACGGATTTTGAACCCATGAAACTAAAAGGTCTCCCCACGGTCTCTAGGTATTCTAGACCTATGCTCTGATACCAAGTTGTCACGCCCTCAATTTTTAACATAAATATAAAGATTTTGCACAAATAAATCCTCTCAATATTCCATACGATACCAAAAGATTTCTGTATTTCCATTCCCATAATACTACTTCCAAGTCCAGTCGATTTCCAAATACTACATCATTGGCTCAACGGCCCCAAATCAACATAAGTATCATGTATCAAAAGAGTTAACTATTTACAGATATTTCTTAGTCAAAGAATTACAACTTAAGTTACAAATACATCTTTCAAAAGAAATTTACAAGGATGGATAAGTAACTTCTTAGGTTAGCTTTCAAAAGGTATGACCACACTCCAAGCATTCCAGTCATGCATGCTACTATTCCGGGTTGATACCTGAAAATAATATAAGGCTTGAGCTACACTAGCTTAGTAGAAAAGTCTAAGCAAACTCTATATGCGAATGAGCAATACGGATGAACAAATGATAGAAACCAAATGACAACTGAGATAAGCATAACTATCTTGATCAGATATCCAACTATCGCTAATCCATCTTCTCATGCGGTATCACATTCTTACTCATTTCCCCTTCGTTCGTCGTTGAACCCTTTATCAAGAAACTTTTCCTTTTGATATCAAACAATTTAGAGAAAACTCAAGACCATTGTAGGCCGAGCTCCGTTGATTCGGGCCGAATACCGGAGTCCGTTGATTCGCTCAAGAATACCGGAGGATTTCCATCAAATTCCTTTAATCAAAATCAAAATCCTTTCATTTACTTCATAAACCAATTACGTATCGTTAAGAGTCTGAGCCGATGCTCTTACCAGGCACTTACTCAATAACGAGCCCTGAACACAAATAATATGAGCATTTCGCTCCTGCCAGGCATTTACTCATTCAAGAGCCCTGAAAGTATATATGAGCATTTGTCTTCCATTATCATTCCACTTCTCATTCACAAACATCAAGTCGTTCAATCGAATCCAAAAGCCATCTAATCAATCACATGGTATTACAAGACCAACCATCTACCATATCACATGTAATCAAATACACACGTCCTCACCGTACCTCTAAGTACACCCCCGTACTTTCACATACCACATATCAACCCACGACTAGACTCTGCGATGCCCAGTCTCCTAGTTTCTATACTTGGAGTCCGTAAAGCGTATGCTAAGAGAATCTAAGGGATTCTACGAGTTAAAAGAAAATGAATTGCAATACTACTCATCAGATCACTATACTTGTTCATATGTATCGTTCGTATTTCAACGTGCCATATCTTACACTTCACATTTCTTAACTCAAAGAGTTTACTCAAGTCCCCCGGACACCACTCTAAGTGTGAGACTAGTAATACTCTCCAAAACACTTGAAAGAATGTGTAAACAAACCTAATAGGGTCGATGAGAAGCCTCAAAATGTGATTTGGAAGATGTAGGAAAAGCAGCTCACAAATACTGCAGCAGCTCAATCACCTACCGGTAGGTGAATGAGTCCTACCGGTAGAAGATGTGAATTCACTTGACCAAGCGGTAGGAACTTTATCGGTAGAAAAGGGAAACAGAAATCAAAGTTCCTACCGGTGAAAAGGGAAACAGAAAGGCCAATATTTAAACGAAACAACTTTGCACTTGACCTACCAGTAGGTGGAAGTTCCTACTGGTAGAAGGATAACTATGTTGAGCAGCTTTTGAGCTGCTGCTGTACGTTTGAGCTGGTTACGAAGGAATTTCTCAATTGTCCTACCGGTAGGTAAAAAGTTCCTACCGGTAGAAAAGGGAAACAGAAAGGATAATATTTAAACAAAACAACTTTGCACTTGACCTACCAGTAGGTGGAAGTTCCTACTGGTAGAAGGATGACTATGTTGAGCAGCTTTTGAGCTGCTGCTGTACGTTTGAGCTGGTTACAAAGGAATTTCTCAATTGTCCTACCGGTAGGGAGAGTATCTTTCAGGCGATTTTGACAGAAAAGTTTCTGATCTCGATCCAATCTCATTAACAATCAATACAAGCTCGAATAAGACACAAAAACACTCAAATAACATATAAAGAGAGGTAGAATTCCCTACCTCGAGTATCAAAGCCGAACCGACAAGATTATCTGTGCCCTAGCTTCCAAAATTGACATCGAGAGCAAAACACCTCCACCGAGCGCTAGCCAACGATGTATGAGCTCCAATACACACGTATATGATGGATTGGAGGTTGATGAGTATGGATTTTGAGTTGTTTTTGTGAAATTTCGGTGAAGGAGTGAGAGAGGGGGAGGAGCCGAGAGAGGGAGAGAGATCGGGAGATGAGAGGGGGAATTTTGGGGAATTCTCTCCCCTACACACACACCCACACATATATATACTCACACAATCACAAATTGCACAAGCGCCCTTCTACAAACAACCTTCCCACTGTAGACACCTCCTAAACGGGGTATCGCCATACAGATTGATCACGCTTGTTTGGTTCCACTTCATAAGCCAAGATCGTGGATATCCCCATGGCTAGGAACATCGCCACATGATAACGGTTATTATCAAAATAGAGTCGCCACCTAGTTTATTAAAACTAGGAAAAATAGACAGAGATTCCGGGTACGGGAGCCAAGAGTACAATAAGGGAAAGGTGTTATGCACCCCTCTTTGCCCAGTCGTGAGACTGGCCCATAATCGTTCGACACACAATGTATATTTGCTTTATTTAATTCTAACACATAATCTGGTTTTTAGCCTTTAACAGTTGATAAGGTGAGCCAATACAATAAATGAAAGCATGCATCAGAATAAGCAGAAAACAAACATGTCCCAGCAAATAGATCCCCCGGCCGGTGAATTGATGTCACGGTCGAGGAATCTCACTGGATTGATGTATCGGCCAAAGGATTGATTCCCCAACCAATATTCTTCCTCACACCAGAATACGAACAATTAATAGAAAGAACTAATTAAAAGCGAGAGACAGAAATTAAATCAAACCATAGGCCCCTGGGCCTCACCACCTTGATCCCTCAAAGATTGATTGCTTGTACTGCGATTGATTGTAGATAATAGTGGTTGATTGTGGTGGTCAACTTCACAAAACCCTAGAACAAAGTGAGTTCTTTAGAGGTTTTTACTCTCGGATGCGACTACTCATGGGAGGTTAGGGCTTTTGTAAAGGATTGATAGGAGATGATTTCTGTAGAGTTTGGGGACGGATCATGGAGTGGAGATATGTCTATTTTGGAGCTCTAGAGGACCCCTATTTATAAGGTTTCGAAGGACCGATCAAACGGACGAGATTAACCCAATTGATTTGGAAGTTTAGGGCTTCAAGACCTCTATGGTAAGTGTATTCGTAGCCCCGAAGTAATGGTTCATGGCTGCTAGGGTTTGGGCGAATGGATCGAAAAGCTGTTGAACATTCCAGAATCTGGAAAACAACAATCTGCTGGCTGCCAAATGGATGTCTCGGCCGCTCAATGGATTTTGTGGCCGTGAAAAGGATTCTTCAGCAAAAGGCCAAACTTCGCGGGCTCGTTCCGGACACTCCGAAACTTGGTTTTGTGTGTTCTTTGGACCGTTGGAAAGCTTGTTAAGTCTACTTTCTAACCCAAGTGGTTTGGATCAAATATATTTAGTACATCAAAAGATATGACGATTTTACCCTTAGTGGGTCAGAAAATGGATTATTTTGGTAAAATTCTCGTATCTCACTCGTTTCAAGTTGGTTTAAGGCTTATTATATATCAATAAAGAGGGTTTTGAAAGTACTACAAGACGGTGGAATCCAACCACAAAAATAAGGAAGTTTCGTTTATGAAAAATGGGCTGAAAGCAGACTTAATTGAAGATCGACGATGCTACCAGGGCTAAAACACGTGTTAACACATTTCTATCCACTCTAAGTGTCACTTGGCACTCCTATCACCTATTCCAAAGTGTTCCTTAATCCCTTAAGAGTTCCACAAAGTTCCTAAGGCTTTCATGAAGTCAACCACAACAACCACATATCCTATTCATCATCGGGATGGTCCCTAAGGTGGGACTTGAAATAATCGTTAGGCCAAATTGGTGTGTCTACAGATGCCCCTCTTTGACTGAATTTAGATGGATTGCAAGACATGTTTAAGTAAGAGTCAAAGTTGTAAAAGCAACTCAATTTGGTCTAACCACTATTCCAAGGGGTTTTCGAAAGAGGTTTTAGTTATGGTCGGGCCGAGAGGCTGCCTACGTATTCCACAAGGGAAATTCAGACCAACCGTAGTTCGGAGCAACCAAAAACAAAAGCACAGAGCTTTAGAGGAGAAATTTGCCAACGAGCCATACCAAGCCTTCGAGCGATGTACCTGAGCTATGCCAGGATTTTGGCGAAGAGTAGTTGAAGGAGCGCCAAGCTGCCGGTAGGTTCTTCAATACACAGCGGGTGAGTCATTTACTTTTCATGATCATCCTTACTTTGACTGAGGGGAGCTCGGTAGAGTAGCCTATCCTTGCAAATGAGCTTGATGGAATAGATGTAATTGGGTGGAATCCAACTATCTTCTGGAGACAATCGAACGCCGATTTTGAGATGGGGGGCACAAGGCCAGTAACTAGAGCACGGAGCATTTGGATGGGAGAACCGAGGCACGGAACCGATTGCAATCATGAGGCGAGAGCCTGAGGAGTCAGAGCTTGCAGCTTGACGTGATGGAACGAGGCGTAGAGCTAGTATCAATCATAAGGCAAGGGCCTGAGGAGTCGGAGCTTGGAGCTTGAAGTGATAGAACTGAGGCGTAGAGCCGGTTGTAACCTATTTCAAATGCAAACACAGGGTATATTTGATAGCAAAATGCACTCAACTAGTGAATCCTATTAGTGTAGCACCAGGTCTCATTCAAGGGAATGTTCAGGCAAAATAAGTGTAGTGACTCACAAACATCATCATAATGCATCAAGAGATACAACACCATAAGGCGTACAAGACGAGAGACGTAATTTTGACTTTTGTGCACTCTATTTGGAATTTAGAATGTAACACTTATTCTATTACACCTCATGCTTCAAATCGTTGGACATGTGATTGGCTTATGTCAAGTGACATGCAACAAAGACATCAACCATTGCAAGCTATATTATTCAAGACACAACAGTGTAAGAGGCTTGTGCACATTATTTGGTTAATAGAATGCTTAGAGTAAAATAGTTCATACCACATTATAGGATGCCAAGGGGCAAAATATGTCAAGAGACATAGTATACCACAATACCACATCATTTAGGGGCCAAGAGGCAAAACATGTCGAGAGACATAACATATCAAGAGATGCAAGGCCATGAGGCATATAGGTCAAGAGACTCAGGCGTCAAGGGACACAACACCGAGAGGTGTATAAGTCAAGAGACCTAATACATCGAGAGATGTAATGCTAAGAGGAATAGTGGTCAAGAGACCTAATACATCGAGAGATGCAATGCCAAGAGGCATAGTGGTCGAAAGACCCAATACATCGAGAGATGCAAATGCCAAGAGGCATAGTGATCGAGAGACCTAATACATCGAGAGATGCAATGCCAAGAGGCATAGTGGTCGAGAGACCCAATACATCGAGAGATGCAAATGCCAAGAGGCATAGTGATCGAGAAACCTAATGTATCAAAAGATAGCGCTTATTTTTTTTTCTTTTCAGAGCCAAGAGACGTCACATTAACAGATAATCAAACACATTCATAATGCAAGCAACATGTAGTAGTGAAGGCAAAAATCAAATATTAGATCAAGAGACCAATGGAAGATCAAATAACCACAACAACCACAAAGACATGAAAGCGAATCAAACGCGCGGGCCAAAGAGGCCCAGGGAAATGTCTAGATAAGACTAAACAGTGAGGTGCTCATGTAGACAAATCAACTGTGCGGGCCAAGAGGCCAATGCAACTGCCTAAACTATACATGTGATTGTGGTGATATGCAAACAAGTGTTTTGGGACATCTCAACTTTCGCGTACTCAAGCTAGTGCTTCTCCTACACCATAAGATGGCAACAAACTCTATACTAGCCAAATGGCTATGACAAAGAAGACGATGAGATCCAAGAGACTTGAAAGATTGCAACACTCTAGCAACGCTGCTAACACACTGTATGGCCCAGGTACCTTCTAGCTACACTCCTCATGAAATGGGAAACCCATATTATCTCTGTGAAAATTTACAAATAAGTCATTGTGCTTGTATTGCTATGTCAAAAATGCTTAGAATAAAATCAATTTTGAAAATTTCTCCTTGAGGATTTCAAAACCACATCATTTTACCTACATGATTCACATTCAAAACCACTCAGTCGTCAAGAGACGCAAAACTATTCCATGAACCCATGACCCTAGCGAGTTTACTGCTTCAGGGTGAATTGACTACTTTGAGTTGGATTGATAAGTGACCACCGCGCGCCTCATGGGAGATTGTGCGTTTCTAAAAGGGGGATGCAGTTGTGACCCTTTGCTTCACACAACTTTTTCTTCCACATTGGTTATGCCCTTAGTATCTAGGTCCTTGTGGCTAAGTTGCGTTCTTCAATCCGAGAGGACTTTATTATGGACCATATTGTAGGTTAGGGTGTTGGCTTAAGAAAGGAAGGGATATAACAGCTCAAACCTACATTCTACTCATGCTTGGGTTCCAAAAGCTAGCAGCCATCTAATCGCTCTATTTTGTATGAGAGGGAGATGTTTCTTCAAAATGCCCCTGTTTTTGGATTGGAAGGGATGATGTTTTTCTTCTTTCAAAACCCCCTTGTGTGACGGGATGCTTACTTTCCATTTTGTTGTCATCTCTCAATGCATTCTTATCTACCCCTGTGTGGGGGATGGCTGTCTAGCAAGCTTTATTTGAAAGAAACTATTCAGAGGCTCAATGTGGCTAGCAAGGGATAAGTGTTTGGATAGAGAAATGACGGCCTTTCTTCATTTTAAATCATGCGACAGAGCAACTAAAATCCTAACCAAGAGATTAAGAGGCTTTGATGTTTTATCAAGTGGTTCTTCAAAATCGAGGACAAGTTTTGAGACTCAAAGTGGGCGCATGGAGACATGGCTAAATTTTCATTTTATTTTTGTGCTCTAACTTTTGCCTAGACCGCCCTTGAGGGTTTTCAATCTAGGGAGCTCATTTTTTTCCCTTTTATTTTCAACAACATGTTTCTCCTATGAGCGGCTCGATGAGAGCACACAAATGTTTTCAACTCCCCATCAACTCAACATGAATGACATGGGTCGTAACTCAATCTTTGCATTTGACAACTCGAGTGATTTATGATGTGTTTCAAGCGATATCATGAGATTACTTTGAAACCCTTGAGGATTGTTTTCAACACTTAATGTTATCATGAGTATTCTTTGGCAGCAAATTAGCACAAGAGAAAACATTTTCAAAAATGTGGCTGACCCTATGGTGCCTACGTATCTCTAAAGAGAATCAGGCCATACGTGGTTCAATTCAAGTTTAAGGAGATTCATATTCCGGGAGAGATTCACATTTCATGTTGAGTGCAAAGAGTTGATCTAAAACCATGATGAACAAAATGACTTTAATTTCAAGAGAAAATGAACTCAAGACTCAAATTCCAAAAGGAGAACAAACTCGAGACTCAAACCCTAAATAGAAGCAAATAAGGGTCAAAAGAAATACCCAAAGTGTAGACACCTCCCTGGAGCGAGGCATCGCCATACAGATTGATCATTGTTTGCTCGTTTGGTTGCTTGCTTCATAAACCAAGATCGCGGACATTCCCATGGCTAGAAACATCGCCAGACGATAGCGGTTATCATCAAAACAGAGTCGCCACCCAGTTTATTAAAACTAGGAAAACAGATAGAGATTCTAGATACGGAAGCCAAAAGTACAGTGAGGGGAAAGTGTTAGGCACCCCTCTCTGCCCAGTCGTGAGACTAGCCCATAGTTGTTCAACATAAGACATATACTTGCTTAATTTAATTCTAACACATAGTCTGATTTTAGCCTTTAAGCAGTTAATGGTGAGCCAGTGCGATAATTAAAGCATGCATCAGAAAGCAGAACAAAACAAAGCCGTCCCAGGAAATCGATTACTCGGCCGGTGAATTGATGTCACGACCGAGTAATCATTCTGGTTTTATGTACCGGCCGAGGGGTCGAAGCCCCGGTCGGTGTTCCTCCTCACACCAAACAGAAAAGTTAGCAGATAATCAAAACGCTATGATTAAAGTATATGGACAGAAATTAAACCAAACCAGAGGCCGTTGGGCCTCACCACCTTGATCCCTCAGTTGCTTGATTGCTTCGGATTGATTGTGATTGACTGATTGCTTCTTGGAAAACCCTAGGGTTAGGGTTTGAACTTCGAGGTTTGATCGTCGGATTGATGGCTGCCTTCAAGTGGTTAGGGCTTTTGAAGAGAGGGTTTGAGAGAGTATTTCTGCAGGGTTTTGTGGCTTGAAAGGGTGTGAAAGTATATGAATTTTATGACGTTATTTTCGGAACCCAAAGGCCCTTTATATAGGCAATTGGTGACTCACTCCGGCCAATCAAAACGCACGATTGCAATTGCAATGCAATGCTAACTCTTCGTAGTGATCTCTGATTGTAGCCCGAACGCATCGGGGAGGTATCGTAGTTGGATCAAACAATCGACATAATGTTCTAGAGTCTGGAAAATAGACGATCTGGCGGCCGAGGAAATGATGTTGCGGCCGTGGGATTGATCTCGCAGGGAGATTTTCAAGCAACAGGTTGCTCGGGTGAAGAAATGATGTTGAGGCCGTGAGATCAATGTTACGGCTGACAGATGGATTCTCCTAGGTTTCTGTATTTTCTGTCTGAAAGGCTATTTGGCTCTGGATTGGGTCCTCTAAGTGGCTCAAAGTTCTTACCATAAGTCCATGGGTTCAAAAGAAGGCAATCAGCAATCACTGTATCCATTTCATCATCGGGATGGTCCCCAAGGTGGGACTTGAAATAATTGTTAGGCCAAATTGGGGTGTCTACAGATGCCCCTCTTTGACTGAACTTAGACGGATCGCGAGACATGTTTAAGTAAGAGTCAAAGCTGTAAAAGCAACTCAATTTGGTCCAACCACTATTCCAAGGGGTTTTCGAAAAAGATTTTTGTTATGGTCGGGCCGGGAGGCTGCCTACGTATTCCACAAGGGAAATTCACACCAACCGTAGTTCGGGAGCAATAAAAAATAAGGAAAAAGTTTGGAGGGTTAGAAACAGAAGACGTACCTTCGGGCTTTAAAAGCCGTAGTACAACGTACCTGGGTTAAGCCAGGGTTTTGGCGGAGGATAGTTGAAGGAGCGCGGGGCTGCTGAGAGAATTTTTGCGGAGAGCTTCCTTAGTATTTTGGGGTAAATCAGTACACGGCAGGTGCGTTTGCTTTTCTTGACCATCCTTACTTTGACTGAGGGGAGCTCGGTAGAGTAGCCTATCCTTGCGAATGAGCTGGAAGGAATTGATGTAATGGGGTGGAATCCAAGTCATCTGCTAGGGATGAATTGGATGCCGTTTTCAAGATATTGGGGCGCGAGGCCAGTAACTGGAGCGCGGAGTGTCAAGGCATGGAGCTGGTTGTAGTCATGAGGCGACAGCCTGGAGAGTTTAGAGTTCTGACGTGATGGAACCGAGGCATGGAGCCGGATGTGATCACAAGGCGAGAGCCTAGGGTGATAGAATCAAGGCGTAGAGCCTGCTGTGGTCATGAGGCGAGGGCCTGAGCTTTGAGCTTGATAGAACCGAAGCGCGGAGCTGGTATTGATCATAAGGCGAAAGCCTGAGATGTCGGAGCTTAGAGCTTGACGGAACCGAAGCACAGATCTGGTATTGATCATAAGGCAAAAGCCTGAGGTGTCACAGCTTAGAGCTTGACGTGATTTGAACTGAGGTGTAGAGCCGGTTGCATTCTGATGGTCTGTGCACGAAGCTTTCTCATCAGAAGTTTTGGCGTAGAGCCAAAGGATCGAGGCGCTGGACCGATCAATAAAACCGAGGCGTAGAGCCGATTGATTTGCAGGATTGCCTATTAAAATGAGAGATATGCAGAGTATGTATATGTGATGGTGATGATGATTGTTAGATATGGGCAGCTATGATGATGCAGACTTGATGTGATAATGGTGATGCAATTGATGCGATGTGTGCACGGGCCCGTGTGTGTGTGTTTGATATAAGCGTAGAGCTTCTTTCAAGTTCCGGACTTGAGCATTCAGAGCATAGAGCTCGAGCATTCGGACAGCAGAATCCGAGCATTCAAAGTACAGGCTTTGAGCATCCAGTACGCAGTGGTTGGGCATCCAAGCGTAGAGCTTGAGCATTCAAGTATAGAACTTGAGCATCTAGTACACAGTGGTTAGGCATTCGAAGAGCTTCGAGCATTCAAAATGTTGGATTTTGAGCATTCAAGCTTTGAGCTTGAGATTTGATGATATCTTGTTGATTGGGGTGGCGTAGAGCCTGTTGAGATAGTTGGCGTGGAGCCGCTGAGTGATAAGATGGTGAATACGGGTGTAGAGCCGTTATGATAATGGGCTTGGAGCCGCTGAGATTGCTTGAGTATGATTATAGGCGTAAAGCCTACTGCTGGGATTTGCGATCGTAGAGCTGCTGAGTTGAGGGCTTGGAGCCGCTGAGTTGGCTGGCGTGGAGCCTGTTGAGATATGGGCTTGTAGCCGATGAGATAATGGAATACATGCTTGGAGCTGTTGAGAAGATGGAGATGGTGAACATGGGCGTAGAGCCGCTGAATGTACTTCAGGAGCACATTTATTCGGGCATAGGGCCTGAGTTGGGGTGTATCAAGGGTCTTTTGATCTTGTGAGCTCGAGCTCGAGTTTGATAATCCTAAGTGGCCAAGCGACCAGTTGTTGTGAGCTTGCTGTTACGGAGAGAGAGTTTCCTTATGCTCGGGCATGCCCCCAAGTCTAGTTCTGATCACGCTGCATTTGCTCGGGGGGTGGCCCCAAGTTTATTTTGTCATTGGTTCTATTGGTCAAGGACCCAAAACTTCATAATCGCTTGAATTTTGGTGCACTAAGCAAGATCTGATGTTTACAGAGGGAAATGGGTTGGAGGGCCAGGGGATCGATCTCTCGGCCGAAGGGTTGATGTCTCGGCCGAGGAAACAATATCTCAGCCGTGAGAAAGTTAAAAGTCAGGAGATCGATTTAAGTTAATTTCGATCGATCTCACGGCTTTTTCGATCTTTTTTCTTCCTCCTCTCTTTCTCTCGTTCGAGCGATCTCCTCCGTTCTCCTCTCTTTGGTCACCGTCGTCCCTTTGTCCCCGTCGTTCTCCCAACCATCGTGGTTCTGACCGCTATTTTTCTTGGCTGTCATGGCTTCGTCATCGCCTCCTCCTCCGTCGTCCGACGTTCCCTCATCTCCCACCGCTGTGTCGAGAGATACAGGTAAGGCTCCGACCATTGAGGCCTCGATTTTTGGCGGGGTTTCGAGTACCCGTGTCCTACATTCAAGTCGGCGCAGAGCCACTGTTGGGGGGAGCTCCTCACAACCCATTCCTCCTGAGACAGAGCCCGAGGTTTCTACTGATGTAGGCGATGGTGTTTTACCGCCGTTTGATGCTGCCACATACACCCCTCAGGTTCACATGATTGGACGTGGCGGTTCTTTGCGATATCGTCCTCCTCTCAGTGATGTCCCACCTGAGGTCTTGCACAGAGAGCTGGAGCAGCACTTTGGTTTCACCAATAGGAAGGTAAAATTTTATCCTGTCAAATGGTTTTTGTATATAAGATTTTGCGAAGCGATAATTTGATATTTGATAAGGAATTTGAGCTCTAGAAGTTGCCCCCTGTATAGGCGATGTTTTTGTATTGATCTCTTCTTTGTGTTTTGTCAGGTAAATGAGAAGTTGTGCGTGTGGGGAAGCTGTCCCCAGGTGTTTGAGTGGCACAAGAGACTTCCTCGGGGTGCCAAGGATGCGGTTGCTTTGGCCGGCTTTGAGTCTTTGATATTTGGCTTTCACCTTCCGAAGGCGGAGTTAGGGTTGACCACAGCATTGGTAGAGCGGTGGTGGGATACCACCAACACTTTTCATTTTCCCGAGGCTGGAGAGATGACGATCACCCCAGGTGACTTTGCTTTGCTTACAGGTCTGAGGGTTGGCGGCGATCCTCTTCCGATCGATCCACGGATTCATGAGCGGGGATGTGCTTTTGAATATCTTTTGGGGAAGGTTCCCGTTGTGTCAGAGAGCGGTCACATCACATATTCCTGGCTTTGGGAACAGTTTGATTGTGCAGGCATCGAATCTGAGGTGTCGGTGCAACAATTGGTGAGGGCTTTTCTCCTTTACCTTCTTGGCCAAACCTTGTTCTTCAACAAGGAAAACTCGATGCACGTTCAGTTCTTAGCTGCTTTGGTGAATCTGGATGCCATAATAGAGTTTGACTGGGGGACTCCTGCTTTGGCCATGTTGTACGGGCATTTGAGTGCCTATTCCCGAGGTGTTAGCCTCTCGCTGGGTGGGCATCACCGCGTTCTCGAGGTATATGCTTCAGCTTTCCTTGTCGTTCTTTTTGTTGCTTTGATTTCTATATCTCATGCTCGTCTTTTATCTTGTAGCTCTGGGCTTTTTGAGCACTAGTTGGAGTTCCCTCCTCCGACGAGGCATAGGGAGCCTAGATTTGTCCCACGGGCAACCCGTTGGTTGAAAGGAGTTCGGAAGACACGATCGCCTGCTATGGACTTACTGGATTGGAGGCGAGTTTTGGACCGATTGACACTGGATCAGGTATGTTGCATCCTATTCTTTGATTTTCATGTGATTTCTTCATTTTGTTATTTTGATGTTATTTCCTTTATTGCAGGTGCGATTCGATCCATGGGGCACTTTGCTCAACGATGCTCCTTTGGAATTGACCTCAGCTCAGGCTTTGGACAGCCAGCACTTCCTCCTGGAGGGACCTTTCTCGAGGGCTTGGTATCTTGGTGAAAGGGTGGCGAGTCAATACTTCCCATATTCCGAAGCGTTGCAGCTTGTTCCCCTTCCTCCTCCAGCTGGCATGAGGTCGCCTCACCTCTTGACAGGAGAGAGTTTGCTTCTTGCTCTTGAGAGACAACCAGCCATGGGTTTTCTTATAGCGGGAGATTACTCGGCCTTTCGCTTGGCCTCGCTGACCCTACCTACTGCTACCACTGCTGCTGCTCCTCCTGTTTGGCCACGGGCCCCCAGCTTTATCTCTTTCCATAATGCCAATGGAGAAGAGGAACGCTTGACGTTGACCCCATATGCTACTCAGCTCTACGTGCTTCCTACCGGAGTTCAGCGGGTAATATTGCAGACTCTGCTTTAGTTTCCTTCAGTATTCTTCCCCTGCTTTGCTATATATGTGACTACTTCTTCCATAGGTGCCTGCCGATGTTGTTCAGGAGTGGTTGCATGCATTCCAGAGTGCAGAGGCCTTGGCTCGACGGCAGCGAAGCCGGATAGTTACGGTATATATCCTTTGATTTCTTCTCTTTCTATCCCATATTTTATGTGAACCTGAATGTCCACAAACTATGTTTTGCAGCTTGAAGCGGAGCGGGTGCCTACGGTGTCAGTTACTCAGAGTGCTGGGGTTAGCGAGGGCGGGAGTACCAGGGCTGGTGATGGAGGTGCTAGAGATGGTGATGGAGCTAATGACGGAGGTGAGGGACAGAGAATTAGTGTCCCGATTTCTGAGCGCTTTCGCCCTTCTTCTTCTAGACATGTACACAAGAGGGGTCATGGGCAGTAGTTTGCCCTTTTCTTTGTACCTGTATTTGTTAGCTTCCAAAATAGATAATAATATGTATTTTCATGAAGCAATTTCAGCATGCTTGGCAAGTTCTACGATTTGTTTAATGGGAACGTATTTCGTCCCGAGATACTTTAGATTTGTATGTTATGGTTTAAAGCTTTGAGTGTCAAAACAGTCTTGTAAAAGATTGGAATATGTGCCGAGGAATGGATTACTCAGTCGAGGATTCCATTCTTCGGCCGCTACTTGCATTTCCTAAAGAAGTTGGATTTTTGTTTTAGCCGAGTGGCGTTCCTCCCTTCTTACGCTTGAATTTGATTCATGCCTTTTATATTTGCTTTTGCCGTTTCCACAGTCTCTTTGCCGTGTTTTGGGATTTTTAGGATATCTTGTCCTTTATGTTGATGACCTTTGAGTCAGAGAGGACGAGCGATGATTCTCACGCACTTTTGTCTTTGTCAATTCTCTGAAAAATGACTAACTCATCTTTTGCGAGCTCAATACGCAGGGTTAGCTATACCCATCGTTGAGTACAAATCTGTTGATGTTTCCTTTTTCCTTCTCTCCAAATGTTTGGGCTGTATCTCGATGTGAGATTGCCTACGTATCCCAATCAGGGAATCAGGTCTTTTACGTAGTTCCAAGATCACCACCTTTGAGGTTGGGTTTCCACTCTTGGTTTTTCTCCTTGCATGCCCTGAGTTTTGCTTAGGTTACCTGATGGAGGTTGAGTTCCTAGCGAGCTTCTCTTTGAATGCCTTTACTCTTACTTTTGCTTGGGTGCTTAGGTTACCCAACGAGCATTTCTCTCAAGAGGTTTTCCGTATTTCGGAGAAGAATTTGGTGGAGATGCTTTCATGAATCTCCTGTTACGTTTGTACTTTCACAATGGGTAAGCTAACCCTAAGTGTTCTCACGAAGATAGCGTCTTCTTCCTAAGTTTTGACAGAAACCTAGTTCTAAGTAATCAGGGTTCGTCCCTTCTTTCCTTTTTGTTAGCAACATAAAGAATTAGATTCTTAAGATCCTTTCATCTTTGGCAGAGAGACTGTAGTGTATAGAAATTGCATTTAAAGATTGAATCATTTAACAAGCATAAGATGATAAAAAATGATGGGAATTTATTTAGTTATAGAAAATGCCCAAACAGGGGCCCAAAACGTGTCCCAGCTTGTCTTTTAGGAAATGAAAGTAATGTTTTCGTCATGCGATTTACTGTAGTATCTCGGGAGTGGCTCCTTTTTCCTTACCTTTCGCAGTTTTATACTTTTCTTCACCCTCTTCTTTGCCAAACAGAATCCTTAGGTCAAACTCAGCTAGCACCTCGATCCAGTCTTCGGGAATGGGAGACGAATTTGTTGGTTCTTCTTCCATATCACTGTCAGTCAATTCTTGATCAAAGAAGATTTGCATTCCCGGATACCTTTGTTTGGTAGTTTCATCTTCCCATGTTTCTGCGAAACCGCAGAATGGGAAGTCTTCTCCTTCTCTTACAAACCAACCATTGAGTGTTTTTGGGACCATGAGTTTTTCTTCTTTGATCATACTTCCTCTTGCCTTAGCTTTTTCCATGCTTCTCTTCTTTTCTATCTCAGCTTCTGTCGGGGTGTAGTCAAGACCAAAGGCGTATTGATTATGCAGGGGATCAATCATTTGCGGGATGCCTTGTGATCTTTTGCCTAAACCCAATCCAAGGAAGTAGTTTTGTTTCTTCATCATCCATATGGCAGGGGTGCTTATGTAGAAGCTTCTTTCAGCCACTAAGGCTTGCATAGCAGTTGCTTCCTCAAGACTAAATCCAGTAAGGAAGGTCTCCTCGGTCCCTACCTCTTGGACAGTTGTGTCGGAATGAGCTCGGATTGATGAATCCCCTAGAATGGTTATGACTCTTTCATCTATTGCAAATTTGACCTTCTGATGCAAAGTGGAAGGCACTGCCCCAGCGTCATGTAACCAAGGTCTTCCTAGTAAAAGATTGAAGGTGGCTGATATATCCATCACATAGAACTCTATGTCTCTTTTGATCTTTTCCACTTCTACTGGCAGTGTGACGCACCCAACCACTCTTCTCTTTGAGTTGTCATAGCCCCTTACACCTTGGCTTGAGGGGCGTATGTCGGCGGCGCCTACCCCTAACTTGTCGAGGGTTCTTTGAGGACATACGTTTAAAGCAGACCCATTATCCACCAAGACCAGTGGGATCCATTTAGTGAGACATTTAAGTGAAATGTAGAGAGGTTTGTTGTGTGCAGATCCTTGTCAGTGAAAGCTATTGTTGGCTTTAGAGCTTTTGATGTTATTATGAAGCCTACCAGATCTTCGGGGGTGATGTCGATGGGAACTTTAGCTTTTCCCAAGGTTTTGAAGAAGGAATTGTGATGCTCGTAAGATGACATAAACAATCCCCAGATAGAGATATCAGCTTGGATTTTCTTCAGTTGTCTCAGCACTCTGTCTTCCTCAAGTTCGATCCTTCGTCTTTCCTCCGCTTCTTCTTCCATTACTCGTGTTGAGGTTGAACTTTCTCCACTTAGTTTAGGAGGTTTGTACACTCTTCCGCTTCGAGTGAGATGACCTATTTCTTCTTCTTGGGTGCCCCAAGGATCAGCAGGCTCAATTCTTCTAACTTCCCAATCAGTTGGCAGGGCTTGGCGTATGTCCAACCACCAATCTCCATCATCAATGGCATAGATGTGGGGTTCTCCTCCTGTTGTAAAGCACTCATCATTCTTAGAGAAGATCAGGGATGGTTTGGCTTGAGTGTTTGGGACAATGTATTGGGTAGGATTATATGTGGGGCTATTGGATAGGCTTATAAGATTGATATTTTGAGGCAGTGGTTCAGTATTATGAGCGGAAAGTGGATTGGTTTGCACATTGGGCTTGGGTGGCTTTATAGCTTGGCTATCGATGAGATCTTGGATGTCATGACGAAGACGCATGCAGCGGTTTGTCTCATGTCCAGGGTGTTGGTGGTAAGCGCATTGTTTATTGGCGTCATAACTTGGGCCGTAAGGTGGCTGAGGAGGTGGATTATTCAAGAGCCTGAGATGCCCTTGACGGCTTAGGATGGCTAAGGCTTGGGATGGGGGCATGTAGAGGGGGTCAAAATTGCGGCGGGGGCGATTTGAGTTTCGGGACGAGCTAGCCTGGAAAGGGTCTTGAGGCAAGGATGTGCCAAGAGTATTTACGGAGGCGTGAGATGTACGACTGGAGAAGGTTTTCTTAGGTGGAGGAGGAGCTTCTTCTTTCCCAATGAGCCCTAACTTGATTCCATCTTCGATTTGCAACCCAGTGGCATGCAGGCGTTTGAAATCGGTGATAGCCTGTGTATAGATGTGCCTGAGGTATTTGGGTTGCAGATTTTTGACAACTATCCTCACTTGATCTTCCTCGGAGGGGCGGCTCTTCATATTGGCAGCCTTTTCCCTCCATCTTGCCACAAAGGTAGCAAAGTCCTCATTTGATTCTTGCTTGGTCATTTCCAAATCTCGAGTAGTTAACTCAATTTGGAGATTGTATGCATATTGCTTGACAAAAGCGTTGGCAATTTCTGGCCAAGTCTGATAGTGCATAAATTCCAAAGTGAGGAACCAATCGAGGGCACTTCCAGTGAGAGTTCGTTGGAATAATTGAGCAATGAGCTCATCATTCAAGCCCATTGGCTTCAGGGTGTTGATAACATGGCGAACATGACTGGTAGGGTTGCCAGTTCCATTGAACTTCTCGATGTTTGGCATTTTGAAATTTTCAGGCAGTTTAGATTCTGGGAAGAGGCAAAGTCCTTTGAAGTCCAGAATCTGGTCCCCTTGTGAACGGGCCAGAGCTTGTTTGATCTCCTTGACTTGCTTGGTCAGTTCAGGACTTTCCGCCAACACCACTTTACGAGGATTCTCGTCTTCCACTGATCTTTCTTCGTCCTCAGCATCTCTGGCTGCCTTCTTGTCTAGCAAGGTAGCGATTTGAGCTCGGAGATCGGCAATAGTGGCGTCGTTGTCTGCCATGAGGGTAGAAGGATTGCTTGGTGAAGCTTGAACCTTGGTAGCTTGTCGGTTTTGCTGAAAAGATGACCGCGAAATCCCAGGAAGTGATTGGGACCGTTGCGGTGAAGGTGTTTTAACTGGCGAGGGTGATAGGCGGGATGGCTGCAAAGGCCTCTGCTTGGCATGGCTTCGGGTGTTGTAAGAGTATAAAACTAGCTGAGGTTGCTTCTTTGCTTTACCTATTGTGCCTGCTTGAAAAGTAGAGTACCTGGAAGTCAGTACTTGGCTTGTATAGGGTTAGGATTTGGGCCGAAAATCCCAACCCTTCTGCACAGAAAGAGTTATTTACAACAATAGATGATACAAGGTCTGAGGAAGAACTTTTGCAAGCAAATGCAAGAAGGTTCCTAGCCTGTAGGTTCCTCTCTTAGTTTGATAAGTTCTATGGCTTTCTAATACATGCAAGGTTTAGGTAGTCTCAGGGTACTCCGTTGTCAAAGGGCACCAGTCCTTTCACCAGCCCATCATAGGCGGTGATTGGGTGATTTCCTTTTTGATATACCACTAGGTATGAGTGACTATGGAGTTTGCTGGAACCCCTAACATAGCCCGTGTCATACCGGGGTATCAGGTGAACTCAACGAGGTTACCCGCTCGATGCATATGATAAATGAATTAAACAGGGCATGTATTAGTCTTATGTTGAACTTTCTGGTTATGGCTCTCATGTTCCCCAGCAGAGTCGCCAAAGACTGTAGACACCTCCCTGGAGCGGGGCATCGCCATACAGATTGATCGTTGTTTGCTCGTTTGGTTGCTTGCTTCATAAACCAAGATCGCGGACATTCCCATGGCTAAAAATATCGCCACACGATAGCGGTTATCATCAAAACAGAGTCGCCACCCAGTTTATTAAAACTAGAAAAACAGATAGAGATTCTGGATACGGAAGCCAAAAGTACAATGAGGGGAAGGTGTTAGGCACCCCTCTCTGCCCAGCCGTGAGACTAGCCCATAGTTGTTCAACATAAGACATATACTTGCTTTATTTAATTCTAACACAAAGTCTGATTTTAGCCTTTAAGCAGTTAATGGTGAGCCAGTGCGATAATTAAAGCACGCATCGGAAAGCAGAACAAAACAAAGCTGTCCCAGGAAATTGATTACTCAGCCAGTGAATTGATGTCACGGCCGAGTAATCATTCTGGTTTTATGTACCGGCCGAGGGATCGAAGCCCTGGTCGGTGTTCTTCCTCACACTAGACAGAAAAGTTAACAGATAATCAAAACGCTATGATTAAAGTATATGGACAGAAAATAAACCAAACCAGAGGCCGTTGGGCCTCACCACCTTGATCCCTCAGTTGCTTGATTGCTTCGGATTGATTGTGATTGACTGATTGCTTCTTGGAAAACCCTAGGGTTAGGGTTTGAACTTCGGGGTTTGATCGTCGGATTGATGGCTGCCTTCAGGTGGATAGGGCTTTTGAAGAGAGGGTTTGAGAGAGTATTTCTACAGGGTTTCATGGCTTGAGAGGGTGTGAAAGTATATGAATTTTATGATGTTATTTTCGGAATCCAAAGGCCCTTTATATAGGCAATTGGTGACTCACTCCGGCCAATCAAAACGCACGATTGCAATTGCAATGCAATGCTAACTCTTCTTAGTGATCTCTGATCGTAGCCCGAACGCATCGAGGAGGTATCGTAGTTGGATCAAACAATCGACAGAACGTTCCAGAGTCTGGAATATAGACAATTTGGCGGCCGAGCAAAGGATCTGGCGGCCGAGGAAATGATGTTGCGGCCGAAGGATAGATCTTGTGGCCGTGGGATTGATCTCTCAGGAAGATTTTCAAGTAACAAGTTGCTCGGGTGAAGAAATGATGTTGAGGCCGTGAGATCAATGTTACGGCCGACAGATGGATTCTCCTAGGTTTCTATATTTTTTGTCTGAAAGGCTATTTGGCTCTGGATTTGGTCCTCTAAGTGACTCAAAATTCTTACCATAAGTCCATAGGTTCACAAGAAGGCAATCAGCAATCACTATATCCATTTCATCATCGGGATGGTCCCCAAGGTGGGACTTGAAATAATCGTTAGGCCAAATTGGGGTGTCTACACAAAGATTAGCTAATTGAGACTCATAAAAAAAACTGACTCAAAACACATGACAGAATTTGGCCGCCGCTTCTCAATCATCCAGCTTGGTTGGATCAACTATCCCTTGATCGATGAGATCTTGTACTGCATTCTTGAGAGCCCCACATTGTTCAATGGAATGACCAGTCACTTGGTGATACTTGCAATACTCCCCATCCTTCTGTGCAAGATTACTAGGAAATTTTAGTTGCAATGGTTTCAGATCTCCTGTTGCTTCTAAGATGTGGAATACATCTTCTAACTTCATTCCAAGAGGAACAAATTCCCTCTTACGCTTGTGATGAGATCTCACCATATTAATACCACTATCATTGTTGGTATTTGTGCTTGTCTCTACCTTGTGGCTCACTTCTCCATTGTCGAGTAATCCTTGATTAAGGCTATCTTCAACTTGCAATCCAGTAGCATAGAGGTACTTAAAAGTAGAAATTGCTTGGGAATACATGTGCCTCAGGAGCTGTGGCTATAAATTTCTTACCACCATTCTGATTTGGTCTTCTTCTGAGGGAAGAGTTTTCATCTGTGCGGCTTTCTTTCTCCACCTATTAAGAAATTTGGCAAAGCTCCCATTTGGCTTTCGTTTGAGCATCTCCAAATCTCGAGTGGTTACCTCAATCTGGACATTGTAGGCATATTGATTGATGAAAGCATTGGCAATTTCTTGCCACCCCTTGTACTTAGTGAAGTCCAGAGTGAGAAACCAGTCGAGAGCACTGCCTGTGAGAGTCCTTTGAAAAAGTTGGGCAATGAGTTCATCATTCAAGCCCATGGGTTTCAGGGTGTTGATGATATGGCGGACATGGCTGGTGGGATTGCCGATGCCATTGAACTTCTCAATATCGGGCATCTTGAACTTCTCTGGCAGTTTGGCATTTGGGAAAAGACAGAGTCCTTCAAAATCAAGGATTTGATCTCCTTTTGAGTGAGCCAAGGCAGCTTTGATGTCCTTGACTTGTTGGACAAGCTCACGGTTTTCCATTATGATCACGGCGCTGTCAACTTCTGGAGGAAAGAGCTTCTGAGAGATCGGCGGCCATAACTGTCACAGCTAAGTCCAAAAGCAAATCTAAAAGAAGCAAAAACTCAATTACGTTTATGTTGAGACATCTGCAAATCAAGTGATTGTGCAGTGCACCAACGCCTATTGCCCCCCCTAGAATGCAAGTTGCCCTTAATATGTGTAGTGGGCCGAAATATCCGAGGGGTTCAAAGGGTTCAATGGGATGACCTTCCGGGCCCGCGGTCCAGCTGTCTCAGTTCGTCCGTATGAGAGAAGTCAAACTTAACACGTCATCCCAGTCACCAACCGAACGTTGGTTAGTCTTGCGGGTGTTCGCCGAACATAAGTTGGTTCTCCGAGTGAACTCGTAACACCCTTGTTCGGCACAGGTCCGATTTACTCGGGTGAGCAACCTCCCAGTTCGAGCGTATGGATCAACGAGCAAGTCTCATCCTCGGCAAATCCCATGTTTGGAAGTGTTCTTCGGCTAAGGCAGTTGGGGAACGTTCTAGAAGCTTCTGCTGATAGAAGCAAAGATAAGCACGTTCACCTCTCTGATAACCGATGGGACGTATCTGACGCTGGCCCACATGGGTCCATGTGGGTCTGCAGGCCTAGAAGGGCGGGATCCATCGAGTGCTTCTGACATGTGACGTCATCCGAGTGTAGCAACGCGCGTGTAATACACTTCCACCTTGTTCAACACTCCAAACCTCCGCCTATAAATAGCAAAGTACCCCTTCTGGAAAAAGGGTTAGATTTCTTCTCCCCTGAGCATATATTTCCCTACCAAACTTCTTCCTCCTCCTCCCTCCGACTCTAACTAGACCGTCGGAGCTTCTACCCGGAGGAACACCACCCTCCGATTTGCAGGTACACTGCGTCGCCGGTCAAGGCCATTTCAGTTCAAGCAACAAGAAGGGGTTCAGGAGGTTCAAGGATAAATCACGCCCCCACAATTGGCGACTCTGCTGGGGAAGAACAAGGCTTTCCCAACGAAACACAGTGGGCCGTGGTCCGTTTCAGGCCTCCTCCTCCTTTCTCCGGCGTACGCCACCACCCATTCAGGTTATGGCGCAACGTCTTCCCCCTCCAGGTCCGGAGAACTTCACCCTCGGTTTGGCTGGGTTTGGATCCATAAACGCTGACCCCAGCCAAACTGCAAGAACCACCTTGCCAGTCGCACGGCAACTCTCCTACCCTCTGACCGAGCTCGAGGTTGCTCTGACAGAGCAAAGGCGTCAAGCTGCGGTTATTGCACTCCTTCAGCAACGTCTTGAAGAACGGGACGGAGGTGTGGCCACGACTCCTGTGCATGGCCACCCTACCGAACCGAGTCGACCGAAGAAAACCCATAAGCGCAGCAGGAAATCTCACCAGGCGCACGCATCCGAAGGTGCCCCTTCCGAGCGACGTACCGTCTTTGATCGGCTCGAACACGTTCCCAGGATACAACCTACGGCCTCTCGCCCACGGTTGGAAAGTATCGTCCGCAATGAGAGCACTCGCTCTTCGGCGACGAGCTCTACAGCAGGTACGCGAAGAGTGGAAGCTTCTGGGAGGACGTACAATGCCTCTCGACGACACCAGGAGCATGCGGACGGAAAGAGACCCTTGGATCTCAATGACCCGCCACGGCGTGTTCGGTCCACTGAACGTCCCGAGCGTACCGAACAATCGAGGTCACATACAGAGCGTTACCCGGATGGACGACGCCCAGCTGGCTCGTCTAGCCACCGCCGAGCAGAAAGTGGAGAACGGCGGAGGCAAGATAACACCATTATTCTATATGACCAATTTACAAGAATGCCTACGGTATACCAACCGGTCAACGAATGTTTCGACCCTCGGCAAGCTCGTCTCGAGGATCCAAGAATCGAGCAACTGGAACGTTCGGAAGTTGCTAGGCATCAACAATGAGAGCAGAATAGGCGGCCGCGACATCACCATAGGGAACCTCGGGAAAACCGAGCCAACCGCCTCGATGCTCCCCTTCCCATTATTCCGAGCGCCCCGGAGCTGGTCGATAACTCTAAGCTCGGTAAGGCCAAGGCCTCTCCCTTCACCGACGCCATACAGCAAGAACGACCTCTGGATCGCTTTGTTTTGCCGAAGCTCAAGCGTTACGAGGCCAAGGAGGACGCAGTCGCGTTCGTTTGCCGATTTCGACAAACGATGAGCCTCCACAACTTCTCCGACGCACTCATGTGTAAGATCTTTCCTCTCACACTGAGTGAGCCAATAATGCTATGGTACAATCAGCTCAAACCGAGGTCCAATAGGTGCTTCAACGAGCTGGAGTTGGAGTTCACCAAGCGATTCGTTACGAGCAACATCCAGCCAAAGACACTTTCAATGCTGGTAAATATGAAGAGGGCATCGGGCGAAACCCTTCGGTTGTACACCGAGCGATATTGGGAGGTATATAACCTCATTCCCGATTGCGATCAGAGCGTGGCGGCCGAGTCATTTATGAACGGGTTGGATCCAACCTCGGCGATGTTCAGAGATTTGTCCCGAAACCCGCCGAAGACAATGGGGGAGCTTATGGTGATTATCGAGAAGGATTGCGTGCACGAAGAGGCAGTGGCCGAACGTAATGCACCGAAGGGGGCAGAAACATCGAAGACAACTTCGGCGAAAAAACAAGTGGTCAACGTTCGGCAGGGGCAAACTGGTCAAAATGGCGCTGGGTCAGGCAAACCGAACAATCGGAACAAACCTCCCCAACACCCACAGCAACAAACTCAATGGCAGCAGGCGAGGAGGGAACCAAGGCCGGAAGAATATGTCGCCGAGCGAACCGCGTTTACCGAACCAATCTATAAATTATTGAGTATCATTAGGCAGATGCCATTCTTCGTTTGGCCGACGGGATTCCTAGGAACGGCGGGCAATGGTTCTGGGATGTGTACGTACCACAAGGAGCGTGGTCATTATACCACCCAGTGTCAACCATTCAAACGCCATCTGGAGGAGCTCGCGGCAGCAGGGCACCTCAATCAATGGATCGACCTTCGGCGAAATCCACTGCCCCCTCCTCCGCCTCCTCCAGCTGGGAATCTCGTAGGAGTCATTCAAGGCTTTGTGTCCGAGGGACGAGCGGCCGAGCTCTATTCCGAAATCGACAAAGCCGTTGCTGCCTTGGCCGTGTGCAACGTTGGCGTTTCGCCAAAAAGGAAGTGGGTTGATCCTAGCCTCGATGGCTCGATAACCTTCACGTCCAAAGATTTGCAAGGGGTTCAAATGCCGCACACCGACGCCCTTGTCGTCTCGGTCACAGTCGGCACTTCTACTGTTCAAAGGGTGCTGGTAGATCAGGGAAGCTCGGTGGAGGTTATGTTCTACTCAACGTTCAAAAGCCTTGGCCTCAAGTCAAATCAGCTTCGGACAGCAAGCACACCACTTGTCAGCTTCACTGGAGCACCTGTGTGGCCCCAAGGATTGATCACTCTTCCCGTGCGAGCCGGCTCCCGAGTGATTGATGTTGAATTTGTGGTGGTTAGTTCTCCTAGCCCCTACAACATCATCCTCGGTCAAACTTGGCAACACGGATTGAAGGCGGTCGCCTCTACCCTCCACCAGGTCATGAAATTTATCGACTGGAATGGAAGGCAGGAGAGCCTTCGGGGGGACCAGATTCAATCAAAGAAATGCTATGTCAGTACAGTGACTAACAAGCAGAGTTGTCTTGAGGTACAATGCGTTGAAAGGGGCGACCTTCCCGAGCCCGAAGAAGTAGGGTTGCCTGCGGAACAAAGGTCGACCGAAGAGCTAGTGCGGATGCCGATCACCGAAGATGGAGGAAGATATTTTCTCGTCGGCAGCTCCTTGAGTGAGTCCGAGCGTACGGACATGTTCAATTTCTTAAAAGCGAACATGGAAGTGTTTGCTTGGACTCCTCAGGAAATGCCCGGGGTAGACCCGTCTTTCGCTTCTCGTTCACTCAACGTGGATCCGAACAGACGCCCCGTGGTACAAAAGGTTCGTCGCTCGGCGGCCTTGCATGTGGAAGCAGTCATGACTGAAGTGGATCAACTGCTGGCGGCTGGAGCTATTCGGGAAATTCTATACCCGACTTGGCTTGCCAACCCAGTCGTTGTTCCGAAGAAAAATGGGAAGCTCAGGGTCTGCGTCGACTACACCAACCTCAACGATGCTTGCCCGATGGATCGATTCCCCCTCCCTCGGATAGATCAAATGGTAGATGCAACGGCCGGGTACGAGCGTTTGAGTTTCATGGACGCATACAGGGGCTACCATCAGATCGCCCTCGCCAAGGATGATCAAGAGAAGACGGCGTTCATCTCTCCCCGAGGAACGTACTGCTACAACGCCGTTCCCTTCGGATTGAAGAATGCCGGAGCAACCTTCCAACGAACTATCACTAATATGTTCCTACTCAAGCTCGGCAAAACTTTGGAAGCATACATTGATGACATGGTGTGCAAGAGCAAGTTCGGTATTGATCATCTTCGGGATCTCGGGGAAATCTTTGACATCCTCAAGGAATACCGGCTTCGCCTCAACGCCGAAAAGTGTGCGTTCGGCGTAGGTTCGGGCAAGTTCCTCGGTTATATGGTGAGCCGCCGAGGGATAGAAGCTGATCTGACCCAACTTACTGCCGTACGAAACCTCCGAGCTCCAACCACAATCAAAGAGGTCCAACGACTGACAGGGATGATTGCAGCGCTGAATCGATTTATTCGGCGTTCAAGTGACCTTTGCAGGCCCTTTTTCCAAGCCATCAAGACTAGTCGGCGTAGGTTTGAGTGGACCGAGGAGTGTGAGCAGGCCTTGCAATCCTTAAAGGATTACCTTTCCCATGCTCCACTCCTCGTCACTCCCGAACCCGACGAGGATCTGTACCTCTACCTTGCTGTTTCGGATCACGCAACGAGTGCTGTTCTCGTTCGGAAAGAGGGAGTGGACCACTTGCCGATTTTCTTCTCAAGCAAGACGATGACGGACTCTCAGACGAGGTATCTGCCTATGGAAAAGTTGGCTCTAGCGCTCGTTTCAGCTAAAACGAGCCTTATGCCTTACTTCCAATGCCATAGGATCGTGGTTCTCACTGAGTTTCCTCTCAAGGCCGTTCTTCGGAAGACCACCTCCTCCAGCAGAATCTTGAAGTTCTCTCAAGACCTTGCCAACTATGACATTCAATTCGAGCCGAGGACTGCAATCAAGGGCCAAGCGTTAGCTGACTTCTTCGCCGAGCTTACGCTCGGGCTGAAGGATGAAGAGAACGCTCTAGTAGCTGCTGCTGAGGAGGCTCGGATTGCCAAGGAAGAGGAATTTGTTGAATGGAGCAACCCACCCCCCGAATCGCTTCGGGCTCGGTTCACCTTGGGAACGAAAAGACCGAGGAAGGAATGGAAGCTGTTCTCTGGGGACGCCTGGAGGATGACGGTTGACGGAGCCTCGAATATCAACGGGGCTGGGGCTGGTATTGTTCTCGTTTCTCCGGCTGGGACGGTCCACGAGAGCTCGGTCACCATCGGCTACCCTGCCACGAATAACGAAGCCGAGTACGAAGCTCTCATTGCTGGGTTGAAGCTTGCCCTTCGGATGGAAGCCGATTCGGTCCATGTCTTCTGTGACTCTAGACTGATCGTGGGCCACCTTAACGACGATTATCAGGCCAAAGATGAGCGGCTGAATGCTTACGTCAATCATGTTCTTTCTCTGCTAAAACAGTTTGGACGCGTTGAATTAGAGTGGATTGCGCGGGAACATAATGCACATGCCGATGCTCTAGCAGGTCTTGCCTCGGTTTACCAAACTTCAGGTGGTCGCACTATTCTATTTGATGAAGTGGACTCACCGAGCTTCGAACCTGTGACTTGCTCGGTTAATGTTATCACCTTCGGTCCAAGCCTGATGGACCCTGTTATCGCTTATCTGAAATATCAAACCCTCCCCAAGAACAAGAAGGAAGCTCATAAGATTCGTTGCCGAGCAGCTAACTACTTCCTTGATTCGAGTGGAAATCTATACCGACAAACTTTCACTGGTCCAGATTTGCGCGTCGTACATGAAGACCAGGTTCAGAGCATATTTGATGAGCTTCATTCGGGAAGCTGTGGTGGTCATTCGGGTGGCCGAACGATGGCCCAGCGGGCGTTAACGCAGGGCTATTGGTGGCCTAAGATGGTAAAACAATCCGAGGAATATGTGAAGCGTTGTGTTCGGTGCCAGAAGCATGCCTCCATCCCTCACCAGCCAGCCTTTCCTCTCAAGATGATCACTAGTCCTTGGCCATTCGCTATCTGGGGCTTCGATATAGTGGGAAAGCTGCCGAAGGCGCTCGGAGGATTTGAGTATCTGCTCACTGCCACCGACCTCTTCACAAAGTGGGTCGAAGCTTCTCCGTTAGTAAAAACTACGGCCGGGGACGTCGAACGCTTTATTTGGAAGAACATCATCTCCAGGTTCGGCGTTCCATACGCTATTCTTTCAGACAACGGTTCACAGTTCGTTGCTTCGGCGATCCAAAGTTTCTACCAAGAGCATCATATCACCATTCATACTTCGTCCGTTGCTTATCCTCAGGGAAACGGCCAGGCCGAAGCATCTAACAAGGCTATCACTCGGGGGCTGAAACGTCGTTTGGATCGTAAGCTCGGTAAGTGGGTTGACGAGCTTCAACAAGTTCTGTGGAGCTACCGCACTACGCCTCGGCGTTCCACTGGCCGAACACCATTCTCCATGGTGTATGGTATGGAGGCGGTCTTGCCCCTCTCCACACTTATCCCTACCGTTCGGTCTGAGAATTTCAATCCCGTAGATAATAACGCTTTGGTTGGTGCGGAGCTGGATTTTGCCGAGGAGCTTCGTGATAATGCCCATCTCCGGCACATTGCTTACCAGCAAGAGGTTGCTCGGGGATATAACAAAAATGTTCGGGCTCGGCCGTTTAACGTCGGAGACCTGGTCCTTCGAATGGTGGTCGAAGCGAAGAAATTGACAAAATTCAAGGACCCCTACGAGGGCCCATACCGAGTGACTCAGAAGATCAGCCACGGCGTCTACAAACTGGCCGAGATGGATGGAACGCCGATCGCAAACCCCTAGAATGCCCAAAAACTTCGGAAGTTCCATGGGTAGCTTCTGTAACGCCCCGATTTTCCAAGAAATTTCGGGCGCATTACTCTTAAAATATGCTGAATTTTACAAACTTCTAGGCCCCTATTTATCCTTATACAAAATTTACAATTTCAAAATAATACAAAAGCTATGTACATTTATTTAACAAAAGCAACTCCAGAGCGACTCTAGTTTTGACACGAATTCCAAGCAACGTTGGCCCAGACTCCGTTCCAGGGTTTCACCTGTATCAACTGCTCCACTGTGGAATCCTGCACACTCTGGCAAATTGATCGCCGAAGCAAACGATTTGCCAGGATACAAACGTATCCTGAGTGATAATTCACAAAGTAGAAATCCTAAAACCCAATACCACAATATGCAGATCAACAATATAACAATTCACAGGAGATACAGAATAACAACACATTGTCCTTTTCTTTACTATCCATTGTCTTACATGAAATCTAAGGATCCTCTCCACAAGGTCCTTTCCTCCCACATCCACTAACTACAACCGTCTCATGGGTCCACCCTTCCTCTTGCTTGTCCTGCACCAGGGTCCTAGGTGAGCGCATCTAAGTTATGTACCGAGTATGTTCTCACTTAAGACCATAACAGGAGGATCGAGTCATCCCATGACGCATCGTACATTAGGGTCGGACATCACCTACCACTAACTATAACCGTCTCATGGGACCTATTCCCTCTTTAACAAAAGAAGCGAATTTTCCCATGACGCATTATACATTAGCGTCACAACATCTCTCAACACTGGGCCCCATTGGTTACCCATTTCAACACAGGGCCCCATTGGTTACCCTTGCCATCACCATGGCTCAAATCACAATCCACAATCTCACACCTTAACACTTTATCAATTTACCATTTACTTAACTTCGTCTACGTGAATCACTATTCGTAAACCACCCCGGGAACCTATTTGTCCAATCTACAACCACAATAACATATCACACGGTTCAACATTTCAACTAAAAGTACGAACATGCTAATTACAACACATAACCATGCAATAAAATTAATTATGCGAGAAAATTAATCCTGTCACAGAATTAATCATGCGAGTAACAAAATAAATATTCAGTCAAACAATTAATTACTACTCTTAAAATTAAGTCCATTTCTCACGTTTAGAAATTTTATAAAACGTTTCTACTATTTAAACATTATCTTTAACTCTCATATTATTCATAGATTTTACAAACTAATTTTTATTGGAAAATACTTATTGTTAAATTTAGTATTTACTAACTCTATTAAATATTAATATGAGATTTTCATAACAACCAAATTATGCGAGGCTATTCTAGTCGATATTTATTAGGGTTAAAGATTAACTAATATATATTCTAAAATATTTCTTGTTTACAATCTAAATAAATTTTTACTAGTAAAATATTCTTGTTAATATTTCATAAACATTTATCTACCCCAATAATTTATTGAACACATAAACGTCCAATCAAATACAACTCAACAATGCATCATCAACAGTAATTTTGCAATCAAACACTTGCTAAACGATCATAAATTTTCACAGAGTATAACGCTAATTATTCCAACAAACCGGACTAAATTTTAATATAAACAGGACTAAAAATAAATTAACAATTTAACAGCAGGTTACCATCTTCAATAAACTTTAAATCTAAGTCCTAACTCCATTAAAATGCAGATTAAGGTTTCGGGTTTCGGAAAACTACCTCAAACGCGATTCTAAGCTCGGGTAAATGTTGTACGGGTCCAGAGATCGCCGTGGTGGTTCCGAAATCTCGAGGCGGCGTCCAGCGGCACTCCAACGGGGCCCGCGGTGGCGGTGTGCCCACAAAACTCACGGCACACACACCCACGGCCACAACTCTCTCTTTCACCGATTGTGGTGCGGTACGACAGTCTGGTGGTGGCGGGGGAGGGTGGTCTCGGAAGGACAGAGGAGGTGGTGGAGCTAGGCCAAGAGTGACGGTGTAACGGGTGGAGGTGGAGCCGAGCAAGTTCGGGGGTGATGGAGGAGGAGTGGAGCTACGGGCCGGAGGTGATGGCAGGGTGGAGCGGGTGTTGGGGCCGAGGGGGAGGAGTGGGCCGGAGGTGGCGGGGGAGAGGAGGTGGCTGCCGTGAGAGGTGGTGGCGGTTATGGGGGTGTACGGTGGTGGCGGGTGACGGCTGCTATGGAGGAAGTGGTGGAGACCGGACGAGAGGAGCCGGGGAGGTGTACTTATAATGGAGAGGAGAGTGGGGTGAAGGGGAGGAGTAGTGGGCGAAAAAAATGGAGTAGGGTGGTGGTTCGGCAGAGAGAGAGATATACGGGAGAGGTGAGGTGATGGTGGAGTATTGGCTTGGGTTGGAAAAATGATCCAGTGCAACTCATGCACATACTAGAAAAATTTACTCGCCGGATGCATGAGCGCACAATCGATTACGAAAATAAAATTGGCGTGACGACATAAATAATTTTTCGTATTAAATAAACGAACGAGCAAAAATAATATTTTTTTGGTTTTGATAATAATTATTATTTATTAAAAATACCGGGTCTTTACAATCTATCCCCCTTAAAATAATTTCGTCCTCGAAATTAAAGCATACTCTCCAGTGACTGCAATTGTCAGTAGTTGGCACGAATCGTGTCTTCTCGTTCCCCAGTTGATTCCTCCATTTCTCGGTGTCTCCATAGGACTCTGACTAATTTGGTTATTCGTCCTCGGGTAACTTTTTCTCCATGATCATAATTTTCCACCGGTTTCTCTTCAAAAAGTTGTATCCTCATTCAGTGTGACTTCCTCCCAGTTGAACACGTGTGTAGGGTGTGGGCCATGTATTTTCGCAGCATAGAAACGTGAAAGACGTGAACTTTGGCGATCTGTGGTGGTAAAGCGAGGCGATAGGCTACTTCTCCCATTCGCTCCAAGATCTCAAACAGACCAACGTAGCAAGGCGATACTTTCCTTTCTTGCCAAATTGGATGATCCCACGGTGCGGGTTGAACGAAAAAGTACATTGAAAGTCTACGGTCTCATTCTCTTGTTGGCGTAATTCTTGTATAAGCTTTACGTGATCGTAAGTCGCATATCGCATTCCTCGGTCAATTCTTGAAAGTTTGGTTCTTGTCTCTTACTTGACGGATTGTACTTTTCTCCAAAAGAAACCAGAAGGCGAGGATTTCAAGAGATTTCAAACATGACTCAAATGCTCGAAGGTCATAGAACCTAATAGAAAGTACGAACAGATCCTCCTCCACGAGTCAAAGGTATGAGTAGTTTTGAGTTGAGTTGGAAAACGAGAACAACGAGAATCAAGTTAACCGAAGTCAAACTCAATGATTTGGATTTGAAGAATTTCATCATTGGAATAGTGCTGATAAAAAGATTTAATATGCGAATGAAACAACAAGTACTTGGTCTACCAACCATTGCACTGAAATAATTTAACAAGGGTTCTCATAAGAAATATCGATCTATCGATAGGAATTGAAGGATTACAAGGTCCAATCGATGAAACCAAACTAGATATTTATTTTGCAACCCATTGGCCAAATGCGTTTCAAAACAAGCATCTAACTCTAGTTATCATAGAAAATATTGGGTACAAATGAAAAATAAGCAATGGCTTACGAGTCCATTTTTTTAAAATAGAAAAAGTAATTGATAGAATAATGATTGGATTTTACTAGCTCAAGACAGGATACAAAGCTCAAAAAAATTGAAGCATAACAACAATATGTGCGTTCAAAGACTTGACAACTCCAACATTGAAAATCAAATTAGGTATGCAAATTGAGTGTTTTGAAAGGTCGGAGACACATCTTACTGTGACATCAAAAGAATTGAAGGTTTCAAACGGACCCTAAACGACTTTTAACGAGGATTACTTAAAATTTGTTGAGAGTACACTTGTCCAAGTTTGACGAGGATTGCTCTAAGAAGGTAGTATGTAAGGGATTAGGAAGTTTAGACTCATAATTGAGTAAACTATTGACTTCACAATCAAATCTAGTCAAATTAAGAAAGGTGGGAATAGATGATCTTTACGAATAACGAACTCACAAAATGTCACAAGGATTCGGTGTTTGGAATTCACAAAGAGTTCAACGATTTGGGGTTGAGTTGAATTCATAGTTCTAATAGTGAAGAGTCACAATGAAAGTGATTTTCAGAAGAGTTAAAAGAGATTCAAAATAATGGCTGGTTAGGATATGATCAATCAAATGAGAAAGAGGACTAAGATGAAAAATTGTCAATAGCTCTTCTATCCCCCTAAAAAAAAAAAAATAGAACCTCCTCCAAGAGAATGGTCACCGCTTTCTCAATTATTCACGACCTTGAACTCTTCTCGATCTGTTTGAACTACAATGGTGTCGTCGTCGGATGTAGTTTGCATGGTATATGGTTGGGTGACGATTGCGAATCTCTGACAACATCATGCTTTTATTCGTCGATCTACTATTTTGAAGAGTCTACGACGCTTGAAGTTGGGGTGTCGAAATAGTCGATGTGGCAATCGCTTGTAGAAGATGCATAACCTCTCATTGGGCTTCGGGATGCGTTGACCTCGAGATTGACATAAGCATGTTGATGACGTGGGCGGCGTTGACGTTGGCATTGAGGTTTATACGAAGTTAGGGGTTTCTAATTACGAAAATGTGGCAAGAATTTTGAAGTTATAAGAGTAAAACATGTTTTGAATTTCCATATACAATGACATGCAATATATAATTTTTTTTTTTTAAAAGAGAAAAAGACAATTGAAAATATCTATGTAGAAAGTGTCAATTTACTATGCAAAAAAGTGCCACATGGGCCAGACAAGCATGCTTACTACAGTTAACTCTAGCTGTTAGTCTTACAGGAAAGACCTAAGTTTTCTCACGGTATGTTCTCGCAGTGGCCCTACCCTTTTCCAACCTAACTCGTACTCTGGACGGGGAGGGAAGATCATTTTCAATAGGTACTTAATTTCATAGGTAGCCTCTTCGACGGCCTGGATCTCTTCTCCCACGATTGTCAAGGTCAATCTCCTCGTCTTCGAACTACTACTTTTGACCCCGTTGATCGGCTCTATATATACAATGGAGGCAAGTTCTTCTATCACTTTTTTTTTTTATAAGCTTTTGAATAAGAACCCATTTTAAGAATCCCTGAAAGGTATATTTAGATTCCAAAAAGACATTTATTCAAAGAGATTAAGGACGATGAGTAACCGTGTGTTAAATAAAAGCTTTTCATGAAAATTAATTATTTTTTTTTTTGAGAACAAACATGAAATTATAGTTTCCAATTTTTATTTTTATTTTTTGTTATCAAGAATTTAAGTAGAGTCTAATATATATACCACCGTTGCGCAAAGTCAAACGGATACACTTACATCCTAGTACCTAAACTTTCATCCCCTAGCTAATAGTTTTAAATAATCGTAACTACGCTTCCGCTGCAAACTCTGATAAAAATCTATGTCCCTATCACCTCAAGAGTCAACATTACGATAACCTCCAATCATAATTTCATTGATTTCCTATGTAAAACCAGATGCCCATGTTTCGATAATTTTTTTTTTTTTTTTCCTACTAGTATTCCCTCTTTTTTTTTTTTATGCTCCTAGCCAAATTCATATTTGGATGCAACCTCTAAGATTTTGTGAGAAACAACGCATAGGCTAAGATTATGTAAAAGTTGAAATATTACGTATAAGAAATGTGATGATTTTTTTTGTACTTATATATATACATATTTTACCGACGTATGCCTTTTTGCAAGGTTACAATTTATTAGAAAATAAAGAGATAATTTACTCTCAGATTAGAAAGAACCGGGATATTACAATTGTAACGCCACATAAGTAGCTAATGGAACACATATAAGTCAAACACATAAGGCCTATGTTTTCTCACGGTATTCTCTTGAAGTCTAAGTCAGATGATGCATAAATAGTATTTATAGATTAGACTTAAAATACATAAGTAACGATTACGATTAACAACTTGAGTTTACGCTCTCGAAAGTGTGATCTACCCAATTATCTACCCAAGTCCGAGGGGTTGAACCTGGCTCTGATACCATGTTGTAACGCCCCAATTTTCCAAGAAATTTCGGGCGCATTACTCTTAAAATATGCTGAATTTTACAAACTTCTAGGCCCCTATTTATCCTTATACAAAATTTACAATTTCAAAATAATACAAAAGCTATGTACATTTATTTAACAAAAGCAACTCCAGAGCGACTCTAGTTTTGACACGAATTCCAAGCAACGTTGGCCCAGACTCCGTTCCAGGGTTTCACCTGTATCAACTGCTCCACTGTGGAATCCTGCACACTCTGGCAAATTGATCGCCGAAGCAAACGATTTGCCAGGATACAAACGTATCCTGAGTGATAATTCACAAAGTAGAAATCCTAAAACCCAATACCACAATATGCAGATCAACAATATAACAATTCACAGGAGATACAGAATAACAACACATTGTCCTTTTCTTTACTATCCATTGTCTTACATGAAATCTAAGGATCCTCTCCACAAGGTCCTTTCCTCCCACATCCACTAACTACAACCGTCTCATGGGTCCACCCTTCCTCTTGCTTGTCCTGCACTGGGTCCTAGGTGAGCGCATCTAAGTTATGTACCGAGTATGTTCTCACTTAAGACCATAACAGGAGGATCGAGTCATCCCATGACGCATCGTACATTAGGGTCGGACATCACCTACCACTAACTATAACCGTCTCATGGGACCTATTCCTCTTTAACAAAAGAAGCGAATTTTCCCATGACGCATTATACATTAGCGTCACAACATCTCTCAACACTGGGCCCCATTGGTTACCCATTTCAACACAGGGCCCCATTGGTTACCCTTGCCATCACCATGGCTCAAATCACAATCCACAATCTCACACCTTAACACTTTATCAATTTACCATTTACTTAACTTCGTCTACGTGAATCACTATTCGTAAACCACCCCGGGAACCTATTTGTCCAATCTACAACCACAATAACATATCACACGGTTCAACATTTCAACTAAAAGTACGAACATGCTAATTACAACACATAACCATGCAATAAAATTAATTATGCGAGAAAATTAATCCTGTCACAGAATTAATCATGCGAGTAACAAAATAAATATTCAGTCAAACAATTAATTACTACTCTTAAAATTAAGTCCATTTCTCACGTTTAGAAATTTTATAAAACGTTTCTACTATTTAAACATTATCTTTAACTCTCATATTATTCATAGATTTTACAAACTAATTTTTATTGGAAAATACTTATTGTTAAATTTAGTATTTACTAACTCTATTAAATATTAATATGAGATTTTCATAACAACCAAATTATGCGAGGCTATTCTAGTCGATATTTATTAGGGTTAATGATTAACTAATATATATTCTAAAATATTTCTTGTTTACAATCTAAATAAATTTTTACTAGTAAAATATTCTTGTTAATATTTCATAAACATTTATCTACCCCAATAATTTATTGAACACATAAACGTCCACTCAAATACAACTCAACAATGCATCATCAACAGTAATTTTGCAATCAAACACTTGCTAAACGATCATAAATTTTCACAGAGTATAACGCTAATTATTCCAGCAAACCGGACTAAATTTTAATATAAACAGGACTAAAAATAAATTAACAATTTAACAGCAGGTTACCATCTTCAATAAACTTTAAATCTAAGTCCTAACTCCATTAAAATGCAGATTAAGGTTTCGGGTTTCGGAAAACTACCTCAAACGCGATTCTAAGCTCGGGTAAATGTTGTACGGGTCCAGAGATCGCCGTGGTGGTTCCGAAATCTCGAGGCGGCGTCCAGCGGCACTCCAACGGGGCCCGCGGTGGCGGTGTGCCCACAAAACTCACGGCACACACACCCACGGCCACAACTCTCTCTTTCACCGATTGTGGTGCGGTACGACAGTCTGGTGGTGGCGGGGGAGGGTGGTCTCGGAAGGACAGAGGAGGTGGTGGAGCTAGGCCAAGAGTGACGGTGTAACGGGTGGAGGTGGAGCCGAGCAAGTTCGGGGGTGATGGAGGAGGAGTGGAGCTACGGGCCGGAGGTGATGGCAGGGTGGAGCGGGTGTTGGGGCCGAGGGGGAGGAGTGGGCCGGAGGTGGCGGGGGAGAGGAGGTGGCTGCCGTGAGAGGTGGTGGCGGTTATGGGGGTGTACGGTGGTGGCGGGTGACGGCTGCTATGGAGGAAGTGGTGGAGACCGGACGAGAGGAGCCGGGGAGGTGTACTTATAATGGAGAGGAGAGTGGGGTGAAGGGGAGGAGTAGTGGGCGAAAAAAATGGAGAGGGGGGGGGGTGGTTCGGCAGAGAGAGAGATATACGGGAGAGGTGAGGTGATGGTGGAGTATTGGCTTGGGTTGGAAAAATGATCCAGTGCAACTCATGCACATACTAGAAAAATTTACTCGCCGGATGCATGAGCGCACAATCGATTACGAAAATAAAATTGGCGTGACGACATAAATAATTTTTCGTATTAAATAAACGAACGAGCAAAAATAATATTTTTTTGGTTTTGATAATAATTATTATTTATTAAAAATACCGGGTCTTTACAGCTTCGGCGGGTCTCCGCCCTCTTATTTTTGTTAAGTTTATTTTTCTTCGGAATGTAAGCCCTCGGGCGCCTTTCTTAATAGAAGTTTCCTGTTCCTACATAATTGTTTCTTCGGATTATACGCTCGGTTGACTGGGTATATTATCTCGCCCAGAACCTTCGGTGCGTGGCACTTCTACCCTACGTTCGTTCGGATACTTGGTTTGGGCGAAATTCTCTAAGCCTCGGTTTTACAATCACAAGGGGCTCGGCAAATGTGTTCCTTTGTTTACCCACATTCCTGCCTTAGTGTTTTTCCTCACTTTGGTAACACACTAAGACAGGGGGGCTCCTATGGGTAAACATGGGAAGAAAGCAAATTCGCATGGGTGGCATGGGAAGAAAGCAAATTCGCATGGGTGGCTTCCATCGTTCGGACCCCCAAAGAAAGTACTTCGTATGGTCGGGTGGCATCCATCGTTCGGACCCCCGAGGACCCCTTAAGCACAGTCGGTTGGACGAGAAACTATACTTTTGAATATTTGTGTGAACTAATACGCGTTTGTGGGCATTTGAAGAATAACAATATAACATGTTGAAGGCATATAAACCGAACAAAAATATTTGGAAACTTGGAAAAGAAATTGTTGCATAACAAAAGTGCTTCTACCGAGCACCAAAACTTGAAATTTCTAAGCATTATTACCAGGGCATGGCGGGTGGTGCATCGTTTGTTGCCATCCGTAGATAACATTGCCGAGGAGTGGCCATGGTAAATCATTCTTGGCCACCCTCCACCTGTATTAATTACATGACTATGGCTCGGCTAAAGCCAATTGTTCTGCGCCGACCGTTCCAAATGAAAGTTCAAACATTCAACAAAAACAAACTTAAACTATTCAAAAGTGTGAAATCTTATCCTTCGGGAGTAGGGGTGACTGGGGGAATATCAGTGGAGTCCGGGGCCGGAGTTGCAGCAGTCTCATGCTCGGACGGACTGGTTATAGCTTCGTCAACAATGGGCTCTTCGGTCACAGCTTCGTCGGCTGGAAGGGGAGGAATCTCAATAAGGCTTCGGCGTTCGTCGTCGGGTTCAACACCGGCTTCATCAAATCCCATGTTAAACCCGAGCTTGAAGCTTACTCGGTGCTGCTTTTCCCTCATTTCGGTTCGAAGAGCCATGATCTGATCCGCAGCATCTTCTTCAGCTTGGTAATACCCTTTGTCGAACTCTTCCTGCAGCAGCTTCTGCGTTTCCTCCTCCATTTCTTTCCTCCCCAGGGCTTGTCCCTCTTCAAGCCCTTCAGCCTTTCTTTTGGCCCTCGTGTGCTCGGTAGCGTCTTGGTGGCCTTTGACCAATTTGTTGAGGGTTTTTATCTGGACCTCCTGGGCTCGGCGGACACCTTCCGAGTGTTCCAGGGCCTTCTTATACTCCTCCAGCGTCAGCTGGCCGAACTCCACCTTTTGCTTCAGCAGTTTTGTCTGCTTGTCATGATCGGAGAGGTGCAGCTGGGCACTCATGATCGATTGTGTCGCCTGGAAATGAAGGAAATGTAAGTTGCTCAAGATGCAGAAACGACAAATGTACAAAGGAAAGAAATAATGGAAATTTGGACTTACTCTCCCAACATGGAAATAGTAATCACTCAATGCCATCTTCAGTGATGGGGGAGCAATGATGTCCTTCGGGAGCATAAGCCCCGAGTGCAGCGTGAAAGCAAGGGAGGGATCCTCTTGGAGGCTGTCAGACTTGAGGATCTACTTCTTGCCCGGAATGACAAAGCTCGGGTTCCATGGGACATCGGCTTCCGAGGGAGCCCTCGTTTCACCCTCGTCAGCCTTCTTCTTCCCTGCTTCCTTATCATTCTCCTCGACCCTCGGAAGGCCGGCCCCAGTTGACTTAATGGCGTGGGATTTGGTTCTCTTCGGTACCGGGGGAGCATCCTCGGACGAGTGAGCAGAGGGAGAAGGCCGCTTTTGCACTTGAGGAGTGGGGCCGCTGCTCTTGTTCGGTGCTGAGCCTGAAGCCCCGGGAGCACCATCCTTCTTTTGCTCGGCGAGCTGTTTCATCTGGTCCTCTAGCCTCTTTTGTAGCACGGCCTTCATTCCTCAGGGAGGCATTGTTTTGTCTCCGGAGAAGAGCTCGGTGATCGGTACGCGTAAAGTCCCTCGAAGTGGTTTCTCTTTGCTCGGAAGAAGCTCCTTGGGAAGCTTGACCATCTTCCCTTCGGTTTCTTTATCCGCCGCCTTCCCTCGGATCCTTCCACCGTATGTTGGGTCGTACTCAAGGATTGTAGGCGCGTCTCTCTCGGCACTTGGGATCGTCAGCAATGCCAAAGCCAAGCCACAACCTCTGGCTACTCTGAGGAGATCCTTGTTGACCTTGCTCGTATCTGCCGAAGAAAAACAGATGGAGAAAATTAGACGTGACAGATTCATGTTTAAAGCAAAGCAAATAAAATTGTGACGAAACCGAGCATAAAATATATGAAGAAAAACGCGAGATGCTTACAGGGTTCTCCCCTATGGGTTGCAACCTCGAATTGCCCATATTCTTCGGGCGGGTATTGAAAGTTTCCTCGGACTTCAACATAATCCGAGGCCCATTTCTCCGAGTCATACATGCCCTCGGGAATGATCTTGTCCATGAACCTCCGAGAACACAAGTAATACCGAGAACGCCTAACGTTCCTCGATACCATGTAGTTCTCAAAGATATGGTGGTATTCGAGAGGGAACATTTTTACCTCGGCAAGCTTGATGATCGAGTGGATTATGCGGTAGGAGTTTACGCTAAGTTGGCAAGGTGTAAGACTGAAGCGATGGAGGATCTGTCTTAAAATTTTGTGCATCGGGAATCGAAGCCCGCCCTCGGTGATTGCCATTAGCGGCACGGTGACATGCTCGTCACTAAATAATATTCGGGGCCCTTTCGCGGGCGTGAGCACAACGTCGCTTGGGATAGAGTAGGCCCACCGGAAGAGTTCAATCCCCCTCTGATCCTCGAAACAGTCCCAGTAGGGACATGGATCTTTTCCCTTTCGGTCCGGGATCAGGTCTGGGTCCAAGGGAACGATCTTCCTCTTGACTTTCTTCTTCGGAGCCGCGGAAGATGACTCGCCGAGGATGGTAGATTCCTCCTCTGGCCGACCAGAAGAAGCAGCAGGCATGTCCCTTTCGGATTGTTCTTCTTCGTCTTCATCTGCTGCTTTCTCATCTCTGTCTTCTTCTTCGTCAGGATCATCGTCGTCGTCGATCTCGACAATGTCAGGGCCCATTGATCGAAGAGGCGTCACGTTCGAGGGAAAGTCGATCCCCTCGATTCCGGCGTATGGCAATCCGGACCCTACACGGTACTTCCGAGTCTCAGCCCTAATTGCTTCGGCAATTCTGGGGTCCATCTCACCAAAATCAGGTGCGTCGGAATCCACCGAGCGATAGGACTCTCCCGAGGAAGTTGGCGACGATTCCATACCTAGAAAGAGTGCATGGGATAAGACCGTTAGCGAAGGGCAAGGTCGTCGCTCCTAGAGGTGCCTAATTTCAGTGCCCTATGTTGACCGAACAAACATGTCAACCCCGAACGACTATGTGTCGAGCGGGGATCTCGAGCGCGGTTATGCTTCGGAAGCCGTTAAGGTTGCTAGTTGTTCGGTATTTTTTTCGGAGAATTCCTGATTTTTTATTCTTCGGAGTTAGTCTGTGTTCGGAAGAACACAGATTGAAGGTGTTCATGGGTTCGGAAGAACACATGAACATGTTCAACCTGTTCTACAGCGCACAGAAAATGAAAACGGACAGGGCGGAAAGAAAAATCTACTTTTTGGGTCAAAAACATGCGCAAAGTGACTGAAAATGCAGAGAAATACTAAGAAAAGCAGAATATACCTGAATATCAAGAGAAATCTGTGATTCGTGGTGTTGATCTTCAGATTTCAAGCGATGTTGGGGTGAGAACCGTCGAGAAGCAGTTGAGGCGTCTGATGGAAGGAGAGAAAAAGTGATTTTTCTCTCTCCTCCCACCCCTTTTATACCAAGAGAGGAATTCGAAACGACGCATGGCCCTCAGCCGTTAGATCGAAGTGGGAGATGGACGCTCCACGCAATGACTGACACGTGGAGGCCGTTGTACAGCGCCGTTTCACTATCCAATAAATTGATGACGCGTGTCAAATTTAAAATCGGCGGTTTCAGAAGCATTAAATGCGGGTCCAGAGCTTGTCTGCTTCGGGTTAAGCGAAAGGCTAACGATCGGCATACTTCTTCTTTCGGCTTGAAAGGAAGTTGGTGATCCTTCGGCTTGTAGGATACTTCTTCGTTCGGTATACTTATCTGTTCGGCCACTACTGTCAACTCCTCCTTCCTTCGGAACATAAAGCAGGAGTTGAGGGGCTATTGTAGTGGGCCGAAATATCCGAGGGGTTCAAAGGGTTCAATGGGATGACCTTCCGGGCCCGCGGTCCAGCTGTCTCAGTTCGTCCGTATGAGAGAAGTCAAACTTAACACATCATCCCAGTCACCAACCGAACGTTGGTTAGTCTTGCGGGTGTTCACCGAACATAAGTTGGTTCTCCGAGTGAACTCGTAACACCCTTGTTCGGCACAGGTCCGATTTACTCGGGTGAGCAACCTCCCAGTTCGAGCGTATGGATCAACGAGCAAGTCTCATCCTCGGCAAATCCCATGTTCGGAAGTGTTCTTCGTCTAAGGCGGTTGTGGAACGTTCTAGAAGCTTCTGCTGATAGAAGCAAAGATAAGCACGCTCACCTCTCTGATAACCGATGGGACGTATCTGACGCTGGCCCACATGGGTCCATGTGGGTCTACAGGCCTAGAAGGGCGGGATCCATCGAGTGCTTCTGACATGTGACGTCATCCGAGCGTAGCAACGCGCGTGTAATACACTTCCACCTTGTTCAACACTCCAAACCTCCGCCTATAAATAGCAAAGTACCCCTTCTGGAAAAAGGGTTAGATTTCTTCTCCCCTGAGCATATATTTCCCTACCAAACTTCTTCCTCCTCCTCCCTCCGACTCTAACTAGACCGTCGGAGCTTCTACCCGGAGGAACACCACCCTCCGGTTTGTAGGTACACGGCATCGCCGGTCAAGGCCATTTCAGTTCAAGCAACAAGAAGGGGTTCAGGAGGTTCAAGGATAAATCACGCCCCCACAATATGATGACCCATGTACCATGCATGCAACTAAGTAGTTGAACAACGTACTAGTACTATGAAGTGATGTGATCATGTAGTAATGTAATACAGCAATCAATCTGTAGACACCCTATTCTGGACTGTCCAGATTAGTTTACTTGCGGTCTTTGATTCCCCATTGATGATTAAGGTCAAGAACATTTTGAGTTTGTTAAAGAGTTTGAGCTTTGAGCGTCCCGAACCTCATCCGAACCTTTCTGAACCCTTTGTCGAAACCTTCAAGCCGAAACCAAATGGCCTCAGCAAAACCCTACTGGAGTACGCTGGTGGTGGACTAGCGTGCGCTGGAAGCACCGCCACGTGTCAGTCATCCCCAGTTACTGGCGCACGCCACTTAACAAGGTGCGTACGCCAGTCAGTGCCAGTCAAATCAACTTTATTCCAGACGAACACGCGGGAGTTTTGGTGCCACCTGGCGTCTGCCAGCAGTCCTCTGGTGGCTGAGGCCGTCCTCCTGTTCCCTCCACTCCTACATCACCTTTCAAACCAAGTCCCATTCATTAAATGCATGGGAGGCTCCCATCCTCCCTTAAGCCACCAAACAAGCCTTAAGGGTCAACTGATTTTCAGTCTCTTTCCTCCATAAATATCCCTCTTGCATTCATTTGCAAGGGGTTAGCATCATTAAGAGGCCAAGCCTTGGTTTTCCTTCTTCCTTCTTGTTTTTCTTGCTCTTTCTTTCATCCACTTGAGAGATAAGGCAAGGAGAACTACACTCAGTCCATAACATATCCTACTCACCTCTCAAACCTTCAAACCCCAAGCTCAAAGCTCAAGTTCTTTCTCAAAACTCACAAGCAAAGGTATATCACCTTTTGCTTCTGTTTTCTGTTCTGACCCCTGAGGGGGGCTGGCAGGGTCAAGGCTGGTAATCTATACCAGTCCTGGCCCTAATGCTAGCAAGGCTTCAAAGCCGTGTGTGATGATCAGGTGGCGCACGCCAGACATTAGTGCCGTACGCCAGTCATGGTTGTATGGCAAAACTGGCGTGTGGATCACCGATCATCCTTATTTTGTTATATTTATGTTCTGATCACCTTACAAGCATGCTAAAACTAGTTTACTTCTTTCTGTCTTTTAGAACTGTTTAGTTATAGTACTTAGTATTTCATTTCTGTTGCTCTGGAATGCCCCTGGGAGCCTTCTGGTCATGTTCCAGAGCCCAGATGATGCAAAGCCAAGCACTGGCCAAGTTGTGTCAACTGGCGTACGGTACCGTGTACCTGCGTACGCCAGTCATACCTTGGTCAATGGCTGGCCCTTGCATGGCAACTAGGCCCTCGCCTCTGCTTTTCCTCCCCTCACTGTTTAAGGGGTTGTTTATCCATTTGGTGGCTTTTAAGCCCTTGATCTGTATGTAACTATATTTTATTGTCTTTATAACTACATGGTTTGTCCTGGGTGTGCACTGGTCCATTCCAGAGCTCAAACGGTTGTTTGCAAGAGCTGTGGGTTTGGGTTTACCGGCGCACGCCAGATATGGTGTGGCGCACGCAGGTCATGACTACATGCAGTGGCTTGGCCAGTGCATATAGGCTCGATCCTGGGTGCATCACCTAGGTCAGTGTGTTCTAGTTTGTTCCAAACACTCACAGGAGCTTGTTCTCAATCTATTATACCTGCTTTAGATCAAACATCAAGCATCCATCATATTTTTTGTACATAAATGCAAATGTGTTACAGTTTTAATCCCTATTAACTGTTCCCCCGCCCTAACTGGCTAAAAATGATCGAATGCGAGAGAAAAGTAAACGTTTTTACAAAATGCCCGAGTAGAGACCGATCTCCGGATTGGGCGAGAGGGGGTGCCATAAAACCCTTCCCTTCTCGTAACCTGGCTCCCGAACCTCAGATATCGAAGGTGACGATGGTCCAGTCTACAAGCCTTTTTCAAACTCAAACAAGCGTGATCCAAACGTTTTCGAAAACACGGTTTCTTGGGTACTCTCCGCAAAACCTGAGTGGCGACTCTCTGATCTGCGAAGCATTTCGCCGCGCTTTCCGCGAGAAGGGCGCACCCGGAATTTTTACAGACTAAAAATGTAGGGATTTTTGGGGCGTGTGCCCACAGTGGCGACTCCGCTGGGGACATTACATTAATCAACACTTGGGAATTAATACATGAATGAACAATTTTCAAAAGTCTGTCAAAACAGTACGCTCCGCGCTGCTGAAGAACGGAATGGTAACGTAACAGGATTCTACATCCAACCACTCCGAACTGGGGCTTTACTATTGTTCACTTGTGTAGTTTTTTCCGAGTGTCGATTAATGAAGTGAGCTAAGCTTCAAAAGGCATTTTTCCAAAAAGCGTTCCGTTTCTCTCTCTCTCAATCATTCTTTGGCGCGCGCCATTTGCATCGGTTTTCTATCAGCCACGTTGAGGCGTTTTGGGTAACCGGCACAGTTTACTGGCGACCGGGGTCCTCGAATGCCCAACAACCTTGGACGATGATGAGACGTATTACCGTTTGACCATTGCTTTGCTGCACGCAGGGCGATGGGAGGTATAAAACATCTCTAGCCTGAGGAACCCCCTTAAGCCAAAACCAGCCTCGTCACGCGTACAAAGCACTAGAACCTTTCAAACTAAGACAGGAACCCACATGATAGGATTACTTGCATCTAACCCCATAAACTACCTATGTGTTACTGCTTTCCATATCGCATGCCTGTACATACATTCATACCGTTTTGCGTAGGAGCATGCTAGGGCGGCTTTTAGGGTTGTCTCTCTTTCAAACCCGTTGTATGCCTGCTAAGGCGCTGCCTGGACCGATGAAGAGTCGTGCATCGTGATGGTGCACGTTATCAACTTTCCAATTCCTTGGGTCAACGAGACTTTTGGAAATCAAGACTTTCTAAGTCCTTGTCTAAACCCGATCGAGGTTTCAAACAGAAAACTAGGAACAACGGGAAACATGCCATGATACTCACACCGCTCAGGTTAAAAGTACTAAACACTTACATCGCTCAAGGCTCCGGCATGGTGCTGCTTACGCCCTCTTGGTTACAGTATCATGTCATTAAACACCGAGTTGTTCCACTTCAAGATTGAAACTTCGAAAGCGGGATAGCCAAAGACTTAGGCTGTTTCAACATCTCTTAGTGTTAGTCGATTCCATCAAAGGTACATCATCGAAAAGAAATCTGAGGACCTGGGCAGCGTCCGGCTGTCATAAAACGGTTTTGTCTGCTAGTTCTAGAGTCTAGGAGGACACCGACGACGCTCATGCAGGTATTTTCCTTTGTTTCATTTTCTTTCAAAATAAGATTGTTGCAGGCTGTCACTGAGCTCTTATACTTTACTGTCAAGCCATCGCACTAGCCAGATTCAGAATCAAGAGCCAAACATGCTTGGGCCCGACTCGCCGGACATCCTCGAGGATCCAACCTCCCTCATCGTGGAAGCCAATGGTAGTTTAAATAATTGCATTTTCACTCCGCGTCTGACATGCATTGACGATGTATCTGAGTCTGACACAGAGTCTGTCAAGTCTAGGTCTAGCTCAGAGTCGAAGTTTGTGCCTCTTGGCCCTCCACGTCATAGCTTCTATTTCGAGTTCGAGTCCACTGTACTTGGCAACCCGCTGGGGTTTTATGAAATGCATGATCCTACTTCTGATTACTTTGCTGATTTCTATATAAACTATGTAGACCCTGACGATGAAGGAACAGACTTCGATGGGGACATCCCCGCTGAGTTGCGTTCCCTCATCGAAAGGGAAGACGAAAGGCATGCTCAGCCTCTAAAAGAAGAAGTAATTTCTGTAAATTTGAAAGAGGAGGATAACCCCCGAATGATGCAAATTGGTTCAACTCTGTCCCCCGAGGATCGTACCGCACTGATTGAGTTGCTCAAGGAGTACTTCGAGGTTTTCACATGGTCTCACAAAGACATGCCCGGTATCGATCCTAAAATCGTGCAACATCGAATTCCGCTGGCACCAGGGGCTATCCCGGTCAAACAGAAGCTCCGCCGGATGAGGCCGGATTGGGTCGAGAAGATCAAAGAGGAGGTCACCAAACAGATTGACGCTGGATTCCTAAGGGTTGCTGAGTATCCAAAATGGGTGGCTAACATCGTGCCAGTTCCTAAGAAAGATGGAAGAATCCGAGTCTGCGTCGACTTTAGGGACTTGAACAAAGCAAGCCCCAAAGATAGTTTTCCCTTGCCTCACATCGATGTGCTCGTGGACAACACGGCGGGGCATGCTTTGCTCTCTTTTGTCGACGGATTCTCAGGATACAACCAGATCTTCGTGGCGCCTGAGGATCAAGAGAAGACAACCTTCGTCACCGAGTGGGGTATTTACTGTTTTGTGGTGATGCCGTTTGGGCTAAAGAATGCCGGTTGCACTTTCCAGCGGGCCCAGACTACTTTGCTACATGATTTAATCCACAAGACGGTTGAGGTCTACATCGATGACATGATTGTCAAGGCAAAGGAGAAGGAGGATTTCATCCCGGCACTCAGGCAGTTTCTCAAGAGGCTCCGCAAATACAACGTGCGTCTCAATCCGCAGAAGTGCACATTTGGGGTCACAGCGGGTAAGATGTTGGGGTTCCTGATCACAGCGAGAGGGATTGAGGTCGACCCCTCTAAAATTACAGCGATTCTCGAAATGGAACCGCCACAGTCAGAAAAGGGAGTCCGAAGCTCTCTCGGAAAAGTTCAATTCATCAGCCGGTTCATAGCCAAGCTGACGTTGACTTGCGAACCGCTGTTCCATTTACTCAAGAAGGATGTTCATTTCGAATGGATGGAGAAGTGCCAAGCTACTTTCGAATCTGTCAAGGAGTATCTGAGGAATCCGCCAGTCCTAATGCCGCCTACACCTGGTCGACCTATGTTCCTGTACTTATCCGTCACCCCGACAGCTATGGGATGTTTGTTGGCACAGGAAGGGGATAAGGGAGTCGAAAGAGCCATTTACTACCTGAGCAAGAAGATGGTGGGAAGTGAGGAGCGTTATACCCCTCTAGAAAAGACGTGTTGGGCGCTAGTTTGGGCTACCAAAAAGCTTAGACACTACATGCTAGCCTATTCGGTGAAGCTGATTTCTCAGATGGATCCTATCAAGTATCTATTCGAGAAGCCAGCGATCACCCATAAGCTAGGACGTTGGTTGCTTCTGCTGGCTGAGTTCGATCTCCAATATGTCACGAGGAAATCCGTGAAGGGCCGTGCTGTGGCGGAATTCTTGGCTGATCACCCGATCGATGGACCTGAGGATGTGGACTTCAATTTCCCGGACGAGGATGTGTTGACAGTTGTCGAGAAAATCTGGACGCTCTATTTTGATGGGGCCGCTAATCAAAGAGGTTTTGGAGTTGGGGTACTGCTCATTACGCCCGCTGGGGCTCATATCCCCCTCGCTTTCAAGTTGAACTTCGACGTCACTAACAATCAAGCTGAGTACGAGGCTTGCATTGTTGGAATGGAAGCTGCTATTGCACTTGGAGTCGAGAAGCTCGAAATAATTGGAGATTCAAACCTGGTGATCTCCCAAGCCAATGGAGACTGGAAGGTTCGTGAGGAAAAGCTGAAGCCTTATCACCAAGATTTGGAAGAACTGATTCTCGCTTCAATAAGGTGACCTTCACCCATATTCCACGCTTGAAGAATCAGTTCGCCGATGCTTTGGCGACTTTGGCTTCAATGATCGAACTTCCAGTAGGAGTCAGGATGCGACCGATCGTGATTGAACAAAGGGACTTGCCCGCTTACGAATATGTCAACGCCATCGATGATGTCGATGATGGCCTACCTTGGTACCACGATATCTGGAACTTTGTCGAACGAGGGGAGTTCCCTGCCAGAGCTTCGAGAAAGGATCGAGTTGCTCTGCAAAGGCTGGCAGCTCAGTACATCATTTGTGGAGGAAAGCTGTACCGAAGGTCTCACTGCGGAATGCACAAGCTGTGTGTCAATGGGGCCGAAGCAACAAGGATAATGGAAGAAATTCACGAAGGGGTCTGCGGTCCCCACATGAGCGGTGTCATGCTTGCACGGAAGATCCTCAAGCAGGGTTACTACTGGTCAACGATGGAATCTCAGTGCATCGACTACGTACGGCGCTGTTTCAAGTGTCAAATCCATGCCAACCTGCAGCATGTTCCACCCTCTAAGTTATATGGCATGACCTCGCCGTGACCATTCTCTGTGTGGGGGATTGATGTTATTGGAATGATCACGCCTCCTGCTTCAAATGGTCACAGGTTCATACTGGTGGCGATAGATTACTTCACTAAGTGGGTCGAGGCTGAATCGTACAGAATCTTGACAACTGTCCAAGTAGCCCAGTTCATTCGAAAGAATATCATCTATCAGTATGGCGTCCCCCAGGCATTCGTGTCAGACAATGGGAGTCATTTCAAGGGAAGGGTCCTGGACCTCTTCGAGGAATTCGGCATCGATATCCACCGGTCGACAACCTATCGTCCACAAACAAATGGAGCAGTCGAGGTAGCAAACAAGAACATTGAAGTGATCATCAAGAAGACTATTGAATCTGCAAGGGATTGGCATGAACAACTGCCACTGGCGCTATGGGGATATAGGACGTCGATTCGAACTTCAACCGGTGCAACTCCTTTCTCCCTAGTCTATGGGATGGAAGCAGTACTTCCTATCGAGCTTGAGGTGCCGTCTCTGAGGATCATGGTCGAGAGTGGCCTGGAGGAATCTGAATGGCTCAGCGGGAGGTTTGTCGAGCTAATGTTGTTTGATGAGAGAAGGCTCCGCGCCCTGTATCATGTCCAAGGTTATCAGCACCGAATCGCCCGGGCATTTGACAAGAAGGTGAAGTCCAGGGGCTTAGTCGAAGGAGATATGGTCACGAAGGAGATACGGGCTCCAGTGTTTGATGCTCGCGGCAAGTTTCGGCCAAAACGATCTGGGCCGTTCATTATCAAGACCATCCTGTCTGGGGGTGCTGCTCAACTCGTCGATCTCGACGGCAATGAATTCAGCACTCTGGTCTACCTGGATCAACTCAAACGTTTCTACCCCTGAGAGATGCTCGTTGGGCCGAAAACCACAAGGGTGGGCGGTTCCAAGCAAAAGTTAGAGCAGCCTGCTAGACCGAAAACCTGTGAAGGCGGTCTAGGCAAAAATAAATAGGCAAAAGTCAAAAGCTCGCTAGGCCGAAAACCTGTGAAGGCGGCACTAGGCAAAAGTTAGAGCATAAAAGGAGAGGTAAAATACACAAGCGAACCTTAGCCTGAACTACGTTCTGACCTAATTCCTTGAAAAAGGATACGTAGGCAGTCTCACTCTGAGACCCGGTCATATTCTATCAAAGTCGATCCATGGTTTAAACGTTCCAGTGCCGTATCAGGATCCGAGTAAAATCAAAGGGACAAGCCGAAGTTTTATTGAGGAATCCGAAAGGGGAAACACGCCATCTTTCAACTTTATTATACAATCACAACTTCTAATACAAGGGCTGAGCATGAAAACTTTAAAAACAGTAAAGCATGAAAAACAGAACGAAATGCTTGAGAAGCCTAACGGCTCACAGTTTATTCTAAATACAGCAAAGTGGTCCGGTGTCAGTCAATATTCTCTCTTGCTTGAACATCGGCTCTTAACCACTGCCTGTACACGTTCCTCAGCCTTGGGGTGAAATCCAGAGATTCAGCATGCCGAGCTCTGAGCTCCCAGTGCCTGTCATACCAATGGAGTGTCTGGGCATTGAAATTCGGGATCCAGAAATCCTCGGCCGTGATGCGAACGTTCCCTTGCGGGATACCCAGCTGGCGGAGAATGCGGCCCGGGATGTAGAAAGTGAATCGCGTCAGCCTTGCAATCACCACCCTGTCAAACCTGTCCGAGTGAACGGTCATCTCCTCCAGTTCTAGCCACGGGCACCTCCAGACAATCTAGTCCAGCTGCAGTCCCTGCATGAATGAATACCACCCTTCGATGTCCATCTCGGGGTACTTCATTCCCCGTTGGTGAATTCTCCTCGGAAAAAGGTTCCAACCATCCTCCGGAGGGTGCAGCAAATTCAGCTTGTCGGATAACCACAGCTGCGTGAGTGAAAAGACAAGTAAGAAACCAGATAAAACCTGAGCGAAAAGACAAGTAAGGAGCCATCAAAAAGCCTAAGCCGAGAGTCAAGGTAAAATGAGAAAGTGCGAAAAGCCGGAAAAAGGTGAGCTGAGTGAGTTTACCTGAAGAAGTAGCGGGCTGCCACTGAAGACGTCCGATACCCCAGAGTACACCGAGTCCAGGCCAATGAGCGTCTCGCCCAGAACCAGAGGGATCACGTTTTGCCGATCCGCACCTCCCATCTAAAGAGCGACACTCACTAGCAGAGGACTGACCCGCCCGACGGTAGGGATGAGCAGGTAGGCAGCTAGAAGACAGATTACCAAGGCGAAGCGGCGCCGTGCCTGCCAGGCGGTGTCCCTCAAATCACCCTCCGGACTGTACCGCTCGATTAATTGCAGAATGTGGACTTGGCCGCCCTCTAACATAGAGCGGGCCAGGCCTCCGGGAACAGCAAGTGCAGTAGCCAACAGTCTGGGCATACTCACCTGGTAAGGAGGGACGACAAGTGTGGGAGAGGAGTACGTCAGGAGGTAGGCCTGGAACTCCTCGACCGTTGGGCATATTTCGTCATCTCCGAAACGGAAGACGTGGACGTCCGGATCCCAGAACCGGAGCGCGGCTCTCAAAAGTGCCGGGCGAAGCGGCACGTGCCGAAGATATCAGAACGAAGCCAGGCCATGGTATTGAAAATTTAGCCAGTCAACGCCAATCATTTCCACTAACCAGGGCCGGATCAAGGTAGGAATGGGATTTGCCATCGGAGAAATTACAGAGGGAGTGCTGGATATGGAAAAAGTAGTGAGGTGATGTTATTCTGCAAGACGTAGCATGCATCTTTATAGGCCAGACATGCATTATTTTCTCTGATGATGCAATTGCCAACAGCTAGCTTCCAAGCCTTCCTTACAATAAAGGAATCTGCCTCCTGGAGGCCAGAAGCCGTGTTCAGAACGTGGGAAGATGAAGACAAAAGGCAGCCAGAAAAAGGACAGTTGGTCAGACCAGTGACACTGTGTCGTACTTTTGTGGCGTGCGCCACTACTCCACCAGCGTACGTAGGACTCCCTTTACTACTGGTGTACAGAGCATAACTACTGGCGCACGCCAGTAATGCCTGGACCAGATACCAGCAGCAGCAGAACTTTCATCAAGCGGCCAATTTCGATTCCAAAGCTTGTTTGGCAGGTTTGTCGATTCGTACAAGTCATGAATGGTGTTTGGGACTACAGGGAAGCATCGGCTCGGAAACGTCGCGCTTAACGAAGAATTCGGACCTCCGGCGGTCCGTATCCTCCTGAAATATAGGATACGGAGACTCAAAGTTCGTACCAAGGGTTTCGTGCCAAGTTTTCTTATACCGTACACGTCATGTAGGCCTTATGTGACTGTGCGGGGGTGTCGGTTTCAGTCTGGGACCATATCGAGTCATCTTTGGCGTCTTATATCCATTTTGTGACATTTTTGGGCATTTTGCGGCTTATATCTCGTATTGGTTCGTTTTTCCCGAGTCTTTCCACTCGTACAGGTCATTGTACATATGTATGGTCTCTCAAGGGTGTCAATTTCCCTTTCAGAGGAGGATTGGGCGTTTCGGCCCGCTAATGCCCAAAACGTGTATCCTCCGCGTGTCTTAAGGATACGCGACGTATCCTGGGACTTTCTTCCCATTTTATTCGAGCTAGATCAGTCCTACACGTATCCTAGCGTTTGTCGATTGATTCAGAACGTTTGTCAATGCATGTCAGATGTTAGTGTTTGTTTTGTTTACTTCTATCATCAATACCATCAATATAGAAGTCAAATGAACGGAAAATGCAATTATTATATTATCCAAAACATGTATCTCTAAAAGCAAAAGGTGGAAATGTATGAAACGGCACAACGGCCCGAGCGAAACAAGCAAAATCATGTACTGGGCAACATCCGCCCGCAAATCAACGGGCACGCAGGCCCCATCTCAAAAATCAAATAGCAACAGTATCAAAAGGCAAAAGAGACAGTAAAGTATCTGAGGCTCAGTGGTAGCCCTCACTCGCCAAAAAGGTCATCGGTGTCGTCGCTGTCGTCCTCCTCTCTCGCAGCCAAGTCTCTCTGAGTAACCCGAAACCCTGGATCGCTGGCAGACCCAGAGCCGCTACTGAGGGACGTGGACTCCTCCTCCTCGCCCTCCTCCTCGTCCTCCTCTCCTCTCTTCTTCTTCTTCGCGGGTCCCTCGGCAGGCCTCTTCGGAGGAGGCCTCTTTCTCAGCTCCCTCTGAGGCTGTGGTGACCCTCCTTCAGGGGCGATCACCACACATCTAGCCTGCCGCTTAGTGCTCGCCGGTCGCTGGACTGTAGCAGGGGCCTTCCCCTTCCCCTTCTGAGGGACTGGCCTCACTGGCTGCCGCCTAGAAGCCGTCCTAGCGTGTCCCTGTGTTGTCAATTCAATTCAAAACATTATATATCCATATTGTGCATAGTGTATATATATTAAGTGCTGAAATAGGAACCAAGAGCAGGTACTTCTAATATGCATTGTAACAGACATGCACAGTTGCTAAGTATCGAATTTGGGAATTCTGGGTTTATACCTGAGGCTGCGTAGTAGACGCTGGAACTGCTGGCGGGTAGTGCAACTGCAAGGGAGTGCCACTCGCTATCTTGTGAAACTCCTTCTCCATGGCAAGCATCAAGCGCATGGACTCCCTCGCCCACTCTAGCGGCACTTGGATTACAAGCATTGGAAATCAAAGGCAGTTCAAAAGCAAAACAAATATGATATAGGGAATAAAGGAAAAGCTGAAAGTACATCATACCAGTCCCGTGACCTCTGCTGGCTCTGTCCTGGCAGGCTCAAAACGGACCTCTGCAGCCTCCCCCTGAGGGTCACGCACTGGCAACGTCCAAGAAAGCTGAGTGAGCCCGGTCGCCTCCGCAAACTCACTCCTCTCCCTGGAACGGCCCGACCTGCCCCGCCGTCCCAACCTCTTCTCACCGGCTGCCAAGGCCTCTGTCCGCACCGCCCTGTGCTCCATCACTCCAAGCGCCCCCGCCAAGTATCGCCTCTGGTAGACGGCATAGTCTCGCCCCGGCCTCAGAAAGGTAGTCGCAGCGACAGGAACCGTGAACTGCCGCAGCTCCCTCAGCGTGTACCGCCCGGTGTGCGAAGCACGAGACGGAAGTGGCCCAGGGACAACGAACTCGGACGAGTCGAGCGACTGGCGTGTCACTCGGTCTCCCAAGTACCACTGCCACCCAAAAGCCGACTCCAGCAGCATCCGGCTCGCTGTCACCACTCCGCTCCTAGCCAGGTACTCAGGCTCGGGCCCTGCAACTCTCCACGGGTCCCACGCCACCTGCAAAGCAATCAAGGGCATCAGCGACAGCATTAAAGCATTTTAAGGCATGAACTACAAGAGGGAAAGCTAGCCTTACCTGAGAACCGGTCAAGTGGTCGAGGTATAGCCTGAAGCCGGAAAGCGTCTCCTGCGACCTCTTCTTCCCGACACGCAGTGGTCCCCAGACCATCGCCCGAGGAAGCACCCTCAAGTCCGGACTCCTGTTCTCCGGAGGGTACATCCTCAGCACCTCGTAAGCCCACAGCTGCAAGGTTTTCAAATGATCAAACAATCAAGGCATCAGAAACACAGTATATGCAAGGTAAAGCGCAAGTATGAAACGGAATTGAAAGACAACGTTGGTTTCTTTCCTCCCACACTCTCCAGTACCCAGCAGCCGCCTTCCTCCCCCTGGAAAACTCGCCCATGAACCCGTAGCACGTGCCCAAGGCCGCTCCTCCCCAGTCAAACCGAGAAACCGACCTCAAGTCAAAAAGGGCCGGCAAGTAGGACAAGTGGACCGTAGACCTCTTGTTCGGGTACAGAGTAGCCCCGAACAAGTACAGTAGGTACACCCTCGCTAGCTGTGCCAACTCCAGCTCAGAGACCCGCTCTCCTGCCAACTCTATCTCCGGAACCCTCTTCACCACGTGCTTCTTGAACTGGTCGTACGAGACCGTCTCTGCATGACCTACGGGCACCATGCCTAAGAACCACCTCAACGCCTCGGTGTCCTCGTGGATCCCCGAGTCAAACGGGATCGGGTCACCTCCTACCCTCAGACCCGTGATGGCCGCAAAGTCCGCTGGAGTCACTGTCATCTCCCCGATCGGGAAGTGGAAGGAGTTCGACATGTCCCACCACCTCTCGGCCAGGGTAGACAGCACAGCGTGGTCGCTCCGCACCGCTGTCAGCGTGGGGATAAACATGCCAAACCCCGCCACGTCCACCAGCACTCTCACCCTCTCAGGCAGACTCAGGTACAGCTCAAGCGAGTGCGCTGGACCGCCATGCCCCCGCGTACTGGCCACTCCTCTCTGCACAATCACAGCAACCAAAACAAAAGGAAGCTATCAGTCAAGCAGTTCAAATACAGTGAAGGTCGAATCAAGCTACCAGGCAATCCTATCAGTCGATTCAAGCTATCAGAGCATCAAAGGCATTTATTCAGTCGATTATCGAGTTTCAATGGCATTCTACAAGTCGAATCAAGCTACCAGGCAATCCTATCAGTCGATTCAAGCTATCAGAGCATCAAAGGCATTTATTCAGTCGATTATCCAGTTTCAAGGCATCCTATCAGTCGAATCAAGCTATATGGCACACTACCAATCGATCTCAGTTATCTACGGGCATTCTATGGTCGAGTTCTAAGGTCGAAGCATCCTACGGACAATTCTATCTATTTCGGGTCAAAGTATCACCAACTCTACAGTGAATCAAGTACAAAGGATCAAGTGTCATGCATTACAGGTTTGGTAGTTCAGCAATAAAGTATACATAGCTACGGCAAGTACGAAGTGGAGACTAAAGTAAAGTTCAAAGGTATACCTGAGTCCAGCCCCTGGACAAGTGCCGCTCGGGGTCCCTCAGCACCAACTCCTCGTCGTAGTCCCTCTGGCGAGGGACGTAGCTCTAAGCACCTGACGGAACAAACACGTGCGGCTCCGGAGGAACAAACGCCTCATACTCGAACCGGGCACGAGTGGCCTTCCGCCTGGTCTCTGCTAAGTCCACTGCCACCTCGTACGCCCCGGGTCCCTCCTTTTGCTCCCTCTCGGCCTCCTCGGTCTCTCGCTCTAACTCCCTCTGGTCTCTCTCCGCCACCTCGGCCTCTCGCCTCAGTCTCTCCTCCTCGTCAGACCAGGCTATCTCCCTCAGTCTCTCCTCGCGGGCCGCCAAAACTATTGCGACCACTGCAGGGCTCTCTCTCATGAGCCGAGCAAGCTCAGACTCCCCTACAAACTCTGCCAAGTCACGGCTCGTGACCGGCACGTGACTGGAAGGCCCAGCGGGCGGTGTGAACTCAACCCGCACAACGTGGTCTACCCTCGGCACGTCTCCCTCTGCCACCGGAACCTTACCGCTCGCCGGGTCCCTCGGAGGAGACCCTGGTCGGCCCTCACCACCATTGCCGCCGCCGCTGCCGCCGGCCCCAGCCGAACCCAAGCCAGTCACGATCAGGGCTTCCACCCCGCTCCGTGCATCCAATCGTTCAACCCGTGGACCCACTGGTCCCACAGTCAACGGCGTACGCCCCTCCTCCTCCGGCGTACGCCGCTCGTCGCCACCACTAACCACCTGTGCATGGCCGCCGTCGCCACCACCAACCCCTGTAATCTCTGCACCGACGCTCGACGAAGCCCCCGCGGTGGGTTGATCGTCGATTAGTGGCCTCTCGGCCTCGCTCGACTCCACCCTCAACTGATCGCCACCGCCGCCGCCATTGCCGCTCCTATCATCGCCCGGTTCTGCCATGGATGTGTTTGAGTTCGTGGGTTTGAAGGAGATGGGGAGAATCGGAGTGGGATTTGAAGTATTTGAGAAGTTTTGAAACGGAGTATGGCGGTTTCTGTCGTGTCTCAGAAGTTTATACGACGAGGAACAGTGTTGGGCCGGATCTGTGTTCGGGTATCGCAGCTGCACCAGCATATGCCACAAATTATCAGCGCACACCAGTAGATCTTGGGCCCGAGGCCCAAATCGCGGCCCATGATCAAAATCGAAGACCGTGGTCAGCAAAACCATGTTATCACATAGGATGGTCACTCCCCAAGCAGAGCCCGTCCAATTTCAAATCAACGACGATCTATCCGTCCAAAATCAAATCAAACGACGATCTATCCGTCCAATCTCAAATCAAACAAGCAGCCATGAGTTGCTTTCAATGGATTATCTCCAGGAGAGTCCGCTTCCCGAGATAGCCTGTCCTGTCCATCTCAAATCTACGACGATCTGCTCGTCTAACTTCTATCAACGACGGTCCGTCCGTATGTCTGTATCTTTCTCAACGGAGCCGATCCGCGGCTTATCTTCCCCAGCTGAGTCTCACCCAGACAGGGCTATCAAAAGTCAAGGTCAACATCAACCTATCCTTGCGTATCAATATTCTCGACAACAGCGATCTATCCGCTCCATCAATCCGATCAATCAGGTTCTTTAAATTGTTCGTCTATCATTAAACTCGTACGTTCTGCTCTGGATGGCCTGGGTAGGTGTCTAGAAAACCTTTGACGTTACTTACACCAAGTCGATGGTGCTCTAAGTGCCGTCAAAGGGGGGCTACTGTAGACACCCTATTCTGGACTGTCCAGATTAGTTTACTTGCGGTCTTTGATTCCCCAATGATGATTAAGGTCAAGAACATTTTGAGTTTGTTAAAGAGTTTGAGCTTTGAGCGTCCCGAACCTCATCCGAACCTTTCCGAACCCTTTGTCGAAACCTTCAAGCCAGAACCAAATGGCCTCAGCAAAACCCTACTGGAGTACGCTGGTGGTGGACTAGCGTGTGCTGGAAGCACCGCCACGTGTTAGTCATCCCCAGTTACTGGCGCACGCCACTTAACAAGGTGCGTACGCCAGTCAGTGCCAGTCAAATCAACTTTATTCCAGACGAACACGCGGGAGTTTTGGTGCCACCTGGCGTCTGCCAGCAGTCCTCTGGTGGCTGAGGCCGTCCTCATGTTCCCTCCACTCCTACATCACCTTTCAAACCAAGTCCCATGCATTAAATGCATGGGAGGCTCCCATCCTCCCTTAAGCCACCAAACAAGCCTTAAGGGCCAACTGATTTTCAGTCTCTTTCCTCCATAAATACCCCCATTGCATTCATTTGCAAGGGGTTAGCATCATTAAGAGGCCAAGCCTTGGTTTTCCTTCTTCCCTCTTGTTTTTCTTACTCTTTCTTTCATCCACTTGAGAGATAAGGCAAGGAGAACTACACTCAGTCCATAACATATCCTACACTCACCTCTCAAACCTTCAAACCCCAAGCTCAAAGCTCAAGTTCTTTCTCAAAACTCACAAGCAAAGGTATATCACCTTTTGCTTCTGTTTTCTGTTCTGACCCCTGAGGGGGGCTGGCAGGGTCAAGGCTGGTAATCTATACCAGTCATGGCCCTAATGCTGGCAAGGCTTCAAAGCTGTGTGTGATGATAAGGTGGCGCACGCCAGACATTAGTGCCGTACGCCAGTCATGGTTGTATGGCAAAACTGGCGTGGGGATCACCGATCATCCTTGTTTTGTTATATTTATGTTCTGATCACCTTACAAGCATGCTAAAACTAGTTTACTTCTTTCTGTCTTTTAGAACTGTTTAGTTATAGTACTTAGTATTTCATTTATGTTGCTCTGGAATGCCCCTGGAGCCTTCTGGTCATGTTCTATAGCCCAGATGATGCAAAGCCAAGCACTGGCCAAGTTGTGTCAACTGGCGTACGGTACCGTGTACCTGCGTACGCCAGTCATACCTTGGTCAGTGGCTGGCCCTTGCATGGCAACTAGGCCCTCGCCTCTGCTTTTCCTCCCCTCACTGTTTAAGGGGTTGTTTATCCATTTGGTGGCTTTTAAGCCCTTGATCTGTATGTAACTATATTTTATTGTCTTTATAACTGCGTGGTTTGTCCTGGGTGTGCACTGGTCCATTCCAGAGCTCAGAGGGTTGTTTGCAAGAGCTGTGGGTTTGGGTTTACCGGCGCACGCCAGATATGGTATGGCGCACGCAGGTCATGACTACATGCAGTGGCTTGGCCAGTGCATATAGGCTCGATCCTGGGTGCATCACCTAGGTCAGTGTGTTCCAGTTTGTTCCAAACACTCACAGGAGCTTGTTCTCAATCTATTATACTTATTTTAGATCAAACATCAAGCATCCATCATATTTTTTGTACATAAATGCAAATGTGTTACAGTTTTAATCCCTATTAACTGTTCCCCCGCCCTAACTGGCTAAAAATGATCGAATGAGAGAGAAAAGTAAACATTTTTACAAAATGCCCGAGTAGAGACCGATCTCTGGATTAGGCGAGAGGGGGTGCCATAAAACCCTTCCCTTCTCGTAACCTGGTTCCCGAACCTCAGATATCGAAGGTGACGACGGTCCAGTCTACAAGCCTTTTTCAAACTCAAACAAGCGTGATCCAAACGTTTTCGAAAACACGGTTTCTTGGGTACTTTCCGCAAAATCCGAGTGGCGACTCTCTGATCTGCGAAGCGTTTCGCCGCGCTTTCCGCGAGAAGGGCGCACCCGAAATTTTTACAGACTAAAAATGTAGGGATTTTTGGGGCGTGTGCCCACACAATCATGTGACAATTATACAATCAAGTGATCATATATACAATGTACCATGCAAGATAAAAGATTGATGAAACCCCCACATTTTCTTTTTTCTTTTTCAGATCATAGGAAAAAACAAAAAAAGAAAGAAATTTATGAAAACCTAAAGAATAAGAAAAGATTTTTTTTTTCTTTTGATAAGATTCTAGTAAAGATTGAAATAGAAAGAAATAAAAAGAAAGATTCTTTTTTTTTTGTTGAAAGAATCCTAGTAAGAAATAAATAAATAAAACCTAGAGAAAAAAGAAGACTTTTGTTTTTTTTCGAAACTCCTAACAGTATAAGACTATGACAACCTTTCACAAGTCAAAACTTATCTCAAAGAGAGACAGAGTTATGCAAGGACTATTCTTTATCTCAAGAGAGATAGACTTCATCACAAACTCTTGATAAAATGAGTATGAATTCATCTTCTACAGCAATTAAAACTCTACAAAGTAATAATCATTGAATCAAACAAGAGTTTCGGATATAATGTAACACATAGTCCTAACCTGTTTGGGATTTCCTGTCCTAGTTTGGAAAGAGTTCTATGGCTTTCCACAATATGCAAGGTTTCGGGTAGTCTCAAAGGGTGCTCCGTTAGAAGTTTGCTGGAACCCCTAACATAGCCTGTGACATGCCGGGATATTAGGTGAATTCAACGTGGGTTGTCCGCTCGATGCACATAAAAAAGAATTAAATAAAGCAAATATTAATTCCATGTTGAACTTTCTGGTTATGACTCTCAAATCTCCAGCAGAGTCGCCAAAAACTGTAGACACCTCCCAAACGGGGTATCGCCATATAGATTGATCACGCTTGTTTGGTTCCACTTCATAAGCCAAGATCGTGAATATCCCCATGGCTAGAAACATCACTACACGATAACGGTTATCATCAAAATAGAGTCGCCACCTAATTTATTAAAACTAGGAAAAATGGACAGAGATTTCGGGTACAGGAGCCAAGAGTACAATAAGGGGAAGGTGTTAGGCACCTCTCTTTGCCCAGTCGTGAGACTGGCCCATAATCATTCGACATACAATGTATATTTGCTTTATTTAATTCTAACACATAATCTGATTTTTAGCCTTTAACAGTTGATAAGGTGAGCCAGTACGATAAATGAAAGCATGCATCAGAATAAGCAGAAAACAAACATGTCCCAACAAATAGATCCCTCGGGCGGTGAATTAATGTCACGGTCGAGGAATCTCACTGGATCGATGTATCGTCCGAAGGATTGATTCCCCAACTGATATTCTTCTTCACACCAGAATACGAACAATTAATAGAAAGAATTAATTAAAAGCGAGAGACAGAAATTAAATCAAACCATAGGCCCCTGGGCCTCACCACCTTGATCCCTCAGATATTGATTGCTTGTATTGCAATTGATTGTAGATAATAGTGGTTGATTGTGATGGTCAACTTCATAAAATCCTAGAATAGTTCAAGCCAAATTACCCAAAAAAAAAAAATTCCTAGAACAAAGTGAGTTCTTTGGGGGTTTTTACTCTCGGATACGGCTATTCACGGGAGGTTAGGGCTTTTGTAGAGGATTGATAGGAGATGATTTCTGTAGAGTTTGGGGGCGGATCATGGAGTGGAGAGATGTCTATTTCGGAGCTCTAGAGGACCCCTATTTATAGGGTTTCGAAGGACCGATCAAACGGACGAGATTAACCCAATTGATATGGAAGTTTAGGGCTTCAAGACCTCTATGGTAAGTGTATTCGTAGCCCCGAAATAATGGTTCGTGGCTGCTAGGGTTTGGGCGAACGGATCGAAAAGTTGTTGAACATTCCAGAATCTGGAAAACAACAATCTACTGGCCGCCAAATGGATGTCTCGGCCGCTCAATGGATTTCGCAGTCGTGAAAAGGATTCTTCAGCAAAAGGCCAAATTTTGCGGGCTCGCTCCGAACACTCTGAAACTCGATTTTGCGTGTTCTTTGGACCGTTGGAAAGCTTGTTAAGTCTACTTTCTAACCTAAGTGGTTTGGATCAAATATATTTAGTACATCAAAAGATATGACAATTTTACCCTTAGTGGGTCAGAAAATAGATTGTTTTGGTAAAATTCTCGTATCTCCCTCGTTTCAAATTGATTTAAGGCTTATTATATATCAATAAATAGGGTTTTGAAATTACTATAAGACGGTGGAATCCAATCATAAAAATAAGGAAGCTTAGTTTATGAAAAATGGGCTGAAAGCATACTTAGTTGAAGATCGACGATGCTATCAAGGCTAAAACACGTGTTAACACATTTCTATCCACTCTAAGTGTCGCTTGGCACTCCTATCACCTATTCCAAAGTGTTCCTTAATACCTTAAGAGTTCCACAAAGTTCCTAAGGCTTTCATGAAGTCAACCACAACAACCACATATCCTATTCATCATCGGGATGGTCCCCAAGGTGAGATTTGAAATAATCGTTAGGCCAAATTGAGGTGTCTACACCCACATTGACCCCAAACCGAATAATTTAATAAATCCCTCATTTGTTCAACATTTAACATTAATAAATCCTTTAAGCGATTTCTGAAAATACGTGTCTCTACCGCTGGTTGAACTTGTTACATCACACCTTACTGTATGCCACAAATTTTGCTCGACCATACCTTACGATCGTCTACTGTATTCCTCATACATCTAGACCACGAACTGAGCGTGGACTCCTTCGTGCACTACAAGAAAAATCACATTGGGTGACGAATGAAAATCTTCACAAATTGCATGTTTTTTGTCACAAATAATATAGGTGACGAAAAAAAATTTGTCGACTAAAGGTTGTCGAGGATTCCTACTTGGTGACGAAATCTATTTTTCGTCACCTATAGTGCCTTTTGATGACGAAATATTTCGTCACCAAAAAGTGAATAAATGGTGACGAAAATTTTTTCCTCGCCAATTGTGCTTTTCGACGACGAAAATTTTTGTCATCAATTATTCCTTATGGCGACGAAAAAATTCGTCACCAATAGGTCACATCGGTGACGAAAATTTTCGTCACCAATATAAGAAATCGGTGACGAAATTTTTCGTTGCAAAAGACGTTTACATATGGAAAAAAAATCCTTCTTTCTTGCTCCTGCTGGGTTTCAAACCCGAGTCCCTTGAGTTTTTCGCGCAAGTTCCGACCAACTGCACCACACACACTTTTCAGTAAATATTTGAAATATCTAATATATAACATATATGTTTAACTTAAAAATATATTTCGAATGTAATTTTGAACCTTTAAACATTAAAGTTAGCAATTTTGATTAACATGAAAGTTGTAGGCAATTGAGTTATTGTTCAAACCCAATTTGAATTATCTCAATCGGAGTTTTTAGTAAAGAGTTATGTCTGAAATACATTTAGTGACAAAGCGCAATTCATAAATTTCGTCATGAAAGGCACCCATTTGACGACGAAATATATTTTTCATCGCTGAAAGCATTAAAATGGCGACGAAATTATTTTTCGTCACCAAAGTTAAGCATTTGGTGACGAAAAAAATATTTCGTTACTAAATTGGTCTCATTTGGCAACAAAATATATTTTTTGTTACCAAATGATTATCTTTGGCGACGAAAAATAATTTCGTCACCTTTTTTAAACTTTCGGCGACAAAAAATGTATTTTGTGTTCAAATGGGTACCTTTGGTGGCAAAAATATTTTTTTCGTCGCTAAATATGTATAATTGGTGACGAAATTATTTCATCACAGAAGTTGTCAAAATAGTGACGAATTTATTTTTTCATCGCCAAATATACTCATTTAGTGACGAAATTAAATTTCGTCGCCACTTTTTCATCACCAATTTTCATTTTTCTTGTAGTGGTGATCTGTTTGTTCTCCCTAGGTCTCTCTTTATTTCGTGAATAATAGAAAACGAGTGTATCTGACCTAGAGAGTATAATGTGTATATATAGGGTTACGATAGGTACCTAAGGAGTAATAAGTCTGGTCTTCTAGTTTAAATAAGAAACCCTAATCCCACCAGGATTCTATTTCTTATTTCACTAATTATAATTCACCCCACTACAGAATTATAATTGTAATATGTCATTATCTCAATTAAATTACGAGCTACATGATATTAAATACTTAAATATCTCTTTACATTAAGATTACAAATATCCATTGATTAAAATAAATTACTGACAACTGCATCCAAAGTTTTCTTGAAAAAAATCACGGCGCATGTGTCCAATTCAGTGTGTTCATATTTACAGCTCGTATATTTAGTTAGAAGAGAGAGTGGACTTCCACGTTCTTCTTTATATAATATATATATATACGGGACGGTTCCAGGGACATTTAAAAAAATATCTTAAAAAACACTTCAAATCTCAATCTCATAGTTCCCGATCAAATTTTGATGATCCGAGCCGCTCAATGTGTGCAAAATGTGATTTTAATGGTACCCGCGAGAAATCGGCAAAAAAAATTACCGGGAAGTGCTTGTTTTGAGCAGATTTTAATTGAACCGTTCAATAAAAAACTGTTCGGATCAAGTCCTTCCCGGTCATTTTTTTTGCTGATTTCTCTTGGGTACTCTTAAAATCACGTTCTGATTACATTGAGCGGCTCGGATCATTAAAATTTGATCGGAAATTATGAAGTGTTTTTTTAGATGTTTTTATAGATGTCTCCGGAACCGCCCCGATATATATATATATATATATAGTCAAAAATACACTTGCAGGGGAGTGGGATTAACAAAAAAGGGAGTGGCAAAATCATTTTCCTATATATATATATAATGTGGAACGGAGAGCACCCCTTTGGTGTCTCCTCTTTTTTGTCATGCTTTTTCATTTTCAAAAATACCCTCTTAAAAAACACATATACATAAGAAACATTTAATTGTGAGGAAAAAAAACCCTTCCCATCCACGACTGACGACTAGCGCCTTCTCTTCCTTTCACGCTACCTTCCAATCTCTCTCTCTCTCCCCTCAACCACCACTCCCCCACACCCCCACGTTTCTCTCTCTCAACCGCTCCCCACACCCATTCATGCGTTGAAAACTTGAACGGCTTTGGAGTTGTGTGTTTTGTACAACTTTTTCTCCTACACCGTCGTTTTTCTCTTACCCCGAAGTTGCAAGCATCTGAAAACGTCCTTCGTCGTCGTGATCGTCGGCTAAGCCACGGTAAGGTCTTCAATCCGTAAGTAAGCACATTGGAAAATGTCCAGTTTGGGTTAATGGGCAGGACCCACGCATGCTTTCCACGTCCCATTCCTGGACATTTTTGAATTTCTCCGTTTGTTGCTTTCATTAATCCGTTTTGTTTAACTGATGAATCTGTTTAGTCCTTTAATTCCGTATTTCCAATTTGTTCCGACTGAATTGGTGAAATCTATACAATTTGCGAAAGCAAAAGGTAGCGGAAACCTAAATTTACTCGGTTGATTGATAGCTTTTCTTTTTGTTTTCACCTCTTTCAGAATGTTCTTATTTCATATTTCAGATTCGAAAGTTCATACTTGCGGTGAAGAGAGTTTTGAAAATTAAGGGTACTCTCTCTTTCTCTCTATTGACTACCAGGTGTTTGTATTAATGTCTTCTTCTGTCAAAATTTGCTTTCAGCTTACTGCTCTTTGACCGGGCGAAGAAGACAACTGGGGGAAGGAACGGGTATGGGGCGAAGCTGACCAACATTTTCTCGACAGAGTTCGTGGTGGAGATGGCAGACGGGGAGCGGGAGAAGAAGTATAAGCAGGTTTGTTTCAGTTCTTTTTTCTTTTCTTTTTTTAAACCCTTGAGGTTAATTTCCGGAAAGTAGCACTCAAAATAATTACGATAGAGGCTGGGACACACACGATGTGTGTGTAAGTTGAATTTCGATAAGTTTTGCGTGAATAACTTCTGGTTTTTATGTGCAATTTATCAAAGTTAGACTTGCATACACCGAGTATACCTGGCCTCTAAAACAGAGAGAAACCACCCAAACATCAACATGGATCTTAAATTGGAAATTCAAAATATATATGTATATATTATTAAGGAATTTGCTTCGAAGGTGCATGGTCGTTCTTTTTTGTGTGATTGAATTCATAATAGTACTGTTGATCGAATTCATAACTGAAATTAACATATATTACGATCTATTTGGTATCTTTCGGTTCTATTTTTTACATAATTGATTACTGTTGTAAAACAATATAGTGTTTGTGCTTTTAACGGTTGCATTGTTTGGGGAGTGGAAGTGGTAGAAGCGGCCCAATAGAAGAGAAGGGAATAAGGTTAATAACAGTGTTTTGGTGTTTGTGCTTTTAACGATTGCATTGTTTGGGGAGTGGAAGTGGTAGAAGAGGCCCAATAGAAGAGAAGGGAATAAGGTTAATAATAGTGTTTTGAATATCTAGAATATGAGAATTCCATGTCTCTTTTTGTTTGTAGAAGATGGTAAGTTATCACCTGTCAGCATCTTCCTGAGATGGAACACAAGTAGTATTACGATTAGGAACTTTTGTATAGGTGGAATCTGGTGTTTGAAAACTTTTTAGTTGCCTTTGTGGGAGAAATACATGTAGGTACATAGTTTGTTGCTGTTGTGAAGCGAACAATATTTCAAAGACATGTTATAGAAAATGCTACACATTTGATGAATACTTTGATGGAAGACGAGCATAATGTCCACTATTTGTGGATGGAGTTTGAGCAAGGGCCAATGATGCCAAACTCAACTGTGAGAGCGCACATTCTAAACAAAGAAAACCGATTTCATAGTTTAAGGAAAAAAGACTACAAGGCAAACATTGAGAATTTGGTCGTTCAGGCTATAGTTAATAACCTTCCGCCCACATGGCCTAAAGCAACAATCTTCAAAAACTTGAAACTAAATTTCATGGATATGAGAGCATTAGGAGCTATGTTTGAGGAGATCGAGACTGATATCATATGCTCGGAAGCTTTGGACGAAGTGGAGCAACAATTTACAGAACAAGAGGAGAAGCAGGGGAAAAAACCTCGGCAAAAGGTAATAATATATATTTTTTAAGAAAAAATTGTTTGTTACCCATTCAGTTAATTTTTACTTCAATACAAATCATACACTAACAAACGATTAAATGTTCTTATGTGTTCCTTTTGCAGGTAGCGAAGCGAAGATTGGAATTTGATGAACTATAGCTCTACAACATTTGGAGTTGCATGCTATCCAATTATTTAAATTTGTCAATTTATTTTGTTTTAGGAGTTCATTTATTTTGTTTTAGGAGTTCATCGTGCTTTAATAGTTTAGATATGAGTACGAGACTGTCATCATAACTCATTTTTAAAATTTAGCATTATCGTACCAAGAGTTGTTTCTTTTTTTTGTTACTGTTCAGTTTGGATATTTTTTCCATATTTATTGCTACCATTATGTATGTTTTCTTTTAGTTATGTTGATAGATTATGTTAATTTCGCCCGTGCATAATAAGAAAATCTAATTACAAGTAAGGCAAAACCGTTGTTTAATGAAGGCAAAACATCATCGTACAATCTTTAAATCGCTGAACCTGTTCTTACTTTGGAATGATGCCTTCTACCTAACATGTGTATTTTCTAATAACAAATACTAGAGGCCGGGGAACACGCGATGCATGTGCAAGTCAAATTTTGATAACGTTTTTGTAAAAATGCTTCCCATTTATTGTTTGATCAAATTTTCACAAATGTTGTGAAAATCCGACTTGCACACGCATCGCGTGTGCCCCAGCCTCTAGTATATATAATGTGGTTATTAGAGCATCCCCATTCTAATAAGCAAATGGGTGTGGATAAGCAAATTTAATAACAATGCTAAAAAACACCCTACATTGTAATAAGTAAAGTTACAAGTCTTTTACCATATAACCAAATTCCACCCATTCCATAACCAAACTTAACAACTTTTACCAATAACCAAAACTCAATAACCAAACTCAAAACTCAATATCTCAAAAACACCGCACATTGGAATTATCTTATCGAGACGAATAATTTGGTATGGTTGGGTGCGTGATTGGAGAACTCATTTGCGATTGGACAAATGTGCATTGTGTATTGTGGGGTTTTTTTTGTTAGGAATGTAAAAATAACAAATGTGGAGGTAGAGGTTGTTAAATTTAATCATGGACTAAATAAATAATCAAATGCTGACATGGCACATTTTAGTTATTGATTTTGATTATTACCAGTGCGGATGCTCATTGTGGATGCTTTTAGAGCATCCGCAATTGGAATAATCAAAACCAATAATTAAAATGTGCCACGTCAGCATTTGATTATCCATTTAGTTTATGATCAAACTTAACAACATCTACCTTCACATTGGTTATTTTTGCATCCCTAACAAAAAAAACCCCCACAATACACAATGCACATATGTTCAATCGCAAACAAGTTCCAATCACGCACTTGATCACACTAAATTATTCGTCTCGGTGAGACGATTCCAATGTGAGGTGTTTTTAAATTATTGAGTTTTGAGTTTGGTTATTAAGTTTGATTATTGAGTTTTGGTTATTGGTAAAAGTTGTTAAATTTGGTTATGGAATGGGTGAAATTTGATTATTTTCTAAACGACTTGTAACTTTGCTTATTACAATGTGGGGTATTTTTTGAGTATTGTTGTTAAGTTTGTTTATCCAAACTCATTTGCTTATTATAATAGGGATGCTTTTAGAGAGAGTATCGATTCTATTAATAATTTCCTCGACACATGGAAGTGCGGGCAAGTCATAAAAAGAGCAATTAGATCGAAAACGTGAATGGAAGTTACAAGCTACTAATTCAATTATAAAATATACTTACCAAAATAAACTACAATTATTATTCTTGAATCGAGAAAAGGTCAGTCCTCGATATTTGGCAACAAAAATCAATCCCCCCAAAGTTCCCCCATATGACGGAATTCTCTCTCTCATCCCAATCTCCTTCCTCTTCTCATGGATCATCAATCCCCCATAACACAAAAGCCACACATTCTCTCTCTCCCAATCTTGATCACCAAGAGAGAACTAATCGGTGCTCTCTTTCTTCTCTCCCTTCTCATTGTCACCGTCACCTTCTTCACCACCACAAGCCCATTCCTGCCACGGTCTCTTCTTGGTATCGGTTTTCTACGACAAGATTTTCCCAAAAGTCAAAATCCTACGTCAGGAGTTTGTGATTACTCAACTGGGAAATGGGTTCCAGACGAAAATTGCCCGCTCCAGGCTTACTCCGAGGATTGCCCGTTTCTTGATCCTGGTTTTAGATGCCGGAGAAACGGGCGTAGGGACGGGGATTACTTGAAATGGCGGTGGCAGCCGGAGGGCTGTAATCTTCCTAGGTATGGTTTTCAGGGTTGAGATTCCATGTCCGCTACGTACCCTGCATATACTTATTCATGCATGCCATTATTGTCATATACTGTTAACTAGATTGTACTGTGCAAACCCTATTTATTTATTTATTTTGCGTAGTTCGGAAATTCATAAACTTCACCAACAGAGTTGGTACGCATCTTAAACATACAGAAGCGAAACATAACAACACAAGGACAAGGCTATCCAAGCCAACAAAACTTAGTCTTGTAGTCTACCAGCTCCTAAAATATCCTCTTGAATGAGAGGCCTTGTAGCTGCAGGATTATCATAGGTTATCACTAAATTATCATCTTTTTCTGCTCCAATGCGGGATAAGCTATCAGCGCTTTGGACAAAACCAATTTATTTTGTATTTGTGCTTAATATGCTTTTATGTTGTGTCATGCCGTGCCATATTTAACATATATCAGGGCACAGTCAATTAACTTGCATAATATGTGTCATGTTTTTCCCTGCGCAATTAATTTGGCCATTAAAGTAAAAAAGAAATGCTTGTACTTCAATGGGCCAATTGTTTAATTTACTTGTACTTCTAACAATTTGTACTTTGACTTTGTGCCTTTACGAAATATGCATATTGAATGATGCACATGTTGTGAAAAACTGGTAAATGAACCACTTGACCACTCTCTTAGACAATTGCTGATTAGGGAGGGCCAAGATGGACTCTTAAAAAAAAAATTGGACTATCACCAACTAAGATTTAATGGATTGTTAACAAACAGATGTTATGGTTAAATAGTTAAGCTTCGTGTTTGAATAACATCTACACGTATTGTATTGGTGCCAGTCGGACTTGATTGACGCCTCTATCTACTAGTCCTTCATCCAATTTAGAAAATTTAGGCAAGTTATTGAAAGAATTTGTGAACGAAATTATGCCTATTTAAATGGTTCAGATTTTTCGATGAAACTATTATGCGAAATTCTGTGCTGTAATATACATCGGATTTGCGATAACACAAGACTCCCAACAAAAGTTCACACTCCATCCAATTGAGTGGAAGGCCAAGGGCTTACAAATGCAACTTAACAATATTCAAAAGGGCATAGCAATTAGTAAACTGAGCGTTATTTTTTGAAACATCAATCCCGTGTACGTAGAGTGATCATTATTCTTTAGGTTTGGATTTGGATATAGAAAATGTTAGGTGTTCATTCTAATTAGATAGATACATTAAAAGATAATGATCAAGACTCATTATATTAAAAGATAATGTTAGGTGTTCATTATCCTTACTTTTTTCATTTAAGTTCCCCTACTAGCCCTTTTCGTGATATATAATGTTAGCTGTCTATGGATAAAAATTGTGGGGGAATTTATATGGTAGAACATAGTGAAAAATGTACAGGCATACAAACAAGAGCACATCTCCAACCGTTCAATCATATTTTTATGTTAAAGTTATCGGCATCATTGGTCAATTCCTTTTACAAGAGAATATTTCCTAACAAAAACCTACCTTTCCTACATATTGCTAATTTGCTAGAGAACATTGTTAAGGTAGACATACGATTTCCTGCCTTTCTTTCTACGAAAGTACAATAGAATATTTCCTAATAAAATTCAACCTTTCCTACATATTGCCGATTTGCTAGAGAATATTGTTATGGTAAACATATAATTTCCAGATCCGGATTCGAATCCTCTATGAGAATTTCCCTGTGAGGATCTCAAATAGTACAGTAATAATTGTCTAACGGAGAGAAAACCCTCCGTCTATCTTCTCCGTTACCCTCAATTGGGAATCTTCTTCACCATTCTACAGTTCTGTTGTCCTCCATCAGAGAGAAATCCCCACAACTGTTTTTTCATCTTCTTCTTGTACGTTTTCTTCTCCTCGGCCAACACCCCAATCAAAACCCTCCAATTTTCCAGTTTCTTTTCAAATTGAAATTAGGGCTGTTGTTGTTGTTGTTGTTGTTCATTTTTCAATCTTGGGAGAAAAAAATTCAAATCAATAGTGAATCAAGTGAAGTACTACTGAAGTTCAAGAAGCAATGGGACAGCGCAATCTTATTCCTGATGTCTCCACCATCACCAGACAAAATTAACATATAAACAAATGTAGAAAACTGCAAGAGCACAAATGGGAAAGCATGAAAGTGCAACGAATTTTCGGATGAGGGGAAACAATTTTTTAGGGAGACTTAGTCAAAAATTCCTCATATTTACATTTTTTGAGTTCAAGAACAAGTACATTTTGCAATCAAATATAAGGACAAATATGCCTATGAAAGTGCCTAAAACCCAGGGTATCCTATGAAAGTACATAAAATCCTAGGGTATCCTATATATGAAAATACCTAAAACCCTAAGGGCTTGTTCGGTTAGAGATTGGGATTTTAAACTCAAAATTATTACCCTACTCCAACATCCTCTATCTCCAACCACTACTTTCATGTTTATCTCTCTCCAATCATTACCCTATCTCCCTACCCTAATAATTACAAATTCAAATCCAAAAACCTTCAACCGAACAAGCCCTAAGGTACCATATGAAAGTGCTTAAACCACTAAAACCCTATAATAGGAAAGTGCACCCTAAAACCTTATGAAGTGCCTAAACATGTTTTGGTCTTATGGCTAAAAAACTTAAAAAGTTGAAGGACCTACACTAAAAACTATATTGCCAGCGTTCTTCCCCTAAATGAAAACTATTTTACCGTCCTTATGGCTAATTTCTCCGATTTTTTAGACTGAGAGGGAACAAGTTTATCGCAATGGAACGGGCTGGCAATGGGAACTGTAAGACGTGGAACGGAGAAGAAGATGATGGATTGTGGGTTTTTTTTTTTGATAGGCAACAAAAGTTTTATTAAGAACACTTGACAAAGGGTACATCAAGTGGGGGAAGAGGGAGAGAGGAATCCAACCATAAGTTGGAAAAAAGAAAATAAAAAGATGGGTCAAAGCCCACCGACATCCAAAGGACCAGGCCCCAAGATATAAAAACCTAGAAGTTACATGGGCCTGGCCCAACTCAAGATCCAAAACAAGCCCTACGCCCAATCCAATTCTACACCGGCAAAAAACATATAGTCACGTCCTTATTGGAGAAACCTATCTTCTGATTCTTTAAACCATGTCAAGCAGTATCCATGGCCCAACCACATAGACATGCCCAGCCACATAGACATGTTACTCTTGAGATCAAGTCAGCTTCATAATATCAGAGTAGCATCACCAGCAACAAACAATCAAAAGCAGCAGTAGTCGAAACCATCTCCATTAATATTGAAATTCATCAGCAGGTTTAGCATATTATAACAGCAGTTGAAGCTCATACAAGCAGCTTCCAGCCTGAAAAACCCATAAAACTTCCTCCATGCCTTCAGCACCATTTTGACAGTACACGAACCTAATATGTAGAATAATACATGATCTTTGAAGGCATAAAACTTGGGATCAGTAGTCGTGACATCACAGCTACATTTCAACATCCAATGAGCCAGTGTGGTAGCATCAATACAGCATAACCAACAATAACAGATAATCTCCACAGCTCAAACAGAATAATCTCCAATGTTCAAGACAGATTTGCAGCTAGATTCAATTCATGTCTAGCTACAACCAGAAGAAAGCAATAGTTGAAACAGATAGAGAAAACAAACACTAATCTGGTTCATCATTCCGATCAAATCCAGCAGCAGGAGAAATCAGCCTCTTAATGTTAGCTACACCTTCAAATGGTCTCTTAGCCCTCCCCTGTTTTGAAAGATTAACACATCATGGATTGTGGGTTTCTCTCATTTTCTCTATGTTATCTTTTTAGCTTCTAAATGACGTCATTTGGCTAGACAAGGAGGAAGAGCTGTTGTGAGCCCTTGAATCTTTTCATTAATGTGTTGGTACCTTCACATCAAAACCCTCACAAGATCCTCGAAAATCCTCATAGAGAATCCAGATCCTGCCTTTTAAGTTGATTACGTTTATACGTTTTTCTTTCGAGTTGATTACAATTTCCCTTTAAATTGATTACATTTAAATGAGTTGAATTCATTAAATGTGATGGATATATGGTAGTATTTTTTTACACACACACTTCACTTATATCCCTTGTACTTTGGCCAAGTTGCAACTACATCCCCTGCCCTTCATTTTTCAACATATACACCTGTTCAACTTTGGACTAAATTGAGACAGTTCGCAATTCTGTAAAACAAACGGAAAAGCTTGAAATGGGAGGTTGGAAGGAATTTTTCCCTAAAACACATTGAATAAGACCATTTTGCCCCTATACCACTTTCTTATAGACATTTTTTGTACCAAAAATTGGTTCTTTTTGTGGGAATGTTTCTGTTTCCACCGACTTTCTTGCACTGTTCAATTCCTTCGAGGCAAACATGTGCTGGTATTCAAACTCGCTATTTGTGAGAATATATGGCTCCGTTCCGCAACTCCAAATAAGTACTTATTTTTTAAGAAGGCAATTCCAAGCTCAAAAATCATGTGCTTACGCAAATAATTTTCCTACCACTATGGATCTTAATGTGAAATAAGCTGCTTATTTTTTAAGAAGGTTTCTGGAACGGGGTTAGTCATTTTTGGGAGCGAAAGGATTAGTTCTACTTTTGTTTCACACCAAATATCTACTCTCTATGTCTCTTTATTAGAGTCCAGTATTCCATCTCGGATTGTCCCTTAAAAAAATGTCCATTTCGTCAAGTTAGTGAAAAAAAAAAAGATATTTTTTCTATTTTGCGCCTAAAAGTAAATTCATTTTGAAAGTTAGTGGATAAAATTATAATAATATTGTCTCCATAGAGGGTAGTTATGAAAAGTGGATGTGATAGGTGTAATGTCTCCAAAATAAGTTGCAGTTACAAAGCTGGATACTTAAAAATTGGATAGAGGAAGTATTGTTTTTCTTCCTTTCTAGACATATACATGGTACTGGCTACTTTAGGCCCCCCAAAAATTACAAAACTATGGGCCTTTTTATTTTGGTACCATCGTGAACGGTCGGGAAAAAAATTTTACATCATCACATCAATCCTTGATGCATCGCGAGCAAGGCTTGAGCTCCTTAGGCCTTTTACTTTTAAACTAGGGATCCCCACATTTAATCTACCTTCTTATATGCATTTTTTTGTCATTTTTAGATTGAATTAATTTTTATTTTGTTTGCTTGTAAATATAATTAAGGGCCCAACCTTGAAATTCGCCTTGAACCCCCAAAATGTAAGGGATGGCCCTGTACATAATCGACTATTTTCGTTGTACCTAATTTCGGACAAAGAAGTTTTCTGAAGTTGAATAGATTAAGTCTTATCATTAAACAGGGTGTTTCGACTTATTAATCCTTTTGAATTTTTTGGCCTTTATTCAAAAAAAATTCTTCTCTGTTAGTTTTGCCTTAATTTTTTGTGAATTATTGGTTTTTCTCAACGAGAGGAATATAAATTTTAAAAAACTTATGATCAATACTAGCAATTAAAGGAGAAAAATACGTATAAAGAGAAGAAATTAATCCAAAAGGATTATTGAATATGAAGATATCAAGACATAACTTTTTTACCTTTCCTTTAATTTTCTGGTTCTTTATCTTTCGGTTGGTTTGGAAAAATAAGAACGGACCCTAACTATTTGGTCACGTTTTATCTTTTTCCAAAAACAATTTTCTGGTTTTCCCTCCTCTAGACCAATGATATAGGATGCAAACTCCCAGGGAAAAAATGATCTCATTCAACGTGTTTTAGAGGAAAATTCCCGCAGTCCCAATTTAGTCCAAAGTGTCCAAAGTATAGGGGGTGTATGAGTTAAAGTATAGGGGGTGTAGTTGCATTTCAGTCTAAGTACAGGGAGTGTAGTGTAATTTTTCCTCTCTTTTTTTCCCTTCCCCTCGAGAGGGATTGGGTTGATTAGAGAAATGGCAAGTTCATTACCTTAATGATGATTTCAACTCAACAGGTAGGTTTTCTTAAGCCTCCCTAAGAAAAGGGAAGGTGGGAACTTGGAAAATAGGTATACTTCGTCCATTCATTTCCTCTATAACCCACTATCTAACTGCCAACCTCTCCATCAATACCCTTACATCCATAGTTTTAAATCTCGGTATCGGTCGCCGTCGCGATATCGGTCGCGGTATATCGGTATCGGGACGTATCGGTGATACGTCGCAGGAATCGGGTGTCGAGGTTATGAATTTTTAAAAATCATCAGCAACATGTATAAAACTTGAAAAATATACTTTTGCCCCCAACATTGGCTTAAATTATCACATTTTAATTAATTTAAGACATGTACTAGCCCATTCTCTTCATGTGAAATATCCGATAATTTATCAAAACCCACAAGTCAATAAGATTTTACAAATATGAGAAAAATGCAACATTATGAGTTTCGATATAATTGACATAAACAACATTATGAGTTTCAAAAAAAAAAAAGTGGAAGATGCTCTGTTTTTTTTTTTTTTGCCGAACCGGTACGAATCGGGAACCGGTCCAGGCGAATCGGTTACGGACCGATACGTATCGGGTATCGGCCGGTTCACCTGTGAATTTCAATCTTTCCGTTATATCGGTCCAAATCCGAATCGGGGACCTCAAATCCCGGTACGAACCAGCCGATACGGTTCGTACCGGCCGATTTTTAAAACTATGCTTACATCTTACAATGGCAGTTCCAAATGCTTTGGAAGTCCACGAAGTTTCAATTTTTGGATTTGCACAGAGAAGCAACAAGTCAATCAACTCTCATTTTTAATCCTTGAGATTCTTGGTAGAGAAAATAAAATGTCGAGAGGGTGAGTTATCAAAGGTGTCAAAAGCAACAAAAGCCACCATTCAGACCACCCTTTTTTCACACAAATTTTGGTGCCAAATCTTCCTTTTTATTCCTGCAATCCTCATGCCGTAGTGCGTGTATGAAGTTTGGAAAAATGACGGCCCAGAACATGTTTTGATAATTAATACCCGCCAAGGACATTTTCAGTATTAACAAATATTCTCATCATATCCTTGGCGGGTATAAACTATCAAAACACGTCCTGAGCCATTATTTTCCCATGAAGTTTCTAAGGGAAGCAATTCAAGCTTCCCTTGAATTTTAGTTCTTTCTTTCTGCGCTGGATGCCTTGATCTTTCAATTCTTGGTTCAATTTACCGTTTTTCATCATTCTTTTTGCCATCATTTTATTCATATTTTATTTATAAGGTTAGTTTATTTCACTCCACTTGCACACACATCGCATATGTTCAGCCTCTATGTAAAATTATTCTCCTTTCTTCAAGCTTTGATTTGGAGAAATTAAGAGAGGACGTTCATTACCTTTGCTTTCTTCAGAACAGTAAAAGGTGATCACCTTGCTGATAAAAATAAAAATAAAAGGTGATCACCTTTTATGAATTTTATTTATTTATTTCAAGGTGTTTGTGTGTCAATAAGCTTTATTGAGACTACAAACATAAAAAAAAAAAATTAGCAATAGTGACAAAAAAAATTGTCACTAAAAGTGCTAGTGGTGGAAAACTGTCATTACATACTTTTTTAGTGACAACTATTTTCGAGTCAGTGACAATTTTATTGTCACTATAGCTCATTTTTTTGTAGTGAGACATGAGCAAATAGTGGGTTGTGCAAATTTTTAGATGTGATGTGTAAATACTGGGTTGTGAAAAAATTTCGCTATTTAAAAATGGATTTTGTTAACATGTGCCATGGGGGCAAATGTTAAGAGACTATTAAATGTGAATGACTGAACCCACTACTATAGAAAATCGTATAAGAAGTTAATGCAAGAAAAACTTATTCTAGTGAAACTATAATACCCTTTTAAGTCTTAATAACCTCACTTTTCATTTGCTTCCCTCTATTTTTCAAGCCCTCTCAAATCTCCCGCAAGGGTTTTTTTTTTTTTTTTTTCCAATGACCAACTTGGTACTCTACCATAAGGGAAGAATGAAGAAAAATAGTGGGTTTAAAGGTTGATGAATTAAGTGCAGCAGAGTTTTTTCAAAAGGTACTTGTAGTATTTTTCTTTCTTAAATAATTACTTTAAAATATTCTGGAAGGTATTTTTCTTTCGAAATGTTATTTGTAGTAATATTGTAGTTATGGTCAGAGAGCCGAATGTGATGTGTTTGCATGGAAACATTGTTGTTTGCTAACTTTTCTAGTCTGATTTTCTTTCGGTGCATTTTGTGCATAGTTTTTAGTTTATTGTATGAATGTTAGGGGATTTCCACAAAGCAAGGGGCATTTGTGTCCCATGTTTAAAAACTTAATGTTTTGAGAAAAAAGAAGGATTTTGATATTCGCGCTCCACTTTTTATTGATGGCGCACCATTTTGTTCATGAAGTTACTAGTAACTTCCCGTTAAAAGTGAAGCGTCATCAGTAAAAAGTGAAGCTAGCGCGAAAATCAATTTCCAAAAAGAATTGATTACATCACTACTATATGTATAGTCCCCATGAAAGTGGAGTAAAGGGAAAGAATTAATGCTATCTTAACATGTGCCTTCAGGGCACATAGTAACAAATTGGTGCTACATCCAGGTCATAACCAAACCAAACTAAATCGAGTCTTATGTCCCAATCAATTGGGGTCAGCTAAATAAATTCTGTTTTTCTATTGAGCTTTGTTTCGGGCTACATGTTCACTTAGAGTTAGTAAGCCTAATTCCTTCCGTATCATGACATCCAATATCAGTTTAGGTCTTTCTCTTTTTCTAACCCGACTATATATCCACTACTATCATGTCACTCTTCTTGACTACTGTGTCACTGCACATCTACGGTGCTTCCAAGTCATAATTTTTATCATTGTTATCATTTAGGTAAATCGATTAATTTGAAACCATATCCTTGCCTAGCTAGCACAGGTTTCCCACAGAACTATTCATTCAAAATCTATGATGATAAATTCGAATGATTATGTTTGGTTTCATGAGTGTTTATGTCTTTATAAGGTGGGCCTTTATGTGAAGGGAAATTTTTTATTTGCATTTTTGTAAAGATGGAATAGTTGATGTGAATTTGGAGATAAATGTGTTCATGCACGCGGATTAATGGAGCTAAAAAAGTTTTGGTTAGGAGTGCTTTTAGAAACGGGCAATCTTCTAGTAAATACATATATAAAAACCTACTTTTTTTTTTGGAAAGTTAGTTTTATAACCACCCAAAAGAAACCAAGGGGATAGTCTTGAAAAATCCCAACAATACAAACAAATTCAAGCCAGAGGTTGAGAATTAATACAAGAAATCAAACTTGAAGGAGGATTCCAAGTAACCTTAATACTAAGAGCTTCAGAAGAGGCCTTGACAGCCTTCCACGAACAAAAATAGGCTCGAATATTCTCGAAAATTTTCTTAGCTATTGCATCCGAATTAGAGCCTAGATTAGTAAAGACCCTAGAATTAATTTCTCTCTCCACAAGTGGTAGATGGTAGCAGCTAGACCCAGCTTCATTACAGACCTTGAACAAGATGCATTAGCACAAAAGTGAAGCATCTGTACACTTCGTCCCCGAAGCTCTAGAGAGGGTTGGAACCTCCACGCTTTCTCAAAATCTGAGTCCAAACCAACACCGAAAATTGGCACTCAAAGAACAGATGTCTATGAGATTCTACACAAGATACAAAAATCATTAGCAACAATCCCCCATTTCAACAATCTGTCCACAGTAGAGAGCCTTCCATGCATACTAAACCACTCTATAAAGGCCCATCTGGAAAACCTACTTGACTTTTCGTCATTACTGACCTTGATCAAGACTTGAAAATCGTAGAATCTCAATCTTTTGTCGTAAATTGTTACCTTCACGACTGATTTGTGGAGAGTAATGTGAATAGTTTCTGCCTACTTTTTGCACGTTAAGACTACATTTAATGGAAATCACATATACTCCTACATATCTACAGATGTTCAATCTGTATTGATTTTGACAACTTTATCCGCATTGGTTGTTACAGATTCAACGCTAGTGATTTTCTCGATCGAACCCGCAATGGCCGAATAGTTTTTGCCGGCGATTCTATTGGCAGAAATCAGTGGGAGTCCCTTCTATGTATGCTTTCACAAGGTGTTTCAAACCATTCCACAATACGAGAAGAATATGGAAACCCGATAACCAAACACAATGGCTTCCTCTCAATGCGGTTTGACGAACACAACCTCACCATCGAATACTACAGAACACCTTACTTGGTAACAGTGAGCCGGCCGCCGAAAAATACATTGAAGGATGTCCGGGGAACAATTAGGGTTGATATGCTACATTGGTATAGTGAAAAGTGGGCTGCCGCAGATGTTCTTGTGTTCAATGCCGGACATTGGTGGAACCATTACAAAACCCTAGACATGTATGTTCAATCATCTGGGACTATCACGTTAATTGTTGTCTTATTGTTCATGGTCCGCCAAGGCAATGTAGTCCTTAATACCGCAATTGACTTTTTCCATTGGTTTGGTGTTAGATCTAATCTTTATTTGCGGTCTGCGACCAAACTAATTTTATTTTTTTTCGCATTTTTTTTGGGGCCAAAGTCAGCATTGTTAGTTGTGGTTAGTGAGATTTGAACCCACAAGTTGCAACATGTAAACATCATGTACAAAAATCACGATTCTATAGCGTTGCGTTACCTTGATATATTTGTTAAGCTTGAGCTTTCTATTGGTTGTTCGTATTTGTAGGGGCATATACTTCCAGGAAGGAGGGACAGTGAACATGAGCATGGGTGTCATGGAAGCATTTCGGAGGTCCCTGGAAACTTGGAAATTATGGGCGACGCTAAAATTAGACCCTGCAACAAGTTTTACTTTCTTCCGAAGCTACTCCCCGGTGCATTACAGGCAAGTTTTCGACAGAGACGCCATTAGTTTTCTATGGCAACACTGGCAGTATACGTGTGCGTATAAATATATATAGATAGATAGATAGATACAGATATACATATACATATAGACACACATGCACCTAATTATGTGTACCACCAACGTATTCTTTTACCCTTCCCTTTTGCAATTAATTACTAGCAACAAGAAAAGCTAATAAGGGTAAAACTAGGGCAAATTGAGTAGGAGGACATACTATAAGGGTTTTTGCTATAATGAGGACATAAATATTTTCCCATAAATTCTAAAGGATATTTTGCCCAGGATTTACAAAAAAAACCCCTCCCAAGGTTGACCGGCATTGACCAAGGCTGACCGGCGTTAACTCATACTCCTATTGGGGATTTATAGTGGTTCGGTCCGCAACTTCACAGTCTAGTTAACTCTTGACTATTTGGAGATAGGTTCCCTTGTTGCCTTTTCTTCAAGAGCTTGAATCCTTGGCTAGGATGCTAGAGAAACAGTCGTACAGTCTAGGTTTAGGAAGAAAATAATCCTGTGCAACAAGTACATAGCTTAGCCATAAGATATTTCACCAAAGCAACCTTGAATTTTAGAGGGTCCATTAAGTAAACACTCCAAGATTAATATATTATAAGAACCCTAATTAAAGTGCTATATCAATTAATCAAAATAAAGTTAATTGAAATGTGTTTGTTATCATCAAAATCAATAAGGTATCATAAGAAAACCTTTGGGCTAACAAATGTTATTCTAAAAAGATTTCAAGGGTAAGAAGACAAAATGAAAATATGACAAGTGCAATGATCATCATGTTTTCTTAATAAGTTAGAATTTTTAAAAATAACCAATAAATAGGGGCATAGGGAGTATAATAAAATAAATAAATTTTTGTCCGACAAGGACACGTGAGAGAGATTAACATGTCCGTATTTCTTAAATTATGGAAATGGCCCTTAACCAAAACTCCAAAACGGAGTTAGAGTTTTCATGTTTCCAAAAAGCAAAGGACAGGAAACATATACTCAGAGATCTAATGTGAGTTTTGGTTAATGGTCACTTTATTCGATGATCTAATAGGAGTATGAGTTTTTTGAGACTGCAGGAACGGAACATGGAATGAAGGGGGAAGCTGCGACACTAACACAACACCAGAGACTGAATACAAAAAGATGGAAGCCGAGCCACCAAGCAATCTGATCATTTCCGACATACTAAAACAGATGGAAACTAATGACAGAAAAGTGCAGCTCTTGAACATATCATATCTTACAGAGTTTAGAAAAGATGGTCACCCGTCAAGCCACCGTGAGCCAGGGACTCCACCCGATGCTCCACAAGACTGTAGCCATTGGTGCCTACCTGGAGTTCCAGACACGTGGAACCACCTTCTCTATGCCCACCTAGTGTCAAAGGGATTCAGGACTAAGTTAAAACGAAAAGCAGTAAGAATTTGAGATGGCTTCTATCCAAGGTTGTTTCCAATCTTTCACCTTCTTGATTTGGGGCCTGGGGCAACTAACTTTTCCGGCCTTATGTGGAGAGCGCGTATCTACGATGACCAGGCTTAATTAAGTATATGATGACCAGGAATCAGTAGACTATCAATATTCTTAGCAAGTGGTTTAGTTCCACCCTAAGTAGATGCGGAATTAGATCATGACTGTCTTTCTTGATTGTGAAGTTTTTTTCCTGTAAATCCATCTGCATATATATCTTGGTGGGAAAATTCTCTCTTTCGTACTTCAGCAACCAATAAGCTTGGGCCAACAACTTGAGCCTGAGAAAAGCCACGACCAATAAAAAGATAATTCCTTCGCATAAGAACCTTTTTTCCTCCTCTTACTTTGTTTTTTGCAGTTGGAATATCTCCTCCAGATTTACCGGAATTTGGGCTTGATTTCTAAGTGGGAGTGGACCCACTTTTACTTCTCACCTCGCCACATCACCAATACGTGCAGCATCCGTTCCCAATGTACGTGCACATAGCATTTTTTATTCCCTTAAGTTTGGCCTGCGAATAGTTTAGGACTGGATAGTGGTCAAGTCCAAAAAACGAATTATTAGCTTCTAATGGGTGTTTGTTTTAGCAGAACTTACAGGGAAAAAAGAAGTGATAAGCTACAATCAACACCTCCATTGTAGATAGGATTTTCGAGAGTAAATTTGCTTGGACTACCCAATGAACCAACCAACACCACCAATGGGTGTTTGTTTTAGCAGAACTTACAGGGAAAAAAGAAGTCATAAGCTACAACTGTTAAGCCGCAATCAACACCTCCATTGTAGATAGGATTTTCGAGAGTAAATTTGCTAGCAGAGGCTCGGCTCAAGTAGGCTCGCGAACAAGAAAATAACTTTATAATATTTTACGTTAGTAATATATGCAGTGATTTAGACTATTTTATTAAATATTTCTTAGAGAGCTTGAGTTTGAGCTCGAGCTCGGCTCGTTATATTTGTTCAACTCAAGCTCAAGCCGAACTCACGCTAACCTAGTTTCGAATGAGCCGAGCTCAAACACTTCAAAACTCGGCCTGGCTTGGCTCGTTTGTAGCCTTAGGTGGAAGGGGATGGTTAAAATTACCACATAGGCGTGAGGTGGGGATACGGCCCACAATTGTAACCCCATTAAGGCTGCAATGTCCATCCATGCTCAGCAAGTGCTTCAACCACACGGCAAGCTGCCTCAGCTGTGTCATTCAGTGAAGGATAGCTCCAGCTTTCAGATATCTGGACAACCAAACCGCACATTAGTAGAGGGATGAATCTTTTTACCATAAGCACAAGTTGTGAAGCAGATATCATAATTGCAGTACGCATAAGACTTGATTTTTGACAGCATACAGATGGGTCAGGGAGTGCATCTATTGTCACTTCACACATTTTATATAATTCATAATCAAAAGTGTAGTTGCAGAAATATGAAAACTTTGGAAGCAAAGCAATTAACAAACATTTCCTTCATGCCTCTTGGCAACTATTTTTCGAGATCTATATCTTTGGTGACATGACGAATCAAAGCAATTAACAGAATTTCCATATAGGTCCCCGTGCTCCAAGATGAATAGTGAATTTGGCCCCTTGCTGGGACACGAGGGCATAAAGCAGAGTTTATAACAGTCTTCTTCCGCATTGCTAAAATGAGGTACTGGGTAGGCTAGTAGGAGCAGTGAACCTCATAGCCAATTCCTTGGCTAGCCCCTTTGGACAAGTTGACGTGGTTGTAAGATACGGTATCAGAGCCAACATTTGCACCTGACCATGTGGCTCATTCGGCTTACCAAGAGTTTGAAACAAACTCGACCCATTCGGTCTGTTAAGGCCCACAGAAAAGTTTGAATAGGGGATTGAGTTTATGTCAGAGAATGATCCCATCGTCACCTCCTTGGCTAGCCCTTTTCGCAACATCACTCTTCACCTTAGCAAAAAAAAAAAAACATCACTCTTCACTTTTCCATTATTATTCTACTCGACCACCATATTTTGGAACCTATGTTTCACAACATAAAGCTAGATTAGCATATGGTAGTTCCTTGATCAAGTCACGAACAAACCAGAAACAGAATAAAACTAAAAAGGTTTCTTCCTGCAAGACAAAAAGGTGTGATATTCAACAGCTGCTATTGGTCAAGATGTAGTCAAAACAAGAAGCTTTATCGATAATATAACCTCAGAAAGACAATAACTCACATCTTCTTCACCAGTGAATGGTCGCACTGCTCCTCGTTCCTGCAGAGATTTGTGGAAGTCTGCTAACTTCCATGTACATCGCTCTGCTCCAATGACATAAACCGGTTTCCTGCATCATAATATTGTTACACATACGTTGAAAAACATGATTAAAATGAAAACAAACAAAACCAATTATATACAGTTCTACCATACCCGGTACTACAAGCCTCACTCAGCATACTAACTGAATCAGCTGTAATTACGAAAGCAGCGGCCCAAGCTAGATGTCCCATGTGAGGGTTTGGACCTAAGGAGTATTAAGCAAGGTTGTCAAACCAATGAGTAGAGTCGAGAATCGGATTGGCCCTTATCAGAATCATGAATTTGATGGAATTGACAATCATAACGATTCAGCCAAAACTTCAAAAGTACAATGAAAAATATATCAATGCATTTACATAATAAAGTTACATTACATAATTGAGAACTTTAAGCTTATATCAATATAGATGTTTGTTTTCTACCATTAATTGATGATCACGCGGTCTAATAGGTAAGAAAATTGCTTCTACTGCTACCGGCGTGATCTATGATTCTTTATTGCCTTATTGGTTATACAAGGACAAAGAGATGAATTAACAAAACCTTCATATTATTACGACACAAACAAAAGTTCAAACTTTTAATAAGTGTATAGGTAATATCAAAGTAGACCAACTTCATATAGAAGTATAAATCCATACTTAAGTCAAAGGAGACCATTCAAAAATTAAATAAAGCATTCAAAAAATTGAGAATGCCCAAATACCCAATCAAGATCGAGAATAACAGTTGAAGCATACCAGAAGAAGATGTCAAACAAGAAGAACAGTTGATAAGCTCTCAATAGTGTAAATAAAGAGGCTTATCTCTCTCACTTTTGTCACACACACGCGCGTAATTTGTTTGTTTTGAATGATATTGCGTGGAAGTTGTGTTTTTGGCAAATGGCAATTATAGGTTGAACGAAGGAATAAGGCGTTTTGGACACCAAGGATGGCTACCAAGAGCATCCGAGGCCACGTGGTACCCCTGCGGCTGAGCCCAAAAAGTCATTGGAAGAAGCCTCGAACAGTGCACGGGACGCCAAAGGGTGAATTGAAGAAGAAGTTGGAAATTGGCAGATTTCCAAATCAATACCGGTACCCTTTGTCCAGTGGCCAGCATGTTTGTGAGAGTCACGTTGAGTACCGGTACCTCCTAAAACCTCAGTACCGGTACCCAGCTGGAAAATATGTCAACTTTTGTGCCCAATCAAGCAACAATTTAGGGGCATTTTGGTCATTTGTAACATGTTTTCTAAGGGCTATAAATAGAACATTTGTCCATTTAGTAGGTTATCTCCTTTATTGCACTTTGTCTCTCTACCTCCTTCTCCCCCTCTCTTCTCTAGATCTCCTCTCTTCAAAAGAGCAAGGAAGTTTTGAGGCTTTTGTCTTCATTAAAGTTGTAAGTACTCATCTTATTAATCAAGATCTTGCTTTTATTTAAGTTTTCGCCCATGTTGTGTTTACACCCACTATGGGTGTGTAGTTTATAAGGCTTTGTCATGGGGTGATTTCTACCCTATGATTTGGGTAGTTTAATGGCTTCTCTCTATTTTGTGCTTAGTCTAGGTTTGTGAATGGATTAAAACCCTAACTTTTGGTCTAAACACAGAGGTGTTAACTTTTTTGATTGTGTGTAAACAAGTCTCTTGGCACACACAATGCTTGGAACCATGGCTCTCCTTGTGTTTGATAAAATGCCTAAATGAATTTTCTTCCATTTCCAAACCCCATTTTATAAAAACACTTGGTTTTAATGGCTTAATCTTCCAAGTGAGAGCAACCAACTTTGACTCTCACTTGAGTTATCAATGAGAAGCGTTAAAACGGCCTGAGTCATGAATAGTTTAATCCCATAGACCTTGCCGCTTTTAATCTTAGTTCAAACTACGTTTTCAAGTACTTAGGAGGTAGAGAGAATTCCACTATCAAAGTAAAACCAAAAGTTGGCCGTCTAAACGCCAAAATCCCTACATAGAGCAAACCTCCGGCCAAGCTACACCGTGCTCCCTGTGGATTTGACCCCGGACTTCCGGGTATTATTTTGTCAACAACCTAGCCCTACGCTTTGGGTATATTACTACTACAACGGCTAGGTTCCGCTAAAGCAACAGTCGATCAAGATGTGGATTCAAGCTTTCTTCTTGTTCGATCAAAACCCATGTAGGCGAGAACTGATCTCTACCAACCTGAGACATAGATATAGAGTTTTGCAATGGGGATTTTAAATAGCTCCATCAAATTTATTTCAACCTTATGATCAAACACACCGTATAACTCCACAACCCTTTTATAAATGTTCGAAAAATAAGAATGCAACCCTTATTTGGTTGAAAAATCGGAAAGAACAAAATTCAAAATTTTTTGAGTTCCCGGTCCGAAAGATCTGATTCAACCCGGACCTGGTCGGAAGTTGCTTGAAACGAATCGATGCTGAATCCTATGATTCACCCGATTCGGTGATTTGTTTATCGATTCATGCGATTTACCTTCGAGTCTTCTATATTTCCGATTCAAACCTAACATTCGAATTGCTAGCACATTGGTATCAAGTAAACAAACATTGTATGAACTTTCAAATTCTGAAACATACACTGCCAAATTCATTCCGATGAAAATAAGAATGGAAAGTACCTTTGCAGTCCCAAATGTGAACTTTATGATGATTACTAAATTCCTTCACTAAGATATTGGATACCTGTTGACCACAGCATTGACAAACAATGAACACTTTTCTATATCTATAAAGATAAAAGAATCCAAAAGCATTCACACCTTCTCTGGAGTTCTTCGGGAGAAAGATATTCTGACACTTCCGCAACTCCAAAGCACATTCTGCAGGGAGGCTGTCAACTGCTTTGCAAGGTCCACATCATATTGACAATGGCCTACAACAAAGACGTGAATATGGAATCACATACAAAGGGAGGTATAATTAATGATACAAAACAAATAACAGCAAGAAAAAGTGAATAAATAGATACTTAAATGTGATCTTCTCATAAAGAAAGAACTGTTGCATGTAAACACAATGTTTGCATCAAGAGCGTGAATTAACATCGAAACCAGTTCTAGCAACAAAAGACCATGTATTATAACGTTTACAGGCAAGAATCCAGAGGGAGAATAGGAATCTGAGGGAGAATAGGAATCTAGCAATGTAATAAGGTAATCTACCAGCTGGGATAAGTACATTTCTCCAGTATATTAAGCGCCTATTTTTTAACAGCAGGAAGCACAGAGTTCCAACATAATCACTCTCTCAGACATTTTATGCGAAGCAACCATTGAAGTTCTGAATATCGTGAATTACTTGTAGGACCTCCAATGTTAACCACAAGAAGGGGCTCTATCAAATGAGCCAACTCGGCATGCCAGGCACAAGAGGCAAGCTGTAGAGCAGTAGAGTCAGCCTGATGGAGAGCTCCCAATGTCAATACCTGATTTTCAATTTCCAAGAGCAGCAAGTTAGTTACATACTTGCAGCACCTAAATGTAAACAGCAGCTGACTCCTTCTCACAACCAAAGCTTTTTTAAAGTAGTGAACACAATATGGCAAGTATATGTTCCACCTGAGACACATACCACATGTCTATCAGGAGGTTCATGCGGAGTAATCCATCTTCTAAGAAACCAAGGAATCTGCGCCTGCCCTTGAGGAGTTAATGGGTAATAATCATGGCGAGGAGTAATCACCAGATCAAAACTATTTAGCTGTGATCTAGGGTGTTGTATCTGAAGCAAAGGACATAGCTATGGGAATCAATAATATATGGCATGCTACATAAAGTCGTAAGCAAATAATATTAAAAATATTGCTAAATCAAATAGAGTAGTTAATAAATTCGAATAAAGTAGTGAATAAATTATAACATGCAAAACATAAGTGTGTAAAATTACAAAGGGAATAATTTATTTAATTGACCAAGACAAATAAATAATTCGTGGTGATGAACAAAATGTAAATTAAGTTTCGGCAACTCTATCTTCAACACTACCGTTAGCGCATAACCAAATCAGGATACATACTTCTCTCAAAAGCAAACAGAAACAAGTAAACATGAGGGCAGAGTTTGCCCTTTGTGGTATGGACTATGAAGTACCGACATGCCTAGGAGTCGGCATATACGTGTTGAACACGAGGTGGACACGTGACACACAAGAAACACCCCAAAAGACGTATGGGACTCGCCACATTGCGTCAACACGACATTTTACTATTTTATGGTGGGAAGCGGCAGCGGCACGCCCCAAATACAGGGGCATGGTGTGGTGCCTGTTGTAAGTTTTAAAAGCATTTCCGGGATTAAATATTTATAACTTCAAGAATATTAGGCCAAAAGCATAATAAAACATGTGTCGGTATATAGATTACACCATCAGTGGATAACGCATTCGATAAGAGTCCTAACCTAAATATTTGGTGATTATGATGTATACACATAAAAAAAAAAATTCTAAAGGATCAAAAGTTGTTGTGTCCCGTATCTGTCTTGTGACCATGTCCATGCTACATAGGTATAGACCATGTGCGAATTACCGCCTCACGTTTATTTATCACCATATAATTCATGTGGCTTGTGGACTAAAGTGCAACGTCTCATTTTTTATCCAAACTAATGAAAAGTGCACCTCACTCACCTTTATGGAGAATGGACCATTTTTGAAGAAAAGAATTACCGCATAAAAAAAATTATAGTCCGAAAGGATGCCATTATGTTCTTTTCTTCGACTCTCCAATAATTTCACAAATAAACAATGGAAGATGAATTGCATCCAAAAAAATGGAAGACAAACATGATTGCCCATGCAAAATCCTACAATGGCAACTCTTATTTGCACTTCTTACGCATGTAAATAACTACTAAAGCATGAACTCTCTTGATGTAAAGGTCTGTATTGTGTCAACTATGAGCAGTGTTCTAAATGGCGGCCGCCTAGGCGCTTGGAGGTGCCCTGCCGCCACGCCAATACCCCTTGGCGTTTGATTTGGCGCCCAGGGAGGTTTGGCGGTGTTTGGCAGCCGCCTAGGCGGCGGCGGCGGCGGCATCTTTGGAGGCCTAAAATGTATAGTATTAAACTAAAGGGCTTATTATGTAATTTTTACAAAATCATTTATATATATATATACAGTCGGGATCGATCGGAAAAGGGAGGTGCGGACGGGTGCGGACCGTAAGGGTGTGGACTTGATCCGGACTGTATATATATATATATATTACAATTACATATTTACATTTACATCCCACACCCATTCTATTTCTCACTCACCCTAGTCGATCGAAGACAAGGACTGAAGAACGAGCCCTAGCCCAGCAGTGAACGAGGCGTCGAGGTCCCATCGTTATTATGGTTATTTGTCTTATTCAACTTATTTGCTAGTTGCTACTACTTAATTTCATTTGGGTTTGTACTTTGAAGTTTGAACTTGCATTATAGATACATGGAATATAGTTTGAATGGATAATGGTTTGTTAAAAAAATAAAAAAAATAAAAATCCGCCGAATTGCTTGGCACCGCCTAGGCGGCTTGGCGCTTGGAGGTGGGTCTCCGCCCGACTACCGCCAAGCGCCATTTAGAACATTGACTATGAGGAAAGATAGTTATCCCAAAAAAACCATGACGAATGATGAATAGCAGCCCACTATGAAGCCCCGACACCTCTAGAGGTCGAACGGTCGCAGTGTCCGGACACGGGGGCATGCATGGGACATGGGGACACGCGTGGGACACGTGTCCGACATGCCAATAATTTAATTTAAATTTTTAGGGGGACACAACTGGGACACAGGGGACACGACAGGGGTCAAACTGTAATTTTAAAAAATGGGGTCAAACTGTGTTTTTTATAAAATTTCAGGGGTCAAACTGTAATTTTTTATTAAATTTTAGGGGTCAAGCTGAAATTTTTTACAAATTTTTGGGGTCAAACTGTAAATAAATAAATAAATATACATGTGGCGTGTCCCCTGCTGTGTCCGTGTCGCCATTTTTTTAGAATTCCCATGTCCCCGTATTTGTATCCGTGTTCGTGCATATGCAGCCTATTTCTAATCATCTCAAATCATAGTATTCCGTGCCTTCATTGCTTGAATATTAAATTCTTAAAAGATCTCTTCGCCTCCCCCTCTCTCTGAACTCCACCTTCTAGGGTTTCTCCGCTGCCGGGGGGAGGCATCGCCTCCTTCCCTCCTCCCCTCGGGCTTCTCCTCTCCCCTCCCGTCTTCTCTCCTGCCTCCTTCCTCTTTGTTCTCTCTCTCTCTTCCCTTCTTCCTTTTCCTTCCCTCCCGCTCCCCTAACCCTTTTTTTTTTGCAGGTCTCTCTTTGCATTTTCTGAACCGTTGATCTACATTCCCTAGTCGTCTTCCCTCTGGTTTCGCCGTTCACCCGCCGGTTGTCGCTCTTGGGTATAACCAGTTTGCTTAACAGCGAGGTGTGAACTTGGTGTTTTGAGGCGGCGAGGCCAACGTGGTACCCAGCGTCTACTACTCTTGGGGGTTTTCGTTTCGCCTAACGGCAGGTGGGCCATGCAGCAGGTTTTGGTGTGTGGGGTTCGTCGGCGGTGCCGGGTGTGTTGCAGATCTGGTGGTGGCCAGTGGTGGCCAGTAGTGGCGTTGGTGGTTTTGTAATCGCTCGGAGTGCTTCATTGTTTTTGGCTACGGTACGACGACGGTCGGCGTCGGCTTGGTACCTCGTTTTCGGATTCGCAAGCCGTTGGTGAGGACCAGTGGTTTCTTGGTAAATTTTGCTGGGGTTCGGACACGTTTGGGGCTCGGCGGCGGCGTTTGGTGGTCAGTTATTGTGGCCGGTTTGGTTTTGCTATTTTGACAAGTATAGGTGGTGGTGTTGTCTACTGGGGTGGTGGCCGGCGGCTTGGGAGATGTGGTTTGGTTGCCTGTTAGGGCCTAAGGCTGGTTTTGGGCTTCTGGTTTGGGCATGGCCTATGTTGTCTATGGGCTTTGCTTTTTGAGGTTTGGGCTGATTTTCTCATCTGAGCTTTTTAGGCCTTTAAGGTTTTCTAGTTGTTTAAGTTGTATTGTTTATGATCTGGGCATTTTAAGGCCTTTAGGTGTTCAGGCTTTGCCCCTAAGGTGTTTGGACTTCGGTCGTCTAGTTTTTTCATCCAACCCTTGGTTGGATTTCCCTCCCTTACCCCCAACTTGATGTACCATTTGTCAAGTTTTCTTAATAAAACATTTATTGCCGATAAAAAAATATTAAATTCTTATTTTTGTACCTCCATTGCATAAGTTGCAAAAGGGTCATCACAGTTTCAAATTAACACGTGAGAAAGAAAAAAAGAATCAGATGTTCCAGAGAGAGAGAGAGAGGGAGAGAGAGTCCGAAACATGTATTTTCATAAAAGTAAGATTCACTTTTCAATCTGATTGTTTAAAGTGTAGACCTTCCAAAATGCAATGGCTTGAAGTTATATGTGTGACAGTGTGATGGCCTAATGGGTTTGTGCTAAAATGGGAACACTACTTTTTGGGAGAGAGAGAGAGAGAGAGTTTGTTTGGTTTCATTTCGTTTGCATATAGAAAGCTATAAGTATGTACGTACATGTGCATTTGGTTTTTTTTGGGTGGGATGAAGGAGATGAGGTGTCAATAAACATGAATGGGATCATCCGGACAGAGCCTATACTTAGCGGGGCAAAGTGAAGCTTACCCTGAATAAAACATGAAAATTCTTCATTGCAAAATCACCAAATGTAAGTAGGTTTACCTAAGATAAGTCCTTCATGAGATTGACGCCTCAAATGCTCATGAAGGAAGTAAAAAGCAACAAGTATCTAAAAAAAACAAAATAAGATAAAATAAAACAAACCAATTATCTGATCTATATAACGAGAACATCTAAGAAATAAAATAGCACATAAAACCATATTTAACATTAGGTAGTTTTATCATACAGTAATACCAACAGTCATGTTTCCAAATTATAACGGGTCCTCTCAAACCTGAATAGCAAAAACTTTTTCTGGAGCTAACCGTTTAATTGAACTTGTAGCAGAGATGGTATCCCAGCCAGATGCGACCACTAACAATGGTCCGTCCCTAATTCCAAAAGATAAGAGTCGCCAATCATGTAAAACCAGGTATATACCATAGGCTGGAAGACGAAAATCGAGAAGCTTAACATAAAAGGATATGCACACAATTTAGGGATCTGGTATATAGCATACAAAATTGCTTATCAAAAAACAAAAAAACATACAAAATTCCGAAGAAAATCCATGAAGAAATGAGCTGTTCCACATAACATGAACAAAGTTTGTCATTTGTGCAAAAGGTTTCTTCAAATAGGATAACGCCATAATGGAGCCTGGAGTGGGCCAGATCGGATTAGCCAGCTGGGCTAGGACCGAGCATGTTCCAGATGGACTGTGCCCGGTTGTGGCAGGGCGTCTCAACGGGGCCGGAGCAGAACCGAACACCTTACAGAATATCCTGAAATATGTTTAAGGGTGGCAGAAGATACCAAACCGAGTAAGGCGACCAAGTCAGATATCTAGGATTGGGGCGAACCCCAGACAGCCTAGGTATCTTGGAACCAAGTAAAGACAGACTATGAAAGGGGAACCATTCAAAGGTACAGAATCTCTTATGCACTCATAATCTGGGAAACCATATATCTCTTGTCCTCTTTCTCTCAGTTGCTTACTTAACTTAAGCATGGTAGGGGTATGTCAGCAACCACTGGCCGGATACTTACAACATTTCTTGGAGTCTTACAGTTTCGTAACGCTACTAAGCATGACCACCAGAGGTTTGCTTTCCAAGGTGAAAACCTACCCACCACAAAGTCTATCTAGATTACTTCTACCAGGTCATGTTCAGCTGTCAACTGTATTTATGTGTTCGCTGACAGCGAACAGACATGAATAAATACTCAGTGACTGGTCAATCCTTACTCTTTTTTATTTTATTTGCTAAGCCTTAGTCGTATATGATACACTTGATATTCACAATGTATATGCATTGAAATTTATCTGATCAGGAAATAGAACTATGTATTGCAGAGCCAAATTAAACTAGTACTCAATCAACTGATACTTGTACATAGATTGTCATTTAAGGTCATGATTTTGCATGTGATATACCTTCAAAATTAATAGGGGCTACTGCCACCCCGTTGTTGATATCATCTGGGTTTACTCCATGAAACCATCTGTGCTTGTTCAAGTTCTTCAAGATGACACACACACACACACATCTAATTATCTAAAGATGCACACGGAGAGAGAGAGAGAGAGAGAGAGAGAGCGAGAACAAATATTTTTTGTTGTCCATATTCATTAAAAATCACACAATAAATGTAGTAGTGAATATTTATCATGAGAACAAAAGAGAAAAGTAGAAAACCAAAAGTGAAAGAATAGGAAGAAAGATGACCATATGTCGAATGAATAAAAGCACATTCTACCACATAAAAGTTGGCACATTCCAACACATATGATAACACAAAAAAAGAAAACTGAAAAATATAGGGTTGACTAATATTGTGAAGAAAGAGTGTAAAGTGAACATAAGCCCATAGTGACACCTATCATCCTATTCAAAGCTAGTTGGTCAGTGGTTGGTGGTCCCAGACACTAACCAATCACGTGAGTGCTCTCATCCATGGAAATGGCATGGAAAATTTTAGGGGATGTGATTGTTTTCTATTGCTGAAATTACACCTTCTCATTTTACAGTAGTGTAAAATCAGCACAGAGATAATCCAGTAAAGGCAAACATGCCCTGGAGTTGAACAATTCACCTCAAGCATTTAAGCAAAAAGAATTCCCGAAAAGCAATATAGTCCACAATCACCTTGACTCAAGGTATTTTCATGGAGGTATAGGAAGGCAAAACCCTAACCACAGATACGGTAATCTTTTATATAACAAGATCATTTTTATATATAACTATCTTAGAGCAGCCACTTTGTACATATATTGAAAAAGGTTAGGTCTGTCTCCGGTCCTCCCATGCCCATACCCCAATCACTTGGGGATTGCATGTGTACTGTTATTATTGTATGGTGGGTAGCAAAATTTTAAGTTGTGCCAAATTTTCTTTTCTTACCTTTTTGGTTAACTGAGAGTTTTATGGAAAGAACAAACCATACAAAGCACAAGCAAGACACGCCTTCCAAAGACAGAGACTTAACAAGCACAAGGAACAAAGCATAAGATAAGAAGAAACAAGAAAGGAACGAGGTATACCCAAAAATAAAGGGGAAAACTAAGATCTACCATGGCTACAAACGCTCAAAGGATAGTCCAGTAGTTACTGCACAGTAGGACATTCGGCCCACATGTCTTCGTCGATCTGAGGAGAAGAGGCTTAGTACAGGCAGAGAATATGATTTGATCTAGAGTTCAGAGAGGGAGCCAAGAGATGCCCTTGAAAACCCTATTATTTGTTTCATTCCATAGGGAATAGATAGTAGGAGCCAAAGCTAAATTGCTGATAATATTGACAACAACTATTCCTTTGAGTTAACTGCATACCCAAGCAAAAAAGCGAGGCTAAGGAAGAGGATACCCAGAAAGAAAGCAAAGATGGGCTACTTGAGACTGGACGGTTGCAGAGAAAGGCCAGTAGAAATAGTGGGGCATTCAATGGTTTCATTGTCATGATCACATAGAGATGCAGGACAGCTTTACAAAACTTTGGGTATTGCTGCCTACAACAGAAAATCGTGGTGGTCTTGTGTTGGAAGCAAGAACAGTACTTGGTTTTTTTCTTCTTTTTTTTGGATAAAAATGAAAAGAGAGAAGAATGAGAAGAGACAGAAAGTGGTGCTTCAACCTCGTGAGAGTTCAGCGATTTGTGCACGGACAGTAACCCCAATCATGAAGACTGTGGCCTCGTTAACTTAAATTCTATAATCAGCTCTATTCTATACCAGTGAAAGACTACATCCATATTTCTAAGCCTTAGTAGCACGAAGCGGGGGCGGGGGCAGGTGCGGGACAGCAAAGGCACCTAGAAGCTCCTAAGGTTGGGAGCGCTTAAAGAGCGTTTATAGATTATATAAAAATATGTATATAAATTATCTTTAAATACTTAACCATTAAAGAAAAAGTGATAGTGTAAAAATTTCCGATCTTAAAGTGTATATCACAAAAAACAAGTACAACCTTCATAACTGATATAGGAAGTTATACAAAACTTCTTGACTAATATGATTCTCATATTCTTATTTCCACACTGGCATAACTCCCTTAAAAGTAAGAGTAAGAGAATAACTGCCTTAACGGCCCGATAAGCTCCCATCTTAGTTAAGAGCGAGCTTCCGTCTTGAGGGGAGCAAGCTCCCGTCAAGCTCCCATCTTGGGAGCGCCGATTCGAGCTCCCGTCTAGAGAGCGCACCCATTGTAGAAGGATCCTGCTACTAAATTCTAAGCCATACAAAAGGCTATTCTAATTCCTAAAAGTCTAGATAAAATGATCCTACATGCGTTCGCATGAACCTAATAATAATAGAAGAATACTTAGATTAAGACTTGTTAATAAACCTAGTTATATATGTACATTGAACAAGTCATATGGATGAACCAGGTTATGAATGCACATTGAATAAGAGTTGCGAATGAACCTAGTTATAAATGCAAATATTGAACCTAACAATGTATTAATGGACCTAACAATAACAACATATGATCAATGAATATGTGATTAATGTATCTAAATGCATCTTCCTGCAACTAGTAGATTCATTCAACAGCTATGTTGCCCATGATTCAGATCTTCTGAAATTATCAAAAACACCCTCCACTACCAAACTACCACGGACACTTGTTTGGACCAAAAAAGCTTCTTGATGCTCATGCTACCCATAGCCTTTGATTTAGGCTTCCAAAGCCTATTAGGCTTGTTTAACTATTCAACAGCTACTTCATCCCTTAGGGAGCAAGGTGCAGATTTGATGACACCGCAACCCTTGATATATCCGTAGTTCTAAGCTTACCTTTTAAACCCATCCATAAGATGATTTTAAACTCATACATAAGATGATAGAATGCTTGGGAATATATGGATAAAACCAAGCAACATTATGCCCATTAACAGTAGGATGGTGGAGTCTAATGGCCTCCCAAGTAGGGCTGCAAACGAACCGAGCCGCTCGCAGCTCGGCTCGTTAATAGCTCGTTCAAGCTCGGCTCGGAAGTTAAACGAACAAGCTCGAGCCGATTTTTTCAGCTCGTTTTGTAAACGAGCTGAGCTCGAGCTAGGATAAGCTCGACTCGAGTCGGCTCGCGAACCGGAGTTAGTAGACTTTTTACGTTAATTACTACAATTAGTATTAGCATTTTGATACCTTGATATAGAATTCTTACGAAAACATATTACATGTTATTATTATTCTAAAATTAAGATTATTTTCTTGTAGAGTATAAGAAAATGAAAGATATATACCTTCACAATCAAAATAATTTTGGTTGTATTAGGCCTATGCGAGGATATATATACATTTTTCATTGGTCCGTTAAGGCTCGTGAACAAGCTCGAGCTCGAGTCAAGCCAAGGCCTGCTCGGCTCGAGCTCGACTCGTTAAGTTTTCACTGAACTCGAGCTCGAGCTCGGGTTCGTTAAAAACTTAATAAACAAGCTTGAACACGGTAAAACTCGGCTCGGCTCGTTTGCAGCCCTACTCCCAAGCAGGGGAATTTCGTAAGTAGAAAAGAGGGAGGCAGTCCAAGAAACAGTGCCGGCACAGGATCTGTACTCAGCGGGGGCCCGAATCACTTGTATTTTTACGCTAATAACAAAAAATAGTCTATAATATAAATATTGTTATTTACTAGTTCTGAGAAGAAGACGAGATTGTGTACATATATATTCATATTCGCATTTAATTTTATAACTACGACCAAAAAGTGATTGATAACTTGAAATATTATCAAAATTAAAAATTAAAAAATCACTCAAGAGACTTGCAGAGGCCAATCCTATAGAACACTTTCCAAATTAACCTGAAATATAGTATAGTTAGTGGGATAATTCGGAAGTGTGCAGGGGCCCGGGCCCCCGCTTGCACCCCCCTCGGTCTGCCCCTGGTGCTAGCTACATTAATATTTAGATATAAGGTCATAGCCATCGCCCATCACTTATTATGACGGAAACATTAATTTTAAGATGAATTCCGTAGGCTTGACAAACTTAACATCAAGATGGTCTATATGAGCACAACAAAAAACAATAAATTGCTAGATGATGGTATTTTGGTAATTGCAGACATTCAAATCAAGAGCGGCATGGTTCGCTGATGGAAGAGGGTCTCTAAGCGATCACAAGCGACATACAAGGATGGGTAGATCACGGGTCATTCATGGTAGTTTGGTAGTTCAAGAGTCATCATGAATCTAGTACTTGCATTAATATCATCTAGATGCATTAAACACATGTTAGAAGGTTCAATGTATGCATTAAACACATTTTAGTTCTTTGCATCTAATTGTTAGTAGGTTCAATGTATGAATTTATATCTAGGTTCATTCAATATCTTAGTAAATGTGTTCATTGATTAGGTTCATTTCATTTAGACTTCTAGGAATTAGAAGAGTCTTTTCCATGGATTATAAATTGGGATGTAATCTTTCATTTGCAATAGAATTGATTTATTAAGTGAGTTTTACAAGGATGAGGCCATTGTGATTGGGGGTTGGGCTGTGAAACTTCCTTGCAGAAACTGCCTAACCCTTGCAAGGGTGAAGCACTCCGTCTCTCTTTCTCTCTCTTCTTCTTCTCTTTCTTTCCTTTCTTCTTCTTTGCACACTTATCCAAGTAAATATTCCTATTTCCCCACCCAAAACCACCACAATTCTTATTGTAGGCGGCAATACTCGGAGTGTCCTACAACCGTCCTACATCAATGGGATACCAGTTATCCTACAAAAAAAGGTGGAAGCACCATTACCTGTAATACTTGTAATCAAAGGCCTATCCATTAGCCAATGCCCTGAGATTAAAGAGTTTTCTCCATGTCCAATGGCAGTTTGATGGGGGATTCATTGACGATAAGGATTTGCTTTTAAGTACATAATGTTGACTCCACTTAACCTGAGCCGAATTTTGATTTGAGCAGATAGCACATATGTGCCACGTCATCGCAGCAGAATTCCAGTCAACCAATTTTTGCTACCAACCCCCCTTCATTCTTAGGTCTACTGATTAACTCCCAAGAGACATTATGAGAGATTGTGTAAGATTCAGTCCATGACCAAAAGAATTTTCTGAAAGTTGCTCATTCTAGAAACTTTGGATAGAGAATGAACAAAATGTATGCTCCGATATATACTTGGATACTAAACAAGAACCCGTTAATAATCTGCACTCTACCAGCATAAGACAAGGTTTTTTCCCCCTATACCAGACTTTACAAATCATTTTGTCAATGAGAAGGGAATTGTACACACGTAAGAGCTTTGTAGAAATTATAGGAATGCCCACGTATTTGACAAGGAGGGCACCTAAAAGCCCAAAATACTGCAAAGGACTGGGATTTCTGATGCAGAGATCCGGGCCATATAGAATTCTACCTAATGGCTTCAGTCATGTTCTCTTTAAGGAAGGACATGTGGTGTCTTAGGAAGAAGTAAATTCTATCAGAGGCCCATATCATTAGGAAGTTCTTCAGAAAATAACATAGAGATATCCAAACGAATTTAAAAATTTAAATACAAGAAGACAAATAAACATACTTCTCAAATGTTTCACAAGCCATTGTTGCAATTTGCTTTGCATCCACCTCTAAAATATCAGATACGCCTTTGTTATCTGCATTTGAAGCAAGAAAATATATCAGTTTATCCTATTTCAACTTTCCTGTAATACTTTGTATGAGCAAATGTAAGATCAGCACATTATTTTCAGTAAGACAGCGTTCAAATTATTGTTGACAAATGCTGGGAATACATAACTTCAAACTAGACTAGCTACCTGGGCTACCTTTTTCTTCAGCTGGAAGGGAAATGACTCTAGTTGATTTGATACTAGGCAATCTTAGGTTACCATGTATTCGCTTTATGACATAGTCTACCTTTTTGTGAAGAGAAACCGGCAACCAATGAAGCCATTTATGGATTCCTTCTCGTGGCCTAATTACACGCTGTGCAACAATGAATAACAATGATATAAACACTCAGGTACAATAAAACCGAAAATAAGGGACATAATCATCATAAACAGAGATACGTAGAAAATCAATATGCTTATTAAACCATCTGTCAAATTTTTCCACAACCAAATGAAACTAGGTCCCCTAATGCTTGTCATATCCTAAAGGGAATAGAAGAGTCCATCTAACACCAATTATCTACCACTATTTAGCAAAACAATCTTTCCAAACACATCCTATGTCCACTACTTCTAACCTGATGTCTGTAATACGTTAACCAATGAAAAGTGATCCTCAAACCCTTATTTATAGAAGTCGCACCCCATTTGAAGTGAATTTAGAGTTACGTAGTAGTTGACTATAGAATGTCAAATGCAACTAATTTTAGATTCACCTTTCCTTTGAGTCTAAGCTGCAGAAACAGTAGGACAAAGAGGGTATGGGCCTGAAGCATGAAACCAATCTTCCAAAGATTAATGAATACTTGATTCGGGTTTTTGCACCTTCAGCCAAGACAGCATCCATTTGATGCTTGTTCTGTACATACTACACATGAAATCCGTAATTAGAGTTGAAAGCTTGTTCTGTGCAAGTAAAGACGTGGACTTTGATGCTTGTTCTGTACAAACTACACATGAAATCCGTAATTAGAGTTGAAAGCTTGTTCTGTGCAAGTAAAGACGTGGACACCTTATATAGTCATTTATCGTTGCAAGTCTCACTCTTCAAGGGTCCAAATGAGTTAGACTTTATCACTATCTTCAATGCTTATCATACATTACAGCTGGTGTAGTTAAACAGCACCTTAATCCCACAAGAAACCATTCACTAGGCATCAAATGTGATTACCAGTATGCCTTCCTTGGACAAGGCAACAATCAATCATAGTTTTTCCACAAAAGAAAATCAATTGAAATACGTGTCCACAATATGAAAACAAGAACACTAGTTACTTAACTGCATTAGTGCATTACCAAAACTACCATAAGATGTGTAAGAGAGGTTCAAATCTAGGACCAAATATTCCTAAGAAGTGAGAATATATGCGCTGGAGAGGTGAGGGTGATTAATGATTAGAGATGAGGAATGAGTGATCTACAGGGGTGAAGAAGAAAACAGGAAATACAGAAGAACCAAGGCAGTAAAATCCCTCGGAGGAAAGGTGTGACTTGTGAGGTCACACAAGAAAGAATATTCTCTCTCTAGAAGTATGTGCCAAAAGAGTTTCTCCCTCTAAGAGAATTTATCACTGAGAAATCTGAAAGGAATATCTCATATTTATAGGCACCCTGGGCAGCATTCAGGCACCTGGTGGTCCAATAAAATGTTGACACGTGTCCCTTCCATACCTCCTGGCCGCGAGTTGACATCACCCTCCCGCGATGGTCTAGAAGGGGGGGGGGGGGGGCGCCTCTCTTCCCCTCACAACGAACCCTTCTCCTTCGGAACCACCAAGCCACTAGATCCCCCTCCATTCCCGTATGGGCAAGGTCATAACTAGTTCAGTCATGCTAATACTGCAACCAAGCCTCGGGACCCCTCAAATCCTCCCTCATGACAGGTGCAGACACGATTGTCTAGGTAAAAGATTCATTTAGGGGCCACTTGCATCACGCCTTTTCTCTAGGCCACGCTATCCCATTTCTTTCTAGGCCATCTAGATCATTCTCCTCCCATGGACATATTAGAGTTCTTGGCCTTCGTCCCCTACGTCTCACAGGAGGGAGGCACAAGGGGCACACCCCCTCGCGAGTCTGCCACGTGTCACGCCTATGGTGTTGCCACATGTTGTCTTCTAGTAGGTCGGTCCAACTTCTCAACTAAGTCAAACGTTGACCACTTACCTTCCTTACAAGATGCTAACCCCCACAAATTCTCAGGCAACACTGACAAAACCAGCTCTTTAGATATCAACCTCTACTTTTTTGTATGTGAGTATGTTTTCAGAAATGCATAGATGATAGGATAACAACTGCCCTGGGCGAAAAAAAAATATTCTAGGGTCTTCATACATCAAAGCTCATAGATGTATGCAAAAAAATACTCCCATAAAATCTAAGCTTCATAGAATCATAACAACTCAAGTTCACAGACATTTGCAAATTAGATTACCGAAGTGATAATACAATGTGGTAAAGTATACAGTTTACGTCCTTCTACAGCAAAATGATTGGTGTCGGCAAGATAAATATTCGTATGTTCACACACACACACTCACTCACTCACGTATATTATCCATCCTTGTCGGAAAATTGATCTTTGTCATCAGGTAGAACTTCTACCTTAGAAGTTAGTACAACATCGTTGTAAGCTCAAATTGACGAATCATTTGCATTGCTTTTTCTTTGGTTTATATGAAACAAAACGAGTTAAAGAAACGCTGCTCACGTATATTGTTAGCCGGTGAGAGAGCCCCAGAGCTCGGACCAAACCAATGCACTGATTCTCTGCGCCCGCAACGCCGTTTCCGATCACAACGGCTCTCCGGACAGCAGTGCAGGTCCCGACCGGCCCCATCGCAGGGCGAGTGTATGACGACGATCAAACAAGTTTCCCAATATCACCTCAACTCTCCCTCCTCTCTCTTGTCGATGGCCAGTTTGGAACATAGGGCTTGTTTGGAGAGAAACCAGGGAAAAGAAAGAAAGTTCAAAATCAAAAAGGAGACGGCTTTACTGCAGTTTTGGAGCAAACTGCACAGCGTGCAGTTCTGCATTTTCAATGCCTTTTTCGGGCCTCGCTAGATGATCAGAATCCTTCGTATGATAGAGCTCGACGAGTACTTTGACCATATCAAAAATCATATTTATCGGATTCCGATCGATATCCAATTGAAGCATGTTTCTCTTTGATTGGATATTGATCAGAATCCGATTAACATGGTTTTCGTATGGTCAAAATACTCGTCGAGCTCTATTATATGAACGATTCTGATCATCGAGCGAGGTCCGAAAAGGGTACTAAAATGCAGAACTGCATGCTGTGCAGTTTGCTCCAAAACTGCAGTAAAGCCATCTCCAATTAAAAATTCCCATCCCTTGTTTAGTTTGAGAGATAAACTGGGAAATTTTCATCTCATTTTTTTTGGGCCCGATTATTTGTAACTTTGAATTTACTGTATGTAACCTATTTTAAAATAAATCACTTTAGGACAGATCCTCAGCCCCAAACAGACATCCCTTGAATTTACTGTACGGAACCTTTGCGAACTTGAATGAAAGATCCCCTCAGCCCCAAACAGATCCTCAGCCCAAATAAACCATCAGTCCCAAACAAACCCAAAAGCCTAGAGAAAGCCCAAAAGCCCTGGACCGAACCTGTAATACCGCACGTAACACTTCTACACCGCACGGCATATCGAAATTCATTACGCCGCACGCGGTCATGAGGTTAGCCGCAGGGCATTTTGGGTAAAGTTCTGACTGGCTCAGAAAGCTGTCGGCCACTCCTGTTTGAGCCACAACTGCAAAATGGCTCAGCCGAAAGCACACTTCTAGCCCGCCCAGAAAATACCTCCAACATTTGAAATTCAAAATCCATGGCTCTTGCCTATAAATACACCCCTCCACTCAAGGGAAAAGGGCCCTTGATCACTATTATACCATTTCTCTCTCTTCTTGCTTTCACACCCATTTTCCCATTTCCAAGTCTTGAGAATGTTGCTCTCAAAGACATTATCTAGGCACTTTACTCCATTTTTCTCCTCACCATAGAAGTTAGTCCCTTACTAACTTTGAGACCCCAACCACCCAATACACATGTGGGCTACCAGCCCGAAAAAAACAAAAGGTTTACGTTTTGCTTTTATATTTTCCCGCCGCTTTGAAGAGAAATACGCCGTTTGAAGAGTCGCCACCTGGATTTGCGGTATATCACCCGAGAAACCGTTTTGCTTGGAAAACCAGTTGATTTGAAGTTGAAAACCAGAGATCAGTTTCAAGGGTCCGGAAGCCATGTTACGAGGGGGGAAGGGTTTTACGGCACCCCCCTCGCCCGATTCGAAATCGGTCTCTACTAAACGTTTGTGGGATTTTTCAAAGGGATTTTGTTTCATTAGATCATTTAGCGAGTATTCGCAATTATAACAGGTAAGAAGTGCATGCATGTGCAGTTGTACAGGGGGGAGTGAAATGATGGAGTAACGGTGAGCAAATGCATGAATGACAGAAAATTGGAATCTGCCACTGACTTCACTCTCGAGCGCTCGGGATCAGTCCCGAGCGCTTGGGAGTTCTGACACCCAACCTACAAGCTTTGTTAGCACAGACAGAATAAAATGCTAAAACTGGAAACTGAAATGATATTAAGTACACTACTGGCTCAGCAGAGGATTTGAAAGACTGGAATGAATCCTCAATCTTTCAGATCTTGCCTCCCTGTCTTAATAAGACTAAATCTACAAATTTAAAAGAGCAAAAGGGCACACTTATGCATGCAGAAACCAGATAACACAACAGACTGGAAAATAGGAAGCAATGGCATGCATGCACTCCCGAGCGCTCTGGAATGGTTCGGAGCGCTTGGGAGTGAGCTGCATGTCAACTTACTGTCAAACAGGAAATGGCACTGATTTGACATGCAAACACCCTTGTTTTTACGTTTCTCTGAAATGAATGATTCTTTTAACTTTAAACGAAAGGAGCCTTGTTCACACGTGAAATCTTTGTAAGAAAATGGTTCTGTTTTAGTGGAAAACGACTTCATGGTGCATGCATGCCAAATAAAACCATTTAACTTAAGAGTGCACCTCCTTTCCAACCTGCTATGTGACAAAGGACCATGCATGGAAGCTGAAACAGTCCCGAGCGCTCTGGAGTACTCTCAAGCGCTTGGGAGTGTTTCCAGTAAGGGTTTTATGAAAACGTTTTTTTGTGCCCCATTGCTCTTGTTTTTACACTAGGGTCTCCCAACCATGCACCCAGTATTGAAGACTGGGTCAGGCTGAGAGACCCCCCTCAGAAGGGATGAACAGCCCTTTTTGGTTGTGATCAAAGGTAAAAGTCTCTACCTTTTCCTTGAACTTTTGCTCCTTGGGATGACTTTGAAATGTGGATGAAGAGAGGAGAGTGCAAGAGATCAGAAGAGTATTCTGGATTTCTTACCCTTTTCCTTGGTGATTTCTAAAACCTTTGGAGTTTGGAAAGAGAGTTTGGAGGTTTTTGGTCTTTAGCTAGAGAGAGAAAGAGAGCAGATAGTAAGGGTTCTGTGGGATGAAAATTTTGTGTCCCCTTCTCAGCTAAAAACCAGTCATATTTATAGGCAAAACATCAAATGGTTTTTGAAATCAAATGGTTTTGATAAAACATTTTTTTAATAGGAAAATCTTTGGCCTGAATATCTGCCACCAGAGGTTGAGTGTGGACTGAGCCATCGGCGGGCTCAAGGTGGTTATAATCATGAGTTGCAAGGTGAGTGGGTGATACTGCCATCCATTGGGCAACAGAATAGTCTCGAGCGCTTGGGATCACTCCCGAGCGCTTGGGACCTCACTCTCGAGCGCTCGAGAAAGAGCCAGGCCAGAGGTTTTTGGAAAATGGTTTTGAGCGCTCGGGACTTCTCCCAAGCGCTTGAAAATGCTTTTGACCATTTTTTAATCCCTCTTCAAATCTTTCAAGGAGCAATGTTCCGATCGGTACCAGGCTTGTTTCAATCCAAAGTCATCATCGGGGAGCCTCCGGGCCACGAGTCAAGGGATTTTGAAAAGTCCAAATTGGGGTGTCTACAGCTGCCCCTCTTTGGGCGACGCTCAGCATCACATCTAGATACGAGTGCCGTCCAAAGATTGAGACAGCCCAATTCGAGCCAAATCAAATCCTCAACTCAAAATCAAATGCAAGTAAAGACACAAACATTTGATGCATGCGGTCGCTTCTTTTCAGACTGCCTACGTACCATTTTCTGCAAGGATCAGACCAACGTAGTTCTTTGGGGCAAATGCAAACATGCAGACATGCAAGCAAATGATAGAAAGGTGTCCCTCAGGACAGCGCCAAATCTATGGCGGCGGAGAACCTGGAGAAAACCGGGGATGAAGGGTGCCAAATCTATGGTGGCGGAAGAAGGGTGCCAAATCTATGGCAGAAGATGATTGAAGGGTGCCAAATCTATGGCGGGAGATGATTGAAGGGTGCCAAATCTATGGCAGAAGATGAAAGGGTGGCGAAGAGACCTGAATCTGAAAAGTTTGAATTTTTAAAAGAAGCTTGAATTTTAAAAGAAGCTTGAATTTTGAAGGAAGCTTGAATTTTGAAGAAAGCTTGAATTTGAGATGAAAAGGTGCCAAATCTATGGCGGAAGATGATTGAAGGGTGCCAAATCTATGGCAGAAGATGATTGAAGGGTACCAAATCTATGGCAGAAGATGAAAGGGTGGCGAAGAGACCTGAATCTGAAAAGCTTGAATTTTGAAGGAAGCTTGAATTTTGAAGGAAGCTTGAATCTGAAATTAAAGGGTGTCTCTCAGGACAGCGCCAAATCTATGGCAGAATATGAAAGATGCCAAATCTATGGCAGCGGATGATTGAAGGGTGCCCCTCAGGACAATGCCAAATCTATGGCAGGAGATGTGTAGTCATGTTGACGAATATGAACGAAGAAGGCGACCGTGGGGGGTCAAGGTTAGAAAGTGAGACCCGTGTTTTGACTTTTGACAACACTGATGATTTTTTAGTTTTGAAAAACAAAGGACATGTCCGAGTACCCTTTCTGCTTTACTGTTTTTGGCCAGCGGACCGGTATTGTCAGGATTTCGGGATTTAGGATGGAGTTCGTCTTTAGGTTTGAGCTGGAGCTGGTTCAGGGCTTGAGCTTTGATCAGGGCTTGGGCTCCGAGCATTCATGCCCCAGTCTTGAGGTCGGCTGTACGCTTGCAGTGATTGATGGCATTGTGCTGATGTGCCCCAGTGAGTGACAATCCTTAGTTCTGATCCTTTTCCTTGATTCCACTGATAGTTACGGTGACCAGTTTTGTCATAAGCACAGGTGCGGGTTCTTCCATGTATTGGAGTTTCTCTCACGAGTTGGGGCTTCAATGACCTTGTGTGAATTTGGACAAGGCCCAGACGACTCAAAGGACAAGAAAGACCCTTTATCAGAGGACTGACTCTTAATGAAGACGAGGAGTTTGATAATTTGAGGATTTAATGTTTGAAATTGTCATGATAAAATCAAGTTTTGATGACTTTCCCATTCTGGGTTTTGAAATTGTTTTGGCAAAACACGAGGACTTTTATTAGGAATCATGCCCCAGGTTGCTGACGACAACCCATGGATTTAGAAAATGCCCCAGCTCGGATGTTACAGGATTCATGAAATGCCTTGGTGCTTCTTCTCCTATTGTCCAGGATTTTTGTTATCAAGTTGTGTTCTTCAATCTGACAGGACTTTATGCGGGTTGTAACGTGGCCAAGGTTCGGCTTAGCAAAGAAAGGATAATAGGCTCAAAAATTTTCATTTTCTTTGGGTTTCGAGAGCTAGCAGCCATCTTGAATATTTTTGTCCTTTTGCTTTTGACGGGCGCCTTATTTGCTTCAAACTTTGTTATGCCGATGTGTTTGGCATTCTCGTTGATTCTGAGCTTTCTCTGATTTTTGTTCGATGTTTTGCACCTCATTGCGCCTATGTATTTGGCACTTTCACGCTTTGAATTCTGATGCGCCGATGATAACCAGGTGTTTGGCACATTTTGTCCTCCTCATTTCATCCCGGTGCGGGGGATAGCTGCCTAGCTGGGTTCTTTCAAAGAAATTGATTTAGGCTCAAAGGGGGTTATCAATGGATATACCTCTTCAAGTGTGTGATAAAAGAAAAGAATGCCTTTCTTCATTTTGAATTGCATAACTTGATAACTGGATCCTAGATGCAGTTTAAGAGATTTGTGTGCTCTAACTTTTGCATAGATCATATTTTGAGGTTTTGATCTAGCGAGCTTTTTACTTGGGCCAAGGCGTTGCTTCTTCACGGCGTCAGGGAATGGTCCCATGAAATTCTTCTTCTTCTTCAGAGGGCAAAGTATCTCGTGTCTTACTCTCTCAATTGATGGTGAAAAATAATTCCAAGTTAAGGGATTATCACAAATCGTGAGTTTATTATCACAATTTCGACTCAAGAGGTTTGACACCAAAAGACGGGACGGACTGATAAAGGATTGACTCAAAAGATTGTGACCGAATTTTGGAATCGACTCGAAAGAACATGACCGGGCCTCGGGATAAGGCTGCCTACGTATCCTTCTTGCAAAGGAATCAGGTCATAACGTAGTTCAGGCTTACGAAACTGACTCTCTTTTTGGTTTTTCTTTTTTACTACAAACTCGAATTTAAAAACATACAGACACGAAAGCATGAAAGACCCAAAGTACAAACTAACTCGAAATTGAAAGACAAAGACTTGACTCAAAACTCAAAAGTTTTCCAAACTCGTGAGTAATTCCATTCATGTTTTGCTGCACTCAAAATCCTCCTCCCGATCTGAAGTCCGGCACTGGGATGGTTCCGTTGTCGATTAAGTCTTGGATCTTGTGACGGAGACGGTGACAGTCATTGGTAGCGTGACCGAGCATTTGATGGAAGGCGCATAAGGCATTTGGGTTGTGGTAGGCTGGGAGCTTTTGAGGTAGGGGAGTTGACAGGAGTGGCTTGATGGTTCTGCTTTCGACCAGTCTTTCGAATACCATGGATAGTGGTACAGAAAACTCAGAAAAGATGCGAGATTGTTTAGGCTTGGTGGCTTGAGCAACAATCTGGCTAACGGGCTCGGTCCGGACATGGTCGGTATGTGTAGGGTCATATGGCAAGTCGGTGTAACTTGCATTGCCATACAGCGTGCTGCTGCTGTCGGGGTCCACATTTTCTGTCTCTGGGAAGGAATCAGCATTTTCGAGGATGCCCAACTGAACAGCTTCTTCGACGGCCAGGCCTGTTTCGAAGAATGTCTTGAAGTTGGAAGAGGCTTGAGCTAGGATCATGTGCCTGGCAAGTGCGGGCTAGAGGTTTCGGACAATCATCCGAATTTGATCTTTCTCCGAGGGTTTGTCCTTCATCTGAACAGCCTTTGCTCTCCATCTTCGAATAAAATCCATAAAAGACTCCTTCGGTTCCATCTTTATTGATTCCAACTCTCGAGTGGTGACCTCTAGTTGGATGTTATAGTCAAACTGGGCTACGAAAGCCTCACCGATGTCTTCCCAAGATTTCTTCTTTGTTACTTCCAAGGCAGTGAACCAGCGCAAGGCATGTCCAACCAGTGTTTGAGAAAACATTTGGGCCATGGCGTCTTTCTCCAAGCCCCACATGGAAAGTGCCCCAATGTAACTGGTCAAGTGTGCTTTTGGATCACCGGTTCCGTCAAACTTGGCGAAGTCGATTGGCTTGAATTTCCTGGGTAGTCTGGCATTCGGGAAAAGACAGAGTTCGTCGAAGTCAAAACCAATTGAGGTGATTCTTTCGCTTCTGGCTAAGGACAGCTCAAGTTGGGATAATTTGGCTTCGATGGTGGCCATTTCTGGGCTTTGGGGGTTTGGCTCAGAGGGTGGTTCATGATTATTTTCGAGGGGTGTTTCTGGGTTTTGTGGAGGTGGAAGTCGTCTGGCAACCCCGATTATCATAAGCATTAACTGGGTAATCTGGTTGTCTGTTCGTTCACCCATCTGTCGGATAGAGGTTCGAATTTGATCCAACTCGTTCAGAATCCCTGCTGGCTGTTCCCCGTTCAGATGTTCCTCATTCAAATTTTCCACTGGCTATTCCATATCTTCCCACAAATTCTGAGTTTATGAGGGTATGGTTTCGTTGTAGGATGGGTGGCCCAGTGCTGACAGTAAAGCAGAAAGCGAACTCAGAATGTGCCCCTGTTATGATTTATTTGAAAAATGCATGCTGAATAAAAGAATTGTTATTGACGTGTTGTCATCGTCGATTCAAGGGATCAAACTTTACGGATAGCTCCAACAGTCACGGGTAAGTCGGTGTCAGGCTGGTTAAATTCCTCACGTTGGGAATCAGAGCCAATCTCCTTATCTAAGACCATCCGAGACAGAGCAATAAGACTGCTGGAAGATGCACTTAAGGTTAAACTAGAGGGAGCCGTTCGGGCACGACGAACACCAGAGGTATCCCAAACTCCATGGATTTATGGTCTCCTAGACCCTGACTCAAGAAATGACATCCTATGAAGGATTGCCTTAGTCCTCAGAGATTTCTTTTAGGGTGTATCCTTTGATTAGGAATGACAAGATTCGAGAGGTATCAAGAGAAATTAAGCCTCCAAGATTTTTTTTTTTCACTTGAAATTTCTGTTCTGGTTTCAAAAACCGTTTAGCGTAAATGACATGATACCGTTAATTTTCATTGAATCCATGATTAAAAAAAAAATGTATTGAAGACTTAATGAATTTTGATATCCCCAAAACTTCGCCGTTCCTAGGACTAATTAATCTCAACAACGTGCCTTTAAAAAGCACGACTCATCATCGGTCCAGGCAATCCTAAGCAAGCCGCGCGAGCGAGTCTAAGAGTTCTATATGAGACATGAAAGCAAGCGGACGGTATAAGATGCAAGGTGCGATGTGCAAGGGTGATAAGGTCACGGTCTTTCGAAGGTTGCCTAATTCCTCAGAATTTCTTTTAGGGTGTATCCTTTGTTCAGAACGACAAATTCTAAGAGATGTCAAAATGAACTAAGTATTCAACTAGTCCTCGTTCGAAGTTTCAATTTTGAACTTGGAATAACTTAGTATAGACGACGTGATACCCCAACCATCGTGGTGTCAGTGACATGGTGCCATTAGCCAGAGTGGTGTAAGTAAAGTGGCATCACGGCGTCGTTTTCCTTGTTATTCCTTATTCTCCATTGAAATTTCGATTAGGCATTAGTCAAGGACTTAGTATATTCTGATTTCCCAAAGTCTCCTTGTTCTAAGGACTCATGTAGTTTAGACAACGTACACCGGGGTGCACGATTCATCATCGGGCCTCGGCAACCTTCTACAGACCGTGCGAGCGAGATTAAAAGTACAGGACCCGAAATTGGACGGACAGCATGGCGGCATGACGTGGATGAGATGCAGAAAGCAGTAACATGTAGGCAGGATATAGCATATAATCCTACCCTGCGGGTTCCTGTCCTAGTTTGGAAGGTTCTATTGCTTTCTAAACACGTATAGAGGCTGGTTTTGGCTTGAAGAGGGTTCCCCGGACTAGAGTCAAAGTATACCTCCCACTATTGAGAGTACACCCAATAATGGTACAAACGGTAGAGATGACTCATCACGGTCGAGGGTTGTTGAGCATTCCGGGATTCCCCATCACCGGCAAGCCGGGTAGGATTGCCGAAACACAACAGCGGGGTTGCACAAGACATATACAAAAGATAGACAATGAAACAAAATCCCTTTGAAAATCCCACAAACGTTTTTCAAGTTTGGCTCACAAGTTTAATTGGTATTCAAGAAAAGCGGGCCGTTTTATCAACAAACCAACTTTTTCTCAAGTATTAATTAAACGACCCCAGCGGAGTCGCCACTGTGGGCTACCAGCCCAAAAAAAACAAAAGGTTTACGTTTTGCTTTTATATTTTCCCGCCGCTTTGAAGAGAAATACGCCGTTTGAAGAGTCGCCACCCGAATTTGCGGTATATCACCTGAGAAACCGTTTTGCTTGGAAAACCAGTTGATTTGAAGTTGAAAACCAGAGATCAGTTTCAAGGGTCCGGAAGCCATGTTACGAGGGGGGAAGGGTTTTACGGCACCCCCCTCGCCCGATTCGAAATCAGTCTCTACTAAACGTTTGTGGGATTTTTCAAAGGGATTTTGTTTCATTAGATCATTTAGCGAGTATCCGCAATTATAACAGGTAAGAAGTGCATGCATGTGCAGTTGTACAGGGGGGAGTGAAATGATGGAGTAACGGTGAGCAAATGCATGAATGACAGAAAATTGGAATCTGCCACTGACTTCACTCTCGAGCGCTCGGGATCAGTCCCGAGCGCTTGGGAGTTCTGACACCCAACCTGCAAGCTTTGTTAGCACAGACAGAATAAAATGCTAAAACTGGAAACTGAAATGATATTAAGTACACTACTGGCTCAGCAGAGGATTTGAAAGACTGGAATGAATCCTCAATCTTTCAGATCTTGCCTCCCTGTCTTAATAAGACTAAATCTACAAATTTAAAAGAGCAAAAGGGCACACTTATGCATGCAGAAACCAGATAACACAGCAGACTGGAAAATAGGAAGCAATGGCATGCATGCACTCCCGAGCGCTCTGGAATGGTTCAGAGCGCTTGGGAGTGAGCTGCATGTCAACTTACTCTCAAACAGGAAATGGCACTGATTTGACATGCAAACACCCTTGTTTTTACGTTTCTCTGAAATGAATGATTCTTTTAACTTTAAACGAAAGGAGCCTTGTTCACACATGAAATCTTTGTGAGAAAATGGTTCTGTTTTAGTGGAAAACGACTTCCTGGTGCATGCATGCCAAATAAAACCATTTAACTTAAGAGTGCACCTCCTTCCCAACCTGCTATGTGACAGAGGACCATGCATGGAAGCTGGAACAGTCCCGAGTGCTCTGGAGTACTCTCAAGCGCTTGGGAGTGTTTCCAGTAAGGGTTTTATGAAAACGTTTTTTTGTGCCCCATTGCTCTTGTTTTTACACTAGGGTCTCCCAACCATGCACCCAGTATTGAAGACTGGGTCAGGCTGAGAGACCCCCCTCAGAAGGGATGAACAGCCCTTTTTGGTTGTGATCAAAGGTAAAAGTCTCTACCTTTTCCTTGAACTTTTGCTCCTTGGGATGACTTTGAAATGTGGATGAAGAGAGGAGAGTGCAAGAGATCAGAAGAGTATTCTGGATTTCTTACCCTTTTCCTTGGTGATTTCTAAAACCTTTGGAGTTTGGAAAGAGAGTTTGGAGGTTTTTGGTCTTTAGCTAGAGAGAGAAAGAGAGCAGATAGTAAGGGTTCTGTGGGATGAAAATTTTGTGTCCCCTTCTCAGCTAAAAACCAGTCATATTTATAGGCAAAACATCAAATGGTTTTTGAAATCAAATGGTTTTGATAAAACATTTTTTTAATAGGAAAATCTTTGGCCTGAATATCTGCCACCAGAGGTTGAGTGTGGACTGAGCCATCGGCGGGCTCAAGGTGGTTATAATCATGAGTTGCAAGGTGAGTGGGTGATACTGCCATCCATTGGGCAACAGAATAGTCTCGAGCGCTTGGGATCACTCCCGAGCGCTTGGGACCTCACTCTCGAGCGCTCGAGAAAGAGCCAGGCCAGAGGTTTTTGGAAAATGGTTTTGAGCGCTCGGGACTTCTCCCAAGCGCTTGAAAATGCTTTTGACCATTTTTTAATCCCTCTTCAAATCTTTCAAGGAGCAATGTTCCGATCGGTACCAGGCTTGTTTCAATCCAAAGTCATCATCGGGGAGCCTCCGGGCCACGAGTCAAGGGATTTTGAAAAGTCCAAATTGGGGTGTCTACAACACCCATCTACTACACACACCCATACCTCCCTTTTCTTTTCCAACCTTATCAACGCCCATCCACCATCATCAATCTTCATTTAAACTCAAGATCAAAGGTAAAAAACCAAGTTTCCTTGGGCTAGGCTCTGCCCTGGCCCTGAGGGGGCTCTTCTATCTTCAGGCCTAACCCCTTTTGGTTAGGATCTGACCTAAAAATCATTTTTACAAAACAAAACTAGTTTTCTGTGCTGGGTACGCTATGCCGCGCGGCGCTTTGAAGCGTTGCACGGCGTAGTGTACACACACGTGCGGCATTTCAGTTAACTGCTGTTTTCTTGTTCAAACTGTCTGGATCATGATCGTCTGTTGCTGGATCTGTTTTTGGTATTCTAAAAGCAGTCTCAGAATGAGACCATATCTACAAGCCATGTTTTAAGCTCTATAAATCTTTTCAAATGAATAAATGTATCAAAAATGGTTTTCTACTCGTGGCTTGGAAGAATGGTACAGTTCTGAGATGATCTAATGGCTGTGAGCTTTCTGAAGTTTTAGAAATAACACCGTGCGTCATACTGGGTATACCGTGCGAGGTCTTGAAAATGGCAAAAGTTTGATAACAGGGTCATAACCACGCACGGCATATCAGAAGGCCGTGCACCATAAAGCAGTATGCCGTGAGGCAGAGGATGGTGATCCAGACAGCTTATTTAGATGCTTTCCTTATTTAATATCATCGTCACAACATCCTTTATCATTTCTGTACAGCAAGCACCACTAGCACGGCAATGTGATATACTTTATCTTGTTCCCCTTTCCCGTATGTGTTTTTAAGGTTTTCCGAATGGTATTAAATCCCCCCATTTAAAATACTTAGTAGAGACCGATTTTCACCGGGCGAGCGGGGTGCTTTTTCAACAAAACCTTCCCCGCTCATAACGTGGCTCCCGGATCCAAAATCTCAACGTTTTCGCTAGATCAAAAGCCTTTCTTTTTCAAAACAAAACTCTTAATTTCTCGGATCATCCATCTCAAAAATCCGGGTGGCGACTCTTCGAACGCGCCGGGCGCGGGAGCCCACAGTGGTGACTCTGCTGGGGAACTTTTATTCAATATTTTAAAAAAAATAAAAAAATAAAAGAGTGTTGAATAATCAAGAGGGCCAAACTTGAAGAGCATTTTACTTGGGGGACTTAATGCAATTTGAAAAACTTAACTTTCTTTTACACTATGCACCGCACAAGCCTCGCTAGCATGTCTTGGCAATCTTGCCCGGTTTACCGGTGACAAGCTCTCCCGAGATGCCTAGCAACCCTCGACTATGATAGGCCATCGTGTTGTTCGACCATTGTCTTGCAATACACTTGACATGGGGTAGTACATCTTGGCTCTAGTCCGGGGAACCCTTCTGAGACCAAAACCGGCCTATGCACTCGTACATAACCATAGAACCTTCCCAACTAGAACAGGAACCCGTGGCTAGGACTTATGTGATATATCCTGTTTATCTGAGTTTCTTTTCTGTACATGCATATCATTCACACATCATTGCATCTTGCAGGCTAGAGGATTAGGCTCCCTTAGAATTCTTTAGGACTTTCCGGTCGGTCTAGGAGACCGTAAATCCATGGAGGTTGCGATACCTCTGGTGTTCGCCGTGCCCGAACGGCTCCCTTGACTTGGGACTAACCTTGAAGGTGTGCGTATCTGGATTCTGACGGTCACATTGCTCTGCCTCGGATGGTCAAGGTAAGGAGATTGGCTCTGGTTCCGAAACGATCGGAATTTAACCTGCCTGACAGTACCTACCCGGACCGTCAGAAATCTTCTGTACAAATGCCTCAAGTGAGACTCAAGTCACGGTAGGTCTTAGGATTTAGGAGGCGCGTAGAAGGTAGGACAGACATTCAGGACGGGTTCTGAGTTACTCCCTTTTGCCTTGTCGCCAGTTCAGAAACATTGGACACCTGCGAAAAGAAGAGGCTATACCTAATTGGTTTCGTCCGTCTCGAAGGTTGGTTCGCATAGACACCCTGGAAGGAACCCAATTGTTTGAGGTCCACATAGAACAGGAAGGGCAGTCGTCATTAGCGGTTTCGCCAAGTTTAGCAATACAGGAGTCTCTGTCACCGGAAAGTCCCTTGCCAATGGCTGATCAAGGAAATAGGGTAGAAGAGCTTAGAAAGAACATGGCCACCATGGACACCCAGTTTAGGCAATCCCTTGCTGGCATGGATACACAACTCAAAGCCTCGGTTGCATCCATGAAAAATGGCATGAATATGATAATGGAGTCTATGCAGGAGGTTTGTGACAAGCTCTTAATTAAGACTGACATACCCAAGGGTGAGACACCGGCCAAATATACACCAACAGTTGATCCCAATTTAGTCGCCCTTATGGCTAAAATTGGTAAATTGGAAGAATCTGTGTGTAGACACCCCAATTTGGCCTAACGATTATTTCAAGTCCCACCTTGGGACAATCCCGATGATGAAATGGATACAATGATTGATGATTGCTTCTTTGAGGACCTTAGGACTTTCGGTGAGAACTTTGACCACTTAGAGGACCCAATTCAAAGCCATACAGCCTTTCAGACAGAAATACAGAAGCCTAGGAGAATCCATCTGACGGCCGTAACATCGATCCCACGGCCACAACATCAATCCCTCACCCGAGCAACCTGTTGCCAGCAAAATCTTCCTGAGAGATCAATCCCTCGGCCGCGAGATCTATCCTTCGGCCGAGACATCCATTCCACGGCCGCGACATCCTTTGCTCGGCCGCCAGATCGACCTTTTTCCAGACTCTGGAACGTTCTGTCAGACATTTGGTTTGATCCAACTACACTACCTTTCCGATGCGTTCGGGCTACGTTCGGAGATCACGACGTAGAGTTAGAGATGCATTGCAATTGCAATTGCCATCTCGTGATTTGATTGGCCGGAGTGAGTCATCCCTATGCCTATATAAAGGGGCCTTTGGGCTCCGAATTTAACACACAGAAATTGAGATACCTACACACTCAATCAAGCCACGAAACTCTGTCAAAATACTCTCTCAATCCCATACTCCAAAAGCCCTAACCTCCCGAAGGCAGCCGTCAATCCGGCGATCAAACCCCGAAGTTCAAACCTAACCCTAGGGTTCTTAATCAAGCAATCAGTCAATCACAAGCAATCCGAAGCAATCAAGCAACTGAGGGATCAAGGTGGTGAGGCCCAACGGCCTCTGGTTTGTTTTATTTCCTGTCAATAATCATGATTTTAGCATTTTGATTATTTACTAACGTTTCTGTCTGGTGTGAGGAAGAACATCGACCGGGGCTTCGATCCCTCGGCTGATATATCAAACCAGGAGGATCCCTCGGCCGTGACATCCATTCACCGACCGCGGGATCCATTACCCTAGGACAGCTTTGTTTGTTTCCTGCTTTCTGATGCATGCTTCAATTACAGTCCTGACTCACTTTACTTACTGTTTAAAGGACTAATTAAACAGACTATGTGTTAGAATTAAATAAAGCATCTATACGTCCTATGTTGAACGATTATGGGCCAGTCTCACGACTGGGCAAAGAGGGGTGCCTAACACCTTCCCCTTATTGTACTTTTGGCTCCCGTGTCCAGAATCTCTATTTGTTTTCCCAGTTTTAATAAACTGGGTGGCGACTCTATTTGATGATAATCGTTATCATGTGGCGATGTTCCTAGCCATGGGAATGTCCATGATTTTGGTTTATGAAGCGAGCAACCAATCGAGCAAACAAACATGATCAATCTGTATGGCGATGCCCCGTTTGGGAGGTGTCTACAGTTTTTGGCGACTCTGCTGGGGATATGAGAGTCATAACCAGAAAGTTCAACATAAGACTAATACATGCCTTGTTTAATTCATTTATCATATGCATCGAGCAGGCAACCCGTTGAGTTCACCTGATATCCCGGCATGACACGGGCTATGTTGGGGGTTCCAGCAAACTCCACAGTCACTCGTACCTAGTGGTATATCAAAAAGGGAATCACCCAATCACCGCCTATGATGGGCTGGTGAAAGGACTGGTGCCCTTTGACAACGGAGCACCCTGAGACTACCAAAACCTTGCATGTTTTAGAAAGCCATAGAACTTATCAAACTAAGACAGGAACCTACAGGCAAGGAACCTACTTGCATTTTCACTTTCAAGTCCTTCCTCACACCTTGTATCATCTGTTGTTGTAAATAACTTTTTCTGTGTAGAAGGGTTGGGATTTTCAGCCTAAATCCTAACCCTACACAAGCCAAGTACTGACTTACAGGTACTCTACTTTTCAAAGCAGACACAATAAGTAAAACAAAGAAGCAACCACAGCCAATTTTATACTCTTACAACACCCGAAGTCACGCCAAACAGAGGTCCTTGCAGCCGTCTCGTCTGTCACCCTCACTGGCCAAAACACTTACACTGCTACTTTCAGGGACTCCGCGGTCATCTCCTCAACAAACTCAATCATCTACCAAATCCTAAGCTTTATCAAGTAATCCTCCCACTCTCATGGCAGATAACGACGCCATCATTGCTAATCACCAAGCTCAAAGTCGCTACCTTATCAGCAGAGAAAGCAGCAAGAGATGCTGAGAACGAAGAGAAATCGGTGGAAGATGAGAATCCTCAAGAAGTGGTATTGGCAGAAAACCCTGAATTGGCCAAAACAAGTCAAGGAGATCAAATGTACTCTGGCCCGTTCACAAGGGGACCAAATTCAAGATTTTGAAGGACTCTGCCTTTTTCCAGATTCTCAACTACCTGAGAAGTTCAATAGAACTGGCAATCCCACTAGCCATGTCCGCCATATCATCAACACTCTGAAGCCAATGGGCTTGGATGATGAGCTCATTGTTTAGTTATTTCAAAGGACTCTTATTGAAAGCGCTCTCGATTGGTTTCTCACTTTGGAGTTTGTGCACTATTATACTTGGCCAGAAATTGCCAATGCTTTTGTCAAGCAATATGCATACAAAATCCAAATTGAGTTAACAACTCGAGATTTGGAAACGACTAAGCAGGAATCAAACAAGGACTTTGCAACCTTTGTGGCTAGATAGAGAGAAAAAGCCGCCAAGATGAAGAACCGCCCCTCTGAGGAAGATCAAGTGAGAATAGTTGTCAAGAGTTTGCAGCCCAAGTACCTCACGCACATTTACACTCGGGCTATCACTGATTTAAGCGCTTACAGGCTACTGGGCTGCAGATTGAAGAGAGGATCAAGCTAGGCCTCATTGGGAAAGAAGAAACTCCTCCACCCAAGAAAACCTTCACAACCCGTACATCTCCTGCCTCCGTCAACACCCTTAACTCAATCTTACCACAAGACCCTTTTCAAATTAGCTCATCCCAAAGCTCAAATCGCCCCGTTGCAACTTTGACCATCTTTACATGACCTCATCTCAAGCCTTAGCCATTCTGAGCCATTAGGGGCATCTCAAACCTTTAAACAAACCACTTCCTCAGCCACCCTATGGCCCAAACCATGATCCTAACAAACTGTGCGCCTACCACCAACACCCTAGGCATGAAATAGATAACCGCATGCGTCTTCGCCATGACATTCAAGATCTCATTGATAGCCGAACTATAAAACTTCCAAAACCTGATGTGCAAGCCAATCCGCTTCCTACTCACAATGCTGAACCACCACCCCAAAACATTGATCTCATAAACCTACCTCACAACCCCACATACAATCCTGGCCAATACATTGTCCAAAACAACCAAACCAAGCCAACCTTTACCTTCCCAGAGGAGGACGAATGTTTCATGATGGAGGAGGAAGAAAACAATGAGTCCAATCAATCAGAAGTGATCGATCCCGACATGTCTGACAAAAGTAATGAAGAAGAACAAGCAAAGGGGAAAGTGACTTTGACGGAATAGAAGGAGAATACGATGATCCACTCGATGGAATCTCCTTAGTATCACTATTCAATCAAGTGGAAATAGCTGACGACTACACAATCAATAAAGAGGAAGAAAGGGTGATGAAAACCTAGACCAACACTTCTATTTGGGGACTACTCATGTCTCAAAGAAGTAGCCACTAGTGAAGATGGATCCAGTTCAAAGGCCCTGTTTGGCAAAGAAGAGGGTGGAAAAGAGTATAAAGTTGCGAAAGGCAAGGGTTTTGAAAACTACCTCGAAATGCTACAATTGCTAAGAAGTCACAACATGGCAAAGAACATTAAACATTGCTTTTATCAAGCTAAAACCTGTTTTGAGCCCCTGCTTGGGCATTTAATTTCTGCTAAGTGAATTCCTGTTTCATCCTCTAGACTATGCTTATTCAATGATTTACTTCCTAAATTGCAATTGCCAAACACTATAGTCTCTTTGCCAAACAAGGGAAATTTCAAGGAATCAAGTTCCCTGTGTCGCTGACAAAAAGGAAGGAAAGGATGAACTCTAGTTGCTTAAGAAACTAGGTTTTTGTCAAAACTTAGAAAGAAGACACTATCTCCGCGAGAACACTTAGGGTTAGCTCGCCCATTATGAAGGTACAAACACAAGAGAGATTTAGAAAAATATCTCCATCAAATTCCTCTCCGAAACGCAGAAACCCTCTTGAGAGAAGTGCTCGTTGGGTAACCTGAAAACCCAAGCAAAAGTAAGAGCAAAGCCTGCTAGGGCAAGAAAATGCAAAAACGCAGCCTAGGCAAAATTTAAGGCATTCAAAGAAAAGCTCGCTAGGGACTCAACCTCCATTAGGTAACCTAGGCAAAATCAAGAGTATGTGAGAAGAAAAACCAAGAGTGGAAAACCTCAAAGGTAATAATTTTGGAACTACGTAAAAGGCCTGATTGGGATATGTAGGCAATCTCATATCGAGATGCGGCCCAAACATTTGGAGAGAAGGAAAAACATCAACAAATTTGTACTCAATGATAGGCATAGCTAACCCTGCGTATTGAGCTCGCAAAAGATGAGTATGCTTTTCTCGAAGAATTGGCAACAGCAATAGACACAAGAATTATTGCTCATCCCCTCTAACCTGAAGGTCATTAACACAATGAGTAGGATACTTCGAAAACTCTTGAGTTTGGCAATCAGACTATGGAACATGGCAAAAGCAAAAGGCAAGAAAATCAAAACCAAGCATAAGAAGGAAGAGAAAAGAGGATGCCACTTAGCCAAAACAAAATCTACCTTTGAGAAACCAAAGTAACGGCCGAAGGATCTATACATCGGCCACAACATCGATTCTTTAGCCGAGTAATCAATTCTTCGGCCAATATTTTATTTTCACACAAATTACTATCTATCAGCAAATACTTGTTCAAACAGCCATGTTCTGACTATCGCATGCAAACTCAAGACATCTAGGGGCATAAAAAGCATTTCTCATTTCATGAACAAAAGCTTGCCTACAAAATCATCACTGTGGTTGCTTTCACTATACAAATACAGTTTCTGCTTCTCTCTTTGCTAACCATGAACAGGAAGGAAAAAGAAAATCCTAAAGCTGGTTGTGACGCCGTCTTCGAGACGATCTCTAAGATGAAGAAGGGGATTGCTAGCTATCCTCCCCACTGACTGCTGGTGCTCACTCAGCCTCAAGCTACAAGGAAAAGAATGCAAAACAAGGGGCAAGCACCAAGCACCTCTTCTCCGTCATCAGAATGGAAGGAGACAAAGGAAAGGGCCCATGGCCAAACAAGAGCAACTGAAGGAACAACAGGCAGAACCAAGGAAAAATGGCAGTACTCCATACAGTCACCTGCCTAAAGAAGCAAACCCGCCTAGTCTCTGATCTGAGCATTCTCCAAGTCTACTTTAGACATCAAAGAAGTAGACCTCATCAACGCCGGAGGAGGAGGAGGAACAAACTGAAGATCCTCAGCACCCAGGCACCACTGGCTGGCCACCCGATCACATAAGTACCAAGCTTAACAAAAGGGACCCTCGAACAGGTTACGAGTACAATCTAGAACCCTGGAACTCGCAAGAGGGGCATCCTCTGATACACCACTCCAAGGGTCAAACCTCGCCTGCAAACAAAGTCTAAATCAGCCACAACACAGAGGAATGGAGATCTAAAAACAAGGGGTACCTGGTCAACCGTCAATCGGTCCAAAACCCGTCACCACTCAGGAAGGCTTAAAACTGGTGACCGTGTGGCTTCCATTGCCCCACAGACCATTACTCGTAGCGAGGAACACAGTCTGCATCTGCATGTCTAGTGTCAGTAGGAAACTGAAGAAGATACTCAAAAGCCCAGAGAGGAAAGGGGCTACCAGTTGGCCAAGGCAGATGCTCCCTAATCAAACTCCTAAAACAACCTCCAAATACTACAAAAGGGGCTAGAGACTGTGTATGTGCTGGACTATCCTTGTTGGCAAACAACGTTTGCCCAAGGAGGTAGAGAAGAAAGGCCCGTGTCAGCTACTCAACACTCACCTGAGTCGAGATATCAACCTTCATAAAAGTCTTGATCAGCCAAGAGACATCAACATGACTACGCGAGTGAAGAGGGGGCACAAGAACCACTTCAAAGCCCCTATCCGCTCCCAAAGCCTGGGGTTAACCCAAAGAGGAGCTCCACCTACTCATAGGCCAGTAAGCAAAGAAAAATCACCTGGCGTGATCGTCATCTCGCCAACAGAAGGAAAGCGAAACGTGTTGGGAGTATCCCACCACCTTTCGACCAGCGAGGTCATCAACGACCAATCCATCTTTGGAAGATTGAGGCCCAAAACAAACGGCTCAAGACCAGCAGCGCGTACTAACTCCCGAGCCTGCTCCGGCAACGTCACAAACCACTTGTGCACCTCTTTGCCTCCACCGCGAGCCTCCAGTCTCCTATTTCTCTGCCAAGGACAAAAAGGGAGTTAATCTCACGATTGCATAAACAAATAAAAAGCTAGGGGCATCAAATCGACGTTTAAAAAACATGCATTGCCTAAACAGGGGGCACAATTATCTTAGTTTCTTTGAACAAAACAACTTCGACCCAACCACGGGTCCTTCTCATTCACGCCCCTGGCTAAGAGGGATCTCATCCCGCAAATCAAAAAAAAAAAAAAACTCACTCTTAAATCATACAAATTAAAACTCCGAACTAAAGTAAACTTTTTACTTTTCAGGAAGCTTATCGAAACATTGAGGACGCTCAAGTGCTGCTCACCGGCTCTACAGCCCTATGCCACGCTATGTGCACAACCTCGCGCTCAGCAGGCCAGCAAAACAATCCTGTGGCTTCCACTCAATGCACCCTCCAGAAGGCGTTTATATTGCTAGCTTCCAGAAAGCGTTTATGTTGCCAGCTTGCAGAAAGCATTTAGCCACCAGAAGACATTTGAGTCGCTAGAAGGCGTTTGGCCTCTGGAAGGCACTCCCGGTAGTGGAGGTAATGGAAATCTCCCTAACAAACTGGAATATGGTCAAGAACTAGCCTTGGGGGCAATCCCGAGCATACTCAGAACTAGCCTTGGGGACAATCCCGAGCATGTGGAATCTAGCATTGGGGACAGTCCCGAGCATGTGAAATCTAGCCTTGGGGGCAATCCCGAGCATACACAAAACTAGCCTTGGAAACATCCCAAGCATAAGGAACCAATCAAACCCCGTGGAAGATGGAAGATGGAATACTCAACAGCTCAGCAGTTCTACAAGCCCATCACCTCAACAGGCTCGAAGCCTGTATCTACTATCTCAAATGGCTCCAAGCCGTAACCATCACCTCAATAGGCTCGAAGCCTGTATCTACTATCTCAACTGGCTCGAAGCCGTAACAACCAACTCAGTGGCTCTAAGCCCATTGTCTCAACTGGCTCGAAGCCGTACACAATCAAGTTCTTAACAGGCTCGAAGCCTGTGTTCATCATCTCAACTGGCTCGAAGCCGTAACAAACAATCTCAGCGGCTCCAAGCCCATTATCTCAACTGGCTCAAAGCCGTAAACAAGCAACAGGCTCTAAGCCGCCCCAACAATCAAGACATCTATTCTCAGGCTCTACGCCTGAATGCTCAAAAATCTAACATTTTTGAATGCCCAACCACTGTGTACTGGTGCTCAAGTCATACACTTGAATGCTCAAGCTCTACGCTTGGATGCCCAACCACTGCGTACTGGATGCTCAAAGCCTGTACTTTGAATGCTCGGATTCTGCCGTCCGAATGCTCGAGCTCTACGCTCTGAATGCTCAAGTCCGGAACTTGATAGAAGCTCTAAGCTTAAATCAACACACACGCACGGGCCCGTGCACATTTGCATCAATTGCATCATTATCACATCGAATCTGCATCATCATATCTGTTCACATCTAACAACCATCATCACACATATACACTCTGCATATCTCTCATGAAACAGGTCAACCCTGCAATCAACCGGCACTATGCCTCGGTTTTATTGATCGGTTCAGCGCCTCGATCCTTTGGCTCCACGCCAACACTTATGATGAGAAAGCTCCGTGCACAGACCATCAGAATACAACCAGCTCCGCGCTTCGGTTCATTACGTCAAGCTCAAAGCTCTGACACCACAGGCTCTCGCCTTATGATCAACACCAGCTCCGCGCTTCGGTCCTATCAAACCAAATCTCCCCAGGCCTTCGCCCCATGACTACAACCGGCTCCGTGCCTCGGTCCCCTCATCGCCAAAGCTCCGTGCTCCAGCTACTGGCCCTGCGCCTCCCCTACATCTCAAAAACAAACCGGCGTCCAACTCATCCCAGCAGATGGTTTGGATTCCACCCCATTACATCAATCCCATCCAGCTCATTCGCAAGGATAGACTACTCTACCGAGCTCCTTTCAGTCAAAGTAAGGACGATCAAGAAAAGCAAACGCACCTGCAGTGTACTGATCTAGCCCAAAATACTAAGGAAGCTCTCCGCAAAGAGACTCCCCAGGTAGCCCCGCGCTCCTTCAACTACTCTTCGCCAAATCCCTGGCTCAGTCTAGGTACGTCACACTACGGCTTTTTAAGCCCTAAGGTACGTCTTCTGTCTCTAACCCTCCAAACTTTTACTTTTCTTTATTGCCCGAACTACGATTGGTCTGAATTTCCCTTGTGGAATACGTAGGCAGCCTCCCGGCCCGACCATAACAAAACCTTTTTCGAAAACCCCTTGGAATAGTGGTTGGACCAAATTGAGTTGCTTTTTACAGCTTTGACTCTTACTCAAACATGTCTCGCGATCCGTCTGAGTTCAGTCAAAGAGGGGCATCTGTAGACACCCCAATTTGGCCTAACGATTATTTCAAGTCCCACCTTGGGACAATCCCGATGATGAAATGGATACAATGATTGCTGATTGCTTCTTTGAGGACCTTAGGACTTTCGGTGAGAACTTTGGCCACTTAGAGGACCCAATTCAAAGCCATATAGCCTTTTAGACAGAAATACAGAAGCCTAGGAGAATCCATCTGACGGCCGTAACATCGATCCCACGGCCACAACATCAATCCCTCACCCGAGCAACCTGTTGCCAGCAAAATCTCCCTGAGAGATCAATCCCTCGGCCGCGAGATCTATCCTTCGGCCGAGACATCCATTCCACGGCCGCGACATCCTTTGCTCTGCCGCCAGATCGACCTTTTTCCGAACTCTGGGTTCTGTCAGACGTTTGGTTTGATCCAACTACACTACCTTTCCGATGCGTTCGGGCTACGTTCGGAGATCACGACGTAGAGTTAGAGATGCATTGCAATTGCAATTGCCATCTCGTGATTTGATTGGCCGGAGTGAGTCATCCCTATGCCTATATAAAGGGGCCTTTGGGCTCCGAATTTAACACACAGAAATTGAGATACCTACACACTCAATCAAGCCACGAAACTCTGTCAAAATACTCTCTCAATCCCATACTCCAAAAGCCCTAACCTCCCGAAGGCAGCCGTCAATCCGGCGATCAAACCCCGAAGTTCAAACCTAACCCTAGGGTTCTTAATCAAGCAATCAGTCAATCACAAGCAATCCGAAGCAATCAAGCAACTGAGGGATCAAGGTGGTGAGGCCCAACGGCCTCTGGTTTGTTTTATTTCCTGTCAATAATCATGATTTTAGCGTTTTGATTATTTACTAACGTTTCTGTCTGGTGTGAGGAAGAACATCGACCGGGGCTTCGATCCCTCGGCCGATATATCAAACCAGGAGGATCCCTCGGCCGTGACATCCATTCACCGGCCGCGGGATCCATTACCCTGGGACAGCTTTGTTTGTTTCCTGCTTTCTGATGCATGCTTCAATTACAGTCCTGGCTCACTTTACTTACTGTTTAAATGACTAATTAAACAGACTATGTGTTAGAATTAAATAAAGCATCTATACGTCCTATGTTGAACGATTATGGGCCAGTCTCACGACTGGGCAAAGAGGGGTGCCTAACACCTTCCCCTTATTGTACTTTTGGCTCCCGTGTCCAGAATCTCTATTTGTTTTCCCAGTTTTAATAAACTGGGTGGCGACTCTATTTGATGATAATCGTTATCATGTGGCGATGTTCCTAGCCATGGGAATGTCCATGATTTTGGTTTATGAAGCGAGCAACCAATCGAGCAAACAAACATGATCAATCTGTATGGCGATGCCCCGTTTGGGAGGTGTCTACACTGTGCAAGAAAATAAGCGATTGGGAAGAGGAGAAACTGACATGAATAAATTGTGCTTATTCCCCAACGCTAAGTTACCGGAGAAGTTCAAAGGAGTGGATTTCGCAAAGTTTGACGGTACCGGAGACCCAAAGGCGCACCTCCAAGGATATGTTGGTTCTCTCATCATGAGGGGGATTGAAAAGGAAGCCATGGCTCAGCTATTTCACGAATCTCTGTCGGGACCAGCCCCTGCAATGGTTTCTTACTCTTGAACCCTCTAAGAAAAGGACTTGGGAAGACATTGGGACAGCATTTGTGGCTCAATATGATTTCAACGTTGATTTAAAAATGACCACAAGGGAGCTAGAGAGCACCAAAATGGGTGAGAAAGAAAGTTTCGCTGATTTCGTAAAACGTTGGAGGGCTAAGGCCGCTCAGATGCAAAACAAACCAGATTTGAAGGAACAGATAAGGATCATCACCAAGAACCTGCCAAGCTCTTTTGCCCCATACATGGTCCTCTCCCAGGCAGCCCCGAATTTCGAAACTTTCTATGACTCGGACTTGGCTGTAGAGGAGGCCCTACGAGACGGTACATTGGAGAAGAAGGAATCAGGAGCAAAGTCCAAAAGGGTATATTCAGGGAACAGCAATGCCTCTTCGGGAATACCAATCAGGCTGGAACTTCATCCGCCAAACCGGCAGAAGTAAACCAAATTTCTGAAAAACTAAAGTCCCAACAAAGAGTCTTTACCCAGTTTAGCACTCCTAGATCCGCCTTACTCAAGAAGCTTACCGAAGTAGGAGTGCTGAACCCTCTCCCGCCACCACAAACCATTCCACCTAACCTGAACCAGAATGTCTACTGTGATTTCCACCAAATGCATGGCCATACCACTGACAACTGTATCCGCCTCCGTCATGAGATTCAAAACCTCATTGACAATAAAGTCATTGATACCCCTCCTTCAGACAAACCAAACACCATGACAAATCCCTTGCCACAACATAATACCCCATTTCATATTAACCAAATCACCCAAACCAAGAGCCAGAACTTTGATCCTACCCCTTTTATCATCCCTGATACCGAACCAAAGCCTATTGTGGAAATTCCCGAAGAGATTGCTCTCTGTTTCCTTTGGGAATGGGGAGATTTGATTGCTGATTGGGAGGAATTCGAAGCCACCAATTTTCAAGAAGATGTGAACCCATTCTTTGAACCTGGATGGGAAATTGATTGGCAAAGCATTCATGCTGACCCTCTTGATGGGTTTTCTCTGTACATGATGTTCGAAAACCAAAATGAGAACTTTCCGGGGATGCCTGAATGGGAATGGAACCCGATCCCGGATGAATACCAACTCTTGGCCTGGAATGATCCTCTGGATACCTTCTCTATACCCATGCTATTTGTAGAAGAATACCAACCTCAGAGGATGGCCTACAACTGGCCCGAGACTGCTCCATTTCAACCGAATCCCTCCTACCTCCACGACCTCATCATCAACGACCCATACAACAATGTAAGTCTCGCCCCATACCCAGAACCGCCAGGGCCAGAAGAAGATGTGGCTAGTAATGAGTTTGACCCAATGGACTACCTGGCCGATAAAGTTAAATCAGAGTCATCCGTTATTTTCCCAAAGGACGTTGATGTTGCCATGATGAATTTGTGGGAAGATGAACCAAGGGCTAAGACAAATCTGTGGGGAAATACAGAGATCATCAACATAAAGGTGGGAAATGAAGAATGGACCGTAAACATGGCGGTGGCAGAAGCTGAGAAATGGAAGCCCGAGGATCTGTGGGAAGATCTGGTTATCGCTGACTTGGCTGCCAACCTCCAAGACACCACTATTGGAAACAAGCGCAAGGCCCTTGCTGATTTGTGGAATGAGGAGTCTAAGTACCAACAGATTGGTCAATTGACCAGGAGTGGTCGAATCTATCAACCCCTTAATCTTCAAATTGGAGAATCTTCCAACCCTCCAGCTCCACTGACCAAAGAACCTTCTAACCCGTTCGCTACCCCAATCAAAGATACTTTCCAACCTTTTGCCCCACCAACTAAAGAGCCTTCTCGCCCTGAGAAAAACCCTGAAGGGATGATCAAGCGCCAACTTGAACAGACTCAAGCCAAAATGTCTGTTTGGGACGTGCTCGTTCACTCCACCCGCCATCGCGAAGGACTCATCCAAGCCCTCTCTCACCTGAAAGTTCCTTCCGCCATAACCCCTGATGAACTCGTAGCACTCATCAAAACTATACCCGTCAAACATGCTATCACCTTCACTGATCGAGACTTACCCGCTGAAGGAACTGATCACAATCGACCACTCCATATCACTCTGAAATGCCACGGAAAATGGGTACCAGTGATCTTGATTGATAATGGGTCAGCAATCAATGTTTGTCCACTCCGTGTTGCCTATTGCCTGGGGTACAAGAATAATGATTTTTCTCCATCAGAAGTCAAAGTCCGGGCATATGACAACACCCGTCGGGATGTGGTTGGAACCCTCATGCTTCCTATGACTTTCGGACCTTACCAAACGGAGGTGGAGTTTCATGTGGTAAACATTCCCGCTTCTTTCAATCTACTGCTGGGTAGACCTTGGATGCATCGACCTGACATCATGGCAGTTCCTTCAACACTTCATCAGAAAATTAGACTGGGACTTGAAACTGGGATGCTCACCATTCACGGAGACTCTGGGATTCACGCTCCCATTGAAGACAATGCCCCACTCTTGGAGATACAACACGGAGAGGAGGACATTGCTTTGGGTGGCTTTTCACTTGATACCCCTAATTCTGTTTTCACTCTCAAGATTGATGACGACTTTGTCATTAGTAATGTCGCCATAAAGATAATGAAGAAAATGTCCTACATGCCAGGTTTGGGGTTGGGAAAGAATCTCCAGGGGCCAGCGCAATTTGAAGAACCATGAACTTTAACCCGCATAACAGGCTTGGGATACCACCCTTCTGAGGATAGGAAATAAAAGAAGGGGGATAGATTGGAGGACTATTTTGTCAAAGAAGAGGCAAAACAGATTTACCAAGGGCAACCGGAACCATTCTGGGACAAAGAAACCAACACCTTCCTACCAGGGTTTGAAATATTCGCTAATGATGTATGGCCTGAAAGTGATGAAGAATTGGAAGCAGTGATCAAACAAGCAAAGATGGCTGATTGGGTTGAAACCTTTGCCATGGGTAGTCTGGCGACCTTATTTGAGGAAGACGAACCATTGGGTATAGTTATGGAAGCAGAAGTGCAGATGCTAGGGCAGGAGGCCCCCGAAGACCCGACTTCACTCATCATGGATGCTGCTGGGGAATATAAGAACTGGACTTTCATACCAAGTGCAACTAGTCATGAGGCTGAATCTGAGTCCTCTGAGTCCTCTGAGTCTGTTGAGTCTAAGTCGGTGCCTCTTGGCCCAACTCCTCAGAGTCTGTATTTTGAGTTTGAGTCTACCCGCGTGCATGGTGCCCCCGAGGCCTCTGCTTATGATGAAATAAACGAATCTGGTTCCGCTTACTTTCCTGACTTTGAAATAAATTGTGTTGACCCTGACGATGAAAAGATCGAATTTGACGGGGAAATCCCTAAAGAAATTCGGTCCCTAATCGAAAGGGAAGACGAAAGGCATGCTCAGCCTGTAAAAGAAGAGGTTATTTCAATAAATTTGAGGGATGAAGGGAATCCCCGGGTAGTTCAGATCGGTTCCGCGCTGTCAGAAGAAGAACGCCAGGCTCTTGTAAATTTGCTAAAAGAATTCGAGGATGTTTTTGCGTGGTCACACGCTGATATGCCTGGAATCGATCCTGAAATCGTGGAACACCGGATTCCCCTCTATCCTGACGCGAAACCAGTAAAACAAAAACTAAGACGCATGAGGCCCGACTGGGTGCTTAAAATAAAAAAGGAGGTAACCAAACAGATCAATGCTGGGTTCCTGATGGTAACTAAATACCCCCAATGGGTCGCAAACATTGTTCCCGTTCCAAAGAAGGATGGCAAAATCAGGGTATGTGTGGACTTCAGGGACCTAAACAAAGCTAGCCCCAAGGATGACTTCCCTCTGCCACACATTGATGTGCTAGTCGACAACACTGCGGGACATGCTTTGCTTTCTTTCATGGATGGTTTCTCAGGGTATAACCAGATTCTCATGGCCCCGGAAGATCGAGAGAAAACCACGTTCGTCACTGAGTGGGGAACTTATTGCTATCGGGTCATGCCTTTTGGGCTGAAGAATGCCGGTTCCACCTATCAACGAGCTGCTACAACCTTGTTACACGACATGATTCATAAAGAGGTGGAGGTTTACGTTGACGACATGATCGTTAAGGCAAAGGAGCGAGAAGGCCACTTACCCGCGCTCAGAAAGTTCTTTGAAAGAATAAGGAAATACAGGATGCGCCTCAATCCGACTAAGTGCACGTTCGGGGTCACTACAGGGAAAATGCTTGGGTTTATGATCACCACTCGTGGCATCAAAGTCGATCCATCAAAGATTAAGGCCATTCTGGAAATGGAACCACCGCAGACAGAGAAAGATGTAAGGAGTTTCCTCGGTAAAGTACAGTTCATCAGCCGGTTTATTGCAAAATTGACTTCAACATGTGAGCCCATATTTCGCCTGCTCAAGAAGGGAACACCATTTGTATGGGACGGCAGATGTCAGCAAGCCTTCGAGACCATCAAAGCCTATCTAAGGAATCCACCAGTCTTAATGCCACCAGAACCAGGAAAACCTTTGATCCTATACTTGTCAGTCACTTCGTCTTCCATGGGGTGTATGCTAGCACAGGAAGGAGACGATGGGGTTGAGAGAGCTGTCTATTACCTTAGCAAAAAGATGGTCGGATCCGAAGAACGCTATACTCCTTTAGAAAAGACGTGTTGGGCACTCGTTTGGGCTTCCAGAAAGTTGAGACATTACATGCTGGCTTACTCAGTAAGGTTGATATCCCGAATGGATCCTTTGAAGTACTTATTTGAGAAACCGGCACTCACAGGAAGAATGGCACGATGGATATTGATGCTTGCAGAGTTCGAGTTAAAGTATGTCACCAGAAAGTCGGTGAAGGGGAGAGCTGTCGCAGAGTTCTTGGCCGACTGTCCAGTCGAGGGAGGGGAAGGTGCTGAATTTGAGTTCCTTGATAAAGACATAATGACCGTAACCGAAGACGTGTGGCGGTTGTATTTTGATGGAGCGGCCAATCAGAAAGGATTTGGAATCGGTGTGCTATTGATTTCGCCGGATGGGTCGCATATCCTGCTTGCATTCAAGCTTAACTTCGAGGTCACCAACAATCAGGCGGAATACGAAGCTTGTATTGTAGGCATGGAAGCAGCCATTGAAATCGGTATAGAAAAATTGGAAGTCGTGGGAGACTCAAACTTGGTTGTCTCTCAAGCGAACGGTGATTGGAAGGTCAAGGAAGAGAAGTTAAAGCCATACCATCAAGACCTCGAAGATCTCATTCCCCATTTCAGTAAAGTAACTTTCACTCATGTCCCGAGACTCAGAAATCAATTCGCTGATGCCTTGGCAACATTGGCCTCCATGGTCGAAATCCCTGTCGGTATAAAGCTAAGGCCAATCGTGATCGAGCAAAGGGACACCCCGGTATACCAGCACGTCATGGTCATAACGAGCCCGAAGATGGTCACCCTTGGTTTTACGATATCTGGAGATTCGTGGAAAGGGGAGAATATCCCGTTGAGGCTAGCAAGAAAGACATAATTGCTCTTCGGAAAATGGCGGCTCAATACATCATTTGTGGAGGAAACCTATACCGAAGATCTCACCGTGGTACCCACAAGCTGTGTATTCATGGTGAGGAGACAAAAAGAGTGATGGAGGAAGTCCACGAGGGCGTATGCGGTCCTCACATGAATGGTATGATGCTTGCCAAGAAGATTTTGAGACAGGGCTACTTCTGGTCCACCATGGAGACGGAATGCGTGGAATACGTACGACATTGTCATAAGTGCCAGATTCACGCTAACCTCACGCATGTCCCACCTCATGAACTGCAGCAAACGACCTCGCCGTGGCCTTTCTCAACATGGGGTATTGATGTCATCGGAAGGATTGTGCTAGCAGCCTCTAATGGCCATAAGTTCATCCTAGTGGCCATTGATTACTTCACGAAATGGGTGGAAGCAGCCTCGTATGCAACCCTGATCGCAGTTCAAGTCGCGCACTTTATCAAGCAAAACGTCATCTATCGGTACGGGGTCCCGCAGGCATTCGTGTCCGACAATGGTGTTCATTTTAAAGGTCGAGCCAGGGAAGTCTTGGATGAGTTCCAGATCCAAGTACATAAATCAACGACCTATCGACCGCAGACCAACGGGGCCGTGGAAGCAGCCAACAAAACAATCAAAACCATCCTGGAAAAGACCATTCAGTCTGCAAGAGATTGGCACGAAAAACTACCGTTGGCATTATGGGGATATCGCACGTCCGTACGTACACCAACAGGGGCAACCCCGTACTCCTTGGTTTACGGTATGGAGGCTATACTTCCCATAGAGTTAGAGGTTCCATCCCTCCGAACTATGATCGAATGTAATGTCCAAGAGGCAGACTGGCTGAGCAACCGATTTGAAGAACTTATGCTGTTCGATGAGCGCCGCCTAAGGGCACTTTACCATATTCAAGGATATCAAAGGAGAATCGCGCGCGCATTCAATAAAAAGGTAAAGCCCATGGACTTAGCAGAAGGCAACATGGTTTTGAAGGAAATCCGGGCACCAGTCTATGATCCACGAGGAAAGTTTCGACCAAATTGGTCCGGGCCTTATATCATCAAGACCATCCTGTCTGGAGGGGCCATGCAACTCATTGACTTGGACGGAAACGAATTCTCAACCCTGGTCAACCTGGATCAACTCAAGCGCTACTACCCCTGAGAGAAGCTCGCTGGGCTGAAAGCTGCAAGGGCAGCCAGTTCCAGGCAAAAATTAGAGCAGAAGCCTGCTAGGATGAAAACCCGTAAGGGCATCTTAGGCAAAAGTTAAGACATACAATGAATGAGCTCGCTAGACCGAAAACCCGAAAGGGCGGTACTAGGCAAAAATTAGAGCGCAAAAGGAGAGTGTCAAAACCAGAGCGAGCCCTATCCTTGAACTACGTCATGACCTGATTCCTTCACCAAAAAGGATACGTAGGCAGTCTCACTGTGAGACTCAGTCACAATCAATCAAAACAAAATCCAGGTTGACAGAATTCAGAAAGGCGGAATCAGATAGGGGGAAACCCTCTGTAACTCGCTTTATTAAAATAACTGCTTCTAATACATAAGGCTGAGCATGATTTTTGAAAACAAAAGTACAATACAATAAAAGGGGGTCCACGATTTATTCAACGGTCAGGGTAGTAAGATCGAGTCAGTTTCCTTGAGCTCCCGCTCTTGCAGCAATGTCTCTCCTGAGTCACTTCCTGTAACTCCTGCGCACTGCCACAGATGGGTAAGGATGAGCATCAGTCACCTCGCAAGACCTCTAGAATCGCTGGTAGTTGCAAAGAGCCGAATGGCGGAAGAAAGGCAGAACTACATCTACCAGGACCTCTACAGGAGCCTCCTGTCTCAAACCAAGTTGACGCTGAATCCGATAGGGGATGTAGAAGGTAAAAGCCTCCAGACCAGCAAGAACCACCCACTGAGGGCCCATATAGTGTATAGTCATAGGCAGAAGGTCAAGCCATGAGCACCTCCAGGAAATAGTCTCAGCCCGCTGACGTTTGAAGAAGTTGACCCACTCAGAAGCTCGCCTGTCTGCAAATTCAAAGCACCGAGAGGACAATAATTTAGCTTCATACACCAAGTTGCCAGGAGGGAGAGTCAGCACATTCACCTTGTCACAAAGCCAAGTCTGCCAGAGAGAGAAAACAAGTGAGAAACCATAGAAAGCCGGGCCAAACGTTGAGGAAAAATGAGAGAAAAGCTCGCAAAAGGAAAGATGAGTGGGAAACCAACCTGTAAGAGGAGAGGGCTGCCGCTGAAAGTCTCGGTCTCTCCAGAACAAACCTTGTCCAAACCCATCAAAGTTTCAGCCAATACCATCGAGATCACATCCTTCCGAGCCTCAATCTGTACCGCAATGCTAACCAATGCAGAGCTAGCATGTCCAGTGGAAGGAACCAAGAAGTAGGCAGCAAGTAAGCACATGCAAAGAGCAGTCATGCGCCGAGTGTGGTAGGTCGTGTCCGCTAGGTTACCAAGAGGAGAGAACATCTCAATGAGGCGCATCACATTAAGGTGACCGTTGCTAACCAAGTAACGAGCAACACCGTCATTCAACCCTAAAGAGGCAGCAAGAACCTTGGACATATTCTCGCGCACAGGAGGGACGATGACCTCTCCAGAGCCAAAGCCGCCAAGATAGGCGCGGAACTCTTCTATCGTGGGACAAAGTTCTTGCTCACCAAAGCGGAATACGTGCACCTCTGGGTCCCAAAGACTTGTGGCAGCCCTCAAGAGCTCGGGACGAAGGCGGATGTTACGAAGGTATCTCATGGAGTAGAGACCATGTGCCCGAAAGTTGAGCCAATCGACCCCCTCCATGGAAACCAACCATGGGTGTAATGAACCGGTGAGAGAAAGAGCCATTGGGAGGAAGTGAAGGTTTGAGGAAGGTGAAAGACTAAGAAAGATATGGTTAGAGTGAGGCCTAAGGCCTAAATTTATAGGAGGGATAGAGGAGACAACTTCAACTTTCAAAAGAGCCTTGGGTTCCAAAAGTGTAAATTTTCCATGAGTCTTACATAGGGAAAAGCTTGGTCATGCCCTAAAAGAACAAAAGCAGACATGCACTGGCTCGGAAATGTTATAGAATAGGTCAAACTTCAACCTTCGTGCAATCTGTCTTGGGAAGCAGCAAATGGCAGAATGTCAGGAAAATAGTGCCGCACGGCATATCGAAGTAACGCGCGGCGTAATAGATTCAAGGGAAAAACCACGGCATAACACTGATACGCCGCGGGATTAGATGAAATCCCGCCCAGCACTTTGGAGCCCCGCACGGCATATCAAGTCTGCATTTCTGCAGACTTTGACAGCAGAGGTTAGAAACCAATTCGAGGCACTTGCAGGCATCACCAACCCCCAGAACATACCTCAATGGGTATTTGGGACTTCGGGGAAGTCCCGCTTCGAGTCAACTCTCAAAACTCGATGTGATGACACCGAAAAGTCAATAAAATCCGTTTCTTAAGCCGTGTCAAGGTGTCAAAGTCCGTTTCAAGTCATTCCAAGTTGATCTTTCAAGTCCCACAGGTCATAATGGTCAAAAGTGACTTGGTCCAAGTTCCGTTTTGAGGTCAAAGTCAAAATTTGAGAATGTCACCTTCTAAAGTCAACATTTTCCTGCTTTTCAAGCAGTTTTCAAACGAGAGCTTGAGTTTTCTAGTCACGTGTCGAATGTTAAGGGTCGCCATTGACATACGAGAGTCCACGACAAGGGCATTCCTGTAAATTCTTGTATTAAGTATCAATTTTTCAGAGTTATTCATTTACCTTCTTTGATTTCTATTCCAACGTCAATGTACCTATGTCCTGACATACTGCTTATCACAAAAGCTCGAGTTCACTTCAGTTTATGGCCAAAGACTAGTTGCATGCACTGGTTAATGTTTTGGTTATTCAATCTTCTTTATACAAATGACAAATAAAAAGGAATTGAATGGCATGAACATTGAAAGAACAAACTCTCATATAAATCCAAAATATCCATGCGTCGAAGTACAAAGCTAAAGAAGGCGTGCAAGCCCAATGCTCAAAATCCTATCTACTGAGGGTAAACAGGCACCCTTCCAAAAAGAAGCACACAGGCTCCACAAAAAGGCAAAAGCAAAACAAACAAAAAAAGGACCTCAACTCTCATCCTCGTCCTCGTCCTCACCCTCCTCAGTGTCCTCCTCGCCGTCCTCCGCGGAGACCTCCTCCGCCTGGGAATTGGCCGCCTCCTGAGAACCCGTCACCCTGGGCACAGTGCTCCCTGAGGAGTCCCCTAGGTCAACGTCTGTGGGCTCCTCAGTCTCGTCGGAGACGTCTATAGGCTCGTCCTCCGTCTCCCCAGAAAGCCGTGGCCTCTTCAACAGAGGCTCCTCTTGAGAGCCAACAGAGGAAGCTTGGTGCGCTTGCATGCGCACAGACTTCCTGCGTGGCCCACGCGATGCCCCTCCTCCAGCTTGCAATAACATGACATTCATCATTTGCATTGTAATCATAGTATAGGCAATAAGGAGTAAAAGCAAAGGGTTTGAAAGCCTTACCATCGTCCCGCCAGCGCGAAGAAGCACCTCTGGGGCATGGCCCATCGCGTACTGCCTCACCAGCTGCTCCAGGCCCATCATGGCCTCCGCCATCTCCCTCACGTACTCCGGAGTTGCCTGCACAATAGGCAAATGGATTAGAATGTATAGTGATAATAGCAAGTGCAGGCAAAAGACGAAAGGATATGTGTCGTACCTGAGCAAGAAACTCTGGGGCTGCAGCTGTGGGACATGGCACCACCACTACACCAGAAGCCCCCTGGGCAGTCGTCACGTCCACCGTCTAGGAGAGTCGGGGTAAGCTGACCTCGCTCGGGCCTGCACCGTCACCCCGACCGCTACCACCTCCTTCGCGCCCTCTTCCTCTTCCTCTCCCTCCTCTCCTTCCTCTTCCGCCTCTACCACCCGCACCACTTGACGCTCGTAGCGTCGCCTCCCAGGCAGCGGCTCGCACCCCGAAGCTCGGCATCAAGTACCGAGCCCGGTACTCAAAGTAGTCAGCGCCTGCCTGGAAAAGTGGCTCCAGCTCAAGGTCCGGTCGCACGAACCGCTCCACCTCCTCCCGAGTGTACTGGCTCGTCCTCTGCACCAAAGCAGGAAGGGGACCAGGGACTCGAAAAATGTCCAGCCTCAGCGACTGACGTGACACCCGGTCACCCAGGTACCACTGCCAGCCATAAGGGGACTCAAGAAGCACTTTCCCCCTCGTCACCTCCCTACTCCGGACCAAGTAAGGAAGCTCGAAACGGTCCCACACATGCCAGTGAACCTGCAATCAAGGATATACAACATCAGCATGAGATTTGAATAGAACTATCAACAAATAGAAGCATGCAAGGTGTAGTCATACCTTGTCAGGACGAAGCTCGTCCAGAAAGAGGCGGTAGGCGTTCAGGTCGCCCTTCCCCTTCTTCACTCCCCGGAACTCCTTGGACCAACGCAGAGCCCGGGGAAGTACTGTGTCGCTAGGGCAGGAGGTCTCGGGAGGATACATGTCTAGTACCTCGTACGTCCACAGCTGCGGAATTAAACATCAAGGATTAGCACAGGATATGCAATAAGTAAATGGAAAGACAAATAAGTGCAAGAGAAGTTTGAAATGTACCTCCCAGACTCTCCAGTAACCGCCGAGGCTCTTCCCCGCTCCTCGGGAAAGAGACCCCATGAAGGCGTAGCACGCCCCCAAAGCCGCGCCGCCCCAGTCAAAGCGGGCTATCTCCCCGACGTCCCTCAAGGCCGGTAGGAGCGAAAGGTGTACTCGGTTGTGCCTGTTGGGAAACAGGGACGCACCGAGCAAGTACAACAAGAAGCACCGCGCCATCTGCTCCTCCTGCACCCTGTCAGTCGGAAGCTCCTCCGTCCAAAACCCCAAGAGCTGGGCGTCCTCCCTCTCTGCCCTCAGCACGTACCCCAGCATCTCCCGCTGGAACACTGCACTCCTCCCTGTAACAGCGTCGTAGGGGATAGGGTCGCCCCCAACTCTCAGACCAGTGATCGCCGCAAAGTCTAGGGGCGTCACCGTCAGCTCACCAAAAAGGAAGTGGAACGTATTCGTCGTGTCCCACCACCTCTCGGCAAGTGCCCTCACCACCTGGCGATCGTTGCTCGCCCTCGTCAACACGCTGACGAACTCCCCGAAGCCCGCCTGTCTCACTATCTCCCTCACGGCCTCGGGGAGCCTCTCCCAAAACGTCGGCACGTCGGCCGCACCGCCGTAGCACGAGATAGTGATCGCCTGTTGCAATAAGTTTATAATGTTCAGTAAAACAGGTATGCTATTCAAGGCAAATACGATATTCAAATAAGGAAATGAAAGTATGATACATTGAAATTCGAAATGCAAGTGTTTAAAGTATACCCCGTCTCGGCGCAAGGAAAGGTGCTGCTGTGGGTCCCTCAGGACCAGGGCCTCGTCGTACGTAGGCCGCTCCGGCCTGTAGGTGTCTAAAAGGGTAGGGACCACTACGTGTTGAAAGGGCACGTAGGACTCCGCCACGTAAGCTCCTCGCCCCTTCAGGGCCTCCGTCGCCTCCTCCACAACGCTCCTCCGAGGGGCTGTCTCACCTCCAGCAGCCTCCTCCTCTACTCCCTGTGGCCCTCCAGTGGCCCCTGTCTCGACCTCGGCCTGGAGCTCCCTCTCCCGAGCCTCAAGTAGAGCCTCCGCTAACCCCGGCACTCCCCGAAAGGTCTCAACCAGGTCGTCAAGGGACGCCACCTCAAAATAGTCACTCAACCCTATGGGTCGTGACGACCCTGCACCCTCACCACTACCGACAAACAAAGCCGGTGTCTCCCTCTCCTCCACCAACTCCTCCTCGACAACGGGGCCCTTCCCCAAGTCAGTCCGAGGCTCTCTCACAGGAGAAACCTCTGCCTCCACCTCCACTCCGTCAAGCCCGTCACCACCACGAGCCTCCGTGGCCCTCTCCTCTAAACCAACTGCGCCCTCCACTCGGCCCGTAGCCTCGTCCTCACCCCTAGACTCCACTGCGCCCGGAGTCTCCGTCTCCTGGCCGTAGTCGGCCAGCACCCTACTACCACCGTCACCACCGCCACTGCCATCCACCACGGCAGCCGAGGCCGAAGCCTCCTCGGCCAATGCCGCCTGGGCCGAGGCCCCCATGGTCTCCGACCCTTCCTCGACTGCCGTACCACTCTCCGGAGACACCGAGGCCGGTACAACCTCGACCTGCGGGGGATGATCACCCCCGGGTGTATCCGTATCGTCCATGATCAATGGAGAGAGAGATATGTGAGAGATAGAGAGATGAACAGAGAGAGAGAAAGACGGGAGAGAGAGCAACGAGAGAGAGAGAGAGAGATGATCGGAGAGAGAGAGATGATCGAGAGAGAGAGAGAGACGTTGGGAGAGAGCAGAGAGAACGAGAGAGAGAGAGAGGGAAATTCGAACGAACGGGGCGTACTGTGTACGCCCCGTATATATATATATCCCCCTCGAACCGATTCGTCTGGAATTAATTCCAGACCAGGTTCATAACTCATATGCCGCACGGCATTTTGGCTAGAGCGCGCGGCATAGTAACCTGACTGAATGAAACTTCTCGAGTTGTCACGACGCACGGTATTTCACGTGCCACGCGCGACATACTGGGTTAGTTCGATAGTTTGGATTCTGAGGGCAATTCCTGACAATGGCGTTTGCATTCGAGTTTGTTCGTATATAGAAAAGCAGAAAATAACAGACGAACAGTAGCAAGAAAGAAGGCTTTCCATTTCATAAAACCCGAGGCCACCCTCAGGATTTTCATTACATCATTAAAAAAAAAAGAAAAAAAAAGGGGTCCTACTGCCCTTCTTCTTCTTCTTCTTTCGGACCCCCCACCTCAATCGCTTTTTCCATCGGATGCGTTGTTTGCCCCGTCCGAATGGTCGTCGGAACCATTTGGATTCCCTTCGGAATCCTCTGCGGTATCACTGGACAAGCACTCCGGTGCAAACCACGCGTCGCTCGTGTCATCCTGCTGGTCATACGCGAAGTCCTGCAGGTTGGACACCGCACGGCGGAGGGTGCGGATGGTAGAGATCAACCTTGAGATTTGAGCATTGAGTCGCTCAATCTCCTCTCGGTAGAAACCCATCTCGATCTCCAGGGATGTCACCCGCGTTGCCAAATTACTGTTCGCCATGGCAGAATTCTCGAGAGTAACCGTTTTTAGAATGAAGAAGAAGGTAGAAAGACTTGAAGTGTTTTGATGGTGCATAGAATGAGGCACCACCATCCTTTTAAAAGCAGTTCCAGCCGACGAAGGGGCACGCCTGTATTAATGAGCATCTTCAAACCAGCCGAACTGTCCTCGGAAATCGAAGAGTTGCATGGAATCTGAAATAACGAGCGGCTTTTCGGTAAACCGCACGGCATTTTAACTCGAGAGGATTAACTCCAGTCTCCTCGGGAATTGATCACCCCAGCCACCAAAATCATCTCGGAAATCAAATACTCCAGCCGTCTTGCAGCAGAAATCTTTTAGAACGACGTACATTAATTACGAGATTATTCGATCCTAGTCCCCTCGGGACTCGCAAAATTTCCTGTCCCCCGAGGACTCGCCTTATTCGCATTTGTTCGTCCCCTGGGACTCGCTGAATTCGTGTTACTCGTCTCAAATCAAATTTCACCTCCCGAGGGCTCGTCTCAAATCAAATTTCGCCTCCCGAGGGCTCGTCTCGAATCAAAATTTGCCTCCCGAGGGCTCGTCTCGAATTCTTGTCTCAAATTTTTAGCCTCCTGAAGGCTCGCTTTGCATTTTTCACGACACCCTACTAGCACTCAATCTTCTCAAAGACTATTGCACGGTTTTACTTATTGTCCTCCAGGACTTATTTCGCTTGCACCGTCTCAGTTGATCTACGTTGGTCTGATCCCTACTAACGGGGTACGTAGGCAGCTCCACGAGCGTGACCACCTTTGTCATTTACTTGCATTTTCAAGCATTTTGTCTCTGTTCAAAGACTTTAGAGCAATGGATCGGGGTGCCTATTCTTTAAGCGTCACTCGTATCAAATCAATGATATCCGAGTTACGTTAAAGAGGGACTATTGTAGACACCCCAATCCGGACCTCGAAGGGTCTTTGTCCACCCCGATGATGAAATAAAGGAAACGGAACCTTTGCGAGCTTGAATGAAAGATCCCCTCAGCCCCAAACAGATCCTCAGCCCAAATAAACCATCAGTCCCAATCAAACCCAAAAGCCCAAAAGCCCAGAGAAAGCCCTGGACCGAACCTGTAATGCCGCACGTAACACTTCTACACCGCACGGCGTATCGAAATTCATTACGCCGCACACGGTCATGAGGTTAGCTGCACGGCATTTTGGGTAAAGTTCTAACTGGCTCAGAAAGCTGTCGGCCACTCCTGTTTAAGCCACAACTGCAAAATGGCTCAGCCGAAAGCACACTTCTGGCCCGCCCAGAAAATACCTCCAACATTTGAAATTCAAAATCCATGGCTCTTGCCTATAAATACACCCCTCCACTCAAGGGAAAAGGGCCCTTGATCACTATTATACCCTTTCTCTCTCTTCTTGCTTTCACACCCATTTTCCCATTTCCAAGTCTTCTCAAAAGACATTCTCTAGGCACTTTACTCCATTTTTCTCCTCACCATAGAAGTTATTCCCTTACTAACTTTGAGACCCCAACCACCCAATACACCCATCTACTACACACACCCATACCTCCCTTTTCTTTTCCAACCTTATCAACGCCCATCCACCATCATCAATCTTCATTCAAGCTCAAGATCAAAGGTAAAAAACCAAGTTTCCTTGGGCTAGGCTCTGCCTTGGCCCTGAGGGGGCTCTTCTATCTTCAGGCCTAACCCCTTTTGGTTAGGATCTGACCTAAAAATCATTTTTACAAAACAAAACTAGTTTTCTGTGCTGGGTACGCTACGCCGCGCGGCGCTTTGAAGCGTCGCACGACGTAGTGTACACACATGTGCGGCATTTCAGTTAACTGCTGTTTTCTTGTTCAAACTGTCTGGATCATGATCGTCTGTTGCTGGATCTGTTTTTGGTATTCTAAAAGCAGTCTCGGAATGAGACCATATCTACAAGCCATGTTTTAAGCTCTATAAATCTTTTCAAATGAATAAATATATCAAAAATGGTTTTCTACTCGTGGCTTGGAAGAATGGTACAGTTTTGAGATGATCTGATGGCTGTGAGCTTTCTGAAGTTTTAAAAATAACACCGTGCGTCATACTGGGTCTACCGTGCGAGGCCTTGAAAATGGCAAAAGTTTGATAACAGGGTCATAACCACGCACGGCATATCAGAAGGCCGTGCGCCATAAAGCAGTATGCCGTGAGGCAGAGGATGGTGATCCAGATAGCTTATTTAGATGCTTTCCTTATTTAATATCATTGTCACAACATCCTTTATCATTTCTGTACAACAAGCACCACTAGCACGGCAATGTGATATACTTTATCTTGTTCCCCTTTCCCGTATGTGTTTTTAAGGTTTTCCGAATGGTATTAAATCCCCCCATTTAAAATACTTAGTAGAGACCGGTTTTCACCGGGCGAGCGGGGTGCTTTTTCAACAAAACCTTCCCCACTCGTAACGTGGCTCTCGGATCCAAAATCTCAACGTTTTCGCTAGATCAAAAGCCTTTCTTTTTCAAAACAAAACTCTCGGTTTCTCGGATCATCCATCTCAAAAATCCGGGTGGCGACTCTTCGAACGCGCTGGGCGCGGGAGCCCACAGAAATGTCTAGAAAATGCTTGAAACAAAGCTATGGAGTTCTAAAACCAAGTAAAAGACTTAAAGCTTCAAGTGTATATAATGGCCAAATATGGCATAAAGAGCTATTTATATGGCTTACAAATCAGTCCTACAAAGGAGCAAAAGGCCCCCAAAATATCCCAAAAACTAGCCTTAAGTAGAAACTTTTCATAAATGGAAGGTTGAACAATTCAGCACAAAGTTCTGGTCACAGAGTAGAGGTACCGATACCTATGGTTTAAGTTATCGGTACCCAGCCAACTGTGAAGCACTGGAGGAGAAAGGTACTGATACCTCATTTTTGAGGTACCGATACCTTGCTCTGCAATCTACAGATCAGGTACAGCTTGGTTCTTAGGGCCTTGTGGTGCCCCGACGGCCTTCCGATGCTTCATTCCTTGATCAACGGGACTTGACGGAGGAGTGTCATGTGGCCTTGGTCCCTCGGATACCCTCGAAGGCTATCCTCAATGTATTTGCCTTGCTTCCTAAGCTTTGGCACACTCCTCGTCATTTTTGACCACCAGAAGTCCTCCGAGGCTACTTGTAGTGCTGTTAGGTTCCGATTGCGATGAAATGCGTGCCGTCGGGCACTTGGACACTTGGCTACACCCCAGAGCATCCCTTGGCATTCAAAACCGCCTTATTAGCACGTTTTACCTGAAACACTTACAAAAATACCTTACGTGCAATATCGAATAAAAACGACAACTTAAATGCATAAAAGCTACAAACTAGAGGATTTAAGCACCAAGATTATACAATCTTGGATGCTTATCACACCCCCCAACTTGAACTTTGCTAGTCCCTAGCAAACATAATATAAAATAAAACAAACTTAAAAACTTAATAATTTAGAAACTTAACAATCCTTCCAATAACACAACTAAGGAACATGCTCACATCGTATCCAAACTAGCAAGAGTTCAAAAACCACGGTTCATCTATACCACAACTCGTAGCTAGATACAAAATGAAAGACTAAGTACAAAGCACGTTCTAAGCAAGTAACAAGAAACTTGTATTTACATCCAAAAAGAGGGTACGCCATTATCACAAACACACGCACCCGATGACAGCCATATCCCACAAAAGTGCTCGAAAAATAGGCGATAGTGAACAAAAATAACATGCCTCATATGTGGAGAGCACTAATAAACAAAATTAATAAATAAACAACTAACAACTTAATTACCGAAAGGAAAACATGCCACAAACTAACTATGCTAAACATCAAAATGGAATCAAAGCGTACTAAAGATCAATTACTGGCTTTATAGCTTATAATGACCTTGGTTTAGAAAAGAATGGTTACCAAAATGGGTGACGGTCATATACTTGCTCGGTTAACTACCCTTGACCGCCATCGACACAAAAGCTACCAAGTCAAAGGCCACATGCCGGCCTTACAAAAACTTGCATAATTTACTAGTTTAAAGTTCAACTAAACTAAAGACAATAAAAAGATAAGATAAGAGGTGGGATGTCAACCACCATACACCCCGACCAAGTAAAGGGATTTTCTAACCACTGACTCTAGTCCTCCTCCTCATCCTCATCATCGTCCTCCTCACTACCCTCATCGTTCTCATCTTCCTCTTCTTTAGCCAAATCACTACTATCGACCACCTCCTCTTCCGGAGGTGCCTCATATCTCACCTCACCCTCTTCCTCAATGTTTCGCGTATGCCAATTTAGCTCGCTCCTAAGCTTCCCAACCTCTCTAGCTAGCTACCTCCTCTCCTTTTTCTCCTTCTTCTTCCTCTCCTCAGCCTTCCACAGACACTTCAGAATGGCCACATTTTGATAAAAGATTTTATTCCAAAATCTATCTTTCTTCTCCTTCGGGCTGGGCTTGGTAGTCAAATAAGCTCTCGAACTCTCACTGAGGGTGTTAGAATGAGGCTTGCTCTTCTTTAAGAAGGCACCAGTGACAGTTCCAGGTTCAAGTCGTTCATCTTATCATAAACCGAGCTTTTCACACCCTGCTTCTTATACAATACAGTGATCATACAAGGAAATGGCATCCGGGCCGATGAAATCGTATTGTTTTTTAATCCACCAATTGATTGAAAATGAACTTCACCCAATCCACCACTAACTTCATATTCATGAAGGCATACTTCAACTCCCTACTCTTTCGACTCGGCTTGTGCTCCAACCCCCTAGGATAAAGATTGTGGTGAAAGGCCTTGTTTAGCACCCAAATATCATCCCTAAACGCCCCCGGAACATGTGGAATCATTGCCATCTTTGGGTCCGTGTACAACACATTGTTAATCAACCCACTATCAATTTGTTCACTCCGAGGGTAATTCACTGTCTCCGGAGGAGGCCCCTCATACCCCGAATACTCAACAATCATGTTAGGGTCAATCATGATATCCTTGTTCCCAACCTTCGAGGTAATCCTAGTGGTGCTGCTAGTTTCAAAGCCAGTAGGAGGGGTCTTCATGTTTTGGTAAAACTTGGAAACACACTTAGCATTATACCCTTCCAATCTACGGGTCCAAAAATTCATACCTTTGCTCTGATTGCGCTGAATAACCAATCGATCGGTACAAATTGACTTTGCTTTGACCTGCCTCTCGCTCTTGAAATTAGCTTCATGATTCCCTCTTTCCACCCCTTCCGTTTATCAGCCTTGACTTGCCCCTCCATCCTACGGAGGTGCTTTGCTGGTCTTCGACCCGGCTTTGCGGATGTCTAATCCACATACTCCTCGGAGCCCGAATCTGCGAATTCATCCACAATCTCCTGAGCGGGAGCACTAGAACTTGCCCCCGTTTTACCCTTGCCCTTATCTCAGACCATTGTTGGAGTATGGGTTGGTGAATGGAGAAGAGAGAGAAAGTCCGAATTTGGGGTAAGGGTATGGTAAAATTCGGATTTTTGAGAGGTGGGAGTGATTATGGGCTTGTATAGGTGGGTTTTGGGTAGGAATATGTGAGAGATTTAGGGGGAATTTGAGATTATGGAGAGAGAAGAAGATAGGAACTCGAAATTACCTTGTTAGAGGGAGGAGGGAAAATTTCGGACTTGCTCTTGGTGAATTAGGGCTTGAAACTTTGAAAACCCATTGAAAACCTTGAGATTAATGGAGGATTTGGGTGGTTATGGTAGAGGTTGAGAGGAATTTGGGGGATTTTGGTGGTTAGGGTTTGTGTGTTTTGAGGGATATGGAGGAAAAGACAGAGCGAGAGCCATGGTTTTTGGAGAAGAAAAATGGATCGTGCCCTTTTAAAATCCCCTGGTACTATCGTATTGGCCTTGGTACCGATACCTAAGAATTGAGGTATCGGTACCCAGCCAACTATTTTTCTCTGGATCAACAAGGTATCGATACTTCAATTTTAAGGTACCGATACCTCCTGTTATTTTCTGCAGAACTTGCTTCCTTGGCCATTTCATGCCTCAACCACTTGTAACTCACCCAAAACACCTCCAAACCACCTTGCAACATTGTAACACACCCTCTGATCATCCGGATCCCTTGGTTATTGAGAAAAGAGTAGGACACGGACTAGGATACAAAATAGGATGAGGGGACACATTTGTGGTTTAATCACACAAAGAATGCCTTGTATCACTTCCTAAGTACGCCATAGGAATACAATGATTTGACAAAGATATCAAACACGCTTAGGCATGAACATGAGATTATGTACCTAAATTAAGAGTTTTAGATAAAAATGACTGGATATGGGTAAATCTTACTTAAAAACAAACTTAACACCTAGATCATCCATCCTTTAATCATGCAAATGAGTTAAGATGTAGAGAAACACTTAGGATTACATCGAACTCTTGCCAATTAAGAACTTAGTGAGTATGTGCCAAGTTGTGTTATACCAAAAGCTATGTACAATGGAAGGATTGCTTACTAAAAACTAAAAATTTTACCAAAAACATAAAACCATATATCTATATAGCATATACATACATCCCTCCCCCCAACTTGAAATATGTTATGCCCTCATAGCATGGAGAACAATAGTATTGAGAGGGAAAGAACAAAAGAGTGTACCTCAGGGGGAATGTCAACCCCCGTATACCTTGACCAAGTTGGAGGCTTTTGCGTCACCGTCTCCTTTCGTCATTCAAATGGCTTCCAAGGTCGACTCCTTCGGCTCCTCCAACGGAACCACAACTAGTCACACAGGGTCATGGCCAAAGCTTTATCGGTCTAACAACCGCGCCACGTAGCCGCACCCATACTTAGGGCTCCTGAATGCCTCACTCACTCTGACTTTAGACCCAATCCACCAAGGCTGGGTGATAGCACGTACACCCTACAAAAGACTTCAGCTCGAACTACCTACTAAGGGACAAATGACATTAGAACCGCCCAGCTCGTGTTATTCGAGCTCCAAACCAACCAAGTATACATGGTAACATAAGAAAAAACATAAAGGACACCACCCGATCATCACGCAATCATACGAGTCACATAAAGGACACCACCCGATCATCACACAATCATATGAGTCATACTTTTCTTCCCGTTTCTCATCGGAGAGGCAAGAAACGGGTGGCTATACTAGACCGTCATGAATGTTACAACAACGCCCAAAGTAAAATTTACCGCTTGATCTTGCCAAGGAATTAAGCCCAGCGTCCCCTATGATCGAAACAAAGTGACACGAGGCAGAGCCTAGCGCCAAAGCACGGGAATGCCAAGTCTCACCCAAAGACCTAAATTGCCCCTATAGGGGCATATCTGGGAAGCATGGATCGTTAACGTCAAACTACTACAAAGAGAACTAGTTAAAGTCCTAAACATTGATGCATTGGTGAAATCTTATCATGTGAATATCCCAAGACATAATAAACATGCATAAAACTCAAAAACCAATATTTACAAATGTACAAGAATAATTAGATTTAATATCAGAACTCGAAGCGTCCAAGTCATAGCTAGACTCCACCAAACAATTAAGTCCATCGTCCTCTAAGATCGTAACTAGGCAGGCAACAAGATAGAGCTAAGTGCGGTAGTGGAGCACGAGAATATCAAGGCCTAACCTAAGATCTATGCCACCCCTGTTGGGGCTAATCTGGAAGACGTGAGTGGTGCACTGTGAATTACTCCTATCAGAAAAACTAGTGAAAGTCCTATGTCACTGATATTCAAATTTGTCCTTACTAACCGGAGCTAGGCACATAATCCTTTTTTTAATAGCGGCGTGCGGAGCTATATATACCCAAGTCAATGGTGGGTACCCCCTACCCGAGGGCCAGGTCCAACAAATAGTTAAGTTCAGTGGTTACGCTTGTGCTCCTCTTGCAAATTAAAAGAACAAAACTAAGTGACAGGGTCATCTGCGTAAACAGGATTGACCAAGTCCTCATCCGGCTCCCCAACCTCAAAATTACCAAGGAAAGGCTTAAGCCTCTGACCATTTACCTTAAAAACGGAACCATTACTCATGCTCTCTACTTCTATCGTCCCACGAGGGAAAACAATTTTGACTATGTAAGGACTGGCCCAACGTGAGCGCAATTTTTCAGGATGGAGATGCAAACGAGAGTTCTACAACAATACTTTTTGTCTCGGTTCAAAGTTCTTACTCATAATTTTCTTATCATGCCTAGCCTTGAGTTTCGATTTATAAGCACTAGAATGGTCATAAGCGTTATACCTCATCTCATCAAGTTCCATCAATTGGAGCTTCTAGAGGGCACCAACGAGAGGCATATTAAAGTTTAGCTTCTTGATCGCCCAATAAGCTTTATGCTCGAGTTCTACCGGCAAATGGCAAGGCTTCCCGTAGACAAGTCGGTATGAAGACATGCCCAGGATTGTTTTGTAAGCAGTACGGTAAGCCCACAAGGCGTCAGTCAAATGCGTTGACCAATCCTTACAGGTAGGATTAACCGTCTTTTCCAAAATGTTCTTGATCTCTCGGTTTGCTAGCTCTGCTTGCCTGTTGGTTTGAGGATGATATGTCGTGGATACTTTATGGACAGTGGCATACTTCTTCATCAAGGCGGCGATTGACCAATTACAAAAATGCGAGCCTTGGTCACTGATTATAGCCCTTGGCATCCCAAATCTTGCAAGGATGTTGTCTCTTAGAAATTTGACCACAACAGAATGGTTGTTAGTGCGCGTAGGAATTGCCTCTACCCATTTGGAGACGTAATCAACCGCCAACAAAATGTAAAGGTACCCGAAAGACAATGGAAAAGAGCCCATGAAGTCGATCCCCCAACAATCAAAGACTTCTATGATCAAGATGGGTGTGAGTGGCATCTCATTCCGTTGAGTAACGCATCCCAAAAGTTGGCAACGTGCACATCTCTTGGAAAAGTCAAAAGTGTCCTTGTACAAGGACGGCCAATAGAATCTGCTTTGCAAAATCTTACCAGCAGTCTTCTTAAAGGAGAAATGGGCACCACATGCTTCCGTGTGGCAAAACTTCATGACACTTTGCTGTTCGGAGTCGGGAACACAACGCCAGATGAGTTGGTTCGCGCAATACTTAAATAGGTATGGATCATCAAGGGAGAACCTTTTTACCTCGGCTAGAAAACTATGCCTTTCTTGGGACAACCAATGAGGAGGAATCAACCCCGTAACCAAATAGTTTACGATATCCGCAAACCACGAAGCCATTGAAATGTGGAGTGGGGAGGTTCCCAATTAAGTCAATCTTCGCTCTATCCACCTCGATACCTTTGGATGACACGATGTGGCCAAGAACGATGCCTTCGGTTACCATAAAGTGATATTTTTCCCAATTCAACACCAAGTTCTTCTCCTCGCACCGTGCTAACACTAGCTCCAAGTTGGTGAGACATGACTCAAAAGAGTTGTCAAACACGGAGAAATTGTCCATAAAAACCTCCACAATCTTTTCCACCATGTCGCTGAAAATTTCCATAATACATCGAGAGAAGGTGCCGGGGGCGTTGCATAGCCTGAACGACATGCGTCGATATGCAAAAGTCCCAAATGGGCATGTGAAAGTAGTCTTGTCTTGGTCCACCAAAGCCACTTCAATTTGGTTATAGCCGGAGTACCCATCGAGGAAGCAATAAAATTTATGGCCAGCTACCCTCTCCAATATTTGATCGATAAAGGGAAGAGGGAAATGGTCTTTCCTTGTGCTTGCATTTAGTTTGCGGTAATCAATGCACACTCTCCAATCGGTTAGAACACGCATTGGGATGAGTTCGTCCTTGTCATTCCGCACAATCGTAACTCTCGACTTTTTGGGTACCACTTGTATCGGGCTCACCCACTTTGAATCCGCAATGGGGTAGATAATCCCGACATCCAACAACTTAAGAACCTCCGTACGCACTACGTCTTTCATTATTGGATTCAATCGCCGTTGAGGTTGGCAGGAGGGTTTTATGTCATCCTCCAAGTATATGCGATGGGAACAAAGGGATGCATTGATTCCTTTAATGTCGGTAATTGACCAACCTATCGCCTTGGTATGCCTCTGCAATAAGGCAAGCAACTCCAACTTTTGAAGATGTCCCAGAGAGCAGGAGATCACTACCGGGTATGTCTGGGCTTCGCCAAGATAAGCATACTTAAGAGTATCTGGTAACACCTTTAACTCGAGCTTCGGGGGCTCCACATTAGACGGCACGACCCTTTTCTCAATTGGGGGTGATTCCTCAAATTTAGGGACCCATGGAGTTATGCCACACACCTCTTCCACATCAAGCAAGGAGTGCAAATATTCCACCTCGGCCGACTCCAAAAAATCGAGCTCGTTGGCAGTGAGAGCGACCTCCAACGCATCCTTATAAAGAAACTCGTCGACGTGCTCTTTGACTAGTGAGTCAATCATGTTAACTCCACATACATCGTCATCATCCCCCATTTGTCTCCCAACGTGAAACATGTTGACTTGCATCTTCATATTCCCAAAACTCATGTTAAGCAATCCATCACGACAATGAATAATGGCATCCGCCGTTGCTAAGAACGGGTGCCCTAGAATGATTGGAACGGACGCTTGAGCCGCTGGCACTGGACAAATGTCTAAAACCACAAAATCCATCGGATACACATACTGGTCGACTTGACAAGGATGTCTTCCACCATACCCTTCGGAACATGAATACTCCTATCCACCAATTGTAGTGTCACCCTAGTCGGCTTCATTTCTCCCATGCCAAGTTGTTCATACTTTGACAATGGTAAGAGGTTCACACTCGCCCCTAAATCAAGAAAAGCTTTCTCCACTACCTTGCCTCCAATAGTAATGGATATTGTAGGACACCCTGGATCGTTATACTTGGGAGGAAGGGCTGACTGAAAGAGAGAACTAACTTGCTCGGTTAAAAACACCATATTTTGAACTTGGAGCTTGCAATTTTGCGTGCATAAGTCCTTCAAGAATTTGGCATAAGACGGAATTTGTTTAATAGCATCGATCAACGGAAGGTTAACCGTCACTTGCTTGAACACTTCAAAAATGTCTGTGTTCAAATTTGGTTTGGCCGGCATCCTTAGTCGGTTAGGGTATGGTGCGGGAACAAGGGAGACTTGCGGAGAATCACTTTCCTTTTCCTTTCCTTTCTCCTTTGCCGTTGGAGCTTGCTTGGGAGATTCCCCAAATGTTGTAATTGGCTTTGATGGTTCCGAGGGAGGTAGCAAAATAGGTGTAACCGGTGGATCAACAACTGCATTATCCATCGCCTTTCCACTCCGCAAAGAGATAATTGCCTTGGCTTGCTCGGGGATAGTCATTGAAGAGCTACTAATCAAATGTTGACCTTGGGGGTTCGATTGAAGCTGAGCAGGGAACTTTCCTCTCTCTTGTTGCAAAAGGCCCATAGCATTCGTTAACTTGCCCATTTGGTTATTCATTTCTCCCAAAAGTTGGGTGTTTTGATCATTAAGGTTCGTTTGGTTATGCATGAAGGCTTGCAGGGTATCCTCCAAAGATCGCCTTTGTTGTTGTTGTGGAAAAGAGTTTGAACCTTGAAACGGGCCGGAGGGTGTGAATCCGGATGGTCGTTGGATTTATGGAAAATGAGGTGGCCCTTGGATTGCATTAGGCCACCATTGTTGATTTTGAGGTGGTGGAGGTGCTTGAGACGGCCCACTTTGATCTTGTTGGTTCCAACGGAATGCCGGATTTTGCCTCAATCCCGGATTGTACGTATTCGAGTAGGGATCGAAACTTTGGTTCATTGCACACACCTCCTCTGCGGGAAGTGGATTGACGTGTTGCCTGAGGGCGGGGATGATATGGCAGTTGTCGGTCGAATGACCCAAAGTTTCACAAATCACACACATCTCCTCCACTTGTCGCACCTCCTTAACCTCTTGCACTTGGACAGCATCCAACTTTATCGATAACTCTTCCAACTTTGTCTCGAATACATTGTGCTCGTTTACCGAGAACTTGCCGGAGCCACTCAGGCCTTGGTTTCTCATTGCCTGCTCGCCCGGATTCACATATTGCCAAGTTTGAGCCCTTTTTGCCAGAGCTTCCAAGAAATCCCAAACATCATTAGGATTCTTTCCCATAAAATCACCACTACCCATTGTATCAAAGAGTTGCTTGCTATCTCGAGTGCAACCCACATAGAAGTAGTTAATTAGTAGGTACACGGGGAAATTATGATATGGAATAGCCGCAAGTAAATCCTTGAAACGTTCCCAATACTTGTAGAAGGCTTCCCCGTCCCGTTGCTTGAAATTTTGGATTTGATCCATGACAAGCTTTGTTCGGCTGACCAGGAAGAACTTCGTGGTGAACACATCCTAAACTTCACCCGAATTTTGCAAGGATCGGGGCTTCAAAGAGTTAAACCACTGTTTGGCTTTATCTTTAAGCGTGAAAGGGAATAGCTTTAGACGTGCTTGTTCTAGCTAAGCCGGACCAGTCACAAATGTGTTGACAATAGTCTCAAAATCACGAATATGTGCGTACGGATCCTCAAGCTCATGCCCCCCGAACTCAGATATAACCCGGTGATAGTCTGGCTTGAACACAAAAGAATTGGTGGCAATGGTGGTTGGAACTACTATAGGAGACTTGCAGAGCCCTTCCGGATTTAGATAGTCACGCAACGATTGAGCCGGTGGATCTGCCATTGACCTCAAAGGAGGAGATAACTCGCGTGGTGGAGAATATGCCCGAATAATACTACGCACCCTCGAAGGAGAAGTAGACCGATGCAGCCGCTTTGACAAAGGGCTACAATAGACGTTGGGCATACAAAGCACTTCCTCTTTGAAAACTAGTAACTCTTGCGAAAAATAGTTAACAGGCTAGAGGGGCTATGCCGCCACCTCTTTCTCAATACAGTTCCGTGGGGTTAAGCTACAGCCACGTTATATAAATAAGATGCAGTAAAAAGGCAATTGATGCTCAATCTAACTTCGTTACACCTCAAGTTGATTTGGTGTTTCGATTAGAGGTATCTGCTAAATTGGCAAGGTTATTGACTAAGATTTAGCTTTAAAGAGTACGTTTATCAAAAGATGTGATTTATCAGAACTAAACCAACTTGTTTTACTAATGAATCAAACACATAGGAGGCCACGAGCTCCAGGCATACCGCATGCCAAGACCGCTTGACTAAACGGCATGCCAAAAAGTTAACACCCCTAGTTTAGACCAAAAATGGCTAGGTTAATCCAATTCCGTAAATCATGCTTTAAGCCCGAGGGTTCGATAACCAAACAACAACCTAAGTCGTTGGGAAAGATTAACCCAAGACTTAGCCAAAATACTACTCACTCATAGTAAAAGAACAAAGCATAGCATAAAAATGAGACATGTTTCTTAACCGATAAAAACTGAAATAAACTTGATATTAACAAAGATCCAAACCGTAGCTACAACTTTAATACTTGAGAAATTAACAAACAACTAATACCTTGAGTAGTTCTTGAAGGAAATGTCTAGAAAAAGCTTGAAACAAAGCTATGGAGTTCTAAAACCAAGTAAAAGACTTAAAGCTTCAAGGGTATATAACATGGCCAAATATGGCATAAAGAGCTATTTATATGGCTTACAAATCAGCCCTACAAAGGACCAAAAGGCCCCCAAAATATCCCAAAAACTAGCTTTAAGTAGAAATTTCCATAAATGGAAGGTTGAACAATTCAGCATAAAGTTCTGGTCGCAGAGTAGAGGTACCGATACCTATGTTTTGAGGTATCAGTACCCAGCCAACTATGAAGCACTAGAGGAGAAAGGTACTGATACCTCATTTTTGAGGTACCGATACCTTGCTCTACAATCTGCAGATCAGGTACAACAGCTTGGTTCTTAATGCCTTGTGGTGCCCCGACGACCTTCTGATGCTTTATTCCTTGATCAACGAGACTTGACAGAGGAGTGTCATGTTGCCTTGGTCCCTCGGATACCCTCGAAGGCTATCCTCAATGTATTTGCCTTGCTTTCTAAGCTTTGGCACGCTCCTCATCATTCTTGACCATCAGAAGTCCTCTGAGGCTACTTGTAGTGCCGTTAGGTTTCGATTGCAATGGAATGCGTGCCATCAGGCACCTGGACACTTGGCTGCACCCTGGAGCATCCCTTGGCGTTCAATACCGCCTTATTAACTCGTTTTACCTAAAACACTTACAAAAATACCTTACGTGCAATATCGAATAAAAACGACAACTTAAATGCATAAAAGCTACAAACTAAAGGATTTAAGCACCAAGATGGGTGCTTATCATCGAACCGCTTTTCCACCATCTCTCTTAAAACCAAATGGTGTTAGGGAAGGCTTTAATTAAGTCTTTTATGGCATTCGATATCGCACCCACAAGTCTGTAAGTGGTCTAACAAGTTTGTTTTTAAAGCGGTCACATGGAGTGGTATTGTGTAACCAAATCCATGGGAGCACTCTGGGCCCAACAGAGACTAATTGTAGACACCCCAATTTGGCCTAACGATTATTTCAAGTCCCACCTTGGGGACCATCCCGATGATGAAATGGATAAAGTGATTGCTGATTGACTTCTCGTGAACCCATGGACTTATGGTAAGAACTTTGAGCCACTTAGAGGACCCAATCCAGAGCCATATAGCCTTTCAGACAGAAATACAGAATCCTAGGAGAATCCATCTGTAGGCCGTAACATTGATCTCACGGCCTTAACATCCTTTCTTCACCCGAGCAACCTATTGCTTGAAAATCTCCATGAGAGATCAATCCCTTGGCCGCAAGATCTATCCTTCGGCCGCAACATCCATTCCTCGGCTGCCAGATCCTTTCTACGGCCGCCAGATCGTCTATTTTCCAGATTCTGGAACGTTCTGTCGATTGTTTGATCCAACTACGCTACCTCCTCGATGCGTTCGGGCTACGCCCAGAGATTACCACGAAGAGTTTGCATTGCATTGAAATTGCAATTGCAATGGTGTGTTTTGATTGGCCTGAGTGAGTCACCAATTGCCTATATAAAGGGCTTTTGGGTTCCAAAAATACAACACCGAAATCATCAAATTCGTATACTTTCACACCCTCTTAAGCCATGAAACTCTGCAGAAATACTCTCTCAAACCCTCTCTTCAAAAGCCCTAACCTCCCGAAGGTAGCCATCAATCCGACGATCAAACCCCGAAGTTCAAACCTTAATCCTAGGATTTTCCGAGAAGCAATCAGTCAATCACAATCAATCCGAAGCAACCAAGCAACTGAGGGATCAAGGTGGTGAGGCCCAACGGCCTTTGGTTTGGTTTACTTTCTTTCTATAATCTTAATCGTAGCATTTTGATTATCTGCTAACTTTTCTGTCTGGTGTGAGGAAGAACATCGACCGGGGCTTTGATCCCTCGGCCGATATATCAAACCAGGAGGATCCCTCGGCCGTGACATCCATTCACCGGCCGCGGGATCCATTGCCCTAGGACAGTTTGTTTTGTGTTCTGCTTTCCGATGCATGCTTTAATTATCGCACTGGCTCACTATTAACTGCTTAAAGTCTAAAAACAGACTACGTGTTAGAATTAAATAAAGCAAGTACATGTCTTATGTTGAGTAACTATGGGCCAGCCTGGCTGGGCAGAGAGGGGTGCCTAACACCTTCCCCTTACTGTACTTTTGGCTCCTGTACCCAGAATCTCTATCTGTTTTCCTAGTTTTAATAAACTGGGTGGCGACTCTGTTTTGATGATAACCGCTATCGTGTGGCGATGTTCCTAGCCATGGGAATGTCCACGATCTTAGTTTATGAAGCAAGCAACCAATCGAGCAACAAACGATCAATCTGTATGGCGATGCCCCGTTTGGGAGGTGTCTACACTAATGAGAGTTGATGTGATAATAACTTCAAACTACTAAAAGCACTGGTATAATTTTTTAGGGGATATATGCCAAAGTATATAAACCAATTGTGGGTATAAGTGCAATAGTAGTAAACCCAAGGTGAGCATGTGACCCCCTGGTCCCTTACTGGCTCACTGACCACAACCAGTACAACCACTCCACTGCCACTACCATTGTTGCCACCACCATCATTGCTCCATGCCCACTACTATCACCACCATCACCACTCGACACCGACACCGACACCATCACCTTCTCTCCTCCACTTTCACCTCTCCACCATCTTTGATCGCTACAATCACCGTACCTCTTCACCACAAGGCTTGCTGGCCGTACCGCCTGGATAAGTAATCCACTCGAATTGTATTATGGACTCACCCTAATCTAATGGTTGTTAGTCGAATAATAACCGAGACTATATATATGCCCCCGACTACACATCCCCCTCCTCTGGGACTAATTAGTGGTAGAGGGTGGGGTGTCACTAATTAGTCCAAGTTGAACATTTACCAATTTGTCCCTCTTTTTCATAGTGTTTTGGTTATATAATACAAATTTTTGGTTGAATAAGAAAACATCAAGTATTGAAATTAATTTTCTTATCATGTCATTACACTACTACAAAATGATATAAAGATCATGGTACAAAAACTAAAAAGATCTCACTTTTTGTAAAAGCATAATAAAATGTTATAGACTATAGTTTTCATCTCAGTTATACGAAAAAACTGAGATGGAAAGATTTTTTAATCTCAGTAATCTAAAAAGTGAGATCGTAACTTGAAGAATAAATCTCATTCTCAAAAAACTGAGATTATATATGAAAGAATATATCTCGTTTCGAAAAAAACTGAGATGAAAAGATTTTTTAATCTCAGTAATCTAAAAGTGAGATTGTAACTTAAAGAATAAATCTCGTTTTTGAAAAACTGAGATTGTATATGAAAGAATATATCTATTTCAGAAAAACTGAGATAAAAAGAATCTTTAATCTCAGTCATCTAAAAACTGAGGTCGTAAGTTAAACGCATATGTTATATATTAAATATTTCAATTATATATTGAAAAGTGTGTGTGGTGTAGTTGGTTAAAGCTTCTATGTAAAACTCAAGAGACTTGGGTTCAAAACCCAACAGGAGAAATAGAGAAGGATTTTTTTCCCTTAGGAAAACACCACTTTTAATCTCGATTTTTTCAAAAACTGAGATTATTTCTCTCTAAACAACCACGGTTTTATAATAAAATTGAGATGTTAAGCTATTAAAGGTCACAGTTTAATCATTTTAATCACAGTTTTTATATTTTTAGTCACGATTTTAATGAGTTTTAATCACAGTATTTATCCTGTGGTTAAAAGATAGAGACTTTTAGTTACACCTTGATAGACCACGGTTTTGAATGCGAGATTAAAAGTGAAAGATCACACCAAATGACCGAGGTCTTTATCTATTTTTGTAGTAGTGTTAAATTATTAATTTTAGATGTTAGTATGTTTTTTGAATGGTTAAATTGGTCATTTGCACCATTTTCTATCATCTCCCACTCATAATCCCCATTCCGTATCTCTCCAACAAATTAAGCATATGCATATCATGTTCTACTATATCCCTCAAACAAACCATCTATCCTTTAGCCCCCTTCTATTATATCTCTCATTATACAATATTCCCCTCTTACTATATCAATACACTTGTATAAAAAGAGAGAAGGGGTTTTGGCATAGCCACATCGTGAAAAGACAATTTTAGCCTTGTAGTTTGATGAGGGTGGATTAAGAGGTTGAGGTAATGTGTGTAGTTTGGTATTGGGTTGGAGGGCAAAAGGGAGAATGATATATGGCATAGCCACATTGTGAAAAGATGAATTTGCCCTTTTAGTTACGTGATGGGTGTTGTTAGATGTTGGGGTATTTTAGACTTCATTTATCTCATGTAATCCAGAACAATTGTACTTTGATCGAATTTTTCGGCCATTTTACCTCACCTTTATCCCTATTTTCGTTGCTTTGTCGAGAAGGAAGAAGTACTGAGAAAGGAAACACGGGATTACTTTCTCAGCCGATCCCCAAATTTCCTCGATCAGCTGATTCCCAAATTTTTGGCCTCATCTTCCTCTCTCTCTCTCTCTCTCTCTCTGACGTTGATTCGAGGATTCACTATTTGAATGGCTGCTTATGTATTTGTTTTAGCTTCGTACAGATTCAAGCGACTATTGAGGAAATTTCCACCCACCTTGGTACAGATTCAAGCGGCTACAATAATTATTTCACCTACTTCTTTCTCTCTTTTGCTTCATTTATGTGTTGGTTAGGGCTAGCAAAAAGGAGATGCGTGATTTGGTCTGTTTTGTAGTTTGCTATTTTATAGAGGTAATTTGCGTTGGTTTTCAGTTTGTATGATTTGTGTGGTATGGTAAAATAGTTGTAATTTAGTTTAGTATTGCCGCTTTAAATGATGCATGTATTCCATCCATGATCTCTCATTGTGATCGCTAAATCACACATGAGGCTTAGAAGGTTAGAAACCTTGTTGCTTCATTTATGTGTTGGTTAGGGCTACAAGAAAGGAAATGCGTGCTTTGGTCATTTTGGGGTTTGCTATTTTGCAAAGGTAATTTGTGTTGGTTTTCAGTTTCAATGATTTGTGAGGTATGGTAATATAGTCGTAATTTTGGTTTAGTATTTGCACTTTAAATGATGCATGTTCGTTCCATCTATGATCTCACTATGATCGTTAAATCACACATGAGGCTTAGAAGGCTAGAAACCCTACATGAAGATCTTCTAGTTTAATGAGCTACATTGGCTCAAAAAAACTATATATTTTTTTTAGTAAAAGACCTTGTAAGCATCGATAGTAGAAGCAATAGAAGCCACGTGAACACTCATTGAGGTGTAAAGGAAGGAAAAGGAAAAAGGCAGATGAAAAAAATAAGAAAAAAGAAAGGAAAGAATAACACCACCCCAAAAATGGTTTATTCATTTAGTATAACACATTAGATGTTAAATATAATAGGGCCACCAGATTTGCGCAATTGACTAGAGCCGAGTGGTTAATATGCGGAAATATAAGCATGGGTACTCCAAGTGATTAATATGTGGAAATTGTGGGGAGAGGGAGAGGGAGGTTTGAACGAGTCACGGACCGAGTTGCCCAATCAACATAGAAAATATATAAAATAGAATGTGAACTCTCACACAAACATGTTTGTATCTCTCTTTGTGTACATCCCTATGAACATGTATATATCCTTTCTTATTTTCCTCTACATTCCCTTGTATGAGATACACATATATATAGGAGTAATAGCCATTAATATAGAGATAATGATTTACGGCGTTGACCGAGAGGTGGTGGGATACCACCAACACCTTCCACTTCCGGTTCGGGGAGATGACGGTGACACCCCTCAACTTCGTGGCGATCACCGGGCTGAGGGTGGGAGGAGAGCCGATCCCCTACGACTCGAGCTTGGTGCTAAACGACGCGGTCCTGCGGTGGTTTCTCGGGCGAGTCCCACGCCATAGCGGGGGGATGGCGGCGTACGGGCAGTTCGTGGAGTATTGGGACCACGAGCCTGCGGATGATGAGGAGGAGGCGAGGATGGCCCGGGCGTACTTGCTATACCTATTCGGGGCTTCTCTGTACCCGAATAGGCGGTCACGAGTCCACCTCTGCTACTTAGCGGGCCTAGTCGACTTGAGGACAGCGGGGCGGTTCGACTGGGGAGGGGGTGCTCTGTGCACCATCTACTGCTTTCAAGGAGCTCCTTCTCGTAGGGTTGGTGACACGATTGGCGGGTACTGGAGGATAGACGAGGTACAATTTACGCTTTAAATTACCCTTTATTGCTTATTCAATGAAGTACATGCTCGAAATTGAATTAACTTGAATTCGACCATTTGCAGCTTTGGGCTTACGAGGTTCTTGGGATGTTCCCGCCCGAGAACACCTGCAGGGATCCAAACTTACTTCCTCGCGGGCTAGCCTGGAGTAAGGCGTACAGGAGGGCGAAGGAGCGACGAGGAGAGGTGATGACCTTCCGGCGTTGGCTGGACAACCTGACGGGCGTCACGATATGACTTGCGCTCATTCCTTTTCTTTTCTGCACTCGATGAATACTTTTATTGATGCTCCCAAAATTCAAAATGCAGGTTCACTGGGATAGGTGGTCGAGGGTGGAGGCCGACTTCCTTCCAAGGAGTCGAGAGGTGACGAGGAGTAGGGTGCTGCTGGAGTGTCCCCTGGGCTGGCAGTGGTACCTGGGGGATCGGGTGACTCGACAGTCACTTGGTCTACCAGCGTTCGTGGTACCCGGGCCACTTCCTCCACGCGTGCAGAGGACGGAGACCTATACCCGCGCTGAATTTGAGCAGTTCACAGTGCCTGACACTGACCTGGAGAGGCACCTCTGACGTACGCTGGACTACGCGGCTTACAGAGACAAGTACCTGGCCACAGACTTAGGGGTGGAGGCGGAGCTTGAGAGGCGAGTGGCCGAGGGAAGGCGAGGTCCCGGTGTTGGAGGAGAGGCTGGAGGGTGAGGCCGTGGCAGTCAGTCTGCACGAGGTAGGGGGTGAGGTGGTAGGCAGCCTGCTGGCGGGGGAGGTGTTAGTCCACCAGGTGGAGGGGAGAGTGGCACGAGGGTGCCGGAAACGGCGGAGACTTCAGTTTTGTCTGTACTGCCGACGCTGGAGTGGACCATAGGGGTGACGGACTCTTCGGGGGCACGGGCGGTGATAGACGTCCCACGCCTTCCACAGCCGCCGATGCGGCTTCCTGCTCAGGTATACGCTTGATTCTGACTTTGTTTAAATGCTTCTCATTTCCACGTGTATCTGTTTTTGATGTTTGAGCTATTACACAGGTGCCGCGAGAGTAGGCGGAGAGGGCCATAATGCTGATGGTAGGGATGCGCCATTTGCTGAAGGGCTGCGTGAGAGGGAGAGCCCTCCAGACTAGACCTGCTCCTGAGCCTGCTTCTCCTATTGCCCCTCAGGTATGAAAATGCATGCATGTATAGTACTTTAATGAATCAATTGAGTTTCAAACATGTATAGAATGAGTGCATGCTTGTGATATGCAGGTGTAGCCACGACGTTCAGCCAGGACACGACCCCAGGTTACTACGAGCCCTCCGGCTTCTGCCAGCACGAGAGGACGAGGGACACAGAGTGTGTCACGGCCTGCTGCGGAGGCCAGACAGTTTGAGGTTTTGCCCACGGCGGCGTCCCAGCGGAGACTCGCTCGCGTGGAGTCAGAGGAGGAGACAGGGGAGGAGGAGGAGACAGAGGAGTCTTCCGAGTCACGCATTTTAGGGATGATGGACTCAGAGACTGCTTCTGGTTCTCCAGACGACGACGAGCCTGAGAGTTTTGAGTTCGAGGGCCAACAGCGGAAGAGGACCCGTCGAGACTGAGCGTTAGGTTTTTGCTTTGCTAGTTTTTCTTGTACGCGGGCCTGCGTGCCAACGTAGTTGTAGTTTCCGGGCCTGTGTGCCTTGATTTTGTTTGGGCCTGTGTGCCCCGGTAGTTAGGATTGGGCGTGTGTTTGCCCCAGCTTTTGTACTTCCTTCCTTACTCATTGTAAATACCGTATTCATTTATAAGAATTTGCACTTTCGCTCTTTTCATTCGTTCGTACTCCCTTTATAGAATTGTATTTTATGAAATATGTTTGTCTAGCTTTGAAAGAAAGTAAAGAGCACGCGAATTTCAACCGATACTCTCAAAGTAAGAGTGAAAACTTGATGTTGACACACAACGGCGAATTTTTGAGCGATCGTCCATGAAATTTAGATTTGAGGGCCTTTGATCGTAACCGAGCGCGCTGTGCGGTTGACACTGAGTGTTGTGACCTGCGAGGACCGCTAGAATTATGAAAACACCCTTGACACGAAGATCGACACTCACTTACACTTGAAAACGATGGTTTTGGGACGATTGAACGATGAAAACTTGAACTAAGAACATTAACGCGCATTTGATCACGTCATACAGTCACTAATGCACGTCGTGACTTATACGCATCGCTGGATTCAACCAAATATGCCTAACGTGGATTTTGACACACTTGTGGAGAAAAAACCTTGAAAACTTTGGTATTTTTCGAGGAAAATGGATGAATACACGAGAAAACGAATAACGGAAACTGCTGTATTCCCTGGGTACATGATAGGAGTCTTCTGGCCTGAGCTGCATGCAGTTACAAGGTTGTATTGAAGCTGAAAGATTGAGAACCAAAACCTGCTGTAAACAGCAGCACTCTCGAGCGCTCGAGAGTGGTCTCGAGCGCTTGGGACTTCACTCCCGAGCGCTCGGGACTGCTGCTACATGCAGCCCAGTGCTGCTTCCCAATGCCACTTATTAGCTCTCCCATGTTGTTTTCTTCTGCATGCATACTTCCAAGGTGCTTTGAATGGCTTCAATTCAGCTGCTTCCTCAGATGAAATGACTTTCCAAAGCTTGGTTTGTGTTTTTCCAATACTTTTTCAAATTTCCAAAGTTTGAATTTTGAAAATGTCTTAAAAATAATGAGTTTGATGGTTTCCAAAGCTGGTGGGGAAGTGGCATTGTCTCCCCCAGGCCTCTATAAATACCAAACCTTGTTTTGGCATGTCATCCACACTTCATTTCATCATTCTTCTTCCAAAAACCTATCCTCCACATGGCCTTGCTAAACCAAGCTTTGCTTCGTCCTTGGTTGGACAGCCTTGAAGGCATCGACTGGCTGAACTTCCGAGGGCATCGCCTTTATGCCCTAAGGCATCTCTGAGAGGTTGCAATCTGTCCTGTCTTGTTACATGCATCGGCGCGCTTTTGGGATCCCGAAGTGCATGCCTTTCGCTTTGGCTCTCAAGAGCTGTGTCCTACTGTCGAGGAGTTCCACGCCTATCTTGGAAGTCACGACTCCACTGAGCCAATTGTTCCAATGATCAGGGAGAGTATGAAGAACATTCTGAAAGCCAAGCTGGGTGTCAGTGGGAATACCGCTGAGTTTCTCACTCGAGGCAATGTCATTAACATCGTGCAGTTGTACGAGAAGTTCAGTCCACCTGGAGACTTGACAGACTTTGAGTATCAAGGACATCGAATGATGGCTTGTTGCATTTGTCTCCTGGCGGCCTTTTTGCTGGTTCCGTCTGTAGGTCAGCCCAACTCTTTATTGGTGGGGGTTGCTGCTCAGATTGAGGCTCGCAAGGATGTTGCACCTTTAGTCCTTGCCGAAACCTTGATGGGGTTAGATGCTGTCCATGCTGGTCGCAAGAGGGTTTTTGGTGGTAGCCCGCTGTTGCTATAGGTTAGGGACCTCACTCAACTCTCCTTTTTCTATTTCTCTCATTCATTTTACCTCAACGCTCGGTTTAGGCTTTATCTGGCTCCTTACTTGTTTTCTCTCTTTCTGACAGATGTGGCTTTGTGACAAACTGAATCTGCTGACACCCCCGGCCAATGATTGGTGGTATCGTGCAAGCGGATGGAACCGTCCTTTTCAAGTGATGTACGGGAGCGAAGATGATTGGGCTGATTTCCTTGCCTCTGCGGAGGAAGATGACATTACTTGGCGGTGCCATTGGCTGAGGCTTCCTGCTATGACTACTGGTAACATGGGTTCGACACACGTGCTTGTAGCTGGCTTGATAGTCTTCTCGTTCTATTCACCTTTCCGCATTCTCCGTCAGTTTGGACTTAGCCAAGAAGTGCCGCCGCCGGGCTCTGAAGTGCTTCGTCTCCCTCCCTTCACCATTCCGGGCCTTCGGAGTTATGTTTGATCGTGGGGGACTCGTAGAACTGAGCCAAGTGACCCACTCTTCTCTATTGCTTCGAACGGAAGGTACCGCAAATGGCTAAGGAGAGATGTGAAAGCAAGGATGGGTTGACCGCTTACTTTGCCGTTCTTTGGAATAAAGAGTGTATTTCAGTTATGTGTTTTCCCGTTTTCATGCTCAGCTTGTAATAAAGAAATGATCTGAATAAAATCGACTGATTAAGGGATTCCCCTTTTCGGTTCATTAATCGCGTGTGCCTTTGAGAAAACATTCTGATTTGTCAATTTGGATTTTGATTTCTTTGATTTTTAGGACCGAACCTCAGTGTGAGATTGCCTACGTATCCCTTGAAAAAGGGAATCAGGCCCATACGTAGTTCGGGCTAGGGTTCGCTCGGGTATTAACACTCTCCTTTTGCGCTCTAAATTTTGCCTAGTACCGCCCTTTCGGGTTTTTGGCCTAGCGAGCTTTTTTCGACTTTTTGCCTTAACTTTTGCCTAAGCCGCCTTTTCGGGTTTTCGACCTAGCAGGCTTGCTCTAATTTTTGCCTGGGACCGCCCGCCCTTGCGGTTTTCGGCCCAGCGAGCTCTCTCAAGGGTAATATCGCTTAAGCTGATCCAAATTGACAAGACTCGAGAATTCATTGCCGTCAAGGTCGATGATTGAGGCCGCTCCTCCGGAGAGAATGGTCTTGATGATGTAGGGCCCTGCCCATTTAGGTCGAAACTTCCCTCGTAAATCCAAAACCGGCGCACGGATTTCCTTGACTACCATGTCTCCTTCCTGCAGGTCCCTCGACTTCACTTTCTTGTTGAATGCCCGGGCGATCCTTCGCTGATAACCCTGAATGTGGTACAACGACCGTAGCCTCCTTTCGTCGAATAGCATGAGCTCCTCGAATCTTCCACTGATCCATTCAGCTTCATCCACTCCGCACTCAGCCATGACCCTCAGCGATGGCACCTCTAGCTCGATGGGGAGAACGGCTTCCATACCGTACACCAAAGAATAGGGTGTTGCCCCTGTCGGTGTGCGGATAGACGTCCGGTATCCCCACAAAGCTAGTGGTAGTTGTTTGTGCCAATTCCTAGCCGACTGAGTAGTCCTTTCGAGAATCGTCTTGATGGTCTTGTTTGCTGCTTCGACTGCCCCATTCGTTTGTGGCCGATAAGTGGTCGAATGATGCACTTGAATCTTGAATTCGTCAAAGAGCTCCAAAACTTTTCCCTTGAAATGAACACCGTTATCAGATACGAATGCGTGAGGGACCCGATACCGATAAATGATGTTTTGCCTGATAAAGTGAGCCACTTGAACCGTCGTCAAAGTCTTGTACGAAGCTGCTTCGACCCATTTAGTGAAGTAATCGACTGCTACCAAAATGAACATGTGACCGTTAGAAGCCGCGGGCGTGATCTTTCCGATAACATCAATGCCCCAGGCAGAGAATGGCCAGGGTGTTGCCATTGAGTGTAATTCCGAGGGCGGGACATGGATAAGGTTGGCATGAGTCTGGCACTTGTGACACCGGCGTACATACTCGATGCAATCTGTCTCCATGGTCGACCAATAGTATCCCAGTCTTAAAACCTTCTTAGCCAGCATCATTCCATTCATATGGGGCCCACAAACACCTTCATGAACTTCTTCCATTATTGCTCTCAACTTGTCACCGTGGATACACAACTTGTGAACCCCGCAAGGAGATCGCCGGTACAATTGTCCCCCACAGATGATGTATTGAGATGCAAGCCGCTGTAAGGCGATCCGATCTCTCTTAGTTGAATCTGCAGGGAACTCCCCCTTTTCGACGAAATTTCGAATATCGTAGAACCAAGGGAGCCCATCGTCTGGTTCATCGATGTTCATGACATAGTCGTACACATGTTTACCCCTCTGCTCGATCATGACAGGCCTCAGCTTCACCCCAATTGGAAGTTCCAGCATGGATGCCAAAGTAGCCAGGGCGTCCGCAAAGCGTTTCTTCATCCTCGGTACATGTGTGAAGGTCACCTTTTGAAAATTCGGGATAAGCTCGTCGAGCTGCTGATGATAAGGCTTCATCTTTTCGTCTCTGACTCTCCATTCTCCGTTTGCTTGCAATACAACCAAGTTGGAATCTCTGACAACTTCTAGCACTTTGACTCCAATCTCCAATGCAGCTTCCATTCCCACAATGCATGCTTCGTACTCAGCTTCGTTGTTCGTGACTTCGAAGTTCAACTTGAATGCGAGAGGGATATGTGACCCCTTAGGTGATACAAGCAGTATGCCAATCCCAAAACCCTTCTGATTTGCAGCTCCATCGAAGTACAACGTCCACGTTTCATTGACTGTTGACATCACATCTTCATCGGGAAATTGAAATTCTGTGTGTTCTGGCCCCTCAATCGAACGATCTGCCAAGAATTCTGCTACGGCTCTTCCTTTCATTGACTTGCGAGTGATGTACTTGATTTCAAACTCTGCCAACAAGAGCAACCAACGTGCTAATTTACCGGTAAGTGCTGGCTTCTTGAATAGATATTTGAGGCGATCCATCCGAGAAATCAGTATCACCGAGTAAGCGAGCATGTAGTGTCTCAACTTCTTTGTGGCCCATACAAGCGCCCAACATGTCTTTTCCAGCGAGGTGTATCGTTCTTCGCATCCCACCATCTTCTTGCTCAAGTAGTAAATTGCCCTTTCAACCCCATCTTCTCCCTCTTGCGCAAGCATGCACCCCATTGATGAGGGCGTGACGGACAAGTATAGGATCAAAGGTTTTCCCGGTGTTGGTGGCATTAGGATCGGAGGGTTCTGGAGGTAAGTTTGCACTGCTTCGAAAGCTTTCTGACACTTGTCATTCCACTCGAACTTCACGTTTTTCTTGAGTAGTCGAAATAATGGTTCACAAGTCAAGGTTAACTTGGCAATAAATCGACTGATAAATTGAATTTTTCCCAAGAAGCACCGGACTTCCTTCTCGGATTGAGGTGGCTCCATCTCAAGAATGGCCTTGATCTTAGAAGGGTTTACCTCAATCCCCCGGGTCGTGATCATGAACCCGAGCATTTTCCCAGCAGTGACTCCGAATGTGCACTTCTGTGGATTAAGACGCATCCTGTATTTCTGAATTCTCTCGAGGAACTTCCTCAACGCTGGGAGATGATCCTTCCGTTCCTTTCCTTTCACTATCATATCATCGACATATACCTCGACCTCTTTGTGAATCATGTCATGCAGCAGTGTCGTAGCACCCCTTTGGTACGTAGGACCGGCATTTTTCAACCCAAACGGCATAACCCGATAACAGTAAGTCCCCCACTCGGTGATGAAAGTAGTCTTTTTTCTGTCTTCCGGAGCCAAGAGAATCTGATTGTACCCCAGAGAAACCATCCATGAAGGATAGTAAAGCATGCCCTGCAGTGTTATCGACAAGTATATCTATATGCGGCAATGGAAAATCATCCTTAGGGCTCGCTTTGTTCAGATCTCTAAAATCGACACACACTCTGATCTTTCCATCCTTTTTAGGGACGGGCACGATGTTTGCAACCCAAGTGGGGTATTCCGTTACTATTAGAAAGCCGGCATCGATTTGTTTTGTGAGTTCTTCTTTTATCTTTAATACCCAATCGGGCCGCATTTTCCTCAGTTTCTGTTTAACGGGTTTTGCATCGGGATAGAAGGGGATCCTGTGCTCGACGATCTCTGGGTCGATTCCGGGCATGTCCGCATGGGACCAAGCAAAAACTTCTTTGAATTCTTTCAATAAATCGGTGAGCTCTTGAAGCTCATTGGGAGACAGCCCGGAACCGACCTGAACCAATCGAGGGTTCTCCTCATCACCCAAGTTTATCGAGATTATTTCTTCTTTTAGAGGCTGAGCATGCCTTTCGTTTTCACGCTCGATGAGGGAACGGATTTCCTTGGGAATGTCCCCATCGAAATCTATTCCTTCATCGTCGGGATCCAAACAATTTATTTCAAAGTCCGGCAAGTAAGCAAAGGCATCATTCATTTCATTGATAGGCTCCTCAGAAGGTGGGAATACAGCGGTGGACTCAAATTCAAAGTAAAAGCTACGGTGGGGAGGGCCAATAGGCACGAACTCCGACTCAGCGCTAGACGTGGAGTCAGTATTAGACTCGGACTCGGACTCGGTGCTAGTGTTGTGAGTGCGTGTTACAAGTGGAATGAAAGTGCAGTTTTCATAAGTGCCTACAACATCCACAATGAGCTTAGAAGGGTCTTCCATTTCTTCTTCTCCTCCCAGCATGAGCACAGCAGCATCCTCTACCATACCCTCCGATTCCTCGCCCCCGAACAGAGATTGGAGACTACCCAAACCAAAGGCTTCGAGCCAATCCAGTGCTTCAGACAATTCCTCCATCTTGGTCACCTCTTCATCATCATCCCAGGTGTCATTGGCAAAGATTTCAAACCCAGGATACTTCACTTTTGTCTCAAGATCCACGAAAGGCTCGGGCTCTCCTTGATACAGTGCTTCCTTCTCCTTCAGCTTCATTCCGACTGCATGAGCCCGGGCGCGGTTGCGCCACCTTTTCACGGGATCACTCTTCTTGAGCTCGTAACCCAGGCCAAAGCGTTCATTGCTCCCAGGGAAATAAGGGAACTCGGAGACTCCTTGCCCATAGAGCCCCAAGCCCATGCCTGGCAGGTAATTCATTCGCTTCATGATTTCCAATGCCGCAGAGCTCACCAAGAAACCATCTTTAGCCCGGATGGTGCAAACCTTTGAGGTCATGACAGCAAACCCCCCCATGGCTATGTCTTTTTCTCCGTGCATGATTTCCAGCAGCGGGGAGTTATCTTTGGAGTGAGGACGGATACCAGAGTCCCCATGAATGATAAGGGTCCCGGAATCCAATCCCAGGATAAGCTTTTGGTGTAGCGTGGATGGTACTCCCATGACATCAGAACGGTGTAGCCATGGCCTCCCCAGCAGGAGGTTGAATGAAGTAGGGATCTCCAGTACACAGAATTCCACAGTGGTCTTGAACTTCCCAATTGCCAGCTCTAAGTTGATCGTTCCCAAGACATCACGCCGTGTGTTATCATAAGTGCGGACACCTAGAGTTGACGGCGCAAAGTCCTTGCTTTTGAGGCCCAGACAGTAAGTAGTGTGGAGAGGACACACATTGATGGCCGAACCGTTGTCTATGAGTATTGCGGGGACCCACTTTCCCAGGCATTTCATGGTCACATGGAGCGGTTTATTATGATCAGTTCCCTCAGGCGTGAGGTCTTTCTTGGTGAAGGACAAGGTGTGTTGGGTAAGGTTTGGGGTTATGAGGGCGATTAGGGCTTCTGGGGCTATGTCGGAAGGGACTTCAAGCTTGGAGAGAGTGTTAACGAGCCTTCGGCGATGTTCGCGGGAAGCCGCCAACACTCCCCACATGGACATGCGGACAGGGGTCTCATGGAGTTGCTGGATGATAAGGTCGTTGCTGGCACTTGGGTTTTGCTGCTGAGAGGCATTGGGGTTTGAGCTGACGAACGGATTAAGATGGATGGATGGGTTAGGTTGATGTGGAGGGTTAGTGGAGCTTGAGGGGTTATTTTGTGGAGCAGGGGTGTTTGGGTTTGCAGAGTTGACAGGGTTTACAGGAATGCCAGGGTTATTCTGTTGTGGTGGTGGTGCCCGGGATGAGCTTCCTTACTGGAGGTTGGCGGGCTGGTATAATCTACCGCTCCTGGTAAGATTACTGATTGTCTTGGGGGCAGGTTCCCACCAAGAACCTTCCCAGAAGTTGGAGAGATCGGTGTCGGCCTTGCGCTTTCCTTTGTCAAGCTTTGTTTTCTCCAGGGTGTCATTGAGAAGTTCCATTTCCAGGGCATTCCATATGTTCTCTTCTTCCAGCGAATTTCAAAAGTTGACGTTGTTGTTGTTGTTGACTTGCAGGGAGCCTTCATCCAACATAGCCTGGTCGATGGTCAGTTCTTCACCATCCACCCATACGTTCACCAATTCAGACTTGCCCCAAAGATCTTCAGGATCTAGCACACAGATGTTGGGTTCATCGGGGATCTCAACTATCGGCTGAGGGAAAAACTCATCAATAATGTACTCTTGCCGAATGAAGGCATGATCCATCACATGGTCAAGGGCGTCGGAGCCTCTGGTGAGATTGACAATGGTTCTGACAGAGAGTCCCGAGAACATGCGGGGGTTCATCAAGTCCATTTCTTCCTCTACTTCCTCCTCTCGAAAGAGGTATGCCAAAGACGTCTCGTCCAAAGGGTCGGAATCGTCAATCCAATGCCACCCATTGGGCTCGGGCTCCCACTCCCATTCATCTTCATCATCGACCGGTTCAGGTTCCATGAATAGAGCAAACAGAGAATACCCATCCAACGGGTCAGCCATCATCTTTTCCCAGTCTTGTCTCCAATCACCATGTTCCAACTCTTCCACCTGGTGAGAGTCGAGCGCCACAGGCCACACTCCAGTGACAAGAGCCCGGTTTTCCACTGCGAAGAAGTCGCTTGCCAGATCTTCCCATCTCCTTTGGAAGTCCCAATCTACAGTCTCGAGTGCACAGATAGCATCCTCAGGCGGTATTTCGACAGTCGGTTTGGGTTGGGTTGTAACGCCTCCATTTTCGGGTATGTTAATTAATCATTTTATTAATTTAACAAATAGAGTCTGGCTCATTATTACATTGTTAATCTCACAAAGGAGTACATTTTATTCGAAAGGGAAGGGAACTAAGGTTCCTAACTACAGCTCCGCCTGCTCTTCCATCCTAGCCAGCTCTTCGGCTCCGAAAGCCTCCACAGTGTACATCTCACCCTGTTCGTCTATAAGGCCTGACACATTATACTAGCGTCGCCACCAATATAGTATGTCAGGGTCACCATAGGCAACACCGTGAGCTTACAAAGCCCAATAGGATAAACCATACCCACTAATCCTTACTTATAACAGATAAGCATATAAACAATTACACATGCTCAATCAATAACATAGTTTAGCAATCACACAGCCGCATTCGCTATCTTTCTAACGTTGGTGTCATGTCTTTTCGTGTTTCTCCTACGCGACTCATCGTAGACCGTGTCACCATTTTCCCACTTCATTAACACTTCCAAATTTCATTTCGAAAATCACAACTTTAACACACGCACACCACACAATGGGCAAGTCCGGCCACATTGAGGTTTTTAAAACATACACAGTCTCACAATGGTTCCGCCACCACGGATTCCCATTGGAACACACCCAACCTCGATTCCGCCGTTCCGGGTTCTCGAGTATCCTCACAATGGTTCCGCCGTCCCGGGTTCCCATTGGCACACATTAGCATTGGCTCCTCTCCACGGATAACCAAGCCACACACCCAACCTCGGTTCTGCCGTTCCGGTCTCCTGAGTATCCTCACAATGGTTCCGCCGTCCCAGGTTCCCATTGGCACGCACACACACACACACATAATGACTCCCAAAATGGTCATTATGTAATTTCAAAAATATTTTACCAAGGCCATGCCTTTAAACACACCCTAGGTGTCATGTTTCTATCTTCTTGGTTTTCATGTCTCGTTCTCATGCATAGACTCCGCGGTAGGACTTTCATAGAAATCTTGAAACTAAACTAGCAAGATCATCCAACTCTATATTATTTATCATGCTCAATTATTCGTAAAGCATAACGTCACATGTACGCCTTTGGAGTGATAATCACTTATGCTTTACTTAACACAACCACAAGTAAGCACATAACAAGTCTAATATCATCTCAATAGTCAAAGTACAATTACTTGAAATTAAGCCACGAACGTTTTCCTTTAAGATTCATTCTTTCTTTTAAGATGTTCAAAACAGCATATGTTTATTGGTTTGCAATGCATATATCAGAATAGTGTAAATGGAGATTCTATGTTTTCACAAGAGGTGTCGATTGTAGACACCTCCCAAACGGGGCATCGCCATACAGATTGATCACGTTGTGTTTAATCGATTGGTTGCTCACTTCATAAACCAAAATCATGGACATTCCCATGGCTAGGAACATCGCCACACGATAACGGTTATCATCAAATAGAGTCGCCACCCAGTTTATTAAAACTGGGAAAATAGATAGAGATTCTGGATACGGGAGCCAAAAGTACAATAAGGGGAAGGTGTTAGGCACCCCTCTTTGCCCAGTCGTGAGACTGGCCCATAATCGTTCAACATAAGACGTATAGATGCTTTGTCTAATTCTAACACATAGTCTGTTTAGTTATTCCTTTAAACAGTAAGCAAAGTGAGCCAGTGCGATAATTGAAGCATGCATTAGAAAGCAGAAAAGCAAACAAAATGTCCCAGGAGATCGATTACTCGGCCGGTGAATGGATGTCACGGCCGAGTAATCACACTGGTTTAATGTACCGACCGATCGAAGCCCCGGTCGGTGTTCTTCCTCACACCAGACAGAAAGATTAATGGATAATCAAAAATGCTACGATTAATCAGAAAAGCAATAAATTAAGACAAACCAGAGGCCATTGGGCCTCACCACCTTGATCCCTCAGTTGCTTGATTGCTTTGGATTGAGTGTGATCGATTGATTGCTTGATCGAGAACCCTAGAGTTAGGGTTTGAACTTCGGGGTTTGATTGCCGGATTGACGGTTGCCTTCGGAAGGTTAGGGCTTTTGGAGTATGGGATTGAGGGAGTATTTGTGCAGAGTTTCGAGGTTTGATTGAGTGTGTAGGTATCTCAATTTCTGTGTGTTAAATTCGGAGCCCAAAGGCCCCTTTATATAGGCATAGGGATGACTCACTCCGGCCAATCAAATCACAAGATGGCAATTGCAATTGCAATGCATCTCTAACTCTACGTCGTGATCTCCGAACGTAGCCGAACGCATCGGAAGGTAGTGTAGTTGGATCAAACCAAAGCGTCGGCGTAAGCGTTCAGTCCGGAAAAGGTCGATCTCGGCGGCCGAGCAAAGGATGTCGCGGCCGTGGAATGGATGTCTCGGCCAAGGATAGATCTCGCGGCCGAGAGATTGATCTCTCGGGGAGATTTTGCTAACAGGTTGCTCGGGTGAGGATTGATGTTGTGGCCGTTAGATCGATGTCACGGCCGTCGGATGGATTCTCCTAGGCTTCGGTATTGTCCGAAAGGCTGTATGGCTTTGAATTGGGTCCTCTAAGTGGTCAAAGTTCTCACCGAAAGTCCTAAGGTCCTCAAAGAAGCAATCAGCAATCATTGTATCCATTTCGTCATCGGGATTGTCCAAAGGTGGGACTTGAAATAATCGTTAGGCCAAATTGGGGTGTCTACAGATGCCCCTCTTTGACTGAACTCAGACGGATCGCGAGACATGTTTGAGTAAGAGTCAAAGCTGTAAAAAGCAACTCAATTTGGTCCAACCACTATTCCAAGGGGTTTTCGAAAAAGGTTTTGTTATGGTCGGGCCGGGAGGCTGCCTACGTATTCCACAAGGGAAATTCAGACCAATCGTAGTTCGGGCAATAAAGAAAAGTAAAAGTTTGGAGGGTTAGAGACAGAAGACGTACCTTAGGGCTTTAAAAGCCGTAGTGTGACGTACCTAGACCGAGCCAGGGTTTTGGCGAAGAGTAGTTGAAGGAGCGCGGGGCTACCTGGGGAGTTTCTTTGCGGAGAGCTTCCTTAGTATTTTGGGGTAGATCAGTACACTGCAGGTGCGTTTGCTTTTCTTGATCATCCTTACTTTGACTGAAAGGAGCTCGGTAGAGTAGCCTATCCTTGCGAATGAGCTGGAAGGAATTGATGTAATGGGGTGGAATCCAAACCATCTGTTGGGATGAGTTGGACACCGGTTTGTTTTTGAGATGTAGGGGAGGCGCAGGGCCAGTAGCTGGAGCACGGAGCTTTGGCGATGAGGGGACCGAGGCACGGAGCCGGTTGTAGTCATGAAGCGAGAGCCTAGAGAGTGATTGATAGGACCGAAGCGCGGAGCTGGTGTTGATCATAAGGCGAGAGCCTGAGGTGATTGATAGGACCTAAGCGCGGAGTTGGTGTTGATCATAAGGCGAGAGCCTGAGGTGATTGATAGGACCGAAGCGCGGAGCTGGTGTTGATCATAAGGCGAGAGCCTTGAGGGGATTAGATTGAGGAGTGGAGCCTGCTGTGGTTTATGAGGCGGAGGCCTGAGGTGAGCTTAGAGCTTGATGGGACCGAAGCGCGGAGCTGGTATTGATCAGGATGAGAGCCTGTGGTGTCAGAGCTTTGAGCTTGACGTGATGAACCGAAGCGCGGAGCTGGTATAAGGCAAGGGCCTAAGGTGAAGGAACTGAGGCATGGAGCCCGAAGTGATTGAGGCGTGGAGCCTGCATGCAGTCTTGAGGCGAGGGCCTGAGTTTGTCGGAGCTTAGAGCTTGACGTGATATGAACCAAAGCGTAGAGCTGGTTGTATTCTGATGGTCTGTGCACGGAGCTTTCTCATCATAAATGTTGACGTGGAGCCAAAGGATCGAGGCGTTGGGCCGATCAAATAAAACCGAGGCATAGAGCCGGTTGATAGCAGGGTTGACCTGTTTCATGAGAGATATGCAGAGTGTACATGTGTGATGATGGTTGTTAGATGTGAACAGATATGATGCAGACTCGATGTGAAAATGTTGATGCAAATGTGCACGGGCCCGTGCGTGTGTGTTTGTTTTAAGCTTAGAGCTTCTATCAAGTTCCGGACTTGAGCATTCGGAGCGTAGAGCTCGAGCATTCGGATGGCAGAATCCGAACATTCAAAGTACAGGCTTTGAGCGTCCAGTACGCAGTGGTTGGGCATCCAAGCGTAGAGCTTGAGCATTCAAGTGTATAACTTGAGCATCCAGTACACAGTGGTTGGGCATCCAAGCGTAGAGCTTGAGCATTCAAAAATGTTAGATTTTTGAGCATCCAGGCGTAGAGCCTGAGAATAGATGTCTTGATTGTTGGGGTGGCTTAGAGCCTGTTGCTTGTTTACGGCTTCGTTGAGATAGCGGGCTTGGAGCCGCTGAGTTGTGTAGAGATGATGGGCACAGGGCCGCTGAATTGATACGGGCGTAGAGCCGCTATGATAAAGGGCTTCGAGCCGCTGGGATGGTAGGCATAGGCTTTGAGCCTGTGGAAGTAATGGGCTTCGAGCCGCTGAGTCGTGATAGCGAGCGTAGAGCTGCTGAGATAGTAATTATAGGCTTCGAGCCTGTTGAGATAATGAGTGTAGAGCCGTTGAGTTGAAGGCGTAGAGCCGCTGAGTGAGTTGATATGGGCGTAGAGCCTGCCAATAATGGGCTTGGAGCCGCTGAAGTTTTAAGCTCAGGGCTGCTGAGTGTCTTGTTTTGCTAGCCAGTAGTTTGTGGAGAGAGATTTTCGATGCTTGGGCATGCCCCCAAGGCTGGTTTTGATCATGTTGCATTGGCTTGGGGATGCCCCCAAGGCTACTTGGTTGGTTGAGAACTCAGAATTCTGTAGTGGCTTGAATTGGTGCACTGAGCATGATCTGATGTTGCTGAGGGAATTTGATTAAGGGGCCAGGAGATCGATCTCTCGGCCGAAGAATTGATGTCTCGGCCGAGGAATTGATGTCTCGGCCGTGAGAACGCCAAAAGTCAGGAAATCGATTTAAGTTTAGTTAAATCGATCTCACGGGTCATTCTTCCCCTACTATCCCTCATCCTCTTCTCCTGTTTAAACGATCGTTGCCGCCGCCTCCTCTCTCTCCTTGTCGTTTCCCGCCACCGATCCTCCGACCACCACGGTCTTGGCCGCCATGGCTTCGACACCACCTCCTCCTTCACCATCCGATGTTCCCGCCGTGTCCAGAGACACGTGCAAAGCTCCGGCCGTCGAGGCTGAGATTCTTGGCGGGGTTTCAAGTTCCCGCGTCTTGCGTTCGAGTCGGCGCAGGGCCACTGCTGGGGGGAGTTCCTCGCAACCCATTCCTCCCGGAGTCGAACCCGAGGTCTCTACTGATGTGAGTGGTGATATTCTTCCCCCTTTTGACATTGCCACTTACGCTCCTCAGGTTCACTTGGTCGGGCGTGGTGGTTCTTTGCGATACCATCCTCCCCTCAGTGATATCCCACCTGAGGTCTTGCGCAGGGAGCCAGAGCAGCACTTTGGTTTTACCAACAGGGAGGTAGATTTTTATCCTGTCAAATGATTTTCGCATGTGAGATTTTGCAGAATGATAGTTTGATATTTTGATAGGGAGTTTGAGTTCTAGAAGTTGCCCCCTGTATAGGCGATATCTTGTGTATTTGATTCCTTCTTCGTATTTTGTCAGGCAAACGAGAGGCTGCGCGTGTGGGGAAGCTGCCCCCAAGTGTTTGAGTGGTATGGGAGGCTTCCTCAGGAAGCCAAGGATGCGGTTGCTTTGGCTGGCTTCGAGCCCTTGATTCTTGGTTTCCATCTTCTGAAGGCGGAGTTGGGATTGACCACATCCTTGGTCGAGCGGTGGTGGGATACCACCAACACTTTCCATCTTCCAGAGGCTGGGGAGATGACGATCACTCCGGGCGATTTTGCTTTGCTCACAGGCCAAAGGGTTGGCGGCGATCCTCTTCCAATTGATCCGCGGATCCATGAGCGGAAGGGTGCCCTTGGATACCTCTTGGGGAAGGTTCCCATTGTATCGGAGAGTGGCCATATCACATATACCTGGCTTCGGGAAGAGTTTGATCAAGTTGATATCTTGACGGAGATTCCCCTTTCTCAACTGGTACGAGCTTTCCTGCTTTATCTCCTTGGGCAAACTTTGTTTTGCAACAAGGAGAATTCGGTACATGTCCAGTTCTTGGCTGCTTTGGTGCATTTAGAGACCATAGCAGAGTTTGATTGGGGAACTCCTGCCCTAGCCACGTTGTACGGACACCTCAGTGCTTGTTCCCGGGGAGTTAGTTTGTCGCTTGGCGGACACCATCGTATTCTCGAGGTATTCATTTTGATTTCTGCATTATTCCCTTATTGCTTCTATCTTCATTATTCATGTTCTCCGTCTTTGCTTGCAGCTTTGGGCTTTTGAGCACTTGTTGCAGTTTCCTCCCCCGACTAGGCACAGAGAGCCTAGGTTCGTTCCGCGGGCGGCCCGTTGGTTGAAGGGAGTTCGGAAGTCACGGTCGCCTGCCATGGACCTGCTGGCTTGGAGGCGAGTTTTGGATCGTCTGACGGTGGATCAGGTATGACACCTTCTTTATCCTCTGATTTTCGTGCTATTTCCTCATTCTGTCATTTTGATGCCATTTCCCTTGTTATAGGTGCGTTTTGACCCATGGGGCCTGCTACTTGATGATGCTCCTCTGGAGTTGACCTCAGCTCGGGCGTTGGACAGCCAGCACTTCCTTCTGGAGGGGCCATTTTCGAGAGCCTGGTATCTTGGAGAGAGGGTAGCGAGCCAGTACTTTCCACGTTCCGAGGCGTTGCAGCTTGTCCCTCTCCCTCCTCCTGTTGGCATGAGATCGACCCATCTTTTGACCGGGGAGGGCTTGCTACTTGCTCTTGAGAGACAGCCAGCCCTGAGTTTTCTCGTAGTAGGAAACTACTCAGCCTTTCGTTTGGCCTCCTTGACTCTTCCTACCACTACTGCTGCTGCTGCTCCTCCTGTTTGGCCACGGGCCCCCAGTTTCATTTCTTTCCATAATGCAAGCGGAGAAGAAGAGCGTTTGCCACTGACACCGTGTACTACACAGTTCTACGTGCTTCCTACTGGAATTCAGCAGGTAATATTTGTGGATTCTGCTCTAGTTTCCTTCAGCATTCCTTGCTTACTTGATTATATATGCAATTGTTTCCTCTACAGGTGCCTGCTGGGGTGTTCCAGGAATGGTTGCGTGCTTTCCAGAGTGCCGAGGCTTTGGCTCGGCGGTAGCGTAGCCGAATAGCTACGGTATGCATCCTTTGATCCCTTCTTTTTTCATCCTATGTTTCATGTGAAACTAAATGCCTATATCCCGTGTCTCTGCAGCTTGAAACAGAGCGAGTACCGACAGTGTCGGTCACCCAGAGTGCTGGAGTCAGTGAGGGTGGGAGTACTGGAGCTGGTGATGGAGATACCGCGGCTGGTGAGGGACAGAGGATCAGTGTCTCAGTTCCTGAGCGTTTTCGTCCTGCGCCCAAGAGGGGTCGTGGGCAGTAGCTAGCCTCTCCTTTCTTGTACCTGTATTTGTTAGTTCTAAAAACAGATAATTTGACATTTTGTATTTTTGTTTGTATTTGAAGCATCCTCAGCATGTATGAGAGATTAGATATTCATGCAATAACTTTCAAAGTTTTGTGAATGCCGGGATTTAAACTTGGGCCGAGGGATGGATCACTCGGCCGAGGGTTCCATTCTTCGGCCGCTACTTCCATTTCCTAAAGAAGTTAGGTTTTTTGCTATTAGCCAGGCGGCGTTTTTCCCTTCTTACACTCGCATTTGATTCAAGCTCTTTTATTTGCTTTTGTTATTCCTGCAATCTTTTTGCCATGTTTTGGGATTGTTAGAATGCTTGGTCCCTTATGTCGACGACTTTTGAGTCAGAGAGGACGAACAATGATTCTTACGTGTCTATGTTTTTGCCAACTCCCTGGAAAATGACTAACTCATCTTTTGCGAGCTCAATACGCAGGGTTAGCTATGCCTATCATTGAGTACAAACATTCTGGTATCATCTCTCTTCTCTCCAAATGTTTGGGCCGCATCTCGACGCGAGATTGCCTACGTATCCCAATCAGGGAATCAGGCCTTTCACGTAGTTCCAAGATTACCACCTTTGGGGGTTGGGTGTTCACTCTTAGTTTTTCTTTCTCTCACGCTCTAGATTTTGCCTAGGTTACCTGATAGAGGTTGAGTCCCTAGCGAGCTTTCCTTTGAATGCCTTAACTTTTGCCTAGGCTGCGTTTTCGCTTTTTCTTTGTCCTAGCAGGCTTTGCTCTTACTTTTGCTTGGGCGCATATTTTACCCAACGAGCATTTTTCTCTCAAGAAGGTTTTGGCGTTTTGGAGAGGAATCTGATGGAGATGTTTTTCATGAATCTCCTGTTGCGTTTGTACTTTCACAATGGGCAAGCTAACCCTAAGTGTTCTCACGGAGATAGCGTCTTCTTCCTGAGTTTTGATAAAAACTTAGTTTCTAAGTAATTAGGGTTCGTCCCCTCTTTCCTTTTGGTCGGTGACATAAAGAATTAGATTCTTGAAATCCTTTTATCTTTGGCAGAGAGATTGTAGTGTATAACAATCACATTTTAAAGATGGAATCATTTGTCAAGCATAGAAGTGATAAAAATGGGGATTTATTCAACCGTAGATAATGCCCCAAACAGGGGCCCAAAACATGTCCTAACTTGTCTTTAGGAAATGAAAGCAATGTTTTTGTTATGCGATTTACTGTGATGTTTCAGGAGTGGCTCCTTTTCCCTTTGCAGTTTTATACTCTTCTTCACCCTCTTTGCCAAACAGAATCTTTAGGTCAAATTCAGCTAGCACTTCAATCCAGTCTTCAGGAGTAGGGGATGAATTAGTTGGCTCTTCTTCCAAATCACTGTCAGTCCATTCCTGATCAAAGAAGATTTGCATTCCAGGGTACTGTTGCTTGGTAACTTCGTCTTCCCATGTCTCTGCGAAGCCACATAATGGAAAGTCTTCTCCTTCTCTCACAAACCAGCCATTGAGCATTTTTTGGGATCACGAGTTTCTCTTCTTTGACCCTGCTTCCTCTTGCCTTAGCCTTTTCCATGTTTTTCCTCCTTTTTACCTCGGCTTCTGTCGGGGTGTAGCCAAGACCAAAGGCGTATTGATTATGCGGAGGATCAATCATTTGCGAGATGCCTTGCGATCTTTTGCCTAAACCCAACCCAGGGAGGTATTTTTGCTTCTTCATCATCCATATGGCGGGGGCACTTACATAGAAGTTTCTCTCAGCCATTAAGGCTTGCACAGCAGTTGCTTCCTCAAGACTGAATCCAGTAAGGAAGGTTTCCTCGGTTTCTACCTCTTGGACAGGCGTATCAGAATGAGCCTGGATTGATGAATCCCCCAGAATGGTTATAACCCTTCCATCTGCCGCGAATTTGACTTTTTGATGCAAAGTGGAAGGTACTGCCCCAGCGTCATGTAGCCAAGGCCTCCCTAATAAAAGATTGAAGGTGGCCGGTATATCCATCACATGGAACTCCACATCCCTTTTGATCTTCTCCACTTCTACTGGCAGTGTGACACACCCAACCACTCTTCTTTTTGAATTGTCATACCCCCTTACTCCTTGGCTTGAAGGGCGCACGTCGGTGGCGTTTACCCCTAGCTTGTCGAGGGTTCTTTGAGGACATACGTTTAAAGCAGACCCATTATCTACCAAGACCAGCAGGATCCATTTAGTGAGACATTTAAGTGAAATGTAGAGAGGTTTATTGTGTGCAGGCCCTTCAGGTGGTAGATCCTTGTCAGTGAAAGCTATCATTGGTTTTGGAGCCTTTGACGCCATTATGAAGCCCACGAGTTCTTCGGGGGTGATGTCGATGGGAACTTTGGCTTTCCCCAAGGTTTTGAAAAAGGAGTTACGATGCTCGTTGGAGGACATAAGCAATCCCCAAATAGAGATATTAGCTTGGATTTTCTTTAGTTGTCTTAGCACCCTGTCTTCCTCAGGTTCGGCCCTTTGGCTTTCTTCTCCTTCCTCTTCTTCCATTACTCGCGTTGAGGTTGAACTTTCCCCACTTAGTTTAGGAGGTTTATACACCCTTCCGCTTCGGGTGAGGTGACCCACTTCTTCTTCTTGGGTACTCCAAGGATCAGGAGGCTCAATCCTTCCAACTTTCCAATCATTTGGCAGGGCTTGACGCATGTCCAACCACCAATCCCCATCATCAATAGCATAGATGTGGGGTTCTCCCCCTGTTGCAAAGCATTCCTCGTTCTTGGAGGGGATTAGGGATGGTTTGGCTTGGGTATTTGGAATAATGTGTAGGGCAGGATTATATGTGGGGCTATTGGATAGGCTTATGAGATTGATATTTTGAGGCAGTGATTCGTTGTTGTGAGCGGGAAGTGGATTGGTTTGTACATTAGGCTTAGGAGGTTTTATGGCTTGACTATCAATGAGATCCTGGATGTCATGACGAAGACGCATGCAGCGGTCTGTCTCATGTCCAGGGTGTTGATGGTAAGCACATTGCTTATTGGCATCATAGCTTGGGCCATAAGGTGGCTGAGGAGGTGGATTATTCAAAAGCCTGAGGTGCCCTTGACGGCTTAGGATGGCTAAGGCTTGGGATGGAGTCATATAGAGTGGGTCAAAATTGCGGCGAGGGCGATTCGTGTTTCTAGATGAGCTAGCTTGAAAAGGGTCTTGTGGTAAGACTGAGTTAAGGGTGTTGATGGAGGCAGGGGATGCACGGGTTGGAAAGGTTTTTCTGGATGGAGGAGTGGCCTCTTCTTTCCCAATGAGTCCTAACTTGATTCCATCTTCGATTTGCAACCCAGTGGCATGTAGGCGTTTGAAATCAGTGATAGCTTGAGTGTAAATATGAGTGAGGTATTTAGGCTGTAAGTTTTTGACAACTATCCTCACTTGATCTTCCTCGGTAGGGCGGCTTTTCATCTTGGCAGCCTTCTCTCTCCATCTTGCCACAAAGGTAGCAAAGTCCTCATTGGATTCTTGTTTAGTCATCTCCAAATCTCGGGTAGTTAGCTCAATTTGGACATTGTACGCATACTACTTGACAAAAGCGTTAGCAATTTCAGGCCAAGTTTGATAGTGCACAAATTCCAAAGTGAGAAACCAATCGAGGGCGCTTCCAGTGAGAGTTCTTTGAAACAATTGAGCGATGAGCTCGTCGGTCAAGCCCATAGGCTTCAGAGTGTTGATGACATGGCGGACATGGCTGGTAGGGTTACCAGTCCCATTGAATTTCTCGATGTTTGGCATTTTGAACCGTTCAGGCAGTTGAGATTCTGGAAAGAGGCAGAGTCCTTCGAAATCTAGAATTTGGTCTCCTTGTGAGCGAGCCAAAGCGTGCTTGATCTCCTTGACCTGTTTGGCCAATTCAGGGTTTTCTATAATTTCATGAGGATTTTCTGCTTCCTCCTCGTTTTTCTTGTCTTCAGCATCTCTTGCTGCTTTCTCAGCTTGTAAATAGGCAATTTGGGCTCGGAGCTCGGTGATGGTAGCATCATTGTCTACCATTTTTGGGGTGTAGGTAGGGAGGTTGCTTGGTGAAGCTTGGAATTGGGTAGATAATTGGTTTTGTCGAGGAGACGACCGCGAAGTCCCTGCAACTGATTGGGACCGTTGCGGTGAGGGTGTCTTGGTGGACGAAGGCGACCGATGAGATGACTGTAAAGACCTCTGTTTGGCGTGACTTCGGGTATTGTAAGAGTATAAAACTGGCTGAGGTTGCTTCTTTAACCTACCTATTGTGCCTGCTTGAAAAATAGAATACCTGGAAGTTAGTATTCGGCCTGTGTAGGGTTAGGATTTGGGTTGAAAATCCCAACCCTTCTGCACAGAAAGAGTTAATTACAACAACAGATAGTGTGAGGAAGAACTTTTGCAAGTAGAATGCAAGTAGGTTCCTAGCCTGTAGGTTCCTGTCTTAGTTTGATAAGTTCTATGGCTTTCTAAAGCATGCAAGGTTTAGGTAGTTTCAGGGTGCTCCGTTGTCAAAGGGCACCAGTCCTCTCGTCAGCCCATCATAGGCGGCGATGGGTGATTTCCTTTTTGATATACCACTAGGTACGAGTGACTGTGGAGTTTGCTGGAACCCCCAACATAGCCCGTGTCATGCCGGGATATCAGGTGAACTCAACGGGTTGCCCGCTCGATGCATATGATAAATGAGTTAGACAAGGCATGTATTAGTCTTATGTTGAACTTTTTGGTTATGGCTCTCACATCCCCAGCAGAGTCGCCAAAAACTGTAGACACCTCCCAAACGGGGCATCGCCATACAGATTGATCACGTTGGTGTTTAATCGATTGGTTGCTCACTTCATAAACCAAAATCAAGGACATTCCCATGGCTAGGAACATCGCCACACGATAACGGTTATCATCAAATAGAGTCGCCACCCAGTTTATTAAAACTGGGAAAATAGACAGAGATTCTGGATACGGGAGCCAAAAGTACAATAAGGGGAAGGTGTTAGGCACCCCTCTTTGCCCAGTCGTGAGACTGGCCCATAATCGTTCAACATAAGACGTATAGATGCTTTGTCTAATTCTAACACATAGTCTGTTTAGTTATTCCTTTAAACAGTAAGCAAAGTGAGCCAGTGCGATAATTGAAGCATGCATTAGAAAGCAGAAAAGCAAACAAAATGTCCCAGGAGATCGATTACTCGGCCGGTGAATGGATGTCACGGCCGAGTAATCACACTGGTTTAATGTACCGGCCGAGGGATCGAATCCCGGTCGGTGTTCTTCCTCACACCAGACAGAAAGATTAATGGATAATCAAAAATGCTACGATTAATCAGAAAAGCAATAAATTAAGACAAACCAGAGGCCGTTGGGCCTCACCACCTTGATCCCTCAGTTGCTTGATTGCTTTGGATTGAGTGTGATCGATTGATTGCTTGATCGAGAACCCTAGAGTTAGGGTTTGAACTTCGGGGTTTGATTGCCGGATTGACGGTTGCCTTCGGAAGGTTAGGGCTTTTGGAGTATGGGATTGAGGGAGTATTTGTGCAGAGTTTCGAGGTTTGAGAGAATGTGTAGGTATCTCAATTTCTGTGTGTTAAATTCGGAGCCCAAAGGCCCCTTTATATAGGCATAGGGATGACTCACTCCGGCCAATCAAATCACAAGATGGCAATTGCAATTGCAATGCATCTCTAACTCTACGTCGTGATCTCCGAACGTAGCCCGAACGCATCGGAAAGGTAGTGTAGTTGGATCAAACCAAACGTCTGACAGAACGTTCCAGAGTCTGGAAAAAGGTCGATCTGGCGGCCGAGCAAAGGATGTCGCGGCCGTGGAATGGATGTCTCGGCCGAAGGATAGATCTCGCGGCCGAGAGATTGATCTCTCAGGGAGATTTTGCTGGCAACAGGTTGCTCGGGTGAGGGATTGATGTTGTGGCCGTTAGATCGATGTCACGGCCGTCAGATGGATTCTCCTAGGCTTCTGTATTTCTGTCTGAAAGGCTGTATGGCTTTGAATTGGGTCCTCTAAGTGGTCAAAGTTCTCACCGAAAGTCCTAAGGTCCTCAAAGAAGCAATCAGCAATCATTGTATCCATTTCATCATCGGGATTGTCCCAAGGTGGGACTTGAAATAATCGTTAGGCCAAATTGGGGTGTCTACATCGATTAGAAAATCTATGTGATCATGCCATTAACTTTACTTTATTCAATTCGAGTTATGCATACGATATGCTACACTTAGAGTAAAATCTATCGTCATATTCTTAGGAATAATAGATATGGAAATCTACGTGATCATACAATCATCTATACTTAGGAAAAGTGAATAGAGATTTATCTACATAAATACATGAATATCTATACTTAAGATTCGAGTGTATGGAATAGTCTACCGTACTTCTTGGCGGTAGAGATGACTACGGAAAGTACGTCGACGGTTGGACGGAGTAACGTCTAGGAATGGCTTCCGTTAGCTTCGAAAGAGAATGGTTTCTCTCGAAACTAAATCGTGACCTACGCTACTTGACTTTTTGGATCGAAAGGGTGGTCGAGCGGTGGTTTAGTGGCGGCTTAGGATGAGTTCCTCAAGAACAAGGAAGAACACTCAAGAACAAGCTCAAGAACAAGCAAGAATACAAAGCTTTCTAGAGAGAAGTTGGAGCAAAGAAAGGTGTGAGTTCAAATGGGAGAAATGGTTGCTATTTATAGGCAAAACTTTGGCTCCCTCTCCTCCAACATGGCCGGCCCTCTCTCTCTCTCCAAATCCCAAAGATTTCTTCCATGTCTTGTCATATCCTAGGCTATGAAAGGCTACCAAGATCTTCCCCTTTCTTAATTTCCATTTTAGGACAAAATCTAAGTTATTCAATGGGGTTTTTGTCTTGTCTAGTACCTTAAAGAGTAAGAATACTAGATTTGCTTGTCCTAGTTTAGACATGTGCAAGAAAAACCCTAGATTTTGGTGGTACAAGATGATGTAGGAAGATTGGTCAAGGTTTGTGCTAGATTTGGATGGTACACTAGCAAACACATCACTCTCCCTCTCTCCTCTCATCCGGCCTTCTCTCTCTCTCTCCTTCCATCTCTCTCTTGGCCTCTCTCTCATTCTCTCTCTTGGTACAAAGTACACACATATATATATAGTTATAAGGACAAAGATTTAGAAAGAGTATAGATTTGATTTGTAAGTTGTAAGAGATTTTGTAAGGCAAATCTAGTACCCTAAATCTATCTCACATCATCCTATCTTCTTCTTTCATTTAGCACATGTACTTATGTCTAGATATATCTAGGATTTGATAGAAGAAAGAACAAGGAAGTACTTCCATATCTTGCTCTCTCTCTCTCTCTCTCTCTCTCTCCCTCCTATCTCTCTCTCTCTCTCGGCCTCCTCTCTCTCTCTCCCTCTCTCGGCTGTCCTCTCTCTCTCTCTCTCTCTCTCTCTCTCTCTCTCTCCTTCTCTTGTACTAATATATACATATATTGGTGAAAGAACACAAGTACTTTGGTACCTTGATGATTTTCCTAGATTTCTAGGTCAAGATATCCTAATAAACTAATTCAATTGGCACATGTTTGTTCATTAAATATAACCTAGAGTTCTAGAGTGACATATGCCTATTTATTACTTAAATGAATTAGACACATGTTGGTTGATAAACTAATAAGACTTAGGTACTTGGCTAGGCTAGGAAGATTGATCAAGAGTACAACAAATCTTGGCTTTGTCTCTCCTATCTCTCCCTCTCTCTCGGCTATCTCTCTCTCTCCTCTCTCGGCAATCTCTCTCTCTCTCTCTCTCCCGAATTCTCTCTCTCTCTCTCTCTCTCTCTCTCTCTCTCTCTCCCTCTCTCTCCCTTGTACTACATATTACTATTAATATAGATACATATCATCAATTAGATTTTGGAAGTACAAGGTTATTAATAAACTAAAGGGTTTTTGAAAGAATAAGATTTTCCTATTTTAATAATGAATTGAACACATGTTTTCTACTTCTATATTATATTGGGGTGGTTGTATTGGTACCCTATTATAATATTCATATAAGTACTAGAGAGTCTGGGTGGATATCTAGTCAAAATTTTATAATATAAAGCTCCGATTTGACACATGTCTCCTTATAATACAATATTTGTACTCAGAAAATCCTAGGACCCAATATTATATTAGATACTCTTCCAATTCTTTAATGGGAGAATCCCATGGGATTCTAGTCATTGAATTAACTATAATATAATAGTACTAGTCCTATTATCCAATGGATAATAATTCTACTAACAACTATGGACCAATGGACAAAGGTCAACGGTTGACTTTTGGTCAAAGGGTTCAAAAAGGTCAAAAGGTTCAAATGATTCGAAGAAGGTCGACGATTAAATTAGATTATCTCCAAGGATTTGGTTAGAAGCTAACTAGGTTCGCTAAGTAGGATTTCTAGTCGAAAAGATAACCTAGGCTTACGCTTGACAATTAGGAGAAAGGTCTAACTCACTTGTTTTTTTTAGAAAATGATCCTATTGACGAATCTAATCATGACGGATTACTAAGAATAACTCAAGTTGAATAATCGTTTAAGAAGAATTAAAGACCTTTCGAATTAACAACGAAATTTTTATTTAGTAAAAATCGGAGTTGTTACAACCTATCCCCCTTAAACAATTTCGTCCTCGAAATTAGGTGCATGCTCGGATTCGAATAGGTGGGGATAATTCGCTCTCATGGTTTCTTCTCTTTCCCATGTGGTCTCTCCAGCTCCTTGGTGCTTCCACAGGACTCGTACCAGTTTGATTGTCTTGTTCCGGATAATCTTCTCGCTGCGGTCTTGAAGCTCTATTGGTTCCTCTTCGTATGTTGCGTCTCCTTCCATGGCGATGTCTTCCCAATTGAGAACACGAGTGGGCAGGGCGAGATATTTACGGAGCATGGATACGTGGAACACGTCATGTACTCTATCTAGTTGGGGTGGCAGGGCTAAGCGATACGCAACTTTCCCGATCTTTTCCACGATGTCAAAGGGTCCTATGTATCGTGGGGATAATGTAGACACCCCAATTTGGCCTAACGATTATTTCAAGTCCCACCTTGGGACAATCCCGATGATGAAATGGATACAATGATTGCTGATTGCTTCCTTGAGGACCTTAGGACTTTCGGTAAGGACTTTGAGCCACTTAGAGGACCCAATTCAAAGCCATACAGCCTTTCAGACAGAAATACAGAAGCCTAGGAGAATCCATCTGTCGGCCGTGACATCGATCCCACGGCCCCAACATCATTTCCTCACCCGAGCAACCTGTTGCTAGCAAAATCTCCCTGAGAGATCAATCCCTCGGCCGCAAGATCAATCCTTCGGCCGAGACATCCATTCCTCGGCCGTGATATCCTTTCCTCGGCCGTCAGATCGACCTTTTTCCAGACTCTCGATTACACTACCTTCCCGATGCGTTCGGGCTACGTTAGAGGATTGCCATGGAGAGTTAGAATCACACTCTAACTCTAATTTTTATCGTGCATTGCGATTGGCCGGAGTGAGTCATCCCTATGCCTGTATAAAGGAGCCTTTGGGCTCCGAAATTGATATACCTTCACACTCTTTCAAGCCTCAAAACTCTGCACAAATACTCTCTCAATCCCATACTTCAAAAGCCCTAACCTCCCGAAGGCAGCCGTCAATCCGGCGATCAAACCCCGAACACTACAACACGAAAGGCTTGTAGCGAGGATTTAGTTTCCTTGCAAAACAGCTGATTTCCTCGCAAAATGTATTTGCGAGGAAAAAAAATTCCTCGCTTATTCTAACACAATTAGCGAGGAATTTTTTCCTCGCTATAGTTTTTCCTCACCAGACTATTGCAATGTTTACAAAATAGGCGAGGAAATTTTTCCTCGCTAATTATAGTTTAGGCGAGGAAATTTTTCCTCGCTAAAACTCTTAAAACTAAAAACAAGATAATTCTCCAGCTCCTTTGCCCTTTGCTTCCGCGCGAATTCGAACCGTGGCCTCCTGTATGGAGGCATTCACTCCATCCATCACACCAACTTCCTTTCCAGTTCTAACCTTTGCCTTTTTTATATATAAACCTTTTGTACATCTTTTCATCTCTCTAAATTTGTTTCTTTAAACCTTTCTCTCTAATTTTTGTCCCTTCGCAGTGTTTATTTAAACTTGTTTTTTAAATCTTTAATATTATTCGCTTTTATTGAATTTTTTTATAATTTAATGTTTTGTTATATATCTTTAATAAATCGTTATACCTTTCTAAATTTGTTTATTTTATACTTAGTTTTAATTCTCTCTAAGTTTAGTAACCTTTTGTAGTGCCTAAATTAGTTTGAGCACTTTAAATTTCTGCAAATACGATATTTTTTTTTGGTGGGTTAATCTGTTCTTACTGTGTATATGCGTCCATAACAATTTTAACTCAACTACAATATTACAATAGTAATAATTTGTTATGTTTCTTTTTAAATGGGGTTAACCTTACATATTTTGAAAATAGATTAGTGTCGATCTAACTTTGAGATATTTTGAAAATACATTTCGCAATTATTAAGTACTTTTATCTTTTGTTTAGCTTTTTATTAAATTTTTATGTATGAATTAATAATCAGTTATCTCTATGAAAAGCAATCCATATATCTCATTCTTTTTCTGAAAAGCATATCATTCATCCACAAACTTATAATCTCTATGTCCAGTCCTTTTTTTGGGTTTATAATAGTCAAAAGAACAATACGATAGAATTGATGAATGCACTCTGTTACCTAGAGTGTTCTATTCCTTGGGTATTTATATACAAATACGGTTACAAGTGATAAGCTTTACAAAAGATAAACATACAAGTGATAAGCTTTACAAAAGATATTGCAAATGATAAAATAAGATAACCACTGAAATGGCTAACATTATCAGTACTTCTTTTCTTGATCAACTGATTTGCACTGATTGGTTGACATCCCCCGCAAGCTGATGGTCGAGGCATGACCTTCAGATTGAAACGCAGTGTCCGAAAGCGGGAAGACGCAAGTCCTTTTGTAAAAATATCGGCAATTTGATCATTGGTGCTAATATATTGGACAGTTAAATCACCCCGAGCGACTTTGTCAATAATGTTTGTATTCAAACAATAAATTTTAGTACAATTTGAACATACTGACATTGTTAACAATTAATTTCAGATGGGGAAAAGTGAATTCATATAATTCGTAAGAAAGATATTTTTTATTTCATCAATTCAATGCGATTGGCGAGGAAACAATTTTTTTCCGTTTATCACATTTTTATTTTAATAAATTTGCTAATGATATTGAACTATGTAGTTGATTATCCCTTACCATCGTGATATTAAAAATACATGAACATAATTAATAATGACTTACATATAAAAAATTTAATGAGTCCTAAAAAAGGTGACAAAATATTTCCTCGCAAAAGGGTTACATTTAGCGAGGAAAACAGATTTCCTCGCAAAAGGGTTACATTTGGCGAGGAAATAATAATTTCCTCGCTAAATGTAACCCTTTTGCGAGGAAATTTAATTTCCTCGCTAAATGTAACTTTTTAGCGACGAAATTGAATTTCCTCGTAAATTGTGTACTTTTAGCGACGAAATCTATTTTCCTCGCCATATTTCCTCGCAATAGGCCTTCCGTGTTGTAGTGGAAGTTCAAACCCTAACCCTAGGGTTTTCGATCAAGCAATCAATCAATCACGCCCAATCCAAAGCAATCAAGCAACTGAGGGATCAAGGTGGTGAGGCCCAACGGCCTCTGGTTTGTCTTATTTACTGTGTTTTTGACTAACCGTAGCATTTTGTCTTTCCGTTAATCTTTCTGTCTGGTGTGAGGAAGAACACCGACCGGGGCTTCGATCCCTCGGCCGGTACATTAAACCAGTGTGATTACTCGGCCGTGACATCCATTCACCGGCCGAGTAATCGATCTCCTGGGACAGTTTGTTTGCTTCTCTGCTTTTTAATGCATGCTTACTTATCGCACTGGCTCACCTTGCTTACTCTTTAAAGGAATAAATAAACAGACTATATGTTGGAATTAAACAAAGCCTCTATACGTCTTATATTGAATGATTATGGGCCAGTCTCACGACTGGGCAAAGAGGGGTGCCTAACACCTTCCCCTTATTGTACTTTTGGCTCCCGTATCCAGAATCTCTATCTATTTTCCCAGTTTTAATAAACTGGGTGGCGACTCTGTTTTGATGATAACCGCTATCATGTGGCGATGTTCCTAGCCATGGGAATGTCCATGATTTTGGTTTATGAAACAAGCAACCAATCGAGCAAACAAATGTGATCAATCTGTATGGCGATGCCCCGTTTGGGAGGTGTCTACAGTTTTTGGCGACTCTGCTGGGGATATGATAGCCATAACCAAAAAGTTCAACATAAGACTAATACATGCCTTGTCTAATTCATTTATCATATGCATCGAGCGGGCAACCCGTTGAGTTCACTTGATATCCCGGCATGACACGGGCTATGTTGGGGGTTCCAGCAAACTCCACAGTCACTCGTACCTAGTGATATATCAAAAAGGGAATAACCCAATCACCGCCTATGATGGGCTGGAGAGAGGATTGGTGCCCTTTGAAAACGGAGCACCCTGAGACTACCAAAACCTTGCATGTTTTAGAAAGCCATAGAACTTATCAAACTAAGACAGGAACCTACAGGTTAGGAACCTATTTGCATTTTACTTCCAAGTTCTTCCTCACACCTGTTGTATATGTGTATGTTGTAAAGTTTCTCTTTTGCAGGTTAAACCTTAGGAATCTCTCTAAGTCAAATAAACAGTAGGTAAGATTAATCAATCTAACTAAAGCAAAAACCTTTTCAGGAAAAATGACTGCATCACTGTTCATGTCTGATTCGCACTTTCAAGTTGTCACCAAGCTGTCTGGACCGCTCCACTTTGCTGTTGAAGACTTCAACCCCTCCGAATACATCACTCCAGTAAATCAACCAAAGCCCATGGTGGCTATCATTGAAGACAACCATGTCATGTTCGCTAGAACGGTTTATGAGGAAGAAGTAGAAGACCTGATCGAAGAAGAAAGGCTTCGCAGGGTTCCAATCTATTTTTATGACCCCTATGCACCTACCGACGACTATTGGCCAATAGACGAGGTCAACAATCTCGAAACTGAAGAGGCAAAGGAAGAAGAATCTGTCGACAATGACCCACTAGATGAAATATCACTAAACCTACTCTTTGATGAGGGGGTCACCAACAATGAAATAAGGGTGATCCACCCCATCACAGATAGCTTTGGTAATTGGTGGGGCTTTGTTGGCACACGACTAGTCGACAACAGCGACGAAGCAGAGATTGAAGCTCAATTGGAAGAAATAACAGCGATAGCAAATCAAATGGCCCTCCAAGACTTGTAGGGTGACAATGATGAAAGTGCGAATCAAGGTGACAGTGAAGTGCTGGTGATCGACCTAGGTGATGAAAAAGACTGCTCTGAGCTGATTGTGGATGCTGAAAAAGGGGCTTACCCTAACTGGACCATGGAACACACTCTGAAATACAAAATGAAAAGCGCTAATTCTGATCTTAGTTCTGATTCCGATTCCGACTCCGAGTCGACTCAGTCCGAGTCAAGCTTTTCATCTTTTGAAACCACTAAATCTAGTGAGGAAAACCTGGTCAAAGTACCAAGGCATAGCATTTACTTTGAGTTCGACTCTGAAATGTCTTTTGATAATCTTAGCAATGAGAAGGAAGATTTAGAGTATTTCACTTTGCCTATGATCAATTGTGTGGATTCCGACAAACCAAATTTTGAGGAAGAAATTCCAAAAGAAATTCTAGAATTCATCGAAAGAGAAGAAGAAAGGCACGCTAAACCTTTTTCTGAGGAAATAATCACAGCAAACATAGGCTCTGAAAACGAGCCCAAAATGGTTAAAATTGGTGCCGCACTATCCCCTCAAGAAAGTGAAAAACTAATCCTTTTGCTAAAAGAATACAAAGATGTTTTTGCCTGGTCTTACGAGGACATGCCTGGAATAGACCCTGAAATTGTTCAGCATAAAATTCCTCTTCATCCTGATGCAAAACCAGTTAAACAAAAACTGAGACGTATGCGCCCTGATTGGGTCCTAAAGATAAAAGAAGAAGTCACTAAACAAATCAACGCCGGTTTTCTCATAGTCACCGAATATCCACAATGGGTAGCAAACATCGTTCCCGTACCAAAGAAAACTGGAGGAATCAGGGTCTGCGTAGATTTCCGAGATCTCAACAAAGCCAGTCCGAAAGATGACTTCCCATTACCTCACATAGACGAGCTAGTGGATAACACCGCAGGCCATGCATTGCTATCTTTCATGGACGGATTTTTTGGGTATAATCAAATCCTTATGTCTCCTGAGGATAGAGAGAAAACCACCTTCACTACGCCTTGGGGAACTTACTGCTACCGAGTGATGCCGTTTGGGTTGAAGAATGCTGGAGCCACTTACCAGAGGATGGCAACAACACTGCTGCACGACATGATGCACAAAGAGGTCGAGGTATATGTCGACGATATGATAGTCAAATCAAAGGAAAGGGAAGGACACTATGGAGCACTCCAAAAGTTCTTTGAGAGGATTATGAATTACAAACTACGTCTTAACCCTCAAAAATGCACTTTTGGGGTAGCAGCTGAAAAGATGTTAGGATTCCTCATCACTCAAAGAGGAATCGAGGTAGACCCTTCCAAGATACAGGCTATCATGGAGATATCACCGCCTAGGACGGAGAAGGAAGTAAGGAGCTTCTTGGGGAAGGTACAATTCATCAGCAGGTTCATTTCCAAGCTCACAACCACCTGTGAACCTCTTTTCAAGCTGCTAAAGAAAGGTACTGATTTTGAATGGAGCCAGGACTGCCAGCAAGCGTTCGAGGCAATCAAAGAATATCTTCAGAATCCACCTGTACTGTCGCTGCCCATCCCTGGGAAGCCATTGATTCTGTATCTCTCAGTAACAGACACATCCATGGGATGCATGCTAGCGCAAGAAAACAACGCCAAAATAGAGTGCGCCAAATACTAACTCAGCAAAAAAATGATGGATTATGAGACAAGGTACACTCCCCTCGAGAAAACCTGTTGGGGGCTAGTATGGGCCACAAAGAAACTGAGGCACTACCTGTTAGCACATCCGGTGGTGCTTGTCTCTCGTTTAGACCCAATCAAGTATCTTTTCAAAAAGCCAGCACTTATCGGAAAGCTAGCTAGGTGGTTATTGCTGCTAGCAGAGTTCGACCTCAAATACATGACAAGGAAATCAGTAAAAGGAAGAGCTGTGGCAGAATTCTTGGCAGATCACCCTGTGACAGAGGCCGAGGCAGAGGACTTCATGTTCCCCGACGAGGACATCTTATGTCTCTTAGACGACACCTGGCAACTTTACTTTGATGGAGCATCAAACTGATGTGGATATGGCATAGGGGTATTGCTAGTTTCCCCAAATGACTCCCACATCTCTTTGTCATATAAACTAAGGTTTGAGGTCACTAACAATCAAGCTGAGTACGAGGCTTGTATTGCTGGAATGGAGGCAGCCCTGGAGCTAGGGGCAAAAAGGGTAGAAGTCACTGGGGATTCAAATCTGGTGGTATCTCAAGCCAGAGGAGCCTGGAAGGTCAAGGAAGATACACTGAAGCTATATCACTCTGTGCTAGAAGATCTAATTCCACAATTCGATTCTGTTATCTTCACACACACTCCTCAAGTGAGCAATAGATTTGCAGATGCACTGGCGACATTAGCATCTATGGTCGAAATACCCCTGGGATTCACAATGCGGCCTCTCATGATCAAACAAAAAGTTAAACCAGCATGTGAATGCACCTTTATCGAGGAAGGTGAAGACGATGGCAAGCCATGGTACGAGGACGTGAAGGAATTCCTGGAAAAAGGAGAATACCCATCCGAGGCCACCTCGAAGAACAAAACGGCTCTGCGGAAGTTTGCTGCCCGGTTTGTAATCTGTGGAGGAGCATTGTACCGAAGGGCACACTTGGGTCCAAGTCAACTTTGCGTCACAACGGAGGACAGCCGCAAGGTAATGGAGGAAATACATGAAGGAATTTGTGGGCCACACATGAACGGGGCAACGATGGCAAAGAAGATCCTACGTCAGGGATATTACTGGACTACAATGGAGGCCGACTGCGCTGATTATGTCCGCCGATGTTACAAATGCCAAACTCACGCTGATCGTATGCGTATTCCCCCTACAGAATTGTATAGCATGACATCCCCTTGGCCATTCTCCACTTGGGGGATAGACGTCATTGGAAGCATAAATCCAAAGAGAAAATACAAACACCAGTTCATTCTGGTGGCCATTGACTACTTCACCAAATGGGTAGAAGCAACTTCTTATGCTACTCTCAAAGCCACTCATGTGGCCAAATTTATTCGCACTAATATCATCTATTGATATGGTGTACCTCACGAGTTCGTCTGTGACAATGGATCGCACTTCAAGGGGGCGACAAAGAAGCTTTTCGCCGAATTTGGAATACAGAATCATCGGTCATCTACTTACCGACCTCAAACTAATGGAGCAGTTGAGGCTGCAAACAAGAATGTCAAGAGGATTCTACGGAAGACTACCGACACTTACACAGACTGGCCAGAAATGCTACCTCTGGCGCTATGGGGATATCGAACAACTAAAAGGACTTCAACTGGGGCCACTCCCTACTCTCTGGTCTATGGAATGGAAGCTGTCTTGCCTATCGAACTGGAGTTACCTTCGTTAAGGGTTCTAGCTGAGACTGGAATGATCAAAGAAGACTGGGTTCAAAACCGCTACGACGAGTTGGCACTACTAGACGAAAGGAGACTGAGAGCCTTATACCATGTACAAGGGTATCAACGCCGCATTGCACGAGCATTCAACAAAAAGGTGAAACCTAGGGACATCAAGGTAGGAGACATGGTGCTCAAAGCAATTCGTCGCCACGTCTCAGACCCAAGGGGCAAGTTTAGACCAAACTGGGGAGGCCCCTACCTTATCAAACGCATACTTTCTGGAGGAGCAGCATACATTGCAGACTTGGATGGAATGGAATTCGCAACGCCAGTCAACATCGACAAGTTGAGGAAGTATTACCCATGAGAGATGCTCGTTGGACCGAAAACCACAAGGGTGGGCGGATCCAAGCAAAAATTAGAGCAGCCTGCTAGGTCGAAAACCCGTAAGGGCGGCTTAGGCAAAAACTAAGGCATAAATAAAACGCTCGCTAGACCGAAAACCCGCAAGGGCGGTTTTAGGCAAAATTTAGAGCACAAAAGGAGAGGAAAATACCCGAGTGGACCCTAACTAAAAACAAAACAAATCCCCTTTGTTGGAACTACGTTTATGGCCTGATTCCCTCCATGGGATACGTAGGCAATCTCCAAGTTTGAGATTCGGCCACTGCTATCATCATCACTTCCAAAATTTCTAGGTCTATCCTAAAGCATGTTCACTATCAAATCATGGCAATAACATCTTCAAATAAAACGACCAAATGTTTTATTATTTCCAAAGGGAAAGGACAAAGCAAACCTAAACAATTCTTAATCCATGAAAGCTAGAATCAAACAAACATCTTTTGAAAAACATAAGCAAAGTGTCAGCCTCTAGGTCTTCCTTCTCTTTGCACTACCATCCTCCAAAAGGTTTTTCTTCAACCAGCGTTTGTAAGAACCCGATAGATTGACAACGAAGTTCTCAGCAACCTCCTGCATCACTCTATTTGGCCAAAGACGCAGCATGTTGCGACAGAAGTTGGCATCGTGGATCTTAGAGACGGTGTACTCAGGGTCACCCAGGATTGCGGTTTGTTCAGCCCCAAACTGCCTTTGAAAGCGAGCAAGAAAGTAGAAAACGACTCGAGTAATACCAATTACTGCTACACCAAAATGGTTCATGGTACTCGCAGTCATACTCTCAATACCATACCAGGGGCAAACCCATTGAATCCAATCACCCCTGCAAGTCCTCATCCATGCTTCCCAAGCAGCCTCAGTTGGGAATTGCTTAATCATGTGACGCTCCGTGCATTGGTCTGGATTATAAGGAAGTCGCTCCGGCGCACCCCACACTTTTAGCTTCTCAAACAACCACACCTAGAGAATAAGGGAAAATTGTGAGTTGAGAGAACACGTGAGTCAAAACAAAAGAGTGATGAGTGGAAAGATAAATTTGACAAAATAAACAAATAAAAGAGCGAACCTGCAATAGCAAGGGACTGCCTGAGAACTGAGCTGTAGGACTACCCTTCATCACATCTAGACCCATCAAAGTCTCTGCCAATACTAAGCCAGCGAAACCCACACGGTTTCCAATTTGTTGAGCAAGGTTAAGCAACACAGGATCAGCGTGGCCAGAGGAAGGGCCAAGCAAATAGTAGTGAAGGAGACAAATGCACAGCGCATGAAAGCACGACTTCTGTAGGGGAACTTGGTGATGAGCCTCAGCTGTACCAAAACGCTGGATAAGTTGCAGAATCTCTAGCCTTCCTTTCACTAGGAAGAATTTAACTTCATGCTTCTGAACTTGGAGTAAATCCTTCAAGAGATCACTTCGGTTGAATAAAGGATTAGGGACAACAAAACCCTCTTTGTCTGAATGGCCCATAATGGCCGCAAATTCCTCAATAGTAGGACACAACTCCTCTCTCTTAAAGCGGAAGACGTGAAAATCAGGGTCCCATAAACTAGCGGCTGCCCTAAGGAAGGCAAAATTCACAGGAATTTGACGAAGGGAAAAGAGGAAGTCCATGCCAAAGGACTTAAAGTGTAAACGGTCGAGGCCATTAAAGGAAATCAACCACTGATCAAGGACTGGTTGTGCCATATGTAAGGAATTGCTACTGACAACGCTATCGGGTTCGTAGAACGCATATTTATAGAACTAAGTCGAATCTTAGTCCGAATCGAAATCAGATTCTTAATCCTCAGAATTTCAATCGGTCTCTCGGCCAATACTTCGATGTGACGGCCGTAGGATCTATCCATCGGCCCGTAAATATCAGGGTTGACCTGCAAGTCAGACCCAGGCAAACAAAACGATCCTTCGGCCGCCAGATCGAAGCTTCGGCCGCGTAATCACTAGATCGGCCGCCAGAACGGCTATTTTACAGACTGTTTCCACGGTTCAGTTCGTTTCGTTGGATTAACGAGAATATCACACGCAAACAACATTGAAGCAGCATACACAATCCATGTAACAGAGCAAAAGATTTTTGTTTCATATAACGAAAGCTTTTTACATCACAAGGTGGATCATCCCACATTTCCTAAACAAACTGTACATCGATTTCCTGTCGAACTAACCTATGCAGGAAGAGAAACAGAAAAGAAACAAAAAGAGGAAGCAGAAGAGGATGCCGAACCCTCTGGTGGTCCGAACACCAGAGACCAGCTGCAAAAAAAAAAGAGGACGCCCCTGGGGCGATGTATACCAAAGGAGTACTACGGTGCAGAAGGGACACCACATGGCTCAAAAGAATCACCACATGGCCCAGAAAAACCACCACACCGCGTACCACCGCCACGCCAGGAGCTCCGCGTCACGGAAGCAAGCCACCCATGCGAGGGCCCCTAATCAAGCATACCCATGCGAGGGTCCCAAATCAAGCATCAAGACGGGACCAAAAGCAAACGCGGTCTCCCTCCGCACACGCAAGCCACGTTAGCATGTCATCCATAGCCCAGAGCTGTCGGGAACGAAGAGAAAGGGGGAGAGGAGTCTTTGGTGGGTTTCTCGAATGAAGAGAGAAACCGAGGAAAGAGAGAAACGGAATGAAACGGCTGAGGCCGTGACCTTTTATAGGCCCCTGGAAATGAACTGATTAAGCGGCCGAGACATCGGTCCCTCGGCCGATACATCAATCCTTCGGCCGAAAGATCGATCTTCTGGTCGCCCAATCTATCTCCCTCAGCCATATCAGGTCTTGCTCTGTGCACCGACTCAAGCCACCACAGACTTCTAAATCCTCAACCAACCAAATGTAGGGAGTAAATCCCGAACAAGCACAAACAGGGCCCGAACACGTGGTACGTGGGACCATGGTATAATTGTATTAAGAACAGTCGCCGTGCAGAATGGTGATCGGCGATAGGGACCAGTGATATGAAGGATCATTGGTCCTGGGAGTTTATACTTAGTCAAGGTCCAATAACACGAGAGAGTATTGGACCGAGATATTAACGAAAGAGCAATGACATGCGAAGTCATTGGTCCAAATAGGCTGTTCGGCAATAAAAGAGCCGAACAGGAGGGGGATTGTACGAAAAGCAGTCCCAGGAGCAGGAAACGTTCCAGAAGGTTCTAGTGACGGGATATTCCGTGATTACTATAAGATCCCAGTAAAGATAGGATCTTGGAGAGATACCCGACGGGAATGGGAAGTTCGGCCAGTTATGGAAAAGAGTCCTAAACGGACTAAAGTGATGAACTAATAAGGGAACGAGGATCCAAGGTGTTCTGGGTTTCCTATACGAGATAGGAAACTTAGGGAAACGTGGGAACTTGGGCAACAAGCATCCATAAACCTATAAATACAAGGTAAACCTAGAGGAAGAAGGTACACAATACATTACGGTTTTACGTATTCTCCTACTTGAATTAGGGTTTTTGATCAGTACGTGATACTAACTTAGGCATCGGAGGGCCTTTGCCACGAGAGGCAAAGGTGCACTCACCCTTTGTCTGTTTTGCAGATAAAGACTCCGGCGACGTATTAGGGTTCCGGCGGGGATCTCGAAGTAGCCGTTACGTTCTTGTGCTGCTTAAACCACTCTCGGTTTTTCTGCACTTACACCAAATAGCCTTGGGGGCACCCCCGAGCCAACACAACATAATCAAAACTAGCCTTGGGGGCATGCCCAAGCATCGAAGATCTCTCTCCACAAACTGCTGGCCAAAGCAAAACTTTAGCAGCTCCATGCTCAATAAACTTGTGCACAGGTCGCTCAAGCCACCCAGGCTCTACGCCCATATCAACTCACTCAGTGGCTCTATGCCTATACAAACTCAGCGGCTCCAAGTCCACTATCCTAGCAGGCTCCAAGCCTATACCCATCATCTCTTCAGCGGCTTCAGGCCCATCATCTCAAATGGCTCGAAGCCATACACAAGCAGTCTCAGCGGCTTGAAGCCCATTACCTCAACAGGCTCGAAGCCTGTATCTACCATCTCAACTGGCTCAAAGCCATAACAATCAACTCAGCGGCTCAAAGCCCATTACCTCAACAGGCTCGAAGCCTTCGTCTACTATCACCCAGCGGCTCGAAGCCCTTTATCATAGCGGCTCTATGCCCGTATCAATTCAGCGGCCCTGTGCCCATCATCTCTACACAACTCAGCGGCTCCAAGCCCGCTATCTCAACTGGCTCAAAGCTGTAAACAAGCAATCTCAGCGGCTCAAAGCCCATTATCTCAAATGGCTCTAAGCCATCACCTCAACAGGCTCGAATCCTATGTTTACTATCTCAGCAGCTCTATGCTCGCTGTCACAGCAACAGACTCTACGCCTGTTATCACAAACTCAAACGGCTCAAAGCCCACTATCTCAACTGGCTCGAAGCCGTAAACAAGCAACAGGCTCTAAGCCGCCCCACCAATCAAGACATCTATTCTTAGGCTCCACGCCTGAATGCTCAAAAATCTAACATTTTTGAATGCTCAAGCTCTACGCTTGGATGCCCAACCACTGTGTACTGGATGCTCAAGTTATACACTTGAATGCTCAAGCTCTACGCTTGGATGCCCAACCACTGCGTACTGGACGCTCAAAGCCTGTACTTTGAATGCTTGGATTCTGCCATCCGAATGCTCGAGCTCTACGCTCTCAATGCTCAAGTCCGGAACTTCATAGAAGCTCTAAGCTTAAAACAAACACACACGCACGGGCCCGTGCACATATTGCATCAACATTTTCACAATCGAGTCTGCATCATCATATCTGTTCACATCTAACAAACAAGCATCACACGTATACACTCTGCATATCTCTCATGAAACAGGTCAACCCTGCAATCAACTGGCTCTATGCCTCGATTTTATTGATCGGTCCAGCGCCTCGATCCTTTGGCTCCACGCCAACACTTATGATGAGAAAGCTCCGTGCACAGACCATCAGAATGCAACCAGCTCTACGCTTCGGTTCAAATCACGTCAAGCTCTAAGCTCCGACAACTTAGGCCCTCGCCTCAAGACTGCAGCAGGCTCCACGCCTCAAATCACCTCAGGCTCCACGCCTCAGTTCTTTCACCTCAGGCCCTTGCCTTGTACCAGCTCCGCGCTTCGGTTCATCACATCAAGCTTAAAGCTCTGACGCCATAGGCTCTCACCTTATAAACAATACCAGCTCCGCGCTTCGGTCCTATCCAATCACCTCAGGCTCTCGCCTTATGATCAACACCAGCTCCGTGCTTCGGTCCTATCCAATCTCCTCAAGCCTTCGCCTCAAGATTGTAACAGGCTCCACGCCTCGATTCCATCACTCTCCAGGCTCTCGCCTCATGACTACAACCGGCTCCGTGCCTCGGTTCCCTCATCACCAAAGCTCCGTGCTCTAGATACCGGCCCTGTGCCCCCCCACATCTCAAAAACAAAACGGCGTCCGACTCATCCCCAGCAGATGGTTTGGATTCCACCCCACTACATCAATTCCTTCCAGCTCATACGCAAGGATAGGCTACTCTACCGAGCTCCTTTCAGTCAAAGTAAGGATGATCAAGAAAAGCAAACGCACCTGCAGTGTACTGATCTACCCCAAAATAACTAAGGAAGCTTTCCGCAAAAACTCCCCCGGCAGCCCCGCGCTCCTTCAACTACTCTTCGCCAAAACCCTGGCTCAGTCTAGGTACGTCACACTACGGCTTTTTAAGCCCTAAGGTACGTCTTCTATCTCTAACCCTCAAAACTTTTTCTTTTTCATTTTTGCCCGAACTACGGTTGGTCTGAATTTCCCTTGTGGAATACGTAGGCAGCCTCCCGGCCCGACCATAACAAAACCTTTTTTGAAAACCCCTTGGAATAGTGGTTGGACCAAATTGAGTTGCTTTTTACAGCTTTGACTCTTACTCAAACATGTCTCGCGATCCGTCTGAGTTCAGTCAAAGAGGGGCGTCTGTAGACACCCCAATTTGGCCTAACGATTATTTCAATTCCCACCTTGGGACAATCCCGATGATGAAATGGATACAATGATTGCTGATTGCTTCCTTGAGGACCTTAGGACTTTCGGTAAGGAATTTGAGCCACTTAGAGGACCCAATTCAAAGACATACAGCCTTTCAGACAGAAATACAGAATCCTTCGGCCGAGACATCCATTCCTCGGCCGTGATATCCTTTCCTCGGCCGTCAGATCGACCTTTTTCCAGACTCTGGAACGTGTTCTGTCAGACGTTTGATCCGATTACACTACCTTCCCGATGCGTTCGGGCTACGTTAGAGGATTGCCATGGAGAGTTAGAATCACACTCTAACTCCAATTTTTATCGTGCATTGCGATTGGCCGGAGTGAGTCATCCCTATGCCTATATAAAGGAGCCTTTGGGCTCCGAAATTGATATACCTTCACACTCTTTCAAGCCTCAAAACTCTGCACAAATACTCTCTCAATCCCATACTTCAAAAGCCCTAACCTCCCGAAGGCAGCCGTCAATCCGGCGATCAAACCCCGAAGTTCAAACCCTAACCCTAGGGTTTTCGATCAAGCAATCAATCAATCACGCCCAATCCAAAGCAATCAAGCAACTGAGGGATCAAGGTGGTGAGGCCCAACGGCCTCTGGTTTGTCTTATTTACTGTGTTTTTGACTAACCGTAGCATTTTGATTTTTCGTTAATCTTTCTGTCTGGTGTGAGGAAGAACACCAACCGGGGCTTCGATCCCTCGGCCGGTACATTAAACCAGTGTGATTACTCGGCCGTGACATCCATTCACCGGCCGAGTAATCGATCTCCTGGGACAGTTTGTTTGCTTCTCTGCTTTTTAATGCATGCTTACTTATCGCACTGGCTCACCTTGCTTACTCTTTAAAGGAATAAATAAACAGACTATATGTTGGAATTAAACAAAGCCTCTATACGTCTTATGTTGAATGATTATGGGCCAGTCTCACGACTGGGCAAAGAGGGGTGCCTAACACCTTCCCCTTATTGTACTTTTGGCTCCCGTATCCAGAATCTCTATCTATTTTCCCAGTTTTAATAAACTGGGTGGCGACTCTGTTTTGATGATAACCGCTATCATGTGGCGATGTTCCTAGCCATGGGAATGTCCATGATTTTGGTTTATGAAACAAGCAACCAATCGAGCAAACAAATGTGATCAATCTGTATGGTGATGCCTCGTTTGGGAGGTGTCTACAGATAACTTTCCCTTCTTTCCAAATCTGATGACTCCCTTCTTCGGTCTGATCTTCAGGAATACATGATCACCTACGGCAAAGGTCAATGGTCGACTCCTTTTATTCGCGTAACTCTTTTGTCGACTATGAGCTGTTTGGATCCTTTGTCTGATGATTTTGACTTTCTTCGTAGTATCCCGTACTATGTCTGGTCCAATCAATCCCGTTTCTCCAGCATCTGTCCAGTAGACTGGGGATCGACAGGGTCGTTCGTATAAGGCTTCGTATGGCGCCATCTCTATACTCGCTTGATAGCTGTTGTTGTAGGCAAACTCGACTAGCAGTAAATGTTGCTCCCAGTTTCCCGAAAAATCTAAAGCACAGGCTCTCAGCATATCTTCCAATGTCTGGATTTTCCTCTCCGTTTGTCCGTCTGTTTAGGGGTGGAAGGCGGTACTAAGTCTCACATTTGTTCCCAATGCCTTCTGCAGTCCCTTCCAAAAGTGCGATACGAAACGTGGGTCTCTATCGGATACAATCAAGATGGGTACTCCATGGAGTCGTACAATTTCTCGAATGTATAGGAGACTCAGTTGTTCCACGTTTTCTGTCATCTTCACAGGCAGAAAATGCACGGATTTGGTGAGTCGGTCCACGATCACCCAAATAGCAGTGTTGGATTTGGCAGACCTTGGTAGTCCAGTTACAAAATCCATCGAGATGTGCTCCCACTTCCATGTTGGAATCGGCAAGGGTTGAAGGTCTCCTCCGGGTTTCTGATGTTCGGCCTTGACTTGTTGACATACAAGGCAAGTTGACACAAATCGGGCCACGTCTTTCTTCATTCCTTCCCACCAGTATGTCCTCCGTAGATCGTGATACATCTTTGTACCGCCCGGGTGAACTGCAAAGTTTGAATGGTGAGCTTCGCGGAGTACAGCTTCTCGAAGAGCTCCAATATTAGGTACAAATACCCTTCCTTTGAATCGCAGGCTATTATCTCCCTCGAGCGTCCATCCTGGTAGCGCCTTTCCTTCTCGGATTCGGTACCGGATGAACTCGCAATCTTGCTCAGAGGTTTGAGCTAGAAAGATCTCTTGGCGTGTTGCCGGTTCTGCAACGAGAGCATACAGTCGGGCGTTCCCATTCTCTGATGAAGGCCTCAGGTTGAATTCGTTAAGTGTATCCACCATTTCCCATTCCTTGATGGCAGTCTTGACTTTCTGAGCCTTGTCCTTTCGGCTAAGAGCGTCAGCTACCACGTTGGCCTTGCCGGGATGATACTATAGCGTGAACTTGTAATCCTCCAAGTATTCCATCCAACGGCGCTGCCTCATGTTCAACTCCTTCTGAGTGAAAAGGTACTTGAGGCTTTTGTGGTCAGTAAAGACTTCGAATTGTTCTCCCCACAGATAGTAGCGCCAAGTTTTGAGGGCGAAAACTACTACAGCCAATTCTAAGTCATGAGTAGGATAATTCTTCTCACGTGGTCGGAGTTGTCGCGATCCGTAAGCCACAACTTTTCCATTCTGCATCAGCACACAGCCCAAGCCATCCCTCGATGCGTCGCAATAGACGGTATAATCCACGCCTCGTTCGGGGATGATGAGTATCGGTGCACTGGTCAGCCTCGTTTTCAGCTCCTGAAAAGATTTCTCACAGGCTTCATTCCAATCCAGCTTCACTCCTTTCTGAGTGAGTCTCGTCATTAGTTTGGCGAGAATCGAGAAGTCTGGTATGAATCTTCGGTAGTATCCAGCCAATCCTAGGAACCTTCTGATTTCGAACACGGAGGTTGGCTGCTTCCAATTGAGCACTGCCTCAACCTTACTTTCGTCCACGGCTATTCCATCCCTGGATACTATGTGACCCAAGAACTTAACCACTTCTACCCAAAACTCGTATTTACTTGCTTTGGCAAAAAGTTGGCTATCTCAGAGTACTTGTAGCGCTATCCGAAGGTGTCCCACGTGCTCCTCCTTATTGGCGGAGTATATCAAGATGTCATCAATGAACACCACTACAAACTTATCTAAGTAGGGTTGAAAAATCTTGTTCATGAGACACATGAATACTGCTGGAGCGTTTGTCAGCCCAAATGGCATTACTACAAACTTGTAGTGCCCATATCTGGTGCGGAAAGCGGTTTTGGAGATATCCTCATCTCGGATTCTAAGCTGATGGTAACCTGATCGGAGGTCGATTTTTGAGAAACAGGTCGCTCCTCTCAATTGGTCGAATAGATCATCGATTCTAGGTAAGGGGTATCGATTCTTGACCGTGACTTGGTTTAGCTTCCGATAATCGATGCACAGTCGAAGCGTTCCTTCTTTCTTCTTCACGAACAATGCCGGTGCTCCCCATGGTGACGTGCTCGGCCTGATAAATCCTTTATCCAACAACTCCTGCAATTGGGTCTTGAGCTCCTTTAATTCTGCGGGGGCCATACGGTATGGTGCCATGGAGATTGGGGCTGTCCCCGGTTGGAGTTCTATAGAGAAGTCTATCTCTCTCTGTGGTGGTAAACCAGGAAGTTCTTCAGGGAAAACATCGGCCTACTCGCAAACGATGTGTGGTAATCCCATATCCATCCTATCAGTTTCTTCCATTTGGAGACTAGCTAGCCATCCAAACAGTTGATTCTGCCACCTAGATTTCTTCGTCGTCAGACTCGCCACTTGTCTATCTCCCTTAAAACGGAAACGAGTTCCATCAGGGGTATATGCCGTCACCGTCTTTTGATGACAGTCTATGACTGCTCGGTGTGCGGATAGCCAGTCCATTCCCAAGATTACGTCGAAGTCCGCCATGTCGATCACTCTGAGGTCGCAGGTTAAGCGCAAGTTGGCTACTTCTAATTCGCACCCTCTACACACTAGACTAACAGCTATACTTCCCCCCAATGGTGACATTACATTCGTACTTGACTTAAGGGGTTCTGTTTCTAGTGCTAGAGCCGTAACGCAGGCAGTCGATATAAAGGAGTGCGATGCTCCGGAATCAAACAAGGCTTGAACACAGGTACTATATAATAATAGCGTACCCTGGATCACAGAGGGATCCGATTCTTGCTCCTCAGTCTGTAGTGCAAATATGCGCCCTCCAGTGCCATGCTGGGTTCCTATGGGCTGTTTGCCTTGGTTTTGCCCGGTTTGCTGCTGTAGTGGGCCTCCCGGATTCTGCTTCACAGAACCGACCGATCCAGGGTTTTGAGTCCTTTGAGCTCCAAAGCTTCCAATTCTCTCCTTCAGAGCTTGAGGGCATTCACGCTTGTAATGGCCTATTGCCTGACAGTTGAAGCACTGCACTGTCGCCCTGTTTTGGCCACTCTTCTGCGGTACACCGCGTCCTGGCGTAGTAGTCCTCCAAGCTTGGTTGGTTTGAGACGAGGCAAAGGGTTTGGTAGGGTAAGGTCCACGGTTATTGCTGACCGCTTGGGTTCGAATTGGTCCACCGGTATTACCAGTCGCTTTTCTCCATCGAGTCTTGAAATCAGTCTCCTCACTCTCCAGTCGAAGAGCACACTTCACCACACCAGAGTAGGTGGGAAAGGCTTGTGCTACTACGGCCCTTCGAGCGGTTGTCAGCCCCCACTCGAATCTTCTCGCCTTCTTATCTTCCGTTGTGTAGACACCTCCCAAATGGGGCATCGCCATACAGATTGATCGTTTGTTTGCTCATTTGGTTGCTTGCTTCGTAAACCAAGATCGTGGACATTCCCATGGCTAGGAACATCGCCACACGATAGCGGTTATCATCAAAACAGAGTCGCCACCCAGTTTATTAAAACTAGGAAAATAGATAGAGATTCTGGGTACGGGAGCCAAAAGTACAGTAAGGGGAAGGTGTTAGGCACCCCTCTCTGCCCAGTCGTGAGATTGGCCCATAGTTATTCAACATAAGGCATATACTTGCTTTATTTAACTCTAACACATAGTTTGATTTTAGCCTTTAAGCAGTTAATGGTGAGCCAGTGCGATATTTAAAGCATGCATCAGAAATAAACAAAACAGACAGGCTGTCCCAGGAAAATCGATCTCTCGGCCGGTGAATGGATTTCACGGCCGAGGGATCCCATTGGATTGATATATCGGCCGAAGGATTGATCCCCCAATCGATGTTCTTCCTCACACCAGAACAGATATTTAACAGATAATCAAAACACTACGATTAATGCATAAAAACGTAAAAGAGATCAAACCATAGGCCCCTGGGCCTCACCACCTTGATCCCTCAGTTGCTTGATTGCTTTGGATTAGAAGGGATTGACTGATTTACTTCTCGAAAACCCTAGGGTTAGGGTTTGTACTTCGGGGTTTGATCGTTCGGGATGCGGCTGCCTTCGGAAGGTTAGGGCTTCTATAGAAGGAGTATGTGAGGTGATTTCTGCAGAGTTTTGAGGTATGAGATGGAGGAATTGAATGTTAATTTCGGAACCCTAAGGCCTCTTTATATAGGCAATTGATGACTCACTTCGGCCAATCAAATGGCGTGAATCAAAAAGGAGTTCTAGGGTTCAAAGATCTCTAGACGCGATCTATTTCGTAGCCCGAACGCATCGGAAAAAGGCTGCTAGGGTTTTGGTGCATCGATCAAACGACTGACAGAACATTCCAGAATTCTGGAAAAAGATGATCTGGCGGCCGAGGAATCGATTTGGTGGCCGAGGAATGGATCTGGCGGTCGAGGAATCGATCTTACGGCTGAGGAATGGATTTGACAATCTGGCGGCTGAGGAATAGATCTGGCGGCCGAGGAAACGATGTTGCGGCCGAGGAATCGATCTTACAGCCGAGGGATTGATCTCTCGGGGAGATTTTCAAGCAACAGGTTGCTCGGGTGAGGAAATGATGTTAAGGCTGTGAGATCGATATTACGGCCGACAGATGGATTCTCCTAGGCTTCTGTATTTTCTGTCTGAAAGGCTGTATGGCTCTGATTGGGTCCTCTAAGTGGCTCAAAGTTTTTACCGAAAGTCCTAAGGTTCTTGAGAAGGCAATCAGCAATCACTGTATCCATTTCATCATCGGGATGGTCCCCAAGGTGGGACTTGAAATAATCGTTAGGCCAAATTGGGGTGTCTACAGATGCCCCTCTTTGACTGAGCACAGACGGATCGCGAGACATGTTTGAGTAATAGTCAAAGCTGTAAAAGCAACTCAATTTGGTCCAACCACTATTCCAAGGGTTTTTTGAAAAAGATTTTTGTTATGGTCGGGCCGGGAGGCTGCCTACGTATTCCGCAAGGGAAATTCAGACCAACCGTAGTTCGGGCAATAAAGAAAAATAAAAAGTTTGGAGGGTTAGAGACAGAAGACGTACCTTTGGGCTTAAAAAGCCGTAGTGTGACGTACCTAGGCTGAGCCAGGATTTTGGCAAAGGGTAGTTGAAGGAGCGCGGGGCTGCCGAGGATATTTTTGCGGAGAGCATCCTTAGTATTTTGGGGTAGATCAGTACACGACAGATGCGTTTGCTTTTCTTGATCATCCTTACTTTTACTGAGGGGAGCTCGGTAGAATAGCCTATCCTTGCGAATCAGCTTGATGGAATTGATGTAATTTGGGTGGAATCCAAGTCATCTTTTTGAGATATGGGGGGCGCAAGGCCAGTAAATAGAGCATGGAGCGTTGGAAATGAAGGAACCGCGGCGCGGAGCCAGTTGGAGGAGCTTGATTGAACCGAGGCATAAAGTCGGTTGCATTTTGATGGTCTGCGCACGGAGCTTTCTCATCATAAGTTTTGACATAGAGTCAAAGGATCGAGGCGCCGGGCCGATCAACAAAATTGAGGCGTCGAGCCGGTTTGAGGAGCTTGATTGAACCAAGGCGTACAGCCGGTTGCATTTTGATGATCTGTGCATGGAGCTTTCTCATCATAAATTTTGGCTTTAGAGCCAAAGGATTGAGGCGCCGGGCCGATTAATAAAACCGAGGCGTAGAGCCGGTTGATTTGCAGGATTGACCTGTTTCATGAATAAGAAATATGCATAGTGTGTATATGATGATAGTGGTTAGATATGAGCAGATATGATGATGCAGACTCGATGATAACAATGGTGATGCAATTGATGCTTATGTGCACGGGCCCGTGCGTGTGTGTTTGATTTAAGCATAAAGCTTCTTTCAAGTTCCGGACTTGAGCATTCGGAGCATAGAGCTCGAGCATTCGGAGGGTAAAGTCCGAGCATTCAAAGTACAGGCTTTGAGCATCCAGTACACAGTGTTTGGGCATTCAAACGTAGAGCTTGAGCATTCAAGGTATAAACCTTAAGCATTCGAACATAGAGTTCGAGCATCCAGTACGCAGTGGTTGGGCATTCAAACGTAGAGCTTGCGCATTCAAGTGTAGAACTTGAGCATCCAGTACACAGTGGTTGGGCATTCGAAGGGTTTCGATCATCCAAAGTGTAGAACTTTGAGCATTCAAACATGGAGCTTGAGAATAGATATCTTGCTGAGTAGCGAGTTTGGAGAATTGCTGAGTTGTTGAGTATTCCATCTTCCATCTTCCATGGGGTTTGATTTGGTCCTCATGCTTGGGATTCTTCCAAGGCTAGTTTCCACATGCTCGGGATGCTTCCAAGGCTAGTTCTGAGTATGCTCGGGATTGTCCCCAAGGCTAGTTCTGAGTATGCTCGGGATTGCCCCCAAGGCTAGTTTTTTGAGTATGCTCGGGATCGTCCCCAAGGCTAGTTCTGAGTATGCTCGGGATTGCCCCCAAGGCTAGTTTTTTTGAGTATACTCAGGATCGTCCCCAAGGCTAGATTCCACATGCTCGGGATCGTCCCCAAGGCTAGTTCTTGACCATATTCCACTTTTGACTTCGTTGACTTGTTGACCCAAAGTGCCATAAGGTTTGTTAAATGCTTCGGCGATTAATGTCTTCAAAGATTTCCATCGTCTTTGCTGACAAGATGATCCTCATGCACGCCTAGGAGATTTCCTTTGCCTCCTAATTTCAACCTTGTTAAGCAGACTTTCAACTCCCCTACTGAAGGGATGCTTTCCGAAGTGTGCGCTGGGCCAGAACTACATAAATGTGCATTAAGTGGGAGTCATAGGATTGCTTCACCGGCCTGGAAGTGGTGAGGCTGCTTATCTTCAAGATGTGAGCTCGGGGTAGCTACAGAGCTGCTGAATGACTAGTAGGCATAAGGCTGTTGAGGTGAGTGCAGAGCTGTTAGAGTGACTTGGGCACAGGGCTGCTGAGTATGAGTATAGAGTGGCTGGTAGTGATAGTGAACTTAGAGTTGTTGATAATTACTTGAACTCAAAGCCGTTGGAGGAGTGAATACGGAGCTGATGAACGACTTGGGCACAAGGCTGCTGAATGTAAAAGGGGCTATTAAGTGATCATGATGGCGAGCACAGGGCCGCTGAATGGGCTTAGAGCTGATGAGCCTAAAGTTGCTAGGTGATAGTGAGCATAGGCATAGAGCTGCCGAGTTTCTGAAGTTGAGTGACCTGAGTATGGAGCTTTTGAGCACGGGGTGCTACTGAGGTGGGGGAGCCATTGACATGTTTTGATGGTAGCGAGCATGTAGCTGCTGAGATAATAGGTGCAGGGAGCTGCTGAATTGAGCTACTGTTGAGAGGGAGTCATGGAGATTGGACCTGCTGAGGGCAAGGCGGCCTGTGCATAGAATTGCTCGGAGCTTATGAAACCCAACAAGGTCGTGATATGACAAGGCATGCGTATGGTGCTATTGAAAAGCAAGTGTGAGGCTTCTGAGTTATGAAGGCAGAGCTGTTGACGCGAAGCAAGGAGCTATGAAGATGTGAAGTGCGAAGCCACTTTAATACTGTTGATATGGTGCCAATTGTAGAGTTTGCTGAAGCTATCTTTCAGCTTCTTTGACTTGGCTCTGTCGGTTATAGACACCAAGCTTGGTATGGTTGGTTCAAGGACCGAAATCCAGGAGAATCCTGCAATCCACATTTGAATAGTTTAGAAAACAGCAATGGATAGGAAAACAACATGCAACAGGCTTGGAATCGACCATGAGCCGAAGTCCTTTTTATGCTGACTGCTAGGGGCAAAACCACCAAGTTCAGGAACCCTCGTTCAAATGTTGAAGCACTTCGGGTGACATAGTTTGCAACGTGACATATATGCATATTGAACTGAACATTCAGGAAGAAATCGACGCCCCCTATTTAGGCAATGGATGCTTGATTCTAGCTTATCTATGCATGTCAATGACAACCTAATTGCCCCTAGTACAGAGATATGTGATGTGTGCGACAATGAACATGAATGCAATGTTTCTCTTTCTGTTTGCCAGAGATCTTGGCATGCCCCTGACAATGCTGTGTGACAGCATTCCAAAAGAGTTGAGGTGTTCCCCAAGGATATGACGCTTCTTAGGCTGAGTTTTTTTTCAAGTGTGCTGGTAGGGAGGTAGACTTTACAGTGCATCCGTTTGTTGCCCTTTATTCCTTGATGGCCATGATGCCCTGATGAACCTGCCTTGCTTGAACATAAGAACACCTCATACTTGGGGTTAGATCGTGCAACCAAGACAACTACTTTCATGACATACACATGAAGTACTAGGATAAAGAGATTAATGCAAAAGACAGGGTGATAATGATATGCAAGTGAATCCGCAATGTATTCTGGACATCTCAACTTTTGCGTATTTGATAATGGCTTATTGCTTATACTAGCCAGGTGTTTTGAAAGACCGCAATGCCTTAGCGGCACCACTGAAAACATAGTTTGGTCAAGGAACCATATTGCTGCACCCTTCATGAAATGAGAGACCCATGTTATTTCCTCAGAAATTTGCAAAAAGTGACTGCGCTTGTATTAACTGTGTTAAGAATGCTTAGGATAAAACCATTCTTGAAAGCTTTTCCTCGAGGATTTCAAGGTCACATCATTCCATCCATGTTCCACACTCACGTCATTCAATCATCAAAGGACGTAGAACTATTTTGCAAACCTATGCTCCTAGTCAATTAGGTGAGTTTGTTGCTTCGAGCTTGATTTGGTTGACTTGAGTTGGATTGATAAGCACCTATTGAGACCCACACAAGAGGTTGGATACTTTTGAGAGGAATGCAAAAAGGGGAACATAGCCATGCCCCTTGTAACTCTCCATGTTGTGCGATTTGCCAAGATGATGTAAATTCCAGGATTCTTGCCCTTCGAGTTAAGTCCCACATTGGTGATGCCCCTAGTGTCTAGGACCTTGCTACTAAGTCGTGTTCCCCAATCTGAGAGGTCTTTGTTATGGACCATAATGTAGGCTTGGGGTCTTGGCTTGAGAAAGAAGCAGATGTAAAAGGCTCAAACCTAATTTCTACTCACGCTTGGGTTTTAAAAGCTAGCAGCCATCTTCAACATTTTTATCAACTCTTGTTGTCTCTTGCCTCACTTTGTGTGAAAAGAGTTGTTTTCTTAAAAAATGTCCTTTGTATGTATTGGAAGAAATGTTTCCTTCAAAATGCCCCTTGTATGACGAGGTGTTCATTATTTCATTGATTTTCCTTTCATCTCTTCTGGTGTTTTTGTGTATGCCCCAGTGTAGGGGATGGCTGTCTAGCAGGCTTTTCAAAGGAATTATCCAGAGGCTCAATGTGGCTAGCAAAGGATAAGTGTTTGGGATAGAGAAATGAATGTCTTTCTTCATCTTGAAACACACGACAAAGTGGAAAGGATCCTAGATATTAGGGGCTTTGAGGTTTAACCAAGTGGATTTTCTAAGATTGAGGACAACCTTTTGAGACAAATGGTAGATGCATGAAGACACAGCTAATTTCTCACTTTGCTCGTGCTCTAACTTTTGCCTAGACTGCCCTTACGGGTTTTCAATCTAGTGAGCTCATCATTCATTTTTTTTTTGCTTTCTCTGTATTTTTCCTCTCTTTTCTTCTTTCTTCTTCTTCGTCTTCAACAACATGTTTTGCTTACAAGTGATCTCTGTGAGGGTGCAGAGATGTGTCAACTCCTTCTTAGCTCAACAGAAATGACGCGGGTCTTAGCTTTGAAAAACTCGTTTTGCGCTTTTGACAATTCAAGTGATTATGATGTGTTCCAAAAGAAGTCATAAGATTACTTTGAAACCCTTGTGGATTGTTTTCAACGTTTGATGTTATCATGAGTATTCTATGGCAGTGAACTAGCACAGGAGAAAGCATTTTCAAAATTTGTGGCTGACCAAAAGGTGCCTACGTATCCCAATAGAGAATTAGGCCATTCGTAGTTCAAGTCTAAGGAGATTCACATTTCATGCTAGGTGCAACAAGTGGATTTATGACCAAAATAAACTCAAGACATAGACCTTTTAAAAAGGAAACAAATATGGACCAAAATAGTAGCCAAAAATAGCTAGATAAGACTCCTCAAAAGATTGACTCTTAGCCTAAGACGTGACAGGCATGGATGCTACTGCTGCCCAGTGATCAAACTCAGCTGGATCAATGTAGACACCCCAATTTGGACTTTTCAAAATTCCTTGACTTGTGGCCCGGAGGCTCCCCGATGATGACTTTGGATTGAAACAAGCCTAGTACCGATCGGAACTTTGCTCCTTGAAAGATTTGAAGAGGGATTAAAAATGGTCAAAAGCATTTTCAAGCGCTTGGGAGAAGTCCCGAGCGCTCAAAACCATTTTCCAAAACCTTTGGCCTGGCTCTCTCTCGAGCGCTCGAGATTGATCCCGAGCGCTCGAGACTGTTTTGTGGCCCAATGGATGGCAGTATCACCCACTACCCATGCAACTCATCATTACCACCATCTTGAGCCGGCTGGTAGCTCAGTCCACACTCAACCTCTGGTGGCAGAGATTCAGGCCAAAGATTTTCCCATTAAAAAAATGTTTTAGTAAACCCATTTGATTTTCAAAACTATAGGTTATTTGGCCTATAAATACCACTGGTCTTCAGCTGAAGAAGGGGCTACGAAAATTCATTCCTGAAGAACCCTTACTCTCTGCTCTCTTTCTCTCTCTAGCTAAAAAATCAAAAACTTCCAAAACTCACCTTCCAAACTTGAAAAGTTTCAGAAATCACCAAGGAAAAGGGCAAGAAATCCAGAATACTCTTCTGATCTCTTGCACTCTTCTCACTTCACCCACATTTCAAAGGCATTCCAAGGAGCAAGGTTCAAGGAAAAGGTAGAAACTTTTACCTTTGGTCACAACTAAAAGGGTTGTTCTTCCCTTCTGAGGGGGGTCTCTCAGCCTGACCCAGTCTTCAATACTGGGTGCATGGTTGGGAGACCCTAGTGTAAAAACAAGAGCAATGGGGTACAAGAAATATTTTCACAAAACCCTCACTGGAAACACTCCCGAGCGCTCGAGAGTATTCCAGAGCGCTCGGAACTGTTCCCAGTCTCATGCATGATCTTTTGTCACACAACAGGCTGGTTATGAGTTAAACTTTTAAAGGAAATGGTGTCATTTTGGCATGCATGCACAAGAAAATTGTTTTCCCCTAAAACAGAAACATTTTCTCACAAGTTTTCATGTGTGAACAAGGCACCTTTCTTTCAAAGTTAAGAGAATCATTCACTTCAGGGGAGAATCAAAACGAGGGCCTTTACCTGTCAAGATAGTACCATTTCCTGTTTGAGAGCAAGCTGACATGCAGCTCACTCCCAAGCGCTCCGAACCATTCCCGAGCGCTCGGGAGTGCATGCATGCCATTCCCTTCCATCTCCCCCAGTCTTCTGTGTTCTCTGGTTTCTGCATGCATAAGTGTAGCCTGTTGCTCTTTTAGATTTGTAGATTTAGTCTTGTTAAGGCAGGGATGCACGATCTGAAAGATTGAGGGCTTAGCTCAGTCTTTCAAATCCTCTGCTGAGCCAGTAGTGTATATAGAAGCTTTTCAGTTCCTATTTTAGCATTATATCCTGTCTGTGCTAACAAGTTTTGTAGGTTGAGTATCAGAACTCCCAAGCGCTCGGGACCATTCCCGAGCGCTCGAGAGTGAAGTCAGTGACAGATCCTCAGTTTCTGTGACCATGCATTTTATTCACTGACCATTTCACCCTCAACTGTACACATGCACCAGTACACACTTCTTACGTGTTATAACTGTGGATATTTGCTAAATGCTCTAATGAAACAAAATCCCTTTTGAAAAATCCCACAAACGTTTAGTAGAGATCGATTTCGAATCGGGCGAGGGGGGTGCCGTAAAACCCTTCCCCCCTCGTAACATGGCTTCCGGACCCTCAAAACGATCTCTGGTTTTCAAATTCAAATCAACCATTTTCAAAACAAAACGGTTTCTCGGGTGATTAACCAAAAATCCGGGTGGCGACTCTTCAAACCATATTTTTCTTCAAAACGGGGGAAAACGTAAATAATTTTTTCGGGCAGGTAGCCCACAATCAATCTTCTCTTGATCGATGAGGTCTTGGATCGCATTCTTGAAAGCCCCGCATTCTCTGATAGAGTGACCATTTACTTGGTGGTACTTGCAATACCTTCCACCTTTTTGCATAAAGTTTGGAAATTTTGGCTGTAACGGTTTCAATACCCCTTTTGCTTCCAAGATACAGAACACCTTTTCCATGTTCATTCTAAGAGGAACAAAGTTTCTCTTTTGCTTGCGGTCGAGATGGGATCCCACCATTTTAATATTACTGTTGCTTGTGTTCATCTTACAGCTGTTTTTCTCTTTGAGAGATTCCTGGTTTAGATCGATGGTATTGAGAAGAAGTTGATTTTCATGTTGCTACTGTAGATCATTCACCACCATTTCAATTTGGTTGTCCTTAGCGGGATAAGTTTCTTTCCGAGCTGCCTTTTCCGTCCATCTAGTAGGGGGAGGTGGAGGTGGAGCTTGTGGAAGACTTCTTTGCAAACTGTGAACAATGGTGGCTAGGGCAGCCACTAATTCAGCCAATACATTAACTTTAGCAGCCAGAGCTTCAATCTTCTTGTCAGCCATTGCTGTCACGTCTAAGACCAAACCCAAAATTTAGGAAAAGCAAGAACTTAGCTACGCTTAGGTTGAGATGTCCAAAATCAAATGTCTATGTAATGCACACATCAAACACACTTATTGCCCTTAAAATGAAAATCTAGCATGATGGGGTGGCTTAACCAAATGATAATCGATGTTGACACGTGATCATGCAATGTGCTATAAGAAGAAATGAGGGTGATGGATTCCTCTCTTGGTTTGGCCCCTGCATAGTTAGAAAGAGGCAAGCAAAATGATATACAAAGCACCATAGCTACCTTCACAGATTATGGATGAGTCATGCATAGCAATTCGTTTGTATGCATGAGTTTATCGGATACTATAGATAGCCAGCTATTTTTGATATGGATGATTCTTAAGACTCGTTGCTGCCACTTAAGATCCCACTTCCAAGCCAATCCATATTATGAGACAAACCGAAAAGGTTGAGCATATGACCACAACAGAAAGTAGACTCGGAGTCCATCGCTGTGCTAGCGGCTATTTGAATGTTTTAGAAAAACTTGTCATTAGACTAAGCATTGCAAAAAGTTTTGAAAGTTCTTTCAATTCTTGGTTAGGGAAGATTCAAAACGTGATTGAGGTAATTGAAATCCACCTGATTATTTGCTAGCACATTGACAACCTCCTAAATTTTACCAGCTTGCTGAGGTAAGCATGCTCAAAATTTTGAATTTTGAAAGATGGGTTGCTATGCCGATTTGGAAATAGGAATCAAAGTCCTAAGTTGAATCACTCATCGAGAAATGAGTATTGCAAGTTCTATCCATAATATCCTTAACTTTGCATACAATCATCCATAATCTGCTCTACTACCTCACACTCCCACTTTCCTTTAGCCTTGCAAGGCAGAGATTGCTAGAGTAACCTCAGTTCAATTGCCGACGGGGCGGCTTCTCTTCTTTTTTTTTTGATGTTTGATTTTGTTCTAGAAATCCATGCTTCGCGGTGCTTCAAGCAAAATGGGAGTGAGAAATAAGCAGTGGTGCTTTCAACTTACTAAAAACATACCTTGCAGGCAATGCTATGCTTCAGTGCTTAGCTATAAAGACTTAGAGTTAGGGCTCTTAGTTCATGCCCCAACCCTTCTGCACAGAAAATGATATTACAACAACATATGATACAAGGTGTGAGGAAGAACTTTTGCAAGCAAATGCAAATAGGTTCCTGTCTTAGTTTGATAAGTTCTATGGCTTTCTAATACATGCAAGGTTTAGGTAGTCTCAGGGTGCTCCGTTGTCAAAGGGCACCAATCCTCTCACCAGCCCATCATAGGCGGTGATTGGGTGATCCCCTTTTTGATATACCACTAGGTACGAGTGACTGTGGAGTTTGCTAGAACCCCCAACATAGCCCGTGTCATGCCGGGATATCAGGTGAACTCAACGGGTTGCCCGCTCGATGCATATGATAGATGAATTAAACAAGGCATGTATTAATCTTATGTTGAACTTTTTGGTTATGGCTCTCAATTCCCCAGCAGAGTCGCCAAAAACTGTAGACACCTCCCAAATGGGGCATCGCCATACAGATTGATCGTTTGTTTGCTCGTTTGGTTGCTTGCTTCGTAAACCAAGATCGTGGACATTCCCATGGCTAGGAACATTGCCACACGATAGCGGTTATCATCAAAACAGAGTCGCCACCCAGTTTATTAAAACTAGGAAAATAGATAGAGATTCTGGGTACGGGAGCCAAAAGTACAGTAAGGGAAATGTGTTAGGCACCCCTCTCTGCCCAGTCGTGAGACTGGCCCATAGTTATTCAACATAAGGCATATACTTGCTTTATTTAACTCTAACACATAGTTTGATTTTAGCCTTTAAGCAGTTAATGGTGAGCCAGTGCGATAATTAAAGCATGCATCAGAAATAAACAAAACAGACAGGCTGTCCCAGGAAAATCGATCTCTCAGCCGGTGAATGGATTTCACGGCCGAGGGATCCCACTGGATTGATATATCGGCCGAAGGATTGATCCCCCAACCGATGTTTTTCCTCACACCAGAATAGATATTTAACAGATAATCAAAACACTACGATTAATGCATAATAACGTAAAAGAGATCAAACCATAGGCCCCTGGGCCTCACCACCTTGATCCCTCAGTTGCTTGATTGCTTCGGATTAGAAGGGATTGACTGATTTACTTCTCGAAAACCCTAGGGTTAGGGTTTATACTTCGGGGTTTGATCGTTCGGGATGCGGCTGCCTTCAGAAGGTTAGGGCTTCTATAGAGGGAGTATGTGAGGTGATTTCTGCAGAGTTTTGAGGTATGAGATGGAGGAATTGAATGTTAATTTCGGAACCCTAAGGCCTCTTTATATAGGCAATTGATGACTCACTCAGGCCAATCAAATGGCGTGAATCAAAAAGGAGTTCTAGGGTTCAAAGATCTCTAGACGCGATCTATTTCGTAGCCCGAACGCATCGGAAAAAGGTTGCTAGGGTTTTGGTGCGTCGATCAAACGACTGACAGAACATTCCAGAATTCTGGAAAAAGACGATCTGGCGGCCGAGGAATGGATCTGGCGGTTGAGGAATCGATCTTACGGCTGAGGAATGGATTTGACGATCTGGCGGCTGAGGAATAGATCTGGCGGCCGAGGAAATGATGTTGCGGCCGAGGAATCGATCTTACGGCCGAGGGATTGATCTCTCAGGGAGATTTTCAAGCAACAGGTTGCTCGGGTGAGGAAATGATGTTAAGGCCGTGAGATCGATATTACGGCCGACAGATGGATTCTCCTAGGCTTCTGTATTTTCTGTCTGAAAGGCTGTATGGCTCTGATTGGGTCCTCTAAGTGGCTCAAAGTTCTTACCGAAAGTCCTAAGGTTCTTGAGAACGCAATCAGCAATCACTGTATCCATTTCATCATCGGGATGGTCCCCAAGGTGGGACTTGAAATAATCGTTAGGCCAAATTGGGGTGTCTATAGTTGCCACGGCGGTTGGGGCATATCTAGACAGCTCCTCGAACTTGGCTGCGTACTGGGTTACGGTCATCGTTCCCTGCTTCAGGTTCATGAATTCTTGCTCCTTGGCTAGGCGAATGGGTGTGGGAAAGTATTTATCAAGGAACAGGGTTTCAAATTCGGCAAAGGTCATGGTGGCTATGGCATGGGTTGCCTCCATCAAGTCCCACCAGTAACGGGCTTCTCCTTTTAGTTGGTACGTGGCTAAGGCTACACGATCTCCATCGCGGGTAATCTCCAAGGTGTCCAGGATCACCTTGACTTCTTTCAGCCAGATTTCGGCTATGGTAGGGTTAGTATCTCCATGGAAAGTCGGGGTCGACGTTTGCAGAATTTGTTCATCGCTCGAGTTCGGTTCATGGGTTCGTCATCGCGGTTAGGGTTTCGGCGGTTGGCATTCAAAGTAGCCACAAATGCTTGCATGATTTGGGTTAGATTGAGGTTCGCGTTTGCGTTAGAGGATTCTCCGATCTCGTATCCTAATCCACTGCGTCGGTTCACCATCTACGAGTAAAGATTGTAAAGGGGGAGGTTTAGCCTAACGATCAATTTCTTTTTTGTAATTTGTTCTCTTCCTAAGATCGAAAGCAATAATCTATGCAGGATGCAACATTATTCCTTAATATAAGGCAAACTTTTTCATAGATAATCAGGGATTATAAAATAAGCATAGAATTACTACAACATAGAACACAAAGCAGATTTTCCTAGTACAAGTTGAAATGATCCTACACAACTCCTACTACATGACTCTTATTACATGGTTTGGTTAGTCTACGAGTGCCACAAGTGCAACTACCACTACCGCAACCTTATTTTAACACTACTATACTACTGACTAGGTGGTGTGAGTCCAAAGTGCTCCCTCAATTGTTCCTTCCACTCCTTCTCCCTCTTTTCGAGCCAATGCTCTCCCTTTCGACGGACCTCCTTGGCCAGCTCCTCCACCTCCTTAGGTCGGTCCTTATTGGTAAGGGGTGCCATCACGACAAACTCGTACATTTGGTAACCAGTCTCGGGGTCACATATACCCAAGTGGGGTATAGGGTTAAGGCTTTCGGGTGCTAGTATGGCCTTATAAAGTACCAGGTCTGTAACAGTGGTCGGGGCAACAGAAGTACGGCTATCCATATCTACAATAAAGAAAATTATATATTAGACTTACAGGTGTTAAAACAATCACGCACAGGTATGCTCGTAAATAGTGATCATAAGCTAAAAGGAAGTAAACGATTTTATTTCATCAACGAAACAAGTACATCACAGATGGCTTATATTAGCCCAAGTCCTTACTACAACACCAGTCCTACTTATGACATGCCTTTCTTCCTTTGTTATATTACAACAGAAGTCCTACTTAAGACATGTCCTTCTAATGGACCTAGAAGACGAATGGAAAGTGAGCCTTGTATGCGCCTATGTCGGTTTCAAAGGGTGGCGGTGGTACGTCACCGGGGTCGAGGTTGAAATCCAGGAAGTCCTCTTTCGAAATCTCTGTTTCCTCACCGTCGGATAGTTCTTCATCGTCAGATGGTTCCTCATCGTCAGATGGTAAGTCTGGATTTGGTCCATTCACTAAGTGCTGCCAATCGGCTTCGTTATCGGGTGGGTCGTTGAATTCCACGGGTTCTTCTTCGGGATCTTCTTCGGGATCCTCCTCAGGGTCTTCCTCTATAGGTGGGTTGAGAAATGGTTCTATTTGGACTAGAGTGGGTATTGCGTCAACTTCATTTCCTCCCTCAAAGTCGGGTTCTGGTAGGACACCGTGCTCATGGTAGTAAAGTGTGATATATGGGAAGGCATGGGGAAAATAGGGATCGTCCACCAGTTGGTTAGTCATAACTCTTAGGGTGGTTGTAAGTTGTTGAACTTCGTGCATCAGATGATATTGGTAAGGGTTTGGTTGCTCCATCTACAAGGAAAGTTTTAAACCTCAATTAGTAATGTTTTAAGACGGGGTTTAATCTAAATAGGAAGTTTTCAAATTTCTAAGTTCCACATTCGATTATTGATTTAAGTCATCATCCAATTGTTCGGGAATTCCCAGCTCAGTGGTATTGCCAGTTCCACACCTTGCTTCAATCCGAAGATTGTTTTGCCAGAATTCCACCCAATTTGGGACGGTAAACTTAAACTCAATTCACGTTTGTGCAATGGTCAATCTATCTCGTGGTTCTACCCATTCTACCCATGGCCGAGGTTTTGAACCTAAAGCTTTGATACCAAGTTGTAACGCCCCCATTTTCGGGTACCTTAATTAATCATTTTATTAATTTAACAAATAGAGTCTGGCTCATTATTACATTGTTAATCTCACAAAGGAGTACATTTTATTCGAAAGGGAAGGGAACTAAGGTTCCTAACTACAGCTCCGCCTGCTCTTCCATCCTAGCCAGCTCTTCGGCTTCGAAAGCCTCCACAGTGTACATCTCACCCTGTTCGTCTATAAGGTCTGACACATTATACCAGCGTCGCCACCAATATAATATGTCAGGGTCACCAAAGGCAACACCGTGAGCTTACAAAGCCCAATAGGATAAACCATACCCACTAATCCTTACTTATAACAGATAAGCATATAAACAATTACACATGCTCATTCAATAACATAGTTTAGCAATCACACAGCCGCATTCGCTATCTTTCTAACGTTGGTGTCATGTCTTTTCGTGTTTCTCCTACGCGACTCATCGTAGACCGTGTCACCATTTTTCCACTTCATTAACACTTCCAAATTTCATTTCGAAAATCACAACTTTAACACACGCACACCACACAATGGGCAAGTCCGGCCACATTGAGGTTTTTAAAACACACACAGCCTCACAATAGTTCCGCCACCACGGATTCCCATTGGAACACACCCAACCTCGATTCCGCCGTTCCGGGTTCTCGAGTATCCTCACAATGGTTCCGCCGTCCCGGGTTCCCATTGGCACACATTAGCATTGGCTCCTCTCCACGGATAACCAAGCCACACACCCAACCTCGGTTCCGCCGTTCCGGTCTCCTGAGTATCCTCACAATGGTTCCGCCGTCCCGGGTTCCCATTGGCACACACACACACACACACACACATAATGACTCCCAAAATGGTCATTATGTAATTTCAAAAATATTTTACCAAGGCCATGCCTTTAAACACACCCTAGGTGTCATGTTTCTATCGTTCTTGGTTTTCGTGTCTCGTTCTCATGCATAGACTCCGCGGTAGGACTTTCATAGAAATCTTGAAACTAAACTAGCAAGATCATCCAACTCTATATTATTTATCATGCTCAATTATTCGTAAAGCATAACGTCACATGTACGCCTTTGGAGTGATAATCACTTATGCTTTACTTAACACAACCACAAGTAAGCACATAACAAGTCTAATATCATCTCAACAGTCAAAGTACAATTACTTGAAATTAAGCCACGAACGTTTTCCTTTAAGATTCATTCTTTCTTTTAAGATGTTCAAAACAACATATGTTTATTGGTTTGCAATGCATATATCAGAATAGTGTAAATGGAGATTCTATGTTTTCACAAGAGGTGTCGATTAGAAAATCTATGTGATCATGCCATTAACTTTACTCTATTCAATTTGAGTTATGCATACGATATGCTACACTTAGAGTAAAATCTATCGTCATATTCTTAGGAATAATAGATATGGAAACCTACATGATCATACAATCATCTATACTTAGGAAAAATGAGTAGAGATTTATCTACATAAATACATGAATATCTATACTTAAGATTCGAGTGTATGGAATAGTCTACCGTACTTCTTGGCGGTAGAGATGACTACGGAAAGTACGTCGACGGTTGGACGGAGTAACGTCTAGGAATGGCTTCCGTTAGCTTCGAAAGAGAATGGTTTCTCTCGAAACTAAATCGTGACCTACGCTACATGACTTTTTGGATCGAAAGGGTGGTCGAGCGGTGGTTTAGTGGCGGCTTAGGATGAGTTCCTCAAGAACAAGGAAGAACACTCAAGAACAAGCTCAAGAACAAGCAAGAATACAAAGCTTTCTAGAGAGAAGTTGGAGCAAAGAAAGGTGTGAGTTCAAATGGGAGAAATGGTTGCTATTTATAGGCAAAACTTTGGCTCCCTCTCCTCCAACATGGCCGGCCCTCTCTCTCTCTCCAAATCCCAAAGATTTCTTCCATATCTTGTCATATCCTAGGCTATGAAAGGCTACCAAGATCTTCCCCTTTCTTTATTTCCATTTTAGGACAAAATCTAAGTTATTCAATGGGGTTTTTGTCTTGTCTAGTACCTTAAAGAGTTAGAATACTAGATTTACTTGTCCTAGTTTAGACATGTGCAAGAAAAACCCTAGATTTTGGTGGTACAAGATGATGTAGGAAGATTGGTCAAGGTTTGTGCTAGATTTGGATGGTACACTAGCAAACACATCACTCTCCCTCTCTCCTCTCATCCGGCCTTCTCTCTCTCTCTCTCCCTCCATCTCTCTCTCGGCCTCTCTCTCATTCTCTCTCTCTCTCTCTCTCTCTCTCTCTCTCTTGGTACAAAGTACACACATATATATATAGTTATAAGGACAAAGATTTAGAAAGAGTATAGATTTGATTTGTAAGTTGTAAGAGATTTTGTAAGGCAAATCTAGTACCCTAAATCTATCTCACATCATCCTATCTTCTTCTTTCATTTAGCACATGTACTTATGTCTAGATATATCTAGGATTTGATAGAAGAAAGAACGAGGAAGTACTTCCATATCTTGCTCTCTCTCTCTCCCTCCTATCTCTCTCTCTCTCTCCCTCTCTCCCTCTCTCGGCTGTCCTCTCTCCCTCTCTCTCTTTCTCCTTCTCTTGTACTAATATGTACATATATTGGTGAAAGAACACAAGTACTTTGGTACCTTGATGATTTTCCTAGATTTCTAGGTCAAGATATCCTAATAAACTAATTCAATTGGCACATGTTTGTTCATTAAAATATAACCTAGCATTTAGGATGACATATGCCTAGTTTATTACTTAATTGAATTAGACACATGTTGGTTATAAACTAATAAGACTAGGTACTTAGCTAGGCTTCAAAGATTTGATCAAGAGTACAACATATCTTGGCTTTCTCTCTCCTATCTCTCCCTCTCTCTCGGCTATCTCTCTCTCTCCTATCTCGGCAATCTCTCTCTCTCTCTCCCTTGTACTAGATATTAATATTAATATAGATACATATCATCAATTAGATTTTGGAAGTACAAGGTTATTAATAAACTAAAGGGTTTTTGAAAGAATAAGATTTTCCTATTTTAATAATGAATTGAACACATGTTTTCTACTTCTATATTATATTGGGATGGTTGTACTGGTACCCTATTATAATATTCATATAAGTACTAGAGAGTCTGGGTGGATATCTAGTCAAAATTTTATAATATAAAGCTCCGATTTGACACATGTCTCCTTATAATACAATATTTGTACTCAGAGAATCCTATGACCCAATATTATATTAGATACTCTTCCAATTCTTTAATGGGAGAATCCCATGGGATTCTAGTCATTGAATTAACTATAATATAATAGTACTAGTCCTATTATCCAATGGATAATAATTCTACTAACAACTATGGACCAATGGACAAAGGTCAACGGTTGACTTTTGGTCAAAGGGTTCAAAAAGGTCAAAAGGTTCAAAGAAGGTTGACGATTAAATTAGATTATCTCCAAGGATTAGGTTAAAAGCTAACTAGGTTCGCTAAGTAGGATTTCTAGTCGAAAAGATAACCTAGGCTTACGCTTGACAATTAGGAGAAAGGTCTAACTCACTTGTTTTTATTAGAAAATGATCCTATTGACGAATCTAATCATGACGGATTACTAAGAATAACTCAAGTTGAATAATCATTTAAGAAGAGTTAAAGACCTTTCGAATTAACAACGAAATTTTTATTTAGTAAAAATATGAGTTGTTACATGGGTGGTAGGGACGATGTAAAGGCTTGGGTTAAAGGGGTGGCTTAGGAAAATGTGATTGGTGTGGGTGTTCGAATGTTTCGGGAGCGGGTTGGAGACGGTATTGGGCTTTTGTGGAGGCATGGGGAGGGTCTTGTAATCAATGAGGTCCTGGATGGCGTGGCGAAGGCGAAAACACTTGTTGGTCGGGTGGCCTACGTTTTGGTGATAGGCGCAGAAGGCGTTGGGATTGTGGGAGGCAGGGAGTTTTTGTGGAAGTGGGGTGGGTGCAAGTGGCTTGAGGAGATCACTTTCGACCAGTTTCTCAAACACTGCAGAGAGAGGTGCTGAGAATTGGGCGAAGACACGGGGTTAGGACCGAGGTTGACTGGTTTGGGTTACGATCTGGTTGACAGGTTCGGCTTGGGCCGTGCTTGAGGAGGTGTTTGGAAGGTGAGTGTAGTTGGAGTTTCCAAACAGCATGCTGTTGTTACCAGAGTAGACTTTCTTGGCTTTGGGTGCGGGTTCGGGCTTGTCGAGGATTCCCAACTGGACTGCTTCTTCGACGGCCAAGCCTGTATCGAAGAATGTTTTGAAATCAGAACAGGCCTGAGCCATGACCATATGCCGCGCAAGGCTCGGCTGAAGGTTTCGGACAATCATCCGGATCTGATCTCTATCGGTTGGCCTGTCCTTCATCTGAGCTGCCTTCACCCTCCACCTTTTCACAAAATCTGCAAAGGCTTCCTTGGCTTCCATCTTCGTAGACTCCAGTTCACGGGTGGTAACTTCCAGCTGAATGTTATAATCATATTGCGCTATGAAAGCCGCACATATGTCTTCCCAGGATCGTTTCCTCCTTTCGTCCAGCAAAGTGAACCAATGAAGAGCATGACCCACGAGGGTCTGTGAGAACATCTGAGCCATGGCATCCTTGTCTACTCCCCACATGGATAGTGCTCCTATGTACCCAGTCAAATGTGCCTTCGGATCCCCAGTTCCGTCAAATTTTGCGAAGTCTATGGGCCTAAACTTCTCCGGAAGCTTCGCATTGGGAAATAGGCAAAGTTTGTTGATGTCAAAACCCGTCGAGGCAATCTTCTCATTCCTCGCTACGGATTGCTCTAATTGGGTGATCTTCGCCAAGACCGCTGCCATTTCAAGATTCTGCAGGGTTTCCATCTCGAGGACCAGTTGTTCCAGGTTTGGATTCGGGTTTGGATTTGGGTTAGGATTTGGGTTTGGACCCTGGTTTGGATTCGGGAGTCGTCGTGCAACCCCGGTTACATCAGCATGAGTTGGGCGATTTGGTTGTCGGTACGTTCGCCCAGTCGTTGGATAGCTTCCCTGATCTGCCCCATTCCTCCGTTCAGGTTTTCCGGGTTCGGGTTTTCTGGGTTTGGATTGCCGTCATTTGGGTTTGGATTGCCTCCGTTCGGGTTTGGATTGCCTCCGTTCGGGTTGAGATTTAGGTTGGGGTTTGGATTGAGGTTTAGGTTGAGGTTTGGATTGAGGTTGGGGTTGGGGTTTCCTGCCGGTTGTTCCATCTCCACCCACGAGTCTGATACACTGACGGGATCTGCCTGAAGTTGAAGCCGTTCCAATCTCTGTCCCAAGGGTCTGGTCCAGGAGGGTATGATATTCTTCTTCTTTGGCCCAATTGCTCAGAACTGACAGCAAAGCAAAAACTGTGCTCAGACGCGGTCCCTGCTTACATTTTTATGAAATTTGTGCATAGCTTTTAGAAAATGTGTGCATCACCGTCACCGTCATCGACTCTGATTTTTCAAAAACGATTGAATATCCTTTATGGGAGGTTGCCTTGATCCTCGGATTTTTGGAATGTATCCTCATTTAGGAAGCGTCGTTTCCTAAAAGATGCTAAAATTAGTTAAGTATTTGGCTAGTATTCCATCGACAATTCAACCATCGGTTTGGAATGACTTGGGGTGAACAACGTGATACGATAACCGAAGTGGCGTAAGCAGTGCGTTCGCTTTTGGCCTGGGTGGTGTTGGTATCACGACGTTATGCTTCCTTGTCATTCCTTCCTTTGGTTAATTCCTCGATTAAACACTAGTCAAGGACTTAACTAAATTTTAGTTTCCCTTAGGCTTTAGCTCGAGGACTCACGTGGTTGTCAACACGCATTAGGGTGCGTGACTCTTCATCGGGTCTTGGCAACCTCCCAAAGACCGCGCGAGCGAGTCTCGAGAACCGTGGCTGACAGCATGATGATGCAAGATGAAATGCAGCACGTAAACAGGATATAGCACATAACCCTACCCTATAGGTTCCTGTCCTAATTTGGAAAGTTCTATGGCTTGCTAAGCATGTACAAAGGCCGGTTTTGGCTTGAAGAGGGTTCCCCGGACTAGAGTCAAAGTATACCTCCCACTATTGAGCGTACACCCAATAATGGTACAAACGGTAGGGATGACTCATCACAGTCGAGGGTTGCTGAGCATTCCGGGATTCCCCATCACCGGCAAGCCGGATAGGATTGCCGAAATGCAACAGTGGGGCTGCACAAGATATATATACAAGATATAGACAATGAAACAAAATAAGTTTGAAAATCCCACAAACATTTTTCAAGCTTGGCTCACAAGTTTAATTGGTGCTTAAGGAAAGCGGGCCGTTTTGACAACATGCCAACTTTTTCTCATGTATTAATTGAACCTTCTCCCCAGCAGAGTCGCCACTGTGGGCTACCACAGCCCCAGGTGGATCGGGGCGGCCCGAAAAACAACACACCGCTTTATAATCGATTTGAAAACTTTGAAGAGTCGCCACCCGAATTTGTGGTTCGCCACCCGAGAAACCGTTTTTGATTTGAAAATGAAGTTTGAATTTGAAAACCAGAGATCCTTTTTGAGGGTTCGGAAGCCATGTTACGAGGGGGGAAGGGTTCGAAAACAAGTAGCATGTATCCACAGGTATAACAAATAGACGTGTATGCATGTGTATGTGTACAGGAGGTGATGAAAGTGGTAAAGGAATGCAAAATAACAGGAAATGAAACCCTGCCTACTGACTTCACTCTCGAGCGCTCGGGAGTGGTCCCGAGCGCTTGGGAGTACTGATGCCCAACCTGCAAATCTTGTTAGTACAAACAGGACATAATGCTAAAAACTGTAAACTGAAACAATTTTAAGAATATCACAGGCTCAGCAGAGGACTTGATAGAGTGAGATAGGACCTCAATCTTTCAAATCATGCATCCTTGCCTTAACAAAAATTAGACCTGCATTATTTTAAGAACAAATGGACACATCCCTGCATGCAGAAAGTCAAGACCATGGCAAAATGGGGAGAATGATGGACTGCAGTGGCATGCAGGCACTCCCGAGCGCTCGGGAATGGTTCCAAGTGCTTGGGAGTGAGCTGCATGTCAGCTTACTCTCAAATAGGACATGCATACACTCTTGTTTTAGTTTTTCCCAGGAGAAGATCTTCTTTTTAACCTTGGAAAATCTTGCTCTTACTTGAAACTTGGTGAGAAACATTTCTGTTTTGAGAAAACAAATTTTCTATGTCTGCATGTTACAATAAAACCATTTCATTTAAGAGTGCAGTTCACCCTAGCTTGCTGCCCTACCAAAAATTCCATGCATGGAACTGGAAACAGTCCTGAGCGCTCGGGAGCACTCTCGAGCGCTCGAGAGTGTTTCCAGTAGGTTTTCAAAAAAAATGCTTTGTGATCCCTTTGCTCTTGTTTTTACACTAAGGTCCCCCAACCATGCACCCAGTATTAAAGACTGGGATAGGCTGAGAGACCCCCCTCAGAAGGGAAAAACAGCCTCTTGCTTGAGATTAAAGTAGAAAGACTTTCTACCTTTGATTAGAACTTTGCTCCTTGAATGGCTTTGAAGAGTGAATGCAGAGAGAAGAATACAAGAAATTAGAGACTAGGAATGTTCTGAATTTCTTGCATTTTCCTTGATGCTTTTGATCTTTTCACTTTGAAAATCTTTGTAGTTGGAAAACAAGTTTTTTGCTTGAGAGTTTTTTTGAACAGAGGTGGGGGGTTTTAGAGAGAGAGATTTCGTGCCTGGTTTCTGCTGAGAAAGGGGTATATATAGGGGATTATAACCTATGGTTTTCAAAATGAGATTGAAATAAAATCTTTCTTTGGAGGGAAGATCTCCACCATCTGATCCCCTGCCACCTGAGGTTGAGTGTTGACTCGAACATCAGCCGGCTCAAGATGGCTGTAATGATGAGTTGCATGGATAGTGGGAAGCTTCATCATCCATTGGGCAGCACAGAGGTCTCGAGCGCTTGGGACTGTCACTCTCGAGCGCTCGGGAGTGGACCAGGCCCACAGCTTTTGAAAATGGTTTTGAGCCCTCGGGATTGCTCCCAAGCGCTTGAGATTGATTTTTGGCCATTTGTTTTCCTTTTCAAAGTCCTTCAAGAAGCATTGTTCTGATTAAATCGAGGCTTGTTTTAATCTGAATTCATCATCGGGGAGCCTTAGGGCCATAAATTAAGGAAATTTGAAGAGTCCAAATTGGGGTGTCTACAGTCATCATCATCACCATCAATGCCCTAACAAAGCTCTTTAGGAGCTCTCATTAAGGGACCCGCCGCCGACCAGTGAGCTTCGTCAAATACGAAGAAGCCCATACCAAAACCGAGATTGGTGGAATTGGATCGAAGAGGTTGAACATATTTTTGGGAACTGTCCGTTCCGGTCCACCTCGGTTGCTTATGCCTGCACACCTACCAGCTGGGATTACACACGGTTGCACTCCATAAAGTTGGTTCACTTGGCAAGGTGCAGGCATTGCCTGCCCCTTATCAGGGCCGGGCAAATCCAAAACTTGCATCAGGTTGCTGCTGATGAGATTTCATGGAAACATGCAACAAGAAAACTGTAGGTGCAGTCAAAATTATTAAAAGTCAGGAGTAGTGTTATCACCCCCAAAAAAAAAAAAAACTAGCAGTGGCGATGGGGTCCGAACGGAGGGGAAGCCTTGATCAAAACTTGATTTAAAGAAGAATAGTTGACCACCCAATGGAAAGAGAACACGTGTGCTAAGATAGAAGGATGCTCCCGCGGAAGGAGAAGCTACCGCAGGATCCCTGCTTGCCCCGCGGAAAACTAAATTGTACCCTCGAGGTTGTCTCAGCAGCGAAAGTCTGTGCTGAGGTCCCGCGAGTTGCTGAGTTCTCACGATTATAAAAAAAGCTACGTCTAAGAATTCCCGGGGTTCCACCCTGGCCTAGAGGAAGGGTCTGGGAGGGACGAGGGACTCTGTGAGGGAACACAATCACTACGGGTCGCGACCTTGCTCCAGTGGGAATTGGGGAATTTCTTATGGCTTGGTGGCTTGGGATGAAGGTCGCGGAGATTCGAGACCTCCCGCGGAAAAGTTTCCGCGAGAGGACAAGTTTCTCCAAAGCCTGGAGATACAGCAGGGACACGTGTTGGGATCTCATAGGAGCGTCGTCCTGGGCCTGACCTAGGCATAGGTGCCCTATAAATATCCCTGACTTTCCCTTTGATTTGCTAGAGCTGACTTTTCCCTGAAAGAGAGGGCATGAGCATTGAATTTGAGGAAGGAGAACATTCTTCCCAGAGAAAAGGTGACCTCACCCATTCAAATCTGGAAAGAGCCAGACGCCCCCGCAGAAGACAACAAGGGACACGCTGCCTTTGTCTCTTCTGTACCTCTCGCTCCATCCCTCACCCCACAAGATTTCTTCCCCTTTTCCCTTTGCTAATCATTAACCAATCGCACCTCTCTAGCTCACACGTATTCACACGTAACCGATCCCCACGGAACCTTTAACCTACATTAGGCGACTCTGCTGGGGAAGTGTCTTTTGGTTTATGGTTAGTACTTGTTCCAAGGAATACGTTGAACCATTGCGTTGTAGAGCAATGACGGCGCCAGATAACACCATACCAACTCTCGAGGAGGTAGGAGAGACCAACAGCGCGGGGCAGCAATAGTTAGACAGCACCACCTCAGATCCCCGTGTCTGCACCTCACCACTTGCGTTCAGTGCTTGTGGGAGGGATCACTGGAAACCCTGTTGGAGCTCACGGGAAAGAGCCTGTCACGCCATCAATTTTCAACATAAATAATAATCATTTTCGATAAATAAAATGATAACTAAAGTATCGATAATACCCAAATGACATATCTTTCCCCGTTCTCAAAATTAAATTTAAAAAAATTACAGTCCTGGCTCAAGGCCCCTAGTTACCAAAATACCGAAATAGAATTACAATTTACAATGATCATTCTTTCAAGTCAAATGCAGAATGTCGCCGCTTTTATACCTTCGAAACATATGATCAACAAACACGAGATGCATGCCATGCCAATTTCCTTGCTTTGTACCTGAAAAAGATAGGTTGAGCTACACTAGCCCAGTAGGAAAATCTATACTCAAGTTATATGAAAATACTATGAAGTATGCACCAAACGTGAATGAGACTCAACAAGTGAACATGAGATACAAGAGGGGTTACCAAAATGAACTGACGAATTTAGACTTTGGGATTCCGGGCTTCTTAGAGATAACCCTAACCTTCCACACGTTGGCTAGAAGTAGCATTAAGACTCACATCAATCAAACAAACAACAATAATAGTTCAACCATCTAATAACTTTTCGAACGAACGCCACAACTACTTCCTCAACTCATACCATTCACCATGGAGTCTCATTTCATAAAACTTTCCTTTTGATTTCCAAAACAATTTTGAGAAAGCTCAAGACCATTACGGGTCAAACTCCGTTGATTCGAGCTTGAATACCGGAGTCCGTTGATTTGTGCCTAAACTGGCCAATGAAAACTTATCTCAAGCAAGATGATGTCAAAATAAGATTCTAAATGGGATACGAGAAACATTCGTCAACATCATTAGCAAAGGTGTCATAGGATACTTTGCCACAAGATTTTGAATATTCCCAAGAAAAGCTAGGAATGGATTGTGTGATAAGTAACTTAAATGTCTAAGAACTATAACGGGTTAACGGTATGACAGACTTCACGGAAAACAAATTACGATACAACTCTAATAAAATTTCAATTTGGCCACGAAATAGGGTAATAAAAGAAACAACTCTCACAAGATCACGCTCGGAATATCACCAACTAGCATGGATGCAACCAATCCCTTCCCAAATCAATTCAATCCTCGCTATACGCAAATTAAAGAAGTCAAAGGCATTACTTCAAGATGGATTGACTAACAAATGAACCGAACAACAAATGAAAGAGGACACCTCAAACAACTGACGTTTCTGAGAACTAGAGAGAATGGTAGGAAATAGTAGTTTAGCTGCGGAACTGCATCTGTTACTGTTTCGGTGTACGTTTATCCTGCTGCACTGAGCTCGAATCATCATGTATTTCCAATCCCCGAGGACAATTCCTTGCCATGTGGCCAAGTTCGCTGCGAATCATCATGTATTTCTAATCCCTTAGGACAATTCCTTGCCATGTGGCCAAGTTCGCCGCAAGTATAACAAAATCCCCCATGCCATGGACATTGAGATCAAATATGACCAGACTGACGACATCGATGACACACAATCTAACGCTTGAGGAGAACTCCTGGCGTCTCAGAACGAGAAGATGGTTTCAAACCCTGCTGGCCCTGCAAAGACTGACACAATTCCCTCGGTGTCTTCCCTCCCAAACTCTCAACACTCTCGGAAGATAATCTCGCGCTAACGACTCAACGACTAGTTTCCCATACATTCATACTTCTCTGTGCCCACTAGAATTTCAACTCCCTTCGCACACTCAACGACCTTAGGAAACATCGCTACCTCTCTAGTACACTGACTCGCCTCATCCTTCTTGTAAACACTACGGCCTTGGTAATCATGATCCCCGATCTTTCCCAACCTAACTCCACGCCTCGAAGACATTCTACTGCGAAAGTATAAGAAACGAGATTATCAACATTAGTCACATCACTATATGATACAGGTCTCCGACATATCCAACATAGATCAACAACTCTGCGTCATTCTACTGTGATACATATGCAATGTCATATCGATGTACTGACTCGCTCATGCAAGCACACATGTGGTTTTGTAAAAAGATGCAGCAATTTTTGAACCCATGAGACTAAAAGTCTCCCCACGGTCTCGAGGTGTTCTAAACCTAATGCTTTGATACCAATTTGTCACGCCCTCGATTTTCAACATAAATAATAATCATTTTTGATAAATAAAATGATAACTAAAGTATCGATAATACCCAAATGACATATCTTTCCCTGTTCTCAAAATTATATTTAAAAAAATTACAGTCCTGGCTCAAGGCCCCAAGTTACCAAAATACCGAAATAGAATTACAATTTACAATGATCATTCTTTCAAGTTAAAAATGCAGAATGTCGCCGCTTTTATACCTTCGAAACATATGATCAACAAACACGAGATGCATGCCGTGCCAATTTCCTTGCTTTGTACCTGAAAAGGATAGGTTGAGCTACACTAGCCTAGTAGGAAATCTATACTCAAGTTATATGAAAATACGATGAAGTATGCACCAAATGCGAATAAGACTCAACAAGTGAACATGAGATACAAGAGGGGTTACCAAAATGAACTGACGAATTTAGACTTTGGGATTCCGGGCTTCTTAGAGATAACCCTATGTAGACACCCCAATTTGGACTTGTCGAATTTCCTTGATTTGTGGCCCTGAGGCTCCCCGATGATGATTTCGGATTATAACAAGCCTTGGATTGATCAGAACTTTGCTTGTTGAGGGACTTTTGAAAAAGGAAATAAATTGTCAAAATCATTCCCAAGCGCTTGGGAGCAGTCCCGAGCGCTCAAAACAGTTTTTCAAAACCATTGGCCTGGCTCACTCCCAAGCGCTCGAGAGCGAAGTCCCAAGCGCTCGAGACCACTCTCGAGCGCTCGAGTCTCCTGTGCTGCCCAATGGATGGCAGGGCTCCCCACTACCCATGCAATCCATCATTACAGCCTCCTTGAGCCGGCTGAGAGTTAAGTCAAGCACTCAATCTCAGTCAAAGATCTTCAGGCCAAGAGATTTTCCCATTAAAAAAACATTTTATTCAAATCTATTTCATTTCAAAACCTTAGGTTATTTTGGCCTATAAATACAACATCATTTCTGCAGAGAAAGGGGCTACGAAATTCTCTCTCTCTAAACCACTCTCCTCTCTCTCTTGCTCAAGGCAAAAGTTTTTCAAACACAAACTTCTTCTTCAACTTCTAACTTCAAAGGTTTTCAAAAATCACCAAGCAAAAAAAGGGTAGAAATCCAGAATACTCCAAGTCTCTGATTTCTGGTCTTCTTCTCTCTGCATCCATTTTCCAAAGCCATTCAAGGAGCCAAGTTCAAACCAAAGGATTGGGCATTAACACTCCCAAGCGCTCAGGACCACTCCCGAGCGCTCGAGAGTGAATCCAGTGACAGGGTTTCATTTTTCTGCTGTCTTGTATATCATGCATGGCCATTTCATCACATCCTGTACACATGCACGTGTATACACTTCTTATTTGGTATAACTGTGGATACTTGCTAGCTGGTTTAATGAAACAAAATCCCTTTTGAAAAATCCCACAAACGTTTAGTAGAGATCGACGTCGCGTCGGGCGAGGGGGGTGCCGTAAAACCCTTCCCCCCTCGTAACATGGCTTCCGAACCCTCAAATGATCTCTAGTTTTCAATTTCAAATCAATCATTTTCAAAGAAAATGGTTTCTCAGGGTGATAGACCATAAATCCGGGTGGCGACTCTTCGAACTATTTTCAAATCAATCCAAAAGGCGAGGCGCACGATTTTCATTGGGCCGCCCCGATCCACTCGGGGCTGTGGTAGCCCACACCCTAACCTTCCACACGTTGGCGAGAAGCAGCATTAAGACTCACATCAATCAAACAAACAACAATAATAGTTCAACCATCTAATAACTTTTCGAACGAACGCCACAACTACTTCCTCAACTCATACCATTCACCATGGAGTCTCATTTCATAAAACATTCCTTTTGATTTCCAAAACAATTTTGAGAAAGCTCAAGACCATTACGGGTCAAACTCCGTTGATTCGAGCTTGAATACCGGAGTTCGTTGATTTGTGTCCAAATACTGGATCCATTGATTCCCTCAAGAATGCCGGAGGATTTTTAGTAAAAATCCTCTTTTCAAAATCCAAAATCCATTCTTTTCAAAAAGCATGATTAAGCCAATCATTTATTCCCTTCTTTTCAACCGTCACAATCTCAAGCAACAAACAGTTCAAACAACAACGTGAACTTCTACTGTCAATCATAATTCTCTTCGTCATGAGAGACATTCAACTGTGTTACCACCCCTTGCGTCACAGTGAATTCATTCCACCTGGGTTTTCGCATTACCACACCTTGCGTTGCGGGCCCTCTAGAGTCTCCGCATTACCACACTTTGCATTGCAGGACCCTCAATTCAAAATTTACAACTCACGTAAGCACAAATGCATTATCAATCCATATATAGACAGACATCATTTTTCAAGTTCACATTCGTTCATACATCATCAACAATGTATTACAAACTCATAAGCATCCTAAATTGCAAATTGATAAATACTTTAAGTCCACGTTATTCCTCTAAATCTATCACGACGTCCTACGTCACGTACCGAACCCACGACTCCACGACACATCACCGGCTAGATTCTAAACGAGAATCTTATAGAATGAGTGCCAAAGGAACCTAGGGAGCTCAACAAGACGAGGCACGAGGATACGAGTCACAATACTACCCATCGGATCACTGGACAAGCTCATGTCTACTCGTAACATTCACCATGTAACCCCTTATAGCCCACGGTATTCCTATTAACCTTACGGTTCATTCCCTAACCAACGACACTAATATTATACTCTAACAAGTGCCAAGAGACAAGATCGAACAATGAGTCATTAGGATACAAGCAATCACATTCGAGAGTGACTTTAAATACATTCTAATTATATAGGGAGTCATAACAAGGAACGAAACAATCTTAGAAATAGCCAACCGACATTGATAGACCGACACACCTCCACTCAAATGGTCATAACTTTCTGTGTACTAAGAGTTTTCAGGTGATTCTAGCGGCAAATGGAAGCTGACTTCGAGATCTTCGAATCAATATAAAGTTTGCATGAAACGGACATTGGACGAAGAAGTTATAGCCGTTTGAAGTTGGCTGAAACTCAGAAAACGGGAAGAAATTTCCAGATTCGATCGAAACATAAAACCCAACTTCAAGCACGAAATAAAACATGATCTATGTACATAAACATCACATAAACGTATAAAAAGAGTAAGAAATCCCTACCACAATGGGTTTTGAGCAAAACCCTAAGTAACCCAAGCTTGAAACCACCAAGATCTAGCTCTTCCCAAACTACAATACGAAACCTAGGTCCAAGATTCCCCAAGATCAAGAGAAATAAGTGAGGTTCAACAAGTGATTGAGAGGAGAGAGAGAGAAATCCAAAAATGATGGAGTTCTTACCTCTTTGAGCGCAATAACCTTGATTCCGGATGAAATTAGGATGAACAACCCATAGATCTTGAAGATTTTGAGGTGTTTGATGTGCAAATCCAAGAATTTGGGTGAGAGATTGAAGAGAGAAGGTAGAGAGGCGATTTTAGGGCTTGGTTCGTGGCCTTGGAGTGAGAAAATAACATAAGGGGTCTATTTATAGTGTCTGAATCACGTACTGAAAATTCAGAATTTTTACAAGGTGTACCGGTACTGGGAAACCACGGTATAGGTACATCGCGGACAGATTTGGAAATTTTTGCCAGCGTTCATCGAATCAAACCCCGATCGCTACCAACACTTCCAAACATCATTTCAACACCGAAACTCAAAATTTAACTATCTACCAAACGTCTCATACATAACAACACATCAATCCGTGCGATCACGTCAACTAAATGACCAAAGTAAATCAAAACACAATTTTACTTTAATGAGATTATTACACGGGTCTTCACAGAGCCTGCCGTTGATGGTACCAGCATGCCATCCACGGGACCTTACATTACCATGGCAGAAGTTCAGGCCCTGTTGGCTCAACAGAAGGCAAGTGAAGGAAGCAGAAAAGGATCCAACCGTTGCTGAAGCTACAGGCCCTCCTCACCAAAGAAAAGGCAAAGACAGTTCTACCCTCCCTTCCTAGTCCTGATATCTGCCCTCCATACCCTGTGACAATCCTATCGTTACCCTACCTGGAAGGGTATGCCCCGCCAAAGTTTGTGAAATTTGATGGTAAGGAGAGCAGCGCTCAAGAACAGGTGGTCTGCTTCATAGAATCTCTCGGGGCCCATGCATCAACTTGCAGCTCCGTGAGTTTTCAAAATCTCTTACCTCCCGCACGTACACATGGTACGTTAACCTGGCGCCTTATTCGATTACCACTTGGGAGGAAATGGTGAACAGCTTCTACGCCAAATTCTTCCAAGTACGCGAGAAGGTAAGAGTGATTAGCTTGACGAAGGAAATTCAGACAAACAGTGAAGACGTGGTGGACTATATCAAGCAATTCCAAGACCGCGCGGTTGACTGCACTGAGTCAGTTAAAGAGGCCTAGCTCGTTGAGATTTGCATTGGGGGCATGATGGATGAGTTCAAGATGTTGCTCATTAATTTTAAATTGGGAACTTTCTCTGCCCTATTAGAGTCTGTATACAACATCTGCCATGTGGTGAAGCCAGCTAGGAAAGACAGTTGGAAAGGCAAAGCTGCGAGTGCCACCGTCGTTGTTGCGGATGCGCCGCGAGGGCAACAAGCCGCTGGCGGAAGGAAGCGAAGGGTGCGCGAGCCTGGGCCAGCGCCAGATTACCCTTGCAGCATGGATGAAGTGCGAGCCTTAGTGAACGCGTGGGTGGCAGATGGAGAGCTAGAGCTTCCCCCGGTTGAGTACGAGCTAACACGGGAAGATCGCGAATATCCGCGGTACTGCATGTACCATAGGCACACCAAGCACTCGACTAGTGATTGTTGGTCACTAAAGAGATTGTTCAAGAGAAAGCAGAAATGCAAATGAACTACGGATAGGGCAACGTGACATCCGGGTAGAGCCCTACCCGACTCACGGGAACCACAACGGAGAGGTAAACATGGCAGAATGTTACCCGTTCATGTATGAAGATGAAGAAGATGCAGATAGTCACTACTATCTAGAATAAGAGGAAGAGGAAGCATGGGCCTATATGGTCTCTGGCTACGAAATCACTGAAGAATTTGGAGACGACGTGACCCCTGCAGTCACACCTGATCACAACACTTCGGTGAAGACGTTGCAAAACAGTACGAAGTTCAACGCGTTCTTCGACGGTTTTAGTTTCACACCAGCCGCGAGGCTAGAAATCACCAAGGCGATTATCAACATCGCGAAGGTCCATCAAGAGTCTTGTATGTCTGCGGAAGGGTCTGTCCCGCGGACAATCTGCGATTAATCCAACTCTGTTACTTTCTCGGATGCAGACCGAAAAGTGCCATACCCTCATAACCGCCCGCTGTACGTCACGTCCCGCGTCAATAGGACAGAGTTGAAGAGAACCTTTCTCGATTGCGGGGCTTCCAAAAACCTCATGCCCCTGTCAACATTCAAGAAGTTGGGAATCCAGGACAATCGGATAGTGGAGTCATCAATTACTATCACAGGATTCGGAGGAGACAGAAAGCAGTCCCTGGGATACGTTGTAGTGGATCTAGAGGTGGGGGCAATCCGCTCGGCCACTAAATTCCACCTTATCAATGTGGACCCGAATTATCAGATCATCCTCAACCAAAGTTGGATGCACAAGTATGCAGTTGTGCCATAAAGTTATCATCAGTGCTTGAAAGGAGTTTGGGCAGGAAAAAGGGTTACCATCCGCACATCAGAAAACCCGTTTGACACTCACGAGGCACATCTTTCAGACGCAGTTTACTTCTCGGAGCTAGGCAAAGTATCTCAAGCGATCACCGCCAGGCCACGCGGTGTGATGATCCCGAAGTGGGAAGATCCCGAAGTGGGAAGACATCAAAGACGAGAAACATGAGGCTCGAGAAAGAGACCCATCCGGGGCAGAGGCCACAGCCCCCAGAAAGAGCTCGAGAAAGAGACCCATCCGCGGCAGAGGCCATAGCCCCCAGAAAGATCACCAAGACAAAGGAAGGGGGCAAGACGGTGTACTACTTATGACGGTCCACCGGGGCAGTGGCTGATCATGAAATCGCTGGCCCCGGCGGAACATGTGCCGCGGTAGAGGAAGAGATAATCCAGAAGCCCAAACCCGCCCCGGAGTGTATACAAGATGAGCCCAAGCCGCAGCAGGAGGCGTTGGAGGAAATTGACTTAGGCAGCAGAGTGGGCCCGAGAAAGCCAGTGTTCATAAGTAGGGAGTTGGATGGAGAACTCCGGGAAAAGTTGATTGCACTGCTACGTGGCAATTCAGATGTCTTTGCATGGCACACTATGAGGAAATGCCAGGCTTAGACCCAGAGCTGGTAGCACATCATTTGGACGTCTTTCCCAACTCCAATCCAGCAAAGCAGTCCCAGCGAAAGTATCACCCCGATTTGGAGGGGCAGATCAAGGAGAAAGTTGAAAAGCTAAGGAAAGCGGGCTTTATCCGCCCAATCTAGTATCCTGAATGGTTAACAAACATTGTCCCTGTCAAGAAGAAGAATGGCCAAATCAGAGTATGTGTTGACTTCCGCGACCTTAACAAGGCGTGCCCGAAAGATGAATTTCCTCTCCCACACATTGATACATTGGTGGATGCCACCTCGGGCCACTAGATGTTTTCCTTCATGGACGGGTTCAGCGGGTATAATCAGATAAAGATGGCCCCAGAAGATGCAGAGAAGACGGCATTCCGGACCCGGTTGGGAAATTTCTACTACATTGTGATGCCTTTTGGGCTCAAAAACGCGGAAGCAACATATCAGCGGGTCATGACAGCAATCTTTCACGACCTGATGCACAAAATAATAGAAGATTACGTGGATGATCTGGTGGTGAAATCAAAGGAGCGGAAGGACCACCTTGTAGATTTAGCCACCGTGTTTAGCAAATGTAGGAAATTCAACCTCAAGATGAACCCTCTCAAGTGCGCGTTCGATGTGACCGCGGGAAAATTCCTGGGATTCCTCGTACATCGACATGGCATCGACGCAGACAGAGCCAAGATCAAGTCTGTAGCAGGCCGAACATGATTGTTCACGTTTGTGCGAGCCGAACCCGCCCTGAGCCATGCTCAAACCTGGGGCTCGGCTCCATGCCGATGATCTTCTATCATCATCACACTCGTCTCGGGCTCGGAGGAGATAAAGCCCTTGCTCGGCCACCTTCCTGACAGGAAGCCCCCATCGGCATGGTCTCCTCAAGAGTCGCATGCCGGGCTCGACCAGGTTGGTGCTCGGCCACCTGCGAAGCACGGCCGCTGCTGACGCTCGACTGCCCGCTGAGTCACATGCCTTCCCACGTGTTGAAGCGGTTACATCAAAAGATAATCGTGAGCGCACATGGGCGTGTCAGCTCACCCCAAAACGGTTACTAGATCTATTCCATGATGTCACCATATCGTCACTTGGCTTGTGCCAAGCACGTGTCCGTACTTGGGGAGCAAGCTAAGAAGGCTCTATAAATATCAAGTGATGGCAACCCTAAAAGGTACATGCTCACACACACTCATACTGATATAACTCCAGTCCATTGCCTCTCTCTGCACATACTTATCCTCTCGCCGGAGGGCCTTGCCGAGGGAATCCCTGGCCAGGTTTTAGTCGTGCGCTCACTGTGCAGGCTAGGGGAAGAAGGCTTGGCGACCATTCAACCACCAGAGAAGGAGTGCGGATCAGGTAATACGGGCCACACAATTGGTGAACCCGACGTGAATCGCTTCTGATTCAAGCGGCTCTCACATCCTCCAGACCACCTCCCTCCTTCCCAAAACAACAACCAACCCACTCACCATGGGCGGAGATCCGACGGATGTAACTATCTCAGGGACCAAAGACGCTAGCGGAAATGTCATCCCCACAACACCCCATGAGAGGCACATGTCCATCTCCCTCGCCCCTGGATCTGGCCTCTCACCAATCGCAGACGACGTAATGGCGGCCTACATCCGTCTCCTACAGCGTCGCGACGATGAACGCGATAATGAACTAGCTGCACTAAGGGCGGAGGTGGCCCAAATGAAACAACAATTGCAGCAAGATGCCACCCCCGCCACATCCAGATCTAATGGAGGCGGGAGGAGACGAAGGCAAACACCACCTCCACCTCCGCCACCACAAGAGCGTCCGCACGAGATAGGCCAATGCGGCTTCGTGAAGGACCGCCTTGGCTTTACCCCAGCACCTGGCGACGCCAGGGAAATTATCCTCTACAAGCAACCTACCGCATCTGGAACACATCGTTCTAGAAGCCATCGTGAGCATACTAAAACAAGGGACACCGAGTCATTTACAAGCACGTACTCGACTGGTCGTGCGGAATTCTCTCGCACGACAGCTTCGCACCGTAGCCGAGATTCCGTACAGATCAGACGCCATGTCTCTGAACGACTCGGGGACATCCCACCTGAGAATTTGGATGTCGAGCATCACGAACGACGGAAAGGAAAAGGCATACGCACCGAAGGCGCGGTTGACGACAACAAAACCCGTCGGGACAGAGAGAAGTCCATTGACGGCCCACGGCGAACAACAACAGACTTGAGAGACAAGCTTCGGCACAGAGACGCCGAGAAGACTTCAACAAAAGAGCCCAAAGGAAGGGAATCCAAAAGAACAAAAATAGACGAGCACGACAAGCCGCCGCGCCCTGGTTTTGAGCCGCGCCCTGGTTTTGAGAGACAACTAAAGGACCTCGGTGTGTCTCCCTTCACTTCCCACATCATCAACACGGCACCCGAACCCACCTTCCACTTACCAAAATTCACAAAGTTCGACTGGCCACCTGTGAGGCTTACACCCACCTAATCCACTTTCGCTAGACCATCGAATTTTGCACCCAAAAAGATGAAGTCAAATGCAAGGCGTTCCCGTCCAGCCTCGGCTCCCTTGGACTCTAGTGGTTCAACAAGCTGCCCGCCGGATCCATACGGAACCTAGCCGACCTCGAACGCGCTTTCAATACCCGCTTCATCACAAGCAACAAAACTGCCAAGGAGCCGGAGTCCTTATCTCAGATGAGGAAACTCCCATCAGAAACTCTAAGACAATACGCCGAACGTTACTGGCAGCTATTCATCGAAATCCCTAGGATCGACGAGTACTGGGTTGCACGTACCTTCAAAAATGGCTTGGAAATCGGTAGCAAGATCCTAGACGAACTCGCCATCCGCCCACCCCATGGCATGGTTGAGTTGATGCGCGCTGTGGAGCAATTTTGCGCTCTTGAAGAGTTTTATGCGGACCGAGCAGCTCAAGGAATCTCGAGCTCAACCCACACCTTCCCCACAGCCGCAACCCAGCTGCCAGCACCAATCAACGCCCAACACTCGTAGCCCAAGAAGCAAGTACATAACATCAAGGAAGGGAAGAAGTGCCCGCCAAAAGTACACGACTACGTGGCCGAGACCACGTACTTCAAAGAACCCATATGGTCCTTCCTGAAAGAGATAATGAGACAACCATGGTTTAATTGAGTGGCCAACGGACAAGCTCGGTACCAACACTGGACAGCCAGATCAAAATCCGAGGAAGAAGTGGTCCTACCACAATGAACTCGGCCACTACACAACAGCCTGCGTGCCTTACAAAGCTCTCCTGGAAAGACTCGTAACTCAAGGACATCTCGATCAATACATCAATCGAACAAAAACACCCGCCCGACAACCAACAGGCAACCCCAACCCCAACCCCAATGAACAGCGCCCGCTGATACACGTTATCCACGGGCCAGTGACGAAGGCATCCGAAACAACACTCAAGGCCGACATCGATCGCACCTCTACATCCAAGCAGATACTCTCTGTCGGCTGTGGATCCAAACGTCAACGCCCACAAGAAATACCCAAGTGGACAATAACCTTTACCGAGCGCGACCTCGAACATGTTCAAACACCACACTCGGACGCCCTCGTCGTCACCATCCAAATCGGTGTCCACGACGTCAAGCGCATACTCATCGATCAAGGAAGCTCGGCAGAGGTCATGTATTACGACCTTTTCAAGAAATTGGATCTCCCAAAGTCAGCACTACAACCCCCTGAAGTACCTCTCATCAGCACCCGTCTGGCCACTTGGCCGAATCTTCCTCCCAGTCGTCGTCGGTTCTAAAACTTTGTCTGTCGAGTTTATTATCGTTAATGTGCCGAGCCCGTACAACGCCATACTCGGCCGAACCTGGCTCCATGGCATGCAAGCCATCGCTTCCACCTACCACCAGGTCGTCTGCTTCATTGGCACAAATGGGAGACAAGAAGATCTGCGAGGTGACCAAGTAGCTTCCAAAAAATGCAACGTCTCGGCCGTCCACAACTCCACCAAAGCCAAACAGGTACAATGGGTTGAAATCCCAGACATGACCGTCATCGACGACGTCGGCCAGAAGGCTAAAGATAAAGCGGAAGAAGACTTGGTCAAAATGCCAATCAATGAGGACGGCTCACATTTCTTCTTACTCGGCTCTTCCCACAGCGACGCCGAGCGAGAAGAGATGTTCCAATTCCTCAAAGCCAACATGGAAGTCTTCGCTTGGACCCCCAACGAGATGCCAGGGGTAGATCCCGACTTCATCTGCCATTCTCTCAACATCAAGAAAGACTCAAAACCCGTGGTACAGAAGGCTCGACGCTCGACACCAGAGCATGCCGACGCTGTTGTCGAAGAAGTCGACCGTTTGTTGGAAGCTAACGCCATCCAGGAAGTGCAATACCCAACTTGGCTCTCCAACACCGTGGTTGTCAAGAAGAAGAACGGCAAATGGCGAGTCTGCGTCGACTATACCAATCTCAATGACGCCTATCCGAAGGATTGGTTCCCCCTTCCAAAAATCGATCAGTTAGTCGATGCAACCACAGGACACACTCGGCTAAGTTTCCTAGACGCCTACCGTGGCTATCACTAGATAGCCATGGACCTGAAAGACATGGAAAAAATGGCCTTCATCACACCACATGGCATCTTTTGCTACCGCGTCATGCCGTTTGGACTCAAAAACTCAGGTGCCACCTTCAACCGAGCAATCTTCAAGATGCTTCATGCACAGATAGGCCACATCTTGGAAGATTACATCGACGACCTCGTCGTCAAAAGCTAGTTAGAGCACAACCATCTCACAGAGTTCGCCGAAGTATTCGAAATCCTCTAGCTCCACAAACTCCGTCTGAACCCGAAAAAATGTGCATTCGGCGTCAGTACAGGGAAATTTCTCGGCCATTTGGTCACAAGGCGCGGCATTGAGGCCGACCCTACGCAAATCCGAGCAGTGGCCGACTTACGGCCACCAAGAACAATCAAAGAAGTCCAAAGGCTCACAGGCATGGCAGCTGCCCTCAACCGCTTCATCAGCAAGTCATCAGACAAATGCCACGCCTTCTTTCACGCTTTGAAAGGTAAAGGCCAGTGCAGCTTCGAATGGACGCCGGACTGCGACACAGCACTGGCCGAACTCAAGGACTACCTAGGCTCGACTCCCTTGATGGTCAAACCAAAAGAATTTGAAACCCTCTACCTTTACCTAGCAGTTTCGGCTCATGCCGTCAGTTCCGCTCTTGTTTGGCGAAAAGGAACCGATGACATGCCGATTTACTTTGCAAGTAAAACTCTCTTACCTACACAAACACGCTATCTTCCTCTCGAAAAGTTAGCACTTGTTCTCGTCTCAGCTGCAAGAAAACTCCTTCCATACTTCCAGGTCCATACAATCACTGTTTTAACGGAGTACCCTCTCAAAGCTCTCTTTCGAAAAGCCGATCTTTCCAACAGGGTCTCCAAATGGGCAGTCGAGTTAGCGAACTTCGACATTCATTTCGATCCTCAGACAGCAATCAAGGGGCAGGTCCTCGCCAACTTCATCGCCGAATTAACACCTGAGGATACCGAGATCCTAAACACTCCTGCACCACTCCAACCCACGGCCGAGCATGCAGAGAACGCGAAACCTTGGCTCCTTTTTCAAGGAGACACTTGGCGACTTCAGGTTGACGGTGCCTCCAACAACAATGGAGCCGGAGCAGGAGTTGTCTTAGTTTCACCTTGTGGGACTCTACATGAAAGCGCCATCAGCATCGACTTCCCTGCCACTAACAATGAAGCCGAATATGAAGCCCTCCTTGTTGGCTTACGCTCTGCAATAGCAATGAAGGTCGACGAGTTGGCTATTTTTTGTGACTCTCAACTCATAGTCAACCAGTTGTTAGGGGACTACGAAGCCAGGGACCCCAGGATGATGAAGTATCAAGCGACTACAGCCGAACTTACCAAGCACTTCAAGTATTTCAAGATTGAACAGATCAACTGCGAACACAACGCGCACGCGGACGCACTTGCTAGCCTTGCCTCGGCTTCCAAAGCCTCTGAATTCCGAACTATCAACTTTGGCAGCATTGACCACCCAAGTTATGACACCACCCCAGAAGTGCTCAATGTCGAACTCAGTCCAAGTTGGATGGACGAGATCGTCGCTTTCCTCAGTAATGACACCTTACCTGCTGACAAGAAGGAAGCTTTCCGCATCAGGAACAAGGCTGCTTACTATTGGCTCAACAAAAATGGCCAACTCTACAGGAAATCCATCTCCTTCCCTTATCTCCTCGTCGTCCACCCAACACAATTACCCAAGATCTTCAATGAACTTCACTCAGGAAGCTGCGGCTGCCACTCCGGTGGCCGTTCGCTATGCCAACGTGCCATGAGTCAGGGATACTTTTGGAAAAACATGAAGAAAGATTGCGAGGAAGTCGTCCGAAAATGCCGACCATGCCAACTATTTTCACCAATCCCGAAACAACCACCTCAGAACCTCTCCCCCATCAGAAGTCCTTGGCCCTTTGCGCAATGGGGGCTCGACATCGTGGGCAAGCTCCCAACAGCCCCAGGGGGCTTCAAGTTCTTAATCACCGCAATAGACTATTTCTCCAAATGGGTGGAAGCTGAAGCCCTTGTCACCATCACAGAGGCGGATGTTTGGCGATTTGTTTGGCAAAATATTGTCACCAGGTTCGGCGTCCCTTATGCCATCGTCTCGGACAACGGTACCCAATTTGTTGGAAATGGCCTCACAAGTCTTTACGAAGAATATGGAATCCGCTTCTTCAACTCTACTCCAGCATACCCCCAAGGAAACGGCCAAGCTGAGGCCACGAACAAGACTGTTTGCGCCGGGATAAAACGCCGACTGAACTCCAAGCGCGGCAAGTGGGCAGAGGAACTCCCAAGGGTCCTATGGGCCTATCGTTCCACACCACGGCGCTCTACTGGCCAGACTCCCTTCTCCATGGCTTTCGGCATGGAGGCCGTCATCCCACTGGAATCAAGGTTTCCCACCCTCAGGACGGAAACCTTTGACCCAAGGACAAACGACGAGGCTATCGAACAAGAGAAGCGTGATGACGCTCGACTCAAGCTAGCCGAATACCAACAACAGGTGGCCAAGGGGTACAATCGCAGCTGCGAACCAAGAAATTCAAGCCAGATGATTTAGTTTGGCGAAAGGTGGTGCAAGCAAGCAAGAAGACAAAATTCATGCCCAACTGGAAAGGGCCTTTTCGCATTGTCAAAATTGTTGGTGAAGGTGCATACATCCTTGAGGACATGAAAGGGAAGGTGCTTACCAACCCATGGAATGCACAAAATCTGAAAAGAGCATATATGTGACCTTTCATTTCATGCTCGGCTGCACACTATGCTCGGCAAAACTTCAATTTTCTGAAACTAAACTTTTGGTTTGGCTTCAACCTCATCTATGTTCTTTATGTTTAAAAGAAGGGCTTCTGCCCATAGTTTTCTTCTTCTACTTTGCTCTTGTGCCAAAGTTTCTAAATGAGAAGCCTAGTTTTGTAATCAGATTCTTTGCATATCTCAATTACTGTTCTACTTCACAACTTAATCACATCACCCACTCTCGGCAAACCTGCCAAACATAAACGATGACTTCAGTCACACCCACAAACGGCTCCTAAAAAGCCCTTTGCTTCGGCCACTATCACCGCCCAAAGAAGCAAACAAAGGACATATGGTCCGCCGAGCCTAAAAACACACATCTCTGATGGATTTTAGGCTTCGGCTCGGATTGGCAAGACACCATGGTTGGCCACCGAAAGGTTACACTCACGCTTTGGCGAGCAAACCACCCACAAACAATCAAAACTCTCAAAAGCCCTTCTTCCCTTGACAAAGGGCTGACACTTTGGCCGAGCCCCAACCACAGGCAAGGGGGCACCTAGCACTCTTTTGATCCATCAATAATTGCACCATGTCAGATAACAACGTCAAGTTCGGCGACCTACGTCCTCTAATCTACTACTTTGGTCAAGGCTTGGCATTTACCACACTACAGCTATCGCTTCCACAATAATCAAACATTCAACTAACTTAGCCAAACCCAGACCAAAGTGGGGGCTACGGATAACTACCATTCAAAACAAGCAAGACTATCAAAAAATTTCGAATGCATGAAAGCAATCAATCAAGCTCGGCAAAACAAGACAATAGATGCATTGCAAATAAGAAGTCAAGCCATGAATTCAAGAAAAGAACAAAGTGTTGCCTCCTAAACTGGGAGGCACGACGTAGTAAACTGTTTGGTGCCGACCCCCCATTAACTATAACATCTGGCACGGTGAAACTCCTAAGTTTGGAGCCGTCCAGTCCAACAAAAACTTCAAGTTCAAACAAAAGCAAAAAATAGATCTCTAAACTTGAGGAACATCCTCAGCAGCGACATCAGCCTCGGCCTCAGCAGCCACCTCGACATTCTTTGGCACCTGCTTAGTGTCCTCGGCCACGGCTCCCTCAACATCTCCAGTCTTTTTTCCAGCTAACCCATCCCCGCCATCAGCATCAGTAAGGTCATCAACGTCATCATCGCTCTCGGGAAATTCCTCTGGAGGAAGAGGCGCGCACTCCTCATCGATGTATGGCAGTGTGGGCTCCCGTGCGCCCGGCGCGTTTGAAGAGTTGCCACCCGGATTTTTGAGATGGATGATCCGAGAAATCGAGAGTTTGTTTGAAAGGAAAAGGCTTTTGGTCTAGCGAAAACATCGCTCTCGCCCAATCCGGAGATCGGTCTCTACTTAGGCATTTTGAAAACATTGCAATTCTTCTTTTATTAATCGATTTTTGGCCAATTAGGGCGGGGGAACAGTTAATCGGGGATTAAAACTGTAACATGTTTGCAGGATGTGACTGATATAGCATGGATGAGCAGTTAGTATAGGATGAGAACAGACTTCTGTGGGAGTTTAAATAGACTGGAAAGCTCCTGTCTCGGAGTGTTGTGCACAGGAAGAAACCAGTATGCACTGATCAAGTCAATGCATACTGACCAAACCTGCGCACGCTATTACAAGACCTGCGCACGCCAGTAAGCCTAAGCCCACAGCTCTTATTCTCAAACCCTCTGGGCTCTGGAAGGACCAGTGCACACCCAGGACAAACCAAGCAGTTTAAACTCTCTGGGCTCTGGAAGGACCAGTGCACATCCAGGACAAACCAAGCAGTTTATGCAGTCATAATATACAGTTTAAAGGCTGAAAAGCCTAATAAATAAACAAAAACACCCCATAAACAGTGTGGGGACAAAATAATAGCCTAAAACCAAGTTAAACATGCAAGGCCAGCCACTGACCAGGAACAGAATGGAACCATCGCGCGAGGGTTCCGAACAGTCGCGCGACGGTGCGCCCGGGTGCGCGATGGTTGCGCCCTGGCGCGCGACGATGCGCCCGGGCGCGCTGGTCAACTCTCCATTTGACTATCGCGCGAGGTTTCCAAACTGTCACGCGACGGTTCAAGACAACTTTCCAGTGTCTGGTTTTACACATTTCTGGGTTCTGGGACAGGTCCAGAATGATCCCAGGGGTACTCCAACAGAACAGAACTTAATATTGAAATGCAAGCTAGCAATTTAAGCTCTAAGAAAAGCAGTAAACTGATTTTAACATGCATCAATAGTGAGCTAATACTTAAAAGACTTGAAAGTGACTATGAATACAACAAGAAATTTAAAGGCCAGCATCCCTTCCCCACGTGGTCCATTCTCGTGCAAACAGAACTGTCGCGCGAGTATTCGGGACCATCGCGCAAGGGATGGCTTGGCCTCGGTTTTTGAAACCTTGCTAGCTTTAGGGCCAGGATTGGTATTGATTACCAGCCTTGACCCTGCCAGTCCCCCTCAGGGATCAGAACAGAGAGCAGAACAAAGGTAAGATATACCTTTGAATTTTGAGGTTTGAAAAGTGTTTGAGCTTTGAGTTTAGGTTGAGGTTGAGGTTTGATTGAAATGTGAAAATGGGGAGGAAGAACAAGCTTCGTTCTTAGATGCTAGGTTGGAAACCAAATGTTGCACTTGCTAATGGAGGAGAGATAAACAAAGGGTTAGGGTTAGAACCTTTGTGCTTTGAATTTTTTGGAACCCTTTGAAAGAGAACAAATGGGGGCTATTTATAGGCATGGAGGGTGGATCTGGTTGGTGCCAGGAGAGGAATTCAGCCAGCCACGAGGCCTGACTGAAGTTGCATTGGTGGCCAATTTTCTGCCTCTGAAAAAGTAGGTGGGGAACTGACCATCGCGCGAGGGTTCCAAACTGTCACGCAAGGGTCAACGGTCAAACTTTGTCCACCTGGCAGTTTGACCATCGCGCGAGGGTTCCAAACTGCCGCGCGAGGGTGCGCCCTGGCGCGACCATCGCGCGATGGTTCTAGTCTGTCGCGCGACGGTGCGCCCTGGCGCGAGATGATTGCGCCCCGGCGCACAATGATTGCGCCCTGGCGCACGTCAGTAGGGTTTTTGGCTTTTGGAAATGGCTTAGGCTAGGTTAGGTTCAAGGGTTTTTCAAACACTCAAAACTCAAACACTCGACATTCCCGGGGTGTTCTTGATCCGTTTCGTCATCGGGGAATCAAATACCGTAAGTAAACTAATCTGGAAGCCCAGATTGGGGTGTCTACAGATGTGTTGGATGATGATGAATGAGCGTCAGTAAGGTTAATAAAGAAAAGAGGAGGATGGATATGTGTAATAGATGGGTATGCTGGGTAGTTGGGGTCTCAAAGTTAGTGAGGGACTAACTTTGATAGTGAGGAGAAAAATGGAGTAAGAGACCTAGAGAATGTCTTTTGAAGGCAACATTCTCAAGACTTGGAAATAGGAAATGGATGTGAAAGCAAGAAGAGAGAGAAATGGTAGAATAATGATCAAGGGCCCTTTTCTCTTGAGTGGAGGGGTGTATTTATAGGCAAGAGCCATGGATTTTGAATTTCAAATGGTGGAGGTATTTTCTGGGCGGGCCAGAAGTGTGTTTTCGGCTGAGCCGTTTTGCAGCTGTGGCTCAAATAGGCGTGGCCGACAGCTTTCTGAGCCAGTCAGAACTTTTCATGAAATGCCGTGCGGCTAACCTCGTGATCGCGTGCAGCGTATTGTCTTTAGATATGCTGTGCGGTGTAGAGGTGTCACGTGCGGCGTTCCAGGTCCAGTCCAGGGCTTTTGGGCTTTCTCTGGGCTTTTGGGCTTTTGGTTTTATTTGGTTTTGGGCCAAGGGAATCCCTCATTCAAGCTCGTTAAGGCACCGTTTCCTTTATTTCATCATCGGGGGGAAAAAGACCCTTCGAGCTTCGGATTGGGGTGTCTACAGTAGTCCCTCTTTAACGTAACTCGAATATCATTGGTTTGATACGAGTGACGATTAAAGAATAGGCACCCCGATCCGTCGCTCTAAAGTCTTTGAACAGAGACAAAATGCTTGAAAATGTAAGTAAATAACAATGGTGGTCGCGCTCGTGGAGCTGCCTACGTACCCCGTTTGTAGGGATCAGACCGACGTAGTTCAATTGGGATGATGCAAGCAAAATAAGTCCTGGAGGACGACAAGTAAAATCATGCAGTAAACTTGAGAAGATTGAGTGCTAGTAGGGTGCCGCAAAGTGAATAATGTGAAAAATGCAAAACGAGTCTTCGGGAGACTAAAAATTCGAGACGAGCCTTTGGGAGGCTTTAAAAATTCGAGACGGGTCTTCGGGAGACTTAAAAGTTTGAGACGAGTCTTTGGGAGACTTAGTTTGATTTGAGACAAGACGGGCCTTCGGGAGGCAAAATTTAATTTGAGACGAGACGGGCCTTCGGGAGGCAAAATTTGATTTGAGACGAGATGAGCCTTTGGGAGGCAAAATTTGATTTGAAACGAGACGGGCCTTCGGGAGGCGAAATTTGATTTGAGACGAGACGAGCCTTTGGGAGGCAAAATTTGATTTGAGACGAGACGGACCTTCGGGAGGCGAAATTTGATTTGAGATGAGAAGAGCCTTCGGGAGGAAAAATTTGATTTGAGACAAGACGGGCCTTCGGGAGGCGAAATTTGATTTGAGACGAGACGAGCCTTCGGGAGGCAAAATTTGATTCGAGACGAGATTATGACGAGTAACTCAACGCTCAAATCTCGAGGTTGATCTCTACTATCCGCACCCTCCGCCGTGCGGTGTCCAACCTGCAGGACTTCGCGTACGACCTACAGGATGACAAGAACGATCCGTGGTTCGCACCGGAGTGCTTGTCCAACGATACCGCAGAGGATTCCGAATGGTTCCGACGACCGTTCGGACGGGGCAAACAACGCGTCCGGCGGAGGGAGCGACTGAGGATGAAGGGTCCGGAAGAAGAAGAAGAAGAGCAGTAGGATTTTTTTTCTGTTTTTGTTTTTCCCTTCCTTTTCTTTCTTTTTTTTTTTTTGAATGATGTAATGAAAATCCCGGGGGGGGGGGGGGGGGGGGTTTCCCGGGTTTTTATGAATGAAAAGTCTCTTTTTCTCTTTATGCCTGTTATTTTCTTCCTGTTTTTTTTATATACGAACAAACTCGAACGCAAACACCGTCATTAGGAACTATTTTCAGAATCGAAACTGTTGAGATAAACCAGTGCGCCGTGCGTGGCATGTGAAGTGCCGTGCACCGTGGCAACTCGGGAAATTTCATGCAGTTGAGTTAATACGCTGTGCGCTTATACCAGTATGCCGTACGGCACATCTAACTGCGAACCCGGTCCAAATTAATTCCAGACGAACCGGTTCGAGAGGAGTATATACGGGTGAGGCGTATACAATACGCCCCACCGTTCGAAAATTCCCTCCTCTCTCTCGTCTCTCTCTCTGCTCTCTCTCTCGACTCTCTCTCTCTCGCTCTTTCTCACGATTCTCTCTCGCGACTCTCTCGTCTCTCTCTCGGCTCCCTTTCATTTTCTCTCTCTCGCTCTCTCTCTCACACACACATGGATGATATTGGTACACCCGGTGGTGATTGACCACCGAGAGTTGAGGCTACACTGCCCTTGGCCCCCTTGGAGAGCGCCACGGTGGTCGAGGGTATGCCAGAGACCACTGGGGTCTCGGCCCAGGCGGCATTGGCCGAGGAGACCACGGCCTCGGCTGCTGTGGTGGGCGACAGTGACGATGGTGATGGTGGCAGTATGGTGCTGGTCGGCTACGGCCAAGAGACGGAGACTCCGGGTGCAATGGAGTCAAGGGGTGATGATGAGGCCTCAGGCCAATTGGAGGCCGCGACCGGTTTAGAGGAGAGGACCACAGAAGGTCGCAATGGCGACGGGTTTGACGAGGCGGGGGTAGAGACAGAGGCCTCTCCCGTGAGAGAGCCTCGGGTCGACTTGGGGAAGGCCCCCATTGTCGAGGAGGAGTTGGTGGAGGAGAGGGAGACACCGGCTATGTTTGTCGGTAGTGGTGAGGGTGCAGGGTCGTCACGACCCATAGGGTTGAGTGACTACTTGGAGGTGGCATCCCTTGATGATCTGGTTGAGACCTTTCGGGGAGTGCCGGTGTAACAACTCCGATTTTCAGTAAATAAAAATCTCGTTGTTTATTATTTTGACTCTATAAATTCCGTATTTTCCAACAATCCGTCATGATTAGATTTATTCGATTCAAACCCTAATTTTGTTTCGCCTTGCGATTTAGTCATTTTCTAAAGACAAGTGAGATAGCAACCCTAAGTCGTCCTATTTAGCAAGCCTAGCTAGCTTCCGACTAATCGTTAGAGTAGCCTAATCGAACCTTTGAACCATTTGAACCCTAAGTGAGACCTTGACCAAAAGTCAACCCTTGATCTATTACCCATTGGACGATAGATACTAGGATAATCTTTATCCGTTGGACCATAGGTTTACCCCTTGGATATTGTGACAAGATTTCTAGGTACACTTTATAAGATTATATATTACTTACCATCTTTACCCATTGGACGATAGAAGTTAGGAGATTTATTACCCATTGGACGATAGGTTAACCTTTCCACCTAGTACAAGGTCCATTAGTTTAATTAGATTCACCATGAGTCATTGTGCTATATTAGATAGATTATGTAAGCTTAGTACTTCATCCTTTAACCATTGGTTAATAAATGTTAGGGGAATTATAATCCATTGGTCCATAAAACCATATCAAGCTATAGTACTAGGTTAGTATTAGTTAATTCCTTCCTAGATATGATATGTACTAATTTGATTAAAGTATATGATATGTTTACATCATCCTAGCATACTATATATTAGTATATAGTTATAAGTACATAGGTGGCATACTGACATAGTTTAATAGGATAGTTTGACTTAGAAATCCAAAATGAGATCACATAGTAAATTGTCCTTTTTGCTAGTCTTCCTATCAACCAAGGAAGGAGAGAGAGAGAGAGAGAGAGAGAGAGAGAGAGAGAATTCGGAGAGAGAGAAGAGAGAGAGGCCGAGAGAGAGAGAGATGAGGGAGAGAGATAGGAGAGAGAGAGAGAGAGAGATATTGCATGTACCTTCCTTGATCTTCTTCTACCAAAACCCTAATACTATATACATTAGTACTTGTACTTTGAAAGATGAAGAATAGGATGACCTAAGATATAACCAAGTACTAGATTTTCTTACAAAATCTTCTTACAAACTATTAGTTTAACCTTACGCTTTCACTTAGTCAAATACCAACCATTTGTCCTTTCTCCATTAGGTGTCCAAGAGAGAGAAAGAGAGAGAGGGGGAGAGAGTGGCCGAGAGAGAGAGAGAGAGAGAATTCGGATGAGAGAGGGAGAGAGAGTGTGATGTGTGTGACTAGTGTACTCCCATATCTTCCAACATCATCCTATTGCATCACTTTGTACCACCATATCTAGGGTTTCTTATTCTTTCAACCCTAAAGGACTACCATATCTTATTTTCTATCCTAGACTAGACACAAACCCCATTAAAGAAACCTAAACCTTGTCCTAGTTTGAAAGAAAGAATAAGAGAAAATCTTGTAGTCTTTCCAACTCTTGTACCTTCTTTGGACCAAGGGAGAGAGAGAGAGAGAGAGAGAGAGAGAGAGAGAGAGAGAGGGAGAGCCGAGAGAGATGGGAGAGAGAGAGGTCGGGAGAGAGTGAGAGAGGGAGAGAGAGATTTGTGTGATGTGTGCAAGTGTACAACTAGCCTAGTCATTGTCCTTTTGATCAACACCTCATCCAATCTAAGGACAATCAAATCTAGTCAATCTATGATCCATTGGATAACAAATGTTAGGGGAAATATTGTCTCTTGGATAATAGACCAACTTGGCCTATAAATAGCTAGCCATTTCAAGCCTTTGAACTCACACCTTCAAGCATTGCTCCAACTTCTCTCTAGAAAGTCTAAGTGTTCTTGTTGTTCTTGCTTAGTTCTTAGTTGTTCTTGAAGTTCTTCCCTAGTTCTTCAAGAAACTCTTCTAGTGCCGCCACTAAGCCGCCACTCCACCACCCTACCGATCCAAAAGTTTTAGTAGTATTAGTCAAGATCAAGTTTCGAGAGAAACCTTTCTCTTTCGAAGCTATCGAAGCCATTCCTAAGCCGTTACTTCGTCGACGAACTATTTTCCTAATCCGTAGCCGACTACCGCCAAGAAGAACAGTAGATATTCTATATCTACTTTTCTCTACGTATACGTATATATGTAGAATACTCCTTACGTATAGTATAGTTTTCTGATACTTTCAAAGATCTAAGTATAGTGTATTGCATGCGTATTTCGAACTGATTATGGATTATTCTAAACCTTTGAAATTCTAAGTACACGTAGGTTATCTTGTCCTTAAGCATGACTAGAAATGTTTAAGAGTTGTTATCTTGATTAACCATGGCATGATTAGCTTAACGTTAGAAGTACTCAATAAACATATGCTGTTTTGAATTTAAGAAAGCATGATTTAGGATTAAGCTGTTTTAATCTTAGAATGAATGTGAGCATGATTATGTGATTACTTGACTACTTGTTGTTGATAAAAGCATAAGTGATTTATCACTCCAAAGGTGCCCGTCCATGTGGCACTATGCTTAGCCTTGTGTGATTAAATGTGAGTATGATGATGTGACAAAATGAGCATGCTATCTAATATAGAGTTGAATGATCTTGTTAGTTTAGTTTCAAGATTTCTTAAGTTGTGGAATGAATTACCGCGGAGTCTATGCATGCGAACGAGACACGAAAACCGAGAAAGTAGAAACATGACACCTAGGGTGTGGTTGATATGGATAAAATGAAGGATGGGATTAACATGCGGAAAATATTTTGAAAGTACATAATGACCGGACTTGGTAGTCATTGTGTAAGTGTTTTCAAAAACCGTAATGTAGCCGGACTTGGTAGCTCATTGCGTAGATTTCCAATGGGACCGGACGTGGTAGTCTCATGTGGAAATGGGGCTTGGCCGGACGTGGTAGCCAATGCAAGTTTTGAAAGAATGTGTTTTGTGAAAACCGTAATGTGGCCGGACTTGGTAGCTCATTGCGTAGATTTCCAATGGGGCCGGACGTGGTAGCCAATGCAAGTTTTGAAATGGATTTTGTAAACCATGATTGGCCGGACTTGGTAGCCATTGTGAGTGTTACTAATGAAGCCGGACTTGGTAGCCTCATTAGTAACAATTTATGAAAGAACGTTGGAAATTATGGTTTTGGTAAAGGTGAAAATGTTGACACAGTCTACGATGAGTCGCGTAGGAGAAACACGAAAAGGCATGACACCAATGCTAAAAGATATCGAATACGAATGTATCATTGTTTATCTATGTTGTTGAATGAGCATGTGTAATTGTTTATATGCTTCCTTGCTTTAAGTTAAGAGTTAGTGGGTATAGTTTATTCTAATGGGCTTGTAGCTCACGGTGTTACCTTTTTGGTGACCCTGACATATTATACTGGGGGCGACGCTGGTATAATGTGTCAGAGTTAATTGATGAGCAAGGTGAGCAGTACGTGTTGGAGGCTTTTGGAGCCGAAGAGCTTGCTAGGATGGAAGAAGAAGAGGAGTAATAGAATACCCTAGAAATTCCCTCCTTGTGTAATAAAAGTACTCTAGTAAGACTTATGTTGTAATAACGAGCTTGACTCTTAGTCTTTTTATTCAATAAAATGTTTAATTAATGAACCCGAAAATGGGGGCGTTACAGCCGGGGTTAGCGGAGACTTTGCTTGAGGCTCGGGAGAGAGAGCTTCAGGCCAAGGTTAAGGCTGGGGCCAGCAGGGAGCCACAGGCTGAGGAGGCAGCTGGAGGTGAGACAGTCCCTCAGAGGAGTATCGTGGAGGAGGCGACGGAGGCCCTGAGGGGGCGAGGAGTTTACGTGGCGGAGTCTTACGTGCCCTTTCAGCACGTGGTGGTGCCTACTCTTCTGGACGCCTATAGGCTGGAGCGGCCTATGTACGACGAGGCCCTGGTTCTGAGGGATCCGCAGCAGCACCTTTCTCTATGCCGAGACGAGGTATACCTTAAATATTTGCATTTCAAGTTCCAATGCATCGTATTTTCATTTCCTTTGAATACCATATTTGTCTTGAATAGCATGCCTGAATATTGTCAACTTGTTGCAACAGGCGATCCCCATCTCGTGCTATGGCGGTGCGGCCGACGTGCCAAAGTTTTGGGAGAGGCTCCCCGAGGCCATGAGGGAGATAGTGAGGCAGGCGGGCTTCGGGGAGTTTGTTGGGGTGTTGACGAGGGCGAGCAACGATCGCCAGGTAGTGAGAGCACTCGCCGAGAGGTGGTGGGACACGACGAATACGTTCCACTTCTCTTTCGGTGAGCTGATGGTGACGCATTTGGACTTTGCGGTGATCACCAATCTAAGGGTCGGAGGTGACCCTATCCCCTACGACGCCACCACAGGGAGGAGCGCGGCGTTCCAGCGAGAGATGCTGGGGTACGTACTGAGGGCGGAGAGAGAGGATGCCCAGTACGCCCAGCTTTTGAGGTTTTGGACTGAGGAGCTTCTGACGGACAGGGTGCAGGAGGAGCAGATGGCTAGGTGCTTTCTGTTGTACTTACTTGGTGCGTCCCTATTTCCCAACAGGCGCAACCGGGTACACCTTTCGCTCCTACCGGCCTTGAGGGATGTCGGGGAGATAGCTCGCTTTGACTGGGGAGGCGCAACACTGGGGACGTGCTATGCATTCATGGGGTCTCTCTCTCGTGGGGCAGGAGTGAGCCTCGGCGGTTACTGGAGAGTCTGTGAGGTATATTTCAGGTTTTCTTGTGCTTTTTGTCTTTCTATTCACTTATCGCATGTCCTGTGCTAATCCTTGATGTTTAATTCTACAGCTGTGGACGTATGAGGTGCTTGACATGTACCCTCCTGAGACCTCCTGCCCCAGTGACACGGTACTTCCTCGGGCCCTGCGTTGGTCCAAGGAGTTCCAGGGGGTGAAGAAGGGGAAGGGCAATCTGAACGCCTACCGCCTCTTCTTGGACGAGCTGCGTCCTGACAGGGTACGACTACCTTACATGCTTCTAATTTTTGAATATCTAGTCCATTTTTATTTGAACTTCATGCTGACGTTGCATATCCTTGATCGTAGATTCGCTGGCGGGTATGGGACCGCTTCGAGCTCCCTTACTTGGTCCGGAGCAGGGAGGTGACGAGGGGGAGAGCGCTTCTCGAGTCCCCTTACGGCTGGCAGTGGTACCTGGGTGATCGGGTGTCACGTCAGTCGCTGAGGCTGGACGTTTTTTGAGTCCCTGGGCCACTTCCCTTCCTTGTGCAGCGGACGAACTTGTACACTAGGGAGGAGGTTGAGCGGTTTGTGCGACCAGACCCCGAGCTGGAGCCACTTTTTCAGGCGGACGCTGACTACTCCGAGTACCGGACTCGGTACCTGATGCCGAGCTTTGGGGTCCGAGCTGCTGCCTGGGAGGCGACGCTACAAGCGTCAGGTGGTAGAGGTGGAAGAGGAAGGAGAGGAGGGAGAGGAAGAAGAAGAGGGCGCGAAGGTGGTGGTAGTGGTCGGGGTGACGATGCAGGCCCGAGCGGGGTCGGCTTACCCCGACTCACCTGGACTGTGGACGTGACGACTGCCCAGGGGGCTCCTGGTGTAGTGGTGGTGCCACGTCCCACAGCTGCAGCCCTGGAGTTTCTTGCTCAGGTATGGCACGTATTCTTTCGCCTTCGCATGCACTTGCTTATTGTCATTGTATACTCTAATCGGTTCTTCTCATTGTGCAGGCGACTCCGGAGTACGTGAAGGAGATGGCGGAGGCCATGATGGGCCTGGAGCAGCTGATGAGGCAGTACGCCATGGGCCATGCCCCAGAGGTGCTCCTTCGTTCTGGCGGGACGATGGTAAGGCTTTCAAACTCTGACTATTTGCTTTACTACTTATTGCCTATATCATGATTACCATGCAAATGATGAATGTCATGCTATTGCAGGCTGGAGGAGGGGCTTCTCAAGGGTTGCGCAGGAAGTCTGTTCGCATGCAAGTGCAACAGGCTTCCTCTGCTGGTTCTCGGGAGGAACCTCCGTCGAAGAGGCCACGACTTTCTGGGGAGACAGAGGACGAGCCCATCGACGTCTCCGATGAGAGCGGCGAGCCTACGGACGTCGATCTAGGCGACACCTTAGGGGGTACTGTGCCTGGGGTGACAGGTACTCAGGAGGTGGCCAGCTCCCTGGCGGAGGAGGTCTCCGAGGAGGACGAGGACGAGGATGAGAGATGAGCCCCTTCTTTTGTTTTTACTTTTGCATTTTGGCGGAGCCTACGTGCTTCTTTTTTGGGAGGGTGCCTGTTTTACCCTCCGTAGATAGGACTTTTTGAGCATCGGGCTTGTACTTCGACTCATGGATGTTTCCGGGATTATATATAGAAGAATTTGTTCTTTCAATGTTTATCCCATTCAATTCTTTTTGTTGTTATTTGTATAAAGAAGATTGAATAACTAAAACATTAACCAGAGTGCACAACCAGTCACGAACTCAAGATTTATAATAATCAGTAAGTTGACGATGAAATAGAAATCAAAGAAAGTAAATGAATAACTTTGAAGAATTAACGCTAAACACAAGAATTTACATGAATGCCCTCATTACCGACTCTCATAAGACCACACATGACAATGGCGACCTTCAGGACTTGACATGTGACTAGAAATCTTGACCTCGCACTTGAAAACCGCTTGAAAAGCAAGAAAAATGTTGATTTTAGAAGGTGACATCCTCAAATTTTAGCTTTAAACACAAAACGAAATTTGGACCAGGTCACTTTTGACTATTACGACCTGTGGGATTCGGAAAATCAACTTGAAATGACTTGAAATGAGTTTTGATACCTTGACATGGCTTACGAAACGGATTTTATCGACTTTTGGTGTCACGACGTCGAATTTTGAGAGTTGACTCGAAGGGGAACCTCCCCGAAGTCCCAAATACCCATTGAGGTGTGTTCTGGGGGTTGATGATGCCTGAAAGTACTTTGAATCGATTCCGAACCCCTGCTGTCAAAATCTGCAGAAATGCAGACTTGAAATGCCATGCGGGGCTTCAAGATGCCGTGCGGGATTACATCTGATCCCGCGGCGTATCCCTGTTATGCCGTGGAATTTCCTTGGTTTTGGTATACCGCACGTTGCTCCAGTACGCCATGTGGCACTATTTTCCTGACAGTCTGTCATTTGCTACTTCCCAAGACAGATTGCATGATGGTTGAAGCTTGACCCCTTCAATGGCATTTCTGAACCAATGCATGTCTGCTTTGATCTTTTGGGCATGACCAAGCCTTTTCCCCATGCAAGACTCATGGAAAATTTACATTTTCGGAACCCGAGGCTCTTTTTGAAAGTTGAAGTTGTCCCCCCACTCTTCCTATAAATTCAAGCCTTGAGCCTCATACTATCCACATCTCTCTCAATCTTTCACCTTCCTTAAGCCTTCCTTTCTTCTCAATGGCTCTTTCTCTCACGGGTTCTCTCCGCCCATGGTTGGCTTCTATGGAAGGTGTCGATTGGCTCAACTTTTGGGCTCATGGTCTCTATTCCATGAGGCACCTTCGCAACATTCATCTCCGTCCCGAGCTTTTGAGGGCTGCCACGAGTTTTTGGGACCCAGAAGTGCACGTATTTCGCTTTGGTGATCAAGAACTTTGCCCCACAATTGAAGAGTTTCGTGCCTATATTGGCGGTTTTGGCTCTGGAGAGGTCATTGTCCCTCCTGTGCACGAGAACATCTCCAAGGTTCTGGCTGCCTCCCTCGGGTTGAATGATGGTCTTGCTCGTTACTTGGTTAGCAACAGTCATCTTAACGTAATGCGCCTCATTGAGATGTTCTCTCCTCTTGGCGATCTGTCGGACACAACCTACCAATCTCGATGCATGACCGCTCTTTGCATGTGCTTACTTGCTGCCTACCTCCTGGTCCCGTCCACTAGTCACGTTAGCTCGGCATTAGTCTGCATTGCTGTGCAAATCGAGGCTCGGAAGAATGTAATCCCAATGGTATTGGCTGAGACATTGATGGGCTTGGACAAGGTTCGTTCTAAAGAGACCGAGACTTTTGGAGGCAGTCCTCTTCTCTTACAGGTCGGTTTTCCTCTCTTTGAGCTTTTTCTCTCATCCTCAACGTTTGGCTTGGCTTTTTATGGTTTCTTACTTGTTTTCTCTCTTTTTGGCAGATTTGGCTTTGTGATAAGGTGAATGTGCTGACTCTCCCTCCTGGCAACTTGGTGTATGAGGCTAGGTTATTGTCTTCTCGGTGTTTTGAGTTTGCAGATAGGCGAACTTCCGAGTGGGTCAACTTCAATTCTTCAGACATCAGCGTGTTGAGACTATTTCTTAGAGATGCTCGTGGCTCGATCTTCCGCCTATGACTGTACACTATATGGGACCTCAGTGGGTGGTTCTTGCTGGTTTGGAGGCCTTCACTTTCTACATCCCCTATCGGATTCAGCGTCAGCTTGGTCTGAGACAAGAGGCTCCTGCAGAGGTCCTAGTGGATGTAGTTCTGCCTTTCTTCCGCCATTCGGTTCTTTGCAACTACCAACGATTCTGGAGGTTTCGCGAGGTGACTGATGCTCATCCTTACCCATCCGTGGTGGTGCGTGGAAGCTATAGGAAGTGGCTCAGGAGAGACATTGCTAGAAGAGCTGGGGCATAAGGAAACTGACTCAACCCTACCATCCTGACCATTGAATAAATCAAGGACCCGCTTTTATTATGTTGCATTTTTATTTTCGAAAATCATGCTCAGCCTTATGTACTAGAAGCAGTTATTTTAATAAAGTGAGTTACAGAGGGTCTCCCCCTCTCTGATTTGGCCTTTCTGAATTCTGTCAACCTGGATTTTGTTTTGATTGATTATGACCGAGTCTCAGAGTGAGACAGCCTACGTATCCTTTTTAATGAAGGAATTAGGTCACAACGTAGTTCAAGGATAGGGTTCACTCTGGTTTTAACACTCTCCTTTTGCACTCTAACTTTTGCCTAGTACCGCCCTTTCGGGTTTTCGGCCTAGCGAGCTCTTTTATTGCATGCCTTAACTTTTGCCTAGGATGCCCTTGCAGGTTTTCATCCCAGCAGGCTTTTGCTCTAACTTTTGCCTGGAACTGGCCGCCCTTGCTATTTTCAGCCCAGCGAGCTTCTCTCAGGGGTAGTAGCGCTTGAGTTGATCCAGGTTGACCAAGGTTGAGAATTCGTTTCCGTCCAGATCAATGAGTTGCGTAGCTCCTCCAGATAGGATGGTCTTGATGATGTAAGGTCCGGACTACTCCGGTCAGAATTTTCCCCGCGGATCGTAGACTGGTGCCCGGATTTCTTTCAAAACCATGTCGCCTTCTGCCAAATCCCTAGACTTTACCTTCTTGTTGAATGCACGCGCAATTCTCCTTTAATATCCTTGGATATGGTAGAGAGCCCTTAAACGGCGTTCATCGAACAGCATATGTTCCTCGAATCGATTGCTCAGCCATTCTGCCTCTTGAATGTTACACTCGATCATAGTTCGAAGGGATGGAACCTCCAGCTCAATAGGAAGTACAACTTCCATACCATAAACCAAGGAGTATGGAGTTGCTCCTGTTGGTGTACGTACAGACGTGCGATATCCCCATAATGCCAATGGTAGCTGCTCGTGCCAATTTCTCGCGGATTGAATAGTCTTTTCCAGGATGGTTTTGATTGTTTTGTTGGCTGCTTCCACGGCCCCATTAGTCTGCGGTCAATAAGTTGTTGACTTGTGTACTTGTATCTGGAACTCATCCAAGACTTCTCTGGCTCGACCCTTAAAGTGAACCCTGTTGTCGGAAACAAATGCTTGCGGGACCCCATATCGATAGATGACGTTTTGCTTGATGAAGTGCGCGACTTGAACTGCGGTCAGAGTTGTATACGAGGCAGCCTCCACCCACTTTGTGAAGTAGTCAACAGCCACCAAGATGAACTTATGACCATTGGAGGCTGCTGGCACAATTCTTTCGATGGCATCAATTCCCCACGTTGAGAAAGGCCACCGTGAAGTCATCTGTTGTAACTCGTGTGGTGGAATGTGCGTGAGATTAGCGTGAATCTGACACTTATGACACCGTCGCACGTATTCCACACATTCTGTCTCCATGGTGGACCAAAAGTAGCCCTGTCTCAAAATCTTTTTGGCGAGCATTACGCCATTCATGTGAGGACCGCACACGCCTTCGTGGATTTCCTCCATTACCCTTTTTGCTTCCACACCATGAATACATAGCTTATGTGTGCCACAGCGAGACCTTCGATATAGATTTCCTCCACAGATGATGTACTGAGTTGCCATCCTCTGAAGAGCGACTCTATCTTTCTTACTGGCCTTAGCGGGATATTCTCCTCTTTCTACGAATCTCCATATATCATAAAACCAAGGGTGACCATCGTCGGGTTCGACGACAATCATGACATGCTGGTATACCGGGTATCTCTTTGCTCGATCACGATTGGCCTTAGCTTTACACCGACAGGGATTTCGACCATGGAGGCCAATGTCGCCAAGGCATCGGCGAATTGATTTCTGAGTCTCGGGATATGAGTGAAAGTTACTTTACTGAAATGGGGAATGAGATCTTCGAGATCTTGATGGTACGGCTTTAACTTTTCTTCCTTGACCTTCCAATCACCGTTTGCTTGAGAGACGACTAGGTTTGAGTCCCCTACCACTTCCAATTTTTCTATGCCAATCTCGATGGCTGCTTCCATGCCTACAATACAAGCTTCATATTCTACCTGATTATTGGTAACCTCAAAGTTAAGCTTGAATGCAAGTGGGATATGCGACCCATCTGGTGAAATCAATAGCACGCCAATCCCAAATCCTTTTTGGTTGGCCGCTCCATCAAAATACAACCGCCACACATCTTCGGCCATGGTCATTATGTCTTCATCAGGGAACTTGAATTCAGCATCTTCCCCTCCCTCGACTGGACAGTCGGCTAGGAACTCAGCGACAGCTCTTCCCTTTACTGACTTTCTGGTGACGTACTTTAATTCAAATTCTGCCAGCATCAATAGCCACCGTGCCATTCTTCCTGTGAGCGCCGGCTTCTCAAACAAGTACTTCAAAGGATCCATTCGGGATATCAACCTTACCGAGTAGGCTAGTATGTAATGTCTCAGCTTTCTGGAAGCCCAAACGAGTGCCCAACATGTCTTTTCTAATGGAGTATAGCGTTCTTCGGATCCGACCATCTTTTTGCTAAGGTAGTAGACAGCTCTTTCAACCCCATCGTCTCCTTCCTGTGCCAGCATACACCCCATGGAAGACGGAGTGACTGACAAGTATAGGATCAAAGGTTTTCCTGGTTCTGGTGGCATCAAGACTGGCGGATTCCGTAGATAAGCTTTGATGGCCTCAAAGGCTTGCTGACATCTGCCGTCCCATACAAACGGTATTCCCTTCTTGAACAGGCGAAATATGGGTTCACATGTTGAAGTCAATTTTGCAATAAACCTGCTGATGAACTGTACTTTGCCGAGGAAACTCCTTACATCCTTCTCTGTCCGTGGTGGTTGCATTTCCAGAATGGCCTTGATCTTCGCTGGATCGACTTCGATGCCACGAGTGGTGATCATAAACCCAAGCATTTTCCCTGTAGTGACTCCGAACATGCACTTAGCCGGATTAAGGCACATCCTGTATTTCCTTATTCTTTCGAAGAACTTTCTGAGTGCGGGTAAGTGGCCTTCTCGCTCCTTTGCCTTAACGATCATGTCATCCACGTAAACCTCCACCTCTTTATGAATCATGTCATGCAACAAGGTTGTAGCAGCTCGCTGATAAGTGGAACCGGCATTCTTCAACCCAAAAGGCATGACCCGATAGCAATAAGTTCCCCATTCAGTAACGAACGTGGTTTTCTCTCGGTCTTATGGGGCCATATATGAGTATCTGGTTATACCCTGAAAAACCATCCATAAAAGAAAGCAAAGCGTGTCCTGCGGTGTTGTCAACTAGCACATCAATATGTGGCAAAGGGAAGTCATCCTTGGGGCTAGCTTTGTTTAAGTCCCTGAAGTCCACACAGACTCTGATTTTGCCATCCTTTTTCGGAACAGGAACAATGTTCGCAACCCATTGGGGGTATTTAGTTACCATTAGGAATCCAGCATTAATTTGTTTGGTTACCTCCTCTTTTATTTTAAGCACCCAGTTGGGCCTCATGCGCCTCAGCTTTTGTTTTACTGGTTTTGCATCAGGATAAAGGGGAATCCGGTGTTCCACGATTTCAGGATCGATTCCAGGCATATCAGCGTGCGACCATGCAAAAACATCTTCGAATTCTTTTAGCAAATTTACAAGAGCCTGGCGCTCTTCTTCTGACAACGCGGAACCGATCTGAACTACTCGGGGATTCCCTTCATCTCTCAAATTTATTGAAACAACCTCTTCTTTTACAGGTTGAGCATGCCTTTCGTCTTCCCTTTCGATTAGGGACCGAATTTCTTTAGGGATTTCCCCATCGAATTCGATCTCTTCATCATCGGGGTCGACACAATTTATTTCAAAGTCAGGAAAGTAAGCAGAACCAGATTCATTTATTTCATCATAAGCAGAGGCCTCGGGGGCACCATACACACGGGTAGACTCGAATTCAAAATACAGACTCTAAGGAGTTGGGCCGAGAGGCACCGACTCAGACTCAACAGACTCAGAAGATTCGAAAGACTCGGAGGACTCTAGGGACTCAGATTCAGACTCAGGCTCATGACTGGTTGCACTTGGTATGAAAGTCCAGTTCTTATAATCCCTAGCGGTATCCATGATGAGCGAAGTTGGGTCTTCGAGGGCCTCCTACCCCAGCATCTGCACTTCTGCTTCCATGGCTATACCCAATGGTTCATCTTCCTCAAATAAGGTCGCTAGACTACCCATGGCGAAGGTTTCAACCCAGTCAGCTATCTTTTCTTGTTTGATCACTGCTTCCAATTCTTCATCACTTTTAGGCCAGACATCATTAGCGAATATCTCAAACCCTGGTAGGAAGGTGTTGGTTTCTTTATCCCAGAATGGTTCTGGCTGCCCTTGGTAAGTCTGCTTTGCCTCCTCTCTGACAAAATAATCCTCCAATCTATCTCCCTTCTTTTCTTTCCTGTCCTTAGAAGGGTGGTATCCCAAACCTGTTATGCGGGTTAAAGTTCCCTGTACTTTAAACTGCGCAGGCCCCTGGAGATTCTTTCCTAACCCCAAACCTGGCATGTAGGACATTTTCTTCATTATCTTTATGGCGACATTACTAATGACGAAGTCGTCATCGATTTTGACAGTAAACACAAAATTAGAGGTGTCGAGCGAGAAGCCGCCTAAAGCAATGTCCTCTCCGTGTTGTATCTCCAAAAGTGGGGCATTGTCTTCAACGGGAGCGTGAATCCCAGAGTCGCCGTGAATGGTGAGCATCCCAGTTTCAAGTCCCAGTCTAATTTTCTGATGGAGTGTTGAAGGAACAACCATTATGTCAGGTCTATGCAGCCAAGGTCTACCCAGCAGTACATTGAAAGAAGCAGGGATGTTCACCACATGAAACTCCACTTTTGTTTGATAAGGTCCAAAAGTCATAGGAAGCATGAGGGTTCCAACTACATCCCGACGGGTGTTGTCATAGGCTCGGACTTTGACTTCTGATGGAGAGAAATCATTAATTTTGTACCCCAAGCGATAGGCAACACGGAGTGGACAAACATTGATTGCTGACCCATTATCAATCAGGATTACTGGTACCCACTTTCTGTGGCATTTCAGAGTGATATGGAGTGGCCGCTTGTGATCGGTCCCTTCAGCAGGTAAATCTCGATCAGTAAAGGTAATGGCGTGTTTGATGGGTACGGTTTTGATGAGTGCTACGAGCTCATTGGGGGTTATGGTGGAAGGAACTTTTAGGTGAGAGAGGGCTTGAATGAGTCCTTCACGATGGTGAGTGGAGTGAACAAGTACATCCCAAACAGACATTTTGGCTTGAGTCTGCTCAAGTTGGCGCTTGATCATTCCTTCAGGGTTTTTCTCAGGGCGAGAAGGCTCTTTAACTAGTGTGGCAAAGGGTTGGAAAGTATCCCTGATTGGGGTAACGAAAGGGTTGGAAGGTTCTTGGGTCATTGGAGCTGGAGGGTTGGAGGGTTCTCCGGTTTGAAGATTAGGGGGTTGATAGATTCGACCACTCCTAGTCAATTGACCAATCTATCGGTACTTAGACTCCTCACTCCACAAATCAGCGAGGGCCTTGCGCTTATTTCCAATAGCGGTGTTTTGAAGATTGGCAGCCAGGTCAGCGATAACCAAATCTTCCCATAGATCCTCGGGCTTCCATTTCTCAGCTTCTGCCACCGCTCTATTAACAGTCCATTCCTCATTTCCCACCCTTATGTTAATGATCTTTGTATTTTCCCATGGATTCATTTTGGTCCTCGGTTCATCTTCCCATAGATTCATCATGGCGACATCAGCGTCCTTCGGGAAAGTGACAGATGACTCCGATTTAGCTTCATCTGCCAGGTAATCCATTGGGTCAAACTCATTACTCTCTACCTCTTCTTCTGGTCTTGGCGGTTCTGGATACGGGGTGAGGCCTACATTGTTGTACGGATCATTGATGATGAGGTCGTGGAGGTAAGAGGGATCAGGTTGAAATGGAGCAGGCTCGGGCCAATTGTAGGCTGTCATCTGGGGTTGGTATTCTTCCGCGAATAGCATGGGTATAGAGAAGGTATCCAGAGGGTCATTCCAGGCCAAGAGTTGGTATTCATCCGGGATTGGGCTCCATTCCCATTCAGGCATTCCTGGAAAGTTTTCATTTTGGTTTTCGAACATCATGTACAAAGAAAACCCATCGAGAGGATCAGCGTAAATGTTTTGCCAGTTAACTTCCCATCCAGGTTCAAAGAATGGGTTCACGTCTCCTTGAAAGTTGGTGGCCTCGAATTCTTCCCAATCGGCAATCAAATCTCCCCATTCCCAAAGGAAGCAAAGAGCAGTCTCTTCGGGAATTTCCACAACAGGCTTTGGTTCGGAATTAGGGATGATGAAGGGGGTAGGATCAAAATCCTGGACGGTTTGGGTGATTTGGTTGATATGGAAAGGGGTATTATGTTGCGGCAAGGGGTTGGTCATGGTGTTTGGCTTATCTGAAGGAGGGGTGTCAATGACTTTATTATTAATGAGATTCTGGATCTCATGACGGAGGCGGATGCAATTGTCAGTGGTATGGCTGTGCATTTGGTGGAAATCACAGTAGACATTTTGGTTCAGGTTTGGTGGAATGGTTTGTGGCGGCGGGATAGGTTTCAGCACTCCCACTTTGGTGAGTTTCTTGAGTAAAGCGGATCTAGGAGTTCTAAACTGGGTGAAGACTCTATTTTGGGATTTTGGTTTTTCAGAGATCTGGTTTACTTCCACTGGTTTGGGGGATGAAGTCCCAGCCTGGTTGGTATTCCCAAAGAGGACATTGCTGTTCCTTGAGTATGTTGTCTTGGATTTTGACCCCGACTCCTTCTTTTCTAACGTACCATCTCGTAGGGCTTCTTCCACAGCCAATCCTGAATCGTATAAAGTTTCAAAATTCGGGGTGGCCTGGGAAAGAACCATAAATGGGGCAAAAGAGCTTGGCAGGTTCTTAGTGATGCTAGGAAGATTGTTCAAGGGTACAACAAATCTTAGCCCTTCTCTCTCCTATCTCTCCCTCTCTCTCGGCTATCTCTCTCTCTCACTCTCGGCTTCTCTCTCTCCCTCTCTCCCAAATTCTCTCTCTCTCTCTCTCCCTCTCTCTCCCTTGTACTACATAATAATATTAATATAGATACATATCATCATTTAGATTTTGGAAGTACAAGGTAATTAATAAACTAAAGGGAATTTGAAAGAATAAGATTTTCCGAATTTAATAATGAATTTGACACATTTTTTCTACCTCTATATTATATTGGGGTGATTGTACTGGTACCCTATTATAATATTCATATAAGTACTAGAGAATCTGGGTGGAAATCTAGTCAAAATTTTATATTATAAAGCTCCAATTTGACACATGTCTCCTTATAATACAATATTTGTACTCAGAGAATCCTAGGACCCAATATTATATTAGATACTCTTCCAATTCTTTAATGGAAGAATCCCATGGGATTCTAGTCATTTAATTAACTATAATATAATAGTACTAGTCCAATTTTCCAATGGATAATAATTCTACTAACAACTATGGACCAATGGACAAAGGTCAACGGTTGACTTTTTGGTCAAAGGGTTCACAAAGGTCAAATGGTTCAAAGAAGGTCAACGATGTAATTAGATTATCTCCAAGGATTAGTTTAGAAGCTAACTAGACTTGCTAAGTAGGATTTCTAGTCGGAAGATAACCTAGGCTTACGCTTGACAATTAGGAGAAAGGTCTAACTCACTTGTCTTAGGAATGATCTTATTGACGAATCTAATCATGACAGATTACTAAGAATAACTCAAGTTGAATAATCATTCAGGAGGAATTAGAGACTTTTCGAATTAACAACGAAATTTTTATTTAGTAAAAATCGGAGTTGTTACGGGCGCACTGTCGCGCGACTGTTTGACTTTCTCGCGCGACTGTTTGTCCCCGACCAGTGGCTAGCCTTGCTTGGTTAACTTGGTTTTAGACTTTTATTTTGTCCCCACACTATTTATGGGGTGTTTTGCTAATTTGTAGGGCTTTCGGCCTTTAAACTGTATATTATAACTGCATAAACTTCTTAGTTTGTCCTGGGTGTGCACTGGTCCTTCCAGAGCCCAGAGTGTTTGAGAATAAGAGCTGTGGGCTTAGGCTTTCTGGCGCGCGCAGGTCTTGTAGTAACGCGCGCAGGTTTGGTCAGCATGCATTGACTTGATCAGTGCATACTAGTTTCTTCCTGCGCACGACACTCCAAGACAAGGGCTTTCCAGTCTGTTTAAACTCCCACAGGAGTCTGTTTTCATCCTATACTAACTGCTCATTCAAACGCATCTTGCAAAGTGTTACAGTTTTAATCCCCGATTAACTGTTCCCCCGCCCTAACTGGCTAAAAATTGATTAATAAAAGAAGAATCGCAATGTTTTCAAAATGCCTAAGTAGAGACCGATCTCCGGATTGGGCGAGAGGGGTGCCTTAAAACCCTTCCCCTCTCGTAACCTGGCTCCCGAACCCAGATATGGTTATGACGGACTGGTTTCCTTCACTTTTTCAAATCAAACAGCGCGGCATGTGCTTCGAAATACGGTTCCTTGGGTGTCGGACCTTCAAACCCGAGTGGCGACTCTGTATTTTTGAGCGCTTGCTTCTCCGCTCGTGCTCCCTCGATCCGAGGGCCTTGCCGATTGAAAAGGAACGGAATCCTTTTTCCAAGGGCATGCTGCCCACACTCACACCTTCACCCATTCAACTTCTCTCTCTAAGAAAGTCTAGTGTTCTTGCTTTGTTCTTAAGGTTCTTGAGTTCTTGATGTTCTTCAAGAAACTCATCCTAAAACACCTTTTCGATCCATAAAGTCTAGTAATTTTAGTTAAGACCTAGTTTCGAGAGAAACCTTTCTCTTTCGAAGCTACCGGAAGCCTACCATAGGAAGTTACTCCGTCCGATCACCGACGTACTTCCCGTAGCCGCCCTACCGCCAAGAAGAACGGTAGAATTCTCCGTCCCCACTATTCCTAAGTATATGTAGTTTAATCTTACTCTCTAGCCTTAAGTATATGTGTAGTCGATTATACTTCCATGAACATATGTTGTTTTGAAAAGGAAGAACAAAATTTGAAAGATAATATTTATAACCCAACTTTAAGTATTCGTATTTTGATCTTTAAGATGATTATGAGCATGTAAACGTGTTACTTGTCTTACTTGTTGCTGATAAAGCATAAGTGGTTTACCACTCCAAAGGTGTCCGTCCATGTGGCACTATGCTTTATCTTGTGTGTTAAATGTTGAGTAAGATGATGTGGTAATATGAGCATGCTATCTAATATAGAGTTGGATGATCTTGCTAGTTTAGTTTCAAGATTACAATGAATGATTTATGATTTTGTCATAAGAAGTTCTGCCGCGAACCAACCAAATCTCTATCAAGCCAACCTACTAGTCGAAGCCCGTCAGCTTGGAAGTACCATAAGGTCGACGACGAATCAACTTGTAGGAGATCCCTACTTCCCGTACGCCTTTCCCTACATACATGACTTCTATCAGGAGCATGATACCTTTCCACTCCCCGAAAATGAGGAGGAGGATGATGATGACGAAGGAGCACCACCTGTCTTAGTCCAAATAGCACCCCCCGAGGATGTAGAATTCATAATTGAAGGAGTCGAAGAAGATCCCAAGGAGGACCCCAAAGAAGGCCCCGAGGAAATTGAAGGGGAACCCAAGGGAAATCTCGAAGGAAATCCCGAGGGAGATCCCGAGGAAGAACCAATGGAAGAAGAGGATCCCGAGGAATGGGAAATAGGACCGGAGGAATGGGAGATAGAGCCTGTGGGGGAAATAGAACCAGTGCAAGAGCCAGAAGTTATGGATATACTTTTTGACTCCGGCGATGTCCCACCACCACCATATGAAACCGACATAGGCGCATATACGGCCCAATTCCCGGACATTTTCTAGACCAATTAGGAAGACTTAGCAGTGGTTGGACTTTTATTGTAATAGGAAGCTTAGACTAGTAAAGCCATCTATGTTGTACTTGTGGCACTAGGACAAAAAGGAACCTTGTGGTGAAAGTATGTAGGATCGTTCCAACTTGTATTAGGGAGAACCTTATCTTAGGTCTCTATTTGCCATTGTAGTAGAATTCTATGCTTATGATTGTATCTCTCTTTTATCTATAAAAAGCTTGCTTTATTTCAAAAAGAGTATTGTTGCATACTATGTAATAAAACTGCTTTTGACTTTAGAAAGGGAATACCATTTGCAAAAAGAAAAATTGTTTAAGTAGATTGAAACACCCCCTTTCGATTTCCACTCGTAGATGGTGAACATGCGCCACGGATTAGGACACGATAACGGAGGACCATCTAACGCAAAGTAGGCCTAACTAAGTTATCATAGCCATTCCTAGCACCATCCCACCCAGGCCCAAGCAGCCAGAACCTTAGCCGAATCAAAGAATTCACTCACTTTTTCGTGTTGCTTCAAAAATTGATTCGTGTTCCAAAATCTCGATGGTCTCTTCTCACCTCATAGACCTTTCACTAGGAGTAAGAACCTTACGATTTTGAGTTGCGCGCCCTTAGGAAACTGGGTTAAGAATAACTCCCTCTTAACATTAAGAAGGAAGGACTACAAGAACAAGTCAAGATACTAGCACCAACAACAGGACCGCCTCTGCGAGCAACAAGGGCGACATCGATGCAGAAGCTAAAAGCGCACCCCAACGCAGCGTTTGAAGCCAGCAAGATCAACCGTTACCCCTAGAACTCCCGTTCTGACCTCTAACACCGTAAGTATCCTTAGAATCGTAAAACGACAAAGGGAGGCTTGAAGCTGTTCGAGGGCTGCAGATGCTAAACCTAATGCAAACCGAGAGCACTTGGATCAAAGAGTTCGTTGACGTTAGGAATGCTCGAAGGGAACGACAATTACCTCTGCTGATTAAGTCTTAACAGGTTGCGTATATCAATCGGCTAGTCACATTGGTATCATTGCTTCTCTCAAATCTCCGTTTGAAATCGACCGTTGCTTCAAGCAATGAAATCAGCCATATTAACTCCTTACGACACTATCTGACTAGAGTGGCGTAATCTTGGGTATCTTTTGTAACCCGACCTTAATTGCCAAGCGATTCAACTCAGCGGTACAACCTATGGTGTTACTGATCCTAACCACTATCACTTACCCGAAAACCTTTCACTAATCCTCAAATTTTTCGTATCTCCTTGATATTAATCCCTTGAGTTTTAAACCTTGAAAATCATAACAACCATTTTCTTTTCCGACACAACTTTTATTGACACTTTCAATAATCGGCAATGCCATATCACAATTTAATCCATTCAATAATCGGCAATGCCACCGAGACAAACGCCAGCGCCTGGAGTCATCTTTGAACGAAGGGCCTCAGCCTCAGACTTCCAACGTCCCAACTCCAATTTGGGCACCACCATTTACCCATGGTAGGCGTCCAATCACCGTTCGAGATAGCATAGAGTCTGAGGGGACAGCTCTTGCCTTGTCCCAGGCTTTTATGTTACCTGGAGATATGCAAAAGGTAGTAGCTAGCTCCCCTGACAATCTCCTCGGATCTTTTACGACCAACAGCGCTCAGGTAAACCCTTTATACTTACCAAACTAATAATTCCAGACTATTGTTCTTGGGCTTCGTCTAATTTTCCTTAAAATGTTCTAGGCCATGCAAAGGATGGTAGCCATGGCGCAGAAGCTGGGCCAGTCCGAGCCTCAGCGAGTTAAGCTGGTGAACAAGAACGCCCAACTGCAGCGTACGATAATCAGACTAGAGAGGGAGAGGGACCAAGCCTGCGGGAAGGTGGACGTGCTGAAGGGGAAGTTGGAAGGTGCTGAAGACAGCCTGAGCCAGACCCTGACGGAGCTGGAACTGAGTAAGAATGAGGCCAAGGGGTCCTATCAGCAGGGCTACAACGAAGGAATCAACGTAGCAATTGACAGTTACAAAAACTAGATGCCTGGGATCCAGGATCAGGTATTTGCTGCTGGGTGGACGGCTTGCCTCAGGAAATCTGGTACAGCAGAGTTATCGCCCCTTTGGACAGAGATTGATCTTCCAAGCACCATGGCCGCACAAGATGAGGATGAGGTCGTGGCGGAAGAAGATGACTTGGATGGAGAACCTACTGCCAATATCTCCGAGCAGCATGATGTAGATACCAGGCAAAGTGTTGAAGAGTCCAACCCTGGCCAAAAGGAAGCCAGTGGTGGTCCAATTGATGGATGCATCGCTGTGGAGGCCGTACCTGCACAAGTCTCTTCTTCCACCGTTGAAAATCCCACTGTGGACCAGGTATAAATCCCTTCCCCCTGGAACACTTAACACCTTAATCGTTTATGATGGCCCTGCGTGGTCGTATGGTTTGCCCTGCGTGGCACAAATACATTTCCAAACTTTTAACTCAGGTATTCGGCCCTTTGTGGCATTAACTTTAGTTTGCTTGGCCCTTCGTGGCCTTTTAACATTGTTGGTGGCCTTTCGTGGCCAATCGTTTAATTTCAATTGCTCAAGTGTCTCGTACTCAAGTGATTTTACATGTCTTCGTATGCGTTTTAAGTATCTCGTACTTAAATTTTACTGGGGTGTATTCATACGTTTTCCAAGTTTATTCATACTTGGATATTTAGCTAAGTTTGTTCATACTTAGCCGCAGATCAGCATGTTTTCGTATTCTCCCCCAAGTTTTCTTCGTACTTGGAGATACTTCTAAGTGTTTTCGTACTTAGACAAATTTGCACGTATTCGTATGCCACCCAAGTTTCTCGTACTCAGAAATTTTTCCTAAGTGTACTCTTACTTAGGTTACCCAAACGTATTCGTATTTGGTAACATCGTGCATTTGTTCGTATGCATTCTGGGTTTATTCACCCCTGAACAAATAACCCAGTGTTTTCCATACTTATATCCAAGTTTGTTCGTACTTCGATAATTCAAAGATTTCGTATAGGTCACATATTCGTACGGGTCTTACTCTCTGCTCCCCAATACGAAGGGAGGACATAAAATAGTGCCTGGCTTTGTATTCCGGCAAAAAAGAGGTAAAACAAAAAAAGAGGTAAACAACCAAGGGCTGAGAATTTTATTCATAATTCAAAAACTCAAGGGGGCGTTATCCGTGCCCCTTGCAACTAACAATCGAAAAACAAGGGAATTTTATTCGTAATTCCCACACAATCACGATGTGCATCCTAAAAACAGAATGAAAAATAAACTGAAGTCTTTTCAAATGAAAAACTTCCTCAAATTGTGGACATTCCAAGGCCTTGGCACCGGGTTCTCGTCCAGGTCTGCCAAGCAGTAAGCCCCAATGCCCACAACCTCTGTAACTCGATATTGGCCCTCCCAGTTAGCCCCCAACTTGCCCTCGTTGGCCACCTTGGTATTGCCGAGCACCTTACGAAGCACAAGGTCTCCAATACCAAACTCTCGGGGGTGGACATTCTTGTTGTAGCTTTTCATCAGCTGCTCCTGATATGAGGCCAAATGCACCAGAGCCTTTTCTCTCCGTTCCTTGGCAAGATCCAGTTCAATCTCCAGGGCTCTGTCATTGCCTCCACTTTCAACCAAAGTGGTCCTGTTGGTCGGCAGACCAACCTCCAATGGGATTACAGCCTCTGTTCCATATGCCAAAGAGTAGGGGGTCTCTCCCGTAGACCTCCTCGGCGTTGTTCGGTGCGCCCACAAGACCAATGGCAATTCGTCAGGCCACTTCCCCTTTGCTTTGTCCAACCTCATCTTGATCCCGTCAAGTATGGTCTTGTTGGACGCTTCTGCCTGCCCATTACTCTGTGGGTAGGCTGGGGTCGAGTAGTAATTCCTTATCCCATACTGGGCACAAAAAGCCTTGAACTTTTTCTGAAACTGAGATCCATTATCCTTGATCAACGAATAAGGGACCCCAAACCGGGTGATAATATTCTTCCACACGAACCTCTCTATCATGGGTTCAGTGATCTTTGCCAGTGGTTCAGCCTCAATCCACTTGGTAAAATAATCTGTTGCCACCAACAGAAACTTCCTATTCCCCGTTGCCTTGTGGAGTGGACCCACGATGTCCATTCCCCATTGTGCAAATGGCCAAGGGCTTGTCAGGGGCACCAGGTCCTCGGCTGGTGTTAGAATCATTGGCGAGAATTTCTGACACTTCTCACAAATCTTCACATATACTTTCGCGTCCTCTTGCATGTGCGGCCACCAATATCCCTGGCTAATTGCTCGGTGGGCAATGGACCTGCCCACAGCATGGCTTCCACATGTTCCCTCATGGATCTCGTGGAGAAACTTTTGCACCATCTCAAGGTGCACACAAAGTAAGTAAGGACCAGTGAAAGATTTTCTATAAAGTTTTCCCTCAGGAGACAACCAAAAACGTGCAGACTTCGTTTTTATCTTGTGAGCCTCTTTCTTATCCTTGGGGAGTGTTCCATCTCGTAGGAACTCCACTATTGGATCCATCCAACTTGGTCCTTGGTTTACGTCCAAGACCAACTCCACGCTTCTTCCAATACTTGGCTCGGCAAGATAATCGACTGCCACATTTCTCTTAAATTCAGTTGGCACAGCTGCGGCCAACCAAGCGAGTGAGTCTGCGTGGGCATTCTGCCCAGAACTTATTTGCTCAATGTACACCCTTTCGAAAGTGTCGAGAAAACCCCTGGCGGCCTCTACGTAAGCCGCCATCTTTTCATTCCGGGCCTCATATTCCCCAGACAACTGGTTCACCACAAGTTGTGAGTCACAGTATATCCGTATCCTTTTGACTTTTAGGGTTTTTGCACTTCTCAATCCTGCCAAGAGTGCTTCGTACTCTGCCACATTGTTTGAAGCGCTGAAACCCAGTCGAAGAGATAATTCCATCATTGCCCCTTGAGGGGGAAAAAGCACAATTCCAATCCCTGAGCCCGTATTGCATGCGGAACCATCAACGAAAAGTTTCCATTCCGAGGGATCCTGTTCGGCGGGAGTTTTATCCTTTCTCGTTGTTTGCTCCTTCCTCTGCTCCTTTCTCTGCTCCTGTCTCATAGGAGGCTGGGGAGCCACCGTAGGTGAAAACTCAGCTACAAAGTCTGCCAGCACTTGCCCCTTTATTGCAGTGCGCGGCTGGTAGTCTATATTGTACTGACTCAACTCGATCGACCAAGTCGAGATACGTCCCGAGAAGTCCGCCTTTCGTAGCAAAGACTTTAACGGGAATTCAGTGTACACCACGTTCTTGTGACTCTGGAAATAATGAGGCAACTTTCTTGCCGCCGTCCTCAATGCCAGGACCAAATTTTCGAGGGGCAGATATCTCGTCTCTGCATCCAACAACATTTTGCTCACGTAGTAGACAGGGATTTGTTCGGATCCCTTGTCCCTCAGTAGCACTACACTAACAGCATGTTCAGAGACCGCTAAATACAAAGTTTAAAGACTCACCTGGTTCCGGTGTGGACAAGAGCGGGGTTGTTGCCAAGTACTTCTTCAGGTCTTGGAATGCCTGCTCGCACTCTACCCCCCATTCGTATCCTTCTCTCTTTTTCAGCAATTGAAAGAAAGGTCTACACTTGTCACTGGACCGGCTAATAAACCTGTTAAGTTCCGCTGCCATTCCTATCAACCGTTGGACCTCTTTCGTGGTCTTTGGGCTCTGGAGCCTCTGTAAGGCCGTTATCTGATCGGGGTTTGCCTCTATACCTCTAATGGTAACGAGGTGTCCCAAGAACTTTCTAGAGCTTACTCCGAACGCACACTTCGAGGCGTTGAGCTTCAGCTTGTACTCTCTCAGTATCTCGAAGGCTTCCTTTAAGTCAGCTATGTGGTCATGTTTCTCCTTACTTTTGACCACCATGTCGTCTATGTACACCTCCATCGTCTTGCCGAGCAACTTCTTCAGCATAATCGTTGCTAATCTCTGATATGTTGCTCCGGCGTTCCTCAGACCAAAGGGCATGACACTGTAACAATACAGCCCACGTGGAGTGATAAAGGAAGTCTTCTCTTGGTCGGGCCTGAACATGGCAATCTGGTGATACCCTCGATAAGCATCAAGGAAACTCATTCGCCCATACCCAGCCGTTGCGTCCACTAGTTGATCTATCCTGGGAGGGGGAAACTATCCTTTGGACATGCCTTATTCAGGTCCGTGAAGTCGACGCAGACTCGCCACTTCCCATTCTTCTTCTTTACCACCACAGTGTTAGACAGCCATTCTGGGTAGTAAACTTCTCGTATGGCCTTTGGTTCGAGCAAACGGTCAACTTCCTCAATAACAGCGTCCACGTGCTGTACGGCTGATCTCCTCTTTTTCTGCATCACGGGCTTGTGCTGTGGATCTACATTCAGGTGATGACAAATCACGTCTGCATCCACTCCGGGCATCTCTTCGGGTACCCAAGCAAATACATCAACATGGTCTTTGAGGAATTTTACCAATTCCTCCTCTTCTTCGTTGCTTAGGTTCTCCCCAATCAAGAAATACCTTTCTAGATCAATCTCGTTGATCTGAATTTTTTTCAAACCTTCCACTATTTTCTCGGCGGGGTTCCCGCCGACATCCTCGATAGTCGGCAGGTCCGGAACCTCAACGGTTTGTACCAACTGTGCTTTCGGTGCTTTCCCGATTATAGAAACCAGACATTGTTGGGCAATCTTTTGATTTCCCATGATTCTCTCAATGCCGTTTGACCCGAGAAACTTTACCATCTGATGGTAGGTAGAGGATACCGCCCTCATCTTGTGCAACCAGGTTCCTCCTATAATCGCGTTATAGGAAGACGGTACGTCAATGACCAGGAAGTCGGTTCGAAGCACCACTGTTCCTGCCCGAACAGGCAGGGTTACTCTCTGCCCAACGGCCAGACAGCCCCTGCGGTGAATCCGACCAAAGGTGTTGTTGAGGGCACTAGGTCTACATGTGCTAGACCCATCTTTTTGAACGCGTCATAATACAACACCTTGGTGCAGCTTCCTGAATCCACCAAGATCCTCTCCATGTCATACTCCCCAACTCGTAGGGTTATGACCAAAGTGTCATTATGTGGTACCTGGACTCCTCCCAGGTCCTCATCCGTGAAGACTATGCCCTCGTTGCATACTTCTTCTTCACGTCCTCGTTTCTTTCCCAACTGCATCACGTGCTGGTCATGCTTTACCTGCCTTTGGAGTAACCTCACCTCATTTCTCGTATAAGGTGCGGCCAACCCACGAATCATATGGATCACGCCTCTCGGATTTTGCTCGTAATCCAACTCCATTGCCTTTTCTGCACCCCTGTGCTCTTCCTGAATAAATTCCTTCAAATAACCACGTGAGACTAGGTCATCAAGGTGCTGTTTAAACATCTCATAGTCCTCCGTCATATGACCCCAGTCTTTGTGATAACTGCAATGCTGACTCGTAGCCCTCTTTGCATCCTTATCCCCTTCCAGCCTTGGGGATCACTTGAAGTAGGGGCGTGTGGGCTACCCGCCCGAAAAATATGTTTTGATTTGAAAGATTGAAAGAGTCGCAACCCGGATTTGTGGTTCGCCATCCGGGAAACCGTTTCGATTGAAATTGAAGGTTTGAATTGAAAACCAGAGATTGTTAAGGGTTCGGAAGCCATGTTACGAGAGGGGAAGGGTTATACGGCACCCCCCTCGTCCGACGCGATGTCGGTATCTACTTGACGTTTGTGGGATTTTATTAAAAAGTATTTTGTTTCATTAAACAGTTAGCAAATATCCACAGATATATCACGTAAGGAGTGCATGTGCATGCTAGTGCCAGTGAACAAAATGTGATGAGATGAAGGTAAATAATGCAGAATGACAGAAAGCTAGGAAATCTGCCACTGGACTCACTCCCGAGCGCTCGAGAGCGTTCCTAAGCGCTCAGGAGTGCTGCTGAATGGCCTGCACAACTTTGGTTAGAACAAATGCAATATGATGATTAAAACAATAACACATAAGATATCAGTGCATGCATGTGTAAAGTGTACAAGGTGCAATAGAATGATGAAGCAAGTAAACAGAATGAACTGTCACTGGAATCACTCCCGAGCGCTTAGGAGTGGTCCCGAGCGCTTGGGAGTGCTGTCAAGCCATCCTGCAAATTTGGTTAGACATATTCGCATGCTAGTACTGCCATCAAGATCACAAAGAAATCAAAGTGCAGACATGCTCAGCCAGAGACTTAAACAGCTAAGAATTGGTCTTAACCATTCAAACCTGGCTTCCTTGCAACTGTAAATAAACCTTACTGAGCTCTGGAAAGACCAGTGCACACCCAGTGTCTACTAAGAATAGAAAATGAAATACAAAGTGACAAAAGAGGATTTTGATGGGAGCAGCACTCCCGAGCGCTTAGGAATGGTTCTGAGCGCTCGGGATTGAATACAGTGCCCAGAAAATGGTTTTATTTCTTTGTATTGCTCTTGCTTTTATTGCTTAAACTAAAATCAAATAAGCTCATAACCAGTATGAAGAACTGGTATGGGCCCTTTGATTCCCCTCAGAAATAGAAAAACAATAGATTTGAAGGTGTTTATACCTTTGCTTGACTTGAACTTTGTTTCTTGGATTGAATTGAAGGCTTAAAAATATTTGGGAAAATAGTGTGAAATAGAGCCTTTGATGTATCTAAGACTGAAAATGTGTTTGTAATTTTCTTGGATTTTCCTTAGGAAAATGCTTGAGAAAATGATGGATTTTTGGAAAATGTTGAGAAAATGGCTGATTTGCAAACAATGGAGGGGAGTTAGAGAGAGAATTTTTGTGCCCCTAATAGAGTAGAATGAAGGGGTATATATAGGGGAGTGAAAATTAGGATTTTCATTTGAAAATCAAATCAAAAATAAAATGTTTTGGGGTGAACAAAAGGGCTGAACAGATTCCTGCTGGCTCAGGCAGGCCTCTGGCACATGCAGGGTTGAATGGAGGTTTGAAAAACGTGGTCAAAGATCAAGCTCAACATGCATTGGCTCTGACAGCACTCCAGAGCGCTCTAGAGTGTCACTCCCGAGCGCTATAGAGTGGTCCCGAGCGCTTGGGAGTGGTCCCAAGCGCTTAGGAATGGCTGTCCAACTTCAGAAGGACACCACGGACACTCCCGAACTCGGTTTTGGGTGTTTTTTGAAGCGTTGGAAAGCTCACTGAGTCCTCTTTCTAACCCAATTGGTTTCATTCAAATGTATTTTATATGCTAAAATGTGTGCCCATTTTACCCTCAGGGTGTCAGGAAAAACGATGGTTTTGGTTTGTAAAATCCAAGAAACCTCGTTCAAGCTTTAGCCGAGACTTATTTTGATTCCTTTTCATCATCGGGGAGCCTCGAGGGATAGGTAATAGGTCCAAATTGGGTTGTCTATAGGGCGGTTCTTTATTTTATAAAGAATTCGGTAGATTGGTTCTTTCCAGACCGTCGTTACTGACAAGAAGGACTTGGGGTCCGGAGCGTGCTTCTCCTTGTACGACTCTTTCTTAGCCTGCCCATATTCCTTCTTTTCCCTGTAAGTTTTGGGTTCTGGTTTATCTGCCTTCTTCGCAGGACCTTTGGCTTGCTCGGCAACCATCTTGCTATCCTCTCGCAGTATGTCATCTTCGTTCCTGGCATGCTGCTCGATCCGCTCCATCAACCTCGCCAATGTTCCTACTGGGCTCATGTTTAGGGACTTACGCAGTTCTCCCCGAACAGGTAACCCTGTCTTGAACGTGGCTATCGCGTGTTCCTCACTTCAACCTTCAATCTCGTTGAAAGTTTCCCAGTACTTCTTAGCGTAATCCCTGATCGGCTCGTTCTCTCCTTACTTCATAACAGAGAGGCTCTCAAAAGTCTTTGGTGCTTTCCTGCTCGTCAAGAACCGAGCAGTGAATTCCTCGGCTAACTGTCTCCATCCTCGTATGGTGCTTGGCCCTAGCTTATGGAACCACAACAGAGCCACTTTCCCCAAACTCGATGGGAACATCTTGCACATGATCGTATCATCCCTGTCGTGCATGAACATTGCCTGTCTGTAGTGCTGTATGTGTGCCACGGGATCAGTATTTGTCTCGTAGAGGATGAACGCCCCGTGCTTCACCCTGCTCGGCAGCTTTACTTCTTGCAGTCTCCTTGCAAAGGGGGAGGAAGCTATGTTGCTGAGGGCCTTTCATGCTGCTTCTCGTGCAGACATGGTCCCCTCCTCTCTTTCTTTGGTTTCCTTGGGAGCACTCTTCCCCCAATCGGAACTAGGCCTCTCGTACCTGTCCCTATGATGTTTTTGAATCTCCCCCTCTTCGGGGGTGATACTCCTGCTCCTTCTCTTTCGTGAAGAAGCCCTTTTCCTTCCAGGAGTGGGGCTCCTGCTCTTGCTCCTTCTTCTTCGTGAAGGGGCCTTTTTGTACTCCACCATGGCTAGCCCGTCCCCTCTGGATCTCCTTCGCGACAGTCCAGAGTCCTCTGGGTGTTCTCGTACCCCCTGTATCTCTCGAATCTCGTACTCCCATTTTTTGATCATACGAGCGTACTCCTCGATTTCCTGCCTCTTTCTGTCGAGGATGTCTTCATCATTGTGCACGCTTCTTGAGTGTGCGACTGAGTCTCTCCTAGGGTGGGACTTGCTCCTTCTCGTGGACTCTGTGGCTGTCCTGCCATCCTTGTTCTTTGAGTCGCCATGGACAGTCACGAGGTGGCCTCTGCTCACCGTCTTCTTGGCGTGCCCGCCGTCGAGCTTTTTCGGAGCCACCGGCGCGGATTTATCTCTTCCCCCACCTAGCTGGCTCTTTGGATCAAGCGGTGTAGCTGGAAATTCTTCCATCGTGGTCGTTTTTCAAAGGGAACTCTATCGTTTCCCCCAGACGGCGCCAATTGTAAGTGCAGAAAAACTAAAAAGAGTTTGAACAGCACAAGAACTTAACGGCTACTTCGTGACTCTCGCCGGAACCCTAATATGCCGCTGTGATCCTTATCTGCAAAACAGATAAGAAGTGAGCGCACCTTTGCCTCTCATGGCAAAGGCCCTCCGATGCCTAAGTTAGTATCACGTACTAGCAGAAAACCCTAATTATTAGTAGGTAAGTAATTCGATTGCAATATACTGCGTACCTTTTTCCTCTAGGTTTACCTTGTATTTATAAAGTCTTGGATGCTTACTACCCAAGCATCCATGTTGCCCTAGGTTTTTTATTTCGTATAAGAAACCCAGAATATCTTGGATTCTCGTTCCCTTATCAATTCATTAAAAAGAGTCCATTTAGGACTCTTTTCCTTAGCTGGCCGAACATCCCATTCCCGTTGGGTATCTTCTCTAGATTCTATTCTATCGAGATCCTTATTTCCTTACGGGATAACGCTATTCTGGAACCTTCTAGAGCGTTCCTTGCACCTGGGGCTGCTTTCCCCGAAATTTTCTTCCTGTTCGGCCATCTCGTTGCCGAACAGATAAGCTGGTCCAGTGACTTCTCGTGTCACCGATTCAATTTTTTGGACCAATAACATCCCGTGTTACTGGTACAGGCCCCGTGCATTTTCCCCGGACCAACGACCCTTTTATGTCTCTGGTCCATATCGCCGACCATCGTATTGCACGGCGACTGTACCCACCGTACCTATACCATGGTCCCACGTTCCACTTGTTTGGGCCTTATTCAGACCTGTTCGGGAATACCTCCATACAAGCGTAGAGCTTGAGCATTCAAGTGTAGAACTTGAGCATCCAGTACACAGTAGTTGGGCATTCGAAGAGCTTTGAGCATTCAAAATGTTGGATTTTGAGCATTCAAGCGTAGAGCTTGAGAATTGGAGATGTCTTGTTTGTTGGGGCGGCGTAGAGCCTGTATGAGAATTGCTACGGCTTTGAGCCAGTTGAGATAGTGGGCGTAGAGCCGTTGAGTTGATAGGTGAGGGCGTAGAGCCGCTGAGATGGTGAATACGGGCTTCGAACCGCTATGATAATGGGCTTCGAGCCGTTGAGTAATGGGCGTAGAGTCGCTGAGTTGGTAGATATGGGCATGGAGCCGCTGAATTTGATGAGATGGTGGATATTGGCATGGAGCCGTTGGGTAGAACCGTTGAGATGATGATGAGCTCTGAGCCGTTGAGTGAGCTTAGAGCTACTGATGATGATAATGAGCACAGGCTGCTGTGGTAATGAGCTCAGGGCTACTATGGTAATGAGCTTGGAGCTGCTGAATTGGTGGGATAGCGAGTGTGAGGCTGTCGAGGTGACGAGCGTAGAACCACTAAAAAGTTGATGATAGTGATAATGGGCGCAGGGTCCGGAGCTTGGGGTTTGTAGTTGGTTGAGTGACCAACATCTAGTGAGCTTGCTACTATTGAGAGAGAACTTTGACGTTTTTCCATGCTCAGCGTGCCCCTAAGGCTAGTTATCATCACGTTGTATTGGCTCGGTGATGCCCCCAAGGCTACTTTGTTGGTCGAGGACTCAGAAGTCCATAATTGCTTAAATTTGGTGCACTGAGCAAGATCCACTGGGGCTGAAAGAAATTGATTGGAGAGCCAAAAGATCGATCTGACAGCCGATTAATGGATGATTCGGCCGAAAGATCGAAGTATCGGCCGCGTAATCGCTTCATTTCCAGGGGCCTATAAAAGGCCACGGCCTCGGTTGTTTTATTTCATTTCTCTCTCTTTCCTCTCTTTCTCTCTTCATCCGAGAGCTTTAGTGAAGACCCTCTCACCTTCCCTTATTCCAGTCAGCTCCGGGCTATGGACGACGTGCGGCCAGTGTTCGCAGAGGGAGACCGCGCTGTTCTCGGTCCTGTCTTGATGCTTGATTAGGGACCCTCGCATGGGGTGCTTGCTTCCGTGACGTGGAACTCCCGGGGTGGCGGTGGTACGTGGTATGGCGATTTTTCTGGGCCATGTCGTGATTCTTTTGAGCCACGTGGTATCTCTTCTGCACCGTAGTACTCCTCTAGTATACACCGCCCCGGGGGTGTCATTTTCTTTTTTGCAGCTGGTCTCTAGTGTTCGGACCACTAGAAGATTCGACATCCTCTTCTCCTTCCCCCTTTTTTTTTGTTTTTCTGTTTCTCTTCCTGCATAGGTTAGTTCGACAGGACCGATGTATAGTTTGTTTAGGAAATGTGGGATGATCCACCTTGTGATGTAAAAAGCTTTCGTTATATGAAACAAACCCTTTTGCTCTGTTATGTGATTGTGTACGCTTTTGTTTATACCATTCCGTTTAGTATTATCTTGGTTTGTTTGATGAAAATTCGGTGAACTTGTCTGAACAGTGGAAGTTCTCTGTAAAATAGCTGTTCTGGAGGCCGAACTATTGATTAAATGGCCGAGCCTTGGATCTGGCAGCCGAAGGATCGTTTCGTCTGCCCAGGTTTGACTTTTAGGTCAACCTTGATTTTCTCGGGTCGATGGGCTGATCCTACGGCCGTTATATCAAAGTGCTGGCTGAGAGACCGACTAGGTTACTAAGGATTTAGAATCCAATTCCGATTCGAACTAGGACTCGACTTAGCCTATAAGTACGCGTTCTACGAACTCGATAGCATTGCCAGTAACAATTGCTTGCGGATGGCACAACCAGTCCTTGATCAGTGGTTGAATTCCTTTAACGGCCTAGACCGTTAACACTTTAAGTCCTTTGGTATGGATTTTCTCTTCTCCTTTCGTCAAATTCCTGTGAATTTTGCTTTCCTTAGGGCAGCCACTAGCTTGTGGGATCCCGCTTTTCATGTCTTTCGATTTAGAAAAGAAGAAGTGTGTCCTACCATCGAGGAGTTTGCGGCCATCATGGGTCATTTGGATAAAGAGGGTTTCATTGTCCCTAATCCTTTGTTCAACCATGGTAATGTAGACACCCCAATTTGAACTTGTCGAATTTCCTTGATTTGTGGCCCGGAGGCTCCCCGATGATGACTTTGGATTAAAACAAGCCTCACACCAAGTGGGATTTTGGCTCCTTGAAGGATTTGAAAAAGGGAATAAAAATGGTCAAAATCATTTCCAAGCGCTTGGGAGCAGTCCCAAGCGCTCCAAACCATTTTCCGAAATCACTGGCCTGGCTCACTCTCGAGTGCTCGAGAGTTAAGTCCAAAGCGCTCGAGACTACTCCCGAGCGCTCGAGACTGATGTGTTGCCCAATGGATGGCAGTATCACCCACTATCCATGCAACTCATCATTACCACCATCTTGAGCCGGCTGATGATTCAGTCAACACTCAACCTCTAGTGGCAGAGATCTTCAGGCCAAGGATTTTCCCATTTAAAAATGTTTTATTCAAATCCATTTGATTTTGCAAACCATAGGTTATTTTGCCTATAAATACAACTGGTCTTCAGCTGAGCCAGGGGCTACGAAAATTCCTTCTCTCTAGAACCACTCTCCTCTCTCTCTTGCTCAAGGCAAAGGTTTTCCAAACTAAAACTCATTTTCCAAACTTCAAAGGTTTTGAAAATCATCAAGGAAAAGGGCAAGAAATCCAGAACACTCTCTGCTTCTGGTCTCTTGTGTTTTCCACTCTGCAGTCATATTTCAAAGCTATTCCAAAGAGCAAAGTTCAAGCAAAAGGTAGAAATCTTTACCTTTGATCACAAACAAAGAGGCTGTTCTTCCCTTCTGAGGGGGGTCTCTCAGCCTGACCCAGTCTTCAATACTGGGTGTATGGTGGGGAGACCTTAGTGTAAAAACAAGAGCAATGGGGTACAAAAAAACGTTTTATCAAAACCCTTACTGGAAACACTCTCGAGCGCTCGAGAGTGCTCCCGAGCGCTCGGGACTGTTCCTAGTTTCATGCATGGTTCTTTGTCATACAGTAGGCTGGGAATGAGGTGCACTCTTAAAAGAAGTGGTTTCATTTTGGCATGTATGCACAGAAAATCATTTTCCCCCAAAACAGAAGCATTTCTTACAAGTTTTCATGTAAAATAAGGTTTTTCCAAAGTTAAAAGATGATTTCCTCTTGGGAAATATCAAAACAAGGGTGTTTGCATGTCGAGTCAGTATCATTTTCCACTTGAGAGTAAGTTGGCATGCAGCTCACTCCCAAGCGCTCTGAACCATTCCCGAGCGCTCGGGAGTGCATGCATGCTATGGCATTCCATTTTCCCAGTCTGCTGTGTTCTCTGATTTCTGCATGCATAAGTGTAGCCATTTGCTCTTTAAAAGTTGTAGATCTAATCTTGTGAAAGATTGAAGATTGAAGTTGTAGCCATTTGAAGTTGTAGATCTAATCTGCTCTTTAAAAGTTGTAGCCATTTGCTCTGATTTCTGAAAGATTGAAGGCTTAGCTCAGTCTTTCAAGTCCTCTGCTGAGCTAGTAGTGTACTTAATAACATTTCAGTTCCCATTTTAGCATTATATTCTGTCTGTGCTAACAAAGTTTTGCAGGTTGAGAGTGTCAGCACTCCCAAGCGCTCGGGAGTGAATACAGTAACAGGGCTGCATTTTCAGTTATCTTGTATTTTGCATGGCCATTTCACCCTCTACTCTACACATGCACCAGTATACACCTCTTATTTGGTATAACTGTGGATATCTGCTAGTTGTTAAATGAAACAAAATCCCTTTTAAAAATCCCACAAACGTTTAGTAGAGACCGATTTCGAATCGGGCGAGGGGGGTGCCGTAAAACCCTTCCCCCATCGTAACATGGCTTCCGGACCCTTGAAACTGATCTCTGGTTTTCAACTTCAAATCAATCATTTTCGAAACGGTTTATCGGGTGATATACCATAAATCTGGGTGGCGACTCTTCAGACTCTCAAATCAAACAATCTTTCAAATCGATCCAAAAAGGCACGAGGCGCGCGATTTTCCAATTGGGCCGCCCCGATCCACCCGGGGCTGTGGTAGCCCACAGGTAACCTCTTGAAGAATTTGCTCAAAGTTCAGAAACATGAAGTTAGGTTTTTCATGGTGGATGGAAGGTTGGAAACCCTACAGTTTATTCAGCGTTATGGCACAGCTGAAGCTCATCGTCAAGTTTCTCAACAGAAGGCGTGCTTTCATGCATTGTGCATTTGTCTTCTCCATTATTTCCTGCTTGGCCCTTCCTCTGGCTATGCTGATTCCATGCTGCTTGATTTTGCTCAACAAGAAACCGTGTAGGTTTTGCTGGCTTAGTGTTGGCAGAGACCTTGATGGGTCTTGATGTGGTGAAGGGTGATCCTACAGCCCAGTTCTCAGGCAGTCCTTTACTACTACAGGTTCGCTCTTTGTTTGTTTATTTTTTCAAGTTATCTTTTCACTCGTCACTCTTTTGTTTTGACTCACGTGTTCTCTCAACTCACAATTTTCCCTTGGTTTTTTTTTTTTAGGTATGGTTATTTGAGAAGCTAAGGGTATGGGACGTGCCGGAGCGACTTCCCTATAGTTCAGACCACTGTACGGAGCGTCATGTGATTAGGCAGTTTCTAACTGAGGCTGCTTGGGAAGCATGGATGAAGACTCGCAGGGGCGATCAGATACGATGGGTCTGCCCCTGGTATGGTGTTGAGAGTATGACCGTGAGTACCATGAACCATTTGGGTGTAGCAGTGATCGGTATCGCTCAAGTCATCTTCTATTTTCCTGCTCGCTTTCAAAGGCAGTTCGGGGCTGAACAAACCGCAATCCTAGGTGACCCTGAGTACGTCATTTCCAAGGTTCACGATGCCAGCTTTCGTCGCAATATGCTGCGTCTTTGGCCCAAAAGGGTGATGCAGAAGGTTGCTGAGAACTTTGCTGACAAGCTATCAGGTTCTTATAAGCGCTGGTTGAAGAAAAGCCTTTTGGAGGACAATAGTGCGAAGAGAAGGAAGACCTAGAGATTGGCACTTTGCTTATGTTTTTCAAAAGATGTTGTTTGATTCTAGCTTTCATAGATTGAGAATTGTTTGCTTTTCCTTTTTCTTTGGAGACAATAAAACATTTGGCCGTTTTATTCGAAGATGTTGCTGTCATGGTTTGATAGTGAGTATGCCTTAGGATAGACCTAGAAATTTGGAAGTGATAATGATAGCAGTGGCCGAATCTCAATCTAGAGATTGCCTACGTATCCCATGGAGGGAATCAGGCCATAAACGTAGTTCCAACAAACAAGATTTGTTTTGTTTTTAGTCAGGGTTCACTCGGGTATTTTTCTCTCCTTTTGTGCTCTTAATTTTGCCTAAACCGCCCTTGCAGGTTTTCAGTCTAGCGAGCGTTTTTATTTATGCCTTAGTTTTTGCCTAAGTCGCCCTTACGGGTTTTTCGACCTAGCAGGCTTGCTCTAATTTTTGCTTGGGTACGCCCACCCTTGTGGTTTTCGGCCCAACGAGCATCTCTCAGGGGTAGTACTTCCTCAGCTTGTCAATGTTGACTAGCGTTGCGAATTCCATTCCATCCAAGTCTGCAATGTATACTGCTCCTCCAAAAAGTATGCGTTTGATAAGGTAGGGGCCTCCTCAGTTTGGTCTAAACTTGCCCCTTGGGTCTGAAACGTGGCGAAGGATTGCTTTGAGCACCATGTCTCCTACTTTGATGTCTCTTGGCTTTACCTTTTTGTTGAATGCTTGTGCAACGCAGCGCTGATACCCTTGGACATGGTATAACGCTCTCAGCCTCCTTTTGTCTAGCAATGCTAACTCGTCGTAGCGGTTCTGAACCCAGTCCTCTTCGATCATTCCAGTCTCAGCCAGAATCCTTAATGAAGATAGCTCCAGCTCGATAGGCAAGACAGCTTCCATTCCATAAACCAGGGAGTAGGGAGTGGCCCCAGTTGAAGTCCTTTCAGTTGTTCGATAACCCCATAGTGCCAGAGGTAGCATTTCTGGCCAATCCGTGTAGGTGTCGGTAGTTTTCCGCAGAATCCTCTTGATGTTCTTGTTTGCAGCCTCAACTGCTCCATTAGTTTGAGGTCGATAAGTAGATGACCGATGATTCTGTATCCCAAATTCGGTAAAAAGCTTCTTTGTTGCTCCCTTGAAGTGTGATCCATTATCACAGATGAATTCGTGAGGTACACCATATTGATAGATGATATTGGTGCGAATAAACTTGGCCACATGAGTGGCTTTGAGGGTAGCATAAGAAGCTGCTTCTACCCACTTGGTGAAGTAGTCGATAGCCACCAGAATGAATTGATGCTTGTATTTTTGTAACGACCCAGATTTTAGGGAAATAAAAATTTCATAAAAAATTTGAATTTGATTTTATTACTTGGATTCCATTTAAAATTCCTTTCTAATATCCAAAAAATCCGTCGTTACTAAAATCTAGACTTATAAATATAGTTTTCTTCATATAGATTTTCTAGTCATTTCTCCAAGACAAGTATGCTTGTAAAGCACTTGTATATTTTCCCTAGTAATCCGTCGTAATTAGATTTTTTCGCCATGCGACATAGTCATTTTCTAAAGACAAGCGAGTTAGTAAACCCTAAGGTATCCTATTTAGCAAACCTAGCTAGCTTCTAACTAATCGTTAGGGAAGCCTAATCGAACCTTTGATCTTCATGAACCTTTTGAACCCTAAACAAACCCTTTTGACCAAAGTCAAACTTTGATCTATTACCTATTAGACGATAAATGCTAGGATAATCTTTATCCATTGGATCATAGGTTTCCATCGAGGATATTGTGACTAGATTGCTAGGTACACTTTATATGATTATATATGACTTACCATCTTTATCCATTGGATAATAAAAGTTAGGAGAATTGTTACCCATTGGTCAATAGGTTAGTCTTCCTATCAAGTACAAGATCCAATAGTTTAATAGATTTGCCATGAGTCATTGTACTTATATATATACATTATGCAAGCATAGTACTTTCCATCTTTGACCCTTGGATAATAAAGGTTAGGGTAAACATTATTTATTGGATAATAAGCTAGTCTTTCTACCTAGTACAAACCTATTAGTTTAATAGATATACCATGTGTCAAAATCATTTATACATATTATATTAGCCTAGTACTTCCTATCTTTAACCTTTGGATAATAAAAGTTAGGAGGACTATGACCCATTGGTTAATAACTACTAGGGGAATTATTATGCATTGGATAATAGGACTAGCACTAATGTATGTTGGTTAATAGCATTACCCAATTTTCCCATGGGATTCTCTAGTGAAAGAATAAGATTTATACTTATATATATATTTCCATAGGATTCTATATGTACCTAAATATTATTATAAGGCAAGTGTATACCTACCCTTAATTAAATATAGGAAGTACTCTTGTGCCAAATCCAATTGTTTATTGGGAAAATCTTACTCTTTCTAAACCCCATTTGTTTATTCTTCTTTTGTCCTTCCATATCTAGTAAGTATACATATATTATACATAGTAGTACTTAGGAGAGAGAGAGAGAGAGAGAGAGAGATTGTCGAGAGAGATGGGAGAGAGAGAGAGAGAGAGAGAGAGAGAAAGAGAGGCCGGATGAGAGAGGGAGAGAGAGATGGTGATGTGTGCCCTTGTACTCTTCCAAGCCTAGTCATAGTCCTTGGCCAATCTTCACATATCACCTAGTACCACCAAATCTAGGGTTTCTTGCTCTTTCAATCCAAACTCAATATTCTCAAGTACTAGACTAGACCAAAACCCCAATAAATTAACCTAGACTTGTCCTAGATTGGAAGAAAGAACAAGACAGATCTTTGTAATCTTTCCACCTATGTACTTATGTACATTGTACCATGGAGAGAGAGAGAGAGATTTCGGATGAGAGGGAGAGAGGGAGAGTGACGTGTGCAAAGTGTACAATAAGCCTAGTCATGTCCTTTGGCCAAACACCTCACCCAATCCAAGGACAATCAAATCTAGTCAAATCTTTATCCATTGGATAACAAATGTTAGGGGAAAGATTGTCCCTTGGATAATAGACCAACCTTGGCCTATAAATAGCAAGCCATTCAAGCCTTGAACTCACACCTTCACTTCTTGCTCCCACTTCTCTCTAGAAACTCAAGCATTGCTCCAACTTCTCTCTAGAAACCATTTCTGTTTTTCCAGGCAGCCTACTGCCCTTTGTAAATCCTCATTATTCTCCTGCTTAGAGTAGTTTTTAGAACCAACTTCCTCCGGAACGGTTGTAGAGCACTTCAAGAGCTTCAAGTTAGACCCAAGAACCGCCCTAATCGGTCAAGAAACGACAAAGATATCGACATCCGAAGTTCAGCAAAAATTCGGATTTCCAGAATTCCAGACAGCTTACTGTCTCCCCCTTTATCACCATATTCCTCCTACCTAAAGTACTTTCTAGGATCAACTTCCTTCACGAAAGTTGTAGAGCACTTCTAGAGCTTCGATTTCAACTCAAGAACGATCGTATTCGGCCAAATATTGACCGAGTTACTGCCATCCGAAGTTCGGTCCAGATTCGAGAGTTTCACCGCCCGTAGGATTTTCAATTAGCTTATTCGGCCCCGACTAGTTTCGGATCAAGGTAGGATCTTCCTACACCTTCTACACTCTAAGTATATGTAGAATTTCCCTATACCTTCGAACTCTAAATATAACGTATGATATGCGTATGTTGAAAAGAATGTAGATTTCCATATCTATTTCCCTTAATTATAATTAGAATTATGTTTACTCTTGAAATGTAGTTTATCCCATACTTATAAATATGATGTGTATAAGTTTTGTTGTTGAAATAAACGTAGGATTTTCCTATACCTCCTAAACTCTAAGTATAGCGTATTACATGCATATTTTGAAATGATGGTAGACTATTCTAAAACTTTGAAATCCTAAGTATACGTAGATTATCTTATCTATTTTCCTTAAGCATGATTAGAAATGTTTATGAGTTGTTATCTTGGTTTACCATGGCATGATTAGCATAACGTTAGAAACACTCAATAAACATACGCTATTTTGAACTTAAGAAAGCACGATTTTGGATTAAGTCGAAGTAATTGAATTTTGATCTTAGATGATATGAGCATAATTACATGTTTACTTACATTACTTGTGATTGTTGATTAAAGCATAAGTGATTTATCACTCCAAAGGCGTCCGTACATGTGGCGTTATGCTTAAGTGTGATTGAGCATGATTATGTGTTAATATGAACATGATAGTGAAATATAGAGTTGGATGATCTTGTTAGTTTAGTTTCAAGATTACTTAAATTGTGAAATGAACTACCGCGGAGTCATGGCATGCAACGAGACACAAAAACCGAGAAAGTAGAAACATGACACCTAGGTTGTGGTTAAAGAAAGGATGGATTAACATGCAGAAAATATTTTGAAACTACATTGTGGCCGGACATGGTAGCCCAATGTGAGTTGTGAAAACCCGCTAGGTGGCCGGACTTGGTAGCCCTTTGTGTGGACTTGTGAAAACCGTAATGTGCCCGGACTTGGTAGCCCTTTGTGTGGACTTGCGAAAACCATAATGTGGCCGGACTTGGTAGCCCATTGCGAAGATTGCCAATGGGGCCGGACGTGGTAGCCTCATGTGGCAATAAGGCTTGGTTATCCGCGGAGAGGAGCCAATGCAAGTTTTGTGTGCCAATGGGAACCCAGGACGGCGGAACCATTGTGAGGATACTCGGGAACCCGGAACGGCGGAACCGAGGTTGGGTGTGTGTTTTAAAAAACCTCATGTGGCCTAACGTGGCAACTCATTGTGTGGATAGATTTTGAAAGCAGCAATGTGGCCGGACTTGGTAACCCATTGTGTGTGTGTCACCAATGTAGCCGGACGTGGTAGCTCCATTGGTAACATGATTTATCTATACACTCAATAGGGACCTGGCGTGAAAGCCCTTGTGTGGATTTTGAAAACCGCGATGTGGCCGGACGTGGTAGTCCATCGTGTGTGATATTTGAAAACCACAATGTGGCCGGACTTGCCCATTGTATGGTGTGCGTGTGTAAAAGAAACGATTTTTGAAATGTTGATTTGGCAAATGAAAAGTGAAATGGTGACACGGTCTACGATGAGTCGCGTAGGAGAAACACGAAAAGACATGACACCAACGCTAAAAGATATCGAATGCGGATGTGTTATTGCTTAATTTACTTTAATGAATGAGCATGTGTAATTGTCTATGTGAATTTCTGGTTACAAGTAAGGATTTGTGGTTATGGTTTATCTTGGAAAAATAGTAACACGGTTTATGAAACGCTGCGAAGAAGAAACTCTGATATCACGAACACCAACGATAGTTAATAGAAAATGCGGATGTGTTATTGTTGATAGCTGTTGAATAAACACGTACTGCGTAGATATCATTATCTGTATGATTCATTGTTGTTATATATGACTTGCTATGTGTAAGTTAAGGGTTAGTGGGTATGGTTTATTCTATTGAGCTTTGTAAGCTCACGGTGTTGCCTTTGGTGACCCTGACATATTATATTGGTGACGACGCCGGTATAATATGTCAGACCTTATAGACGAACAGGATGAGAGGTACACTTTGGAGGCTTTTGGAGCCGAAGAGCTGGCTAGGATGGAAGAGCAAGCGGAGCTGTAGTTAGGAACCTTAGTTTCCCTTTCCTTTTGAATAAATGTACTCCCTTGTGAGATTAACAATGTAATAATGAGCCAGACTCTGTTCATTTTATCAATAAAAAGTTTATTTAACATACCCGAAAATGGGGGCGTTACAATTTTCCCTTTGGATTTATACTTCCAATGACGTCTATCCCCCAGGTGGAGAATGGCCAAGGGGATTTCATGCTATATAATTCTGTACGGGGGATACGTATGCGATCAGCATGAGTTTGGCAATTGTAACATTGGCGGACATAGTCAGCACAGTCGGCCTCCATTGTGGTCCAGTAATATCCCTGACGCATGATCTTCTTTGCCATTGTTGCCCCATTCATGTGTGGCCCACAAATTCCTTCGTGTGTTTCCTCCATTATCTTACGGCTGTCCTCCGTTGTGACGCAAAGCTGACTTGTACCCAAGTATGCCCTTCGGTATAACGCTCCTCCGCAGACTACAAATCGGGCGGCAAACTTCCGCAGAGCCATTTTGTCCTTTGAGGTGGCCTCGGATGGGTATTCTCCTTCTTCCAGGAATTTCTTCACGTCTTCGTACCGTGGCTTACCATCATCTTCACCTTCTTCGGTGAAGGTACACTCGCATGCTGGTTTGACCTTTTGTTCGATCATGAGAGGCCGCATTGTGAGCCCTAGGGGTATTTCGACCATAGATGCCAATGTTGCCAGTGCATCTGCAAATCTATTGCTCACTCGGGGAGTATGCGTGAAGATAACGGAATCGAATTGTGGAATTAGATCTTCCAGCATGGAGTAATATAGTTTCAGTGTGTCTTCCTTGACCTTCCAGTCTCCTCTTGCTTGAGATACCACCTGGTTTGAATCCCCAATGACCTCTACCCTTTTTGCCCCTAGTTCCAGGGTTGCCTCCATTCCAGCAATGCAGGCCTCGTATTTAGCTTGGTTGTTGGTGACTTCAAACCTTAGTTTATATGACAAAGGGATATGAGAGACATTTGGGGAAACTAGCAATACTCCTATGCCGTATCCATATTGGTTTGATGCTCCATCAAAGTAAAGTTGCCAGGTGTCATCCAGGAGACATAAGATATCCTCGTCGGGGAACATGAAGTTTTCTGCCTCGACTTCTGTCACAGGGTGATCTGCCAAGAATTCTGCCCCAACTCTTCCCTTTACTGATTTCCTTGTCATGTATTTGAGGTCATATTCTGCTAGCAACAATAACCACCTAGCTAGTTTTCCAATAAGCGTCGGCTTCTCGAAAAGATATTTGATTGGGTCCAAACGAGAAACCAACACTACCGGATGTGCTAACAGGTAGTGCCTTAGTTTCTTTGTGGCCCATACTAGCCCCCAACAGGTTTTCTCGAGGGGAGAGTACCTTGTTTCATAGTCCATCATTTTTTTGCTGAGGTAGTAAATGGCGCACTCTACTTTGGCGTCGTTTTCTTGTGCTAACATGCATCCCATGGATGTGTCTGTTACTGAGAGATACAGAATCAATGGCTTCCTAGGGATGGGTGGCGACAGCACCGGTGGATTCTGAAGATATTCTTTGATTGCCTCGAATGCTTGCTGACAGTCTTGGCTCCATTCAAAATCAGTACCTTTCTTCAGGAGCTTGAAAAGAGGTTCACAGGTGGTTGTGAGTTTGGAAATGAACCTGCTGATGAACTGCACTTTCCCCAGAAAGCTTCTTACCTCTTTTTCTGTCTTTGGTGTTGATATCTCCATGATAGCCTATATCTTGGAAGGGTCTACCTCGATTCCTCTTTGAGTGATGAGAAATCCCAATATTTTTCCAGCCGTTACCCCAAAAATGCATTTTTGAGGATTAAGACGTAGCTTGTTGTGGGCTACCACAGCCCCGGGTGGATCGGGGCGGCCCGAAAAACCACTAGTTTTTTAATCGAATTGAAAAATTTGAAGAGTTGCCACCCGGATTTATGGTTTGCCACCCGAGAAACCGTTTTGATTTGAAAATGATTGATTTGAGTTTGAATTGAAAACCAGAGATTCGTTTTGGATTCGGAAGCCATGTTACGAGGGGGAAGGGTTTTACGGCACCCCCCTCGCCTGATACGAAATCGGTCTCTACTAAATGTTTGTGGGATTTTTCAAAGGGATTTTGTTTCATTAAGCATGTAGCAAGTATCCACAGGTATACCAAATAGACGTGCATGCATGTGCATATGTACAGGAGGTGATTAAATGGCCATGCATAAAATACAAGATGACAGAAAATGGAACCCTGTTACTGGATTCCCTCTCGAGCGCTTGGGAGTGGTCCCGAGCGCTTGGGAGTGCTGACACTCTACCTGCAAATTTTGTTAGTACCAACAGGATATAACACTAAACTGTAAACTGAAATAAATTTAAGCATATTACAGGCTCAGCAGAGGACTTGATGAAGTGAGACGGAACCTCAATCTTTCAAATCATGCATTCTTGCCATTGCATGATCAGATCTACATCTTTAAAAGAGCAAATGGACACATCTATGCATGCAAAAAGTCTGAAAACACAGCAAACTGGGAGGAAAAATGGATTGCAGTGGCATGCATGCACTCCCGAGCGCTCGGGAATGGTTTCGAGCGCTTGGGAGTGAGCTGCATGTCAACTAATTTTCAAGCAGGAAATGACACTACCTTGACATGCAAACACCCTTGTTTTGATCTTTCCCAGGAGGAAATCTTCTTTTTTGACCTTGGAAAGCCCTATCCTTACTTGAAAACTTGGTGAAAAACATTTCTGTTTAGGGAAAACTGATTTTCTATGTCTGCATGCCACGCACGATAAAACCATTTTATTTTAGAATGCACCTCACCCCCAGCCTGCTGTTTACCAAAATGCCATGCATGGAACTGGAAGTGGTCCCGAGCGCTCAGGAGCACTCTCGAGCGCTCGAGAGTGTTTCCAGTGGGCTTTTGAGAAAAACATTTTGTGAACCCTTTTCTCTTGTTTTTACACTAAGGTCTCCCAACCATGCACCCAGTATTGAAGACTGGGACAGGCTGAGAGACCCCCCTCAGAAGGGAAAACAACCTCTTTGTTTGAGATTAAAGTAGAAAGATTTTCTACCTTTGGTTGGAACTTTGCTCCTTGAATGGCTTTGGAAAATGGATGAAGAGAGAAGAATACAAGAAATCAAAAACTAAGAGTGTTCTGAACTCCTTGCATTTTTTGATGTTTTTGCTCTTTGAAACTTTGTTTTTTGAAAAACTTTGTGGTTGGAAAGGAACTTTGAGCTTGAGAGAGTTGTTGAACAGAGTAGGAGTTTTTTTAGAGAGAGAAATTTCCTCCCCTTTCTCTGCTGAAAACAAGTTGTATATATAGGCCATATAACCTATAGTTTTGAAAATGAAATGGATTTGAAATAAAACATTTTTTAAGGGGAAAAATCTTCTGGCCTGATCTTCTCTGACTGAGGTTGAGTGTTGACTCCAACCTCAGCCGGCTCAAGATGGCTATCATGATGAGTTGCATGGATAGTGGGAAGCCCTGCCATCCATTGGGCAGCATAGAAGACTCGAGCACTTGGGACTTCACTTTCGAGCGCTCAGGAGTGAACCAGGCCTATGGTTTTGAAAAACAGTTTTGAGCACTTGGGACTGCTTCCAAGCGCTTGGGAATGATTTTGACCATTTATTTCCTTTTCAAATTCTTCAAGAAGCAAAGTCTCAATTGGTACGAGGCTTGCTTTAATCCAAATTCATCATCGGGGAGCCTCAGGGCCACAAATTAAGGATGATTAATAGGTCCAAATTGGGGTGTCTACAGTTGCCCCTCTTTGGATGGCGCTCGGCATCATGTATGGATACGAGTGACGTCCAAAGATTGAGACAGCCCAATTCAAGCCCTACTAAATCCTTAATTCAAAATCAAATGCAAGTGAGGAACATACCAACATTTGATGCATGCCGTTGCGTCTTTTCAGACTGCCTACGTACCCTTTTCTGCAAGGATCAGACCAGCGTAGTTCTTCGGGGCAAATGCAAACACGCAGACATGCAAGCAAATGATAGACAATATAGATTGATTCGAGGAGCGCCCACCGATTGCTCTGTCTTAGCGGGTGGCAAAATTAAACAGGCGAATAGGTTGTAAATACACCGCGAGGGGTGTCATCCAACGGGACAAGTTAGTTTGTCTCGAAGGAACTAAAACCAAATCTATGGCGGGAGAGGATTGAAAGATGTCACAGAGGACAATGCCAAATCTATGGCGGGATATGATTGAAAGGTGTCCCTCAGGACAATGCCAAATCTATGGCGGGATTTGATTGAAAGATGTCCAAGAGGACGATGCCAAATCTATGGCGGAAGATGATTGAAGGATGTCACGAAGGACGATGCCAAATCTATGGCGGAAGGTGATTGAAAGATGCCACTCAGGACAGCACCAAATCTATGGCAGAAGATGATTGAAAGGCGTCCCGGAGGACAATGCCAAATCCATGGCAGAAAATGATTGAAAAGTGTCCCGGAGGACGACGCCAAATCTATGGCAGCAGATGATTGAATGACGTCCCGAAGGACGATGCCAAATCTATGGCGGAATTTGATTGAATGATGTTTCATAAGACAGTGCCAAATCTATGGCAGCATGTCAAGCAGTCGTGCTGACAAATATGATAGATGAAGGCGACCATAAGAGGTCGAGGCTAGAAAGTGAGACCCGTGTTTTGACATTTGATAACAACGATGATTTTTTTTTGTTTTTTGAAAAACAAAGGACATGTTCGAGTACCCTTTCTGCTTTACTGTTTTTGGCCAGCGGGCTGGTATTTTGGGACCTTGGGATTTGGGATGGAGTTTGTCTTTGGATGGAAATTGGGTTTGAGCTGGATTTGGGATGGAGTTTCGGCAACCAGTCTTGTCATGAGTGCAAGCGCAGGTTCTTCCATGTATTGGAATTTCTCTCACGAGTTGGGACCTCAAGATCAACGTGAGTTGACTAGATGAAGACCGGGAATGACCTTGCGTGAATTTGGGCAAGGCCCAGATGACTCGAAGGACAGGGAAGACCCTTTATCAGAGGACTGACTCTCAATGATGACCTTGACTTGACGAGGAGTTTGGTTTGACTGGACGAGAAGCTTGATTTCTTGGCGGTTTGAAAAATGGCAAGCATGCCCCACAATTGACGTTTGAAATTGTCATGATAAAAATCAAGTTTCGATGATTTTCCCGTTCGAGGCTTTGAAATTGTTTTAGCTCCATCAAGTGATGCTCATTCAGAATTTTCTTTGATCTTGTTTTGTCAAAACACGAGGATTTTTACCACGAACTGTGCCCCAAATTGCTGACAACAACCCATGGATTTAGAAAATGCCCCAGCTTGGATTTTACGGGATTCATAAAATGCCTTGCCCCTCCTTGTTTTCTCCTACTGTCTAGGATTTTTGTTATCAAGTTGTGTTTTCCAATCTGAAAGGATTTTATTCGGGTTGTAACGTGGCCAAGGTTTGGCTTAACAAAGAAAGGATAATAGGCTCAAAAATTTCATTTTCCTTGGATTTCGAGAGCTAGCATCCATCTTGAACATTTTTGTGCCTTTTTTGCTTTTGATAGGCGCCTTCTTTCACTTGATTTGCTTTGCACTTCATTGTGCCGATGAGTTTGGTACTTTCGTTGATTTTGAGCTTTCTCTGTTTTCCTTCGATGTTTTGCATCTCATTGTACCCATGTATTTGTCACTTTCACGCTTTGAATTCCCGATGAATTTGACACTTTTCTCTTCCTCATTTCACCCCGGTATGGGGGATAGCCGCTTAGCTAGGTTCTTTCAAAGAAATTGATTTAGGCTTAAAGGGGGTTGTCAATGGATATATATCTCCAAGCGTTTGATAAAAGAAAAGAATGCCTTTCTTCATTTTGAATTGCACAACTCGATAACTGGATCCTAGATGCAAGTTAAGAGATTTGTGTGCTCTAACTTTTGCCTAGATCACATTTTGATGTTTTGATCTAGCGAGCTTTTTCTCGGGCCAAGGTGTTGCTTCTTGACAGCGTCAGGGAGTGGTCCCATGAAATTCTTCTTCTTGCAAGGGCAAAATATCTCGCGTTTTAATTCCTCAATTGATGGTGAAAAACAATTCCAAGTTAAGGGATTATCACAAAATACAAGTTTATTATCACAATTTCGACACAAGCTTGAGATTGATTTCGAAAGATGGGACGGACCGACGAAGGATTGACTCGAAAGATCGTGACCAAATTTTTGGATTGACGCGAATGAACATGACCGGGCCTCAGGATGAGGCTGCCTACGTATCCTTCTTGCAAAGGAATCAGGTCATAACGTAGTTCGGGACTACGAAACTGACTCTCTTTTTGGTTTTTTTCTTCTTTGACTACAAACTTGAATTTGAAAACATACAGACACGAAAGCATAAAAGACTCAAAGTTCAAACTGACTTGAAATTGAAAGACTCGACTCGACTTGAAACTCAGAAACTTTCTAGACTCGTGAGAAATTCCATTCATGGATTGACTTCATTGCATTCATCATTCTCCTCCAGATCTGAGGTCTGGTATTAGGATTGTTCCAGTCCTTTCTCACTATGTCGGGTATCATTCGGATTTTGATCCACCCTCGGATTCTGTGTCGGCTTGGAGCTTATCATTGAGGCATCGAGCTTAGTAGGGGTTGAAATAATGGATTCTGGCGGCCAATTGTTGATAATGCACTGGTAGGGATGGATTTTTATGCCATTGAAGATCCCGTTGATGGTTTGGTTGCTCAGAAGTTGTCCAAACGAGCCATGTCCCATCGATTCATTAACCGGTCCAGCCTTGAACTCCTCAAAGATCAGAGGATAATTTTCCCCGAGCAATCGCCACCCATCAGGTGTTGACTCCCATACTAGGTCTATGTTCTCAAGTGTGCAAATCCCGACTTCCTCAGGTATATTGACAGTGGGTTTTGGCTCGGTTGTGGATATGATGTATTGGCTAGGGTCGAATGAGGTTGGGTTGAGATTGATGAGGTTGACACGGGGGTTTTGCGGGTGCTTTGGTGGAGGGTTTATGTTAGTGTTTGGCTTTGAAAATGGAGGTGAGTTGGTTCCATTATCGATGAGATCTTGGATTTTGTGGCGGAGATGAAAGCAGTTATTGGTGGAATGGCTGGTATATTGGTGAAAAGCACAATAGACGTTTGGGTTGTGGGACGCCGAGAGCTTCTGAGGTAGGGGAGTTGGAGGGAGCGGCTTGATGAGGCCGGCTTCGAGGAGCTTCTCATAAACTGAGGACAAAGGTAAAGGAAAATGGGAGAAGATCCTTGGTCGGATTTTGCAGCTGGGTTGAGGGTTCATGGTGGTGCTGAGTGGACCTCTGGTGAAAGCCTTGCTTGCTTCACAACTGCACAATACTCTTTTGCTCTTGGGGTTGATCTCATCAATGTGCGTGTCTTGCCTTTCAGCACTAGTTTTAGACAAGGATCCAATATCCTCCTTTGAGTGAGTCTTGGCGTCATGGAATTTGACCAGGTCTTTAAGCATGTCCGAGAGCTTCACTTTTGAGCATATTCTGACTGTTGGAGGGTGGTGGATTTGTGGAGTTTCTTCGATCCTGGCATCATCAGCGTTTAGTCCTAGATCTGGATTCGACATGGCGGAGGTGAAAAGGTCAATCAGCCCTTGCAATAGAGTCATTTGCTTATCCATTTTCTGACTCATTTCCTCTATAGCCTTTTTCAGCTCAACCAGCTCTGTTTGCCCTGTCATTTTGAGGTAGTCGAAGAAGATAGTATGGCTTTGTGTGGGATGGGTGGCCCAATGCTGACAGTAAAGTAAAAAGTGAACTCAAAATGTGCCCCTGTTGTGGTTTGTTGAAAAAAATGTGTATGAATAAAATAATTGTTATTCACGTGTTGTCATCGTCGACTCAAGGGATCAAACTTTACAGATAGTTCCAACAGTCACGGGTAGGTCGTTGTCAGGCAGGTTAAATTCCTCACGTTGGGAATCAGAGCCAATCTCCTTATCTAAGACCATCCGAGACAGAGCAATAAGACTGTTGGAAGATGCATTTAAGGCTAGACTGAATTAGAGGGAGCCGTTCGGGCACGACGAACACCGGAGGTATCCCAAACTCCATGGATTTAAGGTCTCCTAGACCCTGACTCGAGAAATGACATCCTATGAAGGATTGCCTTAGTCCTCAGAGATTGTTTTGCATGTGTATCCTTTGATGACAAGATTTGAGAGATATCAAGACAAATTAAGCCTTTAACATATTTCACTCAAAATTTCTGTTTTGGTTTCAAAGACTGTTTAGCGTAAATGACATGATACCATAACCGGAGCGGCGTCAGTGGCATGGGGCCATTAGCCTAAGTGGTGTAAGTGACTTCGCACTATAACCTGGGTGGTGTAGGTATCACGACATTGTAACCTAATTGTTTTGTTAATTTTCATTGAATCCATGATTGAAAATGTATTGAAGACTTAATGAATTTTGATATCCCCAAAGCCTCATCGTTCCAAGGACTAATTAATTTCAACAACGTGCCTTTAAAAAGCACGACTCATCATCGGTCCAGGCAATCCTAAACAGGCTGCGCGAGCGAGTCTAAGAGTTCTATACGCGATACGAAAGCAAACGGACGGCATAAGATGCAAGGTGCGATGTGCAAGCGGGATAAGATTACGGCCTTTCGAAGGTTGCCTCATTCCTCAGAATTTCTTTTAGGGTGTATCCTTTGTTTAGAACAACAAGTTCAAAGAGATGTCAAAATGAACTAAGTATTCAACTAGTCCTCATTCGAAGTTTCAATTTTGAACTTGGAATAGCTTAGTATAGACGACGTGAAACCATAACCAGAGTGGCGTCAGTGGCATGGTGCCATTAGGCGAAGTGGTGTAAGTGACGTGGCGTCACAGCGTCGTTTCCTTGCTATTCCTTATTCTCCGTTGAATCTTCAATTAAGCATTAGTCAAGGACTTTGTATATTTTGATTTCCCAAAGTCTCATTGTTCTGAGGACTCATGTAGTTTAGACAACGTACACCAGAGTGCACGACTCATCATCGGACCTCGGCAACCTTCTACAGACCGCGCAAGCAAGTCTAAGAAAACACAACACTTGAAATTGAACAGACAGCATGATGGCGTGGCATGGATGAGACGCATGGTGAGATGCAGAAAGTAGTAACATGTAGGCAGGATATAGCACATAGTCCTACCTTGCGGGTCCCTATCCTAATTTGGAAGGTTCTATTGCTTTCTACACATGTATAGAGGCCGGTTTTGGTTTAAAGAGGGTTCCCCGGACTAGAGTCAAAGTGTACCTCCCACTATTGAGCGTACACCCAATAATGGTACAAACGGTAGGGATGACTCATCACGGTCGAGGGTTGCTGAGCATTCCGGGATTCCCCATCGCCGGCAAGCCGGGTAGGATTGCCGAAACACAATAGCGGGGTTGCACAAGATATATATACAAGAGATTAGACAATGAAACAAAATAAATTTGAAAATCCCACAAACATTTTCAAGCTTGGCTCATAAGTTTAATTGATGCTTAAGGAAAGCGGGCCGTTTTGACAACATACCAACTTTTTCTCAAATATTAATTAAACCTTTTCCCCAGCGGAGTCGCCACTGTGGGCTACCACAGCCCCGGGTGGATCGGGGCGGCCCGAAAAACCACTAGTTTTTTAATCGAATTGAAAAATTTGAAGAGTCGCCACTCGGATATATGGTTTGCCACCCGAGAAACCGTTTTGATTTGAAAATGATTGATTTGAGTTTGAATTGAAAGCTAGAGATTCGTTTTGGATTCGGAAGCCATGTTACGAGGGGGGAAGGGTTTTACGGCACCCCCCTCGCCCGATACGAAATCGGTCTCTACTAAATGTTTGTGGCATTTTTCAAAGGGATTTTGTTTCATTAAGCATGTAGCAAGTATCCACAGGTATACCAAATAGACGTGCACGCATGTGCATATGTATAGGAGGTTATGAAATGGCCATGCATAAAATACAAGATGACAGAAAATGGAACCCTGTTACTGGATTCCCTCTCGAGCGCTTGGGAGTGCTGACACTCTACCTACAAATTTTGTTAGTACCAACAGGATATAACACTAAACTGTAAACTGAAATAAATTTAAGCATATTACAGGCTTAGCAGAGGACTTGATGAAGTGAGACGGAACCTCAATCTTTCAAATCATGCATCATTGCCATTGCATGATCAGATCTACATCTTTAAAAGAGCAAATGGACACATCTATGCATGCAGAAAGTCTGAAAACACAGCAAACTGGGAGGAAAAATGGATTGCAGTGGCATGCATGCACTCCCGAGCGCTCGGGAATGGTTCCGAGCGCTTGGGAGTGAGCTGCATGTCAACTAATTTGCAAGCAGGAAATGACACTACCTTGACATGCAAACACCCTTGTTTTGATCTTTCTCAGGAGGAAATCTTCTTTTTTGACCTTGGAAAGCCCTATCCTTACTTGAAAACTTGGTGAAAAACATTTCTGTTTAGGGAAAACTGATTTTCTATGTCTGCATGCCACGCGCGATAAAACCATTTTATTTTAGAATGCACCTCACCCCCAGCCTGCTGTTTACCAAAATGCCATGCATGGAACTGGAAGTGGTCCCGAGCGCTCGGAAGCACTCTCGAGTGCTCGAGAGTGTTTCCAGTGGGCTTTTGAGAAAAACATTTTGTGAACCCTTTTCTCTTGTTTTTACACTAAGGTCTCCCAACCATGCACCCAGTATTGAAGACTGGGACAGGCTGAAAGACCCCCCTCAGAAGGGAAAAACAGCCTCTTTGTTTGAGATTAAAGTAGAAAGATTTTCTACCTTTGGTTGGAACTTTGCTCCTTGAATGGCTTTGGAAAATGGATGAAGAGAGAAGAATACAAGAAATCAAAAACTAAGAGTGTTCTGAACTCCTTGCATTTTCTGATGTTTTTGCTCTTTGAAACTTTGTTTTTTGAAAAACTTTATGGTTGGAAAGGAACTTTGAGCTTGAGAGAGTTGTTGAACAGAGTAGGAGTTTTTTTAGAGAGAGAAATTTCCTCCCCTCTCTCTGCTGAAAACAAGTTGTATATATAGGCCATATAACCTATAGTTTTGAAAATGAAATGGATTTGAAATAAAACATTTTTTAAGGGGAAAAATCTTCTGGCCTGATCTTCTCTGACTGAGGTTGAGTGTTGACTCCAACCTCAGCCGGCTCAAGATGGCTATCATGATGAGTTGCATGGATAGTGGGAAGCCCTGCCATCCATTAGGCAACACAGAAGACTCGAGCACTTGGGACTTCACTCTCGAGCGCTCAGGAGTGAACCAGGCCAATGGTTTTGAAAAACAGTTTTGAGCGCTTGGGACTGCTTCCAAGCGCTTGGGAATGATTTTGACCATTTATTTCCTTTTCAAATCCTTCAAGAAGCAAAGTCTCAATTGGTACGAGGCTTGTTTTAATCCAAATTCATCATCGGGGAGCCTCAGGGCCACAAATTAAGGATGATTAATAGGTCCAAATTGGGGTGTCTACAGTTGCCCCTCTTTGGATGGCGCTCGGCATCTTGTCTGGATACGAGTGACGTCCAAAGATTGAGATAGCCCAATTCGAGCCCTACTAAATCCTTAATTCAAAATCAAATGCAAGTGAGGAACATACCAACATTTGATGCATGCCGTCGCGTCTTTCAGACTGCCTACGTACCCTTTTCTGCAGGGATCAGACCAGCGTAGTTCTTCGGGGTAAATGCAAACACGCAGACATGCAAGCAAATGATAGACAATATATATTGATTCGAGGAGCGCCCACCGATTGCTCTGTCTCAGCGGGTGGCAAAATTAAACTGGCGAATAGGTTGTAAATACACCGCGAGGGGTGTCATCCAACGGGACAAGTTAGTTTGTCTCGAAGGAACTAAAACCAAATCTATGGCGGGAGAGGATTGAAAGATGTCACAGAGGACAATGCCAAATCTATGGCGGGATATGATTGAAAGGTGTCCCTCAGGACAATGCCAAATCTATGGCGGGATTTGATTGAAAGATGTCCAAGAGGACGATGCCAAATCTATGGCGGAAGATGATTGAAGGATGTCCCGAAGGACGATGCCAAATCTATGGCGGAAGGTGATTGAAAGATGCCACTCAGGACAGCACCAAATCTATGGCGGAAGATGATTGAAAGGCGTCCCAAAGGACAATGCCAAATCCATGGCAGAAAATGATTGAAAACTGTCCTGGAGGACGACGCCAAATCTATGGCAGCAGATGATTGAATGACGTCCCGGAGGACGATGCCAAATCTATGGCGGAATTTGATTGAATGATGTTTCATAAGACAGTGCCAAATCAATGGCAGCATGTCAAGCAGTCGTGCTGACAAGTATGATAGATGAAGGCGACCATAAGAGGTCGAGGCTAGAAAGTGAGACCCGTGTTTCGACATTTGACAACAACGATGATTTTTTATTGTTTTTTGAAAAACAAAGGACATGTCCGAGTACCCTTTCTGCTTTACTGTTTTTGGCCAGCGGGCTGGTATTTTGGGACCTTGGGATTTGGGATGGAGTTTGTCTTTGGATGGAAATTGGGTTTGAGCTGGATCCAGAGCTTGAGCTGGACTTGGTTTGAGTTTGACTTTGATCAGGGTTTGAGTTTTGAGCATTCATGCCCCAATCTTGAGGTCGGCTGTATGCTTGCTATGATTGATGACATTGGGCCGATGTTGTAACGACCCTAATTTTTGGTCAGTGAAAATTTTGTTAAAAATTTGAATTTTATTATAATTACTTGGATTCCATTTAAAATTCATTTCTAATATCCAAAAATCCGTCGTTACTAAAATCTAGACTTATAAAACTAGATTTCTTCACTCCGAGCAATAAGATCATTTTCTAAAGACAAGTGTGTAGGACTATTCTCCTAATCATCGAGCTTAAGCCCAGAATATGTCTCGACTAGAAATCCTACTTAGCAAGCCTACTTAGCTTCTAACCTAATCCTTGGAGATAATCTAATTTAATCATTGACCTTCCTCGAGCCATTCGAACCATTCGAACCTCTTGAACCTTAAGTAGAACCCTTTGACCGAAAGTCAACCGTTGACCTTTTTCCATTGGTCCATAATTGTTAGTAGAATTATTATCCCTTGGATAATAGGACTAGTACTATTATATTATAGTTAAATCAATGACTAGAATCCCATGGGATTCTCCCATTAAAGAATTGGAAGAGTATCTAATATAATATAGGATTCTAGGATTTCCTATGTACAAATACTATATAATAAAGAGACATGTGACTTAGTATAATATAAAATTTTGACTAGATATCTACCCAAATCATCTAGTACATACCTAAATATTATAATAGGACATGAGTACACCTACTCCTATATAATATAGAGATAGAACACATGTGTTCATTTCATTGTTTAATAGGAAAATCCTAGTTCTTTCAAAACCCATTAGTTTATTAGAACCTTGTACTTCAATATCTTATTAGGTAGATATATACTTATATAAATATACATAGGTAGTACAAGGGAGAGAGAGGGAGAAAGAGAGAGAGAGAGAGAGATTTCTGAGAGGGAGAGAGAGGGAGAGAACCCGAGAGAGGGAGAGGGAGAGAGAGAGAGAGAGATAGGAAAGAGAGAGAGGGATTTGATGTACAAGTACTAGATTTCTTCTTCCAAATCCTAGTTATATATACTTATAAGTACTTGTACTTATGGAGAGAGAGAGAGAGAGAGAGAAAGAATAGCCGAGAGAGAGAGAGAGATATGGTTGTACCTTTCTTGATCTTTCTCTACCAAACCCTAATTCTATATATAAGTACTAGCTTGTACTTATGGAAGAAGAGAGATAGGATGACATGAGTTAGATTGTTAGTACTAGATTGACTTACACAAAATCCTTACTCTTCCAAATCAATCCACCAACCCTTGTCCTTCCATATTTGAATCTATATATATATATATGTTGTACTTTGTACCAAAGAGAAAGAGAGAGAGAGAGAGAGAGAGAGGGAGAGAAAGGCCGAGAGAGATGAGGGAGAGAGAGAGAGAAAGGGAGAGAGAGGCCGAGAGAGATGAGGGAGAGAAAGAGAGAGAGAGGAGGCCGGATTGAGGGAGAGAGAGAGAGAGTGATGTGTGTGCAAGTGTACCTCACCATATCTAGCTTACATCACCTTTCTTGCATCACCATGTACTACACAATCTAGGGTTTCTTATACTTTCACACCTAAGGACAACTAAATCTAATTTCTTAATCTTTTAAAGGACTAGATTGGACTAAAACCCCATAGAATAACATAAACCTTGTCCTAGTTTGGAAGAAGAAGATCTAGGTGATGTCATAACTTGTCATGGCTAGATTTGGAAGCAAAATCCATTGGATTTGGAGAGAGAGAGGGCCGGCCATGAGGGAGAGGGAGAGGCCATCCATTTGCCTATAAATAGGACCCCATGCTTTCATTCAACTCACACCTTTCCAACCTCCAACTTCTCTCTCTAGAAAGCTTAGTGTTCTTAGTTGTTCTTTGCTTGTTCTTAAGTTGTTCTTGAGGTTCTTTCTTAGTTCTTCAAGAAACTCTTCTAGTACCGCCACTAAACCACCATACAACCACCCTACCGATCCAAAAGTTCTAGTAGTACTAGTCAAGACTTAGTTTCGAGAGAAACCTTTCTCTTTCGAAGCTATCGAAGCTTACCGTAAGACGTTACTCTGTCCAACCGCCGACGTACTTCCTTTCAAAATCCGTAGTCATCTCTACCGCTAAGAAGAACAGTAGGATTTTCCTACACCTCCTAAACTCTAAGTATAGCATATTGTATGTGTATTTTGAAATGAGTGTAGACTATTCTATACCTTCGAATCCTAAGTATACGTAGAATCTCCATCGACACTATTCTGATATATGCATTGCAAACAATAAACATATGCTCTTTTGAACTTATGAAAGAAAGAATGAATATTGAAAGATAATGTTCGTAGCTTAGCTTTAAGTACTCATATTATGATTATGAGCATGATTATGTGATTATCTGACTACTTGTTGTTGATAAAGCATAAGTGGTTTACCACTCCAAAGGTGTCTGTCCATGTGACACTATGCTTTACCTTGTATGATTAAATGTTGAGTATGATGTTGTGATAAAGTAAGCATGCTATTAAATATAGAGTTGGACGATCTTGCTAGTTTAGTTTCAAGATTACTTGATTACATGAAAAGCCCTACCGCGGAGTCGATGCATGATTACGAGACACGGAAACCGAGGAAGTTAGAAACATGACACCTAGGGTGTGGTTAAAGAAAGAATGAGATTAACATGTTGAAAATATTTTGAAATTACATAATGACTAAAATTGAGAGTCATTATGGCAGTAAGATGTGTTTGAAATGCCAATGTGGCCGGACGTGGTAGCCCATTGTGTAAAGAGATGTTTAGAAACCGCAATGTGGCCGGACTTGGTAGCCCATTGCGTGGTGTGTGTTGCCAATGAGGCCGGACGTGGTAGTCTCATCGGAGGTGATTTAAATGTTTGTGAAAACCGCGATGTGGCCGGACTTGGTAGCCCAATGTGAAGATTGCCAATGTGGCCGGACGTGGTAGCCTCATTGGTGATATGACTTGGTTATCCGTGGAGAGGAGCCAATGCGGATTTTATGTGCCAATGGGAACCCGGTGCGGCGGAACCATTGTGAGGATACTCGGGAACCCGGAACGGCGGAACCGAGGTTGGGTGTGTGTTTTGAAAACCGCGATGTGGCCGGACGTGGTAGTCCATCGTGTGTGATATTTGAAAACCACAATGTGGCCGGACTTGCCCATTGTGTGGTGTGAGTGTGTAAAAGAAACGATTTTTGAAATGTTGATTTGGCAAATGAAAAGTGAAATGGTGACACGGTCTACGAAACGTTGCGTAGGAGAAACTCTGATGACACGGACACTTACGCTAGAGAATGCGGATGTGTTATTGTTTATAGTTGTGGAATAAAGCATGTACTGCATAGATATCGTTATCTGTATGACTTGTTTTGTGTAAGTTAAGGGTTAGTGGGTATGGTTTATTCTATTGAGCTTTGTAAGCTCACGGTGTTGCCCTTTGGTGACCCGGACATATTATATTGGTGGCGACACCGGTATAATGTGTCAGACCTTATAGACGAACAGGGTAAGATGTACACTGTGGAGGCTTTTGGAGCCGAAGAGCTGGCTAGGATGGAAGAGCAGGCGGAGTTGTAGTTAGGAACCTTAGTTCCCTTCCCTTTTGAATAAATGTACTCCCTTGTGAGATTAACAATGTAATAATGAGCCAGACTCTGTTCATTTTATCAATAAAATGTTTAATTAACGTACTCGAAAATGGGGGCGTTACAACATGGTATCAGAGCTCTAGGCTCAACACTCGGCCATGGGTAGAATGGGTAGAACCATAAGATAGTTTGACCATTGCATAAACGTGATTTGAGTTTAAGTTTACCGTCTCAAATTGGGTGGAATTCTGTCGAAACAATCTCCGAATTGAAGTAAGGTGTGGAAATTGGCAGTATCACCGAGCTGGGAATTCCCGAACAATTGGATGATGACTTAAATCAAGAATCGAATGTGGAATTGGATAATCCAAGTTCTTTAATAGATTGTAAAACCTTGTCTTAAAACGTTACTAATTGAGGCTTAAAACTTTTCCTTGTAGATGAATCACTTGGGCCGCCTAGTCGACTTACTGGCAGGAGTTCGCCAACTCAAAATGGCCATAGAAATCCTGACCATTCAACTAGCTGAGAATCCCAACTTCATTGCCGCTGTACTCGTAGAAAAACAAGATTTCGTAAGAGTGCAACAACATACCCCTATTCCTGTGGAAACCAACCCTTGGTTTCCTGCGTTGTTCCCAATCCTGTGTGCCTACTATGAGATCTTTGGTACCTTACCCTCGATGGAAAACCTTGAGGTTGATGATCAAGAGGGAGAAGTCGATGGTGAAGAAAACACCGAGGGAACTACTAAAAAAGAGGAGGAAGAAATTGGTGACAAGGAGGATGCCAATAAGACAACCCTCGAGGAAGACAAGACCCCAGGAGTAGAGAATGCCAATTAGGTGTATCTGAGATAACTTAGTAATAATTGTAATCCTTCGGGATGCAGGATGTAAAATAGGAAGTAGTTGAACTCTTGGTGTAAATAGAGTAGGAAGTCTAGGCTTTATAGGCCATCTATGATGTGCTTGTTCCGTTTAAGTAATAAAATTTATGTATTTCTGTTCTTCATGAGATCATTATATATGTGTATAGCTTATTTCCATCGTTGGTACGTGACCACCTCATCACATCGTTAAGTCTAAATTATATTCCTCTTGAATGTTCTAGATGTCAAACAAGAGATACGGAGGATGCCAACCCTTCACTCCAAGAGTCTTGGCCGACTATCGATCATTACTAGTACCCGAATACGCGGGACCAACAACCCCACCCGAGGATGACATGGAACTCTATGAAGTCCCCATCACTTGGGAAATACCCCCGCCAGCCAAAAACCCCGAATACCTTTCACCTACCGAAGTCCCTGCACCACATGTGGAGAACTTTGAGCAACCATTTAATTTCCCTATATTCGGCATCGAGACTGACCCTGAGTTGGAAGCCACACTGCTGGACCTTTCCCAGTATTCCCTAGAACCAACAATGGAACCACCCGTTCTAACGGAAGAAGAGTGGTATAATCAAGAAGGTGAAATCCTCGAGGAAGCCGAAACCAGAGCCGGAAAGGACTACGAAATATGGCTGAGGGAAATTTATGGAATTGTGCTACCCCAGAGTACTTTGGACTTGTCCCACCTAGTCAGTAGAGTAGTAGTACTAGAATAAGATTGTAGCTACGTCGTAGCATTCGTAGACTAATCAAATTATGTAGTAGGACTATGTAGGATCGTTTCCACTTGTTGTAGGAAGTCTTATCTCATGTTTGTCATTTTGTAGTAGAATTCTATGCTATGTTGTACCCTCTGCTTATCTATGAAAAGCTCGCTTTATTTTAAAGAAGTATAGTGCATACTATCCTTATTACTGCTTTTCGATCTTAGGGAGAAAACCCATTTCAAACGGAAATAGCTTTATAGACTAAAACCTCCCCCTTTTCAATTTCGAACCGTAGATGGTGAACCGACGCAGCGGACTAGGACACGAAACCGGAGAATCCTCCAACGCAAACCCTAATTGTAACGCCCCCATTTTCGGGTTCGTTAATTAAACATTTTATTGAATAAAAAGGCTAAGAGTCAAGCTCATTATTACAACATAAGTCTTACTAGAGTACTTTTTATTACACAAGGATGGAATTTCTAGGGTATTCTACTACTCCGCTTCTTCCTCCATCCTAGCAAGCTCTTCGGCTCCAAAAGCTTCCAATGCGTACTGTTCACCTTGCTCATCAATTAACTCTGACACATTATACCAGCGTCGCTCCTAGTATAATATGTCAGGGTCACCAAAAAGGTAACACCATGAGCTACAAGCTCAATAGAATAAACTATACCCACTAACTCTTAACTTATAGCAAGTAAGCATATAAACAATTACACATGCTCGTTCAACAACATAGTTAAACAATAATACATTCATATTCAATATCTTTTAGCGTTGGTGTCATGTCTTTTCGTGTTTCTCCTACGCGACTCATCGTAGACTGTGTCAACATTTTCACTTTTACCAAAAATCATAATTTCCAACGTTTCTTTCACAAATTGCTATTAACGAGGCTACCAAGTCCGGCTCCGTTAGTAACACTCACAATGGCTACCGAGTCCGGCCAATCATGGTTTTCAAAATCCATTCTCTTTCAATCTTGCATTGATCCCTTTTCACGGAGGATCAAACCATATTTCCACATGCATGAGACTACCATGTCCGGTCCCATTGGAAATCTTCGCAATGAGCTACCAAGTCCGGCTACATTACGGTTTTCGAAACACTTACACAATGACTACCAAGTCCGGTCATTATGTAATTTCAAAATATTTTCTGCAGGTTAATCCCATCCTTTCTTTGACCACACCCTAGGTGTCATGTTTCTATTTTCTCGGTTTTTGTGTCTCGTTGCATGCAATGACTCCGCGGTAATTCTTTCACACTTTAAGAAATCTTGAAACTAAACTAGCAAGATCATTCAACTCTATATTAGATAGCATGCTCATATTATCACATCATCATACTTAACGTTAAATCACATAAGTTAAGCATAGTGCCACATGGACGGACACCTTTGGAGTGATAAATCACTTATGCTTTATCAACAACAAGTAGTCAAGTAATCACATAATCATGCTCACATTCAAAAATGAAATCACCACAGCTTAATCCTAAATCATGCTTTCTTAAGTTCAAAACAGCATATGTTTATTGAGTGTTTCTAACGTTAGGCTAATCATGCCATGGTTAATCAAGATAACAACTTCTAAACATTCCTAATCATGCTCAAGGAAAATAGTTAAGATAATCTACGTATGCTCAAGATTTCAAAGGTTTAGAATAATTTACTATCATTTCGAAATACGCATGCAATACGCTATACTTAGCTTTTTGAAAGTATAGGAAAATTATACTATACTTAAGGAGTATTCTACATATACGTAGAGAAGAGTAGATATAGAATATCTACCGTTCTTCTTGGCAGTAGGCGGCTAAGGATTAGGAAAAAGAAATGGTTCGTCGGACGGAGTAACGGCTTAAGAATGGCTTCGATAGCTTCGAAAGAGAAAGGTTTCTCTTGAAACTTGATCTTGACTAATGCTACTAGAACTTTTGGATCGGTAGGGTGGCGGAGTGGCGGCACTAGAAGAGTTTCTTGAAGAACTATGAAGAACTTCAAGAACAAGCTATGAACTAAGCAAGAACAACAAGAACACTTAGACTTTCTAGAGAGAAGTTGGAGCAATGCTTGAAGGTGTGAGTTCAAGGCTTGAATGGCTTGCTATTTATAGGCCAAGGTTGGTCTATTATCCAAGAGACAACATTTCCCCTAACATTTGTTATCCAATGGTCCATAGATTGACTAGATTTGATGGTACTTAGATTGGATGAGGTGTGGAGCTAAAGGACATGACTAGGCTTGGTTGTACACTTGCACACATCACACAAATCTTTCTCTCCCTCTCTCCCTCTCTCTCTCGGCTTCTCTCTCTCTCTCTCTCTCTCTCTCTCTCTCTTTGGTCCAATGTACTAAGGTACAAGAGTTGGAAAGACTACAAGATTTCCCCTTATACTTTCTCCTAACCTAGGACAAGATTTAAGTTTCTTTAATGGGGTTTGTGTCTAGTCTAGAATAAGAAAATAAGATATGGTAGTCCTTTAGGGTTGAAAGAATAAGAAACCCTAGATATGGTGGTACAAGGTGATGCAATAAGATGATGTAGGAAGATATGGGAGTACACTAGTCACACACATCACACTCTCTCTCCCTCTCTCAACCGGCCACTCTCTCTCTCTCTCCCTCTCTCTCTCTCGGCCACTCTCTCTCTCTCTTGGACACCTAACCAAGAAAGGACAATGGTTGAAAGAGTAAGAGTAAACTAATAGTTTGTAAGGAGATTTTGTAAGAAAATCTAATATTTTAGTCCACCTCATGTCCTTTAAATCTTTCTTCTTTTACTAGTACATGTACATATACATATAGAACTAGGGTTTTTGGTAGAAGAAGATCAAGAAAGTACATGCATATCTCTCTCTCTCTCTCCTATCTCTCTATCTCTCTCGGCCTCTCTCTCCTCCTCTCTCCTGAATTCTCTCTCTATCTCTCTCTCTTTCTCTCTCCTCCTTCCTTGGTTAATATAATACATATATAAGAAAGACTAACTAAAAGGACAATGTACCCTATGATCTCATCTTGGACTTTTAAGTCAAAATTCCCTATTAAACTGTCAATATGCCACCTATGTACTTATAAACTATATACTAATACATAGTATCCTAGGATGACATATACATATCATATACCTTAATTAAATAAGTACATATCATATCTAGGAAGGAATTAACTAATTTAACCTAGTACTATAGCTTGATTTGCCCTTATGGACCAATGGACTATAATTCCCCTAACATTTATTGACCAAAGGTTAAAGGATGGAAGTACTAAACTTATATAATCTATCTATAATAGTACAATGACTCATGGTGAATCTAATTAAACTAATAGATCTTGTACTAGGTAGAAAGACTAACCTATCGTCCAATGGTTAATAATTCTTCTAACTTTTATCATCCAATGGGTAAAGAAGGTAAGTAATATCTAATCATATAAAGTGTACCTAGCAATCTAGTCTCAATATCCTTGGTGTAAACCTATGGTCCAATGGATAAAGATTATCCTAGCATCTATCGTCCTATGGGTAATAGATCAAATGTTGACTTTTGGTCAAGGTCTCACTTAGGGTTCAAATGGTTCATGAGGGTCCAAGGTCCGATTAGGTTACCCTAACGATTACTTAGAAGCTAGCTAGGCTTGCTAAATAGGATGCCTTAGGGTTTACTATCCCACTTGTCTTTAGAAAATGGCTAAATCGCAAAGCGAAATGAAGTTAGATTTTGAATCGAATAAATCTAATTACGACGGACTATTAGAAAATAAGTAATTTATAAAGTCAATAAAATAATCAACGAGATTTTTATTTACTGAAAATCGGAGTTGTTACACTAATCTCACCCAAGTCATGCAAGCATTCGTGACCGCCTTGAACGCTAACCGCCAAAACCAAAACCCTGCCGAGGAACCAATGACCCGAACTCGAGCCATGAACGAGATCTGCAAACACCGACCCCCGACCTTTCACGGAGATACGAACCCCACCGTAGCCGAAGCATGGCTGAAAGAAACCAAGGTGATCCTGGACACCTTGGAAATTACCTGCGATGGAGACCGTGTAGCCTTAGCCACATACCAACTAAAGGGAGAAGCCCGTTACTGGTGGGACTTGATGGAGGCAACCCACACCATAGCCACCATGACCTTCGCTGAGTTTGAAACCTTGTTCCTCGACAAGTACTTCCCTACACCCATTCGCTTAGCCAAGGAACAAGAATTCATGAACCTGAAGCAGGGGACGACGACCATTACCAATACGCGGCCAAATTCGAGGAGCTGTCCCGTTACGCCACGGATACTGTATCAACTGAGGATAAGAAGGCGAGAAGATTCGAGTGGGGGCTGACGACCGCTCGAAGGGTTGTAGTGGCACAAACTTTCCCCACCTATACTAGTGTGGTGAAATGTGCTCTCCGGCTGGAGAGTGAGGAGAATGACTTCAAGAACCGATGGAGGAAGGCGACAGGCAATGCTGGCGGACCTATCCGCACTCAACCTTCCAACAACAACCGCGGACCCTACCCCACCAAGCCCTTTACCCCGTCTTCAAACAACCAAAATTGGAAAGCTGCTGCATCAAGCCGTGGTGAACCACAGAGGGGTAGCGGAGATCTATCGACAGTTAGGTGTTACAACTGTCAGTCTATGGGCCATTACAGCCGCCAATGCCCACAACCCCAGAAGGAGAGGAATGGGAATTTTGGAAATCGGGGAACTCAACCTGGTCAAGCCAAATTTACGAAGCAAACCCCTGGAAGCTCATCTCAACAGCAGAATGGACAGAACAAGGGAAAGCAACCCGTGGGAAACCAACAAAACACTGGAGGGCGTATCTTTGCGCTACAGATTGAGGAACAGGAACAGGATCCCTCTATGATCCAAGGTACGCTACTGTTATATAGTACCTGCGTGCAAACCTTGTTTGACTCTGGTGCATCTCATTCATATCTACTGCCTACGTAACTGCTCTAGCGCTAGAAACAGAACCCCTTAGTGCAAGTACGAAAGTAGCATCACCGTTGGGGGGAAGTATAACTGTTAGTTTAGTGTGTAGAGGGTGCGAGATAGAGGTAATCAACTTGCGCTTAACCTATGACCTCAGGGTGATCGACATGGCGGATTTCGACGTAATCTTGGGAATGGACTGACTATTGGCACACCGAGCAGACATAGATTGTCATCAGAAGACAGTGACGGCTTATACCCTAGAAGGGACTCGTTCCTATTTTTAAGGGGGATAGTTAGAATGGCGAGTCCGACAAACGAAGAGATCTAGGTGGCAGAACCAGCTGTTTGGATGACTAGATAGCATCCAATTGGGAAAAACCGATAGAATGGAAGTGGGATTACAACACACCGTTTGCGAGTACGCCGATGTTTTCCCTGAAGAACTTCCTGGCTTACCAACCCAAAGAGAGATAGACTTCTCTATAGAACTCCAACGGCACCGTACCAAATGGCCCCGCTAAGCTAAAGGAGCTCAAGACCCAATTGCAAGAGCTTTTGGACGAAGGATTCATCAGGCCAAGTACACAACCATAGGAAACCCCAGCATTATTCGTGAGAAAGAAAGAAAGGTCGTGATAAGAAAACGATTGTGAGATACAAGTCCGCATGATGATTTGGTAGAGGTTTTGCATTTGGCATTGGTATTTTCAATGGAAACTTCATCAAAGGTCGACAACGAGGCAAGCTGTTCGACGGCTGAAGCAACTTCAACCCCATCTTGTTAAGCAAGTGATGAGGCTTAATTCGATTAACAAAACCCGTAGAAAATTATGAGAGAATAGCCGTCAACCTAGTCTACGAAAGTTACGAGATGGCGATATCCACCTATGTCTAAACATAGGATCGACAATGGCGAAGATGATCACCTCGGCACCACGCGAGTAAAGGAAGTGATGATAACCTGCTTCTTTTTAAGGGGGATAGATGACGATTCCAAGGCCGGTATAGTGACAAGATCCAAACCGTAGCCACAAACCAATTTCGAGGACGAAATTATTTTAAGGGGGATAGGTTGTAACGACCTTGATTTTTTGTCAGTGAAAATTTTGTTAAAAAATTTTGAATTTTATTATAATTACTTGGATTCCATTTAAAATTCATTTCTAATATCCAAAAATCCGTCGTTACTAAAATCTAGACTTATAAAACTAGATTTCTTCACTCCGAGCAATAAGATCATTTTCTAAAGACAAGTGTGTAGGACTATTCTCCTAATCATCGAGCTTAAGCCCAGAATATATCTCGACTAGAAATCCTACTTAGCAAGCCTAGTTAGCTTCTAACCTAATCCTTGGAGATAATCTAATTTAATCATTGACCTTCCTCGAGCCATTCGAACCTCTTGATCCTTAAGTAGAACCCTTTGACCGAAAGACAACCGTTGACCTTTTTCCATTGGTCCATAATTGTTAGTAGAATTATTATCCCTTGGATAATAGGACTAGTACTATTATATTATAGTTAAATCAATGAATAGAATCCCATGGGATTCTCCCATTAAAGAATTGGAAGAGTATCTAATATAATATAGGATTCTAGGATTTCCTATGTACAAATACTATATAATAAAGAGACATGTGACTTAGTATAATATAAAATTTTGACTAGATATCTACCCAAATCATCTAGTACATACCTAAATATTATAATAGGACATGAGTACACCTACTCCTATATAATATAGAGATAGAACACATGTGTTCATTTCATTGTTTAATAGGAAAATCCTTGTTCTTTCAAAACCCATTAGTTTATTAGAACCTTGTACTTCAATATCTTATTAGGTAGATATATACTTATATAAATATACATAGGTAGTACAAGGGAGAGAGAGGGAGAAAGAGAGAGAGAGAGATTTCCGAGAGGGAGAGAGGGAGAGAACCCGAGAGAGGGAGAGGGAGAGAGAGAGAGGGATTTGATGTACAAGTACTAGATTTCTTCTTCCAAATCCTAGTTATATATACTTATAAGTACTTGTACTTATGGAGAGAGAGAGAGAGAATAGCCGAGAGAGAGAGATAGAGGAGAGAGATAGGAGAGAGGGAGAAAGATATGGTTGTACCTTTCTTGATCTTTCTCTACCAAACCCTAATTCTATATATATAAGTACTTGTACTTATGGAAGAAGAGAGATAGGATGACATGAGTTAGATTGTTAGTACTAGATTGACTTACACAAAATCCTTACTCTTCCAAATCAATCCACCAACCCTTGTCCTTCCATATTTGAATCTATATATATATATATGTTGTACTTTGTACCAAAGAGAAAGAGAGAGAGAGAGAGAGAGAGAGAGAGAGAAAGGGAGAGAGAGGCCGAGAGAGATGAGGGAGAGAGAGAGAGAGGAGGCCGGATTGAGGGAGAGAGAGAGAGAGAGTGATGTGTGTGCAAGTGTACCTCACCATATCTAGCTTACATCACCTTTCTTGCATCACCATGTACTACACAATCTAGGGTTTCTTATACTTTCACACCTAAGGACAACTAAATCTAATTTCTTAATCTTTTAAAGGACTAGATTGGACTAAAACCCCATAGAATAACATAAACCTTGTCCTAGTTTGGAAGACGAAGATCTAGGTGATGTCATAACTTGTCATGGCTAGATTTGGAAGCAAAATCCATTGGATTTGGAGAGAGAGAGGGCCGGCCATGAGGGAGAGGGAGAGGCCATCCATTTGCCTATAAATAGGACCCCATGCTTTCATTCAACTCACACCTTTCCAACCTCCAACTTCTCTCTCTAGAAAGCTTAGTGTTCTTAGTTGTTCTTTGCTTGTTCTTAAGTTGTTCTTGAGGTTCTTTCTTAGTTCTTCAAGAAACTCTTCTAGTACCGCCACTAAACCACCATACAACCACCCTACCGATCCAAAAGTTCTAGTAGTACTAGTCAAGACTTAGTTTCGAGAGAAACCTTTCTCTTTCGAAGCTATCGAAGCTTACCGTAAGACGTTACTCCGTCCAACCGTCGACGTACTTCCTTTCAAAATCCGTAGTCATCTCTACCGCTAAGAAGAACGGTAGGATTTTCCTACACCTCCTAAACTCTAAGTATAGCATATTGTATGTGTATTTTGAAATGATTGTAGACTATTCTATACCTTCAAATCCTAAGTATACGTAGAATCTCCATCGACACTATTCTGATATATGCATTGCAAACAATAAACATATGCTCTTTTGAACTTATGAAAGAAAGAATGAATATTGAAAGATAATGTTCGTAGCTTAGCTTTAAGTACTCATATTATGATTATGAGCATGATTATGTGATTATCTGACTACTTGTTGTTGATAAAGCATAAGTGGTTTACCACTCCTATCACGACCTCGATTTTCAACATAATTAATAATCAATTTCAATAAATACCATCAATATTGAAGCACCGATAATACCCAAATGACATAATTTTCCCAGTTCTCAAAATTAAGTTCAAAAGTTACTATCCTGGCTCGAAGCCCCAAGTTATACAAATACCAAAATAATGTTACAATTTTCGTTATTCATCCTTCTGAGTACTTCTTTCAAATAAAATGCAAATTAAACTCCTCCTTTATACCTCTGAGACACGTGATTACAAGCACGAGATGCACGCCATGCCAACTTCCTTGCTTTTTACCTGAAAATGATAGGTTGAGCTACACTAGCCCAGTAGGAAATTCTATACTCAAGTTATATGAAAATGCGATGAAACATGCAATAAGAGTTAATGATTTCCAATCAACAAATCAAGAGATGCAAGAGGACACCATAACGAATCGACAAACTACGACTACGGGATTCTATACGTCTTATGGTTATCCTTAACCATTCGTACACCAAACTCGGAGTAGCATTAAACACACATCAATAAATATAACCAACAACAGATTCTCAAACCATTTCAAGATCTCTCAAATGCATGCCACTATTGACTTCCTCATTTCATACCATTCACCATAGAGTCTTAGTTCATGAAACCTTTCCTTTTTGATTTCCAAAACAATTTAGAGAAAACTCAAGACCATTACGGGTCAAGCTCCGTTGATTCGAGCTTGAATGCCGGAGTCCGTTGATTTGTGCCCAAATACCGGATCCGTTGACTTGCTCAAGAATACCGGAGGATTTTTATCAAAATCCTCTTTTCAAAAATCAAATTTCATTCTTTAATAAAACCTTGATAGAACCAACCTTTCATTCTCATTTTCGACAACTACAACCTCATGCAACCCATAGTACAAATATCAACACAAACTTCTAAGTCAATCACAATTATTTTCATCATATGAGACATTCAACTGTGTTACCACCCCTTGCGTCACATTGAATTCTCTTAATCATGTGAGACATTCAACTGTGTTATCACCCCTTGCGTCACATTGAATTCTCTTAATCATGCGAGACATTCAACTATGTTACCACCCCTTGCGTCACATTGAATTCTATTAATCATGCGAGACATTCAACTGTGTTACCAACCCTTGCGTCACATTGAATTCTTTTCACCCGGGTTTCCGCATTACCACACCTCGTGTAACGGGCCCTTTAGAGTCCTCGCATTTCCACCCCTTGCGTTGCGGGACCCTCCATTCAAGTTCTCGACTTAGGCATACACACACACATCAACAATCGATATACAAGCAAGAAGACAGTTCTCCGTAGTTCACATTCTTTCATTTATCCCCACATAGGGCAATACAAACAAATAAACATGTCACAACGTTCATCGACAACTACTCAAATTTAAGTTATTCCTCTATGTCTGCCATGATATACTTTGTCATGCACCGGACCCAACATTGGCTCTATGACCCACCACTCGCTAGGTTCTTTCCCTAGAATCTCTTAGAACGAACACCCAAGGAATTTAGGAGGTTCCACTTCCGTCCGGACCTCTAGGCAAGTCCCTCTCGACGAACTAAGCATTCTACGTTATACCTTATAATCTACGATACTCGATAACCCCTCTACTATACGTTTTCCAATTCACCAATCACCAATTCATGTCACAGTACCTAAAGTGTCAATATCGTTGACCACGTCATGCCACAATCACCCCCATGTACGGTCAAGTTCATTAGAAGCATCCCGATCAAGCATTAACCAACTACGACACTACTCTTTCTTTACTAACGGGAGACCAACGAGACGAGGGTAACTTAGATTAACCCAAGGTATTCAATTAAACATGCTTGGAATAGGTTTGGAGGTGTCCAAAAGGGTCTAGAACTGTTCAGGATTCAAAACAGTCAAATCGGAGCAACATGGCAAAACTGCCCAGAAAGCCAAGGAGTATTGATGCAGAAATCGGAGTATTGATACGGCAGTGTCTGGAGTATCGATACGGAAATTAGAGTATCAATACGGCAGAGTCTGGAGTATCGATACGGAGATGGAGTATCGATACGGCTACGCTACGACAGATTTCTGATGCTACTGAAATGCAGATCCTCTCAGCGTATCGATACGCAAACAATTGTATCGATACGGGGACATTACGAGCGGTGATTTCGTGCAGAAAACTCAAGGACAACACAACACAATAATCAACACTCTAAGGCACGATTATCACATGAAATCAACTCAGAAACACATAACAAGAGCAAAAATCCCTACCTCAATGATCAAAGATCGAAGATCCAACTCAAATAAGCGAGCCCTAGCTTTTGAATTTGAAAATCCTCCATGAAACTCTTCCTCCGAGCTCCACCCACGCGATCCACAAGTCAAGAACACTTCCAAACGGGGGAGAGGAGATGCATCTTCAAGCAATCGAGGTTTGTTGCAAGTTTTGAGGTAGAACGAAGAGAGAAAGATGAGAGAGTCGGATGAGAGGGTGGGAGAGAGAGGGAGCCGAGAGGTAGAGAGAGAGTGAGATGGGATCTTGTGATCCCCTACACACACACCCACATATATATACTAGTACATATACAAATTACACGCACACTCCCTCAAATAACAATTCTATCGTTTAAGACCCAAATCAAATCAACTCCACAAATTTCACATTAACCCCAATTTTACATAAACTTAACAAAAAACGTATTTTCCTCAATTTCAAATATTACATAAACCCTTAAATACTTTTCAGAAATTACGGGTCGTTACATCCTTCCCTCCTTAAAGAAATTTCGTCCCCGAAATTCGCTAAGTCAAATCCAACCAAGTCTCCAACCACAAAACGTAACCTCATACTTGCTCTTCATAATCACCCTTCATCCTTCCTTCTCTACATTAACCTTCCCTTACCCTTTTGCTCGATAGAACCCCTCACTAACGGTATGATCCTACCACTCAACAATCAGTCTCTCCTCAAGAATTACGCCATCCTCTAATCATTCTCATGGAATCTCAACCTTCATTGACACTCAAATTCTAACACTCACTCCGTGATTCAACAACTTATACCCTTTCGTTTCCCCAAACTCTAAATTTCACTTTCTCTTTTCCCTGATCAATGTCAACTTTCAATCTAGAAAACCTCGGATAATCTCTACGATAATAAAACCAATAAACCCAAAATTCAACTATTAGACTTCGCAATGATTAAACTTCTTACGTCTCAAAGCTATTGATATCCTCCTCAACTCTAAGAACAACACGTTCCACAATTGATCCGACTCTATTGATAATACTATGGATAGACACCGACACCAAACACACATAAGACCAACCGCTAGTCACGATCTCCAATTCACACCTCCGTCTACTTACATAACTCTTCCCTATGAATTCTGGACAAACCTCAAACGCCTTTTCGCCCGTCCAACATTCAACACAACCAAGCTTCTAACGCTTTTCCACATCTCTCATCACACTCAGCGTCACTACCAACTCCCGTTCGAGAAATCTAAATTCACTCCTATAGTAATATGTCCCTTCTACATAACTCAACGCGACACAATATTGGAACCATTCACGTGAACTCTCAACTTCACCATATTCCTTAAACTTAGTTCCCCGTACATTACTGCTACTACTCAAAAGACATACACCAAATTCCAACTGCAAAATAGTTCCTCATAGCGAATATCCACATGTGCATCATTGTTTATTCTACATCGTATACTGAAAGCAAACTTCATGCATTGAGACTACTTAATAAGTTAAGCATAGCAACGAATTTCATACACGAAACATCCCAATAAGCCAGTCGTACCATTTAACAGCTTACACAACACCAAATATATTCACACATCAACAGACTCACTCTGTATCCAATGGACTCACCACGTATCCACGTACCCACAATGTGTCCATCACTTCACAATTCATGGCTCTAGAAAGCCCAATGGTAATCTCGTTCCTTTCAACCTCATAATACCTTTCACATTTTCTGTTCACCCATCAGTCTCAAATACTCCCGTCAATTAGTCAAATCAAGCCACATGTTTCCCATTCTCACAATCTTAAATATCATTTAACAAGCACGCAAAATCAACATTTACTATTTCTCTATCATCATTACAATCACACAGCATTTCATCACCCAAACAACTACACAATGCGTGCAAGAGCTGCGCTAATGAACTTTCACCACTTTTGATTATCTCGATACTAAAGTTTAAACACCAATACAAATACAAACAAATTGACAGACTTCGTCCTAAATACCAACAAGACTCAGGGGTCTCAAACAACCTTTCTATACTTCTCATTATATTCCATGACTCCCACCACCTCATTACTTAATAATCAGTTCCACTTGCATTAATATTTTCTAACAGTTCCGTTCACCACAAGTTTCACAGCTCACAATTGTCTCTCAACTAATTAATCATATCAACCTTAATATTTCTCAAAGGCATTCACCACCTCTACACTCGACCTCAAGAACAACAACTTCCATTACCACCACCGTCCCTGCTATCACTATCATTATCACTATTTTCTCTTAATCTCTCTTAAACAGACTCATCATCTCGATGGCATACCCCAACATGTCCCACATACATTCCCTACTACACACCATACATGATTTCTACACTCCGATCCTTCAATTCTCAACATACTATTTCTCCACACGCCTATCACTTCAAAGTTCCTACCTCAAGTCTTGTCGTCCCTCTTACAAGATTACTATATATATAGCCCTCTACCTTAATTCTCAAGCCTAGAGATCTAGCCCTTATACACAATCCTAGTGTCCAATTGACTTTCCGAGACCTCCATCTAGAAGGAGCGGTGATCAAGCGCCTCTTCCAATTGGATCTCATCGGTAGTCGCCTGGGTGTCCAAAAGACATACACCGTATCTAGACACCCTATCTATAACCCTCATCTTCCTAAGTCAACCTCAAATACACACAACTCTTTAGGCGGGCTCAACTTGCCTTACATATGCTTAAAATCACTTCCTCAATAACCACCATAACAATGACAAAACACAACCATTACCACAACAAGACATTATCCCTTTAAACACATCCAAGACACTTACTAGCTCAATACTCTAGCTATGACACACCTTGCTTACTTTCTAAACATGCTATGGTTCCTGTCATACCTCACATCACATAAAAATTACTTAAAGTATTTGAAATTTAATACGTAGTCAGCACAGTTCAAATAAAACACATCAATTACTTAGCTCACAAAATCCTACTAACAGTCTAGCACTTCTATTGTATACTAATAGATATCAGCCTTCACATACCGGACTTGGCACTACGAACAACCACCACAATCCTTTATGGCTTTCTAGCCCACCGAAAAGGGTACCTTACTACATAAATCCAAAAACAAGATTGCTAACGGCAACCACAACAATAGCGACAAACGCTGCCACAACCACTATGCACAGACCAAACTCTGTTCTTTCTTTTCTTTTTCTTTTTTCTTTTTTTGACACGGGTCAACAACATTCCACCAATCAACTTAAACATAGTGCAATGCCACATCGATGAACACACGTTGGAAAAGCAAGCACACACATGTTCTTGTTAAGATATGCAATGATTTTTGAACCCATGAGACCAAGTCTCCCCACGGTCTCTAGGTATTCAAACCTAACGCTCTGATACCAATTGTCACGACCTCGATTTTCAACATAATTAATAATCAATTTCAATAAATACCATCAATATTGAAGCACCGATAATACCCAAATGACATAATTTTCCCAGTTCTCAAAATTAAGTTCAAAAGTTACTATCCTGGCTCGAAGCCCCAAGTTATACAAATACCAAAATAATGTTACAATTTTCGTTATTCATCCTTCTGAGTACTTCTTTCAAATAAAATGCAAATTAAACTCCTCCTTTATACCTCTGAGACACGTGATTACAAGCACGAGATGCACGCCATGCCAACTTCCTTGCTTTTTACCTGAAAATGATAGGTTGAGCTACACTAGCCCAGTAGGAAATTCTATACTCAAGTTATATGAAAATGCGATGAAACATGCAATAAGAGTTAATGATTTCCAATCAACAAATCAAGAGATGCAAGAGGACACCACAACGAATCGACAAACTACGACTACGGGAATCTATACGTCTTATGGTTATCCTTAACCATTCGTACACCAAACTCGGAGTAGCATTAAACACACATCAATAAATATAACCTACAACAGATTCTCAAATCATTTCAAGATCTCTCAAATGCATGCCACTATTGACTTCCTCATTTCATACCATTCACCATAGAGTCTTAGTTCATGAAACCTTTCCTTTTTGATTTCCAAAACAATTTAGAGAAAACTCAAGACCATTACGGGTCAAGCTCCGTTGATTCGAGCTTGAATTCCGGAGTCCGTTGATTTGTGCCCAAATACCAGATCCGTTGACTTGCTCAAGAATACCGGAGGATTTTTATCAAAATCCTCTTTTCAAAAATCAAATTTCATTCTTTAATAAAACCTTGATAGAACCAACCTTTCATTCTCATTTTCGACAACTACAATCTCATGCAACCCATAGTACAAATATCAACACAAACTTCTAAGTCAATCACAATTCTTTTCATCATATGAGACATTCAACTGTGTTACCACCCATTGCGTCACATTGAATTCTATTAATCATGCGAGACATTCAACTGTGTTACCACCCCTTGCGTCACATTGAATTCTATTCACCCGGGTTTCCGCATTACCACACCTCGTGTAACGGGCCCTCTAGAGTCCTCGCATTTCCACCCCTTGCGTTGCGGGACCCTCCATTCAAGTTCTCGACTTAGGCATACACACACACATCAACAATCGATATACAAGCAAGAAGACAGTTCTCCGTAGTTCACATTCTTTCATTTATCCCCACATAGGGCAATACAAACAAATAAACATGTCACAACGTTCATCGACAACTACTCAAATTTAAGTTATTCCTCTATGTCTGCCATGATATACTTTGTCATGCACCGGACCCAACATTGGCTCTATGACCCACCACTCGCTAGGTTCTTTCCCTAGAATCTCTTAGAACGAACACCCAAGGAATTTAGGAGGTTCCACTTCCGTCCGGACCTCTAGGCAAGTCCCTCTCGACGAACTAAGCATTCTACGTTATACCTTATAATCTACGATACTCGATAACCCCTCTACTATACGTTTTCCAATTCACCAATCACCAATTCATGTCATGGTACCTAAAGTGTCAATATCGTTGACCACGTCATGCCACAATCATCCCCATGTACGGTCAAGTTCATTAGAAGCATCCCGATCAAGCATTAACCAACTACGACACTACTCTTTCTTTACTAACGGGAGACCAACGAGACAAGGGTAACTTAGATTAACCCAAGGTATTCAATTAAACATGCTTGGAATAGGTTTTTAGGTGTCCAAAAGGGTCTAGAACTGTTCAGGATTCAAAACAGTCAAATCGGAGCAACATGGCAAAACTGCCCAGAAAGCCAAGGAGTATTGATGCAGAAATCGGAGTATTGATACGGCAGTGTCTGGAGTATCGATACAGAAATTGGAGTATCGATACGGCAGAGTCTGGAGTATCTATACGAAGATGGAGTATCAATACGGCTACGCTACGACAGATTTCTGATGCTACTGAAATGCAGATCCTCTCAGCGTATCGATACGCAAACAATTGTATCGATACGGGGACATTACGAGCGGCGATTTTGTACAGAAAACTCAAGGACAACACAACACAATAATCAACACTCTAAGGCACGATTACCACATGAAATCAACTCAGAAACACATAACAAGAGCAAGAATCTCTACCTCAATGATCAAAGATCGAAGATCCAACCCAAATAAGCGAGCCCTAGCTTTTGAATTTGAAAATCCTCCATGAAACTCTTCCTCCGAGCTCCACCCACGCGATCCACAAGTCAAGAACACTTCCAAACGGGGGAGAGGAGATGCATCTTCAAGCAATCGAGGTTTGTTGCAAGTTTTGAGGTAGAACAAAGAGAGAGAGAGATGAGAGAGTCGGATGAGAGGGTGGGAGAGAGAGGGAGCCGAGAGGTAGAGAGAGAGTGAGATGGGATCTTGTGATCCCCTACACACACACCCACATATATATACTAGTACATATACAAATTACACGCACACTCCCTCAAATAACAATTCTATCGTTTAAGACCCAAATCAAATCAACTCCACAAATTTCACATTAACCCCAATTTTACATAAACTTAACAAAAAACGTATTTTCCTCAATTTCCAATATTACATAAACCCTTAAATACTTTTCAGAAATTACGGGTCTTTACAACTCCAAAGGTGTCCGTCCATGTGACACTATGCTTTACCTTGTATGATTAAATGTTGAGTATGACGTTGTGATAAAGTAAGCATGCTATTAAATATAGAGTTGGACGATCTTGCTAGTTTAGTTTCAAGATTATTTGATTACATGAAAAGCCCTACCGCGGAGTCGATGCATGATTACGAGACACAGAAACCGAGGAAGTTGGAAACATGACACCTAGGGTGTGGTTAAAGAAAGAATGAGATTAACATGTTGAAAATATTTTGAAATTACATAATGACTAAAATTGAGAGTCATTATGGGAGTAAGATGTGTTTGAAATGCCAATGTGGCCGGACGTGGTAGCCCATCGTGTAAAGAGATGTTTAGAAACAGCAATGTGGTCGGACTTGGTAGCCCATCGTGAAGATTGCCAATGTGGCCGGACGTGGTAGCCTCATTGGTGATATGACTTGGTTATCCGTGGAGAGGAGCCAATGCGGATTTTGTGTGCCAATGGGAACCCGGTGCGGCGGAACCATTGTGAGGATACTCGGGAACCCGGAACGGCGGAACCGAGGTTGGGTGTGTGTTTTGAAAACCGCGATGTGGCCGGACGTGGTAGTCCATCGTGTGTGATATTTGAAAACCACAATGTGGCCGGACTTGCCCATTGTGTGGTGTGCGTGTGTAAAAGAAACGATTTTTGAAATGTTGATTTGGCAAATGAAAAGTGAAATGGTGACACGGTCTACGAAACGTTGCGTAGGAGAAACTCTGATGACACGGACACTTACGCTAGAGAATGCGGATGTGTTATTGTTTATAGTTGTGGAATAAAGCATGTACTGCGTAGATATCGTTATCTGTATGACTTGTTTTGTGTAAGTTAAGGGTTAGTGGGTATGGTTTATTCTATTGAGCTTTGTAAGCTCACGGTGTTGCCCTTCGGTGACCCGGACATATTATATTGGTGGCGACACCGGTATAATGTGTCAGACCTTATAGACGAACATGATAAGATGTACACTGTGGAGGCTTTTGGAGTCGAAGAGCTGGCTAGGATGAAAGAGCAGGCGGAGCTGTAGTTAGGAACCTTAGTTCCCTTCCCTTTTGAATAAATGTACTCCCTTGTGAGATTAACAATGTAATAATGAGCCAGACTCTGTTCATTTTATCAATAAAATGTTTAATTAACGTACCCAAAAATGGGGGCGTTACAGATGTGCCCCAGTGAGGGATAAGTCTCAGTTCTGATTCTTTTCCTTGATTCCACAGATAGTTTCGGCAACCAGTCTTGTCATGAGTGCAAGCGCGGGTTCTTCCACGTATTGGAATTTCTCTCACGAGTTGGGACCTCAAGATCAACGTGAGTTCACTAGATGAAGACCGGGAATGACCTTGCGTGAATTTGGGCAAGGCCCAGATGACTCGAAGGACAGGGAAGACCCTTTATCAGAGGACTGACTCTCAATGATGACCTTGACTTGACGAGAAGTTTGGTTTGACTGGACGAGAAGCTTGATTTCTTGGCGGTTTGAAAAATGGCAAGCATGCCCCACAATTGACGTTTGAAATTGTCATGATAAAAATCAAGTTTCGATGATTTTCCCGTTCGAGGCTTTGAAATTGTTTTAGCTCCATCAAGTGATGCTCATTCAGAATTTTCTTTGATCTTGTTTTGTCAAAACACGAGGATTTTTACCACGAACTGTGCCCCAAATTGCTGACAACAACCCATGGATTTAGAAAATGCCCCAGCTTGGATTTTACGGGATTCATAAAATGCCTTGCCCCTCCATTTTTTCTCCTATTGTCTAGGATTTTTGTTATCAAGTTGTGTTTTCCAATCTGAAAAGACTTTATTCGGGTTGTAACGTGGCCAAGGTTTGGCTTAACAAAGAAAGGATAATAGGCTAAAAAAATTTCATTTTTCTTGGGTTTCGAGAGCTAGCAGCCATCTTGAACATTTTTGTGCCTTTTTTGCTTTTGATAGGTGCCTTCTTTCACTTGATTTGCTTTGCACTTCATTGTGCCGATGAGTTCGGTACTTTCGTTGATTTTAAGCTTTCTCTGTTTTCCTTCGATGTTTTGCATCTCATTGTACCCATGTATTTGGCACTTTCACGCTTTGAATTCCCGATGAATTTGACACTTTTCTCTTCCTCATTTCACCCCGGTGTGGGGGATGTAGGGAGGTGTTCCCGAACAGGTACAATTAAGGGCCGAACACGTGATGTGCCAGATCCGTGTAATGAGGAAAGTGATATGGGACCCCATATAAGATGAACGGCGGCGGTAAGGTTCAGTGCTACGAGAAGGCACCGGATTAGACGATCTGTTCGGCTGGGATAAGCCGGTGACATGAGAAGTCATTAGTTGATACATTCTGTTCGGCCTAGATCGGCCAGTGGCATGAGAAGTCATTTACTTTTGTAGTCTGTTTGATAGGGGCATGTGCCGAACAGATGGAGTTACTTGATGAAACGTTGTCTTAAGGGATAAGGCAATAGGGGTGTTCTGTAAGACGAACCCGATATACAACAAAGATGAGTAAAGAGACAGTCCTATTAAGGGATGAAGTTCTATGGTGAGAAGAGACCCTATGAGGAAGGGATCTCGGTTGATTGGGCAAGAGATCCCCAAGAGAGCCAGGGTTCCTATACGAGGCAGGAGACCTAGGCAACAAGGATGCTTGGAAAACAAGCATGCTCATATCTATAAATACGAGGTAAACCTGGAGGAAAAAGGTACGCAATAAGTTGCATTCATTCTACACTTTCCTACTGATAACTAGGGTTTTTGATACAGTACGAGATACTAACTTAGGCATCGGAGGGCCTTTGCCACAAGAGGCACAGGTGCGCTCCCCCCTTGTCTGTTTTACAGGTTAGGGTTCAGGTGAAGATATTAGGGTTCCGGTTGGATAGCAATTGAAGGAAGGAGATTCAGCGTTGTTCTAGGTACCATCAGTTTTTCTCCACCTACAATTGGCGCCGTCTGTGGGAAACGAAAGAGTTCCCTTTTGAAATACGACCATGGCGGAGGTAGATCCGGTCACACCAATCACCAATAAAAACCAGGCTGGTGGGGCAGGAGATAAATCCCCACCAGGTGCTCCGAGAAAGCCAACCAGCGGGCATGATAAGAGGACAACAAGCAAGGATCCTCTTACCATCCACGACAACTCCAAGAATAGGGAGGGCAGAACGGCTACAACCTCCACGCGAAGGAGCAAATCCCATCACAGGGGAGAATCGGTTGCACATTCGAAGAGTGTACATAGCAACGAGGATATCCTCGATAAAAAAAGGCAGGAAGTCGAGGAGTATGCTCGACTAATTCAGAAAAGGGAACACGAGATCTGAGAGTTAGAGCGGATCCGTGAACATCCTGAGGACTCTGGGTTATCCGGAAGGAGATCCAGGGGAGACGGACTGCTCATGGTGCAATACACAAAGGCCCCTTCACAAAGAAGAAGGAGCAAGTCCAGAAGCCCTACTCCTCCTAAGAAAAGAGTTTCTTCACGAAAAAGAAGGAGCAGAAGTCCGAGCAAGCAGAGAACTCCCCCACGTTACAGGGGAAGCAGGAGCCGAAGCTCCTCGCCCGAGGAAGGCGTAAGAAAACACCACAGGGACAGGTACGAGAGACCTGATAATGATTGGAATAGGGCAGTGACCCACGAATCCAAAAAGCAAGGAGCTGGGTCTATGACTGCACGAGAAGCAGCGAGGCGGGCCCTGAGTAATATAGCAGCATCACCTTTTTCAAAAAGGCTACAAGACGCACGCCTGCCGAGCAGAGTGAAGCATGGGACATTCGTACTTTACGAGACAAATGCGGATCACTTGCTCACGTACAACATTACCATCAGGCAATGTTCATGCATGATGGGGATGACGCCATCATGTGTAAGATGTTCCCTTCAAGCTTGGGAAAAGTGGCTTTATCATGGTTCCATAAGTTGGAACCACGTTCCATACGAGGATGGACGCAGTTAGCAGAAGAGTTCACTGCTCGGTTCTTGACGAGTAGAAAGGCTCTCAAGACATTTGAAAGTCTCTCAATGATGAAGCAGGAGGATAACGAGCCGATCAGAGACTACGCAAAGAAATACTGGGAGACCTTTAATGAGATAGACAGTTGCAGTGAGGAGTATGCCATTGCTACCTTCAAAACTGGCCTGCCTGTTCGGGGCGAGTTACGCCGGTCATTGAATAAGCATCCTGTGGCATCATTGGCAAGGCTAATGGAGCGTATCGAACAACATGCAAGGATGGAGGATGACATACTCAGGGAGGAAGGCAGAGTTGTTACCGAACAGCCAAAGACTCCAGCAAAGAAGGCGGATAAGCCAGAGCCCACGACCTATAAGAAAGAATATGGGCAGGCTAAGAAAGAGCCTTATAAGGAAAAGCAGGCACCTGATCCTAAGTCATTCTTTTCAATAAACACGGTTTGGAAAGAACCAATCTATAGGATTCTTTATTCGATAGGATTCTTTATCGAATAAAGAATCAGCCTTATTTCAAATGGCCCCCAAGTCTAGGTGGAGAAAAGGAAGCAAAACGTGCTACGAATCAGCATTGCAGTTACCACAAGGATTGGGGTCATATGACAGAGGATTGTGAGATGTACAAGAAACATCTCGGCGATTTGGTCTCTCGTGGTTATCTTAAGGAATTCATTCAGGAGGATCCCAAAGATAAAGGGAAAACAATGGAGTTGGATTACGAGCAGAATCCTAGAGGGGTAATCCATATGATACATAGATTGGCCACACCTTATACGAGAAATGAGGTAAGACTGCTGCAGAGACAGGTCAAGCATGACCAGTATGTTATGCGAGTGGGGAACAAAAGAGGGCGAGATAATGACATGCCCAACGATGTTATAGTCTTTACAGATGAGGATCTGGGAGAGGTTCAGGTACCCCACAACGATGCGTTAGTCATAACCCTACGAATTGGGGAATATGACATTGAGAGAATCCTGGTAGATTCAGGGAGCTGTACAGAGGTGTTGTACTACGACGCATTCAAAAGGTTGGGGCTGAAGCAGACAGATTTGGAACAGTCTATTACGCCTTTGGTCGGGTTTGGTGCAAGTGCAGTATGGCCCCTTGGAAAAGTAACACTGCCTGTTCGGGCAGGGACAGTGGTCCTAAGAACAGACTTTTTGGTTGTAGATGTACCATCCTCCTATAATGCAATCATAGGAAGGACTTGGTTACATAAAATGAGGGCTTTTCTTCTACATATCACCAGATGGTGAAATTCCCAGGGTCCAACGGAATCGAGAAGATTAAGGGAAATCAAAAGTCAGCACAACAGTGCTTGATTTCCATCATCAAGAAAGTTCCAAAGGCCCATCAAGTCCATACAGTAGAGGTACCAGATCAACCAACTGTTGAGGATGTTGGAAGGAATCCAGTAGAGAAAGTAGTGGAGGGCCTCAAGAAGATACTGATCAACGAGACTGATCCTGAGAGGTATTTTCTAATTGGGGAATCACTGCTGGATGAAGAAGAATTCAAATTGGTGGGTTTCTTGAAAGAACATGTTGATGTGTTTGCATGGGTACCAGAGGAGATGCCTGGAGTGGATGCAGATGTGATCTGCCACCACCTGAATGTTGACCCGAAGCATAAGCCCGTTATTCAGAAGAAAAGAAGGGCAGCAGTATAGCATGTTGACGCTGTTATTGAAGAGGTAGATTGTTTGCTAGAGTCCAAAGCAATACGAGAAGTCTATTACCCAGAGTGGCTGTCTAACACTGTGGTCGTGAAGAAGAAGAATGGGAAATGGCGTGTCTGTGTAGACTTCACAGACTTGAATAAAGCTTGTCCTAAGGACAGCTTCCCTCTCCCAAGGATTGATCAATTGGTTGACGCCACTGCTGGGTATGAGCGGATGAGTTTCCTCGACGCATATCGAGGATATCATCAGATTGCCATGTTTGGGCCTGACCAAGAGAAGACTTCTTTCATTACACCACGAGGGTTGTACTGTTACAGTGTTATGCCGTTTGGACTAAGGAATGCAGGAGCAACTTACCAGAGGCTGGCTACAATCATGTTTAGAAAACTTCTTGGCCAAACTATGGAGGTATACATAGACGATATGGTAGTCAAGAGCAGGACCAGGCAAGGGCACAGTCTGGACTTGAAGGAAGCCTTTGGAATTTTGAGGAAATACAAGTTGAAACTCAACGCCTCGAAATGTGCATTTGGAGTTGGCTCTGGAAAATTCCTGGGCCACCTGGTGACTCTGAGAGGAATCGAGGCAAATCCTGATCAGATAACGGCCTTACAGAAGCTCCAAAGTCCTAAGACTACGAAAGAAGTCCAGAGGCTGACTGGGATGGCTGCGGCCCTAAACAGGTTCATTAGCCGTTCAAGTGATAAGTGTAGGCCTTTCTTCCAGTTGCTAAAGAAAAGAGAGGGGTTTGAATGGGGAGCAGAATGTGAGCAGGCATTCCAGGACTTGAAGAAATATTTGGCTCAAGCCCCCCTCTTGTCGACTCCAGACTCAGGTGAGATTTTGATCTTGTATTTGGCAATTTCTGAACATGCAGTAAGTGCAGTCTTGTTAAGGAATAAGGAATCCGAGCAAACTCCAATTTATTATGTGAGCAAAACCTTACTGGATGCGGAGACGAGGTATCTGCCCCTTGAGAAGCTGGTCCTTGCATTAAGGACAGCAACACGAAAGTTGCCCCATTATTTCCAAAGCCATAAGGTCGTGGTCTACTGAATTTCCATTAAGATCACTGCTACGAAAGGCAGACTTCTCTGGGCGGATCTCAACCTGGTCTGTTGAGTTAAGTCAATACGATATTGACTTTCAGCCGCGCACTGCAATAAAAGGCCAAGTGTTGGCAGACTTTGTAGCAGAATTCTCACCAACGGTAGCACCCCAGCCCCTGCAAGACAAGAGCAGAAAGTTGAACTATCAAAAAGAAAAGGAAAGGCCCCTGCCGAACAGGACCCTTTGGAGTGGAAACTGTTTGTTGACGGTTCTGCCTGCAACACTGGGTCAGGTATTGGTATTGTTTTGTTCCCTCCTGGAGGGGTCATGTTGGAACAGTCTGTTCGGCTTGGCTTTAGTGCATCAAACAATGTAGCAGAGTATGAGGCTCTTCTGGTCGGCTTGAACAGTGCAAAAACTCTGAAGGTTAAGAGAATCAGGGTTTATTGTGATTCACAGCTGGTGGTAAACCAACTGTCCGGCGAGTATGAAGCTCGAAATGAGAAGATGGCAGCCTACGTGAAGGCGGCCAGAGATTTATTGAACACCTTCGAAAGGGTATGTATAGAACAGATAAGCTCTGGACAGAATTCTCATGCAGATTCTTTAGCTTAGTTGGCTGCAGCTGTTCCAACTGAGCTTAAACGAAAGGTAGCAGTTGACTACTTGGCCGAACCGAGCATTGGCAGAAGTGTGGACTTGATCCTGGATGTGAACCAAGGACCAAGTTGGATGGATCCAATCATAGAGTTTTTACGAGATGAAAAACTCCCTTTAGATAAAAATGAAGCACACAAGATCAAAACCAAGTGTGCAAGGTTTTGGCTGTCCCCTGAAGGGAAGCTATATAAAAAATCCTTCACTGGGCCGTATCTGCTTTGTGTACACCCCGAGATGGTGCAGAAGTTCCTCCACGAGATACACGAGGGAACATGTGGAAGCCATGCTGGGGGCAGATCTATTGCCCACCGAGCAATTACCCAGGGGTATTGGTGGCCACACATGCAGGAGGATGCCAAGGTCTATGTCAAGATTTGTGAGAAATGCCAGAAGTTCTCACCTATGATAAAGACACCGGCCGAAGATCTGGTACCCTTAACTAGCCCTTGGCCATTTGCCCAATGGGGAATGGACATCGTGGGTCCACTCCATAAAGCAACAGGAAATCGAAAGTTCCTGTTAGTGGCCACTGACTACTTCACCAAGTGGATTGAAGCAGAACCCTTGGCTAAAATCACCGAACCTATGATAGAAAGGTTTGTGTGGAAGAGTATTATCACTCGATTTGGAGTTCCTTACTCTTTGATCACAGATAATGGGGCACAATTTCAGAAAAAGTTCAAGACATTCTGTTCCCAGTATGGGATAAGGAACTATTACTCAACCCCTGCTTACCCTCAAAGCAATGGACAAGCAGAAGCTTCCAACAAAACCATTCTTGATGGGATCAAGAAGAGGCTAGACAAGGCAAATGGCCTGATGAACTGCCCCTGGTGTTGTGGGCCCACCGAACAACGCCTAGGAGGTCTACGGGAGAGACCCCTTATTCATTAGCGTATGGTACAGAGGCAGTCATACCCCTGGAAGTTGGACTTCCAACCAATAGGACTGCATTGGTTGAAAGTGGGGGGAATGACAGGGCCTTAGAAATTGAGCTTGATCTGGCCGAAGAGAGGAGAGAAAGGGCCCTGGTCCATCTGGCCTCGTACCAGGAACAGCTAATGAGAGGCTACAACAAACACGTCCACCCTCGAGAGTTTGGCATTGGAGACCTTGTGCTTCGAAAAGTACTTGGCAATACCAAAGTGGCTAATGAGGGAAAGCTTGGAGCTAATTGGGAAGGTCCGTATCGAATGACTAAAATTGTGGGCATTGGAGCTTATAGGTTGGTAGACCTGGACGGGAACCCGGTGCCAAGGCCTTGGAATGTCCACAATTTAAGAAAGTTCTTTGTTTAAAGGACTTTATTTGTCTTTTTAATTCTGTTTTAGGATTATGGTTGCGTGGGATTACGAAGATAATTCCTTTGTTTTTTAATTCTGTAATTAGGATTATGTTATTATGTGGGGATTACGAAGAAAATCCCTTTGTTTTTTAGTTGCAAGGAGTACGCCTAACGACTCCTTGAGTTTGAGAATTATGAATAAAAAATTATGTTTTCACAACATAATTTTTCAGAAATTTTGTTTTCTCCGATATATGAATCCGAAAAAAGGCCAAACTGTCCCTCCTTCGTATTGGGGAGCAGGTAATTGGGATGAATGTTTTAGACGTACGAAAATACGTGCTAATAATATAAGTATGATAAAACTTAAAAAAAAAAATCTGTTTCAAGTACGAGAAACTTGAATAAAGTACGAAATACTTGTTTAAACAAATTGCTAAGTACGATAAAACTTAACAATCTGTTTCATAGTACGAAAAACTTAGCATAGGTACGAAATACCTTATAGCATACAAAAGAAATTGGTATGCATGAGTACGAGAAACTCCAACGATCTTTTTAAGTACGAGAAAACTTAACAAAGTACGAGAAACTTAATTTCCCATTTAAGCATGAGAAACTTAAATGAATTCCAAAGTACGAAACACTTGGGGAATAAGACATAACGAAATTTTGTCTAAACATGTTATTAATCAGATATATGGATTCCTTTTGAGTATGATAAAACTCAAAATTACGAGCAAGAACGATAAACTTGTCTCTTTGTCAAGGACGAAAACACTTGGAACCCAATTAAGTACGAAATGCTTACATGGTTTACAAAGAAGCAACACAAACAGCCAAGTACGAATACACTTGGGAGTTTGTCCAAATACGTGGAGATTGGGGAGCATACGAGAACATGCAGATTTATCCAAGTACGAATAAAACTTAGGAATATCCCTGAGTACATGCAAACTGGAAAGCTCACTAGCATGTGCACCAACAGCTAAGTGTGTACAGAACTTAGATTAATATCCAAGTATGAACACATTTGGAGAAACTGATTAAGTATGAAAAAACTTAGCAATTTAAACATGAAACATCTGGCCACGAAGGGCCACTTGCAATATCAAAAAGCCACGAAGGGCCGAACAAACCAGTGTAATGCCACGAAGGGCCAACCTGTGGTAAAAATATGATTAAAAGTATACTGATGCCACGCAGGGCTGCGAATCACGGCCGCATGGGACCTCCAAAAACAGTAAGCTGTTGCAATTGTTAATCACTAAGTTTAGAAAGGATTACCAAGCTCAGTCCAGGTTCTGGATCTCTGGGGAAATATTGCTCGGGACCTCTGTAACTGTATCACCCCCAGTTGTCTGCTCCTCCAAGTTGATGGGATCGGTTGATGCCTCCTCAATGTGTTGTTGCTCAGGATTTGCATCATGAGACTCAACTGGGACATTCTGAGACTCCATCTGAATCTCCTCATCTGCATCAGCAAAGTCGTCGATCTGCTCTTCAATGTCATCAAGAGGGGGCTCTTCGGAGTCATGAGATTGCTGGAGACGCCTGCTGGGCAAATCATTGTCTGTCCAGAGGCTAGAATCTTCAGGGGCTCCAACTTTTGTCAGGCATGTCTCCCAGCACACGCTCCAAATCTGGTCCTGAATACCAGGCATCTGCTCCACATAGCTTGCTGTGGCAGCATCAAACCCTTTCTTAAAACCGTCTTCATGTGCTGCCTTTTTGGTGCTGTCAATTTCAGACAGCGCCTGGCGAAGGTTTTCTTCAGCAGCACCCAGCTTCACGTTCATCCCATCAGCTTCCAGTTTGGCTTTGTCTCTCTCTCTTTCCAGCCTTGAGATTGATCGAATTAGACTGGTGTTTTCATTCATCAGCCTGATCCTTTCAGCCTCTGTCTCTTGGAACCTTTGGCCCAGTGTGACCATTTTTTGGATAAACTAAAAAAATGACCAACACAATTTTTAGTTATATGTTCTTGAAAAACTACCATCGAATGAGGGATAAAAAGCAGAGGTAATGAGTAGGGGTTACCTTGATCCCACTAATGAGACCAGTGGATACGAGCCGATCAGAGGAGTTCGTGGACTCCTTCTGCATATCCACTGGTAGCAGCAACCCTTGAGCAAGGGCCAGTGCAGTTTCCGAGGAACTCGCACTATCCCCGACGTTCATTGGGCGGTCACCCCTCATGAGTGGAGGGGCCCAGGCATCATGGACAACTTGGGTGATCGGGGTAGGAGGCCCTAGACTCGAAGCAACAGCAGCTTGCTGGTCTGAGGACCCGGCTTCTTGGTGCCTCAGGCGTTTGTCCCGGTGAGCATCAGCAGCCTCAAAGGAACTGTTTTGTTCCCGAGGAGATGAGGAGGACCGTGTATTAGGACCCCTAGAGCGACGGGGTGGTGGGGGAGCCTGGCCAGTGGATGCCGCCCTGCCCGGGGCACCACGCCCCCGAGGTGAGATTGTGAGAAGGGTGCTGAGGTTCAAAGGTTGGTAAGACATGGTACCTGAACCTGGAGGGGATGGAGAATATCCTGGAGAGGATGATTGGCTTGTATGTTGTTGGGGAGCTGACTGTTCGGGCTGTTCTTTGATGGCCTCTTGTCGACGGGAGGACCTCCTAAGAATCAAGCGTGGCAAGGGGATTCCTTCCAAAATTGGGAATTCCCCTGGCTGTCCGGCAATCGTTACGCCGGCGCTAGATCTTGAACTTCTGGCTTGAGGTGCAGCCGAAGTTGAGGCGCCACTAGTGCTTGGGTGAGCAAGTCTTCTATCGATAAAACCTTTGTATGACGGATCGTAGCCTAGTAAAATGCTTGCGTCGCGCCCCCGTCCAGCAGTTTGTGTACCTGTCACTCCTTTGTATTTTAGAACTTTGCTGATGTCCCCTGCACGGATATAGCTTGGTTCTCTGGTTGGGCGATGGTTTGCATTTGTTGCTGAAAATAACAGTGGGACGTTCAGTAATATGGGTTAAAGTACAGATAAACGAAGGAATTGGAATACAAAACAGAGAAACAAAAATTAAGAGCGTACGTGGGAAGCCCCATTCGTGGGGAACGTGGACACCCACCACTTGGCCATCTTCCCCAGTGGGCTCGAAGGCTCCAGTTACATACAGAAATTCCATCTCGTGATCCCGAGCAGAGTCTGGCAGGTTAAGCACGAAGCGCTTCTCTGCCTTTCTTACTTTTAAATAGTAAGTATTGTATTCTCAATTTAATACAATGCTATACCACCACTGGATGTCCCAGATTCCTAACTGGGTCCCTAAAATTCTATTTAAAGCTACGACTCCCATTACCAATCTGAAAAAATTGGTAGATACTTGCATGGGGTTGAGTCGATACCAGTTGAGAACACGACGAAGTAGTGGGTCAAGGGGGAAACGAACTCCACCCTCGACAATGGCCACGATTGGGATGCACGTTCTATCCCACGTACAAGCATTTCTGATCGCGCCCAGAGGGGCAAGTTCTAAACCTACGGTCTCAGGAACGTTGTAATCCTTCCTAAATGCTGCCATTGCAGCCGGAGTTTCACGAAGTTTTCTAAATTTTCCTGGCCTGGGTTTGCTATCATCATCCGCCATGGATGCTATAAGAAGTTCTAACGACAATGGAGCAAAGTCTGAAAAATGGGTATGAACAGCGCCCTAACTCGAAAATGAATTTGAGAAACGATGTCTCAAGATGAAATAAAAGAGAAGCGAGAATAAGAGTCTTACAGGGATGTAGGGAGGATTTCCTAGGATGGAGTCGAGTTTGCAGACGGCGGCGATGGCGGACCGGAAACGAAAGAGTTCGCCTGGTTTGGGAGAGAGAAATCTAAGATTCAAGCTTTTTGGATAAAAACCCAAAAGATACCCTTTTTTGGGTTTAAAAGTAAAGTGACGGAGACGAAACGTCTCCATTGGCGACGTTACATGAAAAGTAACAGTTGTAATAGGTGGATAGCTGACGATTAGACGCCGTTTGGCCAAAGCATCAGTTTGAATTTAATGCTAGGTGTACGAAACACACCACGTGGAGTCATTTTTTCGAGGAAATCATGACTAAACCACCAAAAAACATCGATGGGAACCCAATGACTATATCTGCATGGGATCTGATCTGTTCGGCCTCGAGTTCGTTCTTTGAGCTTTACTCATCATCTTCGAACAGTAGTGATAAGCAAAAGTTGGGGAGCAATTGTAGGGAGGTGTTCCCGAACAGGTACAATTAAGGGCCAAACACGTGATGTGCCAGATCCGTGTAATGAGGAAAGTGATATGGGACACCATATAAGATGAACGGCGGCGGTAAGGTCCAATGCTACGAGAAGGCACCGGATTAGACAATCTGTTCGGCTGGGATAAGCCGGTGACATGAGAAGTCATTAGTTGATACATTCTGTTCGGCCTCGATGGGCCAGTGGCATGAGAAGTCATTTACTTTTGTAGTCAATTCGGTAGGGGCATGTGCCGAATAGATGGAGTTACTTGATGAAACGTTGTCTTAAGGGATAAGGCAATAGGGGTGTTCTGTAAGACGAACCCGATATACAGCAAAGATGAGTAAAGAGACAGTCCTATTAAGGGATGAAGTTCTATGGTGAGAAGAGACCCTATGAGGAAGGGATCTCGGTTGATTGGGCAAGAGATCCCCAAGAGAGCCAGGGTTCCTATACGATGCAGGAGACCTAGGCAACAAGGATGCTCGGAAAACAAGCATGCTCATATCTATAAATACGAGGTAAACCTGGAGGAAAAAGGTACGCAATAAGTTGCATTCATTCTACACTTTCCTATTGATAACTAGGGTTTTTGATACAGTACGAGATACTAACTTAGGCATCGGAGGGCCTTTGCCACGAGAGGCAGAGGTGCGCTCACCCCTTGTCTGTTTTACAGGTTAGGGTTCAGGCGAAGATATTAGGGTTCCGGTTGGACAACAATTGAAGGAAGGAGATTCAGCGCTGTTCTAGGTACCATCTGTTTTTCTCCACCTACAGGGGATAACCGCTTAGCTAGGTTTTTTCAAAGAAATTGATTTAGGCTCAAAGGGGGTTGTCAATGGATATATATCTCCAAGCGTTTGATAAAAGAAAAGAATGCCTTTCTTCATTTTGAATTGCACAACTCGATAACTGGATCCTAGATGCAAGTTAAGAGATTTGTGTGCTCTAACTTTTGCCTAGATCACATTTTGATGTTTTGATCTAGCGAGCTTTTTCTCGGGCCAAGGTGTTGCTTCTTGACAGCGTCAGGGAGTGGTCCCATGAAATTCTTCTTCTTGCAAGGGCAAAATATCTCGCGTTTTAATTCCACAATTGATGGTGAAAAACAATTCCAAGTTAAGGGATTATCACAAAATACAAGTTTATTATCACAATTTCGACACAAGCTTGAGATTGATTTCGAAAGACGGGACAGACCGACGAAGGATTGACTCGAAAGATCGTGACCAAATTTTTGGATCGACTCGAATGAACATGACCGGGCCTTAGGATGAGGCTGCCTACGTATCCTTCTTGCAAAGGAATCAGGTCATAACGTAGTTCGGGACTACGAAACTGACTCTCTTTTTGGTTTTTTTCTTCTTTGACTACAAACTTGAATTTGAAAACATACAGACACGAAAGCATAAAAGACTCAAAGTTTAAACTGACTTGAAATTGAAAGACTCGACTCGACTTGAAACTCAGAAACTTTCTAGACTCGTGAGAAATTCCATTCATGGATTGACTTCATTGCATTCATCATTCTTCTCCAGATCTGAGGTCTGGCATTAGGATGGTTCTAGTCCTTTCTCACTATGTCGGGTATCATTCGGATTTTGATCCACCCTCGGATTCTGTGTCGGCTTGGAGCTTATCATTGAGGCATCGATCTTAGTAGGGGTTGAAATAATGGATTCTGGCGGCCAATTGTTGATAATGCACTGGTAGGGATGGATTTTTATGCCATTGAAGATCCCGTTGATGGTTTGGTTGCTCAGAAGTTGTCCAAACGACCCATGTCCCATCGATTCATTAACCGGTCCAGCCTTGAACTCCTCAAAGATCAGAGGATATTTTTCCCTAAGCAATCGCCACCCATCAGGTGTTGACTCCCATACTAGGTGTATGTTCTCAAGTGTGCAAATCTTGACTTCCTCAGGTATATTGACAGTGGGTTTTGGCTCGGTTGTGGATATGATGTATTGGCTAGGGTCGAATGAGGTTGGGTTGAGATTGATGAGGTTGACACGAGGGTTTTGCGGGTGCTTTGGTGGAGGGTTTATGATAATGTTTGGCTTTGAAAGTGGAGGTGAGATGGTTCCATTATCGATGAGATCTTGGATTTTGTGGCGGAGACGGAAGCAGTTATTGGTGGAATGGCCGGTATATTGGTGAAAAGCACAATAGACGTTTGGTTGTGGGACGCTGAGAGCTTCTGAGGTAGGGGAGTTGGAGGGAGCGGCTTGATGAAGCCGGCTTTGAGGAGCTTCTCATAAACTGAGGACAAAGGTACAGGAAAATGGGAGAAGATCCTTGGTGGGATTTTGCAGCTGGGGTTGAGGGTTCATGGTGGTGCTGAGTGGACCTCTGGTGAAAGCCTTGCTTGCTTCGCAACTGCATAATACTCTTTTGCTTTTGGGGTTGATCTCATCAATGTGCGTGTCTTGCCTTTCAGCACTAGTTTTAGACAAGGATCCAATATCCTCCTTTGAGTGAGTCTTGGCGTCATGGAATTTGACCAGGTCTTTAAGCATGTCCAAGAGCTTCACTTTTGAGCATATTCTGACTGTCGGAGGGTGGTGGATTTGTGGAGTTTCTTCGATCCTGGCATCATCAGCGTTTAGTCCCAGATCTGGATTCGACATGGCGGAGGTGAAAAGGTCAATCAGCCCTTGCAATAGAGTCATCTGCTTATCCATTTTCTGACTCATTTCCTCTATAGCCTTTTTCAGATCAACTAGCTCTGTTTGCCCTATCATTTTGAGATAGTCAGAGAAGATAGTATGGTTTTGTGTGGGATGGGTGGCCCAATGCTGACAGTAAAGTAAAAAGCGAACTCAAAATGTGCCCCTGTTGTGGTTTATTGAAAAAAATATGTATGAATAAAAGAATTGTTATTCACGTGTTGTCATCGTCGACTCAAGGGATCAAACTTTACAGATAGTTCCAACAGTCACGGGTAGGTCGTTGTCAGGCAGGTTAAATTCCTCACGTTGGGAATCAGAGCCAATCTCCTTATCTAAGACCATCCGAGACAGAGCAATAAGACTGCTGGAAGATGCACTTAAGGCTAGACTGAATTAGAGGGAGCCATTCGGGTACGGCGAACACCAGAGGTATCCCAAACTCCATGGATTTAAGGTCTCCTAGACCCTGACTCGAGAAATGACATCCTATGAAGGATTGCCTTAGTCCTCAGAGATTGTTTTGCATGTGTATCCTTTGATTATGAATGACAAGATTTGAGAGATATCAAGACAGATTAAGCCTTTAACATTTTTCACTCAAAATTTCTGTTTTTTTTTTTTGGTTTTGAAAACTGTTTGGCATAAATGACATGATACCATAACCGGAGCGGCGTCAGTGGCATGGGGCCATTAGCCTAAGTGGTGTAAGTGACTTCGCACTATAACCTGGGAGGTGTAGGTATCACAACATTGTAACCTAATTGTTTTGTTAATTTTCATTGAATCCATGATTGAAAATGTATTGAAGACTTAATGAATTTTGATATCCCCAAAGCCTCATCGTTCCAAGGACTAATTAATTTCAACAACGTGCCTTTAAAAAGCACGACTCATCATCGGTCCAGGCAATCCTAAACAGGCCGCGCGAGCGAGTCTAAGAGTTCTATACGCGATACGAAAGCAAATGGATGGCATAAGATGCAAGGTGCGATGTGCAAGCGGGATAAGATTACGGCCTTTCGAAGGTTGCCTCATTCCTCAGAATTTCTTTTAGGGTGTATCCTTTGTTTAGAACAACAAGTTCAAAGAGATGTCAAAATGAACTAAGTATTCAACTAGTCCTCATTCGAAGTTTCAATTTTGAACTTGGAATAGCTTAGTATAGACGACGTGAAACCATAACCAGAGTGGCGTCAGTGGCATGGTGCCATTAGGCAAAGTGGTGTAAGTGACGTGGCGTCACGGCGTCGTTTCCTTGCTATTCCTTATTCTCCGTTGAATCTTTGATTAAGCATTAGTCAAGGACTTAGTATATTTTGATTTCCCAAAGTCTCATTGTTCTGAGGACTCATGTAGTTTAGACAACGTACACCAGAGTGCACGACTCATCATCGGGCCTCAGCAACCTTCTACAGACCGCGCAAGCAAGTCTAAGAAAACACAACACTTGAAATTGAACAGACAGCATGATGGCGTGGCATGGATGAGACGCATGGTGAGATGCAGAAAGTAGTAACATGTAGGCAGGATATAGCACATAGTCCTACCTTGCGGGTCCCTGTCCTAATTTGGAAGGTTCTATTGCTTTCTACACATGTATAGAGGCCGGTTTTGGTTTAAAGAGGGTTCCCCGGACTAGAGTCAAAGTGTACCTCCCACTATTGAGCGTACACCCAATAATGGTACAAATGGTAGGGATGACTCATCACGGTCGAGGGTTGCTGAGCATTCCGGGATTCCCCATCGCCGGCAAGCCAGGTAGGATTGCCGAAACACAACAGCGGGGTTGCACAAGATATATATACAAGAGATTAGACAATGAAACAAAATAAATTTGAAAATCCCACAAACATTTTTCAAGCTTGGCTCACAAGTTTAATTGATGCTTAAGGAAAGCAGGCCGTTTTGACAACATGACAACTTTTTCTCAAGTATTAATTAAACCTTTTCCCCAGCGGAGTCGCCACTGTGGGCTACCACATCCCCGGGTGGATCGGGGCGGCCCGAAAAACCACTAGTTTTTGAATCAAATTGAAAAATTTGAAGAGTCGCCACCCGGATTTATGGTTTGCCACTCGAGAAACCGTTTTGATTTGAAAATGATTGATTTGAGTTTGAATTGAAAACCAGAGATTCGTTTTGGATTCGGAAGCCATGTTACGAGGGGGGAAGGGTTTTACGGCACCCCCCTCGCCCGATACGAAATCGGTCTCTACTAAATGTTTGTGGGATTTTTCAAAGGGATTTTGTTTCATTAAGCATGTAGCAAGTATCCACAGGTATACCAAATAGATGTGCATGCATGTGCATAGGTACAAGAGGTGATGAAATGGCCATGCATAAAATACAAGATGACAGAAAATGGAACCCTGTTACTGGATTCACTCTCGAGCGCTCGGGAGTGGTCCCGAGCGCTTGGGAGTGCTGACACTCTACCTGCAAATTTTGTTAGTACCAACAGGATATAACACTAAACTGTAAATTGAAATAAATTTAAGCATATTACAGGCTCAGCAGAGGACTTGATGAAGTGAGACGGAACCTCAATCTTTCAAATCATGCATTCTTGCCATTGCATGATCAGATCTACATCTTTAAAAGAGCAAATGGACACATCTATGCATGCAAAAAGTCTGAAAACACAGCAAACTGGGAGGAAAAATGGATTGCAGTGGCATGCATGCACTCCCGAGCGCTCGGGAATGGTTTCGAGCGCTTGGGAGTGAGCTGCATGTCAACTAATTTTCAAGCAGGAAATGACACTACCTTGACATGCAAACACCCTTGTTTTGATCTTTCCCAGGAGGAAATCTTCTTTTTTGACCTTGGAAAGCCCTATCCTTACTTGAAAACTTGGTGAAAAACATTTCTACTTAGGGAAAACTGATTTTCTATGTCTGCATGCCACGCGCGATAAAACCATTTTATTTTAGAATGCACCTCACCCCCAGCCTGCTGTTTACCAAAATGCCATGCATGGAACTGGAAGTGGTCCCGAGCACTCGGGAGCACTCTCGAGCGCTCGAGAGTGTTTCCAGTGGGATTTTGAGAAAAACGTTTTGTGAACCCTTTTCTCTTGTTTTTACACTAAGGTCTCCCAACCATGCACCCAGTATTGAAGACTGGGACAGGCTGAGAGACCCCCCTTAGAAAGGAAAAACAACCTCTTTGTTTGAGATTAAAGTAGAAAGATTTTCTACCTTTGGTTGGAACTTTGCTCCTTGAATGGCTTTGGAAAATGGATGAAGAGAGAAGAATACAAGAAATCAAAAACTAAGAGTGTTCTGAACTCCTTGCATTTTCTTATGTTTTTGCTCTTTGAAACTTTGTTTTTTGAAACAATTTGTGGTTGGAAAGGAACTTTGAGCTTGAGAGAGTTGTTGAACAGAGTAGGAGTTTTTTTAGAGAGAGAAATTTCCTCCCTTCTCTCTGCTGAAAACAAGTTGTATATATAGGCCATATAACCTATAGTTTTGAAAATGAAATGGATTTGAAATAAAACATTTTTTAAGGGGAAAAATCTTCTGGCCTGATCTTCTCTGATTGAGGTTGAGTGTTGACTCCAACCTCAGTCGGCTCAAGATGGCTGTCATGATGAGTTGCATGGATAGGGGGAAGCCCTGCCATCCATTGGGCAGCACAGAAGACTCGAGCGCTCGAGAGTGGTCTCGAGCGCTTGGGACTTCACTCTTGAGCGCTCGGGAGTGAACCAGGCCAATGGTTTTGAAAAATAGTTTTGAGCGCTTGGGACTGCTTCCAAGCCTTGGGAATGATTTTGACCATTTATTTCCTTTTCAAATCCTTCAAGAAGCAAAGTCTCAATTGGTACGAGGCTTGTTTTAATCCAAATTCATCATTGGGGAGCCTCAGGGCCACAAATTAAGGATGATTAATAGGTCCAAATTGGGGTGTCTACACTTGTATTGCCTAATCCTCTCAAAGAACTTTTGGAGTGCTTCATAGTGTCCTTCCCTTTCCTTTGATTTGACTATCATATCGTCGACATATACCTCGACCTCTTTGTGCATCATGTCGTGCAGTAGTGTTGTCGCCATCCTCTGGTAAGTGGCTGCAGCATTCTTTAACCCGAATGACATCACTCAGTAGCAGTAGGTTCCCCAAGGCGTAGTGAAGGTGGTTTTCTCTCTATCCTCAGGAGACATAAGAATTTGATTATACCCAGAAAACCCATCCATAAAGGATAGCAATGCATGGCCTGCGGTGTTGTCTACTAGCTCATCTATGTGGGGTAATGGGAAGTCATCCTTTGGACTGGCTTTGTTGAGATCTTGGAAATCTACACAGACCCTGATTCCCCCAGTTTTCTTCGGTACTGGAATGATGTTAGCTACCCATTGCAGATATTCGATGACTATGAGAAAACCGGCGTTGATTTGCTTGGTGACTTCTTCTTTTATCTTTAAGACCCAATCAGGGCGCATACGTCTTAACTTTTGTTTAACAGGTTTTGCATCAGGATGAAGGGGAATTTTATGCTGAACAATTTCAGGGTCTATTCCAGGCATGTCCTCGTAAGACCAAGCAAAAAACATCTTTGTATTCTTTTAGCAAAAGGATTAGTTTTTCACTTTCTTAAGAAGATAATGTTGCACCAATTTTAACCATTTTGGGCTCGTTTTCAGAGCCTATGTTTGTTGTGATTATTTCCTCAGAAAAAGGTTTTGCGTCAGGTTTTGCATCAGGATGAAGAGGAATTTTATGCTGAACAATTTCAGGGTCTATTTCAGGCATGTCCTCGTAAGACCAAGCAAAAACATCTTTGTATTCTTTTAGCAAAAGGATTAGTTTTTCACTTTCTTGAGAAGATAATGTTGCACCAATTTTAACCATTTTGGGCTCGTTTTCAGAGCCTACGTTTTGTTGTGATTATTTCCTCAGAAAAAGGCTTAGCGTGCCTCTCTTCTTCTCTCTCGATGAATTCTTGAATTTCTTTTGGAATTTCTTCCTCAAAATTTGTTTTGTCGGAATCCACACCATTGATCATAGGCAAAGTGAAATATACTAAATCTTCCTTCTCATTGCTAAGATTGTCAAAAGACATTTCAGAGTCAAACTCAAAATAAATGTTATGCCTTGGTGCTTTGACCAGGTTTTTCTTACTAGACTCAGTAGTTTCAAAAGATGAAAAGCTTGACTCGGACTGAGTCGACTCGGAGTCGGAATCGGAATCGGAACTAAGATCAGAATTAGCACTTTTCATTTTGTATTTTAAAGTATGTTCCACGGTCCAGTTAGGGTAAGCCCCTTTTTCAGCATCCACAATCAGCTCAGAGCAGTCTTTTTCATCACCAAGGTTGATCATCAGCACTTCCTTGTCGCCTTGATTCGCACTTTCATCATTGTCACCCTGCAAGTCTTGGAAGGCCATTTGATTTGCTATTGCTGTTATCTCTTCCAATTGAGCTTCAATCTCTGCTTCGTCGCTGTTGTCGACTCTTCATGTGCCAACGAAACCCCACCAATTACCAAAGCTATCTATGATGGGGTGGATCACCCTTATTTCATTGTTGGTGACCCCCTCATCAAAGAGTAGGTTTAGTGATATTTCGTCTAGTGGATCATTGTCAGCAGACTCTTCTTCCTTTGCTTCTTCAGTTTCGAGGTTATTGACCTCGTCTATTGGCCAATAGTCGTCAGTAGGTGCATAGGGGTCATAAAAATAGATTGGGATCCTGCGAAGCTCTCCTTCTTCAATTATGTCTTCTACTTCTTCTTCGTAGACTGTTATTGCAAACATGACATGATTGCCTTCAATGATAGCTACCATAGGCTTTGGTTGATCCACCGGAGTGATGAATTTGGACGGGTTGAAATCTTCAGCAGCAGAGTGGAGTGGGCCAGCCAGCTTGGTGACAAATTGAAAGTGCGAATCAAACGTGAACAGTGATGCAGTCATTTTTCCTGAAAGATTTTTGTTTTAGTTAGATTGATTGAGCTTACCTACTTTCATTTGACCTAGAAAGACTCCTAAGGTTTAACCTGTAGGTGTGAGGAAGAACTTTTGCAAGCAAATGCAAGTAGGTTCCTAGCCTGTAGGTTCTTGTCTTAGTTTGATAAATTCTATGGCTTTCTAATACATGCAAGGTTTAGGTAGTCTCAGGGTGCTCCGTTGGCAAAGGGCACCAGTCCTTTCACCAGCCCATCATAGGCGGTGATTGGGTGATTTCTTTTTTGATATACCACTAGGTACAAATGACTGTGGAGTTTGCTGGAACCCCTAACATAGCCCGTGTCATGCCGGGGTATCAGGGGAACTCAACGAGGTTGCCCGCTCGATGCATATGATAAATGAATTAAATAAGACATGTGTTAGTCTTATGTTGAACTTTCTGGTTATGGCTCTCAGTCCCCAACGGAGTCACCAAAAACTGTAGACACCTCCCAAACGGGGCATCGCCATACAGATTGATCGTTTGTTGCTCGATTGGTTGCTTGCTTCATAAACCAAGATCGTGGCCGTTCCCATGGCTAGGAACATCGCCACACGATAGCGGTTATCATCAAAACAGAGTCGCCACCCAGTTTATTAAAACTAGGAAAACAGATAGAGATTCTGGGTACGGGAGCCAAAAGTACAGTAAGGGGAAGGTGTTAGGCACCCCTCTTTGCCAAGCCATGAGGCTGGCCCATAGTTGTTCAACATAAGACATGTACTTGCTTTATTTAATTCTAACACGTAGTCTGTTTTTAGCCTTTAAACAGTTAATGGTGTGCCAATGCGACAAGTAAAGCATGCATCAGAAAGTAGAAAAGCAAAACAGACTGTCCCAGGGTAATGGATTCCGCGACCGGTGAATGGATGTCACGGCCGAGGGATCCCCCTGGTTTAATATACCGGCCGAGGAATCGGAGCCCCGATCGGTGTTCTTCCTCACACCAGACAGAAAAGTTAGCAGATAATCAAAACGCTACGATTAGGCGTAAGTACAGTAAATAAAACAAACCAGAGGCCGTTGGGCCTCACCACCTTGATCCCTCAGTTGCTTGATTGCTTCGGATTGATTGTGATTGATTGATTGCTTCTTGGAAAACCCTAGGGTTAGGGTTTGAACTTCGGGGTTTGATCGTCGAATTGATGGCTGCCTTCAGGAGGTTAGGGCTTTTGAAGAGGGGGTTTGAGAGAGTATTTGTGCAGAGTTTCGTGGCTTGAGAGGGTGTGAAAGTATACGAATTTGATGATTTTCATTGTGTTTATTTTCGGAACCCAAAGGCCCTTTATATAGGCAATTGGTGACTCACTCCGGCCAATCAAAACGCACGATTGTAATTGCAATTGCAATGCAATGCAAACTCTTCGTGATAATCTCTGAGTGTAGCCCGAACGCATCGGGGAGGTATCGTAGTTGGATCAAACAATCGACAGAACTTTCCAGAGTCTGGAAAGTAGACGATCTGGCAGCCGAGGAAATGATGTTGCGGCCGAAGGATAGATCTTGCGGCCAATGGATTGATCTCTTAGGGAGATTTTCAAGCAACAGGTTGCTCGGGTGAAGAAATGATGTTAAGGCTGTGAGATCAATATTACGGCCGACAGATGGATTCTCCTAGGATTTTGTATTTCTATCTGAAAGGCTGTATGGCTCTAGATTGGGTCCTCTAGGTGGCTCAAAGTTCTTACCATAAGTCCATGGGTTCACAAGAAGGCAATCAGCAATCACTGTATCCATTTCATCATCGGGATGGTCCCCAAGGTGGGACTTGAAATAATCGTTAGGCCAAATTGGGGTGTCTACAGCACCCACCTGTTGATGAGTCCTGAATGTTCTCGTTGTGTCATTGAGTGTCCAATAATCTCGTACTCATATAATGTGTCATTTCATTCCAATCGTGGTTCAAGGGGTATTCAATGTAAAATTCTACCGAACAACGGCAAGAGGTGCAAAGATACTTCATGAACTCAATGAATAAAATTAATCATGTTATGGGGTTATTTGGAGGTGCTTAGAACAAGTTAGAAGTGATTGGGGGTCAAAACAATGAAGTTTGGAACAAAGCAGCAAAAACTGTCCATAAACTCCTGGTATCGATATAGCAAAAATGATAGTATTGATACAACATTCAAATCAGAAATTCTGAAGTCACGGTATTGTTATGGTATCAATACGACAAAAAGCCCGTATTGATACAGTGATGTTTTACGAGCAGATTTTCTGTAGATTTTCGAGGATTCAACTACAACAACAATAACAATAACCATAGGCATGATTTCAAGGCTAGGAAACATTTCTTTTACATATATTGAGAGGTAGAATACCTACCTCGAAGTCGAAGAACAAAACCAGAAAATCTATGAGACCTAGCCTCTGAAAACTTTGATTCGACCGGAATGCTCCACATCAAGCTCTAATTGATGAAGAGCAAGCCCAAAATCATGCGTAGAACGAGGAATGAAGGTTAGTATGTGAGGGTTTTGAGTGAGTTGGGTGGAAATTTGGATGAGAGTGAGAGTGAGAGAGAGAGAGAGAGAGACGTGAGGGAGATGGGAGGAGAAAAATGATTCTCTACTCCCTCTATAGACACCCCAATTTGGCATAACGATTATTTCAAGTCCCACCTTGGGGACCATCCCGATGATGAAATGGATACAGTGATTGCTGATTGACTTCTTGTGAACCTTAGGACTTTCAGTAAGAACTTTTAGCCACTTAGAGGACCCAATCCAGAGCCAAATAGCCTTTCAGACAGAAGTACAGTATCCCAGGAGAACCCATCTGTCGGCCGTGACATTGATCACACGACCCCAACTTCAATTCTTCACCCATAAAGCCTATTGCTTGAAAAACTCCCTGAGAGATAGATTAGCCAGCCGCCAGATCTATCCTTCAGCCGCAATATCATTCCTTCGGCCGTCACATCCTTTGATCGGCCGCCAAATAGTCTATTTTCCAGTTTCTGGAACGTTCTGTCAATCATTTGATCTGTTCACAAAACCCTAGCAGCCTTTTTCCGATGCGTTTGGGCCACGTTTAGGGATCACTATGAAGAGTTTGTATCACTCCCCAACCCCAATTCCCACCGTGCGTTTTGATTGGACGAGTTGTGTCATCCCTAGTGCCTATATAAAGAGGGCTTCGACTCCGAAATTGATATACCAACACACCCCCATCAGCCACGAAACTCTGCAGAAATACACTCTCATATTCCCTCTACAAAAGCCCCAACCTCCCGAAGGCAGCCACTAATCCGACGATCAAACCCCGAAGTTCAAACCTTAACCCTAGGGTTTCAAGAACCAATCAGTCAATCACCCTCAATCCAAAGTAATCAAGCTACTGAGGGATCAAGGTGGTGAGGCCCAGGGGCCTCTGGTTCAATTTATTTTCTGTTTTATGCTTAATCGTAGCTTTTTGATTGTCTGCTAATCGTCCAGTCTGGTGTGAGGAAGAACATCAGCTGGGGAATCAATCCCTCGGCCAATACATAAAACCAGGAGGATCCCTCGGCCGTGACATCCATTCACCGGCCGCGAGATCCATCTCCCTAGGACAGTTTGTTTTATTCTGCTTATTCCGATGCATATTTCAATTACAGTCTTGGCTCACTATTAACTGTTTAAAGGCTAATTAATCAGTTTACGTGTTAGAATTACATAAAGCATGCATTAATCTTATGTCGAGCAATTATGGGCCAGTCTCACGGCTGGGCAGAAAGGGGTGCCTAACACCTTGCCCTCAATGTACCTTTGGCTCCCATGCCCAGAATCTCTATCTGTTTTTCCTAGTTTTCTTAAACTAGGTGTCGACTCTGTTTCGATGATAACCGTTATCGTGTGGCGATATTCCTAGCCATGGGAATATCCATGATCTTGGTTTATGTGGCAAGCAACCAATCAAACAGCAACGATCAATCTGTATGGCGATTCCTCGTTCCAGGGAGGTTTCTACAGTTTTTTGCGACTCCGCTGGGGACTAGAGAGCCATAACTAGAAAGTTCAACATAAGACTAATACATGCTTTTATCTGATTCATTTATCATACGCATTGAGCAGGCAAACTCGTTGAGTTCACCTAATACCCCGGCATGTCACGGGCTATGTTAGGGGTTCCAGCAAACTCCACAGTCACTCGTACCTAGTGGTATATCAAAAAGGAAACCGCCCGATCACCGCCTATAATGGGCCGACGGAAGGACTAGTGCCCTTTGACAAGGAGTACCCTGAGATTACCCAAACCTCACATGTATTAGAAAGCCATAGAACTTATCAAAATAAGACAGGAACCTACAGGCTTGGAACCTACTTGCATTTAATTGTAAAAGTTCTTCCTCACACCCATTGTATATATGTATGTTGTAAGCCTTCTTTTGCAGTTCAAACCTTAGGAGCCCCGTAAGATCAAACAAAAGGAGGTAAGCTAAACCAATCTAACTAAAGCGCAATTTTTCAGGAAAAATGACTGCATCACTTCTCATGTCTGATTCGCACTTTCAAATTGTCACCAAGCTGTCTGACTCGGTCCGCCCTGCTGCCAAGGTTTTCAACCCTTCCAAATACATCATTCCGGTAGATTAGCCAAAGCCTATGGTAATTATCACTAAAGATGATCATGTCATGTTCGCAAGAACAGTCTATGATGAAGAAGTAGAAGGCATAATTGAAGAAGAAGGATTTCGCAGGGTCCCAATCTATTTCTATGACCTTTATGCACCTACCGACGACTATTGGCCAATCGACGACGTCAACAACACTGAAGTTGAGGAAGCAAGAGAAGAAGAATCTGCTGACAATGAGCCACTTGACAAAATGTCACTAAACTTACTCTTTGATGAGGGGGTCACCGACAATGAAATAAGGGTAATCCACCCCATCACTGATAGCTTTGGTAATTGGTGGGGATTTGTCGGCACACGAAGAGTCGATGACAGCGACGAAGCAGTGATTGAAGCTCAATTGGAAGAGATAATGGCAATAGCAAACCAAATGGCCCTCCAAGACTTGCAGGGTGACAGTGATGAAAGTGCGAATCAAGATGACAGTTAGGTGCTGATGATCAACCTTGGTGACGAAAAAGACTGCTCTGAGCTGATTGTGGATGCTGAAAAAGGGGCTTACCCTAACTGGACCGTGGAACACACTCTAAAATACAAAATGAAAAATGCTAATTCTAATCTTAGTTCCGATTTTGATTCCGACTCCAAATCAACTCAATCCGAGTCTAGCTTTTCATCTTTACAAACTACTGAGTCTAGTGAGAAAAACCTGGTCAAAGCACCAAGGCATAACATTTATTTTGAATTTTACTCTGAAATGTCTTTTGACAATTTTAGCAATGAGAATAAAGATTTAGAGTATTTCACTTTGCCTATGATTAACTGTGTGGATTATGACAATCCAATTTTTGTGGAAGAAATTCTAGAATTCATCGAGAGAGAAGAAGAGAGGCACACGAAACCTTTTTCTGAGGAAATAATCACAGCAAACATAGGCTCTGAAAAGGAACCCAAAATAGTTAAAATTGGTGCAACACTATCTTCTCAAGAAAGTGAAAACTAATCCTTTTGCAAAAAGAATACAAAGATGTTTTTGCCTGGTCTTACGAGGACATGCCCGGAATAGACCCCAAATTGTTCAACACAAAATTCCCCTCCATCTTGATGCAAAACCTCTTAAACAGCTAAGACATATGTGCCCCGATTGGATCTTAAAGATAAAAGAAGAAGTCACTAAATAAATCAACGTTGGTTTCCTCATGGTCACCAAGTATCCATAATGGGTAGCCAACATCGTTCCAGTACCAAAGAAAACTGGGGGAATCAGGGTCTGTGTAGATTTCAGAGATCTCAACAAGGCCAGACCAAAGGATGACTTTCCATTGCCACACATAGACGAATTGGTGGACAACATCGTGAGGCATGCATTGCTATCTTTCATGGATGGGTTTTCTGGGTATAATCAGATTCTAATGTCTCCCGAAGATAGAGAGAAAACCACATTCACCACGCCGTGGGGAACCTACTGCTATCGAGTAATGCCATTCGGGTTGAAGAACGCTGGAGCCACTAACCAAAGGATGGCTACAACACTGCTGCACGACTTGATGCACAAAGAAGTTGAGGTATATGTCGACGACATGAAAGTCAAATCAAAGGAAAGGGAAGGACACTATGAAGCTCTTCAGAAGTTCTTTGAGAGGATTAGGCAATACAAGCTACATCTTAATCCTCAAAAATTCACTTTTGGGGTAACGGCTGGTAAAATGCTAGGATTTCTCATCACTCAAAGAGGAATCGAAGTAGACCCTTCCAAGAAACAGGCTATCATGGAGATATCACCACCAAAGACAGAAAAGGAAGTAAGGAGCTTTCTGGGGAAAGTACAGTTCATCAGCAGGTTCATCTCCAAACTCACAACCACCTGTGAACCTCTTTTCAAGCTTTTGAAGAAGGGTACTGATTTTGAGTGGAGCCAGGACTGTCAGCAAGCGTTCGAGGCAATCAAGGAGTATCTTCAAAATCCGCTTGTATTATCACCACCCATCCCTGGGAAACCACTGATTCTATACCTCTCAGTAACGGACACATCCATGGGATGTATGCTAGCACAAGAAAACGACGCTAAAGCGGAGTGCGCCATATACTACCTCAGCAAGAAAATGATGGACTATGAAACAAGGTACACTCCCCATGAGAAAACCTACTGGGGGCTAGTATAGGCTTCCAAGAAACTAAGGCACTACCTATTAGCACATCCGGTAGTGCTAGTTTCTCGTCTAGACCCAATCAAATATCTTTTCGAGAAGCCAGCACTTATCGGAAAAGCTAGCTAGGTGGTTATTACTGCAGGCGGAATTCGACCTCAAATACATGACAAGGAAATCAGTGAAAGGAAGGGCTGTGGCAGAGTTCTTGGCAGATCACCCTGTGACAGAGGCCGAGGCAGAAGACTTCATGTTTTCCGACGAAGACATCCTATGCCTTTTAGACGACACCTGGCAGCTTTACTTCGATGGAGCATCAAACCAATGTGGATATGGCATTACTGTTAGTTTCCCCAAACAACTCTCATATCCCTTTGTCATATAAACTGAGGTTTGAAGTCACCAACAACCAAGCTGAATACGAAGCTTGCATCGCTGGGATGGAGGCAACCTTGGAACTAGGGGCAAAAAGGGTAGAAGTTATTGGAGATTCAAACCTGGTGGTGTCCCAAGCAAGAGGAGATTGGAAGGTCAAGGAAGGCACGCTGAAGCTATACCACTCTGTGTTGGAAACTTTGATTCCACAATTTGACTCGGTCATCTTCACACACACTCCACGAGTGAGCAATAGATTTGTAGACGCGCTGGCAACACTGGCCTCTATGGTCGAAATACCCCTGGGATTCACGATGCGGCCCCTCATGATCGAATATAAGGTCAAACCAGCATGCGAGTGTACCTTCACCGAAGAGGGTGAGAACGATGGGAAGCCATGGTACGAAGACGTGAAGAAATTCCTAAAAGAGGGAAAGTATCCCTCCGAAGCCACCTCAAAGGACAAAATGGCTCTACGAAAATTTGCCGCCCGATTCGTAGTCTGCAGAGGGGCACTGTATCAAAGAACGCATCTGGGCCCCAATCAACTTTGCGTCTCCACGGAAGAAAGCCGTAAGATAATGGAGGAAATACACGAAGGAATGTGTGGGCCGCATATGAATGGGGCAACAATGGCAAAGAAAATCCTGCGTCAGGGATACTACTGGACCACAATGGAGGCCGACTGCGCTTACTATGTCCGCCGATGTTTCAAGTGCCAAACTCACGCTAATCGTATGTGTATTCCCCCTACGGAATTATATAGCATGACATCCCCTTGGCCATTCTCCACCTGGGGGATAGACGTCATTGGAAGTATAAGTCCAAAGGGAAAATACAAGCATCAGTTCATTCTAGTGGCTATCGATTACTTCACCAAGTGGGTAGAAACAGCTTCTTATGCTACCCTCAAAGCCACTCATGTGGCCAAGTTTATCCGCACCAATATCATCTATCGGTATGGCGTACCTCACGAGTTCATCTGCGATAATGGATCACACTTCAAGGGAGCAACAAAGAAGCTTTTTGCTGAATTTGGAATACAGAATCATCGGTCATCCACTTATCGACCTCAAACCAATGGAGCAGTTGAGGCTGCAAACAAGAATATCAAGAGGATTTTGCGGAAGACTACTGACACTTACACAAACTGGCTAGAAATGCTACCTCTGGCACTATGGGGTTATCGAACAACCGAAAGGACTTCAACTGGGGCTACTCCATATTCCCTGGTTTATGGGATGGAAGTTGTCTTGCCAATCGAACTAGAGCTGCCCTCACTAAGGGTTCTAGCTGGGACTGGAATGATCGAAGAAGACTAGGTTCAAAACCGCTACGACGAGTTAGCATTGCTAGACGAAAGAAGGCTAAGAGCGTTATACCATGTGCAAGGGTATCAACGCCGCATCGCACGAGCCTTCAACAAAAAGATAAAGCCACGAGACATCAAGGTGGGGGATATGGTGCTCAAAGCAATCCGTCGCCACGTTTCAGACCCGAGAGGCAAGTTTAGACCAAACTAGGGAGGCCCCTACTTTATCAAACGCATATTGTCTGGAGGAGTAGCCTATATTGCAGACCTGGATGGAATGGAATTCGCAACACCAGTCAATATCGACAAGCTGAGGAACTACTACCCCTGAGAGATGCTCGCTGGGTCGAAAACCACAAGGGTGGGAGACCCAAGCAAAAATTAGAGCAGCCTTCTAGGTCGAAAACCCTCAAGGGCGGCTTAGGCAAAAACCAAGGCATAAATAAAAGTGCTCGCTAGACTGAAAACCCGCAAGGGCGGTTTAGGCAAAATCAAGAGCACAAAAGGAGAAGAAAATACCCGTTGAACCCTAACAAAAACAAACAAATCTTGTTGGAACTACGTTTATGGCCTGATTCCCTCCATGGGTATCGTAGGCAATCTCTAAAATTGAGATTCGGCCATTGCTATCGTTGTCACTTCCAAATTTCTAGGTCTATCCTAAAGCATGCTCACTATCGAACCATGGCAACAGCATTTTCAATAAAACAACCAAATGTTTTATTACTTCCAAAGAAAAAGGAAAAGCAAGCTCAAACAATTCTCAAATCTATGAAAGCTAGAATCAAACAAACAACATCTTTTGAAAAGCATAAGCAATTTGTCAATCTCTAGGTCTTCCTTCTCTTCGCACTTTTGTCCTTCAAAAGGTTTTTTCCAACCATCGCTTATATGAACCCGATAGCTTGTCAGCAAAGTTCCCAGCAACCTCCTGCATCCCTCGATTCGGCCAAAAATGAAGCATATTGCCCCGAAAGCTGGCATCATGGACCTTGGAAACAGCATACTCAGGGTCACCCAAGACTTTGACTTGTTCAGCCCCAAACTCTCTTTGAAAGCGGGCAGGAAAGTAGAAGGTAACCTGAGTGATACCAATCATCGCAACGCCAAAATGATTCATGGTACTCACAGTCATGCTCTCAACACCATACCAGGGGCAAACCCATTGAATCTGATCGCCCTTGCGAGTCTCCATCCATGCCTTCCAAGCAGCCTCAGTTGGAAACTGTCTGGTCACACGACGCTCCGTGCAGTGGTCTGAACTATAGGGAAGCTGCTCTGGCACATCCCATACCCTAAGCTTTTCATAAAGCCATACCTATGGAAAACCAGGGAAAATTGTGAGTTGTGAGAACACGTGAGTCAAAACAAAAGAGTGATGAGCGAAAAGATAACTTGGCAATAAACAAAGAAAAAGAGTGAACCTGTAGTAACAAAGGACTGCCTGAGAACTGGACTGTGGGATTACCCCTCACTGCATTGAGACTCATCAAAGTCTCCGCCAACACTAAACCAGCAAAGCCTACATGGTTTCCAATCTATTGAGCGAAATCAAGCAGCATAGAATCGGCATGGCCAGAGGAAGGACCAAGCAAGTAATAGTGGAGAAGGCAGACACATAGCACATGAAAGCACGCTTTTTGTCGAGAGACTTGATGATGAGCTTCAGCTACACCAAAATACTGAACAAGCTGTAAGGTTTCTAGCCTTCCATTCACCATGAAAAACCTAACTTCGTGTTTCTGAACTTGGAGCAAATCTTTCAAAAGGTCACCACGACTGAATAAAGGGTTAGGGACAATGAGACTTTCTCTATCCGAGTGACCCATAATAGCAGCAAATTCCTCGATGGAAGGACACAGTTCTTCTCTTCTGAATCGAAAGACATGAAGAATAGGGTCCCTCAAGCTGGTGGCTACCCGAAGAAAAGCGAAATTCACATGAATTTGGCGAAGAGAGAAAATGAATATCATACCAAAGGACTTAAAGTGTAGACGGTCGAGGCCATTGAAGGAACCCAACCACTGATTAAGGACTGGTTGTGCCATGTGCAAGCAACTGTTACTGACAAAGCTATCGAGTTCGTAGAACGCATACTTATAGGCCAGGTCAGGTCCTAGTTCGAATCGGAATCGAATTCTAAATCTTCATCAATTAGGTCGTTCTACCGACCGACACTTCGAAGAGACGGCCGCATGATTGATTCCCCGGCCCAAGAAAATCAAGTTTGACTCAAAGTCAACCGCGGGAAGACGAATCGATCCCTCGGCCGCTAGAACGACTGTTGTACAAAGAGCTTCCACGGTTCTGTTCAAATTCACCAGATTTTCATCGAATAACCAATTTTCATGCTAAAACATACGGTGCAAATATAGCATACACAATCATATATCAGAGCAAAAGACTTGGTTTCACATAACAAAAGCTTTTTACATCACAAGGTGAATCATCCCACATTTCCTAAAACTATACATCAATTTCCTGTCGAACTGACCTATACAGGAAGAAAAAGTAGAAAAAAATAGAAAAGAAGGAGAAGAGGATGCCGAATGCTCTGGTGGTCCGAACACCAGAGACCAGCTGCAAAAAAGGAAAGGACACCCCCGGGGCGGCGTATACCAGAGGAGTACTACGGTGCAGAAGAGACACCACGTGGCTCAAAAGAATCACCACATGGCCAAGAAAAATCATCATACCACGTACGGGCGCCACCCCAGGAGTTCCACGTCACGGAAGCAAGCCCCCCATGCGAGGGTCCCTAATCAAGCATCAAGACAGGGCCAAGAATAAAGCGATCTCCCTACGCGAACGCTAGCCGCACACCGCCCATCACCCGGACCCGACGAGAATGAAGCAGAAAAGGGGAGAGAGATCCTCGGTGGAGTCTTCGGCGACGGAGCAGAACGGAAGAAGAAGAGAGTGGAGGAAGAAAAGAGAAATGAAAATAAAACGCCGAAAGGTCGGCTTTTATAGAACTCTGGAAACGAAGCGATTAAGTGGCCGAGACATCTCTCCCTCGGCCGAGACATCAATTATTCGGCCAAGAGATCGATCTCCTGGCCCCTTAATACATTTCCTGCAGCTCAATGAACCAATTAAAGTTGTGGGTCCTTAACCAACAAAAGCAACGATTGAATTAGCCTTGGGGGCATTCCCGAGCGAATACAATATGGTTAAAACTAGCCTTGGGGGCATATCCAAGCATAAGGAAGCTCTCTCTCCGTAACGGCAAGCTCACAACAACTGGTCGCTTGGCCACTAAGGATTATCAAACTCGAGCTCGAGCTCATAGGATCAAAGGACCCTTGATACGTCCAACTCAGACCCTATGCCCGAATAACTATGCTCCGGAAGTACGTCAGCCATCAATAGCTCTAAGCTCGCCATCACTACTGACCTCGTCTTACAGCTCCATAATCAAGCTACTCAATAGCTCCATGCTCACTATCTCACTTACTCAATGGCGCCACGTACTCAAACAAGCTCAACAGCGGCTTTATGCCCGAACTCATTATCACCCAGCAGCTCTAAAACTCATTCAGCAGCTCTACGCTCGCTACCTGTAGACACCCCAATTTGGACTTTTCAAAATTCCTTGACTTGTGGCCCGGAGGCTCCCCGATGATGACTTTGGATTGAAACAAGCCTGGTACCGATTGGAACTTTGCTCCTTGAAAGATTTGAAGAGGGATTAAAAATGGTAAAAAGCATTTTCAAGCGCTTGGGAGCAATCCCGAGCGCTCAAAACTGTTTTACAAAAACCTCTGGCCTGGCTCACTCTTGAGCGCTCGAGAGTGTGGTCCCAAGCGCTTGAGATTGATCCCGAGCGCTCGAGACTGATCTGTTGCCCAATGGATGGCAGTATCACCCACTACCCTTGCAACTCATCATTATCACCACCTTGAGCCCGCCGATAGCTCGGTCCACACTCAACCTCTGGTGGCAGAGATTCAGGCCAAAGATTTTCCTATTAAAAAAATGTTTTATTTAAACCCATTTGATTTTCAAAACCATAGGTTATTTTGCCTATAAATACAACTGGTTTTCAGCAGAGAAAAAGACCACGAAATTTTCTCTCTCTAAGAACTCAATTCTCTGCTCTCTTTCTCTCTTGCTAGAAACTAAAAACTTCCAAAACTCACCTTCCAAACTTCAAAGGTTTTAGAAATCACCAAGGAAAAGGGCAAGAAATCCAGAATACTCTTCTGATCTCTTGCACTCTTCTCTCTGCTTCCACATTTCAAGGCTTTTACAAGGAGCAAAGTTCAAGCAAAAGGTAGAAACTTTTACCTTTGACCACAACTAAAAGGGTTGTTCTTCCCTTCTGAGGGGGGTCTCTCAGCCTGACCCAGTCTTCAATACTGGGTGCATGGTTGGGAGACCCTAGTGTAAAAACAAGAGCAATGGGGTATAAAAAAAATGTTTTCATAAAACCCTTACTGGAAACACTCCCAAGCGCTCGAGAGTACTCCAGAGCGCTCGGGACTGTTCCCAGTTTCATGCATGGTCCTTTGTGACACAGTAGGCTGGGGGGTGGAGTGCACTCTCAAATAAAATGGTGTCACCCTAGCATGCATGCACAGAAAATGAGTTATCCTGAGACAGAAATACCTCTTACAAGTTTTTCGTATAAAATCCAAGATTTCCGAGCTGGAAAGACTATTTTCTCTTCTGAAAGATCAAAATAGAGGTTTTTGCATGCTAAGTCAGTACCATTTCCTATTTGAGAGCAAGCTGGCATGCAGTTCACTCCCAAGCGCTCTGAACCATTCTAGAGCACTCGGGAGTGCGTGCATGCCATTGCTTCCCATTCTCCCAGTCTGCTGTGTTGTCTGGTTTCTGCATGCATAAGTGTAGCCTGTTGCTCTTTTAAACTTGTAGATTTAGTCTTGTTAAGGCAGGGATGCAAGATCTGAAAGATTGAGGGTTCATTCCAGTCTTTCAAGTCCTCTGCTGAGCCAGTAGTGTACATAATATCATTTCAGTTTCCAGCTTTGCATTATATTCTGTCTGTTCTAACAAGTTTTGCAGGTTGGGTATCAGAACTCCCAAGCGCTCGGGACCACTCCCGAGCGCTCGAGAGTGAAGTCAGTGACAGATCCTCAGTTTCTGCGACCATGCATTCTATGCACAACCATTTCACCCTCTACTGTACAGTTGCACGTGCATGCACTTCTTACCTGTTATAACTGTGGATACTTGCTAAATGCTCTAATGAAACAAAATCCCTTTTAAAAAATCCCACAAATGTTTAGTAGAGACCGATCTCGAATAGGGTGAGGGGGGTGCCGTAAAACCTTTCCCCCCTCGTAATATGGCTTCCGGACCCTTGAAACTGATCTCTGGTTTTCAAATTCAAATCAATCATTTTCGGAACAAAAACGGTTTCTCGGGTGATATACCACAAATCCGGGTGGCGACTCTTCAAACCACATTTTTCTTCAAAACGCGGGAAAATACATGTGTTATTTTTCGGGCCGGTAGCCCACAGTGGCGACTCTGCTGGGGACATTTAATTAATACTTGAGAAAAAGTTTGTTTGTTGATAAAACGGCCCGCTTTTCTTGAATATCAATTAAACTTGTAAGCCAAGCTTGAAAAACATTTGTGGGATTTTTCTAAGGGATTTTGTTTCATTGTCTATTTCTTGTATATATCTTGTGCAGCCCCGCTGTTGTGTTTCGGCAATCCTACCCGGCTTGCCGGTGATGGGGAATCCCGGAATGCTCAGCAACCCTCGACCGTGATGAGTCATCTCTACCGTTCGTACCATTATTGGGTGTACACTCAATAGTGGGAGGTATACTTTGACTCTAGTCCGGGGAACCCACTTCAAGCCAAAACCAGCCTTCGTACACGCTTAGCAAGCCATAGATCCTTCCAAACTAGGACAGGGGCCCGCAGGGTAGGATTATATGCTATATCCTGCCTACATGTTACTGCTTTCTGCATCTCACCATGCATCTCATCCATGTCATCCCGTCATGCTGTCTGTTCAATTTCGAGTCCTGTGCTCTTAACCTCTCTCACATGGTCTGTAGAAGGTTGCCGAGGCCCGATGATGAGTCGTGCACCCTGGTGTACGTTGTCTAAACTACATGAGTCCTTAGAACAAGGAGACTTTGGGAAATCAGAATATGCTAAGTCCTTGACTAATGCCTAATCGAAATTTCAACGGAGAATAAGGAATAACAAAGGAACCGGTGCCGTGATGCCACTTTACTTACACCACTCTGGCTAATGGCACCATGTCACTGACATCACGATGGTTGGGGTATCACGCTGTCTATACTAAGTTATTCCAAGTTCAAAATTGAGACTTCGAATGAGGACTAGTTGAATACTTAGTTCATTTTGACATCTCTTAGAATTTGTCGTTCTGAACGAAGGATACACCCTAAAAGAAATTCTGAGGAATTAGGCAACCTTCGAAAGACCGTGACCTTATCACCCTTGCACATCCCACCTTGCATCTTATACCGTCCGTTTGCTTTTGTATAGAACTCTTAGACTCGCTCGCGCAGTCTCCGCGAAGTTGTCAAGACCCAATGAAGAGTCACGCATTCTATGTGCGTGTTGTTTAACTACATGAGTCCTTAGAACAAGGAGACTTTGGGAAATCAGAATATACTAAGTCCTTGACTAATGCCTAATCAAAATTTCAACGGGGAATAAGGAATAACAAGGAAAACGGCGCCGTGATGCCACTTTACTTACACCATTCTGGCTAATGACACCATGTCACTGACACCATGATGGTTGGGGTATCACGCCGTCTATACTAAGTTATTCCAAGTTCAAAATTGAGACTTCGAATGAGGACTAGTTGAATACTTAGTTCATTTTGACATCTCTTAGAATTTGTCGTTTTGAACGAAGGATACATCCTAAAAGAAATCTGAGGATCAAGGCAACCTCGCGTGAAAGATACTCGATCATTCTTGGAAAATCAGAGTCGATGGCGGTGACGATGATGCACATTTCTCTAAAAACCTTTGCACATATTTCATAAAAATACAAACAGGAATCGCGTCTAAGCACGGTTTTTGCTTTGCTGTCAGTACTGAGCAATTGGGCCGAAGAAGAAGGACACCATACCCTCCTGGACCAGACCCTTGGGACAGAGATTGGAATGGCTCCAACTTCAAGCAGAATCTGTCAGTGCGTCAGGTTTGAGGGCAGAAATGGATCTATTGATCGGCAACCTAAACCCAAATCCCAATCTAAACCCGAACGGGGGCAACCTAAACCCGAATGCTGGCAACCCGAACCCAAACGGAGGAAACCCGAACCCAAACGGAGGCAACCCAAACCCGAATGCTGGCAATCCGAATCCTAACCCCATTCCTAATCCGAACCCAAACCCTAACCCAAGTCTGGAAGACTTGTACGGAGAAATGGGACAGATAAGGGAAGGTATCCAACATCTTGGCGAGCGCACTGATAACCAAATCGCCCAGCTTATGATGATGATTACTGGGGTCGCGCGACGCCTTCCACCACTAAACCCGAATCCGATTCCGAACCCAATCCCGAATCCGATCCCGATCCCAAATCCCAACCTCAACTTAAATCCGAATCCTAACCTCAATCCAAACCCTAATCCAAATCCGATGCCGAACCCGGAGCAGCCGACAGTTGAATTGGAAACCCCGCAAAACCCCGAGATGGTTGCAGTAATGGCGAAGATCACCCTGTTGGAGGAGTCTGTGGCAAGAAATGAGAAGATAGCATCAACCGGTTTTGACATCAACAAGCTTTGCTTGTTTCCTAATGCAAAGCTTCCGGAAAAGTTCAGGCCGATCGACTTCGCTAAATTTGATGGGACAGGAGACCCAAAGGCTCACTTGACCGGATACATCGGAGCGCTTTCCATGTGGGGAGTGGAGAAGGATGCTATGGCACAGATGTTCTCACAGACTCTAGTGGGGCATGCTTTGCACTGGTTTACCACCCTGGATGAAAGGAAAAAGCGATCATGGGAAGACATATGCGCAGCTTTTGTGGCGCAATATGATTACAACATCCAATTGGAGGTGACCACTCGTGAATTAGAATCAACGAAGATGGAAGCAAAGGAGGCCTTCGCCGAGTTTGTGAAAAGGTGGAGGGCTAAGGCCGCACAGATGAAAGACAGGCCAAGTGACAGGGACCAAATCCGGATGATTGTCCGGAACCTTCAACCAACTCTCGCACGGCACATGGTTATGGCTCAAGCATGCTCGGACTTTAAAACATTCTTCGACACAGGCTTAGCCGTCGAAGAGGCAGTTCAATTGGGGATCCTTGACAAAACCGAGCCTGCTCCCAAGCCCAGGAAGGTTTACTCCGGAAACAGCAATGCCCTGTTTGGCAACTCGAACTACACCAACCTCCCAAACACTTTCTCAAACGCAACTCAAGCCGAGCCCGTCAATCAGATTGTGACCCAAGCCAGTCAACCCCGTACCCAATCCCGCGCTTTTTCTCAATTCTCGGCACCCCTCTCTGCTGTGCTCGAGAAGTTGGTCAAAGATGGCATGCTTAAACCACTTACCCCTACTCCACTACCCCAAAAACTCCCTGCATCCCACAACCCTAACGTATACTGTGCCTTCCACCAGGGCCCGGGCCATTCAACCGACAATTGCTTCTGCCTGCGCCATGCTATCCAAGATCTCATAGACAATAAAACTCTCCCCACACCACCACAAAAACCAAACACCGTCTCAAACCCACTCCCAAAACACACTAATGCCCGCACCAACCATATCTCCCTAGACCATCCCTTTGACCCGAGCCTTTACATCCTCCCTACCACCCAACCCAAACCAATTGTTGAGTTGCCAACCGAGGATATCGTCTGTGCCCTTGAATCTGCGGATTGGGATTTCCAAAGAAGGTGGGAAGAATTGGCAAGTGATTTTCTGGCGGTGGAAAACCGGGCTATCGTAACTGGGATATGGCCCGTAGCTCCTGATGCTCACCAAGTCGCAGAATTGGAACATGGCAATTGGGGGCAAGAATTCGAAGAAGTGTTGACTGACCCGTTGGACGGGTACTCCCTGTTTGCTCTGTTTTTGGAGCCAGAACCGATTGAAGAAGAGGATGAATGGGCATGGGAGCCCGAACCCGACGGGTGGCATTGGATGGATGATTCCGACCCGTTACACAAGACGTCATTGGCATACCTTTTCCTAGAGGAAGAAGTTCGTGAAGAAATGGACCTCATGAACCCCCGCATGTTTTCGGGGCTCACTGTCAGCGCCATTATCAATATCACTAGAGGATCCGACGCTCTGGACCATATCATGGATCAATCCTTCATCCCGCAAGATTACATTATTGGGGAGCACCTTCCGCAGCCCGTAGTCAAAATCCCCAATGAGCCCGCTATCTGTGTACTGGACCCTGAAGATCTGTGGGGAAAATCTGAATTGGTGAATGTGTGGGTTGATGGCGAGGAACTGACCGTCAATAGAGCCATGATAGATGAAGGCTCTCTGCAGATTAACAACAGCAGCAACAACATCAGCAACAATAGCAACAGCAGTAGCAACAACGGTAACAACAATGTCAACTTTTGGAGTTCCCTAGAGGAAGGAAATATGTGGCACGCTCTGGAAATGGAAACCCTCAACGAAACCTTGGAGAAAACTACACTTGACAAAGGAAAACGTAAGGCTGACCCTTGCAACTCTGACTTCTCCAACTTTTGGGAGGGTACTTGGTGGGAGCCCATTCCCAAAACAATCAGCAATCTTACCAGGAGTGGAAGAGTGTACCAGCCAACCAATCTCCAGCGGGGAAGTTCATCCCGAGCCCCTCCGCCGCGGCAGAATAACCCCGTCAATTCGGCAAACCCAAACACCCCTCAAGCTCCACAAAACAACCCTCCTAACTCCACAAACCCACCGCCTCAATCTAACCCACCTGTCCATCTCGACCCTTTCGTGAGTTCAAACCCTGATGCCACCCAACAACAAAACCCAGCTGCCACCGCTGACCCCATAATCCAACAACTCCAAGAAACCCCTGTACGCATGTCTATGTGGGGAGTGTTAGCTGCATCCCGCGAGCACCGCCGCAGGCTTGTAAACACTCTCTATAAATTCGAGGTCCCCTCTGATATAGCCCCAGAAGCTCTCATTGCCCTCATAACCCCGATGAACATCACCCAGCACACCCTATCGTTCACAGAAAAGGATCTCCCGTCGGAGGGAGCTGACCATAACAAACCACTGCACGTCACGATGAAGTGTCTCAGAAAATGGGTCCCTGCAATTCTCATTGACAATGGTTCAGCCATCAACGTGTGCCCACTTCGCACCGCTTATTGCTTGGGCCTCAAGAACAAGGACTTTGCACCATCGAATCTGGGTGTCCGTGCCTATGATAATACGCGCCGCAATGTTTTGGGGACAATCAATTTGGAACTAGTGACGGGGAAGTTTAAAACCACTGTCGAATTCTGTGTATTAGAGATACCTGCGTCGTTCAACCTCCTGCTGGGGAGGCCATGGCTGCACAGGTCGGATGTCATGGGTGTGCCCTCAACGCTGCATCAGAAACTCATTCTGGGTTTAGAGTCTGGAACCCTCATCATCCATGGAGACTCAGGCATCCGTCCACACTCTGAGGACAACTCCCCACTACTAGAGATTATGCATGGAGAGGAGGACATTACCATGGGGGGCTTTGCGGTTATGACTTCGAAAGTGTGCACCATCCGGGCTGAGGACGGCTTCTTGGTGAGCTCCGCAGCGCTGGAAATCATGAAAAGGATGAAGTATCTACCGGGCATGGGTTTGGGACTTTATGGTCAAGGAGTCCCGGAGTTCCCTGATTTTCCTGGAAGTAACGAGCGCTTTGGTCTAGGATATGAGGCCAAGAAGAGCGATCCAGCAAAGAAGTGGCGCAACCGCGCCCGGGCTCATGCAGCCGGGGTCAAGCTAAAAGTGGAAGAGGCGCTGTACCAAAGAGAGCCCGAGCCCTTTGTGGATCTTGAAACGAAAATGAAGTATCCGGGGTTTGAAATCTTTGCCAACGACACTTGGGAAGAGGATGAAGTGGTGACCAAGGTGGAAGAGGTATCTGAGGCACTCGACTGGCTAGAGGCTTTTGGTTTGGGCAGTCTCCAACTCCTGTTCGAGGGTGAAGATCCGGAGGGTATGGTCGAAGACGCTGCTGTGCTGGTGCTTGGAGAGGAAGAAGAGGTTGAAGATCCTTCCAAACTCATCGTGGAGGCTGTAGGCATTTATGATAATTGCACTTTCATACCACATGTAACTCGCACTCACAGCACCTACACTGAGTCTGAATCCGGGTCCCACACTAGCTCGTCGTCTAGCACAGAGTCGGAGTTTGTGCCTATCGGCCCTCCACAGTGTAGCTTTTACTTTGAGTTTGAGTCAACCGCTGTATTCCCCCCTTCTGAGGAGGCTGCTAATGAAATGAATGACACTTTCGCTTACTTGCCAATTTTTGAAATAAATTGTTTAGATCCCGACGATGAAGGAATAGATCTCGATGGGGACGTCCCCAAGGAGATCCGTGCCCTCATCGATCGCGAAAATGAAAGACATGCTCAGCCTTTAAAAGAAGAAATAATCTCTATAAATTTGGGTGATGAGGAGAACCCTCGATTGGTTCAGGTTGGTTCCGGGCTGTCCCCCGATGAGCTTCAGGAGCTCACAGATTTACTAAAAGAGTTCAAAGAAGTTTTCGCTTGGTCTCACGCGGACATGCCCGGAATCGACCCGGAGATCGTCGAGCACAAGATCCCTCTCTTCCCGGACGCAAAACCCGTTAAGCAGAAACTGAGAAAAATGCGGCCCGATTGGGTGCTTAAGATAAAAGAAGAACTCACAAAGCAAATTGACACCGGTTTTCTAATCGTAATGGAGTACCCCACTTGGGTCGCAAACATCGTTCCGGTCCCCAAAAAGGACGGAAAAATCAGAGTGTGTGTCGATTTCAAAGATCTGAACAAAGCAAGCCCTAAGGACGATTTCCCATTGCCACATATAGACATGCTTGTTGATAACACTGCAGGGCATGCCCTACTATCCTTCATGGATGGTTTCTCAGGGTACAATCAGATTCTTCTAGCTCCGGAAGATAGGGAAAAGACAACATTCATCACCGAGTGGGGAACATACTGTTATCGGGTTATGCCATTTTGGTTGAAAAACGCCGGTCCTACATATCAAAGGGGTGCCACAACACTGCTCCATGACATGATTCATAAGGAGGTCGAAGTATAAGTCGATGACATGATAGTGAAAGGAAAGGAGCGGAAAGACCATCTCCCAGCATTGAGAAAGTTCTTGGAAAGGATTCAGAAATATAGGATGCGTCTCAACCCACAGAAATGCACGTTCGGAGTCACGGCTGGCAAGATGCTTGGGTTCATGATCACAACCAGGGGGATTGAGGTGGATCCTTCCAAGATCAAAGCCGTCCTTGAGATGGAGCCACCCCAATCCGAGAAAGAGGTCCGGTGCTTCTTAGGGAAGATCCAGTTCATCAGCCGGTTTATCGCCAAGTTGACCTTGACCTGTGAACCACTGTTTCGACTACTCAAGAAAGACGTGAAATTCGAGTGGAATGACAAGTGTCAGAAGGCCTTTGAAGCAGTGCGGACTTATCTCCAGAATCCTCCAATCTTGATGCCGCCCATCCCGGGAAAACCTTTGATCCTGTACTTGTCCGTCACGCCCTCGTCAATGGGGTGCATGTTGGCACAAGAAGGAGAAGATGGGGTCGAAAGGGCAATCTACTACTTGAGCAAGAAGATGGTGGGAAGCGAAGAGAGGTACACTTCATTGGAAAAGACGTGCTGGGCGCTGAAATGGGCCACAAAGAAATTAAGACACTACATGCTGGCTTACTCGGTGATACTGATTTCTCGGATGGATCCCCCTCCCCCCGGCCTTTTATACTCCCTCCGTCCCAAACTAAAAATAATACAATTTTTGCAAGAAAAAATCAAAAGTTTTTTAACAACTTACTAGATATCAATGAGTATTTTTAATTTGTGAAAAAAGTTTGAATTTTTTCTTGAAAAAATTGCATTATTTTTAACACTCCGTTTTGCGGACCGGACAAATATTTTGGGACGGAGGGAGTATTCGAGAAGCCAGCACTTACCGGAAAGTTAGCACGTTGGTTGCTCTTGTTGGCTGAGTTCGAAATCAAGTACGTCACTCGCAAGTCAGTGAAAGGAAGAGCAGTGGCAGAGTTCTTGGCGGATTGTCCGATTGAAGGCCCAGAACACATTGAATTTCAATTCCCCGACGAGGATGTAATGACAGCAGTTGACGAAACATGGATGTTGTACTTCGATGGAGCCGCTAATCAGAAGGGCTTTGGGATTGGCATACTGCTAGTCTCGCCTGAGGGGTCACATATTCCCCTCGCATTTAAGCTAAACTTCGAAGTCACAAACAACGAGGCAGAATACGAAGCATGTATTGTGGGAATGGAAGCTGCATTGGAGATTGGAGTCAAGGTACTGGAAGTTGTCGGAGATTCCAACTTGGTCGTATCACAAGCAAATGGAGAATGGAAAGTTAGGGATGAGAAGATGAAGCCGTATCATCAGCAACTCGACGAGCTTATCCCGAACTTTCAAAAGGTGACCTTCACGCACGTACCAAGGATGAAGAATCTATTCGCAGACGCACTGGCCACTTTAGCATCCATGCTGGAACTCCCAATCGGGGTAAAGCTAAGACCCGTCATGATTGAGCAAAAGGGGAAACACGTGTACGACTATGTTATGAACATCAACGAACCAGATGATGGTCTCCTTTGGTTCCATGATATTTGGAATCTCGTCGAGAAGGGAGAATTTCCCGCGGATTCAACTAAGGATCGGATCGCTTTACAGCGGCTCGCATCTCAATACATCATCGGCGGTGGGAAATTGTACCGGCGATCTCCGTGCGGAGTTCACAAGTTGTGTGTTCACGATGACGAGTCAAGAGCAGTAATGGAAGAGGTTCATGAAGGTGTTTGTGGGCCCCACATGAACGGAATGATGCTAGCGAAGAAGGTTCCGAGGTTGGGATACTATTGGTCAACCATGGAAACAGATTGCATCGAGTATGTGCGTCGATGTCATAAGTGCCAGACTCATGCCAATCTTATCCACGTCCCGCCCTCGGAATTACACTCAATGGCGACACCATGGCCATTCTCCGCCTGGGGCATCGATGTTATTGGAAAGATCACTCCCGCGGCTTCCAATGGTCACAGATTCGTTCTGGTAGCAGTGGATTATTTCACCAAGTGGGTCTGTAGACACCCCAATTTGGCCTAACGATTATTTCAAGTCCCACCTTGGGACAATCCCGATGATGAAATGGATACAATGATTGCTGATTGCTTCTTTGAGGACCTTAGGACTTTCGGTGAGAACTTTGACCACTTAGAGGACCCAATTCAAAGCCATACAGCCTTTCAGACAGAAATACAGAAGCCTAGGAGAATCCATCTGACGGCCGTGACATCGATCTAACGGCCACAACATCAATCCCTCACCCGAGCAACCTGTTGCCAGCAAAATCTCCCTGAGAGATCAATCCCTCGGCCGCGAGATCTATCCTTCGGCCGAGACATCCATTCCACAGCCGCGACATCCTTTGCTCGGCCGCCAGATTGACCTTTTTCCAGACTCTGGAACGTTCTGTCAGACGTTTGGTTTGATCCAACTACACTACCTTTCCGATGCGTTCGGGCTACGTTCGGAGATCACGACGTAGAGTTAGAGATGCATTGCAATTGCAATTGCCATCTCGTGATTTGATTGGCCGGAGTGAGTCATCCCTATGCCTATATAAAGGGGCCTTTGGGCTCCGAATTTAACACACAGAAATTGAGATACCTACACACTCAATCAAACCTCGAAACTCTGCACAAATACTCCCTCAATCCCATACTCCAAAAGCCCTAACCTTCCGAAGGCAGCCGTCAATCCGGCGATCAAACCCCGAAGTTCAAACCCTAACCCTAGGGTTCTTAATCAAGCAATCAGTCAATCACAAGCAATCCGAAGCAATCAAGCAACTGAGGGATCAAGGTGGTGAGGCCCAACGGCCTCTGGTTTGTTTTATTTCCTGTCAATAATTATGATTTTAGCGTTTTGATTATTTACTAACATTTCTGTCTGGTGTGAGGAACAACATCGACCGGGGCTTCGATCCCTCAGCTGATATATCAAACCAGGAGGATCCCTCGGCCGTGACATCCATTCACCGGCCGCGGGATCCATTACCCTGGGACAGCTTTGTTTGTTTCCTGCTTTCTGATGCATGCTTCAATTACAGTCCTGGCTCACTTTACTTACTGTTTAAAGGACTAATTAAACAAACTATGTGTTAGAATTAAATAACGCATCTATACGTCCTATGTTGAACGATTATGGGCCAGTCTCACGACTGGGCAAAGAGGGGTGCCTAACACCTTCCCCTTATTGTACTTTTGGCTCCCGTGTCCAGAATCTCTATTTGTTTTCCCAGTTTTAATAAACTGGGTGGCGACTCTATTTGATGATAATCGTTATCATGTGGCGATGTTTCTAGCCATGGGAATGTCCATGATTTTGGTTTATGAAGCGAGCAACCAATCGGGCAAACAAACATGATCAATCTGTATGGCAATGCCCCGTTTGGGAGGTGTCTACAGTTTTTGGCGACTCTGCTGGGGATATGAGAGCCATAACTAAAAAGTTCAACACAAGACTAATACATGCCTTGTTTAATTCATTTATCATATGCATCGAGCGGGCAACCCGTTGAGTTCACCTGATATCCCGGCATGACACGGGCTATGTTGGGGGTTCCAGCAAACTCCACAGTCACTCGTACCTAGTGGTATATCAAAAAGGGAATCACCCAATCACTGCCTATGATGGGCTGGTGAGAGGATTGGTGCCCTTTGACAATGGAGCACCCTGAGACTACGAAAACCTTGCATGTATTAGAAAGCCATAGAACTTATCAAACTAAGACAGGAACCTATAGGCTAGGAACCTACTTGCATTTTCGCTTCCAAGTTCTTCCTCACACCTTGTACCATCTGTTGTTGTAATTAACTCTTTCTGTGCAGAAGGGTTGGGATTTCCAGCCCAAATCCTAACCCTACACAAGCCAAGTACTAACTTACAGGTACTCTACTTTTCAAAGCAGACACAATCAGTAAAACAAAGAAGCAACCACAGCCAATTTTATACTCTTACAACACCCGAAGTCACGCCAAACAGAGGTCTTTGCAACCGTCCCATCTGTCACTCTCACCGGTCAAAACACCTACACTGCTACGGTCCCAATCACTTCCAGGGACTCCGCGGTCATCTCCTTAGCAAACTCAATCATCTACCAAATCCTAAGCTTCATCAAGTAATCCTCCCACTCTCATGGCAAATAACGATGCCATCATTGCTAATTACCAAGCTCAAAGTCGCTACCTTACTAGCAGAGAAAGCAGCAAGAGATGCTGAGAACGAAGAGAAATCGGTGGAAGATGAGAATCCTCAAGAAGTGGTATTGGCAGAAAACCCTGAATTGGCCAAACAAGTCAAGGAGATTAAACGTACTCTGGCCCATTCACAAGGGGACCAAATTCTAGATTTTGAAGGACTCTGCCTTTTTCCAGATTCTCAACTACCTGAGAAGTTCAATAGAACTGGCAATCCCACTAGCCATGTCCGCCATGTCATCAACACTTTCAAGCCAATGGGCTTGAATGATGAGCTCATTGTTCAGTTATTTCAAAGGACTCTTACTGAAAGCACTCTCGATTGGTTTCTCACTTTGGAGTTTGTGCACTATCATACTTGGCCAGAAATTGCCAATGCTTTTGTCGAGCAATATGCATACAACGTTCAAATTGAGTTAACAACTCGAAATTTGGAAATGACTAAGCAGGAATCAAACAAAGACTTTGTAACCTTTGCTAGATGGGGAGAAAAGCCGCCAAGAACCGCCCCTCTTAGGAAGATCAAGTAAAGATAGTTGTCAAGAACTTGCAACCCAAATATCTCAGGCACATCTACACACAGGCTATCACCGATTTCAAACGTTTGCATCCCACTGGGTTGCAAATCGAAGATGGTATCAAACTAGGACTCATTGGGAAAGAAGAGGCCACTCCTCCACCTAAGAAAACCTTCTTCAGCCGTACATCTCACGCCTCCGTGAACGCCCTTAACTCAACCTTACCATAAGACCCTTTTCAAATTAGCTCATCCCGAAGCTCAAATCGCCCCGGTCGCAACTTTGACCCTCTCTATATGACCTCATCTCAAGCCTCAGCCATTCTGAGCCGTTAGGGGCATCTCAAACCTTTAAACAAACCACTTCCTCAGCCACCCTATGGCCCAAACCATGATCCTAACAAACTGTGCGCCTACCACCAACACCCTAGGCGTGAAACAGATAACCGCATGCATCTCCGCCATGACATTCAAGATCTCATTGATAGCCGAACTATAAAACTTCCAAAACCTGATGTGCAAGCCAATCCGCTTCCTACTCACAATGCTGAACCACCACCCCGAAACATTGATCTCATTAACCTACCTCACAACCCCACATACAATCCTAGCCAATACATTGTCCAAAACAATCAAGCCAAGCCAACCTTTACCTTCCCAGAGGAGGATGAATGTTTCATGATGGAGGAGGAAGAAAACAATGAGTCCGATCAATCGGAAGTGATTGATCCCGACATGTCTGACAAAAGTAATGAAGAAGAGCAAGTAAAGGGGAAAATGACTTTGACGAAATGAAAGGAGAATACAATGATCCACTCGATGGAATCTCCTTAGCATCACTATTCAATCAAGTGGAAATAGCTGACAACTACACAATCAATAAGGAGGAAGAAATGGTGATGAAAACCTAGACCAACACTTCCATTTGGGGACTACTCATGTCTCAAAGAAGTAGCCACCAGTGAAGATGGATCCAGTTCAAAGGCCCTGTTTGGCAAAGAAGAGGGTGGAAAAGAGTATAAAGTTGCGAAAGGCAAAGGTTTTGAAAACGACCTCGAAATGCTACAATAGCTAAGAAGTCACAACATGGCAAAAAAACATTAAACATTGCTTTTATCAAGCTAAAACATATTTTGAGCCCCTGCTTGGGCATTTAATTTCTACCAAGTGAATTCCTGTTTCATCCTCTAGACTATGCTTATTTAATGATTTACTTCCTAAATTGCAATTGCCAAACACTATAGTCTCTTTGCCAAACAAAGGAAATTTCAAGGAATCAAGTTCTTTGTGTCTTTGACAAAAAGAAAGAAATGATGAACTTTAGTTGCTTAAGAAACTAGGTTTTTGTCAAAACTTAGAAAGAAGACACTATCTCCGTGAGAACACTTAGGGTTAGCTCGCTCATTATGAAGGTACAAACACAAGGGAGATTTAGAAAAATATCTCCATCAAATTCCTCTCCGAAATGCAGAAACCCTCTTGAGAGAAGTGCTCGTTGGGTAACCTGAAAACCCAAGCAAAAGTAATAGCAAAGCCTGCTAGGCCAAAAAATGCAAAAACGCAGCCTAGGCAAAAGTTAAGGCATTCAAAGAAAAGCTCGCTAGGGACTCAACCTCCATTAGGTAACCTAAGCAAAATCAAGAGCATGTGAGAAGAAAAACCAAGAGTGAAAACTCAACCCCAGAGGTGATGATTTTGGAACTACGTAAAAGGCCTGATTCCCTGATTGGGATACGTAGGCAATCTCACATCGAGATGCGGCCCAAACATTTGGAGAGAAGGAAAAACATCAACAAATTTGTACTCAATGATAGGCATAGCTAACCCTGCGTATTGAGCTCGCAAAAGATGAGTATGCTTTTCTCGAAAAATTGGCAACAACAATAGACACAAGAACTATTGCTCATCCCCTCTAACTTGAAGGTCATTAACACAATGAGCAGGATATCTCGAAAACTCTCGAGTTTGGCAATCGGACTATGGAACATGGCAAAAGCAAAAGGCAAGAAAATCAAAACCAAGCATAAGAAGGAAGAGAAAAGAGGATGCCACTTGGCCAAAACAAAATCTACCTTTGGAAAATCAAAGTAACGGCCGAAGAATCTATACATCGGCCACAATATCGATTTTTCAGCCGAATAATCAATTCTTCGGCCAATATTTCATTTTCACACAAATTACTGTCTATCAGCAAATACTTGTTCAAAAAGCCATGTTCTGACTATCGCATGCAAACTCAAGACATCTAGGGGCATAAAAAGCATTTCTCATTTTATGAACAAAAGCTTGCCTACAAAATCATTACTGCGGTTACTTTCACTACACAAATACAGTTTCTACTTCTCTCTTTGCTAACCAAGAACAGGAAGGAAAAAGAAAATCCTAAAGCTGGTCATGACAGCGTCTTCAAGTCGATCTCTGAGATGAAGAAGGGGATTGCTAGCTATCCTCCCCACTGACAGCTAGTGCTCACTCAGCCTCAAGCTACAAGGAAAAGAATACAAAATAAGGGGCAAGCACCAAGCGCTCCTCTTCTCCGTCATCAGAGTGGAAAGAGACAAAGGAAAGGGCCCATGGCCAAATAGGAGCAACTGAAGGAACAACAGACATCGAAGAAGTGGATCTCATCAACACCGGAGGAGGAGGAGGAACAAACTGAAGATCCTCAGCACGCGGGCGCCACTAGCTGGCCACCCGATCACATAAGTACCAGGCTTAACAAAAGGGACCCTCGAACAGGCTACGAGTACAATCTGGAACCCTGGAACGTGCAAGAGGGGTGTCCTCTGATACACCACTCCGAGGGTCGAACCTCGCCTATAAACAAAGTCTAAATCAGCCACAGCACAGAGGAATGGAGATCTAAAGACAAGGAATGCAAGGGGTACCTGGTCAACCGTCGATCGGTCCAAAACTCGTCGCCAAGGCTCAAAATTGGCGATCGTGGCTTCCGTTGCCTCCCCAGCCATCGCTCGTAGCAAGGGAAAAATCACAACGAGAAAAGAAGAAGGATATACCTCAAGTACCCGGTAGTGGCCGCCAGTCCTGTCCCGTGAACAAGCCCTAAGGAGGCCATACAAGGTGGCCAAGGCAGATGCTCCCCAATCAAGCTCCCAAACAGCCTCCAAATACTGCAAAGGGGCTAGAGACTGCCTATGCACTGAATTATCCTTGTTGACAAACAACGAGGTAGAGAAGAAAGGCCCGTGTCAACTAGTCAACACTCACCTGAGTCAAGATATCAACCTTCCTAAAAATCTTGATCAGCCAAGAGACGTCAACATGACCACGCGAGTGAAGAGGGGGCACCTTGCCCAAAAACCACTCCAAACCCCCTACTTGCTCCCAAAGCCTAGGGTTAACCCAAAGAGGAGCTCCACCTACTCATAGGCCAGTAAGCAAAGAAAAATCACCTGGCGTGATCGTCATCTCGCCAACAGAAGGAAAGTGGAACGTGTTGGGAGTATCCCCCCACCTTTCAACCAGCAAGGTCATCAACGACCAATCCATCTTTGGAAGATTAAGGCCCAAAACAAACGGCTCAAGACCAGCAGCGCGTACTAACTCCCGAGCCTGCTCCGACAACGCCACAAACCACTTGTGCACCTCTTTGCCTCCACCGCAAGCCTGCAGTCTCCTATTTCTCTGCCAAGGACAAAAAGGGAGTTAATCTCACGATTGCATAAACAAATAAAAAGCTAGGGGCATCAAATCGACGTTTAAAAAGCATGCATTGCCTAAACAGGGGGCACAGTTATCTTAGTTTCTTTGAACAAAACAACTTCGACCCAACCACGGGTCCTTCTCATTCACGCCCCTGGCTAAGAGGGATCTCATCCCGCAAATCAAAACAAAAAAAAAACTCACTCTTAAATCATACAAATTAAAACTCCGAACTAAAGTAAACCTTTTACTTTTCAGGAAGCTTATCGAAACATTGAGGACGCTCAAGTGCTGCTCACCGGCTCTACAGCCCTATGCCACGCTATTTGCACAACCTCGCGCTCAGCAGGCCAGTAAAACAATCCTGTGGCTTCCACTCAATGCACCCTCCAGAAGGCGTTTATATTGCTAGCTTCCAGAAAGCGTTTATGTTGCCAGCTTGCAGAAAGCATTTAGCCACCAGAAGACATTTGAGTCGCTAGAAGGCGTTTGGCCTCCGGAAGGCACTCCCGGTAGTGGAGGTAATGGAAATCTCCCTAACAAACTGGAATATGGTCAAGAACTAGCCTTGGGGGCAATCCCGAGCATACTCAGAACTAGCCTTGGGGACAATCCCGAGCATGTGGAATCTAGCATTGGGGACAGTCCCGAGCATGTGAAATCTAGCCTTGGGGGCAATCTCGAGCATACACAAAACTAGCCTTGGAAACATCCCAAGCATAAGGAACCAATCAAACCCCGTGGAAGATGGAAGATGGAATACTCAACAGCTCAGCAGTTCTACAAGCCCATCACCTCAACAGGCTCGAAGCCTGTATCTACTATCTCAAATGGCTCCAAGCCGTAACCATCACCTCAACACGCTCGAAGCCTGTATCTACTATCTCAACTGGCTCGAAGCCGTAACAACCAACTCAGCGGCTCTAAGCCCATTGTCTCAACTGGCTCGAAGCCGTACACAATCAAGTTCTTAACAGGCTCGAAGCCTGTGTTCATCATCTCAACTGGCTCGAAGCCGTAACAAACAATCTCAGCAGCTCCAAGCCCATTATCTCAACTGGCTCGAAGCCATAAACAAGCAACAGGCTCTAAGCCACCCCAACAATCAAGACATCTATTCTCAGGCTCTACGCCTGGATGCTAAAAAATCTAACATTTTTGAATGCTCAAGCTCTACGCTTGGATGCCCAACCACTGTGTACTGGATGCTCAAGTTATACACTTGAATGCTCAAGCTCTACGCTTGGATGCCCAACCACTGCGTACTGGATGCTCAAAGCCTGTACTTTGAATGCTCGGATTCTGCCGTCCGAATGCTCGAGCTCTACGCTCTGAATGCTCAAGTCCGGAACTTGATAGAAGCTCTAAGCTTAAATCAACACACATGCACGGGCCCGTGCACATTTGCATCAATTGCATCATTATCACATCGAATCTGCATCATCATATCTGTTCACATCTAACAACCATCATCACACATATACACTATGCATATCTCTCATGAAACAGGTCAACCCTGCAATCAACCGGCACTATGCCTCGGTTTTATTGATCGGTTCAGCGCCTCGATCCTTTGGCTCCACGCCAACACTTATGATGAGAAAGCTCCGTGCACAGACCATCAGAATACAACCAGCTCCGCGCTTCGGTTCATTACGTCAAGCTCAAAGCTCTGACACGACAGGCTCTCGCCTTATGATCAACACCAACTCCGCGCTTCGATCCTATCAAACCAAATCTCCCCAGGCCTTCGCCCCATGACTACAACCGGCTCCGTGCCTCGGTCCCCTCATCGCCAAAGCTCCGTGCTCCAGCTACTGGCCCTGCGCCTCCCCTACATCTCAAAAACAAACCGGCGTCCAACTCATCCCAGCAGATGGTTTGGATTCCACCCCATTACATCAATCCCATCCAGCTCATTCGCAAGGATAGGCTACTCTACCGAGCTCCTTTCAGTCAAAGTAAGGACGATCAAGAAAAGCAAACGCACCTGCAGTGTACTGATCTACCCCAAAATACTAAGGAAGCTCTCCGCAAAGAAACTCCCCAGGTAGCCCCGCGCTCCTTCAACTACTCTTCGCCAAAACCCTGGCTCAGTCTAGGTACGTCACACTACGGCTTTTTAAGCCCTAAGGTACGTCTTCTGTCTCTAACCCTCCAAACTTTTACTTTTCTTTATTGCCCGAACTACGATTAGTCTGAATTTCCCTTGTGGAATACGTAGGCAGCCTCTCGGCCCGACCATAACAAAACCTTTTTCGAAAACTCCTTGGAATAGTGGTTGGACCGAATTGAGTTGCTTTTTACAGCTTTGACTCTTACTCAAACATGTCTCGCGATCCGTCTGAGTTCAGTCAAAGAGGGGCATCTGTAGACACCCCAATTTGGCCTAACGATTATTTCAAGTCCCAACTTGGGACAATCCCGATGATGAAATGGATACAATGATTGCTGATTGCTTCTTTGAGGACCTTAGGACTTTCGGTGAGAACTTTGACCACTTAGAGGACCCAATTCAAAGCCATACAGCCTTTCAGACAGAAATACAGAAGCCTAGGAGAATCCATCTGACGGCCGTGACATCGATCTAACGGCCACAACATCAATCCCTCACCCGAGCAACCTGTTGCCAGCAAAATCTCCCTGAGAGATCAATCCCTCGGCCGCGAGATCTATCCTTCGGCCGAGACATCCATTCCACGGCCGTGACATCCTTTGCTCGGCCGCCAGATCGACCTTTTTCCAGACTCTGGAACGTTCTGTCAGACGTTTGGTTTGATCCAACTACACTACCTTTCCGATGCGTTCGGGCTACGTTCGGAGATCGTAGAGTTAGAGATGCATTGCAATTGCAATTGCCATCTCGTGATTTGATTGGCCGGAGTGAGTCATCCCTATGCCTATATAAAGGGGCCTTTGGGCTCCGAATTTAACACACAGAAATTGAGATACCTACACACTCAATCAAACCTCGAAACTCTGCACAAATACTCCCTCAATCCCATACTCCAAAAGCCCTAACTTTCCGAAGGCAGCCGTCAATCCGGCGATCAAACCCCGAAGTTCAAACCCTAACCCTAGGGTTCTTAATCAAGCAATCAGTCAATCACAAGCAATCCGAAGCAATCAAGCAACTGAGGGATCAAGGTGGTGAGGCCCAACGGCCTCTAGTTTGTTTTATTTCCTGTCAATAATCATGATTTTAGCGTTTTGATTATTTACTAACGTTTCTGTCTGGTGTGAGGAAGAACATCGACAGGGGCTTCGATCCCTCGGCCGATATATCAAACCAGGAGGATCCCTCGGCCGTGACATCCATTCACCGGCCGCGGGATCCATTACCCTGGGACAGCTTTGTTTGTTTCCTGCTTTCTGATGCATGCTTCAATTACAGTCCTGGCTCACTTTACTTACTGTTTAAAGGACTAATTAAACAAACTATGTGTTAGAATTAAATAACGCATCTATACGTCCTATGTTGAACGATTATGGGCCAGTCTCACGACTGGGCAAAGAGGGGTGCCTAACACCTTCCCCTTATTGTACTTTTGGCTCCCGTGTCCAGAATCTCTATTTGTTTTCCCAGTTTTAATAAACTGGGTGGCGACTCTATTTGATGATAATCGTTATCATGTGGCGATGTTCCTAGCCATGGGAATGTCCATGATTTTGGTTTATGAAGCGAGCAACCAATCGAGCAAACAAACATGATCAATCTGTATGGCGATGCCCCGTTTGGGAGGTGTCTACAGGGTCGAGGCAGCCTCGTATAAGACATTGACGGCCGTTCAAGTGGCTCATTTTATCAGGCAAAACATCATTTATCGGTATGGAGTCCCTCAAGCTTTCGTGTCTGATAATGGAGTTCACTTCAAGGGAAAGGTTTTGGAACTCTTCGACGAGTTCAAGATTCAAGTGCATCATTCGACCACCTATCGGCCACAAACAAATGGGGCAGTTGAGGCAGCCAACAAGACGATCAAGACGATCCTTGAAAGGACCACTCAGTCAGCTAGGAATTGGCACGAACAACTACCACTAGCTCTGTGGGGATATCGGACGTCTATTCGTACACTGACGGGGGCAACACCCTATTCTTTGGTGTACGGTATGGAAGCCGTTCTCCCTATCGAGCTAGAAGTTACATCGCTAAGAGTCATGGCTGAGAGCGGAGTCAACGAGGCTGAATGGATCAGTGGGAGATTTGAAGAACTCATGTTATTCGACGAAAGAAGGCTACGGGCGTTGTACCACATTCAGGGTTACCAGCGAAGGATCGCCCGGGCGTTCAACAAGAAAGTGAAGTTGAGAGACCTGCAAGAGGGGGACATGGTAGTTAAGGAAATTCGTGCGCCGGTGTTTGATCTGCGAGGAAAGTTTCGACCTAAATGGGCAGGGCCGTACATCATCAAGACCATTCTCTCTGGGGGAGCGGCATCAATCATCGACCTCGACGGCAACGAGTTCTCTAACCTCGTCAATTTGGATCAGCTTAAACGATATTACCCCTGAGAGAGCTCGCTGGGCCGAAAACCGCAAGGGCGGGCGGTCCCAGGCAAAATTTAGAGCAAGCCTGCTAAGTCGAAAACCCGAAAGGGCGGCTTAGGCAAAAGTTAAGGCAAAAGTCGAAAGAGAGCTCGCTAGGCCGAAAACCCGAAAGGGCGGCTCTAGGCAAAATTTAGAGCACAAAAAGGAGAGCGTTAATACCCGAGCGATCCCTAGCCCGAACTACGTATGGGCCTGATTCCCTTTTCGCAAGGGATACGTAGGCAATCTCACGCTGAGGTTCGGTCCTAAATATCTCTAAAATCAAAATCCAAATTGACGAATCAGAACGTTTTCTCAGAGGCGCATAACCAACCAAAAGGGGGAAACCCTTAATCAGCCAATTTTATTCGAATTATCTCTTTATTACAAGCTGAGCATGAAAACGAAAAACGCACATTTTTAACACACTCCTTTTATTTCAAAAGCGGCGAAGTAAACGGTCAACCCATCCTTGCTTCCACATCTCTCCTCAACCATTTGCGATACCTTCCGGTCGTAGCAATAGAGAAAAGTGGATCACTTGGCTCAGTCCTGCGAGCCTCCCATGATCGAACATAACTCCGAAGGCCCGGAATGGTGAAGGGAGGGAGACGAAGCACTTCAGAACCCGACGGCGACACTTCTTGATTGAGTCCAAATTGACGGAGGATACGGAACGGTGAATAGAAAGAGAAGCCGGTCAAGCCAGCCACAAGGACATGCGTCGAACCCATGTTACCAGCAGTCATGGCAGGGAGCCTCAGCCAATGGCACCGCCAAACGACGTCATCTTCCTCGGCAGAAGCAAAGAAATCAGCCCAGTCATCCTCGTTGCTGTACGTCGCTAGGAAAGCACGGTTCCATCCACTTGCACGATACCACCAGTCATTCGCCGGAGGTGTCAGCAGACTCAACTTGTCACAAAGCCACATCTACCCAAAAAGAGAGAAAACAAGTAAGCAGCCAGATAAGGCCTGAGCCGAGTGATGAGGTAAAATGAACAAGAGAAATAGAAAAAGGAGAGCTGAGTGAGGTCCCTAACCTGCAGCAACAGCGGGCTACCACCGAAAACCCTTGTCCGACCAGCATTGACTGCATCTAACCCCATCAAGGTCTCGGCAAGAACCAAGGGTGCGACGTCCTTGCGAGCCTCGATCTGAAAAGCGACGCCCACCAATAGAGAACTGGGCTGACCAACTGAAGGTACCAACAGAAAGGCCGCCAAAAGACAAATGCAACAGGCCGCCATTCGTCGGCCTTGGTATTCGAAGTATGTCAGGTCCCCGGGGGGACTGAATCTCTCGTACAGTTGCACGATGTTGATGGCATTGCCCCGAGTAAGAAACTCAGCGACATTTCCAGTAACACCTAGCTTAGCTTTCAGAATATTCTTCATACTCTCTCTAAGCATTGGGACAATGGGCTCCGTGGAGTCGTGACTTCCAAGGTAAGCATGGAATTTCTCGACGGTGGGGCATAGCTCTTGAGAACCAAAGCGAAAGACGTGCACTTCGGAATCCCAAAAGCGCACCGCCGCGTGTAACAAGACAGGACGGATGGCGATCTCTCGAAGATGCCTAAGAGCGTAAAGCCGGTGACCGTGGAAGTTCAGCCAATCGATGCCTTCGAGGCTGTCCAACCAGGGACGAAGCAAGGCTTGGTTTAGCAAAGCCATGAGAGGAATGGGTTTTTGGAAGGAAAAAGGATTTTTGGGAGGAGAAGAATGGAATGAAGTGTGAATGAATGGCCAAGACAGGAAGCTCTTTATTTATAGAGGTCTGGAGAATGCAATGCCAGCCCTCACTAGCCTTGGAACTCTTAAAGCTCAACATTTTCAAGACAATTTCAAAATTTCAAACTTTGGAAATTTAAAAAAAAATATTGTGGGAAAAGCCCAAGTCTTGCTTTGGGAAGTTGTTTCTGGTGGGAAACAGATGGTGCAAGGTTACGAGACGTCTTGGAAGTGTGTATGCAGAAGAAGACGACATGGGAATAGCTAGTGAGTGGCATTGGGAAACAACTCTGAACTGCCAGTAACAGAAGTCCCGAGCGCTCGGGAGTGAAGATCCAAGCTCTCGAGACCACTCCCAAGCGCTCGAGAGTTCTACCATTTTACAGAGGGTTCTCATCCCAGCGTTTCAGCCCCGGCTCAGTGCCACGAATACGTCCAACTCCAATCAGAAGATTTCCAACATATTCTCAGGGGGATATAGCGGTTTCCATTACATGTTTTCTTGCGTATTTGTTCTCGTTCTTTGAAAAATGTTAAACTTCCCAAGATTTTCGTCCCTCGAAAGCGTCAAATACCATGTTAAGCGTGTTTTATTGAACCCAACGATTCGTATAAGGCACAATGTGTATTACTGACTGTATGTCGATGTAGATTTTTGTTCCCGCTTTGAGAGTATCGGTTGAAATTCGCGTGCTCTTTACTTTTCTTTCGAGCTAGACGAGCATATTTCATAAAATACAATTCTTAAAGGAAGTGAGAATGAATGCGAAAGAACGAAGTGCAAGCTTTCATAAACAAGTACGGTATTTACGATGAGTAAGAAAGGAAGTACAAAAGTTGGGGCAAGCACCGCCCAATCCTAAATACCGGGGCACGCAGACCCAAACAAAATCAAGGCACGCAAGCCTAGAAGTTACAACTACCTCGGCGCTCGGGTCCATGTATGAGTAAGCTAGCAAAGCAAAAACCTAAGGCTCAGACACGGTGAGTTCCCCCCTCCGCTGGCGGCCCTCAGGCTCTCTGCTGTCTTCATTGTCGTCACCATCATCGTCTCTTCGAGAACCAGGAGCAGTCTCTGAGTTCGTCGACCCTAACACGCGCGACTCAGAAGACTCCTGTGGGCAGCATGCCCTGGAAATTCCGGTTTCCAAAATGCAAGGGCCCGGATCGAGGGAGCGCGAGCGCAGGTGGCAAGCGCTCAAAAATACAGAGTCGCCACTTGAGTTTTGAAGGTCCGACACTCAAGGAACCGTATTTCCAAGCACCTGCCGCGCTATTTGATTTGAAAAAGTGAAGGAAACCAGTCCGTCATAACCATATCTGGGTTCGGGAGCCAGGTTACGAGAGGGGAAGGGTTTTATGGCACCCCTCTCGCCCAATCCGGAGATCGGTCTCTACTTAGGCATTTTTATGAAAACCTTTGTGATTCTTCCTCTTTTAATTAATTTTAGCCAATTAGGGCGGGGGAACAGTTAATCGGGGATTTAAAAAACTGTAACAGTTTTCAGGATGTGATCAAATGATAGCATGGATGGATAGCATGATGAATAATAAATGGAATGAACTTGAAACAGCGAACAGATGCCAAAACCATGCTCGGGGCAGATTTGCCCTGCACGATGACCGACTTGCATGCATGAAAAGATCTGTATGCAAGTCAACCATCGCGCGAGACACACTGACTCTCGCGCGAGTGTTGTCACCTCACCACAGTCCCAAAATCATCCCCTTCTGGGCTCTGGAAGGACCAGTGCACACCCAGGAAGCAAACCAAGCAGTTTATTGAAAGACTGTAAAATACTAATTATTACACAATACTCCAAGCAGGAGCCAAATGAATTGAAACACAACCCCTAAACAGTGGGGGTATCAAAACAGAGACCAAGGGGCTAGTTACCCATGCAAGGGCTATTCATGGAAATCACAGGACTATCGCGCGACAGAGACTGAGTCTCGCGCGACATTCCTGACTGGACTTCCAGGAATTGCTTTGCATGCTTGGGGTCCTGAGACAGATTCAGGGGATCCCAAGGGGATTCCAAACTATTTAGAGCAAATAAACTAGCTACTATATTTTGTTTTTGCATGCATAACAGTGATCTAAAAATCAAAATGAAATACAACAGGCATGAACATATTGCAAAACAGAAAAGGGCTAGCCTCCCTTCCCCACGAGGTCCATTCTCTTGCTGACACGAGTGTCGCGCGAGCATAGGGGACCGTCGCGCGAGGGTTTAACTGCCATGAATTCTTGTAACTTTGCTGGCTTTAGGACTAGGGCATGGTATTGATTACCAGCTTTGGTCCTGTCAGCCCCCCTCAGGGATCAAAACAGAAACAGGTTAAACATTATACCTTTGCTTGGAAAGGGTTTGGGAATGGATTGATTTGATTGGAATGGCCTTGCTACCAAGTGTGCAAGAACACACTAAGTTCAAAAGATTAGGAAGTGGTTTGGGGGTTAATGACTTTGTGCTAGCTAGAGTTTGCCTTGCAAAATGACTTAGTGAATTTCTTAGTCAATTTTTTGGAACCCTTAACATGAAAGATGAAGGGGGGTATTTATAGGAGGAGTGTAAGGGCTAGTTAGGGGCCAAACAAGGCCTTGGGACCAGTCAACAAGGCTGGTCACAACTTGGTTGTGAGGCTAGCCAACAAGGTGGGTGGTTGGTTTGGAGGATTGTATGGGCTACAAACTGCCAGAACCCTGTTCAGCTGAGGAAAACGGGGTTCCAGCCCATGGGGACCCATGTGCCAAGCAATCATCACAAGTCCAGCTGGATTCTGTGATAGGGACAAAAGGGAACCATCGCGCGAGGGTTCGAAAGTATCGCGCGAGGGTCAACAGTCAACAGTTTGACTTTGACTACACCTAGCAAGCTAAGTGTCGTACGAGGGACACAAAGGCTCGCGCGAGGGTCAACTCTGGCTTTAGGGTTTGACTGAAGGTTCAGAAAGGTTCAAAAGGTTTCAATCAGGGTTCTAAGCGTTCCAAGCCTAATCCATTCCCAATCCAAGATCTGTTCGATCCGATTTCATCATCGGGGAAACAAGAAAATCGTAAAATAAAGTAAAACGATTGGGAGACCCAGATTGGGGTGTCTACAACTCCTCTGATCTCCCCTCTTCCTCCAACTCCTCCACACGAGCGAGTCTCCGCTGGAACACCGCCCTGGAGACTACCTCGAACTGTCCAGCCTCTGCAGCGAGCCGCGACGCTCTCTGTGTCCCTCGTCCCCGTGTGTTACCAGAAGCTGGAGAGCTCGCGATAGCCTGAGGTCGTACCCTGACTGAACATCGTGGCTGCACCTGCATATCACTAGCATGCAATCATCTTTATTTACATGTTTAAAATTCGCTTCATTCATTGAGGTACCATATGTGCGAGCACTCTCCATCCCTTCTTGTCTGCCTTAGATTTGGCACCCTCCATCCGCCGCCATAGATTTGGCACCCTTCATCCCCGGTTTTCTCCTTCATCCGCCGCCATAGATTTGGCACCCTTCTTGTCTGCCATAGATTTGGCACCCTCCTTCTGCCGCCATAGATTTGGCACCCATCTTGTCTGCCATAGATTTGTCACCCTCCTTCTGCCGCCATAGATTTGGCACCCATCTTGTCTGCCATAGATTTGTCACCCTCCTTCCGCCGCCATAGATTTGGCACCCATCTTGTCTGCCATAGATTTGGCACCCTCCTTTCGCCGCCATAGATTTGGCACCCTTCTTGTCTGCCATAGATTTGGCACCCTCCTTCTGCCGCCATAGATTTGGCACCCATCTTGTCTGCCATAGATTTGGCACCCTCCTTCCGCCGCCATAGATTTGGCACCCATCTTGTCTGCCATAGATTTGGCACCCTCCTTCCGCCGCCATAGATTTGGCACCCATCTTGTCTGCCATAGATTTGGCACCCTCCTTCCGCCGCCATAGATTTGGCACCCTTCTTGTCTGCCATAGATTTGGCACCCTCCTTCCGCCGCCATAGATTTGGCACCCATCTTGTCTGCAATAGATTTGGCACCCTCCTTCCGCCGCCATAGATTTGGCACCCATCTTGTCTGCCATAGATTTGGCACCCTCCTTCCGCCGCCATAGATTTGGCACCCATCTTGTCTGCCATAGATTTGGCACCCTCCTTCCGCCGCAATAGATTTGGCGCCGTCCTGAGGGACACCTTTCTATCATTTGCTTGCATGTCTGCATGTTTGCATTTGCCCCGAAGAACTACGCTGGTCTGATCCCTGCAGAAAAGGGTACGTAGGCAGTCTGAAAAGACTCGACCACATGGATCAAATGTTTGTGTTTTTACTTGCATTTGATTTTGAGTTGAGGATTTGATTTGGCTCGAATTGGGCTGTCTCAATCTTTGGACGGCACTCGTATCCAGACGTGATGCTGAGTGACGCCCAAAGAGGGGCAACTGTAGACACCCCAATTTGGACTTTTCAAAATTCCTTGACTTGTGGCCCGGAGGCTCCCCGATGATGACTTTGGATTGAAACAAGCCTGGTACCAATTGGAACTTTGCTCCTTGAAAGATTTGAAGAGGGATTAAAAATGGTAAAAAGCATTTTCAAGCGCTTGGGAGCAATCCCGAGCGCTCAAAACTGTTTTACAAAAACCTCTGGCCTGGCTCACTCTCGAGCGCTCGAGAGTGTGGTCCCAAGCGCTCGAGATTGATCCCAAGCGCTCGAGACTGATCTGTTGCCCAATGGATGGCAGTATCACCCACTACCCTTGCAACTCATCATTATCACCACCTTGAGCCCGCCGATAGCTCGGTCCACACTCAACCTCTGGTGGCAGAGATTCAGGCCAAAGATTTTCCTATTAAAAAAATGTTTTATTTAAACCCATTTGATTTTCAAAACCATAGGTTATTTTGCCCTATAAATACAACTGGTTTTCAGCAGAGAAAAAGACCACGAAATTTTCTCTCTCTAAGAACTCCATTCTCTGCTCTCTTTCTCTCTTGCTAGAAACTAAAAACTTCCAAAACTCACCTTCCAAACTTCAAAGGTTTTAGAAATCACCAAGGAAAAGGGCAAGAAATCCAGAATACTCTTCTGATCTCTTGCACTCTTCTCTCTGCTTCCACATTTCAAGGCTTTTACAAGGAGCAAAGTTCAAGCAAAAGGTAGAAACTTTTACCTTTGACCCCAACTAAAAGGGCTGTTCTTCCCTTCTGAGGGGGGGTCTCTCAGCCTGACCCAGTCTTCAATACTGGGTGCATGGTTGGGAGACCCTAGTGTAAAAACAAGAGCAATGGGGTACAAAAAAAATGTTTTCATAAAACCCTTACTGGAAACACTCCCAAGCGCTCGAGAGTACTCCAGAGCGCTCGGGACTGTTCCCAGTTTCATGCATGGTCCTTTGTGACACAGTAGGCTGGGGGGTGGAGTGCACTCTCAAATAAAATGGTGTCACCCTAGCATGCATGCACAGAAAATGAGTTATCCTGAGACAGAAATACCTCTTACAAGTTTTTCGTATAAAATCCAAGATTTCCGAGCTGGAAAGACTATTTTCTCTTCTGAAAGATCAAAATAGAGGTTTTTGCATGCTAAGTCAGTACCATTTCCTGTTTGAGAGCAAGCTGGCATGCAGTTCACTCCCAAGCGCTCTGAACCATTCTAGAGCGCTCGGGAGTGCGTGCATGCCATTGCTTCCCATTCTCCCAGTCTGCTGTGTTGTCTGGTTTCTGCATGCATAAGTGTAGCCTGTTGCTCTTTTAAACTTGTAGATTTAGTCTTGTTAAGGCAGGGATGCAAGATCTGAAAGATTGAGGGTTCATTCTAGTCTTTCAAGTCCTCTGCTGAGCCAGTAGTGTATATGTTAGCTTTTCAGTTCCTATTCTAGCATTATATTCTGTCTGTTCTAACAAGTTTTGCAGGTTGGGTATCAGAACTCCCAAGTGCTCGGGACCACTCCCGAGCGCTCGAGAGTGAAGTCAGTGACAGATCCTCAGTTTCTGCGACCATGCATTCTATGCACAACCATTTCACCCTCTACTGTATAGTTGCACATGCATGCACTTCTTACCTGTTATAACTGTGGATACTTGCTAAATGCTCTAATGAAACAAAATCCCTTTTAAAAAATCCCACAAATGTTTAGTAGAGACCGATCTCGAATCGGGCGAGGGGGGTGCCGTAAAACCCTTCCCCCCTCGTAATATGGCTTCCGGACCCTTGAAACTGATCTCTGGTTTTCAAATTCAAATCAATCATTTTCGGAACAAAAACGGTTTCTCGGGTGATATACCACAAATCTGGGTGGCGACTCTTCAAACCACATTTTTCTTCAAAACGCGGGAAAATACATGTGTTATTTTTCGGGCAGGTAGCCCACACTACCCCAGCAGCTCAACGCCCATCTTTACCATCAACAGCTTTACGCTCGCTATCAACAGCTCTAAGCTCACCCGACAGCTCTAAAGTCATCCTAGCAGCTCCATACTCACTAAGCTCACTCAGCAGCTCTATGCTCGCTACTCATCAGCTTCACATACTCAGCAGCTCTAAACTCGTTCAAGCAGCTCCGAGCTCATCACTATCAAACTATTCAGCGGCTCTACGCCTGTATTCACCTTCTCAACAGCTCTATGCCCATACCAAGTCATTCAGCAGCTCCAAGCTCACTATATCAGCAGCTCTACGCTCGCTACCTCAGCGGCTCAAAGCCCATCTCTACCATTTCAGCAACTCTACGCCCGTATTCACCATCTCAGCGGCTCTACGCCCATCAATTCAGCAGCTCTACGCCCATTATCTCAACTGGCTCTATGCCGTAACCAAACAATTCTCAGCAGGCTCTACGCCACCCTAATCAACAATATATCATCTATTCTCAAGCTCTACGCTTGAATGCTCAAAATCCAACATTTTGAATGCTCGAAGCTCTTCGAATGCCCAACCACCGTGTACTGGATGCTCAAGTTCTACACTTGAATGCTCAAGCTCTACGCTTGAATGCCCAACCACTGCGTACTGGATGCTCAAAGCCTGTACTTCGAATGCTCGGATTCTGCCCTCTGAATGCTCGAGCTCTACGCTCTAAATGCTCAAGTCCAGAACTTGAAAGAAGCTCTATGCTTAAATCAAACACACACGCACGGGCTCGTGCACATTGCATCATTGAGTCTACATCAATTACATCACCATTATTATATCTGCTCACATCTAACAATCATCATCGTCATCATATACACACTTTGCATATCTATCTCATGAAACAGGTCAATCCTGCAATCAACCGGCTCTATGCCTCGGTTTTATTGATCGGTCCAGCGCCTCGATCCTTTGGCTCTACGCCAAAACTTGTAATGAGAAAGCTCCGTGAACAGACCATCAGAATGCAACCGGCTCTACGCCTCAGTTCAAATCACATCAGGCTCTAAGCTCCAACACCTCAGGCTCTCGCCTTATGAATACAACTGGCTCTACGCCTCAAATCTGTCAAACTCCTCAGGCTCTCGCCTTGTGACCACAACCGGCTCTATGCCTTGGTTCCATCACATCAAAATTCTAAACTCTCCAGGCTCTTGCCTCATGACTACAACCGGCTCTGCACCTCGGTTCCCTCATCTCAATGCTCCGTGCTCTAGTTACTGGCCTTGCGCCACCCATATCTCAAAAATGGCATCCAACACATCTCCAGAAGATGGCTTGGGTTCCACCCCATATCTCAAAACCGGCGTCCGATTCATCCTCAGCAGATGGCTCGGATTCCACCCCATTACATCAATTCCTTCCAGCTCATTCGCAAGGATAAGTTATTCTACCGAGCTCCCCTCAGTCAAAGTAAGGATGATCAAGAAAAGCAAACAACTCACCTGCTGTGTATTGGTCTACCCCAAAATTCTGAAGATGCTCACCGCAAAAATTTCCCCGGCAGCCCCGCGCTCCTTCAACTATCCTCCGCCAAAATCCTTGCTCAGCCTAGGTACGTCACACTACGACTTTTTAAGCTTGAAGGTATGTCTTCTGTTTCTAACCCTCCAAAACTATTTATTTTTCTTTATTGCCCTTCCAAACTGCGGTTGGTCTGAATTTCCCCAGTGGAATACGTAGGCAACCTCCCGGCCCGACCATAACCTTTTTCAAAAACCCCTTGGAATAGTGGTTGGATCAAATTGAGTTGCTTTTACAGCTTTGACTCTTACTTAAACATGTCTCGCGATCCGTCTAGGTTCAGTCAAAGAGGGGCATCTATAAACACCCCAATTTGGCCTAACAATTATTTCAAGTCCCACCTTGGGGACCATCCTGATGATGAAATGGATACAGTGATTGCTGATTGACTTCCTGTGAACCTTAAGACTTTCGGTAAGAACTTTTAGCCACTTAGAGGACCCAATCCAGAGCTAAATAGCCTTTCAGACAGAAGTACAGCATCCCAGGAGAATCCATCTGTCGGCCGTGACATTGATCACACGGCCCCATTTCAATTCTTCACCCATGAAGCCTATTGCTAGAAAAACTCCCTGAGAGATCGATTAACCGGCCGCCAGATCTATCCTTCAGCTGGAATATCATTCCTTCGGCCGTCACATCCTTTGATCAGCCGCCAGATAGTCTATTTTCCAGATTCTGGAACGTTTTGTCAATCGTTTGATCCGTTCACAAAACCCTAGCAGCCTTTTTCCGATGCGTTCGGGCCACGTTCAGGGATCACTATGAAGAGTTTGTATCACTCCCCAACTCCAATTCCCACCGTGCGTTTTGATTGGACGAGTTATGTCATCCCTAGTGCCTATATAAATAGGGCTTCGGCTCCGAAATTGATATACCAACACACCCCCATCAGCCATGAAACTCTGTAGAAATACACTCTCATATTCCCTCTACAAAAGCCCTAACCCCCGAAGGCAGAGCCACTAATCCGACGATCAAACCCCGAAGTTCAAACCCTAACCCTAGGGTTTCAAGAACCAATTAGTCAATCACCCTCAATCCGAAGCAATCAAGCTATTGAGGGATCAAGGTGGTGAGGCCCAGGGGCCTCTGGTTCAATTTATTTTCTGTTTTATGCTTAATCGTAGCTTTTTGATTGTCTGCTAATCGTCCGGTCTGGTGTGAGGAAGAACATCGGCTGGGGAATCAATCCCTCGGCCGATACATAAAACCAGGAGGATCCCTCGGCTGTGACATCCATTCACCGGCCGCGGGATCCATCTCCCTGGGACAGTTTGTTTTATTCTGCTTATTCCGATGCATGTTTCAATTACAGTCTTGGCTCACTATTAACTGTTTGAAGGCTAATTAATCAGTTTACGTGTAAGAATTACATAAAGCATGCGTTAATCTTATGTCGAGCAATTATAGGCCAGTCTCACGGCTGGGCAGAGAGGGGTGCCTAACACCTTCCCCTCATTGTACCTTTGGCTCCCGTGCCTAGAATCTCTATCAGTTTTTCCTAGTTTTCTTAAACTAGGTGGCGACTCTGTTTCGATGATAACCGCTATCATGTGGCGATATTCCTAGCCATGGGAATATCCATGATCTTGGTTTATGTGGCAAGCGGAATCAAACAGCAACGATCAATCTGTATGGCGATGCCCCGTTCCAGGGAGGTGTCTACACCCTCACCCTCCTATATATACCCACATATCCACAAATCACACTTGCACCCTTCCACAATCAATTCTATCACTTTAGCCCCAAATCACATAAACACTGTTCTTTCTCAATAATCATGCATTTATGAAATATTAGCATTGATAAAATAAATAATGGGTCTCTACATTCTACCCTCTTTAAAGAAATTTCGTCCTCAAAATTTTCCATGCCAAGACTAGTTACACATATATGCAACACTTACAGTCATCCATATCATGCAACAAGTCATATAACATGATACATAAATATTAAATACTCACATTGGTTCATTCTGGAAATAAATGCGGATACTTCTCTCTAACTTCGTCCTCCCTTTCCCATGTCGATTCTTCGCTACCCTGACTTCTCCACAAGACTCGCACTAACGGTATTGTCTTACCCCTTAGCACTTGATCGCACGAATCTAGGATACGTATCGGTTCTTCCCCATAAGACGCAACAGCCTCTAACTCAAGTTCGGACCACTCTAGCACGTGAGATGGATCCGGCTTGTATTTCCCCATCATAGACACGTGGAACACGTCATGTACGCCCGATAGCTTCGGTGGCAAAGCCAAACGATACGCAACCTCTCCAATCTTCCCAATGATGTCGAACGGTCTGATATAACGCGGTGAAAGCTTTCCTTTTTTCCTGAAATGAGACAAACCTCTACGCGGCGATACCCTAAGGAATACATGATCCCCTTCTTCGAACGACAACGAGCGACGACGACGATCAGCATAGTTCTTTTGACTACTTTGCGCGGTCAACAGTCTTTGGCGAATCACCTTAACTTGTTCGGTTGTCCTCTCTTGAGCTTCCTTAAGGCGTTGGCGAATTGTTTTCATGCTCTCGGAGGTCTCCTTCATCATATTCGGCCCCACTAACGTAGCCTCTCCCAATTCGGTCCAACTCACTGGCGATCGACATGGTCTCCCATACAAAGCCTCATACGGTGCCATTTTGATACTAGATTGATAGCTATTGTTGTACGTGAATTCTACCAAAGGCAAATGGTACTCCCAACTACCCCGGAAATCCATCACACAAGCCAAAAGCATATCTTCTAAAATCTGAATCGTTCTCTCTGATTGCCCATCAGTTTGAGGATGATACGCGGTACTAAACAAAAGATTCGTGCCCAAAGCGGCTTGCAAACTCTGCCAAAAACATGCAGTAAACCTCGGATCTCGATCGGACATGATGGATACGCGAATCCCATGAAGGCAAATAATCTCCCGAATATACAAACAACTAAGTGTATCCACGGAATCGGTAACCTGAATAGGCAAGAAATGAGCAGTTTTGGTCAAATGATCCACGATTACCCAAATGGCGCCATGCCCCCTCGGCGATCTCGGTAAACCCATAACAAAATCCATGGTCACATTTTACCACTTCCACTCGGCCACTAGCAACAGTTGTAACTCCTTTGCGGGTCGTTGATGTTCGGCTTTCACTTGTTGACACGTGAGACACTTGGATACAAAAATCACAACGTCCCTCTTCATTCCGGACCACCAAAACTGCCTACGCAAGTCATGATACATTTTCGTCCCTCCCTGATGAACGGCTAACGAAGAATGATGAAACTCTCTCAAGATTTCTTCCCGACACGAAATGGGTACTAATAACTTTCCCTGATAGCGTAAGCTTTGATCGGCGTGTATCATCCACCCCTCTTAAGCATTTCCACTAAGGAATTTAGCATGAAGTTCCTCTGCTTCATCATCATGTTGTTGAGCCTTAATTACTCGAGTCGATAAAGTCATTGCACGGTCAAATTACACAACGTGACCCCTTCTCGAACATCCTCAAAATGCAAAGCCCAAAAGCCCAAATCATCCATTATTTTCCACTCATAGATAGCTAGACTCGCTAGTTGTGTCGGTTTTCTACTCAATGCATCCGCCACGACGTTCGCTTTCCCCGGGTGGTATTGTAATTCGAAATCGTAATCCTCCAAGTGTTCCATCCAACGGCGTTGTCGAAGGTTAAGCTCTTTTTGAGAAAACAAGTATTTCAAGCTTTTGTGATCGAAAAAGACTTCAAAATTTTCACCGTACAAATAATGGTGCCAACTTTTCAAAGCAAAAATGACGGCTGCAAGTTCTAAATCATGTGTCGGGTAATTTCGCTCATGAGTTTTCAACTGTCGTGACCCATACACTACTACTCGCCCCGCTTGCATCAACACACATCCCAACCCTTCCTTAGACGCATCATAATACACAAAGTAGCCAACTCCACATTCGGGCACAATCAAAACCGGTGCGGTAGTCAATCGCCTCTTCAACTCCTCAAACGCTGCCTCACACGAGTCACTCCAAATAAAACGGGTCCCCTTACACGTTAATCTAGTCACCGGTGCCGATAAACGAGAGAAGTCAAGAATGAAACGGCGATAGTACCTGACGAAACCCAAGAAACTACGGATTTCAAACACGTTCTTCGGTCGCTGCCAGTTCATAACCGACTCTATCTTCCCCGGATCAACAGACACTCCACCTTTCGAAACCACGTGACCCAAAAATTTGACCTCGGACAACCAAAACTCACTTTTACTAAGCTTAGCGTATAACTGTGCTTTCTCAAGAGTTCAAGAACAATGGTAAGATGAGATTAGTGTTCCTCCTCCATAGGCGAGTAAATAAGGATGTCATCGACGAATACAACCACAAAACGATCAAGATACGCACGAAAGATACGATTCATTAGGTCCATGAAAGTAACTGGGGCATTCGTAAATCCGAAACGCATAACAACGAATTCGTAATGGCCATAGCGAGTACGAAAAGTAGTTTTAAGAATGTCTTCCCTCCAAACCCTCAACTGGTGATAACCGGATCTCAAGTTAATTTTAGAAAAGCAAGTCGCACCCCGAAGTTGATCGATCAAATCATCAATTCTAGGAATGGGATATTTGTTCATAATGGTAACTCAGTTTAGCTTATGATAATCGATACACAAACGAAGTGAACCATCCTTCTTTTGCGCGAAAAGAGCTGGTGCTCCCCACAGTGACGTAATCAGATGTATGAATCCTAAGTTCTCCAATTCCTGCAACTGAAGTTGTCACACCCTCGATTTTCAACATAATTATAAAGGATTTCCATAAATGAAACCTCACAACAATCCGTACAATACCCAAAATAATATAGCATTTTCATTTCCATAATCTCACTTCAACATCCAAATGATCCCAAAAGTTTACATCTTTGGCTCCAATGCCCAAATTAACATAAGTACTGAGTATTCAAGAGTTAAGGATTACAATATTCCATAGTCAAAAGATTTACAAATAGAGTTACAAATACATCTTCCAAAAGAGATTTACAAAAATGACTAAGTAACTCCTCTATGTTTGCTTTCAAAATAATGACCACATCCAAGCACTCCAGATAGACAAGCAAGCTACTGTCCTGGGTTAGTACCTGAAAATGATATAAGATTTGAGCTACACTAGCCCAGTAGGAAATTCTACACTAACATTATATGCAAATGAAATGCAAGAATGATCTCAAGATAGGAACATGAACAAGGACCACAGAATAATCAACAATCTTAGTTCAATAAGCTCAAACAACTGCTTAACGATCATCGTGCAACTCAAACTAGAACCATTTCCATCTTTCATGTATCCAAAGTCCTTTCGTCGTATGTGTCATGAGCCGAAACTCCTGCCAGGCCAATTAAGGGATACCGATACCCCCTGCCAGGCACCATACCCATCGGTAGGTCTTGAATGTAACCAATATGAGCATTTGCTCCCTGCCGGGCCAATTAAGGGATCCCGATACCCCCGGCTAGGCACCCACCTATCGATGGATCCTGAATGTTCTCGTTGTGTCAATAAGTGTCCAAGAATCTCGTACTCACGTAATGTATCATTTCAATTCAATCATGGTTCATATGGTAATAAACGTCAAATTCTACCGAACAAGGGCAAGAGATGCAAAGGTACTCCATGAACTCAATGAATACAATTAATCATGTTATGGGGTGATTTGGAGGTGCTTAGAACAAGTTAGAATTGATCGGGGGTCAAAACGAGGAAGTACCAAACAAATGCACCAAAACTGTCCATACGCTCCTGGTATCGATACAGCAAAAATGGTTGTATCAATACAATAATCAAATCAGAAGTTCTGAAGTTACGGTATTGAGGTGGTATCGATACGGCAAAAAGCCCGTATCGATACAGTGACGTTACGAGCAGCGATTTACCAGAATTACATGGGTTCAATGACAACCATCAACAACAACAATAGGCACAATTTCAATGCAAGAAAACACTTATTTTACATATATTGAGAGGTAGAATCCCTACCTCGAGTCTTGAGAACGAAACCCACGAGATACGAGCCCAAGCTTTTCGAAAACTTTGATTCGACTGGAATACACTACACTGAGCTCTAATCGATGAAGAGCAAGCCCAAAATCATGCGTAGAATGAGGAACGAAGGTTAATTTGTGAAGGTTTTGAGTTGTTGGGTGGAATTTTGGATGAGAGAGAGAGACCGAGAGATAGAGAGAGAGGCGTGAGAGATGGAGAGGAGAAAAATGATTCTCTACTCTCTCACCCTCCTATATATACCCACATATATGCAAACTACACTTGCACCCTTCCACAATCAATTCTATCACTTTAGCCCCAATTCACATAAACACTATTATTTCATATTTCTTTCTCAATAATCATGCACTTATAAAATATTAACATTGATAAAATAAATACGGGTCTCTACAATTAGTGATGGTAAAAGAAATAGTTTTAGGTTTTCGGTAAAAAGAAAATAGTTATAGGCTTTAGGCATGATACTATTAGATTTCATTTATATTAGTTGTGTTTCTGGGCATGTTCTATATATCTCTATCTTTGTTTTTCATGAGCGAAAAGTCAGTTGCTTTTTTGGATGAGTAATATGAGTAAGAAATAGTCATCGATTTTTGTTGATTTTAGTTTTATGAATGAAATATATGGAAATGGTGTAATCTTTACTTGATCTATGCACTTGTATAAGTTGTGGGTGTCATTATATTTTCCTTCTTTTTCTTTTTAATTTCTCATTTCTGTTTGTACTTTTGGTTTTTCTCTGCTGTGGATCTTGATCAGTTGGTTGCTTGTGTTGTTGTGACGGTTGAGTATTTCACAACTCAAGTTAGTGAACTCGGTGAGAAGGTTAACAATCCTCCATTGTTGGACTCATGAGGTATACTCCCATCCTCAAGTTTCTATGGAATAGAAACTCATTGATGTTGTAGGTTATCAATATTTTTGGAGGGATTTAAGCTGAGGAAGTGTTATATGTTTGATACTCCATTTTGGTTATTAGGGATTTGACCTATTTGTAATATGCTTTGGGATGACCTTTGCTTAAAGTCATCTGCTTGTTATAATTCAAAAAGTATCAAGATGCTTCCAAATAATGATGGATATGCATTGAAAATTCTTACATTTGCATTTCACTTGGTGGTTAAGAGGAAAAATAAAAAAGAAAGTGATAAGCTCTTGGTGTAAATAGAATCATATAGGTTCATATCCCAACAAATTGTCTATTCTTGCTATATTTTTTGTGTTCTTGAGCTTCTCTTCTTTTTTTTGGGTAAAAAGGGTTCTTGTGCTTGCATTGTCAAGAATGGTTATTGTTAATCAGCAGTACTTTTGCTTTGTTAAGTGGATGTGAGTTATTTATCATTCGCCTGCACAAAAGAATGCTAGATATCATCTCTAAACTTCAGAAAGTTCGTCTATTTTTCCTTGCTCATTACTTACAACTTTCGTGTTACACTTCTTGAAGAAGTATAATTTGAATAGCTCAAATGGATGATTGGGGAAGAACATTCTGGAGTGTATCACAGTATCAGTGTAAACTTTATGTGATTTTGCTCACTGTAGAATTGCGGTGTATACCTACTGTGAATGCATTTTTGTTTTCGGTTTTTGTGAGACCTGAGAAGCATGTTGTTGCGAACAATGGTGAGTATTGTGAGTGAGCTCGACATTTGGCTCCTGAAGCCAAGATTTTTGTTTTGGCAAGCAAGGCCCAAAAGAAGCAGAGATGATATGGAGCTCACATGACCATTTCTTTGTTGTTGCTAGGTAGCTCCTTTAAAAAAACGTAGGAACTTGTAAGGATTAAGCAGCTTGAAGAACTGGTGTTACTTTTGCATAGGAGTACTTAATCTTGTTTCCACACTGCTAATATCTAGATTAATTGGTCAAAGAAAATCTAAAGAGTTGGATGGATGGAGTAAAGATGAAATTATTATGAGGCTTATGTATATATAATAGTGAAGTATGAGCTTTAATATTTGTGCGCAAAATCTTTGGGTTGTGTGTGTTTCAGCTTGGATTTTTGGCTGTTGATTTGTGTTGCATTTTACTTTCCGTAAGAAGTTATGTTTTGTGTGGTCAGTTTAATTGGGCTGGTTGAGATTTTGTTTCCCTTTGTATAGGCATCGTGAGCTATGGGATTGTGCGGCTTCTGCTCTTATCTGAGTATGTTTCAAGCTCTTTTCGTGAGCAAAGATTTTGTCTTGAAGTTGTGTGAATTCATTCGGAAATATTACATTTTTTAAGTTATATAGTCTGTGTTTCTGAGCTGTCACTGTTGAGCATTTTTACTCCTCAAGACATGTGGCAATGTTTGCTTTTTGTATCTTGGTGGTTTCTCTTAGGTTGATTTATTAATGTGTGTTTATCTTCTAAGTTGCTCCTATATACTAGATCGTAGTAGTTTGAAGAAATGATTTCATGTTTGCTAGATCATCTCCATAACTCAAATCCCTCATGCCTCACATTCTTTTGTCTCATTGCTTAGTCTACATATTCTATAAAAGTGTAGACACCCCAACTTGGACCTATTAATTATTCTTAATTTGTGGCCTCGAGGCTCCCCGATGATGAAATAGGGTCAAAACAGGCCTTAGAAAACTTGAACGATGCTTCTTGGACTTTTTCAAAACAAAAACTCTTTTTTTCCCGACACCCTGAGGGTAGAATTGGCACACATTTCAGCATATAAAATACCTTTGAATGAAACCAATTGGATTAGAAAGAGGACTTAACGAGCTTTCCAACGCTTTGAAAAACACCCAAAACCGAGTTCGGGAGTGTCCGTGGCGGGCCGCTGAAGTTGGGCAGCCACTCCCAAGCGCTCGGGACCACTCTAGAGCGCTCGGGAGCACTCTTGAGTGCTCGGGAGTGCCACTCCCAAGCGCTTGGTAGTGCTGACAAGCCAATACATGTTGAGCTTGACCTTTGACCATGCCTTTTCAGACTTTTCAGTCCTGCCATTCAAACCTGAGCGTAGCAGAGGCCTGCCTGAGCCAGCAGAGCATATCATCATGCCTTTTTCCCCCCCAAAACTATTTTCTCTTTATTTTTCAAAATTCAAACCCATTTTCTCCTCTCCTATAAATACCCCCTCATTCTACACACCAAAGGCCACGAAATTTCACACTCTTACTTCCCTATTTTCAGAAAGCTCTAGCTCTCAAACACTTTCAAACATTTTTCAACTCAAACATTTTCTAACTTCCATCTTCAAATAATTTTCAAAGAAAATCCAAGCATCACAAAAGCATTTAAAGTCTTAGACTTCGTTTTATTACTGTTTTTCAGCCTTCATTCAAGCATTCAAGTCAATCCAAGAGGTCTTGTTCAAGCACAAAGGTATAAAATCTGATTTTATACTTAAAAGCCACTATTTTTCCCTGTCTGAGGGAGATTAGTGGCTCATACCAGTTCCTCATACTGGTTGTGAGCCACCTGATCTTGGTTTAACAACAAAAGCAAAAGGTTAGAAGGAGTTTTTCAGTACACTGGAATCACTCCCGAGCACTCAGGAGTATTGTTCTTCTGCTACAACTTGTTCTTCTGCTGTAACTTGTTTTTCCCCTTATATTACTGTTCATACAAGTTTCTGAGTACTGGGTGTGCATTGGTCCTTCCAGAGCCCAGTAGGGTTTATTTACAGTTGCAGGGAAGCAAGTTTTGAATGGTTAAGACCAGTTCTTAGCTGTTTAAGCCTTTAGCTGAGCACGTCTGTACTTTTATTTCTTCGTGATTTTTCTGGCAGTACTAGCATGTGAATATGTCTAACGAAATTTACAGGCGGTGTTGACTACACTCCCGAGCGCTCGGGACCACTCCCAAGCACTCGAGAGTGATTCCAGTGACAGTTCATTCTGTTTTCTTACTTCATCATTCTATTGCACCTTGTACACCTTTCACATGCATGCACTGATATCTTTTGGCATTTGTACATACGTGCTAATTGCTTAATGAAACAAAATATTTTCAAAATCCCATAAACATTGAGTAGAGACCGACATTGCGTCGGGCGAGGGGGGGTGCCGTAAAACCCTTCCCCCCTCGTAACGTGGCTTCCGAACCTCAAAGCAAATCTCTGGTTTTTGATTCAAATCAATCATTTTCAAATTAAAACGGTTTCTCGGATGGCAAACCATAAATTAGTAGAGACCGATTTTGTGTCAGGCGAGGGGGGTGCCGTTAAACCCTTCCCCCTCGTAACGTGGCTTCCGAACCCTCAAGCGAATCTCTGGTTTTCAAATTCAATCAATCATCATTTTCAAATTAAAACGGTTTCTCGGATGGCAAACCATAAATCCGGGTGGCGACTCTTTCAATTTTTCAAATCCGGGCGGGTAGCCCACAGTGGCGACTCTGCTTGGGATGTTTAATTGATACTTGAGAAAAAGTGGGTATGTTGTCAAAACGACTTACTTTTCTTAAGAATTGATTAAATTGGTGAGCCAAGCTTGAAAAATGTTTGTGGGATTTTTAAAATATTTTGTTTCATTGTCTATCTTTTGTACATATATCTTGTTCAACCTCGCTGTTGTGTTATGGCAATCCTGCTCGGCTTACCGGTGACAAGGAATCCCAGAATGCTCGGCAACCCTCGACCATGATGAGTCATCTCTGCCGTTTGTACCGTTGTTGGGTGTACGCTCAGCAATGGGAGGCATACCTTGACTCTAGTCCGGGGAACCCTCTTTAAGCCAAAACCGGCCATTATACATGTGTAGAATGTGTAAGTGCAGAAAAACGAAAGAGGCTATGAACGGCACAGGAGCGTAACGGCTACCTTTGCCCTTTTGCCGGAACCCTAGTGTAACGACCCGGTTTTTTGGGAAATAAAAATTTCATAAAAAATTTGAATTTGATTTTATTACTTGGATTCCATTTAAAATTCCTTTCTAATATCCAAAAATCCGTCGTTACTAAAATCTAGACTTATAAATATAGTTTTCTTCATATAGATTTTCTAGTCATTTCTCCAAGACAAGTATGCTTGTAAAGCACTTGTATATTTTCCCTAGTAATCCGTCGTAATTAGATTTCTTCGCCATGCGACATAGTCATTTTCTAAAGACAAGCGAGTTAGTAAACCCTAAGGTATCCTATTTAGCAAGCCTAGCTAGCTTGTAACTAATCGTTCGGGTGACCTAATCGGACCTTGGACCCTCATGAACCATTTGAACCCTAAGTGAGACCTTGACCAAAAGTCAACCTTTGATCTATTACCCATTGGACGATAGATGCTAGGATAATCTTTATCCATTGGACCATAGGTTTACACCGAGGATTTTGTGACTAGATTGCTAGGTACACTTTATATGATTAGATATTACTTACCATCTTTACCCATTGGACGATAAAAGTTAGGAGAATTATTAACCATTGGACGATAGGTTAGTCTTTCTACCTAGTACAAGATCTATTAGTTTAATTAGATTCACCATGAGTCATTGTACTATTATAGATAGATTATATAAGTTTAGTACTTCCATCCTTTAACCTTTGGTTAATAAATGTTAGGGGAATTATAGTCCATTGGTCCATAAGGGCAAATCAAGCTATAGTACTAGGTCAAATTAGTTAATTCCTTCCTAGATATGTTATGTACTTATTTAGTTAAAGTATAAGATATGTATATGTCATCCTAGGATACTATGTATTAGTATATAGTTTATAAGTACATAGGTGGCATTTTGACTTAGTTTAATAGGAAATTTTGACTTAAAAGTCCAAGATGAGATTCATATGGTACATTGTCCTTTTATGTAGTCTTCCTAGTATATGTATTTATATTAACCAAGGAAGGAGGAGAGAGAGGGAGAGAGAGAGAGAGAGAGAGAGAGAGAGAGAGAGAGAGAATTCGGGAGAGAGGAGGAGAGAGAGGCCGAGAGAGATAGATAGATAGGAGAGAGAGAGAGAGATATGCATGTACTATTCTTGGTCATTCTTCTACCAAATCTAAGTTATATATATATATATGTACATGTACTAGTGAAAGAAGAAAGATTTAAAGGACATGAGGTGGATTAGAAATACTAGATCTTCTTTGCCATATCAATTACACCAAAACCTTACTCTTTCACCTAGTCAACTACCAACCCATTGTCCTTTCTTGATTAGGTGTCCAAGAGAGAGAGAGAGAGAGAGAGTGGCCGAGAGAGAAAGAGAGAGGGAGAGAGAGAGAGAGTGGCCGGTTGAGAGAGTGTGATGTGTGTGACTAGTGTACTCCCATATTCCTACATCATCCTATTGCATCACCATGTACCACCATATCTAGGGTTTCTTATTCTTTCAACCCTAAAGGACTACCATATCTTATTTTCTTATTCTAGACTAGACACAAACCCCATTAAAGAAACTTAAACCTTGTCCTAGGTTAGAAGAAAGAATAAGGGAAAATCTTGTAGTATTTCTAACCCTTGTACCTCCATTGGACCAAAGAGAGAGAGAGAGATAGGGAGAGAGAGAGGCCGGGAGAGAGGGAGAGAGGGAGAGAGAGATTGTGTGATGTGTGCAAGTGTACAACCAAGCCTAGTCATCTCCTTTAGCTCCACACCTCATCCAATCTAAGTACCATCAAATCTAGTCAATCTTTTAACCATTGGATAACAAATGTTAGGGGAAATATTGTCTCTTGGATAATAGACCAACCTTGGCCTATAAATAGCAAGCCATTCAAGCCTTGAACTCACACCTCTTCCAACCTCCAACTTCTCTCTAGAAAGTCTAGTGTTCTTGATGTTCTTGTTGTTCTTTCTTAGTTCATAGCTTGTTCTTGAAGTTCTTCATAGTTCTTCAAGAAACTCTTCTAGTGCCGCCACTAAGCCGCCACTCCACCACCCTACCGATCCAAAAGTTTTAGTAGTATTAGTCAAGATCAAGTTTCGAGAGAAACCTTCTCTTTCGAAGCTATCGAAGCCATTCCTAAGCCGTTACTCCGTCCGACGTACTATTTTTCCTAATCCGTAGCCGACTACCGCCAAGAAGAACGGTAGATATTCTATATCTACTCTTCTCTACGTATATGTAGAATACTCCTTAAGTATAGTATAATTTTCCTATACTTTCCAAAATCTAAGTATAGCGTATTGCATGCGTATTTCGAAATGATAGTAAATTATTCTAAACCCTTGAAATCTTGAGCATACGTAGATTATCTTAGCTATTTTCCTTAAGCATGATTAGAAATGTTTAGAAGTTGTTATCTTGATTAACCATGGCATGATTAGCATAACGTTAGAAACACTCAATAAACATATGCTGTTTTGAACTTAAGAAAGCATGATTTCAAATTAAGCTATGGTGATTTCATTTTGATCTTAAGGTAAGATAAGTATGATTACATGTGTACTTGACTACTTGTTGTTGATAAGGCATAAGTGATTTATCACTCCAAAGGTGTCCGTCCATGTGGCACTATGCTTAACTTATGTGATTAAATGTTGAGTATGATGATGTGATAAAATGAGCATGCTATCTAATATAGAGTTGAAAGATCTTGTTAGTTTAGTTTCAAGATTTCTTAAAGTTTGAAAGAATTACCGCGGAGTCATTGCATGCAAACGAGACACAAAAACCGAGAAAGTAGAAATATGACACCTAGGGTGTGGTTAAAGAAAAGATGGGATTAACATGCGGAAAAATATTTTTAAAACTACATTGTGGCCGGACATGGTAGCCCAATTTGAGTTGTGAAAACCCACAAGGTGGCCGGACTTGGTAGCCCTTTGTGTGGACTTGCGAAAACCGTAATGTGGCCTGACTTGGTAGCCCGTTGCGAAGATTGCCAGTGGGGCCGGACGTGGTAGCCTCATGTGGCAATAAGGCTTGGTTATCCGCGGAGAGGAGCCAATGCAAGTTTTGTGTGCCAATGGGAACCCGGGACGGCAGAACCATTGTGAGGATACTCGGGAACCCGGAACGGCGGAACCGAGGTTGGGTGTGTGTTTTAAAAACCTCATGTGACCGAACGTGGCAGCTCATTGTGTGGATAGATTTTGACAGCAGCAATGTGGCCGGACTTGGTAGCCCATTGTGTGTGTGTCACCAATGAAGCCGGACGTGGTAGCTTCATTGGTAACATGATTTATCTATACACTCAATAGGGACCTGGCGTGAAAGCCCTTGTGTGGATTTTGAAAACCGCGATGTGGCCGGACGTGGTAGTCCATCGTGTGTGATATTTGAAAACCACAATGTGGCCGGACTTGCCCATTGTGTGGTGTGCGTGTGTAAAAGAAACGATTTTCGAAATGTTGATTTGGCAAATGAAAAGTGAAATGGTGACACGGTCTACGATGAGTCGCGTAGGAGAAACACGAAAAGACATGACACCAACGCTAAAAGATATCGAATGCGGATGTGTTATTGCTTAATTTACTTTAATGAATGAGCATGTGCAATTGTCTATGTGAATTTCTGGTTACAAGTAAGGATTTGTGGTTATGGTTTATCTTGGAAAAATAGTAACACGGTTTATGAAACGCTGCGAAGTAGAAACTCTGATATCACGAACACCAACGATAGTTAATAGAAAATGCGGATGTGTTATTGTTGATAGCTGTTGAATAAACACGTACTGCGTAGATATCATTATCTGTATGATTCATTGTTGTTATATATGACTTGCTATGTGTAAGTTAAGGGTTAGTGGGTATGGTTTATTCTATTGAGCTTTGTAAGCTCACGGTGTTGCCTTTGGTGACCCTGACATATTATATTAGTGGCGACGCTGGTATAATGTGTCAGACCTTATAGACGAACAGGATGAGAGGTACACTTTGGAGGCTTTTGGAGCCGAAGAGCTAGCTAGGATGGAAGAGCAGGCGGAGCTGTAGTTAGGAACCTTAGTTTCCCTTCCCTTTTGAATAAATGTACTTCCTTGTGAGATTAACAATGTAATAATGAGCCAGACTCTGTTCATTTTATCAATAAAATTGTCCTTTAACGTACCCGAAAATGGGGGCGTTACAACATGGTATCAGAGCTTTAGGTTCAAAACCTCGGCCATGGGTAGAATGGGTAGAACCACAAGATAGTTTGACCATTGCATAATCGGGAATTGAGTTTAAGTTTACCGTCCCAAATTGGGTGGAATTCTGGCAAACCAACTTTCGGATTGAAGCAAAGTGTGGAAATTGGCAGTACCACTGAGCTGGGAATTCCCGAACAATTGGATGATGACTTAAATCAAGGATCGAATGTGGAATTTAGAAACTCAAAGTTCTTTAGAGTTAAGAAAACCCTTGTCTTAAAGACATTACTTGAGGTTTAAAACCCCTAGATAAACCTCTTGGATCACCTAGTCGACATGTTGGCTGGAGCTCGTCAGCTCAAGATTGCCATAGAAATCATGACAACCCAACTAGTGGAGCACCCTGAATTTGTTGCCACTGTACCCACCGAGAAGCGAGGTTTCGCGAGGGTACAGCAAAACACCCTATTCTCGTGGAGGAGGACCCGTGGTTTCCTGAAACGTTCCCGATTCTATATACCTTCCCTGAGGTCTTCTACCCCCGATGCAAAACTTTGAGGTTAGAGATAAGGGGGGAGAAGTCAATAACGATGGAAACACCGATGAGGTGACTCAAGAGGGAAACCTTGCAAATGAAGGGGATATCGAGGAGGACGCGGTCCTAGAGGACTTGTGAAAACCAAAAATGATACTTAGGCGCACATGAATAAACCTAGCAAATGTAGGAAGTTGGAAAAATTAGGATCACCGTTGTCTGTTTTAGAGTCCGTCTATGTTGTATGCATTCCCGTTCCAATGTAGAATTGTAGGATTATCTATGTATACTTGTTTCCCTTTAATAAAAGACTAGTATTTTCCCTTCAATATGTGATCACTATTTACGTGCATACTAGTATTTTATACCTATTCGTACATAATTTCCTCTTTACACCCCGTCAGTAGAGTATTAGAGTAGGAGCATGCAGGACCGTCCCAACTTGTACTTGGAAAATCTGCTTTGTGTTTATGTTATGCTTACGTTGTAATCCTTGCTTATCTATGAAAAAGTTTACTTTATATTAAGGAATAATATTGCATCCTGTTTAAATTATTGCCTTTGATCTTAGGAAGAAAACGATTTACAAAAACGAAAATTGATCGTTAGGCTAAAACCTTCCCTTTTAAAATTTTTACTCGTAGATGGTAAACCGACGCAGTGGATTAGGATACGAAACCGGAGAGTCCTCCAACGCAAACCCTAACCTAGCCCAAGTCATACAAGCACTCGTAACCGCTTTGAATGCCAACCGCCAAAACCCAAACCGCGATGATGGACCAATGACTCGAACCCGAGCCATGAATGAGTTCTGCAAACGCCGACCCCAAACCTTCCACGGAGATACCACCGTGGCCGAAGCATGGCTGAAAGAAACCAAGGTGATCCTGGACACCTTGGAAATTACCCGCGATGGAGATCGTGTAGCCTTAGCCACATACCAACTAAAGGGAGAAGCCCGTTACTGGTGGGACTTGATGGAGGCAACCCACACCATAGCCACCATGACCTTCGCTGAGTTTGAAACCCTGTTCCTAGACAAGTACTTCCCTACACCCATTTGCCTAGCCAAGGAACAAGAATTCATGAACCTGAAGCAGGGGACGATGACTGTTACCCAATACGCGGCCAAATTCGAGGAGCTGTCCCGTTACGCCACGGACGCTATATCAACTGAGGATAAGAAGGCGAGAAGATTCGAGTGGGGGCTGACGACTGCTCGTAGAGCCGTGGTGGCACAAACTTTCCCCACTTACTCTGGTGTGGTGAAATGTGCTCTCCGGCTGGAGAGTGAGGAGAATGACTTCAAGAACCGATGGAGGAAGGCGACAGGCAACGCTGGCGGACCTATCCGCACTCAACTTTCCAACAACAACCGCGGACCCTACCCCACCAAGCCCTTTACCCCGTCTTCAAATGACCAAGCTTGGGAGACTGTTGCACCAGGACGTGGTGAACCACAGAGGAGTGGCCAAAACAGGGCAACAGTTCAGTGCTACAACTGTCAGGCTCTAGGCCACTACAAGCGTGAGTGCCCTCAACCACTGAGGGAGAGAATTGGAAGTTTTGGAGGTCAAAGGACTCAAAACCCTGGATCGGTCAGTTCTGTGAAGCAGAATCTGAGAGGCTCACTACAGCAACAAAATGGACAAAACCAAGGCAAGCAGCCTGTGGGAATCCAGCATGGCACCAGAGGGCGCATATTTGCACTACAGACTAAGGAGCAAGAATCGGATCCCTCTGTAATCCAAGGTACGCTACTGTTATATAGTACCAGTGTACAAGCCTTGTTTGATTTCAGAGCATCTCATTCTTTTATATCAACTGCCTGCGATACTGCTCTAGCACTAGAAACAGAACCCCTAAGGACAAGTACGAGAGTAACCTCACCATTGGGGGGGGTGGGGGGGGAGAATAGCTGTTAGTGTGTAGAGGGTGCGAATTAGAAGTAACCAATTTACGCTCAACCTGCGATCTCAGAATGATCGACTTGACAGACTTCAACGTAATCTTGGGGATGGACTGGCTATCCGCACACCGTGCAGTCCTAGACTGTCATCAGAAACGGTGACGGCTTACACCTCCGATGGGACTCGTTTCCGTTTTAAGGGGGATAGACTAGTGGCGAGTCTGACAACGAGGAGATCTAGGTGGCAGAATCAACTGTTTGATGGCTAGCTAGTCTCCAAATGGAGGAAACTGACAGGATGGAGATGGGATTACCACACATCGTTTGCGAGCGCCGATGTTTCCCCTGAAGAACTTCCTGGCTTACCAACCCAAGGAGAGATAGACTTCTCTATAGAACTCCAACGGCACCGTACCAAATGGCCCCGCTAAGCTAAAGGAGCTCAAGACCCAATTGCAAGAGCTTTTGGGACGAAAGATTCATCAGGCCAAGTACACAACCATAGGAAACCCCAGCATTATTCGTGAGAAAGAAGGAAGGGTTGTGATAAGGAAACAATGGTGAGATACGAGTCCGCATGATGATTTGGTAGAAGTTTTGCATTTGGCATTGGTATTTTCGATGAAAACTTCATCAAAGGCCGACAATGAGGTAAGCTGTTCGACGGCTGAAGCAACTTCAACCCCGTCTTGTTAAGCAAGTGATGAGGCTTAATTCGATTAACAAAACCCGTAGAAAATTGTGAGAGAATAGCCGTCAACCTAGTCTACAAAAGTTACGAGATGACAATATCCTCCTATGTCTAACATATGATCGACAATGGCGAAGATGATTACCTCAACGTCATGCTAATAAAGGATTAATGATAACCTGCTTATTTTTTTTAAGGGGGATAGACGAGGATTCAAGGACCTTATAGTAACAAGTTCCAAACCGTAGCTGCGCACCAATTTTGAGGACGAAATTATTTTAAAGGGGATAGGTTGTAACGACCCGGATTTTTGGGAAATAAAAATTTCATAAAAAATTTGAATTTGATTTTATTACTTGGATTCCATTTAAAATTCCTTTCTAATATCCAAAAATCCGTCGTTACTAAAATCTAGACTTATAAATATAGTTTTCTTCATATAGATTTTCTAGTCATTTCTCCAAGACAAGTATGCTTGTAAAGCACTTGTATATTTTCCCTAGTAATCCGTCGTAATTAGATTTCTTCGCCATGCGACATAGTCATTTTCTAAAGACAAGCGAGTTAGTAAACCCTAAGGTATCCTATTTAGCAAGCCTAGCTAGCTTGTAACTAATCGTTAGGGTGACCTAATCGGACCTTGGACCCTCATGAACCATTTGAACCCTAAGTGAGACCTTGACCAAAAGTCAACCTTTGATCTATTACCCACTAGACGATAGATGCTAGAATAATCTTTATCCATTGGACCATAGGTTTACACCGAGGATATTGTGACTAGATTGCTAGGTACACTTTATATGATTAGATATTACTTACCATATTTACCCATTGGACGATAAAAGTTAGGAAAATTATTAACCATTGGACGATAAGTTAGTCTTTCCACCTAGTACAAGATCTATTAGTTTAATTAGATTCACCGTGAGTCATTGTACTATTATAGATAGATTATATAAGTTTAGTACTTCCATCCTTTAACCTTTGGTTAGTAAATGTTAGGGGAATTATAGTCCATTGGTCCATAAGGTCAAATCAAGCTATAGTACTAGGTTAAATTAGTTAATTCCTTCCTAGATATGTTATGTACTTATTTAGTTAAAGTATAAGATATGTATATGTCATCCTAGGATACTATGTATTAGTATATAGTTTATAAGTACATAGGTGGCATTTTGACTTAGTTTAATAGGAAATTTTGACTTAAAAGTCCAAGATGAGATCATATGGTACATTGTCCTTTTATGTAGTCTTCCTAGTATATGTATTTATATTAACCAAGGAAGGAGGAGAGAGAGGGAGAGAGAGAGAGAGAGAGAATTCGGGAGAGAGGAGGAGAGAGAGGCCGAGAGAGATAGATAGATAGGAGAGAGAGAGAGAGAGAGATATGCATGTACTATTCTTGGTCATTCTTCTACCAAATCTAAGTTATATATATATATGTACATGTACTAGTGAAAGAAGAAAGATTTAAAGGACATGAGGTGGATTAGAAATACTAGATCTTCTTTGCCATATCAAGCCTTGCACCAAAACCTTACTCTTTCACCTAGTCAACTACCAACCCATTGTCCTTTCTTGATTAGGTGTCTAAGAGAGAGAGAGAGAGACAGAGAGTGGCTGAGAGAGAGAGAGGGAGAGAGAGAGAGAGAATGGCCGGTTGAGAGAGGGAGAGAGAGTGTGATGTGTGTGACTAGTGTACTCCCATATCTTCCTACATCATCCAATTGCATCACCATGTACCACCATATCTAGGGTTTCTTATTCTTTCAACCCTAAAGGACTACCATATCTTATTTTCTTATTCTAGACTAGACACAAACCCCATTAAAGAAATTTAAACCTTGTCCTAGGTTAGAAGAAAGAATAAGGGAAAATCTTGTAGTCTTTCCAACCCTTGTACCTCCATTGGACCAAAGAGAGAGAGAGAGAGATAGGGAGAGAGAGAGGCCGGGAGAGAGGGAGAGAGGGAGAGAGAGATTGTGTGATGTGTGCAAGTGTACAACCAAGCCTAGTCATGTCCTTTAGCTCCACACCTCATCCAATCTAAGTACCATCAAATCTAGTCAATCTTTTAACCATTGGATAACAAATGTTAGGGGAAATATTGTCTCTTGGATAATAGACCAACCTTGGCCTATAAATAGCAAGCCATTCAAGCCTTGAACTCACACCTCTTCCAACCTCCAACTTCTCTCTAGAAAGTCTAGTGTTCTTGATGTTCTTGTTGTTCTTTCTTAGTTCATAGCTTGTTCTTGAAGTTCTTCATAGTTCTTCAAGAAACTCTTCTAGTGCCGCCACTAAGCCGCCACTCCACCACCCTACCGATCCAAAAGTTTTAGTAGTATTAGTCAAGATCAAGTTTCGAGAGAAACCTTCTCTTTCGAAGCTATCGAAGCCATTCCTAAGCCGTTACTCCGTCCGACGTACTATTTTTCCTAATCCGTAGCCGACTACCGCCAAGAAGAACGGTAGATATTCTATATCTACTCTTCTCTACGTATATGTAGAATACTCCTTAAGTATAGTATAATTTTCCTATACTTTCCAAAATCTAAGTATAGCGTATTGCATGCGTATTTCGAAATGATAGTAAATTATTCTAAACCCTTGAAATCTTGAGCATACGTAGATTATCTTAGCTATTTTCCTTAAGCATGATTAGAAATGTTTAGAAGTTGTTATCTTGATTAACCATGGCATGATTAGCATAACGTTAGAAACACTCAATAAACATATGCTGTTTTGAACTTAAGAAAGCATGATTTCAAATTAAGCTATGGTGATTTCATTTTGATCTTAAGGTAAGATAAGTATGATTACATGTGTACTTGACTACTTGTTGTTGATAAGGCATAAGTGATTTATCACTCCAAAGGTGTCCGTCCATGTGGCACTATGCTTAACTTATGTGATTAAATGTTGAGTATGATGATGTGATAAAATGAGCATGCTATCTAATATAGAGTTGAATGATCTTGCTAGTTGTGGGCTACCAGCCCGAAAAAAACAAAAGGTTTACGTTTTGCTTTTATATTTTCCCGCCGCTTTGAAGAGAAATACGCCGTTTGAAGAGTCGCCACCCGGATTTGCGGTATATCACCCGAGAAACCGTTTTGTTTGGAAAACCAGTTGATTTGAAGTTGAAAACCAGAGATCAGTTTCAAGGGTCCGGAAGCCATGTTACGAGGGGGGAAGGGTTTTACGGCACCCCCCTCGCCCGATTCGAAATCGGTCTCTACTAAACGTTTGTGGGATTTTTCAAAGGGATTTTGTTTCATTAGATCATTTAGCGAGTATCCGCAATTATAACAGGTAAGAAGTGCATGCATGTGCAGTTGTAGAGGGGGGAGTGAAATGATGGAGTAACGGTGAGCAAATGCATAAATGACAGAAAATTGGAATCTGCCACTGACTTCACTCTCGAGCGCTCGGGATCAGTCCCGAGCGCTTGGGAGTTCTGACACCCAACCTGCAAGCTTTGTTAGCACAGACAGAATAAAATGCTAAAACTGGAAACTGAAATGATATTAAGTACACTACTGGCTCAGCAGAGGATTTGAAAGACTGGAATGAATCCTCAATCTTTCAGATCTTGCCTCCCTGCCTTAATAAGGCTAAATCTACAAATTTAAAAGAGCAAAAGGGCACACCTATGCATGCAGAAACTAGATAACACAGCAGACTGGAAAATAGGAAGCAATGGCATGCATGCACTCCCGAGCGCTCTGGAATGGTTCGGAGCGCTTGGGAGTGAGCTGCATGTCAACTTACTCTCAACAGGAAATGGCACTGATTTGACATGCAAACACCCTTGTTTTTACGTTTCTCTGAAATGAATGATTCTTTTAACTTTAAACGAAAGGAGCCTTGTTCACACATGAAATCTTTGTGAGAAAATGGTTCTGTTTTAGTGGAAAACGACTTCCTGGTGCATGCATGCCAAATAAAACCATTCAACTTAAGAGTGCACCTCCTTCCCAACCTGCTATGTGACAGAGGACCATGCATGGAAGCTGGAACAGTCCCGAGCGCTCTAAAGTACTCTCAAGCGCTTGGGAGTATTTCCAGTAAGGGTTTTATGAAAACATTTTTTTTGTGCCCCATTGCTCTTGTTTTTACACTAGGGTCTCCCAACCATGCACCCAGTATTGAAGACTGGGTCAGGCTGAGAGACCCCCCTCAGAAGGGATGAACAGCCCTTTTTGGTTGTGATCAAAGGTAAAAGTCTCTACCTTTTCCTTGAACTTTTGCTCCTTGGGATGACTTTGAAATGTGGATGAAGAGAGGAGAGTGCAAGAGATCAGAAGAGTATTCTGGACTTCTTGCCCTTTTCCTTGGTGATTTCTAAAACCTTTGGAGTTTGGAAAGAGAGTTTGGAGGTTTTTGGTCTTTAGCTAGAGAGAGAAAGAGAGCAGATAGTAAGGGTTCTGTGGGATGAAAATTTCGTGTCCCCTCTTCAGCTAAAAACCAGCCATATTTATAGGCAAAACATCAAATGGTTTTTTGAAATCAAATGGTTTTGATAAAACATTTTTTTAATAGGAAAATCTTTGGCCTGAATATCTGCCACCAGAGGTTGAGTGTGGACTGAGCCATCGGCGGGCTCAAGGTGGTTATAATCATGAGTTGCAAGGTGAGTGGGTGATACTGCCATCCATTGGGCAACAGAATAGTCTCGAGCGCTTGGGATCACTCCCGAGCGCTTGGGACCTCACTCTCGAGCGCTCGAGAAAGAGCCAGGCCAGAGGTTTTTGGAAAATGGTTTTGAGCACTCGGGACTTCTCCCAAGCGCTTGAAAATGCTTTTGACCATTTTTTAATCCCTCTTCAAATCTTTCAAGGAGCAATGTTCCGATCGGTACCAGGCTTGTTTCAATCCAAAGTCATCATCGGGGAGCCTCCGGGCCACGAGTCAAGGGATTTTGAAAAGTCCAAATTGGGGTGTCTACACTAGTTTAGTTTCAAGATTTCTTAAAGTGTGAAAGAATTACCGCGGAGTCATTGCATGCAAATGGGACACAAAAACCGAGAAAGTAGAACTATGACACCTAGGGTGTGGTTAAAGAAAAGATGGGATTAACACGCGGAAAAATATTTTTAAAACTACATTGTGGCCGGACATGGTAGCCCAATGTGAGTTGTGAAAACCCGCAAGGTGGCCGGACTTGGTAGCCCTTTGTGTGGACTTGCGAAAACCGTAATGTGGCCGGACTTGGTAGCCCATTGCGAAGATTGCCAGTGGGGCTGGACGTGGTAGCCTCATGTGGCAATAAGGCTTGGTTATCCGCGGAGAGGAGCCAATGCAAGTTTTGTGTGCCAATGGGAACCCGGGACGGCGGAACCATTGTGAGGATACACGGGAACCCGGAACGGCGGAACCGAGGTTGGGTGTGTGTTTTAAAAACCTCATGTGACCGAACGTGGCAGCTCATTGTGTGGATAGATTTTGAAAGCAGCAATGTGGCCGGACTTGGTAGCCCATTGTGTGTGTGTGACCAATGTAGCCGAACGTGGTAGCTTCATTGGTAACATGATTTATCTATACACTCAATAGGGACCTGGCGTGAAAGCCCTTGTGTGGATTTTGAAAACCGCGATGTGGCCGGACGTGGTAGTCCATCGTGTGTGATATTTGAAAACCACAATGTGGCCGGACTTGCCCATTGTGTGGTGTGCGTGTGTAAAAGAAAAGATTTTCGAAATGTTGATTTGGCAAATGAAAAGTGAAATGGTGACACGGTCTACGATGAGTCGCGTAGGAGAAACACGAAAAGACATGACACCAACGCTAAAAGATATCGAATGCGGATGTGTTATTGCTTAATTTACTTTAATGAATGAGTATGTGTAATTGTCTATGTGAATTTCTGGTTACAAGTAAGGATTTGTGGTTATGGTTTATCTTGGAAAAATAGTAACACGGTTTATGAAACGCTGCGAAGAAGAAACTCTGATATCACGAACACCAACGATAGTTAATAGAAAATGCGGATGTGTTATTGTTGATAGCTGTTGAATAAACACGTACTGCGTAGATATCATTATCTGTATGATTCATTGTTGTTATATATGACTTGCTATGTGTAAGTTAAGGGTTAGTGGGTATGGTTTATTCTATTGAGCTTTGTAAGCTCACGGTGTTGCCTTTGGTGACCCTGACATATTATATTGGTGGCGACGCCGGTATAATGTGTCAGACCTTATAGACGAACAGGATGAGAGGTACACTTTGGAGGCTTTTGGAGCCGAAGAGCTGGCTAGGATGGAAGAGCAGGCGGAGCTGTAGTTAGGAACCTTAGTTTCCCTTCCCTTTTGAATAAATGTACTCCCTTGTGAGATTAACAATGTGTGGGCTACCAGCCCGAAAAATAACACAATGTATTTTCCCGCGTTTTGAAGAAAAAAATGGTGTTTGAAGAGTCGCCACCCGGATTTGCGGTATATCACCCGAGAAACCGTTTTTGTTCCGAAAATGATTGATTTGAAATTGAAAACCAGAGATCAGTTTCAAGGGTCCGGAAGCCATGTTACGAGGGGGGAAGGGTTTTACGGCACCCCTCTCGCCCGATTCGAGATCGTTCTCTACTAAACGTTTGCGGGATTTTTAAAAGGGATTTTATTTCATTAAAGCAACTAGCAGGTATCCACAGTAACATCATGTAGGAGGTGCATGCATGTGCAGGTGTACAGTGGAGGGATGAAATGGTCAACGAATAAAATGCATGGTTACAGAAACTGAGGATCTGTCACTGGCTTCACTCCCGAGCGCTTGGGAGTGGTCCCGAGCGCTTGGGAGTTCTGATACTCAACCTGCAAAACTTGTTAGCACAGACAGAATATGATGCTAAAATAAGAGCTAAAAAGCTGCTATATACACTACTGGCTCAGCAGAGGATTTGAAAGACTGGGATTAACCCTTAATCCTTCAGATCTTGCATCCCTGCCTTAACGAGACTAAATCTACAAATTTAAAAGAGCAACAAGCTACACTTATGCATGCAGAGACCAGGGAACACAGCAGATTGGGAAAATGGGATGCAATATCATGCAATCACTCCCGAGCGCTCGGGAATGGTTCAGAGCGCTTGGGAGTGAGCTGCATGTCAGCTTACTCTCAAACAGGAAATGGTACTATCTTGACATGCAAAGGCCCTTGTTTTGATTCTCTCTGAAATGAATGATTCTTTTAACTTTAAAAGAAAGGATCCTTGTTCACACATGAAAACTTTGTGAGAAAATGGTTCTGTTTTAGTGGAAAATGACTTTCTTGTGCATGCATGCGAAAATAAAACCATTTCTTTTAAGAGTAGGCCTCATTCCCAACCTACTATGTGACAAAGGACCATGCACGAAACTGGGAACAGTCCCGAGCGCTCTGGAGTACTCTCGAGCGCTTGGGAGTGTTTCCAGTAAGGGTTTTATGAAAACATTTTTTTTTGTACCCCATTGCTCTTGTTTTTACACTAGGGTCTCCCAACCATGCACCCAGTATTGAAGACTGGGTCAGGCTGAGAGACCCCCCTCAGAAGGGAAGAACAGCCCTTTAGTTATGATCAAAGGTAAAAGTTTCTACCTTTTGCTTGAACCTTGCTCCTTGGAATAGCTTTGAAATGTGGATGAAGAGAGAAGAGTGCAAGAGATCAGAAGAGTATTCTGGATTCCTTGCCCTTTTCCTTGGTGATTTCTAAAACCTTTGGAGTTTGGAAGGTGAGTTTTGGGAGTTTTTGGTTCTTAGCTAGAGAGAGAAAGAGAGCAGAGAGTAAGGGTTCTTCAAGAATGAAATTTCGTAGCCCCCTCTCCTGCTGAAAACCAGTTGTATTTATAGGCAAAATAACCTATGGTTTTCAAAATCAAATGGGTTTAAATAAAACATTTTTTAATAGGAAAATCTTTGGCCTGAATCTCTTCCACCAGAGGTTGAGTGTGGAGCGAGCTATCGGCGGGCTCAAGGTGGTGATAATGATGAGTTGCAAGGGTAGTGGGTGATACTGCCATCCATTGGGCAACAGATCAGTCTCGAGTGCTCGGGATCAATCTCGAGCGCTTGGGACCACACTCTCGAGCGCTCGAGAGTGAGCCAGGCCAGAGGTTTTGGAAAATAGTTTTGAGCGCTCGGGACTACTCCCAAGCGCTTGAAAATGCTTTTGACCATTTTTATTCCATTCTCAAATCTTTCAAGGAGCAAAGTTCCAATCGGTACCAGGCTTGTTTCAATCCAAAGTCATCATCGGGGAGCCTCCGGGCCACAAATCAAGGAATTTTGAAAAGTCCAAATTGGGGTGTCTACAGTTGCCCCTCTTTGGGCGTCACTCAGCATCACGTCTGGATACGAGTGCCGTCCAAAGATTGAGACAGCCCAATTCGAGCCAAATCAAATCCTCAATTCAAAATCAAATGCAAGTAAAAACACAAACATTTGATGCATGTGGTCGAGTCTTTTCAGACTGCCTACGCACCCTTTTCTGCAGGGATCAGACCAGCGTAGTTCTTCGGGGCAAATGCAAACATGCAAGCAAATGATAGAAAGGTGTCCCTCAGGACGGCGCCAAATCTATGGCGGCGGAAGGAGGGTGCCAAATCTATGGCAGACAAGATGGGTGCCAAATCTATGGCGGCGGAAGGAGGGTGCCAAATCTATGGCGGCGGAAGAAGGGTGCCAAATCTATGGCAGACAAGATGGGTGCCAAATCTATGGCGGCGGAAGGAGGGTGCCAAATCTATGGCAGACAAGATGGGTGCCAAATCTATGGCGGCAGAAGGAGGGTGCCAAATCTATGGCGACGGAAGAAGGGTGCCAAATCTATGGCAGACAAGATGGGTGCCAAATCTATGGCGGTGGAAGGAGGGTGCCAAATCTATGGCAGACAAGATGGGTGCCAAATCTATGGCGGCGGATGAAGGGTGCCAAATCTATGGCAGACAAGATGGGTGCCAAATCTATGGCGGCGGAAGGAGGGTGCCAAATCTATGGTAGACAAGATGGGTGCCAAATCTATGGCTGCGGAAGGAGGGGTGCCAAATCTATGGCAGACAAGATGGGTGCCAAATCTATGGCGGCGGATGAAGGGTGCCAAATCTATGGCAGACAAGATGGGTGCCAAATCTATGGCGGCGGAAGAGGGGTGCCAAATCTATGGCAAACAAGATGGGTGCCAAATCTATGGCGGCGGATGAAGGGGTGAAGAGTGCTCGCACATATAATACCTCAATGAATGATCTGCATTTTAAACATGATTGCATGCTTGTGATATGCAGGTGCAGCCACGATGTTCAGCCAGGGCACGAACTTAGGCTATCGCGAGCTCTCTAGCTTCTGTTAGCACACGGGGACGATGGACACCGAGAGTGTCGTGGCCCGCTGCAGAGGCTGGACAGTTCGAGGTAATCCCTAGGGCGGTGTTCTAGCAAAGACTCGTTCGTGTGGAGGAGTCGAAGGAAGAGGAGAGGTCAGAGGAGTCTTCTGAGTCGCGTACGATAGGGTCGACGGACTCAGAGACTGCTCCTGATTCTCCAAGAGACGATGACGGTGATGACGATGACGAGAGTGACAGCAAAGAGCCCAAGGGCCACCAGCGGGGGGGAACTCGTCGTGTCTGAGCCTTAGGTTTTTGCTTTGCTAGCTTACTCATACATGGACCTGAGCGCCGAGGTAGTTGTAACTTCTAGGCCTGCGTGCCTTGATTTTGTTTGGGTCTGCGTGCCCCGGTAGTTAGGATTGGGCGGTGCTTGCCCCAACTTTTGTACTTCCTTCCTTACTCATCGTAAATACCGTACTTGTTTATGAAAGCTTGCACTTTGCTCTTTCGCATTTGTTCGCACTCTCTTTAAGAATTGTATTTTATGAAATATGTTCGTCTAGTTTGCAAGAAAGTAGAGAGCACGCGAATTTCAACCGATACTCTGAAAGTAAGAATGAAAATCTGACATCGACACATAGTCAATAATGCACATTGCGACTTATCATTGGGTTCAATAAAACATGCTTTACGTGGTATTTGACGTACTCGAGGGACGAAAATCTTGGGAACTTTTAACATATTTTTTTTTAGGACAAGGACAAGTATGCAGGAAAACACGTAACGGAAACCGCTATATCCCCTGAGAACATGTTGAGAACCTTCTGATTGGAGTTGGACGTATTAGTGGCACTGAGCCGGGGCTGAAACGCTGGGATGAGAACCCTCTGTAAAATGGTAGAACTCTCGAGCGCTTGGGAGTGGTCTCGAGCGCTTGGATCCTCACTCCCGACCGCTCGTGACTTCTGTTACTGGCAGTTCAGAGTTGTTTCCCAATGCCACTCATCAGCTATTCCCATGTCGTCTTCTTCTGCATACACACTTCCAAGACGTCTTGTAACTCTGCACCGTCTGTTTCCCAGCAGAAACAACTTTCCAAAGCAAGACTTGGGCTTTTCCAACATTTTTCAAATTTTGAAATTTTGAAATTGCCTTGAAAATGTTGAGCTTGAAGAGTTCCAAGGCTAGTGAGGGCTGGCATTGCATTCTCCAGACCTCTATAAATAGAGAGCTCCTGCCTTGGCCATTCATTCACACTTCATTCCATTCTTTTCCTCCCAAAAATCCTTTTTCTTCCAAAAACCCATTCCTCTCATGGCTTTGCTAAACCAAGCCTTGCTCCGTCCCTGGTTGGACAGTCTTGAAGGCATCGACTGGCTGAACTTCCGCGGACACCGCCTTTACGCTCTTAGGCATCTTCGGGAGATCGCCATCCGTCCTGCCTTGCTACATGCGGCGGTGCGTTTTTGGGATTCCGAAGTGCATGTCTTCCGCTTTGGTTCTCAAGAGCTATGCCCCACCATCGAGAAATTCCATGCTTACCTTGGAAGTCACGACTCCATGGAGCCCATTGTCCCAATGCTTAGAGAGAGTATGAAGAATATTCTGAAAGCCAAGCTAGGTGTTAGTGGAAATGTCGCTGAGTTTCTCACTCGGGGCAATGCCATCAACATCGTGCAACTGTACGAGAGATTCAGTCCACCCGGGGACTTGACGGACTTCGAATACCAAGGCCGACGAATGGCGGCCTATTGCATTTGTCTCTTGGCGGCTTTTCTGTTGGTACCTTCAGTTGGTCAGTCCAGTTCTCTATTGGTGGGCGTCGCTTCTCAGATCGAGGCTCGCAAGGACGTCGCACCCTTGGTTCTTGCCGAGACCTTGATGGGGTTAGATGCTGTCAATGCTGGTCGGACAAGGGTTTTCGGTGGTAGCCCGCTGTTGCTGCAGGTTAGGGACCTCACTCAGCTCTCCTTTTTCTATTTCTCTTGTTCATTTTACCTCATCACTCGGCTCAGGCCTTATCTGGCTGCTTACTTGTTTTCTCTCTTTTTGGGTAGATGTGGCTTTGTGACAAGTTGAGTCTGCTGACACCTCCGGCGAATGACTGGTGGTATCGTGCAAGTGGATGGAACCGTGCTTTCCTAGCGACGTACAGCAAAGAGGATGACTGGGCTGATTTCTTTGCTTCTGCCGAGGAAGATGACGTCGTTTGGCGGTGCCATTGGCTGAGGCTCCCTGCCATGACTGCTGGTAACATGGGTTTGACGCATGTCCTTGTGGCTGGCTTGACCGGCTTCTCTTTCTATTCACCGTTCCATATCCTCCGTCAGTTTGGACTCAATCAAGAAGTGCCGCCGTCGGGTTCTGAAGTGCTTCGTCTCCCTCCCTTCACCATTCCGAGCCTTCGGAGTTATGTTCGATCATGGGAGGCTCGCAGGACTGAGCCAAGTGATCCGCTTTTCTCTATTGCTACGACCGGAAGGTATCGCAAATGGTTGAGGAGAGATGTGGAAGCAAGGATGGGTTGACCGTTTACTTCGCCGCTTTTGAAATAAAAGGAGTGTGTTAAAAATGTGCGTTTTTCGTTTTCATGCTCAGCTTGTAATAAAGAGATAATTCGAATAAAATTGGCTGATTAAGGGTTTCCCCCTTTTGGTTGGTTAATCGCATGCGCCTCTGAGAAAACGTTCTGATTCGTCAATTTGGATTTTGATTTTAGGGATATTTAGGACCAAACCTCAGCGTGAGATTGCCTACGTATCCCTTGCGAAAAGGGAATCAGGCCCATACGTAGTTCGGGCTAGGGTTCGCTCGGGTATTAACGCTCTCCTTTTTGTGCTCTAAATTTTGCCTAGAGCCGCCCTTTCGGGTTTTCGGCCTAGCGAGCTCTCTTTCGACTTTTGCCTTAACTTTTGCCTAAGCCGCCCTTTCGGGTTTTCGACTTAGCAGGCTTGCTCTAAATTTTGCCTGGGACCACCCGCCCTTGCGGTTTTCGGCCCAGCGAGCTCTCTCAGGGGTAATACCATTTAAGCTGATCCAAATTGACGAGGTTAGAGAACTCGTTGCCGTCGAGGTCGATGATTGATGCCGCTCCCCCAGAGAGAATGGTCTTGATGATGTACGGCCCTGCCCATTTAGGTCGGAACTTTCCTCGTAGATCAAACACTGGCGCGCGAATTTCCTTAACTACCATGTCCCCCTCTTGCAGGTCTCTCAACTTCACTTTCTTGTTGAACGCCCGGGCGATCCTTCGTTGGTAACCCTGAATGTGGTACAACGCCCGTAGCCTTCTTTCGTCGAATAACATGAGTTCTTCAAATCTCCCACTGATCCATTCAGCCTCGTTGACTCCGCTTTCAGCCATGACTCTTAGCGATGTAACTTCTAGCTCGATAGGGAGAACGGCTTCCATACCGTACACCAAAGAATAGGGTGTTGCCCCCGTCGGTGTACGAATAGACGTCCGGTATCCCCACAGAGCTAGTGGTAATTGTTCGTGCCGATTCCTAGCTGACTGAGTGGTCCTTTCGAGGATCGTCTTGATCCTCTTGTTGGCTGCCTCAACTGCCCCATTTGTTTGTGGCCGATAGGTGGTCGAATGATGCACTTGAATTTTGAACTCGTCGAAGAGTTCCAAAACCTTTCCCTTGAAGTGAACTCCATTATCAGACATGAAGGCTTGAGGGACTCCATACCGATAAATGATGTTTTGCCTGATAAAATGAGCCACTTGAACGGCCGTCAATGTCTTATATGAGGCTGCCTCGACCCACTTGGTGAAGTAATCCACTGCTACCAGAACGAACCTGTGACCATTGGAAGCAGCGGGAGTGATCTTTCCAATAACATCGATGCCCCAGGCAGAGAATGGCCATGGTGTCGCCATTGAGTGTAATTCTGAGGGCGGGACGTGGATAAGATTGGCATGAGTCTGGCACTTATGACATCGACGCACATACTCGATGCAATCTGTTTCCATGGTTGACCAATAGTATCCCAACCTCAGAACCCTCTTCGCTAGCATCATTCCGTTCATGTGGGGCCCACAAACACCTTCATGAACCTCTTCCATTACTGCTCTTGACTCATCATCGTGAACACACAACTTGTGAACTCCGCACGGAGATCGCCGGTACAATTTCCCACCGCAGATGATGTATTGAGATGCGAGCCGCTGTAAAGCGATCCGATCCTTCTTAGTTGAATCCGCGGGAAATTCTCCCTTCTCGACGAGATTCCAAATATCATGGAACCAAGGGAGACCATCATCTGGTTCGTCGATGTTCATAACATAGTCGTACACGTGTTTCCCCCTCTGCTCAATCATGACGGGTCTTAGCTTTACCCCGATTGGGAGTTCCAGCATGGATGCTAAAGTGGTCAATGCGTCTGCGAATCGATTCTTCATCCTTGGTACGTGCGTGAAGGTCACCTTTTGAAAGTTCGGGATAAGCTCGTCGAGTTGCTGATGGTACGGCTTCATCTTCTCATCCCTAACTTTCCATTCTCCATTTGCTTGTGATACGACCAAGTTGGAATCTCCGACAACTTCCAGTACCTTAACTCCAATCTCCAATGCAGCTTCCATTCCCACAATACATGCTTCGTATTCTGCCTCGTTGTTTGTGACTTCGAAGTTTAGCTTGAATGCGAGGGGAATATGTGACCCCTCAGGCGAGACTAGCAGTATGCCAATCCCAAAGCCCTTTTGATTAGCGGCTCCATCGAAGTACAACGTCCACGTTTCATCAACTGCTGTCATTACATCTTCGTCGGGGAATTGAAATTCAGTGTGTTCCGGGCCCTCAATCGGACGATCCACCAAGAACTCCGCCACTGCTCTTCCTTTCACTGACTTGCGGGTGACGTACTTGATTTCGAACTCGGCCAATAAGAGCAACCAGCGTGCTAACTTACCAGTAAGTGCTGGCTTCTCGAATAGATATTTGAGAGGATCCATCCGAGAAATCAGTATCACCGAGTAAGCCAGCATGTAGTGTCTCAACTTCTTTGTGGCCCATATCAGCGCCCAGCACGTCTTTTCCAATGAAGTGTACCTCTCTTCGCTTCCCACTATCTTCTTGCTCAAGTAGTAGATTGCCCTTTCGATCCCATCTTCTCCTTCTTGTGCCAACATGCACCCCATTGACGAGGGCGTGACGGACAAGTACAGGATCAAAGGTTTTCCTAGGATGGGCGGCATCAAGATTGGAGGATTCTGGAGATAAGTCCGCACTGCTTCGAAAGCTTTCTGACACTTGTCATTCCATTCAAATTTCACATCTTTCTTGAGTAATCGAAACAGTGGTTCACAGGTCAAGGTCAATTTAGCGATAAATCGGCTAATGAACTGGATCTTCCCTAAGAAGCACCGGACCTCTTTCTCGGATTGGGGCGGCTCCATCTCAAGGATGGCTTTGATCTTGGAAGGATCTACCTCAATCCCCCTGGTTGTGATCATGAACCCAAGTATCTTGCCAGCCGTGACTCCGAACGTGCACTTCTGTGGGTTAAGACGCATCCTGTATTTCTGAATTATTTCTAAGAACTTCCTTAATGCTGGGAGATGGTCTTTCCGCTCCTTTCCTTTCACTATCATGTCATCGACGTATACTTCGACCTCCTTATGAATCATGTCGTGGAGTAGTGTTGTGGCACCCCTTTGATATGTAGGACCGGCGTTTTTCAACCCAAATGGCATAACCCGATAACAGTATGTCCCCCACTCGGTGATGAATGTTGTCTTTTCCCTGTCTTCCGGAGCTAGGAGAATCTGATTGTACCCTGAGAAACCGTCCATGAAGGATAGTAGGGCATGCCCTGCAGTGTTATCAACAAGTATGTCTATATGTGGCAATGGGAAATCATCCTTAGGGCTTGCTTTGTTCAGATCTCTGAAATCGACACACACTCTGATTTTTCCGTCCTTTTTGGGGACCGGAACGATGTTTGCGACCCAAGTGGGGTACTCCGTTACGATTAGAAAACCGGCGTCAATTTGCTTTGTGAGTTCTTCTTTTATCTTAAGCACCCAATCGAGCCGCATTTTTCTCAGTTTCTGCTTAACGGGTTTTGCGTCCGGGAAGAGAGGGATCTTGTGCTCGACGATCTCTGGGTCGATTCCGGGCATGTCCGCGTGAGACCAAGCGAAAACTTCTGTGAACTCTTTTAGTAAATCTGTGAGCTCCTGAAGCTCATCGGGGGACAGCCCGCAACCAACCTGAACCAATCGAGGGTTCTCCTCATCACCCAAATTTATAGAGATTATTTCTTCTTTTAAAGGCTGAGCATGTCTTTCATTTTCGCGATCGATGAGGGAACGGATCTCCTTGGGGACGTCCCCATCGAGATCTATTCCTTCATCGTCGGGATCTAACCAATTTATTTCAAAAATCGGCAAGTAAGCGAAAGCGTCATTCATTTCATTAGCAGCCTCCTCAAAAGGGGGGAATACAGCGGTTGACTCAAACTCAAAGTAAAAGCTACGCTGTGGAGGGCCGATAGGCACAAACTCCGACTCTGTGCTAGACGACGATCTAGTGTCGGACCCGGATTCAGACTCAGTGTAGGTGCTGTGAGTGCGAGTTACATGTGGTATGAAAGTGCAATTATCATAAACGCCTACAGCCTCCACGATGAGTTTGGAAGGATCTTCAACCTCTTCTTCCTCTCCAAGCACCAGCACAGCAGCGTCTTCGACCATACCCTCCGGATCTTCACCCTCGAACTAGAATTGGAGACTGCCCAAACCAAAAGCCTCTAGCCAGTCGAGTGCCTCAGATACCTCTTCCACCTTGATCACTACTTCGTCCTCTTCCCAAGTGTCATTGGCAAAGATTTCAAATCCCGGATACTTCATTTTCGTTTCAAGATCCACAAAGGGTTCGGGTTCTCCTTGGTACAGCGCCTCTTCCACTTTCAGCTTAACCCCGGCCGCATGAGCCCGGGCGTGGTTGCGCCACTTTTTTGCTGGATCGCTCTTCTTGGCCTCATATCCTAGACCAAAGCGTTCATTACTTCCAGGAAAATCAGGGAACTCCGGGACTACTTGACCATAAAGTCCTAAACCCATGCCCGGTAAATATTTCATCCTTTTCATAATTTCCAGCGCTGCGGAGCTCACCAAGAAGCCGTCTTCGGCCCGGATGGTGCACACTTTTGAAGTCATAACCGCAAAGCCCCCCATGGTGATGTCCTCCTCTCCATGCATAATCTCTAGTAGTGGGGAGTTGTCCTCAGAGTGTGGACGGATGCCTGAGTCTCCATGGATGATGAGGGTTCCAGAATTTAAACCCAGAATGAGTTTCTGATGCAGCGTTGAGGGTACACCCATGACATCCGACCTGTGCAGCCATGGCCTCCCCAACAGGAGGTTGAACGACGCAGGTATCTCCAACACACAGAATTCGACAGTGGTTTTAAACTTCCCCGTCACAAGTTCCAAGTTGATTGTTCCCAAAACATCGCGGCGCGTATTATCATAGGCACGGACACCCAGATTCGATGGTGCAAAGTCCTTGTTCTTGAGGCCCAAGCAATAAGCGGTGCGAAGTGGGCACACGTTGATGGCTAGCTGAACCGTTGTCAATGAGAATTGCGGGGACCCATTTCCCAAGACACTTCATCGTCACGTGCAGTGGCTTGTTATGGTCAGCTCCCTCCGGCGGGAGGTCCTTTTCTATGAACGATAGGGTGTGCTGGGTGAGGTTCATCGGGGTTATGAGGGCAATGAGAGCTTCTGGGGCTATATCAGAGGGGACCTCGAATTTAGAGAGAGTGTTTACGAGCCTGCGGCGGTGCTCGCGGGATGCAGCTAACACTCCCCACATAGACATGCGTACAGGGGTTTCTTGGAGTTGTTGGATTATGGGGTCAGCGGTGGCAGCTGGGTTTTGTTGTTGGGAGGCATCAGGGTTTGAACTCACGAAAGGGTCGAGATGGACAGGTGGGTTAGATTGAGGTGGTGGGTTTGTGGAGTTAGAAGGGTTGTTTTGTGGAGCTTGGGTGGTGTCTGGGTTTGCCGAGTTGATGGGGTTGTTTTGCCGCGGCGGAGGGGCTCGGGACGAGCTTCCCTGGTGGAGGTTGGTAGGCTGGTAGACTCTTCCACTCCTGGTGAGATTGCTGATCGTTTTGGGAATGGGCTCCCACTAAGTACCCTCCCAAAAGTTGGAGAAGTCAGAGTTGCAAGGATCAGCCTTACGTTTTCCTTTGTCAAGTGTAGTTTTCTCCAAGGTTTCGTTGAGGGTTTCCATTTCCAGAGCGTGCCACATATTTCCTTCCTCTAGGGAACTCCAAAAGTTGACATTGTTGTTACCGTTGTTGCTACTGCTGTTGCTATTGTTGCTGCTGTTGTTAATCTGCAGAGAGCCTTCATCTATCATGGCTCTATTGACGGTCAGTTCCTCGCCATCAACCCACACATTCACCAATTCAGATTTTCCCCACAGATCTTCAGAGTCCAGTACACAGATAGCGGGCTCATTGGGGATTTTGACTACGGGCTGCGGAAGGTGCTCCCCAATAATGTATTCCTGCGGGATGAAGGCTTGATCCATGATATGGTCCAAAGCGTCGGATCCTCTAGCGATATTGATAATGGCGCTGACAGTGAGCCCCGAAAACATGCGGGGGTTCATGAGGTCCATTTCTTCACGAACTTCTTCCTCTAGGAAAAGGTATGCCAATGACGTCTCGTCTAACGGGTCGGAATCATCCATCCAATGCCACCCGTCGGGTTCGGGCTCCCATGCCCATTCATCCTCTTCTTCAATCGGTTCTGGCTCCAAAAACAGAGCAAACAGGGAGTACCCGTCCAACGGGTCAGTCAACACTTCTTCGAATTCTTGCCCCCAATTGCCATGTTCCAATTCTGCGACTTGGTGAGCATCAGGAGCTACGGGCCATATCCCAGTTACGATAGCCCGATTTTCCACCGCCAAAAAATCACTTGCCAATTCTTCCCACCTTCTTTGGAAATCCCAATCCGCAGATTCAAGGGCACAGACGATATCCTCGGTTGGCAACTCAACAATTGGTTTGGGTTGGGTGGTAGGGAGGATGTAAAGGCTCGAGTCAAACGGATGGTCTAGGGAGATATGGTTGGTGCGGGCGTTAGTGTGTTTTGGGAGTGGGTTTGAGACGGTGTTTGGTTTTTGTGGTGGTGTGGGGAGAGTTTTATTGTCTATGAGATCTTGGATAGCATGGCGCAGGCGGAAGCAATTGTCGGTTGAATGGCCCCGGCCCTGGTGGAAGGCACAGTATACGTTAGGGTTGTGGGATGCAGGGAGTTTTGGGGGTAGGGGAGTAGGGGTAAGTGGTTTAAGCATCCCATCTTTGACCAACTTCTCGAGCACAACAGAGAGGGGTGCCGAGAATTGAGAAAAAGCGTGGGATTGGGTACGGGGTTGACTGGCTTGGGTCACAATCTGATTGACAGGCTCGGCTTGAGTTGCATTTGAGAAAGTGTTTGGGAGGTTGGTGTAGTTCGAGTTGCCAAACAGGGCGTTGCTGTTTCCGGAGTAAACCTTCCTGGGCTTGGGAGCAGGCTCGGTTTTGTCAAGGATCCCCAATTGAACTGCCTCTTCGACGGCTAAGCCTGTGTCGAAGAATGTTTTAAAGTCCGAGCATGCTTGAGCCATAACCATGTGCCGTGCGAGAGTTGGTTGAAGGTTCCGGACAATCATCCGGATTTGGTCCCTGTCACTTGGCCTGTCTTTCATCTGTGCGGCCTTAGCCCTCCACCTTTTCACAAACTCGGCGAAGGCCTCCTTTGCTTCCATCTTCATTGATTCTAATTCACGAGTGGTCACCTCCAATTGGATGTTGTAATCATATTGTGCCACAAAAGCCGCGCATATGTCTTCCCATGATCGCTTTTTCCTTTCATCCAGGGTGGTAAACCAGTGCAAAGCATGCCCCACTAGAGTCTGTGAGAACATCTGTGCCATAGCATCCTTCTCCACTCCCCACATGGAAAGCGCTCCGATGTATCCGGTCAAGTGAGCCTTTGGGTCTCCTGTCCCATCAAATTTAGCAAAGTCGATCGGCCCGAACTTTTCCGGAAGCTTTGCATTAGGAAACAAGCAAAGCTTGTTGATGTCAAAACCGGTTGATGCTATCTTCTCGTTTCTTGCCACAGACTCCTCCAACAGGGTGATCTTCGCCATTACTGCAGCCATCTCGGGGTTTTGCGGGGTTTCCAATTCAACGGTCAGCTGCTCCGGGTTCGATATCGGATTCGGATTAGGGTTTGGAATCGGGTTAGGATTCGGATTTAAGTTGAGGTTGGGATTTGGGATCGGGTTAGGATTCGGATTTAAGTTGAGGTTGGGATTTGGGATCGGGATCAGATTCGGGATTGGGTTCGGAATCGGATTCGGGTTTAGTGGTGGAAGGCGTCGCGTGACCCCAGTAATCATCATCATAAGCTGGGCGATTTGGTTATCAGTGCGCTCGCCAAGATGTTGGATACCTTCCCTTATCTGTCCCATTTCTCCGTACAAGTCTTCCAGACTTGGGTTAGGGTTTGGGTTTGGATTAGGAACGGGGTTAGGATTCGGATTGCCAGCATTCGGGTTTGGGTTGCCTCCGTTTGGGTTCGGGTTGGGGTTTCCTCCGTTTGGGTTCGGGTTGCCAGCATTCGGGTTTGGATTGCCCCCGTTCGGGTTTGGATTGGGGTTTGGGTTTAGGTTCCCGATCAATAGGTCCATTTCTGCCCCCAAACCTGATGCCCTGACAGAATCTCCTTGAGGTTGAAGCCGTTCCAATCTCCGTCCCAAAGGTCTGGTCCAGGAGGGTATGGTGTCTTTCTTCCTCGGCCCAATTGCTCAGTACTAACAGCAAAGCAAAAACTGTGCTCAGACGCGATTCCTGTTATGATTTATTGAAAAACGTGTATGAATAAATGAATTGTTAATAACATGTTGTCATCGTTGACTCAAGGGATCGCACTTTACGGAAAGTTCCAACAATCACGGGTAAGTCGGTGTCAGGCTGGTTAAATTCCGCACGTTGGGAATCAGAGCCAATCTCCTTATCTAAGACCATCCGAGACAGAGCAATAAGACTGCTGGAAGATGAACCTAAGGCTAGATTAAGGGGAGCCGTTCGGGCACGGCGAACACCAGAGGTATCCCAAACTCCATGGATTTATGGTCTCCTAGACCCTGACTCAAGAAATGACATCCTATGAAGGATTGCCTTAGTCCTCAGAGATTCTTTTAGGGTGTATCCTTCGTTCAGAACGACAAATTCTAAGAGATGTCAAAATGAACTAAGTATTCAACTAGTCCTCGTTCGAAGTTTCAATTTTGAACTTGGAATAACTTAGTATAGACGGCGTGATACCCCAACCATCATGGTGTCAGTGACATGGTGTCATTAGCCAGAATGGTGTAAGTAAAGTGGCATCACGGCGCCGGTTTCTTTGATATTCCTTATTCTCCGTTGAAATTTCGATTAGGCATTAGTCAAGGACTTAGTATATTCTGATTTCCCAAAGTCTCCTTGTTCTAAGGACTCATGTAGTTTCAATAACGTGCCTTTAAAAAGCACGACTCATCATCGGTCCAGGCAATCCTAAACAAGCTGCGCAAGCAAGCATAAGAGTTCTATATGAGACACGACAGCAAGCGTAAGATGCAAGGTGCGATGTGCAAGCGGGATAAGATCACGGTTTTTCGAAGGTTGCCTAATTCCTCAGAATTTCTTTTAGGGTGTATCCTTCGTTCAGAACGACAAATTCTAAGAGATGTCAAAATGAACTAAGTATTCAACTAGTCCTCGTTCAAAGTTTCAATTTTGAACTTGGAACAACTTAGTATAGACGACGTGATACCCCAACCATCGTGGTGTCAGTGACATGGTGCCATTAGCCAGAGTGGTGTAAGTAAAGTGGCATCACGGCGTCGTTTTCCTTGTTATTCCTTATTCTCCGTTGATTCTCCGATTAGGCGTTAGTCAAGGACTTAGTATATTTTGATTTCCCAAAGACTCATTGTTCTAAGGACTCATATAATTCCGATAACGTACACTAGAGTGCACAACTCATCATCGGGCCTCGTCAACCTTCTACAGACCGTGCGAGCGAGATTAAAAGCACAGGACTCGAAATTGAATAGACAGCATGATGGCGTGACATGGATGAGATGCATGGCGAGATGCAGAAAGCAGTAACATGTAGACAGGATATAGCACATAGTCCTACCCTGCGGGTCCCTGTCCTAGTTTGGAAGGTTCTACTGCTTTCTAAACACGTACAAGGGCCGGTTTTGGTTTGAAGAGGGTTCCCCGGACTAGAGTCAAAGTATACCTCCCACTATTGAGCGTACACCCAATAATGGTACAATCGGTAGATATGACTCATCACGGTCGAGGGTTGCTGAGCATTCCGGGATTCCCCATCACCGGCAAGCCGGGTAGGATTGCCGAAACACAACAGCGGGGTTGAACAAGATATATGTACAAGAAATAGACAATGAAACAAAATCCCTTTGAAAATCCCACAAACGTTTTTCAAGCTTGGCTCACAAGTTTAATTGATATTCAAGAAAAGTGGGCCGTTTTATCAACAAACAAACTTTTTCTCAAGTATTAATTAAATGTCCCCAGCAGAGTCGCCACTGTGGGCTACCAGCCCGAAAAATAACACAATGTATTTTCCCGCGTTTTGAAGAAAAAAATGGTGTTTGAAGAGTCGCCACCCGGATTTGCGGTATATCACCCGAGAAACCGTTTTTGTTCCGAAAATGATTGATTTGAAATTGAAAACCAGAGATTAGTTTCAAGGGTCCGGAAGCCATGTTACGAGGGGGGAAGGGTTTTACGGCACCCCCCTCGCCCGATTCGAGATTGGTCTCTACTAAACGTTTGCGGGATTTTTAAAAGGGATTTTATTTCATTAAAGCAACTAGCAGGTATCCACAGTAACATCATGTAGGAGGTGCATGCATGTGCAGGTGTACAGTGGAGGGATGAAATGGTCAACGAATAAAATGCATGGTTACAGAAACTGAGGATCTGTCACTGGCTTCACTCCTGAGCGCTTGGGAGTGGTCCCGAGCGCTTGGGAGTTCTGATACTCAACCTGCAAAACTTGTTAGCACAGACAGAATATGATGCTAAAATAAGAGCTAAAAAGCTGCTATATACACTACTGGCTCAGCAGAGGATTTGAAAGACTGGGATTAACCCTTAATCCTTCAGATCTTGCATCCCTGCCTTAACGAGACTAAATCTACAAATTTAAAAGAGCAACAAGCTACACTTATGCATGCAGAGACCAGGGAACACAGCAGACTGGGAAAATGGGATGCAATATCATGCAATCACTCCCGAGCGCTTGGGAGTGAGCTGCATGTCAGCTTACTCTCAAACAGGAAATGGTACTATCTTGACATGCAAAGGCCCTTGTTTTGATTCTCTCTGAAATGAATGATTCTTTTAACTTTAAAAGAAAGGATCCTTGTTCACACATGAAAACTTTGTGAGAAAATGGTTCTGTTTTAGTGGAAAATGACTTTCTTGTGCATGCATGCGAAAATAAAACCATTTCTTTTAAGAGTAGGCCTCATTCCCAACCTACTATGTGACAAAGGACCATGCACGAAACTGGGAACAGTCCCGAGCGCTCTGGAGTACTCTCGAGCGCTTGGGAGTGTTTCCAGTAAGGGTTTTATGAAAACATTTTTTTTTGTACCCCATTGCTCTTGTTTTTACACTAGGGTCTCCCAACCATGCACCCAGTATTGAAGACTGGGTCAGGCTGAGAGACCCCCCTCAGAAGGGAAGAACAGCCCTTTAGTTATGATCAAAGGTAAAAGTTTCTACCTTTTGCTTGAACCTTGCTCCTTGGAATAGCTTTGAAATGTGGATGAAGAGAGAAGAGTGCAAGAGATCAGAAGAGTATTCTGGATTCCTTGCCCTTTTCCTTGGTGATTTCTAAAACCTTTGGAGTTTGGAAGGTGAGTTTTGGGAGTTTTTGGTTCTTAGCTAGAGAGAGAAAGAGAGCAGAGAGTAAGGGTTCTTCAAGAATGAAATTTCGTAGCCCCCTCTCCTGCTGAAAACCAGTTGTATTTATAGGCAAAATAACCTATGGTTTTCAAAATCAAATGGGTTTAAATAAAACATTTTTTAATAGGAAAATCTTTGGCCTGAATCTCTGCCACCGGAGGTTGAGTGTGGAGCGAGCTATCGGCGGGCTCAAGGTGGTGATAATGATGAGTTGCAAGGGTAGTGGGTGATACTGCCATCCATTGGGCAACAGATCAGTCTCGAGCGCTCGGGATCAATCTCGAGCGCTTGGGACCACACTCTCGAGCGCTCGAGAGTGAGCCAGGCCAGAGGTTTTGGAAAATAGTTTTGAGCGTTCGGGACTACTCCCAAGCGCTTGAAAATGCTTTTGACCATTTTTATTCCATTCTCAAATCTTTCAAGGAGCAAAGTTCCAATCGGTACCAGGCTTGTTTCAATCCAAAGTCATCATCGGGGAGCCTCCGGGCCACAAATCAAGGAATTTTGAAAAGTCCAAATTGGGGTGTCTACACAATGTAATAATGAGCCAGACTCTGTTCATTTTATCAATATTGTCCTTTAACGTACCCAAAAATGGGGGCGTTACACCTAGGGCCTCGCCGGAACCCTAATCTGCAAAACAAACAAAGGGTGAGCGCACCTTTGCCTCCTCATGGCAAAGGCCCTCCGATGCCTAAGTTAGTCTCACGTACTTAGCTGAAAACCCTAATTAACAATAGGAAGTGAATTATGCAACGTATTGCATACCTTTTCTCTCTAGGTTTGCCTCGTATTTATAGGTTTATGGATACTTGCTGCCCAAGTATCCTCGTTGCCCTGGACTCCCTACCTCGTATAGGAAACCCAGATTATCTTGGATTCTCGTTCCCTTATCAATTCACGAAAAGAGTCCGTTCTGGACTCCTTTCCATTACTGGCCGAACATCCCATTCCCGTTGGGTATCTCCAAGATCCTATTTCATTGGGATCCTATTCCTTCATGGAATATCCCCGTTCTGGAACCTTCTAGAGCGTTCCTTGCATCTGGACTGCTTTCTCACGAGTTCTCCTTCTGTTCGGCCCTTTCGGTGCCGAACAATATACTTGGACCAACGACCTCATATGTCACTGTTCCTTTACTCATTCCTCGATCCAGTAACTTCTCCAGTTCACTGGACCCCGTACAGATTCCCTGGACCAACGATTTCTCATACCGCCTGGTCCATGTCGCCGACCACCATTCTGTACGGCGACTGCCCTTGTCATAATTATACCATGGTCCCACGTACCACGTGTTCGGGCCCTATTTGCGCTTTGTTCGGGATTACCTCCCTACAATTGCTCCCCAGCTTTACTCGTTATTTTCTCTTAATATGATGAGCAAAGCTCCCAGGAGTCAGAACGAAGACTTCTGCTATTTGCACCCTATATCTTATGTTTGGTGCAACTCTCATCATTAGTCCGAGCAAAACGTCTAATCGTTTGGGCTCTCCAAGACTTTTTCCTGCCCCAACTTTACACGTGGCACACTTCGTACTGCCTTCATTAAATGCGGGCAGGCTTCTTTGGGCATTGGGACGCCCAAACGGCGTCTGGGGTGACGTTTCACTTACGCCACCCCACTTATTTAGGGTATATTTGGGTTTTCGCCCCATTTTCGAACCTCCATTCTCTCTCCAGATTCCCTCCTGCAGAAAGAAAGCTCGAGCTCCCCTGCCTCTTTGAAGCGCCCTCATCATCTCAAGGTTTCTCTCTTTCTGCAATCTTAGGATCCCTGATCACTACTTCGTAAGTCATCTCTCCTTTTTCCTTCCCTATCATTCTCGTTGATCTTAGGGTTTCCTGTCATTTAGGGTTTATTCGATACCCACCCCTTTGTCTGTAAAATTTCACAGTGGTCTATCTCTTTAGCAAAAATGGGGCAATTTAGACGCCATTGCAACACCCCTCAGACCATGGCCACGTTCAGATCTCCTTACGAGATCCCTGACAACGTGGCCACTGTACTGGCCCACGAGGATGCTCTACGCCAAAGTCCCGATAACGATACCCTTCATATCCCAGTAGTCGCCGTCGTGGAGGGCGGCGTCAGATTCCCCCTGGCCCCCTTACTTCGTCAGGTCCTGGCCCACTATAGATTATCCCCGATGCAGGTTTCGGCCAACTTCTTTAGGGTCGTTATGGGTATAAATGCTATAAACCAGATGTTGGGCACATCGCTGGGTTTACACAATATTCACCATCTTTACAGTATTTCTCGAACCAAAGATGCCCTTACCTACTATCTAAAGAGTAGGGATTCTAGGAAAAAGCTTGTTCTTGAACTTCCTGACTCCGCCCGGGGGGATGACAATGACTTTCTGGTTGTTACGGGGAACTTTGAGCCCAGAAATGAGGATGGCCGTGTGATAGGTTTTCATGCCCCTCACAGATTTGGGCAACCACGTTAGTTCCTCTTTACCTTTTGTAAAAATTACCTCGTATTTTATCTACTCAATTTTGCGATGTATAACCTGCTACATTCTTTGTTGCAGTTGAAAACGTCAATCAAGGGTACAATATCATCACCCCACAGGTTCACGTGGCCGACATCGATCGAGCCTTAGCGTTCAATGGGCAATGAACGCCCCTTGTTGGTCGAGCAAGAGCAGCACAGGTGCTTCTGAGCTACAGAGCTTCGTATGGTGGGTTCATTGATCGGCGGACCCGAGCAGCTGACAACCCAACACTACCTGGACCCTCCAATCTGCAACCCGAACAAGAGGAAGAAAGGCGCTCTGCAACTCCACCGATCCCTGACGATCCAATCGAAATCGTCGAGGAAGCTTCCACTTCATCCTCCAACGGTTACTCCCCTTCTCCTCCTCCTCCAGAGATGAACCAGCCAACCGATCTCAACAGTCTCCTTACCATACCTGGAGCTGGCTATGGAAGGGGCCGCGGCTCCGCTCGTGGCCGTGGTCGCTCCCAGAGCCCTCAGCCATCTCATGGCCGACGTGGAACTGTCCAACTGGGCACCCCTCCTGGTTTTTCCCCTGAAGAGATCGAGGCGAGTCATCGAGACAAACGCCAACGCCTGGAGACGTCTTCAATCGAAGGATCCCAGCCTCAAACTTCCGACATCTCAACTCCGATTTGGGCACCACAATTTACTCACGGTGGGCGTCCTGTCACTGCTCGTGACAGCATAGAGTCTGAGGGGACTAGTATCGCCTTGTCCCAGGCTTTCATGCTGCCTGGGGACATGCAAAAGGTGGTAGCCAGCTCCCCTGACAACCTCCTCGGGTCCTTTATGATCAGCAGCGCTCAGGTAAACTCTTTATACTTACCCAACTAATAACTCCATGCTGTTTGCTTCTGGGTTTCATCCAATTTTCCTCAAAATTATCTAGGCCATGCAAAGGATGGTAGCCATGGCGCAGAAGCTGGGCCAGTCCGAGCCACAGCGAGCCAGGCTGGTGAATGAGAACTCCCAACTGCAACATACGATAATCAGACTGGAGAAGGAGAGGGACCAAGCCCGCGGGAAGGTGGACGCGCTGAAGGGGAAGTTGGAGGGTGCTGAAGACAGCCTGAGCCAGACTCTGACGGAGCTAGAGCTGAGTAAGAATGAGGCCAAGGTGTCCTACCAGCAGGGCTACAACGAGGGAATCAACGTAGCAACTGAAAGCTACAAAAACCAGATGCCTGAAATCCAGGACCAGGTATTTGCTGCTGGGTGGACGGCTTGCCTCAGGAAATCTGGTACAGCAGAGTCATCGCCCCTTTGGACAGAGATTGACCTCCCGAGCATCATGGCCGCTCAAGATGAGGACGGGGTCGTGGCAGAGGAAGATGACTTGAATGGAGAAACTACTGCCAATGTCTCCGAGCAGCATGATGCAGATGCTGGTCGCATTGCTGAAGAGGCCAACCCTGGCCAGAAGGAAGCCAGTGGTGGTCCAACCGATGGGAGCACAGCTGCGGAGGCTATACCTGCACAAGTTTCTTCTTCCACCATTGAAAACCCTACTGTGGACCAGCAGGTATAAATTCCCTTCCCTTGGAACACTTCAATTATTATGGTGGCCCTGTGTGGTCGTATGTTTTGCCCTACGTGGCACGGATACATTTCCAACACTCTTAACTCAGGTATTTTGGCCCTTCGTGGCGTTTAACTTATAATTTGCTTGGCCCTTCGTGGCCTTTTAATGTTGTTGATGGCCTTTCGTGGCCAAACGTCCAATTTCGATTGCTCAAGTGTTTCATACTTCGGAAGTTTTACATGTCTTCGTATGCATGTTAAGTATCTCATACTTTAATCTTGCTGGGGTGTATTTATACGTTTCCCAAGTTTATTCATACCTGGATGTCTAGCTAAGTTTGTTCATACTTAGCTATTGATCAGCATGTTTTCGTATGCTCCCCGAGTTTTCCTCGTACTCGGAGATAATTCAAAGTGTATTCGTACTTAGACAATTTTGCATATATTCGTATGCTCCCCGAGTTTCACGTACTCAGAAATTTTTCCAAAGTGTAAACGTACTTTGGTTACCCAAAGATACTCGTATTTGGTAACAGCATGCATTTGTACGTATGCATTCCAGGTTTATTCGTACTTGGACAAGATTTTTTTTTGTAATTATGCACTCTCTGCTCCCCAATACGAAGGGAGGACACAACATAGTACCTGGCTTCGTATTCTAGTGCCCAAGACAAAAAAACAAAATTTTGCAAAAACAAAATATCATACCAAAAGCTGAGAATTTTATTCATAATTCAAAACTCAATGGGTCGTTACGCGTACCCCTTGCAACTAACAAATCAATAAAAGACAAAGGAATTTTATTCGTAATTCCCACACAATCACGATGTGCATCCTAAAAACAGAATAAAAAATAAACTGAAGTTCTTTTAAACAAAAAACTTCCTCAAGTTGTGGACATTCCAAGGCCTCGGCACCGGGTTCCCGTCCAGGTCCGCCAAACGATAACCCCCAATGCCCACAACTTCTTATACTCGATATGGGCCTTCCCAGTTGGCCCCCAACTTACCCTCGTTGGCCACCTTGGTATTGCCGAGCACCTTACGAAGCACAAGGTCTCCAATACCAAACTCTTGAGGGTGGACATTCTTGTTGTAGCTTTTCATCAGCTGCTCCTGATATGAGGTCAAATGCACCAGCGCCCTTTCTCTGCGTTCCTCGGCAAGATCCAGTTCAATCTCTAGGGCTCTGTCATTGCCCCCACTTTCAACCAAAGTGGTCCTGTTGGTCGGCAGACCAACCTCCAATGGGATTACAGCCTCTGTCCCGTATGCCAATGAGTAGGGGGTCTCTCCCGTAGACCTCCTAGGCGTTGTTCGGTGCGCCCATAAAACAAGTGGCAATTCGTCGGGCCATTTTCCTTTTGCCTTGTCCAACCTCTTCTTGATCCCATCAAGTATGGTTTTGTTGGATGCCTCCGCCTGCCCATTGCTCTGGGGGTAAGCTGGAGTGGAGTAGTAGTTCCTTATTCCGTATTGGGCACATAATGCTTTGAACTTTTTCTGAAACTGTGACCCATTATCCGTGATCAACGAATAAGGGACTCCAAATCGAGTAATTATGCTTTTCGACACGAACCTCTCTATCATAGGCTCAGTGATCTTAGCCAATGGTTCTGCCTCAATCCATTTGGTGAAATAGTCTGTTGCTACCAACAAAAATTTCCTATTTCCAGTTGCCTTGTGAAGTGGACCCACGATGTCCATCCCTGTAGACACCCCAATTTGGCCTAACGATTATTTCAAGTCCCACCTTCGGACCATCCCGATGATGAAATGGATACAGTGATTGCTGATTGCTTCCTTGAGAACCTTAGGACTTTCGGTAAGAACTTTGAGCCACTTAGAGGACCCAATTCAGAGCCATACAGCCTTTCAGACAGAAATACAGAAGCCTAGGAGAATCCATCTGTCGGCTGTGACATCAATCCCACGGCCCTAACATCATTTCCTCACCCGAGCAACCTGTTGCTAGCAAAATCTCCCTAAGAGATCAATCCCTCGGCCGCAAGATCTATCCTTCGGCCGAGACATCCATTCCTCGGCCGTGATATCCTTTACTCGGCCGCCAGATCGACCTTTTTCCAGACTCTGGAACGTGTTCTGTCAGACGTTTGATCCAACTACACTACCTTCCCGATGCGTTCGGGCTACGCTCAGAAATTGCGACGTAGAGTTAGAGGTGCATTGCAATTGCAATTGCAATCGTGCCATTTGATTGGCCGGAGTGAGTCACCAATTGCCTATATAAAGGGCCTTTGGACTCCAAAAATATACACACAAAATTCATCAGAGTATACACTCTCTCAAGCCACGAAACTCTGTCAAAATACTCTCTCAATCCCACTCCTCAAAAGCCCTAACCTCCCGAAGGTAGCCGTCAATCCGGCGATCAAATTCCAAAGTTCAAACCCTCGCCCTAGGGTTTTCAATCAAGCAAATCAGTCAATCACAATCAAATCTGAAGCAATCAAGCAACTGAGGGATCAAGGTGGTGAGGCCCAACGGCCTCTGGTTTGTCTTATTTACTGCATTCATAACTAATCATAGCTTTCTGATTATCTGTTAATCGTATAGTCTGGTGTGAGGAAGAACACCGACCGGGGCTTCGATCCCTCGGCCGGTACATCAAACCAGGAAGATCCCTCGGCCGTGACATCCATTCACCAGCCGCGGGATCCATCTCCCTGGGACTTTTTGTTTTGTTTTGCTTTCTGACGCATGCTTTACTATTTGCACTGGCTCACTTTACTTACTATTTAAAGGCTAAATTAAACAGACTATGTGTTGGAATTAAACAAAAGCGTCTATATGTCTTATGTTGAATAACTATGGGCCAGTCTCACGGCTGGGCAGAGAGGGGTGCCTAACACCTTCCCCTTACTGTACTTTTGGCTCCCGTACCCAGAATCTCTATCTGTTTTCCTAGTTTTAATAAACTAGGTGGCGACTCTGTTTTGATGATAACCGTTATCATGTGGCGATGTTCCTAGCCATGGGAATGTCCATGATTTCAGTTTACAAAGCAAGCAACCAATCGAGCAAACAAACGTGATCAATCTGTATGGCGATGCCCCGTTTGGGAGGTGTCTACAGTTTTTGGCGACTCTGCTGGGGAATATGAGAGCCATAACCAAAAAGTTCAACATAAGACTAATACATGCCTTGTTTAATTCATTTATCATATGCATCGAGCGGGCAACCCGTTGAGTTCACCTGATATCCCGGCATGACACGGGCTATGTTGGGGGTCCCAGCAAACTCCACAGTCACTCGTACCTAGTGGTATATCAAAAAGGGAATCACCCAATCACCGCCTATGATGGGCTGGTGAGAGGATTGGTGCCCTTTGACAACGGAGCACCCTGAGACTACCAAAACCTCGCATGTTTTAGAAAGCCATAGAACTTATCAAACTAAGACAGGAACCTACAGTCTAGGAACCTATTTGCATCTTACTTGCAAAAGTTCTTCCTCACACCTTGTATCATTTGTTGTTGTAATTAACTCTTTCTGTGCAGAAGGGTTGGGATTTTTCAACCCGAATCCTAACCCTACACAGGCCGAATACTGACTTCCAGGTATTCTATTTTTCAAGCAAGCACAATAGGTAGGTTAAAGAAGCAACCTCAGCTTGTTTTATACTCTTACAATACCCGAAGTCACACCAAACAGAGGTCTTTATAGTCATCTCATCGGTCACCTTCGCCTGTCAAGACACCCTCACCGCAGCAGTCCCAATCAGTTGGGGACTTCGCGGTCGTCTCCTCGACAAACCCGATTATCTACCCAATCCCAAGCTTCACCAAGCAATCCCTTTACCTACATCCCAAAAATGGCAGACAATGATGCTACCATCGCCAAGCTCCGAGCCCAAATTGCCTATTTACAAGCCGAGAAAGCAGCAAGAGATGCTGAAGACAAGAAAAATGAGGACGAAGCAGAAAATCCTCATGAAGTTACAGAAAACCCTGAATTGATCAAACAGGTCAAGGAGATCAAGCAAGCTTTGGCTCGTTCACAAGGAAACCAAATTCTAGATTTCGAAGGACTCTGCCTCTTTCCAGAATCTCAACTGCCTGAACGGTTCAAAATGCCAAACATCGAGAAGTTCAACGGGACTGGTAACCCTACCAGCCATGTTCGCCATGTCATCAACACTCTGAAGCCTATGGGCTTAACCGATGAGCTCATCGCTCAATTGTTTCAAAGAACTCTCACTGGAAACGCCCTCGATTGGTTTCTCACTTTGGAATTTGTGCACTATCAAACTTGGCCAGAAATTGCCAACGCTTTTGTCAAGCAGTATGCGTACAATGTCCAAATTGAGCTAACTACCCGAGACTTGGAGTTGACTAAACAAGAATCCAATGAGGACTTTGCTACCTTTGTGGCAAGATGGAGAGAAAAGGCTGCCAAGATGAAAAGCCGCCCTTCCGAGGAAGATCAAGTGAGGATAGTTGTCAAGAACCTGCAGCCCAAGTACCTCACTCACATTTACACTCAGGCTATCACTGACTTCAAACGCCTACACGCCACTGGATTACAAATTGAAGATGGGATCAAGCTGGGCCTCATTGGAAAAGAAGAAACCCCTCTACCCAGAAAAACCTTTCCAACCCGTGCATCTCCTGCCTCCGTCAACACCCTTAACTCAGCCTTGCCACAAGACCCTTTTCAAACTGGCTCGTCTAAAAATACAAATCGCCCACGCCGCAATTTTGACCCACTCTATATTACTCAATCTCAAGCCTTAGCCATCCTAAGCCGTCAAGGGCACCTTAGGCTCTTGAATAATCCACCTCCTCAGCCACCTTATGGTCCAAGCTATGACACCAATAAACAGTGTGCATACCAACAACACCCTGGACATGAGACAGACCGCTGCATGCGTCTTCGTCATGACATCCAGGATCTCATCGATAGTCAAGCTATAAAACCTCCTAAGCCTAATGTGCAAACCAATCCACTTCCCGCTCACAACATCGAACCACCGCCTCAAAATATCAATCTCATAAGCCTATCCAATAGCCCCACATATAATCCTACCCGACACATTATCCCAAATGCCCAAGCCAAACCATCCCTGATCTTCTCTAAGAATGACGAATGCTTTGCAACAGGAGGAGAACCCCACATCTATGCCATTGATGATGGGGATTGGTGGTTGGACATGCGTCAAGCCCTACCAAGTGATTGGAAAGTTGGAAGAATTGAGCCTGCTGATCCTTGGAGCACCCAAGAAGAAGAAGAGGGTCACCTCACCCGAAGCGGAAGGGTGTATAAACCTCCTAAACTAAGCGGGGAAAGTTCAACCTCAACACGAGTAATGGAAGAAGAAGAAGAAGAAGAAAGCCAAAGGACCGAACCTGAGGAAGACAGGGTGCTAAGACAACTAAAGAAAATCCAAGCTGATATCTCTATTTGGGGATTGCTTATGTCCTCCTACGAACATCATAACTCCTTCTTCAAAACCTTGGGGAAAGCCAAAGTTCCCATCGACATCACCCCCGAAGAACTGGTGGGTTTCATAATGGCATCAAAGGCTTCAAAACCGACAATAGCCTTCACTGACAAAGATCTACCTCCTGAAGGGCCTGCACACAACAAGCCTCTCTACATCTCACTAAATGGATCCCACTGGTCTTGGTAGATAATGGGTCTGCTTTAAACGTATGTCCTCAAAGGACCCTCGACAAGCTAGGGGTAAGCGCCATCGACATACGCCCTTCAAGCCAGGGTGTAAGGGGCTATGACAATTCAAAGAGAAGAGTGGTTAGGTGTGTCACACTGCCAGTAGAAGTGGAGAAGATCAAAAGAGACGTGGAATTCCATGTGATGGATATACCAGCCACCTTCAATCTTTTACTAGGAAGGCCTTGGCTACATGACGCTGGGGCAGTGCCTTCCACTTTGCATCAGAAGGTCAAATTCGCAGTAGATGGAAGAGTCATAACCATTCTGGGGGATTCATCGATCCGAGCTCATTCTGATACGCCTGTCCAAGAGGTAGGAACCGAGGAAACCTTCCTTACTAGATTCAGTCTTGAGGAAGCAACTGCTGTGCAAGCCTTAATGGCTGAGAGAAACTTCTACGTAAGCACCCCCGCCATATGGATGATGAAGAAGCAAAACTACCTCCCTGGGTTGGGTTTAGGCAAAAGATCACAAGGCATCCCGCAAATGATTGATCCTCCGCATAATCAATACGCCTTTGGTCTTGGCTACACCCCGACAGAAGCCGAGGTAGAAAAGAAGAGAAGCATGGAAAATGCTAAGGCAAGAGGAAGCAGGGTCGAAGAAGAGAAACTCGTGATCCCAAAAACACTCAATGGTTGGTTTGTAAGAGAAGGAGAAGACTTTCCATTCTGTGGCTTCGCAGAAACATGGGAAGACAAAATTACCAAGCAAAGGTACCCTGGAATGCAAATCTTCTTTGATCAGGAATGGACTGACAGTGACATGGAAGAAGAACCAACAAATTCATCTCCTACTCCCGAAGACTGGATTGAGGTGCTAGCTGAGTTTGACCTAAAGATTCTGTTTGACAAAGAGGGTGAAGAAGAGTATAAAACTGCAACAGAAAAAGGAGCCACTCCCGAGATACTACAGTAAATCGCATGACAAAAATATTGCTTTCATTTCCTAAAGACAAGTTAGGACATGTTTTAGGCCCCTGTTTGGGCATTATCTACAACTAAATAAATCCCCATTTTATGCTTGCTAAATGATTCCATCTTTAAAACGTGATTGCTATACACTACAACCTCTCTGCCAAAGATAAAAGGATTTTAAAGAATCTAATTCTTTATGTTGCCGACAAAAGGAAAGAAGGGACGAACCCTGATTACTTAAAACTAGGTTTTTATCAAAACTCAGGAAGAAGACGCTATCTCCGTGAGAACACTTAGGGTTAGCTTACCCATTGTGAAAGTACAAACGCAACAGGAGATTCATAAAAACATCTCCATCAAATTCCTCTCCAAAACATTAAAACCCTCTTGAGAGAAAAATGCTCGTTGGGCAATACACCCAAGCAAAAGTAGGAGCAGAACCTGCTAGGACAAGAAGATCGAAAAACGCAGCCTAGGCAAAAGTTAAGGCATTCGAAGGAAAGCTCGCTAGGGACTCAACCTCTATCAGGTAACCTAGGCAAAACTTAGAGCATGAGAGAATGAAAAACCGAGAGTGAAAACCCAACCCCCAAAGGTGGTGAACTTGGAACTATGTAAAAGAGCCTGATTCCCTGATTGGGATACGTAGGCAATCTCACATCGAGATGCAGCCTAAACATTTGGAGAGAAGAAAGACAATATCAAAAGGTTTGTACTCAATGATAGGCATAGCTAACCCTGCGTCGCAAAAGATGAGTTAGTCATTTTCCAGGGAATTGGCAAAAACAAAGACACGTAAGAATCATCGTTTGTCCTCTCTGACTCAAAAGTCGTCAACATAAGGGACAAAGCATTCTAACGATCCCAAAACATGGCAAAGAGGTTGTAGGAACAGCAAAAGCAAATAAAGAGCCTGAATCAAATTCAAGTGTAAGAAGGGAAAAACGCCACTTGGCTAAAGCAAAAATCCAACTTCTTTAGGAAATAGAAGTAGCGACCGAAGAATGGAATCCTCGGCCGAGTGATCCATTCCTCGGCCCATGTTTAAATCCAAACACTCACAAAACTTTGAAAATATTGCATACAAGTCTGAAGTATCTTGAGACAAAATAATTTCCAACACATGCTGAGGTTGTTTCATAAAAATACAAACATCAAACTATCTATTTTGGAGCTAACAAATACAGGTACAAGAAAGGAAAGCCAGCTACTGCCCACGACCCCTCTTGGGCGCAGGACAAAAATGCTCAGGAACTGGGACACTGATCATCTGTCCCTCACCAGCCTCAGCATCTCCATCACCAGCTCCGGTACTCCCACCCTCACTAACTCCGGCATTCTGAGTAACTGACACTGTCGGTACTCGCTCCGCTTCAAGCTGCAGGGACACAGGATATGACATTCAGTTTCACATGAAACCTGGGATGGAAAAAGAAGAGATCAAAGGATGTATACCGCAGCTATTCGGCCTCGCTGCCGTCGAGCCAAAGCCTCTGCACTCTGGAATGCACGCAACCATTCCTGAACCACATCAGCGGGCACCTGCAGAGGAAGCAATTGCATATACAATCAAGCAAGCGAGGAATACTGAAGGAAACCAAAGCTGAATCTACAATATTACCTGCTGAACTCCGACGGGAAGCATGTAGAACTGCGTAGCACACGGTGTCAGCGTCAAACGCTCCTCTTCCCCATTTGCATTGTGGAAAGATATAAAGCTGGGGGCCCGTGGTCAAACAAGAGGAGCAACAGTGGTAGTAGCAGTCGGTAGGGTCAATGAGGCCAAACGAAAGGCTGAGTAATCTCCCGCTACGAGAAAACTCATGGCTGGTTGTCTCTCAAAAGCAAGTAGCAAGCCTTCTCCGGTCAAAAGATGGGTCGATCTCATACCAACAGGAGGAGGGAGAGGAACAAGCTGCAACGCCTCGGAATGTGGAAAGTACTGGCTCGCTACCCTCTCTCCGAGATACCAGGCTCTCGAAAATGGCCCCTCCAAAAGGAAGTGCTGGCTGTCCAACACCCGAGCTGAGGTCAACTCCAGAGGAGCATCATCAAGTAGCACACCCCATGGGTCAAAACGCACCTGCAAAAAGGGAAAAAATGTCAAACAAAAGTAAGGAAACAACATAAAGAAGGATAGAAGATATCATACCTGATCCACCGTTAGGCGATCCAAAACTCGTCTCCAAGCCAGCAAGTCCATGGCAGGTGATCGTGACTTCCGAACTCCTTTCAACCAACGGGCTGCCCGTGGAACAAACTGAGGCTCTCTGTGCCTGGTCGGAGGAGGAAACTGCAGCAAGTGCTCAAAAGCCCAGAGCTACAAACAAAGATGGAAAACAAACATGAGTTACAAAGATAAAAGCAACAAGGGAACAACGCGGAAGTCGAAGTGTATACCTCGAGAATGCGGTGATGCCCACCCAGCGACAAACTAACACCTCGGGAACAGGCACTCAGGTGCCCATACAACATAGCTAAGGCAGGAGTCCCCCAATCAAACTCGGCCATAGTATCCAAATTGACCAAAGCGGCCAAGAACTGGACATGCACCGAATTCTCCTTGTTACAAAACAGAGTCTGCCCAAGGAGATAAAGGAGGAAAGCTCGTACCAGCTGAGAAAGGGAAACCTCCGCCAAGATATCAGCTTGATCAAACTCTTCCCGAAGCTAGGAATAGGTGATGTGACCGCTCTCTGACACACGAGGGACCTTCCCCTAAAGGTAGTCAAAAACACCTTCTCGCTCATGAATCCGAGGGTCAATTGGAAGAGGATCGCCGCCAACCCTCAGACCTGTAAGCAAAGCAAAATCACCCGGAGTGATCGTCATCTCCCCAGCCTCTGGAAAATGAAAAGTGTTGGTGGTGTCCCACCACCGCTCCACCAATGCTGTGGTCAATCCCAACTCCGCCTTCGGAAGGTGGAAACCGAGTATCAAGGGATCAAAGCCAGCCAAAGCAACTGCGTTCTTAGCCTCTTGAGGAAGCCTATCGTGCCACTCAAACACCTGGGGGCAGCTTCCCCACACGCGTAACCTCTCGTTTGCCTAACAAAATACGAAGAAGAAAATCAATACAAAAACATCGCCTACACAGGGGGCAACTTCTAAAAAAACTCAAACTTTCTATCAAATATCAAATTACCATTTAATGAAATCTCATACAAAAACTATTTGACAGGACAAAATTTACCTTCCTATTGGTAAAACCAAGGTGCTGCTCCAGCTCCCTGTGCAAGACCTCAGGTGGGACATCACTGAGGGGAGGACGGTATCGCAAGGAACCGCCACGCCCGACCATGTGAACCTGAGGGGCGTAAGTGGCAACGTCAAACGGCGGAAGAATATCACCTCCCGCATCAGTAGAAATCTCGGGCTCAGTTTCAGGAGGGATAGGTTGTGAAGAACTCCCCCCAACAGTGGCTCTGCGCCGACTTGAACGTAAAACGCGGGAACTCGAAACCCCGCCGAGAATCGCAGCCTCAACGGCCGGTGATTTGCCCGTATCCCTAGGCGCGTCAGAAGCGCTAGAAGATGGAGGCGGGGGCGGAGATGATGCCATGGCAGGAGATAGAAACCGGAACTGTGGTGATCGGAAAACTGACGGGTAGAAAACGGCGGCGGCCGACGAGGAGATAGAGGAGGAAGCGGCGGCGATCGTTTGAAATAGGAAAGGAGAATAAGGGGTAGAGAAAGAAAGGATGAAATGACCCGTGAAATCGATTAAGTTTAACTTAAATCAATTTTCTGATTGTCGACTATTTCACGGCCGAGATATCGATTCCTCGGCCGAGACATCAATCCTTCGGCCGAGAGATCGATTTCCTGGCCCTCCAATCAATTTCCCTCAGCAACAACGAATCTTGCTCTGTGCACTGACTCAAGCCACTACGGACTTCTAAGTCCTCAACCAACCAAGTAGCCTTGGGGGCATCCCCGAGCCAATGCAACGTAATCAGCCTTGGGGGCATGCCCGGGCACCAAAGATCTCTCTCTCCACAAACTGCTGGCCGAAGCTTTTACTACGGCAAAACAAGACACTCAGCAGCCCTGAGCTCAAAACTTCAGCATCTCCATGCTCAATAAACCTTGTGCATAGGTCGCTCAAGTCACCCAGGCTCTACGCCCATATCAATTCACTTAGCGGCTCCAAGCCCACTATCTCAACTGGCCCAGTAGCCATACAAACAGTTCAGTGGCCCCATGCCTGTATTCACCGTCTCAACTGGCTCAAAGCCATAGCAACCTTCTCAGCGGCTCGAAGCCCATTACTTTAACAAGCTCGAAGCCTATGTCTATCATCTCAGCAGCCCATTATCATAGTGGCTCTACGCCCGTATTCACTCACTCAGCGGCTTCAAGCCCTCGTCTCAGCAGCTCTACGCTCGCTATCACAGCAACTGGCTCTACGCCCGTTACCTCATCAAAGCGGCTCCAAACCCGTTATCAATAGGCTCTACGCCTGTAATCACTCAACTCAGCGACTCCAAGTCCACCGATTCAACTGGCTCGAAGCCCTAACAATCAACTCAGCAACTCCAAGCCCTCGACTCAGCAGCTTTATGCTCGCTATCACTCACTCAGCGGCTCCGAGCCCGTCGTCTCAACTGGCTCGAAGCCATAACAACCAATCTCAGTGGCTCGAAGCCCATTATCGACAGGCTCTATGCCCGTATTCACTCACTTAGCGGCTCCAAGCCCATTATCGACAGGCTCTACGCCCGTTATCACAACTCAACGGCTCAAAGCCCATCATCTCAACTGGCTCAAAGCCGTAAACAAGCAAATCTCAACAGGCTCTACGCCGCCCCAACAATCAAAGACATCTATTCTCAGGCTCTACGCTTGAATGCTCAAAATCTAACATTTTGAATGCTCAAGCTCTACACTTGGATGCCCAACCACTGTGTACTGGATGCTCAAGTTATACACTTGAATGCTCAAGCTCTACGCTTGGATGCCCAACCACTGCGTACTGGACGCTCAAAGCCTGTACTTTGAATGCTCGGATTCTGCCGTCCGAATGCTCGAGCTCTACGCTCTGAATGCTCAAGTCCGGAACTTGATAGAAGCTCTAAGCTTTAAAACAAACACACACGCACGGGCTCGTGCACATATTGCATTATCACATCGAGTCTGCATCATCATATTTGTTCACATCTAACAACCATCATCACACATATACACTCTGCATATCTCCCATGAAACAGGTCAACCCTGCCATCAACCGGCTCTACGCCTCGGTTTTATTGATCGGTTCAGTGCCTCAATCCTTTGGCTCTACGCCAACACCTATGATGAGAAAGCTCCGTGCACAGACCAGCAGAATGCAACCAGCTCTACGCTTCGGTTCAAATCACGTCAAGCTCTAAGCTTCGACAACCCAGGCCCTCGCCTCAAGACTGCAGCAGGCTCCACGCTTCGATCTAATCACCTCGGGCTCTCGCCTTATGATCAATACCAGCTCCGTGCTTCGGTCCTATCAAGCTCAAAGCTCCGATGCCTCAGGCTCTTGCCTTATACCATCTCCGTGCTTCGGTTCCATCAAGCTCTAAGCTCTCCCCAGGCCTTCGCCTCATGACCATGGCAGGCTCCACGCCTCAGTTCTATCGCCTCAGGCTCTTGCCTTATACCAGCTCCGCGCTTTGGTTCAAACACGACAAAGCTCTAAGCTCCGACACCTCAGGCCTTCGCCTCATGACCACAGCAGGCTCTACGCCTCAATCTGATCACCCTAGGCTCTCGCCTTGTAACCATAACCGGTCCCGCGCCTCGGTTCCATCACATCAGAAGTTATCACCTTAGGCCCTCGCCTTGCGACTACGACCGGCTCCGTGCCTCGGTTCCCTCGTCCCCGAAGCTCCGTGCTCTATGATTACTGGCCCTGCGCCCTCCACATCTCAAAAACAAACGGCGTCCAACTCATCCCCAGCAGATGGTTTGGATTCCACCCCATTACATCAATTCCTTCCAGCTCATTCGCAAGGATAGGCTACTCTACCAAGCTCCTTTCAGTCAAAGTAAGGATGATCAAGAAAAGCAAACGCACCTGCCGTGTACTAATCTACCACAAAATAGTAAGGAAGCTCTACGCAAAAACCCCCCTGGCAGCCCCGCGCTCCTGCAACAATCTTCCGCCAAAACCCTGGCTCAGTCTAGGTACGTCACACTACGGCTTTTTAAGCCCAAAGGTACGTCTTCTGTCTCTAACCCTCCAAACTTTTATTTTTCTTTATTGCCCAAACTACGATTGGTCTAAATTTCCCTTGTGGAATACGTAGGCAGCCTCCCGGCCCGACCATAACAAAACCTTTTTTGAAAATCCCTTGGAATAGTGGTTGGACCAAATTGAGTTGCTTTTTACAACTTTGACTCTTACTCAAACATGTCTCGTGATCCGTCTGAGTTCAGTCAAAGAGGGGCATCTGTACACACCCCAATTTGGCCTAACGATTATTTCAAGTCCCACCTTGGGACTATCGGACCGCTTTTCCACCATCTCTCCTAAAACCAATTGGTGGTACGAAGGGTTTCAATTAAGTCTTTTATGGCATTCGACATCGCACCCGCAAGTCTGTTTTTAGTGCGGTCGCAGGGAGTGGCATTGTGTAACCAAATCCATGGGGGCACTCCGGGCCCAACAATCCCTCCCTCACGATGACGCTCCCGCGACTCGAACCCATGACTTCCTGGCTCTGATACCACTTGTCGAACCGCTTTTCCACCATCTCTCCTAAAACCAATTGGTGGTAGAAGGGTTTCAATTAAGTCTATTATGGCATTCGACATCGCACCCGCAAGTCTGTTTTTAGTGCGGTCGCAGGGAGTGGCATTGTGTAACCAAATCCATGGGGGCACTCCGGGCCCAACAGACCCTGCATTGAAACGCTTAAAAACAACATCAGCATTTTTAAGTTCAGAATTCAACTTGTTGATTTTAACTTCTAAAGATTTGTTTAATTCAACAAGATTGTTTTCTTTCTCTTGAAAATCACAAACTATTTTTTTCAACACTTCACATTCATCATTACTAGATTTCAAAGAGACTTCCAACTCTCTTATCTTGATTTGATCCTTCTCCAAGTCTTGTGTGAGATTAACAACATTTTTCTCACTAGATTCAACTTTACTCACCAGCTTAACATTCATGCGAGATATTTTCAGACTCTTCAAATAAAGTTTGTTGTAGTCATCTTTCAATGTCTCAAAATCTAAAGTCTCATTCACCTCCTCTTCCTCACTATCATCTTCAGAGTTAGACGATGCACACTCAAAAGATGCAACAAAAGCAACAACATTCTCATTATCACTACTGCTTTCCTCTTTGAGATAATCAGAACTACTAGAGTCACTATCATCATCCCAAGTCTTAACATTCAAGACTTTATTGTTCTTTCTATTTCCACAATCTTGAGCAATATGCCCATAGCCTTGACATTCATAACACCGAGGACCCGAGGATTGACCTTTTCTAATTTCCTTCTCTTTATCTTTGGAAGAATAAAAATTAATTTTTCCACTGCCTTTATCTTTTGACTCCATTTTAGAAGATCTCTTAGTAAAATTTCCTTTTTGAAAAGCCTTCTGGAATTTTTTAGTAAAGAGAGCCATAGCTTTAGTATCATACTCACCATTATTGCAGTCTGAATCAGAATCATCAACTTGAGTACTCTTAAAAGTAATCGACTTAGCCGAAGTTTTAGTTTTATCATTCACAGAGTCATACTGTAATATGTCTGCTTCATAAGTTTGAAGGAGTCCGACAATTTCTTCAACAGACATGTTAGGAAGCTTTTTCTTACCCTGAAGCATGGTGACTTTAGTTCGAAAACGTTTAGGCAGGGATCTTAGTATTAAATGAGATTCTTGATATTCAAAGACCAACCAGCGACCGATCGGGACTTGGATATCAGGCCTCCTTTTCACGTCCAGAAAAAGAAGAAAAGATACATGAAAAGAGTACGAAGGTTGTATCAAAAGTCCCAGTAAGTGCCAAAATATCTCAGACTCAGCATAACGAGGTAAAAGCTAAACCTATTCAGAATAATGCTAAGCCTCGAATGTTTGTTAAAATGCCTGGATATATTCAAAGGTCTACTGCTAGTAAATTTATTCCTGTGTGTCACTATTGTGGTGTGAAAGGTCATATTCGCCCTAACTGTTTTCAACTTTATGGTTATCCTACAAATCATCACATTCACCGTAACAACACTAATGTTAATCAGAATGGTGGTAATCATAAAATGTATGTGCACAGTAACGTCAAAGAAAAATCAGTTAGTATCCGGACTAGACCTATTTGGATAAGGAGGTCAGATTTGAGACATCCTGTAGAATTGCCTTCCAATCCTCTAGATGACGCTGAATCATCCGGAGGCATTGACCTTGTTTTTTAATGCTTGGTATCGTGTCCATAGTCTAGGTTAATTTGCTTCTTCTTCTTTTTATCTAGTACCTAGAGCTATGGTTGAGTCATTATTTATTTATTTATTTTGCGTATTCCTGTTTTTCTTATCTAGCTTCATTTGCTTAGTGCTGTTGGTTTTCATTTATGCAATTCTTATGAAAATTCAAAAAAAAAAAAAAGTCTTTAAAATCATTTAAAAAAAAAGATTTTTCTTGTTTACATGAGCATGCTCGTGAGTCTTCAGTTGTTTACTATGGGTTTTAGGCATATGAGCATATTTGTTAATGCATGGGTGTCTTGGATGATTTCATTCATGTGATGCATTAGAAAGTTAAGTGTGTCTTGATCCATGACTCTGTGATTTCCACTTTTTTTTACACGTCAAAGATAGCCAGATTTCTTATAGAGACTTGTTCGTTCCCATGTACTTTGCTCCTCTGTCTTTTGTACTCCCTCCGCGATTGACCGTTTAGCATATCAGTTTTGTTTTGGGGATACAATGTTCCATATGCCATGCTATGAAAAGAAAAAAATTGTGTATGTTATGTTTGAGTTGATAATGCTTATCCGGGCGTTCACTGAGTAACCGGGCCTCTTGCCTCAGTAAGCAGTGAGTGTTCGCGTCAAAACGTGGATTGACCTTGTGAAGGCACTCGTATTGGACCACTTGCCTAGTAACCGGATCCATTCGGCTCTATCCAGTCTGAACGTTCGCGTCAAACGGCAGTGGGGTAAAAGAGAAATACACTTTTGATGGTTACATAAAAAATATAAAATGGGGGGAGTATTCATTGGTTGAGGGGGAGTTGTGATCGTTCTTTGGCACTTAATGTGTATCGATGATTGCTTGGTTTGACTTCGTGAGGGGGAGACAATTTGACAGCCCAGAGTTACATGAGAAATCAAGGCACTTGAATGTTAATCTGAATAGCTTATGACGTGGTTCACACACTCACCATTTGTCACCGATTCATGTCTCATGGCACATTTATCTTCTAAATAAATCCGTGGGTTGGTTTCAAAAGAGGTTGTCCATGCATTTTTAAATGTTTTCATATTCATTAAATCTCATGTTCAAGAACTGGGTCTTCGTTGGTGTGTCGCATTGCTATTTTTTTTGGTCATGGTGACGTGGTTAGATTTTTTTTCTGTTTTCATTCATAATTAAGTTATGCTTTCAATATTTTGACTGCTCATGCTACTTTCCTATTGGTCATTGTTCGGTGTGGAGGTTTGTGTTTTTAGCCGTCGTTTCTATTTGGATTTTAAGATATATTGCTCGTATGGTGATTTTATGTGGGTAAGTGGATGTTGGACTTATACGTATGTATGCTTAGTAGGTCAACTATCTCTCTTTGGGTTTCTTTTCATGCTTGTTATGTTCTTTGTCATTCCATGACAAAAAGGGGGAGTAGGAATTCTTGTTTATCTAATCCTTGATTTTGTTTGAGTTGTGATTGCAGCGGATTAACGACTTAGGGATATGGTATTATTTTTGTAGTGTGTTTTGTCATGAAAGTGCCAAAGGGGGAGATTGTTAGCTCCAAAAACGACGCCATTTGTTTTGGTTGACAATTCCATTGACAAAACATATTTTTCATTATATCTCTTTCTTTATCGAGTTGTAATTAATTTGTAATTGAGAGAGAGTGAATCGAATGACTAAAGGCTGAACAACTTCGCAAATGGAGGGAGCTAAACTAGAACGGACTGATCGGGTTATCAATCTGCTATCGATTTGAACGGGCTGACTAAAAAGAGGTGGAACGTGGGACCAAAGGTGTTCTGAGTGCATTCTATAATTTCTCTATAAATACAAGGCTACTTTGGTGCTAGGGTTGGACAAAAAGAAAAAAAAACGGTAGCAACAAAGGATTATTAAAAGGAAAAAAGACGGCAGCAACAAAGATGATTTTTTTTAAGAGAAAAAAAAATTCGTTCAGATTGACGGGAATTTTTGGTGGGTTCCTTGAGAGATTTGATGAGATCTTAAGATTTATACACTTACATAATCTCTCTCAAGGTGGTTTGTTCATCTTCTACATTATGCCGAGTTCTTTGGAGGAGTTCAAAGGCGATTGGAGGCTGGTCTAAAGGAGGAGTCCTGCGTAGATCAAATATTCGAGGAGTCGAATACGAAGGAGTATCTATTAGAGCGGTTCATGAGGAGTCAGCAAAGAGATTCTTAGTCAATATTGAGGAGTCATAGCGTGGTTGTAAGAACTCTCTGCTTCCGCGTTTTGCGTATAGTGCTCTCTTCCCTCCCGTGGTTTTTTCCCCGTCTTGGGGTTTTTCCACGTATATCTCTGTGTGATATGATGCCTGCTTCTTTATTTATTGCGTTTATTAACTTGCATAATCACATAGATTAGGGTTTGATTAAATTAGTTGGTTAATTTAATTTGTTCACCGTAATAGTAAATCACGAGGTGATCCGATCTTGGTTTTTCAATCCACTTGTCGGACCGCTTTTCCACCATCTCTCCTAAAACCAATTGGTTTTAGGAGAGATGGTGGAAAAGCGGTCCGACAAGTGGTATCAGAGCGGGTTAATCAAAGTTTTTTTTTAAAAAGAAAACTTTTTCAAAAATCTGAACATTGATTTACTGTTATGGAGATAAACAACTCCACGCCTCGTCCGCCTATGCTTGATGGTAATAACTTTGATTATTGGAAAGCTAGGATGAGAGCCTACTTAAAAGCTATTGATAGTGGTGTTTGGAATACTTGTCTTACGGGTTACACAATACCCACGGTTACACTTGAAGGGGAGATAGTCCCTAAATCTGAGCTTAACAACGTTGAGAAAGCTGCTCGTCATGCTAATGATCGAGCGATTAATGCGATATTTTCTGTTGTTGATCTTAATGAATTTTCTCGCATATGTAATTGTGAAATTGCTAAAGAAGCTTGGGATATTTTGGTTACTACTCATGAGGGAACTGACACTGTTAAGCAATCTAAACTTCAAAGGGTCACTACTGACTTCGAGTTGATTAGGATGCAAGAAGATGAATCCTTCAATGAGTTTTATGCGAGACTTAATACCATTGTCAACACGAGTTTTACCCTGGGTGAGCCTATGTCTGATTTTAAAGTTGTTAAAAAGACTTAATTAAAGCCCTCCCTACCACCAATTGGTTTTAGGAGAGATGGTGGAAAAGCGGTCCGACAAGTGGTATCAGAGCCAGGAAGTCATGGGTTCGAGTCGCGGGAGCGTCATCGTGAGGGAGGGATTGTTGGGTCCGGAGTGCCCCCATGGATTTGGTTACACAATGCCACTCCCTGCGACCGCTCTAAAAACAGACTTGCGGGTGCGATGTCGAATGCCATAAAAGACTTAATTGAAACTCTTCCTACCACCAATTGGTTTTAGGAGAGATGGTGGAAAAGCGGTCCGACAGGGACCATCCCGATGATGAAATGGATACAGTGATTGCTGATTGCTTCCTTGAGAACCTTAGGACTTTCGGTAAGAACTTTGAGCCACTTAGAGGACCCAATTCAGAGCCATACAGCCTTTCAGACAGAAATACAGAAGCCTAGGAGAATCCATCTGTCGGCCGTGACATCAATCCCACGGCCCTAACATCATTTCCTCACCCGAGCAACCTGTTGCTAGCAAAATCTCCCTGAGAGATAAATCCCTCGGCCGCAAGATCTATCCTTCGGCCGAGACATCCATTCCTCGGCCGTGATATCCTTTACTCGGCCGCCAGATCGACCTTTTTCCAGACTCTGGAACGTGTTCTGTCAGACGTTTGATCCAACTACACTACCTTCCCGATGCGTTCGGGCTACGCTCAGAGATTGCGACATAGAGTTAGAGGTGCATTGCAATTGCAATTGCAATCGTGCCATTTGATTGGCCGGAGTGAGTCACCAATTGCCTATATAAAGGGCCTTTGGACTCCAAAAATATACACACAAAATTCATCAGAGTATACACTCTCTCAAGCCACGAAACTCTGTCAAAATACTCTCTCAATCCCACTCCTCAAAAGCCCTAACCTCCCGAAGGTAGCCGTCAATCCGGCGATCAAATCCCGAAATTCAAACCCTCACCCTAGGGTTTTCAATCAAGCAAATCAGTCAATCACAATCAAATCTGAAGCAATCAAGCAACTGAGGGATCAAGGTGGTGAGGCCCAACGGCCTCTGGTTTGTCTTATTTACTGCATTTCTGACTAACCGTAGCGTTTTGGTCATCTGTTAATCATATAGTCTGGTGTGAGGAAGAACACCGACCGGGGCTTCGATCCCTCGGTCGGTACATTAAACCAGGAGGATCCCTCGGCCGTGACATCCATTCACCGGCCGCGGGATCCATCTCCCTGGGACAGTTTGTTTTGTTTTGCTTTCTGACGCATGCTTTACTATTCGCACTAGCTCACTTTACTTACTATTTAAAGGCTAAATTAAACAGACTATGTGTTGGAATTAAACAAAAGCGTCTATATGTCTTATGTTGAATAACTATGGGCCAGTCTCACGGCTGGGCAGAGAGGGGTGCCTAACACCTTTCCCTTACTGTACTTTTGGCTCCCGTACCCAGAATCTCTATCTGTTTTCCTAGTTTTAATAAACTAGGTGGCGACTCTGTTTTGATGATAACCGTTATCATGTGGCGATGTTCTTAGCCATGGGAATGTCCATGATTTCAGTTTACAAAGCAAGCAACCAATCGAGCAAACAAACGTGATCAATCTGTATGGCGATGCCCCGTTTGGGAGGTGTCTACAATCCCCCATTGTGCAAAGGGCCAAGGACTTGTCAAGGGCACCAGATCCTCGGCTGGTGTCCGGATCATTGGTGAGAATTTCTGGCACTTCTCACAAATCTTTACATACACCTTTGCGTCTTCCTGCATGTGTGGCCACCAGTAACCTTGGGTAATTGCTCGGTGGGCAATGGACCTACCCCCAACATGACTTCCGCATGTTCCCTCGTGGATCTCGTGGAGGAATTTCTGCACCATCTCGAGGTGCACACAAAGTAAGTAAGGACCAGTGAAGGACTTTCTGTATAACTTTCCTTCAGGTGACAGCCAAAACCGTGCAGATTTCGTCTTTATCTTGTGAGCCTCCTTTTTATCTGTGAGGAGTGCCCCATCTCGTAGGAACTCCACTATTGGATCCATCCAACTTGGTCCTTGGTTCACGTCCAAGATCAATTCCATAGTTCTTCCAATGCTCGGCTCAGCAAGATAATCTACTGCCACCCGCCTTGTGAATTCCGTTGGTACAGCTGCAGCCAACCAGGCAAGTGAATCAGCATGGGCATTCTGCCCAGAACTTATTTGTTCGATATACACCTTCTCAAAAGTGTCAAGCAGATCTTTGGCGGCCATCACGTAGGCGGCCATCTTCTCATTCCGGGCCTCATATTCCCCGGACAACTGGTTCACCACGAGTTGTGAATCACAGTGTACTCGTATCCTTTTTACCTTCAGGAGTGCCTCATATTCTGCCACGTTATTTGAAGCACTAAATCCCAATCGAAGGGACAGCTCCATCATTGCTCCTTCAGGGGGGAAAAGTACCACCCCAATCCCTGATCCCGTATTGCACGCAGAGCCATCAACAAATAATTTCCATTCCATGGGATCCCGTTCGGCGGGAGCTTTATTTTTTCTAGTTGTTTGCTCCTTCCCCTGTTCCTTTCTCTGCTCCTGTCTCATAGGAGGCTGGGGAGCCACCGTAGGTGAAAACTCAGCTACAAAGTCTGCCAGCACTTGCCCTTTTATTGCGGTGCGCGGCTGGTAGTCTATATCGTACTGACTCAACTCGACCGACCAAGTTGAGATACGTCCCGAGAAGTCCGCCTTTCGTAGCAAAGATTTTAATGGGAATTCAGTATACACCACAACCCTGTGACTCTGGAAATAATGGGGCAACTTTCTTGCCGCCGTCCGTAACGCCAGGCCCAATTTTTCGAGGGGCAGATATCTCGTTTCTGCGTCCAATAGTGTCTTGCTCACATAATAGACAGGGACTTGCTCGGATCCCTTGTCCCTTAGTAATACTGCACTCACAGCATGTTCAGAGACCCCTAGATACAAAGTTAACGACTCACCTTGTTCGGGGGTGGACAATAGGGGGGCCGTTGCCAAGTACTTCTTCAGGTCTTGGAACGCCTGCTCACATTCTGCTCCCCATTCGTATCCCTCTCTCTTTTTAAACAACTGAAAGAAAGGTCTACATTTGTCGCTGGATCGGCTGATGAATCTGTTTAGAGCCACTGCCATCCCCGTTAACCGTTGGACCTCCTTCGTGGTCCTGGGACTTTGGAGCTTTTACAACGCTGTAATTTGATCGGGATTTGCCTCTATTCCTCTTATGGTCACCAAATGCCCTAGGAACTTCCCCGAGTTTACTCCAAACGCACATTTCGAGGCGTTGAGTTTTAGCCTATATTCTCTCAATATCTCAAAAGCCTCCTCTAAATCAGCAATGTGGTTCTCTTTCTCCTTACTTTTGACCACCATGTCGTCTATGTACACCTCCATGGTCTTGCCGAGCAACTTCTTTAGCATAATCGTTGCTAACCTCTGATATGTTGCACCGGCATTCCTCAGACCAAAGGGCATGACACTATAACAGTACAGCCCCCTCAGTGTGATAAAGGATGTCTTCTCTTGATCGGGACCGTACATGGCTATCTGGTGATACCCTCGATAAGCATCAAGGAAGCTTATCCGCTCATACCCAGCTGTTGCATCCACAAGTTGATCTATCCTGGGAAGGGGGAAGCTATCCTTGGGACACGCCTTGTTCAAGTCAGTGAAATCGACACAGACTCGCCACTTCCCATTCTTCTTTTTTACCACCACAGTGTTGGACAGCCATTCCGGGTAGTATACTTCTCGTATAGCCTTTGCTTCGAGTAACCGGTCCACCTCTTCGATAACAGTGTCCACGTGCTGTACGGCAGATCGTCTCTTCTTCTGCATCACAGGCTTATGTTGTGGATCCACATTCAAGTGGTGACAAATCACGTTTGCATCCACTCCAGGCATCTCTTCGGGTACCCAAGCAAACACATCAACGTGCTCCTTGAGGAACCCTACCAACTCTTTCTCCTCTGTTTCATTCAGGTTCTCCCCAATCAGGAAATACCTTTCTGGATCATTTTCGTTGATCTGGATCTTTTTCAAGCCTTCCACCACTTTCTCGGCGGGGTCCCCTCCGACATCTTCAATGGTCGGCTGGTCCGGAACCTCGATTACTTGAACTAATTTTGCCTTGGGTGCCTTCTTGATTATAGAAACCAAGCACTGCTGGGCAACTTTCTGATTTCCCCTAATCCTTTCAATACCGTTCGACCCAGGGAATTTCACCATCTGGTGGTAAGTCGAGGAAACTGCCTTCATCTTGTGCAACCATGTTCTCCCAATAATCGCGTTATAGGAAGATGGTACATCTACCACCAGGAAATCGGTTCTCAACACAACCGTTCCTGCCCAAACAGGAAGGGTTACTTTGCCCAAGGGTCAGACTGCTCCTGCACTGAATCCGACCAAAGGGGTTATTGACTGCACCAAATCCACCTGTGTTAGTCCCAATTTCTTGAACGCATCATAGTACAATATCTCTGTGCAGCTTCCTGAGTCCACCAGGATTCTCTCCATGTCATATTCCCCAATTCGTAGGGTTATGACTAAGGCATCAATATGTGGCACCTGGATTCCCCCCAGGTCCTCATCCGTGAGGACTATGCCTCCGCTGCATTCTTCCCCTTCACGTCCTCGTTTCTTTCCCAACTGCATCACATGCTGATCATGCTTCACCTGCCTCTGGAGCAATCTTACCTCGTTTCTCGTAAGGGTGCGGCCACTCCATGTATCATATGGATTATGCCCTTTGGATTTTGTTCGTAATCCAACTCCATTGCTTTCTCTGCACCCTTGTGCTCTTCTTGAATGAATTCTTTCAAGTAACCACGCGAGACTAGATCATCGAGGTGTTGCTTGAACATCTTGCAATCTTCTGTCATGTGACCCCAGTCTTTGTGATAACTGCAATGCTGACTCGTAGCCCTTTTTGCATCTTTATAACCCTCCAATCTTGGGGGCCACTTGAAATATGGGCGATTCTTTATTTTATAAAGAATCCGATAGATTGGTTCTTTCCAAACCGTTGTTACCGAAAAGAAAGACTTGGGGTCTGGAGCATGTTTCTCTTTGAACGGTTCTTTCTTGGTCTGCCCGTATTCCTTCCTCTCTTTGTAGGTTTTGGGCTCCGGCTTATCTGCCCTCTTTGGTGGACCCTTCGCCTGCTCGGCAACCATCTTGCTATCCTCTCGCAGTATGTTATCTTCGTTCCTGGCATGCTGCTCGATCCGTTCCATCAGCCTTACCAATGTACCTACCGGGCTCATGTTTAGAGACTGACGTAGTTCTCCCCGAACAGGCAGCCCCGTCTTGAACGTGGCTATCGCATATTCCTCACTGCAACCTTCAATCTTGTTGAAAGTCTCCTAGTACTTCTTAGCGTAGTCCCTGATCGGCTCGTTCTCACCTTGTTTCATGACAGAGAGGCTCTCAAAGGTTTTTGGTGCTTTCCTGCTCGTCAGAAACCGGGCAGTAAATTCTTCGGCTAACTGTCTCCATCCTCGTATGGTGTTCGGCCCTAGTTTATGGAACCCTGACAAGGCCACTTTCCCCAAACTCGATGGGAACATCTTGCACATGATCGCATCATCCCCGTCGTGCATGAACATTGCCTGCCGGTAATGCTGTATGTGTGCCACGGAATCAGCATTTGTCTTGTAAAGGACGAACGCCCCATGCTTCACCCTGCTCGGGAGCTTTGCCTCTTGCAATCTCCTTGCAAAGGGGGAAGAAGCTATGTTGCTGAGGGCTTTCCGTGCTGCTTCTTGTGCAGACATGGTTCCCTCCTCTTGTTCTTTCGCTTTCTTGGGAGTACTCTTTTCCCAATCAGAATCAGGTCTCTCGTACCTATCCCTGTGATGTCTTCTAATCTCCCCCTCTTCGGGGGTGAGGCTCCTGCTCCTTCTTTTTCGTGAAGAAGCCCTTTTCTTTCTCGGAGTGGGGCTCCTGGACTTGTTCCTCCTTTCTCGTGAAGGAACCTTCTTGTATTCCACTACAGCCAACCTGTCTCCTCTGGAATTTCTTTGTGACAGTCCAGAATCCTCCGGATGTTCTCGTATCCGTTGCAATTCCTAGAACTCGTACTCTCGCTTTTTGATTAAACGAGCATACTCTTCGATTTCTTGTCTCTTCTTGTCCAAGATATCCTCATGGTTGTGCACACTCCTTGAATGTGCAACTGATTCTCCCTCGCGACGGGACTTACTCCTTCTCATGGATTCCGTGGCCGTCCTACCCTCCCTATTCTTAGAGTTGTCATGGACAGTCAGGGGGTTACCCTTGCTTGTGGGCTTTTTGGCATGCCCACCGTCGGGTTTCCTCAGTGGATCTGGTGGGGATTTATCACCTCCCCCGCCTAGCTGACTTTTTGGATCATGCGGTGTTTTTGGATCTTTTTCCATCATGGTCGCTTTTCAGAGGGATCTCTTCCGTTTCCCACAGAGGGCGCCAATTGTAAGTGCAGAAAAACGAAAGAGGCTATGAACGGCACAAGAGCGTAACGGCTACCTTTGCCCTTTTGCCGGAACCCTAATCTACAAAACAAACAAAGGGTGAGCGCACCTTTGCCTCCTCGTGGCAAAGGCCCTCCGATGCCTAAGTTAGTCTCACGTACTTAGCTGAAAACCCTAATTAACAATAGGAAGTGAATTATGCAACGTATTGCGTACCTTTTCTCTCTAGGTTTGCCTCGTATTTATAGGTTTATGGATACTTGCTACCCAAGTATCCTCATTGCCCTAGACTCCCTACCTCGTATAGGAAACCCAGATTATCTTGGATTCTCGTTCCCTTATCAATTCACGAAAAGAGTCCGTTCTGGACTCCTTTCCATTACTGGCCGAACATCCCATTCCCGTTGGGTATCTCTCCAAGATCCTATTTCATTGGGATCCTATTCCTTCATGGAATATCCCCGTTCTGGAACCTTCTAGAGCGTTCCTTGCATCTGGACTGCTTTCTCACGAGTTCTCCTTCTGTTCGGCCCTTTCGGTGCCGAACAATATACTTGGACCAACGACCTCATATGTCACTGTTCTTTTACTCATTCCTCGATCCAGTAACTTCTCCAGTTCACTGGACCCCGTACAAATTCCCTGGACCAACGATTTCTCATACCGCTTGGTCCATGTCGCCGACCACCGTTCTGCACGGCGACTGCCCTTGTCATAATTATACCATGGTCCCACGTACCACGTGTTCGGGCCCTATTTGCACTTTGTTCGGGATTACCTCCCTACAGAAAGCAATAGAACCTTCCAAACTAGGACAGGGACCCGCAAGGTAGGACTATGTCCTATATCCTGCCTACATGTTACTGCTTTCTGCATTTCACCATGCATCTCATCCAAGTCATGCCATCATGCTGTTTGTTCAATTCAAGTCCTGTGCTCTTAAGATTCGCTTGCGCGGTCTGTAAAAGGTTGCCGAGACCCGATGAAGAGTCATGCACCCTAGTGTACATTGTCTAAACTACATGAGTCCTTAGAACAATGCATGAGACTATAGGAAATCAAAACTTACTAAGTCCTTGACTAATGCCTAATCAAAGATTCAACAGAGAATAAGGAATAGCAAGGAAACAAAGTCGTGACGCCACGTCACTTACACTATTTCGGCTAATGGCGCCATGCCACTGATGCCACTTTGGTTATGGTATCACGTCATCTATACTAAGCTATTCCGAATTCAAAATTGAAACTTCGAACGAGGACTAGTTGCATACTTAGTTTATTTTGACATCTCTTAGAACTTGGCGTTCTAAACAAAGGATACACCCTAAAAGAAATTCTGAGGAATGAGGCAACCTTCGAAAGACCGTAATCTCATCCCGCTTGCACATCGCACCTTGCATCTTATGCTGTCCGTTTGCTTTTGGGTTGAACTCTTAGACTCGCTCGCGCGGCTTGTTTAGGATTGCCTGGACCGATGAAGAGTCGTACTTTTTAAAGGCACGTTGTGGGAATTAATTAGTCCTTGGAACAATGAGTTTTAGGGATATCGAAATTCATTAAGTCTTCAATACATTTTTCAATCATGGATTCAACGAAAATTAACGAAACAATTAGGCTACAATGTCGTGATACCCACACCACCCAGGTTATAGTGCGAAGTCACTTAAACCGCTTAGGCTAACGGCGCCATGCCACCTACGCCACCCCGGTTACGGTATCATGTCATTTACGCTAAACGGTCTTTGAAACCAAAATAGAAATTTTGAGTGAAAAATGTTAAGGACTTAATTTGTCTTGATATCTCCCAAGTCTTGTCATTCCTAATCAAAGGATACATACTCAAAAGAATCTCTGAGGGCTAAGGCAATCCTTTGTAGGATGTCATTTCTTGAGTCAGGGTCTAGGAGACCATAAATCCGTGGAGTTTGGGATAACTCTAGTGTTTGTCGTGCCCGAACGGCTCCCTCTAGTTCAATCTAGCGTTAAGTGCATCCTCCAGCAGTCTTATTGCTCTGTATCGGATGGTCTTAGATAAGGAGATTGGCTCTGATTCCCAACGTGCGGAATTTAACCTGCCTGACAACGACCTACCCGTGACTGTTGGAACTATCCGTGAAGTTTGATCCCTTGAGTCGACAATGACAACACGTATTCATACACGTTTTTTTCAATAGATCACAACAGGGGCACATTCTGAGTTTGCTTTTTTACTTTACTGTCAGCACTGGGCCACCCATCCTACCTCAAAAGCTCCCAGCCTACCACAACTCAAATGCCTTCTGCTCCTTCCACCAAATGCCCAATCACGCTACCAATGACTGTCACCATCTCCGTCACAAGATCCAAGACCTAATTAATGACGGAAGCATCCCGATGCCGAACCTCAAATCTGGAGGAGAATTTTGAGTGCAGTAAAGCATGAATGGAATTTCTCACGAGTTTGGAAAACTTTCAAGTTTCAAGTCAAGTCTTTTTCAAGTCAATTTTGAGTCAGTTTGTACCTCGAGTCTTTCATGCTTTCGTGTCTGTATGTTTTCAAATTCATGTTTGTAGTCAAAGAAGAAAAACCAAAAAGAGAGTCAGTTTCGTAGTCCCGAACTACGTTATGACCTGATTCCTTTGCAAGAAGGATACGTAGGCAGCCTCATCCTGAGGCCCGGTCATGTTCATTTGAGTCGATCCCAAAATTTGGTCATGATCTTTTGAGTCAATCCTTTGTGGGTCAGTCTTGTCTTTTGAAATCAACGTTAAGCCTTTTGTGTCAAAATTGTGATAATAAACTCATGTTTTGTGATAATCCCTTAACCTGAAATTGTTTTTCACCATCAATTGAGAAATCAAAACACGAGATACTTTGCCCTTGCAAGAAGAAGAATTTCATGGGACCACTCCCTGACGCCGTCGAGAAGCAACACTTTGGCCCGAGAAAAAGCTCGCTAGATCAAAACATCAAAATGTGATCTAGGCAAAAGTTAGAGCACACAAATCTCTTAACTTGCATTTAGGATCCAGTTATCAAGTTGTGCAATTCAAAATGAAGGAAGGCATTCTTTTCTTTTATCAAACGCTTGAAGATATATATCCATTGATAACCCCTTCGAGCCTAAATCAATTTCTTTGAAAGAACCCAGCTAGGCAGCTATCCCCCACACCGGGGTGAAATAAGGAGGTTTGGTTTAACAAAGAAAAGGATAATAGGCTCAAGAATTTTCATTTTCTTTGGGTTTCGAGAGCTAGCAGCCATCTTGAACATTTTTGTGCCCTTTTTGCTTTAGATGGGCGCCTTCTTTCACTTGACTTGCTTCAAACACATGGTTATCATTGGCGTACAATGAGATGCAAAACATCGAAGAAAAAACAGAGAAAGCTCAAAATCAACGAAAGTGCCAAACACATCGGCACAACAAAAGTGTGAAGCAAGTCAAGTGAAAGAAGGCGCCCATCTAAAGCAAAAAGGGCACAAAAATGTTCAAGATGGCTGCTAGCTCTCGAAACCCAAAGAAAATGAAAATTCTTGAGCCTATTATCCTTTTCTTTGTTAAACCAAACCTTGGCCACGTTACAACCTGAATAAAGTCCTTTTAGATTGGAAAACACAGCTTGATAACAAAAATCCTGGGCAATAGGAGAAAATAAGAAGGAGCGACAAGGCATTTTGTGAATCCTGCAAAATCCGAGCTGGGGCATTTTCCAAATCCATGGGTTGTCATCAGCAATTTGGGGCATGGATCATGGTAAAACCCTAGTGTTTTGACAAAACAAGATCAAAGAAAATTCTGAATGAGCATCACTTGATGGAGCTAAAACAATTTCAAAGCCCCGAATGGGAAAATCATCGAAACTTGATTGTAGGGCATGCTTGCCATTTTTCGAACCCTCAAGTAACCAAGCTCCTCGTCCAGTCAAATCAAACTCCTCGTCCAGTCAAGGTCATCATTGAGTCAGCCCTCTGATAAAAGGTCTTTCTTGTCTTTCGAGTCATCTAGGCCTTGTCCGAATTCACACAAGGTCACTTGTCTAGTCAAGTCACTTTGATGTTGAGGTCCCAACTCGTGAGAAAAACTCCAATACATGGAAGAACTCGCGCTTTTGCTCATGATAAAGCTGATTACCGAAACTATCATTGGAATCAAGGAAAAGAATCAAAACTAAGGTCTGTCACTCACTGGGGCACATCAGCCCAACGTCATTAATCATAGCAAGCATACAGCCAACATCAAGACTGGGGCATGAATGCTCAAAACTCAAGCCCTGATCAAAGTCAAAGTCAAACCAACTCCAGCTCAAGCCCTGGGTCCAGCTTAAACCCAATTTCCATCCAAAGACAAACTCCATCCCAAATCCCAAGGTCCTGAAAATACCAGCTCGCTGGCCAAAAATAGTAAAGCAGAAAGGGTACTCGGACATGTCCTTTGTTTTTCAAAAATAAAAAAATCATCGTTGTTGTCAAATGTCAAAACGCGGGTCTCACTTTCTAGCCTCGACCTCTTATGGTTGCCTTCATCTATCATATTTGTCGACATGACTGCTTGACATTCTGCCATAGATTTGGCATCGTCCTCCTGGGACACCTTTCAATCAAGTTCCGCCATAGATTTGGCACCGTCTTAAGGGACATCTTTCAATCATCTTCTACCATAGATTTGGCATCGTCCTGAGGGACATCTTTCAATCATCTTCCGCCATAGATTTGGCATCGTCCTCAGGGACATCTTTCAATCAACTCCCGCCATAGATTTGGCATCGTCCTCTGGGATATCTTTCAACCACCTCCCGCCATAGATTTGGCACCGTCCTAAGTGACATCTTTTCAATCAAATCTTGCCATAGATTTGGCATTGTCCTGATGGACATCATTTCAATCAACTTCCGCCATAGATTTGGCTTCTTTCATTCACATTCTGCCATAGATTTGGCACCGTCCTTCGGGACATCTTTCAATCATCTGCTGCCAAAGATTTGGCATCGTCCTCTAGGACATCATTCAATCATTTTCTGCCATAGATTTGGTATCGTCCTTCGAGACATCTTTCAATCATCTCCCGCCATAGATTTGGCACCGTCCTGTGGGACATCATTCAATCATTTTCTGCCATAGATTTGGCATCGTCCTAAGTGACATCTTTCAATCACCTGTTGCCATAGATTTGGTTTTAATCCTTTCGTGACAAACTAACTTGTCTCATTGGATGGCACCCCTCGGGGTTTAATCGCATTTTATCCCTTCGAGACAAACTAACTTGTCTCGTTGGTGTATGGCGTCGATTACAACCTTTTTTGCCTGTTTAATTTTTTCCACCCACTGAGAGTGAGCAATCGGTGGGCGCTCCTCAATCAATCTATCTTGTCGATCATTTGCTCGCATGTCTGCATGTTTGCATTTGCCCCAAAGAACTACGCTGGTCTGATCCCTGCAGAAAAGGGTACGTAGGCAGCTCGAACGAGCACGACCTCATGATTTGAATGCTTGTACATCTTTACTTGCATTTGATTTTGGATTAAGGATTGAGTAGGGCTCGAATTGGGCTGTCTTAATCTTTGGATGTCACTCGTATCCAGACATGATGTTGAGCACCATCCAAAGAGGAGCAACTGTAGACATCCCAATTTGGACCTATTAATTATTCTTAATTTCTGGCCTCGAGGCTCACCGATGATGAAATAGGGTCAAAACAGGTCTTGGGAAACTTGAACGATGCTTCTTGGACTTTTTCAAAACAAAAACTCTTTTTTTCCCGACACCCTGAGGGTAGAATTGGCACACATTTCAGCATATAAAATACCTTTGAATGAAACCAATTGGGTTAGAAAGAGGACTTAACGAGCTTTGCAACGCTTTGAAAAACACCCAAAACCGAGTTCGGGAGTGTCCGTGGCGGCCCGCTGAAGTTGGGCAGCCACTCCTAAGCGCTCGGGACCGCTCTAGAGCGCTCGGGAGTGCAACTCCCAAGCGCTTGGGAGTGCTGACAGGCCAATGCATGTTGAGCTTGACCTTTGACCATGCCTTTTCAGACTTTTCAGTCCTGCCATTCAAACCTGAGCATAGAAGAGGCCTGCCTGAGCCAGCAAAGCATATCATCATGCCTTTTTTCCCCCCAAAACTATTTTCTCTTTATTTTCTCTTTATTTTTCAAAATTCAAACCCATTTTCTCCTCTCCTATAAATACCCCCTCATTCTACACACCAAAGGCCACGAAATTTCACTCTCTTACTCCCCTATTTTTAGAAAGCTCTAGCTCTCAAACACCTTCAAACATTTTCTAACTTCCATCTTCAAATAATTTTCAAGAAAAATCCAAGCATCACAAAAGCATTTGAAGTCTTAGACTTCATTTTCTTACTGTTTTTCAGCCCTCATTCAAGCATTCAAGTCAATCCAAGAGGTCTTGTTCAAGCACAAAGGTATAAAATCTGATTTTATACTTAAAAGCCACTGTTTTTCCCTGTCTGAGGGAGATCAGTGGCTCATACCAGTTCCTCATACTGGTTGTGAGCCACCTGATCTTGGTTTAACAACAAAAGCAAAAGGTTAGAAGGAGTTTTTCAGTACACTGGAATCACTCCCGAGCGCTCGGGAGTGCTCCTAAGCGCTCGAGAGTACTGTTCTTCTGTTGTAACTTGTTTTTCCCCTTATATTGTTGTTCATACAAGTTTCTGAGTACTGGGTGTGCACTGGGAAGCAAGGTTTGAATGGTTAAGACCAGTTCTTAGCTGTTTAAGCCTCTAGCTGAGCACGTCTGTACTTTTATTTCTTTGTGATTCTTCTGGCAGTACTAGCATGTGAATATGTCTAATGAAATTTGTAGGAGGTGTTGACTACACTCCCGAGCGCTCGGGACCACTCCCAAGCGCTCGAGAGTGATTCCAGTGACAGTTCATTCTGTTTTCTTACTTCATCATTTTATTGCACCTTGTACACCTTTGACATGCATGCACTCCTTATTTAGTATATTTGTACATACTTGCTAATTGTTTTCATGAAACAAAAATGTTTTCGACAAAATCCCACAAACATTTAGTAGAGACCGATTTTGTGTCGGGCGAGGGGGTGCCCTAAAACCCTTTCCCCTCGTAACGTGGCTTCCGAACCCTCAAGTGAATCTCTGGTTTTCAAATTCAATCAATCATTATTTTCAAATTAAAACGGTTTTTCGGATGGCAAACCATAAATCCGGGTGGCGACTCTTTCAATTTTTCAAATCCGGGCGGGTAGCCCACAAAAAGGCCGTTGCATGTTCACGTTTTTTGGTGCGTGTGGATAAAAGTCGCGGAATATGAAGTAGAGTTGGTTAACTTAGGCCTGGATTTGGTTCCCAATAGTGTTAGCAAATTTTACTTTTGACGATGGCTGTCTTTTGGGTATTTATGTCTATATCTACAAAGTGGAGATTTAATGAAGAGCGACACCAATGAGTTCTAAGTAGTTTCTCAAAAGAAACTCAAGGAAAAATAAGCATACTTGCAGCCTTAAAAGGTAATTCTGCTTACCTAGTGTTTTGGTTCTGGTCTATCATTCATCTAATGGGATTATCCATGTGCTTCTTTGGAATTGTTTGAATGGAATCAAATAGGTTGGAATTACCATTAATCTTAATAAAACAGTTAGTACAAAGAATTGTAAAATATAGTAACAGAAAAAAATCCAATCTACAAATTAACTACGTTGGATAGGTGTATATTTTCAACACTTCCACATTTAATTTATTCGTCAGTACGTGGGAGTGGAGCGTGGGGGTGTTACTCTTTAAGTTTTGATTGTATTAAGAAGATTTCTTACAATTACATGCTTATTCATGAATTTTATTTCACGTGTACTTATATGATAGTGTACCGGGACAGCTTCTGTGGACGGCATCCCACCGCTTCTTTGCATACTGGGTGTTTATTAGCTGTCTTGAATGAACAATCACATCTAGAAGTAGAGTATTGAGAGAGAGAGTGTGTGTGAAGTAAGAACGGTAATTGAGTAAAGAGGTATGCGAGGATCATATACACGATGAAAAGTGCAAGACTGATTAGGCAATGGGGACTTTTCCCAATATAAAGAAATGCTTTAGAGTGAAGTGGAATGGTTTTAGTTTTATCAAGTTGTATGAGATTTTCTTATGTTTTTAAATGTTATCAGGCACATTGTGTGCCTTTGTAGTTCTTAGTGATGAAGCGCGTGTTCTTCGAAGGTTACATGTTGAGGGCCAAGAGGTATATTTCTTCGTATGAAACAAGCCAGAGAATGGGTGGCGTCATAATAGTTGGAGAAAAATGAAATCAGGCACCCCTCTTGATTATGCTATATTCCAACTGTCTCCAAAGCGCTCGAGCTGGGGATATTTATTGAATGATATTTTTCTAATTCTAATTTTCATTCAGATTTTGATGCTTAGGTTTTACTCTATTGTTGGCAGGTGTGAATTGTTTGTTTCTAGCAATGAAAACATTTAAAAGCTCTCTTCAGGATTTGTGATTCATTTGAAGGTTGCAGAAGAATAAGTGGCACAGGCACAGTAAAAATGTTGAAATGTGGTTCACAAAAGGGGCACTTGATTTACACCCCCCAAAAAAAAAAAAAGAGACACTGTAGAGACCCGTATTTTCAAAAATTGTTTAAAGGTTTGATTAATGTTAGAATATGGAATAAATGAGGGATTTTTTTGAATTATTTGATTTGGGGTCAATGTGATAGAATTGAAAGTGGAGGGAGTGCAAGTGTGATTTGTGTATGTGTTGGTATAAAAAGGTGTGTGTGTAGAGGATAGAAATAATCCTCATCTCTCTCTCTCTCTCTCTCTCTCTCTCTCTCTCTCGGCACCTCTCTCTTTCTCTCTCTCACACACCAAAACCCACCCTCCAACCTCAAAACCCTTGCATTTTGACCTTTAATCCGTCTTCTACATGTGATTCGAACCTTGAATCTCGTGAGTTTGGACTCGAAGTTGTTCTTGGTAGATTTGGAAGTTGGAAGAGCTAGGGCTTGTTCAATCTCCTTGGTTTCGGCTTGATAATCGAGGTAGGGATTTCTTGCTCATTTTATGTGTTTACGAGTTGATTTTGTATCTAAATCGTGCCTTGGGTCGTTGGTTGTTGTGTTGTGTTTGCCCTTAAAAAATCTGGTAAATCGCTGCTCGTAACGCCTCCGTATCGATACAACTTTTTTTATTGTTGTATCGATACTATTTACTTATCCTAATTCCAGTAGCATCAGAATTGAAAATTTGATTGTTGTATTGATACAACATTTTTTGTTGTTTCGATACCAGGACCTTATGGGACAGTTTTGCCCATGCTGCTCCCACTTCGATTGTTTGATTTTTGATCACTTCTAACACCGTCTAAACGTCTTCAAACCACCTCTAAGCTTGGTTGCTCATACTCGAGGGACTTGTTGATCCTTTCCATCTCGTTTGGCCCTCATTATAAGAAAGAAACGTGTCGAATCCAATTTGTGTGTGGTGTCCATACATCGTCTTTGCTTTTAAATGTTTATGTGGAGCAAGATGTTATTAAGAAATGTGAAACGGATAGCATAATTGAGAACGATAGAACGATACAAAGAAAGCCACGGATCCACCTTTTGGTGTGATGCCAGAAATGGGACGCACGGGGTCCCTAAAGCCCGGAAGTGCACAAGAAAGCCACGGATCCATTTTAAAGTGTGATGCCGGAATGAATATGGACGTACGGGGTCCTTAATGCCCAGAAATGAAATTGAAACACATAACATAATGAAAATGAAGAACTTTAGAGATTGTTTAGCTATTTGTATATGAATAGTGTTGGTTTCTAAGTCTTATATTCTTGCTCTTGTTCTTGTGGGAAGCTTGTGGTTGTCTATGTTCTCTCTGGTGCATTAATCATCCCATTTACATATAGCTTGAGCATAGATTTCTCTACTGGGCTAGTGTAGCTCATTATTTTCAGGTACCTCTCAAGGGCATTGACATGGAGTGCTTGCTGTGCATTTGACCATACTTTTGAAAGCCAACACGGAAGAATTACCATGGCATCTTTTGTAAAATCCTTTTGAAGATGTAATCGTAATTTCAATTATATCCTTTTGACTTGGGAACATGTAACCTCTAAACTTACTTTCTTTGGACAAATATCTAAGAATTTGGGGCCGAAGTGCCATTATTGTAAACTTTTAAACTTGATCGTACTCTTGGTGGATTATGCGAAAGCTTTTGGGGTATAAAGGTGTATATTCGCGATGGAGTTTCATTTAGAAATGTTATTATTATTATGTTGAAAATTATGGACGTGATAGACACTTGAGAGGTTAGTCACATTGCCAACTGAAAAGCATGAACTATCATTTAGTTGTGCATTTAAACTTTCAAGTAAATTGAAAATTGTTATCTTTAGGTTCGTACGCTTTGTTAGTACACCAGAGGTTCTGGAATTGGTCAATACATTTGATACATAGATGTCTCATTTGGTTGATGGTGGCAAGTACTCATGGGAGCTAGCCAACTAAGTATCAAATATACACAGTGACGGTGATTGGCCCATTTTCTGGTTCATGAACAAGGACATTTCAACTTGAACAATCATTTTAGCTATCTCGACACAAATAAATAGAAGACCTCTTCTACTTATGTGATCTGGTGTTTTGTTTTTGCATTCCTATATATTTGCATCTTTTTTGTGGGCTATTCGTAGTTCTGGGACTTGAATGCTCTTTCTTCAACAGTACAATTTGTTCTTGTTGGAATTTGGGCCGGTCTGGGACCAAATCGGGTCGCCCATGTGGGCATGACCCGGTGACCCATATGTTAGAGAGTCCTATCTCATCTTGGAGATAAGATAGGAGAAGTTGAAGTAATTCTAATCTCTTAGGATTAGAAGACTTCTAAAGCATCTAGGATGCTCTCTCTATTTATTTCCTGCAGGATGTTCATAAATGATACACAAGAATATAGAACATGATATACACCAAAGATATACAATAAAGGTAGAGTTCTGGGAAACTCTCTCTCTTCGATAGTTCTCTCTCTCTACCATTAAAGAGCAATCCGAGCTTTTGCACCGTGGAATAGAGGGTGATACTCGATCCTCGTAGTATCACTCCATCGCAGGAATTTGTCGCTGTTTTGGTACGTGATCGAGAGTTCGTAATCCATCCACATCAAGGTCCGGTTCGGTTAAAGTTCGCAAGGTAACCCGAACCACCCGCTTCCGCACTATGGTTATATTTTTCTAACTGTAGGGAGGTATTCCCGAACAAGGCCAAACAGGGCCCGAACACGTGGTACGTGGGACCATGGTGTAAATATGATGGGGGAAGTCATCGTGCAAGCCGGTGGTCGGCAATATGGACCAGCGATATGAAATGTCATTGGTCCAGGAAGTCTGTATGGGGTCAAGGTCCAGTAAACATGAGAAGTTATTGGACCAAGAGATTGATAAAGGACCAGTGACATGTGAAGTTGTTGGTCCGAGTAGTTTGTTCCTGGTCCAAAAGGGCCGAACAGGAGGAGAGGTCCTGAGAGGATGTTGGTCCAAGAGGACGTTGGTCCAAGTAGTTTGTTCCTGGTCCAAAAGGGCCGAACAGGAGGAGAGGTCCTGAGAGGACGTTGGTCCAAGTAGTTTGAACAGGAGGAGAGGTCCTAAGAGGACGTTGGTCCAAGTAGTTGTTCGGCGATGAGATAGCCGAACAAGGGAAGAACTCCAATCAAGTGCTGGAGCAGAGGGAATACTCTAGGAGGTTCCATTACAATTGGTTCCGTAAAGGAATGGGATCCCGAGAATATAGGATCCAGGAGAGATACCCAACGGGAATGAGATGTTCGGTCAGTTATGGAAAAGAGTCCTAAAAGGACTAAGGTAATGAACTGATAAGGGAACGAGAATCCAAGATATTATGGATTTCCTGTATGAGATAGGAAACCTAGGGCAACACGGATACTTGGGCAACAAGCATCTGTGAATCTATAAATACAAGGTAAACCTAAAGGTGAAAGGTACGCAGTCTACTGCAATCAAGTTATTTACCTACTGATAATTAGGGTTTTTCTACTAGTACGTGATACTAACTTAGGCATCGGAGGGCCTTTGCCACGAAAGGCAAAGGTGCACTCACCCTTGTCTGTTTTGCAATTAGGGTTCCGGCGAAGGGCTAGGGTTCCGGCGAGGAGGCACGTGAAGCTATTTACCAAAAAGCTAGAGTTAGCACTAAGCGGATTTTTTCCCCTTACAATTGGCGCCGTCTGTGGGAAACGATAGAATTCCCATTGAAACCATGATGGAAGAAGAGCCATACGACCCAATGAACATGCATGGTCTTGAGGGGGTCGTGACAAAACGCCACTGCAGACTCTGAAAAAGCCGCTGGTGGAGTAAAGGAATGGCTTGGCGGGTACGAGTCACTCGCAGGTTCAGTCCTAGAGTTCTAAGGATAAAATGGTAGGATGAACTCAAGGGGTATGCACGCCTGATTAAAAGGCATGAGAGAGAGAGATTCGAGAAATCTAATACAAAACGGAGTAATTCTTTGAGATCAACAATGTTTTCCAGAAGCGTAAAGACTCCGCGAATGGAGGATGATCCAAGAGGGAAAATGAGAGGACACCATTTTTGTAATTCTTTTGAGAAGGCACTGACTAGGGCTATGAGCAAGTCCTTCAATATTGTATGCTCCTAGGATTGGGGGAGCTAATCAAAGTGCCAAGATGGAAGTCAAAGCAGTTCGAATCTGCTAGGTAATCTCGAAGTGCAGTCAAAATCTGCTCCACAGCCGACAGCGCAGTGCAGTCTGAACTTGCTAGGCGACCGCGCGGAGCAATTTGAATCTGCTAGGCAGCAGCGCAGAGCAGTCTAAATCTGCTAGGCAATCTTAAGTAGCAGTCTGAATTTGCTCGGTAGCAGAGCAGTCTGAATCTGCTAGGCAATCTTAAGGAGCAGTCTGAATTTGCTCGGTAGCAGAGCAGTCTGAATCTGCTAGGTAATCTCGAAGTGCAGTCAAAATCTGCTCCACAGTCGTGCAGCGCAGTGCAGTCTGAACCTGCTAGGCGACCGCGCAGAGCAGTTTGAATCTGCTAGGCAGCAGCGCAGAGCAGTCCGAATCTGCTAGGCAATCTTAAGGAGCAGTCTGAATTTGCTCGGTAGCAGAGCAGTCTAAATCTACTAGGTGATCTTAAGGAGCAGTCTGAATTTGCTCGGTAGCAGAGCAGTCTGAATCTGCTAGGCGATCTTAAGGAGCAGTCTGAATCTGCTCGGTAGCAGCATAGAGCAGTTTGAATTTGCTTGGCAATCTTAAGGAGCAGTCTAGATTTGCTCAGTAGCAGCGCAATCTGAACCTGCTAGGCGATTACAAAGAGCAGTCTGAATCTGCTAGGCAATCCTAAGGAGCAGTCAAAATCTGCTCCACAGCCGCGCAGCGCAGTGCAGACGGTCCATGCTAGGCGACCGCGCAGAGCAGTTTGAATCTGCTAGGCAGCAGCGCAGAGCAGTCCGAATCTGCTAGGCAATCTTAAGGAGCAGTCTGAATTTGCTCGGTAGCAGAGCAGTCTGAATCTGCTAGGCAATCTTAAGGAGAAGTCTGAATTTGCTCGGTAGCAGAGCAGTCTGAATCTGCTAGGTAATCTCGAAGTGCAGTCAAAATCTGCTCCACAGCCGCGCAGCGCAGTGCAGTCTGAACCTGCTAGGCGACCGCACAGAGCAGTTTGAATCTGCTAAGGTAGCAGCGCAGAGCAGTCCGAATCTGCTAGGCGATCTTAAGGAGCAATTTGAACCTGCTAGGCGATTGCACTTAGCAGTCTGAATCTGCTAGGCAATCCTAAGGAGCAGTCTGAATCTGCTAGGCAACCATGCAGAGCAATTCAAAATTTCTATACAATTGCACGGAGTAGTCTAAATTGTTTAGGCAATCGCACAAAGCAGTACAAATTTGTTAGGCTCTCGCGAAGGCCAATCTGAATCTGTTAGATGATCATGAGGATCGGTCTAAATTTGTTAAGCGATCACAACGTACTCGAGACTACGAAAGGTCTCAAAGAGAAAGAATGTAGTATTGAAGAAATTGCTTAGCGTATGAAAAAACGTGAGCAAGAAATCAAAGACTGGTATAGATGCCTACGAAAGGTGGAGAATTCAGGTAGTGCTCGAATAGGCAACAAACCAAAGGGCCAAGCACCTTTATGGACAGAAACCTGGAAATTGTATAGTTATCGGACAACGATGCTCTCGTAATAAACCCACGCGGGAGTGATTACGATGAAAGAAGGAATCTACCGAGCAGGATCAAGAGGAGTGAAAATTATATGTTTACAGTTCAAGATTCAGGAGCACGAATTATGATATGCTCTCCTAAGGTTGTGATGCCAGAACTGGTTGTTCAGCTCAATGCTTCAAATAATGTGGTAGAATACAAAGCCTTGTTGGTTGGGTTACGAAGTGCCCAAAGTACTGAAGGCTAAGAAACTAAGGAAGTTTTTGCATGAGATCCCACGAATGGGAAGCTTGGTCCGAATTGGGAGAGACCATACAAGGTTACCGAGATAGCTGAGATTGAAGCTTATCGCCTCAAAGTCTTGGATGGGAATCCAATGCATATGCCATGGAATATACAGATAAGTAGTGGAATTACTTATTGCAATTTATATTTTAGCTATGAGTTGCTATAAGAGAATTATGATAAGAATTCCATAGAAATTATTCAGCTATGAGCAGCTTTGTAACGGAATTAAGAAATTTTATTTGTGTCCGGTCCTAGCACGACTAAGCTAAATATGGACCCAAAGACACTTAATTTGCCTCCATACTGGGGAGCAGGGAGAGTGTGCATCTAAGTACGAATAAACTTGGAATGAAGCAATAAAACGAAATTTGATTTGAAATATTATTTTTCAAAGTTAAAGTACGAATACGACTTAAGAAAAAAACTTGAGAACCGATTGAGTACGAAAAAACTCAAAATTTGGCTAAGTATGAATAAACTTAGGCCATGGCAATGAGTAATGCCAAAATCCAATAGAGTGCGAACATACTCCGAATTTGGCTAAGTATGAATAAACTTAGGCCATGGCAATGAGTAATGTCGAAATCCGATTGAGTACGATCATACTCTAAATTTGGCTAAGTATGAAAAAACTTAGGCCATGGCAATGAGTAATGCCAAAATCCGATTGAGTACGATTATACTCCGAATTTGGCTTTGTATGAATAAACTTAGGCCATGGCAATGAGTGATGCCAAAATTCAATGGAGTGCGAACATACTCCGAATTTGGCTAAGTATTAATAAACTTAGGCCATGGCAATAAGTAATGCCGAAATCCGATTGAGTTTGATCATACTCTAAATTTGGCTAAGTATGAATAAACTTAGGCCATGGCAATGAGTAATGCCAAAATCCGATGGAGTCCGATCATACTCCAAAATTGGCTAAGTATGAATAAACTTAGGCCATGGCAATGAATAATGCCAAAATCCAATGGAGTGAGAACATACTCTGAATTTGGCTAAGTATGAATAAACTTAGGCCATGGCAATGAGTAATGTCGAAATCCGATTGAGTACGATCATACTCTAAATTTGGCTAAACATGAATAAACTTAGGCCATGGCAATGAGTAATGCCAAAATCCGATGGAGTCCGATCATACTCCAAATTTGGCTAAGTATGAATAAACTTAGGCCATGGCAATGAATAATGCCAAAATCCGATGGAGTACGATTATACTCCGAATTTGGCTTTGTATGAATAAACTTAGGCCATGGCAATGAGTGACACCAAAATTCAATGGAGTGCGAACATACTCCGAATTTGGCTAAGTATGAATAAACTTAGGCCATGGCAATGAGTAATGCCGAAATCCGATTGAGTACGATCATACTCTAAATTTGGCTAAGCATGAATAAACTTAGGCCATGGCAATGAGTAATGCCAAAATCCGATGGAGTCCGACCATACTCCAAAGTTGGCTAAGTATGAATAAACTTAGGCCATGGCAATGAATAATGCCAAAATCCGATGGAGTACGATTATACTCCGAATTTGGCTTTGTATGAATAAACTTAGGCCATGGCAATGAGTGACGCCAAAATTCAATGGAGTGCGAACATACTCCGAATTTGGCTAAGTATGAATAAACTTAGGCCATGGCAATGAGTAATGCCGAAATCCGATTGAGTACGATCATACTCTAAATTTGGCTAAGTATGAAAAAACTTAGGCCATGGCAATGAGTAATGCCAAAATCCGATGGAGTATGATTATACTCCAAATTTGGCTAAGTATGAGTAAACTTAGGCCATGGCAATGAATAATGCCAGAATTTGATTGAGTATGATCTAACTCAGAATATACCCAAGTATGAGACATTTGGGTTGCATACGTGAATATGCACATATTACCAAGTACGAGGAACTTGGGGAGCATACGAGAATATGCAAATTTATCTAAAGTATGAATACACTTAGGAGTCTGTCAAGTATGAAACACTTGGGTGAGCAAGCGCAGTACAAAAAGTGTGTATGAATGAACACACGAAATTGGCCAGGCACGAAGGGTTTAGGTCTGTAAATAGATCCGGTAGGGATTGAGAACGATTGAGGTGTATGAAGGAACACACAAGCCCGACTACGTACGAATGCTTAGATGTGTATGGATAAACACACGAAACTAGGGTGTGTGCATGTAAGCACAACAATACTAACTATAAGAAACTTAGGAACTTGCTAAGTATGAAACACTTAAGTTTATGCTCGAATGCACATAGGAAGGTTTATTCATAACGCTTAATTATATGTGCAAAAACAAGCACGAGATTGAGTCGCGCGCGAACGACGATTATGCTTGAGAGTTGCCAAGTATAGACACGGAAGTATCTAAGAATGAAAAACTTAAGCTTATGTATGAGATACATAAGGTCGATAGGTATGAAATACTTAAGAAGCTCACATGAAATTTGGGCAGCTGCGATCGGCGTCCGAGCACGTTATATTCGTGCCACGAAGGGCCATCAGTCAAAATAACGTCAAGTAATGGGATTACTTAAAGAAGAGGTAGAGTTCAACATTTCTCTTAAAGCTACGAGTTGCTTCGGTAGAATTATGAATAAAATTGCTCGAAAGAAATTGTTTCCAGCACGAATATTGTACTTGTTCGGTCCCGGTAAGAACAAGCTAAGGATACTTTTTCTCCATCCTGGGGAGCAAAGAGCATTCATCAAAAATATTCGTTGGGTACGATGAAACTCTGAATTTGGCTAAAGTATGAATAAATTTAGGCCATGGCGATAAAAAATGCCATAATCAGATTGAGTGCAATCAAACTCAAAGTTTGGCTAAAGTATGAATAAACTTAGGCCATGGCGATAAAAAATGCCACAATCAGATTGAGTGCAATCAAACTCAAAGTTTGGCTAAATATGAGTAAAGTTAGGCCATGACCATGAACGGTGCCGAAATTTGATTGAGTATGATCGAACACAGGATATACCTCAGTACGAATAAACTTGGGCAGTCTGCCAAGGGTGATTAAGCTTGGGCAATACCTGAGTACGGACAAAAGACAGTTCACCGAGTATGAACAAGTACGAGCGAAACCTAAGTATGCATATACTTAGGCATACCAAGTGCGAATAAGCTTGGATAATGATTAAAATATTTATGCAAGAGCGATGAAGATTGCTAAGTATCTGTTGAGTGTGAAAGAGCTTGGCCACGTATAGGGCCAAAGAAGCGATTAAAAGAAATTTGCCTCACAAAAGGCAATGAATAATGTTGAGATTTAGCTACGTATGAATACACTTAGTCTCACAGCAACGAATAATGCTGAGAAAAGCCCAAGTACGAATGCACTTGGGCTGCTACCTAAGTACGAATGAACTTAGATGATTCGCCGAGCATGCATAGGCTCAAACAGTAATAGTTCAAAAAAACTATTTGGCTGTGTCAAGCATAAACAATGGTAGAAGTTAAGTGCCTAGAATTGGAAAAATAACCAAGCACGAAAATTTGGGTGACCATGAGCTAAATTGAACATAGGTACGAATAAACCTATGACAACGTAGAATGTCAAAAATAGACCCCAGTACGGAGAGGCTTGGGGCCCTAGCAGTGAACATTGCTTGAATCATGACAAAGGCCCAAGCACGAAAAGGTTTGGGGCCCAAGCAACGAACATTGCTCTCATGTGAGCAAAGCCTGAGATAAGCTAGGTACGACATAAACCTAGACATGACAGTGGATTGGCTACGAATGAGTATGCTTAGGCCAAGGCAGTAAGGAATGCCAAAATTCGACAAAACTTAAGCCTTGGCTACAAGCTGAGCCCGAGATAGGTTGGGTGCAAAGGAGACCTAGGTCTTGGCATCGAATGCCTGAAGCAACCATGTTCGGCCAAGAATTGGGACGAGTACGAGTACTCCTAGAGTATTGCTGGGAATTCGCTGAAGTACGAGAAAACTTTGGGCCAAAGCAAATACTGAATACCAAGAAACTGCGAAGATACTGAATGATCTAGGGTCAATGCTAAGTACGAACAAACTTAGCAAGAGTGCAAAAAGATTTGCTGAAAAATGAGTGAACTTAGCAAAACGAAATGTGGGTCTGCATTGGGGACGAGATTCCCTGAGTACCCAAGTTAGTAGGGTGACGTACGTGAAATGTCACCCCGGACGCCGTTTTTGCGTCTCGTTTCACGAAAACATCTGTTTGCATCTAATATGGGAAGTAAGATATGTGCCACGAATAAAGGTGCAGAAGCAGGATGAATCTGCTCGGTCCTTAAGAGCTTTGCTCGTCATTTGGGTAATAAATAACGAGTAAAGCTGGGGAGCAATTGTAGGGAGGTATTCCCGAACAAGGCCAAACAGGGCCCGAACACGTGGTACGTGGGACCATGGTGTAAATATGATGGGGGAAGTCGTCGTGCAAGCCGGTGGTCGGCAATATGGACCAGCGATATGAAATGTCATTGGTCCAGGAAGTCTGTATGGGGTCAAGGTCCAGTAAACATGAGAAGTTATTGGACCAAGAGATTGATAAAGGACCAGTGACATGTGAAGTTGTTGGTCCGAGTAGTTTGTTCCTGGTCCAAAAGGGCCGAACAGGAGGAGAGGTCCTGAGAGGATGTTGGTCCAAGAGGACTTTGGTCCAAGTAGTTTGTTCCTGGTCCAAAAGGGCCGAACAGGAGGAGAGGTCCTGAGAGGATGTTGGTCCAAGAGGACGTTGGTCCAAGTAGTCTGTTCCTGGTCCAAGAGGGCCGAACAGGAGGAGAGGTCCTGAGAGGACGTTGGTCCAAGAGGACGTTGGTCCAAGAGGACGTTGGTCCGAGTAGTTGTTCGGCGATGAGATAGCCGAACAAGGGAAGAACTCCAATCAAGTGCTGGAGCAGAGGGAATACTCTAGGAGGTTCCATTACAATTGGTTCCGTAAAGGAATGGGATCCCGAGAATATAGGATCCAGGAGAGATACCCAACGGGAATGGGATGTTCGGTCAGTTATGGAAAAGAGTCCTAAAAGGACTAAGGTAATGAACTGATAAGGGAACGAGAATCCAAGATATTATGGGTTTCCTGTATGAGATAGGAAACCTAGGGCAACACGGATACTTGGGCAACAAGCATCTGTGAATCTATAAATACAAGGTAAACCTAAAGGTGAAAGGTACGCAGTCTACTGCAATCAAGTTATTTACCTACTGATAATTAGGGTTTTTCTACTATTACGTGATACTAACTTAGGCATCGGAGGGCCTTTGCCACGAAAGGTGCGCTCACCCTTGTCTGTTTTGCAGTTAGGGTTCCGGCGAAGGGCTAGGGTTCCGGCGAGGAGGCACGTGAAGCTATTTACCAAAAAGCTAGAGTTAGCACTAAGCGGATTTTTTCCCCTTACACTAACATTGGTATCAGAGCCTTAGTTGGATGTTTTCGTGCTCTTTAGTACTTGAATAGCCATATGTATCATGTTTTAGGCGTACGTATTGACTGATTTTCGTGTATGCCGGATATGGGTCCGAAAAACATGATTTTTCAAAAGTTCTCGGAATTGCTTCAAAATTTACCAAAACATAGTCCATAACATTTATATCATATCTGGAAAGTTTCGTGGTTATTGGATTGACCGTTTGTGAGAAAAATCAAACCCTAGTTGGTTTTTCCGAAACTTTGACTGGACAGTGTTTTTTTCTGTGTTTTGATTTAACATGCGGGACTTGTATCATTGTGTAGCTCTTGTTTCTAGCTTTTCAACGGTATATTATAAGCTTGATTTGGAGTTACGGATCAAAAGTTAAGGCAAACCCTAGTTTGGGCATGTTTTGGAGAATATGAAGTGCAAATTCTGCACACTCTCACTCTCAACCGAGAGAGAGTGAGATTCACCCCTCACTACTCCGACGTCGTATGGAAAAATCGAGAGTACCGCTGAACTTGAAATTGAATTTCCTATGTTTCTGTGTATTTATTTTATTTTTCTGAAAATAAATTATTTTTCAGAATTTTAAATACAAGAAAAATGAAATTTTTAACTCGGTTTATAAGAGAGTGGGGATGCGTGCCTCCTCCGTTGGGACCCAAATTTTTTGTGGCATATTTTGCTACTGTCGCCCATTGTTTGGGGTATGAGGTGTAATATTCCAGTGAGCATGGTTTTTTATTCTATATTTTCTGTTCGTTGTTTATTCAAGAAAATTAGAATAAAATCCTGGAAAATTATAAATTTTCAGATTTAACCTCCTGGAATCAGAACCAATTTATAGGATTGGTTTTTGTAATTTTTCAATATGTGTTGTTTTTATTCTGTATTTTCTATCCGTTGATAATTTGGGAAAATTAGAATAAAAATCTGAAAAATTATAAATTTTTGGATTCAACCTCCTGGATTCAGTACCTATTCATTGGTTTAGGTTGTGTATTTTTCCAGTACATGTTGATATTATTTGGCATTTTCTACTTGTTATTTATTCTTGGAGAATTAGAATAAATCCTGAAAATTGACAATAATTGCATGTGAGCAACTGGAAATGTACAAAATATTGAAAATAGCATGTTTAATATTTTGGACGATTTTACATGTTGTATGTGGCATGTTTGGATAATTTTGGCATTGTTCAATGTTTAAATTATTCATTTTGATAGCATGAAAAATACTTTTTAATGCATAAATTGTGTTATGCACTATAATAAATTTGTTTCATGCTTGTGATATGCCATACCTAGTGGGAGGTTGTTCGGTAGAGAAAATATTTATATATATTTTTCCCGAAAACTGAAATTTTGCGCATGAATTAAATTAAATTGTAATAATAAAATACTTAGAGGCGCAGGAGATGATTATAAGCTTTGCGAGTTTTCGATCTTGCGACATGTATGGTATTATTATTTTCTAATTTAGATTCTTGCTGCGAAATAATTCTGTGTTGTGTTGTTATTAATAATCCCATGCGCATTTTTTTGATAGAGTTGAAATGGAAGCTAAGAAAGTGATAACTGATTTGACCCAGGTTGAGAAATTGAAAAGCGACAACTATAATATTTGGCGCTATGAGATCCAATTTCTCCTTAATGAGCTAGAGGTCTTGGAGACCCTCGACCATGAGATGGTTGAGCCAAAGTGTAGTGACTCACCACAGTATCTTCGTGATCTTGAGGCCTTTGAAAAATGGTTCAAGAAAGATCAGTGTGCGCGACTTACTATGGTACGCAGCATGCACAACGATTTGATATGTGAGTTTGAGTACTATGAGACTGCTTATAAGCTGTGGGAAGCTATCAAACAGAAATACGATATCGACTTCTTGACTAAGATGGTCTCGAACTTGAAATGTGATGATGAACATAAATCAGGGTTCATGAAGGCTAAGCGCCAAGAGGCAGCTGAGCCAAATGGTTCATGCATCATAGTTGAGACTGTCCCTCGTAGGTTTGGGTACCAGCGAAGGAAGGCTAAACGCGCCCTTAAGAAAGAAGCTGCTATAGGCCTTAACCCTATTGGCGCTGGTTCTTTTAAGCGCAATAGAGGCAAGAAGAAGAGTGGTAACAAAAACAAGGCCAGAAAAGCGTGCTTTTACTGTGACAAGTTGGGACACTTTGCTCGTGAGTGCACTGCGCCTAAGCAGGTACTCCGTATTTTTTTTATTTCTCGTATTGACTGTTTTGGAACATGTCAAGGTTTAGTTGCTTATTCTCCTCATTCGTGGGTTGTAGACTCAGGAGCAACCAACCAATTAGCGAGGAAACAAGATAGGTTCGTGGAGTATCGCCGAATTCCAGTTGGAGGCCAAAGAATTTTTATGGGAAACAAGTCTAGTGTGTTAGTGCTGGGCGTTGGCAAACTGGACATGCGACATGGGCGCACCTTGGTTTTTCATGAAGTACTTTAGCTTCAGGAATTTGACGGAACTTGTTATTAGTCACTAGCATGATGAGTCTAGGTTTTTATTTCTGTTTGAGAGTAGCTTATTGAGGATTGATTTGGGTATAATTTAATATTATGGTTTTGGATGGTTTGATGATACTAGATGTTATTAATTTAAATTTTAATAATAATGCTAGTGATTCTACTTGCTTTATTACATCTTCTGTTGATGTTGATTCTGTTAAATGGCATTCTAGATTAGGTCACATTAGGCAAGAGGGGGATTTGTTAGTCAACCTGCCCATTTGTGACCATTGCCCAACAAGAAAAGCAATTAGAAAATCATTCAGAAAACCATAAAGGCATTTGTTCCATTACCAACTTATCCGTTTAGACATTTGTGGCTCAACGTAAGGGCAATTAACAATTCCTTGTACTTCGCAACAAAACAGTGTAGTGGAGAAAAGGAATCATATGTTGCTAGATATGGTTAAGTCGATGATGGTGCAGCCTTAATCTTCCAATTCTGTATTGAGGAGATGCATTATTAAATTTTGCGGCCTACATCCATAACTGTGTGCCTACCAGATTAGTACCTTCCATCCTATATGAGCAATGGACCAGCGAAAACCTAATGAGGGTAATTTTGCGGCCATGTGGCTTGGCTACTCAAACACGTAGTACTTCTCCTATGTGTGGGAAATTAAGTATTAGAGGTGAGTAATGCTTTTTTATGCGTTACAATGAGCACTCTAAGTGCTATGTGTTTATTGGCCAGCAACCTGATGGAAGTGTAACTGAAATTGAGTTACGAGATGTGGATTCCTCAAGGAGGATTTCCCTAGCAGATGAGAGGTTAGTAGAGATGTAGAATTCTACAAGAAAGAGAATCCAACGAGAGGCGCACCAAATTGTCCAGTTGAAAATGGGGAACAAATTCTCCTACCTCCTGGGGATAGTGGGAGCGACTTGCTTAATCATGGATTAGATCTAATGGATTCTCAAGATCCTCTTAGGCATAAAGCAAACATTGAATCATCCCTCGTCGTCTGTTTGAGATTGAGGGGGAGTTTGTCATGATTGCTCCTGAAGATTAAGGAGAGCCCAAAACAGTGGGAGAAACTCCTTTATCGCCTGCTAGTAAGGAATGGATAGCTGCAATGTAAGATGAAATGGAGTTTATAAAGATAAACCTTGTCTGGGACTTGGTCGATCTTGAGCTTGGGCGCAAGATCATTGGGAACAAATGGGTTCTTAAGATCAAACGCAAAGCAGATGGTCCCATACTGAGCAATAAGATTCGTCTAGTGTTGAAGTTACTCTAGCCTTAGAACTATTTTAGATGGATGTTAAGGCAATAGGCTAGGAGCGCAGAGTTTGCAATTAAGCTCCAACGGTCTATCTATGGCCTAAAACAATCATTCAGGCAGTGGTACCTGAGATTTCATCGAGCCATTTGGGTTTACGATGATCAATGAAGGTCATTGCGTGCATATGAGACGGTCCAAAAATAGTTTCTTGATATTGTCATTCTATGTTGATGACATTAATTTTTAGGTGGTTGGAATGACTAAGAGATGTTGTCACCACAAAGTTGTGGTTTTCCTTCACCTATGGGATGAAGGAATGGGCAAAGCAAGCTATGTGCTCAGAGTTGAGATCTTAAGGGATCCTTCTAGGAATATCTTTCTTTAAGAATGTTTTTAGAACGATTCCAGAGACAAAGCTGCAAACTCATAGACACTTCTATAGTTAAAGGCGAGACTTAGGCTTAACATGGAACCTAAAACTCCTAAAGAATTGGAACTGATGGCCCACGTGCCCTATTCAAGTATCATTGGCAGCTTATAAATAGTGTTTGGTCCAATCTTGGTCGTGATCATTGGCAAGCAGTCGAGAGGATATTAGGATATCTCTGATGGACTGCTAATTTCATGTTTTGCTTCCAAAGTGTGAATCTATGCCTTGTTGGGTCAAAGATATTGTTGCGGAAAAAGAAAGTGATTATAAAACACATTGCTACGAGTCGCATAGTTGTATGCCCTTTGTCTAAGCCCATTGTTAATGGGGCTTTTGAGACTTATGATAAGGCTTTAGGACTGCGCAGATGATGATAGATGTGTTTTATTTACTAATTTCATTAGTCACTTCTTTCATATTTATGGGATATTTATGCCATTTGTGCACTTAATATTAGCTTATTATTGTTGCAATTTGGACAATTGTTTATTGAACAACACATACAGAATTTAAAGATTGATGTCAGCAGGTTAGATTGGCTCACTCACATGAGCAATCGCCTTCGGCGCTTGAGATAGCGAGCGAAGCTGAGACAGATGGGTAGTAAGATATACAGGATGGACCTGTGATATAGTCTGATAAGTAGAATCAGACATACCCACCATGTGTCGCCTTGGTTGGAACCAAGATAAGGTCTATTAGCAAGAGACCAATTTCGGATAGTTCCCCCTATCTTGAGATTAACCTGTCTTTGTTAGCCAGATGTGAGGACTCATATAACGACATGATGGCTTGCTATCTGAGAACTCAGGTTGGGCGCTAGGTAGCGACTAGACTAAGGTCTGTACGGTGTTTGGCAGTATGATGTCGCTTTTTGGAAAAGTAACTCCACCGTAGCATGTATTCATACTACATGTGCTTGGCGATCATTTATTTTAGAGGTGAGTGAATGGATCCTTATTTCCTCATTGTGTGAGTCTAAGCAGTCATTTAGATAAGGTGACTGCATATATATTAAAGGTGCTCTTTGATTTTTGACTATGTCATGTAGTAGAGACTTTGTGTTGCTACTCTAGCTTGACTACCTAAGACCACGAAATGTCAGGGTCCCATGGAGCATGTCTGGGAAAGCAGCGAGGTTAAAATGAAGTGGCATGAGGGCGAAAAGAGGATCATTTAGTAGTACACCCTTGCAATATATTCACTGTCGACAACTCAGGTCGCTCTATTGGGACGCGAATCGGGTGTGAATATAGAGTGCATGATGTTGGGGGGTCAAGCATGCTTTTTGGAAGGATTAAAGATGTTTGGTCCGGTGTAACTAAATGGATTCAGGGTACATGAGACACTCTTATGGGTTGATGTCTCTATGCTGGCTTTTACAGAGCTTCTAGTGTAGAGCTCCCACTTGCAGGTGCTCCAGCGATCGCACGGTTCATTAGCGCGTATGAGTTTGCTTCTTAGTTGGGTAGATGGAAGAGAGATTGCTACAACTTGTCATGCCCATGCATGGACGAGTGGGAGATGTTGGAATTTGGGCCGGTCTGGGACCAAATCGGGTCGCCCATGTGGGCATGACCCGGTGACCCATATGTTAGAGAGTCCTATCTCATCTTGGAGATAAGATAGGAGAAGTTGAAGTAATTCTAATCTCTTAGGTTTAGAAGACTTCTAAAGCATCTAGGATGCTCTCTCTATTTATTTCCTGCAGGATGTTCATAAATGATACACAAGAATATAGAACATGATATACACCAAAGATATACAATAAAGGTAGAGTTCTGGGAAACTCTCTCGCTTCGATAATTCTCTCTCTCTACCATTAAAGAGCAATCCGAGCTTTTGCACCGTGGAATAGAGGGTGATACTCGATCCTCGTAGTATCACTCCATCGCAGGAATTTGTCGCTGTTTTGGTACGTGATCGAGAGTTCGTAATCCATCCACATCAAGGTCCGGTTCGGTTAAAGTTCGCAAGGTAACCCGAACCACCCGCTTCCGCACTATGGTTATATTTTTCTAACAGTTCTTTTGTAGGGGCATTAGAAGAATCGCACACTCGTACCAATCTAATTCATATGTCTGATCTTTTGACTTGCAGACCTAATGATACTATTTGCATTTTTTTGTAGGCTATTCGAAGTTCTGGGACTTGAATGCTCTTTCTTCAACAGTACAACTTAAACTTTTGTAGGGGCATTAGAAGAATCGCACACTCATACCAATCGAATTCATATGTCTAATCTTTTGACTTGCAGACCTAATGATACTTCTTGGGACAAAGGATGGTGAGTTTCCATATATTTGGTTCCACTGAGTCGAGTTTTATTTGCGGTTTTTATCTTCTTTCATCATTTTTGCTTTCATTTTATTTGGAAATTATGGTTTTCTTATTTTTTCAAAGTTTTGAATAGAGAAGGATATGTGGATCAAAACCGGATGTCTAACAGGTTTAGGTCCACAATACGATGCCATTATATGAAAGGGATAGAGATTTGTAGCCTGAATTTCTCACTAGAAGTTTGAACATGAGCCACATCTGGAGGAGGCTAATGCTTGACGATTTCCTAGTCCTAAAATAAAGAGTTGCCCCATGCGTAGGGCGGAGATCGACGCAGCACTATATCCGGTAAGTCCGGAGTTGAATCCACAGAGACATAAACGTGAGCTGACTAAAAACTCGGGTTGTTACTGATTAAACTGGCTCTTAGGTAGCCACACCTTGTCGATTTGATTGAGATTAACTAAAAACCTAGAAATTGATTGTACTTTTCAGATAATTAAAAGGAGGTACGGTCGTAGGATTCTTAGCACTCGTAACCAGTCTGGATTAACCTGCTCCATTCGATGTTCTTAAAACGTTCAATTTTAGATTGAAAAAGATACCCCGCAAGATGCGAGACCCTATGGTCGTCGTATACCCTTGCACAACGGAGAATGAGTTTTGGACCCCCATTCCCCCGTTCGCATGGGCTCCGACAATGCCCGGGTTCGTCCACGGGAAGTATTTTTCCAATCTTAAATCGTTTTTTCATTGTTTGAAATAAGGACCAGTGTCCGAACTGGTCACGGCGTGCTAATCACCCCGCAACCCTACCTATACGACTACTCACTCATTGTTACGAAAGAAATAAAAGAAACCCTAGATTGCATAATGCTTTTATAATTCTAGAATGAAAATCAAACAAAAGATGACAACCAAACGAATTCCAACGAACAACTTTAATAAAGAACATGAATTAAAGTAAATTACCGGAACGCAAGTACTTGAATAAAACTCCAAAACTTCAATGGAAAAAGCTCTGAAAGAAAAAGATTGTAAGTAAAAGTTGCTAAAGTAAAGTTCGGACCCTAAAAACGGAGTTCCGAGGGTATTTATACAAAACCCCAATTATTCGGAATAAAGAAAAACAAAATGACGAAAACCAAAATTTCCCCATTGCGGCCTTTGGTATCGATACTGGAAAGTGAAGTATCGATACATGTTTCTCTATTCAACCTTGGACCACTTTTGCACCCATACAAGAAATGATAGTATGGATACGGCATACACTTACGGCATCCCCCAAGCCTTGCATGGGATTTGGCCACCCGACGTTCACGACTCCGCTTTGGCATCCCGGCAACGTACGAACCGGCCTCGAGGCCACTCATTCCAACCTTGGCGCTAAATCCGCCTTATTACCTATGAAAATAATAAAAACACAAAACCAAGACAAAGCACAGCATCTAGTGGAAAATGAAATAAAACGCACCTCTAATGCGCTAATTCGCCCTACTTAGGCGCTCATATCTATGATATCACGCGCCTATCACACCCCCAACTTGAGCGTTGCTAGTCCCTAGTAATGAACGAACAGAAGAATAACAAAAGACATACTAACAAGACACAAACGGGGATACGGAGGTTATGCATGCTGTACAATAATTAGGCGGCCCGAAAGAATTCCGCCTTCTCACACACCTGCAACTTAAACACATGCATGCCTTGGCAAAAAGATGAACAATATTAGTACCGAAACACATGCAGAGATAAATGGCCCACGATGGCAATGTTGCTACACTCGCTCATCGAAACTCTCAAACATCCCATGAAAAAGCGTTTGGCGAATTACGTGGGACCGAAACAAAGGCCACCACGCGCCAATCAAAAATAACGCTCACAAGAATAAACAGCACGACAAAACAATCACGATTTCACAATATGAGCAACATTAGTATAAAACATGCATGAACGAGAGTTTAAAAACTTGCACAAGATCTAATAAGGATTTAATTAGGCTTATAATGACCGTGGTTCCGAACGAAAAGGAAACTACAAAATTAGGCGGCGGCCTATAGTAGCTCAAGGTCGACTACCCAGACCGGCCGTCACCTTCCCCTTAACTACCCGATATGCACCCACTGGTGCCAACCAAACCATGTGAAAATGATAAAATAAAACATCGACGATAGTTTTTTCAGACCCACATGAGAACAGAAAATAGAAATAGTCCACCGACACTAATGACCCAAAACAAACACATAAAATGACACCACCACCCTAGCTTCATGCATCATGGAAGTCCAAGATCACTCCGGCAAAGTCGTCGCTGACCTCTCTAGGTCCAAAAACTGAGGCGGCTGATACGGAGCCGAGAACTGCCCTGTAACATGATCATACAATCACTTATTCTGATGTGCCAACAGGTGTTGATTCCTCCCAACTTGCCTCAACTCCCTTTTATTCTGCGTTTTATGTTTCCTTTTTTTTTCTTTTTTTCTTCTCTTTTTTTTTTTTTTGACTTAGCTTTATGACTTGAAAGTTGGATTTGGTTCCAAAACATGACACCCATCAAAAATTCTTCACTTTCACTTCCAACGACAACGATGCTTCAAATCCAATGTAACAAGACACCCATGATGCACAAAGTTAGTGTGGGCAGCATGCCCTTAGGAAGGATTCCATTCCTTTCCAAAGAAATGGGCCCGGATTGAAGGAGCGCGAGCGGGGAAGCAAGCACTCGGAATACAAAGTCGCCACTCGAGTTTAAAGGTCCGACACCCAAGGAACCGTATTTCGAAGCACCTGCCGCGCTGTTTGATTTGAAAAAGTGAAAGTACCAGTCCGTCATAACCATAGCTGGGTCGGGAGCCAGGTTACGAGAGGGGAAAGGTTTTAAGGCACCCCTCTCGCCCAATCCGGAGATCGGTCTCTAGTTAGGCATTTTGTGAAAACTTTTGTGATTCTTCTTTTATTAATCAATTTTTAGCCAATTAGAGCGGGGAAACAGTTAATCGGGGATTAAAACTGTAACAATTTGCAGGATGTGATCAATATAGCATGAATGGATAGAATGTTTGAAGGATAAATGGGATAAAACCCAACACTGTGATCAAACATCAAAACAGTGCCTTGTATAAATTTGACGTGAACAGTGGCCAACTTGCATGCATCTACGTGCATGCAAGTCCTCCAGCGCACGCCAAACCTATACACACGCGCGCATGTTGATGCTCCACCAACAATTTGAATTTTATCCCCTTCTGGGCTCTGGAAGGACCAGTGCACACCCAGGGGGCAAACCAAACAGTTTATATGTACTGAAGGTAAATAATTATTACAAAGAGAATGAATAAAATTGACATGCAACCCCTAAACAGTGGGGGTATTAAGACAAAGGCCAAAGGCCAAGTTGCCCATTCAAAGGCAGTCTCTGGAAACAAACGGACCCGTGCGCGATGTAGCGAGATACACGCGCGTGGGTCATGACTGGATTTCCAGGAATTGCTTTTGCATGCCTGGGCTATGAGACATGTTCAAAAGCAACCCAGGGGCATTCCAACGCAAACAGAAAGGCAATCTAAGCTAAGCTATAGATATCAACATGCAAATCAGGAGATCAGTTTTTAACATGCATCACAGTGATTTATAACATAGTAAAAATAGGAAATAACTGGCATCACCATCCCCACGTGGACCGTCTCGTGCTACCTATGACAGCCGCACGCGTATATGGGTCCATCGCGCGTGGGTAAACCAGTACACGGTTCTTGTAACCCTGCTGACTTTAGACCAAGACTGGTATTGATTACCAGCCTTGGCCCTGCCAGCCCCCCTAAGAAGTCAAACAGTGAACAGGCAGTAAGTTTATACCTTTGCTTGAGTGGTTTGGAAATGGATTGAACAAGGTGCTAGAGCTTGTGAAATGAGTGTATGAAGATGGCAAGCAAGAGAGAGTATCAAGTGTATTAAGGTTTGTGTAGCCTTTTTTGCTTGATTTTTGGTAACCTTGGACTTGAAAGACCAAAGGGGGTATGTATAGGAGATTGGGGGGTGCTAGGTTGGTGGAGGACTAGGCTAGGCAACTAGTCAACAAGGCTGGTTGGCCTCACTTGGTGGAGAAGGGCTCCAACAAGGTGATGGGAGTGGTTGTGTGGGTGGTGCACCCCAAGCCTACAGAACACTGTGCTGTCGACGAAAATGGGGTTCTACAGCCTTGTAAACCCCCTGATGATTACAAAATCCAGCTGGAAAAAAGGTGATAGGGACAGGTATTGACCCGCGCGCGTTGTACTGGCTTCGTCGCGCGTCTGTGACATTAATCGCGCGCTGGTCAATGGTCAATGCTTTGACCTTGACCAACACCTGGCAATCTCACAATCGCGCATGGGAGCCATAGCAACGCACGCTGGTCAAACCCCGGGTCAAGGTTTTGACTGAGTGCTTTTAGGGTTCAAAAGGTTCAAGAGGGGACAGAAGGGGTTCCACTCATTCCAAGTTCAATCCTTTCCACACTCAAGACTATTTTTGATCTGATTCATCATCGGGGAAACAAGAAACCAAAAAAAGAAGTAAAACAATTGGGAGACCTAGATTGGGGTGTCTGCAGTAGTCCCTATTTGACGGCACGCGCAGCACCATTGACTGGTACGGGTAATGTCAAAGATTTCTAGACACCCATCAGTTCTGCCCAAAAGTCGATTGAATGGAAAATGCAGGCGAGTATGTAAAAATACCGTGCACCAATGGAATTTTAATAAATGGACGGTTAGATCGTCGCTAATTGATAACCGGACGGATGGATCGTCGCTGATTGATAATTGGACGGATAGATCGTCGCTGACTAATGATTGGATGGATGGATCATCGCTGATTGATGATTGGACGGAAGGATCGTCGCTGATTGATAATTGGACGGATGGATCATTGCTGATTGATAATTGGACGGATAGATCGTCGCTGACTGATGATTGGACGGATGGATCGTCGCTGGGGATATAAAAATGCTCCGGATTGAAAGTATCAGTTCAAAATGCCCCCAAAATTGTTGTAAGGCCATAATAAGATCCCACGGGCCTTTGTAGGAGAGATAAATGATATCGAGCCTGGCCAGAAGCTAAATTGGGCCTGAGGCCCAACTTGAAAATTGCGCGTTGGAGCCGCACCCGCGCGCGCGGGAGGCTTCTCAGGGCTTGGATCTGGAACAGGCTCAGACCCAACCCATACCTGTTCCACGCCTTATTCTTCCGCGGGAAGTTACAAAAAATAGTTTTCAGTCGGCGTTTCAAACTTCAAACTCCACTCTACTCCCAAACTCTCTCAAAACCAACTCAAACCCTAGATTGAATCACGAAATCGAGAAAAACCGACACGCTCATACTAATTCATGGCAGACAACGGTAACGGTGGTGGCAGAGGAGATGTGATTGATCATCCGGTGGATGAAGGAGGGCCAATGGAGACCGAAATAAAGGAGCAACAGGCGGTAGGGGCTACCAAGAGTGCAGGTGCAGTGAATACAGGCGGCGGTGATGGCGATCAAGGCCGCGAGCAGGAGGTTGGTGATGAACCAGAGCGATGCGCGTCTGACCCCGAGACGCGCGCGTTGGTCACAGGGGAGACAACAGGGGCTGAAGTTCGCCCATTAGATCCGAGCATGGCTGTGGCAGGCTCGGTTATGACCGGTGGCGGTGCTAGAGGTGCCAGAGGCAGTGGTACTAGTGGTGATGATATTGAGCCAAGCGAGTCTCCGCCGAGGGACTCAGCGAAGGGCAAGGGGGCTATGACCGAGGAGGAAGAGACCACAAAGACCTCGTTTACATACCGGGAGGAGGATGTGCTTTTTCGACTAGCAGTGACGTCGTCGAGCCATAGGCCAGTCACCAAGCACGACGTCGCCGAGTACTTGAGCTACAAGGCTTTAGCGAGGCTCCTCGAGGAAAACCCCGAGATTGGAATCGTGATTTTGGAGGCCAAGGAAGAGCGGGCAAGGGCAATACCTACGTCGGAGGCGGCGGAGAGGGCCGAAAGGGAGCGGAAGGAAGAAGAGGAGCCCTTGAGAGATGTGGAGATTGAGGAGAGAGCCGGAGCAAAGGCACAAGGGCCTAGAGTGATTGCTATGGCGGAGGCGGAGAAGTTGACACGCCCTAACTTTTCAGCGGAGGCATATTTGCCTCCCACACCACACTTGTTTGTGCTGTCGGGCTTTGCGGCTTACACGCCATGGCGGACTGAGTACAACACCGAGCTCATGTTGAGAGACCCCGAGACTCACATTTCGAACACCTGGACAGAGGTATATTCTTGGAAACCCCCTTCGTAACTCAATTTTGTATTTGCCTGCATGTACTTGAAATGAATTGAGAATAGCATGTGCCAATCCTTGAAATGCATGGCATGCTCATATAACTTGAACCAACCATCTGTTGTAGACTGCATTGATTACTTAGAACTTGAAAATGAAAGCCCTGTACACTGACGTTTTCCCCTGCTATTTGTCTTTGTGTTTGAAACAGGCGAGAGCGAGATAGAGGGATATTTGTGGCTTTGGAGGCGCGAGTAGCTCCCTGGAGCTATATGAGAAGCTGCCGGAAAGAGTGAGGCGGTTAGTGGATGAGGCAGGCTTTGGCAAGTTCATACGGACTCTGTCCCTGGTCAAAAATGACCATGCTGTCCTGGTAGCGCTTGCAGAGAGGTGGAGGGATACCACTAATACCTTCCACCTACCTCCTGGGGAGATGACAGTGACGCCCACGGACTTCACGGTGATCACTGGGCTGAGAATAGGAGGAGAGCCTATCCCATTTGACTCGGGAATTCACGAGGACCGAGCGGCTCTGAAGTGGTTTTTGGGGAAAGTGCCCAAGATTGAGGAGGGGATGGTGAGATATGACCAATTCAAGAGGTACCTGCAGAAAAAGGTGACCACAGACCAGGAGGCAAAGCAGATGGCCAGAGCATACCTGTTGTACCTCTTTGGTGCTTCCTTGTACCCGAGCAGGCGGAGCAAGGTCCACATGTCGTATTTGCCGGCGCTGAGGGACTTGTGGAAAGCCTCACGCTTTGACTGGGGTGGAGCAATGCTTGGCGCAGCCTACGGCTTTCTGGGTGACTCATCGAGGACAGAGCAGGGCACCGTTGGCTATTGGAGGATCTGGAGGTATGATTTCAATATATCAAAGTACAATTTCCAATATACTTGTTGTCACGGGGCTGTATTTCGCCTACAGAAACTGCCCGTGATGGCACCAAGTTTGCCCCAGCAACTTGGTCTCAGCCTAGTGTTTACTCACACACCCGACAAGTATGAACGTCTAGAAACACACACAAGAGTTACAGGAACCGTCCCAACCTTTTATTGCACCGACAATACAAGGAAACACTCAAGAGTCTAGACAGAACACCCCTCTGCCTTAGGCTACGAAAATGCAGTGCCTTTATAGGCTTACAATCAATAAAACGTGGCCACTAAGTACATGAGATTATGGGGCAAGCCCATGATCTTGCAGTTGACACCCCCAACTGCCCTAGGGCTGTGCTGGCTTGGCCAGAATCTGCCAGCACATTGAATTTTGAAACTGCCTGGTTGTAACTGCCGATAACTGCCCACTTCTGCCTTGGACACCTGTCCCATGCTTCCAGCAACATGTGCAGCCCGTTTCTGCCTTGGACACCTGTCCTATGATCCCAGCAACATGTGCAGAATGCAGTGTAACCGTCAATAACCGTTTTGCTCGAGCCAACTCAAGTCTGCCCCCGCTTTTCCCGAGCCAACTCATGGCTGCCTGGCCAGTTTCGTGATCCCACCCCAGCTCGCCAATACTTAGCCGTTTTACTCGACTGCTTTGTCCCACAAGCCTGCTTCCCGTTTAGCATCCATGCCTCGATCTCATCGGGCCTTCACGTGCATCACGACTGCCACTTGTCTAAGGAACCAGTGCCGACACCATCGGGTCACCTTGTGAAGACATGCCTGCCTCATGCCTTCGCTTCCATCGGTTGGCTAGGGTGCAAGGTGCCACCGCTAGCCAAGCTTAGCAAGCCTTGGAAATCAAGGTGCTAACACTTGTCCACTTGATTGCATAGCCTGCTTGACTGCTTTATTTATATTATTGTATATCTTGTGACTGATACTTATGCATGTTTGAACATTGTACAGCTCTGGGCCTATGAAGTGTTGCGGATGTACCCGCCGGCGTGCAAGCATCCTGACTTGAGTACCCTCCCCCGCGCGCTGATATAGAGCAAGGAGAACATGGGGACAAAGGAAGGAAGAGGCGACCTCAAGGCCTTCAGACTGTACTTAGACGAGCTTAGGGCCTCATAGGTATATCACAAACTCCAATAATTAGACATGCATTCCTTCCATTGCTTTAATGTTGTCGCTGATCAATTATGTGCATTGCCTGTTTGTCTTATTCGCAGATCAATTGGGACCCCTGGAGAATGGCAGGGCCAGAGCCTGAGTACTTGGAGCAGAGTTGTCACCGCTAGCAGGGTGTTGCTGGAGTCGGCCTTCGGCTGGCAATGGTACTTGGGGATCAAGTGACTCGCCAGTCACTTGGTTACTCTGAGTTCCAGGTGCCAGGGCCACTTCCACCCCGGGCTTCACACACAAGTGAGTACACACGGACCGAGCTAGAGATGTTCACACAGCCTGACACTGAGCTGACACGCTACCTGCGTCCTGAGATGGACTACGCCGCCTACCAGAGAGACCGCTTGGCAGGACCACTCGACGTTTGGGCTTTCAGGGAAGTGCGGAGCCAGGCTCACGGAGCTGCTGAGGAGCGAAGAGCTGCTGGAGAGAGACAGAGAGGAGGCGAGGGCCGTGTGAGGCGGAGCCTGAGCAGACCTATGAGAGGTGGGCCACTAGAGTTGTTGTGGAAGATCCCGGTGATGGACAACCAGGGGAATCCAACGGAAATACACCTTGTACCAGCCAGGGTTAAGCCTACACCAGTGACTATTACGGTAAGACTTAGCTTCCATTATTGCATTTCGATACACTTGAATCACTGTTGAACAGCTTGATAATGCCAAAATGTATTTGCAGGTGCCAACTGAATGGGTGAACGAAGCTGTCCGTCGTTCGCTGGCGATGGAGAATGTGATCAGAAGAGCAGCGAGCGGCTTACCACTGGAGCTACACTACCCAGTACCGACTCCACCACCGGCTCAGCCAGCAGCTGGTCAAAAGACTCAGGTATACATTTCGAAAAATAATACATTTCTGCTTTCAATACATATGATATGCACCTGCTTTTGATTCATATATGCTATGATAGCCTTCAATAACTGATAGAATGTACTTGTTTTCAGCATTTGATACACAATATGCACAATGTATACTAATGCTTTAAATGAAATAACAATGCAGGCACAGGGAAGGGCGGCTCCTAGAAGGAAAAGCGCACGGGACCTTCCTCAGAAAAAGGTGGCAGCAAGGACTCCTGTACCTTCAATCACCACCCGTCAACAAACGAGGAGCTCACAGCCAGAAGCTGCTAGTCAGGAGGCAGCAAGGGCGGCCGTGGCACGCGCAGAGGAGCGGTACCGAATCAAGATGCGTGAGAAGCCATCCCAAGAGGAGAGAACATAGAAGAGAACAAGGTTGATCCTGCCTTAGTCCTCTGAGGAAGAGGAAGAGAGAGAGAAGAAGAGAGAGAAGGAGAAGAAAGGAAGAAGAAGAAGAAGAGGAAGAAGAGGAGGACGAGGGAGAAGAGGACGAGGAGCGCTCGTCCACCAGCAGCGGCTCCGACCACTCCGTTAACGATCCAGGGTACAAGAATGACCCTAGGGAGGAAAAGGACGACGATGACGACGACTGGCTCGCGGAGCGCTGAGGGCTACCATTGAGCCTCCTTTTACTTCCTGCACTTTTGATTTTTGCTTTCGGGCCTGCATGCCCAAGTAGATAGCTTGATAGAAGGCCGGCGTGCCCTAGGTTGACATTTGATAGTAGTTTTGGGGCCTGCGCCCCTTTTGACTTGCAGGAGGATGTGCCCAAATAGACATGATGCTTTTGATTTAGCCGAAGTGCCACACATTCTGTTTAGCATCACCGTTTTGACATGGATATGGCATAGTAGTTATAAAATTTGCATCTTTTGGTTTATTAACTCTTGTAATGGATAAGAGAAAACGAAACCAACCGCTAATACCAAACTTGCATTGATAACGTACTGAGACTGCGCACAGACACAGACATATGTACAAATATGACTAGCTCGAAAAGGAATAGAAAACATGTCCAAGGATACGACCAGGACACGAAGATACGAGAAATATAATGAAATTTTGGGCATTAATGAGCCAAAACCCAAAATACTCCACTTTAGACAAAACTGACACTTCTGAAAGGTCAAATATGTACAATGTGACCTGTACAAATCGACAGAACTGAGGAAAACGTCCTGAAAAAAGATTTAGACCGAAAAATGATCAAAATAACGCAAAAACGGACACACAACTTCAAAAATGACTCAATTATGTCCCAGACTGAAACCGACACCTCCATACAGTCACATAAGGTCCATGTGACTTTTACGGCATGATAAAACTTGGCAAAAACCCTCAGAATGAATTTTGACCTCCCAAAACCTTGATTTGAACATGAAATGGGCCGCTGGGGGTCCAAAATCTTCGTTAAGCGTGACATTTCGAATCCGATGCTTGGACACAGTCACATATGCTTATAATGACTTGATGGAACCATCAAAAGTGCAAAAAGACCTTTGGAATGAAAAACGACCAAATTTGGACAGTAGCTATCATAAACTGTTCAACTGCAGGTTGCAGACGCGCACAAGGAACTGGGTCCAGCGCGCGAAGGAAAGATCTCTCGTGCTATGAAGTGGGACAGTCGCGCGATGGTAAGTCCCTGCTAAGCTGCCTTTGTTTGACCAAATCACTCCTTTAAGGCACAAGAAGCCTTGATATCTCCCCAAACGTCCTACAGACTGTTCTGAAGTTGCAGAAGAGGGTGTCCTTGCATGGCAAGGTGTTAGGACACCTTGCATGGAGTTTATCCTCCGACACGAGAAACGAGGATGATATTTTCGAGCATTTGCCTATAAATGGGAAGCATTTGCAGCATTGTAGGGTATACCTTTCCCTTATAAGCACAAAAACCCTCCCAGTACTCGAAATGGAAAGTCAGTTAGCCACCATACTCGACCCTTGGCTAATGAGGTCAGAAACTGTTGATTGCGAGAGTCCCCGATCCCGAGGCTTGGCCTTAATCCGTGACCTCCATTACGTGGAACCATGCCCTGAGCTTCTCAGAGCTGCTATGGGTTTGTAACGCCCCTGATTTTTGGGAACGTTAAATAAATATTTTATTGATAAAACCAAATGGAGTCTGACTCGTTATTACAACAAAACTCCCACAAGGGTTCAATATTTACACAATTGAAGGGGTTCTAGGGTTCCTAACTACAGCTCCGCCTGCTCCTCCATCCTAGTCAGCTCCTCAACTCCAAAAGCCTCCAATGTGTACTGTTCATCTTGATCATCTACAAAGTCTGACACATTATACTAGCGTCGCCACCAGTATAATATGTCAGGGTCACCAAAGGTAACACCATGAGCTACAAGAGCTCAGCAGAGTAAACCTATACCCACTAACCCTTATCTTACAAGTAGCAAGTCAATAAGCCATGATATTAACCAAACTAACACATGTGCATTCAATAACTTCACATTTAGAGATGTACAGTAACACATGCACATTCATTACTCGACTAGCGTAAGTGTCCGTGCCATCAAAGTTTCTCCTATGCAGCGTTTCATAGACCGTGTCACCATTTCACTTTTCATTCACCAAATCAACATTTCGAAAATCGTTTTAACACACCCAACTCGATTCCGCCGTTCCGGGTTCCCGAGTATCCTCACAATGGTTCCGCCGCACCGGGTCAATGCACACAATAGCATTGGCTCCTCTCCATGGATAACCAAGCCACAAACCTTACAATGGTTCTGCTGTTTCGGATTCCATTGGAACACACACAGCCTCACAATGGTTCCGCCGCTCTGGATTCCCATTGGAACACACACATCCTCACAATGGTTCTGCCGCTACGGATTCCCATTGGAACACACACATACACATACACCACACAATGGGCAAGTCCGGCCACATTGCGGTTTTTCAACACTTTCCTTTTTCCAAAACACATCCTTTCATTAACCACACCCTAGGTGTCATGTTTCTAATTTTCTAGATTCTCGTGTCACGTTTTCATGCATAGACTCCGCGGTAGGACTTCTTATGACAACTCATAAATCATTCGTTGTAATCTTGAAACTAAACTAGCAAGATCATCCAACTCTATATTAGATAGCATGCTTACATTATCACATCATCATACTCAACATTTAACACACAAGTATAGCATAGTGCCACATGGACGGACACCTTTGGAGTGATGATCACTTATGCTTTCTCACACAACCACAAGTAATGCAAGTAACATGTATACAAGCTTATAATCATCTTAAGGATCAAAATACGAATACTTCTAATCAAGCGTTAAATTCTTATCTTTCAAAAATCCGTTCTTTCATTTTCGAGAAGTTCAAAACAACACATGTTTATTGTAGTAAAAGTCGGTTATTCAACATGATTATATAATACGCATACGTTATATTTAGAGTTAGAAAGTATAGGAAAAATCTACTGTTATACTTAGAGTTAGAAGGTATAGGAAAAATCTACCTTGATCCGAAACTAGTCGGGGCCGAATAAGCTAGTTGGAAAATTCTACGGGCGGTGAAACTCGCAAATTCGGACCAAACTTTGGATGGCAGTAACTCGGTCAATATTTGGTCGAATATGATCGTTCTTGAGTCGAAATCGAAGCTCTAGAAGTGCCCTACAACTTTTGTGAAGGAAGTTGATCCTAGAAACTACTTTAGGTAGGAGAAAAATGGTGATAAAGGAAGAGAGTATGCTGTCTGGAATTGAAAATCCGAGATTTTTACTGAACTTCGGACGTCAATATCTTTGTCATTTCTTGACCGATTAGGGTAGTTCTTGGGTCTAACTTGAAGATCTCGAAGTACTCTACAACTTTCCCGAAGAGAGTTGGTTCTAAGGACTACTTTAAGTAGGAGAAAAATGAGGATTTGTGAAGGGCAGTAGGCTGTCTGGAAAATGAAAATGGTTTCTAGAGAGAAGTGAGAGCAAAGGAGTGAAGGTGTGAGAATGGCTTGAATGAGCTTGCTATTTATAAGCCAAGGCATGTCTGTCCCTCTCCCTCACCCGAATCTCTCTCTCCCTCTCCTATCTTTGATGTCTCTTGCTTGGTCACATGAAAGCATGGCTAGATTTGGTACTTTGGATTTTGTTTGAGAGGATTTTGTGTAAGAAGATCAAACCCCATATCTCTCCCTCCCTCCAAATCTCTCCCCCTAGTACAAGGTACCTATATATATATATATATATATAACTTGATTTGGTCGAAGAAAATCTAGGATGGCTTGTCCAGGGTACAACAATATCTCTCTCCCTCTCTCCTATCTCTCTCCCTCTCTCACGGTCTCTCTCCTCTCTCTCTCCCACGGATTTCTCTCTCTTTCTCTCTCTCTCTTTCTAGTACTAGTACTATGGAAGTATATATATATGTACTACTACTATATAATCTATTTAAGATTTTCAACTATAGATTTTCTATTTGAATAATCTAATATGCACATGTGTACTAGTAGGATTATATATATATATATATATATATATATATGTGTGTGTGTGTGTGTGTGTGTGTGTGTGTGTACATGTGACTATATATATATATATATATATAAGTATGTACTAGGTAATCTAGGTAGATTTTCTAGTCAAAATTCCCTATTAAAATAGTCCAATTTTGCACATGTTTCATTACAATACTATATTATGTACTTTGTAAATCTAGGCTTTTAAACCTATGGTACATATCTATATCTTTAAGTATATAATCACATGGGAAATCTAGGAAGTGACTAAATTAATAAATCCTAGTACTTGTTGGTAAGACTAACCTTATTAACCAATGGGTAATATTTTTCCTAACATTTATTGACCAATGGTTAAAGAAGTGGAAAAAGATGTACTTACATATATATGATCTTGAAATGACTATGTCCTTTAAGCATGTGTATATATGACTATATATAACTATACATATGTACCTATATATAAGCATTGAGAATAGGCTCGAAAACCGTTGGGTTGTTCGAGCGGTTTGCTTTGCTTTTGACCGCCTGCTTTGTACGCCGTATGGCCTTTATGCCTGGCATGTTTTATGGAATAATGATTTGCACAGCAAAAGAACTTGGAAATTCTCCCCCCGAGAGCTCGAAACCATCATTAAGCTCACGATTTGCTAAAACAACGCTTTGACACAGTCATAAATACCCATAATGACCTGCTGGAAGTGTTGGAAGCTCAAAAACTGGCCCAGGACGAAAAGTGAAAAAAAAACCCCCAAAAGGCAGTAGCCTATTTTTCTGGCAGGAAAAAGCTGATCTAACGCGCTTTGCATAGACACAAATGCGCGTGTATCACTTACACGCGCGCGTAACCCACATCGTCGCGCGATGATACAATCCAGTCACAGTTGCCAACCTTGACCAATTCGGAAATTAAAGGGTTGCAGGCCTTGTCATCACCCTTGGCCGTCCAAAAAGACGTCTGGGATATCCCATAGGTGTACCGTTGAATTGAAGGGGGGATGCCACCTTGCTTGGATATTTCTCTTGGAAAAAAGGGATATTTCCCATCCTCTTGCTATAAAAGGGCAATGCCCCTGTGAATGTAAGGTATCCCTATAGAAGCAAAGCTCCATATATCACTTTCAATGGCAAATCACCTACCAACCCTAATTGGCCCATGGCTAGAAGAATTTGTCACGAGCAATTGGCTATCCTTTCTGTCCCACGGGCTGGCCGCCTTTCGCTTCCTTCGAAGCATAAGGCTTCGCCCTGAAATCTTGAGAGCGGCCCTACGGTTCTGGGACCCAGACGTCCATGTGTTCAGATTCGAGGACAATGAGTTGTGCCCGACCGTGGAGGAATTCCAAGCATACCTCCAGGGTTTCGCCTCCAGTGTGATTGTCGTGCCGCCCTATAGGAAGAGCATGCCAAAACTTCTGAAATCCTATCTCAACGTTTCAGGAGGAGCAGCGGAAAACCTGCTAAGTGGCGGGCAAATCAACGTCATGCGCCTGATGGAATGGTACGGGCCCGAAGGCAACACAGAGGATACCGCCATGCAAGCTCGGCACCGATTTGCTCTGTCCATCAGTGTACTAGCCGCATATTTGTCGGTGTCTCTAGATGGACGGGTTAATCCCTCACTGGTGAGTGTCGCCGCTCAGCTGGGCGCTCGAAGGAACGTGGTGCCAATGGTTCTCGCGGAAACGCTCATAGGTTTGGATTTGGTTTCTACCGGCCAAACAAACATATTTAGCAGTAGTCCACTCCTATTGCAGGTAAACTCTCACTCAGCTCACCTTTTTCTGGCTTTCACACATTCTACTTTTACCTCAACTCTCAGCTAAAGGCTATATCGGAGCTCCTTACTTGTTTTTTCGCTCAAGTTTTATATGGCTCCTCACTTGTCTTTTCGCTCATGTAGCTGTGGCTATCAAACAAACTTGGGCTGCTAACGGCCCCTGAGGTGAATTGGCCCCATATGCCCGGCCGAATGCATCAGCGAAGGATGATTTACCCGGAGATGTCGAAAAATGAGTGGTACGCCTTCATGAACGAGATGTCCCCGAATGAAATTGTCTGGAGGCATGAGACACTGAACATTCCAGACATGGCCATGAACTCTGCAGGCTTCGAGAGAATGGTGATTGCGGGGTTGTACAGCTTCACATTCTACATCCCAGGCCGTATCCTCTGCCAACAAGGAATAAGCCAAGGGCTACACCGAGCCGGGGTGGAGACCTTCCACCTTCCTGTATTCACTGCCCAAAACCTGATCGGATATGAACACAATTGGGGTCTAAGGCCGCTCAGCGGAGTAGATCCCTATTTCAGCACAGAACTCAAGCATCGCTACAAAGCATGGCTAAGGAAAGAAGTTGTAAGGATGCAAAATATAGGCTGACTCCCGACAAGACTCCAATGATCTAGAATAAACTGTGAGCCTGTTAGGGCCTCTAGCATTTCATTCTATTTTTATGCTTAACTGTTTTAAAGACTCTGCTCAGCCCATGTAAATGAAGTAGTAGTTTGAATAAAAATGAAAGATCAAGAACTTTCTCCTTTTGGTCCAAATGTTGAACACCGCGCTGCTTTGAACATTGAGGTACACCCTGGAATAGAAAACCATGGATCAAGTTGATTGATTGTGACCGAATCTCACAGAGAGATTGCCTACGTATCCCTTTTCAAGGAATCAGGTCGCACGTAGTTCAAGCTAAGGTTCGCTCGTGTATTTTAGCTCTCCTTTTACGCTCTAAGTTTTGCCTAGAACTGCCTTCACAGGTTTTCAGTCTAGCGAGTTTTGATTGATTGCCTATTTATTTTTGCCTAGACCGCCTCTTTAGGTTTTCGGTCTAGCAGGCTTGCTCTAATTTTTGCTTGGAACCGCCCACCCTTGTGGTTTTCGGTCCAACAAGCATCTCTCAGGGATAGTAACGTTTGAGTTGATCCATGTTGACCAGAGTGTTGAACTCGTTGCCGTCTAGATCGATGAGCTGAGCCGTTCCACCCGAGAGGATGGTTTTGATGATGTAAGGTCCCAAATGCTTCAGACGGAACTTACCGCGTGGATCAAAAATAGGAGCCCAGATTTCCTTCGTAACCATATCCCCTTCAACCAAGTCCCGAGACTTCACTTTCTTGTTGAACGCCCGAGCAATTCTTCGCTGATACCCCTGAACATGATACAAGGCGCGGAGCCTCCTCTCACCAAAGAGCATGAGTTCAACGAATCTTCCACTGAGCCATTCGGATTCCGTGAGTCCACATTCTGTCATGACCCTCAATGACGGTACCTCTAACTCGATTGGAAGCACAGCTTCCATCCCGTAAACTAGGGAAAATGGGGTTGCCCCTGTTGATGTCCGAATCGATGTGTGATACCCCCAAAGAGCTAGAGGCAGTTGCTCGTGCCAATCCCTGGCGGACTCTGCAGATTTCTTGATGATCGTCTCGACGTTCTTGTTAGCCGCTTCGACAGCTCCATTTGTCTGAGGGCGATAGACTATTGAATGATGAATTTGTCTGAGGGCGATATATCATGGTACCAGAGTAGGCCATCATCGACGGCGTTGACATACTGATAAGCAGGGAAGTCCCGCTGATCAATCAGGATTAGACGAAGCTTGACTCCCAACGGAAGCTCGACCATGGAAGCCAAAGTTGCCAAGGCATCGGCGAACTGATTCTTCAGACGGGGAATGTGCGTGAACGTCACCTTATTGAAGCGAGGGATGAGATCCTCCAAGTCTTGATGATAAGGTTTCAGTCTGTCTTCCTGAACTTTCCAGTCCCCGTTGGCCTGAGATACAATAAGGTTGGAATCGCCAATGACCTCGAGCTTTTCAACACCAAGTGTGAGCGCAGCTTCCATGCCAACGATACAGGCCTCATACTCAGCCTGGTTGTTTGTGACATCAAAATTCAGTTTGAATGCAAGCGGAATATGAGAGCCATCGGGAGTTATCAACAACACCCCGACCCCGTATCCTTTCTGATTAGCCGTCCCATCAAAGTAGAGAGTCCATGTGTCTTCGACAACTGTCAGCACCTCTTCATCCGGAAACAAAAAGTCTGAGTCCTCCGATCCATCCACAGGATGATCAGCCAGGAATTCCGCAACCGCACGCCCTTTGACAGACTTCCTTGTGACATACTCGAGATCAAATTCAGCTAGTAAGAGCAACCAACGTGCTAACTTACCAGTAAGCGCAGGCTTCTCAAACAGATACTTGAGAGGATCCATTCGAGAAATCAGCTTCACTGGGTAAGCCAACATGCAGTGTCTCAACTTCTTAGAAGCCCAAACAAGAGCCCAGCATGTCTTTTCCAAGGCAGTGTATCGCTCTTCACATCCGACCATTTTCTTGCTTAGGTAGTAGATGGCCTTCTCAACCCCTTTGTTGCCTTCTTGAGCCAACAAGCACCCCATAGACGAAGGATTCACAGACAAGTACAGTATTAAGGGATTCCCAGGCACCGGCGGCATTAAAACCGAAGGGTTTTGCAAGTAGTTCTGAATAGACATAAAAGCCGCTTGACACTTGTCTGTCCATATAAACGGGGTGTTCTTTTTGAGTAGACGAAACATCGGCTTGCAAGTTAAGGTTAATTTGGCGATGAATTTGCTGATGAACTAAACCTTCCCCAAAAAGCTCTGCACTCCCTTTTCAGACTCTGGTGGCTTCATCTCAAGTATTGCCTTGATCTTAGACGGATCGACCTCAATTCCACGAGAAGTGATCATGAAACTAAGCATTTTGCCCGCTGTGACCCCGAAGGTGCATTTCTAAGGATTGAGACGCATGCGAAACTTACTGAGCCTCTCGAAGAAATTCCTAAGCACAGGAATATGGCCTTCTCGAGTTTTAGACTTGGCGATCATGTCATCAACATAGACCTCAACCTCTTTGTGCATCATGTCGTGCAAGATGGTTGTAGCAGCCCCCTGATAGGTAGGCCCAGCATTCTTCAAACCGAACGGCATGACCAGGTAGCTGTAAGTCCCCCACTCAGTGATGAACGTGGTTTTCTCACGGTCCTCGGGCGCCATAAGAATCTGGTTGTAGCCAGAGAAGCCATCCATGAATGAGAGCAAGGCATGCCCCGCAGTATTATCCACCAACACATCGATGTGTGGCAAGGGAAAATCGTCTTTGGGGCTTGCTTTGTTCAAGTCCCTTAAATCGACGTAAACTCGAATTTGTCCATTCTTTTTAGGAACGGAAACAATGTTGGCCACCCAAGTGGGATACTGCGAGACCATGAGAAAGCCAGCGTCAATCTGCTTGGTGACTTCTTCTTTGATTTTCTGCACCAAATCCGGCCTCATCCGCCTTAGCTTCTGTTTCACAGGTTTAGCATCCGGCAACAGGGAATCTGATGCTCCACAATCTCAGGGTCGATGCCAGGCATGTCTTGATGAGACCATGCAAAGACATCGCTGAACTCGGTGAGCAGATCTTTGAAATCATGATGCTCCTCTGGCGAAAGCGTGGAGCCCACTTGAACCATCTGGGGATCGTTCTCATCTTTCAAGTTTATGGAAACTACTTCTTCTTTTAAAGGCTGAGCATGCCTCTCGTCTTCCCTTTCGATGAGGGCACGGATTTCTTTGGGAGTGTCCCCATCAAGATCTATCCCTTCATCGTCTGGGTCGACATAATTTATATAAAGATCATTGAAGTAGTCAGAAGATGATTCTTTCATTTCACAAAACCCATCAGGGTTGCCAAGTACAACGGAATCAAACTCGAAGTAAAACCTATGACGTGGAGGGCCGAGAGGCACAAACTCCGACTCAGAGCTAGACTTAGACGACTCCACAGACTCCATGTCAAACTCAGACTCCGACTCAGACTCAGATGTGTCATCAATGCAAGTTAAGCGTGGTTTGAAGATGCAATTGTTAAGACTACCCTTGGCTTCCATGATGAGAGAGGTGGGATCCTCAAAGGCGTCGGGCCCGAGCATGTGCACTTCGGCCTCTTCAACTTCCTCGGCCAAACCCACTTGGGAGAACTCATGGAACAGCAGCTCCAAACTCCCCTGATCAAAAGATCCCAGCCAGTCAGTCTTGACCTTCACCTGACTAAGCTTCCTCTTGAATTCTGCCCTTGCTGGCTCTTCGTCGCTACTTGACCAGGTGTCATCAGCAAAGACCTCAAAACCAGGCAGCAGCTCCCCAGTTTGTGGATTGATAAATGGCTCCGCCTATCCGGTGTAAGCAGCAGTTCCCACCTCATGCACGAAGTAGCTATCGGGATCACCATAGAGGGTTCGAGGTTTTCCCACACATTTCCTTCTTTTGGCATCTTTAGCAGAGGCGATATACCCCAAACCAAAGCGACCCTCACAGGAAGGAAAAGTAGGGAACTCCGGGACCCCTTGTTGGTGAATCCCTAAGCCAAGGCCAGGTAGATAGGACATCCTTCTCATAATGTCCAGAGCAACAGAGCTTATGATGAAGTCCCCGTCCACGTTGATGGCCAAAACAGAGCCAGAGGTGTTAAAAGAGAAACCCCCAAGGTCCATGTCTTCTTCACCGTGCATGATCCCCAAAACAGGCGTTCCATCTTCCTTGAGCGGGCGAATTCCAGAGTCCCCGCAGAGCCAGTGTGCCAGTAGGAAGTCCCAGGATGACTTTTTGGTGGAGAGTAGATGGCACAGCCATGATGTCGGATCTATGGAGCCATGGCCTACCCAGTAGCAGATTAAAGGTCGCAGGGATGTCGACGACATGGTACTCAACGTCCATTTCGAAGCCCTCAGCATCGAGCTTGAGCATTAGAGTGCCCTTGACCACACGACGGGTGCCATCGTATGCCTTAACAGCCAAGTTGGAAGGTGCAAAGTCTTTCTTAGCCTGTCCCAAACGGTAAGCAACAGACATTGATCGCTGAACCGTTGTCGATGAGAACAGTCGGAACCCAGAGTCCTCGGCATTTGACAGTGATATGCAAGGGGCGATTGTGGTTGACTCCCTCGACTGGCAGGTCTTTATCAGTAAAGGCCACGGTGTGCTTGGAAGTAGGAGGGAGGATGAGAGATACCATCGCCTCAGGCGTGACATCAGCCTGAACCTCAAGGCGAGAGAGAGTGTGGCACAGCTTCTGACGGTGCTCTTTGGAGGAACAAATCAGTCCCCAAATTGATTGACAGCGGGAATCCACTTAAGCTGTCGTTGAATCAGGTCAACACTTGGTGGGCCAGCTGATACCTCAAAGTCAGCCTGTTCTGTCCAAATTCAACAAGTGGCGATCCTCCCGTCCACTCAACTTATCCCCAGCAAGTGGCGGCCTTCCCGTCTACTCAACGACAAAGCGGTGGCCCTCCCGTCCATTCGAATCAACAAAGCAACGGTCTTCCCGTCCTTTCAAATCGGCAAGCGGTAGCCTATTCTGTCCAATTCAACAAGCAGCGGCCTACCCCGTCTATTCAAATCAAAGCAGCGATCCATTTGTCAAGTTCAACCAATCAGGTTCTTTAAGTATACATGTCTACTTTACTAGTATGTTCTGTTCTGGATAGCCTTATAGGGTGTCTAGAAACCTTTGACGTTACTTGTACCAAGACAATGGTGCTCCAAGTGCCGTCAAAGGGGGGCTACTGTAGACACCCTATTTTGGACTTTCCAAATTAGCTTACTTACGGTATTTGATTCCCCGATGATGAAACGGGTCAAGAACATCTCGAGATTGTTAGCATGTTTGAGCTTTGAGCATTCCAAAATCCTTTCAGATCCCTTTCAAACCCTTTAAGCCAGAGACAAAAAGCCTCAACAAAACCCTACTTGCATATGCTGGTACCAAACTGGCGTACTCTGGTCCTCTGCCACGTGTCAGTCATCGGTCAACTTTGACTGTTGACCAGGCTTCGACTGAAGTACTCCAGTCATTTACTGGCGTACGCCAGTCAAACCTCTGGTCAAACTTGTGTTTTTCAGCATCCAGAAGCCATGGGTAGAGGGGTCTACAACACATGAGAACCTTCCAATCCATCAAAAAATCAGTTTTCGCCGGGGGACATCTCTTACACACCCATCCCATCACCTTTTTCTCTCATCCAATGAGAGGCAAGGCTTAAGGGCTAAGGAACCAGCCCCAACTAGCCTGGCCTTAACCCCTCTCTCTCCCTCTCCTTCTATATATACCCCCACTCTTCATCCTTACAAGGGGTTACAAAAAAGAGTTCCCAAGTCTCTTTCTCTATCTCTCTCCTTTGGTTTCTTGCTTTCTCTTCTTCCACCATTTGAAAGAGTAAGCAAGCAGCCCCTTTTCATACATCATCCACGCCCAAACACTCATCATCCATCCCTCAATCCTCAAGCTCGAGCTCAAAACACGCCATCAAGCCTCAAAAACCAAAGGTATAACACCTTTGTACTGTCTTTCTGTTCTGATCCCTGAGGGGGGCTAGCAAGGTCAAGGCTGGTAATCAATACCAGTCCTGGCCCTAAAGCTAGCAAGGTTGCCAAAAAAAACATTTTCTAACTAGAATCGGCGTGCGCCGGTCATAAGCATGCGTATGCCGGTCCTTGACAGTACGTACAGTTTTTAATTTTGGTCTGTCTAGAATCTGTCAACGACTGGCGTACTTCAGTTAACAACTGGCGTACTCCAGTTGTGAACCCTTCAGAACTAGCGTAATCCAATTAATGACTGGCGTACTCCAGTTGTGAACTAGGGTCAGATCCTTGTTTATGTTTTATTTCTTGTCTATTCATCACTGTGAGCATGCCTAATAACATGTTTACTGTTTTCCAAGTTAAATTTTGCTAGTTTCACTTTCTTAAATACTCATTTCTGCTGCTTTGGAATGCCTCTGGGGTCATTCTGGTCATGTTCCAGAACCCAGAAAAATGCAAAGCCAAGCACTGGACAAAAGGTGTCACTAGCGTACGGCTTCCTTTGACTAGTGTACGGCAGTGAGATCAAACCCAGTGGCTGGCCCTTGCATGGCAGTTAGGTCTTGGTCTCTATTTACTTCTGCTCACTATTTATGGGGTGTTCTGTTTATTTTCTGGCTCTAAAGCCATTTCAGCTGTCTGTAACTGTATATATTCTGCCTTATAAACTGCGTGGTTTGTCCTGGGTGTGCACTGGTCCTTTCCAGAGCCCAGAGGGTTAAGAGCAGAAGTTGTGGGTTTAGACCTACCAGCGCACGCCAGTAGTGGGGTGGAGTATGCAGGTCATCTCTGTATGCAGTGGCGTGCCAGTGCATACAGGTTTGTTCCTGCATGCCTTATTTCACATCAGCGGGCTCCAGTTTGTTTAAATACTCACAGGTGCTCGCTCTCAATCTATTATATTCATTTAAATCAAACATCCATCACATTCTATCACACTGTAAACTTGTTACAGTTTTAATCCCCTTTAACTGTTCCCCCGCCCTAATTGGCTAAAAAATGATCAAAGAGAGAAAATGCAAATGTTTTATAAAAGTGCCCGAGTAGAGACCGATCTCTGGATTGGGCGAGAGGGGTGCCATAAAGCCCTTCCCCTCTCGTAACCTGGCTCCCGAACCTCAGATATCGAAGGTGACGACGGTCCAGTCTACAAGCCTTTTCAAAAATCAAACAAACGTAGCAAACGTTTTCAAGTTCGGTTCCTTGGGTGATTTCCGCAAAACCCGAGTGGCGACTCTGAATTGCAAAGCATTTCGCCGCACTTTCCAAAAAGGGCCCGCCCGGTTTTTATAAACCTAAAATCGCAGAATTTTGGGGCGTGTGCCCACAGAAAGCAAAGGGTTCGTTCCTTTGGTTAGAAGGGTTGGATGAACTTCCAGCTTGCAGATTAGCAGGCTGAAAAATCCGTCCACTCCTCGTAACGTTGTGAATGTTCCCCAAGGAGGGCACGACCTGAGGGTCTTCATTCACATCCCAGAGATTAGTTAGAACCTCTCCCAGTTTGCATTTTCCTTTATCAGTGGCTGGTGCAGCAACAGATACTTCCATATCCAGTCCCAGATCCTCGGCCAAGTCTTTCATCAGCAGTGAGTCCCAAAAGTTTAGATCTTTGACAACTGCAACCTCTGCAACAGGCTCTGGATTGGTAATGAAAGGAATGTCCCAGAGGCCACCATCGGCTAAAGAGTGATTGACAGCCTAGATTTCAGTCCCTACTTGAACATCGACTATCTCGTCGACTTCCCAAAGATCAACAGGGGGAACAAGGTCTGTGATCATGATACAACAATCTTCCGGAGAAGGGATCACAGGATGTGGAAGTCCCTCGTCAATGATGTTGAACGTGGGGTCGTATTCGGCATCAGACACCGAGTTGACAAGCCTATCGATGGTAGAAGGGCAAAAGCACTCCCCCAGGATGAGAGGCTCTTCCTGAATGAGATCGTCTTCCATAAAGTGAGCCAGATGCTCAAGCATGGTATAGCCTTGAAGAGGATTGGGGAAAACAACGGGGAATTGCCAAGTGGGCTCAGGGTCCCAAAAGTATTCCTCCTAAGGAATCACGAGCTCAGGTTGCTGAAAAAGTATGTACAAAGAGATGCCATCTAAGGGATCAAGCATTGCCTGATTGCGTCTGGCCTGCCATGCATCGTTTCAAGCAGGATCGTACGGAAGAGGCTTGGGAAACGGATCCTGCTCAGGAAACGGGTCTTGTTCGTGATGCATTGGGAAACCCTCCAGCTCAAGTTGGTTCCAATCTTGGATCAGAGGGGCGGCATAATCATTGCTATCGGCTATGGCCCAGCCTACAGCTTGCATGTTAAGCTCTGGTTCTGGCAAGACCGGCGTCGCTGTAACGACCCTGATTTTTGGTAAATAAAAATTTCGTTAAAAATTTGAATTTTATTTTAATTACTTGGATTTCATTTAAAATTCTTTTTATTTCCTATAATCCGTCATAATTAGATTTTCTTCACTCCGAGCAATCTAGTCATTTTCTAAAGACAAGTGTCTAGTATATTTTCCTAATATCAGGATGAAGTCTTAGAATTACATTTCTTGGCTAGAAATCCTACTTAGCAAGCCTAGTTAGCTTCTAACCGATTCATTGAGGTAACCTAACTACCAACCCACTTAGTTACATGCTTCCAACCCTAGTTGAACCTTTTGAACCTTTCCAAAACCCTAAAGGAACCCTTTGGACCAAAGTCATCTTTGACCTTTACCCATACCAAAGTCATCTTTGACCTTTACCCATTGGACGATAAATGTTAGGGAAATCTTTATCCATTGGACAATAGGCTTTCTACCTAAGATATTTTATTAGATTTGATCAAGGTACTCTTATATAGTATTATATAGGCTTATATGCACATGTTTGGAAAGATGTATATATAATATCCAATATTCTACCTTACTCTCTTATCCATTGGTCCATAGAAGTTAGGAAAACCCATTGGTCCATAGCTTAGTCTTTCTACCAAGTACAAGGTCTATTAGTTTAATAGATTCACCATGTGTTAAAATACTTATATATATATATATATATATTGTGCAAGCATAGTACTTTCCATCTTTGACCATTGGATAATAAATGTTAGGAGAATTGTGATCCATTGGCTAATAAGGTCAAGTCAAGCCAAAGTACTAGGTCTTATTAGTTTATTTGCTTACTAGATATTCCATGTGCCTAATTGTTTAAAGAAATAGATATGGATATCTACCCTAGGATTCTATGTACCCTAATATAGTTTTATATATCTAGACATGTGCCAATTTGACATTGTTTATTAGGGAATTTTGACTTGGAAGATCTAGTAAGATCATATAGTACTTGTGTACTTTCATACTTGGTCAATACATGTACATATATACTATTCAAAGTGTATAATACTTTGCTTCTTTAACCATTGGTCAATAAAGGTTAGGAGAATTATTACCCAATGGATAATAGCTTAGTCTTGCCAACAAGTACTAGGATTTATTAAACTAGTCATTCATTAGATCTCCCATGTGCTTGAAAGATTAAAAGTATAAGTACCTTGTATTGTTTAATATGTGTACTAGTAATATTATAATGGATCATGTGCCAAATTTGATTAGTTTAATAGGGAATTTTGGCTAGGAAATCTACCAAGATCACTAGTACATAATAGTATATTCATATATATGTATATTCTTCCAAGGTACTAGTACTAGGGAGAGAGAGAGAGAGAGAGAGAGAATCCGAGAGATAGGAGAGAGAGAGAGAGAGAAGCCGAGAGAGGGAGAGGGAGAGAGAGAGAGATAGGAGAGAGGAGGAGATTGATGTGCATTACTCTAGATTTTCTTCTACCAAGTCCTAGTTATAAAAATACCTAAGTACTTGTACTTATGAAAGAAGAAGTATTGGAAGATATGGGAGAGATTTCAAGGTACAAGATTTTCTTACAATGCAATCCCTTACTCTTTCAACCTTTGTACTTATATATATATATATATATATATATACATTGTACCAAGGAGAGAGAGAGAGAGAGAGAGAGAGAGAGAATAGCCGAGAGAGAGAGGGAGAGAGAGAGTGTGATGTGTGCAAGTGTACTCACCCCATCTTGACCAACTTCTTACCTCATCCAAGGACAACCAAATCTAATTTCCTTTTACTCTTTCTTGATCAAACAAGTTTCCTAAGTACTAGACAAGTCTAGAAACCCTTTAGAAAATTACTAAATCTTGTACAAACCTTCCTCCAATCTTCCAAGATCAAATCCAAGTACCAAATCCAATCTATCAAGCTTCCAATCCATTTGAAAGAATGAAAGAAATCCAAGAGAGGAGAGAGAGAGAGAGATTTCGGGTGGAGAGAGAGAGAGAGGGGAGACTTGGCCTATAAATAGCAAGCCATTCCAAGCTTAAACTCACACCTCCAAGCATTGCTCTCACTTCGCTCTAGAATTTCTAAGCCTTCTTTCTCCCAAAGTTCAAATTTCTTCTTGTTCTTGAAGTTCTTCCAAAATTCTTCAAAGAAATCATCCTAAGCCGCCACTAAACCGCCACCCGACCACCCTATCGATCCAAAAGTTTTAGTAGTGTTAGTCAAGATCTAGTTTCGAGAGAAACCTTTCTCTTTTGAAGCTACCGGATGCCATTCTTAAGAAGTTACTCCGTCCAACCACCAACGTACCTTCCGTAGTCATCTCTACCGCCAAGAAGAACGGTAGATGATCCTTACCACTTTCTCTAAATATAAAGTTTACTTTAAAGTAGAATTCTCCTTCCCCGCTATTCCTAAGTATACGTAGATAGATCTTACCCCTTAAACTCTAAGTATAGCGTATCGTATGCGTATTGTATAATCATGTTGAATAATCGACTTTTACTCCAATAAACATGTTAGATAGTGGACTTATTATCGCTTAAACTAAAGTATTTGTATTTTGATCTTTTAAAATGATAATAGACTTGCTATGTGCTTACTTGCATTACTTGTGGTTGTTTAAAGTAAAGCATAAGTGATTATCACTCCAAAGCCGTCCGTACATGTGACGTTATGCTTTACGAATGATTGAGCATGCTAAATGATATAGAGTTGGATGATCTTGCTAGTTTAGTTTCAAGATTACTATGATTACATAAAAAGTCTAACCGCGGAGTCTATGCATGAGAACGAGACACGGAAACCGAGAAAGTTAGAAACATGACACCTAGGGTGTGTTTAAAGGCGTTGCCTTGGTAAAATATTTTTGAAACTACATAATGACTAAGAATGGGAGTCGTTATGGGAGTACGGGTGTTTTGTATGCCAATGGGAACCCGGCGCGGCGGAACCATTGTGAGGATACTCGAGAACCCGGCGCGGCGGAATCGAGGTTGGGTGTGTGGCTTGGTTATCCATGGAGAGGAGCCAATGTAAAGCAGAATGGGAATTGAAAATAATTTAATAAATAGCATTATTTAGTTTTCCGTATTTTATGTTTTAGTAATTTTGTTAGGAAGTTTTAATTTTAGGAATAAGAGTTCTAGAGTATTCAGTTTTCCAATTATAGTTTATTAGTTTCCTATTTTATGTTTTCTTATTCTACAAGAATTAGGGTTCAATTAAGTTTAGGGTTCTCAGCCTATATAATAAGTTGTAAGCCTTAGGGCTAAGGGGTTGATTATTGAATTAAAGAAAAATTGAGAGTTTTCTCATTATCGTGTGTTCGAAGAGGGAGTACCTCTAGTTCATACCTATTTGTGTTTATGTTTCAAAGAGAGAATCTTTAACATAAGCAAGTTCGTGATCTCTTCTTGCACATAATTTCGTAAAAGGAGGCTGCGCTGCATCAGTTGGTATCAGAGCTCTCGTTCCAATCCTGGCCATGTCCGAAGGACGTGCTGGAGGTCGAGGTGGAAGAGGAGGTCGTACAACTTATGTTGATGAAGTCTATGAGCGAGATGATGCTGCTCGGGATGCTCGAGCGGAGGAAAGATTTCAACGGCTAAAGCGGAGGGTTGCATCAGTTATACAACGCCTCGGGGCTCTAAAAGTTGGGAGATTGCCTCACCGCCAACCGTTTAAACCTAGCCTTCCAACGGAGGTAGATTTTTTGGATGGTGTTTCTATCACCAAACCGTTGCCGGGTAACCATCAGTCGACGGGGAGGAAAAGGGCGATCAAGGTTGCTAATCATGATTCGCGACTTTGGGAATCTGGTTTGAGGATCAACTTTCTTGAGTTCCAGAAAGATATGACACCAGAAAAAATCTTAAAGGTTAGTGCAGGAGAAAAAAAAATCATAGAAGAAATTCTAGTTGAGGGAGATGTAGGAGACTTTCTCGACGATGTGTTAGAGGAAGAGTCTGATAAAATATTTTTTGACAATAATATGTCATCATTTCAGTCAGAAATTGATTGGGAGTCACCTCCAAGATTTGATGAGTATGTAGATGATGAGTTTGAAATTTGTGAAGCCAACGTTATTGAGGATATTGTTCATGTTGCAATTCAAGAAGATGGAACAGTGGGTATGATTATTGATGGTAGCAATGAAACAAAATTCATGTCTCTTGACTCAAGTTCGTCAATTGATAAGAGTTTTGTGACATGGAAATTTTCTGATTGGGTTGATATGGGTAAAAACCCCAAGTCAGATGAAATTGAAATTGCTTGGGGCAGTCAATTCATGGATCATTTTAGGGAGTATATTGAAGTTGCTGTGAAGAAGAATATTTGGATTGCGTACTTCGAGCAATTTGTGACAAATAATATTGATTTTATTTTTCCAGACTCATCTTTACAGTTTGGGGTCCGAAAAATTAATTTGAGGTACAAGATTGATGCGGACAAGTTACGGCGGATCCAACTTTATAAACTCGAGGACGAGTTTCTTCAAGCCGGGGAGAATGATGCAGAATGGAATTGAAAATAATTTAATAAATAGCATTATTTAGTTTTCCGTATTTTATGTTTTAGTAAGTTTGTTAGGAAGTTTTAATTTTAGGAATAAGTGTTCTAGAGTATTCAGTTTTCCAATTATAGTTTATTAGTTTCCTATTTTATGTTTTCTTATTCTACAAGAATTAGGGTTCAATTAAGTTTAGGGTTCTCAGCCTATATAATAAGTTGTAAGCCTTAGGGCTAAGGGGTTGATTATTGAATTAAAGAAAAATTGAGAGTTTTCTTATTATCGTGTGTTCGAAGAGGGAGTACCTCTAGTTCATACCTATTTGCGTTTATGTTTCAAAGAGAGAATCTTTAACATAAGCAAGTTCGTGATCTCTTCTTGCACATAATTTCGTAAAAGGAGGCTGCGCTGCATCACAATGCAAGATGTGTGCCAATGGGAACCCGGCGCGGCGGAACCATTGTGAGGATCTTCGGGAACCCGGCGCGGCAAAACCGAGGTTGGGTGTGTTAAAATGGTTTTGGAAGTGTTAATGAAGTGGAAAATGGTGACACGGTTTACGAAATGTTGCGTAGGAGAAACACAGAAAGGCATGACACCAACGTTAGAAAGATAGTGAATGTGGATGTGTAATTGCTAACTATGTTGTTGAATGAGCATGTGTAATTGTCTTTGTGCCTTTTTGTTATAAGTTAAGGGTTAGTGGGTATGGTTTACTCTATTGAGCTTCTGTAGCTCATTGTGTTACCTTTGGTGACCCTGACATATTATATCGGTGGCGACGCTGGTATAATGTGTCAGACTTTGGAGATGATCAAGATGAACAGTACACCTTAGAGACTTTTGGAGCTGAGGAGCTGGCTAGGATGGAGGAGCAGGCGGAGCTGTAGTTTAGGAACCTTAGAGCCCCTTCATTTGTGTAAATATTGAACTCCTGTGGAGTTTTGTTGTAATAACGAGCCAGACTCCATTTGATTTTATCAATAGAAATGCCTATTTAACGTACCCAAAAATCAGGGGCGTTACAGTCGCAGTCCTGAACCGATTCTCAAAATCCTGGAAAGAGCCGGGGTCTGCCATGATGAAAACAAGATCACGACGGGTTGAGGTTGGACCAAATTGGATGGGTTGAATGGGGCCATCATGGAGATCGCTGACAATCTCGCTGAAGAATTCCAGACCCAGTTGCAAAGTTTGAGGGGTTGGATTGGAGGAAGAAGACTCCCCATTGTACATGAGCTCAGCCTCGGGTTCCAGCGGCAAGGCTACAATAGGGTTTGGGTTGATCAGCTGAGGTTATATAGTCAGTAGGGTTGAATATGGTGGAGCTAGGATTGATATGAGTGGAGCTGAGGGATATCTGGCTGATATGCGGGACAGCATTATGCTTGGGAAGGGAATTGGAAATGACGTTGGGTTTTTGAGGTGGCAGAGGTGTTGCAAGCATGCCATTGTCAATGAGATCCTGAATTGCATGACGGAGGCTAAAGCAAGAGTCAGTGAGATGACCAGCCCCCTAGTGGTAGGCATAGTAGAGGTTAGCCTTGAAGTTGGGTAAGGGGTTTTTGGGTAAGGAGTTAGATCGAGGGGCTTGAGATGCCCTGACTTGACCAACTTCTCCAAGACCGAGGACAAAGGTGCCTTGATAGCCGAAAAGCTGCGAGGTTGATTGCGAGGCCGGTTGTTCTGCGGTGTTTGCACCTTGTTGACATCCGCGATGTGGTTGGCAGTGTTGGAGGAAGAGGCGTTAGTGCCACTGGTTGCTGTGTTGGAGTAAGTTCCTCCTCCAAATAGTGCATTTGTGTTCCCAGAGTATGCCCGAGGCTTTGACTTGGGAGGGTTAGAAGATTCCCCCTTTGCTAGAACTCCGCTTTGCAGCGCATCCTCGATGGCCAGGCCAGAGTCGAAGAATGTCTCAAAGTTAGCGGATGCTTGAACTAGAACCAGATGCCTAGCATAATCTGGCTAGAGATTGCGAGAGATGATGCGAAGTTGGTCTCTCTCGCTGGGGCGCTCAGTCATTAGAGCGGCTTTGGCTCTCCACCTTTTGACAAAGTCTGCAAAGGACTCCTTAGCTTCCATCTTGGTGGATTCCAGCTCCCGTGTTGTCATCTTCAGTTGGGAATTGTAGTTGTACTGCGAAATAAATGCAGCCCCAATGTCCTCCCAAGTCCTTCTTTTGGCGATGTCAAGTGACAAGAACCACTGAAAGGCCAGGCCTGAGAGAGTCTGAGGGAAGAGCTGTGACATTGCCTCTGGCTCAACAGACAGTAGCTTCATGGCGGCATGGTAACTGTAAAGGTGAGTTTTGGGGTCACCACTTCCATCGAACTTGGCCAAGTCTGGCATTTTGAACTTATCGGGAAGCCTGGCATTAGGATATAGGCAAAGGTGGTCCAAGTCAATCCCCCCAGCGCTAATCATTTCAGATTTGGCGACAGATTCCTCCAGCTTGGCCATCTTAGCCATAAGTGCGGCCATGTCGGGGTTTAGAGCAAGTCTGCCATCTGCCAGATTCGCAGCAGGTGTGTGAACCTCCCTAGGGTTGGGCTGGACAACGAGACATCCTGCGTGATTGGGATTCTCGACCATGATGGGCTGCTCATGATCATCCTCTTCAGCCTCGCCTTCCTCTTGGGCAACTGGAGGGAGACGAGTGTTAAAGAGGTCATTCAATCAGGCAACGTTGGCATCCGTCTGAGCAGCCCTCTGTTGCATGGCGGTGATGTTATTCTGAAGGTTCATGAGCATAGCTTCCCGGGTGAGCGACTGTGGCTGTGGCTGTGGCTGATGTCATGGTAGGTGTTTCGGAGGTGCTTGATGCAGAAGAAGGAGTCGGTGACTTTAGGGGATCCAATTCCTGAAAGATCGATGACGGGCCTGATTGTAAAGCGGCCAGCAGAGATCGTGGAGACCCTTCCGTTGTGACTGACTGGCATTCTAGCCTAACAAGTCTTCGGACAGGATGCTGGCGCGGACGTTCCCAAGCGGGTTGGCCAACTTGCTTCGATACTTTCCTTGGTGGTGCAATGGTTCAGAACTTGCAGTAAAGCAAAGTAAAAGAAGGCTCAATAGGGGTCCTGCAGAAACTTTAATCTAAATAAAATACTAAAGTACAAATGCAGCCAGCGTCGTGAGTGTCGCCCTAGACTTTAGAACTAGAAGACAAGTCTGTCTCAAGATGTTCAGACACTGTTTAGAGTCCTCAGAACTCTTTTCAAAGATGTATCCTTACTTGAAACAAGTGATCCTAAAGGATGTCAAAAGAAGTCTAAACTTTTGTCTATTCCACCGTTTGGATTTCAACTTTGAAGTTGGAACAACTCGGTATGAACATCATGATGCCGTAACCAGAATGGCATGAGCGGCACAGCGTTGTTAGCAGGGTGTTGTAAGTGACGAGGCACTTGTTACCGAACTGGTGTAAGCATCATGGCATTCTCTCCGTTGTTCCTCGTTCTCTGTTTGAAACCTTAAACAAGTATATGCACAAGGGTGTAGAAAGGCTTTTGATTTCCTAAAGTCCCGCTGTTCGAAGAACTTGAAATATTGAAAACGTGCATCATCGAGATGCACGACTCTTCGTCAGGCCAAAGCCGTGTCCTAATAAGCTTAAGACTGACTCAAAAGACCGAGAACCTAGAAGCCACCCTAAACATGCTCCTACGCAAGATGGGATGTATGTACAGTTCATGCGATAGGGAAAGCAGTAACACATAGACAGTATATGAGGTTAAATGCAAATAGATCTTAACCTGCGGGTATCTGTCCTAGTTAGGAGAGTTCTAATGCTTTGTATATGCAAAGGCCGATTTTGGTTCGTAACAGGTTACTCGGACTAAAGCCAAGATATACCTCCCGTTGCCAGCGTAACCGTAGAGCAACAGTCAAGTGGTAGAATGACTCATCATCGTCGAAGGTTGTTGGGCATTCGGGGTCCCCGGGCTCCAGTAAACTGTGCTGGATTGCCAAAACGCTCCAATGAGGCTTTTCCCACACGATGCAACTGAGATGCTAGAAATTGATTAAGAAGAAGAAGAATCACAAAATCGCAAAATGCCTTTTCAAATTTGGCTCACTTTATTTAGTCCATCTTTAGAGGAAACAACGCAAATGAACAATTGAAAAAGTCCCAGATCAGATTGGCCGGACACGGGGTCCTGTTAAATCACCATTCCAACCTTCGGCAACGCGAAGCTCACCGTTTTGACAGACTTTTAAGAAATTGTTCATGAACGTTTTAAACTCTAAGTATGGATTAATATTGGTTCGATCATCCCCAGCAGAGTCGCCACTGTGGGCAGCATGCCCTTAGGAAGGATTCTGTTCCTTTCCAAAGCAATGGGCCCGGATCAAGGGAGCGCGAGCGGGGAAGCAAGCGCTCGGAATACAGAGTCGCCACTCGGGTTTGAAGGTCTGACACCCAAGGAACCGTATTTCGAAGCACCTGTCGCGCTGTTTGATTTGAAAAAGTGAAAGTACCAGTCCTTCATAACCATATCTGGGTTTGGGAGCCAGGTTACGAGAGGGGAAGGGTTTTAAGGCACCCCTCTCGCCCAATCCGGAGATCGGTCTCTACTTAGGCATTTTGTGAAAACTTTTGTGATTCTTCTTTTATTAATCGATTTTTAGCCAATTAGGACGGGGAAACAGTTAATCGGGGATTAAAACTGTAACAATTTGCAGGATGTGATCAATATAGCATGAATGGATAGAATGTTTGAAGAATAAATGGGATAAACCCAACACTGTGATCAAACATCAAAACAGTGCCTTGTATAAATTTGATGTGAACAGTGGCCAACTTGCATGCACGTCCTCCAGCGCACGCCAAACCTATACACACGTGCACGTGTTGATGCTCCACCAACAATTTGAATTTTATCCCCTTCTGGGCTCTGGAAGGACCAGTGCACACCCAGGGGGCAAACCAAACAGTTTATATGTACTGAAGGTAAATAATTATTACAAACAGAATGAATAAAATTGACATGCAACCCCAAAACAGTGGGGGTATTAAGACAAAGGCCAAGGGCCAAGTTACCCATTCAAAGGCAGTCTCTGGAAACAGACGGACCCGCGCGCGATGTAGCGAGATACACGCGCGTGGGTCATGACTGGATTTCCAGGAATTGCTTTTGCATGCCTGGGCTTTGAGACATGTTCAGAAGCAACCCAGGGGCATTCCAATGCAAACAGAAAGGCAATCTAAGCTAAGCTATATATATCAACATGCAAATCAGGAGATCAGTTTTTAACATGCATCACAGTGATTTATAACATAGTAAAAACAGGAAATAACTGGCATCACCATCCCCACGTGGACTGTCGCGTGCAACCTGTGACAGCCGCGTGCGTATATGGGTCCATCACGCGTGGGTAAACCAGTACACGGTTCTTGTAACCCTGCTGACTTTAGGACCAAGACTGGTATTGATTACCAGCCTTGGCCCTGCCAGCCCCCTTCAGGGATCAAACTGTGAACAGACAGTAAGTTTATACCTTTGCTTGAGTGGTTTGGAAATGGATTGAACAAGGTGCTATAGCTTGTGAAATGAGTGTATGAAGATGGCAAGCAGGAGAGAGTATCAAGTGTATTAGGGTTTGTGTAGCCTTTTTTGCTTGATTTTTGGTAACCTTGGACTTGAAAGACCAAAGGGGGTATATATAGGAGATTGGGGGGTGCTAGGTTGGTGGAGAACTAGGCTAAGCAACCAGCCAACAAGGCTGGTTGGCCTCACTTGGTGGAGAAGGGCTCCAACAAGGTGATGGGAGTGGTTGTGTGGGTGGTGCACCCCAAGCCTGTAGAACACTGTGTTGTCGACGAAAACGGGGTTCTACAGCCCTGTAGACCCCCTGATGATTACAAAATCCAGCTGGAAAAAGGTGATAGGGACAGGTATTGACCTGCACGCATTGTACTGGCTTCGTCGTGCGTCTGTGATAATAATTGCGCACTGGTCAATGGTTAATGCTTTGACCTTGACCAACACCTAGCAATCTCACAATCGCGCGTGGGAGCCATAGCAACGCATGCTGGTCAAACCCCGGGTTAGGGTTTTAACTGAGAGTTTTTAGGGTTCAAAAGGTTCAAGAGGGGACAGAAGGGGTTCCACTCATTCCAAGTTCAATCATTTCCACACTCAAGACTGTTTTTTATCTGATTCATCATCAGGGAAACAAGAAATTGAAAAATGAAGTAAAACAATTGGGAGACCCAGATTGGGGTGTCTACAATTAGACCCCCCAACTACAATCAAACCCACACACCGGTTTCCTAGGCTAGACCCAGGAACTAACTCGAATTGGTTTAAGATTGGTCAATGGGACTTGTATGTGGTCTAGTCTTGCAAAAATGCCTTGTCTCATCCCATATGCACGTTACCAACTCTCATAAATGCATGCAAAATATTTAGCTATTCAATTATGAAACAAACGCCTACTATTTTACGCAAATGCGAGAAATGAAAAACAAAGAATATGGGAATGTTTCTCAAGATGCAAAATTAACCACATGGGGACACTTACTCAACGTAACGACAACACTAACATGTTCCCAAAGGCACCAAATATATGCATGAACCTAAGTTAAACAGGCATAAAAATTCGGCTAATTCTAACATGCTCGCCCAATCATACAATCAAGCATAACAAGCGTATCCCCAACAAATCAAAAATAAAATAAAAATTACCCCTAGCAACGCCACAAGAATGTGTACAAAGTACACCCCTCCCCCCAACTAAAAGTATGCTATGTCCCCAAAGCATGGAGACAAAGCAGAAGATAAACACAAGGGAGAAGAAATGGACCTACGGGTGGCAGCCAACCACCATGACCTCGGCCGATATTCAAGGAATTTTCTATCACCTCTCTTGCTGCCGTGTGTAGCGCCGCACCCTGCAAAAGAATTAGGCACCAACTACCGAAAAGCACAAATGACATTATTACCGCCTGGCTCGTGTTGTCCGGGCTCCCAAAACAAAAGGAAAAAGAAAAAATACTCCACCAAATCTTCACGCGATCAACGTGACATACTTTTCTCTCCATCCCACACCAGTGGGCAAGAAACGGGTGGCTATGCAAGACCATAATGCAATTTTTTTTAACTTTTCAATTTTCTACTTTTTTTTTCTTTTTGATATGAGAGACGAAAAACAACTAAGTAAAAGACAAGAAATAAGGAACTAAGAAATAAAAGAAAAATATACATAGATTGTGCCAAAAACAACAGAATCGATTAAGATCCAAAATCCGACACAAAATTTGCCCTTACTAACCAGAGTTGGGTACACGATCCTTATTTTAATAGCGGCGTGTGAAGCTATAAAACCCAAGTCAATGATGGGTACCCCTATCGCTAGGGGCCGGGTCCTCTTCTCAATAAAGAGAGTGGTACGCAAAAGCTACCTGTCGGAACGTAGCCACAACGGCTACACAATAGGGTCGTCCGAATAAACAGGATCAACCAACACCTCATCCGGTTCACCTACTTCATCCAGGATCGACCAACACCTCCACAGGATCATCCAACACCTCAACAGGGTCATCCAGCTGGACCGACAATGGGAGAGCTGTAGACAATGGGGCACCCAGCGACTCAAGAACTGGGTCCTAAGCGGCACAACACACATCCTCTACTGCAAACACCTCCATCAAACTCCCTAATTCTGGAGAATCTAAGAATGATGCCTCCTTGACTATCTCCAGAAGATCCTTATACAAAATATTATCGACATGCTCTTGCACCAGCGTGTCGATCAAACTCACCTTATACACTTTCTCATCATCCTTGACTCGACTATCCGCATTAAACACTTCCACCTCCATTTTCAAGTCCCCAAACGACAGTTGGACTTGTCCAATTTTGCAATTCATGACAGCACTGGAGGTGGCTAAAAAGGGACGGCCAAGGATGATAGGAGTTGTAACGCCCCCATTTTCGGGTTCGTTAATTAAACATTTTATTGAATAAAAAGACTAAGAGTCAAGCTCATTATTACAACATAAGTCTTACTAGAGTACTTTTATTACACAAGGGTGGAATTTCTAGGGTATTCTACTACTCCGCTTCTTCCTCCATCCTAGCAAGCTCTTCGGCTCCAAAAGCCTCCAATGCGTACTGCTCACCTTGCTCATCAATTAACTCTGACACATTATACCAGCGTCGCCCCCAGTATAATATGTCAGGGTCACCAAAAAGGTAACACCGTGAGCTACAAACTCAATAGAATAAACTATACCCACTAACTCTTAACTTAAAGCAAGGAAGCATATAAACAATTACACATGCTCATTCAACAACATAGATAAACAATGATACATTCATATTCGATATCTTTTAGCGTTGGTGTCATGTCTTTTCGTGTTTCTCCTACACGACTCATCGTAGACCGTGTCATCTTTTTCACCTTTACCAAAACCATAATTTCCAATGTTTCTTTCACAAATTGCTACTAACGAGGCTACCAAGTCCGGCTCCGTTAGTAACACTCACGATGGCTACCAAGTCCGGCCAATCATGGTTTCACAAAACACAATCTTTCAAATCTTGCATTGGCTACCATGTCCGGCCAAGCCCCATTTCCACATGAGACTACCACGTCCAGTCCCATTGGAAATCTACGCAATGAGCTACCAAGTCCGGCCACATTACGGTTTTCACAAATACTCACACAACGACTACCAAGTCCGGTCATTTTGTAGTTTCAAAATATTTTTCGCATGTTAATCCCATCCTTTATTTTATCCATATCAACCACACCCTAGGTGTCATGTTTCTACTTTCTCGGTTTTTGTGTCTCGTTCGCATGCGTAGACTCCGTGGTAATTCTTTTCACAATTTCAGTAATCTTGAAACTAAACTAACAAGATCATTCAACTCTATATTAGATAGCATGCTCATTTTGTCACATCATCATACTCACATTTAATCACACAAGGTTAAGCATAGTGCCACATGGACGGACACCTTTGGAGTGATAAATCACTTATGCTTTATCAACAACAAGTAGTCAAGTAATCACATAATCATGCTCACATTCATTCTAAGATTAAAACAGCTTAATCCTAAATCATGCTTTCTTAATTTCAAAACAGCATATGTTTATTGAGTGTTCTAACGTTAAGCTAATCATGCCATGTGTAGACACCTCCCAAACAGGGCATCACCATACAGATGGATCATTTGTTTGCTCGAGTGGTTGCTTGCTTCGTAAACCAAAATCATGGACATTCCCATGGCTAGGAACATCGCCACATGATCGCGGTTATCATCAAAACAGAGTCGCCACCCAGTTTATTAAAACTGGGAAAATAGATAGAGATTCTGAGTACGGGAGCCAAAAGTACAGTAAGGGGAAGGTGTTAGGCACCCCTCTCTGCCCAGCCGTGAGACTGGCCCATAGTTGTTCAACATAAGACATATAAATGCTTTATTTAATTCCAACACATAGTTTGTTTTTAGCCTTTAAGCAGTTAATGGTGAGCCATGACTGTAATTAAAAGCATGCATAGGAAAGCAGAAAACAAAATAAAACACAACTGTCCCAGGAAATAGATTACTCGGCCGGTGAATGGATGTCACGGCCGAGTAATCTCACCGGTTTGATATACCGGCCGAGGGATCAAAGCCCCGGTCGATGTTCTTCCTCACACCAGACAGAAAACTTAGCAGATAATCAAAACGCAACGATTAAACATAAAAATGATAAGTAAACCAAACCAGAGGCCGTTGGGCCTCACCACCTTGATCCCTCAGTTGCTTGATTGCTTCGGATTGGTGGTGATTGACTGATTGCTTTTTTTGAAAACCCTAGGATTAGGGTTTGAACTTCGGGGTTTGATCGCCGGATTGACGGCTACCTTCGGAAGGTTAGGGCTTTTATAGAGGGAGTATGTGAGATGATTTATGCAGAGTTTGGAGGTATGAGATGGAGGAATTGAATGTTAATTTCGGAACCCTAAGGCCTCTTTATATAGGCAATTGATGACTCACTCCGGCCAATCAAATCACGCGATGGCAATTGCAATTGCAATGCATCTCTAACTCTACGTCATGATCTCTGAGCGTAGCCCGAACGCATCGGAAAAGTAGTGTAGTTGGATCAAACCAAACGTCTGACAGAACGTTCCAGAGTCTGGAAAAAGGTCGATCTGGCGGCCGAGTAATAGATCACACGGCCGAGGAATGGATGTCTCGGCCGAAGGATAGATCTTGCGGCCGAGGAATTGATCTCTCAGGGAGATTTTACTGGCAACAGGTTGCTCGAGTGAGGGATTGATGTTATGGCCGTTAGATCGATGTTACGGCCGTCAGATGGATTCTCCTAGGCTTCTGTATTTCTGTCTGAAAGGCTGTATGGCTTTGAATTGGGTCCTCTAAGTGGTTCAAAGTTCTCACCGAAAGTCCTAAGGTTCTCGAGAAGGCAATCAGCAATCACTGTATCCATTTCATCATCGGGATTGTCCCAAGGTGGGACTTGAAATAATCGTTAGGCCAAATTGGGGTGTCTACAGATGCCCCTCTTTGACTGAACTCAGACGGATCGCGAGACATGTTTGAGTAAGAGTCAAAGCTGTAAAAAGCAACTCAATTTGGTCCAACCACTATTCCAAGGAGTTTTCAAAAAAGGTTTTGTTATGGTCGGGCCGGGAGGCTGCCTACGTATTCCACAAGGGAAATTCAGACCAATCGTAGTTCGGGCAATAAAGAAAAGTAAAAAGCTTGGGAGGGTTAGAGACAGAAGACGTACCTTAGGGCTTAAAAAGCCGTAGTATGACGTACCTAGACTGAGCCAGGGTTTTGGCGAAGAGTAGTGGAAGGAGCGCGGGGCTGCCGGGGAGTTTTTGCGGAGAGCTTCCTTAGTATTTTGGGGTAGATCAGTGCACGGCAGGTGCGTTTGCTTTTCTTGATCATCCTTACTTTGACTGAAAGGGGCTCGGTAGAGTAGCCTATCCTTGCGAATGAGCTGGAAGGAATTGATGTAGTGGGGTGGAATCCAAACGATCTGCTGGGACGAGTTGGACGCCGGTTTGTTTTTGAGATGTGGGGGGCGCAGGGCCAATTTCTAGAGCACGGAGCGTTGGAAATGAAGGAACCGAGGCGCGGAGCCGGTTGGAGGAGCTTGATTGAACCGAGGCATAAAGTCGGTTGTATTCTGATGGTCTGCGCACGGAGCTTTCTCATCATAAGTTTTGACATAGAGTCAAAGGATCGAGGCGCCGGGCCGATCAATAAAATCGAGGCATAGAGCCGGTTGATTTGCAGGATTGACCTGTTTCATGAATAAGAGAGATATGTATATGATGATGCTGGCAGTTAGATGTGAGCAGATATGCTAATGTAGACTCGATGATAACAATGGTGATGCAATTGATGCTAATGTGCACGGGCCCGTGCATGTGTGTTTGATTTAAGCATAAAGCTTCTATCAAGTTCTGGACTTGAGCATTCAGAGCGTAGAGCTCGAGCATTCGGACAGCAGAATCCGAGCATTCAAAGTATAGGCTTTGAGCGTCCAGTACACAGTGGTTGGGCATTCAAACGTAGAGCTTGCGCATTCAAGGTATAAACCTTAAGCATTCGAACATCGAGTTCGAGCATCCAGTACGCAGTGGTTGGGCATTCAAACGTAGAGCTTGAGCATTCAAGTGTAGAACTTGAGCATCCAGTACACAGTGGTTGGGCATTCGAAAGGCTTCGAGCATCCAAAGTGTAGAACTTTGAGCATTCAAGCATGGAGCTTGAGAATTGATGATGTCTTGATTGTTGGGGCGGCTTAGAGCCTGTTAAGATTTGCTTGTTTACGGCTTCGAGCCAGTTGAGACGGTGGGCTTCGAGCCGCTGAATTGATAAATACAGGTGTTGAGATGATTGTTTACGGCTTCGAGCCAGTTGAGATGGTGGGCTTCGAGCCGCTGAATTGGTGAGATGGCGGGCGTAGAGCCGCTGATAGAGGATTGTTGAGAATCGTTACGGCTTCGAGCCGCTGAGTTTGATGAGATGGTAGGCTTGTAGAACTGCTGAGCTGTTGAGTATTCCATCTTCCATCTTCCACGGGGTTTGATTGGTTCCTTATGCTTGGGATGTTTCCAAGGCTAGTTTTGAGTATGCTCGGGATTGCCCCCAAGGCTAAATTCCACATGCTCGGGACTGTCCCCAAGGCTAGTTCTGAGTATGCTCGGGATTGCCCCCAAGGCTAGTTCTTGAGTATGCTCGGGATTGCCCCCAAGGCTAGTTCTTGAGTATGCTCGGGATTGCCCCCAAGGCTAGATTCCATATGCTTGGGGTTGTCCCCAAGGCTAGTCCTTGACCATATTCCAATTTGTTAGGGAGATTTCCATTACTTCCACTGCTGGGAGTGCCTTCCGGAGGCCAAACGCCTTCTAGCAACTCAAATGTCTTCTGGTGGCTAAATGCTTTCTGCAAGCTGGCAACATAAATGCTTTCTGGAAGCTAGCAATATAAACGCCTTCTGGAGGGTGCATTGAGTGGAAGCCACAGGATTGTTTTGCTGGCCTACTGAGCGCGAGGTTGTGCACATGGCGTGGCATAGAGCTGTTGAGGTGTGGGCGTAGAGCTGTTGAGCAGCACTTAAGCGTCCTTAATGTTTCGGTAAGCTTCCTGAAAAGCAAAAAGTTTGCTTTAGTTCAGAGTTTTTGATTTTGTATGATTTAAGAGTGAGTTTTTTTTGTTTTGATTTGCGGGATGATATCCCTCTTAGCCAGGGGCGTGAATGAGAAGGACCCGTGGGTGGGTCGAAATTGTTCTGTTTAAAGAAGCTAAGATAACTGTGCCCCCTGTTTAGGCAATGCATGCATTTTAAACGTCGATTTGATGCCCCTAGCCTTTTATTTGTTTATGCAATTGTGAGATTAACTCCCTTTTTGTCCTTGGCAGAGAAATAGGAGACTAGAGGCTCGCGGTGGAGGCAAAGAGGTGCACAAGTGGTTTGTGATGTTGCCGGAGAAGACTCGGGAGTTAGAACGCGCTGCTAGTCTTGAGCCGTCTGTTTTGGGCCTCAATCTTCTGAAGATGGATTGGTCGTTGATGACCTTGCTGGCTGAAAGGTGGTGGGATACTCCCAACACGTTCCACTTTCCTTCTGTTGGCGAGATGACGATCACGCCAGGTGATTTTTCTTTGCTTACTGGCCTATGAGTAGGTGGAGCTCCTCTTTGGGTTAACCCTAGGCTTTGGGAGCGAGTAGGGGATTTGGAATGGTTCTTGGGCAAGGTGCCCCCTCTTCGCTCGCGTGGTCATGTTGACGTCTCTTGGCTGATCAAGACTTTTATGAAGGTTGATATCTTGACTCAGGTGAGTGTTGAGTAGTTGACATGGGCCTTTCTTCTCTACCTCGTTGTTTGTCAACAAGGATAGTTCAGTGCATAGGCAGTCTCTAGCCCCTTTGCAGTATTTGGAGGCTGTTTGGGAGCTTGATTGGGGAGCATCTGCCTTGGCCACCTTGTATGGCCTCCTTAGGGCTTGTTCACGGGACAGGACTCTTGGCAGTCACTACTGGGTACTTGAGGTATATCCTTCTTCTTTTCTCGTTGTGATTTTTCCCTTGCTACGAGCGATGGTTGGTGGGGCAACGGAAGTCACTGTCGCCAATTTTGAGCCTTGGCGACGAGTTTTGGACCGATTGACGGTTGACCAGGTATCCCTTGCATTTCTTGTCTTTAGATCTTCATTCCTCTGTGTTGTGGCTGATTAGACTTTGTTTGTAGGCGAGGTTCGACCCTCGGAGTGGTGTATCAGAGGACACCCCTCTTGCACGTTCCAGGGTTCCAGATTGTACTCGTAGCCTGTTCGAGGGTCCCTTTTGTTAAGCTTGGTACTTATGTGATCGGGTGGCCAGCTAGTGGCGCCCGCGTGCTGAGGATCTTCAGTTTGTTCCTCTTCCTCCTCCGGCGTTGATGAGGTCTACTTCTTGGATGTCTAAAGTAGACTTGGAGAATGCTCAGATCTAGGCGGGTTTGCTTCTTTAGGCAGGTGACTGTATGGAGTACTGCCATTTTTCCTTGGTTCTGCCTGCTGTTCCTTCAGTTGCTCTTGTTTGGCCACGGGCCGTTTCCTTTGTCTCCTTCCATTTTGATGACGGAGAAGAGGCGCTTGGTGCTTGCCCCTTGTTTTGCATTCTTTTCCTTGTAGCTTGAGGTTAAATGAGCACCAACTGTCAGTGGGGAGGATAACCAGCAATCCCCTTCATGTCTCAGAGATTGTCTTGAAGACGTTGTTACGACCAGCTTTAGGATTTTCTTTTTCCTTCCTGTTCATGGTTAGTAAAGGAAGAAGCAAAAACTGCATTTGTATAGTGAAAGCAACCACAGTGATAATTTTGTAGGCAAGCTTTTGTTCATGAAATGAGAAATACTTTTTATGCCCCTAGATGTCTTGAGTTTGCATGCGATAGTCAGAACATGGCTTTTTGAACAAGTATCTGCTGATAGACAGCAATTTGTGTGGAAATGTAATATTGGCCGAAGAATTGATTATTCGGCTGAAAAATCGATATTGTGGCCGATGTATAGATTCTTCGGCCGTTACTTTGATTTTCCAAAGGTAGATTTTGTTTTGGCCAAGTGGCATCCTCTTTTCTCTTCCTTCTTATGCTTGGTTTGATTTTCTTGCCTTTTGCTTCTGCCATGTTCCATAGTCCGATTGCCAAACTCGGGAGTTTTCAAGGTATCTTGCTCATTGTGTCAATTACCTTTAGGTTAGAGGGGATGACCTATAGCTCTCGTGTCTATTGCTGTTGCCAATTCTTCGAGAAAAGCATACTCATCTTTTGCGAGCTCAATATGCAGGGTTAGCTATACCTATCATTGAGTACAAATCTGTTGATGTTTTTCCTTCTCTCCAAATGTTTGGGCCGCATCTCGAATGAGAGATTGCCTACGTATCCCTAATCAAGGAATCAGGCCTCTTACGTAGTTCCAAAATCATCACCTTTGAGGTTGAGTTTTCACTCTTGGTTTTTCTTCTCACATGCTCTTGATTTTGCCTAGGTTACCTAATGGAGGTTGAGTTCCTAGCAAGCTTTTCTTTGAATGCCTTAACTTTTGCCTAGGCTGCATTTTTGCATTTTCTTGCCCTAGCAGGCTTTGCTCTCACTTTTGCTTGGGTTTTCAGGTTACCCAACGAGCACTTCTCTCAAGAGGGTTTCTGCGTTTCGGAGAGGAATTTGATGGAGATATTTTTCTAAATCTCCCTTGTGTTTGTACCTTCATAATGAGCGAGCTAACCCTAAGTGTTCTCGCAGAGATAGTGTCTTCTTTCTAAGTTTTGACAAAAACCTAGTTTCTTAAGCAACTAGAGTTCATCATCTCCTTCCTTTTTGTCAGCAACACAAGGAACTTGATTCCTTGAAATTTCCCTTGTTTGGCAAAGAGACTATAGTGTATTGGTAATTGCAATTCAGGAAATAAATCATTGAATAAGCATAGTCTAGAGGATGAAACAGGAATTCACTTGGTAGAAATTAAATGCCCAAGCAGGGGCTCAAAACATGTTTTAGCTTGATAAAAGCAATGTTTAATGTTCTTTGCCATGTTGTGACTTCTTAGCTATTGTAGCATTTCGAGGTCGTTTTCAAAACCTTTGCCTTTCGCAACTTTATACTCTTTTCCACCCTCTTCTTTGCCAAACAGGGCCTTTGAACTGGATCCATCTTCACTGGTGGCTACTTCTTTGAGACATGAGAAGTCCCCAAATGGAAGTGTTGGTCTAGGTTTTCATCACCCTTTCTTCCTCCTTATTGATTGTGTAGTCGTCAGCTATTTCCACTTGATTGAATAGTGATGCTAAGGAGATTCCATCGAGTTGATCATTGTATTCTCCTTCCATTTCGTCAAAGTCATTTTCCCCTTTGCTTGTTCTTCTTCATTACTTTTGTCAGACATGTCGGGATTGATCACTTCCGATTGATCGGACTCATTGTTTTCTTCCTCCTCCATCATGAAACATTCATCCTCCTCTGGGAAGGTAAAGGTTGGCTTGGCTTGATTGTTTTGGACAATGTATAGGCCAGGATTGTATGTAGGGTTGTGAGGTAGGTTTATGAGATCAATGTTTCAGGGTGGTGGTTCAGCATTGTGGATTGGCTTGCACATCAGGTTTTGGAAGTTTTATAGTTTGGCTTTCAATGAGATCTTAAATGTCATGGCGGAGACGCATGCAGTTATTTGTTTCATGCCTAAGGTGTTGGTGGTAGGCGCACTGTTTGTTAGGATCATGGTTTGGGCCATAGGGTGGCTGAGGAAGTGGTTTGTTTAAAGGTTTGAGATGCTCCTAATGGCTCAGAATGGCTAAGGCTTGAGATGAGGTCATATAGAGAGGGTCAAAGTTGCGACGGGGGCGATTTGAGCTTCAGGATGAGCTAATTTTGAAAAGGGTCTTGTGGTAAGGTTGAGTTAAGGGTGTTGACGGAGGCAGGAGATGTACGGGTTGGGAAGGTTTCCTTTGGAGGAGTTTTCTTCTTTCCCAATGAGGCCTAGCTTGATCCCATCTTTGATTTGCAACCCAGTGGCATGCAAACGTTTGAAATCGGTGATAGCCTGTGTGTAGATGTGCCTGAGATATTTGGGTTGCAAGTTCTTGACAACTATCCTTACTTGATCTTCCTCAGAGGGGCGGTTCTTGGCGGCTTTTTCTCCCCATCTAGCCACAAAGGTTGCAAAGTCTTTGTTTGATTCCTGCTTAGTCATTTCCAAATTTCGAGTTGTTAATTCAATTTGAACGTTGTATGCATATTGCTTGACAAAAGCATTGGCAATTTCTGGCCAAGTATGATAGTGCACAAACTCCAAAGTGAGAAACCAATCGAGAGTGCTTTCAGTAAGAGTCCTTTGAAATAACTGAACAATGAGCTCATCATTCAAGCCCATTGGCTTCAAAGTGTTGATGACATGGCGGACATGGCTAGTGGGATTGCCAGTTCTATTGAACTTCTCAGGTAGTTGAGAATCTTGGAAAAAGGCAGAGTCCTTCAAAATCTAGAATTTGGTCCCCTTGTGAACGGGCCAAAGTACGTTTGATCTCCTTGACTTGTTTGGCCAATTCAGGGTTTTCTGCCAATACCACTTCTTGAGGTTTCTCATCTTCCACCGATTTCTCTTCGTTCTTAGCATCTCTTGCTGCTTTCTCTGCTAGTAAGATAGCGACTTTGAGCTTGGTGATTAGCAATGATGGCGTCCTTATCTGCCATGAGAGTGGGAGGATTACTTGATGAAGCTTAGGATTTGGTAGATGATTGAGTTTGTTGAGGAGATGACCGCGGAGTCCCTGGAAGTGATTGGGACCGTAGCAGTGTAGGTGTTTTGGCCGATGAGAGTGACAGACGGGATGGTTGCAAAGACCTCTGTTTGGCGTGACTTCGGGTGTTGTAAGAGTATAAAATTGGTTGTGGTTGCTTCTTTGTTTTACTTATTGTGTCTGCTTTGAAAAGTAAAGTACCTGTAAGTCAGTACTTGGCTTGTGTAGGGTTAGGATTTGGGCTGGAAATCCCAACCCTTCTGCACAGAAAGAGTTAATTACAACAACAGATGGTACAAGGTGTGAGGAAGAACTTGGAAGCGAAAATGCAAGTAGGTTCCTGTATTAGTTTGATAAGTTTTATGGCTTTCTAATACATGCAAGGTTTTGGTAGTCTCAGGGTGCTCCGTTGTCAAAGGGCACCAATCCTTTCACTAGCCCATCATAGGTGGCGATTGGGTGATTCCCTTTTTGATATACCACTAGGTACAATTGACTGTGGTGTTTGCTGGAACCCCCAACATAGCCCGTGTCATGCCGGGATATCAGGTGAACTCAACGGGTTGCCCGCTCGATGCATATGATAGATGAATTAAACAAGACATGTATTAGTCTTATGTTGAACTTTCTGGTTATGGCTCTCATGTTCCCCAGAAGAGTCGCCAAAAACTGTAGACACCTCCCAAACGGGGCATCACCATACAGATGGATCATTTGTTTGCTCGATTGGTTGCTTGCTTCGTAAACCAAAATCATGGACATTCCCATGGCTAGGAACATCGCCACATGATAGCGGTTATCATCAAAACAAAGTCGCCACCCAGTTTATTAAAACTGGGAAAATAGATAGAGATTCTGAGTACGGGAGCCAAAAGTACAGTAAGGGGAAGGTGTTAGGCACCCCTCTCTGCCCAGCCGTGAGACTGGCCCATAGTTGTTCAACATAAGACATATAAATGCTTTATTTAATTCCAACACATAGTTTGTTTTTAGCCTTTAAGCAGTTAATGGTGAGCCATGACTGTAATTAAAAGCATGCATAGGAAAGCAGAAAACAAAATAAAACACAACTGTCCCAGGAAATAGATTACTCGGCCGGTGAATGGATGTCACGGCCAAGTAATCTCACCGGTTTGATATACCGGCCGAGGGATCAAAGCCCAAGTCGATGTTCTTCCTCACACCAGACAGAAAACTTAGCAGATAATCAAAACACTACGATTAAACATAAAAATGATAAGTAAACCAAACCAGAGGCCGTTGGGCCTCACCACCTTGATCCCTCAGTTGCTTGATTGCTTCGGATTGGTGGTGATTGACTGATTGCTTTTTCTGAAAACCCTAGGATTAGGGTTTGAACTTCGGGGTTTGATCGCCGGATTGACGGCTACCTTCGGAAGGTTAGGGCTTTTATAGAGGGAGTATGTGAGATGATTTATGCAGAGTTTGGAGGTATGAGATCGAGGAATTGAATGTTAATTTCAGAACCCTAAGGCCTCTTTATATAGGCAATTGATGACTCACTCCGGCCAATCAAATCACGAGATGGCAATTGCAATTGCAATGCATCTCTAACTCTACGTCATGATCTCTGAGCGTAGCCCGAACGCATCGGAAAAGTAGTGTAGTTGGATCAAACCAAACGTCTGACAGAACGTTTCAGAGTCTGGAAAAAGGTCAATCTGGCGGCCGAGTAATAGATCACACGGCCGAGGAATGGATGTCTCGGCCGAAGGATAGATCTTGCGGCCGAGGAATTGATCTCTCAGGGAGATTTTACTGGCAACAGGTTGCTCGGGTGAGGGATTGATGTTATGGCCGTTAGATCGATGTTACGGCCGTCAGATGGATTCTCCTAGGCTTCTGTATTTCTGTCTGAAAGGCTGTATGGCTTTGAATTGGGTCCTCTAAGTGGTTCAAAGTTCTCACCGAAAGTCCTAAGGTTCTCGAGAAGGCAATCAGCAATCACTGTATCCATTTCATCATCGGGATTGTCCCAAGGTGGGACTTGAAATAATCGTTAGGCCAAATTGGGGTGTCTACACCATGGTTAATCAAGATAACAACTTCTAAACATTGCTAATCATGCTTAGGGAAAGTAGCTCGTATAATCTACGTATGCTCGAGGTTTCAAAGGTTTAGAATAATTCACTATCATTTCGAAATACGCATGCAATACGCTATACTTAGATCTTTGAGAATCATAGGAAACTATACTATACGTAAGGAGTATTTTACATATACAAATATACGTAGAGAAAAGTAGATATAGAATATCTACATTTCAAGAGTAAACATAATTCTAATTATAATTAAGGGAAATAGATATGGTAATCTACATTCTTTTCAACATACGCATATCATACGTTATATTTAGAGTTTAGAAAGCATAGGTAAAATCTACATATACTTAGAGAAGAGTAGATATAGAATATCTACCGTTCTTCTTGGCGGTAGTCGGCTATGGATTAGGAAAATAGTACGTCGGACGGAGTAACGGCTTAGGAACGGCTTCGATAGCTTCGAAAGAGAAAGGTTTCTCTCGAAACTTGATCTTGACTAATACTACTAAAACTTTTGGATCGGTAGGGTGGTGGAGTGGCGGCTTAGTGGCGGCACTAGAAGAGTTTCTTGAAGAACTATGAAGAACTTCAAGAACAACTAAGAACTAAACAAGAACAACAAGAACACTAGACTTTCTAGAGAGAAGTTGGAGCAATGCTTGAAGGTGTGAGTTCAAAGGCTTGAAATGGCTTGCTATTTATAGGCCATGTTGGTCTATTATCCAAGAGGCAATATTTCCCCTAACATTTGTTATCCAATGGATCATAGATTGACTAGATTTGATTGTCCTTAGATTGGGTGAGGTGTTGAGCAAAAGGACATGACTAGGCTTATTGTACACTTGCACACATCACACAAATCTCTCTCTCCCTCTCTCCCTCTCTCCCGGCCTCTCTCTCTCCCATCTCTCTCGGCTCTCTCTCTCTCTCTCTCTTTGGTCCAAAGAAGGTACAAAGGTTGAAAGACCAATGGATTTTCCTTGTTCTTTCTTCTTACCTAGGACAAGGTTTAATCTATTCAAATGGGGTTTGTGTCTAGTCTAGAATAGAAAATAAGATATGGTAGTCCTTTAGGGTTGAAAGAATAAGAAACCCTAGATTGAGTGGTACAAGGTGATGCAATAAGATGATGTAGGAAGATATGGTGAGTATACTAGTCACACACATCACTCTCTCTCTCCCTCTCTCAACCGGCCACTCTCTCTCTCTCCCTCTCTCTCTCTCTCTCTCTCTCTCTCTCTCTCTCTCTCTCTCTCTCTCTCTCTCTCTCTCTCTCTCGGCCACACTCTCTCTCTCTCTTGGACACCTAAACAAGAAAGGACAATGGTTGAAAGAGTAAAAAATAAACTAATAGTTTGTAAGAAGATTTGTAAGAAAATCTAGTACTTGATTATATCTTAGGTCATCCTATCCTTCATCTTTCAAGGTACAAGTACTTATATATATAGAATTAGGGTTTTGGTAGAAGAAGATCAAGAAGGTACATGCATATCTCTCTCTCTCTCTCTTATCTCTCTATCTCTCTCAGCCTCTCTCTCCTCTCCCTCTCTCTCTCTCTCTCTCTCTCTCTCTCTCTCTCTCTCTCTCTCTCTCTTCCTTGGTTAAAAGAAAGACTAACTAAAAGGACAATGTACCCTATGATCTCATCTTGGACTTTTAAGTCAAAATTTCCTATTAAACTATGTCAAAACGCCACCTATGTACTTATATACTATATACTAATACATAGTATCCTAGGATGACATATACATATCATATAATTTAATCAAATAAGTACATATCATATCTAGGAAGGAATTAACTAATCTTAACCTAGTACTATAGCTTGATATGGTCTTATGGACCAATGGATTATAAATCCCCTAACATTTATTAACCAATGGTTAAAGGATGAAAGTACTAAACTTATATAATCTATCTAGTACAATGACTCATGGTGAATCTAATTAAACTAATGGACCTTGTACTAGGTAGAAAGGTGAACCTATCGTCCAATGGTTAATAATTCTCCTAACTTCTATCGTCCAATGGGTAAAGATGGTAAGTAATAAATAATTTTATAAAGTGTACCTAGCAATCTTGTCACAATATCCAAGGTGTAAACCTATGGTCCAATGGATAAAGATTATCCTAGTATCTATCGTCCAATGGGTAATAGATCAAAGGTTGACTTTTGGTCAAGGTCTCACTTAGGGTTCAAACGTTTCAAAGGTTCGATTAGGCTACTCTAACGATTAGTCGGAAGCTAGCTAGGCTTGCTAAATAGGACGACTTAGGGTTTACTATCTCACTTGTCTTTAGAAAATGACTAAATCGCAAGGCGAAATGAAATTAGGTTTGAATCGAATGAATCTAATTATGACGGATTATTTTGAAAATAAGGAATTTATAGAGTCAATATAATAATCAACGAGATTTTTATTTACTGAAAATCGGAGTTGTTACAGGAGTCTTCTCAAAGACCTCCAATATTGGGCAAGTATCCAGTACAATGAAGTCAACTGGAAAAAGGAACTCGCCCACCTGAATTAGAACATCTTCCACCACTCCCTTTGGAATTCTCACACTCCGGTCAGCCAACTGTAGCGTGACCGGTGTGGCTTTCAAATCGCCTAAGCCCAGCTTCAAGTACACCGAATAAGGGAGCAAGTTGACACTTGCTCCTAAATCCAGCAAAGCCTTATCAAACTTTTGGCTTGCATTTGCTATGGGAATGGTGGGACAACCGGGGTCTTTACGCCTTATCAGAATATCAGCCTGGAGGATGGAGCTTACTTGCTCTGTCAGGAGCACTTTGTCCTGACTCTTAGTCCTCCGTTTTGAAGTGCATAGATCCTTCAAGACCTTTGCAAACTGAGGGATTGAGTCAATGGCTTCCATCAAAGAGATAGGAAACTAAACTTTCTTGAATAATTCAAGCATTGAAAGTTCACATTGACCTTAGGCTTCGCCACCAAGCGATTTGGATATGGAGCAACGGGTGGCGACGGAGTCGTGAGGGCTGCAGGTGCAGGCACCACCACTTCAGGAGACTCCGCCTCTTTCTCTTCCTCAGGGACACTTCCCAAGTCTGGAATAACTGGTGCAGCTACCGGCACCGAGGGTGGTACCGATTTTTGCTTGGGAGGTAAGTCCTTGTTGATCACCTTCCCACTTGTGAGAGTGGTGATTGCCTTAGCCTCTTCCAGACTAAGATTCGGATTACTTGGGCCAAAAGAATCACCCACATAATGAGTACCGGGGGCATTGACTTGTGGTTGAGAAGGGAACCTTCCCTTCTCCTGCTGGACTTGCCCAACTGCCGTCGTCAACTGGGTCAATTGGGTTCTAATGTCACCAATGGCCTGCTTCGTCTGCTCGGTAAAACTAATTTGAGACTGCATGAGAGCCTTCATCATCTCATCAGTCTGCTTATCCCGCGGGGGATGATTAATGCCAGGGGGTGGTCCAAAAGATGAAGGACCGAACCCCTGCTGCTGCTGAAGGGGGTAACGAAACTGGGTCATTTGGCCTTGAAGAGGCCGGAACTGTTGGACTGACTGCTGAGGTGGTGCCTGGGTATGCACTGGGGCTTTTTGATCCCTCCAACCCAGAAGTGGGTTTTGGGCCCACCCTGGATTGTAGCTATTGGAATATGGGTCCCAACGCTGATTAATCGCGTTCACCTCAGCCTGGTTACTCTGGTAGGCCTCTTTTATCATGAGAAAAGCAGGGCAAGAGGTGACTTGATGCCCCGGACACTCACATAACGCACACACCTCCTCGACTCTCACCGCATTCACCTGATGGACTTGTTTAAAACTCAAGTCCTCTAATTGTTTAGCCATCTTGTCCAGCTGAGACTGGACATTGTGCTCTCGCACACTCGAAGGAAAAATACCGGACCCACTGGGTCCCTGTGCAGCCATGGCCCTATCACCGAGGTCGAAAGGTTCCCAACTTCGGTGTTTCTCGGCCAACTCGTCGAGGAAGTCCCACACTTCGTCCGGGGACTTGTCTAGAAAATCCTTCTCCTTATAGAGATACTCAATCTGCTGGGCCGTTGCTATATTCAGAGCCAAATAGAAGAAAGACACCAATTGGTGCTTCGCAAACCCGTGATGCGGCAAGGACAACAGCAAGTCCTTGAACCACTCCCAACACCTTAAAAATGACTCGCCCTCTTTCTGCTTATATGACTGAATTTGGCGAGTCAGGTGCTTCAATTTACTCTCCGAGAAATATTACATATAAAATAGATCTCGGATAGCAGCCCACGTTGTGAGAGACTGGGCTTTCTGCATCCGCAGCCACTTATCCGCATTATCCTTAAGCGAGGATGGGAAAAGTTTAAGGCAAGCATTCTCCCACTGAGCAGTGGTGGTAAGGGTGCACACCAACCGCTCGAAGTAACGGATATGATCATACAGATCCTCATTCTCCTTCCCATAAAAGAGGGGAAGGGCATTATGCGTACCAGGCTTAATGGTGAAGGCATTACGTGTCACTCCCTCGATTTTCAACATAAATAAATATTCTATTTCAATAAAAGATCGTTGCATAACATAGATAGTACCCCAAAGAGAGTTCCCAAACGATCATTTACAAACCAAGTCCCCAAGTTATACAAATGTTAAATAATATTACAATTTCATTAATCATTTTCCGAATACTACTTTCAAATAAAATGCAAATTCAACTCCTCCTTTAAATCTCCGAGAAACATGATCAACAAGCACGAGATGCACGCCATGCCAACTTCCTTGCTTTTTACCTGAAAATTATAGGTTGAGCTACATTAGCCCAGTAGAGAAAATCTATACTCAAGTTATATGAAAATCTAATGAAATATGCACCAAACGGGAATGAGACTCAACAAGCGAACATGAGATGCAAGAGGGGTTACCAAAATGAACAGACAAATTTAGACTTCGGAATTCCGGACATCTTAGAGATAACCCTAACTATCCACACGTCAACTAGAAGTAGCATTAAGACTCATATCTAACAACAAACAACAACAATAGCTCAACCATCTAACAACTTTTCGAATGAATGCCACAAACCACTTCTTCTTTTCATTCCATCCACCATACAGCCTCATTTCGTAAAACTTTCCTTTTAGATTTCCAAAACAGTTAGAGAAAACTCAAGACCATCACGGGTCAAGCTCCGTTGATTCGAGCTTGAATACCGGAGTCCGTTGATTCGCTCAATAATACCGGAGGATTTTGAAAAATCCTCTTTTCAAAATTCAAATTGCTTTCTTTAATAAAACTTTGATAAAATCAACCAATCATTCTCTTTTTCGACAACCACAATCCCATGCAACAAGCAATCCAAATATCAACATAGACCTCTAAGGTCAATCAAAATTCTCTTCATCATGCGAGACATTCAACTGTGTTACCACCCCTTGCGTCACATTGAATTCTCTCCACCTGGGTTTCCGCATTACCACACCTTGCGTTGCGGGCCCTCTTGAGTCTCCGCATTACCACACCTTGCGTTGCAGGACCCTCAATTAAAAATTATCAACTCACACATACACACATGCATTATCAATCCATATACAAGAGTTTTCCAAGTTCACCTTTCTTTCATTCATCATCATGCAATGCATTACAAATTCATAAACACAACCATCGTACATTGATAGATACCTTAAGCCCACGCTATTCCTCTGAGTCTATCACGACGCCCTACGTCACGTATCGAATCCACAATGACTCTACAACGCACCACCCACTAGGTTCTAAACGGAAATCATATAGAACGAGGACACGGGTCACAATACTACCCATCGGATTACTAGACTCAACTCGTAACATTCACCACTTATCCCCTTATAGCCCACGGTATTCCTGTCAACCTTACGGTATACTCTCCAATCAACGACACTAGTGTTATACTGTAACGAGTGCCAAGAGACAGGATCGAACAACAAGCCATTAGGTCACAAGCAATCACACTCGAGAGTGACTTAAATACATTCTAATTATATGGGGAGTCATAACACGGAACGAAACAATCTTAGGAGTAGCCAACAGACATTGACAAATCGACACACCTCTACTCAAATAGTTATAACTTTTTGTGTACTTAGAGTTTAAAGGTGATTCCGGTGGCAAATGAAAGCTGACTTCAAGACCTTCGATTCGATATAAAGTTTGCATAAAACGGACATCGGACGAGGAAGTTATGGCCGTTTAAAGGTGGCTAAAACCCAGAAAACGGGCTGAAATCTCCGGATTTGACCGAAACGCAAAACTCAACCTCAAGCACGAAACAAAGCATGATCTAGGTACAAAACATCACATAAACGTATAACAAGAGTAAGAAACCCCTACCAAAATGGTTTTTGAGCAAAACCCTAAGTACACCGAGTAAAGATCCATCAAGAACAAGCTTTTCCAAAGCAATACCACGAGATCTACAACCTAGATTATCCAAAAATGTGATCAATATATGAATCCAAGCTAGGGTTTGAGAAGAGAGAGAAAAAGAGAACCAAAAACCATGAATCTTACCTCCAATGATGAGAAACTCGAAACCCGGTTGATATTTGAAAGGTTAACACATAGATCTTGAAGATTTGGTGGTGTTTGATGTGCAAATCCAATGATTTGGGTGAGAGATTGAAGAGAGAAGGGAGAGAGGCGATTTTAGGGCTGGGTTCGAGGTCTTGGAATGAAAAAATAACATAAGGGGGTCTATTTATAGTGTCTGAAATGCATGTTGAATTTTCAGAAAAATCACAGCAGGTACCGGTACTGGGCGATTCCCAGTACCGGTACTGGAACCTTCAAAATGCCAATTTGGCCAAGCTCTGGACACTGGGTACCGGTACTAGGCAAGAGGCAGTACCGGTACCAGCTGGGCAGAAAAATGAAATTTTGGAACGGACTCCAAATCGAACCCAATTTGATACCAACACTTCCAAACAACATTACGACATCAAAACTCACATTTTACTATTCTCCGAGTGTCTGATACATAACAGTAAACGTATATTCGTACACTCCCACAAACATACGTACAACTTTATTAATAATACAATTCCTTTACGCATTAAATGGTTTCCGAAATTATAATAATTCACGGGTCTCTACATTACGTGCCTCTACCGTCTCAGTCGGCAAAACTATTGGTCCGAGAGGAGTGGTCCTCTCAGGATGCATGAGCTCACACATTGACCTTGGTGCCTCTGCCATCGGTGGTTCGATTATTAATTCAACAAACAGGCCACCGATATTAAATGACTCGCCACCAAAATACTCTTCCTCCACGGTTACTCTCGACACCCTTTCTATGGCTACGAGACGCCTGGTATTGTCTCGGTAGTACTTAGGTTTTAGAGGTGATTGCTTTCCTATGATGGAGGATTGCTACCTCTACCTATGTTTACTCAAAACAACTAAAGAAACTAAAAAGAAAATAAAATAAAGATAACTACCTGAATTCTTAACACACGTTACCGTCCCCGGCAACGGCGCCAAAAATGCTTGACGATTTCATAGTCCTAAAATAAAGGGTTGCCCCAAGCGTAGGGCGGAGACCGACGCAGCACAATATCTGGTAAGTCCGGAGTCGAATCCACAGAGACAGAAACGTGAGCTGACTAAAAACTCGGGTTGTTACTGATTAAACTGGCTCCTGGGTAGCCACCCATTGTCGATTTGATTGAGATTAACTAAAAACCTAGAAATTGATTGTACTTTTCAGATAATTACGGTCGTAGGATTCTTAGCACTCGTAACCAGTCCGGATTAACCTGCTCCATTCGATGTTCTTATAACGTTCAATTTTAGATTGAAAAAGATACCCCGCAAGATGCGAGACCCTATGGTCGCCGTATACCCATGCGTAGCGGAGAATGAGTTTTGGACCCCCATTCTCCGTTCACATGGGCTCCAACAAGGATCGGGTTCGTCCACGGGAAGTATTTTTCCAATCTTAAATCGTTTTTTCATTGTTTGAAATAAGGACCAGTGTCCGAACTGGTCACGGCGTGCTAATCACCCCGTAACCCTACCTATACGACTACTCACTCATTGTTACGAAAGAAATAAAAGAAACCCTAGATTTCATCATGCTTTTATAATTCTAGAATGAAAATCAAACAAAAGATGACAACCAAACGAATTCCAACGAACAACTTTAATAAAGAACAGGAATTAAAATAAATTACCGGAACGCAAGTACTTGAATAAAACTCTGAAACTTCAATGGAAAAAGCTCTGAAAGAAAAAGATTGTAAGTAAAAGCTGCTAAAGTAAAGTTCGAACCCTAAAAACGGAGTTCCGAGGGTATTTATACAATACCCCAATTATTCGGAATAAAGAAAAACAAAACGACGAAAACCAAAATTTCCCCGTTGCGGCCTTCGATATCGATACTGGAAAGTGAAGTATCGATACATGTTGCTCTGTTCAGCCTTGGACCACTTTTGCACCCAATTAAATTTATACAAGAAATGATAGTATGGATACAGCATACACTAACGGCATCCCCCAAGCCTTGCATGGGATTTGGCCACCCGACGTCACCCGACGTTCACGACTCCGCTTTGGCATCCGGGCAACGTACGAACTGGCCTCGAGGCCACTCATTCCAACCTTGGCGCTAAATCCGCCTTATTACCTGTGAAAATAATAAAAACACAAAATCAAGACAAAGCACGGCATCAAGTGGAAAATGAATAAAATGCGCCTCTAATGCGCTAATTCGCCCTACTTAGGCGCTCATATCTATGATATCACGCGCCTATCAGCTAACAAGACAACAAACAAAGCAATATAGAAGATAGTTGTATACAATAATGTTTTGCCTTAAACACTTCAGAAAAAGAAAAATTAGAAACTTTTCTCTCGTCAATCAATAAACTTTTCACTTGCTGGTATTCGTTAAAATCCACATTTGGGCAAAAAGGAAAAATGCAATGTTAATTGTGCAAAGGGGTTTTGGTCTCTACTTTAGAAAATAACTCTTAGCCGCTCATTTAAACCCAACAAGAAATGGAGCGAGCAAAACTTTCGGCTGGTATCGTATATAAGATCACACCAATTTTTAGGAGTTCCAACATGCGAGAATTGGAAACTCACAATGGACGACCCTCATGTCAATGGCCCAACAAGTATGTTTGGTAATGATAAATGTTGGCTTGGAGAAAAGGGAATGGGAGATGCTTTGCATCCCTGTAGAGCAATGCAAAGCGGTCGATCCAGTCACTCATCTCAGCAATGGACGGCTCGGAGCAATTAGTTAACCTATGAGGGAATGGGAGATGTTGGCATCCGTCTTTTGTCTAACTGCATTTTTTCCCAAGGAGCATTTACATCTTTTATTGCCTGGACCACATCTCAATAAGCGATGCGATCTTTTTGATAATAGATTTCCCTATTTCAAGTTACGCGCAATTTCTAATGTTTAAAATCGTCTTGATCTGTTTTGGCTCTTCAACACATATACAATGACAATACCACCATGGTTAATGCAAAATGCACAAAAGATATACTAGCATCCCAAACAACTACTGGCATGCGTCACATATAAATAAATTCTCCAAACCTATGAAAAAAACCAATCACTATTATACCAAATTGTCCAACCTTTTTCTTCTTCCACTCCTTCTATCAACGGCATCGCTTATGCTCCCTATGTTTACTAACTATGTAGTGATCAATCCCTACTTTAGTTATGATACCTCCTACGCAAAAACCATTCATATAAACGAAACAAAGCACATTTCTATGTATTCAATTCGATGAGCCAATGAGCACAAAACGACGTGCGCATTAATGCTAGTAGCTACTAAAAAGAATTTAGATCCCAGTTCTCTTTGTTTTGATGCTCTGATAATTAAGGGTTCCTTCTTGTATGCACAGGTATGACCCTTGGCTTTTGTTATATATTTGGTTAAGGCTTTTCAATGGAATATACATTTACCCAAACAAAATCAAAGTGAACCAATCAAGCATAATTCAAACTAGGCGTTTCAGATGACACAAGCATAACCAAATGTCACTATTCTAGCAGGAAGCAAAGAAGAGACACAACTCTTTGCAGTCTTATTCGAGACATAAAATTAGGAGTATCCATCTAAGAATTGTTTGTTGAAGTTTCTTTACTATTCCTTTTGAGGCTACTTATCAAGCAGATTTGTAATATTCTTTTATCTATATGATGGATGAATTGTAGAGTATGGCATGGGAAATCAAGTATCAACGTCGGGTGATATGTACAGTTTCGGTATTCTGTTGTTGGAGATGTTCATAGGGAAGAGACCAACAGATACCATGTTCACAGTTAGTTTGACTCTCCACAATTTTGTTGAGATGGCTATGGCTGAACAAGTAGCAAACATTGTTGATCAAACACTGTTTCAACAAGTAGTAATGGGAGAGGCTAGCTCAAGCATCAACAGCTCTCAGAATCAAAGCCCAGCTAGCATTCATGAAGTTCATGAGTGCTTGACTTCAATTCTTAAAGTGGGAATAGCCTATTCAAAAGAACTACCAAGAGATCGACTGGATATCAAAGAAATCATTACTCAGTTGCATGTGATGAAGAACACTCTTCTCGGAATTAGAGTACACGAACGAATGAAAGCTAGAATGGCAGCTTGATCATGTTCAAGGTATGACCCCTTTGACATTCCAATAACTACTAGGAAAAAATATCTCCATTTGGCACTAAAACCACAACAATTCTGCACTCGCCAGCAAAACATCGGTTTGTTCAGTTGTTGCTGACTTAAACGTTTTAGTTGAGTTCAACTTCACCTAGGTTCTTAACAACCATAATGTTTTTTCATTTCCTCTTCTTTTCTTCAATTCAAATTAATAGTACTTCTCACGTGGTCTGCAGCTATGAACAAAATGTAGGATTTTCCATTTCTAATTCTACCTTAAGAATCAATAAGTTGTACTAGAAGTCCAGAACCTCTTTGAAGAGACAACAAAGAAGGAATTCCAATGTCACATTCCAATTAAGGATAAACTAGCCTTACTTTTGTAACTTCAATGAGGCAAGTTCTTGAATAACCTCTGCAACTATCAACTGGAGGATGTGGATGTGTTCTTTTTTCCTTCTTTCTTTTACCGAAAATTGGTGTATACGATAGCGTTTTTGTGTATATATTCAATTATGTGCACAAACCAACCCATTTTTCAAGCTACTGCAGCTTCGACCAAAGTTATATAGGCTGTAAGTGATTATCTTCTCCCATCAAACTTCCAACTAATTTTTCCTTCTTCCCTCGTAGGTGCTTGAGGTTTAATTTGGTGGATCTTGAAGGTATCTGTTGATGCTCCATGTTGCTTTGGGTAAGCATTACAGATGCTAATTAATTTGTTGTTCAATTTCTGTTTTTTTTTTTTTCAAGTTTATGTTTCTCTTGTGTTTTAAGGTTGTTTCAAGTATGAGAATGGATAATCAAAAGGTGATGTGACAACTTTTGATTATCCAATTTTGATTAGTCCACTGTGGATGCTCTTAGGGGGTGTTCCACTTTCCCTTCTTTTTTAAAAAGTACTTTTTCTTCAATTTTCAAACTCAAATATAATGAAAATGAAAAATAATTTTTTAATTTTTTTTGCACCGAATAAAAGATTTCAGTGAGATCTATCAAACAAGATCCATATTGGTAGGAAAATTATTTGCGTAAATATATGATTTTTGAGCTTGAAATTACCTTCTTTTTCTAAAAGTTACTTTTTTGAGAAACCGGAACACCACCTAAAAAGACATCATCATTATACCTTTCACATCAATTTTTTCCTCCACTTTCCCTACTTACCCATCATCATTACACTTTTACTCACTAACTTTTTAAAATGGAATCTACTTTTAGGGACAAAATAGACAATTCACCAACTTTTACCCACTAACTTTATAAAATGGACACTTATTAAGGGACAGCCTAAAATGGAATACTAGACTGTAATAAATGGACGGGGGAGTACATGTCAAGTGGGACTCCAATAGCATATGCGCAAGGTTGTCTCCATGTGAACCAAATTGCTTTCTTTACATTGAATTTGCTACCAATCCATAGGGGGTTAGGGGCCACATGACATCTGAGAATAAACCCCAAATAGAAATTGAGGAATTGCAACAATATTTAAATACTCTAATGTCTCATTTGGCTACAAGCCTACATTATAAAGCTCGGCAATATTTCTAAAAATTGCAAATTATAATAGAGCTACTTATTGTGTAATTATTTAACATTATTTAACAATGTGGAAAACAATACAAATATTTTACCAATGTTGTTGGAGAATGCAATAAATATCTTCTATCAAACATATGCGAATGACTAGCAATAGGTTTTTTTTTTTTTTTTTTTGTCAAAGTTTAGAGGTGCTTTCATTGATACAAAAATCGTACATCGATAACGGATAGCCACCCCCAAGAAAGGAGGAAAGCAACCACAAATGAGGTCTAAACTCACAAACGAATATTCAGGACCTCACACAGACAAGACTCGTCTCCGACCACAAAAAGTTATCAACACGACATAGAAAACCCACCACAAAAACACCCACAAGGAGTGAGAGAAAGTCCCACGCAGGGGAAGAAAATCAACAAAAAACAGAAAATAAAAACTAAAGCAAAACCTATAAGCAAACAATAGATCGACACTCTTAAGTCCAGCCGCCCAAAAATGCCGATCAAGACCCTTACTTCCACTGCCACAGCTGCCACAACGGCGGCTAAGACACAGCAAAGACCACGGAACAGAACATTGATTACCATTGATCACCACAGCAGCCACATCCCACCGTACAACACCACCAACAACTACCTCCATCTCAAGAAACTATGCCCTCGTCAGGCTACACGACACCCAAAAGGACAAGAACGGGGCCGGCCAAAATGAATTCCTCCTTCTAATTATCTTATTTCTCTTCCCACCAATCCCTCAATATTCTGCGTGTTAAAGCTAAAGTGGGAATTGCCCAAATGCAAATTCTAATCATATTCAATTGCTGATTTTATAAGGTAAAAAAAAATTTAAATTTTTTTCTAAATACTCTTATGCCTACACCAACCTATGATCAGACTAACTTGCGATTGATCACCTTTGACCTCTCCCTGTTCAACATCATACGGATTATTAACCCTAATATGTTCTTTCTGTTTATAAGAGGAAGTAAAATAAGAAATCGGCTAATAAATTTGAATTTATTTTGAGCCTTATTATGTTTTCGTCGTAGTCCCTTTTTTTTTTGTTAGCGTTTAAGTGGCGAGGAGGATACTCCAATCTTTTTTTATAAGAGGAACTAAAATAAGAAATCGGCTAATAAATTAGAATTTATTTTGAGCCTTATTATGTTTTCGTTGTAGTCTTTTTTTTTTTTTTTTGTTCGCGTTTAAGTGGAGAGGAGGATACTCCAATCTTTTTTCCAACTAAAGTGCTTTTGTTGTGTAATGGAAAAATACTGGAGGGTGCATTTTGAATTATACAGTGCATGAGATAGACTTTTTCTGAACAAATTATTTGCGGAGGCGCCAAACCAGAGCTGTCCGTTTCGGCAATCAACGGTCTAAACTTTTCCCCGAAAAAGTTTTATTAAAATCTAAACCGTCCAATTCACTTTAGACGTGCGCGATCTGGGTCCGTAAACCGTTTTTCACAGAAACGACAGCAAAGAAGTTTTTCTCTTAATTTACATCATCATTCCACAATTAATCGTACTTTCATTATATAGTTTTCCTCTCTCGAGCGTGCGAAAGGGACTTTAATTAGGAGGAAGAAGTTGCCGATCAAAAAAATTAGGAGGCAGCAGAAGGGACCGGAAGGTCCACTATTTAACTTCCTAAAAAGTAGTTGCAAGTCCACAGTGTGTAAGTGGGTGTGGTTATAAAATGATCGTAAAAAAAACAGTTGAAGGTGTCCCAGCTACTCACTCAAAGTAAAAGTGGTGTTATTGTGTTGTTCAAAAAAAAAGTGGTGTTATTGATTTTTTTTTTTCCCAATATTGTATACATCCGCGGGTTTAGCAGAATATTAGTATGTTAGTCCACAGGCGGTTCAAAGGCTTTCCATAGCCCTAAACGCCAAACCACCTCTCGCAGAGCTCGAACTCATGCCTCTAAGGGATGCGGTGGGAATACCAACTGAGCTAAGAGCTCATTTGGTTGTTATTGATAATTCACCTCTAATAAAAGTAAGGAAAAGTACATTGTTGTACTATATAGAAATTTAAGGTGCCATCTATTTTAGCGCTGGGAGCATTGGATTAGATTATGCTCCCTTACTTCTTTTTTAAGTGTCCATAAATTTCTTCTTTTTTTTTAATGGAAACATAATCGTTGTAAATGATTGTAACATAATAATATTATAATTACTCTTTATTGAAACATCATCATTAGACATTTTATGGAATTCTTTGTAATCTACCAAAGGCAAAAGGGGAATGTAGCAACTTATACCCACTAACTTTTTAAAATAGACAAGTGTTAAAGGACATTCTAAAGTGGAACACTGAGTTGTTAAAAAGGGATGGAAAGGATTATACAAAAGGCGATTGCATGTCCTCGATATTTAACTAATTTATGTATTATCTTTATGTATAAGTACAATGTGTTGAGTGGTGGTATTATTAAATCCCATAATTATAAATTTGATATGACTATAGATTATATGAGAATTTTTAAGATTAAATATTTTTCAGAGTTAGTCTCGTCAAACAAACGAATCTATGATTACCATATATTGATATAGGCAAAAAGTAATTGTTTCTTGATGGCGATTTTCAGCACATGGAAGGATGTCTCGATGTGAATCCCGTTGCTTTCCGCTCAATGAATTTGCTATGAACCCATAGTAGGTTGGGGGCCACCACGCCTTACGAGAACAAACCCTACCATATGCCTAAGGAATTTAAACAATATTCAACTACTTTGATGCCCCATTTGGTTATAAGCCTACATTACCAAGCTCGGCACTATTCTTATGGACTACAAATTACAACAAACAGACTTGTCAAGTCATATTTTAGCCATGTGGGAAACGTTACAACTATTTGTCCAGAGTACGTTTTTGTTAATTGCTAGGATTTGTTTGGGAATGCAATTAATTATGTTATAGCGTATTCCTATGACAACCAAAAGGTTTAAAATTATCCAAACTGGTATCTGCAATCCCCTTTGCCCTACCCAAACCAAACTAAACATTATTTCCTATCCAACTGGAGTATGATACATAGATCCTTTTTGTCGTTCTGCTCTATCCGAAACCATATGTTCCAACAGAATGTGACGAATTCTTATAACGTATCCATCAACCAAACAGCAAAACAAGTCCATGCGAGTCTGCAGACTATATTTACACCCTCAAATCCATGTATACAGAATACGAAACATCACGCGCCGGTATTATTATGTGACTTCTGGGACTAAAATCTGCTCATTTTAAAGAAATTGATAAAGTCGCCAAAAACACAACTAAATACTGATTAATGGCCACTGATACTACATAAAACAACACTAATTCTAATCCTAATCTTACTCGGTGTCATATTGCAAGTCTTTAAGGATATTTCACACCAAAGAAAATCCCTAGTTCTGCATACGGGGGGAAATTGAAAACAACTTTTTAGCAGTTACCAGAAAGCTAGGGAGACTAAAAGTACATTTCATCTTCGTATGTCAATCCCCTAAAATGTGAAAACTTTGTGAAAAAATGGAATACATTGGACCCAAAAAAATGGATGTAGAATCAATAAGGTTGGAGCTGATCAAAGACAGCATCTTCACAGAAAATTATACTCTCCAACTGAGAATGTGACGTAGCATCATCTGCGGTCTCCCATTTTCTTCTCTTACAATTACCGTGACTGGCCAATTTGAATTTGAGTAGAACTGAGGAGGAAACGACAAAGTTAACCGCTTAAATCAGGGTGTTCCAATGCTAAATCAGCAATCCTGGGAGAGCTTGCACTAGGTGGTAGTATCCATCCGAAAGAGAGTCCTCAATCAGTCAACGAAACATCAGGACGTTTTACCATGGTGCAAAACAGCAGTCTTGGCAAACCTGTGATTGCAGCATAAAAATCATTTTCCATTGCTTACCCTTACGCTGTACTTGGGTAAGAAAAATGAAATAGAAAAGTTCAAGAATCTAACAGCTTCCTCTGCGATTGTTCATAGCACGCACACACAGATTCAACAGTATGATATATTCTGGTACCTTTAAGTACGAAGCCACAAGGGTTCCAAAGTCACAGGCTTCTCACTGCATGTGTGAATTCCTGGAGTCCCCACAGGAGGTGCATGTACAGTTATCGGAAGCACCCACTCACACTTGTCTCTTCCCTCTATCAGAAGAGGATGCTCGAATCTACCATGGAAGGGGAGAAAGAAAAAAAAAAAATAATAAAGGGAGAGAGTAGGGAGATAGAAAACTGAAAGACCGCTAAAACAGTAAGCACAAGAATAAACCAACAAACAAGAAAGAGAAAGAAGAAAAACATGGAGCTCTATATCAGATATTTTCACAACAGCCAAAACAAAAATTCCCTAGTTGTTACAATTCTATACAAGACCTCAAGACCAAACTATTACACAAAAACTTGGGAAACTTTGACACAAGTCAGTTCCTTGTTTGGTCTCATTAACATGTCATACCTAGTCCAATCCACATTTTTTGGAGTGTGTAAAGAACTCAAAACGAAGAGCCCACTGCACGGAGATACGGGGAGTGGAAAAAGACATTGGCCCGTCCATGGGAATGGAAAAGAGAAAGCTTGTCTGCAGCAAATCAGCAACAACCTCGTGGTGATCACTTTGAACCTACGTAATCCAACAAAAATTGAACATATTATTCTCAACTATAGTGTTATCCACACAAGAAATAAGCAAGACAAATATGGCACCGGTAAATACTTCGCCCCTATTCCCTAAAGGTGGGACCTCAAGGGATAAATACATTTGTCAAGTATCAACTGTGCACTCTATGATCCACAAGTTTCAAGTGTCTTGCTGCACTTACATCCCCCACCTTTCCCCAAGATCCAATCTGACAAATTCAAAAATATTTAGCGAGCATACTACCAAGGCATAATCCAGCTCTTAAATACTTGTTCAAACTCCAAGGCACGTTAGTCTACGACAATTTTGGAAAGGAGGAGGTTCCCGATCCTATAGCAATGACTTCCAAGGTGGAACAAGGTATTTGTATTTAGCTTTTAACATATCATGCCAACTAACAGCAATTGAGTTCTAAGTTCTAACAATAAAACTGGCAACCTCATTATGTTTTGTGGGACCACTTTATTGAAATTGTTGAAAATTGACCACAAATCTCTATTCCTGCACTACACGATGAGAAGAAATAGACTAAGCCTATTTCTATAAACATAGAAACTAGCAGCGCTTGACATCGAAAGGTCTATGTAACCCACAACCCACCGCATCATCTTCTCGACGTGTTTCGGATCCAGGTGTCACAAGGCGGCAAGTAAACCAATAGAGTATCTCCCTTTATCCTAGTTCTCCTTTCTGGTATGAAGGCAAATCATGTCCACGGTGGCTTGTCCTAAAGCCTAAGGAGTTCAAGGACAATCTCCTAGCATACTCAATGAAGCATGAACCATCCTCCTGAGTGTCTCCGCTGACCTGACACCACCATACAGCTGGCATACTTTTCACAGGGCTGCACAGCCAGCTTACCCACTTCCTCCATTCCACCAGAGACAACAATTTTAATGGTTTTGAAAAACTAGTATAATTCAAAGGCATTGAATTGACATACATAAGGCCCTAGCAGGAACAAATGTATACCTTATGTCAAAAGTAAGAACTAAAGTATGGATTCAAATATGCAATACAATAACAAGTTGGTGTATGCGCGATCATTTTAAGCATCACAGGCTCGCACTTCGAGTTGAAAGTACACCTTTTTAATTGTTGGGGAATGTCTCCTAGAAGGGCGGACAAAACGACAATTTATAGTCTCAGACATTTCCAGTGTTATTGAAAGCTGAAACATAGTGTACTTCTAGTCAAATCAAGTGAGGCATAAATTACACAAAACAACAGGCCAATGTGACTCAATGAATTCTTTATTTTTGATATATGCAATTACCTCAAGGCATCTCCTTTTGACCCTTCTTCATTGAACAAAGTAAGAGTACCGCCTATCTGTTAAGAAAGGTAAGAATAAAAATTTACATCGAAGAAAAGAACAGGCATAGAATGGATGATGAACAGCAATTACCATATCACTGAAGTAATAAGATGAGTCAGAGCTCTTTGGTGAAAATCTAAGCAGAACTTGGTCATCCAATCTGATATTGTAAGATCTTCCTCAAATAAAATTTTCTGCTGCAGGAAATCTTGGCAGCAAATAAGTTGTCTAGGTCTAATATCTTAAACCATGGCAAATAATAACTCAAACCTACATAGAAAAGATAAAACAACAAATTACATGCTAATGGTTCAACAGCTCCGGGGACAGATGTTACTCTTAAATCATCATCCGTGGGAAGTGATTTTGAATGTTTTAACTGCAGACTTGGAGATCCTGTGGCTGAAGACTTCTGAGGTGTTAAAATATCTGTTTACAAGGACTTCCATCACTCAAGTCTCAACAAAAAGTGGTTTACATCCCTTAATAGCATAGCTTAATAATTCAAGACAGATAGTTCAAACAGTCATTGTTATCATAAACATATGGGACATAATTCAAAAACTGCCACAAAACCAACTCTAGAAACCTAATTCAATAGGGAATTTCAACCACACTGATACTTTCAGAAGCGGAAAACGAAATTCAAAGTCAACATAATGAAGAATATAACACTCTAGTAACAGCTTACCCCCACCAGAATCGTATAAGACCTCAGCCACAGACAGCTGAGGAAGGGGCATGTATGAATGTATGCTAGTTCGCTCTTTGAGATAAGAAGCATCAGGGTTTGAAAACCTTCCAACAGATGACTGCAAGGATAACGAACTCCCAAAAGCAGTGTGTAAGTTTTCCTTGGTGGAGTTATAGGAAGACACAGAAGAAATTTCATCCCTTGAGCTTTCATAGCCCTCCTCAACTCCGTCATATGTTTTGTAACCAAAGTTGTGAAATCCGTTCCGTACCGGCCGGTACGTACCGTACCGGCCCTTAAACGGAACACGAAGACTCTCGATCCGTTCCGGTCAAAATACCGGGCTGTTCCGGCCAATACCGGATGTACCGGCCGATACCGGGCTGTTCCGGACATATTCCGGTGTTCCGTTCCGGTATTTTTTTTTTTTTTAAAAAAAACTTGTGGGCTCTAAACTAATATATATGGTAGATATATATAAAATATTAATTGCGGTAAATCCGGAACGGTACCGAGATACAGTCCGGTACCGGTACGTACCATTCCAGAAGTGAAAACGGTACGCTGGCCGGTACGGGATTGACAACTTTGTTTGTAACGCCCCCATTTTCGGGTTCGTTAATTAATCATTTTATTAATAAATCAAACAGAGTCTGGCTCATTATTACATTGTTAATCTCACAAGGAGTACATTTTATTCAAAAGGGAAGGGAACTAAGGTTCCTAACTACAGCTCCGCCTGCTCTTCCATCCTAGCCAGCTCTTCGGCTCCGAAGGCCTCCACAGTGTACATCTCACCCTGTTCGTCTATAAGGTCTGACACATTATACCAGCGTCGCCACCAATATAATATGTCAGGGTCACCAAAGGCAACACCGTGAGCTTACAAAGCTCAATAGAATAAACCATACCCACTAACCCTTAATTTACACAACAGGTACATAAACAATTACACATGCTCATTCAATATCATAGTTTAGCAATAACACATCCACATTCGCTATCTTTCTAACGTTGGTGTCATGTCTTTTCGTGTTTCTCCTACGCGACTCATCGTAGACCGTGTCACATTTTCAACTTCATTAACACTTCCAAATTTCATTTTGAAAATCACATCTTTAACACACGCACACCACACAATGGGCAAGTCCGGCCACATTGAGGTTTTTAAAACAGCCTCACAATGGTTCCGCCACCACGGATTTCCATTGGAACACACCCAACCTCGATTCCGCCGTTCCGGGTTCTCGAGTATCCTCACTAGGGATGGCATTCGGGGCGGAAATTGGGTTTTCCGTCCCCAATCCCCGAACCCGAAGTTCCACCCATATCCGCCCCGATCCCCGAACGGGGAGGGAAGAATGAAACCATTTCCGAGCCGTTCGGTTTTCAGGTAATCCCCGAATCGAACGGATACCCGATAAGTATTCTGATCCAAACAAAGAAAAAAAAAACTGAGTCAAAACCGACTATCACTCAATTTTTGATCGAACCACAGACGAAAAATCAAATGGTACAAATTGAATATATACAGGAGTAATAAACCAAAAACAGATCTGAATGAATAAACCAAAAACAGATCTGATCAGAGAAAGCACGTCGTTGCCGGAGATGAGAGAGAGCAAGTCGTCACCGGAGATAAGAGATATAGATGTCGAACGGAGAAGAGGAGGGGGTTGCGGTGTGCGTGTGAAGGGGAAACTGATTCGCCGGAGATGAGAGAGAGAGAGAGACTTACGGCAGAGAGAGTGAGATCGACGATGAATGGCGGAGGGCTGTGACGATGGACGTCGGAGGGCTGTGACGATGGACGGCGAAGGGGTGAGGCCGCCTAGCCGTGAGGGGTTGCAGAGGAGATCAGGAGAGGAGGGGGTGGGTTTGAGAGGTTTTGGCTGCGTGGAGTGGGATTAATGGGAGTGAACCCTAAATGGCAGAAACATCACATACCGGTTCCCCTAAGGGATCCCGGATGCTGACGTGGCGCGGGATTGTTTGGTGAGCCGTTGGATTGAAATCCAACGGCCAGGACAAGAAAAGGCCTACAATTACACTTAACCCCCTGAAGCCCTCACTTCCCCCCTTTCTCATTTCATTTCACGGACACAGAGAGAGAGAGAGAGAGAGAGAGGCGACGCGAACCAGGGAAAACGAAGCACGAAGAAGAGGACGACGATTGAAGCCAGAAATCTTACACGATCCTAAGGATACACCAAGGTATCTCTCTCTCTCTCTCCCCTCGAAAAATCTGATTAGGGCTGGTTTTACGGAGTCTGGTTTAGCAAAAATTAGGGCTTTTTTTGCCGATTGGAACCTAGCTCTCTCTTTCTCGAGATCGATCTCTGCATTTTCTGCAAAAACCAGAACGGGTGTTAGGGTTTTTGGAACTCGAACCAAAAAGAGGGCTTTTGAATGAAGTATACCGGTGTGTATGAATGAAGTATTTTTGCCATGTCTATTTCTTGATTTCTTGTGAATCCTCATGTTAGCATATCTCAATTTTCGTATTTTCCTATCCTTTTTCCATACTAAAGAACAGGCTGCTAAAAGTAGATTTTAGGGTTAGGGTTGGGGGTTTTCAGGCTGATTAGGGGAAGGAGATGATGGTGAGGGCACAATTGTCGTTTCTTGACTTTGCCGCTATTTTTTATGCCAAGCCTCAAAATAAAAGTGGCAAATTTCTGTCAGTTTAGAGTCTTTAGACAGATTTATTGACGATAGGGAGGTAAGATACGGAGAGGCCAAAACCATCGGGCATTGGCTATTTTTTAATGTCAAGGAGGTTAAGTGCTTCAAAGCCAAACCGCAATGGGGTAGAACGTATTTTTTGCATTTTCCCCTTTAGTCAATGTTAATTGCTTGCCATATTTCATTCAGTGTCCAGATGCTTACTTATATTTATACCCTATTTGCTTCAAGGATAAAGGGAATGAGCTGTTCCTGGTCATATGTGCCATGCACAATACGTGTGATGGTGTGGAAACTGTTATGCTAGCCAAGGATGACAAGGATAGGGCTCGTTCTTCCTGAGAATTTGAACGAGTATCATGCTTTTTCTCTATTTGACTCTCTTCTCTGTTTGCAACCTCTATGCAATTATTTGCGTATGACACAGTATGCCGCCATCCCGTATGCCGCCACCAACTACTTTGCTTACGACACGGAAGCACATGCAAGCTGGGGCCCTCAACAGTCGACAATACAAGAACATGCTGCATGCCCTTGTGAGCATTCTTGAACATGAGGGGCTTCCTGGTATGTACAGAGGGTTGGGACCTAGTTGCATCAAGATTGTTCCTGCTGCTGGCATTTCTTTCATGTGCTACGAGGCGTGCAAGAAGATACTTGTTGAGGATGAAGATGATGTCTGAAACCCATTTCAAAAGGGTGGATATGGGAGTTTTATTTGTACTCATCACTGCTTCTTCCTTCGGTTATTTAGGGTTCTTTCATTTTGCGAGCGAGTTTTGGAACTCAGAAGTAGAGTTTGGAACTTCAAATGTTGTCGGCATACTTTTCTTGGTTTATAAGATAACCAGTTGGTTGTTCTATTTTGATTTATTAGTGTAGCTGCTTAGGAATGTCAGAATGAATTTGGGAGTTTGGCAGACTATGAATTTAAATCTGCTATGTTCTTCATATTTAAATCTGCTTAGGAATGTCAGAATGATGTGTTGAAGCAACAGTTCTTTTGCTTTGTGTGGTTTCTACTTTGATTTTGTTTGAAGATTTGGTGGGGATAAAAAGTAGGAAGAAGCCCATGATATGGAATAAATAATCTTATCTACTCTTGTCAGTATGGTCATGGGCAGGTTATTTAATCTCCATTTGCTATTACATTTTCCATTTCAATAACATAGAAACTGAACACAAAATAGCGTCGACTGAAGCTTCGGTAAACTGCATTTGGTTAGTTTGGGAAATCATGTTCAAGAAACCGGGAAATCGAACCTAGTTTGATCTGTTTGGCATAGTTCAGTCATTTTTGTTTCTTTTTTTCGTGCTTTCGTACACAAAAACAAAGGAAAAAGCACTCATCGTGTGTATATCCTTTTCAGTTGTATGAAAGCGTTTGCCGAGAATCGATCTTTTTGTGAATAACAGTTCTAGCGGCTTTGTTTTCAGAACATTTCCCTGGAAACAGCTTTCGGAAATAGTTTGACCCGTAAAACTTGGCTGTTTAGAAAACAATACAAAAAATAACTTTGCCCGAGCTTCAACAAGGAGTCCTGCTATAACATGATTTGCAGCATTGCCGTTGAAACCACTGCAAACTAATTCCCAGATCCAACACGTGTAATTTTCAGATTTCCATAGCAGAAATTGACTAATTCTCATGTATTCAGACAGCTGAGCAATTACATTTTACAGACCCCATTGAGAACTACAAATTCCTGGATTACACTTAACATCTGTGAAAAATCCCTAAAATGACGAAAGCAGAGGACGGAAGGAAACTTCTGATTGAAAGTAAATGGCTATCAAGCTGCATTCTTAAGCTGCAACAAAGTAATTTATTATTATGATAAAAAAGAATTGACTGCAACTGAATCATGCTTCCCAACCCCTTAGTACTGTAGCCCGAGCAACACGGTTCACTCCCAGTGTGAAGGCACCCATCCGGAGGTTGCAGTTGTGTGTCTGGCACATGTTTTTGATGTTGCGAAAAGCTTTTGTCATATACCTATGAAGCTCCTTGTTCACCTTCTCTTCTTCCCACATGAAACCTTGAATATTCTGCACAAACAAAATCATTAGTCGATGTCTTAACGTAATGGTTTTTGGGAAAATGAAAACATCTTTTTGATGTTTCACACAAAATGGGTTCTTTTCTTGGGAAAATCCGAAAACTTGTTCTGTTGAGTTGCCTCAACATTGCTTTCAATTTGGGGCCTTGATGCTCGTACAAGAAAGAAAACGTCCGGGTCATTTTTTGGATCAAACCCACCACCAGTATTTTGGCAAAGTCTGAACATTGGAAATGGTGGGCAATCTAATCTTTCATTGATCAAATTTTTTGAACTTTCCTCGTTCAGGATTCTCACAGTTCTGGCTTCAGGATTCAATCTAATCTTTCATTGATCAATTATGTTCTCATCTCATTCACAATTATCCAACCCCTTTATCTGTAATTACATTGTTCTAAAAGATAAATTACTAGGCAGCCAGGTAAGTACTAGGAACTACAGAACAGGACACCTCAATTATCCAACCCCATAGTGATCATAACTACCCTATTTTCTACATGAGAGAGAGAAATATACCTTCGCAGTGGTGGAAACAAGGGGGTTGGATTGACGCTGGAACTATCTTCTTGTTCCATTTCTTCTTCTTCGATCCTTCTTTGGTCTAGTTCGAACTCTTTTCCGCTTTAAGAATGTGTAACTGGAAATAGCAAAGACAATGGAATACATTCAATTGAAGCATAGTGTGGTCATATTTTAAGTCCCAACTATGTCTCTGTAGCACCTTTTGCAGATTTGCATCACAATTCTTGATAATACAAAAGCAAAATTGGCAAACAAGAGCATAAAGGAAAAGCTCACATATGACGTCGCTATCGAGACCAGAACAGCAACTAGCATTTCAAAATTAAGCTTAGAAATGGATGTAAGAGATCAAGAGAATTCCGACCTAGGCTAACCATGCCACCATGGGCATGGCAGTAAACAACAAGGAAAGAGAATTCCCACTGGGCTATAGAAGGCCTGATCCTTCCCCTAGGCCGACATTAACCCCTTGGTCCTGCACCTTGTAGAGTTCAGCTCAAGAACATGGTTTTTTCATATAACCCTTGTGAATTTATCTTTTATTTTTTCTTATTGCTTTCACTAATTGCTGCTACTTATATCACATGTATATTTCTGTAGGTGAATTAGCATTGTTTGATCGTTACTTTTTCTCCAATCGGCAAAAAAAGCCCTAATTTTTGCTAAACCAGACTCCGTAAAACCAGCCCTAATCAGATTTTTCGAGGGGAGAGAGAGAGAGAGAGATACCTTGGTGTATCCTTAGGATCGTGTAAGATTTCTGGCTTCAATCGTCGTCCTCTTCTTCGTGCTTCGTTTTCCCTGGTTCGCGTCGCCTCTCCTCTCTCTCTCTCTCTCTCTGTCCGTGAAATGAAATGAGAAAGGGGGGAAGTGAGGGCTTCAGGGGGTTAAGTGTAATTGTAGGCCTTTTCTTGTCCTGGCCGTTGGATTTCAATCCAACGGCTCACCAAACAATCCCGCGCCACGTCAGCATCCGGGATCCCTTAGGGGAACCGGACTGTATATATATATATATATCTTGGGTATTTTCGTAATTTACATATTTCGGTTCAGTTCGGTTCGGGGATCGGTTCGGGTAGCAGACAAACCATACCCGAACCGAACCCGAACGGATATTTCTTACCCTCCACCATACCCGTACCCGCGGGGAAAATTTCGGTTATATTTCGGGGAAAAACTTCGGTTACGGTTCGGGTACCCATCGGTTCGGTTCAAATTGCCATCCCTAATCCTCACAATGGTTCTGCCGTCCCGGGTTCCCATTGGCACACATTAGCATTGGCTCCTCTCCGCGGATAACCAAGCCACACACCCAACCTCGATTCCGCCGTTCCGGGTTCTCGAGTATCCTCACAATGGTTCCGCCGTCCCGGGTTCCCATTGGCACACACACACACATAATGACTCCCAAAATGGTCATTATGTAATTTCAAAAAATATTTTACCAAGGCCACGCCTTTTAACACACCCTAGGTGTCATGTTTCTATCGTTCTTTGGTTTTCGTGTCTCGTTCTCATGCATAGACTCCGCGGTAGGACTTTCATAGAAATCTTGAAACTAAACTAGCAAGATCATCCAACTCTATATCATTTAGAATGCTCAATTATTCGTAAAGCATAACATCACATGTATGGACGCCTTTGGAGTGAAAATCACTTATGCTTTACTTGAAAACAACCACAAGTAATGCAAGTAAGCACATAACAAGTCGAATATCATCTAAACGATCAAAGTACAATTACTTAAAGTTAATCCATGACGTTAACTTTCAAAGTTCATTCTTTCTTTCAAGATGTTCAAAACAGCATATGTTTATTGAATTGCAATGCATATATCAGAATAGTGTCGGTAAGGATTCTATGTTTTCACAAGAGGTGTCGATTAGATAATCTATGTGATCATGCCATTATCTTTATTCTAATCAATTCAAGTCATGCATACGATATGCTACACTTAGAGTAAAATCTATCTACATAATCTTAGCCTATTTTAAAGTAAACTTTATATTTGGATAAGTAGAAAAGATTATCTACATTTCAAAAGTAAACACATTTCAAATTATATTTAAGGAAAGTAGATATGGAAATCTACCGTTCTTCTTGGCGGTAGAGATGACTACGGAAAGTACGTCGATGGTTGGACGGAGTAACGTCCAGGAATGGCTTCCATTAGCTTCGAAAGAGAATGGTTTCTCTTGAAACTAAATCGTGACTACGCTACTTGACTTTTTGGATCGAAAGGGTGGTCGAGCGGTGGTTTAGTGGCGGCTTAGGATGAATTTCTCAAGAACAAGGAAGAACACTCAAGAACAAGCTCAAGAACAAGCAAGAATACTAAGTTTTCTAGAGAGAAGTTGGAGCAAAGAAAGGTGTGAGTTCAAATGAAAGAAATGGTTGCTATTTATAGGCAAAACTTTGGCTCCCTCTCCTCCAACATGGCCAGCCATCTCTCTCTCTCCAAATCCCAAAGATTTCTTCCAAATCTAGTCATATCCTAGGCTATAAAAGGCTACTAAGATCTTCTCCTTTCTTTATTTCCATTTTAGGACAAATTCTATGTTATTCAATGGGGTTTTTGTCTAGTCTAGTACCTTAAAGAGTTAGAATACTAGATATGGTTGTCCTAGTTAAACATGTGCAAGAAAAACCCTAGATTTTGGTGGTACAAAGTGATGTAGGAAGATTGGTCAAGATTGGTGCTAGATTTGAATGGTACACTAGCACACATCACACTCTCCCTCTCATCCGGTCTCTCTCTCTCTCTCCCTCCATCTCTCTCTCGGCCTCTCTCTCCCTCTCTCTCTCTCTCTCTCTCTTGGTACAAAGTACATATATATATATATATATATATATATATATATATATATATGTTTACAAGGACAAAGATTGGAAAGAGTAAGGATTGGATGGTGAGTTTGTAGGAGATTTTGTAGGCAAAACTAGTACCATAAATCTATCTCACATCATCCTATCTTCTTCCTTCATTTAGCACATGCACATATGTCTAGATATATCTAAGATTTGATAGAAGAAAGAACAAGGAAGTACACCATATCTTGCTCTCTCTCTCTCTCCCTCCTATCTCTCTCTCTCTCGGCAATTTCTCTCTCTCTCTCTCTCTCTCCTCTTGTACTTATATATACATATATAGGTGAAAGACTACAAGTACTTCTAGTACCTTGATGATCTTCCTAGATTTCTAGGTCAAGATATCTTAATAACTAAGTCAATTGGCACATGTTTGTTCATAAAATATAACCTAGAATTTTAGGATGACATATGCCTAGTTTAATACTTAATTGAATTAGACACATGTTGGTTATAAACTAATAAGTTCTAGGTACTTAGCTAGGCTTCAAAGATTTGATCAAGAGTACAACATATCTTGGTTTTTCTCTCTCCTATCTCTCCCTCTCTCTCGGCTATCTCTCTCTCTCTCTCTCTCTCTCTCTCTCTCTCTCTCTCTCTCTCTCTCTCTCCCTTGTACTACAATAATATATAAGTATAGATATATGTCATCATTTAGATTTTGGAAGTACAAGGTTATTAATAAACTAAAGGGTTTTTGAAAGAATAAGATTTTCCTATTTTAATAATGAATTGAACACATGTTTTCTACCTCTATATTATATTGGGGTGGTTGTACTGGTACCCTATTATAATATTCAGATAAGTACTAGAGAATCTGGGTAGATATCTAGTCAAAATTTTATATTATAAAGCTCCGATTTGACACGTCTCCTTATAATACAATATTTGTACTCAGGGAATCCTAGAACCCTATTCTATATTAGATACTCTTCCAATTCTTTAATGGGAGAATCCCATGGGATTCTAGACAATGAATTAGCTATAATATAATAGTACTAGTCCTATTATCCAATGGATAATAATTCTACTAACAACTATGGACCAATGGACAAAGGTCAACGGTTGACTTTTTGGTCAAAGGGTTCAAAAAGGTCAAAAGGTTCAAATGGTTCGAAGAAGATCAACGATTAAATTAGATTATCACCAAGGATTAGGTTAGAAGCTAACTAGGCTCACTAAGTAGGATTTCTAGTCGAAAAGATAACCTAGGCTTACGCTTGACAATTAGGAGAAAGGTCTAATACACTTGTCTTTAGAAAATGATCTTATTGCTCGGAGTGAAGAAATCTAGTTTTATAAGTCTAGAATTTAGTAACAACGGATTTTTGGATATTTAGAAAGGAATTTTAAATGGAATCCAAGTAATAAAGTAAAATTCAAATTTTTAACGAAATTTTTATTTCCCAAAAATCCGGGTCGTTACATGTTTCATTGGGTGTAGCCTGTAAGAAGATGCGCAATAGGTCATAGCACAATCCAGTCGTTGAATCCACTCATAATCAGATTAGTAGAAAAAATATGATCAGTTAAGTACCCAATTGGCATACCATTCTTGTACTACAAAAGAAAGAAATATTATCCACTTCCCTCACCCTCCGTCCCAAATTTGCTTGCCCCTTTTGGGGAACAGTGCATTTTGCATTCAAAAACTAATGTATTTATGAGAATTTCTTTTGAAAAAAATTGCCCAAGTTTTTCTTCTCAGTGAGATTTTAAATTGGTGTAAAAATTTGGGGAAAAAAAATTCATGCTTATAATTTTTTTTAATAAGTAAATAATTATATTAAAAGAAGGCATTAAGGGCATGCCACCTGTTTACAAAAAGAGGCCACAAGACCAAAAAAAAAAAGCCCTATACACTCCCATAAGAATGGAAAAGCTCAAACTAATCTAAAAATTGGTCAAGAGAAGGATAACATTCTCTCTTGTCCCAACTATACAAGCTATTCACCAAAAAAACTATTGATTCTAAACAAAGGCGTACATTTGTTTGGCAAGCAATTTTGGATGGAGGGCATAATAGCAAAAACAAATGGCATTCTAAGCAGCTTACCCAATCAGAGTCTCCATCCATCTCCTTCCAATAGATATCCAAAAGGACGGTCGAAGCAGGAACAATTCCTAAAAAGAGCAGTAAAAAGATCAAGTTCAGAGCAACATATCACACAAAAAACGTTGACAATATCACCAGACAGCCTCGGATATAATTTTTTGAATGCAGAGCCTTGGTCAAGGTTTAACAAAACAAATTACGAACACTAAATTCTCAGTGACATAAAGACACTAAGACAGCATAAGAAAAGTCTCAGAAGTAATATTGTATACCAAGTTTCAAAATAAACTGTGCTCACACAGCACATCCTATGCACAATTGTCTACCAAAAAAGAATAACTCCTAAGTGGACATATAACATTTAGGCTGAAGGTTCACTTCTAGGAGAAAACCAGATGCCTAAACTCACCATCACTCCGGCCTTCTTCAATTGGTAGGCCATTGGTTGATTGAGTGACCAAGATTTGCAATGGAACTTGAGCTTCCTGTAGACAACAAACTTCATCAAGCTTTTTTCTAAAAGCAAATCTTCATGAAATTCAAAACAGAAAGCAGTATAATAAAATTGTCCCACATCCAAACGTGTGTAGACATCGACCCACTGAAAGATACACAGCTAATAAGTTCCCAAGGTGGGATCTTATAGTTTTGCAAGCATGCAATGAATCATCTTAATAGTTCGTGCATGAGGAAAATAACATGGGCAAGATTCCCCCACAAATCCCATCCGCAATGAATGTGAAGAGATTGAAGGCATTGTTTACCAGAAAAATATTGACATAAAGCCTATTTCAAAACAAACAATACAGAGCAGAATATCGGATCTGATAACATGACCTCCAAATTATTTCAAGGATTGTGACAGGAATTGTGACATATGAGGAAACTAACCAGCTCGGCAAAATCAGTACTTGATTCTTCATGAGAGTGTCCATTCTCCAATACCAGAGATTGGCCGGATAACATGCATCTAATATAATACAAATATCGAAGTGTAGCACCCCTGTAAGATGGTGGTATAATGCTTGGTAGAACAGTTCGCACAAGATCTGCACCCAAACCAAAAGGCACAAGTGGTTTAGAATCCATTAGCTTGAACCCTTAAACAGCATTAAGATGAGGATTCAGGAGTGATGCAACACTGATCAGACATAACAAGCCTAAACACCCCACGAAGCAGTAAGCAAACCAAAATATGTTATGAGAATACATAAGCTGAGCTGCCGATCAAAAAAAACATAAACTGAGATCAGCGACAATCTCTCAACGTAAGATCTACGTGAAAGTATGAAACAAAACTAACTCCCTCCAAGAAATAGAGGCCCAGGCATAATTTTATGGCCCCACAGCTCATTTTGACATGTAACCAATCGCAATATTTATGCCACTACAATAACATAATAAGCCACAGAAGTAATTTTTCTAATCCGCATAAGAAACTAACATCTGGTGGATAAGATTATCCACACCATGTGTATAAGGAGTCATCAAAATCAGCTTCATTTTCAAAGTCATATATGATGGGGTTTTCAGACAGCTAGCTGGTTGATTTCGGGGAAAGTACTCTGTATCACTGATTGGTAAAATGACTTGTGCTGTGGGAAAAGGATTAGGGTTATTGCAGCAAGTTTTAAATTGAAAAGTCAAATATACCACTATAAGATACCAAATAAGTTAAAAATTCAAAACAGAAGATGATTTGCACGTATTCAAAGCAGCAAGCTGGAACCGGAAGACAGAAGCAGAAGATGATTCTAGAAATCAAACCCAATCCCTTGGGCATCAGCTGCATCACAACTAACTTTGAGAGTTGTACCATATCACCAGATGGTTTGCACGTATTATATTAAACACTATACAACAGGACATTGTTCAAGCAATCTAAAGCTACACATAAGGGAAGTATAGAGGGAAAAAAGAAACACAAAGTCTATCAAACAGCATTGACGCACAGAAAAGAAACAGAAAGCTTAACCACAAAATGAGCAACTGCCCACTGTTCTACCTAGGCGGCCGATTATCGGCGCCTAGGCGCTAGGCGGTACCCCACCCAGGGACCCAGGCATTTGTCTAGGCACCAGGCCGATTAATCGGCCGCTAGGCGGATAAGGCGGGATTATGTGGCTAGGCGGGGCTAGGCGAACGATTAGGCGGCTAGGCAGTGTGATTTTAAAAAATTAAGAGCTTTAGTGTCATGGTAGTTTTATATAAAGGGCTTTGGTGTAGTTTTACTGTGACTTAACCAGACCCAACCAAACCAAACCGAGAGCCTTGTGTCCCAATCTATGATGCGCGGACGCGGACACAGATACAAACACAGACACGGACATGGGGACACGGGAATTCTAAAAAAATGGAGACACGGATACGGCAGGGGGCACGCCACGTGTATATTTATGAATCGGTATTCTCCACGGTTTGGCAATAGGTTTTGAGTTGGATGCTTTAACATCGTATCAGAGCTAGGGGTTCGGAGAATTTGTTCCCCCTTGTTTGTGCCATAGGTGCACCGTTGTTTGTTGTGATCCAACTGTTATGGATCTTTGTTTTCCTCTCCACGTCCGAGTCCGGGGTCGCACATGTGGGGGAGTGTTGGAGTTTCAAGTATACCCATAATCTAAGCGGTAATCGCTATACTCATTGCACCAAATCGCTCTCCACCCTCTGCAACCTTATCCTCCTCGTGCTTCAACGGTCTAACCCTTAACTTAAAAACCAAAAGCCAACAGGCCTTACCATAACCACTGGAGTATAACCACTGGAGTTGGAGAGGCCGCCCAAGCACATATACTTGTTTTGGAGGAGATAATTAACTGATGCGGGACAAACTCCATCACCTATCTTAAAACCAGGCACGTCTTAGAATCATCACCAACAGTATTAACATCAGAATCCACATTCCACACAAATCTCCAAGGTATCCATCTCCAACTACCAAAAGAGATACGAAGAAATTGATGGGAGTAAAAATGTTCCACAAAAGAAACCAGTGGGAATGCCTCCAGGCCAAGGTCAAGATCAATATTATCTGACAATCCGTTATAAGACAATGAAAATCGACAGAAATCAAAGATTGGCTAAGGCAACAAAAATCTTCTCTCAAGCAGAAAAACTATGCATGGAAGTTAAACTGAACAAGAGAAATAATAAATAGCTACTTGTTGTTCGGCAAACACTAGTGGCAACAACTTGTCTAGCTGATTCTGAAGTGCGCGTACTACCTTCAGAAAGTTGAAAATATACTTTACTTACAGGGGGAGATGCATGGAAACAACGGAAGTCAGTTTTCCAGTTATTCAAAGTAAGGAAAGACAAATTAAAAGAAGCATAGAACATTAATAATGGCAGATAGATGACAACACCACTTACATGTTTTAGTTGCACCGCAGTTGATAATTTGATTTGAAACTAGAGATGTCGCTGAGCAGTCCATGAAAACATATTCACCTGAAAAGGATTCTTATAGTACAGGTTAAAATTTAAAAATAAAAATGAAAGTAGTCAAAGCAAAATGTATCTAATGGACGTCAAAAATTGATTAAGTATTCTATAGACCGTGTTTACTTCTATCCAACTTCAATTTTTGAACAACTGGGATGCTAGAAAAGCCTAATAAGATGCGTACGACACTTACAGGAAAGGGGACTCTCCATCCAAAGGGGTGCTTTTACTTTTTAGACACTCATGCAAAGAAATAAAACTAGTTGTGCATGACTGATGCTTTGGATTTTGAACAAAGCAAGCAAGGTAATGAGCACAGAAATTGAATGGGGACTCTAGGTCTGCCCTCTCTGATGCTTTCAGCTTTGATTTGGAGCATGGTTCCCCGGCATAACTTCCCTTGAGTTCCTCGAGTTTTGGAGAAAGTGGGGACCACTATTTCAGTAGAAAAACTTTATTACAACCACTTTGTGCATATATTGCCAAAGGTTAAGTTTGTCTCCAGTCCTCCCCCACCCATAGCCCCATTGATTGGATAATTACTTGGGTACTGGTATTGTTATATATTATATGCAAAGAAATAAAACTAGCTTCAGTGACCCATTAAAATAACAAAGTTGAATGAGCGGTCACTAAAAATCAAGCAGAAATGGTTAACGGGAAGGATACTCGACGTAGACTCCAGTTTTTCTTTTTGGTAAATAAGTAGGCTCAAGTTTGATGGCAAGAATCTTGAGGGGAAATGACAATGTGGTTTTTCGAATGCCTGTGACTCATATGCCCAGACAGGATTAAAACAAGAAAGTGATTCATGATGAGCTATCTAACTCGGAATCACATTCTCCAGCTCAATAGATATTTTCATTCCCCCCTTCCCCCTACCCCCTGGTAATCTTAGATTCCGAGATCAATCCCTTAACAAAAATAGTCCGACTCTAATAAATTTCCTCAAAAATATTTCCTGAATAAGATTCCTAAATTTTCCAAACTTTTGAATGTCAGGCAGGATTACTGGATAAGTGGCTATCTAATGCTTCCTAATCTTATTCCAATGCCAACTCAATGTTATGGGAATCCAAACACACCCCTAGTTAAAAGTGAATCCCTACTGCCAACAGTCATCTTGATTGAAAGTTCAATCCCTTACTAACAGCAGCGGACACCAAGGGAATGCGGGGGGTGCTCGGGCCCCTATACAACTCTAGATATTCTTTATATTAGTTTTTCAGGTTAATTTACGAAAATTCTATGGGATTAGCCCTAGCAAGTCCCTTAGGTGAAAATTTTTCCTAAAATTATTGGATGACAATTTTTGATATTTGTGCCAATTTCAATTTCTTATATCTTTCAATATAAATCTCAAAAAATATGCAATATGGATCTTGTTTGATAGTTCTCGATTAGTTCTATTATACAAAATTTTCAAATTCTCGTAAAAAACATTATAGATTGAAAGATATAAGTAATGAAAAATGACAAAAATTTCAAAAATTGTCATCCCTTTTGGGACGGGGGAGTATCATTTTTATATCAATATGCAAGAACATGTAGTTCAGTTCAGGCTCCTGCTAGACACAAATCCCGTGTCCGCCACTGCTACTAACGGTTCGAATTGTCTAAATTCATTTCAATACAACCACGCATACATTCCTCAAAACAGGATTTCCATGCTAATTCTTCTGCAATCAACGTATAAATATATGATTGTTCATGTTCTTGCATATGCTTACACGAGGTATCAGCAGACCAAGCGAAAGAAACAAGGCCAATTAAATACCGAATCGAGTTAGAATCGAAACGCAGAGCAACCGAAACTTTTGAAAGTGAAAACCGACCTCTCCGCTGCTTCGAATCGGGCGAGGACTTCTGCGTGGTGAACCACTGAGTGTACAGCTTCTCAATCCCTTTGATTTCGAAGGCTAGTCTTTCAATCAACAGCGAAGACTCGGCAGCGTCGCTATTACCACTACTACTGCTACTAGTTGTCGCACCATTGTTCATACCTAGGCCTGAACTACTCGGTGAATTGTTACGGATCTCGATAGTGACGACCACTGGATCACCCGGCTTGTACACGCCTCTGTCGGTTTGTAGGTTCAGCGATGGCGGCACCGCCTTTGAACCGCCTCGACTGTTGGCCGAGTCGCCGACGCGGCCGAAGAAGGAGAATCAGCGCAGAGGTTTCGAGATCCCCCGTTCTACCATATCCGTCAAACAAACCAACTGTCCCTTTAGCCCCTCCTATTATATGTCCCGCTAGCATGCCCGTGCCAGGTCGAATGATCGGCACACGCAAATAAACACAAAACTCACGTGTAATATATCATTCACTGCCCAACGAATTCAACTATGCAAAAAATTATAACCCAAACATATTCGAGTGATCTTAGTTATGTGTGAACAAACTGATCATGCCCAAAGGCACATACCAACATACTCCCTCCGTCCCAAAATGCTTTTTCGGTCCGCAAAACGGAATTTTAAAAATAATGCAATTTTTTCAAGAAAAAATTCAAACTTTTTTCATAAATTAAAAATACTCATTGATATCTAGTAAGTTGTTAAAAAACTTTTGATTTTTTCTTGCAAAATTGTATTATTTTTAACACTCCGTTTTGCGGACCGGACAAGTATTTTGGAACAGAGGGAGTAATTTTATCACCACGAAAAACAAACCAATTACTTGTGTTAACAGCACTACCTACAAATTTAGAGTATATTTACCATTTAAGATAGGAATGTATTACAATCAAATTGGATTTCTACATGAATTCATATTGTGCATCCACTCACTTTCTCTTCCAACACACAACACATAACCATAAGAGGAAATGACCAAAACAAAAATATAAAAGATAGAAAGAAAACCAAAACAAAACAGAGAAGGCCACATGGCCTCTCAAATATAACCCCTGCACTATCAGTTGCAAGGAGATTTTTCTTGCGAACAAAGAGCTGTGGGGTTTCAAAGGAAACCATTTCTTTCCGTTCAACTAGCGTTCAACCCATTCTATGCACGGGCAAAACCAACTCATTCTAGCGTTGTGCCCGTTCAAACTTATTTTTATTAATTATCCTATGCATCGAACAGATACAACGCTAGAATGAGTTGGTTTTGCCCATGCATAGAACGGGTTGAACGCTAGTTTATGAAAAAATACAATGGTAGCATGTGAACATTAAACCCAATTACTGGTAGCAATCATGCATGAAAAAGAAAAAGGTTCATAACGACACTGTTTTGCACAGAAGATTATTTTCAAATAGCTTACACATTTTACCATTTGGTAGTAAGAACAAATCATTTGAGTCTCATTGCTACGCAGATATACAACTGTAACTGCTAATTAGGCTCCAACAGGGAATGTGGGCAACTATTCTCCAGTTGATAATAGCTCGGAAACAAAAAAACAGAATCAATGCAAAACCTACATTCTAATTCAGATGGCACCCCTAATCACCGTTCACATGGCAGTACTACTAACAATGCTTTTACCAAGCCAGCAACTTTTAATGATCAGCCAATGTCCAAATCTGGAGTCAATACTCATCCAAGCTCTGTATTCCAACCAATTCCAAATGACCATGTCCAAGTTCAGCACCACCATCATCATTACCACCACCATCACCATCATGTTCACAATATGAAGCAGGAACAAAAATAACAGCCAAATGAAGATAATATCACAATGAGCCCCAAAGAGGAATGCATCACTGTTAGCTATAATGGAAGCATCTACCTGACCTTCACCATTTAACTGGGCACAAAATCCTTCGGCCTCCCCTTTTGCTTTTAGAATGGGCATCCCAAGAAGTTCAAGCAACTCCTAGCATAACACAATAACTGATATTCAGATAAGATTTCGTAAGCATGGTAACATACAAAAATATAACAATTTATCAGCTTGGCATGAATGAGACACTGGTCTATGATATAAGCTTCTCCAAGATCTACCAGTTAGGATAACAGCAAATAAAACTCTCAACCACCAAGCACTACCAAAATCTCACTTTTCGCTGTCAAAGTTTCCAATAGTCTCAATTGTGTCCCTAAACTATTGGATTTCTATCAATGTTGTCAATTGGTTAATGTCATCCAAATATCTAATATAAAAGCTACTTGATAGTGAACATATTTGTCAAATGGCCTTTTTCGTCTGGGGTTTGACAGTGTAATGTACTGGTTGTCACTTACGGTTCAAGGAAAAATGCTCCAACAGTGCCTCAGATTTTTTTAGTGTAATACCAGATTAATTTGCATTCTAGGTAACACTTGTTGGAAGCAATCTTTTCCTGCATTGGCCAGATATTAGGCAAGAGCAACCTTAAGTCTAGCAGATCGTACCATCTTAGAAGATGTGACATACCACATTCCTCCTACTTTCAACTTAAAAACATTATAGGTGGGAAAGCTTAAAAGAAATATTTTCCTATATTGGCCAAACATTTCAAATGATCAAATTCAAAGTTAAACACTGGATATCTTCTTGTTGGCAATTACGTACAAAACTATCCATAATGATCATTAAACACTAATTAACAATGATTAAAAATTTGCAGGTAAAGAAGGTATGGTGATGAGTTAGAAAGACAGAGCAATTTATAGTGTCTACTACTACACATGACCATTGGATGAGTATCACAAATATAAACAAAGGAATACCAAACACGCATAAACATGAATTGTTTGGCACACAAACTCACTTTTCTTATGCATTTTAACAGTGGTATACAACGAATCAAAAGATCATAAAGAGTGCGAAAACAAACCTAGAAATCGAGCCTGTGGGGGATCGTTTCAGTCAGTCACTCCGGCCTAAAATTGACCCCTCGCCGAAACCTTAAACCTGCCAAATGAATTCACACATAATGGATGAGTGAAGCATTCTGTCGAACACGAAAAAAGCAGTCAATTATATGTACAATTTTAGAAAATGGAATTGGGGGGAAAAAATTGAATGGGTCCAATCTATCAATTCTCTTGAATCAACTTACTTGGTTGAATTCAAGAAATCCCTGAAGGCCCGTGATCAGCAATTGACTCCTCGTCTCTGAACCTAGAAGGCGCATATGAGAGAGAGAATTTTAGATGAGGGAAGATGAAAAAGAGGGAGAAAAGAAGTGAAGGAGGGGTAGTTGACCTACCAGATGGAGAGAGCGGGGGGTGGGGCGGCGGTTGGCGGGGAAGCAGATCTGTGAAAAATTGAGGGAGTACTGAAGAGAAGTATTTATAGCCCATGAGAGTGAGTAAGAGAAAAATTGAGGGAGTACTGAAGAGAAGTATTTATAGCCCATGAGAGTGAGTAAGAGAGAGAGAGGTGGGGTTGTGGGAGAGAGGCGTGGGGTGGTGGCGGTTGAGGAGTTGGGAGAGAGAGAGAGATGGATGCCGGAGTTGGAGGTGTTCTGAACTTCTGATTTTGTGGTGAACGTGGGTAATGGGTTTGGATGTGTGAGCGTTTTTTTTTTCCACAGAAAATAGGGAAATTAAGGGAACGTGGGTTTTTTTGGTCAAACAGAATGGGAAATCAAGATAGCGTGGGGTTTTATTTGTTTTTTAAAAACTAAAAATTGTAGGAATTTAGGGATTGAAGTTTGGAGGCTTTTGGGAGGTCCAACTACATTCCCTTAGGATATTGATAGATAGATAGATTCCTATATCTTCCAAGACATCAGTCACTTTGTTACCCTCTCATGGAGATTTTTTTTAGAGTTGTTAGCCTGTTACTACAACACATCATGATCTTCCATTCCTTGATCAGATTGCTATGAAGCTGATTTTCTTTGATCAGATTCACCGCTTTCAGCCCCCTATTTCTACTTGAGTCGGTCCTTGTCCCCAAATATATCCAAGTCTTGGGGCTAACCCCCGAAGTTCAGCCTCCATGCTCGCGCAGTCATGCAACCATCATCCCTATGTACTTCACCAAAGCAAGCAATTAATTTCGAAGTAGTCAATTTCATGTTAAACCGCATTATGCAAGAAAATTGTAAGTCACTCAATGGCAAGTATATCGACCAAAGACACCTAGTTTGAGAACATAACAGGCTAATGGCTCTAATTGAAAGTTATTCCTAAACAAACCTTAAAGAAGTAAATAAACCTAAAACCATCATTTCCATGAAACTATATCCAATATCTCAGCCCCTGGACAATACAACCAATATACAAACCATTCATAAAGACGACGAACAATTAAAACTCAAATTTATTGTGCAAACAAAACCTCATAAGCTTGTTGTTGCAGCCTTCTCAATTAGCTTAATGTACTATTCATAATGACCAATGATCATGGACAGACGAATAGGAAAAAGCATCAAATCTAATACGGAGCACCCCAACGGCGTCACATGACTACGGTGAGGGTTAATATAAGTCTTATTTTTATACATTTTGCATATTAGATGCTGTTGGACAATTTTTTTCTTTTTTCCAAGGTCTAACAGTCAAGGTGTAACGCCCCTCATTTTTCGGGTACGTTAAATAAACATTTTATTGAATTTCTAAATAGAGTCTGGCTCGTTGTTACATCATAATTCCCATCAGAGTGCCTTCATTACATAAAGGAAAGGAAATCAAAGGGTTCTAGGGTTCCTATCTACAGCTTCGCCTGCTCCTCCATCCTAGCCAGCTCTTCAGCTCCAAAAGCCTCCAAGATGTACTGTTCATCTTGATCATCTACAAAGTCTGACACATTATACCAGCGTCGCCACCAATATAATATGTCAGGGTCACCAAAGGTAACACCATGAGCTACGAGAGCTCAGCAGAATAATCCTATACCCACTAACCCTTAACTTACACATAGCAAGTCAATAAGCCATGATACATGATAGTAACCACACTAACACATGTGCATTCAATAACTTCACATTTAGAGATGTACAATAACACATGCACATTCATTACTCGACTAGCATAAGTGTCCGTGTCATCAGAGTTTCTCCTACGCAGCGTTTCGTAGACCGTGTCACCATTTTACCTTTTATTCACCGAATCAATATTTTGAAAATCCTTTTAACACACCCAACCTCGGTTCCGCCGCGCCGGGTTCCCGAGTATCCTCACAATGGTTCCGCCGCACCGGGTTCCCATTGGCACACAAAAACATTGAATTTGGCAGTGGCTCCTCTCCACGGATGACCAATCCACAATTCAAAACCCTCGGTTCCGCCGCTCCAGGTTCCCGAGTAACCTCACCATGGTTCCGCCGCTCCGGGTTCCCATGGGAAATTTCGAAAATCATTAAAACAATTGCGTTGGCTCCTCTCCGCGGATAATCAAACCACAATTCATCCCTCGGTTCCGCCGCTCCGGGTTCTCATTGGGTTTTTCACAAATCTTTCTTTTACACACGCACACCACAACTCACATAATGACTACCACATTGGTCATTATGTAGTTTCAAAAATATTTTACCAAGTCAACGCCTTTAAACACACCCTAGGTGTCATGTTTCTAACTTTCTCGTTCTCTGTGTCTCGTTCTCATGCATAGACTCCGCGGCAGGACTTCTTATGACAAAATCATAAATCATTCATTGTAATCTTGAAACTAAACTAGCAAGATCATCCAACTCTATATTAAGTAGCATGCTCACTTTATCACATCATCATGCTCAACATTTAATTATACAAAGTAAAGCATAGTGCCACATGGACGGACACCTTTGGAGTGGTAAACCACTTATGCTTTATCAGCAACAAGTAGACAAGTAAACACGTATACATGCTCATAATCATTCTAAGATCAAAATACGAATACTTAAAGTTAAGCTACGAACATTATCTTCCAAAGTTCATTCTTCCTTTTCAAAAGTTTAAAACAACACGTGTTTATCGAAATCCTACGTATACTTAGAGTAAGTAAGTAGGGATAAGATCATTCTACATGAACACACAATTATCTATACTTAGGATTAGAATGTATAAAATAATCTACTGTTCTTCTTGGCGGTAGTGACGACTACGGAGTAAAGAAGGTACATCGGCGATCGGACGGAGTAACTTCCTATGACAAGCTTCCGGTAGCTTCGAAAGAGAATAGTTTCTCTCAAAACTATATCGTGACTAATACTACTAGACTTTTTGGATCGAAAGGGTGGTCGAGTGGCGGTTTAGTGGCGGCCTTGGATGAGTTTCTTGAAAAACTTGGGAAAAACTTCAAGAACAAGCAAGAACACCAAGAACAAGCAAGAATGCTAAGCTTTCTAGAGAGAGAAGTTGAAGTATGGAAGGTGTGTGTTGAAATGGTGAGAAATGGTTGCTATTTATAGCCAAAGGTTGGTCTATTATCCAAGAGACAATTTTTCCTCTAACATTTGTTGTCCAATGGTTAATGGTTTGACTAGATTTTATTGTACTTTTAGGTACTATATAATCTATCAAGATTTTCAAGTATCAAATAAAATATAAGGCCAAGATTTTCTTATTAAAATAATTCAAGAAGTACTAGTACTTATATATTTATTAGTGTGCTTAGAAATCTAGGAAATACTTATATCTATATATAACCATATATGTGTACCTTAGAAAATCTAGGTTTTCTTTTATCCAAGGGATAAAAGTTCTCCTAACATTTATAAACCAATGGTTAAAGGTTTGACTAGATTTGATACTTTGATTTGGAAAGATTTTATGGAAGAAAGGAGGATTGTACAAGGTTTAAAAAAATAGAAATTGTACAAGAAGGACAATGTGAATGGATTTTTGTTTGAAAGAAGTAAATCTCCATAGATTGTATCTAGTCAAAGTACAATGGAAGATCAAGTCAAGGTACACACCAAATCTCCTTCTCTTTCTCTCTCTCTCTCTCTCTCTCTCTCTCTCTCTCTCCCTCTCGGCAATTCTCTCTCTCTCTCTCTCGGGTTTCTCTCTCCCTCCCTCTCTCTCTCTCCTAGTACTAGTACACATATATATATACTTCCATGTTCAAGTAAATAAAAGTACATAGGTACTATATGATTTTACTAGATTTTCTAACCAAAATAAAAATAACCTATTAGGCACATGTCTCATTTATATACTATATTCTAGTACATAGAATCCTAGGGTGACATAATCATATCTAATACTTTAAGTAAATAGGCACATGGAATATCTAGGAAGCCATTAAACTAATAAGACCTAGTACTATGCTTGTCTTGACCTTATTATCCAATGGATCACAATTCTCCTAACATTTATTATCCAATGGTCCATGATGGAAAGTACTAAGCTTTCATATTATATATATAAGTATATGACACATGGTGAATCTATTAAACAAATGGGTGAATCTATTAAACTAATAGATCTTGTACTTGGTAGTAAGACTAATTCTATTGACCAATGGGTGATATTTTTCCTAACTTCTATTGACCAATGGATAAAGGAGTAAAGTACTACATACTAGTTTATTATATTCATGTACTTTTAGGCATGTGTATAAGTCTATATATAACTATATAAGTGTACTTTTGACCAAATCCAATAAAGTATTCTTGATAGAAAATCTAGGTTTTCCTATTGTCCAATGGATAAAGATTTCCCTAACTTTTATCGTCCAATGGGTAAAGATCAAGGATGACTTTGGTCCAAAGGGTTCCTTTAGGGTTTGGAAAGGTTCAAAAGGTTCAACTAAGGTTGGAATTTTAATCGGTAGTTAGGTTACCTCAATGAATCGGTTAGAAGCTAACTAGGCTTGCTAAGTAGGATTTCTAGTCAAGAAATGTACTAGACACTTGTCTTTAGAAAATGACCATATTGCTCGGAGTGAAGAAATCTAATTCTATAAGTCAAAAATCTAATTATAGCGGATTATTTAAATGAAATTTTAAAATTCAAATTTTTAACGAAATTTTTATTTACCAAAAATCAGGGTCATTACACAAGGGTTCCAAGCTAAAACCACCACCAACTAAACCTTTTGCATAAATAATTTTTTTAGTTTTGCCTGGCGTGATCTATTAAATAGCTTAATCTATTATGGATCCAACAAACAAACCACACTTTACGCAATACTTCATTGAATGCAATACTTTCGTTGAAATTTTTTACCTTTTGAAACTAACCAGTGGCAATGTTGAGTTTAACTCAACCGGAGCCTTTTCCAGTTTCATCACTGATTCTTCTTCATTGGGCTCGAATTCTATTTGTTCCTATTCCATCATGGTTTTCAGCCTTAATCAAACAAAAGAATATGCTAGAAAAGACACAACAATATGAATAATTACTGATGGAGAGGTAGTTTAGAAAGGACGAAAACTCCATTGTATAACCTTCTCTTTTACTAATAATATCAGAAGGAAAAATGCAACCCAACGCAATAGCCTTATTTTACATGTATGCGCACTGAAGTAAGTGTCATTGCACCCATCCTGTTTTGCATCCAAGTTTAGGTCCAAATTGGACGTAAACTCATTATTACCACAGGAGCTAATAGCATACCTCTTAAAATAAGAGCTATACGATCGAGAACTGGGTACTAATCAAACACACTTTTATACAATCAGAGGAAAATATATTTAGGAAAGGGCAGCCAAAAGATCAAGAAATTTTAAATCAAGAAAAGACATATACGATCAAGAAATTAGCAATGGCCATTCACCCACTTGAAAACAAACCAACATGCATAACTCACATTAACAGTTCTCCAGAAATCTGAAAGCATCAATTCTAATTTGAAAACTAAATATAGAACCTACCATATCTGAAATTAAACTAAAAGGGGTTTTTCTGGCCACGGCCTTGCACACGTTCGCCGCCCCTGGCCGGAGCTCGCCGACCACACCGCCTTCTCCCAGCCGACACCCTCGCCGTTGCCTCCTCCATCGTCCGCAAGAATGCCTCCTACTTCCGCCCTCGCTTTTTCACTCCTCTCTCACCCGTTCTCCTCACCCTCGTCTCCCCCCTCTCCGCCTTTACGTCTACGGCCACACCTTCTCCGATGCCGAAACCCTGGGGATACTGATCGTCATCTTCCTCACCAGCGTCAGGTCGCTGCTCCTGTGGGGTTCACGGGTTGTTTAGGGTTCAAGAGCAGACATGTTTCCCTTCAATTGAGAGAGAGAGAGAGAGAGAAACATTTGAATTTTGAAAGGGAGCAAGAGATCTGGATGCTTTTGAGAGAGAGAGAGGCACACATTATAGAGTAGGTGGGCTGTCTAGTTTTGTGGCCTTGAAGTTTTCAATATTTACCAAAATGTCATGTTGTAGAAGGAAGGATGAAAATAAATCTGGACCGTCGGATTTGTTTGTATGGGTAGATAAATTTTGGACAGGGATAAATTTGAATCGTTGAAAAAGAATATTCTATAAGATACCCGTCCTGTTTTATAATATAGATTATACAATATTTCACTCTTACTATATCAATACACTAGCAAATGCCCATGCCTGAAGGCACATTCAGGCACGATTGTAGACACCTCCCAAACGGGGTATCACCATATAGATTGATCACGCTTGTTTGTTTCCACTTCATAGACCAAGATCGTGGATATTTCCATGGCTAGAAATATCTCCACACGATAGCAGTCATCATCAAAATAGAGTCGCCACCTAATTTATAAAAACTAGGAAAAACAGATCGAGATTCTGGGTACGGGAGCCAAAAGTATGATAAGGGGAAGGTGTTAGGCACCCCTCTTCACCCAATCGTAAGACTGGCCCATAATCGTTCAACATAAGACCAATATCTGCTTTATTTAATTCCATACAAATAAATCGGTTATTTAAGCCTTTAAACAGGTAATAAGGTGAACCATGACGAGTAAGTAAACCACATGCATTAGAATAAACAAAATGGAAAACTGTTCCACCAAATGGATTCCACGGCCGATGAATAGATTTCACGGCCGTGGGATCCCGATGGATTGATGTACCGGCCGCAGGAATGAAGTCTCAGCCGGTGTTCTTCCTCACACCAGAATACGAACAGTTAATAGAAAGAACTAATTAAAAGCAAGAGACGGAAATTAAATCAAACCATAGGCCATTGGGCCTCACCACCTTGATCCCTCAGAGATTGATTGCTTGGATTGCGATTGATTGTAGATCATAGTGGTTGATTATGGTGGTCAACTTCACAAAACCCTAGAACAAAGTGAGTTTTTTGGGGGGTTTTACACTCGGATGCGGCTACTCACGAGAAGTTAGGGCTTTTATAGAGGATTGATAGGATATGATTTCTGTAGAGTTTGGGGGCGGATCATGGAGTGGAGAGATGTGTATTTTGGAGCTCTAGAGGACCCCTATTTATAGGGTTTCAAAGGACCGATCAAACGGACGAGATTAACCCAATTGACATGGAAGTTTAGGGCTTCAAGACCTCTATGGTAAGTGTATTCTTAGCCCCGAAGTAATGGCTCGTGGCTGCTAGGGTTTGGGCAAACGGATCGAAAAGCTGTTGAACACTCCAGAATTTGGAAAATAACGATCTGCTGGCCGCCAAATGGATGTCTCGGCCGCTCAATGGATTTCGCGGCCGTGAAAAGGATTCTTCAGCAAAAGGCCAAACTTCGCGGGCTCGCTTCGGACACTCCCGAACTCGGTTTTGCGTGTTCTTTGGACCGTTGGAAAGCTTGTTAAGTCTACTTTCTAACCCAAGTGGTATGGATCAAATATATTTAGTAGATCAAAAGATATGACAATTTTACCCTTAGTGGGTCAGAAAATGGATTGTTTTGGTAAAATTCTCGTATCTCCCTCGTTTCAAATTGGTTTAAGGCTTATTATATATCAATAAAGAGGGTTTTGAAAGTACTACAAGACGGTGGAATCCAACCACAAAAATAAGGAAGTTTAGTTTATGAAAAATGGGCTGAAAGTGTAACGCCCCAGATTTCGGGTACGTTAAAGGACAATTTTATTGATAAAATCAAATGGAGTCTGGCTCATTATTACATCATCAACCTCACAAGGAGTACATTTATTCAAAAGGGAAGGGAACTAAGGTTCCTAACTACAGCTCCGTCTGCTCTTCCATCCTAGCCAGCTCTTCGGCTCCAAAAGCCTCCAAAGTGTACATCTCACCCTGTTCGTCTATAAGGTCTAACACATTATACCGGCGTCGCCACCAATATAATATGTCAGGGTCACCAAAGGCAACACCGTGAGCTACAAAGCTCAATAGAATAAACCAAACCCACTAACCCTTAACTTACACCTAGCAAGTCACGTATAACAGTAGTGAATCATATAGATAATGATATCTACGCAGTACGTGTTTATTCAACAGCTATCAACAATAACACATCCGCATTTTCACTATCGTTGGTGTTCGTGATATCAGAGTTTCTCCTACGCAGTGTTTCATAGACCGTGTCACCATTTTTCCAAGATAAACCGTACCCACTAATCCTTACTTATAACTAGAAATTCACATAGACAATTACACATGCTCATTCCTTAAAGTAATTTAAGCAATAACACATCCGCATTCGCTATCTTATTAGTGTTGGTGTCATGTCTTTTCGTGTTTCTCCTACGCGACTCATCGTAGGCCGTGTCACCCTTCTCACCTTTACCAAATCCACATTTCCAAAGTTTCATTAACAAATTGCTACTAATGAGGCTACCAAGTCTGGCTCCATTGGCAACACACACGATGGGCTACCAAGTCCGGCCACACCGCGGTTTTCACAATCCATTCAAATCTTGCATTGGCTCCTCTTCGCAGATAACCAAGCCATATTTCCACATGAGACTACCACGTCCGGCCCCATTGGAAATCTTCGTAATGGGCTACCAAGTCCGGCTCCATTAGCATCGCTCACGATGGGCTACCAAGTCCGGCCACATCGCGTTTTCTCAAAAACATCTTCTTCCAAATCTTGCATTGGCTCCTCTCCGCGGATAACCAAGCCATATTGCCACATGAGACTACCACGTCCGGCCCCATTGGAAATCTTCGCAATAGGCTACCAAGTCCGGCCACATTACGGTTTTCGCAAGTCCATACAAAGGGCTACCGAGTCCGGCCGCAATGCAGGTTTTCACATCCACACAATGACTACCACGTCCGGCCATTATGTAGTTTCAAAAATATTTTTATCCATATCAACCACACCCTAGGTGTCATGTTTCTAACTTTCTCGATTTACGTGTCTCGTTCTCATGCATAGACTCCGCGGTAAAACTTTCATGTAATCATAGAAATCTTGAAACTAAACTAGCAAGATCATCCAACTCTATTTCATATAGCATGCTCAATTATTCGTAAAGCATAACGTCACATGTGCGGACGCCTTTGGAGTGATAATCACTTATGCCTTACTTAAAAACAACCACAAGTAATGTAAGTAAGCACATAACAAGTCTAATATCATCTAAACGATCCAAGTACAATTACTTAAAATTAATTCACGACGTTAACCTTCAAAGTTCATTCTTTCTTTCAAGATGTTTAAAACAGCATATGTTTATTGAATTTCAATGCATATATCAGAATAGTGTCGATAAGGATCCTATGTTTTCACAAGAGGTGTCGATTAGATAATCTATGTGTTCATGCCATTATCTTTATTCTAATCGATTCGAATCATGCATACGATATGCCATACTTGGTGAAAAATCTATCTCATGTTCTTAGCCTAGTTTAAGGTAAACTTTATTTTTGAAAAATAGTAAGGATTATCCATCTTTCAAAAGTATACACATTTCATTAGCAAATTGCTACTAACGAGGCAACCAAGTCCGGCTTCATTAGCAACACTCACAATGGCTACCAAGTCCGGCCATATTTTGGTTTTCAAAACATACTCTTTCAAATCTTACATTGGCTCCTCACTTCGGATAACCAAGCCATATTACCACATGAGACTACCACGTCCGGACCCATTGGTAATCTTCGCAATGAGCTACCAAGTCCGGCCGCATTACGGTTTTCAAACACTTACACAACGACTACCAAGTCCGGTCATTATGTAATTTCAAAATATTTTTCGCATGTTAATCCCATCCTTTCTTTAACCACACCCTAGGTGCCATGTTTCTACTTTCTCGGTTTTTGTGTCTCGTTCACATGCCATGACTCCACGGTAATTCTTTTTACACTTTAAGAAATCTTGAAATTAAACTAATAAGATCATTCAATTCTATATTCACTATCATGCTCATATTAACACATAATCATGCTCAATCACACTTAAGCATAACGCCACATGTACGGACGCCTTTGGAGTGATAAATCACTTATGCTTTAATCAACAACCACAAGTAATCCAAGTAAATATGTAGTCATGCTCATATCATCTTAGGATCAAAATACAAAAACTTCAGCTTAATCCAAAATCATACTTCCTTTTTGAAAAGTTCAAAACAGCATATGTTTATTGAGCGATTCTAACGTTATGCTAATCATGCCATGGTTAACCAGGATAACAACGTATACACATTTCTAGTCATGCTTAAGGAAAGTAGATAAGATAATCTACGTATACTTAGAATTTCGAAGGCTTAGAATAATCTACAATCATTTCGAAATACGCATACAATACGCTATATTTAGAATTTAGGAGGTATAGGAAAATTCTACTATACTTAAAGTTAGGGCGTAAGGAGTATTCTACATGATCATACTACTATCTATACTTAGGAAAATGAGTAGAGATTAATCTACCTATAAACACGATTATCTATATTTCAAAGCAAACACATTTTTAATTATATTTAGAGTTCGAAAGTATAGGAAAATCGACATATACTTAGAGTGTAGGAGGTATAGGAAGATCCTACCTTGATCCGAAACTAGTCGGGGCCGAATAAGCTAATTGGAAATCCTACGGGCGGTGAAACTCTCGAATCTGGACCGAACTTCGGATGGCAGTAACTCGGTCAATATTTGGCCGAATACGATCGTTCTTGAGTTGAAATCGAAGCTCTAGAAGTGCTCTACAACTTTTGTGAAGGAAGTTGATCCTAGAAACTGGTTTAGGTAGGAGGAATATGGTGATAAAGGAATGGACAGTTTGCTGTCTGGAATCTGGAAATCCGAATTTTGACCGAACTTCGGATGCCAATATCTTTGTCGTTTCTTGACCGATTTGGGTGGTTCTTGGGTCTAACTTGAAGCTCTCGAAGTGTTCTACAACTTTCCCGAAGGAAGTTCATCCTAGAAACTACTTTAGGTAGGAGAAAGATGAGGTTTTGTGGAGGGCAGTAGGCTGCCTGGAAAAACAGAAATGGTTTCTAGAGAGAAGTTGGAGCAATGCTTGAATTTCTAGAGAGAAGTGGGAGCAAGAAGTGAAGGTGTGAGTTTAAGCTTAGAGTGGCCTTCTATTTATAGGCAAGGCATGCCTCTCTCCCTCTCTCAACCGAAATCTCTCTCTCTCTCTCCTATCTTTGATTTTTCTTATTTAAACACATGAAAGACTAGATTTTGTACTTTGGGGAGATTTGATGGTACTTGAATTGTGTGAGGTGTTGGCCAAAGGACCATGACTAGGCTCATGGGTACATTTGCACACATCACTCTCCCTCTCTCCCTCTCATCCGAAATCTCTCTCTCTCTCTCTCTCTCTCCATGGTACAATGTACATAAGTACATAGGTGGAAAGATTACAAAGATTTTTCTTGTTCTTTCTTCCAATCTAGGACAAGTGTAGGTGATTCTAAGGGCTTCCTAGTCTTGTCTAGTACTTGAAAGAGTAAGAAATCTAGATATGGTTGTCCTTAGGTGTACAAGTGCAAGAAAACCCTAGATTTTGGTGGTACATGATGATGCAAGAAGATGGTCCAAGGAGATTGACTAGATTTGGGGAAGTACACTAGCACACACATCACTCTCTCTCTCCCTCTCCATCCGGCCCATCTCTCTCTCTCCCTCCATCTCTCTCGGCCTCTCTCTCCTCTCTCTCTCGGCAATCTCTCTCTCTCTCCCCTTGTACTCCTATGTATAATATATATACACTTACTAGATATGGAAGGACAAAAGAAGAATAAACAAATGGGGTTTAGAAAGAGTAAGATTTTCCTAATAAACAATTGGATTTGGCACATGAGTACTTCCTATATTTTAATAAAGGGTAGGTATACACTTGCCTTATTATAATATTTAGGTACATATAGAATCCTATGGAAATATAAATATAAGTATAAGTCTTATTCTTTCACTAGAGAATCTCATGGGAAAATTGGGTAATGCTACTAACCAACATACATTAGTACTAGTCCTATTATCCAATGAATAATAATTCCCCTAGTAGTTATTAACCAATGGGTCATAGTCCTCCTAACTTTTATTATCCAAAGGTTAAAGATAGAAAGTACTAGGCTTATATAATCTATCTATACTAGTACAATGACTCATGGTGAATCTACTTAAACTAATAGACCTTGTACTAGGTAGAAAGACTAACCTATTGTCCAATGGGCAACAATTCCCCTAACTTTTATTATCCAATGGATAAAGATGGTAAGTACTATACTTTCATAAAGTATGTATATAAGTACAATGACTCATGGTGATTCCATTAAACTAATTAGTCTAGTACTTGGTGGCAAGACTAAGCTATGGACCAATGAGTAATATTCTCCCTAACTTTTATGGACCAATGGATAGCAAAGTAAGGTATAATATTGGAATATTATATATACATCTTTCAATCATGTGTACAAAGGCCTATATAATACTATATAAGTGTACCTTGGTCAAATCTAATAAAATATCTTAGGTAGAAAGCCTATTGTCCAATGGATAAAGATTTCCCTAACTTCTATCGTCCAATGGGTAAAGGTCAAAGATGACTTTGGTCAAAAGGGTTCCTTTAGGGTTTTGGAAAGGTTCAAAAGATTCAATTGGGGTTGGAAGTGCAATTGGTAGTTAGGTTACCTCAACGAATCGGTTGGAAGCTAACTAGGCTTGCTAAGTAGGATTTCCAGCCAATAAATGGGATTCTAAGACTTTATCTTAAGAGTTAGAAAAATAAACTAGACACTTGTCTTTAGAAAATGACCTTATTGCTCGGAGTGGAGAAATCTAGTTTTATAAGTCTAGATTTTTAGTAACGACGGATTTTTGGATATTAGAAAGGAATTTTAAATGGAATCCAAGTAATTATAATAAAATTCAAATTTTTAACGAAATTTTCACTGACCAAAAATCAGGGTCGTTACAGAAAGCAGACTTAATTGAAGATCGACGATGCTACCAGGGCTAAAACACGTGTCAACACATTTCTATCCACTCTAATTGTCGCTTGGCACTCCTATCACCTATTCCAAAGTGTTCCCTAATCCCTTAAGAGTTCCACAAAGTTCCTAAGGCTTTCATGAAGTCAACCACAACAACCACTATCCTATTCATCATTGGGATAGTCCCCAAGGTGGGACTTGAAATAATTGTTGAGCCAAATTGGGGTGTCTACAGATGCCCCTCTTTGACTGAACTTAAACGGATCGCGAGACACATTTAAGTAAGAATCAAAGTTGTAAAAGCAACTCAATTTGGTCCAACCACTATTCCAAGGGTTTTTGAAAAAGGTTTTTAGTTATGGTCGGGCCGGGAGGCTGCCTACGTATTGCACAAAGGAAATTCAGACCAATCATAGTTCGAGGCAACCAAAAACAAAAGCGCAGAGCTTTAGAGGAGAAATTTGCCGTCGGGCTATACCAAGCCTTCGAGCGATGTACCTGAGCTATGCCAGGATTTTGGCGGAGAGTAGTTGAAGGAGCACCGAGCTGCCGGGGAAATTCTTGCGAAGAGCATCTTCAGTATTTTGGGGTAGATCAATACACAGCGGGTGAGTCGTTTGCTTTTCATGATCATCCTTACTTTGACTGAGGGGAGCTCGGTAGAGTAGCCTATCCTTGCGAATGAGCTTGATGGAATAGATGTAATTGGGTGGAATCCAACTATCTTCCGGAGACAATCGGACACCGGTTTTGAGATGGGGGGCACAAGGCCAGCAACTAGAGCACGGAGCGTTTGGATGGGAGAACCGAAGCACGGAACCTGTTGCAATCATTAGGCGAGAGCCTGAGGAGTCAGAGCTTGGAGCTTGACGTGATGGAACTGAGGAGTCGAAGCTTGGAACTTGAAGTGATAGAACCGAGGCATAGAACCTGTTATAAATGCAAACACAGGGTATATTTGATAGCAAAATGCACTCAACTAGCGAATCCTATGAGTGTAGCACCAGGTTTCATTCAAGGGAATGTTCAGGCAAAATAAGTCTAGTGACTTCACAAACATCATCATAATGCATCAAGAGATACAACGCCATGAGGCGTACAAGACGAGAGACGTAATTTTGACATCTGTGCACTCTATTTGGAATTTAGAATGTAACACTCATTATGCTTCGAATCGTTGGACATGTGATTAGCTTATGTCAAGTGACATGCAACAAAGACATCAACCACTACAAGCCACATTATTCAAGACTATGATGTAAAAGGTATGTGCACTTTTTTTTTTGTAATAGAATGCTTAGAGTAAAACAGGTCATACCACAATAAAAGATGCCAAGGGGCAAAATATGTCAAAAGACATAGTACACCACAATACCACATCATTTAGGGGCCAAGCGGCGCAAAATGTCGAGAGACACAACATATCAAGAGATGCAAGGCCATGAGGCATGTAGGTCAAGAGACTCAGGCGTCAAGGGACACAACATATCAAGAGATGCAAAGCCATGAGGCATGTAGGTCAAGAGACTCAGGCGTTAAGGGACACAACACCGAGAGGTGTATAGGTCAGGAGACCTAATACATCGAGAGATGCAATGCCAAGAGGCATAGTGGTCGAGAGACCCAATACATCGAGAGATGCAATGCCAAGAGACATAGTGGTCGAGAGACCCAATACATCGAGAGATGCAAATGCTAAGAGGGGTAGTGGTTAAGAGACCCAATGTATCAAGAAATAGCGCTTATTATTATTATTTTTTCTCTTTAGAGCCAAGAGGCGTCATATCAACAGATAATCAAACACGTTTATAATGCAAGCAACATGTAGTAGTGAAGACAAAAATCAAGTATTAAATCAAGAGACCAATGCAAGACCAAATAGCCACAACAAACACAAAGATATGAGAGCGAATCAAATGCGCGGGCCAAAGAGGCCCATGGAAATGTCTAGATAAGACTAAACAGTGAGGTGCTCATGTAAACAAATCAACTGTGAGGGCCAAGAGGCCAATGCAACTGCCTAAACTACACATCAAGCAACTACATGATTGTGGTGATATGCAAACAAGTGTTTTGGGACATCTCAACTTTCGTGTACTCAAGCAAGTGCTTCTCCTACACCATAAGATGACAACAAACTCTATACTAGCCAAATGGCTATGACAAAGAAGACGATGAGACCCAAAAGACTCGAAAGATTGCAACACTTTAGCAACGCTGCTAACACACTGTATGGTCAAGGGACCTTCTAGCTACACTCCTCATGTAATGGGAAACCCATGTTATCTCCATGAAAATTTGCAAATAAGTAATTGTGCTTGTATTGCTGTGTCAAAAATGGTTAGGATAAAATCAATTTTGAAAGTTTCTCCTTGAGGATTTCAAAACCATATCATTTTACCTACATGATTCACATTCAAATCACTCAGTCGTCAAGAGACGTGTAACTGTTCCATGAACCCATGACCCTAGCGAGTTTACTGCTTCTGGGTGAATTGACTACTTTGAGTTGGATTGATAAGTGACCACTGCCCGCCTCATGGGAGGTTGTGTGCTTCTAAAAAGGGGGATGCAGTTGTGCCCCTTTGCTTCATACCACTTTTCCTTGTCCATACCTTCCACATTGGTTATGCCCCTAGTATCTAGGACCTTGTTGCTAAGTCGAGTTCTTCAATCCGAGAGGACTTTATTATGGACCATATTGTAGGGTAGGGAGTTGGCTTAAGAAAGGAAGGGATATAACGGCTCAAACCTACTTTCTACTCATGCTTGGGTTCCAAAAGCTAGCAGCCATCTAATCGCTCTATTTTGTATAAGAGGGAGATGTTTCTTCAAAATGCCCCCTTGTTTTTGGATTGGAAGGGATGATGTTTTTCTTTCCTTCTTTCAAAACCCCCTTGTGTGAGGGGATGCTTACTTTTCATTTTGTAGTCATCTCTCATTGCATTTTTATCTACCCCAGCGTGGGGGATGGCTGTCTAGCATGTTTTATTTGAAAGAACTATTCAGAGGCTCAATGTGGCTAGCAAGGGATAAGTGTTTGGATAGAGAAATGATGGCCTTTCTTCATTTTGAATCACGCGACAGAGCAACTAGAATCCTAACTAAGAGATTAAGAGGCTTTGATGTTTTACCAAGTGGTTCTTCAAAATTGAGGACAAGTCTTGAGACTCAAAGTAGGTGCATGGAGACATGGCTAATTTTTTTTTATTTTTTATGCTCTAACTTTTGCTTAGACTGCCCTTAAGGATTTTCAATCTAGCGAGCTCATTTTTTTCCTTCTATCTTCAACAACATGTTTCTCCTATGAGCGACTCCATGAGAGCACACAAATATTTTCAACTCCTCAACTCAAAATGAATGACATGGGTCTTGACTCATTCTTTGCATTTGACAACTCGAGTGATTTATGATGTGTTTCAAGCGATATCATGAGATTACTTTGAAACCCTTGAGGATTGTTTTCAATACTTAATGTTATCAACAATATTCCATGGCAGCAAATTAGCACAAGAGAAAATATTTTCAAAAATGTGGCCGACCCTAAGGTGCCTACGTATCTCTAAAGAGAATCAGGCCATTCGTAGTTCATGTTTAAGGAGATTCATATTTCGGGAGAGATTCACATTTCATGTTGAGTGCAAAGAGTTGATCCAAAACCATGATGAACAAAATGGCTTTAATTTCAAGAGAAAATAAACTCAAGACTCAAATTCCAAAAAGAGAACAAACTCGAGACTCAAACCCTAAAAAGAAGCAAATAAGGGCCAAAAGAAAGGCCTAAACAAAATTGACTCAAAACACATGACAGAATTTGGCTGCCGCTTCTCAATCATCCAGCTTGGTTGGATCAACTATCCCTTGATCGATGAGATCCTGGACTGCATTCTTGAGAGCCCCACATTGTTCAATGGAATGACCAGTCACTTGGTGATACTTGCAATACTCTCCACCCTTCTGTGCAAGATTACTAGAAAATTTTGGTTGCAATGGTTTCAGATCGCCTGTTGCTTCTAAGATGTGGAACACATTTTCTAACTTCATTCCAAGAGGAACAAATTCCCTCTTACGCTTGTGATGGGATCTCACCATATTAATACCACTATTAGTGTTGGTATTTGTGCTTGTCTCTACCTTGTGGCTGACTTCTCCATTGTCGAGTAATCCTTGATTAAGGCCATGTTCAACTTGCAATCCAATAGCATAGAGGCACTTAAAAGTAGAAATTGCTTGAGAATACATGTGCCTCAGGAACTGTTGCAATAAATTTCTTACCACCATTATGATTTGGTCTTCTTCTGAGGGAAGAATTTTCATATGTGCGGCTTTCTTTCTCCACCTAGTAAGAAAATTGGCAAAGCTCTCATTTGGCTTTTGTTTGAGCATCTCCAATCTCGAGTGGTTACCTCAATCTGGACATTGTAGGCATATTGATTGATGAAAGCATTGGCAATTTCTTGCCACCCTTGTACTTTGTGAAGTCCAGAGTGAGAAACCAGTCGAGAGCACTGCATGTGAGAGTCCTTTGAAAAAGTTGGGCAATGAGTTCATCATTCAAGCCCATGGGTTTCAGGGTGTTGATGATATGGTGAACATGGCTGGTGAGATTGCCGGTGCCATTGAACTTCTCAATATCGGGCATCTTGAACTTCTCTAGCAGTTTGGCATTTGGGAAAAGGCAGAGTCCATCAAAATCAAGGATTTGATCTCCTTTTGAGCGAGCCAAGGCAGCTTTGATGTCCTTGACTTGCTGGGCAAGCTCATGGTTTTCCATTATAATCACGGCGCTGTCAACTTCTGGAGGAAAGGGCTTCTGAGAGATTGGCGGCCACAACTGTCACAGCTAAGTCCAAAAGCAAATCTAAAAGAAGCAAAAGCTCAATTACGTTTATGTGGAGACATCCCAAATCAAGTGATTGTGCAGTGCACCAACGCCTATTGCCCCCCTAGAATGCAAGCTGCCCCTAATATGATGACCCATTTACCATGCATGCAATCAAGTAGTTGAACAACATACTAGTACTATGAAGTGATGTGATTAGGTAGTAATGCAATACAGCAAGCAATCATGCGACAATTATACAATCAAGTGATCATATATACAATGTACCATGCAAGATAAAAGATTGATGAAACCCCCACATTTTCTATTTTATTTTTAAGATCCTAGGAAAAAACAAAAAAAGAAAGAAATTTATGAAAACCTAAAAAATAAGGAAAGATTTTTTTTTTCTTTTCTTTTGAAAAGATCCTAGCAAAGAATGAAAGAGAAAGAAATAAAAAGAAAGATTTTTTTTTTTGTTTTTGTTGAAAGAATCCTAGTAAGAAAGAAAGAAATAAAATCTAGAGAAAAAAGAAGACTTTTGTTTTTTTTTTCTTTTGTTTTTGTTTTTTCGAAACTCCTAATAGTATAAGACTATGACAACATTTCACAAGTCAAAACTTATCTCCAAGAGAGACAGAGTTATGCAATGACTATTCTTTATCTCAAGAGAGATAGACTTCATCACAAACTCTTGATAAAATGAGCATGAATTCATCTTCTACAGCAATTAAAACTCTAGAGAGTAATAATCATTGAATCAAACAAGAGTTTCGGATATAATGCAACACATAGTCCTGACCTGCTTGGGATTTCCTGTCCTAGTTTGGAAAGAGTTCTATGGCTTTCTACAATATGCAAGGTTTCGAGTAGTCTCAAAGGGTGCTCCGTTAGGAGTTTGCTGGAACCCTAACATCGCCCGTGACATGCCGGGATATTAGGTGAACTCAACGTGGGTTGCCCGCTCGATGCACATGAAAAAGAATTAAATAAAGCAAATATTAATTCCATGTTGAACTTTCTGGTTATGGCTCTCAAATCCCCAGCAGAGTTGCCAAAAACTGTAGACACCTCCCAAACGGGGCATCGCCATACAGATTGATCACACTTGTTTGTTTCCACTTCATAGACCAAGATCGTGGATATTTCCATGGCTAGAAATATCTCCACACGATAGCAGTCGTCATCAAAATAGAGTCGCCACCTAGTTTATAAAAACTAGGAAAAACAGATCGAGATTCTGGGTACGGGAGCCAAAAGTATGATAAGGGGAAGGTGTTAGGCACCCCTCTTCACCCAGTCGTGAGACTGGCCCATAATCGTTCAACATAAGACCGATATCTGCTTTATTTAATTCCATACAAATAAACCGGTTATTTAAGCCATTAAACAGGTAATAAGGTGAACCATGACGAGTAAGTAAACCATATGCATCAGAATAAACAAAACGGAAAACTGTTCCACCAAATGGATCCACGGCCGTGGGATCCCGATGGATTGATGTACCGGCCACAGGAATGAAGTCCCAGCCGGTGTTCTATCTCACACCAAAATACGTTGGAAAGCTTGTTAAGTCTACTTTCTAACCCAAGTGGTTTGGATCAAATATATTTAGTACATCAAAAGATATGACGATTTTACCCTTAGTCGGTCAGAAAATGGATTGTTTTGGTAAAATTCTCGTATCTCCCTCGTTTCAAATTGGTTTAAGACTTATTATATATCAATAAAGAGGGTTTTGAAAAGTACTACAAGACGGTGGAATCCAACCACAAAAATAAGGAAGTTTAGTTTATGAAAAATGGGCTGAAAACAGACTTAATTGAAGATCGACGATGCTACCAAGGCTAAAACACGTGTCAACACATTTCTTCCACTCTAATTGTCGCTTGGCACTCCTATCACCTATTCCAAAGTGTTCCTTAATCCCTTAAGAGTTCCACAAAGTTCCTAAGGCTTTCATGAAGTCAACCACAACAACCACATCTCCTATTCATCATTGGGATGGTCCTCAAGGTGGGACTTGAAATAATTGTTGAGCCAAATTGGGGTGTCTACAACAGTACGACACGTTTTGAAAAAAACTAAATTGAATTGCCATTTTTAAGCACGGCGCGACACGTTTTGGAAAAAACAAAATCGAATTGCCGTTTTTCTGGAATTTACCACCCCACCGATAAAGACAAGATCTCCCATAAGTCGTTTTCTTAAATAAACTTCAAATAGGATCCATTTATTCAAATTATGTACATGAGAGTGGAAAAAGTACCACTTGATTCCACCGGGCTCTCCCTTGAGACTACATGACGTTAAAAATCAAAAACATTGCCTATAAAAAAAAGAACCACTAATGACAAATTAACCATTCTCTTTCCAATTTTGATGCCAATGACAATAGCAAGAAGTAACTAATTAAACACAATAAGACTAAAACAAACACATGCCCATTTTAGCTTACACTTCAAAGGGGACATGACCAAGTCTATTATTTTTTGGTGTGTTGACAAATAAACCAACACAAATGACAGGAACCGCAAAAAGGCCACATTGCCTCTCACATTCAGCCACTACAATGTTAGGTGCAAAAAGATTTCCCTTTTGGAAATCACAATTGGTTGTTTCATAGGAGTATTAACAACACCACTGAGTCTCGCCAATATAATCTAGAACATCAGTCACTTAATTTATTCCCCTCTTGTGGAGTGTGATTCCTAGAGCTCTTACTACAAATCTAACAATCCTCAATCAGATTCCTATGAGGGCGATGAGGAGCTGGATTTCCTTTGCTCAGATTCACTACTTGCAGCAAATCCATCTCCATTTCTACTTGAGTCTCTCCTTGTTAGAGGATGCACTCTTGAAATCCATGCTCCTTTGTCATCCATAAGCACACCACCAAAGCCAGCAGCTTCTTGATTACCCTTGGACCATTGCAAGTACTCAATTTCACGTTGAACCACAATATGCAATTATTGGAACGTAGAATCACCAGTTTTTCAAAAAGCATTTTTTAAGTGCCATCAAAAAGGGCAGCCTCGTCGCCAATATACCCATACATGCCTTCCCCATTCAAAACCTTTCATATCTCCACATTATGCAATAAAAATCGTTGAACTACATTATGCAATTAAGTTCAAAACTTGAGAAATGATTTATTCACACCTGAAACAATTAAAACCAAATCAAAATTTTGCCCAAATGAAATTGGACACATTAAGAACTTGAGAAATGATTTATTCTATTTCCTCGTCCATTTCAAGCTTTCTTATATGGGCATATTAAGTTTTTGAGTAACTCAGTTAGTACTCTCTCGAAACAAATAGCCGCTTCAATTCACACAACTATTCAACCCAATGGTCATTACAAAGGCCATTATGCAAGCCACACTTGATACTAATACTAGAAGGCAAGGTATTCAAAAGGGATTAAATAAAGCAGAGAAACTATCAGTAAATCTCATTAATAAAAGCCAATAACAAACTAAATAAATTTCTGAAGGCCCATAATTCTTTTTGTTAATTGTTCATGTCCTTTGACAGTGAACTAAATGCCACGTAAAGAATAAAAATAAAAAAAAAGAAGGAACGAGCCTTATCTTAATTATTCAGTTTTCATCTGTACACCATGAATGCAAAGTTTAACAAAAACATGAATTCTATTTATGAAGATAAAAAAATCATGTTAGAAACCCAAGTTAAGGATTGACCAAAAGAATAAGAAAGGTACTGAATGAGTACGCGTTTTTACACCTGGTTGTTATCGTTGCCGTGATTTCGCTAGAGGAGATGGAGGATAGAAAAGAAGAGGGGTCAAATCACTCCATGGTGGTGATGGGAGGATGCCGGTGGTCATCGACGGACGGGCCTACTGCTGCGAGGGGAGGATCTTTGTCTTTGAGCAGGGGAAAGGTGAGCGGTGGTGTGGGTGGAGGATGGGGGAGACGTGTTTTAAAAAGCCGCTTCCTGCATGAAAGATAAATTTTGGGTTCAATGTAGAAATCGTCCATCTACAAATCTGTCACAAAATGAATGAAGGAGAACCAATTACAATACATGAACCACATATCTGATATGCATATCTAAACGTGGTCATAGTTTTCAACTTTTAACATTTCTCATCCATAAAAACCGCAAAAACTGCATCATTGAATAATAGTTTTGAGGCTCATGTCATGGAACTAAATTGGTATTGCCATCACAACTTTTGCCACTAACCACATCCTAACAACCACGAAACAAAAATAAAAAAAAATCAAACCTACATTCGGTTTGCTTCTTCGCCGGTTGAAAACTTTTGCCCGAAGACTACTGCTTGAACTTACAGCAACTTATATTAAAAAAAAAACAAAGGATTTAAGTATATAGATATCTAGGAAGGAAGAACCAAAAAAAAGAATTTAAGTATCGTATACTTTTTTTTTGGTCTATTTCATACTTTCTCTTTTTTCTTAGCAATCACATTCGGACCTTCTACCAGGAAAAAAAAAGACCCATTACCGATTCTTTCATTTGGAATCAAGAAACCCATGGTTCTCTACTCAAAAGTTGAGAAAACATGGTCTATTTCATACTTTCTCTTTTTTCTTAGCAATCACATTCGGACCTTCTACCAGGAAAAAAAAAGACCCATTACCGATTCTTCCATTTGGAATCAAGAAACCCATGGTTCTCTACTCAAAAGCTGAGAAAACTTGACATGGCAGTGAAGTGAAGATGCCAAGATTACCTGTTGCGTTTTTTTAATTTCTAATGGGAATTGGTTTTCGAGTAGCAGTTAGCATGGGAAAAAATGGTGAGACAATAGTCACAGTACACCAAAAATGGTGAAACCTAGTTGAGGCATTTTAAAGCACACCAATCTTACTGAAATTACTACCCTCAAGATTACTACCATCAATTAAACCATACCAATCTTACTGAAATTCTGAGTTCCTCAATAACTGAGTTCCAAATCAAATAAAGCAGTTTAACTCAAACTTCTACGCAACTAACATGGAACTACCATTTCCTTAACTAATTCTCCTTTCCAAACCATAGTGTGTGGCCCGTATTCCTTGATCCACACTCTTTCTCTGGTGGTTGAATGGTTGCCAAGCCTTCTTCCCCTAGCCTGCACAGTGAGCGCACGACTAAGACCTGGCCAGGGATTCCCCCGGCAAGGCCCTCCGGCGAGAGGATAAGTATGCGCAGAGAGAGGCAATGGACTGGAGTTATATCCGTATGAGTGTGTGTGAGCATGTACCTTTTAGGGTTGCCATCACTTGATATTTATAGAGCCTTCTTGGCTTGCTCCCAAAGTACGGACACGTGCCTGGCACAAGTCAAGTGACGTTATGGTGACATCATGGAGTAGATCTGGTAACCGTTTTGGGGTGAGCTGGCACGCCCATGTGCGCTCACGATTATCTTTTGGCGTAACCGCTTCAGCACGCGGGAAGGCATGTGACTCAGCAGGTAGCCGAGCCTCAATAGTGACCGTGCTTCGCGGGTGGCCGAGCATTCCACTCGGCTGAGCTTGATGTGAACTTCCTGACACAGGTTCCGAGGTGAGCGCTACGTTGACGATGAGTGGTCCTCGGCAAGGGCCTAGCCCCAGCCTAAGTACGGCTACCAACAGACTAGTATTGATTTGCCCGTAGTGGGTACGAATAGTTGTGTTCAGCTTGCTACAATAGCCCCTCAATCTCTGCCGACGCCGAGCACGTGGTAGGGATTGATGTTGAGCTTTGGCCGAACCCATACCCTGCCGAACGTGAACCATTGAAGAAAATTTGTCGAGCCTCACCTGTCTTTATCTTCAAAGTGGCAGCAACCGCCGGAGCCGAACGCAGGTGGGAAGATGCTAGGTGTTGCTTCTTAACTGGGTACGGCTGACTGAAAGGATATCAGGAGCGTGGGGAGGTTCTACCAGGCTGTCCCATCGACGCCACGTGTCAAACGTTGGTTGGCTGCAAGTTCGGCGGTGTCAGAATAGGCGGGAAACTCCAAAACCCTAACCTCCCTCTTATATAAAGGGCGATGTGAGGAGAGAGAAGGTCACAAACGCTCTCTCTCTCTCTCTAGAACTCCATCGCCAGAGCTTCCTCCAGCAACTGTTCATCTTTTGGTCTTGATTCCCAGTGGATTCATCATCAGATCCTACTGAAAATCACAGGTAAGAGTTCATCCTTTACTTCTCTTGACATTTCTGTAGTTTTCTTGCACTCTCTCTTTGTTTTTTTGGGTTTTTGGGAGGTTTTTTGTTCTAGGTGAATAGTATAATGCTGGGGATGAATAGTGGTGTTCATCTTCAGCTTCAACCTGTTCTTCCGAGCACCAGTTACTAACGATGTTTGGGCTTGGCCGACGTTGGAGTTGGCCGAGCCCCAAGACCTGAATCACCTGTGTCTCCCGAGCTTGAGTCTTGTCAGCGAAGTAGGGTGGGCCAGTAGGGTAGCCGAACATAGTGAGGTTCTCGACTTTAGGCCGACGATGAGTTCCCTTATTATTTTCCCTTTGCTCTGTTAGGTCTGGCTCACTCAGTCGTCATCATTTCTTCTGACTCTGAAAGCTCGGGAGACGACTCCGGAGATTTGATAATTCGAGAGTACGTGGAAAGGCACAGGAGCCGACACCAAGCTTCCTCAATTGCTTCAAACATGTCCATTTCCAGTGATTCCAACGCCGAACGTGATCATGAATACGACGGCGAGTACAACACCAATCCCGAGATAAACTTCACCCCTACCACAGACTTCGAAGCCGAGCCTGAACTTGGGCCCGAGGCCAAATCTAGATTTCGCTCAGAGATCGAGGCCGCAGCTTCTTCTCGATCCAGGCCTGGCGAAACCTCATCCGAGAACAGGGAGGTCGCCGACCTCTATGAGAGAGGGCAGGTTTGTCCTCACGCCCACTACTTCAGCGGGCGACCCAACGAGTATGCGGATTCTGCCAAACGTACAGCATCCCAGATGATGTTGCCGTCAGTCAGGTTGCCAGTAACCGGATAAAAGATAAGCGGGAACACCGTCCCGAACACATAACGGTTCCCATTATGGCCATCTGTGAGGCTGGACTCCGCTTTCCTCTTCACCCATTTTTGAGGGAGCTGTTGACCAGGTTCGGCATAGTACCTCATTTCTTTGCCATCAATAGTTACAGGATAGTGATGTCGGTGATTAAGCTGAAGGAACTCCATAACCTTGAGTTTACAATCGCTGACCTCTTTCACACGTACATCATGTCCAGGCACGGCAAGACCGATCGTAGGTACTTGTCGACGCGTAGCGGTAAGGAGCCCCTGATAGACGGGTTGCCCGACACCGACAAGTGGGCTAACTTTTATGTCAAAGTTAGTGGTAACTATGAGTTTGGTGATCAGACAGTGTGGCTACACAACGTGCCGAAGACAAAAGACTTTCGAGGTTGTTTTATTGTTTCTCAATAGGCCGAGCATGATATCTTCTTCTTACATTTGAGTTTCCAATACTATTTGGTTAAAACTCTTTCTTGCAGATCACCGAGCAATCACGAAGAGGCAGCAGTCATTGGCCGTCAAGAAGAACGTCGAGACGTTGAAGGCCCAAATCTGCCATGACACGCCGACGCTACTGGGTTACATTCCCTCTTACAAAGGGAAGCTAAAGAGGAAGGAGAAAGAAGTAGGGCCGAGTATGAAGGTTGGCGGTAAAAGGAAGGTTGCCGAGAAGCAGGTGGGGGGAATTAAGAACCCAAAGTCGAGCAGGAAGGCGAAGGAGCCTTGAGTCAAGTTCCCAACTTTCAAGAAGTCTGCGGACTTTTGGTTTCAAGAAAGTCGACCGTCTGAGCTCCCAGGCATACACGTTCCCCCTCTTCGAACTGTTGTCCCCGAGTTTGCTGACGATATGGGAAGAAGGAATGTGGTCAAAGTGAATCTCAGGGACGGTGCTGCTGTCCGGCAAAGGGACGCTGACGCAGCCGAGCCCACCACAAAGAAGCAGAGGGTCACCCAGGACTTCTTTCCTACCAGGCCACCGTCGCTGCTTCCCAAGGAAAAGGACCAAACAAAGTCATTTGCTGCGGGTGGCTCTAGAGCTGTGGAGAGGGCAGCTGGTTCGGGTGGCCAAGCAATCGTGCAAGAATTTGCGACATCTTTTGCTATGGCCGAAGGCAGGGTTGTCACTGTCGAAGACAGCGTCAAGCTGGAGCCTAGGCTTGCTGTTACCATGCTGCACGGCCTCGCACTGCCGAGGGACATGGAGAGGGTTCCAGGCAAGTTACAGCCGAGCCTTGTTCACGCGAGCGCCTATCTTGTTCAGGTATCGTCTTATTTCATCTTGCGAACTTGATGTTATTTGCATCTATGTCACCGAGTCTAATCGTTATGTGCTTTGCAGGCTGGGCAGGCTCTTCTACGGGTATCCAGCCAGGCCGAGCTTGTGGCAGCGGAGAGGACGAGATATCGCGATGACTTGAAGACCGAGCATGAGAAATCAAAGTCCCTCAAGAGCGGTTTGAAGCAGGCCAAGATTAAGATAGCCGAGCTCGAGAAGGAGAGGTATGAGGCTCTGGAGAAGGCTAAGAGGTCTGATCGCGAGCTCGGCCAGGTTTTGAAGAGAGAGAAGAGGAAGATGAAGGAAGTGGACGAGAAGGCTTACCAAGCTGGATACGACCGGGCAAGTGCCGAGTACATGCGGGATGCTCGGTCGATGGTAAACGATGAGATCAAGCTGAGGGTCCCCATTTCCTACCGAACGGGGTACAAGGATGGGATGAAGGCTACGTGCGCGGTTATGCAGCTGGAGCCTGATCTGAATTTGACCAAGTCAATTCCTGCACCAGTTACGCCCGAGCTCGTGTTGCCATACACCGACGAGGAGTGCGCACCTCTTCCTCCGGAGGAGTTTTCTGAGAGCGAAGAGGATATCGATGATCTCGCTGGTGCCAACGTCGACAGTGGGGATGGCTCAAGCGGAAAGAAGACCGTAGATGTTGAGGGGGCTGTGGCTGAAGATGCCGAGCAGGTGCAAAAGAATGCTGAAGGGGCTGCCGAGGCTAAGAATGAAGTGGCTGCTGACGTCGCTATTGAGGATGTTCCTCAAGTATAGATATTTCTTTTTGCTTTTGTTTGAACTTGAAATTTTTGTTGGACTGGACGGCTCCGACCTTAGGAGTTTTACCGTGCCATATGTAATAGTTGATGGGTGGTCGGCATCAAATGGTTTACCACGCCGTACCTCCCAGCTTAGGGTTTTCAGTTAACACTTGTTTTTCTTTTTGAAGGTTGAATGCATGGCTTCTTTTGCAACGTATCTGTTTTTGCCGAGCTTGATTGATTGCTTTCATGCCTTCATAAAATTTTGGTGATCTTGCTTGTTTGAATGGTAGTTATCCGTAGCCCCCATTTTGGTCTGGGTTCGGCTAAGTAATTGAATTTCTTGATTAATGTGGAGGTGTCTTACTATATTGTGGTAGCTGCCGAGTCTTGACCAAAGTAGTATTTAGAGAATGTAGGTCGCCGAACATGGCTTTGTTGTCCTGACATTGTGTAAGATTGCTTGGTGCCCTTTTAATAGTTGTTGGGGATTTGGCCAAAGTGGCAGCCCCTGACCAAGGGAGAAAGGTCGCTTGAGAGTTGTAAAGTGTTTGTGGGTGGTTTGCTCGCCAAAGCGCGAGTGTAACCTTTCGGTGGCCGACCATAACGTCTTGCCAATCCGAGCCGAAGCCGAAGTTCCATCAGAGATGTGTGTTTTAGGCTCAGCGGACCATATGTCTGTTGTTTGCTTCTTTGGGCGGCGATAATGGCCGAAGCAAAGGGCTTTTAGGAGCCGTTTGTGGGTGTGACCGAAGTCATCGCTTATGTTCGGCAGATTAACCAAGAGTGAGTTATGTGAGTAGGCTGTAAAGTGGAACAGTGCTTGAAATATTAAAAGATTTTAACTGCAAAACTTGTCTTTTTATTGAGAAACTTTGGAGTACAGGCTAAGTAGAAGAAGAAAACTATGGGCTGAAGCCCTTCTTTGAAATATAAAGAACATAGATGAGGTCGAAGCCAGATCAAAAGTTTAACTTAAAAGCCGTTAGCCGAGCGTGGTATGTAGCTGAACATGGAATAGATATTCACATGTATGCTCTCTTCAGGTTTTGTGCATTCCATGGGTTGGTAAGCACCTTCCCTTTCATGTCTTCAAGGATGTAGGCACCTTCACCAGCAATTTTGACAATGCGAAAAGGCCCTTCCCAGTTGGGCAAGAACTTTGTCTTCTTGCTTGCTTGCACCACCTTTCACCAAACTAGATCATCTGGCTTGAATTTCTTGGTTCGCACACTTCGATTGTACCCCTTGGCGACTTGCTGTTGATACTCGGTGAGCTTCAGCCGAGCGTCATCGCGTTTCTCTTCGGCTAGGATTAGTTCTTGTTCTACAGCTTCATCGTTTGTCTTTGGGTTGAAAGTTTCTGTTCGGAGGGTGGGAAACTTGGATTCCAATGGGATGACGGCCTCCATGCCGAAAGCCATGGAGAAGGGAGTCTGGCCAGTAGAGCGTCGTGGTGTGGAGCGATAGGCCCATAGAACCCTTGGGAGTTCCTCTGCCCACTTGCCGCATTTGGAGTTCAGCCGGCGTTTTATCCAGGCGCAGACTGTCTTGTTCGTGGACTCGGCTTGACCGTTTCCTTGGGGGTAGGCTGGAGTAGAGTTGAAGAAGCATATGCCAAATTCTTCGCAAAGACTTGTAAGGCCGTTTCCAACAAATTGGGTGCCGTTGTTTGAGACGATGGCGTAAGGGACGCTGAACCTGGTGACAATATTTCTCCAAACAAATCGCCGTACGTCTGCCTCGGTGATGGTGACAAGGGCTTCAGCTTCCACCCATTTGGAGAAGTAGTCTGTTGCAGTGATTAGGAACTTGAAGCCTCTAGGAGCCGTTGGAAGTTTTCCGACGATATCAAGCCCCCATTGTGCAAAAGGCCAAGGACTTGTGATGGGGGAGAGGTTCTGAGCGGGTTGCTTCGGAATTGGTGAAAACAGTTGGCATGGTCGGCATTTGCGGACGACTTCTTCGCAATCTTTCTTCATGTTCTTCCAGAAGTACCCCTGACTCAATGCACGTTGGCAGAGAGAATGGCCTCCAGAGTGGCAGCCGCAGCTGCCCGAGTGGAGTTCGTTAAGGATCGTGGGTACTTGTGTAGGGTGGACGACGAGGAAATAGGGACCAGAGATAGATTTTCTGTAAAGCTGGCCGCTGTCGGAGAGCCAGTAGTAAGCAGCCTTGTTCCTGATGCGGTAAGCTTCCTTCTTATCGTCAGGAAGAATGTAGCTTTTGAGAAATGCGATGATCTCGTCCATCCAACTTGGCCTGAGTTCGACGTTGAGGACTTTCGGAGAGGTCTCAAAGCTGGGATGATCAATACTGCCGAAGTTGATGGTTCTGAACTCGGATGCCGTGGAAGCCGAGGCCAGACCAGCGAGTGCGTCGGCATGACCGTTGTGCTCGCGGTTGATTTGTTCAATCCTGAAAGTTTTGAATTGCCTGATGACAACTGCTGCTGTGGCCTAATATTTCATCATCCTTGGGTCCCTGGCTTCGCAATCCCCTAACACCTGGTTGACAACGAGTTGAGAGTCACAAAAAACGGATAACTCGTCAACCTTCATTGCAATTGTGGAGCGTAAGCCTGCAAGGAGGGCTTCGTATTCGGCTTCGTTGTTTGTGGCGAGGAAGTTAATGCTGATGGCGCTTTCGTGTAAGGTCCCACAAGGGGAGACTAAGACAACCCCTGCTCCAGCTCCGTTGCTATTAGAGGCACCATCAACTTGAAGTCGCCAAGTGTCTCCTTGAAAAAGGAACAAAGGTTTCGCGCTCGCTGTGTGCTCGACAGTAACAGGAGGTGTTGCGGAAGTGTTAAGAGTCTCAGTATCTTCTGGCGTCAGTTCTGCGATAAAGTCAGCAAGGATTTGACCCTTGATTGTCGTTCGCGACTCGAAGTGGATGTCAAAGTTTGCTAACTCAACTGCCCATTTGGAAACCCTATTAGAGAGATCAGCTTTCCGAAAGAGAGCTTTGAGAGGGTGCTCGGTTAAAACGGTGATTGTGTGGACCTGGAAATATGGAAGGAGTTTTCGTGCCGCCGAGACGAGGGCGAGTGCTAACTTCTCCAGAGGAAGATAGCGTGTTTGTGTAGGTAGGAGAGTTTTACTAGTGAAGTAAACTGGCATGTCGTTGGATCCCTCTCGTCGAACGAGAGCAGAGCTGACGGCGTGTGCTGAGACTGCCAGGTAAAGGTAGAGAGTTTCAAATTCTTTCGGTTTTACCATCAAAGGTGCCGAGCTCAGGTAGTCTTTGAGTTCGGCCAGAGTTTTGTCGCAGTCTGGCGTCCATTCGAAGTTGCGCCGGCTCTTGCCCTTCAAGGCGTGAAAGAAGGAGTGGCACTTGTCAGATGACTTGCTGATGAAGCGGTTGAGAGCAGCTGCCATGCCTGTGAGCTTTTGAACTTCTCTGATTGTTCGTGGTGGCTGTAAGTCTGCCACTGCTTTGATTTGCGTGGGGTTGGCCTCAATGCCTCGCCTTGTGACCAAATGGCCGAGAAATTTCCCTGCACTGACGCCGAATGCACATTTTTCCGGGTTCAGACGGAGTTTGTGGAGTTTGAGGATCTCGAACACTTCGGCGAGTTCTGTAAGATGATTGTGCTTCATCTGGCTTTTGACGACAAGGTCGTCGATGTAGGCTTCCAGGATGTGGCCTATCTGTGCATGAAGCATCTTGAAGATTGCTCTGTTGAAGGTGGCGCCAGAGTTTTTGAGTCCAAACGGCATGACGCGGTAGCAGAAGATGCCATGTGGTGTGATGAAGGCCGTTTTTTCTATGTCTTCTGGGTCCATGGCTATCTGGTGATAGCCACGGTAGGCATCAAGAAAACTTAGCCGAGCGTGTCCTGCGGTTGCGTCGACTAACTGATCGATCTTTGCGAGCGGGAACTAGTCATTTGGACAGGCGTCATTAAGGTTGGTGTAGTCGACGCAGACTCGCCATTTGCCATTTTTCTTCTTGACAACCACGGTGTTGGAGAGCCAAGTCGGGTATTGCACTTCCTGGATGGCGTTAGCTTCCAACAAACGTTCGACTTCTTCGATAACAGCGTCGGCGTGTTCTGGCGCCGAGTGTCGTGCCTTTTGTACCACTGGTTTGGAATCTTTCTTGATGTTGAGAGAATGGTAGATGAAGTCAGGGTCTACCCCTGGCATCTCGTTGGGGGTCCAGGCGAAGACTTCCATGTTTGCTTTGAGGAATTGGAACATCTCTTCTCGCTCGGCGTTGCTAAGGGAAGAGCCGAGTAAGAAGAAACGTGAGCCATCCTCGTTGATTGGCATTTTAACCAAGTCTTCTTCCGCTTTATCTATAGCCTTCTAGCCGACGTATTCGATTACGGCCATGTCTGGGACTTCAACCCATTGAACTTGTTTGGCTTTGGTGGAGTTGTGGACGGCCGAGACGTAGCACTTTTTGGAAGCTACTTGGTCTCCTCGCAGATCTTCTTGTCTTCCTGTCGCGCTGATGAAGCGGACGACCTGGTGGTAAGTGGAAGCGATGGCTTGCATGCCGTGGAGCCAAGTTCGGCCAAGAATGGCGTTGTATGGGCTCGGCACATTGCCGACGATGAATTCGACAGTCAGAGTTCTAGAGCCGACGACGACTGGGAGAAATATTCGGCCAAGTGGCCAAACGGGTGCTCCGTTGAAGCCGATGAGAGGTACTTCGGCGGGTTGTAGGGCTGACTCTGAGAGATCCAATTTCTTGAAAAGGTCGTAATACATAACCTCTGCCGAGCTTCCTTGATCGATGAGGACGCGTTTGACGGCATGGACTCTGATTTGGACGGTGACAACAAGGGCGTCCGAGTGTGGAGTTTGAACGTGTTCAAGGTCGCGCTCGGTAAAGGTTATTGACCACTTGGGCACTTCTTGTGGGCGTTGTCGTTTGGATCCGCAACCGACTGAGAGTATCTGCTTGGATGTGGAGGCGCAATCGATGTCGGCCTTGAGTGTTGTTTCGGATGCCTTCGACACTGGTCCGTGGATAACGTGTATCAGCGGGCGCTATTCATTGGGGTTGAGGTTGCCTGTTGGTTGTCGGGCGGGTGTTTTTGTTCGATCGATGTACTGATCGAGATGTCCTTGGGTTGCAAGTCTTTCTAGGAGAGCTTTGTAAGGAGCGCAGGCTGTCGTATAGTGGCCGAGTTCATTGTGGTAGGAGCACTTCTTCCTTGGATTTTGATCTGGTTGCCCAGTGTCGGTGTCGAGCTTGTCGGTTGGCCACTCGAACTATGGTTGTCTCATTATCTCTTTCAGGAAGGACCAGATGGGCTCTTTGAAGTATGTTGTCTCGGCCACGTAGTCGTGTACCTTTGGCTGGAGCTTTTTCCCCTCCTTAATGTTGTGCACCTGCTTTTTGGGCTGCGAGTGTTGGGCGATAGTTGGTGCTGGCATCTAGGTTGCAGCTGTGGGGAAGGTCTGGGTTGAGCTCGGGATTCCTTGAGCTGCGCGGTCCGCATAAAATTCTTCAAGAGCACAAAACCGTTCCACGACACGCATCAACTCACCCATGCCATGAGGTGGGCGGATGGCGAGTTCGTCCAAGATCTTGCTGCCAGTTTCCAAGCCATTTTTGAAGGTACGTGCAGCCCAGTACTCGTCGATCCCAGGGATTTCATTGAACAGCTGCCAATAACGCTCGGCGTATTGTCTGAGAGTTTCGGATGGGAGTTTCCTCATCTGAGATAAGGACTCCGGCTCCTTGGCAGTTTTGTTTCTTGTGATGAAGCGGGTATTGAAAGCGCGTTTGAGGTCGGACAAGTTCCGTATGGATCCAGCAGGCAGCTTGTTGAACCACTGGAGTCCAAGGGAGCCGAGGCTGGATGGGAACGCCTTGCATTTGACTTCATCTTTTTGGGTGCAGAGTTCGATGGTCTGGCGGAAGTGGATTAAGTGGGTGTAAGCCTTGCAGGTGGCTGGATCGAACTTCATGAATTTGGGTAAATGGAAGGTGGATTCGGGTGGCGTGTTGATGATGTGGGGTGTGAAGGGGGACACGCCGAGGTCCTTCAGTTGCCTTTCAAATCCAGGGCACGACGGCTTGCCGTGCCCGTCTATTTTTGTTCTTTTGGAGTCCCTTCCTTTGGGCTCTTTTGTTGAAGTCTTTTCGGCGTCTCTGTGCCGAAGCTTGTCTCTCAAGTCTATTGTTGTTCGGCGTGGGCCATCAATGGACTTTTCTCTATCACGGTGAGTTCTGTTGTCGGTCGCGCCTTCGGTGCGTACGCCTTTCCCGTTCCGGTGTGCATGGTGCTCAACATCCAAATTCTCAGGCGGGATGTCGCCGAAATGCTCAGAGACATGGCGTCTGGTCTGTGCGGAATCTCGGCTACGGTGCGAAGCCGTCGTGCGAGAGAATTCCGCACGACCAGTCGAGTACGTGCTCGTAAACGACTCGGTGTCCCTTGTTCTAGTACGCTCATGATGGCTTCTAGAACGATGTGTTCCAGATGCAGTTGGTTGCTTGTAGAGGATAATTTCCCCGGCGTCGCCAGGTGCTGGGGTAAAGCCAAGGCAGTCCTTCACGGAGCCACGTTGGCCTGTCTCGTGCGGACGCTCTTGTGGTGGAGGTGGTGTTTGCCTTCGTCTCCTCCCGCCTCCATTAGATCTGGATGTGGCGGGGATGGCGTCTTGCTGCAAGTGTTGTTTCATTTGGGCCACCTCCGCCCTTAGTGTAGCCAGCTCGTTATCGCGTTCGTCGTCGCGACGCTGTAGCAAACGGATGTAGGCCGCCGTTACGTCGTCCGCGACTGCTGAGAGACCAGATCCAGGGGCGAGGGAAATGGACGTGTGCCTCTCGAGGGGTGTTGTGGGGATGACGTTTCCATTAACGTCTTTGGCCCCCGAGATGGCTGCATCCGTCTGATCTCCGCCCATGGTGAGTGGTTTGGTCGTTGTTTCAGGAAGGAGGGAGGTGGTTTGGAGGGTGTGAGAGCCGCTTGAATCAGAAGCGATTCACGCCGGGTTCACCAATTGTGCGGCCCGTATTCCCTGATCCGCACTCTTTCTCTGGTGGTTGAATGGTCGCCAAGCCTTCTTCCCCTAGCTTGCACAGTGAGCGCACGACTGAGACCTGGCCGGGGATTCCCCCGGCAAGGCCCTCCGGCGAGAGGATAAGTATGCGCAGAGAGAGGCAATGGACTGGAGTTATATCCGTATGAGTGTGTGTGAGCATGTACCTTTTAGGGTTGCCATCACTTGATATTTATAGAGCCTTCTTGGCTTGCTCCCCAAGTACGGACACATGCCTGGCACAAGCCAAGTGACGTTATGGTGACATCATGGAGTAGATCTAGTAACCGTTTTGGGGTGAGCTGGCACGCCCATGTGCGCTCACGATTATCTTTTGGCGTAACCGCTTCAGCAAGCAAGAAGGCATGTGACTTAGCAGGTAGCCGAGCCTCAATAGTGACCGTGCTTCGCGGGTGGCCGAGCATCCCACTCGGCCGAGCCTGATGTGAACTTCCTGACACTGGTTGTGAGGTGAGCGCTACGTTGACGATGAGCGGTCCTCGGCGAGGGCCGAGCCCTAGCCTAAGTACGGCTACCAACAGACTAGGATTGATTTGCCCGTTGTGGGTACGAATAGCTGTGTTCAGCCTGCTACACACAGCATTGCTGCAGTTTTAGCTAAAATGTGTATTTGTGTAATTGTGAGGGCTGCGTTGAAAAATGAGTGAAGCAAAGAAGGCAGTAAAGCCAAAATTAGGAAAGCAATGAAGCAATACATAGAATACAAAGAAGACACAATTTACTTTAATCCAAGGACCCTCTAAAGGAAAAAGGCCACCTCTGACCCACATGTGGGATGTAAATGTTAGAATGGGGGGTAGAAATTTCAACGTTATAATGGGGGGCAGAAATTTAATGGTGGCAGTTAGCTTGGGAAAAAATGGTGAGACACTAACATAATTGGCATGTAAGGTAAAAGTTAAAGGCAACCTCTATGCTAAGGGAATGAAAATACATGGGGAATGTCTTTTCCATTTTGTTGAATTTCGGATAAATCATGGCTAAGGAACGAATTGGAGCCCGAAATTATCTTCAAAAACTGAAATCATTTAATCAAATACTTGGAATGTTTATGAAAGGGACACGTTACCAGAGAGGGGGGGGGGAGGGGGGGGGGAAGGAGGGAGGGAGAGAGAGAGAGAGTTACCAGAGAATAGCACAGAGGCAACTCAGTTTCAGCAACCGAAATCACGGCTAAGGAATGAATTGGAGGCTGAAATCAAAAGCTGAGAAAACACAAACTACATGTAAATATATGAGTGATGGAAGAACAATAAAGTCTAAGAAAAATATGCAAAACCCATATGCAATACATGTATTTCCCCCACATTTTGTCGAACAAATTGAATGCAAGTGGAGATGGGAGCACATTTTTAACGATTGTCCAATAGCAGTTTATATGAACAATTCGAAAGAAAAAACAAATCATTGAAACTATAGAATCCAGAGCGCACTTCTTTGGATGGCATCCAAATACCAATTTGTCAGACACAACTGATTGTGGAAATGGGATAGTCAACAACCTCAATTGATAGTAGCTTGGAATCTACCTAAACATTGTGCTCCCAAAAGAATCAATTCACTCTACATTATCTTGGCGTTCTTTCATATAGGCTTTTTAACAAACACTACATATGCATCTTTTCCAGACCCACACGGCTTACCAATCTGAACATGAAAATAACTTATCAAGCACGTAAGTATGAAACAATGGCTACTAAGTAGTCAGTCAAGTTCCACAAATAAGAACAGTATGAATTTTAGAATGCACTATGAATTTTCAACAGTATCAATAGTTTGATTTATAGCATGCACTATGAATTTTTGAATTTTAGAAATGCAGTTCCAGACAGATGGTTGAGAGAGAGACGTAAAACCTTTGCTCCGATCACTAGGTTTAGTAATTTACCTTAGATCAATTGAACTCGAAAACAATGCGTGGGTGGATTTGCTCTTTCCAGTTTGGGAAGATTTTGGCTTACTTGAATACATGGTGGTAGATGAGGCAGTCGGAAAAACAAGAGCTGCCACCCAGTAGATCAATAGATGGAAGGTACACACACGCACACACAGAGAGCACCTTATCGAGGAGTACTTCGTTGGTGTCTGGATCGTAGCAATCGGAGGTGTCGAGGAAGGTGATGCCGCTCTTGATCGCGCGACGGTCGGTGGTGGCTCGTCGCGCCGGTCGGTGGAGCTAGGTGAGCGATCGAAGAGAGAGAGTCGAGAGAGGGAGACAGAGGGAGAGTGAGGTATGGGAATACGGCTAGGGTTTCACAAAATGTCTGCGTTTCTACGTTTCAAATTTTGGAAATCTAATCCAAATTTTACCAAAATGCCATTTATGATAACCCTTGGATGGATCAAGTATTTACAAAAATGCCATTGTAGAATGGAGGGCTGAGATTTATACAGAAGGAGGGGATAAATCTTAAGCGTTGGTTGTCTTTTAGATTCAAACACTTCCCTGTCATATTATATAGACTAGCGAATGCCCGTGCCTGAAGGCACAACACAACACGTTTTGAAAAAAACTAAATCAAATTGCCATTTTTAAGCACTGCGCGACACGTTTTGGAAAAAACAAAATCGAATTGCCGTTTTTCTGGAATTTACCACCCCACCGATAAAGACAAGATCTCCTATAAGTCGTTTTCTTAAATAAACTTCAAATAGGTCCATTTATTCAAATTATGTACATGAGAGTGGAAAAAGTACCACTTGATTCCACCGAGCTCTCCCTTGAGACTACATGACGTTAAAAATCAATAACATTGCCTATAAAAAAAAGAACCACCAATGACAAACATGTTCTATTAACCATTCTCCTTCCCATTTTGATACCAAAGACAATAGCAAGAAGTAACTAATTAAACACAATAAGGCAAAAACAAACACATGCCCATTTTAGCTTACACTTCAAAGGGGACATGACCAAGTCTATTATTTTTTGGTATGTTGACAAATAAACCAACACAAATGACAGGAACCGCAAAACGGCTGCATTGCCTCTCACATTCAGCTGCTACAATGTTAGCTGCAAAAAGATTTCCCTTTTGGAACTCACAATTTGGTGTTTCATAGGAGTATTAACAACACCACTGAGTCTCACCAATATAATCCAGAACATCAGTCACTTAGTTTGTTCCCCTCTTGTGGAGTGTGTATCATAGAGCTCTTACTACAAATCTGACAATCCTCAATCAGATTCCTATGAGGGCGATGAGGAGCTGGATTTTCTTTGGTTAGATTCACTACTTGCAGCAAATCCATCTCCATTTCTACTTGAGTCTCTCCTTGTTAGAGGATGCACTCTTGAAATCCATGCTCCTTTGTCATCCATAAGCACACCACCAAAGCCAGCAGCTTCTTGATTACCCTTGGAGCATTGCAAGTACTCAATTTCACGTTGAACCACAATATGCAATTATTGGAACGTAGAATCACCAGTTTTTCAAAAAGCATTTTTTAAGTGCCATCAAAAAGGGCAACCTCGTCGCCATATACCCATACATGCCTTCTCCATTCGAAACCTTCCATATCTCCACATTATGCAATAAAAAACGTTGAACTACATTATGCAATTAAGTTCAAAACTTGAGAAATGATTTATTCACACCTGAAACAATTAAAACCAAATCAAAATTTTGCCCAAATGAAATTGGACACATTAAGAACTTGAGAAATGATTTATTCTATTTCCTCGTCCATTTCAAGTTTTCTCATATGTTCACATTAAGTTTTTGAGTAACTCAGTTAATACTCTCTCGAAACAAATAGCCGCTTCAATTCACAGAACTATTCAACCCAATGGTCATTACAAAGGCCATTATGCATGCCACACTTGATACTAATACTGGAAGGCAAGGTATTCAAAAGGGATTAAATAAAGCAGAGAAACTATCAGTACAACTCCTTAATAAAAGCCAATAACAAACCAAATAAATTTCTGAAGGCCCATAATTCTTTTTGTTAATTGTTCACGTCCTTTGACAGTGAACTAAAAGCCACGTAACGAATTAAAAAAAAAAGAAGAAGGAACGGGCCTTATCTTAATTATTCAGTTTTCATCTGTACACCATGAATGCAAAGTTTAACAAAAACATGAATTCTACTTATGAAGATAAAAAAATCATGTTAGAAACCCAAGTTAATGATTGACCAAAAGAATAAGAAAGGTACTGAATGAGTACGCGTTTTTACACCTGGTTGTTATCGTTGCCGTGATTTCGCTAGAGGAGATGGAGGATAGAAAAGAAGAGGGGCCGAATCACTCCATGGTGGTGAAGGGAGGATGCCAGTGGTCATCGACGGACGGGCCTACTGCTGCGAGGGGAGGTTCTTTGTCTTTGAGCAGGGGAAAGGTGAGTGGTGGTGTGGGTGGAGGATGGGGGAGACGCGTGTTAAAAAACCACTTCCTGCATGAAAGATAAATTTTGGGTTCAATGTAGAAATCATCCATCTACAAATCTGTCACAAAATGAATGAAGGAGAACCAATTACAATACATGAACCACATATCTGATATGCATATCTAAACGTGGTCATAGTTTTCAGCTTTTAACATTTCTCATCCATAAAAACCGCAAAAACTGCATCATTGAATAATAGTTTTGAGGCTCACGTCATGGAACTAAATTGGTATTGCCATCACAACTTTTGCCACTAACCACATCCTAACAACCACGAAACAAAAATAAAAAAAACCAAACCTACATCTGGTTTGCTTCTTCACCGGTTGAAAACTTTTGCCCGAAGACTACTGTTTGAACTTACAGTAACTTATATTAAAAAAAAAAGATTTAAGTATATAGATATCTAGGAAGGAAGAACAAAAAAAAAGGATTTAAGTATCGTATACTTTTTTTTGGGTCTATTTCATACTTTCTCTATTCTTAGCAATCACATTCGGACCTTCTACCAGGAAAAAAAGAGATCCATTACCGATTCTTCCATTTGGAATCAAGAAACCCACGGTTCTCTACTCAAAAGCTGAGAAAACTCGACATGGCAGTGAAGTGAAGATGCCAAGATTACCTGTTGTGTTTTTTTAATTTCTAATGAGAATTGGTTTTCGGGTGGCAGTTAGCATGGGAAAAAATGGTGAGACAATAGTCACAGTACACCAAAAATGGTGAAACCTAGTTGAGGCATTTTAAAGCATACCAATCTTACTGAAATTACTACCCTCAAGATTACTACCATCAATTAAACCATACCAATCTTACTGAAATTTTATGTTCCTCAATAACTGAGTTCCAAATCAAATAAAGCAGTTTAACTCAAACTTCTGCACAACTAACATGGAACTACCATTTCCTTAACTAATTCTCCTTTCCAAACCACAGCATTGCCGCAGTTTTAGCTAAAATGTGTATTTGTGTAATTGTGAGGGTTTTAGCTAAAATGTGTATTTGTGTAATTGTGAGGGCTACGTTGAAAAATGAGTGAAACAAAGAAGGCAATAAAGCCAAAATTAGGAAAGCAATGAAGCAATACATAGAATACAAAGAAGACACAATTTACCTTAATCCAAGGACCCTCAAAGGAAAAAAGGCCACCTCTGACCCACATGTGGGATGTAAACGTTAGAATGGGGGGTTGAAATTTCAACGTTATAATGGGGGCAAAAATTTAATGGTGGCAGTTAGCTTAGGAAAAAATGGTGAGACACTAACATAATTGGCGTATAAGATAAAAGTTAAAGGCAACCTCTATGCTAAGGGAATGAAAATACATGGGGAATGTCTTTTCCATTTTGTTAAACTTCGGATAAATCATGGCTAAGGAACGAATCGGAGCCCGAAATTTTCTTCAAAAACTGAAATCATTTAATCGAATACTTGGAATGCTTATGAAAGGGACATGTTACCAGAGAGAGAGAGCGAGAGGGGGGGAGGGAGGGAGAGAGGGAGAGAGAGAGTTACCAGAGAATAGCACAGAGGCAACTCAGTTTCAGCAACCGAAATCACGGCTAACGAATGAATTGGAGGCCGAAATCAAAAGCTGAGAGCGGAGAGAGACTAAGAAGCTGGTGGTGGCTGGATGCAACAGCAGCAGAGGCCAGAGGGTGGCTCTCTGGTAGGATAGGCTCAGATTTGGATTATAAGAGAGGAGGAAGGAGGGATATAAGAGTCCGTACAACCAAACCAATTCCCGTAAAACAAAAAATGCCACAAAAAATTTCAAGTTAACACGTGGATCAAGCAAAATCGAGTGGAGTAATAATAATTCCTAAAAGGCAACAAATCCTCCGCATGACTGTCCCAGACGGTTACTAGAGCTATCTCACGTGTAAAGTCCGCAAGAAACTCTGGTCGGCAAGAGTCTCTTTCCTTGTGAGTAAATTGTTGACCTGTCTAAAGACAGCACTGAAGATATATAATAATCCAAGCACTTTTGTAATCCATCCTCCAGGGATGACATTTTACATCAATGAAGAAAACAAGAAAAAGGAGAGAAGATCAGCAGGAAAAAAACATAGCCATCGACACCATAAAACCTTATATGTAGAGTAGAAGTAAAACAGTCACCCAGTCCATGAAGAAAACTGTCTTCCATGACTTCTTTTTACTTTGTTTTTTGGAACTGTTACTGCTGATGGTGATAAAGTATGAGTAGAAAAAGAGTACGATAATATTGTTTAACCATAAGTTGGGAGTTACAAGTCTCTCCCTTCAATCTCCATTACTGATCACTGCTGTTGCCTTCTTCCTCCGAGCGGTGTGGACTGTACTTGTTCATTAGCTGGTTAAGGGCAGTATCAAAATCCTTCTCCAGCTGAACCTCTTCCTTAAAATGCCTCTGCTTCATTGAGATTTTGTTGTCTTCATAAGCTTTCACCAACTTCTCCCTCTCAGACACAAATTCCTCCATCTCTTTGTCCTGAGACTTGACAAACTTCGCAAAATCTTCCTCCCTGTTATACAGACAAAAGCATGTGAAGGTCTAAGAAAAGAGAGCAACTCGAGGAGTAAAAATGTGTTACAAACTTCGCAAAATCAAACCCCTATGCGTTTCATGCACAATCATGTAGCATACATTACACATCCAAGGCAAATTACCTGCGGCTATGATCCCCCTTAGCAGAAACATGTGTATTTGATTGTTTCTTCTTCTCTCGCTCCTCCTGCTGAATCTTCTCAAACTCGTCTTCCTTTGCATTCCTAGTTTTATGGATGGTTTCAAGCTGGTCTTTGAAGAATTGTTCTTGAAAGTCCATCTAATGATATATGGAAAATAAATGAAACAACCAAATGGTGAGCAAATGAACAGAAAGAACAAAACAAATTACTAAAACCAAGAGCCATTGAAAAAAGATTTGAAAAAAATTCCAAACTAGAATCCGTCCACTAGGGTCTAGGGCGAGGGAGACGACTTTCAATGCTAACAAGAGATTAATCCCAAACCCGAAATCCATAGCCACAAAGTTCGCATCATACCATAAGCCCGCCACCCGCTTCATGCTCAAGTGCAAATGCAAAATAACTGCTGGCATCATACTCGACAACAATACCAAACATAGGACCACCAGGAGAGGTCCCAAATGCTGCTAGAAACTCATATTGCGCAAGTAGAAGGGTGTGTCAATCAGATGACAAGGAATGTGTTTAAAGTACACGAGGATGTGGATTCATTTGAAGTACATGAAAATAAAAACAAAAAAGAGAGAACCTCGCAACAAATTATACTCAGCAAAAACAGGTCATCTTCATACCTCCGTTGACATTCGAATAAGGACATTGTTTTCTGTCACATACATTGATACTAGGCCAGCTATTTTATCTTTTTACTGAATGATTTCAGTATAGGACGCACAATTGAAACTACTGACATTAAGAGGATAAGCCGATGTGGAAAACATGTGAATATCTGAGACGTGAAAAGTTCTAGAAATGGCAGCTGTAGTGTAAACAAAACCGTTGCATATAAACTTAACAGAGTCAAAATGGCTATGTTATAGCAGTACATGAAACTGCATCTCTGCAGGCAAAAATAGAGCCTACTCCATTTGGGCATGAACCATATGATTCAGAATTGAAATGTTTATGGGTCCTTAATCAAGTAGATTAGAAGAAAACCAGACAACTTAATGCATCTCCTGAAGGCATTCCAATCATTTCTGTCAATGTCTACACAAACTCATAATCAGAAGCAAGATGATCGACTAAAGGTAGTGAAAAAAATGCATGACACTAACAGTCATGGCTGCAAGGGTTATGCTCAAAATTAAAATGGTCACAGCAACAAACCCCTCCACCAGAAGCTATCTTAAGAGATCACATCTACCGACTGCAAATGGCAACAATGCAGGCAATAACAGTTACCAATACATCTAATGCAAACTCCTTGTCCGGACATCAGGCAGGACATTCAATTTATATCCAGCCCTGTTATTACCTCTTCCTTGTTCTGCTCATGATGCATTTTGCTCCTTTGCCTGACAATGCGGTTTTCCTCCACGGTCTTGCGCAACTTCTCAGATACTACCTCAAAAGACTCTTCAAGTGCTTTTGAACGTCTTTGCTCTTTAGCCACTTTATCCTTAAACCAAATCAACTGCTGGTTATCTTCACTCATTTGTCGCATTTGGTTCACAACCATCTCCTGATATGACCTAGTCTCAAACTTCAGTCGGGCGGCTTTGTTGCCTACTCAACAATAAAGCATGACCAAACAAAGGAGGTACTCAATTACTGGAATCATAATAATATAATTGAAATCCAACTAGTATGCCTAGCCCTGCCACCACGCGCGCGCACACACAGAGTCCCCTTCTCCTAAGGACCACCTTAACTTAATAAAATGCGGACATCCCTTTCCCGATCGAATTTCGATGATCCGAGCCGCTCAATGTGTTTAGAACGTGATTTTAAGGGTATCCGCGAGAAATCAGCAAAAAAAATGACCAGGAAGGGCTTCATCCGAGTAGTCTTTGTTTGTTTTTTATCAAATGGTTCAAATAAAAACTGCTCGGATGAAGCCCTTCCCGGTCCTTTTTTTTGCCGATTCCTCGCGGGTACCCTTAAAATCACGTTCTGAACACATTGAGCGGCTCAGATCATCGAAATTCGAACGGGAAATGGGAGAAACTAAGAAGCACGGATACGAATATGGGATACGGATACGATACGATACGGATACGCAGATACGTGGTTTTTCCAAAAAGGAGGATACGATACATTAGGGGATACGTTGAATATAAAAGTAAATAAAAAATATATTATATATAATTTTTAATTCCTAAAATTTCATTAATAAGTTTTCCATTACACAAGTTCACCATTTCACATGCCGAGAGATATATACATGTATAGTTATATATATAACTATATCTTTATAGTTATATATATATTTACACAGTTCTGTTCATATCCGGTCGCCCGGATTTTAGTATGGTCCGGATTTGTGCCTTAGCTCCCATTTCCCGATCGATTTACGATGATCCGAGCCGCTCAATGTGTTCAGAACATGATTTTAAGGGTACCCGCGAGAAATCAGCAAAAAAAATGACCGGAAAGGGCTTGATCTGCGCAGTTTTTTCCTGAACCGTTCAATAAAAAAACTGCTCGGATCAAGCCCTTCCCGGACATTTTTTTTGCTGATTTCACGCGGGTACCCTTAAAATCACGTTCTGATCACATTGAGCGGCTCGGATCATCGCAAATCGATCGGGAAATGAAAAATCCGGACCATAAGAAAATCCGGGCGAGTGGATGTGAAAAGAACTGTATATTTACATACACACAACGCGAGAGAGAGAGACGAGAGATTTACAAGGTTATCGAGAGAGAGGATATCGTCGGTGTGTTTATGGTGTCGATTGGTGGGGGAAAAAGAAAAAAATAGTCTCACTTGCAATTTTAACCCCTACATTTTAAGTAATAACATATTTACCCTCGCACGTATCCGAAACATATCCGAGCGTATCCAACACGTATCGGATATGTATCCGGAGTGTATCCAAGAGTATCCGCGCATATCTGAAACGTATCGGGATACCCAAAAATAATTCTAAAAGCAGGATACTTTAAAAAGTGTATCGGATACGTATCCAGAGAGTATCCGAGAGTATCGGTATCCGATACGGATACGATACGTGATACGGAGACTAAAATAGAGTATCCGTGCTTCATAGGGGAGAAATGGGGAGGTCCTTATTTTAACTAAAATAAGGACCTCATTTTAAAATGACTATATGAGAGAGAGAGAGAGAGAGAGAGAGAGAGAGAACCATGGCAGTGCTTATTAAAAAGATCCAGGTCCTGTTTCTCTGCCATGTAGCCATAAAGTTGGCGCTTTCCACCAGGATAGAATAGGACTGGACTACGGTCCCAAGCGTCCCTATCAGTTCCTTGTTCCTGGAAATGGTTATGAAGACGTTCGGCCTCTAAAAAGCCCATTGCCGAGTTTTCAAAAATCAAAACACTCATCCCTCGGTGCCCCTGTGGGCCATAGGCATGTCGAGCCTTCACTGCAGAGTATGAACTAAAGGAATCAAGAAGCTCTTGATTTCCCATGCCAAGCCACTGCAAATACAGTTGCAAATGAGAATTCAAATATCAAGCAGAAAACTTTTTAATAACGGATACAATGTGGCAAGATTGCTTCGTCCAATGCCATAAACACACATACATCCTACGTCATGAATCGTGCCCGCAGTAAAAAACAGTGATATGTTAACTGTACCTTGTCATTTTCATCCTGCTCAAGCCTTGTGTTCATAATGACAACCATTGGCGGCCAAACAATAGAGCGATCTTTGACCATTTCATCAAGACCCTTCCACTTACCAAATGTTTCACCAGCTGGTATGACTGAAGTACCCCGCCTGCGGAGCTCTTCGTCCAAAAGTTCTGCGAAACCTCTATGCAGCTTCACCCTCTTTGATCCTTTTGTTTTGGCATGCGTCATGAGTGGCTGCAGACCTCGATACCAGTCAATTGCACCAGGACCCCCTTTGCATGCTGGGCAATGCCATTGTCTTGATGGACCATGGATATCATCCAAACTTAGTTTGTCCAAGTTTTCAAAAAAAACCTTGAACCACTTACTATTCTTGCGGGAGTCATGGCTTTTCTCACTCACATCAGAATCATATTCGTCAGTTAATAGTTCATCATCTGTATCAACTTCATCTGAGTCATCGTCATTTTCAATCTTGCCATCATCGTCATCAACAGGAGTGGGGTCGTCCAACTGTATGGTGGTGTCTCTTTGTCCTGTAGCATCTTCTGAAGACTGACTACTGGCAGCAGCTCTCGTAGGCCAATTCCACCTGTGCTCCAAAGGAAGAGGGATTGCTCGTGGGGAAGGGGTGTTGCTGTTGCTCACAAAACCTCTACCAGCTGATTGGGGCCTTGAATTATTTCCTCTCCCCAGAGGCCTTCTCGAACCAGCATCAAGTGTTGGCCAGCTATTGCCAGGAGGAACTGTACCCGATCCACCACTAATCTGCACGCCACCCAGCTCTTGGACAGCAGCAGGATGTCCCCATACTTTAGCACCGGAACTCTGAGAAGGCCATGGTTTTCCAGCGCCGCCTCCAAAAGCTCTATTTTTGGCCTTCCTTGTGCAAACCTCCCATTCGCCACCCTCTAAGCTCACGTCAGCTACAGCATCTGTCAATTGATCCACCTTCGGACTCGAGCCCTCAGGTATGCCACTGAACTTGGATGATGAGTGAGAAGTACCAGCAACAAATGGCTTTCCACCCCCTTTCCGTGAACTCATTATATTTAGCACCCTCTTCCTGGTCATGTTTTGCATTTAGAATATCAGATAGCACTATGTGAAACAAATGCTCAATAAAACAGAACAGAAGCCTACCACCATTGATAAGGCAACATTATAGCAGCTTAGCATGACTGCAATGAGAATCCAACAGATGAAAAGCAGATATCTATGTTCGCTCAACATAGCAGATAATCAAGAAAAAAAGTGTCGTTCTGAATTAGTGACCTACAACAGATGAAAAGCAGATATCTATGTTTGCTCATCATAGCAGATAATCAAGAAAAAAAGGGTCGTTCTGAATTAGTGACGCAATGGAGCGCTTCATAATTTTCATCAATCACTCAAAGTGATATGCAAAAAGAACAAATAGGAAAAACTCTCACATACACACTCACACCCCACAAACCAGAGTCCATAAAAGATCATAAAAATTCAATAAAAAACAACACATGACAAATATATGACACTTCCAAAGCTACTTCTACATGGGTCCACAAGCAATGCCAAGTCCCAAAGCCAAATCAATCATGTCAATTGCAGTAGAGTACCTAACACATGCATAGATACATCAACAATTTACATGCACATACGGATCATAGGAAAAAAAATATTATACTTCGAAAATATTTTTACTGAGCTATACCTACATCAAAGATATTCAAATGAGAAGCACAACATAACAGAAACCAGATACATTGCTAGCAACTTAAACTCATTCAGCTTCCAACAAGTGGTGCATATGAGAATTAAAAGACCATAAGGCCTAGATTGGTGGAGATAACTTTATCACCTAAACAACTTCCAATGAGCACATCACTATAGTACTCCAATTATTCATCAAAGGATTGACATCCTATCATGTCAGCATCATAATGCAATGAGTTAAAGCCCCCATGGTAGAAGTTAGAACGAAAGAGTCAAGTGAGGACAGTTTCACAAGATCAAATGTTAGAAAAACCTCAGAAATTATTTTGATATCTGAAATAATCTTCCCCAAGGAGTCAGGGACCCAAACTGGCAAAAAAAAAAAATTGTTTAGAGAATCGGAATCAGCACCAGGAATTCAGCTAGGGCTGCCATCAAATTGAAGGTTAACTGCTAAATTCCAACAGAAGCTCATCAAAGTCGGTGAATATTTTGAGAAATAATTTTTTTTAGACAATCAACTTCCAACAGTAAGGCTTGCCATTAGCCCTTTTGTGCATAGGAATGTCATTGAAACCTCCTCTTTATAATTGGGGAAAAGCTGCATAAAATAAAGTCCGTTTTCTGGTGGGTAAACCAAGATGGTGTGATGGCCTCTTCAACAGCAAGGAGGGACCCACATGGCTGTTGAGGACCTTGAGGCCACAAATTGCGTGAGAGAGGTTGTGTAGCAGTTACACAAAAGAGGATTGAATGTGATAGATATGTGGCATACTGGGCCTTCTAATAATCAAATTCCAAAGATGAGAGTAGTTCAAAGAAAAATGCAGCAAATCTTTTAACTCCTCACTAGAAGAGAGTGCATCTATGTTTTTCTACCATGAGTAGAGGATCTTGTATTGACAAAACTCCAAACAAACAGCGGTTTCATATAGCCGACCCCAATTGATTGGGACTTGAAGGCCCTGTTTGGGAAAGGATTTTGTATTCTCCACAGCGGGGAAAACCACTTTGATTAAAATGTATTGGCAAAGAGAGTCAACCGTTGAGAAAATGGATTAAATGGGGAGTCTTTCGATAGGGGCAAAACTCTACCCAAACCAAATGGAGAACAATTTACTAATAAAAATGAGATTTTACAACTAAATGTTACAACAATGATTAGTGTACTTACATTCTTTTTCATGTTGAAACAAATTCAAAGGCAATATGTGTACAGTTCAAATAAGGAGCCAAGTGGGAGAATCCATGGGGAGGTGTTCAAAGTGAAATGCCAAAGCCAAGGGTGTTCAACTTAATATGCTATCATGCTACCGTAGAAAACTACGTACAATGAAATTCTTTCTAATAAAAGACGGTGTTCAACTTAGCACCACAGCCATAATGTGGCGCCAACCCTGCAGATAATTTGAATGCATATTCCATGAAGTAAAACAAGCCCGTAATATCACGCTTAGGTATGAATGCAGAAATTCTCCTCATATAGTCCTAATCCAATGTGCCTTCCAGAAACTCGTATAGAGGCCAGAAAAAGTGCAAACATTGAGTAGAAATCAAGTGCAATATTGCACCATATAAAGCTCAACAGAGTTTACTGATATCATCCTCAACAAAAAGAAGTATCATAGAAAATAAAGAGTATAAAAAATAAAAGATATATGAGAAGAAGAGGTATCCCGAGCTCTAAACAAAAATAAAAGCAATGACAACTGAAAATTGCTCATGAAAGAAAATTTAGGAGGCATGTCGATTGCAAAGCCATTTTAATTTACCGATGCACCGAGATAAGAAGTGGTTTGTTTTGGTCCTATATGCAATTCAAGGAGGAATCAATGAAGTCCAACAATTTTTTGGTTCATGTTAATCAAAAGTTTAGATACCATTAAACGAACTACAGCTATCTACACCGGCTTTACCTAAGAAAATGACAAAATCATCTCCTTCGTGAAACAAAGAGGAAGAAGAGATACTAACGGGTGCCAGATGTTCCCTCAAAGACTAAGCTGGGTGGATACTTAGAGTGCGACCAGTGCAGGGTGTGATTGACAATACTAAAAGAGGATCTAATGTGTGACTGGGAACCATTTCTTCTATATTACTAAAGAAAAATGATTCCATAAGGAAATGAAGTTCTATAAGTATCCAAACATATTTGAATTACGAATACATAACCCTGCTTTCTTTGAAGCAATGTTCTACGGAATTGTAGATACTTGGTAAAAATGATATCTAACAACTAAAATAAAATACACAACACCACATTCGACACACTTACAAGAGGAACGTCAAGTGGAACCGAGAAAGCTAAATTAGAAGCAACCATCCTAAAACATAGGTAGTTAAAGTTAGCACAGAAAGAAGGACAACACCAAAGTGAGAGAACCAAAAACCATTGTCCTCAACCCACAGACAAGGTCAATATGAGAAAATGAGTAGGAACTTATATGTACAGTCATTAGCCAAAAGTATGTCCATCATCACTCTTGATTTTTCTTTATTCAGAAAAGAAAACTCTCCAACAAGACGTAACCATTTCTAAAAGGCAAGCTCATTGCATTTTCAAAATTCAGTGAGCCATCGTAGACAGTAGCTTCTTTTATTTTGGTTGTTTTGGATAGAAGCCCGAAAAAAGTATGCAATGACAATAATACATAACAGTATAACACACACTAGTGGATTTTGCAATCTTTATTATGCACTATGTTAACTTTCAATTTGTAGAAGAGAAAACTCATTCCTGACTCCTTAGTACTTTTCTAACAGGAAACAGTTTGGACATTTCGAGCAGTGTTTTTACAAACCTGACCGGATTTAGGATTTAAACCAGCAACGGTTTAATCAAACTAGTGTCCCTTACCAGCATTTAGAGGGGAGAAAACGATATTCATGTGCATAAAATACCTCAAACTTGAAAGGCAAGGGGGGAACGGAACAGAAAAAATAACAATTAGTAAAAGGAAGCGTATCTTTTACCAGAAAACAGAAAATACAAACTAAAACCCATTGAAGCCATCGATATATCAACAGGAAGAGCACGTCATGAACCCAGATGCACATATACACAATCAGAAGTACACATGCACAAGAAACAACTTGACAGAACAAAAATTGAAAAAAAAAAAAAAACCAGAATTAGAAAAAAAAAAATGTTCAACGAAAGGAAAGCAGGGCCATATCCAGTAACTCTCACTTGACTGAAAAAAATACAAGGGAAAGGCATATATTACCTGTAAATGTATCTAATACATCAAAGCCACAAATCTAGAAACACATCATATAAAAGAGGCGAAATGTGGGGGGGTGGGGGGGGGGGGGTCAGCAATCAACACCGATTCTCTCTGTATCAAATCAAACGGAGAAAAGCGATTCAATAGGACCGAGAAATAAACCGATTGCATGCATGAATCTGCATTCTATATCCAGAGAAACTGAAGCCAAAGGTAGAGTTGGAAGAGAAATAGAGGGGAGAGAAAAACCCTAACAGTCGAACGAAGTCCAGGCGAAAAACAGGAGAGAGAGAAAGAAGAGAAGGAATGTACCTCAGGATCAGAGTAGAACGCGCCGGAAAAATGACGGAAATCGGAAAACGGAGCTTCTTCTCAGATGAAATTTCAAGCCATTGAAGAGAGAGAGAGAGAGAGAGAGAGAGAGAGAGAGAGAGTGGCTTGGGAAGGAAGAAAAATTACACTCCTCCTAGGACCATTTAATGAGGTATTCTGGTATACAACAGAATACAACAGAGGTCGGACTCCAAATGCTTATTCAATTCAGTGTAATACTAGACACGGAAATGTGGCGCGGAAGCCTAGGCCCGTTTTAATGCAAAACTTCTGTGATGCTCCCAAGCGGTATGGGAGCATCATACTCCTATTGAATTAGAGTCATTGGATTGAAAATAGATAAACCTCAGCCCTTGGATTGAAACCAAAAAGTAAAACATGGGTGGTTTTGTTGAAAACGATGTGGTTTTGACCAAAAAAATGGAGAATTACTTACCACAGAACATGCAACATATACCATTTACTAACTGGTTGTAGTAAGCATTGCCTGTTTGTGTGGTAAGTGTTACCTTATACAATGGTAAGTGTTGCCTTAGTAAATGGTATATGTTGCCTGTTCTGTGGTAAGTAATTCTCCGTTTTTTTGGTCAAAACCACATCGTTTTCAACAAAACCACCCATGTTTTACTTTTTGGTTTTAATCCAAGGGCTGAGGTTTATCTATTTTCAATCCAATGACTCTAATTCAATGGGAGTATGATGCTCCCATACCGCTTGAGGCAACACTTACCATTGTATAAGGTAACACTTACCACACAAACAGGCAATGCTTACTACAACCAGTTAGTCAGGTAACAAGTTGCCATTAAGTAAAAAAATAAAAAATAAAAAGGGATCTGATTTTTTGGCGGGAAAATTTGCAATTTTAGGGAGTTAAATATTAGAAGAATTATCTAAAAAATATAAAAAATTTAATTTTAATTGGTTATGAAAATATAAAATTTTGAAAAATATTTTCCATAATTTTCAAATGACATTATAAATGTATTTAATTGATTAATTTTTAAATAATCCTTTATTATAGATATATTTAAGTAACTTAGATTTAAATATTATGGAAAAAGCAAGATATTTATTAATATTTTGATAGCTTACAAATTTAGTTAATATATATTATAAAATAACGCTACAAGTTGATTGTTACAACAACATTGTACGATAAATATATTTTTGTTTAATAGCGATTGAATAATTTTGTAAAATTCTCTAGTATTTAATGAAATTAGGCTATTCAAATTCATTAATATAGTTTATAGTGATCAATATGATATATTTTACAAATCTAACAACTAATAGTGTTGATACTAATATATTTGGCAGCGATCAATCAACGAGAATTGATTCATTTGTAATTGATTGATCTGATTATATGTTCAGCCAATTGATCAAACAGTTTGAATCGATTAAGATCATATTTGGCAGATGTGGTAGTTAACAATTATGTTGAATGATAGTAATTAGTGAACATTAATATAACTAGCTAAAGTAGGCTGACTAATTTGTTTAATTGCTTAACCACAGACTTATCTATTTCAATCATTCAAGTTACACAATTAGCAAATTTCAAAAATGGTTATTTGATGGTTAACATTGATCACTTAACAAATGAAGGAGTAACAGTCTTTGAGGTTAACATTGATCACTTTGTTAATGTAAGAATAACCATTAGTGAACCAGTAAATTGAAATATCTCATTTATTTGATCCTTTTTTAAAAGTAATTTTATTAATATGACTGTTTTTATTTAATTTATCATAAAAGTAATACAATATATCCAAATAAAATTTAATGTGGTATGTAATAAAACATTAATGGTGATATTCAATAATGGCGATATACATTAATGTATACCTACCCGTCATTAATGTCATACTTACTATAGAATAAAGTTTACTTACCAAAGAATATGGCTAGAGATACCATAAAAACTGAATTTTTACGATGGACTAATATTCGTTGATAAAACTTACCACGTGATTGACAATACTTACCATGAAATAAGGGAACAACGACTATATCCTTAGACCAATTTTACCACACAAACTAATTCACGTTTTGCCAATTGCCATGTTCACCTACCACCAATTATGACATTAATGGTACTAGATTTCTCCATACCTATCTTAAACCCTGCAAACTTATCCACTCTAACTCCTCTAGCTCCCATTCATCTCTCCTCTTGTCCAAAAAGCTCCCATTCATCTCTTCTCTTGTCCAAAAAATGAAGATTTAAGAAGAAACTCCATAACAAGTTGAAGAAGCTTACCAAGTAAGTTTTTTGAAGAATAAACTGAAATTAGTTGTGATGATTACCTCATACCAACTTACCAAATGATCATAAGTTGAAGAATCTTGAATAAGTGTTTCACAACAATCTAATGAAGCTTCCCAGATTTTCACGTTTGTTATGGACCTTATGGCTATACTTACCATTTACTATGGATTTTTTTACCTCTTTTTATGGTCTTTTTACTACGGATGAAAACCGTATTTAGGAAGTATCAGGAGAATATGTTCTCTATATTCGTGGTAAGTATATCTAGAATTTAGTAAAAGACCCTTTTATTATGGTAACTGTGATTATGAAAATGGTAGGTAATCTCCGTAGGTAACATAGTTTTGCTTGCCATACTGTAGGTAACATAGTATTTATGGTTAACATATATATGTTAGTTTTTACCATTAATTGTGAACCTATTTGTTTGGATCAGATTTTGAGAGATGGATGACAATGTTCAGCGGAATGGAAAGAATGTAGTGATTGACATTTGTGACGACTCTCGCAATGATGATGGAAATGACGAAAAACGGTTGGATGAATTAACGGAAGAAGAAGTTTATCAAATGACATTTGACATGCATGAGGATGGAGAAACATTCTATAATGCATATGCCAAAGTTAACAGCTTTAGTATTCGGAACTATAATATGCACAAGGACAATGCTGGTCAAGAAATTCCGAGAGTGTGCAAGCCCAGTTCCATGGCAGCAACATTGGAGGATGGGAAGATGATTTCAGACAAGGATTGTGAAGGATAAATGTAACCTTCATTTGTATTAAGGCATTAAGTAGGGACAAGAAGTTTATTGTAATCTTTTAATTCAGTAAAACTAAGATAATGATCTGGACAAGAACTTATCTGTACTCATGCTAAGGCAGTGAGTACGATTATTGAAATGGTAACAATGCCCAGATTTTAGCAAGCATACCCTGTTTATATGGTAAGTATTGTTTTGGCAATGAGAAGTATGCCCAGATTTCTGTCAGTTATTGAGATGATAAGAATCCCAATATTTTAGTAACGACACCCTGTATAAATGGTAAGTAATGCTATGGAAATGAGAAGTACGCCCAGATTTTTGTAAGTACAGTTTATTAAAATGGTAAGAATTCCCAGATTTTAGTAAGCACACCCTGTATAAAATGGTAAGTAATGCTATGGAAATGAGAATTACGCCCAAATTTTAAGTACGGTTATTAAAATGGTAAGAATTCTCAGATTTTAGTAAGCCCACCCTGTATAAATGGTAAGTAATGCTATGGAAATGAGAAGTATGTCCAGATTTTTGTAAATGCAACAGTTATAGGAGCATAGCAGCCAGCAGCACAACACATGGACAGCAGCAGCAGTTCAATAGCAAAATAGCCATCCAACAGATTACCCAACACCTGAACAGGAGAAGAAATAGCAGTAGCAACAGAAAACTATCTAGAACAATCCCATAACATAACATATCACCATAACAGCTGGTCATTTGATCAGACATCAGCAGCAAACAAGGAGCATAACAGTAGCAACTAAGATAATAGTCAACTGCAGCAATATACCATTCTAGCTCAAGTAATAACCATTACAATATCAACTACTCCCATGAGATAACAGTCAGCTGCAGCAACAGCAAGGCAGTAGCACAGCCATAACTAGCAGCATAAAACTAAGAAACAGTAAAATAAAAGAAGCCAAAGAAGGTAGTATTTGCCATATCAAGTTTACAACAAAAGCCACAAAGGCACTTCACATTCATCAAGTTTACAACATGATTGAATTTTGCCATATCATCAAGTTCACAAAAAGAACTACAAGTGGTATCAAATTATCCTTCTAGTGTTGCGGTATTTTTCTTGAGCCTTTCGGATGACTTCATTCCTGATTACGTTCTCCCCACAAAGGATCAAGTCCAAAATCAAGTTCTTCCTACCCTCTTCAGAAGGGAATCTCAACTACATTTAACAAAATAACCAAAGATTAGAAATAATGAGTGGTCCAAACGAATTGTAACTGTAAGATGAATAAAAGAACTAATTTTATACCTTAGTGGCTTCTTCCTCATTAAATTGCTCCAAATCAAAGTAATTGGCAAAAAAACACTCCTGAGGTACAATGACTATCTACAGAGCAAACTTAAAAACACTCCTGAGGTACAATGATTTAAGAAAGCAAAATCCACAACCCCAAGTCAAACAAACCAAACAATTGGAATTTTCAACTACAGACTATAATGAAACGTGTTGAAACTTGAGCCAATCATGTACAGATCTAGTTTTTCAACTAAAATAATAGAAATCAGTTCATAAGAGAACCCACAAACCCACGTTAAAACAAAACAAGCCAACAAACCCACATCAAAGCTTAGCAACAAAAAAAAAATTTGTCGAAAGAAGAAGGAGCAGAGGTGTGGTTTTCTGTTCCATACTCCCGGATTCTTAGCTGTCTTTTGGTTTTCTGTTCCAGAGAACCTACAAAACCCCCAAAACCCTATGTGCAGGGGTGTTTGTGTATTGTAGTGGTGGCTGTGTGTTTGAGAGAGTGAGAGAGAGAAATACCTCACACAATGGAGAGAGCTTTTCATTATGACCGACCGTTGAGGACGAGAGAGGGTTCGTCGTTGTTTGTGTTGTTTGTTTAGGGGTTATGGAGGTATAGAGGTGGAAGAGCAGTGAGGGTTTTCGTCGACCGTGCAGAAGGGAGAGAGATAGAGGCGTTTAGAGCTGTGGAGGTGGAGGCGTCCGGCTATGGAGGCATCGGAGAGGTAGACGATGATAATTTAGGGCTTTCAAAATATTTACCTGTGATGCGTAACTTTTTTTTTCCTTTTACTCGGAAGCAACCGGGAACAGGTGGTAGTGAGAGAAAGAAAGGAGGGGATTTGATGAATGGCCAAGATTAAAATAACCACATCCTACGGTTCAAATTTGGTAGGAGTATCATACTCCCAAAACCAGTGGTTTTGGATGGGAGCATCATAGCCTTTGCCGTTTTAATGACGATGATGTATTGGATTAGAGAAGTTTTTTAGTGCCGGGTGCGCACCGGCCCCGTAGTGCCGAGCACCATCTCGGCAGTCCAAGCGTGATTTGTTTGGGTAATTTTTAAATGTAAAATTATCAAAACACTCATTCAAGATCAAACAGATCTGAGCCGTCGAAAACACGTTTTAGATGATCGAGATGCGTGCTCGGCACCACGTGGCCGGTGTCCGCTCGGCACTGAAAAATTTCTCATTGGATTAAGAGTATTTGCTTGGGAATCCAAGAGCCCGACTCGGACAGATCGATGCTCGAATTCTGGGCTGCTCAATTTCGAGCAAATTCATCGAAATTGACGTTCTAAAACTGATTGACGGATCAGATCGAATCGATCAGATTGCACCGTTTATGAATTTACAGTTTGTAAATCAGATCGAAAACCCCTAATTTCACATGCACAAATTTCCAATTTTATCGTAAGATACATTCAATTCCAAACAAAAATATTCATTGATACATCAAATCATAAACAGCATTTGATAAAAGTGGGGAGTAAAACAATCTTTCATAAACGCATTTGTTCGCCTAAATAAGCCACTTGGCTTATTTTTTTATCTTTATTCAAAAAAAATTCGCATTTGTTAGTTTTTTGTCAATTTTTTGGGATTATTGTTTCTTCATGACAAGAGGAATCTAAAAAGTAAAAAATTACGATCGAAATCGAATTTTTTTAATAAAGACGAAAAAATTGGCTTATTTTTGCCTTTATTCAAAAAAATTAAGTTTAGATCGTAATTTTTTACTTTTTAGATTCCTCTCGTCATGACGAAACAATAATCCCCAAAAAATTAACGAAAAACTAACAAATGCAAAAAAAAATTGAATAAGGACAAAAAAATAAGCCACTTGCCTTATTTAGCCGAACAACTAACAAAATTTTACAGATCACAATCAACTTACAAGTTTTTCTCTTGAAGATGTTAGAATTAAATGGTGACTGAAAGGTTAGAATTCGAGAGGGATAGACTCTACGACTGTGAGAAGAAGGTAAAATTGTGGGCGATGGACTATTACCGTTGAGTCGTTGTATTGTCGTAGCACTGTAGATGAGATGACAATCTCTCGTCGTGATAAACTTCAATTGTTGTGATTTGTGAGTCTAAGAGCGAGAGGGTGTGCGGCTCATATGGTTATGTTTGGACAAATAGTTCGGACAAATAAGTCAAAGTGGCTTATTTTTTGTTCTTATTTAATTTTTTTTTGTATTTTGTGGCTTATTGTCAATTTTTTGGGGATTATTGCTTCGTTATGACGAGAGGAATCTAAAAAGTAAAAAATTTCGATCGAAATCCAATTTGTTTTTAATAAAGACGAAAAAAATTGGCTTATTAGCTTATTTTTATCTTTATTCACAAAAAATTGAATTTCGATCGTAATTTTTTACTTTTTAGATTCATCTCGTCATAACGAAGCAATAATCTCCAAAAAATTGACAATAAGCCACAAAATGCAAAAAAAAAATTGAACAAGGACAAAAAATAAGCCACTTTGGCTTATTTGTCCAAACACCCAAGCCAAAGTGGCTTATTTTTTGTCTTTATTCAATTTTTTTTTGCATTTTTTGGCTTATTGTTAATTTTTTGGGGATTATTGCTTCGTTATGACGAGAAGAATCTAAAAAGTAAAAAATTACGATCGAATTCAATTTTTTGTGAATAAAGACGAAAATAAGCCAATAAGCCAATTTTTTTCGTCTTTATTCAAAAAAAATTGGATTTCGATCGAAATTTTTTATTTTTTAGATTCCTCTCGTCATAACGAAGCAATAATCCCCAAAAAATTGACAATAAACAACAAAATGCAAAAAAAAATTGAATAAGAACAAAAAATAAGCCACTTTGGCTTATTTGTCCAAACACCAATAGTTATAGCTAAAGAGACCTTGTCACGTGTAGCACTATAAAATATGTCGTACATGAAAAAATTGACAATAAGCCACAAAATGCAAAAAAAATTGAATAAGAACAAAAAATAAGCCACTTTGACTTATTTGTCCAAACACCAATAGTTATAGCTAAAGAGACCTTGTCACGTGTAGCACTATAAAATATGTCGTACATGCAAATAAGTCGGAAGGTGTTCCACTTTTTCTAAAAGTACTTTTTTTTCAAATTCACGTAATTTCAAATTCAAATATAATGAAAATAAAAAATAATTTTTTAATTTTTTTTGCACCGTTTAAAAGATCTCGATGAGATCTATCAACAAGATCCATATTTGTAGGAAATTATTTGCGTAAACACATGATTTTTGAGCTTGAAAAACCTTCTTTTTCTAAAAGTACTTTTTACTGTTCATTTGGAACACCACCTCTTAACGATTTTTTGAAGAGACCTAGACCAGTACCCAAATTTCGCTCAGCATTCCAACTTGTACCAATCGCATGGATGTTTGAAACTCTATTTGACGTCGAGTCAAGGTGGGTCCTCATATGAAGCTGACCGAATTACATAATACATACGTCAATATTATAAGTATTTATTGAACTTCTATATCTATTTTAGGTGGTATTCTCTTTTATTGAACGTCTATATCTATTTTAGGTGGTATGCTCTTTAGCTTTTTGAGTCTTTTGTCTCTTTTTAAAAAATTGTGCGTTTATTAGTTTTGCACCAAATTTTTGTGAATCATTGATTTGTATCAAGAGAGGAATTAGTCAAAATGGGCAAATCCTATTCCCCAAAAATTATGTCTTACTAGTTTCTTGCATGTGCTTTGCACATACTTGATTTCAATGGAAAATAAATATTTGATGCTCGCTTAGTGAAATAATATCTTTTACTTAATGGAAGATAAATATTTGATATGCGCTTAAGAAAATAATATCTTTTACTTACCAACCACCGTAGCTATTCAATACATTTCTAAAAATACTTGCACGTTAGAATTTTCTTATGTTTATAGTCAATTATCGCTGTCGTTTCACCTCTATCCTTGCTCAATAATTATCTAAAATCATTAATCGTGCATTACTCATTTTCTTTTCTTCACATTCATTTAATTTATTAGGCCCCGTTCCACATTTCAAAATAAGTATTTAAAAAATAAGGACTTATTTCAAATTTAAAAATAATGGGTTTACGAAAATAATTTTTCAAATTTTTTTTGCAGGGTACAAGATCCATATTGCATATTTTTTTATTTCAGTAACCTTATTATTTTTAAGTTTGAAAATTACAAATAGATATTTATTTTTTAAGAGGGTAAACTGGTACACCACCTTACTGTCGTTCGCCTCCATATGGGATTAAAGTAGAAGACATAATGACTACATTGCCCTCCAACATTGAAGCTAATTACAGCATCGGAAAGTCTGTCCACACAGACACTGTGCACAGATCACGATGTGGGGCCCACTACAAAGTCCCACACAACAATTTGAGCCGTTCATTAAGTTTAAAATATTTTTTGAGAGCTCTCGTGAAAAATCAGCTCAATCCGATACCTGAAGTGTTCGATCCAATCATATAAGATCGTTTGTGTGAGATCCGTAGTGGACCCCTATCACGATCTATGCACAGTGTCTGTTTGTGTGATTAGCACGGCTGTCATTACATTGCTATCCCCATCACTGATCTTTTGCCTTCTCCACATATATACCAACACGGCCAATGCCAGCTCAGTACACCAACGAATGATTTCTTCTAGATTAATTAACCACCAATCAAGAAACAAGCCAGGGTCAAAAAAAAAGTTCAAATATTTTACCGGCATCGTCTCTTTAATTTCATCTTCTTCACTCCATGGTCAACTACCACACCCCACCACCTTCCCACCCTGACACCTCCTTTAAAATCCCAGTCATCACGACTCCTTCACCTCGCCACCACTAATTCCACTCTCAATTGTTGTTACACATTGACAAAATTTCTTCATGTAACAACCCGAACCCTCAAGCACCACGACTCAGACATAACAAAATCAAATGTTCTACACCACCAGCTCACTAAGCAACAAACAATTATTGAAAAGCCAATTCCCACTTTCTTAAATAATTACATAATTACTCGATACGCCTTCCGCATATCCTTCTCTCTCCAACCTACCTTACTCACCTTAGCCTTCCTTTCTCTTCTAATCCTTGAACCCTTTCAGACTTAAACTTGCCCCCAAGAGGACCTCTCATTCTAGCCACCTTTTCGTTTGCGTAAGGGAATTCTCCTCCCTCCCCTCACCTTTCTTTCCTTTTTTCCCCATTTTGGTATATATATAATCATATTCATATATTTCTCATTTCTGCATGTCCTCCACATTGCATACATCCTTACACCTCGCACAAATGTTGTTGGGAATGCCTTGTATTCTTTAGTCCCACATTGGTTAATTATGTTGTTCCCATTTTTGTAGCCTATTATAAATAGGGCTTTTGGGGAACTTTTAAAGTATCTTTTGGGCTTTCATATTGTGGCCTTTCTAGAGTTACGGATTACAGCCGGCTCTTTGTATCTCTTCTTCACGTTGGTTAGTGAATCCTCTTTCTCCTCGCCCGTGGACGTACCTATCTTGGGGAACCACGTATATCTTGTGTCTTTGTGATTTCTTGTTTAGTTTTCAATTTCTCGTTCTTAGCTTGCATTCATAACGTTGGTTACAACAACTTGGTATCAGAGCCTTAGGTTGAAAAACTAGGGTTTCGTTTCCGATTGTGGCTATGGCGGCTAAATTCGAGATTGCAAAGTTTGATGGGCAAAGCAGCAGTTTCAGTCTTTGGAGGGGAGAAGGGAAACGAAGAACAGAAAGGGGGTAAAGTAATTGCTAGAATTGCTGAAAGTTCAGATGAGTCAGATAACGTGTTATCAGTTACAGAGGGCGATTCTCGCTCTAATACCAAGTGGATTATGGATTCTGGATGTTCATACCACATGTGTCCGCATAGAGAGTGGTTTTCTACTTATGAGGCGATCAATGGTGGTACAGTTTTGATGGGCAACAACATGGCCTGTAAGACTGTTGGTTCAAAAACAATTCAGCTTAGAATGCACGACGGTATTGTTAGGACTTTATCTGAGGTTCGATGTAGAGACCCGTATTTTCGAAAATCGTTGAAAGGGTTTATTAATGTTAGAATATGGAATAATGAGGAATTGTTGAATTTATTTGATTTGGGGCTTAAGTGATAAGGATTGAAAGTGGAGGGAGTGCAAGTGTGATTAGTGTGTGTATGTAGTATATATATGTGTGTATGGGGGTGTAGGGAATAAAACTCCCCAATCCTCTCTCTCTCTACTCTCCGATCTCCCTCCCTCTCGGCTCTCCTCTCCCACTCTCGCTCCTCCACCCAAATTTCACCAAAACAAGTCAAAGCCCATACGAACCGACCTTCAATCCTTCTTCTATACGCATTTTGGAGCATGGGTTGTGCCGGATTGAGCTCAAAGGAGGTGTATTGCTCTTGGTGTTGATTTTGCAAGCTAGGGCTCGATCTCTCGTAGGGGTTCGGCTTGGATACTCGAGGTAGGGATTTCTTACACACTCTATAGGTTTATGTGATGAATTTATGCTTGGTTCGTACCTTAGGTTGTTGTGTTCGTCGTTGAGTTGGATCCGTGAAAATCTGTTGTAGAACTGCTCGAAAGCCTCCTGTATCGATACGGCCCTTAATCCGTATCGATACGGAACAAGCTGGACAAATTCGTAGTTAACCCGTATCGATACGGATTTTCTCCGTATCGATACAGTGAGCTTATCACCAGAATTCACTGTTTTGTTCCGAAACCCATTGTTTTGACCCCCGATCACTTCTAACACCTCGGAAACACCCTTAAACCATCTATAAGCTTAGTGGTTTGTCCTATGGTGACTCGTTGATCGTCCTCATTCCCGAGACACTCGTAAAACGTAATTTTGGGTAACATTGTAAACGAATGATACATCGTAAGGTGGTTTAGGAGTGTCGTAGGTAATGCGAGGCATTATGGTGAGTGCGAGTGGGTAGATGGGTGTCCGTCTAGTGATCCGAAAGGTAAGACCGAAATTCATGTTCTCGTGATCCATCTTGTCATTTCCTTTTAACTCTTTGGATGCTTATCCCATGAGGTCTAGGTGTTAACAATAGCAAGAGGTATGCCGTAGGGTGGTGATGGGTTGGTACGTAACATGTGGTATTATGGTTTACTTAAAGGGAAGGATGTGTATTAATTTGTTAGTCGGATTCATGCTATGGTTGACTATTTGGGACGTTTTGAAATATAATCAATGTGGTGTATTGGTAGATCGTTTAGAATGCTTGAAGTCTCATCGACGTTGTGATAGAACTGTTTGGGATGATTAAGTTATGATTGATTGAATGGCTTTTGGATTCGATTGAATGATTGATGTTTGTGACATGGGAATGTGGACAGACTGTAAATGTTAAATGGACACAAAGAGGATTTTTCAGGACTCTTAAATGAGTAAATGCCTGGCAGGAGCTAGATGCTCATGTTGTATGCTTTCAGGGCTCTTAAATGAGTAAATGCCTGGCAGGAGCTAGATGCTCATATTGTATGCAGGAGCTAGATGCTCATATTGTATGCTTTCAGGGCTCTTAAATGAGTAAATGCCTGGCAGGAGCTAGATGCTCATATTGTATGCTTTCAGGGCTCTTAAATGAGTAAATGCCTGGCAGGAGCTAGATGCTCATATCATTTGTCTTCAGGGCTCGTTATCGAGTAAGTGCCTGGCAGGAGCTTCGGCTCAAACTCTTAACGACATGTTATTGGTTTATGAAGTTAATGAGAGGATTTTGGGTTTTGGTTAAAGGATTTTGATAAAAATCCTATGGTATTCTTGAGCGAATCAACGGTTTCCGGTATTTGGGCACAAATCAACGGACTCCGGTATTCAAGCTCGAATCACGGAGCTTGACTCGTATTGGTTTGGTTTGATTTGGCTTTCACAAGTCATTTGCAATCAAAAGGAAAGATTTAAGGGAAAGAGATTTGATATTCTGTAATGTGAAATTGAGTCAGATGGTGGTGTTCACGCATGAAGTAAATGAAGTGGTTAAGAACCCATTGTAGGTTTGTTTGACTTGATGTGAACTTAGTATAGCTTCAAGTTTGACATGAGCTTGATAGGAATCCCGATAAGATGCTTAGAACTTTGAAGTCGATGTTCGTTTTCCTATTGAGGTAAATCTCCATTGTTTGGGTTTGTTCATTGAAACTCATTCTCTCTGGTGCATTCGCATTTTCATATATCTTGTGTAAAGATTTCTCTACTGGGCGCGTGTTTGCTCAAGCCTATTATCATTTCAGGTACAACACAGGGGCAGTGATATGAAGTGCATGAAGTGCATCTTTGTTTTAAAAGTCATTTTCAGGAGCTACCAATATGTTTGTAAATCAAATTGTATAGTAATATATTGGAATGCCTAAATTCGATACGTTGTAATTATGGACAAGTTTGAGGACTTGGGAACAGTATTGTATTTAATTTTGGGTATAGTAAGTACTACTGTGAGGATTTATATTTCAAATGGTATTGTTATTTATGTTGAAAATCGAGGGCGTGACATTCGACATGTTCCGGATTTGAAGAAAAATCTTATATCCCTGGGTGCTCTTGATTCTCATGGTTGCAAATTCCTCGGTGAAGGTGGAGTTTTGAAAGTCTCAAGAGGTGCATTAGTACTAATGAAGGGTCAGAAGCGTGGTTACCTCTATACACTCCTGGACAGTACAGTTCTAGGTGCTGCAGCAACGGTTGCTTCATCCAAGGTTTCAGATTCAGACTTGACTCGTTTGTGGCATATGCGCCTTGGGCATATGAGCGAGAGGGGGATGACAGTTTTGAGCAAACAGGGTTTGCTATATGGCCAGAAAGCTGAGAAGCTGGATTTTTATGAGCATTGTGTCTACGGCAAGCAATGCAGGGTAAAATTCAGTACAGTTGTTCATCGCACCAAAGGCACGGTGGATTATTTTCACTCAGATCTTTGGGGTCTGGCAGAGGTAACTTCTAAAGGTGGTTTTTGCTATTTTATGAGTATTATCGATGATTTCTCTCGTAAGGTTTGGGTGTATATGTTGAAACATAAGAGTGGCGCCTTTAATACATTCAAACAGTTTAAAACTTTGATTGAGAATTAGATTGGTAAGAAAATAAAATGTTTGAGAACTGACAATCGTATGGAGTTTTGTCTTGGCGAGTTTGATAGATTCTGCAGTGATGAGGGCATTGTGAGGCATCACACAGTGAGAAAAACCCCTCAGCAGAATGGTGTGGCTGAACGAATGAATAGGAATCTTTTGGAGAAGGCACGTTGTATGTTGTCCAATTCCGGATTGGGCAAAGAATTTTGGGCTGAAGCCGTTTCCATAACATGCTATTTGGTGAACAGGTTTCCATCGACTGCTATTGAGTGTAAAACTCCTTTTGAGGTATGGTCAGGTCATCAAGCTGATTACTCTATGTTGCATGTGTTTGGGTGTCCAGCTTATGCTCATGTGAATGAGGGTAAGTTAGAGCCATGGGCCAAGAAGTGTATTTTCTTAGGTTATCAGGCAGGTGTGAAAGGGTACAGATTGTGGTGTCCTGAAGATTCAAAGTTTTTGATCAGTAGAGATGTTACTTTTGATGAAAACTCTATGATTAAGGGGTCTAAGCAGGTTGATGATACAGTTCAGGAACAAAGTGTTCCAAAGCAGGTGGAGTTTTTGAGTGAATCTTCCGACTTAGGGTAGAAGCATATTGAGAAGCCAATTGAAGAGGAGTTAAAGAGTTCAGACACAAAGGTTGATGCATTAGTTGAGCAACCACGCACTATTGCTAAAGATAGGCCAAGGAGGGAGATTCGGCCTCCTAAAAGGTATTCTGTTTATTCTGAGATGGTGGCCTATGCTTTATCAGTTGCTATGATAGTTGAGTATGAGGAGCCTTCCAGCTATACGGAAGCTGTTTCGAGCACTGAGTTTGCACAGTGGTCTGTTGCTATGAATGAGGATATCTCTTCAGAAGAATCAGACATGGGAGTTAGTAGAACCGCTGAAAAGGAAGAGGATTGTAGGGTGCAAGTGGGTCTTCAAACGCAAACCAGGTATTCCAGGGGTAGAAGATGCTCGGTTCAAAGCTCGGCTAGTGGCGAAAGCATACAGCCAGAAGGAGGGTGTTGACTACAATGAGGTATTTTCACCAGTTGTAAAACATAGTTCCATTCGCACTTTACTTGCTATTGTTGCATGTTATGATCTTGAGTTAGAGCAACTTGATGTCAAAACTGCGTTTTTGCATGGCGAGCTTGAGGAACAGATTTATATGCATCAGCCTGAGGGATTTGTTGTTTCTGGTAAGGAGGATCACGTTTGTTTACTTTGTAAGTCTTTGTACGGCCTCAAACAATCCCCAAGGCAGTGGTATAAGCGGTTTGATACTTTTATGATAAGCCAGTCATATTCAAGAAGTGAGTATGACAGTTGTGTGTATTTTTGAAAACTTCCAGATGGTTCATTTGTTTATCTACTGTTGTATGTTGATGATATGCTTATTGCTGTCAAGAGAGTATCAGAAATCAACAGGCTGAAACAACAGTTAGGTGGTGAATTTGAGATGAAAGATTTGGGTGCGGCAAAACGTATTTTCGGTATGGAGATTTGCAGAGATCGAGTAGCTGGCAAACTATTTTTGAATTAGAAGTCTTATGTTCTTAAAGTGCTTGAGCGCTTTGCCATGCAGAACTCGAAGCCAGTCAGTACCCCTTTGGCAGCACACTTTCGACTTTCAACTGAGTTGTCACCACAGTCGGAGGATGAGGAGAAGTATATGTCTCAGGTTCCATATTCGTGCGCAGTTGGGAGCCTTATGTACGCCATGGTATATACTCGTCCTGATATTTCACATGCAGTTAGTGTCCTTAGTCGTTATATGGGGCGTCCAAGAAAGGCACATTGGGAGGCTGTGAAATGGATACTACGGTATTTGTGCGGAACTGTAGGTGTTGGTCTATTGTTTGGGCTTGCCAATTCTGGTGATCATGCTATTGGTTATGTTGATTCGAATTTTGCCGGTGACCACGATAAGAAGAGGTCACTGATAGGTTATGTCTTTACTCTGTCCGGAAGTGCCATTAGTTGGAAAGCTACTTTACAGGCTACAGTTGCGCTGTCTACAATAGAAGCGAAGTATATGGCCATTGCTGAAGCTGTGAAGGAGGCATTATGGATGAGACGTTTGCTTTGTGAGCTTGGTCTTGCACAAGGTGTGAGTTTAGTATTTTGTGATTCGCAGAGTGCTATACATTTGACTAAAAATTTGATGTATCATGAGAGGACCAAGCATATCGATGTCAAGTATCACTTTGTTCGGGATATCATCTCACAGAAGCAAGTTGAGGTGAAGAAAGTGGGTACGGCAGATAACCCAGCAGATATGTTGACTAAACCGGTTCCGGTTGCCAAGTTCAAGCATTGCTTGGGCTTGCTTGGTATTTGCAGTTGATCGCCCCTCGGGGGCATTTAGCGAGTGAAAGGTTAGAAGGGGAAAACTATATTTGGTGATTTGGTTAAGTAGAATTCAAGTCAAGGTGGAGAATTGTTGGGAATGCCTTGTATTCTTTAGTCCCACATTGGTTAACTATGTTGTTCCCGTTTTTGTAACCTATTATAAATAGGGCTTTTTGGGAACTTCTAAAGTATCTTTTGGGCTTTCATATTGTGGCATTTCTAGAGTTACGGATTACAGCCGGCTCTTTGTATCTCTTCTCCACATTGGTTAGTGAATCCTCTCTCTCCTCGCCCGTGGACGTACCCATCTTGGGGAACCACGTATATCTTGTGTCTTTGTGATTTCTTGTTTAGTTTTCAATTTCTCGTTCTTAGCTTGCATTCATAGCGTTGGTTACAACAAATGTCACGTGCATACAACCCAAGAGATGCCATGCCTTCCATTCAATTTTATTTTCTTTTAGTATTAAATTTGTCTATTTTCACTGTTTACTCTTTACCACTCACTGTGCATTGACAAATTTTACAAAATCAACCCTATTATTTGCTCAAACCCCACAAACCTTCCATTTATATTAATTCCCATTAATAATGGTTAACCGAAAGAAATCTGAAGTACGGGTCTCACAACTATCTCCCTCTTCAAAGAATTTCATCCCCAAAATTTCATTCATCCGTCTCAAAATACAACAATAAAACCAACAACAATTATATGACGCCCCTCCCAATTCTACCAATCCAATCGACCCATAACAAAATTTTGTGAACACCATAACATACGCGCCCCCCTCATATAAACAATGGTCATATACTTCTCTTTTCTCTTTGTTTCCTTCAGTTTGAAGTGTATCACACAGTAACAGTACATGCCCACACAACACTGCTAGGCAACGCCACCAAGTTATGAATTCAAAGCCGTGCAAGGCCACTAAACACAATCAAGTTTTATCGCTGCCAACGCCACACATGCATAAGTTTTCACCTGTACGGCTGCCACACATGCTGAAAGTCCACCCCACAAAGGCTACATCACGTAGGCTAAAATTCAATTTTATAAACACTTCTTATGAAGGCACAACCAAATTCCAATCCATTCATGCCAACATCCATGCTACCAAGAATTGAATATTGCGGCACTTCGGGCCGAAATTCCCACACCTCGACTAAACACAAGCACCTTTGGGCCTTAGTAGTTACTAGCCAGCCAAATATAAACTTCACACAAAAGCCATTAAACTGTCGCAACCATTTATCCACGTAATGAACTACGAGTTGGGCTCCTCGGACCCTCATTCACTTGCAAATCCGACGATATCGACATTACAAATATAGGCACCTCGGGCCTTGGCTATAACCCATATAATACTTGTAACGCCACTAAGGCAATATTCATAATCACGCCACTAAGGCAATACTGATAACGCCACTAAGGCTATACACCACGCCACTAAGGCTATATACCACGCCATTTAGGCCAACATTTATAGCATCACATGAACCCATATGCACATCAAACTCCCAAACCATCTTGGAATCATTCCACAGTTCCTTAGTAACTCATGCATGTACATTTCATCTTACAATTGAACCTTTAAAGGCTAAAAGTTAAAAGTGCAAAGAATTTCACCTCTATTTTCTTCTTTTTGATGCTGAGAACAAACATGTGCACCTCTTGTGAAGACAGATTGAACAAACACTATTTTCCACCCTTCAATGCCCTTGGTTCCCACATGTTTGATCCATTACTCACCAAAACACACTTCCAGTTCTCTCTCTCGACATAGCAACCACAATTAAAAGAAGGGTAAATTTCACTTACCTCCCCTGAGGTTTCTGACAATTACAAACACCTCCCCCCAGGTTTTAGAAATTGCACTTACCTCCCCTCTGGTTTAGTTGTCGGCTGCACATACCCCCAACCGTTAGTCAGCTGTCACTAAAGATGACGGAAATTGGTGAGGTCAGCCAAAAGTGGAGATTTATTTCCCATTTTGCCCTAATCTCTTGTCTTTAGCTTTTTATACTCTCTTTTACATTTCGAAAAATGCAATAAACATATATCGAAACACCACATGTTGATGATATATGTACACACCAACAATAGAGAATACATGTTCAACATTTTGGGCTCACCAAAAGTGACGTCTTTTTTGTTGTCTTTTCTAAACTTTTTTAAGTTTTGGGAGAAAAATTATTACTCCCTCCGTCCCTTTATTACAGTCCAGTATTCCATTTTAGGCTGTCCCTTAATAAGTGTCCATTTTGTAAAGTTAGTGGGTAAAAGTTGGTGAATTGTCTATTTTGTCCCTAAAAGTATATTCTATTTTGAAAAGTTAGTGAGTAAAAGTGTAATGATGATGGGTAAGTAGGGAAAGTAGAGGAAAAAGTTAATGTGAAAGGTATAATGATGATGTCTTTTTAATAAGTTGGAGTTACGAAGCAGGACATTTAAAAAGGGACGGAGGGAGTACTTTTTTTGGTTTCTCTACATAAGAGGAATCTAAGAAGTAGAAAAATATGGACCAATTTGAAAATTATTTTAATCTAAAACAAATTAAATGAAATGAACAAGATAAACCAATTTATTTGGATTATTTTGGGTTTTTTTCAAAGTTTGAAAAATATGGTCCATGGTATTTTAATTTTTTTATTCTACTCTTTGAGACGAACCAAAAAATTAAAAATAATTGACTTAAAGTTTAAAAAGGTTCACTAACGACGAGAAAAAAGCCAAAAAAAATTGTAATTTTTTTTAAATTTTTAGGGTCCGTAGATTTGTAATAAGTGAATTGGTGGTTCTAAGATACAGTGATGGTTCTGGAATATTAATCAACTTCTTATTTATTTTTTTGGTTTCAGGCTACACATGTATAAACTCATGTATAAATTTTTGGCATTTATGTGAAATTAAGCTTAGTTTGGCATGAATGAAAATTTATTTCTTTGCGTTTTCAGGAAAAAAAACTTGCTTGTATCCTCAACTTGTATAAGTATAAATAAGTCACTGAAAATAACCAAACATAACTCTTTTAAAACCTACCTTAAAAGCTAGTACGTTACTTTTTTGAGCCAACGAAAAAATAAAAAGAATATTTGGCATCTCAAATTAATTTTCGCTACATAGACAAAAGAAACTACTAAAAAAGTTTTTTAACTATGTTTACATTTTTTTGGATTTTTTTAGTTGTTACAGTACGTGTTAGGGAACTTTTATTACCTTTGATTCAATTTTATACTTTTCCATATATAGAATGATTAAGGAATTTGGTAAAGAACTAAATAAGAATAAATGAAAATAAAAAGTTTTAAAATTTTATTTTTTCAGACCCCATATAGAGAAGAAGTGACTGATCAAATGTTAAGGTGGTTTGTTTTCTATTTTTAGTGTTATTTATTTATTCAAATAGATAACATTGTAGTAAGAAAATTTGTGAAGGGGTAAAAAAGTAAAAGTGCAACTTTTGTTAGCAAAGTTACCCGACAAACTCTGACAGGGGAGGTAAGTGCAATTTCTAAAACCTGGGGGAGGTGTCTGTAATTGTCAGAAACCTCAGGGGAGGTAAGTGAAATTTACCCTTAAAAGAACAAATACACAATATAAGTTGGGGGCGACTATTCGCAATTCTCTATTTTCTCCCGTAGCCCGTTAAAAATTTTTGAAAATTATATTTCAGTAACTACATGTCGAAAATATGTTCAACCTTCGGTAAACAACTGCGGAACATACATTTCGGTAAATAGCTGTTGAAAATAAGATTATATTTCGGTAACTACATGTCGGAAATGCACAAGAAACATATATTTCGGTAATTGGATGCTGAAAATGTATCTCAATTTCGGTAACTAACTGTCGAAACATATGGAAATTTTTAACGGGCTACGGGAGAAAATAGAGGGGTGCGAATAGCAGCGCCCTATAAGTTTCTCCTAATGCAATTAACAACACAAACGGTACCTAGAATCACCTACGCAATTTAATCCCTATGTTCCCGATATTTCAACTCCCTCTTCTTTCATGATAACAACCATACATATATCGAACTCCCAAAACCAGTTGTGGACGAATACATAATTAACCGAGTTCCCCTAGCCAAATATAGGGTATCGTAAACACACACCTTAATAATCCATAATTAATCATGCCCATTGAATCATAAATTCACGACAGAATTTATTCAAACTACATACAGATTAAAAACAAATGAAGCTAATTAAACCCAATAACAATTCTATGGGTAGCACATAATCACAGCAAACAAACCACACGCTAAACTAAGAACTCACTTAAACCTTTAGTGTGGAGTACTAATTTATAAGAACTCCAGTAGGCATCCAAGAAAAGTTTTTTTTTTCTTTTTTCCGATGCATATAAAAAGAAAAATTCCACTCTGGAATCATGAGATGCTCATGATTTAAGGATATGGAAAGTCAGTAGCATTCTTTACTACCGAGAACTTACCCAAATAATCTTCCGGGGAAGTAATAAATCGCGAAGTCACACTAGTTACTCAACATCACTTCCGACCTATAGGTCATCATCCCCAAATCTAATTTTAGGACAGTCTACAGAATCGTTATCGCTCTGATACCAACTGTAACAACCCGAACCCTCAAGCACCACGACTCAGACATAACAAAATCAAATGTTCTACACCACCAGCTCACTAAGCAACAAACAATTATTGAAAAGCCAATTCCCACTTTCTTAAATAATTACATAATTACTCGATACGCCTTCCGCATATCCTTCTCTCTCCAACCTAATCCCTGAACCCTTTCAGACTTAAACTTGCCCCCAAGAGGACCTCTCATTCTAGCCACCTTTTTGTTTGCGTAAGGGAATTCTCCTCCCTCCCCTCACCTTTCCTTCCTTTTTTCCCCATTTTGGTATATATATAATCATATTCATATATTTCTCATTTTTGCATGTCCTCCACATTGCATACATCCTTACACCTCACACAAATGTCACGTGCATACAACCCAAGAGATGCCACGCCTTCCATTCAATTTTATTTTCTTTTAGTATTAAATTTGTCTATTTTCACTGTTTACTCTTTACCACTCACCGTGCATTGGCAAATTTTACAAAATCAACCCTATTATTTGCTCAAACCCCACAAACCTTCCATTTATATTAATTCCCATTAATAATGGTTAACCGAAAGAAATCTAAAGTACGGGTCTCACACTTCAACCCACAAAAAATTATCTCACAAAAGAAGAAGATGAAGATGAAACCTCAATACATTGACACGTCTCAAATTCAACCCAATTCAAAATTCAAAATTCAAAATTCAAATTCTGAATATCCAAAGTCTAGAAATTAGGAAATTGAACACAATAAATTTTTGAAATAAAGTCCTCAAAATATTTTCAAAGCTCCAAATCTGACGGTAGGGATAAGTTTTCCAATTGAACAAGTGGTGGTTTGGGGTTAGTTCATATAGAGTTTTGCTATAATTTTATTTGGAACTTGCAAGTGGACAGTAAAATTGGTCTTTTAAGATTAATTGATGTGCGCATAAATGGTCTGAACACCTGAGTTATCAAAAAAGAAATATGGAGCAGCTCTTCGCCAATCAATTTCTCCTTTGTTGCTATTGTTGACAAGTCTTTCAGGCTGTAGGTGGGGAGGCAATTGTAAACCCCCAAAATTCCTCACATTTACACATATTGTCAAATCAAACCCAAAAACACTTCTTTCCAAATTAAATTCACCCTTTTAGCTATATATAGTTGCAAAATATCAATGTAGAGAGGAATTTGTTTGGTGGAATAGTTTGTGGTCTCTTTTGAGTGAATGAGAATCGAGGAATAAAGAGATTGGGAGAGGGAGTTAGAGAGAGATGCTTCAGAGAAGGCTGTCCAAAGCCTTGCTAATGTGGGCATTTTCGGCAATAGGAGAGGACTTTCGATGATGTCATCAAGGTTCCACTAGAAGTGTCCCTATTTAACTCTTTTAGACCACTTTTACAGCCTGTTTGTTAGAGGTGGATGAAAGAGTAATACAAGGAGAACTCAGATATATAAATCAGGGTTTTCTATATCTGATATTTGTTTCGTTTCTGTCACACCCTTGATTTTGAACTTAATAATAATATCTTCTTTTTAAAATAAATATCATCATGATCTCCATACGTAATGTAATACTCATCACAGACATGCCAATGTCATTAATTCCACAAATCAACTTTCTTTCAAAATGTACATCCAAGGGATCATACCCCTATATTCCATAAGTATCAAGAGAGAAAAGAATTTGAGTATCTTTACATTCCTCCTAAGTCAAAAGAATTAATAGTGAGGTTACATTCTCATCTCAAAACGGGATTTACACAAAATAACTTAAGTAACTCTTCTATGAGAGCTTTCAAAAATGTTCTTCAATGCACATCACAGACTCCATGCTCAGATCCTTGATTCGTACATGAAAATGGAAGGGTTGAACAAACACTTGCCTAGTAGGAAAATCTCCATCTAACTCTAAATGCATATGAGTAGACACGTGCAAGGGAATTTTAACAATGAACGATGACATTTGAGTAAAGCTAGAATACAAAGCACCATTACTAGTTTGAAACCCAAGAACTCACTCACACCCACGCCCTTCTATCTAATTAAACTTCGTGTCATCATCTATCGAATCCCTTTTATCAACTTCCATTATAAATCTAATTTATAAATGCCAATAGAAATCTTCGTCAATGTATCGCAACTAAAAGTATGAGATACACAATTAAACTTGATAATTTTCCAAATAAATATCTGAACAACAAACAACAATCATAGGGGTGTCCAAACCCAAGATGGGAACCATAGTTAGCAATTACACATTTCCAATTGTTTCCTCAAGGTTAGCTCGTTATATCCAACATTGCCTTTAGAGTCACTAAGGTTTATCCTGGGTCTATTTCCTAAGCTTTCACAATATATACACAGTCCCAAACACCTAGTCTCAAAATCGTTATGGAATCAAGAGTAGACAACAACAAATGTAACCACAATAAATGTAATGAGAATACTTTCAACAAACTTATCATCTAAAGGGTACATCAACCTCTCACAGATATACGAATTTATTCACTTTCTTCTGTATGTCTCATTTCATAATAAATTTTATCATCAAAGTTGATTCATCATACGACAACATGTCAAACCTAAAAAGATGATTTCAAACCCATGAATATTCATAAAATAATTCAATCTCGATCTAGATACTTCATATTAATTTTTTAGTGACACACCGAATGGTGGACCTAGCGATAATCCGAGTATTTGGGACCTCGTGATATTCCCTGCCGAGCATTTGTGACCTCGTAATGTCCACTACCGAGCATTTGGGGACCTCGTGAAATCCTTTCTCCATATTGGGTTCCCACATTTTTATATTTCAAATGGAATATTCAACGTTTACACTTACTAATTCTCCTTTCTCAACAATCAGACATCAAGATCAACTCATTCGTATCACCATGTATCAATCAAATAGGCATTTTACAGCTCAATCTCATGTAATTAAGTCAAAACCATCCAATTCATACAAACCATGACCTTCAATCACTACAAGAAAAAGTATTTTTTGGTGACGAAAAAAGTGGTGACAAAATTTAATTTTGTCGCTAAATGAGTATATTTGTCACGCCCTTAATTTTCAACATAAATAAATAAACCATTTCGATAAAAGATCCTCGCATAAGATGAATAATATCCCAAATGATTTCCCACCTGTTTAATTTACAAATCAAGTCCCCAAGTTTCCAGATAATCAACATTGGCTCACTGGCCCCCAAAATAAGCTTATGTACAAATACGAACTAGTTATTAAGTTACAAACAACTTAGTAAAAGAAATCAAGAAGAATTAGTTACAAAATCATCTTTAACAAAAGTAAGTGATTACAAAGATGATTAAATAACTAAACATTGTTAGCTTCTCAAAATGTCTTCCACGTTGAGCACACGATGCAATGCAAGCTATTGCCCAGCAATTGAACCTAAAAAGAAGAATTTTGTTGAGCTACACTAGCCCAGTAGAAAATTCTCTACAAATTCTATATGTATATGAGATGATAAACGTGGATACAATGAATCAAGCTAAATGGCAAATTCTTTCTGCAGGGAATAGATTATTAACAATTGTAAAACCTTAAAAATACAAGGAATGGGCGCATAACGGTAAAGCCCATAACTACACATACCAACACCGTTTACTATAATCAAGCACTCACACACACACGCTCCTTCCACCCAATTTCCACCCCTTGCGATTCTATATTTTCACCCCTTGCATTACAGTAAACTCCATCCCTTGCGTTACGGCAAATTCCACACATCCCAACATCAACCAACACACCACAATAACTCATGGGTCGCAATAATCAATACGACTATACAACTTTTATATGAACATGCAATCCTCAAGCCATAAGATGTTCCACTCGAACCATATATAACAAATCAACACTAATATCACACGTAATCACCGCAAAACATATAGAGAAAGGGAGAAATCCCTACTTAAGTGGGTTTTGAGCAAAATCCTAAGTCTACCAAGTGCTATAAGCTTGAATCCACCAAAAACAAGCTCCACCCAAGCTTTGCTACAAGATCTAGGGTGGATACAATCCAAAAACAAGATAAACAAGCATGGATCAACAAGTGATTGAGAGGAGAGAGAGAAAAATGTGATGGAGGGTCAAGGAGTGAGAGTAAGAACATAAAACTTACCCTTTGTTCCCCAAATGCAAGAATCAAGTGAATTTGAGGTAGGAATCCCTTGAATCTTGAAGATTTAAAATAGAAATCAAAGGATTTGAGTGAGATTGGAGTTGGGTAGGTGAGAGAGGGTGTTTCTAGGGTTATTTCATGGGTTTTGGTGTGAAATATGGTAAAGGGGGGGTATTTATAACAGTCCAAAAAGCATGCTGAGATTTCTGAAATTTGACAGCAGGTACCGGTACTGGGCAATTCCCAGTACCGGTACTAGAACCCCAAAAATGCCAGATTGGCCAAGTTCTGGACACTAGGTATCGGTACTGGGCAAAATGCAGTACTGGTACTGGCTAGACAGAAATTTGAAATTTCTCAACGGTCATCGAATCGTACCTCAATCGTTACCAACACTTTCAAACAACATTACAACATCAAAACTCAAAATTTTACTATTCTCCGAGTGTCCGATATACAACAATAGACGTATATCCGTACACCCCCACAAATAAACGTACAACTTTATTAATAATACGATTCTTTCACGCATTAAACGATTTCCAAAATTTTAATAATTTACTGGTCTCTACAATATTGGTGACAAAAAAATAAATTGTCACTGATTTGACCAATTGGCGAGGAAAAAGTTTTTCGTCCCTAAATGAATATATTGGTGATGAAAATATAATTTTGTCGCCAAATTTTCACCTCTAAATGTACCCTTTGGCGATGAAATGCATTTTTCGTCACTGAAAATATAAATTTGCCTCTACAGCAATTGCATTTCGTCGTCAATTGGTACATTCAGAGACAAAAATTTGCCTTTGGAGCAATGCTAATTTTTCGTCGCCAAATGTATTTCGGGCATAACTCTTTACTCAGAACTTCGATTGAAATAATTTAAATTGGGTTTGAATAATAACACAAAGGGCTACAATTTTTATGTTTATCAAATTGCTAATTTGAATGTTTAAAAATTCAAGATAACAGTCAAAATATATTTTAATGTTAAACATATATGTTATAAATTAGATATTTCAAATATATATCGAAAAGTTTGTGGGGTATAGTTGGTCGAAGGCTTGTGCACAAGGGCTTGGGTTGTCGGAAAACCTGGGTTTGAAACTCAGGAGACGCAACAAAGTGGAATTATTTTTTCCATATGAAAAATGTCTCGCCAAAAGTTACTATTTTCGTCGCTAATTACTTATATTGGCAACAAATAATTGTCTCCAATGGGTGACCTTTGGCGATAAAATTTTTCTTTACCAAAAGTTACAATTTCGTCGCCGATTACTTATATTGGCGACGAACAATTTCGTCTCCAATGGGCATCTTTGGCGAGGAATATTTTCGTCGCCAAAAGTTACTATAGGTGACGAAATAAGATTTTCGTCATTAGGTGACTTTCGGAGACAACCTATTGGTGACAAACTAATTCTTGTCACCTATACTTTTGGCAACAAAAAAACATGCATTTTGTGACAATTTAATTCGTCTTTGAACACAAAAGCTCTTGTAGTGAGTCCACACCGCAAAATTTCCCAAGTGCTACCGGTAGGGCCCTAAATGGGCTACAGGTAGCAAAATCAAACATTTCGGTTTTGTTGACTGGCTACCAGTACGACCCTAAATGGGCTACCGATAGCGGCTAGATTTTTCAGCACGCAAACTCAGGTTTCCACAGGGTTCAACTGACAACGAAAATAAAACTATGATCAAGTACCAAAGCCTACACCAAATCAACGCATAAGCAGAGAGAGAGAGAGAGAGAGAGAGAGAGAGAGAGAGAGAGAGAGAGAGAGAGAGAGAGAAGAAATCCATACCTAATGGGTTTTGAGCAAAACCCAAAAGATCCAAGCAAACCCTAAACTTCCAACTTTGAAATCCACCATAATACTCCTCCTCTAAGCTTGATCACGCGATTCCCAAGGTCTAGGTCACGAGGGTACCTTGAATTTGTGTTGGGCTTTCATGGATTTGAAGTGTTAAAGAAGATTCAAGAGTGAGGGAATGAGAGAGCTGTGAGGGTGAGAGAGCGTGAGAGATGATAAAAAACATACCAGAAAAGAAAAGAAATGGGAAAAAATGTTCTGTCATGCCCTCGATTTTCAACATAATTATAAATGAATTCTATAAATAAAACCTCACAATAACCATACGATACCCCTAAAGAGTTTAACATTTCCACTTCCATAATTGTACCTCCACATCCAAGAGTTTTCAAAAGATTACATCGTTGGCTCCCAAACCCAAATTAATATAAGTACAGAGTATCGAAAGAGTTAAGGATAACAATATTCTTAAATCTAAAGAAATATAAAATGAAGTTACAAATACATCTTCCAAAAGAGATTTACAAAGATGGCCAAGTAACTCCTCTTTGTTAGCTTTCAAAAGGATTTTCCACATCCAAGCACTCCAAGCATTTAAGCTAATGTCTCGGGTTAGTACTTGAAAATGATGTAAGGTTTGAGCTACACTAGCCCAATAGAAAATTCTACACTAACATTATATGCAAATGAAATGCTAAGATGATCTCAAAAGAGGAACAAGAACAAGGACCATAGGGTAATCAACGATCTTAGCTCAATAATCTCAAAACAATAACTTAACGAATGTCTTACAACTCAAACCAGAACCACTTCCACCTTTCATGTGCCTAACGTCTTTTCATTGTAAGTGTCATGAGCTGAAGCTCCAGCCGAGCCAATTAAGGGATCCCAATACCCCTGCTAGGCACCCACCCGTCGATGGGTCCTGAATGTTCTCGTTGTGTCTATAAGTGCTCAAGAATCTCGTATTCTCGTAATGTGTCATTTCAATTCAACCGTAGCTCAAGCGATAATCAACGTAAAATTTCTACCATACAAGGGCAAGAGATGCAAAGATACTCCACGAACTCAACGAATACGATTAACCAAGTTATGGGGTGATTTGGAGGTGCTTAGAACAAGTTAGAAGTGATTGGGGTCAAAACGATGAAGTTTGGAACAAATGCAGCAAAACTATCCCTAAGCAACTGTATTGATACCAGAGTGCTAAGAAACACTCCAGACGCGAGGGTATCGATACCCATGCAAAGTGGTATTGATACCAGCTCAGTTCGAGCAGATTTTTCTGCAGATTTTCAAAGGGTCAACACAACAACAACCACAATAACAACAATAGGCATGATCCAAGACAAGAAAACACTTCCTTTACATATATATTGAGAGGTAGAATCCCTACCTCGAGTCTTGAGAATGAAACCCACGAAAGATACGAGCCCTAGCTTTCCAAAAATCTTGATTCAATCGAAATACACCACTCCGAGCCCAAACGAACGAGATTCAAGTTCAATATTGCGAATGGAACGTGGGTTGAAGGTTGATTTTCATGAGTTTTGCATTTGGTGGTGAGTTTTTTAGTGAGTGGGTGAGAGAGAGTGAGAGACACCGGAGAGGGAGAGAGAGCCGTGAGGGAGATGAGAAAATAATTCTCTACTCTCTCACCCTCCTATATATACTCACATATATGCAAACTACACTTTGCACCCTTCCACAATCAATTCTATCATTTTAGCCCCAAATCACATAAGCACTATTATTTCACATTTCTTTCTCAATAATCATGCACTTATAAAACATTAATATTGATAAAATAAATACGGGTCTCTACATGTTCTCTTGCTTTAGATTTTTTTGATATAAATAGGTTAAATCTCACTTCACACCCCTCAACCACTAAACCACAACGTCAACTCCCATCACTAATATGCAATTTCACTTTGACCCAAAAACATTATCCACATTAAAAGGCTTACTCACATATAAAAGTTAAAAAATTTAAATGACGGGTCTCTATAGTTTATTTGCTCTTGGATATGATATCCTGGGAACTTTATATCTCCCTCTAAACATTGTACTTTATCCACCCTTCATATAAACTATTCTCTCCGTCCCATTTTCACTGTCTATTTTTGAATTGCGTGCCATTTTTGAATTGCTTGTATCTTTCAATCTATAATGTTTTTCATAATTTTGTATTATAAAACTAATCGAGATCTATCAAACAAGATCCATATTGTATATTTTTCAAGATCCACACTATAAGATATAAGCAAAAGATATAAAAGCCTCGTTTGCTAACAGTGATAGATGGTTGTGATTCGTAAGGAGATGAGATTAGGATTGGGTTTGGTAATGAAGGGATTGATAATGAGAAGAGATTGGTAATGAGTATCTTCGTTTGAGATGAGATTAGACGATGGGATTATTAATATCATGTTTGTTTCACATGGGATAGGATTGGATTGATGGTATACATTTTCATTTTTGCCCTTATGCAAAACTGATTTATTCAATAAACAAGGATAGAAAAGTAATTTTGCATGGCTTGTGTTGGGATTGAATTATCAATACCAAGTGTGAGAGGGTATTGTGTATACCCCCTAAAGCCCACCTTGGTAGTCCATAGGACTAATAGTCCCAACCCATTTTTGGTTACCAAACAAGGTATTGGTAGTCCCTTGAGATACTACCAATTCTAAGGGCTAATACCCTTATCAAACGGAGCCAAAAGAGACAAACTGAATAATGGACAATGAAAATAGGACGAAGGGAGTATAAAACAAACCAAGTAACTTTTTCTGCCTCCACTGAAATATATTTGCATAAAGCAAATCTTTTTTTGATCCATGCCTAAAGCAACATAAAAAGTGATTTTATGAGAACACTATCACAAATTTATTAGCTATTATTGAAATCTATCTAATTATTATCAATATCCTATGCAAATGTGTGTGAGTTTCAAAAGCATCCAATCCTTAATTCTCAATTTTTTTTGTTTATATATATATATATAAAAAATATATATATATATATATATATAGAGAGAGAGAGAGAGAAAGAGAGAAAAACATGGGGGAGGAAGGGAGAGAGTGAGACGTGGGGGGAGGGTGTGAATATGGAGGAAAAATTATTTTTTGTCCCTGGGACACTGTCACATGGTGCTCCAAAATTATTTTCCACCACACGTCTTTTGGTACATAGAATGGGACCAATGCTAACATGCATTGAACACGGGACCGTGATTGTAAAAAAAATTAAAATATATTTTTATTAAAAAGCGTGGTGCACATTCAATACGCGGGGCCGAAACAAACATCAGATGTGTCACCCAACCTAAGAGAGAGAGAGAGAGAGAGAGAGAGAGAGAGAGAGAGAGAGAGAGAGAGAGAGAGAGAGAGAGAGAGAGAGAGAGGGGCCAGAATGTCAGGATGAGTAAGAGAAAAAAGAGAGAGAAAGAGGGGACGACATTCTATACTTAACAACACTCTAAAAGTGTACACTAACAATGTCAAATGTGTCACTTTTGTGTCATATAAGAAACATTTTCACAAGAGTCAAATGTGATTGCTCTAACAAACCAGATTAGTTAAGGGGAAGGTGTTATGTTGGATTTAACCCGAGGGACTTTCAGGAACTTTACAAAAAAATACCTGGATTTGTAAAAAAAAAGGAAGGTTAACGCCTTCCGTTAGCTCCATCCGTTACAAATTAACGGAATTGGACGGAGGAGGCTTTTTGTCATTAGTTAAAGTCCATGTGCTATTTTGTAAAGTTCTTGAAAGTTCAAGGTCTTTTTTAAAATTTTTCCAAAGTGTTATGTTGGATTTAACATGAGGGAAGGGGTTGCAATTTCTAGGACCTCAATGGTTTTAGTGGTTTAGTCAGAAACCTCATGGGATCCATTCTCCTTTTTATATACGAGTAATAATAATAATCCCACTCTCTTTTTAATGGAGACACACACTTGATTTTTGTCTAAGAGCATCTCCAACCCATCTCTCACTCTTTCTCCATTTTGGATACTCAAAAAAATATATTCTATTCAAAAGGCAATTTTGGAGAATCAACAACTCCAACCCAATTCTCCATTTTTCACCTCCAAAACTCCCCCCCCAATTCTTCCTTCATTTATAGTTTGATATTATTTTTTTCCCCTCCTTTCATTAGATGCATGCTTTTTTCTCATTTCAACTCATTATTCAAACCAATACAATGATAGGATTATGGTGAGCATGATTCAGATTGGTTCGGTTTTGTAGAAAACCAAGAACCAAACCAATACCTACGGATTATGAATTTGGAGAGCCAAACCAACCCACAAAAGGCATAGAACCAAACCAATCCAAACCATATAAATACGGTTTGATTTCGGTTTAAACCACGGTTTGCTTTGAACTAAACTATCATCTTCAAAAAATATTTAAAGTACTTAAAATTACAAAGATAAATTAAAAGAAAACTTATATTAAAACCAATTCAATTCAAATTATCAAAACACACTAACTTCAACCAACTAATTAAGAGTAGAATACCAATAATTGCCTCAAATCTTAAACTAAGAAAATGAAATACTAGTAAGTCACTAAATGAACAAACTAAGAATACCAAATATTAAACATTTGAAGATAATTTAACCAATAAAAATGCCAAAGATAATTCCTAAAAACTATTGAATTGAAATAAGGTAGCAAAAGGGCAGTGGTAATAATTAAATTATATATAATTATATTATACGGTATGGATCGGTTTGGAACCATGACCATGAATGTGAATCCACAAACCAAACCATATAAAGCGGTTTCTAATTTTTTTAAACCATGATTAAACCATATTACTAAAAAACTGAACCAAACCTTTCGATTTGGACTGGATTTGCGATTTAACGAATTTTTTGCTCACCCCTAGATAGGATAGCGTAAATGAGAAAAAAATAATATTATGAGTTCAAATGGTTTGAATTTACATTTGATGTTATTTCAAAATGCATTTACATATACTTAATATTAGACTCATTTTGAAGGTATTATTATTGTCTTTCCAATAATACCAATTTTGTAGAAAAAGGATGCGGACTGTAAAAGTTACATGTAATTGACGAAATTCTAGCAAAAAAGTAAATAGAATATTAGTGAATGAGAGAAATGGAGATGGGTCTCCATTTGGGAGGTGATCCTCCAAATATGGAAAATGAGAATTGAGTCTTCAAAATGGAGACCCCAAATGGAGATGGGATGGAGGGCATGGATTCTCCAAAATGGAGTTTTGGTGCCCAAATGGAGATGGGTTGGAGATGCTCTAAAGTGGTCTATTTTGTTTTCCTCACTTAATAGTACGCACGCCTCAACTCTCTCTCTCTCTCATTGCCAGAACACAATCATACCTTCAGGGTGAGAGAGACATGGAATCCCTAAGAATACCACCACCTTCGTCGTCAAGGGTTATTTCCAACAATTACAGAGGCTATTCGTATTTGAAAGAAGTTGTGGGTCGACCCGAAATCCATTTCTTCTCATCTTCGAGACTCATTTTACACATCTCTGCAGTAGACGCTGAAGTGAACATTCATTGCACTTTTCTTTCATGTACTACTATCTCCTCATCGTCGGATATCCAGGTCCTTCTCTTTCTCTTAAAGTTGTTGGGTTTCACGGATTAATGTGGTTGTACTTTGTTTGATTGCCTACAAAACAGAGGAAACCAAACACTTTTGATTTCTTGTCAAAACTTTTTGGTACGTACCCGGAATAAATATACTACTTCAAAGTGGAGTATGTTTAAATTCCTCTTGTGGTTGTGTTGAGGGCGTCCAGCTGTGGTGCTCCCAAGCGGTTTGGGAGCACCATACTCCCATTGTTTCTGAGCCGTTGGATGCTATGGGTTTAATCTCAGCCATTGATAGAAAACTCCCCCACTCTCTCATTTACCTCCTATCCCGGTTACTTTTTTTTTACTGAAATTGATAGCTCTTATTTTTCACCCCTCCTCCATCCCGCCTCTCTCTTCTCACACCTCCACAGTCAGTCGAAAACTCCATAGTTCCTAGCCCTCCCAAACGCAGCTCCATGCCTCCTCCAAAGCTCCCTAACGCAAACACCTGACGCCTTTCATCTCTTTCTCTGGTGCTCCTCTAAACAAGGGTAGAAACCTCCACAGCTCCTACAGCTCCTGACCTCCACAGCCTTGAAGCCAACGATGAGGTAACTCTCTCTCTCTCTCTCTCTGGATGTTGAATTTAATAGTTCAAAAAAGAGACCCATCGATTAATGGGTACACAGATAAATGCTGTTGAGAGAGAGTTTACTTTTTTTCCCTTTCAAATGGGATTTAAAACAAAGAAAATGCTGTTGAGAGAATGTAAGGGATTCACCAATGTACGGGATTTAAAATAGAAGATGACGATGATGATTTCAAGGTTGCATTTGTATTGTTCATTATGGGGGCTGTTCTATGTCCAACATCGGAGTGGTAATTTGTTGTATGACTGCATTGATTTGGACAAAAGTAGGTGCACACTTTTTGCTTAAGCCACCCATATGAAGCCCTTTTGTTTAAGTTTCAGTTCAACTAAGGGAGTTTTTTTTCCCCTCTTTGGATTTTCTTCATTAGTGCATTGGTACAGTTCGACTAAGGAAGTTTTTTTTGCCCTGTTTGGATTTTCTTCATTAGTGCCATACTGCCATTGGTAAAAATTCAAGTTGTTATCATGAAAGTCAAGTTGTTTTGGTCTTGCCTTTTGGTTTATTATCTAAGTTGCTTTGAGCTTTCAGGGCTCCAGTTGTTCATCATCAGCACTTGACCTAGCAGTCCAACTGGCACTGAATAACCTTCTTGGAAACGTTGGAGTATTCTTCTTATTCGGTGTCCAGTACATTGTCACAGTAGACCATGCATCCAAGTCGCTGATAGGTGGGTCAAATCCTTGCTAATAGTTTTGTGGGTGCTCAAAACCTTTCCATGGGTTATGGGTTGGCGCCATGAACTGGGTTTTTTCAGCAGGGGCAAGTGCAGGGAGGCGTTGAGCCCATACAAGTTTGACAAGCAGTTGACAAACCCATCGTGATTTGGACGGAGGGTCAAGTGCAAGTATTTGGAGGAAAAACGCCATCTATTTTGTAATGAAATATTTATGTATCGTCCTTTTCATAAGGTGAACGCTACTGTTTTTACGTACTTTTTATTAGAGGAAAAAAAATATGAGTTCGTGCGTGATGCACGGGTTTTTTCTTAGAACTAGCTAAATGGTTGGGTTGAAGCTATCAGAATCAGGAGGGTTGTCATTTTTCAGCTCTTGGAGATGCCTTGTAATTGTTGCACCAACATCCTATTGTTCTCCACTAATTGACTCTTAGTTGCACTTTTGGAGTTGTTTCTTGCTTCACCGACGGCGGTAGCTCTTACATTGCTTTTTCGGGCAGGCGGAGCAATGTGATTCCCTCCAACAACACTAGTGGATCTGTGTTTTCTTGGACACTAATGTTCGAAAGGCTCAACAAAAATACCGCGACACTAGAAGCATAATTTGATGACAATTGTAGTTCTTTTTTTATGACAATTGTAGTTAAAATTCAGTTATGGAGACAAACAATGATATGGCAAATGCTGCCTTTTGTGAACTTGATGAATGTGATGTACCTTGGTGGCTCTTGTTGTAAACTTGATATGACAAATGCTGCCTTTTTGTAAACTTAGTGGCTCTTGGTGTTTGATAAATGGTGACCTTGGTTAGTATCTTTTTGGTGTTGTTTGGTGTGCCATGAACATGTTGTACCATTTCAGAAATCTGGCATACCCATACTTATAGAAATCTGGGCATATTTCCCATTTTTATAGCAATACTTACCATATAAACAGGGTGTGCTTACTAAAATATGGGCATACTTATTATTTCAACAACCATACTTACAGAAATCTGGGCATACTTCCCATTTCCATAGCAATATAAACAGGGTGTGCTTACTAAAATCTGGGCATACTTACCATCTCAATAACCATACTCACTGCCTTACCACGACTACATATAAGTTCTTGTCTAGATCACTACCTTAGTTTCACTGAATTAAAAGATTACAATAAACTTCTTGTCCATACTCATTGTCTTAATACAAACAAAGGTTACATTTATCCTTCACAATCCTTATCCGAAATCATCTTCCCATCCTCCAAAGTTGTTACCATGGAACTGGGCTTGAACACTCTTGGAATTTCTTGACCAGTTAGAGTCTACAAGGTTAAAGTTTGAAAATTAGTGAATGGACAAATACATAATAGTCTATCAACTAACAGTAGGACATCCAACTCTAGTAAGTGCCTGTGGCCCTCTTATTCGATCTTCTCTCTCCAAGTGTTTAGTGTCTCTATATCCTTTTTTTGAGCATACCCACTTCCTCGACTTCACGATACCAGCATTATCCTTGTGCATATTATAGTTCCGAATACTAAAGCCGTTCACTTTGGCATATGCATTATAGAATATTTCTCCATCCTCATGCATGTCAAATGTCATTTGATAGACTTCTTCTTTCGTTAATTCATCCAACCATTTTTTGTCATTTCCGTCATCATTGCTAGAGTCATCACAAATGTCAATCACTACATTCTTCCCATTCCCCTGAACATTGTCATCCATCTCTCAAAATTTGATCGAGACAAATAGGTTCACAATTAGTGGTAAGAACTAACATAGATATGCTTACCACAAATACTATATTACTTACGGTATGGCAAGCAAAATTATATTACCTACAGAGGGTACCTACCATTTTCATAACCATATTTACCACAAATAAAGGGTTTTTTTTTTACTAAATTCTGGATATGCTTTACCACAAATATAGAAAACTTATTCTCCTGATACTTCCTAAATACGGTTTTCATCTATAATAAAAATACCATAAAAAGTTGTATATAAAGTCATAAGCAATGGTAAGTATAACCATAAAAAAACGTAAAAACCTGGGAAGCTTCATTAGATTATTGTGAAACATTTATTCAAGATTTTTCAACTTATGATTTTTCGGTAAGTTGGTACGAGGTAATAATCACAACTAAATTCAGTTTGTTTTTGAAAAAAACTTACTTGGTGAGCTAAAGACACCCCAATCTGAACCTCGAAGGTTTTTAAAATTCCCCGATGATGAAATAAAGGAAACGATACCTTCGAATGCTTGAATGTGGACTCCCAAAGCCCAAAAGCCAGCCAAAGCCCAGAACTGGATCTGGAACACCGCATGGGAGACTTACTATATCGTACAATGTAGTAAAATTTACTACACCGCACGTGGTTCTAAGATATACCGCACGGTGTTTCTAGGAAAAGTTTTGACTGGCTTAGAAAGTTGTCGGCCACGCTTGTTGGAGCCATAACTGAAAAACAGCTTAGCTGGGAATATAACTTCTAGCCGGCCTAGAAGCCACCTCCCCCATTTGCATTGATATTCCTTGGCTCTTGCCTATAAATACACCCCTCATTTTAGATGAAAGGTACCCCTCCAAACCTTGAGAAAGTTACTCTGACATTCTCTCTCTCTCTCTCTATAAAAATTTCATTCTTCTTCTCATCCAAAGCTCAGTAAACTACTAGCTTTGGAACTCCACCACTCTAAAGCTCTAAACCCATATTCATCCATCTTCATCCAAGCTCAAAGCTGAAGGTATAAACCAAGTTCCTTGGGCTAAGCTTGATCTTAGCCCCCCCTAAGGGGAGCTTTTTGCAGTCACACTTAACCTCTTCGTGTTAAGTGTTGACCTAAAAACCACTTTCAAAAGCAAACAAAAACTAGTGACTCACTGGAAACACTACACTGTGCGGTGTTGTAGTACACCACACGATGTAGTGAGTTCCAACGTGAGGTGTTGCGTTATTCTTTGTTCATTTGTTTTATTTAATCGCTTTGATCATATTCAGCCACTATTAGTTCTGCTAATATTGCTGAGAGATCGTACAGGTCCATTTTAGAATGGAGCTTTGTCTAAAATCATGTCTTTTGCCTTCTAAACACCTCAAAAGAAGTTTTCAAAATCATTCCCAATCATCAAGAGAATCAAAAGGGATTTTGCAAACTGTTTTATGAAAAATCAATAGAAATAAAAGTGATAAAAGTTGTTTTGAATCCGTGGTCTTTTTTATCTTGAGAATGCAAAACTATTCTGAAAGAGGTAAGAGACTACACCATACGATGTTTTGAAGAATATCGTACGATGTAGTCAGTATACCATACAAGGTTCCGAGTAATAATAGTAGGTTATCAGTGGGAAGGTATACCGCGCGGTATCTTGGTACGCCGTGCAGTGTTGTTTGTGATTGAGGCAGTTTATTATTAAACGGTTATTTCATTTCTGCACATCATTCATTTGTCATCTACTATACAGTAAACACCACGGGCATGCCAATATGATATATTCAATCCCATGTCCCTTTCCCTTATTTGTTTTCTAAAAGTTTAGTCTTCCGAATGATATTCAAAGTTTTTCCCCTTTGAAAATGTTAAGTAAAGATTGGTTTTTACCGAGTGAATGGAGTGCTTTAACGTTTTCGCTAGGCCAAAAGCCTTCTTTTTCAAATCAAACCCTTGGTTTCTCGGATCATCCATATCAAAAATCCGGGTGGCGACTCTCGAGCGTGCCGGTCGGGGAGCCCACATGAGCTTCTTCTTAAATTTTCATTTTTTTGGACAAGAGGAGAGATGAATGGGAGCTAGAGGAGTTAGAGTGGATAAGTTTTCAGGGTTTAAGGTAGGTATGGAGAAATTTAGTACCATTAATGTCATAATTGATGGTAGGTAAACAAGGCAATTGGCAAAATGTGATCAATTTGCGTGGTAAGACTGGTTTAAGCATATAGTCGTTTTGCCCTTATTTCATGGTAAGTATTGTCAACCACGTGGTAAGTGTTATCAACGAATATTAATCCATCGTAAAAATTCAGTTTTTGTGGTATCTCTAGCCTTATACTTTGGCAAGTAAGTCTTATTCTATAGTAAGTATGACATTAATGACGGGTAGATATACATTTATGTATCATCATTAATGTCATATTACCTACCATATTAAATTTTATTTGGATCCACTTGTATTATTTTATGATAAATTAAATAAAAATATTTATATTAATAAAATTACTTTTGAAAAGGGATCAACTAAATGAGATATTTCAATTTACTGGTTCATTAGTGGTTACTCCTACATTGGCCAAGTGATCAATGTTAACCACAAAGACTGTTACTCCTTCATTTGCTAAGTAATCGATGTTAACCATCAAATAACCATTTTTGAAATTTGATAATTGTGTAATTTGAAGGATTGAAATAGATAAGTCTGTGGTTAAGCAATTAAACAAATTAGTCAGTCTACTTTAGCCAATTGTATTAATCTTCACTAATCACTATCAATCAACATCATTGTTAACTACCACATCTGCCAAATATGATCTTAATCGATTCAAATCGTCAGATTGATTGGCTGAACATATAACCAGATCAATCAATTACAAATGAATCAATCCTCGTTGATTGATCACTGTCAAGTATATTAGTATCAACACTATTAGTTGTTAGAATGCAAATTTTATCATATTGATCACTATAAACTATATTAATGATTTTTTTGGGGGTAATTTTGTAACGACCCTGATTTTTGGTCAATAAAAATTTCGTTAAATATTTGAATTTTATTTTAATTACTTGGATTGCTTTCCTTTTAATTTCTAATAATCCGTCATAAATAGATTTGAGACTTATAAAATTATATCTTTTGCACCGGACGCCCTAGTCATTTTCTAAAGACAAGTGTGCTTGTAGAAGCACTAGTATATTTTTCTAGTAAATGTAAATAAAAATCTTTAAAATTATATTTCTTGGCTAGAAATCCTACATGGCTAGTATAGTTAGTTTTCAACCGATTAGTTGGAGGAACTGAACTAGCACTTCTCCTAGTTACAACCTCCTAACCCTAGATGGACCTTTTTGACCATCTTTGAGCCTTATGAACCTTCCTAACCCTAATTGAACCATTAGGCCATTAGAGGTAATCATTATATTCCCATGACTAATCTTTTCAACCTTATTTATCACCATTATCCTTTTAACCATTGGTTAATAGTTGCTAGGGAAATTTTTATCCCTTGGTCAATAGATATTAGAAATTGCCAATGAATGCATTGACTTAACAAGACAAGTCATACCGAAGCCAAATCCCATCATTTTGCTTCCATAAGAAGTAAACCTAGCTTTGCCATGCATGCACACCTAATATAAGCAAGCCTAATTGACTAGGTACACTTTCTAGGAAATTCATTACCCATTGGGCAATAGTTGTTAGGGTATTTTTTATCCTTTGAGTAAAAGAGATAAGTCTTAACCATATGGTGTTGTCATTTCAAAAGAATCATTATGCTTTCTTAGTCTAGAAAGTGCATTGTTCTTATCTCCAATGAAAGGTCACTTTCAAAGGGATATTCCTTCCAAGAAAATTCCTTCTCATCATATTTCCTCTTTGTCCATTGAGTAATAATTGTTAGGGAAAATCTTATCCCTTGGGTAATAGAAGTTAGTCTTGCCAATGAAAGCTTAAGGTTTGACAAAACAAGTCATTAAGATCTTTGGACCATAAGAAACCATCATAGGCTTGAACCTAATTCCCCTCCTAGACTTACTTTCCTAGATTTTCTCTAGTTATACAAGGGAATATAGACATAGTATAGGAAGAGAGAGAGAGAGAGAGAGAGAGAGAGGGAGAGAGAGGCAGATTGAGGGAGAGAGAGGTGGAGTGTGTGCAAGTGTCTTGCTCACTTGTACAAGCTACCTAATAGCCTTAAGCCTATTTGCTACATGCCAACCCATTTCTAGTCTTCCTAAGTACATTCTAGCCTTTGATTGGTTCTTTCTTGCAAGCAATCTCTTTCTAGGACAAGACAAGCCAAGAACACTTAATTATGACCTAAGATATGGCCTAAAATGGAAGTGACAAAGCATGCCATGCTTATGGATGTGATTTGACTACACCATGGATCAAATCCATGGGAGAGAGAGAGAGAGAGGAAATTCGGACAAGAGAGGGAGGGAGAGAGAGAGCTCAATGTTTGGCTATAAATAGCACCCCTCACTCACCATTCAACTCACACCTTCACTCCTTTGCTCTCACTTCTCTCTAGAAACCATTTTTCATTTTCCAGACAGCCTACTGCCCTCCACAAATCCTCATTTTTCTCCACTTAAAGTAGTCCTTAGAACCAACTCCCTTCGGGAAAGTTGTAGAGCACTTTGAGATGTTCAAGTTAGACCCAAAAACCACCCTAATCGGTCAAGAAACGACAAAGATATTGACATCCGAAGTTCAGTAAAAATCTCGGATTCCAGATTCCAGACAGCATACTGTCTCTTCCTTTATCACCATATTTCTCCTACCTAAAGTGGTTTCTAGGATCAACTTCCTTCACAAAAGTTGTAGAGCACTTCTAGAGCTTCGATTTCAACCCAAGAACGATCATATTCGGCCAAATATTGACCGAGTTACTGCTGTCCAAAGTTTGGTCCGAATTTGTGAGTTTCACTGCCCGTAGAATTTTCCAACTAGCTTATTCGGCCCCGACTAGTTTCGGATCAAGGTAGACTAATCTCTACTCATTTCCCCTAGTATAACTTTAGTTATGTTTGCTTATGATAAGGCTAGTTAAAGTATCAGAAATAGCTAGCAAAGCTCGTTTTACTAAAAATCTTGAAACGAAGATACAATCTTGTAAACTTTTCCTATACTTTCTATCTCGAAGCATATCGTATGATTCTTGTATGTAGTTTGTATGTTGATACGATTGAGGAAATTGAAAAGTGTTTTACTAAAATTTTGAAAAGGAAGGGGAGTATGTTGTATATCCCGACGTTATTTTCCGGAAAAACATATGTTGTTTTGAACTTCCCTAAAAGGAAGAAAGAACGGTTTTCAAAGGAAAAGTATTCGTATTTTGATCTTAGGATGGTTATGAGCATGTATACGTGATTATGAGAATTAATTGATTTGGTGTTTAATAAAGCATAAGTGGCTTTCCACTCCAAAGGTGTCTGTCCATGTGGCACTATGCTTTATCTTGTGTGTTAAATGTTGAGTAAGATGATGTGGTAATATAAGCATGCTATCTAATATAGAGTTGGATGATCTTGCGAGTTTAGTTTCAAGATTACAATGAATGATTTATGATTTTGTCATAAGAAGTCCTGCCGCGAAGTCTATGCATGAGAACGAGACACGAAAACCGAGAAAGTTAGAAACATGACACCTAGGGTGTGTTTAAAGGCATTGACTTGGTAAAATATTTTTGAAACTACATAATGACCGATTGTGATAGTCATTATGTGAGTTGTGGGTGTGTGTGTGTGTGCCAATGGGAACCCGGAACGGCGGAACCATTGTGAGGATACTCGGGAGACCGGAACGGGGGAACCGAGGTTGGGTGTGGTTATCCGTGGAGAGGAGCCAATGCTATTGTGTGCCAATGGGAACCCGGTGCGGCAGAACCATTGTGAGGATACTTGGGAACCCGGAACGGCGGAACCGAGGTTGGGTGTGTTAAAATACTTTTCGAAATGTTGATTTGGTAAATGAAAAGTGAAAATGATGACACGGTCTACGAAACGTTGCGTAGGAGAAACTCTGATGTCACGGACACCAACGATAGCTAATAGAGAATGTGGATGTGTTATTGTTGATAGTTGTTGAATAAGCATGTACTGCGTAGATATCGTTATCTGTATGATTCATTGTTTGTAAGTTATGGGTTAGCGGGTATGGGATTATTCTGCTGAGCTTTTGTAGCTCATGGTGTTACCTTTGGTGACCCTGACATATTATATCGATGGCGACGCTGGTATAATGTGCCAAACTCTGTAGATGATCAAGGTGAGCTGTACACCTTGGAGGCATTTGGAGCAGAAGAGCTGGCTAGGATGGAGGAGCAGGCAGAGCTATAGTTAGGAACCCTAGTTTTCCTCCCTTGTGTAATTAATGAACTCTTGTGGGAGTTATGATGTATTAATGAGCCAGACTCTATTTAAGATATTCAATAAAATTGTCCTTTTAACGTACCCAGATTTTGGGGGCGTTACAAATTTAGCTTGAAATTAAAAGAGGTTAATGAAATTGAATAGCCTAATTTCATTAAATACTACCATAAATTCAATTGAGAATCCTACAAAATTATTTAATAGCTATTAAGCAAAAATATATTTATTGTTCAATTTTGTTGTAACAATCAACTTGTAGCGTTAGTTTATAATATATATTCACTAAATTTGTAAGCTATCAAAATATTAAATGAATATCTTATTTTTTCCATAATATTTAAAAGTTACTTAAGTATATCTATAACAAATGATTATTTAAAAATTAATTAATTAAATACATTTATAATGTCATTTAGAAATTATGAAAAATATTTGTCAAATTTTTTATTTTTAGATAATTCTTCTAATATATTTTCATAACAAATTAAAATTTTAAACTAGATTTATAAACGAACACCATTTTTTAGGTTTTCCACTACCCAATTCTTAGCAAAAAGGCAAAATATATGGTGTATATAGCTTAAAGTGGTGTGAATATATAAATCCCCAAAATCTTCAAATTTTCCCTCCAAAAAATAGGGTACTCTCTTTTTTTCTTTTCTTTTTTTACTTAATGGTAACTTGTTACCTGACCAACCGGTTGTAGTAAGTATTGCCTTAGTCAATGGTAAGTTTGTCTGCTTCTGTAGTAAGTAATCTTTCATTTTTTTGTTCAAAACCACCTCGTTTTTAACAAAATCACCCTACTTTTAATTTTTTATTTTGATCCAAGAGCTGTGATTTATCTATTTTCAATCAAAGGGCTGTAATTCATTGGGAGTATGATGCTCCCATACCACTTGGGATCACCACAGAAGTTTTGGTGTTGTGGGGAAAACGGATATTTTTTCCTTTATCTTTTGCGTCCGGCTATGATGCTCCCAGGCGGTTTGGGAGCATCATACTCCCATTGTTTCTGAGCCGTTGGATGCTATGGATTTAATCTAAACCATCGATAGAAAACTCCTCCTCTCTCTCATTTACCTCCTACCCCCGGTAACCTTTGACTGAAAATCACGTGAAAATTTGAAAGCCCTAATCTTTTGCCCCTCCTCCCTCCGCCTTTCTCTCCTCACGCCTCCATAGCTCCCAAATGCAGCTCCAAAGCTCTCTAACGCAGAGTCCCAGACACCTTTCATCTCTTCCTCCTCTGCTCCTCTGAACAACGGTGGAAACCTCCTGATAAGCACCTGATAATGCAATTAGGGTGCGCTAAATCACTAGATTAGTTTAATTTAATCGTTAATTTAGTTGTTTTTAATTACTTTTACTCATACGGTATTTTAGTTTCGTTTTGTAGAGAATCGTTCAAAACAGGAGAGTTAAAGCTCAAAGCGTACCAAAGTCATTCAAGGACCCGAGGGTGACCCGACGAGATGAAGGCAAAGCAAGAGCCAACGATCAAGACCTAAACTGTTAGGTGTCTCGGTATCAGTACCATGTATTTTGGTCTATCGGTACCGAGCTCTTATCACAGCAACTTAAGGTGTTTTGTATCGGTACCGAGGGCTTCAGAGGGTATCTTTGGAGCATCTTGGGGAATATTCTGTGCGCGGAGCTTGGAAGATATAAAAGGCGTGATGTCACTTGTACAAACATAGATTGTATTGCATTTTCTTAAATCTGGATGTGGGCAGCATGCCCTCGGATAAGGATTCCGTTCCTTTCCGACGAACTTCTTGGGCAAGGCCCTCGCGGGAATCGAGGGAGCGCGAGCGGAGAGGCAAGCGCTCAAAAATACAGAGTCGCCACTCGGGTTTGAAGGTCCGACACCCAAGGAACCGTATTTCGAAGCACCTGCCGCGCTATTTGATTTGAAAAAGTGAAGGCACCAGTCTGTCATAACCATATCTGGGTTCGGGAGCCAGGTTACGAGAGGGGAAGGGTTTTAAGGCACCCCTCTCGCCCAATCCGGAGATCGGTCTCTACTTGAGTATTTTGAAAATATTTACGATTCTTCTTTTATTAACCAGATTTTAGCCAATTAGGGCGGGGGAACAATTAATCGGGGATTAAAACTGTAACACGTTTTGCAATGATGTGATGGCTAGTGTAGGCGCGGTCAAAGTTATTGACACGTCGTCTGGGAAGACCTTTTGACCAGCCTATCGGCCATGGACACGTGGCGACCAGGTCCACGCGGAAAGTCAATCCTAGTCAAAACATTATTCCAAGAAGACGTTTGACTGACCAATAGAAAGGAAGCACGTAGCACATTCAGATGAGCGCCCGCGGAACCGCCCCGCGGAACTGAAGACCCCGCGGAATCGATCCGCGGAAGTGAAGATCCCGCGGGACCCCCCCCCGCGGGCCTCGCCAGGGAGAACTGAGAGGTATACTGGAATTGGAATTGATACAGAAGCTGTAAGAGGACCCCGGGATCATATTCGGGCCTAAAAGGCAGGCCCGGAAGGGATCCCGCGGGAGGCAAACGATCGTCGCGGGTCGCGACCTTGCTCTTGCGGGAATTGGGGAAGCTCTTGTGGCTTGGTGGCTTGGGATGGAGGTATCGTCGCGGAAGTGCGGGTCCCCCGCGGAAGTCCTCCGCGGGAGCACGAGTCTTCCGCGACCTGGAGGTACGGGAGGGACACGTGTTAGGGTCTTATAGGAGCGCCGTCCTGGGCCTGACCTAGGCCCATGTGCCCTATAAATACCCCTGACATTCCCAATGATCACCAGAGGCTGACTTTTCTGGAAAAGGAGATAGAGAGAGGGCACTGATTCTGAGGAAGGAGAACATTCTTCCCCGGAGAGAAGGTGACCTCACTTATCTGATTCCAGAAAGGGCAGACGTCATTCATCCCCGCGGAGAACAAAGGAGACACGTTGCCTTTGTCTTTTCCGTACCTCTTGCTCTAGCCCTCACCCCCACGAGATTTTTTCCCTCTTTTCCCCTTGGTACTGATTATCGACCAATCGGACCTCTCCAGCTCACTTTTGTACACGTAAGCGACCTCACAGAACCCGCTTTCCACCCACATTTAGGCGACTCTGCTGGGGAGGTGTCTTTTGGTTCATGGTTAGTACCCGTTCCACGGAATACATCGAGCGGCCGCTATCACACCGTAACGCAATGGCGGCGCAACACGACGGCACGCCAGTTATCGAGGAGGTCGAGGAAACCAATAGCGCGGGCACGGCCGCGCAGGCGCTGCGAGCCCTTCAGGACGGCCAGCGGCAGTTCCTCGAGACGCAGCGACAGCTGCTCGCGGCTTTTGCTGGTCTCACCGAGGTCATCTCAGCGGCGCTCCCAAAGGCCGCGGTCGGTCAAAACGATGAACCGCCACAGAACCAAGCGGGAGGCAGCACTAGCCAGACAATGCAGCCCCAGTTTCCCCCAACGGTGCCTCCCCACTTGCACCCTATACTCGTAGGGGGCGTCGCGGGAAATAACACTGGAGACCGCCAGAAGGAAGCAGCCGCTGACGGTGCTAGCACGCCCTCCGCGGGACCCTATATTACTATGGCGGAAGTTCAGGCCCTGCTAGCGCAGCAGAAAGCGAGCGAGGCGAGCAGGAAGGACCCGGCCATTACTGAAGTAGGGGCCTCGTCCGCGGGACAGTTCATCACCCTGGCGGACGTACAAGCCCTCCTCACTAAGGAGAAAACCAAGATGGTCTTGCCCTCTCTCCCTAGCCCGGATATCCGCCCGCCTTATCCTATGACGATCCTATCACTCCCGTACCCGGAAGGGTATACCCCACCAAAATTTGTGAAGTTTGACGGAAAGGAAGGAGGTGCCCAGGAACATGTAGTCCGTTTCATGGAATCTCTGGGGGCCCATGCGTCCGATCATAACTTACGGCTACGGGAATTCTCGAAGTCCCTCACCTCGCGCGCGTACACTTGGTATGTCAACCTGGAGCCTTATTCGATCACCACCTGGGAAGAAATGGTGAACAGCTTCTACGCTAAATTCTTCCAGGTCCGCGAAAAGGTGACAGTGATCAGCTTGACGAAAGAGACGCAGGCCAGCGGAGAAGACGTGGTGGACTACATCAGGAGGTTTCAGGATCGTGCAGTTGATTGCACCGAGTCCGCGAAGGAAGTACAACTAGTGGAAATTTGCATCGGTGGGATGATGGACGAATTTAAGATGCTGCTCATTAATTTGAAGTTGGGAACATTCTCTGCCTTATTGGAGTCGGCGTACAACATCCGCCATGTGGTCAAACCGGCAAGAAAGGATGCATGGAAAGGCAAGACCGCTAGCGCCACTGTGGCTGTCGCGGAGGTGCCGCGGACTCAGCAGGCCGCAGGAGGTCGAAAGCGGAGAGAACGCGAGATGGGGCCGGCGCCAGATTTCCCATGTACGATGGATGAGGTGCGGGCCTTGGTGAACGCATGGGTGCAGGATGGAGAGTTGGCACTCCCCCCCGTCGAGTATGAACCAACGCGGGAGGACCGCGAACACCCAAGGTATTGCATGTACCATAGGCACACCAAGCACCCGACAAGCGATTGCTGGTCGTTGAAGAGGCTGTTCAAGCGGAAGCAGAACGCGAACGAGCTAAGGATAGGACGTCGCGACGTCCGTGACGAGCCTTATCCAGCTCATGGAAACAATGGGGAGGTCAACATGGCGGAGTGCTACCCGTTCATGTACAATGATGATGATGAGGCCGAAAGCAACTACTACATGGGAGGAGAAGATGAAGAAGCAGGGGCCTACATGGTCTCGTGCTACGAAATAACGGAAGAATTCGGGGAGGGTCCGGCCCCCGCGGTGATACCAGACCCCAACGCGTCGACCAAAACATTACAGAACAGTGCAAAGTTCCGCGCATTCTTCGACGGTTTCGGGTTCACGCCGGCGGCAAGATTGGAAATTACCAAGGCGATTGTCAACATCGCGGAGGTCCATCAGGAGTCATGCATGACCGCGGAGGGGTCAGTCCCGCGGACGATCCGCGATGAGTCAAACTCAGTCACCTTCTCGGACGTGGATCGACGGGTGCCTTACCCCCATAACCGCCCGCTGTACGTTACATCCCGCGTCAACGGGATGGAGCTAAAGAGGACTTTCTTAGATGGCGGAGCCTCCATCAATCTGATGCCGATGTCAACATTCAAGAAGGTGGGAATACAGCCCAACAGGATCGTGGAATCTCCGATAACCATCACGGGGTTTGGAGGAGATAAGAAGCAGTCTTTGGGATACGTCGTGGTGGACCTGGAAGTGGGGGCAATCCGCTCGGCCACTAAATTTCATCTAATCAACGCGGATCCTAATTACCAGATCATTCTCGGAAGAAGTTGGATGCACAAGTACGCGGTTGTACCTTCCAGCTACCATCAATGTTTGAAAGGAATCTGGGCAGGAAAGAAGGTCACAGTCTGCGCGTCGGAAAACCCATTTGATACCAATGAGACACACCTATCGGACGCAGTCTATTTCTCAGAGCTGGGTGAGGTGTCTCAGGCGATCACCGCCAAGCCTCGCGCAGTCAAGATCCCAAGGTGGGAAGATATAAAAGACGAGAAGCCAGAGATACGCCAGAGGGACCCATCCGCGACAGATGCCGCAGCCCCCAGGAAGATTACTAAGACGAAGGAGGGGGGCAAGACAGTGTACCATTTGTGACGGTCCACCGGGGCAGCGGGTGATCATGAAACCGCTGGCCCCGGCGGTACATGTGCCGCAGCGGAAGAAGAAGAGGTAATAGACAAGCCGGAGCCCGCTCCGGAATGCATGCAAGACCAGCCCAGGCCGCAGCAAGAGGCTCTAGAAGAAGTTGATCTAGGCGACGGGTTAGGCCCCAAAAGGCCGGTGTTTATAAGTAAGGAGTTGAGCGGAGAGTTCCGCGAGAAACTGATAACATTATTACGTGCTAATTCGGACGTGTTCGCGTGGCACTATGAGGAAATGCCCGGGTTGGATCCAGAGCTGGTCGCGCACCACTTGGATACCTTCCCAAATTCTAAGCCCGCGAAACAATCCCAGCGGAAATACCACCCCGATTTGGAAGGGCAGATCAAGGAAGAAGTTGAGAAGCTGCGGAAGGCGGGGTTCATTCGCCCAATCCAGTACCCGGAGTGGCTAGCAAACATTGTCCCTGTGAAGAAGAAGAATGGCCAAATTCGAGTTTGTGTCGACTTCCGCGACCTCAACAAAGCGTGCCCAAAAGATGAGTTCCCGCTACCACACATCGATACATTGGTGGATGCTACCTCCGGTCACCAGATGTTCTCTTTCATGGACGGTTTCAGCGGGTACAACCAGATCAAGATGGCCCCGGAGGATGCGGAGAAGACAGCATTTCGAACACCATTGGGTAATTTCTACTACATTGTCATGCCTTTCGGGCTCAAGAATGCGGGGGCAACATACCAGCGGGTCATGACGGCAATTTTCCATGACCTTATGCACAAGATAATTGAAGATTACGTGGATGACCTGGTGGTGAAATCCAAGGAGCGCAAGGACCACCTCACGGACTTAGCCACTGTCTTCGCGAGATGCAGAAAGTTCAATCTCAAGATGAATCCGCTGAAGTGCGCATTTGGAGTCACCGCGGGAAAATTCTTGGCCTTCCTGGTACATCGCCACGGGATCGACGCGGACGAGGCCAAGATCAAGTCTATCACGGAAATGCCCCCGCCCCACTCACAGAAGACGCTCAAGCGGTTCCTGGGAAAGGTATCGTACCTCCGCCGTTTTATTCCCGCGATGGCAGAGATCGCGGCACCCTTCGCGGACCTGTTAAAGGGAAATGCAAAGTTTGAATGGAGGGAAGACCATCAGCAGGCATTTCAGTGGATAAAAGCGGCATTGACTTCTCCTCAGACAATGGTGGCACCAGTCGCGGGGAAGCCGCTGATCCTCTATCTGACCTCTACCCCGAGATCCATTGGGGCCCTGCTGGTGCAAGAGGTAGATGGGACAGAGCGACCAGTCTACTACATCAGCAGGAAGGTGCACGGAGCAGAAGAAAGGTATACAGCCATCAAGAGACACTGTTTGGCCCTCGTCTTTACCGCGTAGAAGCTCCGGCACTATTTCCTATCTTTTCCCATCCAGATAATCACTAAGTGCGACCCCGTGAGATTTCTTCTGTCGCGCCCCGCCCTTACGGGGCGAGTCGCCCGCTGGCTGCTAGCACTCGCGGAGTTCGACATCTCGTGCGCAACTCCGAAAGCAATCAAATGTCAGGCCCTAGCGGACCTGCTAGCTCAGTTCCCAAGTGGACAATGCGAGCCGCTTGAAGATTGTCTACCCGGAGACAGTTTCGAAGCTCTCGCGGCCAGCACAGATGAACAGCACTGGACGCTCAGCTTCGATGGGGCCACGGGTAGTGGATCGGGAGGCGCGGGAATAGTATTACAAACAGAAGGGGGAGATAGAGTGCACCTGGCCTACAAATTGAATTTCCCATGTTCCAACAATGAAGCGGAATACGAGGCGTTGATCTTGGGCCTAATAGCAGCAAGAGAGAGAGGAGTCAAGCACCTGAGGATAGCGGGAGACTCAAAACTGGTAGTCTTGCAAACGGAAGGGATTTACGCGCTGAAAGAACCAACTCTGGCACCATACCGAACAACAGTGCAGAAACTGATGAAATTCTTCCAAAGTGTCAGCATCACCCACAAACCCAGATCGGAAAACCGTTTCCCGGACGCTCTCGCAACGCTGGGGGCAAAGACGGAATTTGAGGAAGACAGAGCCTGCATTGAAATTGTGAAAATGTTTGAGCCATCCGCGTTGGAGGACTTCGCGGAGCCAACCGAAGATTGGCGCGGATCTATTAAAATTCAGTTAGTCACCAGCGTAGGGCATCTGTCCACCACGGAACTGTCGAGTTTCATAGTTTTACGCGGAGAATTGTATTATCGCGGCCCGCAGGGATGGCTCGCGCGGTGTATTGGCGCGAAGGAGGCAGAAGAAGTATTGGACAGGATCCACATCGACAACTGCGCGGACAACGAGATAGCCCTATACAGGAGAATTCAGAGGCAAGGTTATTACTGGCCTACTATGAAGAAAGAGGCTGATTTGATCACGAAGAATTGCACTCGGTGTTCCCTGTACATGGCCCAGCCAGAATGCCTGATGGCAAACACTGACAATCAGGAGGTGGACTGGAGACAAGTCTACATCGATTACTTACGAGAAGGAGCCTTACCCATCGAGCGAGCTGAGTCCGCGAGGGTCGTCCGCGGTGCGCGGCGTTTCTTCCTGGAAAAAGGACTACTATTTAGAAGAACTCTTGATGGAACGCCTCAAGTGTGTGTAGACAAGGAGCAGGCAGAAGAGGTTCTGGCCAAGACTCACGGAACCGAGCACCAAGGGTGGAGGAAGCTTTACGAGCAGATGGTTAACCTGGGGTATTTTTGGCCCACTATGGAGAAGGATTCGAAGAGACACGTGCGAAGATGTCGGGCCTGCCAGAAATTCGGGAACTTGGTTCACGCTCCTTCGGTGGAATTGCATTCCGTCCGCGCCCCTTACCCCTTCCACACTTGGGCGATGGATCTAGTCGGACCGATTAGACCAGCATCGCGGAAGAACAGGTGGATCCTGGCAGCCACGGAAGTTTACACTAAGTGGGTCGAGGCTATTCCACTGAAGAAAGCAACAGAAGACGCGGTAGCGGCATTCATCAAGGAGAACATCATTTGCAGGTTCGGCATACCGAAGGTGATCCTTTCTGATAACGGTACTCCGTTCATCAATCACCACGTGGGAAGCCTCCTCGATGAATACACGGTCGATCACCGTACATCTAGCACCTATTACCCGCAGGGAAACGGACAGGCGGAAGCAACAAACAAGACCTTGATCAGAATCTTGAGCAAACTGTTGGATGAGCGCGGTGGAACTTAGGCAGATCACTTGCCGATAGCTCTTTGGGCTTATCGAACTTCGAAAAGGAAATCTACCCGCGCCAGCCCCTTCAGCTTGGTATACGGAGCAGAAACGGTCTTACCCGCAGAACTAAGTGTCCCCTCCGCGCGGATGATACTCGCAATGGAAAATACCGCGGAAGGAAGAAAAGCAGACCTGGAAGCCCTAGAAGAAAGGAGAGCAACAGCGGCCATTGCCCACAAAAAATACTGGGAGTCTGTGGCACGCTACTACAACAAGGGCGTAGTGCCGCGGGTATTCGAAGTTGGGGAGTTGGTTTGGAAGGCTACCACGGCAGTAATGAGGGATATGAAAACACCTAAGTTCACCCCTAGATGGGAAGGACCCTATGAGGTGATCAGTGCCTCCGCTAGCGGGTACTACCACCTAGCCCGCGTTGAAGATGGTTTCGAGACAGGAGCGGTAAATGCCAAGTATGTCAAGAAATTCTACCCGTGAAGAGAAAACGCTGGAAGCGAGCAAGTCGCTGTCCTGCCCTGCCAGTCTTTCCCCTTTGATTTTAGAACAGTCTATTTCGTTTCCCCCTATTGTAACAAGTTGATTGGACCTACCATTAATGAAAAGATGGGTACTTATTCCTAATTGACACTGGTGTTCAGCTTTCTTTTTTACGATGAGGTAAAGCGATGAGGTTCCGCGGAGAGAACATTTCCGCGGTACTGTCAACTCCTTTTCACAATTCCTTCATTTCAAACCCACAACGATTATCAAAAGAGACAATACTAAGTCGCGAGAGGTCAGAACATGACCCGCGAGACTCATGCTTAGTGATTGTCGAGAAGAGATAATGTTAAGTCCTGAGCGGCCAGAACATGGCCCTAATCCATTCCTCCAAGCTTAACGATTATCAAAAAGAGACGATGCTGAGTCGCGAAAGGCCAGAACATGGCCCGCGGGATTCATACTTAGTGATTGTCAAAAAGAGATGATGTTAAGCCTTAGGTGGCCAGAACATGGCCCCCGGTTCGTTTCTCCGAGCCTAACAACTAACGAAATAAGATGATGACAACTCGTGAGAGGTCAGAACATGACCCGCGAGGTTTACACTTAGTGATTATCGAAGAAGAGATGGTGTTAAGTCTTGAGCGGCCAGAGCGTGGCCCTACCCGAGTGGCAGACTTGCTATTTGTTGAACGAAAATGATAAACGGGTCACGAGAAGTCAGAGCATGGCTCGCGGACCCCAGCAAAAATACGTCTATCGTAACATCATCGACACAAAGACTGTTTCATTTCAGTAAGACCCAAAGGTTTTATTCAAATAAAAGAAAAAAGAAATAGTACATGTGTTCAGAAAAAAAAGAGAGGAGGTACAACAGCAACACTTGCTAGGCCTGCCAGTCCAAGAAAACAAGCCTGTCAGGTTCAGGGTCAGCCAGATTCAGCGAGGCGACAGCCAGCTCCGCGTCGTGCTGCAGCACCCGAGCAAAACTGGCCTCCAGATGGGCCAGGTGCTGGCGAGTAGACTCCAGCTGGGCAGCCAGGCTTTGGATTTCAGGCCTCAGAGCGGCCCTCTCCCCCGCGGCCCTCAGAGCAGAGCTCCGCGCGCACAGCCAGGCCAGGTCAAACCCGAAGACCCGCATATCTTCAGCAACCTCCAGCAATTTGGCCTCGGTCCCGGGGTTGAAATCCCTGTAGCGAAGCTGCCCCCAAGGAGTAAGTACGTTGTGGAGGCTGCTAAGGTAGATCACCTCGAGCCGGGCGGACCGCGAGTTGAAGGAGCTGAAGGTCTCCGGGTGAGACCGGGCTATGGCATTCAGCAACGGCCAGTGTTCCACAGGCACATCATAGCCCGCGGGAAAGAGGCGGATAGGCTCCGCGGTCTCAGTATCCATTGGCCCCTTCCCCAGATCTGAGGCAGGTTGCCTGGGCGGCGACTGCTCTCTCGACTCAACCTCGTCCCTCTGCTCGCCCATCTCCAGATTCAAATCAAGCTCGTAGTCCCCAAGGGCTTGGCTTCCCTGTCCCCCCAAAACATCGTCAGTTGGCAAGAAGTCCATTTCTTTAAATAAGGAATTGAAATCTGAGTCAGTAATGGAGGTGGGGCCACCAATAAGTTCTTCATTTACCTCCAGCTGTCGGTCTGAAGGTTGAGCGGAAGGCTCGGCCAGCGGGGTCGGCGGGCGTCTCGCGGACTGGAGAGGAGAGTGGGTTTGCGAAGTAGAGCATGCCGGGGAATGGGGACTGGCGGCGTCCATGGCCGTATCCCGCTCCGCGTTCGAGCCCGGGCCTTGAAGAAATGAGGCATTGGAAACCCCAGGGGAACCACCAGAACCCCGGCCCAGATAACTCTCCGTTGACCGGATGCGGGCACTAGTGGACTGTTGGTGGGAGCCAGAAGGTGTGGAAGCTGAAGCCACCTCGGGTTGTCCCGCGGCAGACCCCCCGACGGCAGGGCGAGGAAGCACTTCGAGGTTGTCCTCATCTCCCTCCCTCAGCAATTGTGCAGCCGCCGTGTTGAGAGGATCCGCGGCGATATCGGCCTGGCCCACTGATTCGTGGGTATCCGCTGATGGTTGGGGCTCGCGGGCCTCAGAAGTCGCTGCGTGGGAAGGAGATGGGGCTGGATCAATAGATTGCACTATAACATGTCCGGATTCCTCCGGGGAAGAACACGACTCAGAAGAGACTGTGTTGGGATCCCCCCCGAGGTCAACAACGGAAGGCTCGTCGGGCAACATACCTCCAATAACCGCGGAGGATTCTGGCTCCGGGTGAAGAAAAGGTACCGGCTCCGCACGAGGTTGGATCACCTCCGGGCCCCTCCGTTCCTCGGGAGAGTCGGAGATCTCCACTATACTGACATCCGCCGCGACTGGGTCCTTCGCGGATGCGGACGCTCGGGCCCGCAAGACACTGATGGGAACGTCGTCTTCATCATCATCATCGGCATCCTCATCGCCCGCCTCGTTCTCTTCCTCGTCGGACTCGGACAGAACTGTTCGAGAAGTCATGGCAAAAAAATAATAATAATAATAATAAAAAAAAAGATATACAAGTCAGGGGCTGAAAGCCACAAGGCAACAGAAATGGCATCCTAACAAAATAAGAGCTTACCATCGAGGCGGCGTCTCTTCGGTTGAGCGTCTGGGGCAGCCTCTTCTGCCTCGTCCGCTGCTTCTTCCGCTGCTGCGGCTGCCTCTGGCTCATAGGCCACGAAGGTGCTAGCATCTCGCTCCCGCTGCTAAAGAAAAGAAGAAGCAATACAGAGGGAGTAAGTCCCAGAGAACAAAGAGGCAGAGGCATTGCAAGGAAGTGATTGAACACATGGGAAGGCACTTACATTGCGGATACGCTTTCGACGGCGGGGCCCCCCCGCCGCGGGCGCTTGAGAGGAGGACGGCTGAGATGGTCCTGCCGGTGGAGGAGGCGGAAGCTGTGTCCGCCCGCGGGGTCCCCGCGCGCGGGTTCGCCCCGGGGCAGCTTGAGCAGGTGCAGGGGCTTCCATCGGAAAGACCCTGTTCACAGGCTCCGCGTGGATCACGGCCCATTGACCGCGAGGTCCGCGCCACTCAGTCGCCCGCACTGTAGTAATGGCCCGCAGAGAGGTATCCCGAGTCCGGACTTCAGGCACCTCAGGGACCACGGCCTGCCCGCGGACGAACGTCAAGAAGGAGTCAAGGTTCCTCCTCCAGAATGCACGGAATTCCTGTGTGTAGTGTGAAACCCTATCCCTGGCAGGGATGACCAAATTCCCAAGTTGCACCAAGATTGGGGAAAGCTCTCCCGCCATGAATCGGAGCTGTGACTCCGCAAAAGAAGGCATCAAGGGAGCAGGGTCGTGCACCGCTTGGTCAAAACCCAATTGCCTCGCGAAGCGATCCGGGCGATACACCGCCACCCCAGATCCCTCACTGGACAAAGTCGGGAGCCACCCCGGAAGGGCAATGAGCGCGGAGTTGATCACCGTCCGCGCCGTGGGAGTGTTGTCACTCGCAGCATTGAGGGAAGAGCCAACTAGGAGAAGGCAGTGGCCCACACCCATGACACCCGGAGAAGCAATGCTGTAGGGACGAGGAGTGAAGTTTGCCTCGATATCACAGGCCTGGTACCATAAGTCCTCGCTGCTGGCCCCGTGCCACTGTTCCGCGCGGGATCGCACTCCCGACGCTTGGAAGGCCAGGGGTCCCGGGGCGACGGTACGAAAATGCTCGAAGAAGTACGCGAGCAAGAAAGTGGAGTGAGCCATCGAAAAGTGATCACATCTTCCGAGGGACCTGGCGTAATCCGCTTGAACCAGGTCCAGTTGGTGGAAGAGTGACCCCAGAAACAGCGGCGCCAGGGCGACAGGCTGGCCGCGGGCAAGAAGGACGGCCAGCGGGAAGACCGCCTGAGAAATGCCATCAGCGGGGTAGTCGGGCAGGACAAAGTACGAGAGGAAGTAAGCAAAGAAGCCCGCCATGTAGAAGTGCTGGCCATATTGAGGGCCCGCGACAAAATCGCGCTCAGCACCAGGAGCGACAGTCCTCGCGGGCTGAAGGTCCTTGAAGAAATAACGCAGCCAACTGCCGAGGGAGGTCTTCTTGGCATTTGCCGCGAAATCCTTGCGGGCCCCTTGGAGACTGAAGATTGGCCCGTTCTGGGCCTGCTTATGGAACGCCTTCAAAGCCTCCACTTCGTCCAGATCCGCCCGCGAGAGCTTGGCAAAGTCCAGGGTGTTGCCCCCGCGAAGAGACAGGCGGGTAAGAATGTGAACATCTTCGAGCGAGAGTCCACTCTCCCCCCATGCCCATGCAAAGGAGTGAGCGTCGCTGCTCCAACGCGAGCACGCGAACTCCAGGTTCCTGATGGCAGCCCCGGAACGAGGAATGCTCAGACGCCGTGACAGTTGGACGGCTTCGAGAGTACTGCTGCCCAGTAACACTTGCTTGCAGCGGAGATTGCCAACGACGTCATCAACCCAGTCCGCCCAGTCAGTGGGTACAGAGGCTTGGGATCCAAAACGGCATTCCACAAAGGGGAAATCCCCGCGCTCAAGGCAAAAGCGAAGTACCGAGGAGGGGTTGACGGGCTCTGCATCCTCCGGGGCGGCAGGGGCCGTGAAGAAAGTGGGGATAGCCACGGCGGCACCCACAACGGGATACGCCTCAGCGAAGGACCAGAATGGGTCCCCAACTGTTCGCAGATACGGGGCCCTCTGCCACTGATCCGCGGAGGGGACAGGGATCTCAACGATTGGACCACGCGTAGCCATTTGTGAGTGAAGTGAAAGAAAGAAGGAGGTGTTGATCGCGAAGGCTAGAAAGAGACAAGGAAAACGTTCGCTCGAAAGTCAGAAGAGAAATTGACAGCACTTCGACGAAAATTTGGAGTTTGGTGAAAAAGGAAATAATGGACAAAGGGTTTATATAGTGGTCAAACGGTGTGGACATTTATGACGTCTGCACACGAAGGGTCACAATGGTACACGAAGAGACGTGAGCAATTATCACGCCTGTTGCTCCGCGGAACAAGCCCAGAGTGACCGCGGAAACTTACAAAGAGGATGGTACGCACGCGGACGACGTGCACTTGTCGTACGCGCGCGGGGGGCATATGTAGGCGCGGTCAAAGTTATTGACACGTCGTCTGGGAAGACCTTTTGACCAGCCTATCGGCCATGGACACGTGGCGACCAGGTCCACGCGGAAAGTCAATCCTAGTCAAAACATTATTCCAAGAAGACGTTTGACTGACCAATAGAAAGGAAGCACGTAGCACATTCAGATGAGCGCCCGCGGAACCGCCCCGCGGAACTGAAGACCCCGCAGAATCGATCCGCGGAAGCGAAGATCCCGCGGGACCCCCCCCGCGGGCCTCGCCAGGGAGAACTGAGAGGCATACTGGAATTGGAATTGATACAGAAGCTGTAAGAGGACCCCGGGATCATATTCGGGCCTAAAAGGCAGGCCCGGAAGGGATCTCGCGGGAGGCAAACGATCGTCGCGGGTCGCGACCTTGCTCTTGCGGGAATTGGGGAAGCTCTTGTGGCTTGGTGGCTTGGGATGGAGGTATTGTCGCGGAAGTGCGGGTCCCCCGCGGAAGTCCTCCGCGGGAGAACGAGTCTTCCGCGACCTGGAGGTACGGGAGGGACACGTGTTAGGGTCTTATAGGAGCGCCGTCCTGGGCCTGACCTAGGCCCATGTGCCCTATAAATACCCCTGACATTCCCAATGATCACCAGAGGCTGACTTTTCTAGAAAAGGAGATAGAGAGAGGGCACTGATTCTGAGGAAGGAGAACATTCTTCCCCGGAGAGAAGGTGACCTCACTTATCTGATTCCAGAAAGGGCAGACGTCATTCATCCCCGCGGAGAACAAAGGAGACACGTTGCCTTTGTCTTTTCCGTACCTCTTGCTCTAGCCCTCACCCCCATGAGATTTTTTCCCTCTTTTCCCCTTGGTACTGATTATCGACCAATCGAACCTCTCCAGCTCACTTTTGTACACGTAAGCGACCTCACAGAACCCGCTTTCCACCCACAAATAGCATGAATGGATGGAATACTAAGTAATAAATGGAACAAAGTTCAAAATATTGCTAAAGCACCAAAACAGTGCTTTGACATGGGAGTATCACAAGCAATAGCCAACTTGCATGCATGGATCAACCTGCACGCAAGTGAACCATCGCGCGATACTTCCATACCGTCGCGCGAGTGTTGGTGCCTCACCAACAGTTTGAACCTTATCTCCTTCTGGGCTCTGGAAGGACCAGTGCACACCCAGGAGGCAAACCAAGCAGTTTATAAGTACTTGAAAGTAAATAATTATTACAAGCCAACAGGAAGCAAATGGGAAGACAGCCCCTAAACAGTGGGGGAAATAAACAGAGGCCTAAAGCCTAGTTGCCCATGTAAGGGCCATCACTGGAAATCAGTGAACCATCGCGCGACAGATTGTAATACTCACGCGAGGTTTCTGACTAGACTCCCAGGAATTGCTTTGCATGCTTGGGGCTCTGAGACATGTTCAGAAGCATCCCAAGGGCATTCCAAACTAACTGAAGCAGCAAGCCAAGGAGCTGGACTATTTAAAACTAAGTTGCCCATGCAAGGGCAGCCACTGGAAATCAGTGAACCGTCGCGCGTCAGAGTGCAAGACTCGCGCGAGGGTTCTGACTGGACTTCCAGGAGTTGCTTTGCAAGCTTGGGATTCTGAGAAGTTCAGAAACATCCCAATGGCAATACAAACTAATTAAGATGACAAACCAAGGAACTGAACTTGTTTTATCATGCATAACAGTGATCTATATATCAAGATAAAAACCACAACAAGCGTGCTCATGAATAAAACGAGAAATGACCAGCCTCCCTTCCCCACGTGGATCAATCTCTTGCAGACAGAACTGTCGCGCAAGTGTTTGGATCCATCGCGCGAGGGTTTGGCTGATCACAGTTTCGTGTAACTCTGTTGATTTTAGGGCCAGGACTGGTATTGATTACCAGCCTTGGCCCTGCCAGCCCCCCTCAGGGATCAAGACAGGAACATGTAAATTTATACCTTTGCTTGAATGGCTTTTGGAATGGATTGGATTGAGTGATATGGCCTTTCAAATGAGTGTACTAGGTTGGAAAGACTAGGAAGTGGTTAGGGTTTGTTAACTTTGTGCTAGAATTTGATAACTCTTCTTTGTTGAAACTTGGTAACCCTTTGGAAGAACAACCAATGGGGGTATATATAGGAGGAGTGAATGGCTTAAGGAGAGTGGAAAACTTGGCCAAGTAACCAGCCAACAAGGCTGGTCACTCTTACTTGGTGGAGAAATGAGCCACCAAGGTGAGTGGGGGTGGTGTATCCAAGCCTGCCAGAACGCTGTTCAGCCAAGGAAAATGGGGTTCCAGCCCATGTGGCCCTGATGATCACAACAATCCAGCTGGATTAAGATGATGGGGAAAGGTGGGACCGTCGCGCGAGGGTTTGGAACCATCGCGCGAGGATCAACATTCAAACTTTGACTTTGACCAACACCTGGCAAGCTGACTATCGCGCGAGGAACAAGAAGTATCGCGCGACGGTCAAACTTTGGTTAGGGTTTTGACTGAAGGTTTTAGGGGTTCAAAAGGGTTCAAAGGGCTCAAGAAGGGTTCAAAGGGCTCAAGAAGGGTTCCAAGTCCAATCCATTCCACATTCAAGCCTGTTTGATCCGATCTCATCATCGGGGAAACAAGAAACTGAAAAATAAAGTAAAACAAACGGGAGACCCAGATTGGGGTGTCTATAGTAGTCCCTCTCTGACGGCACGCGGAGCACCATTGACTGGTACGGGTAACGTCAAAGATTTCTAGATACCCACCAAATCCGCCCGAAAGTCGATTAAATGGAAAATGCAAACTAGTATATAAAATACCGTGCACTAAAAGATAGATCGGACGGATAGATCGCCACTATTTTGAGATCGGACGGATAGATCGTCGCAGAATTGAGATTGGACGGATGGATCATCGCTGATTTGAGATGGGACGGTTAGATCGTCGCTGATTTGAGATGGGACGGTTAGATCGTCGCTGATTCAAAATTGGACGGTTAGATCGTCGCTGATTCGAAATCGGACGGATAGATCGTCGCTGATTGGGATCGGACGGATGGATCGTCGCTAAATTGAAATTGGACGGATAGATCGTCGCTGAATTGAAATTGGACGGATAGATCGGCGTTGAATCGAAATCGGACGGATGGATCGTCACTGAATCGAAATTGGACGGATGGATCGTCGCTGAATCGAAATTGGACGGATGGATCGTCGCTGAATTGAGATCGGACGGATAGATCGTCGCTGAATTGAAATTGGACGGATGGATCGTCGCTGAATCGAGATTGGACGGATGGATCGTCGTTGATTGGAGATGGGTCGGTTAGATCGTCGCTGAATTGAAATTGGACGGATAGATCGTCGCTGAATTGAAATTGGACGGATGGATCGTCGCTGAATCGAGATTGGACGGATGGATCGTCGCTGATTTGAGATGGGACGGTTAGATCGTCGCTGATTTATAGGCGGACCACTGCTGGGGATATAAAATTCCTCGGGATGCAGGCAAAACCTTCATATTGTCCCTCAATTTTATCGTAAGAATATGTCAAAACCCCGTGAACCCAGAAGAGGGGTGAATAAAACTGGGCCAGACCTGGGACTGAATTGGGCCTGAGGCCCAAACGAATCATCGCGCGACGGTTCAGAATACTCGCGCGAGGGTTCCTGGTCAGGGCCTAGATCTGAAAAGGCCCAGACCCGGCCCAAACCCGTTTCACTCGTTTAAACGTCGCGGGGACGTTACAGAAAACAGTACCAGGTGGTTTCAAAACTTCGAAACCCTCTCATACTCTCATCTCTCCTCTCAAATCCCTCTCAAACCCTGATTCATCCACAAAATAAACACACCCACGCACACCCATTACAGCCATGGCGGATCACAGTGATGGAGGAGGCGGAGGCGAGGTAGTTGATCGGTCGGAGGACCGAGGAGAAACCATGGGCGTCGAAGCAGAGGATTAACCCACGGCGGAGGCCATCGCAGAGGCCGGTGCAGTAGCAAGAGACGACGAAGATGGAGAAGATGACCAGCAGCAGGAGGTCGATGTTGGTGAGACATGTCGCGCGACAGAGCCAGAGGCTCGTGCGACAGTGGGAACCGGGGAAACAGGGACTTCTGTCGAGCCATTGGGCTCGATCATGGCAGTGGAAGGGTCGGTGGTGACCGGAGTGAGTCCAGGAGATGCAGGAGACACTGGTGGCAGAGAACACTGTCGCGCGACAGAGGAGGAGCCTCGCGCGACAGTTCATATCGGGGAAGGTAGTAGCAGTGGGGCAGGAGATGATGCCGTGGAGCCAACCGGGTCACCGCCAAGAGACTTGTCAAGGGGCAGTCGATGAGGAGGAGACCATGGAGGCACCAATTCGGGAAGAAGACATCTTGTTTCGACCCGCGGCGACGTCGTCGAGTCATAGACCGATCACGAAACACGACATTGCCGAGTTCCTGAGTGACGAGGCATTGGCGAGGCTTCTTGAGGACAACCCCACCATCGGGGAGTTGGTCTTGAAGGCCAGAGAGGATAGAGCCAGGGCCATCGAGGCGTCAGAGGCCGCAGAGAGAGCCGAGAGAGAGAGAAAGGAGAGAGGGGAGCCCTTGAGGGACGTTGAGGCCGAGGAGAGGGTCGAAGCGGAGGCGCAGGGGCCCAGAGTGACAGCGGTGGCAGAGGCGAGGGACATGACACGCCCTGGTTTTTCAGCGGAGGCGTACGTGCCTCCCACACCACACTTGTTCGTGCCGTCGGGCTTTGCAGCTTACGTTCCGCTACAAAAGGACTATGACGATGAGCTTGTGTTGAGAGACCCCCGGACCCACATTGCGAGCACTTGGATGGAGGTACATTCCCAGAAAAACTCCCTTTGTAATCCAATTTTGATATCATGATCCTTGTAGTTCAATTTCGATACTTTGCTTGAAACACTTGAACTTAGAATTGCATGCGATACTCACGAGCCAAACCATGCCAAAACGATACCGTTGGCGACGTAAGCCTTGCATGTAGTAACTCGAACCAACCATATGCCATATGCTTCATTGATTACCTAGAACTTGAAAATGAAAGTTCTGTATGCACGGGAATCTAGAACAACATACCACACTCCCAGGTTGAATCATGGCATGACGAGATATCCCCTACATCCTGTGTGTAACAGCTTGAGCCCAAACGTACGTTGTAGGCTTCATTGATTACCTAGAACTTGAAAATCCCTGTATACTGATAATCCCTTTTGCTGCTTGTCTTTGCATTTGAAACAGGCGGGAGCGAGTCAGAGGGACATCCGCGGCTTTGGGGGCGCGTGTAGGTCCTTGGAGCTGTACGAGGCTTTACCAGAGAGGGTGAGGAGGTTAGTAAATGAGGCGGGCTTTGGAGAGTTTGTACGGACGCTGACACGGGCGAGGGCCGATCACGCGGTCCAGGTTGCACTTGCAGAGAGGTGGAGGGATACCACCAATACCTTCCACCTGCCTCCCGGGGAGATGACGATGATGCCTGCGGACTTTGCGGCGATCACCGGGTTAAGGGTTGGAGGAGAGCCTATCCCGTTTGACTCGGGTATCTAGGAGGACAGAGTGGCCTTGGAGTGGTTTCTGGGTGAGGCACCCAAGATCGAGGAGGGGATGGCACGGTACGACCAATTCAAGAAGTACTTGAAGAAGAAAGTGACCAATGACCGGGAGGCGGAGCAGATGGCCCGGGCATACTTGTTATACCTGTTTGGTGCCACTTTGTACCCAAACAGGCGGAGCAAAGTGCATCTCTCCTACCTGCCAGCGTTGAGGGACTTGAGGGGAGCCTCACGTTTCGACTGGGGCGGTGCGGCGTTGAGCACAGCCTACCTCTTCTTTGGTGACTCGTCGAGGACGGGTCAGAGCACTGCTGGTTACTGGAGAGCTTAGGAGGTACAATTCTAGCCCTTCGCACAACACAATTTCGATTATGCCTGTTTATTTGATTGCTTAGCTCGCTTGACTGCTTCAATTTCAGATATTGCATATCCTGTGACTAATGTTTATATTTGTCTAAACATTGCACAGCTTTGGGCTTACGAGGTATTGCGGATGTATCCGCCACAATGCAAGCATCCAGACCTGAGCACCCTCCCCCACGCGCTGATATGGAGCAAGTCCAACATGGGGAAGAAGGAGGGGAGAGGCGACCTCAACGCCTTTAGGCTGTACTTGGACGAGCTTAGGGCTTCACAGGTATGACATAGAACATGAAACTTCCAATATGCACTCTTTTCTTTGATTTCAATGCTGTCGCTGATCAATTGCCTGCATTGCCTGCTTGTCTTAACTGCAGATCAACTGGGATCCTTGGAGAGGAGCGGGGCCAGAGCCAGAGTACTTGGCCAGGAGCAGAGTTGTTACGGCCAGCAGGGTGCTGTTAGAGTCTGCCTTTGGTTGGCAGTGGTACTTGGGGGACCGGGTGATACGTCAGTCACTTGGCCGTCTCGAGTTCCAAGTGCCAGGGCCACTCCCGCCCCGGGCTTCACACACGGGAGGGTACACACGAGCTGAGCTGGAGACGTACACGCGGCCGGACACCGAGTTGGCACACTACTTGCGTCCTGAAAAGGACTATGCCGTTTACCAGAGAGACTACCTGGTGGGCCCGCTTGTGATCCGAGGCCTTAGAGAGGTGCGGAGTCAGGCCGCAGGAGCTGCTGAGGAGAGGAGAGCTGCTGGCGAGAGACAGAGAGGAGGCGAAGGCCGTGTGAGGCGAGGCCTAGGCGGACCTATAGTTGGTGGACCTCCCGAGCTGCTTTGGAGGATTTCTGTGGTTGACAGCCAGGGGAATCCTGCAGAGTTACAGTTAGTGCCTGCGAGAGCGGAGCCTAGCCCTGTGACCGTGCCGGTAAGACTTAGCTTCCATCATTGTTTTTCAATCCAGTATGCTTGAATTACTGTTGATTGACCTGATAAGCTCAAATTGTATGCAGGTGCCGACTGAATGGGTAAATGAAGCCGTGCGACTCATGCTAGCCTTGGAGAACGTAGTGAGGAGAGCGGCGAGCGGCATGCCACTGGAGCTGCACTACCTGGCACCGACACCACAGCCGACTCAGCCAGCCGTTGTTCAGAGGAAACAGGTATATAAGCGATACATTCCTGCTTTCGATACATTCCTGCTTATCCTACTTTCGATACATTCCTGCTCTCAATTATAGAATGTACCTACTTTCAAACATGTGAAATACAATATGCACAATGTATACTCATGCTTTGAAATGAAATGACAATGCAGGCACAGGGGAGGGTGATTCCTAGGAGGAAGAGGGTGCGAGATCCGCCACCGAAGAAGATGGTGGCAAAGAAACCCACGGCTCCAGCCAGTACTTCACGGCGACAGACCAGGAGTTCGCAGCCAGCGGTTGCGGGTCGGGAGGCTGCTAGGCAGGCCGTTAGGCATGCCGAGCTACAGTACCAGATCAAGATGCGAGAGAAGCCGACGCAAGAGGGGCCGGTCCGCAAGAAGCGACAGGTCTCGTTGGATCCGTCCGAGGAAGAAGAGGAGGAATAGGATGACGAAGAAGAAGAAGAAGAAGAAGAAGAAGAAGAAGAGGTAGAGCGACGTCCCTCCTCTAGCAGTGGTTTCGATGATTCCGTTGATGATCCTTCGTACAAAGACGACCCACGGGAGCAAGCGGAGAGCGACAACTGGTTTGGATAGCGCTGTAGACCACCGCGACGTCTCTTTTACTTTTGATTTTTGATTCGGGCCTGCGCGCCCAAGTAGATAGCTTTGTTTGGCACAGATACAGCTTTTTGAGGGCCTGCGTGCCTTTTGATTAGCAGGCGCTTGTGCCCTAACTGCTTTGATAGCTTTTGATTGGCCGATGTGCCACATATACAGTAGTTCCCTTTTGTTGACATGGATAGATCATGGTTTAGCCATAAAATTTGCGTTTTCAGGTTTATTGTTTCTCATTACGACCAAGAGGAAGTAAAACCAACCACTAATACCAAAAACTTGCATTGACAACGCACCAAAATGTTCACAGACACATGTGTATGCACAAAACGTGACCAAACTGCGAAGAAAACGGAAATATACCCCCGGATACGGTTAGGATACGAGGATACGAGAAAATGGGCATTTATGGGCCAAAGTTCAAAATAAACCGATCCAGACAAAACTGACTCTCATACAGGACCAAGCATACCTAACATGACTTGTCCCAATTAACGGAATTGAAGGAAACACCCCGAAAAGAGATTCGGACACGAAAACACCCAAAAATGACGCAAAACGACCTAATCACAGTAAACATGACTCAATTATGTCCCGGACTGAAACCGACACCTCCATACAGTCACACAAGGTCCAAGTGACCTATATGGCATGACCAACCTTGGCTAAATCCTCTAGAACGAGTTTCAGCCTCTCGAAACCTTGATTTGAACTTGAAATGGGCCGTCGAGGGTCCAAAATTTTCGTTAAGCGCGACATTTCAAATCCGATGCTTGGATACAGTCACATATGCACATTATGACTTGCTGGAACCATCAAAAGTGCAAAAAGACCCTTGGAACGAAAAATGACCAAAACTAGACAGTAGCATCTGAAAACTGTCAAAACTGCAGACAAACCCTCGCGCGAGGGTTTGGAATCATCGCGCGAGGGTCGCTCTCCCGCGCGACGGTTTGGAACAATCACGTGACAGTCAGACCCTGCCAAGCTGCTCTTGTTTGACCAAATCATTGCTTGAAGCCTTATCATCTTCCCCACGTCTTGCAGGCTACTCTGTGGTTTCAGGGGAGGATGTCCTTTCATGGAAAGGTGGTAGAACACCTAAGCCTCAATCCTATCTTCCGGCACAAAAATCGAGGATGATATTTTCCAAATTTTGCCCATAAGAAGAAGGCAATAGGAGCAATGTAAGGCATAAACTCCCTCACCTCAAAATGGAAGATTCGTTGATGGAAGTACTCGACCCTTGGCTAATGAGGGTCGAAACCATAAATTGGGCGAGCCCCCGGTCTAGGTGCCTGTCCTCAATTCGTGATCTCCGATTCAGTCAACTGTGCGTCGAGCTTCTCCAAGCTGCATTGGCCTTCTGGGACCCAGCTGTGCATGTCTTTCGGTTTCACCAAGACGAGATGTGCCCAACTATGGAAGAATTCCAAGCGTACGTCCCAGGCTTCGCCAATTTAGATGCCCTTGCGGTTCCACCATTTCAAGAAGACATGGAGCAGATTCTACAGACAAAACTCAACATACCCGGGGAATTGACGGCAAGCATTATCCAGGATGGAGCACTCAATGTCATTCGTCTGATCGAGCTGTATGGTCCTGAGGGAGACCTGGGAGATTATGTAGGGAAAGCTCATAGACGCTTTGTGTTGTCCATATGCACGCTGGCCGCTTATATGCTGATCCCTGTTGACAAGGTGAATCCCAAACTGGTGAGCATAGCCTCACAAATGGACGCCCAGAAAAATATCATGCCCGTAGTCTTAGCAGAAACACTTCTAGGTTTAGACATGGTGAAGCTCGGGCAAGCAGACTCATTCAGTGGATGTCCTATCCTGCTCCAGGTAAGTTCTCACTCAACTCATCCTTTCGCACTTTCATTTTTACCCGGACACGTAGATTGTATCTGATTTTTGACCTGTCTTCTACTCTCATGCAGCTCTGGCTGTCGGACAAAGTGGGAGTTTTGGAAGTGTCACAGGCTGGCTTTGAAGACTTCCCCAGGCTCTTGGTTGACAGACCGATGCTATTTCCTGAATTGACGGTGGAGATATGGTTTGCATTTCTGAATGACATGCAACCTGAAGACATAGTCCGGAGATGTCCTTGGCTAAACCTCCCGGAAATGACGATCAGTTCGACTGGATTCAGCAGAGTGGTAATTGCCGGCTTAACAAGCTTCACCTTTAACTTTCCAGGGCGTACACTCCGTCAACTCGGGAGAAGCCAAGGGTATAAACGCTATGGTGCGGAAGACTTCGAAATCCCCGTATTTGATTCGTGGCATCTGCGCTGTTATAAATGTAACTGGGATAACAGGGCTTTGAAGGGACCAATTCCGGGCTTCAAGACATGGCTGGAAAACCGCTACGTGAGATGGCTTCATGCTGAAGTTGAAGCAAGGCTAAGGGGATATTTCTGAATCCCATAGAAATCAAGTTTGTAATTGGAAAAAGCTCCAAAACCGTCAGGCTGTCTGAGCTGTCTCCCTTACCCCTCTTTTTTTTTTTAGCGTCTACTTTGTAAGTTGCATGTCCCGTCGCCCGGTTCGACCGGCTAAATAACAACTTTGAATAAGAATAATCCGGACGTTATCCACCCGAGGGTCTGATTCATCACCGAATGTGCGATTTGAACAAACGACGCTTCGACGTAGTCATAATTGCCCATAATGACCTACTGGAAGCATCGGAATCCCAAAACCTAGCCCGAGGCAAAATGCGACAAACCACCCTCCCAAAAGACAGTAGCCTGTCTTTCTGAGCCGAAATAAATTGAATCCTCGCGCGAGGAAGTGAAACTATCGCGCGAGACTCACTTAGTCGCGCGACACTCATGAACCGTCGCGCGATGGAGAGACCCTGCTACAGCAGCCAGCCTTGACTCATTCGGAGATTAAAGTATGGCAGGCTCTGCCACCAGCTCTGGACGTGCAGGAACTTCTGGGTTATCACAGAGGTGTGCCCTTGAATATTAGGACAAGGAGGACACCTTGCATGGATATTTCAAACAAGGCAAAAGATATCTACCCTCACTTGGCTATAAAAGAGGGGTTGCCTCCTGAATGAAGGGTATGACCTCCGTTAGAAAAATCTCAGATACTCTTCTCCCAATGGCAAATCATCTCCCTACATTAATCAGCCCGTGGCTCGAAGAATTTGTTGCGAGCGACTGGCTATGCTTCCGTTCTCACGGGCTGGCCGCCTTTCGCTTCCTAAAAAGTGTAAGGTTCCGCCCCGAAATCCTAAGAGCGGCCCTGCAGTTTTGGGATCCAGACATCCACGTGTTTCGATTCGGGGACAACGAGCTATGCCCGACCGTAGAAGAATTCCAGGCGTACCTCCAAGGTTTTGACTCGAGCGTGATTGTTGTGCCGCCTTATAGAAAGAGTATGCCGAAGCTCCTTAAAACCTGTCTGAACATTTCGAGTGGAGCGGCGGATAGCCTGCTGGCTAGCGGGCAAATAAACGTCCTGCGCCTGATGGAATGGTATAGGCCTGATGGTGATCCAGAGGATACTGCGCTGCAGGCCTGACGCCGTTTCGCCCTGTCAATTGGGGTACTAGCCGCATATCTGTTGGTGTCTCCAAATGGACGGCCCGATCCCTCGCTGGTGGATGTGGCCACCCAGCTAGGAGTCAGAAGGAACGTGGTTCCTATGGTTCCTGCAGAAACGCTCATGGGTTTGGATTTGGTGGCTGCTGGCCAAACAGCGATATTCGGCGGTAGCCCACTCTTGTTGCAGGTAAATTCTCACTCAGCTCACCTTTTTCCGGTTTTCACACAGTCTGCTTTTACCTTAACGCTCGGCTAAGGCTATATCGGAGCTCCTTACTTGTTTTCTTTCGCTCAGGTTTTATATGACTCCTTACTTGTATTTTCACTCGTACAGCTATGGCTATCCGACAAACTTGGGCTAATTGCAGCTCTTGAAGCGAACTGGCCCCATCTGCCCAGGCGAATGCATCAGAGAGAGATGCTGTATCCAGATATGTCTGAGGAGGAATGGCACACCTTCATGAGAGAGATGTCTCCTCGTGAAATTGTCTGGCGGCATGAAACCTTGAACATTCCGGACATGGCTCTGAATTCTGCGGGTTTCGAGCGGATGGTGATTGCTGGGCTATCCAGTTTCACCTTCTACATTCCAGGCCATATCCTTCGGCAATTGGGCATGAACCAAGGGTTGCATCGAGCTGGGATTGAAGATTTCCAGATTCCAGCATTCACTGCCCAGCATCTGACAGGGTACGAACACAACTGGGGTTTGAGACAACTTGGCGGGGCAGAACAAGATTTTAGCACAGGACTCATGCGTCGCTACGTAGCATGGCTGAGAAAAGACATCACAAGAAGACAAAACAGAGACTGACTCCTGACGTGACCCCTGTGAGCCTGTTAAGGCCTCTAGCATTTCATTCTGTTTTTATGCTTAACTGTTTTAAGGACTCTGCTCAGCCTATGTATTAGAAATAATAGTTTTAAATAAAATTGAAAGATGGTGAACTTTCCCTTTTTGGTCCAAGTATTGAACACAGCGCAGCTTGAATGTCGAGGCACTCTTTAGGACCTTGGATCGAGTTGATTGATTGTGACCGAATCTCACAGAGAGATTGCCTACGTATCCCAAGCTAGGGAATCAGGTCAGAACGTAGTTCAGGCTAGGGTTCGCTCGTGTATTCTGACTCTCCTTTTGCGCTCTAATTTTTGCCTATAACTGCCTTTACAGGTTTTCAGTCTAGTGCGCTCTGATTGAATGCCTATTTATTTTTGCCTAAACTGCCCCCTTGGGTTTTCAGTCTAGCAGGCTTGCTCTAATTTTTGCTTGAAACCGCCCACCCTTGTGGTTCTCGGCCCAACGAGCTTCTCAAAAGGATAGTAACGTTTAAGTTGATCCAGGTTGACCAGAGTGTTGAACTCGTTGCCGTCCAGATCAATAAGCTGAGCCGCCCCACCCGAGAGGATGGTCTTGATAATGTAAGGTCCCGCGCGCTTCGGGCGAAACTTACCACGTGGATCGAAAATGGGAGCTCGGATTTCCTTTGTGACCATATCCCCTTCAGCCAAGTCGCGAGACTTCACTTTCTTGTTGAATGCCCGAGCAATTCTGTGCTGATACCCCTGAACATGATACAAGGCACGGAGCCTCCTCTCATCAAAGAGCATGAGTTCAATGAATCTCCCACTAAGCCATTCGGATTCCGCGAGTTCACATTCAGCCATGATCCTCAAAGTCGGTACCTCAAGCTCGATGGGAAGGACAGCCTCCATCCCATAGACTAGAGAAAAGGGGGTTGCCCCTGTTGATGTTCTAATTGACGTGCGATACCCCCAAAGAGCTAGGGGTAACTGTTCGTGCCAGTCCCTGGCGGACTCTGCGGACTTCTTGATAATTGTCTCAACATTCTTGTTGGCTGCTTCAACTGCCCCATTCGTTTGAGGGCGATAAACCGTTGAGTGATGAATCTGAATCTTGAATTCATCGAAGAGCTCTAAAACTCTGCCTTTGAAATGAACCCCATTGTCTGACACAAAAGCCTAAGGAACCCCGTATCGATAGATAATGTTCTTCCTGATAAACTGAGCAACCTGAGCTGCAGTTAAAGTTTTGTAGGATTCAGCTTCAACCCACTTGGTGAAGTAGTCTATTGCCACCAAAATAAACCGATGCCCGTTCGAAGCAGAGGGCCTGATCGTGCCGATGACGTCGATTCCCCAAACAGAGAAAGGCCAAGGTGACGACATGCCAAAAAGATTAGAAGGGGGAACGTGTATGAGATTGGCGTGGATTTGACACCTATGTCAACGGCGTACATAATCCACACACTGGGATTCCATGGTGGACCAAAAGTAGCCTTGCCGCAGGATTTTCCTGGCGAGCATGACTCCACTCATGTGAGGGCCGCAGACTCCCTCGTGGATTTCCTCCATTATCCTGATGGCCTCAGTGCCATTAACACAAACCTTATGCATCTCGCAGTGCGATCTCCGGTACAACTTTCCTCCACAGAGAATGTATTGCGCAGCCAACCTTCGTAAAGCGGTTTGATCCTTCTTAGTAGCGTCCGACGGATAAGTGCCGTTCTCAATGAAATTCCATATGTCATGGTACCAAGGTAGGCCGTCATCGACATCATCGACAGCGTTGACATATTGATAAGCAGGCAAGTCCCGCTGTTCAATAAGGATCGGACGTAGCTTGACGCCCAACGGGAGTTCGACCATGGAAGCTAAAGTCACCAAGGCATCAGCAAACTGATTCTTTAGACGGGGAATGTGCGTGAAGGTCACTTTGTTAAAACAAGGAATGAGATCCTCCAGGTCTTGATGATAAGGCTTCAATCTGTCTTCCCGAACTTTCCAGTCCCCGTTGGCCTGAGACACAACAAGGTTGGAATCGCCAATGACCTCAAGCTTTTCAACACCAAGCGTGAGGGCAGCTTCCATGCCAACAATACAGGCTTCATACTCAGCTTGGTTGTTAGTGACATCAAAATTGAGTTTAAACGCAAGCGGAATATGAGAACCATCCGGAGTTATCAACAAGACCCCAATCCCATATCCTTTCTGATTAGCCGCTCCATCAAAGTAAAGAGTCCAGGTGTCTTCGACAACCGCTAGCACCTCCTCATCTGGAAACACAAAATCTGAGTCCTCTGGCCCATCGACAGGATGATCAGCCAAAAATTCTGCGACCGCACGCCCTTTGGCAGACTTCCTAGTGACATATTCGAGATCAAACTCGGCGAGCAAGAGCAACCAACGTGCTAGCTTACCAGTAAGCGCAGGCTTCTCAAACAGATACTTGAGAGGATCCATTCGAGAAATCAACTTCACTGGGTAAGCCAGCATGTAGTGTCTCAATTTTTTAGATGCCCACACGAAAGCCCAACACGTCTTCTCAAGAGTAGTGTAACGTTCTTCGGCACCAACCATCTTCTTACTCAAGTAGTAAATGGCCTTCTCAACCCCCTTGTCTCCTTCTTGAGCCAGTAAACATCCCATAGAAGAAGGATTCACCGATAGATAAAGTATCAAAGGCTTCCCAGGCACTGGTGGCATCAAGACTGGCGAGTTTTGCAAATAGTTCTGAATAGAAGTGAACGCGGCCTGACACTTGTCTGTCCAAACAAACGGGGTATTCTTCTTGAGTAGACGAAACATCGGCTCACAAGTTAAAGTTAACTTGGCGATGAATCTGCTGATAAACTGAACCTTCCCCAGAAAGCTGCGCACTCCCTTTTCAGATTCTGGAGGCTTCATGTCGAGCACAGCCTTAATCTTAGATGGATCGACCTCGATTCCACGAGAAGTGATCATGAAACCAAGCATCTTGCCTGTTGTGACACCGAAGGTGCACTTCTGAGGATTAAGGCGCATGCGGAATTTACGTAACCTTTCGAAGAACTTCCTAAGCACAGGAATGTGGCCTTCTCGAGTTTTAGACTTGGCGATCATGTCATCGACATAGACTTCGACCTCTTTGTGCATCATATCATGCAAGATAGTTATGGCAGCCCTTTGATAGGTTGGCCCCGCATTCTTCAAACCGAATGGCATGACCAAATAGCAATAAGTCCCCCACTCAGTGATAAACATGGTTTTCTCACGGTCCTCGGGTGCCATGAGAATTTGGTTATAGCCGGAAAAACCATCCATGAACGAGAGCAAAGCGTGCCCCGCAGTATTATCCACAAGCACATCGATGTGTGGCAAGGGAAAATCGTCTTTGGGGCTCGCCTTGTTCAAGTCCCTGAAATCAACACAAACCCGAATTTGCCCATTTTTCTTAGGAACAGGGACAATGTTGGCCACCCATGTGGGATATTGAGAAACCATGAGAAAACCAGCATCGATCTGCTTAGTAACTTCCTCCTTGATCCTCTGAACCCAATCTGGCCTCATCCGTTTGAGTTTCTGTTTCACAGGTTTAGCATCTGGCAACAATGGGATTCGATGCTCCACGATCTCGGGGTCAATACCAAGCATATCTTGATGAGACCACGCAAAAACATCGCTGAACTCAGTGAGCAGTTCTTTGAAATCACAATGCTCCTTTGGCGAAAGCGTGGAGCCCACTTGAACCATTCGGGGATCATTTTCATCTTTCAAGTTTATAGAAATTACTTCTTCTTTTAATGGCTGAGCATGCCTTTCGTCTTCCCTTTCAATGAAGGCACAGATTTCCTTGGGAATATCCCCATCGAAATCTATCCCTTCATCGTCAGGGTCGACACAGTTTATATAAAGATCATTGAAATAGTCAGAAGACGCCACGTTCATTTCACAAGACCCTGAAGGGTCGCCAAGTACAAGAGAATCAAACTCGAAATAAAAGCTATGACGTGGAGGGCCCAGAGGCACAAACTCCGACTCAGAGCTAGACTTAGACGACGCAACAGACTCTGTATCTGACTTAGACTCAGACTCGGACTCAGAGGTGTCATCAATGCAAGTTAGGCGCGGTTTGAAAATGCAATTTTTAAAGCTACCCCTAGCTTCAACAATGAGAGAGGTAGGGTCCTCGAGGGCATCGAGCCCAAGCATGAGCACTTCGGCTTCTTCAGCTTCCCCAGCCAAACCCACTTGAGAGAATTCCTGGAACAGCAGCTCCAAATTCCCCTGATCGACGGATCCCAGCCAGTCAGTCTTGACCTTCACCTGATTAAGCTTCCTCTTGAATTCTGCCCTTGCTGGCTCATCATCACTGCTTGACCAGGTGTCATCAGCAAAAACCTCAAATCCAGGCAGCAGCTCCCCAGTTTCAGAATGAACAAACGGCTCGGGCTGTCCAGTGTAAGCGGCATTTCCCACCTCACGCACAAAGTTGGGACCACTGCAGAGGGTCCGAGGTTTTCCCGTATATTTCCTCCTCTTAGCATCTTTGGCAGAGGCGATATACCCCAAACCAAAGCGGCCCTTGTTGAAAGGAAAAGTAGGGAACTCCGGGACCCCTTGTCGGCGAGAACCTAAGCCTATGCCCGGAAAATAAGACATCCTCCTCATAATGTCCAGCGCGACAGAGCTTATGAGGAAGTTCCCGTCCACGTTGATTGCCATCACAGTACCTGAAGTATCAAAAGATAAACCCCCAAGGTCGACATCCTCCTCGCCGTGTTGAATTCCCAGAACAGGAGTCCCATCCTCCTTGAGCGGGCGAATGCCAGAATCCCCGCAGATGGTCAAAGTACCGGTAGGCAGCCCCAAAATAACCTTTTGGTGGAGGGTAGATGGTACAGCCATGATGTCGGGTCGATGGAGCCATGGCCTGCCTAGCAGAAGATTGAAGGTCACGGGAATGTCCACAACATGGAATTCCACGTCCATCTCAAAGCCCTCGGCATCGAGCTTGAGCATTAAAATACCCTCGACTACGCGACGGGTGCTGTCATATGCCTTAACAGCCAGGTTGGAAGGTGCAAGATCCTTCTTGGTGAGTCCCAAACGATAAGCAACCCTCAGAGGGTAGACATTGATCGCCGAGCCGTTGTCAATGAGAACAGTTAGGACCCAGAGTCCTCGACATTTGACGGTGATGTGCAAAGGGTGGTTGTGGTCGACTCCTTCGACTGGCAGGTCCTTATCTATAAAGATCACAGTATGCTTGGAGGTCGGAGGGAGGATGAGAGATATCATTGCATCTGGCGTGACATTGGCCTGAACCTCAAGGCGGGATAGAGCATGACAAAGCCTCTGACGGTGCTCCTTGGACGAACAGATCAGTCCCCAGATTGAAATAGCAGCCGGGATGCGCTCCAACTGTCATTGAACAGAATCAGCAGTTGGTGGCCCAGCCAAAACCTCAAGAGGTGTAGACCTTGGGAAAGCAATGGGTTCGTTCCTTTGGTTAGAAGGATTGGACGAACTCCCGGCTTGTAGATTAGCAGGCTGAAAAATCTGTCCACTCCTTGTAACATTGTGAACGTTCCCCAAAGAGGGCACGACCTGAGGGTCTTCATTCACATCCCAGAGATTAGCAGGCACATCTCCCAGTTTGCGCTTTCCTCTGTCAGTAGTTGGTGCAAAGACGGGCACTTCCGTGTCTAAGCCCAGGTCCTCGGCCAGATCTTTCATCAGTAGGGAGTCCCAGAAGTTCAAGTCTTTCACGGCAGCCACTTCAGCAACAGGCTCCGGATTTGCAATGAAGGGAACATCCCAAAGACCAATGTCAGCCAGGGAACGATTGACTGCCCAGACTTCATTCCCAACTTGGACATCCACTATGTCATCAACTTCCCAAAGATTAGCAGGCGGGACAAGGTCAGTAACCATGACGCTACAATCCTTGTTATTCGGATAAGGCACCTCAGGACGCAGGCATTCTTCATCAACAATGTAAGAGCAAGGGTCGCAGTCGGTGTCGGGATCAGTATCACAAACTGAATCAAAGACCGAACTAAAGAGGGAAACATGGTCTCCCAGAACTCGCGGATCTTCCTGGACAAGCTCGTCCTCTGCGTAGTGAAACATGTAATCCGGTATAGCATACCCTTGAAGGGGATTAGGGTCAATGTCCATGGGAGCATTCCAAGTTGGCTCAGGATCCCAGTGGTACTCTTCTTCGGGAACCAATGGCTCGATTGGGTGAAACAGCATGCATAAGGAGAAGCCATCGAAAGGATCGAGCATGGCCGCTTCATAACCGGCCAACCAGCCATCATACCAGGCTTGATTAAATGGAACATTTTCAGGCTGTGGATGAAACCCGTCCGCTTCCAGGCTTGACCATTCATTGAGCAACGGAATGGCGTAGTCCAGGTTGTCTGTAATAGCCCAGCCAGTGGCAGGCGCATGCTGTCTTGGAGTGGAGTTTGAACGGATCGAGACTGATCCACTGGACCAAGAGGCAAATCAGCCACATTTCCATAAGGGCTGTCCAGCGAGGAAGCAGAATTGAGCTGCACGGCGGGGATTGACTGATGGAAGAGAGAGCTGACAGACTCATCGGAGACAGGTGATCCAGTTTGCAAAGGTTCCGAAGGCGCATCAGTGTCAACAATCTGGCCTTCGATCACACTTATGTAAGAAATCTCGGCAGAAGATTCGAGCGGGAAAGGTACAACTGGCCTGGGTTGATCGGCTGAGGCTATATAGTCAGTTGGGTTGAATATGGTGGGGCTAAGGTTGATATGAGTGGAGCTAAGGGATATCTGGTTGATGTGAGGAGTCGCATTGTGCTTGGGAAGGGAATTGGCGATGACATTAGGTTTCTGAGGTGGTGGAGGGGTTTCCAGCGTGCCATCGTCAATGAGATCCTGGATTGCATGACGGAGGCAAAAGTAGGAGTCAGTGAGATGACCCGCTCCTTGATGGTAAGTGCAGTAAAGGTTGGCCTTGAAGCCGGGTGGAGGGTTCTTGGGTAAAGGAGTTGGATCCAGGGGCTTGAGATGCCCTGACTTGACCAACCTTTCCAAGACCGAGGACAGAGGCGCCTCGATAGCAGAAAAGCTGCGAGGTTGGTTTCGAGGCTGGTTATTTTGCGGAGTCTGGACTTGATTGACGTTTGCAATGTGATTGGTTGTGTTGGAGGAGGTGGCGTTGGAACCACTGGTTGCCGTATTGGAGTAAGTCCTTGTTCCAAACAGCGCATTGGCATTCCCAGAGTATGCCCGAGTCTTGGCCTTAGGCGGATTAGAGGATTCTCCCTTTGCTAGAATCCCACTTTGTAGCGCATCCTCGATGTCCAGGCCAGAATCGAAGAAGGTCTCAAAGTTCGCAGACGCTTGAGTAAGCACCAGATGCCTAGCATAGTCGGGTTGGAGGTTGCAAGAGATGATACGGAGCTGGTCCTTCTCGCTGGGGCGATCAGTCATCAAAGCGGCCTTGGCCCTCCATCTTTTGACGAAGTCAGCAAAAGACTCCTTTGCTTCCATTTTGGTGGACTCGAGCTCCCGGGTGGTCATCTTCAGTTGGGAATTGTAACTGTACTGCGAAATGAAAGCAGCCCCAATATCCTCCCAGGTCCTCCTTTTGGCAATGTCGAGCGACAAAAACCAATGGAAAGCAGGGCCTGAAAGGGTTTGAGGGAAAAGCTGAGACATGGCCTCTGGCTGAACAGAAAGTAGCTTCATGGCGGCATGGTAACTGTAGAGGTGGGTTTTGGGGTCACCGCTCCCGTCAAACTTGGCCAGATCGGGCATTTTGAACTTCTCGGGAAGCTTGGCGTTGGGATATAGACAGAGGCGGTCCAAATCAATCCCCCCAGCGTTGATCTTTTCGGTCTTGGAAATGGACTCTTCGAGTTTGGCAATTTTGGCCATGAGTGCGGTCATGTCAGGGTTCTGAGCTGGCCCTTCCTGAGCAATTCTGCCAATTGCTAGATCTGCAGCAGGCCTGCGGCCTTCTCTTGGATTCAGTGCAATGAGACGTCCTGCGTGAAGTGGATCCGGAACCAAAACGGGTTGTTCCTGGTCAGACTCATCGTCCTCGTCTTCCTCCTCGAGAGGGGGTGGAAGGCGAGTGTGGATAAGGTCATTCAGGTGGGCAATGTTAGTATCCGTCTTGGCTGCCCTCTGTTGCATGGCGGTGATACTGTTCTGAAGGTTCATAAGTATGGTCTCCAAGGAAAGAGGTTCTGGCCGCGGTTGTTCTGTCATGACAGGAGGTTCTAAGATGCTTGATGCGGATGATGGGGAAGCTGGTCGCCCTTTCTATAAGACTGGTGGTGAACCTGACTGTGAACCTGACTGAGAATCTGAGTGCTGTGCTGCCGAAAGTGAGCGCGGAGAGTCTTCCGTGATGACTGACCGGGATTGTAACCTGACAAGCCTTTGGACCGAATTGAGTTGCAGACGTTCCCAAGCGGGTTTGGCGACTGGCTTCGATACTTTCCTTGGCGGTGCAATGATTCAGAACTTTGCAACAAAGCAAGAGAAGGTTTTAATAGAGGTCCTGCGGGAACTTTAATCTAAATAAAAGACTAAAGTGAATGCAGCCAACGTCGTCGGTGTCGCCCTAGACTCTAGAACTAGAAGACAAGTCTGTCTCAAGACGTTCGGACATTGCTTGAGGCCCTCAGAAATCTTTTCGAACATGTATCCTTATTTGAAACGAGCGGTCCTAAAGGATGTCAAAAGAAGTCTAAACCTTCGTCCATTCCGCCGTTTGGGATTTCAAACCGGAAGTTAGAACAACTTGGTGTGAACATCATGATACTATAACCAGTTCGGCGTGAGCAGCACTGTGATATTAGCCGGGTGACGTAAGTGACGAGGCACTTGTTACCCTTTGGTGTAAGCATCATGATATTTTACTCTGTTGTTCCTCGTTTTCTGTTTGGAATCCTAAACAGGTTTAAAATGAAGGTGTAGAAAAGCTTCTGATTTCCTAAAGTCCCACCGTCCGAAGGACTGGGAAACTGAAAACGTGCATCATTGAGATGCACGACTCCTCATTGGGCCAACACAGTGTCCTAATGATTTTAAAGACAGACCTGGAAAGATCGAGGACCTAAAAGGTGCCTTAAGACATGCTTCTACGCATAACGGGATGTATGTACAGTTCATGCTGTAAGGAAAGTAGTAACACGTAGACAGTATATGGGGTTAGATGCAAATAGATCTTAACCTGTGGGTACCTGTCCTAGTTTGGAGAGTTCTAATGCTTTGTATATGCAAAGGCTGGTTTTGGTTTGTAACAGGTTCCTCGGACTAAGGCCACAGATATACCTCCCGTTGCCCACGATACGCAGAGCAACAGTCGAACAGTAGCATGACTGTGGGCTACCTGCCCGAAAAATAAAACAAACAAATGATGTTTTGCTTTATATTTTCCCGCCGCTTTGAAGAGAAATACGCCGTTTGAAGAGTCGCCACCCGGATTTGCGGTATATCACCCGAGAAACCGTTTTGTTTGGAAAATCGTTGATTTGAATTTGAAAACCAGAGATCAGTTTCAAGGGTCCGGAAGCCATGTTACGAGGGGGGAAGGGTTTTACGGCACCCCCCCTCGCCCGATTCGAAATCGGTCTCTACTAAACGTTTGTGGGATTTTTCGAAGGGATTTTGTTTCATTTAAACCAGCTGGCAAGTATCCACAGTTATAACAGGTAAGCAGTGCATGCATGTGCAGTTGTACAGGGGGAAGTGCAATGATGGAATAACGGTGAGCAAATGCATGAATGACAGAAAACTGAGGATCTGTCACTGACTTCACTCTCGAGCGCTCGAGAGCAGTCCCGAGCGCTTGGGAGTTCTGATACCCAACCTGCAAGCTTTGTTAGCGCAGTCAAAATACAATGCTAAAATAGGAACTGAAAAGCTGCTATATACACTACTGGCTCAGCAGAGGATTTGAAAGATTGGAAAGAAACCTCAATCTTTCAGATCTTGCATCCCTGCCTTAACAAGACCAAATCTACAAATTTAAAAGAGCAACAGGCTACACTTATGCATGCAGAGACCAGGTGACACAGCAGACTGGAAAATGGGAAGCAATGACATGCATGCACTCCCGAGCGCTCGGGAAAGGTTCGGAGCGCTTGGGAGTGAGCTGCATATCAACTTACCCTCAAACAGGAAATGGTACTGACTTGACATGCACACACCCTTGTTTTGGTATTTCCCTAGAGGAAAACATCTTTTAATCTTTAAAAGCAAGAAGCCTTATTCACACATGAAGACTTTGTGAGAAAATGGTTATGTTTTAGTGGAAAACGACTTCCTCGTGCATGCATGCCAAATAAAAACCATTTAACTTAAGAGTGCACCTCCTTCCCTACCTGCTATGTGACAGAGGACCATGCATGGAAGCTGGGAACAGTCCTGAGCGCTTCAGAGTACTCTCGAGCGCTTGGGAGTGTTTCCAGTAAGGGTTTTATGAAAACGTTTTTTTTGTACCCCATTGCTCTTGTTTTTACACTAGGGTCTCCCAACCATACACCCAGTATTGAAGACTGGGTCAGGCTGAGAGACCCCCCTCAGAAGGGATGAACAGCCCTTTTAGTTGTGATCAAAGGTAAAAGTTTCTACCTTTTTCTTGAACTCTTGCTCCTTGGGATGACTTTGAAATGTGGATGAAGAGAGGAGAGTGCAAGAGATCAGAAGGGTATTCTGGATTTCTTGCCCTTTTCCTTGGTGATTTCTAAAACTTTTGAAGTTTGGAAGGTGAACTTGGAGATTTTTGGTTTGTAGCTAGAGAAAGAAAGAGAGCAGAGAGTAAGGGTTCTCTGGGATCAAATTTCGTAGCCTCCCCATTTTCTCAGCTGAAAACCAGCCATATTTATAGGCCAAGTAACCCATGGTTTTGAAAATCAAATGGGCTTAATAAAAACATTTTTTTAATAGGAAAATCTTTGGCCTGAATATCTGCCACCAGAGGTTGAGTGTGGACCGAGCCATCGGCGGGCTCAAGGTGGTGATAATGATGAGTTGCAAGGGTAGTGGGTGATACGGCCATCTATTGGTCAACAGAATAGTCTCGAGCGCTTGGGATCACTCCCGAGCGCTTGGGACCTCACTCTCGAGCGCTCGAGAAAGAGCCAGGCCAGAGGTTTTTGGAAAATGGTTTTGAGCGCTCGAGACTTCTCCCAAGCGCTTGAAAATGCTTTTGACCATTTTTTTTTAATCCCTCTTCAAATCTTTCAAGGAGCAATGTTCCGATCGATACTAGGCTTGTTTCAATCCAAAGTCATCATCGGGGAGCCTCCAGGCCACAAATCAAGGAATTTTGAAAAGTCCAAATTGGGGTGTCTACAGTTGACCCTTTTTGGGCGACGCTCAGCATCACATCTAGATACGAGTGCCGTCCAAAGATTGAGACAGCCCAATTCGCGCCAAATCAAATCCTCAATTCAAAATCAAATGCAAGTAAAGACACAAACATTTGATGCATGTGGTCGCGTCTTTTCAGACTGCCTACGTACCCTTTTCTGCAAGGATCAGACCAGCGTAGTTCTTTGGGGCAAATGCAAGCATGTAGACATGCAGACATGCAAGCAAATGATAGAAAGGTGTCCCTTAGGACATCGCCAAATCTATGGCGGCGGATGAAGGGTGCCAAATCTATGGCGGTGGAAGGAGGAGAAAATCGGGGATGAAGGGTGCCAAATCTATGGCAGCGGATGAAGGGTGCCAAATCTATGGCAGACAAGATAGGTGCCAAATCTATGGCAGCGGATGAAGGAGAAAAACCGGGGATGAAGGGTGCCAAATCTATGGCAGACAAGATGGGTGCCAAATCTATGGCAACGGATGAAGGGTGCCAAATCTATGGCAGACAAGTAGGGTGCCAAATCTATGGCGGCGGGATGGAGGAGAAAACCGGGGATGAAGGGTGCCAAATCTATGGCAGACAAGATGGGTGCCAAATCTATGGCAGCGGATGAAGGGTGCCAAATCTATGGCAGACAAGATAGGTGCCAAATCTATGGCGGCGGAAGAGGGGTGAAAAACCGGGGATGAAGGGTGCCAAATCTATGGCAGACAAGTAGGGTGCCAAATCTATGGCGGCGGAAGGAGGGTGCCAAATCTATGGCAGACAAGATGGGTGCCAAATCTATGGCGGCGGAAGAGGGGTGAAAAACCGGGGATGAAGGGTGACGACAATGATGAGAGTGACGGCAGAGAGCCCGAGGGCCACCAGCGGAGAGGGATTTGTCGTGTCTGAGCCTTAGGTTTTTGCCTTGCCAGCTTACTCATACATAGACCCGAGCGCCGAGGTAGTTGTAGCTTCTAGGCCTGTGTGCCTCGGTATTTTAGGATTGGGTGGTGCTTGCCCCAATTTTTGTACTTCCTTCCTTACTCATCGTAAATACTGCACTTGTTTATGAGAATTTGCACTTCGTTCTCCGGTATTCGTTTCGCACTCTCTTTAAGAATTGAAATATATACGTCTAGCTTGCAAGAAAGTAGAGAGCACGCGAATTTCAACCGATACTCTCAAAGTAAGAACGAAAATCTGACACCGACACACAGTCAATAATGCACATCGCGACTTATCGTTGGGTTCAATAAAACATGCTTCATGTGGTATTTGACGTACTCGAGAGGCGAAAGTCTTGGGAATTTTAACATTTTTCAAAAAAACAAGAGCCAATACGCAAGAAAATATGTAATGGAAACCGCTGTATTCCCTGAGAACACGTCGAGAACTTTCTGATTGGAGTTGGGCAAATTTGTGGCGTTGAACTAAGGCTGGAACACTGGAATCAGAATCCTCTGTAAAATTCTCGAGCGCTTGGGTCTTCACTCCCGAGCGCTCGGGACTTCTGTCATTGGCAGTTTCAGAGTTGTTTCCCAATGCCACTCATTAGCTATTCCCATGTCGTCTTCTTCTGCATGCACCCTTCCAAGACGTCTCGTAACTTTGCACCATCTGTTTCCCAGCAGAAACAACTTCCCAAAGCAAGACTTGGGCTTTCCCACCATTTTTTCAAATTTCCAAAGTTTGAAATTTTGAAATTGTTTTGGGAATGTTGAGCTTGAAGATTTCCAAGGCTAATGGGGGCTGGCATTGCATTCTCCAGACCTCTATAAATAGGGAGCTCCTGTCTTGGCCATTCCTTCACACTTCATTCCATCCTTCTCCTCCCAAATCCTTTTTCCTTCCAAGAACCCATTCCTCTCATGGCCTTGCTAAACCAAGCCTTGCTCCGTCCCTGGTTGGACAGCCTTGAGGGCATCGACTGGCTGAACTTCCGCGGACACCGACTTTACGCTCTTAGGCATCTTCGGGAGATCGCTATCCTTCCTGTCTTGTTACACGCGGCGGTGCACTTTTGGGATTCTGAAGCGCACGTCTTTCGATTTGGTTCTCAAGAGGTATGCCCTACCGTCGAGGAGTTCCATGCTTACCTTGGAAGTCACGACTCCACGGAGCCCATTGTCCCAATGCTTAGAGAGAGTATGAAAAATATTCTGAAAGCTAAGCTAGGTGTTAGTGGAAATGTCGCTGAGTTTCTTACTCGGGGCAATGTCATCAACATCGTGCAACTGTACGAGAGGTTCAGTCCACCCGGGGACTTGACAGACTTCGAATACCAAGGCCGACGAATGGCGGCCTGTTAAATTTGTCTCTTGGCGGCTTTTCTGTTGGTTCCTTCAGTTGGTCAGCCCAGTTCTCTATTGGTGGGCGTCGCTTCTCAGATCGAGGCTCGCAAAGATGTCGCACCCTTGATTCTTGCCTAGACCTTGATGGGGTTAGATGCTGTCAATGCTGGTCGAACAAGGGTTTTCGGTGGTAGCCCAGTGTTGCTGCAGGTTTGGGACCTCACTCAGCTCTCCTTTTTCTATTTCTCTCATTCATTTTACCTCAACCCTCGGCTCAGGCCTTATTCTGACTCCTTACTTGTTTTCTCTCTTTTTGGGTAGATGTGGCTTTGTGACAAGTTGAGCCTGTTGACACCCCCGGCGAATGATTGGTGGTATCGTGCAAGTGGATGGAACCGTCCTTTTCTAGCGACGTACAGCAATGAGGACGACTGGGCTGATTTCTTTGCTTCTGCCGAGGAAGATGACATCGTATGGCGGTGCCATTGGCTGAGGCTCCCTGCCATGACTGCTGGTAACACGGGTTCAACGCATGTCCTTGTGGCTGGCTTGTCCGGCTTCTCCTTCTATTCACCGTTCCGTATCCTCCGTCAGTTTAGACTCAATCAAGAAGTGCCGCCGTCGGGTTCTGAAGTGCTTCGTCTCCCTCCCTTCACCATTCCGGGCCTTCGGAGTTATGTTCGATCGTGGGAGGCTCGCAGGACTGAGCCTAGTGATCCACTTTTCTCTATTGCTACCACTGGAAGGTATCGCAGATGGTTGAGGAGAGATGTGGAAGCAAGGATGGGTTGACCACTTACTTTGCCGTTTTTTGGAATAAAAGGCGTGTATTAAAAATGTGTGTTTTTCGTTTTCATGCTCAGCTTGTAATAAAGAGATAATTTGAATAAAATCGGTTGATTAAGGGTTTCCCCCATTTGGTTGGTTAATCGCATGCGTCTCTGAGAAAACGTTCTGGTTCGTCAATTTGGATTTTGATTTTAGAGATATTTAGGACCGAACCTCAGCGTGAGATTGCCTACGTATCCCTCGTGAAAGGGAATCAGGCCCATACGTAGTTCGGGCGAGGGTTCGCTCGGGTATTAACGCTCTCTTTTTGCGCTCTAAATTTTGCCTAGAGCCGCCCTTTCGGGTTTTCGGCTTAGCGAGCTCTTTTTCGGCTTTTGCCTTAACTTTTGCCTAAGCCACCCTTTCGGGTTTTTGACTTAGCAGGCTTGCTTTAAATTTTGCCTGGGACCGCCCGCCCTTGCGGTTTTCGGTCCAGCGAGCTCTCTCAGGGGTAATACCGTTTAAGCTGATCCAAATTGACAAGATTAGAGAACGTTGCCGTCAAGGTCGATGATTGAGGCCGCTCCTCCAGAGAGAATGGTCTTGATGATGTATGGCCCTGCCCACTTAGGTCGGAACTTTCCTCGTAGATCAAACACCAGCGCGCGAATTTCCTTAACTACCATGTCCCCCTCTTGCAGGTCTCTCAACTTCACTTTCTTGTTGAACGCCCGGGCGATCCTTCGCTGGTAACCCTGAATGTGGTACAACGCCCGTAGCCTTCTTTCGTCGAATAACATGAGTTCTTCAAATCTCCCACTGATCCATTCAGCCTCGTTCACTCCGCTCTCAGCCATGACTCTCAGCGATGGAACTTCTAGCTTGATAGGGAGAACGGCTTCCATACCGTACACCAAAGAATAGGGTGTTGCCCCCGTCGGTGTACGAATAGATGTCCGGTATCCGCACAGAGCTAGCGGTAATTGTTCGTGCCAATTCCTAGCCGACTGAGTGGTCCTTTCGAGGATCATCTTGATCGTCTTGTTCGCTGCCTCAACTGCCCCATTCGTTTGTGGCCGATAGGTGGTCGAATGATGCACTTGGATCTTGAACTCGTCGAAGAGTTCCAAAACCCTTCCCTTGAAGTGAACTCCATTATCAGACACGAAGGCTTGAGGGACTCCATACCGATAAATGATGTTTTGCCTGATAAAATGAGCCACTTGAACGGCCGTCAATGTCTTATACGAGGCTGCCTCGACCCACTTGGTGAAGTAATCCACTGCTACCAGAACGAACCTGTGACCATTGGAAGCCGCGGGAGTGATCTTTCCAATAACATCGATGCCCCAGGCGGAGAATGGCCATGGTGTCGCCATTGAGTGTAACTCTGAGGGCGGGACATGGATAAGATTGGCATGAGTCTGGCACTTATGACATCGGCGCACATACTTGATGCAATCTGTTTCCATGGTTGACCAATAGTATCCCAACCTAAGAACCTTCTTTGCTAGCATCATTCCGTTCATGTGGGGTCCACAAACACCTTCATGTACCTCTTCCATTACTGCTCTTGACTCGTTATCGTGAACACACAACTTGTGAACTCCGCACGGAGAGCGTCGGTACAATTTCCCACCGCAGATGATGTATTGAGATGCGAGCCGCTGCAAAGCGATCCGATCCTTCTTAATTGAATCCGCGGGAAATTCTCCCTTCTCGACGAGGTTCTAAATATCATGGAACCAAGGGAGACCATCATCTGGTTCGTCGATGTTCATAACATAGTCGTACACGCGTTTCTCCCTCTGCTCAATCATGACGGGTCTTAGCTTTACTCCGATTGGAAGTTCCAGCATGGATGCTAAAGTAGCCAGCGCGTCCGCGAAGCGATTCTTCATCCTTGGTACGTGCGTGAAAGTCACCTTCTGAAAGTTCGGGATAAGTTCATCGAGTTGCTGATGATACGGCTTCATTTTCTCATCCCTTACTTTCCATTCCCCATTCGCTTGTGATACGACCAAGTTGGAATCCCCGACAACTTCCAGTACCTTGACTCCAATCTCCAATGCAGCTTCCATTCCCACAATACATGCTTCGTATTCTGCCTCGTTGTTTGTGACTTTGAAGTTTAGCTTGAATGCGAGGGGGATGTGCGACCCCTCGGGCGAGACTAGCAGTATGCCAATCCCAAAGCCCTTCTGATTAGCGGCTCCATCGAAGTACAACATCCACATTTCGTCAACTGCTGTCATTACATCCTCGTCGGGAAATTGAAATTCGGTGTGTTCCGGGCCCTCAACCGGGCAATCTGCCAAGAACTCTGCCACTGCTCTTCCTTTCACTGACTTGCGAGTGACATATTTGATTTCGAACTCGGCCAATAAGAGCAACCAACGTGCTAACTTACCGGTAAGTGTTGGCTTCTCGAATAGATATTTGAGGGGATCCATTCGAGAAATCAATATCACCGAGTAAGCCAGCATGTAGTGTCTCAATTTCTTTGTGGCCCATATCAGTGCCCAGCACGTCTTTTCCAATGAAGTGTACCGTTCTTCGCTTCCCACCATCTTCTTGTTCAAGTAGTAGATTGCCCTTTCAACCCCATCTTCTCCTTCTTGTGCCAACATGCACCCCATTGACGAGGGCGTGACGGACAAGTACAGGATCAAAGGTTTTCCCGGGATGGGTGGCATCAAGATTGGAGGATTCTGGAGATAAGTCCGCACTGCTCGAAGGCCTTCTGACATTTGTCATTCCACTCGAATTTCACGTCTTTCTTGAGTAGTCGAAACAGTGGTTCGCAGGTCAAGGTCAACTTGGCGATAAATCGGCTAATGAATTGGATCTTCCCTAAGAAGCACCGGACCTCCTTCTCGGATTGGGGTGGCTCCATCTCAAGGATGGCTTTGATCTTGGAAGGATCCACCTCAATCCCCCTGGTTGTGATCATGAACCCAAGCATCTTTCCGGCCGTGATTCCGAACGTGCATTTCTGTGGGTTGAGACGCATCCTGTATTTCTGAATCCTTTCCAAGAACTTTCTCAATGCTGGGAGATGGTCTTTCCGCTCCTTTCCTTTCACTATCATGTCATCGACATATACTTCGACCTCCTTATGAATCATGTCGTGGAGCAGTGTCGTGGCATCCCTTTGATATGTAGGACCGGCATTTTTCAACCCGAATGGCATAACCTGATAACAGTATGTCCCCCATTCAGTGATGAATGTTGTCTTTTCCCTGTCTTCCGGAGCTAGGAGAATCTGATTGTACCCTGAGAAACCATCCATGAAGGATAGTAGAGCATGCCGTGCAGTGCTATCAACAAGTATGTCCATATGTGGCAATGGGAAATCGTCTTTAGGGCTTGCTTTGTTCAGATCTCTGAAATCGACGCACACTCTAATTTTTTCGTCCTTTTTAGGGACCGGAACGATGTTTGCTACCCAAGTGGGGTACTTTGTTACGATTAGAAAACCGGCGTCAATTTGTTTTGTGAGCTCTTCTTTTATCTTAAGCACCCAATCGGGCCGCATTTTTCTCAGTTTCTGCTTAACGGGTTTTGCATCTGGGAAGAGAGGGATTCTGTGCTCGACGATCTCCGGGTCGATTCCGGGCATGTCCGTGTGAGACCAAGCGAAAACTTCTTTGAACTCTTTTAGTAAATCGGTGAGCTCTTGAAGCTCATCGGGGGACAGCCCGGAACCCACCTGAACCAATCGAGGGTTCTCCTCATCACCCAAATTTATAGAGATTATTTCTTCTTTTAAAGGCTGAGCATGCCTTTCATTTTCGCGATCGATGAGGGAACGGATCTCCTTGGGGACGTCCCCATCGAGGTCTATTCCTTCATCGTCGGGATCTAAACAATTTATTTCAAAAACCGGCAAGTAAGCGAAAGCGTCATTCATTTCATAAGCAGCCTCCTCAGAAGGGGGGAATACAGCGGTTGACTCAAACTCAAAGTAAAAGCTACGCCGTGGAGGGCCGATAGGCACAAACTCCGACTCTGTGCTAGACGATGAACTAGTGTCGGACCCGGATTCAGACTCAGTGCAGGTGCTGTGAGTGCGAGTTACATGTGGTATGAAAGTGCAATTATCATAAATGCCTACAGCCTCCACGATGAGTTTGGAGGGATCTTCAACCTCTTCTTCCTCTTCAAGTACCAGCACAGCAGCGTCTTCGACCATACCCTCCGGATCTTCACCCTCGAACAGGAGTTGGAGACTGCCCACTCCAAAAGCCTCTAGCCAGTCGAGTGCCTCAGATACCTCTTCTACCTTGGTCACCACTTCATCTTCTTCCCAAGTGTCGTTGGCAAAGATTTCAAACCCCGGGTGCTTCATTTTCGTTTCAAGATCCACAAAGGGCTCGGGTTCTCCTTGGTACAGCGCTTCTTCCACTTTCGGCTTAATCCCGGCTGCATGAGCCCGGGCGCGGTTGCGCCACTTCTTCGCTGGATCACTCTTTTTGGCCTCATATCCTAGACCAAAGCGTTCGTTATTCCCAGGAAAATCAGGGAACTCCGAGACTCCTTGACCATAAAGACCCAAACCCATGCCTGGTAGATATTTCATCCTTTTCATAATTTCCAGCGCTGCGGAGCTCACCAAGAAGCCGTCCTCGGCCCGGATGGTGCACACTTTTGAAGTCATAACCGCAAAGCCCCCTATGTTAATGTCCTCCTCTCCATGCATAATCTCTAGTAGTGGGGAGTTGTCCTCTGAGTGTGGACGGATGCCTGAGTCTCCATGGATGATGAGGGTTCCAGAATCTAAACCCAGAATGAGTTTCTGATGCAGCGTTGAGGGTACACCCATGACATCCGACCTGTGCAGCCATGGCCTCCCCAGCAGAGTCGCCACTGTGGGCTACCTGCCCGAAAAATAAAACAAACAAATGATGTTTTGCTTTATATTTTCCCGCCGCTTTGAAGAGAAATACGCCGTTTGAAGAGTCGCCACCCGGATTTGCGGTATATCACCCGAGAAACCGTTTTGTTTGGAAAATCGTTGATTTGAATTTGAAAACCAGAGATCAGTTTCAAGGGTCCGGAAGCCATGTTACGAGGGGGGAAGGGTTTTACGGCACCCCCCTCGCCCGATTCGAAATCGGTCTCTACTAAACGTTTGTGGGATTTTTCGAAGGGATTTTGTTTCATTTAAACCAGCTGGCAAGTATCCACAGTTATAACAGGTAAGCAGTGCATGCATGTGCAGTTGTACAGGGGGAAGTGCAATGATGGAATAACGGTGAGCAAATGCATGAATGACAGAAAACTGAGGATCTGTCACTGACTTCACTCTCGAGCGCTCGAGAGCAGTCCCGAGCGCTTGGGAGTTCTGATACCCAACCTGCAAGTTTTGTTAGCGCAGTCAAAATACAATGCTAAAATAGGAACTGAAAAGCTGCTATATACACTACTGGCTCAGCAGAGGATTTGAAAGACTGGAAAGAAACCTCAATCTTTCAGATCTTGCATCCCTGCCTTAACAAGACCAAATCTACAAATTTAAAAGAGCAACAGGCTACACTTATGCATGCAGAGACCAGGTGACACAGCAGACTGGAAAATGGGAAGCAATGACATGCATGCACTCCCGAGCGCTCGGGAAAGGTTCGGAGCGCTTGGGAGTGAGCTGCATATCAACTTACCCTCAAACAGAAAATGGTACTGACTTGACATGCACACACCCTTGTTTTGGTATTTCCCAAGAGGAAAACATCTTTTAATCTTTAAAAGCAAGAAGCCTTATTCACACATGAAGACTTTGTGAGAAAATGGTTATGTTTTAGTGGAAAACGACTTCCTCATGCATGCATGCCAAATAAAAACCATTTAACTTAAGAGTGCACCTCCTTCCCTACCTGGTATGTGACAGAGGACCATGCATGGAAGCTGGGAACAGTCCTGAGCGCTTCAGAGTACTCTCGAGCGCTTGGGAGTGTTTCCAGTAAGGGTTTTATGAAAACGTTTTTTTTGTACCCCATTGCTCTTGTTTTTACACTAGGGTCTCCCAACCATACACCCAGTATTGAAGACTGGGTCAGGCTGAGAGACCCCCCTCAGAAGGGATGAACAGCCCTTTTAGTTGTGATCAAAGGTAAAAGTTTCTACCTTTTTCTTGAACTCTTGCTCCTTGGGATGACTTTGAAATGTGGATGAAGAGAGGAGAGTGCAAGAGATCATAAGGGTATTCTGGATTTCTTGCCCTTTTCCTTGGTGATTTCTATAACTTTTGAAGTTTGGAAGGTGAACTTGGAGATTTTTGGTTTGTAGCTAGAGAGAGAAAAAGAGCAGAGAGTAAGGGTTCTCTGGGATCAAATTTCGTAGCCTCCCCATTTTCTCAGCTGAAAACCAGCCATATTTATAGGCCAAGTAACCCATGGTTTTGAAAATCAAATGGGCTTAATAAAAACATTTTTTTAATAGGAAAATCTTTGGCCTGAATATCTGCCACCAGAGGTTGAGTGTGGACCGAGCCATCGGTGGGCTCAAGGTGGTGATAATGATGAGTTGCAAGGGTAGTGGGTGATACGGCCATCCATTGGGCAACAGAATAGTCTCGAGCGCTTGGGAACACTACCGAGCGCTTGGGACCTCACTCTCGAGCGCTCGAGAAAGAGCCAGGCCAGAGGTTTTTGGACAATGGTTTTGAGCGCTCGGGACTTCTCCCAAGCGCTTGAAAATGCTTTTGACCATTTTTTTTAATCCCTATTCAAATCTTTCAAGGAGCAATGTTCCGATCGATACTAGGCTTGTTTCAATCCAAAGTCATCATCGGGGAGCCTCCGGGCCACAAATCAAGGAATTTTGAAAAGTCCAAATTGGGGTGTCTACAATGACCTATCATCATCAAAGGTTGTTGGTCATCGAGGTCCCCGGGCTCCGGTAAACTGTGCCGGATTGCCAAAACAATCCAACGAGGCTTATCCCACATCGATGCAAATGAAATGCTAGAATCTGATTAAGATAAGAAGAATCGTAATTTTGCAAAATGCTTTTTCAAATTTGGCTCACTTTATTTGGTTCATCTTTAGAAGAAACTACACAAGTGATCAATCGAAAAAGTCCCAGATTAGATTGGCCGGACACAAGGTCCTGTTAAATCACCATTCCAACATTCGACACCGCGAAGCTCACAGTTTTGACAGACTTTTAAGGGATCGTTCGCGAGTGTATTAAATCCTAAGTATGAATTAATATCGGTTCGATTTGTCCCCAGCAGAGTCGCCACTGTGGGCAGCATGCCCTCGGATAAGGATTCCGTTCCTTTCCGACAAACTTCTTGGGCAAGGCCCTCGCGGGAATCAAGGGAGCGCGAGCGGAGAGGCAAGCGCTCAAAAATACAGAGTCGCCACTCGGGTTTGAAGGTCCGACACCCAAGGAACCGTATTTCGAAGCACCTGCCGCGCTATTTGATTTGAAAAAGTGAAGGCACCAGTCCGTCATAACCATATCTGGGTTCGGGAGCCAGGTTACGAGAGGGGAAGGGTTTTAAGGCACCCCTCTCGCCCAATCCGGAGATCGGTCTCTACTTGAGCATTTTGAAAATATTTACGATTCTTCTTTTATTAACCAGATTTTAGCCAATTAGGGCGGGGGAACAGTTAATCGGGGATTAAAACTGTAACACGTTTTGCAATGATGTGATGAATAGCATGAATGGATGGAATACTAAGTAATAAATGGAACAAAGTTCAAAATATTACTAAAGCTCCAAAACAGTGCTATGACATGGGAGTATCACAAGCAATAGCCAACTTGCATGCATGGAACAACCTGCATGCAAGTGAACCATCGCGCGATACTTCCATACCGTCGCGCGAGTGTTGGTGCCTCACCAACAGTTTGAACCTTATCCCCTTCTGGGCTTTGGAAGGACCAGTGCACACCCAGGAGGCAAACCAAGCAGTTTATAAGTACTTGAAAGTAAATAATTATTACAAGCCAACAGGAAGCAAATGGGAAGACAGCCCCTAAACAGTGGGGGAAATAAACAGAGGCCTAAAGCCTAGTTGCCCATGCAAGGGCCATCACTGGAAATCAGTGAACCATCGCGCGATAGAGTGTAATACTCGCGCGAGGTTTCTGACTGGACTTCCAGGAATTGCTTTGAATGCTTGGGGCTCTGAGACATGTTCAGAAGCATCCCAAGGGCATTCCAAACTAACTGAAGCAGCAAGCCAAGGAGCTGGACTATTTAAAACTAAGTTGCCCATGCAAGGGCAGCCACTGGAAATCAGTGAACCGTCGCGCGTCAGAGTGCAAGACTCGCGCGAGGGTTCTGACTGGACTTCCAGGAGTTGCTTTGCAAGCTTGGGATTCTGAGAAGTTCAGAAACATCCCAAGGGCAATACAAACTAATTAAGATGACAAACCAAGGAACTGAACTTGTTTTATCATGCATAACAGTGATCTATATATCAAGATAAAAACTAAAACAAGCGTGCTCATGAATAAAACGAGAAATGACCAGTGTCCATTCCCCACGTGGATCAATCTCTTGCAGACAGAACTGTCGCGCGAGTGTTTAGATCCATCGCGCGAGGGTTTGGCTGATCACAGTTTTGTGTAACTCTGCTGACTTTAGGGCCAGGACTGGTATTGATTACCAGCCTTGGCCCTGCCAGCCCCCCTCAGGGATCAAGACAGGAACATGTAAATTTATACCTTTGCTTGAATGGCTTTTGGAATGGATTGGATTGAGTGATATGGCCTTTCAAATGAGTGTACTAGGTTGGAAAGACTAGGAAGTGGTTAGGGTTTGTTAACTTTGTGCTAGAATTTGATAACTCTTCTTTGTTGAAACTTGGTAACCCTTTGGAAGAACAACCAATGGGGGTATATATAGGAGGAGTGAATGGCTTAAGGAGAGTGGAAAACTTGGCCAAGTAACCAGCCAACAAGGTTGGTCACTCTTACTTGGTGGAGAAATGATCCACCAAGGTGAGTGGGGGTGGTTGTGAGGGTGGTGTATCCAAGCCTGCCAGAACGCTGTTCAGCCAAGGAAAACGGGGTTTCAGCCCATGTGGCCCTGATGATCACAACAATCCAGCTAGATTAAGATGATGGGGACAGGTGGGACCGTCACGCGAGGGTTTGGAACCATCGTGCGAGGATCAACAGTCAAACTTTGACTTTGACCAACACCTGGCAAGCTGACTATCGCGCGAGGAACAAGAAGTATCGCGCGACGGTCAAACTTCGGTTAGGGTTTTGACTGAAGGTTTTAGGGGTTCAAAAGGGTTCAAAGGGCTCAAGAAGGGTTCCAAGTCCAATCCATTCCACATTCAAGCCTGTTTGATCCGATCTCATCATCGGGGAAACAAGAAACTGAAAAATAAAGTAAAACAAACGGGAGACCCAGATTGGGGTGTCTACACTGGATCTATATTTTGAATTGTTCTTGGCGTTCTTCATTTCCAAAACTTAATCTTTCATTTTCTGCTTTAGTTAATTAGTTTTTTCTACTTTAGCCTTCATTAAAGTTGTAGACAATCTCCCGATCTAATCTTATTATCTAGTTTTCTTCAAGTGTTGTTATTTCAAATATGTTAGCTAGATTTTTGCTTGCTCTTATCTTTTTAGATATGTGTGAGTAGTTTTCCAAGGTTAGGTTAGTTGAGTTTTGAACTATGAATTAGGGTTTGTAAAGAAGGAGGTGAAGAAGAGAGAGAGACATAAATATAATAGGGAAAAAGATAGAAGCGTGTCCTGCTCCTATACATCACTTGTATTTATACCAATAAAATAAGAGAATTACTAAAGTACCCTATGCAATGTAAACTAAGGTCTAATAAAGTAATATTATTCTCTAACACTCCCCCTCAAGCTGGAGCATAGAGGTCAAACATGCCCAACTTGAAAGCCAACTGCTGGAAAGAAGAACGAGCCAGGGGCTTCGTAAGAATATCAGCCAATTGATCCTCTGAGCGAACGTGTGGGGTAGCAATGTGCTTTTGCAGCACTAAATCCCGAATAAAGTGACAATCAACTTCAATATGCTTTGTGCGCTCATGGAAAATAGGATTGCTAGCAATAAAGATTGCGGCCTGATTGTCACAAAACATTGACATAGGAGTAGGAACAACAATGCCAAAGTCCAAAAGAAGAGAACGGACCCACAACATTTCAGAGGCTGTATGGGCCATAGCACGATACTCGGCTTCGGCACTAGAGCGGGCAACAACGTTCTGTTTTTTACTACGCCAAGTAACAAGATTGGCGCCAACAAAGGTACAATAGCCGAAAGTAGACCGTCTATCGGAACGACTACCAGCCCAATTGTAGAGACCCATATTTTCTTTAATTATTGAAATGTTTAATAAAGGATTAATTTGGAGTGTGAGGTTGATTAGTGGTTAATTAAATTGAAGGTTGAAGTGGTAGAATAGAATCTTGAAGGGGTGATTGTGTGAATTGCATGTATTCTAGTATATATAGGGGTGGGTGAGGAGTAGGAGATAATTTCATCTCCCATCTCTCTCTCCTCTCCACCGGATCTCTCCCTCTCTACCGGTCTCTCTCTCTCTCTCTCTGAAAAACCCACCCAAATACCTTAAAGATCCCAAGAACCCATCCTCATTTCACCTCTTCTACGCAACCCCGGGCTCGTATCGCGTTGGGTGAGGCTCGGGAGGAAGATCTCGGTTGATTTCAAAAGTTGGGAGCTAGGGCTCGTCCTAGTTTCTTGGGTTTCGCTCCTTGAATCGAGGTAGGGATTTCTTTGCCTTCTTTATGTGTGAATGTGTTGATTTGGTGTGAAATCGTACCTATATTAGTTGTTGTTGGTGTTGAAATCCCAGAAATCTGCAGAAAACCTGCTCGAAATCACTTCGTATCGATACGGGACTTATTGCCGTATCGATACCATAAGAAAACAGAGACTTTTGGAATTTCTGATTTGCTTGCTATATCGATACAACCATTTTGGCTGTATCGATACCACAGCCTTATGGACAGCTTTTCCTTCCACTGTTCCTGCTTCAATTATTTTGAATTCCGGGCACTTCTAGCACTTCTTGGACATCTCCTAACCTATCCTAAACATGTTCTATTAAATCCCTATGGTTGATGATGTTGCCCTTGTTTCGTTGACCCCTCGTTCGTCGGCTTAATAAGAGTATACTTGGTTAAAACCATGCTGAAATACATCATATCTATTGATTGGCTACTAGGAAATGTTGTGGCATAATTGAAGCATTGTTGGCATATCGTGTGGTGTTTCACTTATGAATGCGATCATCAGAGAGTCCTGGTTTGCATCTTGAGTGTGAACGTAGTTAGTGAGTCGGAAGTTGATTTTGGGAGTCTTGTAACTCAAGGGGTGGTAATACAGAGACTCAGGTGGACCTCGTAACGTAAGGGGTGGTAATACGACAGTCCGAGTTGTTAGGGTTCACTGTAGCGCAAGGGGTGGTAATACGGTAACTCTCGAGATGTTATACTGTAACGCAAGGGATGGAAATACAGTCGGTGGTGGTTTGTGATAGTCGTGTCGGGATTGTTAGAGTTGTTTGTGTCTCATGGACTAGGTGGCATATTGTGATAATAGTATGACCTAGAACGATCGAGTTGAACGTTGGTATGCTCACGAGTCGATTGTTATCCATTGATTAAGCTGTATCCTCTTGTTTTCTTTCTCTGCATCTTTCATCATGTCTGCACATAGAATTAGTAAAGATTTTCCTACTGGGCTAGTGTAGCTCAACCTAATCTTTCTTTTCAGGTTCAAACGCTGGACAGTAATTTGCATGAGTTGCGTGTTTGGAAGTGAAAAGACCTTTTTGGGAGCTAACTTCAATTTAGTTACTTAATCATCTCTTATAATTGACTTTCTTTTGGTAAAGATGAGTTTGTAACTTAATGGTTTATTCGTACAAACATTTAAGATCTGTTTGGGGCCGGAGTGCCAAAGTTGTATATTCTTTGACTTAGGGACTTGTTTGTAAAGTTTAACATGTGGGAACTGTTTTGGGTAGTAATTACGATATGCAAAGATCTTTTATTGAAAAAGCCTTATTTAATTATGTTGAAAATCGAGGACGTGACACCAATCAGCATCGCTAAAATTAGTCACGAACAAGGAGTCAGAGGGACGATATAACAATCCTCGACCTGGAGCACTCTTTAAATAGCGTAAAATACGACACACTGCCTCAAAATGTGGAGAACGAGGAGCATGCATAAATTGACTAACAACACCCACAGAGTAGGTGATATCAGGACGAGTAACTGTGAGATAAATTAATTTCCCGACAAGCCGCCGATAACGACCTACGTCATGAAAAGGCTCTCCATGTTCAGCATCAAGCTTGGCAGTAGAGTCCATAGGAGTGTCAACGGGCCGAGCACCAAGAAGACCGGTGTCGGAAAGAAGATCAAGCACATACTTTCGTTGAGAGAGAGAGTTACCCTTAGAGGAGCGAGCAACTTCAATCCTAAGAAAATACCGAAGAGAACCCAAGTCCTTGGTATGAAATTGCTGACCTAAATGGCATTTTAGATCAGCAATACCGGTAGAGTCATCACCGGAAATAATAATATCATCGACGTAAACAATCAAGACAATAGTGCCAGCAGAAGAGTGGCGAACAAACACCGAGTGATCAGAAGTAGAACGACGAAACCCATATGCAAGTACAACCGAGATGAACCAATCAAACCAAGCACAAGGCGATTGTTTGAGACCATATAGTGCCTTGCGCAAGCGACAAACAAGATGCTCATTGCCAGAAATGACATAACCAAGGGGTTGATCCATATATACTTCCTCTTGGAGATCACCATGAAGGAAGGCATTTTTAATATCAAGCTGATATAGAGGCCATGAACGATTAACAGCCACTGAGAGAAGAATCCGAACAGAGTTGAGACGAGCTACTAGTGAAAAAGTCTCAAAATAATCAACCCCATATGTCTGAGTGTAGCCTTTAGCCACCAAATGCGCCTTAAGACGCTCAACAGAACCATCAGGGAGATACCGCGTACACCCAGCAACAACCTACTGCTTATTTTCCGGGAGGCAGATTAGTAAGCTCCCAAGTCTGATTCTTATGAAGGGCACTCATTTCCTCATCCATGGCATGTTTCCATCCAGACACAGACTCAGCTTGCTTATAAGATCGAAGACAGAACAGAAATAGACGACAAGGTGCACGAAAAGGAATGAAGACAAGGGGAAAGCTTATCATAAGAAACAAAATTAGCAATAGGATGTTGAGTACAAGCACGCTTACCGCGGTGCAAGGCAATAGGTAAATCATCATGAGCTGGAACAAATGAGGGAGCAGGGACCTCTAACGGAGAAGATGAAGTGTCCGGGCCATAAGAAACAACTTGTCTATTCTTGGATCGCTGATAAACCTGCAAAGGATGAGGGGCCGGGGAAGGCATAGGAAGGGTAGGAGAGAAGTGGGAAGACTCCCCCTCACTACCACATATGAGATCAGAAGATAGATCATGCCCGGTAGAGGTAAAATAGGAGGTCGACTCAAAGAAAGTGACATCACTACTCACAAAATAGCGTCGAGACTCGGGATGGTAACACCTATATCCTTTTTGGGTACGAGAATACCCAAGAAAAATACATTTACGAGCCCGCAGAGATAACTTATCACGATCAGGATCAAGAACATGCACAAATGCCACACAACCAAACACTCTAGGAGTGAGAGAAAATGGCGAACTATCAGGATATAGCAATGAAAAGGGAGACCTTTGATTGAGAATCAAAGAAGGCATACGATTAATTAGGTAACACGCCGTAAGAACGGCATCACTCCAGAAATGTTTCGGTACCTGCATGTGAAATAACAGGGTACGGGCAACATCTAACAAATGGCGCAATTTACGTTCAGCAATACCATTCTGTTGGGAACTACGAGTACAACTAGTCTGATGAATAACTCCACGGTCAACACAAAAAGAATCAACAACAGACTGTATATATTCCATAGCATTATCAGAACGAATAATTTTAATACGCTTGCCAAACTGAGTAAAAATCTCATTATAAAATTTAAAAAGAACATATGGTAACTCAAATCTCTGTTTCAACAAAAATAACCAAGTCATACGAGAGTAGTCATCAACAAAGACAACAAAATAGTGGTATCCAGTAATACTCAAAGTTCTAGAAGGACCCCATATGTCCGTATGAACTAAATCAAAAGACTCTTTTTGACGACCATGACTACTACTCGGGAAAGAACTACGATGATGTTTCCCAAGCTGACAAGCCTCACATTCGAGACTAGACACATGACTCAAAGTAGGAATAGCCAACTTAAGTTTGGCCATGGAAGGATGACCCAAGCGGAAATGCCACTGTAGAGGAGATATGGTGGCACTCAAAGCAGAGGGGGTGACAGGATAGTTGCGATCAGCATCCAAAAAATAGAGCCCATCCTTCTCATGCCCCGAACCAATCATCTTCTTGGTTTGGAGTTCCTGAAAAACACAAGAGGTAGGCGAGAAGGTTATTGAACAATTTAATGTTTTAGTCAGTTGACTAATAGACAACAAATTAAATGGAAAACCAGGGACATAAAGACTAGAAGGTAAGGTGAAAGAACAAGTGGGATGGAGAACACCTTTCCCGTGAACAGGGCGAGATGAACCATCCGCTAAGACAATATGATGATTAATATGATTCAACTCAGAGAAAAGAGATGAATTACCAGACATGTGGGTGCTAGCGCCGGAATCTAGAATCCAAGATGGAGGTGTAAAAGTGGCACATGCAACATTACCTGAAGTTGCTAAAGTAGCGGTAGAGGAAGTGGAAGGCAAGACTGTACGCAATGTCTGAACCAACTCATGAACCTGAGTAGTGAGAGCATCATGAGAATCAGTAGGGGGAACATAACCGGAAGGTGCAGCGGATAGGTGAGGTTGGGGCAATGGAGGGCTATCAGTGACCTGATGAACATAATCTGGTTTACCGTACTTCTTCCAACAATAAGGCTCAAGTGATTAGTAGCATGACAATGATTACATTTTCTATCACCACGTCCATCAGTACGACCACCACCACGAGAACTGCCACAAAAATTGCGGCCAATGCCGCCACGACTATTGGCACGACCATGGCCATGAAAATTGCCACGAACACCAGTACTGGAAACGAAAGCTGAAGACCCCAGAATAGGAGCAACATTAAGAGACACATTAGATGATTGGCCCAAAGAAGAACGAGAGAGATGAGAATATGCATTGGCAGCCATGGGAAGAGTCTCACTAGCAAGTATCTGATCCTTAAATCCACGAAGCTCAGAGTCTAAACCAAAAAGCAATGAAGCAAGCATGAAATCCTCCCAATAACGCTTCTGTTGTGCTAAATCTGAGGTAAAAGGACGATGTTGCAGCAACAGATCCCACAAACTCTTCAGACTACTATAATACTTCGATAATGGCTTCCCAGACTGCTTGGTTGTAAAAAATTTCTCATACAGCTCAAAATCTCTAGAAACATTACTCTGTTGTGAAAAAGAGTCAAAAAGAGCATCCCAAATCTGTTTCAATGTATCACAAAATTCAACAGTAGTAGCAACATGTGGTTCTAAACTATGCTAGAATCGTCCCATGAGATTAGAATCCTCTACCTCCCAATCAGGAAGCGTAGGATCCCCCTTTGAGGGTGGAGGATCTGTGATATACTTCATTTGGCGTTGCCCACGTAGATAAACCTTCACGGCATGTGCCCATGACAAGTAATTGTGCCCATCAAGCTTCTGCGATGTAATAGAGCGAGGTATGCATCATGGCGGGACCACCCAGATGGTGGTTTACTCTTAGATTTTGATTTACTCTCAATCATGGCCCAAAAAAAATATACTCTGACAATCAGCCAAAAAGCAACAAATAAGAGCAAAACAGTATCCAATACAGTAGAAAACTGATTACCCGAGTCCAGAGAACCAAAAAAAATAGCACTGTTCGTCACACCAACACTGTTCCGAACCAAGGTTTTGCTCAAAACTGAGTTCTAAACTCAGAAATTCAACAAAATAGCCAACAATCGAACACCAACAGTCATTTTCGCAGCCCATAGAACCATTTTCGAGCAACAAATACCCCAGATTGTCCACCAAAAATCAAATCTGAAAATAAGACTCCAAGAAAACGAAAATATTCCAACAAAATCGAACACACCATCAACGGTCGTAAAAAAAAATACAAAAATCACCACGAGATGGAGACGAATGCAGCCATGTGATCACCCATGGTCGGCGTCCATACAGAACAATGACGTCAGCACGTCTTGGCTATTGCTCTGTGTTCTCCAGATGTATTAGATATGTTTTAGAGTTGGATCGGATTGCTCTGATACCAAGTTGAGTTTTGAACTATGAATTAGGGTTTGTAAAGAAGGAGGTGAAGAAGAGAGAGAGATAGAAATATATTAGGGAAAAAGATAGAAGCGTATCCTGCTCCTATACATCACTTGTATTTATACCAATAAAACAAGAGAATTACTAAAGTACCCTATGCAATATAAACTAAGGTCTAATAAAGTGACATTATTCTCTAACAAGGTCATGGGGTGATTAGCACCTCGTGGCTAGAGTAAAAATTGCATTTTTCACCATAAAAGTTTGAATCTTTGGTTCGAAAATCGATGTGTAGTTCGGGTTTATTTATCAAATTGCTAAGGTGTTAACCTCCTTGTTCATGTGTAGGCAAGAGCATTGCCTACTTGCCACACATGATGCTTGGAGCTCTGTCGCTCAAGGTGTTTGCTAAATAAATTCTAGAGCTAGCTTGGTAATCGAACCATTTTATCTTCCCGGTTAAGAACCTTAATTGAGTGTCTTAAACCGTGTAATCGGGTGAGAAACGTAATTTTACTCGAGTCGTGGGTGTTAGTTATTCCTAAACCTAACCTACTTTTTATCCTAGTTAATTCATTTTTAATTTAGCCCCTTTTTTTTTCACCGCAAAGTAAAACAAAGTTGGTTGTCTAAAAGCCGAAAACCCTTGCTTACTTCTACAAATCCAATCAAGTCGTATTAATTATTCTCGTGGGTACAATCCCGGTCTTCCGGATTATTATGCTTCGACTGGACGTTTTACCCTACACTTGGGGTGATCTTATTTGATATATCGATGAACGAAGCACCTCCACAGCTCCTACACCTCCTGACCTACACAGCCCCTTAGCCCTAATCTTTTGCCAACGACATGGTAACTCTCTCTCTTTCTCTCCATATATATACAAAATCCATTTTTTTATGCTGTGAAAATGTTGTTTTTGTTGGATGATTTTGATGGGTTTCCTGCCTATTTCCATTTTCTTATCAATACTAGGATACCCAGTTGGGAATATTGGTTTTTCCCTAACGGTTATCGATGCTATTGTTATTCTGTAGCTTTATGAACATTTTTTGGGGGTAATTTCTAGGTTTATTCATCAACATCTTTAGTGGTGGTTGTTCCATGACTTGATGAGAAAAGTAATTATTTTCTTGATTTCATGATGTTCAGCTGAACTGCACGATATGTGTTTAATTGTGGGTTCAAGTTTGAGAACAGTCACTTTTTTTTCTTTTTCTCAAGGCCATATCCTTGAGGTTTTTGGGCTTGGTCCCTTATAATAATATCTTGTTGTAGGAAAAAAATGTAGTGACCTATCAATGTATCCAACAAACGTAAAATTCAACCATGTTCTCATGTCTTCTGGTATGACAATTAGATGAATCCAACACTTAAATACATGTCAGCACTCAACACCTTTATGTGAGTTATGTATTATAGCTTTGAGTTTTGGAATTATTATTGTACCAGAAAAGAATAGCACAAGCAATATAAGTTTTCATCTTGACACTAAACTACTCATTGAGACACTCCTCAGTTTGGGACACTTTACAATGGTTTGAATCGTGAAAAATTGGTTGAAGTTGAAATGAAAATTTGAAGCTTTGCCGAATATTGTGTAGTTACTGCACACACCCTGCTGGCAGCCCCTTTCGTACGGTTGACAGTTTAAACTGCAAATTTGGTGTCGTTGGATACCATTACCAAGGCCTCTGTGTGAAATTGGATTGGCAATGATCTACAGAGTGGTGATAGGTTTAACCCGTTTAGGTTCACGGCTGCATTCTAGTTGTCATATTGTCCTAACTTTTGGGTCCATAGACTTTGATGGCATTTGTGTGGTGATAGGTGTTGGACTACGTTCACGGCTCCGTTCTAGTTGTCATATTGTCCTAACTTTTGGGTCCATAGACTTCGATGGCATTTGATTTTCTTTAAGTCATTATATTGTTACATTACATGTTTGCATAGAACTTTTCCTTAGCTAATCTAAGCTTTCCCGTTGACAGGTCTATTTCTTTTAAGAGTTGAAAAATGGTTGAAGAAGACCATAAAGCTGCTGCTAAGCATCCTTGTAATGGATGGAACATTTGATGACAATTGGGGAGATAAAGAATGATAGATGTCTCTTTTAGTTGGGTTTAAAGTGCAAATGTTGTCTTTTTTAATATACAGCTCATGTTAACATTAAACTTGACGTGTTATGTAAACAGTAAATGGCTAATGTAAATTTGATATGGCTCATGTAAACATTAATTGGCATATGCTGCCTTTTTGTATGGTTCATGGAGACAAACAATGATAGATGGCTCTTGTTGTTCGATCAAATGTTGATGAATGTGATGTGCCTTGGTAGCTATTGTTGTTTGATCAATGCTAAACATGTTGTGATGTGCCTTTGTGGTGGTTTTATTGGGTATGTCATGACCAGGTTGTACTTGCCATTTCAATTTCCGTACTTACCATATAAATAAGGTGTACTAACTAAAATCTGGGCATACTTACCACGAAAAAAGGGGAAAAGATTGTACATCCATTGTAGTGGATAAGGCATGAACAGGGAGTACCTATCATTTCCATAACCATACACACCACAAATATAGGATTCTCTTACTAAAATCTGGATATGCTTACCACAAAAAGATTGTACATCTATTGTAGTGGGTGAGGCATGAACAGGGAGTACCTACCATTTCCATAACCATACTTACCACAAAAATACTGGGTCCTCTTACTAAAATCTGGATATGCATACCACAAAAAGATTGTGAAACACTTATTCAAGATTCTTCAACTTATGATCTTTCGGTAAGTTGGCAAAAGGTAATAATCATAACTAAATTCAGTTTGTTCTTGAAAAAAACTTACTTAGTGAGCTTCTTCAACTTGTTATGGAGCCTCTTTTTAAGTCTTCATTTTTTTGGACAAGAGGAGAGATGAATGGGAGCTAGAGGAGTTAGAGTGGATAAGTTTGCAGGATTTAAGGTAGGTATGGAGAAACCTAGTACCATTAATGCCATAATTGGTGGTAGGTAAACAAGGCAATTGGCAAAACGTGATCAGTTTGCGTGGTAAGACTAGTTTAAGCATATAGTCGTTTTGCCCTTATTTCATGGTAAGTATTGTTAACCACTTGGCAAGTTTAATCAACGAATATTAGTCCATCGTAAAAATTCAACTTTTGTGGTGTCTCTAACCTTATGCTTTGGTAAGTACGCCTTATTCTATAGTAAGTATGACATTAATGACGGGTAGGTATACATAAGCCTTATTCTATAGTAAGTAAGCCTTATTCTATAGGTATACAGCTTTTGTGGTATCACCAATGGTTTTCGATACGCATTCGTCCGATAAGTCGCATCAAATATTAGCACATCTCCAAAGCACATATAATCTGTCCTACATGTTACATCTCTCCAAAACAGATTATTTAGCCGATTTTGCTCATCCACGTCATATTTGTAATAGAACAAGGGGTCATTTTCGGTTTTCGCACACAAGTAGGCTAAGGCACCTTCCGCATCACCGTTCGTAAGCTCTATATTGCGCTGAGCTGTAAAATGATTGTAAAGATCTTTTTGCGTGTATCCGACAGACTCATATCCACCGGATTGTTGCGCCACAAAATCCATTATGTGACTTGTTTTAGGTATGGAGAAACCTAATACCATTAATGTCATAATTGGTGGTAGGTAAACAAGGCAATTGGCAAAATGTGAAGCAGTTTGTGTGGTAAGACTGGTTTAAGCATATAGTCATTTTGCCCTTATTTCATGGTAAGTATTGTCAACCACGTGGTAAGTTTTATCAACGAAAATTTGTCCATTGTAAAAATTCAATTTTTGTGGTATCTCTAGCCTTATGCTTTGGCAAGTAAGCTTTATTCTACAGTAAGTATGACATCAAAAGACTAATGGTTCATAACGAGGCCTTACTTGCAAAATGGTGGTGGAGGTTTACTAAGGTGAAGGATGTCCTATGGACCAAGGTGGTCTCAAGTAAGTACGGTTTGAGGAATGAGTGCTCAGTCCCAACGACTCCAGATTCTGGAAAAGTTTCAACTATATGGAGTGACATTTGCTCCATAGGTAAGGAATCCTCAACACTTTGTAATGTAGTTCAACAAGGTTTTAGAATCAAAGTATGCTCAGGGGCTTCAACAAGGTTTTGGGACCAGATTTGGATCGGGGAAGTACCACTTAAACAAGAATTTCCTAGGCTGTTCCTATTATCATTACAGCAAAACTCCTTGATAAATGACATGCTACAAGAGGGAGAAGAACCTGCTTGGAACCTACGTTTCAAAAGACGTTTGCGTCTGTGGCAAGAAGAGCAAAAATAGAGGCTTCTTTAGAAAATTCAAGGATACCAGATGGATAGGTCCAGAGATGATATTATGGAATGGAGGTGGAATGCCAACAAAATTTTCTCAGTAAGCTTAGCTTATGCAGAATGGGAAAACCAGATGCAAAATCAAAATGGGGGGCTCAATGTGATTTCGAGGAACTTATGTCCCCCAAAAATTGAAGTTTTCGCTTGGCAGACCGTCCAAAATAGAATAGCAACGAGATCCATTTTGTGTAGTAGAGGAATCCTTGCTTCAGGTAATGATTTGTGCCCTTTTTGCTCTCAACATATTGAGTCATTAGTGCACTTGCTCCTGTTTTGCAAATTTTCGTGGCAGCTTTGGTCCTCAATCATTAGGTGGTGGGACACAACATGGGTTTGCCCTGGTTCTTTAACTTTGCTCATGAATTGGTGGTTTTCTCACATATTTAAGAATCTAGAGAAGTTCTGTTGGGAGACATGTTTTTTTGCAGTCTTGTGGACCATTTGGAAAGCAAGGAATGATTTTATTTTCAATAATGTCTCAAAAGATGTGGAAGAGCTAAGTGACTTGGTCAAGACTAGAATGGGTTTTTGGATATAAGGAAAGTTTGACATCAAGGACTATTCCATTGAGGATTTCAAGAGGAGTTTGGATGGAATTAGGAGGATCAAAATTTAGTATGTGGGTCTGATATTGTGATTGTATTTTTTGGGGTGCGTCCAATACTTTATTGGATGTCTTTCTTTTTGTTTTCTTCCTCCGGGATTGTGGTTTGCACATGATAGTATTAGAACATAGGTGTCAACCTCGTTGGGATGTATGTTTCTAGTAGTGATGCATTCTTACTCTTTTCCTTAATCGATGTACCCTTTCGAGTTTTGAATAAAATTTCTCTTTTGCCGATCAAAAATGTAGAGACCCGGAAAATTTTTGTTTTATCTTAATTATTGAAAGGTTTATTAATCGGATAATTACGGGAATATGGTTTATTTGGTGGCTATTTGAATTAGGGATTTAAGTGAAAGAATAGAGACTTGAGGGAGTGTATGTGTGATTTAGAGATATAGGGGTATATATAGGATGTGTGTGTGAGTAGAGGATAGAAATCCTCCTCCACTCTCTCTCCCGTCCGACTCCCTCTTCTCTCTCTCTCTCTCTCTCTCTCTCTCTCTCTCTCTCTCTCTCTCTCTCTCTCTCCCTCATTCCTCCACCAAAGGTCGAAACCCAAAGAACCCAACCTTCTCTCCATCTTCCTCACGTGCTCTTGAGTTCGTAGCTCGTCCGGTTTGGCTCGGAGCGGAGTATTTTGGGAGTATTTCAAAGTTTGAGTTCAAGGGTTCGCGTGGCCCGATCTCTTCGCGTGTTTGCTCTCCGACTTCGAGGTAGGGATTTCTTGCACTTGTTATATGTTTATGTGTTGAATTTGCACCTTAATCGTGCTTATGATTGTTGGTTGTAGTTTGGGTTTCATTCTTGAAAATCTGCAGAAAATTCGTTCGAAAGCATCCCGTATCGATACGGCCCAAAATCCGTATCGATACAGTTCTCATTGATCTGCCTCGAAGCCTATCCGTATCGATACGGATTTTGCCCGTATCGATACGGTGAGCTTATTTCCAGTTTTCACTGTTTTGCTTCGAACTCCACTGTTTTGACCCCCGATCACTTCTAATTCCCTTGGACACCTCCCAACCTATTTCAAGCATGCTTAGCTGAACCCCTTGGGTTTACTTAAGTTATCCTCGTCCTGTTGGCTTTCCATTGTTAGAAGAAGAGTAGTGTCGTACTAGAGAAAACTCAATCGAAGTGTATTTATGGGATTGGTGGTACTTGAGGGTCATTGTGACAAGAGGTGGTGAATACTATAAGTGTTTTAGGTGCTAAAGCTAGATGTGGCGAATGGTAGGATGAAAATGCGTATTGTAGAGAGGTTATTATGTATCGTTGGACATAAGGTTTGACGTGGGGCGTTTCGTTGAATGATAGGGGTTTGCCTAGTGATCCGGAAGAGAATAGGGTGACCCATGTCTTTGTGCTTCGTCTCGATTAATCATTATAGGTTCCTTGGGCACTCGTTCTATAGATTGTTGCTTAGAACCTAGCCGGTGGTGTGTCGTAGAGTTGTTATGGGTTCGATACGAGATATAGGGCATTGAAATAGACATAGAGGAATAATATGAACTTAAGGTGTTTATTAATGTACGATAAGACATGGTTATAAGTTGTAATACACTGAATGACGATGAATGGAAGATTGGGACTCGGGGAAAGTGTTGTTATTCCACTTTCGAATTGATAATGTATATGTGTGTTGAATGTGTTGTGAATGTTGAATTGAGGGTCCTGCAACGCAAGGTGTGGTAATGCGGGGACTCTAGAGGGCCCGCAACGCAAGGTGTGGTAATACGGAAATCCAGGTGGAGAGAATTCACTGTAACGCAAGGTGTGGTAATACAGTTGAATGTCTCATATGATGAATGAAGTTATAATTGACTTATTGAAGTTTAAGTCGTTGTTTGAGCTTTGAGCTGCTTGATATTGTAACTGTTGAAAAGAGAAGATAAACAATGGATTCCATCAAAGTTTTTGAAAAGAAAGTAACTTGGTTTTGAAAAAGGGATTTTTATGAAAAAATCCTCCGGTATTCCTGAGCGAATCAACGGTTCCGGTATTTGGGCACAAATCAACGGATTCCGGTATTCAAGAGAATCAACGGAGCTCGACCCGCGGAGGTCGAGAGTATTTCTCAAAATTATTTTGGAAATCAGACAGGAATCTTTTCGTTTTATGAAAAGAGGCTCGATGGCTATGGCATTGAATAATGAGATTGTTCGTGGCATTCCTTTAAGTGTTTTTAAAAGGGTTGAGAAGTCGTCATGGTTATTCAGAATGATATGAGCTTAATGTTGCCTCGAGATGACGTACGAATGGTTAGGGATGTCTTAAGAAGCATAGGATCCCATAGTCGTAGTTTGTGGTTCTTTACGGTGCCCCTATGTATCTCTTGTTCGTTAGTGGAGATCATTCATTCTCATTGCATAAATCGTCACATTTTCATATAGCTTGTGCATAGAATTCTCTACTGGGCACGTGTTTGCTCAACCTACCATTTCAGGTTCATTGCAGGTCATGGTCATGGAAAGTTCGGAGTGCATGCGGGAATTATCAAGTAAAGTTATTTTGAAGAGTACTTTGTTATTCTTGTAAAGTGAACAGCTTGTTATGGTTTTGTAATTTGGAAGATTGTATTTGTAGACCAGTTTGAAGAATTGGGAACTGTAATGTATTTTGGGGTAATGTAAACACGATTGTGAGGGTTTTGTATCTAAAATGTTATTATTATTTATGTTCAAAATCGAGGGCGTGACAAAAAAAAAATGACGGGTAGGTATACATTTATGTATATCATCATTAATGTCATATTACCTACCACATTAAATTTTATTTGGATCTATTGTATTACATTTATGATAAATTAAATAAAAGCATTTATATTAATAAAATTACTTTTAAAAAAGGATCAAATAAATGAGATATTTCAATTTACTGGTTCACTAGTGATTACTCCTACATTAGCCAAGTGATCAATGTTAACCTCAAAGACTGTTACTCCTTCATTTGCTAAGTGATCAATGTTAACCATCAAATAACCATTTTTGAAATTTGCTAATTGTGTAACTTGAAGGATTGAAATAGATAAGTCTATGGTTAAGCAATTAAACAAATTAGTCAGCTTACTTTAGCCAATTATATTAATTTTTACTAGTCACTATCAATCAACATCATTGTTAACTACCACATCTGTCAAATATGATCTTAATCGATTCAAATCTTTTGATCAATTGGCTGAACATATAACTAGATCAATCAATTACAAATGAATCAATTCTCGTTGATTGATCGTTACCAAGTATAATAGTTACAATACTATTAGTTGTTAGATTTGCAAAATATATCATATTGATCACTATAAACTATATTAATGAAATTGAATAGCCTAATTTCATTAAATACTACCATAAATTCAATTGAGAATCCTACAAAATTATTCAATAGCTATTAAACAAAAATATATATTTATCGTTCAATTTTGTTGTAACAATTAACTTGTAGCGTTATTTTATAATATATATTAACTAAATTTGTAAGCTATCAAAATATTAATAAATATCTTGTTTTTTTTTCATAATATTTAAAACTGAGTTACTTAAATATATCTATAATAAATGATTATTTGAAAATTAATTAATTAAATACATTTATAATGTCATTTGGAAATTATGGAAAATATTTTTCAAATTTTTATATTTTCATAACAAATTAAAATTTTAAACTAGATTTATAAATGAACACCATTTTTTAGATAATTCTTCTAATATATAAATCCCTAAAATCTTCAAATTTTCCTGCCAAAAAATCGGGTACTCTTTTTTTTACTTAATGGTAACTTGTTACCTGACCAACCGGTTGTAGTAAGTGTTGTCTGTTTGTGTGGTAAGTGTTACCTTATACAATGGTAAGTGTTGCCTTAGTCAATGATAAGTGTTGTCTGTTCTGTGGTAAGTAATTTTCCGGTTTTTTTTTTGGTCAAAATTCACAAAACCACTCAACTTTTGATTTTTAGTTTTGATCCAAGGGCTGTGATTTGGCTATTTTCAATCCAATGGTCCATATTCATTGGGAGTATGATGCTCCCATACCACTTGGGAGCATCATAGAAGTTTTGTTATCTTTCATTTTCCTGCACTTTCTGGGACTAACAAACAGCAGTCAGAGCAACATTAGTCTGCAGTTTCTTCCATCTGTGCCCAAGCAAATCTATTACTGTACTATCTATTTCTGCATACAACCAATAATGTGTTGTCCAATTACTAATACATAGACAACCACTGCCCAGTGCAGTTGGTATGTCATCTCTCCCCCCACTAACCCCCGCTGATGTATGACGATTGAAAAAAAAAAAATTACTAATACATACAAATTGAACTATATCAATATCTGATTTCTCTGGGAATCAAAGTGCTGAGAGTTCGTTTTTGTTCAAAGAAAAGAAAAAAAAAAAAAAGATGGATGATGTCCACTTCATCTCATGTCATTTTTAACTTATCGTAAAAAAATTCCCATGTCATTTTAATTACTATAATTACTACAGTAATAGATTCCTCTGTCAGTTCTCACTCTTGAAGATTTTAAATATCTACATATTCGTTATGTGTTATGTATGCATACTTTACGAAAACAAAAATACATTTATATCTGATTTGATAATATTTTTGGCAGCTGAAACGCTTGCAGAATGAAGAAACACAAATTCAAGGTAACCACAAGTCAAATAAATCAAAAAAATAAAAATAAAAAATTCCTTTTTTTTTTTTGTTTGAGGTTTTTCGGTTCCAATCTGTTGTCTTTGCTTTGCAGAAGCATCGAAAACCGTTCATGTCAAATTCCAATTACAGAAAGAGTGTGCTTTTGGAGAGAAATTTCACATAGTGGGAGATGATCCTTCTTTGGGTTCATGGGACCCTTCGAGTGCAATCCCCTTGGATTGGTCAGAGGGACACATATGGACTGCAGAGCTGGTTAGAGAAAATCAAAATTAGTGTTTCTGTTTCTATGTCCTTCAATTAAACAATGATTCAGAAACCCGAACCATGGAAAGAGGAAAAATACTCCTTGCTTTCATATCATTGTCATTTTTTGAGCAAAACAGTTCTCCAAAGTTTGAAAACATCTCTTGCCAGAAAGTTTCTTGGAACTAGTTTTACTATGGACGTGATCCCCAGTACGCCAATTCAGATCTGAACCACTTGCTGACTTTTCTGTGCAATTTTCTTATTGAAGATCAATAGCTCCATCTTCATCATCTTGAAACTCATCTTTCTTCATCAGAAATGGTCAGCTTTCCCTGAATGATGTGCGTTTTTCCATTGTTTCTATTATCTTTTATCGAAGCAGAAAAAAGAAAATGGAAACAATGAGAGGAAGCACCTACCCATCAGATTACTCATTGTAATTTGTATTTTACACAGGAGATACCTGTTGGGAAGTCTATCCAGTACAAGTTCATACTAAAAGGAAGCACTGGCCACATATTGTGGCAACCAGGCCCAGATCGGATTCTTCGGAAATGGGACACAAATAACAAAATCTCAGTTTCCGAGGATTGGGAAAATCCTCAATTTCAGATGCTCATAGAAGAGGAACCAAAATCTAATGGAGAGCCAGAGTCTACGATTAACTCCGAAATCATAATCATCCCGGAATCATCAGCTACTACTGATGGTACTATTTCAAATTCTACAATGACGCCACTGCAAGAGAAACCTATGGATGTTCTTTTAAAACAGGATATTAGTGTGGGAGGGAGTGGTTTTGGAAACAATGGGAGAGCCGTGACTTCACAGAGTTTCGTGGGCATAAAAGATGGTGAAAAACTAGGTTGCTAGTTGCTACAAAGATGATTGTAGACACTCCAATTTGGCCTAACGATTATTTCAAGTCCCACATTGGGGACCATCCTGATGATAAATGGATGCAGTGATTGATGATTGACTTCTCGTAAACCTAAAGACTTTGGTGAGTACTTTTAGCCACTTAAAGGATCCAATTCAGAGCTAAACATCCTTTCAGACAGAAATACAGCATCCTACGAAAATACATCTGTCGGCTGCAAGATCTATCTCAAGACTCCCACTTCTTCTTTCACTCGTGGATTATGGTGTTTGAAATTCTCCCAGAGAGATTGATTTCCCGCCCGCAAGATGCATTCTGTCGGCCGCCAAATCGTCTTTTTCTAGAATTCTAGAATGTTTAGTCATTCGTTTAATCCGAGCACAAAACCCTAGCAGTCATTCTCCGATTCTTTAGGGCTACGAAAGAGATTCTGAACAGAGATCTTCTTACCCTACAATTCCATTTCGATTCACGCCATTTGATTGGCCGAAGTGAGTCACCAATTGCCTATATAAAGAGACACTTAGGATTTGAAATTAACAACTCAATACACCCGGCCTCTCTTGTCACAAAACTCTGCAGAAACCACCTCTCATACTCTCTCTACAAAAGCCCTAAGTCCTCGTGAGTAACCGCATCCCGAGCAATCAAACCCTGAAGTACAAACCCTAACCCTAGGGTTTTGAGAAGCAAATCAGTCAATCCCCTCAATCCGAAGCAATCAAGCACTGATGGATCAATGTGGTGAGGCCCAGGGGCCTATGGTTTAGTTTAATCTCTTTCCCTTGTATCATATCTATAGTATTCTGATTTTTTGCAAACTGTTCGAGTTTTGGTGTGAGGAAGAACATCGGCTGGGACATCATTCCCACAGCCGGTACATAGATCCAGTGGGATCCCACGGCCGTGGAATCCATTTGACTGGGACAGTCTGTCGTTCCTTATTTGTTTTGATGCACGTTTAATTTGTTGCTCTGGCTCATCTTATTAACTGTTTAAAGGCTAATAATCGAATTACTTGTTTAGAATTAAATAAAGCAAGCACTAATCGTATGTCAAATGATTATGGGCCAGTCTCACGATTGGACAAAGAGAGGTGCATAACACATTTCTCTTATTGTACTCTTGGCTCCCGTACCCAAAATCTCTACATGTTTTCTTAATTTTAATAAACTAAGTGGCGACTCTATTTTGATGATAACAGTTATCGTGTGGAGATGTTCCTAGCCATGGGAATATCCACGACTCTGGTTTATGAAGTAGAATTGAGGAAAGAGGATATCTGTATGACAATGTCCCGTTTGGAAGGTGTTTACAGTGATCCTGTCTTAGTACCTGGGTTGACTCCATTGATGACACTAGATGCCGAAGAAACATCTCTAGCTAAAGTTAACAAAAAGTCTCTTGCTAATAATGCCTCTCTTGGAGTTGAGAAAGCTACGAAGCATGTGATGGAGGTAAATGCCTAACAGGAGTCGGTTCTTTTTGGTTTTTCTTCTTAAATTCAGCAAAAAAGTGAATGTGCGAAGTCAAATCTTGGAAGCCAAGGTCTTCGTAGCCGAATTGGTATTGCCCCAACCTCTCCATGTGGAGGTAGCGGGTTCGGGCCTCATATGGGCGGTTGGGGCCAATTCCCTTTCCCTCAGATTTGGACTAGAATAGGTTGTTTGTTGTCAATAGAAAAGAAAAGACAGCGAAATCTGGGAAAAGAGATTCCAACGGAAATAACTATTCTGGCACTGTGTTGCATAATATTGTAACCATATTGACTTCTGTGTTTTGGTAGTTTTGGGTCTAAGCTTTCTGAGATGAATCTTAGCTCCGAGTTCACTTTGAAATCTCAATTCACAACTCAAAGCTACGGCTACCATTAGGGAAGAAAGCACTGCATTCTTCATATGTTTAAGTTTCCTCATTTCCATATGTTGGTTCAAACTCTGCACCAAAGATGCAAGCTGTTTACATCCCTTCAGATTTTTTGCACTTCCTTGAACCACTCATCACAGGTAGATTTCGAGAAAGATCCCGGCAATGGTTCATCACTTTCCAAGGATTCAACTGAAATGCTATTCACTGATGAGAAACAAGTAGAAAAGCAGCAGCTAGCCAAAGAACAAGAGCCACCCAACTCTACGCTGTTTGAAGAAGTCGTTGAAAACAACATCCAATGGGGTCGTAAAACTCTGCAGAATTTTTTTTTACAAGTTTTGGTTTCTTTCACCACCAAATCGACTGAAAGAATCTATTCCTAATCAGTTTAAGTCTACAACAGATAGCTCATCAACTATCATTCTCTTCACGCCCAATGTTTCAGCTCAAACAAATCCATTTCCTTGGCCATTTGCAGTTCTGCTAACTAATCAGAAAATCCTTTGTGGGGATATGTATACCAGGATAGGACAGGACTCAGAGACGCATGCTCCTGGCAAACTCAGTTGCTTCTTTTTCACAACCTTGATGTATGTTTTCTAAGACAGTAGTGCCTAGGGTTTTTGTTGCCCCTTTAGCTTATGGTGTCTTTGAAAAGGTCTCAGTTGAAGTGAGATTGGAGATTTGCTAATGTATTCTTTGTGCAAACACGAATGTAATGCTATGCAAATACTATCCCTGATGTTTGCATTCTATTCCTAATGGGTGATGTTCCCTTACAAAGGCATCATGATCAATTTCTGCATCGTGTAACTTCCCCTTTCCTCGTAGTAACTCATTCCTCGCCTACCGACAATACAGAAAACAGAGTTGTTTCTTACCTATTATTCAAATTGGGTTCCCCCTTCCAAATACAGAAATTTTCGAAAACCCAAACATTTTTACCTTTTTGAGGGGCTGCCTGGAAGTTGGAAAATTACTTCAATAGCCATAAACACTTGGTCTCGATATACCCGAGTGCATACTTAGCTCCATCGCTCCCAAAAGCCAAATGGTGTTAGAAACGACTCAAGTCTTCTTATTGTACGACTTTTGATATTGCACTTGCCCATCTAATTCTAGAGCTGCTACAGAAATTGCTTACAACAAGAAGCACGCTTTCAAGATGAGGCTCCAACAAAACATCAAGGCTGCAACAAAAGTTGTTGGATCGAGTTTTGCCATTATAAAACTAATTGGTGCAAAGAAAGAGCTTCACTTTTGGCTTTTTCCTATTCAATATTGCACCCGCAAGTACTTTTGAAGCAGTTTGAGAGAGCAACTTGTGCACACTCACACTGGTTAGGAACAAAGACAGAGACACAAGAAACACGGAATTCGAATTGAGTAACACAGTCGGTGCATGGTGACATCAAAATGAGATGCATTCAGGGCAAGAAACAGAGAGAGAGAGAATGTACAATGTATATGGCATGAGTTGCGTAGTTTTGTACAATTGTATTCAAAACCAAACGAGTCTCATGCCAAAGCAAAGTAATTATAAGCCCCAACTGCACATGTACATTGAGAACACAAAAGTCAATGGACTAACCGCTGTGGGGCTCATGCATTAGAACATTTATAACCGGAGGTTCCAGTCGAGAGAATCCACCCCCCAAGAAATATAAAATAGCAAGTCATTGGATATGGGCTATGTCGAGTACACGCCTAACCTTTCGAAACCAATGACTTGCTATTAATTAAGCATGTATGTACATCTGAAATTCTAACTACTAACCATCTCAAATTACTCCATTTTTTTAGACGCTACATATTAGCTACAAGACTCACCATATACATTACCGTAATATTGCAGAGGGATGCTTTCAATGAACATCCAAATTTTACCTGTTTCCAGAGAAATATTAGTAATCAAGCTTTACAGAGAAATATCAAGGCAAACAGATATGAGTTCGATGTTTGTTACAGTGTTTGGCATGGTTCTAGGTCCAAAATATACCTACTAGTCACGTGGAATACGTCAAACAAGTAATCTCCACATTTTGTAGTTAAGTATTCACAAAATAACAGAAGAAAAACTAAAACCTAACCCGGACGATATAATTAATTACATACCCTATAATATTCACAGCGATATAATTATCCATTACAAATAATAACAAAGTGCATTCTCATAATTGATTAAACAATTTCCATTAAGAACAAACATACTGACAATTTACAAGGGAAAGTACAACAATTAATACAAAACTGAATTTCATATTTATATGGGTGAGAAATTGTACAAGTCATCTCTACAGTGTTTGGTAAATGAATGTTAAAAGACCACCAGACACCCTATACCCTCACAATGACCTAAAGATAAAAGAAAGAAAAAAAAAAGAGAGAGAGAAGGGCGTCACTAAAAAACAGCCCACCATTCAAAAAGAGAGATCAAATCAAATTACAAGAAGATTATTCACCTGAGCAAGAGGACACCCCCAAGTTCACCCAAGGAGAAAGATGACTCTTACCTGAGGTAAACTTCACGTGGAGCTCATAATCTCAAAACCATTAGTCAAATTCACCCTTTTCCCTTGATACTTGTCATGATTCAACAGCATGCTCATTCTTTGGCTGCCGTGAGGATGATAAACCTTGTGAACCTTGCATTAGTTCTTCCTTCAACCGTTTACTTGGAATGGACACAGATGACCTGAAAATGCAGGATAAGCAAAATGAGAAACTATAACACAATCTGCAAGCACTCTCAAGGGGAAATTTAATCAACTCCAACCTTCAGGGAGTTAAAAACATTAACATCAGACAACAAGCAAAATGTTGAATGTGAAGCAAAATGTTCTCTATGAAGTAGATATTAAAATTCAAAATTTTATACAATGAAATAACAGTCAAACAAACACACAAACAACTGCAAAACTTGCATCCATAATGTGGAATAACATTTGCAAGGACGCCCATTGACAGAAAAAGGCATTCAAATTGGTTCTTTGCAAAGGAGGTCAACTGTCTCAGGTGCATTTTGACAGTTGCTATGTTAAATCTGGCAATAAATGCAATTTTTATGCGTGAAAATATATATCAGAATAAACCCAGCAAAAAAAATATATGTACAAGTATCATAGATTCATAAGACAGTTCAAATATATCTCATTTTAGATGTGACAAGTACACAAGTTCAAATCTCAAAAATTTGTTGTGATCCTATGCCTTAATGATACAATATGCCACTTGACATCCTTTATACAGGAGTACCCTTAATTCCTTCCACTACGTTCTTTGAGTGGCTTACAAAGAGGCGCTTACATAGTTATATATTGAATTCCACTTTATTGACTCCACAAGAAAGCAATTCCAGTAAATAACAAATTCGATGTAGATGTAACAAAAATGGATGACAGCAATTGTCAATCAAAAAACACCAAAAGTTCTGCTCAATTATTAACCTTTGCAACAGTTTCCAGTCAAATATCAAGCTTTGCCTAGGAAAGATGTGAAGGCCAGAATGAACAGCGATAAATAGAAATAGTTTGTTTGGGGGAGCGGGAGAGTCACACATACAGAGAGAGAGAGAGAGAGAGAGAGAGAGAGAGAGAGAGAGAGAGAGAGAGCATACATTGTGTGGCTGGTATGCCAGCTCCATGAAAAAATTAAATCTATATTATAAAACAGAGCGGTTTTCTTTAAAAATGTCTAGGCATACAAACATAAATGCATCTACAGCCGTTCAATCGTACTTAATAATAAGGTTATAGCCGTTGGATCAAAGGAATGAAGCGCTATCTCTCTCTCTCCCTCCCATTAAGGCATTGTATTCAAAACCACCCATTAAGGCATTATTCAAATGAAAACCAAAATCATATATAACCTTTGTACAAAACCGAAATCAAAGCCAACATTCCTTTTCCTATTCGAAAACTCTATGGATACCGACCCGAGCACACCGACCATGGCCACCGACGGTACACGGTGCCCACTCCGGGCCCCGCACGGATGATCCGACCCATTCATGCTTTGTTCTCTTTGCTTTTCAAAAAGCATTTTTCAAAAAATTCTCCCTAGATTCCCCCTACTTTCAACATTTCTCTTTCTATCTCTCTCCACTTATTACCCCTACTATTTTTCAAAAAAAAATTCAAAACACAAACCAAACACAGCATCAATAATTTTAAAAAAAACGAGTGGGCCCGTGAAAAATCAGCTCCATCCGATATGTGTAAGTGCTTGATCAAATCTTCCCATTTTTTAAAAATCGGAAAAAAAATGGAAAGATTGGATGAAAAATGAGAAGATTGGATCAAGTACTTATACATATCGGATGAATCTGATTTTTCACATACCCACTTGGTTTTTTATTTTAAAATTATTAAACGGCTCGGATCATCCATGAGGGTCCGGAGTAGGCCCCGCGAATGGTCGGTACGTACGATTTGTGTACTTGGGACGGTATCCGTAGCATCCTCCTTTCCTATTTCTAGGCTATCAAACGTACATCATAGAAATCACCGAAAATCGAATTTTCTATACATCTTTCATATGATTTTCACATTCTTCTTTACTTTCTCTACCTCTCCCCTCCTCTCTCTCTCTTGAGAAGTTCAATACCACCAAAATCTACTTCACCGAAACCACCGAGGTGAGTTCTTCCATTATTTTTTGTATATTTGCTACCTATTTCCTTTTCATTAAGATTATGATGTTTATCAATGGATATGTTGCGTTATTGTTTATAGCATAGTTGAATTTGTTGGACACGGGTTGGTATATTGCACGCAAGTTCAGTATTAATTTGCGTGTTGTGATTGTTTGAGCGGTATATTGCACGCGACTTCAGTATTTGTTTTTGTGTGCTGATTGTTCGAGCCGTGCATACGCTAGTACACTAATATGAGGAGAAGTACAAAACTCAACTCTCTCTCTCTCTCACTATCTATATCTGGTTTTCTGTTCTCTCTACACAACCCAAACGCATGGGCATGAGGCAACCAACCACACTTAGTTGGTGTGGACCCCAACATAGTTCATACAAGAAATACTATCAAGACTTCCAACAGAGCTACTCGGAAGGAGCTACAGCATGAATTGACGAATTGGAACTACCGATTACTGTTGATTAAGAAGTTTATACTGATAAGAAGATAACTTACAAGGAAAAAGAAGTTTATATTGCTTCATAGTTCAAGCACCATCTATTGACTTGAAGAGGGAAAACCAAAGTTTGTTTAAGGATGAAAATTTGGCAGTTAAGTAGGACTGGCAGGCAGGTGCAATAAGTAAATCAACTGGAGAATATATTATGGCTCTATTCATGTTATCTGTACAACAAACAAGAAACCACTATTTATAATTACCCTCCAACCGTTCCAGTTATAGTCCACCTTACCAATCCAATTTCCAACCACTAAAGAACCCACTCACAGCCCTTATAAGGGTAATGGTACCCAAAACATTTCTCTAAATGGTAAGTCAATCAACCCTTTCAATAATGTTGACTATTTCAACATCAACTATAAGAATAATACTATCTACTGTAGGAACACTTTACCTGGGAGAATTAGAATGCTTTCGCACTAGCTGGTTTCCCCCGTTTGAAGCATTGCCAAGTGCCCCTTCAGCAACCTGGAAAGTTGATAGAGAGAATTAAATCCAGCTCATCTGGGGAAACATTGAATGAAATCACATGCTGCGGACTGGACTATGGAGCTATTTTGGTACTCTATCCTTAAGAAACTGGCTGAGTGGGTAAAGCGGCTTTGGCCACGTTGCTAACTCCCCTCAACAATATCAACGGCAATATAATAAACTACAACAATACGACGGAACTTAATACTTTTTTGAGACCCGGACATAACAAGGACAAGTACAGTTCAGATGACTAATTACCTCATGACACTGGCTAAATCAGCCCATAAGAGAAAAATATTGAGTTGACCACATAGGAATACTTGGATAACGGGTAGGAAATAGGACTAACCACCAAATCCTTACCTCAAAACAGGAACTGTGAGGCATGGTGAAGGCAGCAGAAGTGATCAAGCCAGCTCACTCTACCTTTCCTGTTTTGTGCTCACACCTTGGTGCAATGCAAAGTCCAAAAAAGGAGTGGTTTTTTATAAACACAGTATCTCACCGAATTTCTTTCCCCCATACCCTTTATCCAAGCATCACCTATGTTCTCAAAGAACAAGAAATCAAATCAATTATGGGCAGAACCATCAGAAACCCCTACCTTGGATGTGCTTTCTTTGGACAACCCATCTTCCACCGGCAGTTCATCTGAACCAGGATTAATGGTATCCCAAATAAATCCGTTTTCAACTCCACGAGTTAGCTTATCAAAATCCCTGTCAACAGCTCCAGAACGAGGAGCAACATATGATATGTACTTTTCTGCATTCAAAGTAGGTAAAATACAATGTAAGGCAGATACTCTACATAAAAAGCAACAGAAAAATAAAATAAAAATAAAAAAGAAGTTTCCATTTTTTCTATTTCTCCTCCTGGATGTGCAAGTTAACAAGCAAGTTCCCCAACTCCACTGAATGGAAATCCATACCATGCTCAATTGGCAAAAGAAATGATGCTTATGATGCACGTAGTGAAAAAGAACATTCACAGGACATCGAAATCTGGCTGCATGAATTTGCAAATAACCAAAAATTTAAAAGACTAACAAGCACGGATATACGGGCACAGACATGCGGACGCAATATTTCTCCGAAGATTAGCACAAGGACATGTTGGGGATACATAGAATAACCTTTTTCTTTTCTTTTTTTTACATAAAATGCATTCCTTATAACCAAAATTACGTTCCTTACACATCCCTCATTTTTTTTACCCTTCATCTATAGACACTCAATTAGATTGTTGGCCCAACACTTTTTAATTTATTTGTTGGCTGATACTTCCTCATTACATAATACACTAATACGTTGGCAAGATGATTATTAAAATAGGCCAAGCCACGTACTAGCAATTAATTGGGCTGGATCACTTCACAACCTTATCCAGGGGTTGCCACTTTATATTATATACATTTGGGCTATGTCATAACCAATGTTTTAAAAGTCGTTGGGCGCTAATCGGGCAGAAAAGGGCCGCCTAGCTCTTAGGTGCCAACTAGTCGACCTCCTAAGGGCCCAAGCAGGGAGTAGGTGCCTACTAGTCGGCTACCTAATTGAGGCATTGGACCACCACCTAGGCCTAGGCGGGGGAGTAGTTGGCCGAACACTGGTCACAACCCAAGGGAGGTAACTCAGAAACCCTAGAGGTTCTTTACAGTTTCTACCACATATTCAGGGGCACAATTTTGGTTCTTCTTCATCTTCTTATTCTCGTTTGCCAATACATAAACACCAGTAGCACAAAAAGAATTCTTCCTCTATAGACAACATGAGATCAGGAAAAAGAACAAAGCAACTACCAAAAGGCACAGTGCACCATGATATCAAACAGTATTTTGAGTCCCTTGAAACCTATTAGTAAATGAAACTAAGTGAACTACTAAAATAGAAATTCACAACTTATTTACATATTATTGGCAGGATTTGTGAAGCAATTTTGGGATGTTACTTTAATAGCCTTCATTATAATGAAATAAAAATTCTTGATCCAATAACAAATCTGAGATCACATTCCTACACGCGGTAAAAGGCAAGCACCATTTCAAATGATATTTGAAGCGCAGTGAAGATTCAAAGAGGGAAGATGACGAAAATGACATTACCAGATCAGTGACCGAAAACAATACACATCTATATCAATGGCATTATGGAAGTTCTCTGAAATATTCACAAATTCCATGAGAAGTTGCTTGTCTTAAAATGTGTCGACTAAAATTATCTTGCTCATATACTCAAAATTCAGTTAATCTAGAACATAAAATAGCGGAGGGAGTCCTTTTTTCTGCAAACAAAAGCTACCAGCCTTCAGCGAGGGGTAAGCTATGGGTAAAAATTAATCTCAACAGAAGTCAAGGTTTAACTAAGTCGGATTACATATTGCGGATCCAAAGGATTTCAGGCAAGCTACTTTCATAGTAACAAATAGTGTCAAAGGAAAAAAACCATCTAGCAGAGAACTAACTGTTTGCAGCAAAATAACAGTGACCGGAGATCCCTACCACATACGACCATGCAAGGTTCACATCACCCTTTGTCACAAAACAATTGACAGAGATGGTTCATAGCCCTTTATCAACAGGAAAACTAAAAGATAAGTTTAGACCTGCCATTGGTTTACTCTTTTTTGTTTTGATAAGTACCTGCCATTGGTTTACTCAATAAATAAAATAAAGACCATCTCCATCACAATCTGTTTCACTCTTATCTAGTGCAAGATTACACCCTAAGGCTAACTAATCATGCCTCCATCAAAGGTCAACCAACTCTCTAAGAGTTCCACAAGATGGCCTTCCCACCAAATAATCTAAATCCTAGTTCTTTTTCTCTTGGACCAATCAGTGATCTTGCATTCAAAGAAACCACATTGAGATATCTCCATGCAACGCAAATCGCAACGTAGGTTCATGTGTCCATCTTGGCAAAGAAAGGTCATTTATGACAACTCCATATGGGCCAACAACGATCTTCTACATGCTTCCCTTCTGGGTTAGGCCTAAAGATCAATAAAAACATCTCTTTGTTCGTGCCTTTTGGGAGTTCAAACTCTTTGTGGTGACATGCATTATTGATCTTTCTACCTTCTTTTAAAGTAATCACAGTCCATAAGGGATGGTTTTGGAAAACTAAGAGGTGTCCAAAGTGATCTTGCATATTGGAACATCCTAAATTGGAAAGATGACAAACAAAGAGGGAAGAGAGGAGTAAGTGCTAAGGAGAGCTTCAGACCCGCTCGTGATACCAGCCAAGCAATCTCAACTCGAGCAAAAATCAGCAACACATGGTCAATAGGACCGTCTGCTACCCAGCTCAATCTCAAACTAATCCACTGCAAGCAACCCGAGATCCATCAAGAGTGAATCCGCATCCTACACTTTTTTTTTTTTGGGTAAATCTGCATCCTACACTTGGTTTCAGAACAAGTCAAACTAGGCTGGAAACATGCCCTAGGATTTCTGGTCTGCCCATCAGAGGAATGTGGCTTTGAGGTTTACCATTAAGGTTGTTTGGCTCACCCCTTTTGGGAAGGGCCCACCTTAAACAGTCTGGGAGAAGCAACCATAGTAGCACAAAGCGGGTGCGGGAGAGCGGAGGCACCTAGAAGCTCCTAAGGTTGGGAGCGCCTAAGGAGCATATATAGATTATATAAAAATATGTATATAAAATATCTTTAAATACTTAACCATTAAAGGAAAAGTGATACTTACTAAAAAATTTCCCGATCTTAAAGTGTAGTTATTGGAAGTTATATATTCTCAAATTGCAAAACTTCTTGACTAATATGATTCTCATTTTCTTATTTCCACAATGGCATAACTCCATTAAAAGTAAGAGAATAACTGCCTTAATGGCCCAATAAGCTCCCATCTTGGGAGCGCCGATTCGAGCTCCCGTCTAGGTAGCGCACCCATTTTAGAAGGATCTTGCTACTATGGAAGCAACCAAGAATATGTGATGCCAAACAATATACCATACGAACCTATTGATTACTATGAGTGTACGACATCATTGATGTGATTTCAGAAGCATAACACCTACCAATGCAGCTCCTATGTTGTAAAGTTTTTTGTCCTAACATCAGGACCAATCTGTAGACGGGAAACTCCAAATCCGAGCGGGTTTCCAGCGCCACCTGTGCTCCTCGCCTCGCTCTTCTAGTCTTCTTCTCTTTTGTGGTCCAACACTGCCACGTAAGGCCCACAGTGTTCAGTTTTTTTCCTGCTAACGCCGTCCACAAAGTATTCCTTCTCTGTTAATACTTAGATCTAGCGATGCATTGATATACCACCATAAAATACGTCGGAAAGTCAACAGACCCAATAACACACATATTGCTCCATAGCACCACTACACAGGACAGATACCCCGAACAAACTTCGCTGGAAATTCCATCAACAGTAACGCTATAGCACCCGCTGCACCACTAAATAAGCCAATCCGGCAACTAACAACATGACCTTTTCTCCATTATAAAACAACATCTTTCCTGTCCCTTTCTAACCAAAAACTCGATGTTAACTCTTTTCCACGACAACAACAAAAGGAAGACAACAAGAGCTGTTGTCATCATTATTACCAAAGCGAAACACTAGTATGCAAGAACAGGGAAAAACAAAGTAAATCATGAGTATGCAAGAACAGGGAAAACCTAAGCTGGAGCCTTCCAGGGAACATCTATCCCGAGAAGCCTTATTTCTTTTATGTTACTTATTTTATAAGTAGAAGCTTTATTTCACTAATGATGCTGAACATTGGTCGGCTCATTAACTGGACTTGATTCCCGCACTTAGCTTACTTGGCAAATGATGTGATGGCCCACCCCACCCAAGAGTGCTTATCAAGCTAAAAACATTTAAACATTCATCGTAACAAGGACAAATAATACCGAGAATTTGAGAACCTGTATGCATGATGATTGTAGACACCCCAATTTGGACCCTCTAGAATACCTTTAAGCCTCCCCGATGATGAAAAAAAGGGAAAACATCCTTGAAGGCTAGAAACACTGCTCCTTTTGCGTTTCAAAACAAAGGAATGAGACTCTTCAAAACAACATTCACATACATTATCTTTTAGTACTTTAAAATCCCTTTTATCAATGCAAGGTGGGCCTCGGTCCAATTTTAGAAGAGGGAGATGCATCCGTTTTATCAAAATAAGCTTCTTTCCCAACGCACTGAGGGTAGAATGGACACATCTTTTAAAGTACAAATGATAATGAAAAGAAACCAATTGGGTCTGAAAGCCAACTCAACTAGCTTTCCGACGCTTCAAACCACGCACAAAACGGAGTTCGGGAGTGCCCGGGGCGGCCCGGCAAAGTTTGGTCTGTTGTGCAGTCAAACTTGAGCGCTCAGGTCAAACCTGAGCGTTGAACAGTCAAACTTGAGCACTCGAGCATTGACCGGTCAAACTTGAACGCTCAAGACTCACTTGAGCGCTCAGGTCAAGGATTCTCTGCAGATGTCAGGCATGCGTGACAGACATTTTTCTGCAGAATGCTCCCATGCGCAGGCAGCTCGGCCGGCGCGTTCTGTTGCATCCAGACCACGTTTTGGGTCTCCCAAACTTGACTAATGATGAATTCAACCTTCAAACACCCCTATAAATACATGTAATGTATTGAGAGAGGGCCAGAGGGGGAGGACCATTTTTGGGGATTGAAAGAGGTCATTAGAGAGCCATTTCTCTACAAGAGAGAGCTCTTTTTCTGTGGAAAAACACTGTTTTGGAGAGAGAGTCAAAAATCAGTTTTCGAGTCAAGTTTTCAAGTAAAAAACACAACCAAAAGCCCATCAAAACTTCAAAAACCTTTAATCCACTCAAACACTCCAAGTTTCTCAAACAAAACAGTCATCAACATCTGTTTTCAAGCATTCATCAACAAAGGAGCCTTGTTTCAAGCTAAGAAAAGGTAGAAAGCTTTTCGAAGCTACCGTTTCAACACCCTGAGGGGAGCCACTGGGCTCAAGTTAATTCCTTGTACTGACTTTGAGCTTGGTTGGCCTATCATGTAAGTCAAAATAAGAGGACAACACCTCTGCATTCAGAGACACTCCTGAGCGCTCAAGAATCATTCTTGAGCGCTCAAGAATCATTCTTGATCACTCAAGAACACTTCTGAGTGCTCAAATCCATATCCTTGGGCTTTCTGGTCAGATCAATACTGGACAAGTCTAGGGTGTATTCTGCTTAGTTTCATGAGTTTTAACATTCTGTTTAGCTTCTGAAAACATTCTAAAACATCGCTGCCTTGTTCGTCTCCCTTTATGAAAAGAAAAAAAATTCAACTCAAAAAATGCTCATTAACCCTACTTCCAATCATTACTCTCCCCTCATTACCCCTATTTCCAATCATTATTCCCATTTCTCTCTCTATCTCTCTCTACTCATTACCCCTACTTCCAATCATTACTCTCAAAAATTTCTCAAAAACTCATCCGAACACAGCACGCATTTCCTTAAATCTCAGTAGTTATATTTGCCTTTTTTTAACTTAAGGCATTAGTCCATTTCAGTACTAGTATCTTCTGATTATTTTTCAAAACTGTTCTGAGCCTCACACCTGAGCACTCAAGACCAGTTCTTGAGCGCTCAAGAGTGGTGATAAACGCTCAAAAGTGGATGCAACACCAACTTCTATTTTGTTCACAGGAAATTCTTGTTTAGAGTTTATCATAGTTTATGGGTGTGCACTGGTCCTTCCAAAGCCCAGAGTAGTTGTTTCAAAGTCTGCAAGGAAGCAGGACCTAGGCCCTCAAGGCCAGTTCTTGAGGGCTCAGGTCCACAGCTGAGCGCTCAACAGTGTTAGCAGTATTCTGATTTGTTGTACGTTCTGTCATCTCATGCTTATTATCATGATTGTACACTGATCACAGGCATACACTCACCTATGACGTGTTTACTGTCTTCTTCCCTGTTATTGTTCCCCCTCCCTACTTGTTTTAAAAGTTAAGAGATGAAATGATTTTGAAATCCCGTAAGCACCAAGTAGAGACCGACCCTTGTGTCGAGCGAGAGGGGTGGCTTAAAACCCTTTCCCTCTTGTAACCTGGCTCCTGAACCTACGTTGTCTCTGGTTATGACGGACCGGTAAAAAAGAAACAAAGCCTTTTCCAAATAAAAGCAACGGATGTCATTCAAGTTTGGTTCCTCGGGTGACAAACCACTAAAACCCGGGTGGCGACTCCAAATTGATTGCGCGCCGTCTGCAAGGCATTTTCGAAGAAAAATAAAATCGGACAGCGCCCTCCACCGGGCGGGTAGGTAGCCCACAATGATACTTTGCAAATATTATAGAGATGCTAATCATAACAAGCAGACTTAAAGGAAAAGATAGAAAAAACACCAGCGCACAAATGATTTGTTGGCATAACAATGGGAGATTATAGTAAGAGAAGCAAATAACTAACAGGATATTACCAGCCAAGCAACGAAGAGCATTCTCTGCAGCCTGTTGCTGGGCATCCTTTCTTGTCCTGCCCATTCCAGCACCAATTTTCTCACCAGTGAACAGGACCTACACAATAAGTCAAATTAACCACAACAAAGCACATTATATGCAAACCACAACAACAAAAACTCAAATCCAGGAAGCAAGCCACAATAAGTCAAATTAACCTCTTCAACATCTAAACCACAATTATAATGCTTAAAAACTCAAATCCAGGAAGCGATAGAGACCACCACAACAAAGCACATTATAAGCAGTTATTTCAAATCAAGTACAAGTAATGAAGCAAGTACGATAATATTAGCTTCAATCCTCTACGAAAATAATTATAATGACAGATGTTTACAAGAGAACAACTTCTTCCTATATCATACGCACCTCAAAAGAGAACTGGAAATCTTTACTGGTGCTTATAACAGACCTGAACTCAACCTGCAAGCAGGAAACAAGGTGATACATCCACTAAAAAAGTAACCATGAAGACCTGTTGTAACGAAACAAATTCGTCATACCTTTGAGCTGCATCTTCTTCCAATTTCTTGCAGCACTCCTACAGATAAAGATGGAACAAAGTTCACTCTCCCCCCATCGGTTTGAAACTCTCTACCATTAGACAATGAATTCTCACTCACACCAATCTCTGCACCCATTGCATATGAAAGAGAAACTGCATCAAAACCGAAAAACAAGAAAAGAAAGGGGAGAAAAAGTCTTTAGGTCATGTATTCTGATCACAAGAGAGAAATGAATAATCTGGTGGGAATGGAGAGATAGATGGCAAATATATGATTCAGTCCCAAATTTGAAGAACCAGCTATTGTGGATAATGCAGATTTGCATGTTCCACTAAGCAGTTCAGTTTTACATATCCCACCAATCATTTTTTCACACGATGCATTGCAAGAGACAAATGATTGAAGTGGCAGAATTGCCAAAGCATTTGCCTTTTCATTGCAAAGTTGTTTGCGAACTAAGGGCTTTGGTGTAGGTGGGATGTAGGACATTAGTAAACTAGGACCTAAGGATAAAACAGGGTTGCAGTGGTTCATGCATCACAAAGAACAGAGGAAGGAAAAGAAAAGAGGAAGCGATAGAGAAACAGAAGGGTGTAAGATAAAGTACAAGTATATATCGGTACACAACTACACATACACCCCATATATATGTATCCATAGCCTGGTGTATTGAATCGACCCATACAATACGTATCGGGAATCGTATGGTTTTGATAACAGAGCACAAAAAAGAACAAGCAATTCGCAACATGCCACCATTGCACTAAATGACATATATGCATACCAGATAGAGGAATAGCCGAAGGAGGATTGTGCCTCTGTTGTTCACGATCTGGATATCCCTGCAGATCATGTAAGTTTTTTTATTGAAACTTAAAACTAGCAAGCTCATATCCTAATAAGCATTTGAAAGAAAAAGATATAGCACAAACCTCTTCGCCCCACACTTCAGATACCTGTGATGGTAATCGTACAGAAGCAGAACCTAGTGTACCATGAAACCGTACATTCTGACGAGCTCGATGTTTATCAGTTTTCAATGCACCAGACTCTTGAACAGTACCTGACTTCCGGTTATTTAACTGTACTCTATTCATATCTTCTTCAACTAGCCAGCCTCCCTGTGGCTCTATGGGGGATGCAGGTGATCTGGACAACAAAGGAGGCTCGCTGGAGCCTTGATAACGCAAATCTTGGGAGGGGTTCACAATGAGAAATCTTCTTTTAACCTCATCAAATTCAGAAGAGCTGCTGTCTCGTCTAAAGGGAGCTCCAAGCAAACTCGGTTCTATAATGTCATACAAAAAAGAACAAGTGAAGTCATAGAGTGTACCTTGCATTGAAAGCCAAAACTTGAACAAGGATATGTATCATTTAAGGTTCATACTGTCCGAAGGTATGACTGCTCTGAAAGAGGTTGGACCAAAAACATTTGGCACGCTTGCCACATGTGGAACTTCAGGTCTAGGCTCTGGACTATTTGTTGCAGGATGAGTAGCCAAATCTGCTCCATACTTCTCATCCTAAACAATGTACAAACCTAAACTTCAAGACATAACCTAATTTTCATCATCTCCCGAAGATAACAAATAAAGGAAAGAAAAACCAGAAATCAACTGAGCGAAAGCATTGTGCCAAGCTCAAGGCCACTCCGCTGTTCTATGATTACTCGTCTGTACAACTCATAATTCATAAAATAAAGGACAATATAGAGGTTTAGCATTAAGAATATCAAAAAAGAACCTACCAATTGGCTCAATCTTGGGGCAACTTCAGGACCATTCATCCCCTCAGCAATGGGAGCATTATTCCCATTTGGCACAAAACTAGCATCCTGAAATCAAAGGGATCGACCAAAAACAAATTCTTGCGTTCATCAACAAACTGGACTTCGAGAGGCTTTAGCCTTCAGTGGTCTACTGACATACCTCTGACATCAAGTAGTTGCTCACATCAGGTGGAGAAGGTAAATTTGACACCTCATCTTCGTAGAATAGTTCGCAGATTCTTCTTAGTAAGTTCTCATCATACTCTCTGGTTCATATGCCACAATTAACTATCATAAGCCCTAAAGAATAAATATGACTCCACTCCAAATAAATGGAAGTCCACACAAACTTTTAACAAGTTAAATAAAGAAGAACTGCACTTACTTGAAAAAGCAACCTCTAACATTGCACGCAACGTTTCTAGCCACACAGAGGACTGGAACGGCATTTGCTGTCTATTTAAAAGAATATTAGCTTTAGCAAAAGTTGTTAGTAAACTAAAATACCACATGATTGAGCATGCGAGAACATGATACCTCTGCCTGAGGAGCATAATAAGGAGTAAATGCAGGTACTACATGAACTCGAGGTTGATCCTTGTCTTCCCAAACTTTCAGGCGGTCATCAATCACCATTGCCATCTTTGGATGGCAATTGCCATCTTGGAAGACATTAAGCAAGGATTTCCGTGCACCTATAACGCACAGAGAGTGAAAGGAGTTAACTTATAATAGCAAGAAGAATTCAGAGGTGGCCTTAGAGATTGAGAGACCAAAAAACACATGGGAACCAGCCAACTTTAGGCCAAAATACATCACATGTAGGGATGCCAAACGAGCAGAGTAGTTAGTTGCTCAAGCTTAGTTTGAAAACTTAAAGAGCTTCAAAACATGTTCAAGCTTAACTTGTTTATGAGACAAGCCAATCCTGAACATGCTTTAATCTAGCCGAACACGAGCTAATCTTAAGTAGGTTGAAGATTTTATACATCATAAGCCAAACGAGCCGAGTAGTAGCAGCTTGTTCGAGCTTGGTTTGAAAGTTTAACGAGTTTCGAAAAAATGTTCAAGCTTGGTTATTAACAACCCGTCTTGAACGAGCTTTTAACAAACAAACACGAACTCAAACTCGAGTAGCTTGGTTCGTTTATCAACCCTAACCATATGAGTTGGCAGGTGAAATCATATATGGTATCTGTCAAACACCTGGTGCCTTGGTAATGAATTATAAGGCCGTAAATAATACACCAGACCCTTCCATCATTATTGGAGGGAGGGGATCCAACACTTGCATGACATACTCTCAGTATATAGTGCTTGCCTGATTTCACACATACGACTCGGTCCAATAACTGCTTTGAACTTATCAGGTGTGCTTCTGGGTCCAGCAATCTCCACATCTCTAGCGCATAATCTCTTTCAGCCATTGTACAAACATAAACTTCAAACCTCTTCCGCCCTTTTGCCGTTAAATAACTTCTCAAATCCTCCCAAGCAGGTCTTAATCTAACCAGCACACTAGTATCACGGATCTGTACATATAAATGATCAGTAATCGCTGGCAGAAGTACAAGGCTTTATGTAGAACATAAGAAACATTGGAAATCTATCTTATCAGCAATCTTTACTGTTCCAGAAAAATGAAACTCCCAAAGCATAAATGTGCAGGGAAACTACAAGCAAGGATATATGCAATTAAATTATCATATGAGAACATTTCAATAACCACCAACTGTCCGCCCAACCTATTGTGCATATAACAGAAGAAATGACAAGACACTCAGAAAATACCCACATCAATGTAGTCAGGCGGAGGCCTAGAACTGGTGACAATTCGGCCAATTTCAACAAGACAACAGATGTCTTAACTCCGAAGTAAGGTGCAGAAACACCATCATACAGATTCATAAATAAACTCCACTGATGGAATTTATAGAAGCCTGTCACTAGCATGATCTCATGCTAATATCTGAGCAAGCTCCAAATGCAAACTATAAATCCTAGCCGGCATCCTAGTTAACTACAATAGAGCTATAATGAAGCTACAGGCTGTGCACTAAAAAAGTGACAGAATATGGATTTGAAAAAGAAAAAAACTTGGCATGAGACACTAGCATACCCTATTTGTTAACAAAAAAATCTTCTTCATCTCCCCATAACATCCACCTGCACCATTCTTTTTAACTTACTAGTTAAGGGATAATCATCTCATGATAACTGAGGAAAACAAGTAGCACCGAAATGTAAAATAATATGGACCAAATTTTCAAACAGAAATAGCATCCCTAGTAAGTTCGATTGCGGGGGTAGGAATGTGAACAGGATGGCCTTTCTCCCATGCAACTTCTCAATTACAGACTTCTACGACACCTAACAGAGTAACAGACAATCCCATAACAAGCCAACAAGAAGCTTCATACACTCAAGGTATAGCAACTGCCTGTGTTAACCTGAAGGTACAGACATAACAAAACGATGGCAACAAAAATGTGAACAGGTTCAAGTAGCCTATACTGACAAGGACAATGGCCTGAGAGGCTGAGATAAAACTGATTGACAAGCTTATCCATGTAGCTTACGCCAATCAGTTAGGAAATCAATACGTTAAGTTGAAATTGGACACTTAATCTATTTCCAGCTTACAGGAATGCACATAGTATTCAAACATCAAATCAAATCAAACCAAACCAAACAAAGCCTCAAGTCCTAATCACCTGGGGTCGACAAGTATTCAAACATCAAATATGTCGAAAAGTTTAGTACCCAATACGATATTTCCAACTTCTAATGCTGTCAATAAGATAGTTCCCAACTTCTAACGCTACATATAAACTACTCACATTAGATCAGTGTAGGACTCTGGACAAACAAACTCACACAAGCCCCACTAAATATAGAAATGGAGTATGTGCTAGGGTAGATTGCATAAGTAAAAGTTAAAACAGACAGCAGAATAGACTCTACAACAGCTTCAAACCTCAGGGTTAACGCGAGTAAGGACTGTATTCCTTTCTGGTAATCTTATAACTGGTCGAACAACTGGCTCATGACTATCCGACAAAAGAGGAACCTCCTCCAATTGAACCTTGAACATCTTGCCATTATCCACAACACAATCAGTTTCTATGTACTGCTTCAACAACGCTCGGTCATCCACGTAACGTTTCAGCTCCGCTGTCATACCGGAGACACGAATAGAATCTGCTTCCCGTTCAATCCAACTGCTCAAAGCCTCAATTCTATCCTCAAATGACTTCATTGTATTGGCAACAATGAGTGTTTCATCAAGATCAAACACAATAGCAAGGCACCGTAAATTCAACATCCCCAGACAAGCAGTATACAAACCAGACGGAACCGCATAGCACCAAAAGCAGGGAAACTTCTTCTCCTTACTAGGCATCGCCACCAAGTGAAGCTCTTCCTCTCCAAGCAACACCACTGCCGTCTGCAAAACACACAAGAACCATCAGTACATACACAATCATGATGGGAATTTGTGGAACCTGGCACATGTTCTAGAAGATACAAAGGCAGAAAACAAAAAACTGAAAGCACAAACACATCCAAGGCAGTGGTGGAGCTAACGTAAGACCATAGTGGGCACATGCCCCCACAAATTTTTTATTTTTATTTGAACCTAACAATTATCATTACTTATTCAATTCATTCACTCGCAATAATACGTACATACCCAAGGACATTTGTCCACTCACTCAGAAATAGGATGAACTCCTACTTTGTTTGGGATCCATACTGGGTCCAACTTGAATGATTTGAGCTGTTTATTTTATAAGACTTAATCTTTCGATAACTACTCCACTAAAAAGCTCATATCAATTGCAAAATTCAAAGACACATGTTATTCGTTTGAATATCTACCTCTATAGGAATGAACTAATATTTTGCATGAATGCTTTAAAAATCAAGACCTACAAAATGAATGTTTCTGGTTATCTTGTAAAATCCCAGCATGAACTCTAAGCAAAGTGAGTAATGTTCACCTACTTTTTAGATAGGTGAACAGAATAATACTCCACACAAGCCTCAAACTCCCCTTTGTTTCTCACACCACGACACGCAAGCCACCGTCGCATCGCCAACAACCATCAACTCGTGGGTGGGTGGGTGGGTGGGTGGGTCGTTGTCGGAGCTTGGCAATCATCGAAGATCTTGTTTTATAGCGTTATTACTGATACATATTCCTAGCTAAGCCACTGATCCAAGGTGTTTCACCATGACAAAGAAAAATACAATAGATATGGAGGAATTGCTGTAAGCAACGATACATAGCTAGTGTTACAACTCTGTAACAAATGCCCATGAAGTGATATGCATTTCACCTGAAACATGCACAATAGCACCAAGAAATCCAGTACAACACAAAAGCACGACACTCGGGCATAACTGGTTTGACAAGACTTGACTAAGTCCACGCCTTGCAACATTTATCACGATAGTATCAAGCAAAGAAACAAAGGACAATGTCAGCTGTTAAGTGTAGCTAGCATTACTGGAGCCAGGGTGTATATCTACTAATTATGACCTTTACTAGCAGTTGAGTTGGATCCGCAAAGTCGCGGTGCCTCTCATCCAACAATTCAAGAGACAATAAATAATTTACTCCAGTTTGTGTGATAGGGGTAATGGTGGATGAATACATAATTTCATCGGACAAGTAATCACATCGGATTAAAAGCCAAGATATTTGCAAATGACCCATCCCCAAGATATCATACATGCCAGGTGGTGTGGAATTGCATATACAGTGGATATTTAATGGTGGCCGTAAAGTTCCAACCAAAATGCAAGATATGTGGTCCTTTTGCGCTTCCAAATCCGATCTAATACTTTAATCGGAACACCAAACGTCTATGTAGAAATATGTCGCACATGGCAATACAAAAATGCATAACCCACAAATGAATTTAGTACACTACTTTGCAGAAGACCGAGCATAAATGTATACATCAGCAGAAATGTAAAAAAGTAGATATTAGAGTGATTGAGACCTTGAATTCATGGAAACAAGAGGCGTGAAGATTGATCAAGTGAGACTGTTCAACCGGGGACGTGGATTCGAGCTTGCATCGGACTGAAAATGAGGAAATTGTTTGGAGGATTGATAGAGGAGGGCAGCGTTCGCTGAGTGGGGATATGTGGTGGATTCGAATCTCATTATTCGGGAACTGGAAATCCTGGTTGTCCTTGACTGGGATAGCTTCCAACTCTCCCAAACAGGAATCCCCATGGTAGACCACCGATTTCAACCCTAAACGGCTCATCAGATGTCAATTCAAACCCCCCAACAAAATACAAGGAGACTACCACAAAAAATGCAGCGAAGAATTGGGGTGTTCTTTTTTTTTCCTGGCGGAATTGTGTGAAGTGTATCTCTCATACCACTCTGGACCTTCCCTAACTCTCTCTCTCTCTCTCTCTCCCTCGCTCTGCCTACGGTTTCAAACAAAGTAGGTCAGCTTTATATAGAGAGAAGCGGAGGGGTCGGCCGTCGGTTATATATAGCGTTGGATTTGGATGAATTTACGGTCATGCCCTCCTCTCATGTCCGTACGGAAATTTGGCAAGCGGAGGTAAGGAACAACAATTATATAACCACATACTTACCCAAACAATTTACAAACAAACTCGCATCTTTTGGTGAGTCCCACGTACATTTGAGGTTTAGTGTGCATGGACCCCAATGTGAATGTAAGTGAATTTGTGTAAATATTTGTGATTGTAGAATGATTGGGTAACGGAATACTCGATGCCCTTTGCCTCGTGTCCATTTTCAACGGGATATTGGTTGGGGCTCAAAATTAAGAGGACGTTTCCGCTAACCAATAAGTTATGAAAAATTTCTTGTTATTTAAAAATAGACCTCATTACAATAGGTGACTGAAAAGCGCTTAAAGTACTATGTGATGGTGTGCACATCGGGCCGCCCATCCTACCCAACCCAGCCCATTTTTTAATTAGGCCTAATTAAAACAGTCTTGGAAAAAAAACCTAAAAGGGAAAATGACGGCTTAGGACGTATTTTGATAATTAATACCGGCCAAGGACATGCTGAGAATATTTGTTAATACTAAAAATGTCTTTAACAAGTATTAATTATCAAAATACGTCATTGGCCATCATTTTCCCAAATTAAAGCTCAAGTTAAAACCCCATTTAAAGGGAAAAAAAAACATACCAAAAAGTCAAATGCAGGTTCTAACTTCTTCTTTTTCTTTCATGGTATTGTCACACACGAATATGTGGTCCAATTATCGCAACTTGTGTGAGATATCGGAGAAAGTAACACTCCCCCCATGTGCAACCCAGAGACACAATGAAGCTGAAGGTGAATAGCTCCCCTCACATGGTCAAGTCTCCGGCACCCGAGTCAAATCTTCTGATCTCCTAAATTCATACCTCCACATGCATATCGACTGCACATGAGGAGTGTTAGACTTTATCCTACATGACTCATCTAAACCACTCAAGCTTGGTTAATAAATTGTAGAGACTACTTCACTTGTTACCAATTGGTTTTAGGTTGAAACTCTCCAAAAAATCTAACATGGTATCAGAGCTCAAATCTCCAGGTCTCATCTAAGCCACCTCAAGCTTGATTAATAAAATCTAGATACTACTCCACCTATAGCCAATTGGTATCCTCCAAGAAATCTAATATGGTATCAGAGTTACTATGATTATTAAGTTTAATCAACTGTGCAGAATACTTTATTTGTTAATTTTGAATTAAAGATAATGTATTATGAGAGAATAACATGTCTCGTAAAGCGAAAAAATTAGTACTTTAAAAATAAGAACCTTAGCGGAACGAGACCTCAAACTTGCTCTTAAATACCCAGAACCCGAAGAAAATATATATAAAAAACACCAAAAACCAAAAAGGCAAAAAAATAGAAAAAAAAATTACAGCACACATACATGAGATGCGGGCAGCCACTTTCACCACTTTTATTTAGTTACGAAAATTCAAATACAACTGTGCAGCCACGTTGAGCCTACCAAAAATTTACAGATGATGGGGGAAAGAATACAAGCAGCTTCAAAAGTGCATGTCATTTTCGAGGCGTCGATCAATGTAATTAAATGATCACAAGCAATCTTTTAAATATTAGGTTACATAGCGACATTGAAACATTGTAATCTGTGAACCGGATGTCTATAATCTGATATGCAGGTATCTGCCGATAATTGAAACATAGTCACAAGTTGAAAGTTTGGCAAATTCTCACCGAGGAAGCATCTGTGTCTCACTTTGATCATATATTTCCGAATGAATTGAAGTTACAGAAGGATTTACCAATTGCTTGCCTTTGTTTCCGGAAGATGAGGACTCCGCCGAACTACCACCAACTAGGGTCTGAGAGGTACGTGACCTATACACCCCTGGCTCAGTCAGTAACTTCTCATTTAGGTTGACCTCTTTCGAAAGCATCACCACCACTTGCTTCATGTCTGGTCTTTGGTGGGAAGCAGCTTGGGTGCAGAAAAGTGCAACTTTGATGAACCGCATTACCTCCTTTTCTGGGTATTCACCCAGTTCAGGATCAACAATGTCTAGAAGCCTCCCTTCTTCTCTCAACTTCCATGTCTGTCAAAACATTTTTTTCCTCAATCAAAATATGGAGTGAATGATTGGTAAATCATATCTGGATGCAACGTTGCAGTGACTTAATATTACAGTGCCTCGGGACCACTTTCTTAAGACTTTGGACAATATGTATATCATCATCCTTTCACTTTCAGTTCGAAAATTTTATGATACTCAACTATAAAAATATCCAGTCCCAGTTCAGACAGACGGATTACCCCTATAGCCAGTGTGTGAAGCTAAACATCTTAACCCCGCAAGGAGTTAATTTTGGACAAAATACAAATCTGTAGGTTTAACCTTGCCAGCCTCAGGAAATGGCATAATTTTAACAAAGTGAGGTAATTTCTGCAGCTGTATCGGATTCTACCATAAAAGTCTTGTGACGAGAACATAAAACTTTAGGATCTTTTAAATGCCACTCCAACTCAAGCAATATCATTTTCCTCTATTTTCCCTGTTTTCTACAAAATCAAAGAAACAAATCATAAATTTGCAGTAGCTCAAAAACCTACCCATTCAACCAGAACCAACAGATCCTCCCCAAATGCTGCCTTACTACTACTTCTGCCGCTTATTACTTCAAGTACGAGTACCCCAAAACTGTATACATCTGCCTTTTTCGTAAGCTGTCCTAACAAGGCATACTCGGGAGCTAGGTATCCCCTGCAGAACATAAAAGGTGAAAATTTATTTTCATAGTGGAAGCAACAAAAAGAAAAAGATGACAAGGCAACTCAGCACTCTCGCTCCTCTGGTACCTTCACCACCACCATGTCCAAGAAACCAATACCCCATCGGTTATGGCGGGGAAGAGACTGGAAGAGTGAGAAAAATTGGAATTTAAATTCTGGTTTATGTGTTGGAACTCAAAATTAAGTTGTAAAAATTGGAAGAGAACTGTCATGAAATTTAAACTCTTTCTGATTAGTTGCTCATAAGGTTGTAAATATGAGCCATCTACCTACACCACTTATCTTTTACAAATAATTGTTTTGACCTTAGCTAAGCTATCCCACATTCTTGAACTTTGTACCAGATAAGTGTCATTTATAATTTGAATATATGTCCCTAATTTTTCCCACCTAAAAAGTGGAAGAACATGAATTGGCTCGCAGCCCAAAACGAGCCCCTTAATTGGCTTCTCCTTTGCAAAAAAAAGAGAGAAAATAGAATAAGAAGGCATTACACTTACACTTTCCTCACTTCAGTTGTCTAATCTGTTCGTAATAACTTTCACTGGTATAGGTTATCCTTATTACATCTTGTTCCACCAAAATAGAGCGTGGCCAAATGCTTTTTCAATATGAAGTTAGCTCAATCAATCCTCAACAATATTCACTCTATATGAGTCACAAGCCCTGTATAGATAAGTGACTCAGGTAGCTTACACAGAAAACATTTAGAATAAATTGCAATGAAAAAGCAAGCTCACACTGTTCCTGCCACTTGAGTACTAATATGAGTGACGTTGTCGGGAAAAAGCTTTGCCAGTCCAAAATCTCCTATTTTTGGAAGGAAGCTTCCATCTAGGAGTATATTGCTGGCCTTCACATCACGGTGGACAATGTGTGGTTCAGCCTCTTCATGAAGAAATGCAATACCAGAAGCTGTACCCAAACAAATAGCAGCCCTGATAGACCAATCGAGAGCAACACGTTTACCTTTTGAACCTGAAATTAATGGGCTTAGAAAAACTTGATTATTCATTTGACATGCATGTCTGTGTGTGGCAACAAACTTAATGTGTAGAGACATACTCACAACAATAATCCAATTTCATGTACGCAGATGAATAATGATAGACAATTCATGGAAACAGAAAGTATATAAGGAAGCTGATTGCTTTCTTCCTCATATGCCCCGAATCCTGATTGGCAGGCGGTCAATTTTAATTTATACATGTCATCTATGTAGCACGGATATGGACACGGATACAACGGAGACACAGACAGGGATATGGGACACGGCGATTCTCAAAAAATGGGGACACGGACATGGTAAATTTGTCTTAATACGGAGTATAATTTGTTCAGTTATGCAAACATATATTATAACCACTAAATATTTAGGTTAGGATTCCAATAGAATGCAATATCGACCGATGGTGAATGTCTATACTCAAACAAACACATACGGTTTATATTACACTTTTGCCCTAATACTTTTTTTAAGTCATAATTTAGTTACCCTGAAGAAGCTTTTAAAAATAATAAAATATCACCCTGGCGTGTCACCTAGCATGTCCCACCATTAAAAATATTATACTTTAATGGACATGCCACGTGGTGTGTCCTATACGTGACCCCGGCGCGTTGTGTCCAACACAGATGCAGCGATCTCTAAGAGTATCCGTGCTTCATAGCATGTCATTGACTTTTTTCTCATCTCATGTTTGGTACTTGTGCTATATTCTTAAGAAACAATTTTATGCAAGCTCTATTTTTCCATTTTTGTCCTTTACTCAATTCAAACTAAGAAAAAAGTCACCTCTCAACTAATCTCAATACTCTGGGAATTACCAAGTAGAGCATTTGCAAGGCTGTTTTTCTCGAGATATTCGTAGACCAATATCCGATGACTTCCTTCCACACAACAGCCAATCAGTTCAACAAGGTTAGGATGTCGGATGGTTGAAATCATATTAACCTCAGTAAAAAATTCAGTGGTCCCTTGCTTCGATTCAGCGGAAAGACACTTGATGGCTGCATGAGTGCCATCCCTTAAAACTCCCTGAAGTTGTACACAATGATTTCCAATAAGTCCCAAATTGCATTAGTAGATAGTACAGGCATCAGAAATCCACTTTTTTAGTGTACTAATATATTCATGTTATTGGCTTGCTTTGCTTCTCTTTTACATGTGCAAGGAACTTTATAGCGAAATGATACAATATAATTTCCTTTTACTTACCCTATAGACAACTCCAAAACCACCTCCGCCAATTCTGTTTGATGGATGGAAGTCCCTTGTCGCGGATCTCAGTGAATTATAGGAAAAAAGCCTCACATTGCTGGTGGCAATCTCTAACCATGAACAATCACATACAATACAGAAGCATGTCAGGAGATTGCACAGTAAATTAAGGACGATCTTCAAAAAGATATTTCTGTGACAACAAAAGGGTGAAAGTTAATGCACAAACATGAACCTTATAGAACTTACAGTTAATAAACAGGTTAAGAGAAATATTTGGCTCGAGAAAAGGTAGGTGACTTTCACGTATTATAGAAGCCTGATAGGTGAAGGAATGAAAAATTTGATGTTGGCTAATTACCTATTCAACCAAAATAGTATTCCTAAACTAAATATAAAAATAATCCCAACCATCCCTGATGGTATCCGTAGACTCGAGCTCAATCCATACATAAAGAGGAAGTGTTGAACTCTAAAAATGTCCTTAAGATACACGTTGCCCGAATAAGATTACTGAACTAATCCAACTATTTGAACGAGCTTACCAGAGGCATTAGGTAAGTGGATTCTTTTTGTTCATAGTAATCACATTCCCATTCTCACTAAAATTAACGGGCATTGAAAGACAGGCGCTCAGTTGGGATGGCGGAATCTTGAGTATGAATGCAAATCTGACGCCATTTGAGCATGATTCCTACGTTCGGATAAGACCGGGATAAGAATGCGATTCTTGGTAACATATTCCATCAAGAATCATACAAAAAACAAAGGAATTGCCATTCCATTTCTTTGCCACACCAAAATTACTAGTGCCACACCAAAAATTACTATTGCCACTCCACAAACTATTATTGCCACACCATTCCATTGCGGATGAGAATGACTATTCTTAAGTACAACCAAACTTAGGAATGGAAAGGATCCAATCTCATTTCTTCCAATTCCATTCCATTGTCAATTACATTCCATTGAGCCAAACATACCCTAAGTGGGAATCTGAACCCTCATTTACCCCATGGTAATCTTAAATTCCTGGATATTGACTCCAACAAATTTGCAAAATAAGTATTTCCTGAATACTGAATTAAACCAAACGCTGGATGGAATTACTTCAGGTATTGGATTGTTAGGAGCTTTTTTTTTCCTTTGGTAAGTGGAGTATTAGGGATTTGTTTCCTGTTAAGTATATTTTCAGTTCTCCCCAAGATCCTAGTCATCCAAACAGAGCCTTAATGAAGTGCCTAGACAATAATAAATCCTGATATTATTAACTCGGGAAATGATTTTGCCACTCTCTTTTTTGTTAACACTGCTCCCCTGCAAGTGTATTTTTGGTGCAAGTAGGGAGCGACGTTAAAAAAAAGGAGTGGCAAAATCAGCAGCCAACATTAACTCATGTCAACGGCTGCTATAAATTAAAATTTCAGAGACAGCCCAAAAACACACCATTAAACTTCAAATTAAGTAGTCAGCAAAATTCAGGCAATAGAAGTTTATAGAAACCCTCATTCCCGTCGAACAACTCTCGAATCCAGCTGATCAAACTGGCCCTTTGATTGCATGCTTACATTTTACAAACCAAAAAAATGAAAATAAGAAAGAGAATCATCAATCATCTCCTGACCTTGTGTTTGCGTCTCAGTCTTCTGTTTACACAAACTGAATGCGCCAAAGCAACTGAAACTCATAGCTTTCGCTCACAACCACTTTGATAAGTCCTTCGCCACGAAAAAGAAAAGAAAAAGAAAACTAAACCCCAAATCATATTTTCGCTCCATTTCAATCCCTTCCCAAAAGTGAAACCCTAGGTGGAGCTGAAATGGTGAAGAATTAGATAGGGAATTGGGAAACACCCCCAGTTACCAAAAAAGACGTAATTGGATCTAAATATATGTGCATGTATACATACCCACGGACGGAAACAGTAAGTAGTATTAGTAGATGGGAATTGCTTGATCGTGGTTTTGGGATTTTCACAAATGAGAAAAAGCGCGGCCATTAATGGGGCAGAGAGAGAGGGAGGGGGAGAGGCTGGTGGGGATGATTTTGACCTGGGGGTTACTTTCTATTTCTCGTGTGAATGAGTGTAGAACAACAAAGCAATAGTTTCATCCAAAATGCTGCAACCACGTATAAACACCCACTTTATCAAATACATAAACAATTTACACACATACATTCACATAAGAAGTGGGCCCCCACACACATTGCACACACTTATACATACTCACAAAAGGACTGGGCCCACTCATTGTAAGTATGTGTAAATATTTGTATTTTTATGTGTGATTGTAACATTATCGTAGTTTCACAGGGAAACAATAACCATGACAAACCTTTCTCACAATTTTCTTCCCATTACGTACAGAGTATTTCCGAAGCACCAAAGAAAAAATTATAATCAATTTCCATTATGCCTTTGTTCATGCTCTCAATCATTAGTTTATAAGCTCTGTTTGAAAAGGTTTTTATTTTTCAGTTTTTTACTTTTATTTTTGATATTTTTTTGAAACATGTAGCATAAATATGTTTGTTATTGTTTTTGTTTACAAAATATATAATCAATTCCATCAGTTTATGAAAATTCTAGAAAACACAAAAATTGCATTTTCATTTGTTTTGAAAACACTTTCAGCAACCCAAAAAATAAATAAACAAAAACTATTATGGTTATCAAACATGTTTTTTATTTTTATTTTTTAATAAATAAAAAAAAACTCATTTCTTGTTTTTCATAAACGAAAAACAAAAAATTGACAACTTTACCAAACAGAGCCTTTTTATTAGTTCCACGATTTCCGCCTTAAAACACTCATTATTCGTTCGTGCGTTCAAATTTCACCTTCCAAACCAAACCATCCATCCAGATCCGGTCGTCCTTCCCCCTCCCTATGCTATACACTTTCAACACTAAAAATAAAAAAGGGTGTGTGAATAACAAAAAAAGAAATGTGAATATCAATTTCCTTTTTTTTTTAAGACGCTAATAAGTAATAATGTTCGCGCCAAGTGAGATTCGGGATCACCTTTTTTTTGGGGTCAAAAGTGAGAAGATTGTATTGATAAACGCTAAATCAGAGATCATTACAAAAAATTTGGACAAAGCCAAACTAATCGTCTAAGAAATACAAAACAAGTAAATCACAAGGCAATCGATGTTTTTCATCCTAACCCAGACATGACCTGACACAATAGCGACACTTTTAAACTGTCTAACATCTAATTAAGAGTCTCAAATGAGAAAAAATGCAAAGTTAAGGACAAAAGACACAAAATATACCCAGATGATCAGATGCACTCCACCCAAATATCAATGCACCAATGAACTCCTAAGAACTACAAATTTGTCAAACTGCCACAGGTTGTCTCACCAAAGACATCGTGTAGGAATAGAACGCTGAAGCACAAATATTGTTATGAAGCAACCTTGATTGAGAGAATCCGATCTGTAGATAAAATTCGTTCAAAGACGAAACTAATAACTCTCGTTGAATGAGAGACAAAACTCTCACAGATCAGATAACAAGTCGTAGATCTAGAGAGACGGAAGGGAAAAAAAAACAAAGAAAGGGAGTCGGTAGTACCATGGCCTTCCCCTCTCGCCGCCGCACACGGATATGGAACCCACAGAAGAAGGGGAAGGGAGAAGATCGAGAAATGGTGGTGGCTAGAATTGAGAGAGAGGAAGAGAGAGATAGGGTTGAGAGAGAGATAGCTTTCGCCTTTTTCAAATGAGAGAAAAATGGTCAAAAAAACATGCGTGATGACCTCACACTCTCGTTTTGTTTGATTTAGGACAAGATCATAAACTACATTGGGAGAATTGCATATCAGTGGACAGTGGGGTAAATATTCCCCAGGTAATGGTGTAGTTTTTAGGAATTCAATATGTATGGGAAGGAGAAAATTATTTCCTAATACATGGAATCCAAAACAAACATGGACACAAATACCCCTTCTCCTTACACGACGTCGTTCCCCTTTTATCTCCCACCCAAAACGAGTCAAACCCTCTCAGGCTCCCACCCAAATCACTCTGTAACCCTAGCGCCTCTCTCTCTCTCTCTCTCTCTCTCAGTGCGTTGCTCCCTCTCTCTCAGTGCGTTGCTCCCTCTCTCGCCTCTCTATCTCTCCCTCAGTCCGTTGCTCTCTCTCTCTCAGTGCGTTGCTCCCTCTCTCCTCCTCTCTTTGTTGCCAACCGACGACCAGAGCAGCTCTCTTCCTCGATCAAGTTTCGGAATTCAGTGGGTTTGAAGTTGGGGGAATTCCCAACGCTGATTTGTTGAAAGTAAAGAGCTAATTCCTCGACTTCCATCCTCATCCAGGGTAAGAGTTCTTGACGTACACAATTTCAATTTTATCTCACGTACCAACATCGACCACTGGAAAATTGACAAGTTCGACCCTTCTTCGATATCCGGCCCTGTTTGGGGTATTTGGATTTCCAATGATGGGTTTTTTTCATTTTGGTTACTGAAAACAAAGATATATATGAAGTTAATCTATAGTATCATAGGTAGCTTGTAAGGTTAATCTATAGTCTCTTAGAAGGTGGATTCTGTTCTTTTAAATGGTTTCCTAAATTGATAGTTGAAGGTCCGATGGTAATATTTTGGAGCTGACCACAGTTGTCAATCGAGGCTTCCATTAACCTTTCATAGATTGCAAATATAGGCTTCCTTGATGTTTTTTTCAACTGGCTTTGTTTGTTTGTTTCTTCTATCATTCGAATTAGCAAAGTGTGATACGCTAGCATAACAAGCATGAATAGTTCATTTTCGTGTAATTAAAGCAATTCCATCGATGGTGTGTTACATTTATGGTCATTGCAAAACCTTGAAGATAAATCTGAAGCTTTGTATTGTAACAACATGCAAGTATGTTATGTAACATTGTTTCTGTTCCTTGATTTACTACTTTCTTTTGTATCTCCTGTCAGCGAAACAAAGTTGTTAGTGGCGGATCAAGGAGGGCAGGAATAATTGGTGATAGGGGCTCTAGAGAAAGTGAGTATGACTATCGCAGATTTAATTTATATAAGCATGTCTATGTCAAGGCCTGTGTTTTTGCTTAACCATTACTAAACGGCTTACAACTTAACTTCGCGATAGCATGCCTATAAGCATACCAAGACCTTGATTTTTTTTTCTTCAAAACTTTGTTGGGATTTCAACTTTTGTTCTTTGATCTTTATGTGTTAGTAGATCGTATTTAGCTTGGTGGATACCTCTAACCTGGTTTTATGCCAAACGTAAAGCTTGTATCTGGGCTTGTGTTTTTGCTTAACCATTACTAAACGGCTTACAACTTAACTTCGCGATAGCATGCCTGTAAGTATACCAAGACCTTGATTTTTTTTTCTTCAAAACTTTGTTGGGATTTCAACTTTTGTTCTTGATCTTTATGTGTTAGTAGCTCGTATTTAGTTTGGTGGATACCTCTAACCTGGTTTTATGCCAAACGTGAGCTTGTATCTGGGCTTGTGTTTTTGCTTAACCATTACTAAACGGCTTACAACTTAACTTCGCGATAGCATGCCTGTAAGTATACCAAGACCTTGATTTTTTTTTCTTCAAAACTTTGTTGGGATTTCAACTTTTGTTCTTGATCTTTATGTGTTAGTAGCTCGTATTTAGTTTGGTGGATACCTCTAACCTGGTTTTATGCCAAACGTGAGGTGTAACGAAGCCAGGCTTGTGTTTTTGCTTAACCATTACTAAACGGCTTACAACTTAACTTCGCGATAGCATGCCTATAAGTATGCCAAGACCTTGATTTTTTTTTTGCTAGTATAGTTAGTTTTATTTGATTGCATTGGTTAGTCGAGGTGGTGGCATAACCCCTCGCATATTCTGTTGGATGAGTTGAGGTGGCGGCCTAGCCCCTCCAGTCTGTTAGTTTGTTAGTCTATTAGCTGTTTATTTGATTGCAATGCAAGAACAGGGTGGCTGGAATCTGGATGCAGTCATCATTCGGATTTTTGTGAGTGTTGAATACTGACTTATGTTGTTTGAGCATTCTGGTTTTCGATTGGTTAGATGTTTGTCTATGTTTGAATGTCATCATTTTGCAAATCTAAATGTACTTCTAATTTCATTTTCTTCTTTGCCTTCTCGATCATTACTTGATACAATTCTCCTCGTTCCAGTCAATACAATTCTCCTCATTCCAGTCAATACAATTCTCCTCGAAGATAGAGAAAAATGACCTAAGCTAAGTGGATACATTGATCTAAGCCAAGGGCTAAAAGGAAAATGGACCGATTGGGTCATGGTAGGAAACACCAATCTAACCCAATTAAAACTAACTACACTCAATAGCTATGAAGATTTAAACAAACATGTGCATTCCACATGTTTCAATTCCATCTAAGAGATGGGAGGGAAACACATGCCAAAAGGCTTAGATTGGACACCCATGATTACACTATGAGCTGTAAATAACCATAGCAGGTTGCGACTGCACTGGACAGTAGCACACACAAGCATTGAGAACAGCAGTAAAGCAATGGCACAATAGCAAAACCACAACATCAGTAGCCGTAGCAAAACAGCAGCTGCCTGCTACCATAATAGCGGCAACACACAAGCAGCAAGAGTATCACCTGCTTGCGATGATTGCTGTTGCTACTGCTGTGACTGCTCTGCTGTTTTGTTGCTACTGTAGTGCTGAACGAACAGCTGTTTTAGGATGTGTAACAGTCAGTCACTTCTATTTCATTGTATTCACCTATCCTTGGGGTGTCCCTTCGAGTCTTTAGGCCTTTTCTAGGGGCCATGTCCCTAGTTTTTACTGCTAATTGCTGTGTGGCTGCTACTGTTGTCTCTGTTATGGCTGCTGCTGCTACATTGCTGGTGCAATCAGCTGCAAAATGCTGTTCTGCTGTTATGTATTTATGTTTTTGCATTCTGCTACAGCCTGTTATGCTATCATGCTGCTGCTAGTTTCTTACATAGGTTTTCTGCTCATTCAGCTCAGTTGATGCTGATGTTTGCAAATGAAAGTAGTTGATGCTGATGTTTGAAATTGCATTGCATTGTCTTCTTCCATTAATAATGCAATGCACTTTGGCTAAGTCTGAAATAGCTTGGGTTGGCCCTAGGAAAATAAGATGATCTGAAACATATTTTTAAGATTTCTGCTTCACAGGTTGCTTATTATGGTTATATGTGTAAACTTCTTGGTTTCATGTGCAGTTATATCTATGATGGCACGTTCAAAGGGCAACGCTAGAAAATCAATAGTACCACCTATAAAAGTGAAGGTCAAGAAGGGAAGTAGTTCAGAAATGGAGCAACGGAAACCAAATGCTTTTGCTGTTTATGTGTGAGTTTTTAATAGATTATATTTGATGTATTTTCTTATCCCACTTACGTATTGACCACTCAATCCTTGGTTAAATGCAGGAAGGATTTTACTAGAGGTTTGAAGAAAAGCTTTAAAGAAGACAATATAATAAAGCAACCAGAGGTTTGGATTGAGGGATGGAAAGAAACTGTATTTTTTGTATGAGTGCCAATTTGTAATGTTGTCAATGATATTCATTTCCTATGTAGGTGATGGGAGCCATGTCGAAATGGTGGCATTGTGGATACTTGCGGAAAAACTATGACGAAACTTATCAGGGGTCAAGCAGTGACGAAGGGAATGGTGAGGAGGAGGTGAATGATGAGGACTGGAGTGAAGAAGAGGACATTTGTCTGCCCCGTCCAACGAAGAAGAAGAAGAAGAGTAAAGGGGAGAGAAAGAAGAAGAAAGTGCCGGTATGTCAATAACTTGTCAATAACTAACGATGCTTTACCTCACAATTTGAGTTTAGCCCCACTGTAACACAACTACTTAAGTTTACCTCACAAATTAGTTTTTGATTGTTTTAACATGTAACCGTTGCATGCTAACAAAATCACCACCCAATACCTGCTATGTTTGCTACCTTCTGTGATAATGAAATTACTAGCATGCTAATATAAATTTTCGTTTGGTTATACTTACAGCTTTTTATAACGACGAGGTGTTCCCCTAGGAAATTTGTTTCCTTGATTGGTACATTGACTACAGACCAACGTGAGGCAATCAAAGCATTCAATCCATTCCATACACTACTTGGTGTGAAGTGTGGCCATATGCACAGAGCCTTTGCTATGCATTTGGTGCAATGTTTCAATCCTGAAACTTGCAGCATAGAATTTAGGAGGGGTGTAGTTGTTCATATTACGGAAGAAGATGTTGCTAGAGTTTTGGGGATGCCGATAGGGGACACACCCGTGCCCACAGAATGCCTTGAATCACACAGACAAAAAATTCAACAGGACTTTCATGGAGGTTATAAGGAGATTAAAATCGTGGAATTGGAAAATGAGATTAAGAAACAAAGTACGGATGGGACCTTTCATAGGGCGTTCATGCTATTTACATTGGGATGCTTGATGTGCCCCACCACAAAGGAAGTTGTGGGGAGTAGATTGTTCCCGGGGGTGGTTGCCGATGACCTTCAAACCTTAAAGACGTATAAGTGGCCGGCCTTTGTGTTGGATTGGTTGGTGAACGAGATTCGGAATTATAAGGTTCGGGTAACCAACAAAAGTGGAGGGAAGGCGGAACGAGTTGGTGGTAGTCTGTTCCTTTTGATGGTATGTTTACTTCATTTTTCTATCATTGTATTTCTAACACTTTGAATAACAATAATATGGTTTTTGTACGAAGTTAAAAATTATGACTTGTTTGGCAGGTCATATATTTTGACTTGAATCCATTGGATGTTGAAGTTGGGAACGAACTTGACCCTCCAATTGGCTCATGGACCAAGGAATTCATCGATGTTCGAATTTCCAAGGAGATGGAGGACATGCCAATTGAGGATTCTGTTTTTTCTCAATTCCCTCCCCACAATTTGAAAAATCAGGTGATTGTATTGGCTTAGTTTAGATATTTGATAGATTCATGGTTCTTTTACCTTCAATTAGTTTTCACATATGGTCATAATTTCGTTTTTCTTATACCATTTCAGATTTGCATTGATATGTACAAGGAACACATGCGTCAATTTATGAAGAACTCAAAATTCTTGCATGAAATGGATGCTTCTATGGGCGAGCCTGTCGTTGGAAGCCCTGTTGTTGGAAGCCCTGAAGATGGTCAACGGGCAGAACCTGTACAAGATGAAGGCCATTCGCCTCAATTTAGTCCAAATTTCGAACTTTATGAATATGGCCAGCAGGGTGAGGGGGAGGGGGAGGGGGATCAAATTCAAGAGAAGGGGGAGGGGGAGGAGGAGGAGGAGGAGGACGGGGATCAGATTAAGCACACACGGGAGGAGATTGCGGAGGAAGGGGAGGTGGTGGGGACAAAAATCATACATGGGTCGGCGTCCACTAAGCGAAAGCAGGAAGAGGTGGTGATCTCGACTGATCCCACAAAGAGAAAACGTAGAAGAAACGTGAAGCCGAGCCCATCTATTAAATCTCCGTATGTTGCACAACCCATTGTGAAGACAACAAAATTAACGGAAGAAGAAGAAGCTATCATCAAGTATCTTCTTAAGGGACCGACGAATGAGTTAAGGTACTTTTATCTTTTTTCGCCACATACCATATGACTTGTAGGATAAACCATCGGTTAGATTTATGAAACCATGCTATCTCTTTCCCAATTTTTTTGTACTAACAAATTATTTGGGCACAACAGTGAGGTGTTGATCCGTATTGAAGGGGCAAAGTGGCCCCTTACTCGCAAGGAAGTTGGTGAATCGTTTCGACCGAGGGGGCTTGTGTGTAATATGGTATGTTCCATACTTCAATTTGTGTTATGTGTGTCATAACGTTGCCCTAACTGTCATACGCTGGACTACACGTAGGTTATGTACACTTTTACGGAATGGCGGATGATGAAGGAAAGAGCCGTAGCAACTAACGGTCGCCCATCACGTCACATTTTCGCTCCTGCCTTTGCGGTAACATATCCATCTTATTAAGGTTCAATTTTTTTTTGAAATTTTTTTTTGTGATGTATGTGATCTTTTTTTTCCCCACAGTCCAATCTACTTGCAACTAAAAGTGATGAGTTCAGCACTGTATTACGGGATGATTGCGACCCTGATAAACTAGGTTATGACCTGTTAAAATGCGACATGGTACGTAACTAATCCCAATATATCCTAATATGTCTCCCCCCAAATATAATTTGACTTCAAGGTGGCCTATTTTTTTCAGCTTTTCTTGCCTGTGCTTGAAAGTGACCACTGGTTTTGCGTCTGCATATCCCTTGTTGAGTCACGCGTGTATATTCTGGACTCAATGAAGGGAAAAGAGGAAAACGTGGAACAATTGGAGCAAGTTGGCAGTATAGTAAGTTGTCGCTGGACCTAATGCATGATCTTCTTATTAGCGCACTTGTTATTATACTTACAAAATTATTTTCAATTTCTATTACAGCAACAGAATTTATTTGCACTCCTAAAGAAGAGACCCACGCGAAGGTCACGGAATGATTCCCACATTTTTACATCTCACTATGCCGTTGTGCCACAACAAACCAACATGTTAGTCATAAATTGAAGGACCAACTTATTTTGTCATTCTTTTTGGCCTTTTTGTAACGTCTTCCAATTTTGTTTGTGTAGACATGATTGTGGCATTTATGTAATGAAGTTTCTCGACCGTTGGGATGGTCGAACATATCCTTCGGGTGAACTTCAAGGAGGTCATATTCCGAAAATTCGCAAAAGGCTTTTGCTTCATCTTTTCATGGATGAAAAGAACAAAGAACGAGACTCCATTTTGAAAGCCATCCCTCGGAGATAAAAGTAAGCATATTACTCTTACCTTGGTTTTTATAGTTAATAATATAATTGAAAGTGCCACCTTTCGACAGTCTTCCCAAAGGATGTCAGTTTGCTCGTAGTATCGATACCAGTGTTGAATCTGGAACTTCTGGACTGGCCCCTTTCTGGGCAGTTTTGTGTTTGTTTTTTTTAGGATTCTTCTATACTACGCCCACTGGGCGGACTGTAACAAACTGCTTTCTCGTCAAACAAGGTGAAATTGGTGTCTTCAATTTACTTTCCCTCTGACTGATGTTAAGACCGGTCACTTCTGTCTCTTATTTTCCAAGATACCTATTTTACCCTTCTCACTTTTTCGTGCACCAAATTTTTTTACTACTCAATGCGTCAGAAAAATGCTTAGAGTCTGTTCCAGAAACTTTCTTAAAAATTACGCAGATTATTTCATATTTTCAAACTCAAAAATAATGTAAATAAAAAATAATTTCCTATTTTTGTTTGCATCGTATAAAAGATCTCGATGAGATTTTTCAAACAAGATCCATATTGTATATTTTTAGATTTCAATAAGCCTATAATTTTTTAGTTTGGAATTGCCTTCTTAAAAATAAGGGTTTTTTTCTTTTATGAAACGGACTCTTTATGGCGTATTTGTGATACTTAGTGGTGCGATACTCCGCTTGACGATATGTTGATTGTGTGTATGTTATCTTTTAGGAGTATTTGTGCATTGTGGTTTTCATCTATGGTAATTGAAAATGGATATGTTTGTTAAGGTAATGTGAAATGTGAATAAGTGGACAGTTTTGGTCGTTGTTCTTGTGGTTGTTTGTCCTTCTGAAGCATGCTAGGTAGATGTCCTCAATGCATCTCATGATACTTATTAGTTTCTTTTTTATCTTCTAACAGGTATTGCTGGCTAGGAGGACTAATTTAGTAGGTGAAGAAAGATGGTGTAGCTTGTGAACTGTGAATTTTGCACACTCCCTTGTGAATACCTAGAGCTAACCGGAGTGCCTGTTTTGAAGACTGAGTTTAGTGATAGAAGTGACATGAGATTTTGTGTTAACGATTGAGTGTAGTGGTAATACTATCCTTCATCGGTTGGAATGGTTAACATTTATTATGGTTGGTAGAATACCAAATCCCAGACCACATGAAGGAACTTGCCGAAGGGCACGACTATCCCCAGTAGAATCATTATGCATCTTGAAGCTATTGCAGGTGGCATTGATAATACTCTGGACAACCATTTAAGATTGCATGTGTATAACACTGGATTAAGTTTAAAATGCATGTTTAGCTGGCCCTATTTTCCTTGCAGCAGGTTTAGCAGCATTAGCACTTGCTGCTGCCTTGAAAATGGACAGTGGTGTCTTCATTATGCTTTCTGTAATACTGCAACCAATTTCGGCATGTATATGATATGTTTTATTTTTTCATTCCCCGTTCTAATTGATTCCAGAAATTCCTTGTAATGTTCAGTTCCTCGTCGGATTGGCATCTCTAAAATCCTGAGTGTGGTGTCATTGACTTCCTCTATTACTCCAATGAAAGTGTAACTAACCCCGTATCCATAACTTCCATTGACTCACCATTAAAGTAAGAGTGTGGCCACGAAACCAACAATGCCACAACCCAGTTGTGACATGTCATGTTTATTCTACAAATTATGCCTGTGGTTTGTATACGTACAGGAGATTGAGTGACAGGTACAAGAGTGTGGCAATCACCATTGCTGATGAAATGAAGAAAGAAATGAAAAAAGACAATGGATTACAGAGTTAAAGAAGTCTATAGAAGAGAAGGCATCTGCTGTAAAAAGTGCTGATGATGGAGCAGCTGATCTGAAAAAGAGAGTTGAAGAACTTTCCAAGAGTTTGGAAGAGTCCGAAAAGGATTACCAGGTAAAGAGTCCCTTAGGTGTTGGGTTGAACTCCATTGACATTGTTGTTGTTTGCATTCATACCCTTATAGAATCTCATCCTTCAACTTTTGTGGAAAGGGTGTGGTTGCTGGTAAGAGCAGTGGAAATGAGGACAAATGTCTTGAAGATCAACTAGGTGATGCCAAATAAGCCGTTGGAAAATGCAGAAACTGAACTAAAGCAATTGAAAACAAAAATAAGCCATTCTGAGAAGGAGCTGAAAGAGAAATCACAACAGTTGTTATCGAAGCGTGAAGAAGCTGTTGCTGCAGAAAATGAGCTTCATACTAGAAGTAAAGATGTGGAAAGTGTTCAAAAGGCTTTGGAATCTCTTCCATATGAAGATGGAAAGATGGAGGCTTTACAGAAGGTATGCTTTTCCAATGCTGGTTATGCAACTTATTCTCCCTTGAAGTTTGGTCAAAGTTCGACCGTATGTTGTAAATTGTGATAGTTTGTTAAGCTCTCTTCAGGATCGTGCATCTGAGTTAGAGGTAGTGCAGAAGTTCGAAGACGAAATTCAGATTCTGTCAGCGCAATTGGCTAATGTGGATTTCACGTATCGTGACCCTGTGAACAATTTTGATAGGTCAAAAGTGAAAGGTGTGGTAGCTAAACTCATTAAAGTGAAGGATAGCTCCACATTGACTGCCTTAGAGGTTGGCCATGCATGATATCACTTACTTGGTTTATTTCAGATGTATATTTTGTTGCTGTCCTAATTTGTTATAAGCATAATCACCACCTACTCTTTTACTGAGCTTGTTGTGTTCAGGTTGCTGCAGGGGGAAAGATGTTTAATGTTCTAGTGGACACGGAAAATACTGGAAAGCAACTTCTTCAAAATGGTGAACTTCGAAGAAGAGTTACAATTATCCCTCTGAACAAAATTCAATCCCATCCTGTCCCTCTTAGAGTGCAAAATACTGCAGTTAGATTGGTTTGTCTCTGTTTTTGTTTGCATACTTCTATATCTCTTGTTAGTTATTATTGCTTGTATTTATCAGAAGCTCAGTGCTCTACATTTTCAGGTTGGCAAAGGGAATGCAGAAGTGGCTCTGTCTCTTGTAGGATATGCTGAGGAGCTGAAGGTATGATTTACACATGTCATATATGTTGTTCCTACCTGGTAGAGTTTAAGATCTGTTTTTTCTGTTGTTTTTGTAATCCAGTCCTTGTGTTGTTGATTGCCTTGTTTATGCATTTGGTGATGTTCATGACCAGTCAATGTTTGAGTTAATGTTGTTGTGTGTTGGAATGTTTTTCTGGCACCTGCCTTTCTTAATGATGCTTCATCTTGAACCCTGTTCATGACCAGTCAATGTTTGAGCAAGTCTTTTTTGTTTTCCTAGTCAATTTGTAGTCGGATGAAACTGTTGGCAATCTTGCTTTAAGTTATGATTCTCATTTATTTTTGTCCACGAAACAATACCACAAAATGAGGAAGAAAAGTGGATGAGAAAGAAGAGAGGAAGAAAGAAGAGTGCTTCTTGAGCTTCTTACTTAAAAGGAATTTTGTAATGCATCTGCATATTTTTTTGTTTGGTAGTGCAAGAGCATCAATACATGATGTACATCCTAACTAGGGAGTGGGAAAAGGGATGAAGCTTGAACCAGGTCCTCAGATGGGGAAGGGCTTGAACTTCGACAAGTTTGTTTTATTTGCGTTTTCTGATTGACAAGCTATTATTGTTACTGAGAGTGGGAAATGAGAACTGCTGTGTTTCCTTTTTCTTTTCTTCTCAGTTTCCTTCCTCTGACCTCTCTATATTTTTCTGAAATAAAGCACCTTGTCTTTTTTGATTTTCCATTGTTGGATTTTTGTTGATCGTCTGTACCTGGTCCCATGGCTATTTGAAAAGCCACATAACATACATATATTTAAATAGCTATGTGGTGGTTGCTTGACTACTAATCTGCAATTCATAACAGCTGGCAGCACCGTCAATTATACTATATCACTTGTAAATTGCAATACCGATTCGGCATATTGTAAACTATTTTGACTTCTATGTCATCAACTTTTGTGGCAAGCAGCCAGCCATCTTGTTTGGATACTAACTTCCTTTGTTGTCTTTTTCTTTTTGTTTTTTTGCGTTGATATTTAGATCTCGGAGCTCCTTCCTCTTCACAAAAAGTTTAAGGACCTCAAGGCACAGTTGGAACTTAAGTCATATGATCTTTCATTATTCCAGAGTAGGGCTGAGCAGAATGAACTTCATAAGGTGGTGTGGTTTAGCCGTCAGCAACGCATCTTGAAGTGGAATTTTTTTATTGCTGGTTAGCTTAATCTATACATTCAATCTAGTACAATGTTTAGTGTACCATTGTTTTTAATTAATTGCTGGGTTTATTGTAGCTGGTTAGCTTAATCTACCCATGTTTGGCTAATGTGGATTTTATCATTCCCCGTTGTAATTGATTCCAGAAATTCCTTTTAATGTTCAGTTCCTTGTCGGATTGGCATCTCTCAAATCCTTAGTGTGGTGTCATTGACTTCCTCTATTACTCCAATGATAGTGAAACTAACCCCGGCTCCATAACTTCCATTGACTCCAATGCAGTTCGTCATCTTCTACCGAACCTAACGAAGGCCGGATGTTTCGATGTTGAACAGGTGGGGCTGTACGTGTCCGTGTACTTGCCTGTGCCCGTGTATGAGAACCAGAACTCTCTCCCTTTTCTAGTCTTCTTCCAAAAGGATATTGGTTTCGATCCATATTGTAATTGTTTTGAATGCTTCATCAATGGTCGAGCAAGTGTGTATATAGACAGGTTAATTAATTGATATGACCATTCAATGGCCCCCATTGTCGTGTATATGGTGCAACCTATTTTCGTACACAGGGCAACATTTCTACCTGAAGAGCAACATTTTTTCCTGACAGGGCAACTTAATTTTATAAAAGGAGCCACATATCTGGACTGACAGAGCAACTTTCACGGGTAAGAAAACATAATGGTGATATGACCATGCACTGGCCCGAATAAGAGACTTGTACTAAGATTCTCTGAGACCTATTCAATAGCTGCCACCAACCTCATTTCATCTGCATTGAAAGAATTGGCCGTTCGGCTAAATAAGTCAAGTGGCTTATTTTTTTATCCTTATTCAATTTTTTTTCGTACTTGTTAGTTTTGCATCAATTTTTTGGGGATTATTACATCTCCATGGCGAGAGGAATCGAAAAAGAAAAAAATATCGATCGAAACCTACTTTTGACCTTCAACGACCAAAAATAAGCCAATACGCCAATTTTTTTTGTCTTCATGGCCATTTGCCATTTCATGGCTTCCATTTTTATGTTTTTTCGTATGTGTGTTATAATAAATTCGTACGTGTGATTTGCGTACATGTTGAACCCCAATTCGGCCTGTGTTGTAGCAGATTGTAAATTCAATTTTCCCTGAGCCTTGGTCTCTTCGTTCAATTTTGTTAAAGTAAATGTTACAATAGTTAGACACATAGAGAGACGGGCTAATTACCATACGAAAACAACAACCAATAGTTCAATTTTAAAGGGTCTAGTACAAGTAAGCAATTTGACACAGTTACGAAAGGATGCAGTACGTTCCTGATATTCTGAGAACTGTCTTTCACTGGCCCCCTCTTTGTATATGGTGTACAATAATTTTCATACAAGGGCAACATATTTTCCAGATGGGGCAACTTAAGTTCATAACAGGAGCCACATATGTGGACTGAGAGAGCAAGTGTGACGGGTGAAAAAACATAATGGTGATATGACCATTCACTGGCCCCAGTAAGAGACTTGTAGTAAGATTCTCTGACACCTATTGAATAGCTGCCACCGACCTTATTTCTCATAAATTGCATAGCCAATGTCACGGGGCGTAATGCAGAATGAAAAGGGGGAAATGACCTTTGACTGGCCCCCCTTCTCGTGATTATGGTGTCATATACAGGGCAACTTATTTGTCAGAATGGGCAACATTATTTAATAGACAGAGCCATGCGATTAGTATTGACATTTTCCATTGAACGGGCCCCCTTGTTGTGAAAAGGAACCTTTTAATTATTACAAAATTGAATATTGTATGTGGCCATATGTCCTCTATAAATGACAATACCACCTGGTTGAGAAGTAGCCCTTTTTCTTTACCCGCATTACCGTGTTAAATTCCATCTACACAACTCTTCCATATATTCACTCTTCCATATGTTCAGAAGTTTGTAATGGAAGAATTAGAAGAACCAATCAATGCATGTGTTGATGCTGAAAGGGGGTTCGGAGCTGATATCATTAACAACATCCCTGCATGCTACATGATTTCCGTGGGCTACAAAGTAAAACAAGTATCCATCAATGTGAAAGTGCCACCTTATCGGATGGGTGCTCTCGATTCGGTGCCACAAAATTATAAAGTAGGAGTTCATGCCGAAGGTTCAATAGAAGAACGAGAAAATGCAATTCGAAGTATAATGGGTTGGAACGATGATGCAATGCTGCCTTACGATTCAACCAATGGAACCTTTGACATCGTTGTCTATTGTTGCGGTATGCAGTCGGACAAACCACTCCCAAACATCGAGGACGTGATTTCAAATTTGGTTGGCATGGATAACTTCGACTTATTAATTATGTTGGAGGCCCCATATCCCATTGAAACTCATCGGGAAGTTTTAGCAAACATGGGCTTCGTAGGCCAACATGCGGTAGAGGGGGCATTGTTCTTGACCGGCAATGCATGGTTCCTCTACACAGGCAAAAACGTCGAAGTGGAAATGAAGGTGCATGACAACGAGGAGATCAACGTGACAATGACCCGTAAAGGTTATGAGCGCCACGTTGTGAATCTGCTACAACGAAAAAAGAAGGGAAAAAATAAGGTGGAGAGGTCCGACAGTATTGACTATGGGAAGGCAAAGATACAGGAAAAGGAGGTCCTGTAAACAAATGGGAAGCAGCTTGAAGATGGAAGGACTTTGGCTGACTACAACATTGAGAGGAGTCGTATGTGATTTGTGATTGTATGGACAAACTGTTTTCTTTTCAATTTGGTTTCCGTGTTTGGGTACTATGGTGGCGTACTATGGCGGCGTGTGATCTTATACGCCAATGGCCATAAGATCTTGTTGGGTGTGGAACAATATCGAATAAAAACTTAGTTTTTAATATACTTGGCTTATTATTGTGATTAGTTTTGTGCTTAATTTGCATTCTCAGGTTAAAATATCTTGGCTTGGTTAAAAGGATGTTGTATTATGGCTGTAGCATGAATGGGGTTTTGTTGTTGCATTGTTGGTCATCCTGTTTTGTTTCAGATATTAACGGATGAACAAGAAAAAGGGATGTCTTATGGAATAAAGAGTTGAGGAGCCCATGTATTGGGAGTTAGGTCTTATGGAATCAAGAGTGGTGTATATGGTGTAACTTATGTTCATACACAGGGCATCTTTTTATCCCAGATGGGGGCATCTTAATTTCATAAAGAGAAGGAGCCACAAATGACAATACTGACAGTCACGGGTAAGAAAACTTTACAAAAAGGTGACATGACATTTCAATGGGCCCCCTTGTCGTGTATATGGTGTAACTTATTTTCAAACACGGGGCAATATATTTTCCAGATAGAGCAACTTAATATCATAAAAGGAGCCACATATTTCAACTGACAGAGCAAGTGTCACGGGTGAACATACATAATGGTGATATGACCATTCAAATATTCCCTGAAACTTGTCCCTGGGACTTGTAGTAAGAGTCCCTGAGAGTTTGAGTAAGATTCTCTGAGACCTATTGAATAGCTGCCACCGACCTTATTTCTCATAAATTGTGGAAGGTACTCTTCTCAGGCAAAATTTCATCTGCATCGAAAGAATTAGTTTGTAAATTTTTTTGTCAACCTCTTTGATGGCACGCCTAGCTTGGACCGAGGCAGATGAACGAACGTTACTAATAAACGTTACAAACCTTGTAGATGAAGGGATTTGGCAAGGTGAGGGCGGTACGTCGCATCCCGCCTAATTGACAGTTGTTGAAAACCAGATGGCGCCGTATTTTCGTTGAATGGGGAAAAACCATTTAGTTGTGACAATAAATGGATTTGCCATGTGATGGGTTCCATTTTCTTATTTTCGTATGTGTGTTCCCAGTTAAATTCGTATGTGTGATTGACAGGCAGGGCAACTTATTTGCCAGAATGAGCAACTTTATTTTACATACAGAGCCACTTAGGTGAACTGACAAAGCAACTGTGACGGGACAGCCATGCACTGAAAATAAACGTAAACAGTGCTTACACCATTCATTATTTCATGTGGCCTTGTCCTCTATAAATGACAATACCACCTTGTTGAGAAGTCCATAGCCCCTTTTCTTCTATAACCCACATTACCTTGTTAGATAAATTCCATCTGAAGAACTCTTCCACATATTCATAAGTTCGTAATGGAAGCTTTAGAAGAAAGTATCGATGCATGTGTTGATGCAGAAATGGGGTTCGGAGCTGACATCATGAACAACATCACAGAATGCTACATGATGTCTGTGGGCTACAAAGTCCAAAAAGTTTCCATCTATGTGAAACTGCCTCCTTATCAGATGGGTGCTCCCCATTGGGGGCCACAATATTATCACGTAGGCGTCCAAGCTGAAGGTTCAAAAGAAGACCGATCAAATGCAGTTCGAAGTATAATGGGTTGGGAGGATAATGCAATACTGCCTGACCTTCCTTACCATGCAAACAAGGGAAGCTTTGAGATAGTTGTCTATTGTTGCGGTAACCAAGGGGACACACCACTCCCGGATATCGAGGACGTGATTTCAAATGTGGTTGAAATGGTTAATATTGACTTATTAATTATTTTGCAGCCCCATCTCCCATTCAAACTCATCGGGAATTTCTTACAAACATGGGCTTCGTAGGCCAGCATGCGGTAGAGGGGGCTTACATATTCGCGGGTGGCAATGCATGGTTCCTCTACACCGGAAAAAACGCAAATGTGGAAATGGAGGTGAATGAGAATCATGAGATCAACGTGACAATGACCCGTAAAGGTTATGCGCGCCACGTTGTGAATCTGCTACGACGAAGAAATTAGGGGAAGAAATAAATTGTTCCCGTATCTCTCTCGGGTCGTGTGTACTGGCTTCCATTTTTAAGTTTTCGTGCTTGTAGTTGAAATTATTGTATTTGGTTCTTGTTGTGGGTTATGTCATTAATTATTGGGTTAATTATTCCTATGGTCGACTGGAAGACTTTTCGAAACTGATGAATTGTACTCGCATTTGCACGTCAATGGAGATGCTGTCCCATATTCATACAAAATGCAAGCACGTAATATGTAAGGTTTTGATGTTACTCAAAACGCCAAGAAAGTTTAATATGACCTGTCACGGCTCTAATTGAATTGAAATAAATAGTCCGACCCGAGTTGAAGGCATTGGTGTTACTTAAATCCACATACCACTATATTTCCCAGAATTTAGTTAAAGAGCCAAAACAAATAAAGTTTACTTCTATAACCAACATTACCAACCAAACGGAAGGCCCAAAGGGATAGGCTTCAGAGTCAACTACAAAACCACCTTTAGTTTCCCCCAACATGCATCTGCACAGAAACATCCGTATAACCATGTTCATTTAATTTCAACATCGAAGCACAAAACCATGTTGGAAGTGTGTGCAAGCACGATCAAATATCGATATGCTTCCACTTGTATTACTCTCTGGTCCACTGATCGAAATGAAGTCGAAAGAACACATAAGCTCCATCAACGGAAATTATGATAATTTTGCAAGTAAATTTCTAAGCCGAAAACATGACCACCTGACTAACACATACAACCAAAGCTACGACTACCCTTAACATGACCATTACACTTTTAGTGTCAACAATAGTTCGACAGAGAGAGGGGCTAATTACCATACACAAAAATAAACAACCAAAAGTTCAATTTAAAAGGGTCTATTACAAGCAAGTTGACACAATTAGCAAATGGCATCCCCACCGTGCGATAGCACCCTGGTACGCCAATAGTAGGAAACCAATCTTGAGCCGAACCAACCTTGCGTGCCTAGAACACAGTTACAAAATTGTTAATTCAGCAGAATTATAAATTTGCATTCAGATGTATAACAGACATTTGATTGAATATAGAGAGAATATCCCCAAAAACCACCCAACTGGGCGTTTGACCAAAGATTAGCAATGAACATGGAGGATGTAACCGAACATGCTTTCCAGTCAATGCGACCTCATATCCAAGTTGATAATAAACGGAATACATAGCCACATGCTCTAAAAGTGAAGATAGATAAGTTCCTTCCTCAAAAGACACCTGTGCATTCCAACGCCAGTAAGTTGGAATAATAAGATTAAGCTCATGTTGAAGACAAGTTTCCAATCAACATACACAAGGGTGAAGGGACAGCCAATGAGTGAGTTCAAACATGGGTGACTGCCCTTAACAGTCAAGGGCATACTATCTCACAAAGAGAGCAACAACAGTTCATAAAAGGAGCAACATTTGGTGACTTAGAGAGCAACGTTTGTATTTTCAGAAAAAAACAAGTTACACGACTTGAAGGAGAACCACATTTCATACACACCAACACACACAAGGGTGAAGGGACATCCATTGAGTGAGTTAAAGCATGGGTGAATGCCCTTAACAGTCTAGAGCATACTATCTTACAAAGAGAGCAACAAAATGTCATAAAAGGAGCAACATTAGGTGACTTAGAGAGCAACATTTGTATTTTCAGAAAAATACAAGGGACACGACTTGAAGGAAAACAACATTTCATACACACAAACACACACAAGGGTGAAGGTACATCCATTGAGTGAGTTAAAGCATGGGTGACTGCCCTTAACAGTCTAGGGCATACTATCTTACAAAGAGAGCAACAAAATGTCATAAAAGGAGCAACATTAGGTGACTTAGAGAGCAACATTTGTATTTTCAGAAAAATACAAGGGACACGACTTGAAGGAAAACAACATTTCATACACACAAACACACACAAGGGTGAAGGGACATCCATTGAGTGAGTTAAAGCATGGGTGACTGCCCTTAACAGTCTAGGGCATACTATCTTACAAAGAGAGCAACAAAATTTCATCGTATGTGTAACATTAGGTGACTTAGAGAGCAACATTTGTATTTTCAGAAAAATACAAGGGACACGACTTGAAGGAAAACAACATTTCATACACACAAACACACACAAGGGTAAAGGGACAGCCATTGAGTGAGTTAAAGCATGGGTGATTGCCCTTAACAGTCAAGGGCATACTATCTTACAAAGAGAGCAACAACAGTTCATAAAAGGAGCAACATTTGGTGACTTAGAGAGCAACGTATGTATTTTCAGAAAAAAAACAAGTTACACGACTTGAAGGAAAACCACATTTCATACACACCAACACACACAAGGGTGAAGGGACAGCCATTGAGTGAGTTCAAACATGGGTGACTGCCCTTAACAGTCCAGGGCATACTATCTTACAAACAGAGCAACAAAATTTCATAAAAGGAGCAACATTTGGTGACTTAGAGAGCAACGTTTGTATATTCAGAAAAAAACAAGTTACACGACTTGAAGGAAAACCACATTTCATACACACCAACACACACAAGGGTGAAGGGACAGCCATTGAGTGAGTTAAAGCATGTATTAGTTCACACGCTACATGTATTACTCTCTGGTCCACTGATCGAAATGAACTCGAAACAAGACATAAGCTCCATCAACGGAAATTATGATAATTTTGCAAGTAAATTTCTTAGTCGAAGTAAATTGTAAAGGCCAAAAACATACTGGTGATATTGTGTGACTGTACCCATCATCCGGGTATTGCGATGTTCATATAATATCATCCCGGTATTGCGGATTGGCATGTGCTACGGTTGTGCCCTGGTTCGCGACATCGGCTGCAAAAAACTGTGCCCTTATCTTGTGTCTGTGACTCAATCCTTCTCTTTTTCGGTCGCCCCGCCGGCCTTTTCACAGCAGGGGGATGTAAAAAAGGATCAGTACAACGAACACCGGTGTTGACGTTATTATCGTTGAGGTCAGTGATTGCCAAAAATGATGATGCACTAGGCATGTCATGCAACGGCACTGGGGACATGGTATTATCATATATCGCCATTTGCATCTCCTTTTTTAGGAAAGGATCCACCATGTCATAAATAGAAAAACCAGAGCTTTGAATAGCACGAGCAGCATGAGCGCAAGGAATTCCAGACATCTGCCAAGCAAGACAACTGCAATGTCGAGGGATCAGCTTGACTGCATAAAGTCGCCTAGTGTCATTAGCGACAATGAACTCGGTCGGTGAGGAGTTACGATGCGTAAATTTCCGAGCATATTCTTGAGATTTCTTAATGTCCTTCTCAATTTCTTTGCCAACCGGCAATTTCCATTTCCTAACCTCGGTATGCTTACGGAGCAACAATTCAGTGGTCTTCGACACATGTCCCGTCATAAATTGGATGATGTCCAATTCCCTTAATGGCAATATCCAAGCATTGAAACATTCTGCGAGATTCGTGTACATCTTGTCCCATCTCTTGTAAGGGAAAAATGCATTCGACCAGTGCTTTGGATTGTTATCTTCCACCCATTTTGATAGATCAGGAGAAATTCCATACAACTTGCCTAAATGATACTTGAATGAGTCTTCGGTCCTTGCATACGCAAGATCATTAACCACCTTTAGAGCCGTGTTCCGTCTTTCAGCTTTCAACCCCTTTGAGCTAGCAACCTTGCTGAAGTTTTCCTTTAGGTGACGGAGACACCATGCGTTACAATCCCCACCAAAAACCTTAATTATACCATTAAGCAAAGAAGTATTCCGATCGGTGACCAACACGACTCGACATCCGCCAAGAACTTCCTTCAGATTAACCAAGAACCATAACCAGTCTTCATCATTCTCACTAGACACAATGGCATATGCTAGGGGGTACAACCCATCATCCGCATCATGTGCACTAGCCGAAAGAACATGGCCCCGATAGTATCCGGTCAAGAAACATGCATCCAATTTCAAAACTGGCCTTAGATAACCTGATCGGAATGCAGCAATGGAGCAACCATAAGACACAAAAAGTTGCTTGAACTTGCCTTCATCTGTTGACGTCCATATTGCTCTAGTGTTAGGTATGGCTTCAACAAGCCGCCGACACATCCATGGGACTAGGTGGAAAGTCATCGAAGGAGGTCCTGTGATGGCTTCCTTGGCCTTTTCTTTCGCCCTCCATCCTTGACCGTAATTCAGGGGACATTGGAAGGCATGCTCAAAGTCCTTGCAAATATCCCTCGGCAAATATTCAGGCTTGTCCACAATTCGGTTTTTGAAAATCAACCCCACTTGTTTACTGCGAAAGGTCAACTTATAATTACTAGCATCTTCTGCATTGTGTAGGTGCTCATTCTTAAACATGATGACACGAACCAAATCAGATGAACCCTCACATTTTGCCGTCAACTTCCAAGGACACTCCATTACTTTACATACCAATCGGTAGTAGGCTCTACTATTGTCCAAGTACTTGAAGCTAAACTTGTTCGATGCGGCAAATAGTAACACTGATTGCTTGAAAAGGTCGGGGCTTTCAAATAGTTGACCCTTCCCAGTTAAAATCTCATTTGCATTGTCCGGCAAGTACGGCACCAACCCCATCTCTTGGGTACCACTATTGCTTACCTTGCTAACTTGGCCAGAAGAAGGTAATGCCAGTATTCCTTCAGGCGAGCTAATGTTGTCAGTGACCATCGATTCCCTAACAAAAATAAAATATATATGGTTATTCATATGCAAACAAATAAATTATAACTGTAAATTAAAACAAAAGAAGTCATCTAACCTTGTTGAATTATAAGCGGTATTGCGGATAGGGTCATTATTTTCCCTATATCTTCTACAAACAAGTCGACATCATCTTCGTTCAAGTGGAACAACATTGCAACACCATTGTCGTCTTTCAAAGTTACATACTTCGTCTTGTCCCTCTTTGTGTTGTAGAAAAACATTTTACCTTCCAAATTAATGTGAAGTGCACCACAAACCTTCTCAAGCAACTCATCTACTTGACTTCCTTCCTCAAGTAGAACAGCTACACACATCCCACCGTTGTACAAGAAGGTGCCATTGGCGTTTACCTTCCGTTCTCCGCCCCAGTAGCAAAAACCTGTCAATGTTTTCTTCTCCCGATTCTCCATACCTAAAAACAAAAAACGTAGGTAATGTATTCAATTGAAGACCCAAATTATGTACACCACAACAACAACAAAAATGGATTACATTACGTGTCAAATCGCAAGTTCGTAAAAGTTATTACATTACAAAGAGAGCCAACACACACAAAAGTTCAGGGCATACAGTCCAGGGCATACATGACTGAGTTAAAACATGGGTGACTGCCCTTAACAGTCAAGGGCATACTATCTTACAAAGAGAGCAACAAAATTTCATAAAAGGAGCAACATTTGGTGACTTAGAGAGCAACGTTTGTATTTTCAGAAAAAAACAAGTCAGACGACTTGAAGGAGAACCACATTTCATACACACCAACACACACAAGGGTGAAGGGACAGCCATTGAGTGAGTTAAAGCATGGGTGACTGCCCTTAACAGTCAAGGGCATACTATCTTACAAAGAGAGCAACAACAGTTCATAAAAGGAGCAACATTTGGTGACTTAGAGAGCAACGTTTGTATTTTCAGAAAAAAACAAGGGACACGACTAGAAGGAGAACCACATTTCATACACACCAACACACACAAGGGTGAAGGGACAGCCATTGAGTGAGTTCAAACATGGGTGACTGCCCTTAACAGTCCAGGGCATACTATCTTACAAACAGAGCAACAAAATTTCATAAAAGGAGCAACATTTGGTGACTTAGAGAGCAACGTTTGTATTTTCAGAAAAAAAACAAGTTACACGACTTGAAGGAAAACCACATTTCATACACACCAACACACACAAGGGTGAAGGGACAGCCATTGAGTGAGTTAAAGCATGGGTGACTGTTCCTTAACAGACAAGGGCATACTATCTTACAAAGAGAGCAACAACAGTTCATAAAAGGAGCAACATTTGGTGACTTAGAGAGCAACGTTTGTATTTTCAGAAAAAAACAAGTTACACGACTTGAAGGAGAACCACATTTCATACACACCAACACACGCAAGGGTGAAGGGACAGCCATTGAGTGAGTTAAAGCATGGTTGACTGCCCTTAACAGTCCAGGGCATACTATCTTACAAAGAGAGCAACAAAATTTCATAAAAGGAGCAACATTAGGTGATGTAGAGAGCAACTTTGTATTTTCAGGAAAAAATACAGAGAGAGGGGCTAATATGGAAGGCTTTGGTTTCTTAGAGGTCTGTGTTTCAAGTCTCTTGTGTGCATTGGTTCCCTATTTGCTTGATGTTTAATCTGAATGTACGAGGGATGTGTTCGAGAGCTCGATACATCGTTGGGCTCATTTCCCAAGTTCCTAGCAACTTAACCTTTTGCGACAATTAGCAATCAAAAATAACCAACTTGTGCCCTTTGAGCACATGCTTTTCTTATTGAAGTAACCTCAAAAGTTACGAGCACCTATGAGCTATTTAGAAATAATGTTCAGGGTAGGTGGAGCTATGCTGCTATAAGCCATTGCATACACAACTAATGCCCTCTCAATCGCATAGGTTTAAAATTCTCCATGTATACAGAGTCACGGACCCACTCCTAGTTTTCTTATTGTCAATCTTCTCATAAGCTTTAATCGCTAATGCTGATAAAACTTGTTTTGCAGTCAAGGTTCCATTGGATGCATACATGATGGACTTCGTGTTCTCTGAGAGGGAAGATGGTGGAATTTTCGATAACAAAAGTGGTATGGATTACCACATACCCGTGTCCGGAGGAGTTGTTCAGGAGTCACCGATGCATATTGTGCATATTGCTGTTGAAATGGCGCCTATTGCGAAGGTAAATTATGGTCATTAACCTTTTCTTTTCTTGTTTGTTTTTAAGTTAAATTTTATTGCTAATAAACAAGAAACAAGAACATTGGGCATACCCCTGAGTCACACCACAGACACAACTAACCAAACAAAGAAACAGCAACCTAGACCAGAAGCACACTAAGCATGAGCAAATGTTCCTACTTAGAAACAAAGACACTGCACTAACAACCAGTAGGACAGCTATGTAAAAGAAAAAGAGAAATCATTAATCATCTCCATCCTCTGAAAAACGTCATCCTTATGCTTTTCGATATCGGTCTGAAAAACGTTATCCTTATGCTTTTCGATATCCGTCTTTACCATTCACCAATTCGAATTAGACAGTGTCTACATTTTATTCTTTTTTTGGCATGCTTTCCAGTGAAATGTGCGTGTAGGTTGTTGCACCTGAGTCACATGATATGGTGAAGGGACAGCCATTGAGTGAGTTAAAGCATGGGTGACTGCCCTTAACAGTCAAGGGCATATTATCTTATAAAGAGAGCAACAACAGTTCATAAAAGGAGCAACATTTGGTGACTTAGAGAGCAACGTTTGTATTTTCAGAAAAAAACAAGTTACACGACTTGAAGGAGAACCACATTTCATACACACCAACACACACAAGGGTGAAGGGACAGCCATTGAGTGAGTTCAAACATGGGTGACTGCCCTTAACAGTCCAGGGCATACTATCTCACAAAGAGAGCAACAAAATTTCATAAAAGGAGCAACATTTGGTGACTTAGAGAGCAACGTCTGTATTTTCAGAATAAAACAAGTTACACGACTTGAAGGAAAACCACATTTCATACACACAAACACACACAAGGGTGAAGGGACAGCCATTTAGTGAGTTAAAGCATGGGTGACTGTTCCTTAACAGTCAAGGGCATACTATCTTACAAACAGAGCAACAACAGTTCATAAAAGGAGCAACATTTGGTGACTTAGAGAGCAACGTTTGTATTTTCAGAAAAAAACAAGTTACACGACTTGAAGGAGAACCACATTTCATACACACCAACACACACAAGGGTGAAGGGCCAGCCATTGAGTGAGTTAAAGCATGGGTGACTGCCCTTAACAGTCCAGGGCATACTATCTTACAAAGAGAGCAACAAAATTTCATAAAAGGAGCAACATTAGGTGACTTAGAGAGCAACATTTGTATTTTCAGAAAAAAACACCAGCAACCAAATACACCACTCACCCCTTGTTTTTTCAACAAGTAACCTCCACATGATCCAATATCCCTTCTGAAGACACAATATGGATAGTAGAGCTTAACAAGAAAAGGCTATCATGCAAGAGGCTCAAATGGGCTCACAAGGGATAAGTGTATGAAAGAAAGAAACACAGCCACGCAAAGTATCAAAGGCGGCCTATAATCCTTTCCCAAGGGCAACACAGCCACGCAAATTTTCAAACCCAAGAGATAAATAAACATCACATTAAGTTCCCAATACTTGACAACAAAGAGAATGAGATCAACTACGAATATGTTCTTTTGTGACAAATTAGAGTTTATGTGACACCCACTCCAAGAAAAGGTAAGGCTCTAAACTCACATGGGCATAAGTCTCCACTAAACAAGCCATTAAGAACAGTCAGTATGCAACTCAAAAAGCGACCAAAGCCCACATAAACGTGAAGTGCAAAAGTGCTAAGAATAAGTGCCATGACGAATTTCTTGCGACAAGCTAGCAAAAAGAACTACACTACCATAGAGATATCCAAGCAAGTTACACGACTTGAAGGAAAACCACATTTCATAAACACCAACACACACAAGGGTGAAGGGACAGCCATTGAGTGAGTTCAAACATGGGTGACTGCCCTTAACAGTCAAGAGCATACTATCTCACAAAGAGAGCAACAACAGTTCATAAAAGGAGCAACATTTGGTGACTTAGAGAGCAACGTTTGTATTATCAAAAACAAGTTACACGACTTGAAGGAGAACCACATTTCATACACACCAACACACACAAGGGTGAAGGGACAGCCATTGAGTGAGTTAAAGCATGGGTGACTGCCCTTAACAGTCCAGGGCATACTATCTTACAAAGAGAGCAACAAAAATTCATACAAGGTGTAACATTAGGTGACTTAAAGAGAGCAACTATTATATTTTCAGGAAGAGTTTTTTTCGAAAACATCCCTCAAACTATCATAAACGTTTACTCTGTCCTCCAACTATTGAATCCATGTCTATGTTGTCCTCTCTAACTTCTATTAACTTTTAAACGAAAAGCAGCCATGCGAGCAGCACATTCCACACCTTAAGGGGCAGAAATTTCATTCCACATCAATCCACCAATCTGGTGCCAGACTGAAATGGGTTTCCTACAATCGCGGTATATATACAGACATACAATCGAGAGATAAAACAGAGTACAACACAAAGAGTACACCACCAGCCTCCATCCCTTGACCTCTCTCCCTCCCTGTGACTTCCCTCCCTTCCTGTGACCTCCCTCCATCTCCAGCCATGCATTCCTCATCCTCATCCTCTTCAAACACTCTAAATGAGTACCCTATTGATCATTTTCATGGTTGACAAGACTGTAACTGTTGGAAATCTAAAGTATCTACCATGAAGTTGTGTCCAGATTGGCTTGATTTCCTGAACGCTCACTCTCTGAACGTTGCCAAAGTCATCGTGTTCATTTTCAACATGGGCACTAACAACTTGCATGTTCTTATCTTTGGTTCTAATAGCATCGAACAAATCTTCCTATAGTACTGAAGCTGCCATCAAAACATCCAATATGCTTACGATCGTCAACATTACCCAACATTGCAAGCACAATGTTCTCTAAATGACTCTCTATGCCTTCTGTTGAACCATAACTCCGCATATATTTCTTAGCCTCAAGATCTATATATTGAGTGATGACACAAAAAATATCTACACTACTAAACTCACACTATCAAGCACAGCACACATACATTTTTTTCTGGGCTATTACCTTGATACCAAAAAATAAGGATCATAACTACTACACAAAACAAATATGACTGCGCGCGTCGGCATCACACTAGTTTTATATCAAGTAGATACATCACAAAGTCAGCTCAGCATTTACTAAACAACTAGATAACAAACTACTTAACAAACTAACTACTTAATACTCTTACAGTAAAAAAATACATGTTACATAACTTCAAGAAGAACCACATTTCATATATACAGACCAACACAAGGGGTAAAGGGACAGCCATCAGTGAGTTAAAACATGGGTGACTGCCCTTAACAGCCTAGGGCATACTTTCTTACATAGAGAGCAACAACAGTTCTTACAAGGAGTAACATTAGGTGACTTAAAGAGCAACTATTATATTTTCTGGAAAAACAAACTTCCATTGCAATGGCGACAATGGGGGTACAGAATGGTGGATCAAATGTTGGTATTAAACATAGTACATTTTTCTCCTGGGGGGAACTAATGGGCAAGTCTCAATATTGCCCCTTCTATTCCTCACTCATACAATGTGAAAAACCAAATTGCTTATAAACAAATTCACATGGACGGAATGAGAGAATAGAAAAAAGAGAAAACTGCAAACAAATTGAAACACCCAACCCAAAAAATTCCATACCAGATGCGTACGATTTTCCGTTTGTCAAGGAGATCTTGCTTCTTCTTCCGTGGAATGGTAAGAGTACTGTACCATTGAGAGAGAGATGAAGTCAGAGAGGAAGAAGAGGTGAAGGAGAAGAGGTCGAGAGGAGGAAAGAAGCAGAACAAACCCTACCTCTTGTTGTTCGCTTCCAGTCGGACGTCGTTCAGAGCCGTGTGGGAATTGGAGGGAATTGAAGGGGGAACGATGGATGGGTGGGTGGGTTTGGGGTTTAGGGTTTTTTTTGATGAAGGGTATAACAGTAATTTTAGGTGGCCTCTCCATGTATTGGGAATTAATCTTTCTCCTTGTCATGTTTAGATGAATTCCGAAAAAAGTGTTCCATCATTTGGGCATTAGTTGCCCCTTTACCCACTGATATGCAATTCTCCCAACTACATTTGCCAGCCAAAAAAGAAAAGTCGACCTTTTACTTACTACCACCTCCATCTGCCGGTTCTCATTTATTTCGGTTTCACGGACTTCGGTTGAAACCATACTCTCATATGAGTGCTGCTATTGATACATATAAAATGTACATACAATGTACATATAGATACCCACCCATGGGTTGTCAACATGGTAAGGGCGAACCTGCGCTTGCAACATAGTAAGGTTCGATTCCCCCTGGAGACAAACCATGATTTAAGTGGAGGGCCATGGCGGTGGGTTGCTGTGCTAGTCTCCCCCGAGGTTTGGATTGCGCAGTCGGGTCCAATAGCGGCTTGACTGCAGGATTGTTCCTCGGTTACCAAAAAAAAAATAAAAAAAATAAAAAAAATGTACATATAGATTTTGTGGGGTTCAAATCGGGTCCTACAAAAATGATCCAAACCGCCCATTATTTTTAAAACATATTTTTATGGTGCCCTGTAAAAAATCGGCTCAACCTGATATCGGTAAGGGTTTTTTCTGAATTTGTAGGGGCGAAACTAAGCAATTAAGTAATTTTGCCCCCACAAATTCAGAAAAAATCCTTACCGATATCGGGTTGTGCTGATTTTTTACAGAACTCCATAAAAAATGTTTGAAAAATAATGGGCGGTTCGAATTATCTTTGTGGGACCCGAGGTGGGCCCCACAAAATTCATTTGTACATGATATGTACAATTCATATGTACACATAGCATTTTTGCTCTCATATTGGCAATGGCATCACTCATGTTCTATTTTTTGGATCCATGGTGGCTGTGTCTTTTTTCTTGTTTGTAGTTTATTCCTGTTTCCATTGGTTCAGTTTAGTTTGTACTTGACTAGGTGCGTGCCTCAGGCCGGGGCGGCTAGGGGATACGCTAAGGGCCCCTCATGACCCGACCCTTTGAGGCGGTGAGACGTGATAAGGCCTATCCTCTAGTTTACTCGGTTTTGCCAGTGTCCCTCTGTCACCTTTTTTCATAGCTTTTCTTTTGTGATGGCTTGTTGCACTTTAGCCTTTTCTCTGTTTTCGGATGGATTCGCTGTAATTTGCCATTTTTGGCTTTAATGAAATGTGTTTCGGATAAAATAATAATAATAATAATAATGGTATCACTCATGTTCTATTTTTTGGATCTATAAAACCAACCCCCCTCTCTCTACAAGTCCTCAAGTTCTCTTCAATTGTTATAATTCTTATTTGGGTTTTGTTAACGTATGACCCCTAAGCATATGATAAACACTACTATATTCTCCTTCATTTATTTCTTTTTGTATGGAAAATCTAAGTTCCAAACACTAGTCATAAACTCTTCAATTATTGTTTTTAAAAAGATCAACTTTTTTCGTTTTGGACAGAAATACCCCAATCAAACATGCACCTTCCCTCCCAAAGACTTTCGGCTTCCCTTATTGCCTCCTAAAATTAATTGATTCCTTTTCACCTTTTTTTGAATGGGAATTTTTTTTCCCGAACGGATTGATTCCTTTTCACCTTCCATGCACTCTGACCAGTATTGAAAATTATTTGAAAAACTAAAAAACTCATCAGATATATATTCAATACTTAGAACGTTCGTTAGATTGAAATCAACATCCAAAACCATGTACGATTCTTCTGAAAACTTTAATCTAATATTTCAAACAAAAAATTAAACTAGGTTCAACTCTACAGTTGTTGAAGTCATTTTCTTCCTTTTATTTGCTCCATTCGAGAATGTAGCGTTCTCCTTCTCTGGACAGGTAGAGATTTATGGCCGGTACGCTTGTAAAGTCCACAATGTTTTTTCTCTGTCCAAATCAGCAAACTTTCTAGCCATGTTTTTTCTCTGTTTTTGTTGCTAATGGCAATGTATGAGTACTTATAGAAGAAGAAGGTGAGATATGCTCGTGGATGCATGTCAAAAGTCTATGGAATGTGAAAAGGCAAAAAAATGGAGGAAGCCAAATGAATTGCGGAGGGAAAAAGGAAAAAGTATTTGAGTACACAAACCTACCCGGCCAGTTTTATCCAAGCCTTCACCACTAGAGGTTCATTTGAATGGGAAAGAGGAATCAATTAATTTTGGGAGGCAATGAGGGAAGCCGAAAGTTTTTGGGAGGGAAGGTGCATGTTTGATTGGGGTATTTCTGTAGAGACCCGTATTTTTGTTTAATTATTGAAATGTTTATTGAATGACAAATTGGAAGAATATGGCTTGATTGGTGATTATTTGATTTAAGTGAAAGAATTGAGACTTGAGGGAGTGAGTGTGTGTTTTAAAGTTATAGGGGTATAAAAAGGGGTGAATGTGTGTAGGGGATCATTTTTCCCCATCTCAAACTCTCGGCTTCCCTCTCCTCTCGGCTCCCTCTCCTCTCTACCGCCTCTCACTCTCTCTCGCTCCCAAGCTCCAAAATCAACAAGATCCTCCACAAATTCAACCTCCTCAAGTGTTTTAAACCTCGGGTGGTGTTCGTTCAAGCTCGGAGGAGGAGTATTTGGCTCGGTCTCGCTTTGGGAGCTAGGGCTCGTTTGAATCCATTGGGTTTTGCTCCTTGACTCGAGGTAGGGATTTCTTTGCCTTCTTTATGTGTGAATACGTTGAATTGGTGTGAAAATCGTGCTTATCTTATTAGTTGTTGTTGGTATTCTTGTTGAAATCCCAAAAATCTGCAGAAAATCTGCTCGAAATCTCTCTGTATCGATACGGGCTTTTTGCTGTATCGATACCATAAGAAAACAGAGACTTTTGGAATTTCTGATTTGCTTGCTGTATCGATACAGCCAAATGGCTGTATCGATACCACAGCCTTATGGACAGTTTTTCTTCCACTGTTCCTGCTTTGATTATTTTGAACTCCGGGCACTTCTAGCACTTCTTGGACATCTCCTAACCTATCCCAATCATATTCAATTGATTCCCTATGATCAAATGACCTTGTGCTTGTGACGTTGACCTTCCGTTAGTAGGAATAATAGTAGTTTACTTGGTTAAGATCGTATTGAAATGCATCCTTTCTATTGGTTGACTATTGGAAATGTTTGTGGTATAGTTGAAGCATTGTTGGCATATCGTGTGGCGTTTCACTTATGAATGCGATCATGAGAGAGTCTCGGTTTGCATCTTGAGTGCGAAAGTAGTTTGTGTGAGTCAAAAGTCGGTTTAGGGAGTCTCATAACGCAAGGAGTGGTAATACGGAGACTCAAGTGGACCTCGTAACGCAAGGGGTAGTAATACGATGGTCCGAGTTGTTAGGGTTCACTGTAGCGCAATGGGTGGTAATACGGTAACTCTCGGGATGTTATACTGTAATGCAAGGGGTGGAAATACAGTCGGTGGTGGTTTGTGATAGTCGTGTCGGGATTGTTGGAGTTGTTTGTGTCTCATGGACTAGGTGGCATATTGTGATAATAGTATGTCTTAGAATGATCAAATTGAACATTGGCATGCTCCCGAGTTGATTGTTATCCATTGATTGAGCTATATCTTTTGTCCTCATCTTTTTGCGCTCATCATCGTATTTATACATAGAATTGGTAAAGATTTTCCTACTGGGCTAGTGTAGCTCAACCTAATCTTTCTTTTTAGGTTCAAATGCTAGACAGTAACTTGCATGAATTGCGTGCTTGGAAGTGAAAGGGCCTTTTTGGGAGCTAACTCTAATTTAGTTACTTAATCATATTTTGTAATTGACTTTCTTTTGATAAAGATGAGTTTGTAACTTAATGGTTTACTCGTACAAGCATTTAAGATCTATTTGGGGCCGGAGTGCCAAAGTTGTATATTCTCTTATGACTTGGAGACTTGTTTGTAAAGTTTAACAGGCGGGAACTGTTTGGGGTATTAATTATGATATGCGAAGATCTTTTATTGAAAAAGCCTTATTTAATTATGTTGAAAATCGAGGGCGTGACAATTTCTGTCCAAAACAAAAAAAGTTGATCATTTCAAAAACAATAAATGAAGAGTTTATAGCTAGTGTTTGGAACTTAGATTTCCCATACAAAAAAGAAATAAATGAAGGAGAATATAGTAGTGTTTATCATATGCCTAGGGGGCATACATTAACAAAACCCTTCTTATTTCTCTATAACTCAATCTGTTTTATAATATAGATAATTTAAGGTGTTTGAATCAACTTATGCGCAGCTTAAATAATTATAGAGGGATCAATTGCATCGTCAATTAGTAAGAAGCTCAATTTAAGTGAAAGTGTAATTCCACATTAACTAACCCCGTTAGAATTTCACCATCTACTAGCAAACCTATGAGAAAGCAAACTCTTTAGTTATAGCTTTGAATTAAGTAAATTTTTTGACTTGATTGGATTAAAAACTTAGTTTAAAAGATTCCATTCAATATGAACCAACCCATTGACCAATTCAAATCTATTCATAAATCGTGTGTGATTTATTAATTACACAGTTTATACATAACTATAGCATTTATTAGGCAAAGTCGACTGAGTGCATTCTGATTAGAGTCAAAATGAATGTGACATGCATTTGAGACAATATTGAGAAGATTGAGTTTAAATTGAATAATTACTCATATTGGACTTTGAATAAGAATTTGAGTAAAGACCTGAAATCTACTCATAAAGAAGGGTGTTTGGAAAGTCTTTTTTTTTATTCTAAATTGCGGAAATCTACTCATAAAAAAGGGTGTTGGGAAAACGATAGATTTGTAGATGTAGCGGGCCGAACATAGATGTTCGCAATGGTGCGGACCTGACCCGCCATGTACCAGTCGTTGGCTTTGTGCACGCTGCCGTCGATGACTTGTCATTGATATTCGGCTTGCCACAGGCTCGGCAGGAGACAAGCCTGCGCTCGGATTATGCCATCGGCAGAGCCCACGACAACGTTACCTCCCTCATTGAACGTATGGCCAGGCTCGGCGTTGTCCGTGTTCGGCCACCTTCGGAGCACGGCAGGCAGCCGACGATGGCTAGCTGTAAAGCCACGCGTCCTGCCACGTGCAGAAGCGGTTATAACAGAAGATGATCACGGGCGCACATGGGTGTGCCAGCTCAGCCCCGAAAACGGTTACCAGATCTATTCAGTGATGTCACTATGACGTCACTTGGCCCGTGGAAGGCACGCGATCGTACTTGGAGAGCAAGCCAGGAGGCACTATAAATACCTAGTGATGGTAACCCTAACAGGTACACACTACTCAATACTCACACTTACTCTCTCTAAGCTTTCTGCCTCCTCTCTTTGCACTACACTCATCCTCTCGCCAGAGAGCCTTACCGGGACAACCCCCGGCCAGGTCTTAGTTGCGCGTTCCTTGTGCAGGCTAGGAGAAGAAGGCTCAACAACCATCGAACCACTAACGGAGGAGCAAGGAACAAGGATCACGGGCCACACAATTGGTGAACCCGACGTGAAACACTTCTGATTCAAACGGCTCTCACATCCTCAAAACCCCCTCACTCCTTCGTAAAACAACCACCAAATCACCTACCATGGGCGGAGATCTAGCAGACGCAGCCACTTCGGGGGCCAAAGACGTTAGTGGAAACGTCATCCCCACACCAACCCTCGAAAGGCACATGTCCATGTCCCTCGCCCCTGGGTCCGGACTCTCACCAGTCTCAGACGACGTAACTTCGGCCTACATCCGCTTACTGCAGTGTCGCGACGACGAACGCGACAATGAACTGGCCGCGCTAAGGGCGAAAGTGGCCCAAACGAAGCAACGCATGCAGCAGGACGCCACCCCTGCCGCATCTGGCGGAGGCGGTGGAAGAGGCAGGCAAACTCCACCCCCTCCACCACCACCACCACAAGGGCGTCAGAACGAGGGAGGCCAACGTAGATCCATGAAAGACCGCCTAGGCTTCACTCTAGCACCAGGCGACGCCAGAGAAATCATCCTCTACAAGCAACCCCCCGTATCTGGAACACATCGTTCTAGAAGCCATCACGATGGAACCAGGACAAGGGATACCGAGTCGTTTACAAGTACGTACTCGACTGGTCGTGCAGAGTTCTCTCGCACAACGGCCTCACACCATAGCCGAGATTCTGCACGGACCAGACCCCATGTCTTCGAACGCCTAGGGAACATCCCGATTGAAAACGTAGACGACGAGCACCACGCTCGGCGCAACGGGAAAGGCGTACATCCTGAGGGCGCGAACGATGAGAACAAGACCCGTCGCAACAAGGACAAAACCGTCGACGGCCCACGCCGAACAATGACGGACCTGCGAGAAAAGCTTCGGCGCAGGGACGCCGAGAAGGCATCAGCAAAGGAGAACAAGGAAAGGGATTCCAATAGATCAAGGACGGACGAGCACTGCAAACCGCCGCGCCCAGGATTTGAAAGACAACTGAAAGATCTCGGCGTATCCCCATTCACCTCCCACATCATCAACACGCCGCCGGAACCCACTTTTCATCTACCCAAATTCACGAAGTTCGATCCGGCGACCTGCGAGGCCTACACTCACCTCATCCACTTCAGACAGACCATTGAGCTCTGCACTCTTAAGGATGAAGTAAAATGCAAGGCGTTCCCGTCCAGTCTCGGCTCCTTGGGACTCTAGTGGTTCAACAAATTGCCCGTTGGATCCGTAAGGAACCTGGCCGACCTTGAACGCGCCTTCAACACACGCTTCATCACGAGCAACAAAACGGTTAAAGAGCCTGAGTCACTGTCTCAGATGAGAAAACTCTCGTCCGAAACCCTCAGGCAATATGCCGAGCGTTACTGGCAGCTATTCAACGAAATTTCAGGAATCGATGAATATTGGGCTGCGCACACTTTCAAGAACGGCCTGGAAACCGGCAGTAAAATCTTAGACGAACTCGCCATCCGCCCACCACACGGCATGGGTGAACTGATGCGCGTCGTGGAAAGATTTTATGCTCTCAAGGAACTCTATGCAGACAGGGCAGCCCAGGGAATCCCGAGCTCAACCAATCCATTCTCCTCGACCGTACACCAGCTGCCGGCACAAGCAGCAACCCAACAAACGCAGCCGAAGAAGCAAGTGCACAACATCAAAGAGGGGAAGAAGCGTCCGCCGAAGGAGCATGACTACGTGGCCGAAACCACACACTTCAAGGAACCAATTTGGTCTTTTCTGAAGGAAATAATGAGACAATCGTGGTTTGAATGGCCGACGGGCAAGCTTGGAACCGACACCGGCCAACCGGATCAAAATCCAAGGAAAAAATGCACTTACCACAACGAGCTCGGCCACTACACGACTGCCTGCTGTGGGCTACCAGCCCGAAAAATATAATATATATTTGGCTCCCGTCTTGAAGAAAAATGTGGTTTGAAGAGTCGCCACCCGGATTTGTGGTTAATCACCCGAGAAACCGTTTTATATTGAAAAATGATTGATTTAGATTGAAAACCAGAGATTGTTTTGAGGGTTCGGAAGCCATGTTACGAGGGGGGAAGGGTTTTACGGCACCCCCCTCGCCCGATTCGAAATCGGTCTCTACTAAACATTTGTGGGATTTTTCAAAGGGATTTTGTTTCATTAGATCATTTAGCAAGTATCCGCAATTATAACAGGTAAGAAGTGCATGCATGAGCAATTGTACAGGGGGAAGTGAAATGGTGGGGTAACGGTGAGCAACTGCATGATCACAGAAACTGAAGATCTGTCACTGGCTTCACTCTCGAGCGCTCGAGAGCAGTCCCGAGCGCTTGGGAGTTCTGATACCCAACCTGCAAGCTTTGTTAGCACAGACAGAATACGATGCTAAAATAGGAAACAGAAATGATATTAAGTACACTACTGGCTCAGCAGAGGACTTGGAAGACTGAGTTAAGCCTTCAATTCTTTCAAATCATGCATCCCTGCCTTAACAAAGCTAAATCTATGAATTTAAAAGAGCAACAGGCCACACTAAAGCATGCAGAGACCGGATAACACGGCAGACCGGGAATTGGGAAGCAATGACATGCATGCACTCCCGAGCGCTCTGGAATGGTCCGGAGCGCTTGGGATTATGATGCATATCAGCTTGCTCTCAAACGGGAAATGGTACTGATTTTGACATACAAAGGCCCTTGCTTTGGCATTTCCCAAGAGGAGAACCTCTTTTAACTTTGAAAGAGAGAAGCCTTGTTCACACATGAAAACTTGTGAGAAAATGTTTATGTTTTTAGGGGGAAAACCATTTTCTGGGCATGCATGCCAAAACAAAACCAATTTTTTTAATATCTCACACCATTCCTAACCTACTGAATCACAAAGGGGGCATGCATGAAACTGGGAACCGTCCCGAGCGCTCAGGAGTACTCTCGAGTGCTTGGGAGTAGTTCCAGTAAGGGTTTTGTGAAAACATTTTCTTATGCCCCATTGCTCTTGTTTTTACACTAGGGTCTCCCAACCATGCACCCAGTATTGAAGACTGGGTCCCCCTCAGAAGGGATGAATAGCCCTTTAGTTGTGACAAAAGGTAAAGTTTTATACCTTTTCCTTGAACCTTGCTCCTTGGTGTGCCTTTGAAGTGTGGATGAAGAGAGGAGAGTACAAGAGATCAGAAGAGTATTCTGGATTTCTTGCCCTTTCTCCTTGGTGATTTGCAAAGCCTTTGAAGTTTAGAAAGAGAGTTTGGAGGTTTTTGGTTTTGAGCTAGAGAGAGAGAGAGAGCAGAGGATGAGAGTTCTGGTGGAGTGAAAATTTTGTGGTCCTCTTTCTAGCTGAAAAACCAGTCATATTTATAGGCCAAGACCTCAAATGGTTTTGATAAAACATTTTTTTAAGGGGAAAATCTTTGGCCTGAATATCTTTCACCAGAGGTTGAGTGTGGACCGAGCCATCGGCGGGCTCAAAGTGGTTATAATGATGAGTAGCATGGTGAGTGGGTGATACTGCCATCCATTGGGCAATAGAATAGTCTCGAGCGCTTGGGATCACTCCCGAGCGCTTGGGACCTTACTCTCGAGCGCTCGAGAAAGAGCCAGGCCAGAGGTTTTGTGAAACAGTTTTGAGCGCTTGGGATTGCTCCCAAGCGCTTGAAAATGTTTTTAACCATTTTTAATCCCTCTTCAAATCTTTCAAGGAGTAAAGTTCTGATCGGTACTAGGCTTGTTTCAATCCAAAGTCATCATCGGGGAGCCTCCGGGCCACAAATCAAGGATTTTTGAAAAGTCCAAATTGGGGTGTCTACACCTGCGCACCATACAAAGCCCTCCTCGAAAAGCTTGCAGCTCAAGGTCACCTCGATCAATACATTGATCGGTCAAAGACGCCCGCCCGGCAGATAAATCCCAACCCCAACGAACAACGATCGCTGATCCACGTCATCCATGGACCAGTAACAAAGGCATTCGAAACCGCCCTCCGAGCCAACATCGATCAAGCCTCAACTTCAAAAGAGATACTCTCCGTCGGCTGTGGATCCAAACGTTCACGACCACAAGACTTGCCCAAATGGACGATAAGCTTTACCGAACGTGACCTTGAAAATGTTCAGACTCCACATTCGGATGCACTCGTCGTCACCGTCCAGATCGGTGTTCATGATGTCAAGTGCGTCCTCATTGATCAAGGAAGTTCAGCTGAGGTTATGTACTATGACCTCTTCAAGAAGTTGGACCTACCAGAGTCGGCTCTGCAGCCCACTGAGGTACCCCTCATTGGCTTCAACGGAGCTCCTGTATGGCCGCTCGGCCGAATCTTCCTCCCGGTCGTCGTCGGCTCAAAGACTCTCACCGTCGAATTCATCGTCGTCAACGCGCCGAGCCCATACAACGCCATCCTCGGTCGAGCTTGGCTCCATGGAATGCAAGCAATTGCTTCAACATACCACCAGGTTGTTTGCTTCATCGGCGCCACAGGAAGACAGGAAGATTTACGAGGTGACCAAATCGCATCCAAAAAATGCTACGTCTCAGCCGTACACAGCTCTTCCAAAGCAAAACAAGTGCAATGGGTTGAAGTCCCAGACATGGCCGTAATCGAAGACGTCGGCCAAAAGGCCGAGGACAAAGCAGAGGAGGACCTGGTGAAAATGCCCATCAACGAGGACGGATCACGCTTTTTCTTACTTGGCTCCTCACTATCTGACGTCGAGCGAGAAGAGATGTTCCAGTTCCTCAAAAACAATCTTGAAGTCTTTGCATGGACCCCGGAGGAGATGCCAGGGGTGGATCCAAACTTCATCTGCCACTCCCTCAACATAAAAAAGGACTCCAAACCGGTGGTTCAACGAGCTCGACGTTCGGCACCTGAGCACGCCGACGCCGTCATCGAAGAGGTCAACCGACTTCTCGATACCAACGCAACTCAGGAAGTGCAATACCCAACCTGGCTCTCTAACACAGTGGTCGTCAAGAAGAAGAATGGGAAGTGGCGAGTCTGCGTCGACTACACGAACCTCAATGACGCCTGTCCCAAGGACTGGTTTCCGCTACCAAAGATCGACCAACTAGTAGATGCAACAGCCAGCCATGCTTGGTTAAGTTTTTTGGATGCCTACCATGGCTATCACTAGATTGCCATGGCCCCGGACGACATGGAGAAAACAGCATTCATAACTCCACATGGCATCTTTTGCTATAGGGTGATGCCATTCGGCCTCAAGAACTCCGGCGCTACATTCAACAGAGCAATCTTCAAAATGCTCTATGCACAAATAGGCAACATCCTGGAAGCATACATTGACGACCTCGTCGTCAAAAGTTAAAAGGAGCACAATCATCTGAAGGAGCTGGCCGAGGTCTTCGAGATCCTCAAATTCAACAAACTCTGTCTAAATCCGGAGAAATGTGCGTTCGGCGTAAGTGCTGGAAAGTTCCTCGGCCACTTGGTCACATGTCGCGGCCGACCCCAACCAAATCAAGGCGGTGGCAGACCTTTGGCCACCAAGAACAATCAGAGAGGTACAAAAACTCACGGGGATGGCGGCAGCCCTCAACCGCTTCATCAGCAAGTCATCTGACAAGTGCCACTCCTTTTTTCACGCCCTCAAAGGGAAAAGCCGACGAAGCTTCGAGTGGACGCCAGACTGCGACAAAGCGTTGGCCGAGCTCAAAGACTATCTCGGTACTTCACCCCTAATGGTAAAGCCAAAGGAATTCGAAACCCTTTACCTTTACCTGGCGGTCTCAACCCATGCCATCAGCTCAGCTCTTGTTCGGCGAGAAGGGGCCGACGACATGCCCGTATACTTCACAAGCAAGACGCTCTTACCCGCCCAGACTCGGTACCTTCCACTGGAGAAGTTGGCACTCGCCCTCGTATCTGCGGCAAGGAAGCTTTTGCCGTACTTTCAGGCACATACAATCACGGTATTAACCGAATATCCTCTCAAAGCGCTCTTTCGAAAAGCCGACCTTTCAAACAGAGTATCCAAATGGGCGGTAGAGTTGGCGAATTTTGACATCCGCTTTGAACCGAGGACGGCAATCAAAGGGCAAGTCCTCGCCGACTTCATTGCCGAGCTCACCCCAGAAGACTCCGAGATCCTAAACACTCCTCCAACCCAACCCTCTGCCGAACACGAACCAAAAGAGAACCGGTGGCTCCTCTTTCAGGGAGACACTTGGCGAATGCAAGTTGACGGCGCCTCCAACAACAACGGGGCTGGAGCTGGAGTCGTCTTGGTCTCTCCTTGCGGAACTCTTCACGAAAGTGCCATCAGCATCGACTTCCCCGCCACCAATAATGAGGCCGAATATGAAGCACTGCTTGCTGGCGTACGCTCGGCAATCGCAATGAACGTTGACAACTTGGCCGTATTCTGCGACTCTCAACTTATAGTCAATCAAGTGCTGGGGGACTACGAAGCTCGGGACCCAAGGATGATGAAGTACCAGGCCACGGCAGCAGAACTCATCACTCGCTTCAAAAATTTCAACATCGAGCAGATCAACCGCGAGCACAACGCACACGCCGACGCACTTGCTGGCCTCGCCTCGGCTTCAAAAGCATCAGAGTTCCGAACCATAAATTTTGGTAACATTGACCACCCAAGTTTTGACACAACTCCAGAGGTGCTCAACATTGAACTTGGTCCGAGCTGGATGGATGAAATCGTTGCCTTCCTCAGAAACGATACCTTACCCGACGACAAAAAGGAAGCTTTCCGAATCAGAAACAAGGCCGCCTACTATTGGCTCTCTGAGAGCGGTCAACTCTATAGAAAATCCATTTCCGGGCCCTATCTTCTCGTCGTCCACCCAAACCAAGTTGCCGAGATCCTTGATGAACTGCACTCCGGAAGCTGCGGCTGCCACTCAGGTGGACGTTCGTTATGCCAACGCGCGATGAGTCAAGGATACTTTTGGAAAAACATGAAAAAAGACTACGAAGAAATCGTACGGAGGTGCCGACCATACCAACTATTTTCCCCAATCCCCAAGCAGCCGGCTCAGAATCTCTCCCCCATCACAAGTCCATGGCCATTCGCGCAATGGGGGCTCGACATCGTCGGGAAACTCCCGACAGCACCTGGAGGCTTCAAATTCTTGATCACTGCAACAGATTATTTCTCTAAGTGGGTAGAAGCCGAGGCCCTCGTCACCATCACAGAAGCAGACGTCCGACGATTCGTATGGAGGAACATTGTGACAAGGTTCGGCGTACCCTATGCCATCGTCTCCGACAACGGCACCCAATTTGTCGGGGACGGCCTCATAAGTCTCTGCGAGGAGTTCGGCATACGATTCTTCAACTCAACCCCAGCTTACCCTCAAGGAAATGGCCAAGCCGAGGCCTCGAACAAGACAGTCTGTGCAGGGATTAAACGCAGATTGAACTCAAAGAGAGGAAAATGGGTAGAAGAACTCCCCAGAGTTTTATGGGCTTACCGCTCCACACCACGTCGTTCCACAGGCCAAACCCCCTTCTCAATGGCGTTCGGCATGGAGGCCATCATCCCACTGGAGTCAAGGTTCCCAACCCTCCGAACGGAAAACTTCAACCCACAGACAAATGACGAAGCCGTAGAGCAAGAGCTGATTCTGGCTGAAGAAAAACGCGATGACGCTCGGCTGAAGCTTGCCGAATATCAACAGACTGTTGCCAAAGGATACAACAGAAGTGTCCGAATCAAGAAGTTCAAGCCTGACGATTTGGTTTGGTGAAAGGTCGTACAAGCAAGCAAGAAGAAAAAATTTATGCCTAATTGGGAAGGGCCTTTTCGCATCGTCAAAGTTGCTGGTGAAGGGGCTTACACCCTCGAAGACATGCAAGGGAAGGTGCTCACCAACCCGTGGAATGCACAGAACCTAAGGAGGGCATACATGTGACGCTTCTTCCACAACACATCAAGCTGACAACTACCTTCGGTTAACACTTCATGAAAAAAGAGTTTCAGTTTTCTTCAGCTTCGGCCTGAATCTTTAATGTTTTTCTTTTGCATTTCAAAGAAGGGCCTCGACCCACTGTTACTGTTTTTATTTTCTACTTTACCTGTACTTCGAGGATTATCAATGAAAAGACAAGCCTTTTTGGTTTAACAATTTTCAAAACATTTCCAGTATCTTTCCACTCTCGGCTAGAATGCCAAACACAAACGATGACTTCGGTCACACCCACAAACGGCTCCTTAAAAAGCCCTTTGCTTTGGCCGATATCACCGCCCAAAGAAGCAATCACTGGACATATGGTCCGCCGAGCCTAAAATACACATATCTAATGGAACTTAGGCTTCGACTCGGATTGGCAAGACACTATGGTCGGCCACCGAAAGGTTACACTCGCAATTTGGCGAGCAAACCACCCACAAACAATCACTACTCTCAACGTTCCTCTACCATGGCCAGGGGCTGACAATTTGGCCGAGCCCTATCCACCAGCAAGGGGGCACTTAACACTTTCAAACTAGTCAAAGGCTGGATCCTGTCAAGATTACAGCACGTCCATGTTCGGCGACCTATTATTACGGCCATACTACTTTGGTCAGGGCTCGGCTGCAATATCTATACTTAACCATTTCGATCATGAAAAATTCTCAACTATTCTGCCGAACCCAAACCAAAGTGGGGGCTACGGACAACTACACATTCATAAACATGCAAGACCTACAAAATCTTATGAAGACATGAAGGCAATCAGACAAGCTCGGCATTAACAGGAACGTTGCAAAAAGAAGCCATGCATTCATTCAAAACTTTGAAATAAAGACAAGTGTTGTCAAAGATCCTAAGCTGGGAAGTATGGCGTAGTAAACCGTTCGGTGCAGACCCCCAAGTTAACTATTACACCTGGCATGGTAAACTCTCAAGTTTGGAGCCGTCCAGTCCAACAAAAGTTCAAAAAACTAGAAACTCTAAAGTTGGGGCGGATCACCCTCTGCAGCAGCTTCAGCAGAACGAGCAGCACCACCCTCGGCATCTACAGCCACTTCATCATTCTTAGGCTGCTCGGTGCCCTGCTCGGCGTTTCCATCTTCACCTGACTTTTTCCCTCCTGAACCATCCCCACCTCTTTCAGCGTCGGCGACAGTCATATCTTCGACATCGTCCTCACTCTCGGGAAACTCCTCCGGTGGAAGTAGGGCACACTCCTCGTCAGTGTACGACAAGTTAAGCTCGGGCACTTCAGCTACGGGGATCGACTTCATCAGGTTCATGTCGGGCTCCATCTGCATTACCCCACACGCAGCCTTCACCCCATCCTTGTACCCAGTTCGGTACGCGATCGGCAGCTTTTTCGCTAGCTCCTCGTTGACCATTGACCGAGCCTCTTGGATGTACTCGGCACCAGCTCTGTCATACCCAGCCTGAAAAGCCTTCTCATCCACCTCCTTCATCTTCCTTTTCTCCCTCCGCACAACCTGTCCGAGCTCGCGTTCGACCATCTTGGCATTTTCAAGGGCTTCATCCCTCTCTTTTTCGAGCTCGTCAACCCTGGACTTGGCAATCCTCAAGCCGTTCTTCGCAGCCTTTGTCTTTTCACGCTCGGCTTTCGCGTCATCACGGTAACGAGTCCTCTCAATGGCCAAGAGCTCGGCTTGGCGGGAAGCACGCAGCAAAGCTTGCCCAGCCTACACGAGACAAGTCATCAACCTCGGCAATACTTTGAAAAATGAATTAGAAAACCAAGTCAAAAGCATACCTGGACGAGATAAGCACTGGTATGGACCAAGCTCGGCTGAAGCTCCCCTGGAACCCTGTCCATGTCCTTCGGAAGAGCCAGTCCGTGCAGCATGGTCACAGCGAGACCAGGCTCCTCCTTGATGCTATCCTCAACCGTAACCACCCTGCCGTCGGCCATCGCGAACGACGACGCAAACTCCGGCACGATCACTCGGCCACCTGAACCTGCTGCCCTCTCCACAGCTTTTGAGCTGCCCGCAGCCGAAGACTCAGTTTGATCCTTTTCCTTAGGAAGTGGCGTCGGTGGCCTTGCAGGAAAGAAGTCATGAGTGACCTTCTGCTTCTTTGCAGGATTATCGGAAGGTGCAGCTACCTCCTTGCTGGCAGCAACCGCGTCTCTAAGACTCTTCTTCACTACATTTCTCCTCCCCATTTCGTCGGCAAAATGGGGAATAAGGGTTCGGATGGGAGGAATGTTGATACCTTGAAAGTCGGCTGGTTGACTATTTTGGAACCAGAAGTCGGCTGACTTCTTAAAAGATGGGAACTTGAGTCTTGGTTCTTTCGCCTTCTTGCTCATCTTGTTCCCTCCCGCTTGACTCTCGACGGCTTTCTTCTTATCCTTAGCCTTCGTGCTCGGCCCAGCCTTCTTATCCTTCTTCTTCCTCTTCATCAATTTCCCTTTATATGAAGGCTCGTAACCCAGCAGCGTCGGCGCGTCGCGACAGATGAAAGCCCTTAACGTCTCCACGTGACCGTCTACTGCCAAAGAATTTTGTGTCTTGGTTATTGCTCGGTGATCTGCAAAGAAGAGAAGGTGTTAGCAAAATATCACGAATTCAATGGATCGTGTTCGGCAGATTAAAGAAAGAAGAAGAAACCTCGGAAATCAGTTATCTTCGGCACAGAATGCAGCCGCATAGTTTGATTGTCGAACTCGTAGTTTCCACTGACTTCGACATATAAGTTAGCCCACTTATCAGTGTCGGGAAGTCCGTTTATTAATGGCTCCTTACCGCTACGTGTAGACAGGTACCTACGGCCAGTCTTCCCGTGCCTAGACATAATGTATGTATGGAAGAGGTCGGCAACGGTGAATTCAAGGTCGTGCAGTTCCTTTAACTTAACTGCGGACATCACTATCCTGTAACTGTTGATCGAGAAATAATGAGGTACTATGCCGAGCCTGGCTAGCAGTTCCCTCAGAAATGGATGAAGGGGGAAACGAAGCCTGGCCTCGCAGATGGCCATCAGAGGGACCGTTATATGCTCGGGACGATCTTCCCTCTTGTCCCTAATCCTTTTACTGGCCACCTGGTGGACGACGACATCATCTGGTATGTGGTACGCTCGGCAGAAGTCCGCATACTCGTTGGGACGCCCACTGAAGTAATGGGCATGAGGACAAACTTGCCCTCGCTCAAAGAGGTCGGCGAACTCCCTTTCCTCAGACAAGGACTCGGCAGGAGCAGATTGGGAAGAGGTCGTAGCTCCGGCCTGGGAACGAATCCTGGACTCGGCCTTAGGCCCAAGTTCATGCTCGGCTTCAGATTCTGTGCTAGTGGTGAAGGTTATCTCAGGTTCGGTGTTGAAACCGCCGTATTCATGGTCTTGCTCGGCGTTGGAGTCGCTGGAAACTGACATATTCGAGGCGATGGAAGAAGCTTGACGTCGGCTTCTGTGTATCTCCAAGTACTCTCGGATCACAAGGTTTGCAGAATCGTTCCCTGAACTTTCAGAGTCGGATGAGATGACGATGATTGGGGGAGCCAGACCTAACAAAGTCAAAAACAGAAACGTGAGACCTCGTCGTCGGCTAGAAAACAGGGATCTCACTACGCTCGGTATCCTAAATGGCCCACCCCATCATCGTTCTCAAGGCTCGGCCAAATCATGTTCGGTCGGAGCCTACCAAACAACCGAGACTGGGGCTCGGCCTACTCCATCAATGGCCAAGCCCGGAACCCCTTGGAGGTTCCATGCTCGGAAGAACAGGTTGAAGAGGGAGATGAACAGTCCGTTCATCTCCAGGGTGCACTGTTCACTCAGAACAAAAATGCCCCAAAAGTCCAGAAAACAAACAGGAAAATGCCAGGAAAACTGCAAAAAGGTGAAGAGAAAAAAGAATCGATCACATACCTGGATTTGTGGCGAGATCTGGTGGCAGAATCACTAGGAACCAGAACCAGAAGATGAACGGTTGCTGTTGGAAGCTCTGGCAATGGAGGTCTGGAGAGAGAAAGCGATCGAGGCATTTCTCTCTCCTCACCCCGCTCCTTTTATAGAGCTAGGGTTGGGAGTTCGAAACTCCCGCCCATCATTGCACCGTCGAACAATTGACCACTCAGCGCATGACACGTGTCACTGAAAGGACAGTTTGCAGGGTTTGCCAGCCTTCCTCTCATCTGCCGTACCCAGCCACAAGGTGACATCTGGCATTCTTCCACTGGAGTACTTCATCGACGGTCAAGCTCGCTCGTAAGTAAGAGACGATTCAGGCTCGGCTGGAGTCCGCCTTCATCAAACAAGAACACGCTCGGCGATTCAACGAGTTCGGCCTAAGGCTCGACTTCAATCCCTACCATGCGTACGGCATCGGCAGAGATTGATGGGCTATTGTAGCGGGCCGAACATAGATGTTCGCAATGGTGCGGACCTGACCCGCCATGTACCAGTCATCGGCTTTGTGCACGCTGCCGTCGATGACTTGTCATTGATATTCGGCTTGCCACAGGCTCGGCAGGAGACAAGCCTGTGCTCGGATTATGCCGTCGGCAGAGCCCACGACAACGTTACCTCCCTCATTGAACGTATGGCCAGGCTCGGTGTTGTCCGTGTTCGGCCACCTTCGGAGCACGGCAGGCAGCCGACGATGGCTAGCTGTAAAGCCACGCGTCCTGCCACGTGCAGAAGCGGTTATAACAGAAGATGATCACGGGCGCACATGGGTGTGCCAGCTCAGCCCCGAAAACGGTTACCAGATCTATTCCGTGATGTCACTATGACGTCACTTGGCCCGTGGAAGGCACGCGATCGTATTTGGAGAGCAAGCCAGGAGGCACTATAAATACCTAGTGATGGTAACCCTAACAGGTACACACTACTCAATACTCACACTTACTCTCTCTAAGCTTTCTGCTTCATCTCTCTGCACTACACTCATCCTCTCGCCGGAGGACCTTGCCGGGACAACCCCCGGCCAGGTCTTAGTCGTGCGTTCCCTGTGCAGGCTAGGAGAAGAAGGCTCAACAACCATCGAACCACTAACGGAGGAGCGAGAAACAAGGATCACGGGCCACACAGTAGAATATATTGGGATTGTAAAAGTATTTGAATGATGTCTATAATAAATTTTGCAGAAGAATTTTGTGAATTAAAGTATAATCTGAATTCAAAAAGCCCTTTTTAAATGTCGTATGTTTCAATTCTACTTTCTCTAACCTATTTTTTCAAAATGCATTTGGACCGAATACATTATAGAATTGACTCTCAAAGACATAAGATGCAAAATTTCACAATGCGAAATGCAAAATAAGGCAGCCAAAACCCCAAAATATGAGCTTTTTGGCCAAGTCTAGAACCATAGTTGATGGTACTTTAAGAGCCAGCTGGCTAGTGGACTCAGGGGCCTGCGTAGGTGTTGTGCCTTTGAGTTCGGGTCGTTCTCGAGCTTGAAAATATAATACACAAATTATTCACCATTTAGTGCTAGACGCAAAAAAAATAAAAATACCCCGTAAAAATATCAAGTTAATCGGACATCGTTAACCTTGTAAACAAACTGCATTACTCAGGAGCCCTGCTGGCTGCTATACCTTAGAGCTCAACAGGCTACTGTGCCTTGAGTTCGGGTCGTTGCTCGAGCTAAAAAACATAATCCAAATTGTTCACTGTTTAGAACTGGAAGCTAGTTATTAATTATAGACCTTTGAATGAGGTTTTAAAATGGATAAGATATCCCATCCCCAATAAAAAGGATTTGTTGGATCGACTGAATAAGGCAGTCATCTTTTCTAAATTTGATTTAAAATCTGGCTACTGGCAGATCCAAATACAAGAATCTGATAGATATAAAACAGCTTTTGCCGTCCCTTTTGGACATTATGAATGGAATGTTATGCCATTTGGTCTGAAGAATGCACCTTCAGAATTTCAGAATATTATGAATGATATATTTTATCCTCATGCTGATTTTGCAATATGTTATATTGATGATGTTCTAATATTTTCGGAGAACATAGATCAACATGTTAAGCATCTTAGAATTTTTAAAGAGGTGATTAAAAGAAATGGTTTAGTTGTCTCTGCTCCTAAGATGAAATTGTTTCAGACTAAAGTGAGATTCTTAGGACACAATATTCACCAAGGGAGAATTATCCCTATTGATAGGAGCATAGAATTTGCTTCTAAATTTCCTGATGAAATTCGTGATAAAACCCAATTACAGAGGTTCTTAGGAAGTCTCAACTATATAGGAGACTATTACAAGGAGTTAGCTCAGGATTCTGCTCCTTTATATGAGAGACTTAAAAAGAATCCTCCCCCTTGGACTGAACAGCACACTAAGGCTGTTAAAAGAATAAAATTGAAGGCTAAACAACTTCCTTGTCTAGCCATTGCCAATCCTGATTGGAAGAAAATAGTTGAAACTGATGCCTCAAATATCGGCTATGGAGGTATTTTGAAGCAATATAATATCAATTCTAATAAAGAAGAATTAGTAAGATTTACTTCTGGTTTGTTTAAAACAGCACAAACCAATTATAGTACTGTTAAGAAAGAAATTCTTTCTATAATAAAATGTATCAATAAATTTCAAGATGACTTACTCAACCAACAGTTTTTACTAAGGGTTGATTGCAGTTCTGCAAAACAAATACTAAAACAGGATATTAAGAATTTGGCTTCAAAACAAATTTTTGCCAGATGGCAGTCTGAATTGTCTGCATTTGATTTTCATATTGAATATATTAAGGGAGAAAATAATTCTCTTCCTGATTTTTTAACAAGAGAATTTTTACAGGGATGAACCATGCTAATTTTGTGGAACAAAGAACGGTGTTCCAAAAATGGTTGAAATTACAAAGAGTAGTTTTCAACACTCATGTTGAAATGACCATACTAAAATGGCCAAACAATAGGACCAATCTGTTAAGATGGGTTCATGCTAGAGAAGCACTGCTTCGACACTATGATCAATATGGTTCTGATGGTGATGAAGACTGGGATATAGAAATGCTCCAGCTATCAATACAAAATTTGACGAGAAAACTAAATACTTTGTCTCGTGCATAATTCTGCAGGATGAATCGGCCTCCTGATCGGGGTCGAGGTAGAGGTAATCCCTCCCGCGGTCGTGGCAAATCAAGGGTCACGCAAGCAGATGTAGAGGCCTACTTAAAGGCTCACAAACTACAATTCCCATCACTACAGGATGCAGCTTCAGCATCAGCATCATCATCACCTTTACTTACAGAGGTGGTTCAAAATGATGAAGTGTTCAAATTGAGTGAACACACAGAAATAATAATGATCTTGGAATTCCAAGATGAGCAATATGATCCGTGGGAACTAAAGTCTCGCTATATGGATACACTTAGTTATCCAGTCCCAGAAGGGAAATATAGATACATATATGAAGCAATGCTTCAAGAAACAGGATCTGTGGAATTTCGCCACACATATGATAGTAAGCTGGATCAAAAAAGTCCGATCAGCTACAGCAGGGCCATAATAAGAAAGGTCATTACTATTCAAAAGTGGGGAATTCACCCACAAAAATCTAAAACTTTGTCAATAAAAGGAGAAAATGGAATTCCAATTCATTTCAATTATTGGGATTACATTGATGCTTGGACAAAGGCTTTTTACTATCAAAACCAGAAAAGAAGACATTCTTGGTTTTTCAAATTGTGCCCTTTCTTGGAAGGGAAAGATGTTTTACCAAATTGGTTTCTTGACTGGTGGTCTAAATTTGGACCAAAATCTGATTTTTTAATACATGAGGTTCAGAAGGAACTGGAGTTCTTCAATCAACACCATCCTCAATTACAGGGGACCGATACTACTCAAGGAAAATCATTCCTTTTTACTATGATCACTTTTGGTATCCCATGGATCTGGAAATGGGATCTTGAAGTTGGGAGGAATAATCTTGGACTTCCAGTTCTTAAAAGGACTTTTCAATATCGGTGGTGGAAAACTATAGATCTGGAGAAAACTTTCATCCAGATAAAAAATTCAACCCAGGAATTAAAAGCTCAGTTTAAGAAGGATCGAACGACTGTGAAGAATCCCTTCTTGGAACACTCAGCTTTGATCAGGGCGAAATATCCTGATTTATCAGACAATGAAATTGTCATTAAAACAATGGACTACATGAAGGAACAATTTCTGCAGACAGTGCAACCTTCTCAAAATATAGCTGATGATGTTTCTATGACATCGGCAAAAAGTAATGAAGATAACAATAATCCATTCTCTTGTCTAGCTGGGGAATCTCAGGACCCCTATGAAGATGAAGGGACCACTCCAACACTTAACCAAATCACCCTTCTCGGCCACCTGATCGGGGTCGAGGTAGAGGTAATCCCTCCCGCGGTCGTGGCAAATCAAGGGTCACGCAAGCAGATGTAGAGGCCTACTTAAAGGCTCACAAACTACAATTCCCATCACTACAGGATGCAGCTTCAGCATGAGGATAAAATATATCATTCATAATATTCTGAAATTCTGAAGGTGCATTCTTCAGACCAAATGGCATAACATTCCATTCATAATGTCCAAAAGGGACGGCAAAAGCTGTTTTATATCTATCAGATTCTTGTATTTGGATCTGCCAGTAGCCAGATTTTAAATCAAATTTAGAAAAGATGACTGCCTTATTCAGTCGATCCAACAAATCGTTTTTATTGGGGATGGGATATCTTATCCATTTTAAAACCTCATTCAAAGGTCTGTAATTAATAACTAGTCTAGGAACACCTCGTTCCTTTTCAGCATTTTTATTAACATAAAAAGCTGTGCAACTCCAAGAAGAATAACTTTTTCTTATTAATTGCTTTGTAAGCAAGCTGTCAATCTCATTTTGACATAGTTTCAGATATTCTTGTTTCATTTGAGAAGGTCTAGCTTTAGTAGGAATTCTTTTTTCATCAAAATCCTTCTCATAAGGAAGTGAAACAATATATTTTTTCCTATCCCAGAAAGCATTAGGGATATCACTACATATTTCTTTTTTGAAATCATTTTCTATTTGAGAAATTTTCTCTTGCAGCCAAGGTTTCTGCAAAGTTTCTTCAATATTCATAATCTGAATTTCTTTTTTCAGAAAATTTATCTGTTTATCTTTATGAGAAATCTTACTCATAATATCATTTATTTCTTTGAAAACAGGTGGAGAAACAAAATCAAAGAATATATCATGACCTTCCACCTGAGCAGATATTCCAGCAGTACTGGTTGTCATTGGATAAAGCATTGACAAAAATGGAGTTCCAAGAATTAACTCCTGCTGCAAATTTCTTATACAAAGGAAAGTAGTTTCCAAGCAAACTCCTTTGTTACAAATGTAAACATTATTGAGTTTGTATTTAATAACCATTTTAGCTCCACTGGCATTAGTGAGACTTTGAGAAGTTTTCTCAAAATATTGAGTTGGAACTATCCCTTCCTGGATACAATTCATATCAGCACCACTATCAACTAAAGCAACAATATTATTGATAGTGTATTCTTTATGGATTACCAAATTGACTCGAATGTGCCATTTTTGGTAAACAACCTTATTAATAGAATTTAAATAAGCCAAGTCAGGCTTACTAGGCTCTCCTTTCTTCTCTAAGACAACAACTCTTGTCTTAATATCGTAAAATTCTTGAGCAGCCTTGCTCTGAAAAGTCTTAAGTGACTTTATCTCATTTTTTAAACTATTAATCTCAGTTTTTAGATCTGGAATAGTAACAGGTTTAAAACTATCTACCTGTTCTAATCTATCGAGAACAGTTTTCAAACTGTAATTCTCAGTAGGAAGGTGAGGTCTATCTATTTCCTCCTCTGGCATAGAAGTAATGCATGTTTCTATGATTTTCATTTTTAATTGAGGATCTTCGATCTGATCAATAATATCCAAAAGACCCTGTTGTTTCTCAGTGAGAACATTAATACTGAGACCATTCATCTCAACTATTGCTTTCCAATAGTTATCAGAAGTAACACATTCTACTTCATTACAATTGCAACTATTAGTAACATCTTCTTCACTTGAAGAAGAGGAATCTTCATCTTCAGAAAGATCATTAATCTGATTTTCTGAATCTGATTCACTATCGCTAAGAAGAAGTTTATAAAGAGTTTGCTTTAACTCTTCATCTATTTGAAGCTCATCAAGCTTTTTCTTAGTCTTGCACTTATTAGCATAGTGGCCTATTTTACCACATTTGAAACATTTAGCAGTGACTTTCTTAGTATCACCCTTTTTATTCTTCTGCTTCCTAGTAGAGGGTTTTGAACCAGAAAGTTCACCCTTATCGTTGTCTTTTGGCTTTCTCTTGCCAGATTTTCTCTTATTATACTTTCGAGTAGTCGTAGTACTACTCTTCTTTTTATGAGGTTTCAGGTGTTGAGGTAAATCATACCCGAACTGATCACAAAACTGGCCTGCTTCCTGTTTACCAGTTAAATGTTGTTTTTTAAGCTGATTGTGCAACTTCATATCATTACACAGGGTTAATCCTTCTTGGATTATTATGGCAATCAATTGACCATAAGTGTATCTATTATAATCTATAGTTAGGCCATTATTCTGGTCTCTCAGCTTTTTCCTTATCTTTTCAGCAAAGAAATAAGGAAGTCCATCCACAAATTTGGATTTCCAATGCTCACTATTAGCATCAGTCCTTTGCATAACTTTTGCAAGGAAAACATCTTTATACCAACGAAAATGAGTTAAGGTTGGACATTTCAAATTTTGGAGAAGTTCCCTACTTCTCTCACGTTGGTTATCCCAGTGACCAACAAAGTGTAATATTATGGATTGTATTAAAGTGTAAACAGCATCCTGTTTAACACCACCAGTCTCATTGGGTTTGACTGCATTCAAAATTTCTTGACGTTGGTTTTCTGCTAAGACATTATCCCACCAACCTTTTATCATACCGGTGAATCCAACAGTGATCCATCCAGCAATTTCTCTATCCTCATTTTTATTATTACGACAGATAGTACTGTACATCAACATTTGATGTGCAACACTAAAAATCTGATATTCAGTCATGCCATCTATGTTCCATTCATAAATGGTCTTACCACTATAAGTCATCTGCTTTTGAAAACCAGATTCTTCATATAACATATCCTGGGGAGTAGGTCTAGGGTAATAGTACCTATCAGCTCCTCCATAAGGGAATTTCTGAGGATATTGAATCTTATTGATTGTGTCATTCTGAAGAAAAGAGCTTTCTATTTCTACAATCTCCTGATTGGTCATCTCTTCTTCTTCGGTGATTACATTAAGAGTTAATCCCTTAAACCTCTTATGTAACTCTTTTAGTAATTCACTATTCTTGTCAGGATTAGAGAGGTGGAATCCTGATATGGGTAAAGGGGCTCTAATATTGGGTAAAGAAATCTCATTACCTTTTTCCTCTATTTTGGAAGATTGTAGATTCTTAACATCTCTTATGTCTTCCCTAGTTTGGGCTAATTGGTCTTCTATTCTAACCAGTTGATCTCCAATAGTATTGAGACAAACATTAGTATAATTATTCTGCTTATATATCTTAGCATCTGGATCTGTATTAGTGGGTTTTATTAAAGCAGTAGTTTCCAGAGGAGGGTCTGTAGCTGAGTTGCCCTCTATTGACAATGGTACAGTAGGAGGGTGCACAGAACTAATAACAGTACCTGTTAAGGACCTCCAATTTCTATGATAGTCCTGGATAACATTTATGGACTTTTCAATTTCTATCCAATGTCTACCATAAAACCATTGGGTAAAAGGAACTATTTTTCGAGAATATTCAAGCCATGCATAAAATTCATCCTTGAATTTCTGTAGTTGGCTTTTATCATATTTAGCAAAATACCATTCTCTAAACTCTTGGTATTTTGACTGTTGAAATTCATTATTAATCTCCTTTCTCATCTCAGGATCTATTAACATCATTAATAGTAAAGGCCATCTCACTAGCAGTAGGTGATTCTACCGCATCATTATTACTATTATGGGCATAAATCCCATGAGGTATTTGGTTTTGGGATATTCTTAAACCAACTAGATTTTCATCCTCAATTGGATGACGAGATTCAGGAACCTCGGAGGTCGAATGTCGACTAGTGTTGGGAATACTAACCCTGTAAGGAGTGTGAGTGTGACCACTCCTACCGCTCAAGCTTCTAGTGAAACTATTGTTGTTCCTAAAATTTAGGAAAACAGTACCCTCGTCATCTTGGGCAATCTGTTCTATCCTATTCACAATTGGTCTGGGAGGAACAGCATTCGTAATTGTCCAATTTTCAGGAAAAGTAATCTCTTCCCAATTAATTAATCTATTGGTAGCGACATTAGAAGTCAACATATTAGACTCGATCAAAACAGTTTGATCAACGGGTCTCATCATTCGGACCCTGGGATTCATAGTGTTTAAAACTTTATAGTTTATTCTATAAATCACAGCTATTACTTCAGATCCAGGCAAAAAATCATAACCTCTAGTTTGGATCCTGCAATTGAGAGTTTCCCCTATATTCCTATCAGTAAGAGATAGAGATAAATCAGGAAAAGCATTAAAATAAACTGGACCATGACTCAGACTGGTCTCAACGGCTCCTATGATGGAAGACCGCCAATTATTACACCTACCATCACGTAAAGTAACCTGTAGGCAAGTATTCATTCCAAGCAAAGTTAAAGGCTTAAGAGCAATTTGCACTAAACCAATATGAACATATTTATATCTTTGCATGTGCGCAAGAAGATCAGTGCGATCCATAAGATTAATTATCTTATCATTAGTCTCTAGGCTTTCTGTTCTTTCAACAGTTTTTATTGCCATTCTGCTTTCTAATTCAAACATACCTTGTCGGTATATAGTAGATGGGCGCACTGGTGGAATAGTCCAGTGATTCAATTGTTCTTGTACATTGGCATATTCTACCAATTCAGTATTTTTGATTCTATCATTATTAGAACGAAATATTCTTCTCATTATGATATGAGTGTGCTAGTGCTCACATAACCTACTGTACCATAATCTATTCTCTTTATTATAAATTTATTTTTTTTTAAAATAAAAGAGAACATTCCTGATAGCACGTCTGTCAACGATTTACCGGAACAATAGGCCAAATCACCCTTCTCGGGTCCTTATGGCCGAACAAATCCGAACGCGACTTGGGTGACGTCCCACTACCTTGAATGTTATCTTATATTTTAAAGGTTTTAAACTTTTAAACTTTTAACAGAGAGACTTGATTATGATTCCATGAGTTATGCTAGCACTAACACAAGAGATTAAGCCATAATGGCTCTGATACCAAATATATGCAAATAAAAACTAACTGCACAAAAGGATCGAAAACGAAATACTAACCTTTTATTCAAAGGGAAAGAGACTGCAAATATTACAAGAGGGAAAGAGAGAAACAGGGCTTGGCTTTTACAGAAGAGAGATAGGGTTCGGGGAAAAAACCTTCCTCCCTCAGAAATGAAAGACGCGTCCTTAAATAGAGGACTCTACAGGACCTTTTACAGGAAAACAAATTATTACAACCTTTACTGTAGATTTTTGCTGGGTGCGCAAAGGGGCCCCATCAACACAAAATATCCACCGAAAGTTGCCACTAACTCCATAATTGAGTTATCTTTATATTCTTTCAAAGCTTCATGATTGAAAACTTTAACTTAAAGTAAAAACTATTCATGCTTTAAGGAAAAGCAAGAACCAAATTTTCAAAAGCAAAAATTATTGCTTTTCTTTTCCTTTACGAGAAGACAGCTGTTCGGCCATTAGCTCTGTCATGCTGTCCCAAAAGTCTCCAAGTGTTGGAGTGGTCCCTTCATCTTCATAGGGGTCCAACTTTTAACAGAGAGACTTGATTATGATTCCATGAGTTATGCTAACACTAACACATACGATTAAGCCATAATGGCTCTGATACCAAATATATATGCAAATAAAAACTAACTGCACAAAAGGATCGAAAACGAAATACTAACCTTTTATTCAAAGGGAAAGAGACTGCCAATATTACAAGAGGGAAAGAGAGAAACAGGGCTTGGTTTTTTCAGAGGAGAGATAGGGGGGAAAAAACCTGCCTACAGAAAAGAAAGACGCGTCCTTAAATAGAGGACTCTACAGGACCTTAAACAGGAAAACAAATTATTACAACCTTACTGTAGATTTTTGCTGGGTGCGCAAAGGGGCCCCATCAACACAAAATATCCACCGAAAGTTGCCACTAACTCCATAATTGAGTTATCTTTATATTCTTTCAAAGCTTCATGATTGAAAACTTTAACTTAAAGTAAAAACTATTCATGCTTTAAGGAAAAGCAAGAACCAAATTTTCAAAAGCAAAAATTATTGCTTTTCTTTTCCTTTACGAGAAGACAGCTGTTCGGCCATTAGCTCTGTCATGCTGTCCCAAAAGTCTCCAAGTGTTGGAGTGGTCCCTTCATCTTCATAGGGGTCCTGAGATTCCCCAGCTAGACAAGAGAATGGATTATTGTTATCTTCATTACTTTTTGCCGATGTCATAGAAACATCATCAGCTATATTTTGAGAAGGTTGCACTGTCTGCAGAAATTGTTCCTTCATGTAGTCCATTGTTTTAATGACAATTTCATTGTCTGATAAATCAGGATATTTCGCCCTGATCAAAGCTGAGTGTTCCAAGAAGGGATTCTTCACAGTCGTTCGATCCTTCTTAAACTGAGCTTTTAATTCCTGGGTTGAATTTTTTATCTGGATGAAAGTTTTCTCCAGATCTATAGTTTTCCACCACCGATATTGAAAAGTCCTTTTAAGAACTGGAAGTCCAAGATTATTCCTCCCAACTTCAAGATCCCATTTCCAGATCCATGGGATACCAAAAGTGATCATAGTAAAAAGGAATGATTTTCCTTGAGTAGTATCGGTCCCCTGTAATTGAGGATGGTGTTGATTGAAGAACTCCAGTTCCTTCTGAACCTCATGTATTAAAAAATCAGATTTTGGTCCAAATTTAGACCACCAGTCAAGAAACCAATTTGGTAAAACATCTTTCCCTTCCAAGAAAGGGCACAATTTGAAAAACCAAGAATGTCTTCTTTTCTGGTTTTGATAGTAAAAAGCCTTTGTCCAAGCATCAATGTAATCCCAATAATTGAAATGAATTGGAATTCCATTTTCTCCTTTTATTGACAAAGTTTTAGATTTTTGTGGGTGAATTCCCCACTTTTGAATAGTAATGACCTTTCTTATTATGGCCCTGCTGTAGCTGATCGGACTTTTTTGATCCAGCTTACTATCATATGTGTGGCGAAATTCCACAGAACCTGTTTCTTGAAGCATTGCTTCATATATGTATCTATATTTCCCTTCTGGGACTGGATAACTAAGTGTATCCATATAGCGAGACTTTAGTTCCCACGGATCATATTGCTCATCTTGGAATTCCAAGATCATTATTATTTCTGTGTGTTCACTCAATTTGAACACTTCATCATTTTGAACCACCTCTGTAAGTAAAGGTGATGATGATGCTGAAGCTGCATCCTGTAGTGATGGGAATTGTAGTTTGTGAGCCTTTAAGTAGGCCTCTACATCTGCTTGCGTGACCCTTGATTTGCCACGACCGCGGGAGGGATTACTTCTACCTCGACCCCGATCAGGAGGCCGATTCATCCTGCAGAATTATGCACGAGACAAAGTATTTAGTTTTCTCGTCAAATTTTGTATTGATAGCTGGAGCATTTCTATATCCCAGTCTTCATCACCATCAGAACCATATTGATCATAGTGTCGAAGCAGTGCTTCTCTAGCATGAACCCATCTTAACAGATTGGTCCTATTGTTTGGCCATTTTAGTATGGTCATTTCAACATGAGTGTTGAAAACTACTCTTTGTAATTTCAACCATTTTTGGAACACCGTTCTTTGTTCCACAAAATTAGCATGGTTCATCCCTGTAAAAATTCTCTTGTTAAAAAATCAGGAAGAGAATTATTTTCTCCCTTAATATAATCAATATGAAAATCAAATGCAGACAATTCAGACTGCCATCTGGCAAAAATTTGTTTTGAAGCCAGATTCTTAATATCCTGTTTTAGTATTTGTTTTGCAGAACTGCAATCAACCCTTAGTAAAAACTGTTGGTTGAGTAAGTCATCTTGAAATTTATTGATACATTTTATTATAGAAAGAATTTCTTTCTTAACAGTACTATAATTGGTTTGTGCTGTTTTAAACAAACCAGAAGTAAATCTTACTAATTCTTCTTTATTAGAATTGATATTATATTGCTTCAAAATACCTCCATAGCCGATATTTGAGGCATCAGTTTCAACTATTTTCTTCCAATCAGGATTGGCAATGGCTAGACAAGGAAGTTGTTTAGCCTTCAATTTTATTCTTTTAACAGCCTTAGTGTGCTGTTCAGTCCAAGGGGGAGGATTCTTTTTAAGTCTCTCATATAAAGGAGCAGAATCCTGAGCTAACTCCTTGTAATAGTCTCCTATATAGTTGAGACTTCCTAAGAACCTCTGTAATTGGGTTTTATCACGAATTTCATCAGGAAATTTAGAAGCAAATTCTATGCTCCTATCAATAGGGATAATTCTCCCTTGGTGAATATTGTGTCCTAAGAATCTCACTTTAGTCTGAAACAATTTCATCTTAGGAGCAGAGACAACTAAACCATTTCTTTTAATCACCTCTTTAAAAATTCTAAGATGCTTAACATGTTGATCTATGTTCTCCGAAAATATTAGAACATCATCAATATAACATATTGCAAAATCAGCATGAGGATAAAATATATCATTCATAATATTCTGAAATTCTGAAGGTGCATTCTTCAGACCAAATGGCATAACATTCCATTCATAATGTCCAAAAGGGACGGCAAAAGCTGTTTTATATCTATCAGATTCTTGTATTTGGATCTGCCAGTAGCCAGATTTTAAATCAAATTTAGAAAAGATGACTGCCTTATTCAGTCGATCCAACAAATCCTTTTTATTGGGGATGGGATATCTTATCCATTTTAAAACCTCATTCAAAGGTCTGTAATTAATAACTAGTCTAGGAACACCTCGTTCCTTTTCAGCATTTTTATTAACATAAAAAGCTGTGCAACTCCAAGGAGAATAACTTTTTCTTATTAATTGCTTTGTAAGCAAGCTGTCAATCTCATTTTGACATAGTTTCAGATATTCTTGTTTCATTTGAGAAGGTCTAGCTTTAGTAGGAATTCTTTTTTCATCAAAATCCTTCTCATAAGGAAGTGAAACAATATATTTTTTCCTATCCCAGAAAGCATTAGGGATATCACTACATATTTCTTTTTTGAAATCATTTTCTATTTGAGAAATTTTCTCTTGCAGCCAAGGTTTCTGCAAAGTTTCTTCAATATTCATAATCTGAATTTCTTTTTTCAGAAAATTTATCTGTTTATCTTTATGAGAAATCTTACTCATAATATCATTTATTTCTTTGAAAACAGGTGGAGAAACAAAATCAAAGAATATATCATGACCTTCCACCTGAGCAGATATTCCAGCAGTACTGGTTGTCATTGGATAAAGCATTGACAAAAATGGAGTTCCAAGAATTAACTCCTGCTGCAAATTTCTTATACAAAGGAAAGTAGTTTCCAAGCAAACTCCTTTGTTACAAATGTAAACATTATTGAGTTTGTATTTAATAACCATTTTAGCTCCACTGGCATTAGTGAGACTTTGAGAAGTTTTCTCAAAATATTGAGTTGGAACTATCCCTTCCTGGATACAATTCATATCAGCACCACTATCAACTAAAGCAACAATATTATTGATAGTGTATTCTTTATGGATTACCAAATTGACTCGAATGTGCCACTTTTGGTAAACAACCTTATTAATAGAATTTAAATAAGCCAAGTCAGGCTTACTAGGTTCCCCTTTATTCTCTAAGACAACAACTCTTGTCTTAATATCGTAAAATTCTTGAGCAGCCTTGCTCTGAAAAGTCTTAAGTGACTTTATCTCATTTTTTAAACTATTAATCTCGGTTTTTAGATCTGGAATAGTAACAGGTTTAAAACTATCTACCTGTTCTATTCTATCGAGAACAGTTTTCAAACTGTAATTCTCAGTAGGAAGGTGAGGTCTATCTATTTCCTCCTCTGGCATAGAAGTAATGCATGTTTCTATGATTTTCATTTTTAATTGAGGATCTTCGATCTGATCAATAATATCCAGAAGACCCTGTTGTTTCTCAGTGAGAACATTAATACTGAGACCATTCATCTCAACTATTGCTTTCCAATAGTTATCAGAAGTAACACATTCTACTTCATTACAATTGCAACTATTAGTAACATCTTCTTCACTTGAAGAAGAGGAATCTTCATCTTCAGAAAGATCATTAATCTGATTTTCTGAATCTGATTCACTATCGCTAAGAAGAAGTTTATAAAGAGTTTGCTTTAACTCTTCATCTATTTGAAGCTCATCAAGCTTTTTCTTAGTCTTGCACTTATTAGCATAGTGGCCTATTTTACCACATTTGAAACATTTAGCAGTGACTTTCTTAGTATCACCCTTTTTATTCTTCTGCTTCCTAGTAGAGGGTTTTGAACCAGAAAGTTCACCCTTATCGTTGTCTTTTGGCTTTCTCTTGCCAGATTTTCTCTTATTATACTTTCGAGTAGTCGTAGTACTACTCTTCTTTTTATGAGGTTTCAGGTGTTGAGGTAAATCATACCCGAACTGATCACAAAACTGGCCTGCTTCCTGTTTACCAGTTAAATGTTGTTTTTTAAGCTGATTGTGCAACTTCATATCATTACACAGGGTTAATCCTTCTTGGATTATTATGGCAATCAATTGACCATAAGTGTATCTATTATAATCTATAGTTAGGCCATTATTCTGGTCTCTCAGCTTTTTCCTTATCTTTTCAGCAAAGAAATAAGGAAGTCCATCCACAAATTTGGATTTCCAATGCTCACTATTAGCATCAGTCCTTTGCATAACTTTTGCAAGGAAAACATCTTTATACCAACGAAAATGAGTTAAGGTTGGACATTTCAAATTTTGGAGAAGTTCCCTACTTCTCTCACGTTGGTTATCCCAGTGACCAACAAAGTGTAATATTATGGATTGTATTAAAGTGTAAACAGCATCCTGTTTAACACCACCAGTCTCATTGGGTTTGACTGCATTCAAAATTTCTTGACGTTGGTTTTCTGCTAAGACATTATCCCACCAACCTTTTATCATACCGGTGAATCCAACAGTGATCCATCCAGCAATTTCTCTATCCTCATTTTTATTATTACGACAGATAGTACTGTACATCAACATTTGATGTGCAACACTAAAAATCTGATATTCAGTCATGCCATCTATGTTCCATTCATAAATGGTCTTACCACTATAAGTCATCTGCTTTTGAAAACCAGATTCTTCATATAACATATCCTGGGGAGTAGGTCTAGGGTAATAGTACCTATCAGCTCCTCCATAAGGGAATTTCTGAGGATATTGAATCTTATTGATTGTGTCATTCTGAAGAAAAGAGCTTTCTATTTCTACAATCTCCTGATTGGTCATCTCTTCTTCTTCGGTGATTACATTAAGAGTTAATCCCTTAAACCTCTTATGTAACTCTTTTAGTAATTCACTATTCTTGTCAGGATTAGAGAGGTGGAATCCTGATATGGGTAAAGGGGCTCTAATATTGGGTAAAGAAATCTCATTACCTTTTTCCTCTATTTTGGAAGATTGTAGATTCTTAACATCTCTTATGTCTTCCCTAGTTTGGGCTAATTGGTCTTCTATTCTAACCAGTTGATCTCCAATAGTATTGAGACAAACATTAGTATAATTATTCTGCTTATATATCTTAGCATCTGGATCTGTATTAGTGGGTTTTATTAAAGCAGTAGTTTCCAGAGGAGGGTCTGTAGCTGAGTTGCCCTCTATTGACAATGGTACAGTAGGAGGGTGCACAGAACTAATAACAGTACCTGTTAAGGACCTCCAATTTCTATGATAGTCCTGGATAACATTTATGGACTTTTCAATTTCTATCCAATGTCTACCATAAAACCATTGGGTAAAAGGAACTATTTTTCGAGAATATTCAAGCCATGCATAAAATTCATCCTTGAATTTCTGTAGTTGGCTTTTATCATATTTAGCAAAATACCATTCTCTAAACTCTTGGTATTTTGACTGTTGAAATTCATTATTAATCTCCTTTCTCATCTCAGGATCTATTAACATCATTAATAGTAAAGGCCATCTCACTAGCAGTAGGTGATTCTACCGCATCATTATTACTATTATGGGCATAAATCCCATGAGGTATTTGGTTTTGGGATATTCTTAAACCAACTAGATTTTCATCCTCAATTGGATGACGAGATTCAGGAACCTCGGAGGTCGAATGTCGACTAGTGTTGGGAATACTAACCCTGTAAGGAGTGTGAGTGTGACCACTCCTACCGCTCAAGCTTCTAGTGAAACTATTGTTGTTCCTAAAATTTAGGAAAACAGTACCCTCGTTATCTTGGGCAATCTGTTCTATCCTATTCACAATTGGTCTAGGAGGAACAGCATTCGTAATTGTCCAATTTTCAGGAAAAGTAATCTCTTCCCAATTAATTAATCTATTGGTAGCGACATTAGAAGTCAACATATTAGACTCGATCAAAACAGTTTGATCAACGGGTCTCATCATTCGGACCCTGGGATTCATAGTGTTTAAAACTTTATAGTTTATTCTATAAATCACAGCTATTACTTCAGATCCAGGCAAAAAATCATAACCTCTAGTTTGGATCCTGCAATTGAGAGTTTCCCCTATATTCCTATCAGTAAGAGATAGAGATAAATCAGGAAAAGCATTAAAATAAACTGGACCATGACTCAGACTGGTCTCAACGGCTCCTATGATGGAAGACCGCCAATTATTACACCTACCATCACGTAAAGTAACCTGTAGGCAAGTATTCATTCCAAGCAAAGTTAAAGGCTTAAGAGCAATTTGCACTAAACCAATATGAACATATTTATATCTTTGCATGTGCGCAAGAAGATCAGTGCGATCCATAAGATTAATTATCTTATCATTAGTCTCTAGGCTTTCTGTTCTTTCAACAGTTTTTATTGCCATTCTGCTTTCTAATTCAAACATACCTTGTCGGTATATAGTAGATGGGCGCACTGGTGGAATAGTCCAGTGATTCAATTGTTCTTGTACATTGGCATATTCTACCAATTCAGTATTTTTGATTCTATCATTATTAGAACGAAATATTCTTCTCATTATGATATGAGTGTGCTAGTGCTCACATAACCTACTGTACCATAATCTAGTCTCTTTATTATTAAAATTTTTTATTTTTTTTTTAAAAATAAAAGAGAACATTCCCGATAGCACGTCTGTCAACGATTTACCGGAACAATAGGCCAAATCACCCTTCTCGGGTCCTTATGGCCGAACAAATCCGAACGCGACTTGGGTGACGTCCCACTACCTTGAATGTTATCTTATATTTTAAAGGTTTTGAACTTTTAAACTTTTAACAGAGAGACTTGATTATGATTCCATGAGTTATGCTAACACTAACACATACGATTAAGCCATAATGGCTCTGATACCAAATATATATGCAAATAAAAACTAACTGCACAAAAGGATCGAAAACGAAATACTAACCTTTTATTCAAAGGGAAAGAGACTGCAAATATTACAAGAGGGAAAGAGAGAAACAGGGCTTGGCTTTTACAGAAGAGAGATAGGGTTCGGGGAAAAAACCTTCCTCCCTCAGAAATGAAAGACGCGTCCTTAAATAGAGGACTCTACAGGACCTTTTACAGGAAAACAAATTATTACAACCTTTACTGTAGATTTTTGCTGGGTGCGCAAAGGGGCCCCATCAACACAAAATATCCACCGAAAGTTGCCACTAACTCCATAATTGAGTTATCTTTATATTCTTTCAAAGCTTCATGATTGAAAACTTTAACTTAAAGTAAAAACTATTCATGCTTTAAGGAAAAGCAAGAACCAAATTTTCAAAAGCAAAAATTATTGCTTTTCTTTTCCTTTACGAGAAGACAGCTGTTCGGCCATTAGCTCTGTCATGCTGTCCCAAAAGTCTCCAAGTGTTGGAGTGGTCCCTTCATCTTCATAGGGGTCCTGAGATTCCCCAGCTAGACAAGAGAATGGATTATTGTTATCTTCATTACTTTTTGCCGATGTCATAGAAACATCATCAGCTATATTTTGAGAAGGTTGCACTGTCTGCAGAAATTGTTCCTTCATGTAGTCCATTGTTTTAATGACAATTTCATTGTCTGATAAATCAGGATATTTCGCCCTGATCAAAGCTGAGTGTTCCAAGAAGGGATTCTTCACAGTCGTTCGATCCTTCTTAAACTGAGCTTTTAATTCCTGGGTTGAATTTTTTATCTGGATGAAAGTTTTCTCCAGATCTATAGTTTTCCACCACCGATATTGAAAAGTCCTTTTAAGAACCGGAAGTCCAAGATTATTCCTTCCAACTTCAAGATCCCATTTCCAGATCCATGGGATACCAAAAGTGATCATAGTAAAAAGGAATGATTTTCCTTGAGTAGTATCGGTCCCCTGTAATTGAGGATGGTGTTGATTGAAGAACTCCAGTTCCTTCTGAACCTCATGTATTAAAAAATCAGATTTTGGTCCAAATTTAGACCACCAGTCAAGAAACCAATTTGGTAAAACATCTTTCCCTTCCAAGAAAGGGCACAATTTGAAAAACCAAGAATGTCTTCTTTTCTGGTTTTGATAGTAAAAAGCCTTTGTCCAAGCATCAATGTAATCCCAATAATTGAAATGAATTGGAATTCCATTTTCTCCTTTTATTGACAAAGTTTTAGATTTTTGTGGGTGAATTCCCCACTTTTGAATAGTAATGACCTTTCTTATTATGGCCCTGCTGTAGCTGATCGGACTTTTTTGATCCAGCTTACTATCATATGTGTGGCGAAATTCCACAGATCCTGTTTCTTGAAGCATTGCTTCATATATGTATCTATATTTCCCTTCTGGGACTGGATAACTAAGTGTATCCATATAGCGAGACTTTAGTTCCCACGGATCATATTGCTCATCTTGGAATTCCAAGATCATTATTATTTCTGTGTGTTCACTCAATTTGAACACTTCATCATTTTGAACCACCTCTGTAAGTAAAGGTGATGATGATGCTGATGCTGAAGCTGCATCCTGTAGTGATGGGAATTGTAGTTTGTGAGCCTTTAAGTAGGCCTCTACATCTGCTTGCGTGACCCTTGATTTGCCACGACCGCGGGAGGGATTACCTCTACCTCGACCCCGATCAGGAGGCCGATTCATCCTGCAGAATTATGCACGAGACAAAGTATTTAGTTTTCTCGTCAAATTTTGTATTGATAGCTGGAGCATTTCTATATCCCAGTCTTCATCACCATCAGAACCATATTGATCATAGTGTCGAAGCAGTGCTTCTCTAGCATGAACCCATCTTAACAGATTGGTCCTATTGTTTGGCCATTTTAGTATGGTCATTTCAACATGAGTGTTGAAAACTACTCTTTGTAATTTCAACCATTTTTGGAACACCGTTCTTTGTTCCACAAAATTAGCATGGTTCATCCCTGTAAAAATTCTCTTGTTAAAAAATCAGGAAGAGAATTATTTTCTCCTTTAATATAATCAATATGAAAATCAAATGCAGACAATTCAGACTGCCATCTGGCAAAAATTTGTTTTGAAGCCAAATTCTTAATATCCTGTTTTAGTATTTGTTTTGCAGAACTGCAATCAACCCTTAGTAAAAACTGTTGGTTGAGTAAGTCATCTTGAAATTTATTGATACATTTTATTATAGAAAGAATTTCTTTCTTAACAGTACTATAATTGGTTTGTGCTGTTTTAAACAAACCAGAAGTAAATCTTACTAATTCTTCTTTATTAGAATTGATATTATATTGCTTCAAAATACCTCCATAGCCGATATTTGAGGCATCAGTTTCAACTATTTTCTTCCAATCAGGATTGGCAATGGCTAGACAAGGAAGTTGTTTAGCCTTCAATTTTATTCTTTTAACAGCCTTAGTGTGCTGTTCAGTCCAAGGGGGAGGATTCTTTTTAAGTCTCTCATATAAAGGAGCAGAATCCTGAGCTAACTCCTTGTAATAGTCTCCTATATAGTTGAGACTTCCTAAGAACCTCTGTAATTGGGTTTTATCACGAATTTCATCAGGAAATTTAGAAGCAAATTCTATGCTCCTATCAATAGGGATAATTCTCCCTTGGTGAATATTGTGTCCTAAGAATCTCACTTTAGTCTGAAACAATTTCATCTTAGGAGCAGAGACAACTAAACCATTTCTTTTAATCACATCTTTAAAAATTCTAAGATGCTTAACATGTTGATCTATGTTCTCCGAAAATATTAGAACATCATCAATATAACATATTGCAAAATCAGCATGAGGATAAAATATATCATTCATAATATTCTGAAATTCTGAAGGTGCATTCTTCAGACCAAATGGCATAACATTCCATTCATAATGTCCAAAAGGGACGGCAAAAGCTGTTTTATATCTATCAGATTCTTGTATTTGGATCTGCCAGTAGCCAGATTTTAAATCAAATTTAGAAAAGATGACTGCCTTATTCAGTCGATCCAACAAATCCTTTTTATTGGGGATGGGATATCTTATCCATTTTAAAACCTCATTCAAAGGTCTGTAATTAATAACTAGTCTAGGAACACCTCGTTCCTTTTCAGCATTTTTATTAACATAAAAAGCTGTGCAACTCCAAGGAGAATAACTTTTTCTTATTAATTGCTTTGTAAGCAAGCTGTCAATCTCATTTTGACATAGTTTCAGATATTCTTGTTTCATTTGAGAAGGTCTAGCTTTAGTAGGAATTCTTTTTTCATCAAAATCCTTCTCATAAGGAAGTGAAACAATATATTTTTTCCTATCCCAGAAAGCATTAGGGATATCACTACATATTTCTTTTTTGAAATCATTTTCTATTTGAGAAATTTTCTCTTGCAGCCAAGGTTTCTGCAAAGTTTCTTCAATATTCATAATCTGAATTTCTTTTTTCAGAAAATTTATCTGTTTATCTTTATGAGAAATCTTACTCATAATATCATTTATTTCTTTGAAAACAGGTGGAGAAACAAAATCAAAGAATATATCATGACCTTCCACCTGAGCAGATATTCCAGCAGTACTGGTTGTCATTGGATAAAGCATTGACAAAAATGGAGTTCCAAGAATTAACTCCTGCTGCAAATTTCTTATACAAAGGAAAGTAGTTTCCAAGCAAACTCCTTTGTTACAAATGTAAACATTATTGAGTTTGTATTTAATAACCATTTTAGCTCCACTGGCATTAGTGAGACTTTGAGAAGTTTTCTCAAAATATTGAGTTGGAACTATCCCTTCCTGGATACAATTCATATCAGCACCACTATCAACTAAAGCAACAATATTATTGATAGTGTATTCTTTATGGATTACCAAATTGACTCGAATGTGCCATTTTTGGTAAACAACCTTATTAATAGAATTTAAATAAGCCAAGTCAGGCTTACTAGGCTCTCCTTTCTTCTCTAAGACAACAACTCTTGTCTTAATATCGTAAAATTCTTGAGCAGCCTTGCTCTGAAAAGTCTTAAGTGACTTTATCTCATTTTTTAAACTATTAATCTCAGTTTTTAGATCTGGAATAGTAACAGGTTTAAAACTATCTACCTGTTCTAATCTATCGAGAACAGTTTTCAAACTGTAATTCTCAGTAGGAAGGTGAGGTCTATCTATTTCCTCCTCTGGCATAGAAGTAATGCATGTTTCTATGATTTTCATTTTTAATTGAGGATCTTCGATCTGATCAATAATATCCAAAAGACCCTGTTGTTTCTCAGTGAGAACATTAATACTGAGACCATTCATCTCAACTATTGCTTTCCAATAGTTATCAGAAGTAACACATTCTACTTCATTACAATTGCAACTATTAGTAACATCTTCTTCACTTGAAGAAGAGGAATCTTCATCTTCAGAAAGATCATTAATCTGATTTCCTGAATCTGATTCACTATCGCTAAGAAGTAGTTTATAAAGAGTTTGCTTTAACTCTTCATCTATTTGAAGCTCATCAAGCTTTTTCTTAGTCTTGCACTTATTAGCATAGTGGCCTATTTTACCACATTTGAAACATTTAGCAGTGACTTTCTTAGTATCACCCTTTTTATTCTTCTGCTTCCTAGTAGAGGGTTTTGAACCAGAAAGTTCACCCTTATCGTTGTCTTTTGGCTTTCTCTTGCCAGATTTTCTCTTATTATACTTTCGAGTAGTCGTAGTACTACTCTTCTTTTTATGAGGTTTCAGGTGTTGAGGTAAATCATACCCGAACTGATCACAAAACTGGCCTGCTTCCTGTTTACCAGTTAAATGTTGTTTTTTAAGCTGATTGTGCAACTTCATATCATTACACAGGGTTAATCCTTCTTGGATTATTATGGCAATCAATTGACCATAAGTGTATCTATTATAATCTATAGTTAGGCCATTATTCTGGTCTCTCAGCTTTTTCCTTATCTTTTCAGCAAAGAAATAAGGAAGTCCATCCACAAATTTGGATTTCCAATGCTCACTATTAGCATCAGTCCTTTGCATAACTTTTGCAAGGAAAACATCTTTATACCAACGAAAATGAGTTAAGGTTGGACATTTCAAATTTTGGAGAAGTTCCCTACTTCTCTCACGTTGGTTATCCCAGTGACCAACAAAGTGTAATATTATAGATTGTATTAAAGTGTAAACAGCATCCTGTTTAACACCACCAGTCTCATTGGGTTTGACTGCATTCAAAATTTCTTGACGTTGGTTTTCTGCTAAGACATTATCCCACCAACCTTTTATCATACCGGTGAATCCAACAGTGATCCATCCAGCAATTTCTCTATCCTCATTTTTATTATTACGACAGATAGTACTGTACATCAACATTTGATGTGCAACACTAAAAATCTGATATTCAGTCATGCCATCTATGTTCCATTCATAAATGGTCTTACCACTATAAGTCATCTGCTTTTGAAAACCAGATTCTTCATATAACATATCCTGGGGAGTAGGTCTAGGGTAATAGTACCTATCAGCTCCTCCATAAGGGAATTTCTGAGGATATTGAATCTTATTGATTGTGTCATTCTGAAGAAAAGAGCTTTCTATTTCTACAATCTCCTGATTGGTCATCTCTTCTTCTTCGTTGATTACATTAAGAGTTAATCCCTTAAACCTCTTATGCAACTCTTTTAGTAATTCACTATTCTTGTCAGGATTAGAGAGGTGAAATCCTGATATGGGTAAAGGGGGTCTAATATTAGGTAAAGAAATCTCATTACCTTTTTCCTCTATTTTGGAAGATTGTAGATTCTTAACATCTCTTATGTCTTCCCTAGTTTGGGCTAATTGGTCTTCTATTCTAACCAGTTGATCTCCAATAGTATTGAGACAAACATTAGTATAATTATTCTGCTTATATATCTTAGCATCTGGATCTGTATTAGTGGGTTTTATAAAAGCAGTAGTTTCCAGAGGAGGGTCTGTAGCTGAGTTGCCCTCTATAGACAATGGTACAGTAGGAGGGTGCACAGAACTAATAACAGTACCTGTTAAGGACCTCCAATTTCTATGATAGTCCTGGATAACATTTATGGACTTATCAATTTCTATCCAATGTCTACCATAAAACCATTGGGTAAAAGGAACTATTTTTCGAGAATATTCAAGCCATGCATAAAATTCATCCTTGAATTTCTGTAGTTGGCTTTTATCATATTTAGCAAAATACCATTCTCTAAACTCTTGGTATTTTGACTGTTGAAATTCATTATTAATCTCCTTTCTCATCTCAGGATCTATTAACATCATTAATAGTAAAGGCCATCTCACTAGCAGTAGGTGATTCTACCGCATCATTATTACTATTATGGGCATAAATCCCATGAGGTATTTGGTTTTGGGATATTCTTAAACCAACTAGATTTTCATCCTCAATTGGATGTCGAGATTCAGGAACCTCGGAGGTCGAATGTCGACTAGTGTTGGGAATACTAACCCTGTAAGGAGTGTGAGTGTGACCACTCCTACCGCTCAAGCTTCTAGTGAAACTATTGTTGTTCCTAAAATTTAGGAAAACAGTACCCTCGTCATCTTGGGCAATCTGTTCTATCCTATTCACAATTGGTCTGGGAGGAACAGCATTCGTAATTGTCCAATTTTCAGGAAAAGTAATCTCTTCCCAATTAATTAATCTATTGGTAGCGACATTAGAAGTCAACATATTAGACTCGATCAAAACAGTTTGATCAACGGGTCTCATCATTCGGACCCTGGGATTCATAGTGTTTAAAACTTTATAGTTTATTCTATAAATCACAGCTATTACTTCAGATCCAGGCAAAAAATCATAACCTCTAGTTTGGATCCTGCAATTGAGAGTTTCCCCTATATTCCTATCAGTAAGAGATAGAGATAAATCAGGAAAAGCATTAAAATAAACTGGACCATGACTCAGACTGGTCTCAACGGCTCCTATGATGGAAGACCGCCAATTATTACACCTACCATCACGTAAAGTAACCTATAGGCAAGTATTCATTCCAAGCAAAGTTAAAGGCTTAAGAGCAATTTGCACTAAACCAATATGAACATATTTATATCTTTGCATGTGCGCAAGAAGATCAGTGCGATCCATAAGATTAATTATCTTATCATTAGTCTCTAGGCTTTCTGTTCTTTCAACAGTTTTTATTGCCATTCTGCTTTCTAATTCAAACATACCTTGTCGGTATATAGTAGATGGGCGCACTGGTGGAATAGTCCAGTGATTCAATTGTTCTTGTACATTGGCATATTCTACCAATTCAGTATTTTTGATTCTATCATTATTAGAACGAAATATTCTTCTCATTATGATATGAGTGTGATAGTGCTCACATAACCTACTGTACCATAATCTAGTCTCTTTATTATTAAAATTTTTTTTTTTTTTAAAAATAAAAGAGAACATTCAAGGTAGTGGGACGTCACCCAAGTCGCGTTCGGATTTGTTCGGCCATAAGGACCCGAGAAGGGTGATTTGGCCTATTGTTCCGGTAAATCGTTGACAAACAAACTGCATTACTCAGGAGCCCTGCTGGCTGCTATACCTTAGAGCTCAACAGGCTACTGTGCCTTGAGTTCGGGTCGTTGCTCGAGCTAAAAAACATAATCCAAATTGTTCACTGTTTAGAACTGGAAGCGATCAACAACCCTATAAAAAATCAAGTGTCAATTGGACATTGTTAACCGTGTAACCAAATCACGTTTTTATTTAGTAGAATCACAACAACTCCAATTTAGAAAAACACATTAACGACTGTTGGTAGGGATGAAATCGGTTCGGTTCGGTCGATTTTTTCCCAATTTTACCACCGAACCGAATCATTCGGTTTTCCTTTTTTCCAAACCGACACCCACCAATTCGGTTCAAAAACCGATCGGTTTGGTTTAGTTTCCTTCAGTTCGGTCGGTTTTAGTCGGTTTCCAACCAACGGGCCAGTCACTGTTTTTTTCAGCCCAATAAGCAAGAATAATGAGTTGCATAAAAAAGCCCAAACAAATGATTTTTTTGCAGCAGGTTTTCGAGCAGTAGTCACCTCGTTTTGCAGAAGGTTATCGAGCAGCAGAAGGTTTATCTTTGATCTGTTCTTCGTACGAGAGAATAGAGATAGACAAACAGAGTTTGCGTTTGTGAGATCTGTTCTTCTTCGTGCGCGCGCGCGCGCGCAAGAGAGAGAGAGAGAGAGAGAGAGAGAGAGAGAGAGAGAGAGAGAGAGAGAGAGAGAGAGAGAGATGGCTACTGGCTAGAGAGAGAGGGAGGGAGGGGTGGGTACTGCTGGGTATAGTGAGGTCGGCGATGGGAAGAAATGAAGAGGAGTGGATTTTAGGGTTTGTTGTTAGGTATATATATATGATAGATCAACGGCTTGGATTAAAAGTATATCGCCTTTAAAATTTTTGGTTCGGTTCGGTTTTGTTCGGTTGGTATGTCTGTAAAACCGAACTGACTTAATTTTTTTTTTTTCAGAAAATCAAAACCGAACCGAACCGAACCGAGTTAAAACAAAAACCGACCGAATCAAGCAAAATTGGTTCGGTTCGGTCGGTTCATTCGGTTTTTCGGTTAAAATTTTCATCCCTAACTGTTGGGAAATCGAATCCCAAAATTCAATAATGACGCGTACTGATTAGATAACAAAAAAACGCAAAACCCTATAAGATGGAACTAGGGTTTCATGAACCGAGGGTAGACTCTATTTCTTATTTCAATAATTATAATTCATCTCACTACAAAATTATAATTGCACTCCCATTCTTATCTCAATTATATTACAAGTTCCATTATATTAAATACTTAAATATCTCTCCACGTTAAGATTACAGATTGTAACACCACAAAATGGTAAGTGACCGGCCGTGAACCATGAGACTGACCCATGGAACACGTAGCCTAAAAAGAAAATAAATTAGATGCCAAGGCTTTGAATCACTGAGTAAATTTTATTCAAAACAGTATCAACAAAAAAGGTTCAGATAAAAGCATGGGGCACAAACATCCCACGAACCAAATAATACCAAGTGATCCACCAATAATAAAAAGAATTCAATAACTGACAAATGTTTCAAATGCGGAAGCGATTAATAAAATAAAAATATGATGAGGAACCCTAAGGAGGTCAAACTAAAAGAAGTCTCCGAGATGCCGCCAGAGTCCTTGCCTAAATCCCCAACTAGCCTGAAAAAGAAGTTGGAATAAACCGTCAGCTAACGAGCTCAGTGAATGGCAAAGCATGTATATTAGAATAAAGTTCTGAAACAGGGATCAAAATAATTTACCATGTCAATATAAATTTGGCATTCGGGTAAACAACAAAATAATCAATTAATCCAATCAACGAATCATCCGATAAGTCTTAATGGTGATCAAAATCCAATCTCCAATAACAACGGGGAACAACAACCAAAATCAATAGTACCAAGTGCCAATGAATAAATATCTCAAAATTGGATCCAATATCGAAACTTAGAATCTCCACGAGTAGGCAGCCCATGGAACTTTTCCCTAAGAACGATCCGGTCAATAACAACCGTTGAGCATTAGGGTCACCGGCCCAATCCGGTCTCTTCCCTAATGGCCAGAGTCACCAGCACACAGAGGATTAATTTTCCTGGACTTCCAAAATATGTTCCCATCAATATCCACAAAGTTCTCACCAAAAGATTTGAACAACAAACGATTTCACCGATACCGCATGCCAATTTAATATAATCAAATATAAACAATATGTGTTTCCAATTTCAATCATAAATTTTCCATAACAACAATTTAAGGGACACAGGGAGGTTCGAAAGTACGTAACATGCTTAACCACTCACCTGGGTCCAAAGGTAATGCAATCGAACAACGCAAAACGAGCCTAACCTGAACAAAGAATCATATAGCAATTATATCACTAACTGTATCAACATATCTAATATGGGACTACCTAAAATGAAACTTAAAGCTAAAAACCCAAATCACCAGCCAACCATGGAAACCCAAACATCAATCTCCAATTCCCATGAACCTATTTGATCACCCACGTACGTACATACCACCTGGTTTTCACCCAAAACACTCAACCCATATCACCTAGGCTAGAATAATATTAACTAGTACATTATAATAAGCAAAGCAAAACCCCACCACCACAACAACACACTCTCACTTTCTCTGCCCTTCCCACCGCAATCACCATTCACAACACTCACGCACATCACCCCGCACACCACGTCGCACAAGCCAACACTCGTCCCACTAATCTTCACAATCACAACAACATATGCATGCTCATCTGCCCCATATCAAACCCAATTAGAAAACTATCACAAAAGAATGTGCAACCCCTGTGTCAACGGTGGTGATACAAGTAAAGGGGACAAACAAGATTATGGATGCTTACCGGAACCGAGATCGAGGATAGGACAGTAAGACCACCCTCCAAAAGCTTTCGTCTCCTGCAGCTCCTTAAGAAAATTCTCCTCTCAAAATATAACCCTACTCCTGAATATCTCTAACTTTATAAAACTACCCACTAACTCTTAAAACCCCTAAATTATAGCTAACTAGTTAATTAGAATTTAGATAGAACGTTATACAAATTAATAAAATTACCATCCAGTACCACTATTTTACTTAAAATCAATCTTATATTCCAAAGATTACAAAAGTGTCAATAATACCCATAGCGTGCACAAATAATTAATTAGGACCCAACCAATATACTCAATTAATATATGGCAACGTAATTAATTAAATAAATAAATAAAAATTCTAGGTCGTAACATAGATACTCATTGATTAAATCAAATTACCGAAAATTATATTTAATCAATATCTATAATTTCTTGAGACTGTCTACTTAGCTTATTTGATATATCTGATACAAATATTCACCTACAGGGTTTGACATAATCAAAACTTATAAGCTTACTTAAAAATAATTAATATCTATCATGCATATAATGTTATGACCCAACTCATCGAGACTATTGACCCTAAAAGGACTCTCTAATAAATCAAAGTCAACAACATTAGATATATATATATATATATTAATTATCTTTGGATTAAGAGCATGAGCATTCATAATAGCCATGAGGTTTTAATTGTCTTGTAAAGTTAGTACAACCTCAATGCGGTCTCGTTCAATACACACATAATGTACTAGCACAATGAGTTGAAACTAGATCGTTTTTGTGTGGCCCGTGATCCTAGATCCTTACTCCTCCGTTGATGGTTCGATGGTTCTTGAGCCTTCTTCTCCTAGCCTGCACAGGGAATGCACGACTAAGACCTGGCCGGGGGTTGTCCCGGTAAGGCCCTCCGGCGAGAGGATGAGTATAGTGCAGAGACCAAAATCCAACATTCTGCATTCGAGCTTTCTTAAAATGGATGGAGCTTCTATTCTAGATGTCATCAGAAGATAAGGGAGAAGTTGGGACCTTTCCTATTTTTGTGATTTAATTAGTCGGCCTTAACCCCAAGCTCCATAAGAAATTTCTTCTTTTTAATCTTCCTTCTCGACCGTCTCAACTCCTTCCCATTTTATGTATAGCATCAAGGGAAGATCAATCTCCCAAAAATCTGCTCCCAACTTTAATGCCGCAAAAATTAGAACATACTCAATCCTTTTAGATACATTGCAATGCACTTTCACATACTTTTACACACATATACATTATATGACAACGTACTATCGAATCTTAGTCATCGCTTTATGGGTTACTTTAACCGATGGCACTCCAAGTTTTGACGTATTTTTTTTTATAGAAGAATCCCGTTATAAGTCAATTTGATTGATCATCAAATATCATTACGAACAACTCCAAAAACATCTATTTTCTTGCAGCTGGATGACTGCGTCCTATGTAAGATATACAAAACAAAAAAAGCAACAGCAAATCCAGAAAACAACCACGAGGATCAAGAGGATGAAGAGATGCAAGTTCCAACTCCCAATGAAGAGTGGCCAAATACAGAATGCCTTGACAAGAACCAACAATGTTCACAGAATGGAGATGAAGAGATGCTGCCAAATGCAGACGATGGCTGGACGGGAACGCCTTGCATTTTACTTCATCCTTAAGAGTGCAGAGCTCAATGGTTTGTCTGAAGTGGATGAGGTGAGTGTAGGCCTCACACGTCGACGGATCAAACTTCGTGAATTTGGGCAGGTGGAATGTGGGCTTTGGCGGCGTGTTGATTATGTGGGAGGTGAATGGGGAGACGCCGAGATCTTTTAGTTGTCTTTCAAACCCTGGGAGCGGCGGTTTGCCGTGCTCGTCCGTTTTTGATCTCTTTGAATCCCTTTCCTTGTGTTCTTTTGCCGACGTCTTCTCAGCTTCCCTTCGCCAAAGCTTGTCTCGTAGGTCCGTCGCTGTTCGGCGTGGGCCGTCGACGGTTTTATCCTTGTTGCGACGGGACTTGTTCTCATCGTTCGCGCCCTCAATATGTACGCCTTTCCCGTTGCGCCGAGCGTGGTGCTCGTCGTCCTTGTTTTCAATCGGGGTGTTCCCTAAGCGTTCGGAGACATGGGGTCTGGTCCGTGCAGAGTCTCGGCTACGGTGCGATGCCGTCGTGCGAGAGAACTCTGCACGACCAGTTGAGTACGTGCTTATAAACGACTTGGTATCCCTTGTCCTGGTTCCGTCGTGATGGCTTCTAGAACGATGTGTTCCAGATACGGCGGGTTGCTTGTAGAGTATGATTTCTCTGGCGTCGCCTGGTGCTGGAGTGAAGCCTAGGCGGTCTTTCACAGATCCGCGTTGGCCTCCCTCGTTCTGACGCCCTTGTGGTGGTGGAGGTGGAGGGGGTGGAGTTTGCATGCCTCTTCCTCCGCCTCCGCCAGATCTCGATGCGGCAGGGTTGGCGTCCTGCTGCATGCGTTGCTTCATTTGGGCCACTTCCGCCCTTAGCGCTGCTAGTTCATTGTCGCGTTCGTCGTCGCGACGCTGCAGTAGGCGGATGTAGGCCGAAGTGACGTCGTCTGAGACCGGTGAGAGCCCGGACCCAGGGGCGAGAGACAAAGACATGTGCCTTTCGAGGGTTGGTGTGGGGATGACGTTTCTGCTAGCGTCTTTGGCCCCCGAAACGTCTGCGTCTGTTGGATCTCCGCCCATGGTAGGTGATTCGGTGGTTGTTCTACGAAGGAGTGAGGGGGTTTTGAGGATGTGAGAGCCGGTTGAATCAGAAGTGTTTCACGTCGGGTTCACCAATTGTGTGGCCCGTGATCCTAGATCCTTACTCCTCCGTTGCTGGTTCGATGGTTCTTGAGCCTTCTTCTCCTAGCCTGCACAGGGAACGCACGACTAAGACCTGGCCGGGGGTTGTCCCGGTAAGGCCCTTGGGCGAGAGGATGAGTATAGTGCAGAGAGAGAGGAAGCAGAAAGCTTAGAGAGAGTCAGTGTGAGTATTGAGTAGCGTGTACCTGTTAGGGTTACCATCACTAGGTATATATAGTGCCTCTTGGCTTGCTCTCCAAGTACGATTGCGTGCCTCCCACGGGCCGTGTGACGTCACAATGACATCACGGAATGGATCTAGTAACCATTTTTGGGGCTGAGCTGGCACACCCATGTGCGCCCGTGATCACCTTCTGTTATAACCGCTTCTGCACGTGGCAGGACGCATGGCTTTACAGCCAGCCATCGTCGGCTGCATGCCGTACTCTGAAGGTAGCCGACCGCAGGCAATATGCCGAGCGTGGCCATGCATTTAATGAGGGAGGTAACGCTGCCGGGGACTCTGTCGACGGCACAATCCGAGCGTAGGTTTGTCCACTGCCGAGCCTGAGGCAACTAAATATACATGACGAGTCATCGTCGGCATGCCGAGCGCGAAGCCTACGATCGGTTTATGGCAGGTCAGGTCCGCACCATGCGAACATCTGTGTTCGGCCCGCTACAATAGCCCTTCAATTTCTGCCGATGCCGTACGCATGGTAGAGATTGAAGTCGAGCCTTAGGCCGAACTTGTTGAATCGCCGAGCGTATATTTGTTTGATGAAGACGGACTCCAGCCGAGCCTGAATCGTTTCTTTCTCAGGAGCAATCTTGACCGTCGATGAAGTACTCCAATGGTGGGGCACCAGACGTCACCTTGTGGCTGGGTACGGCAGACGAGAGGAAGGCTGGCAAGCCCTGCAAACCGTCCTTTCAGTGACACGTGTCATGCGCTGAGTGGTCAGTCGTTCGGCGGTGCAATGATGGGCGGGATTTTTGAATTCCCAACCCTAGCCCTATATAAAGGGAGACGCGAGGAGAGAGAAAGCTCTCGTTCTCTTTCTCTCTCTAAAAACCCATCGCCAGAGCTCTGAAGAACAACGGTTCATCTTCCAATCTTGACTCCCAACGAATCTGCCAACAGATCTTGCTGAAAATCACAGGTATGTGTTTGATTCTTGCTTCTCTTCACTTTTTGCAGTTTTCAGTCCATTATCTTTTGGTTTTCTGGGTTTTTTGGGGCATTTTTTGTTCTGAGTGAACAGTGCACCCTAGAGATGAACGGACTGTTCATCTCCCTCTTCAACCTGTTCTTCCGAGCATGGAACCACAAGGGGTTTCTGGGTTTGGCCGTCGATGGAGTAGGCCGAGCCCCAGTCTCTGTTGTTTGGTAGGTTCCGTCCGAACATGGTTTGGCCGAGCCTTGAGAACGATGATGGGGTGGGCCATTTAGGATACCGAGTGTAGTGAGATACCTGTTTTCTAGCAGACGACGAGGTCTCATTTTTCTGTTTTTGACTTGGTTTTTCTAATTTATTAGTATTTTTATATATTATTATTATTTTTTTGAAGTATTGCCGAGGCTGATGACTTATCTTGTGTAGACTGGGCAAGCTTTGCTGCGTGCTTCTCGGCAAGCCGAACTCTTGGCCGCTGAGAAGACACGTTACCGTGATGAGGCGAAAGCCGAGCGTGAAAAGGCAAAGACTGCGAAGAACGGCTTGAGGTTTGCCAAGTCGAGGGTTGCCGAGCTCGAGAAAGAGAGGGATGAAGCCCTTGAGAATGCAAAGACGGCCGAACGTGAGCTCGGGCAGGTTGTCCGCAGGGAGAAGAGGAAGATGAAGGAAGTGGATGAGAAGGCATTTCAAGCTGGGTACGACAGGGCCGGCGCCGAGTATGTCAGGGAGGCTCGGTCGATGGTCAACGAGGAGCTTGCGAAGAAGCTGTCGATCGCGTACCGAACTGGGTACAAGGATGGGGTGAAGGCTGCGTGTGGGGTCATGCAAATGGAGCCGGACATGAACCTGATGAAGTCGATCCCCGTAGCTGAAGTGCCCGAGCTCAACTTGCCATACACTGAAGAAGAGTGTGCCCCACTTACTCCGGAGGAGTTTCCCGAGAGTGAGGATGATGTCGAAGATATGACTGTCGCCGATGCCGAAGGTGGAGGGGATGGTTCAAGTGGGAGGAAGAAGGACGAGGCTGTCAACGCCGAGCAAGAAACCGAGCAAGTTGAGAAAAATGATGAAGTGGCTGTCGATGTCTAGGACGGTGCTGCTCGTCTTGCTGAAGCTGCAGCCGAGGGTGATCCGTCCCAACTTTAGAGTTTTTATAGTTTTCTCTTTGAACTTTTTGTTGGACTGGACGGCTCCGAACTTGGGAGTTTACCGTGCCAGATGTAATAGTTGAAAGGTGGTCGGCACCGAACGGTTTACTACGCCGTACCTCCTAGCTTAGGATCTTTAACAACACTTGTCTTTATTTCGAAGTTTTTGAATGAATGCATGGCTTCTTTTGCAACGTCTCTATTCATGCCGAGCTTTGTCTGATTGCCTTTATGTCTTCACATGATTTTGTAGGCCTTGCATGTTTATGAATGTGTAGTTGTTCGTAGCCCCCACTTTGGTTTGGGTCCGGCAGAATGGTTGAGATTATTTCATGATCGAAATGGTTAAGTATAGATATTGCAGCCGAGCCCTGACCAAAGTAGTATGGCCGTAGTAATAAGTCGCCGAACACGGACTAGTTTGAGAGTGTGAAGTGCCCCTTTGCCAGTGGATGGGGCTCGGCCAAAGTGTCAGCCCCTGGCCATGGTAAGGGAACGTTGAGAGTAGTGATTTGTTTGTGGGTGGTTTGCTCGCCCAATGGCGAGTGTAACCTTTCGGTGGCCGACCATAGTGTCTTGCCAAACCGAGCCGAAGCCTAAGTTCCATTAAAAAAGTGTATTTCAGGCTTAGCGGACCATATGTCCAGTGATTGCTTCTTTGGGCGGTGATATTGGCCGAAGCAAAGGGCTTATTAAGGAGCCGTTGGTGGGTGTGACCGAAGTCATTGTTTGTGTTTGGCAGTCTAGCCGAGAGTGGAATGATACATGAAATGTTTTGAAGACTCTTAAACAAAAAAGGCTTGTTTTTTCATTGATAATCCTCGAAGTACAGGGAAAATAATGAAGATAAAAACAGTAACAGTGGGTCGAGGCCCTTCTTTGAAATGCAAAAGAAAAACATAAAAGAGTTATGCCGAAGCTGAAGAAAACAGAAACTCGTTTTGCATGAAGTGTTGGCCGAAGGTAGTTGTCTGCTTGATATGTTGTGGGGGAAGCGTCACATGTAAGCCTTCCTGAGGTTCTCTGCATTCCATGGGTTGGTGAGCACCTTCCCGTGCATGTCTTCGAGGGTGTAAGCCCCTTCACCAGCAACCTTGACAATGCGAAAAGGCCCTTCCCAATTAGGCATAAATTTTTTCTTCTTGCTTGCTTGCACGACCTTTCGCCAAACCAAATCGTCGAGCTTGAACTTTTTGATTCGGACACTTCGGTTGTAGCCTTTGGCAACAGTCTGTTGATACTCGGCAAGCTTTAGCCGAGCGTCATCGCGTTTTTCCTTAGCCAAAATCAGTTCTTGCTCCACGGCTTCGTCATTGGACTGTGGGTCGAAGTGTTCCATTCGGAGGGTTGGGAACCTTGACTCTAGTGGGATTACGGCCTCCATGCCGAACGCCATTGAGAAGGGTGTTTGGCCTGTTGAACGGCGGGGTGTGGAGCGGTAAGCCCATAAAACCCTGGGGAGTTCCTCTGCCCATTTTCCCCTCTTTGAATTCAATCTTCGTTTTATCCCTGCACAGACCGTCTTGTTCGAGGCCTCGGCTTGGCCATTTCCTTGTGGGTAGGCTAGGGTTGAGTTGAAGAATCTTATGCCGAACTCCTCACAGAGACTTGTGAGGCCGTCCACGACAAATTGGGTCCCGTTGTCGGAGACGATGGCATAGGGTACGCCGAACCTTGTCACAATGTTTCTCCATACGAATCGTCGGACGTCTGCTTCTGTGATGGTGACGAGGGCCTCTGCTTCTACCCACTTGGAGAAATAATCTGTTGCAGTGATCAAGAATTTGAAGCCTCCAGGTGCTGTCGGGAGTTTCCCGACGATGTCGAGCCCCCATTGCGCGAATGGCCATGGACTTGTGATGGGGGAGAGATTCTGAGCCGGCTGCTTTGGGATTGGGGAAAAGAGTTGGCACTGTCGGCATCTTCGGACGATTTCTTCACAGTCTTTTTTCATGTTTTTCCAAAAGTATCCTTGACTCATCGTGCGTTGGCATAACGAACGACCGCAGCTTCCGGAATGCAGTTCATCAAGGATCTCAGGAACTTGGTTCGGGTGGACAACGAGAAGATAGGTCCCGGAAATGGATTTCCTATAGAGTTGTCCGCTCTCAGAGAGCCAATAGTACGCGGCCTTGTTTCTGATACGGAAGGCTTCCTTCTTGTCGTCGGGTAAGGTGTCGGTTCTGAGGAAGGCAACGATTTCATCCATCCAGCTCGGACCAAGCTCAATGTTGAGCACTTCTGGAGTTGTGTCAAAACTCGGGTGGTCAATGTTCCCAAAATTTATGGTTCGGAACTCTGATGCTTTTGAAGCCGACGCGAGGCCAGCAAGTGCGTCGGCGTGTGCGTTGTGCTCGCAGTTGATCTGCTCGATGTTGAAGTTTTTGAAGCGAGTGATGAGTTCTGCTGCCGTGGCCTGGTACTTCATCATCCGTGGATCCCTAGCTTCGTAGTCCCCCAGAACTTGATTGACTATGAGTTGAGAGTCGCAGAATATGGCTAAGTTGTCAACTTTCATTGCGATTGCCGAGCGTGACCAAGTCGCCAAGGAATTTACCAGCACTTACGCCGAACGCGCATTTCTCCGGGTTTAAACGGAGTTTGTGGAATTTGAGGATCTCGAAGACCTCGGCCAGCTCCTTCAAATGGTTGTGCTCCTTTTGACTTTTGACGACGAGGTCGTCAATGTATGCCTCTAGGATGTTGCCTATTTGTGCATAGAGCATTTTGAAGATTGCTCTGTTGAATGTAGCTCCGGAGTTCTTCAGGCCAAACGGCATCACCCTATAGCAAAAGATGCCATGTGGAGTTATGAATGCTGTCTTCTCCATGTCGTCCGGATCCATGGCAATTTGGTGGTAGCCACGGTAGGCATCGAGAAAACTTAACCGAGCATGGCCGGCTGTTGCATCCACGAGCTGGTCGATCTTTGGTAGTGGGAACCAGTCCTTGGGACAGGCGTCGTTGAGGTTCGTGTAGTCTACGCAGACTCGCCACTTCCCATTCTTCTTCTTGATGACCACCGTGTTCGAGAGCCAGGTTGGGTATTGTATTTCTTGAATGGCGTTGGTGTCGAGAAGTCGGTTGATCTCTTCGATGACGGCATCGGCGTGTTTAGGTGCCGAACGTCGAGCCCGTTGAACCACCGGTTTGGCGTCCTTTTTTATGTTGAAGGAGTGGCAAATAAAGTTGGGATCCACCCCTGGCATCTCCTCCGGGGTCCATGCAAAGACTTCAAGATTGTTTTTGAGGAACAGGAACATCTCTTCTCGCTCGGCGTCAGATAGTGAGGAGCCAAGCAAGAAGAAGCGTGATCCGTCCTCGTTGATGGGCATTTTCACCAGGTCCTCCTCGGCTTTGTCCTCGGCCTTTTGGCCGACGTCTTCGATTACGGCCAAGTCTGGTACTTCAACCCACTGCACTTGTTTTGCTTTGGAAGAACTGTGTACGGCGGAAACGTAGCACTTTTTGGAGGCGATTTGGTCACCTCGTAAATCTACTTGTCTTCCAGTGGTGCCGATGAAGCGGACGAGTTGGTGGTACGTGGAAGCAATGGCTTCCATTCCGTGAAGCCAATTTCATCCCAGGATGGCGTTGTATGGGCTCGGCACGTTGACGACGATAAATTCAACAGAGAGTGTTTTTGTGCCGACGACGACAGGGAGGAAGATTTGGCCAACTGGCCAAACAGGTGCACCGCTGAAGCCGATGAGGGGTACTTTGGTTGGTAGTAGTGCCGATTCTGGTAGTTTCAGCTTTTTGAATAGATCGTAGTACATAACCTCGGCCGAGCTCCCTTGATCAATGAGGACGCGTTTGACGTCGTGAATGCCGATCTGGACGGTAACGACGAGGGCGTCTGAATGCGGTGTTTGAACGTGTTCAAGGTCACGTTCGGTGAAGCTGATCGTCCACTTTGGCACGTCTTGTGGTCGTTGATGCTTGGATCCGCAGCCGACTGAGAGTACTTCCTTGGAAGTCGAGACGTGATCGATGTCGGCTTTGAGGGCAGTCTCGGACGCCTTGGTTACTGGACCGTGGATGACATGGATCAGCGGGCGTTGTTCGTTGGGGTTGGGATTTGTCTGCCGGGCGGGCGTCTTTGATCGATCAATGTATTGATCGAGATGACCTTGAGCCGCAAGCTTCTCAAGGAGAGCCTTGTATGGTGCGCAGGCAGTCGTGTAGTGGCCGAGCTCGTTGTGGTACGAGCACTTTTTCCTTGGATTCTGATCCGGTTGTCCGGTGTCGGTTCCGAGCTTGCCCGTCGGCCATTCAAACCACGGTTGTCTCATTATTTCCTTCAGAAAAGACCAAATTGGTTCCTTGAAGTGTGTGGTTTCGGCCACGTAGTCATGCTCCTTCGGCGGACGCTTCTTTCCCTCTTTGATGTTGTGCACTTGCTTCTTCGGCTGCGTTTGCTGGGTTGCCACTTGTGCCGGCAGCTGGTGCACTGTCGATGAGAATGGATTGGTTGAGCTCGGGATTCCCTGGGCCGCCCTGTCGGCATAGAGTTCCTCGAGAGCACAAAATCTTTCCACGACGCGCATCAGTTCACCCATGCCGTGTGGTGGGCGGATGGCGAGTTCGTCTAAGATTTTGCTGCCAGTTTCTAGGCCGTTCTTGAAAGTGCGCGCAGCCCAATATTCATCGATTCCTGGAATTTCATTGAATAGCTGCCAATAACGCTCGGCATATTGCCTGAGGGTTTCGGACGAGAGTTTTCTCATCTGAGACAGTGACTCAGGCTCTTTAGCCGTTTTGTTGCTCATGATGAAGCGTGTGTTGAAGGCGCGTTCAAGGTCGGCCAGGTTCCTTATGGATCCAGCGGGCAATTTGTTGAACCACTGGAGTCCAAGGGAACCGAGGCTGGACGGGAACGCCTTGCATTTTACTTCATCCTTAAGAGTGCAGAGCTCAATGGTTTGTCTGAAGTGGATGAGGTAAGTGTAGGCCTCACACGTCGACGGATCGAACTTCGTGAATTTGGGCAGGTGGAATGTGGGCTCTGGCGGCGTGTTGATTATGTGGGAGGTGAATGGGGAGACGCCGAGATCTTTTAGTTGTCTTTCGAACCCTGGGCGCGGCGGTTTGCCGTGCTCGTCCGTTTTTGAACTCTTTGAATCCCTTTCCTTGTGTTCTTTTGCCGACGTCTTCTCGGCTTCCCTTCGCCGAAGCTTGTCTCGTAGGTCCGTCGCTGTTCGGCGTGGGCCGTCGACGGTTTTATCCTTGTTGCGACGGGACTTGTTCTCATCGTTCGCGCCCTCAATATGTACGCCTTTCCCGTTGCGCCGAGCGTGGTGCTCGTCGTCCTTGTTTTCAATCGGGGTGTTCCCTAGGCGTTCGGAGACATGGGGTCTGGTCCGTGCAGAGTCTCGGCTACGGTGCGAGGCCGTCGTGCGAGAGAACTCTGCACGACCAGTTGAGTACGTGCTTGTAAACGACTCGGTATCCCTTGTCCTGGTTCCGTCGTGATGGCTTCTAGAACGATGTGTTCCAGATACGGCGGGTTGCTTGTAGAGTATGATTTCTCTGGCGTCGCCTGGTGCTGGAGTGAAGCCTAGGCGGTCTTTTCACAGATCCGCGTTGGCCTCCCTCGTTCTGACGCCCTTGTGGTGGTGGAGGTGGAGGGGGTGTTTGGCCTCCTCTACCCCTGTCTCCGCCAGATCTCGATGCGGCAGGGTTGGCGTCCTGCTGCATGCGTTGCTTCATTTGGGCCACTTCCGCCCTTAGCGCTGCTAGTTCATTGTCGCGTTCGTCGTCACGACGCTGCAGTAGGCGGATGTAGGCCGAAGTGACGTCGTCTGAGACCGGTGAGAGCCCGAACCCAGGGGCGAGAGACAAAGACATGTGCCTTTCGAGGGTTGGTGTGGGGATGACGTTTCCGCTAGCGTCTTTGGCCCCCGAAATGTCTGCGTCTGTTGGATCTCCGCCCATGGTAGGTGATTCGGTGGTTGTTCTACGAAGGAGTGAGGGGGTTTTGAGGATGTGAGAGCCGGTTGAATCAAAAGTGTTTCACGTCGGGTTCACCAATTGTGTGGCCCGTGATCCTAGATCCTTACTCCTCCGTTGATGGTTCGATGGTTCTTGAGCCTTCTTCTCCTAGCCTGCACAGGGAACGCACGACTAAGACCTGGCCGGGGGTTGTCCCGGTAAGGCCCTTGGGCGAGAGGATGAGTATAGTGCAGAGAGAGAGGAAGCAGAAAGCTTAGAGAGAGTCAGTGTGAGTATTGAGTAGCGTGTACCTGTTAGGGTTACCATCACTAGGTATATATAGTGCCTCTTGGCTTGCTCTCCAAGTACGATTGCGTGCCTCCCACGGGCCATGTGACGTCACAATGACATCACGGAATGGATCTGGTAACCGTTTTTGGGGCTGAGCTGGCACACCCATGTGCACCCGTGATCACCTTCTGTTATAACCGCTTCTGCACGTGGCAGGACGCATGGCTTTACAGCCAGCCATCGTCGGCTGCATGCCGTGCTCTGAAGGTAGCCGACCGCAGGCAATATGCCGAGCGTGGCCATGCATTTAATGAGGGAGGTAACGCTGCCGGGGACTCTGCCGACGGCACAATCCGAGAGTAGGTTTGTCCACTGCCGAGCCTGAGGCAACTAAATATACATGATGAGTCATCGTCGGCATGCCGTGCGCGAAGCCTACGATCGGTTTATGGCAGGTCAGGTCCGCACCATGCGAACATCTGTGTTCGGCCCGCTACAGTTTTCTATGGTCAAAACAGACATACTAAAATATTGTACTATAGTCCCACCAATGGCGTGTCCAGTTCCATCTAAGACTGTGAAATAAATCTTATATTTCACAATAATCGATGATCCGATCTTCTGTGTGTAAGCCGAGCTCTACACATCGGATCATTCTACTTTGTAAAACAAAAGACACACATACACAACATATAATAATATTATGCAAACATTGTCCATAAAAGATTCTCATCAAGAAGGGATAAAACTAATTAATAAATAACAATAAAATATTAATCAATTACACAAAAGCATGACTTTTAGCATAATTTTCTAACAACGACAGCATGTGTATTGGTAAATTACATAAAATGCCCTTGCATTAAATGAAGAAAGCTAATGGCGTCTTGATTGGGGACCTATTAATCACAAATTCTGAACGTCAAGGACAACATGTGTACAATTGGTACATAATTAGTACTCCCTCCATCCTTTTTTAAGTGTCCAGTTTCGTAACTCTAATTTATTGAGCAGACTTCATCATTACTACACTTTTACATCAATTTTTACCTCCACTTTTCCTACTTACCTTCTATAGAGACATCATCATTATTATACTTTTACTCACTAACTTTTCAAAATAGAATTTACTTTTAGGGGCAAAATAAAGAATATACTAACTTTTACCCATTAATTTTACAAAATAGACACTTATTAAGGAACAACCCAAAATAAAATACTGGATTCTAAAAAATGGACGGTGGGAGTAATTAAAAGGGTTATTTGCAAGGACACCCCTTTAACTATCACGTTTTGTCAATTTGACCCCCTCATGTTTAAAACTCATCAACTTGACCCCTCAAACTATCAAAACTCTTTAACTACACCCCTTTCGTCCAATTTTGTTAAGAAATGTTAACATTTTGGATGGAAAAATATATAACCTGGACGGAAAGAGAAATCTAACCCTAAAATGCCCTTCACCACTTCTTCTTCTTCTTCTTTTCTCTCTCTCTCTCCCCTACTCGCCACACATGATAAAATTTCCGTCTTGTAGCCATGGGAAAACTACGTTCCCTGCTCCTCACACCAAACCCAAATTCCCTTCTTCTTGAACGACTTCTTGTTTCTTTTTTTTTATTTTGTTCTCTCTCTCCTCACCACTGAAACCCCCATACCCGCCGCCGCCACCACAGACGCCGTCGGCGGCGGCGCCCCCAATTACAAAAACCCATTTTCGACGCCCTCCTCCACTACGCCTCTGCCCTCCACTGCACTCACTGCCTCTCTTCCACCGAGCTCAAATCCATCGCCAACGTCATTCGCCGCTGCTGCTTAAGCTATTGTGTGGTGTGTGTGTGTGGTGTGCGCCTATGAGAGAGAGAGAGAGAGAGAGAGAGAGAGAGAGAGAGAGAGAGAGAGAGAGAGAGAGAGAGAGAGAGAGAGAGAGAGAGAGAAGATGATAGTTTGATTGTGGGGTTTAGATTACTTGAATCTGAAATGGGTTTTGTTTTAATTGGAATCTGTGTGTTCGTGTGTGGTGTTCGTGTGTGGTGTGCGTCTGTGTGTGTGTGAGAGAGAGAGAGAGAGAGAGAGAGAGAGAGAGAGAGAGAGACGTTGAAAGGGGAAAAACGAAAACAGAATTCCATTGCTCTGATGAACTCGACTATGAACTCGTTGCCGGCGAGAGAGTCGACATGAACTCGTCTATGATTTCCCGATTCTGGGTTTGATTTCAAAGCAATAATTAATCCATTTTGTTGATATTGGTAGTTTTCTAAAAGTACAAAACCCTATTTTAACATACGAAGGATATATTTGTCTTTTCACTCGTTTCCGTCTAAAATTTTAACGAATTTTGCCATAGGGGTGATGTTGATGAGTTTTGATAGTTGAAGTGGTGAGGTTGATGAGTTTTAAACATGAGTGGGTCAAGTTGACAAAACGTGATAGTTAAAGGGGTGTCCTTGCAAATAACCCTAATTAAAATGATACTCACTCTACACATTGAGAACCAAAAAGGTAAATAAGCTAGTTAAATTCATATATACTCCATACCATTAAGAAATGTCATGTAATAGACTAACGGGCATAGACTCGCAGCCCTAACACTGGTCAGACTCTAACCCTTCAATATTGTTTTGATAATTTAGGGTGTCTAGATAAACTTATGTACAGTTCGACTAATTTGAGGAACGAATTTCACAATTCACTAGCGAGCTCTCGATTGAAGTCAGGATAAAACTCTATATGAATTGGCATTACAAAAGTTAATTGCACCTAGAAAATGTTGAACCTGAGAGACCTAGATTTTTATGAGTCCCCAAGTCTCAACTATCACAACGTGTTCATTATAAATTCTCAACCAACACAACGTGTTGTGTGTGATTATTCAATTTTTTAAGGTGTTAATATTGATTCGTATTTTTCGCCTAAAACGAGGAGGCCAACCAATTCCTAGACTTTTTCGTAACTCATGGCCCTCGTACCAAACAAAATGACGTTTACGTCTTTATTAGCCACACAACACTTGCAAGAGCACTTTTGGATTTGGGAGATTCGAGTTGATTACCAAACTACAGAGAAAAAAGGAAACGATATGGTAAGGAAAATAGCTACTCCTCTTTCTGTCAATGACCTCTTTTACTTTACCTTAGGCATTGAGTTCAAAAGAATTTATCGAGTAATCCGAAAGACCAATTACACCCTCCACTAGTCGGGACCTAGTTTAATAAGGGAGAATTTTCCCCAGGTCCACTATAGCACTTTCCAAACCCCCTAAGTCCACTTCTAAATTCTATAACCCACTAAGTCCACTAATCTATTATTAGGGATATAATAATCATGTTTAGTCTAATATACCCCTGTTTTTAAAAAACCTCCTGCCCCATTTTTACATCCATTTCAAAAATATCCATTTGAAATTTCCAATCCCCTAAAATCTCTCCCGATTTCTCTCCCGAAAATTTCTCCCTATTCAGTACAAAACCCTCCCCACCTCCCCCCCCCCCTCCCCCCCTACTGACTTCGGCAGATTTTGGAAAAAGAAAAAAACGGAGGATTCCCACGGACGGAAAACAGAGAACGGGATCTGCCATCGAAGTTTCTTTCTTGGACGAACAGCGACAAACATCCCGTCGCCGTCACATCTCGTCGTTGCCATCACCACCCACCTCCCGTCGCCGTCACATCCTGTCCCTACCGATTACTCACCACCGCCGGTTCACTGCTCCTCCTCCTCGCTTGCTCTCCGCAGTGCACTCCTCCTTCTCCTCGCCGCCTTTCATCGCCATCCATGGCCGTTACCACCATGGCCGAGTTCCCGCCCTCCATCACCGCTACCACCGTCGCCGACACCTTCATCATCATATATCTATTCAAAACATCAGGTGCCCTTCCAAATCGTAACAAATAACTCGATCTTCGTCGCCTTGTGTCCCTCGGTATGGTTCTTTGCATTTAAAGGGTTTATACACCAGTAAAAACATAAGAATCCTTCTCTTCCTTTCTTTATCCTTCTCTGTGAAAAATTTGGGACAGAGGGAATAATTAGATAAGGACTGTAAAAGAATCTCTCGATATACATTGATCGGAAATCAAACTCATGAATTTATAGTCCTTATCTAATTATTCCCTCTGTCCCAAATTTTTGGTCATTTTGGGAAAACTGTGCAAGTACACAAAAAATAATGGGTAAGCATTTTAAAACCAATTTCCCTTTTTTGAAAAGCAATTGCATATAAAAGATAATACTTCATTTTTTCTAAACCAATTAAAGATCTCATTGAGATGAAAAAATTGGTGCATGCTTTTGGAATTTTGGAAAAAAAAAATCTCAGAAACCCGTTATTTTTTGCGTGCAAAATGCACGGTCGCTAAAAGGGACAAGCAATTTGCAACGAAACTGAATATTATTGAAGGATCCTTAACGAATGATATTTGTGGTTTCAAAGCATGTACACCAATTATTAGTAAAAATGGCTATGAATAGTACATTTTTTTTTACTTTACCTATTCAAATTTCTCTCAACCTCACACCAATTCTCTCTAAATTCTCTATATCCTTACAAAATATTATTTTAATTGACACTCACACACACCAGTCAGACACCCCCCACTCATCCGCTATAATTGGGTCTCATATCAATGGCCCAAATCCTTCCGAACCCCAAACCACCCCTAATCCACCTTTTATTTCCAATAAATCCCCAATCTACTTGTTCCTGGTTTTCAACCGACCAAACCAAACCAAGCGAGGAGGAGTTGGATGAAGCTCTCATGAAGCTTTGAGACATCTAATTTCCTCCAAAATCATCACAAGTCTCTCAAACCCAGCAAGGAGGAGTTAGATGAAGCTCTTCTCATTGCGGATGGTAGAGAAAAGATAAGAGAAGTCGGTGGTTGTGCCTGGTCTTCTGGGTTGGGCAACGTCCATAGCATCAGCGATTCAGTGCCATTGGAGAGAGAGAGAGAATTAAATAATCAAAAAATGGTATTCCGCATGAACAGTACCTCGGTATTGATATCGAGGTTTGAGAGCAGATGTATTTTGCCTTTGTGTTTGCTGACTCTGCTGCAGCTTCTACTTTTGGTTTTGGTGAGGTAAAATAAAGTGCGTTTTGCCGAATCTGCTGTACATGCTCTCATATACATTGGAATTTGAGGATGAAATTTGTAGCGTAGAAAGCTATCCTCTCACCGACTCCCCATGGACCACAAGAATATGAGATCAGGGACGCAATTAGAACTAGGTATGGCAACGGGGCGGGGCGGGTTTTTGCATACCCCGACCCAAAAATTATTACCCGACTCGACCCCAACCAGGTATTTTTTGGGTACTGCCGTTTCCACCCCGCCCCGCTTCGTAAAAAAAATTAAAAAATTGCTAATCTAAAAGCAAAATTAAAGAAAATATGTATAAATAAAGTGTTAGTTTAGTATAATGGTGAAAATATTAGGGTAAAAATATAAAAGTATAATTTTGAAGTATTAATGATAATTAATACTAGGATAAAAGTATAATTTTATAAATAAATACATTATGGGGCGGGTATATCGGGCAAGTTTAGGGGCGGGATACTGTCACCCCGAACCTGGCCGAGTTTTAGTATTTTTACTCCGACCCCGACCCGAAACCCTCCGATTGACATCTCTAATTAGAACACATCAGATCACTGTAACGCCCCGATTTTCGAACACGTTAATTAAATCATTTTTACTTGATTTAATATTTCCAAAAATATTTGAAGAACTTTAATCTTGAAAATAGAGTTTAACAGCGGAAGACTAATAATAAAAAACTTAAGTTGACCATATCTGGTCTTACATATTATCGAATAAACAAAGTTTGGCAGATGTGCTAGCACTTTTTGAAATTGAAATTACATTAAAGAAATATTCAGAGCAATCACTAATAATAGTTGGTCCACGGCTCGACAAACTCCCCTTCCTGGATCGGGAGGCCTTCAGTGGTGTATCGCTCTTCCGATTGATTTCATTGCTCCTCTTCGGTACCTAGTGTTTTAAAATGCCGTGAGTCAACACTCAGTGGATAAGCCCTTACCCTACTAACCCTTTACTTTACAGCTAGCAAGTAAAACAATTGATAACAAATGAAGAACATAAATATAACACGTCATCTTTTTCTTATTATCTATTCTCTTATGTGCAATCTATGATCTTCTCCACAAGATCAATCCTCCCCCCAATCACTAACTATGACCATGTTATGGGACAATCCCCCCTTGCTTGTCCTACACGCGGGGTCCTAAATGGATACATTCTATTTAAGGCCATAGCAAGGGCACGATTACCCTTTGGAATTTCCCATGGCATATCATCAGTTAGGATTGTCGTAATTATCAAAACTGGGCCCCTATTCGCACCCATTTCAATAATTCGGTCCCCGTTCACACCTATTGACACAAGGCTGGGCCCTTGTTTGTAGAGACCCGTAAGTTATTATAATTTCGGAAATCGTTTAAAGTGTGAAAGAATTGTATTATTATTAAGGTTGTATGTTTGTTTGTGGGGGTATACGGATATACGTTCACTATTGTGTATCGGACATTCGGAGAGTAGTAAAATGTAAGTTTTGATGTTGTAATGTTGTTTGGAAGTGTTGGTATCAAGTTGGGTTTGATTTGGTGTCCGTTGGAGAATTTCACTTTTCTATCTAGCCAGTACCGGTACCCAGTGTCTAGAGCGTGGCCAAATTGACATTTTGAAGGCTCCAGTACCGGTACTGGGAGTCGTCCAGTACCGGTACCCGCTGTGTTTTTCTGCAAATTTCAGCACGCTTTTTGGACCACTAAAAAACCCCCCTTTATCATTTTTCACACCCAAAACCCACGAAATAGATCTGGAAACACCCCCTCTCACCTACTTCACTCCAATCTCACTCAAATCCTTTGATTTCTACCTCAAATCTTCAAGATTCAAGGGATTCCTTCCTCAAAATCACTCGATTCTTGCGTTTGGTGAACAAGAGGTAAGTTTTGTGTTCTTGCAAACACTTTTTGGCTCTCACCCATGTTTATCTCTCTTTCCTCTCAATCACTTGTTGATCTTTGTTTGTTTATCTTATTTTTGGGTTGTATTCACCCTAGATCTTGTAGCCAAGCTTGGGTGGAGCTTGTTTTTGGTGGATTCAAGCATATAGCACTTGGTGTACTTAGGGTTTTGCTCAAAACCCATTGTGGTAGGGATTTCCTACTCTTGATATATGTTTATATACCTAGATAGTGCTTTGTTTCGTGCTTGAGGTTGGGTTTTGCGTTTCGGTCAAATCTGAAAATTTTAGCCCGTTTTCTGAGTTTCAGTCAACTTCAAACGGCCATAACTTCCTCGTCCGATGTCCGTTTCATACAAACTTTATATTGAATCAAAGGTCTTGAAGTCAGCTTTCGTTTGCCACTGGAATCACCCTTAAACTCTTAGTACACAGAAAGTTATGATCATTTGAGTGGAGGTGTGTCGGTTTGTCAATGTCTGTGGCTACACCTATGGTTGTTTTCGTTCTGTGTTATGACTCCCTATACGATTAGAATATGTTTAAGTCACACTCGAGTATGGTTGCTTGTGTCTTAATGACTCGTTATTCAATCTTGTCTCTTGGCACTCGTTAGAGTATTCTATTAGTAGCGTTGGGTAGAGAATGCACCGTAAGGTTGATAGGAGTCCGTGGGCTATAAGGGGATAAGCGGTGAATGTTACGAGTAGACTTGAGCTTGTCTAGTGATCCGATGGGTAGTATTGTGACTCGTGTCCTCGTTCTATATGATTTCCGTTTAGAACCTAGTGAGTGATGTGTCGTGGAGTCATTGTGGGTTTGATACGTGACGTAAGGCATCGTGATAGACTTAGAGTAATAACGTGGGCTTAAAGTATTTATCTGTAGACACCTCCCAAACGGGGCATCGCCATACAGATTGATCATGGATTGCTCGATTGGTTGCTTGCTTCATAAACCAAAATCATGGACATTCCCATGGCTAGGAACATCGCCACACGATAGTGGTTATCATCAAAACAGAGTCGCCACCTAGTTTATTAAAACTAGGAAAATAGATAGAGATTCTGGGTACGGGAGCCAAAAGTACAGTAAGGGGAAGGTGTTAGGCACCCCTCTTTGCCCAGTCGTGAGACTGGCCCATAATCGTTCAACATAAGACGTATAGATGCTTTGTCTAATTCTAACACATAGTCTGTTTAGTTATTACTTTAAACAGTAAGCAAAGTGAGCCAGTGCGATAATTGAAGCATGCATTAGAAAGTAGAAAGGCAAACAAAATGTCCCAGGAGATCGATTACTCGGCCGGTGAATAGATGTCACGGCCGAGTAATCACACTGGTTTAATGTACCGGCCGAGGGATCGAAGCCCCGGTCGGTGTTCTTCCTCACACCAGACAAAAAGACTAACAGTTAATCAAAATGCTACGATTAGTCAAAAAGATAGTAAATAAGACAAACCAGAGGCCGTTGGGCCTCACCACCTTGATCCCTCAGTTGCTTGATTGCTTTGGATTGTGTGTGATTGATTTGTTGCTTGATCGAGAACCCTAGGGTTAGGGTTTGAACTTCGGGGTTTGATCGCCGGATTGACGGTTACCTTCGGAAGGTTAGGGCTTTTGGAGTATGGGATTGAGGGAGTATTTGTGCAGAGTTTCGAGGTTTGATTGAGTGTGTAGGTATCTCAATTTCTGTGTGTTAAATTCGGAGCCCAAAGGCCCCTTTATATAGGCATAGGGATGACTCACTCCGGCCAATCAAATCACGAGATGGCAATTGCAATTGCAATGCATCTCTAACTCTACGTCGTGATCTCTGAACGTAGCCCGAACGCATCGGAAAGGTAGTGTAGTTGGATCAAACCAAACGTCTGACAATACGTTCCAGAGTCTGGAAAAAGGTCGATCTGGCGGCCGAGCAAAGGATGTCGCGGCCGTGGAATGGATGTCTCGGCCGAAGGATAGATCTCGCGGCCGAGGGATTGATCTCTCAGGGAGATTTTGCTGGCAACAGGTTGCTCGGGTGAGGGATTGATGTTGTGGCCGTGGGATCGATGTTACGGCCGTCAGATGGATTCTCCTAGGCTTCTGTATTTCTGTCTGAAAGGCTGTATGGCTTTGAATTGGGTCCTCTAAGTGGTCAAAGTTCTCACCGAAAGTCCTAAGGTCCTCAAGGAAGCAATCAGCAATCATTGTATCCATTTCATCATCGGGATTGTCCCAAGGTGGGACTTGAAATAATCGTTAGGCCAAATTGGGGTGTCTACAGATGCCCCTCTTTGACTGAACTCAGACGGATCGCGAGACATGTTTGAGTAAGAGTCATAGCTGTCTAAAGCAACTCAATTTGGTCCAACCACTATTCCAAGGGGTTTTTCGAAAAAGGTTTTGTTATGGTCGGGCCGGGAGGCTGCCTACGTATTCCACAAGGGAAATTCAGACCAATCGTAGTTCGGGCAATAAAGAAAAGTAAAAGTTTGGAGGGTTAGAGACAGAAGACGTACCTTAGGGCTTTAAAAGCCGTAGTGTGACGTACCTAGACCGAGCCAGGGTTTTGGCGGAAGATAGTTGAAGGAGCGCGGGGCTGCTGGGGGATTTTTTGCGGAGAGCTTCCTTAGTATTTTGGGGTAGATCAGTACACTGCAGGTGCGTTTGCTTTTCTTGATCATCCTTACTTTGACTGAAAGGAGCTCGGTAGAGTAGCCTATCCTTGCGAATGAGCTGGAAGGGGTTGATGTAATGGGGTGGAATCCAAACCATCTGTTGGGATGAGTTGGACGCCGGTTTGTTTTTGAGATGTAGGGGAGGCGCAGGGCCAGTAGCTGGAGCACGGAGCTTTGGCGATGAGGGGACCGAGGCACGGAGCCGGTTGTAGTCATGAGGCGAGAGCCTGGAGAGTGATTGATAGGACCGAAGCGCGGAGCTGGTGTTGATCATAAGGCGAGAGCCTGAGGTGATTGATAGGACCGAAGCGCGGAGCTGGTGTTGATCATAAGGCGAGAGCCTTGAGGGGATTAGATTGAGGCATGGAGCCTGCTGTGGTTTATGAGGCGGAGGCCTGAGGTGAGCTTAGAGCTTGATGGGACCGAAGCGCGGAGCTGGTATTGATCAGGATGAGAGCCTGTGGTGTCAGAGCTTTGAGCTTGACGTGATGAACCGAAGCGCGGAGCTGGTATAAGGCAAGGGCCTGAGGTGAAGGAACTGAGGCATGGAGCCCGAAGTGATTGAGGCGTGGAGCCTGCATGCAGTCTTGAGGCGAGGGCCTGAGTTTGTTGGAGCTTAGAGCTTGACGTGATATGAACCGAAGCGTAGAGCTGGTTGTATTCTGATGGTCTGTGCACGGAGCTTTCTCATCATAAATGTTGACGTGGAGCCAAAGGATCGAGGCGTTGGGCTGATCAAATAAAACCGAGGCATAGAGCCGGTTGATAGCAGGGTTGACCTATTTCATGAGAGATATGCAGAGTGTACATGTGTGATGATGGTTGTTAGATGTGAACAGATGTGATGATGCAGACTCGATGTGAAAATGTTGATGCAAATGTGCACGGGCCCGTGCGTGTGTGTTTGTTTTAAGCTTAGAGCTTCTATCAAGTTCCGGACTTGAGCATTCAGAGCGTAGAGCTCGAGCATTCGGACGGCAGAATCCGAGCATTCAAAGTACAGGCTTTGAGCGTCCAGTACGCAGTGGTTGGGCATCCAAGCGTAGAGCTTGAGCATTCAAGTGCATAACTTGAGCATCCAGCACACAGTGGTTGGGCATCCAAGCGTAGAGCTTGAGCATTCAAAAAAATGTTAGATTTTTGAGCATCCAGGCGTAGAGCCTGAGAATAGATGTCTTGATTGTTGGGGCGGCGTAGAGCCTGTTGCTTGTTTACGGCTTCGAGCCAGTTGAGATAATGGGCTTGGGGCCGCTGAGTTGTGTAGGGATGATGGCTTGGAACCGCTAAGTTGAGTGATTGCAGGTGTAGAGCCTGTTGCCGTGATAGTGAGCATAGGCTTCGAGCCTGTTGAGGTGATGGCTTGGAGCCATTTTGAGATAGTGGGCTTTGAGCCGCTGAGATTGCTTGTGTACGGCTTCGAGCCAGTTGAGATAGTAGATACAGGCTTCGAGCCTGTTAAGGTAATGGGCTTGGAGCCGCTGAGGTGGTAGATATAGGCTTCGAGCCTGTTGAGATAATGGGCTTCGAGCCGCTGAGTTTGATGAGATGGCGGGCTTGTAGAACTGCTGAGCTGTTGAGTATTCCATCTTCCATCTTCCACGGGGTTTGATTGGTTCCTTATGCTTGGGATGTTTCCAAGGCTAGTTTTGAGTATGCTCGGGATTGCCCCCAAGGCTAGATTCCATAGGCTCGGGATTGTCCCCAAGGCTAGTTCTGAGTATGCTCGGGATTGCCCCCAAGGCTAGTCATTGAGTATGCTCGGGATTGCCCCCAAGGCTAGATTCCATATGCTCGGGGTTGTCCCCAAGGCTAGTTCTTGACCATATTCCAATTTGTTAGAGAGATTTCCATTACCTCCACTACTAGGAGTGCCTTCCGGAGGCCAAACGCCTTCTAGCGACTCAAATGTCTTCTGATGGCTAAATGCAAGTTGGCAACATACACGCTTTCTGGAAGCTAGCAACATAAACGCCTTCTGGAGGGTGTGTTGAGTGGAAGCCACATGATTGTTTTGTTGGCCTGCTGAGCGCGAGGTTGTGCACATGGCGTGGCATAGAGCTGTTGAGGTGTGGGCGTAGAGCCGCTGGGCAGCACTTGAGCATCTTCAATGTTTCGGTGAGCTTCCTGAAAAGTAAAAGGGTTACTTTAGTTCGGAGTTTTAATTTGCACGATCAAAAGTGAGTTTTTTTGTTTTGATTTACAGGATGAAATCCCTCTTAGCCAGGGGCGTGAATGAGAAGGACCCGTGATTGGGTCGAAGTTGTTCTGTTTAAAGAAGCTAAGATAACTGTGCCCCCTGTTTAGGCAATACATGCTTTTTAAACGTCGATTTGATGCCCCTAGCTTTTTATTTGTTTATGCAATCGTGAGATTAACTCCCTTTTTGTCCTTGGCAGAGAAATAGGAGATTAGAGGTTCGCAGTTGAATGGTTTGTGATGTTGCTGGAGCGAGCTCGGGAGCTAGCACGTGCTGCTGGTTTCGAGGCGTTCATTTTGGGCCTCAATCTTCCAAAGATGGATTGGTCGTTGATGACCTCGCTGGTTAAAAGGTGGTGGGATACTACCAACACGTTCCACTTTCCTTTTGTTGGTGAGATGACGATCACGCCAGGTGATTTTTCTTTGCTGACCGGCCTGTGAGTAGGTGGAGCTCCTCTTTGGGTTAACCCTAGACTTTGGGAGCGGATAGGGGCTTTGAAGTGGTTCTTGGACAAGGTGCCCCCTCTTCACTCGCGTAGTCATGTTGATGTCTCTTGGCTGATCAAGACTCTTATGAAGGTTGATATCTCGACTTAGGTGAGTGTTGAGTAGCTAACACGGGCCTTTCTTCTCTACCTCCTTGGGCAAACGTTGTTTGCCAACAAGGATAGTTCAGTTTCTAGCCCCTTTTGCAGTATTTGGAGGTTGTTTAGGCGTTTGATGAGGGAGCATCAGCCTTGGCCAACCGGTAGCCCCTTTCCTCTCTGGGTTTTTGAGTATCTTCTTCAGTTTCCTACTGACACTAGACATGCAGATGCGGACTGTGTTCCTCGCTACGAGTAATGGTCTGTGGGGCAATGGAAGCCACACGGTCACCAGTTTTGAGCCTTCCTGAGTGGTGACGGGTTTTGGACCGATTGACGGTTGACCAGGTACCCCTTGCATCCCTTGTTTTAAGATCTCCATTCCTCTGTGCTGTGGCTGATTTAGACTTTGTTTGCAGGCGAGGTTTGACCCTTGGAGTGGTGTATCAGAGGATGCCCCTCTTGCGAGTTCCAGGGTTCTAGATTGTACTCGTAACTTGTTCGAGGGTCCCTTTTGTTAAGCTTGGTACTTATGTGATCGGGTGGCCAACCAGTGGCGCCTGCGTGCTGAGGATCTTCAGTTTGTTCCTCCTCCTCCTCCGGCGTTGATGAGGTCTACTTCTTTGATGTCTAAAGTAGACTTGGAGAATGCTCAGATCAGAGACTAGGCGGGTTTGCTTCTTTAGGCAGGTGACTGTATGGAGTACTGCCATTTTTCCTTGGTTCTGCCTGTTGTTCCTTCAGTTGCTCTTGTTTGGCCATGGGCCCTTTCCTTTGTCTCCTTCCATTCTGATGACGGAGAAGAGGCGCTTGGTGCTTGCCCCTTGTTTTGCATTTTCCTTGTAGCTTGAGGCTGAGTGAGCACCAGCAGTCAGTGGGGAGGATAGCTAGCAATCCCCTTCTTCATCTTAGAGACGAGATCGTCTCAAAGACGCCGTCACGACTAGCTTTAGGATTTTCTTTTTCCTTCCTGTTCATGGTTAGCAAAGAGAGAAGTAGAAACTGTATTTGTATGGTGAAAGCAACCACAGTGATGATTTTGTAGGCAAGCTTTTGTTCATGAAATGAGAAATGCTTTTTATGCCCCTAGATGTCTTGAGTTTGCATGCGATAGTCAGAACATGGCTGTTTGAACAAGTATTTGCTGATAGACAGTAATTTGTGTGAAAATAAAATATTGGCTGAAGAATTGATTACTCGGCTAAAGAATCGATGTTATGGCCGATGTATAGATCCTTCGGCCGTTACTTTGATTTTCCAAAGGTAGATTTTGTTTTGGCTAAGTGGCATCCTCTTTTTTCTTCCTTCTTATGCTTGGTTTTGATTTTCTTGCCTTTTGCTTTTGCCGTGTTCCATAGTCCGGTTGCCAAACTCGGGAGTTTTCAAGGTATCTTGCTCATTGTGTCAATTACCTTTAGGTTAGAGGGGATGACCTATAGCTCTCGTGTCTATTGCTGTTGCCAATTCTTCGAGAAAAGCATACTCATCTTTTGCGAGCTCAATACGCAGGGTTAGCTATACCTATCATTGAGTACAAATCTGTTGACGTTTTTCCTTCTCTCCAAATGTTTGGGCCGCATCTCAATGTGAGATTGCCTACGTATCCCAATCTGGGAATCAGGCCTTTTACGTAGTTCCAAAATCATTACCTTTGAGGTTGGGTTTTTCACTCTTGGTTTTTCTTCTCACATGCTCTTGATTTTGCCTAGGTTACCTAATGGAGGTTGAGTCCCTAGCGAGCTTTTCTTTGAATGCCTTAACTTTTGCCTAGGCTGCGTTTTTGCATTTTCTTGCCCTAGCAGGCTTTGCTCTTACTTTTGCTTGGGTTTTCAGGTTACCCAACGAGCATTTCTCTCAAGAGGGTTTCTGCGTTTCGGAGAGGAATTTGATGGAGATATTTTTCTAAATCTCTCTTGTGTTTGTGCCTTCATAATGGGCGAGCTAACCCTAAGTGTTCTCGCGGAGATAGTGTCTTCTTTCTAAGTTTTGACAAAAACCTAGTTTCTTAAGCAACTAGAGTTCATCCTTTCCTTCCTTTTTGTCAGAGCAGGGAACTTGATTCCTTGAAATTTCCCTTGTTTGGCAAAGAGACTATAGTGTTTGGCAATTGCAATTTAGGAAGTAAATCATTGAATAAGCATAGTCTAGAGGATGAAACAGGAATTCACTTAGCAGAAATTAAATGCCCAAGCAGGGGCTCAAAACAGGTTTTAGCTTGATAAAAGCAATGTTTAATGTTCTTTGCCATGTTGTGACTTCTTAGCTATTGTAGCATTTCGAGGTCGTTTTCAAAACCCTTGCCTTTCGCAACTTTATACTCTTTTCCACCCTCTTCTTTGCCAAACAGGGCCTTTGAACTTGATCATTCTTCAATTGTGGCTACTTCTTTGAGACATGAGTAGTCCCCAAATAGAAGTGTTGGTCTAGGTTTTCATCACCCTTTCTTCCTCTTTATTGATTGTGTAGTCGTCAGCTATTTCCACTTGATTGAATAGTGATACTAAGGAGATTCCATCTAGTGGATCATCGTATTCTCCTTCCATTCCGTCAGTCACTTTCCCCTTTGCTTGTTCTTCTTCATTACTTTTGTCAGACATGTCGGGATCGATCACTTCTGATTGATTGACTCCTCCTCCATCATGAAACATTCGTCCTCCTCTGGGAAGGTAAAGGTTGGCTTGGTTTGGTTGTTTTGGACAATGTATTGGCCAGGATTGTATGTGGGGTTGTTTATGAAATCGATGTTTCGGGGTGGTGGCTCAGCTTTGTGAGTAGGAAGTGGATTGGCTTGCACATTAGGTTTTGGAAGTTTTATAGTTCGGCTATCAATGAGATCTTGAATGTCATGGCGGAGACGCATGCAGTTATCTGTCTCATGCCTAGGGTGTTGGTGGTAAGCGCACTGTTTGTTAGGATCATGGTTTGGGCCATAGGGTGGCTGAGGAAGTGGTTTGTTTTAAAGGTTTGAGATGCCCCTAATGGCTCAGAATGGCTAAGGCTTGAGATGAGGTCATGTAAAGATGGTCAAAGTTGCAACGGGGGCGATTTGAGCTTTGGGATGAGCTAATTTAAAAAGGGTCTTGTGGTAAGATTGAGTTAAGGGTGTTGACAAAGGCAGAAGATGTACGGGTTGTGAAGGTTTTCTTGGGTGGAGGAGTTTCTTCTTTCCCAATGAGGCCTAGCTTGATCCTCTCTTCAATCTGCAGCCCAGTAGCCTGCAGGCGCTTGAAATCAGTGATAGTCTGAGTGTAAATGTGCGTGAGGTACTTGGGCTGCAAACTCTTGACAACTATTCTCACTTGATCTTCCTCAGAGGGGCGGTTCTTCATCTTGGCGGCTTTTTCTCTCTATCTAGCCACAAAGGTTGCAAAGTCCTTGTTTGATTCCTGCTTAGTCGTTTCCAAATCTCGAGTTGTTAACTCAATTTGGATGTTGTATGCATATTGCTTGACAAAAGCATTGGCAATTTCTGGCCAAGTATGATAGTGCACAAACTCCAAAGTGAGAAACCAATCGAGAGCGCTTTCAGTAAGAGTCCTTTGAAATAACTAAACAATGAGCTCATCATCCAAACCCATTGGCTTCAGAGTGTTGATGACATGGCGGACATGGCTAGTGGGATTGCCAGTTCTATTGAACTTCTCAGGTAGTTGAGAATCTGGAAAAAGGCAGAGTCCTTCAAAATCTAGAATTTGGTCCCCTTGTGAACGGGCCAGAGTACGTTTGATCTCCTTGACTTGTTTGGCCAATTCAGGGTTTTCCGCCAATACCACTTCTTGAGGATTCTCATCTTCCACCGATTTCTCTTCGTTCTCAGCATCTCTTCTTTCTCTGCTGATAAGGTAGCGACTTTGAGCTTGGTGATTAGCAATGATGGCGTCGTTATCTGCCATGAGAGTGGGAGGATTACTTGATAAAGCTTAGGATTTGGTAGATGATTGAGTTTGTTGAGGAGATGACCGCGGAGTCCCTGAAAGTGATTGGGATCGTAGCAGTGTAGGTGTTTTGGCCAGTGAGGGTGACAGACGAGACGGCTGCAAGGACCTCTGTTTGGCGTGACTTCGGGCGTTGTAAGAGTATAAAATTGGCTGTGGTTGCTTCTTTGTTTTACTTATTGTGTCTGCTTTGAAAAGTAGAGTACCTGTAAGTCAGTACTTGGCTTGTGTAGGGTTAGGATTTAGGCTGAAAATCCCAACCCTTCTGCACAGAAAAAGTTATTTACAACAACAGATGATACAAGGTGTGAGGAAGGACTTGGAAGTGAAAATGCAAGTAGGTTCCTAGCCTGTAGGTTCCTATCTTAGTTTGATAAGTTCTATGGCTTTCTAAAACATGCAAGGTTTTTGGTAGTCTCAGGGTGCTCCGTTGTCAAAGGGCACCAATCCTCTCACCAGCCCATCATAGGCGGTGATTGGGTGATTCCCTTTTTGATATACCACTAGGTACGAGTGACTGTGGAGTTTGCTGGAACCCACAACATAGCCCGTGTCATGCCGGGATATCAGGTGAACTCAACGGGTTGCCCGCTCGATGCATATGATTAATGAATTAGACAAGGCATGTATTAGTCTTATGTTGAACTTTCTAGTAATGGCTCTCAATTCCCCAGCAGAGTCGCCAAAAACTGTAGACACCTCCCAAACGGGGCATCGCCATACAGATTGATCATGGATTGCTCGATTGGTTGCTTGCTTCATAAACCAAAATCATGGACATTCCCATGGCTAGGAACATCGCCACACGATAGTGGTTATCATCAAAACAGAGTCGCCACCTAGTTTATTAAAACTAGGAAAATAGATAGAGATTCTGGGTACGGGAGCCAAAAGTACAGTAAGGGGAAGGTGTTAGGCACCCCTATTTGCCCAGTCGTGAGACTGGCCCATAATCGTTCAACATAAGACGTATAGATGCTTTGTTTAATTCTAACACATAGTCTGTTTAGTTATTCCTTTAAACAGTAAGCAAAGTGAGCCAGGACTATAATTGGAGCATGCATCAGAAACCAAAACAAAACAAGCTGTCCCAGGAGATCGATTACTCGGCCGGTGAATAGATGTCACGGCCGAGTAATCACACTGGTTTAATGTACCGGCCGAGGGATCGAAGCCCCGGTCGGTGTTCTTCCTCACACCAGACAGAAAGACTAACAGTTAATCAAAATGCTACGATTAGTCAAAAAGATAGTAAATAAGACAAACCAGAGGCCGTTGGGCCTCACCACCTTGATCCCTCAGTTGCTTGATTGCTTTGGATTGTGTGTGATTGATTTGTTGCTTGATCGAGAACCCTAGGGTTAGGGTTTGAACTTCGGGATTTGATCGCCGGATTGACGGCTACCTTCGGAAGGTTAGGGCTTTTGGAGTATGGGATTGAGGGAGTATTTGTGCAGAGTTTCGAGGTTTGATTGAGTGTGTAGGTTTCTCAATTTTTGTGTGTTAAATTCGGAGCCCAAAGGCCCCTTTATATAGGCATAGGGATGACTCACTCCGGCCAATCAAATCACGAGATGGCAATTGCAATTGCAATGCATCTCTAACTCTACGTCGTGATCTCCGAACGTAGCCCGAACGCATCGGAAAGGTAGTGTAGTTGGATCAAACCAAACGTCTGACAGAACGTTCCAAAGTCTGGAAAAAGGTCGATCTGGCGGCCGAGCAAAGGATGTCGCGGCCGTGGAATGGATGTCTCGGCCGAAGGATAGATCTCGCGGCCGAGGGATTGATCTCTCAGGGAGATTTTGCTGGCAACAGGTTGCTCGGGTGAGGGATTGATGTTGTGGCCGTGGGATCGATGTTACGGCCGTCAGATGGATTCTCCTAGGCTTCTGTATTTCTGTCTGAAAGGCTGTATGGCTTTGAATTGGGTCCTCTAAGTGGTCAAAGTTCTCACCGAAAGTCTTAAGGTCCTCAAGGAAGCAATCAGCAATCATTGTATCCATTTCATCATCGGGATTGTCCCAAGGTGGGACTTGAAATAATCGTTAGGCCAAATTGGGGTGTCTACATTATCAATGTGCAATGGAGTGTGCTTTTGAGTTTGTATACATGGTTAATGATGTAAGAACGACTGTGAGCTTGGAAAGTGATGTCTGCTTATATTCGGATTGAAAATGCTTTTATGTTTACGTGAGTTGTGAGTTCTGAATTGAGGGTCCTGCAATGCAAGGTGTGGTAATGCGAAGACTCTAGAGGGCCCACAACACAAGGTGTGGTAATGCGGAAACCCAGGTGGAGAGAATTTAATGTGACGCAAGGGGTGGTAACACAGTTGAATGTCTCGCATGATGAAGAGAATTTTGATTGACTTAAGAAGTCTATGTTGATGTTTGGATTGCTTGTTGCTGGATTTTGGTTGTCGAAAAAGAGAAATGAACGGTTGATTTTATCAAGGTTTTATTAAAGAAATAAATTTGGATTTTGAAAAGAGGATCTCCAGTATTCTTGAGCGAATCAACGGAGATTGACCCGTAAAGGTCGAGAGTTTTCTCGAAATTATTTTGGTAATCAAAATGAAATGCTTTCTCTTATAAAAGGGGCTTAATATCGAATGGTAAGAAATGAGGAAGCTAATTGTGGCGTTTATCAAGGAGTCTTAAGATGATTTGAGAAATTGTCGTGGGTTATCTATATTGATGTGTGCCTAATACAACCCCTAGTTTGATGTATGAATGGTTAGGGATGTCTTTAAGATGTATAGAATCCCGTAGTCGTAGTTTGTCGGTTCGTTGTGGTGCCCCTTTGTATCTCATATCCGTTTATTGGAACTCATTCATTCTAGATGCATACCTCATCACATTTTCATATAGCTTGTGTAAAGATTTCTCTATTGGGATAGTGTAGCTCAACAAAATCCTTCTTTTCAGGTTGAAATGCTGGGCAGTAGCTTGCATTGCATCATGTGCTCAATGTGGAAGACATTTTTGGAAGCTAACTTCATTAGTTACTTAATCATCATTGTAATGATCACCCTTTGTTAAAGATGACTCTGTAACCGAAACTTTTGAATTTCTTTGACCAAACCGTTTGTAATTCAATAAATTGTTCGTATTTGTACTTAAGTTTAATTTTGGGCCGGGTATTATGCGAGTAAAACGCAAGAAATTTCCTTTGAAAGATTTATCTGTTTATGTTGAAAATCGATGGCATGACACTGTTCGCACCCACCTTAACACAAGACTGGGCCCCTGTTCGCACCCATCTTAACACGAGACTGGGCCCCTGTTCGCATGTTTGCACCCATCTTAACACGAGACTGGGCCCCTGTTCGCACCCATCTTCAAACCTTAACTCAATCACTTGCCCATTCATCCTTTACCTAATATCGTCTAGATGATTCGTAGCGTATACCAACCCAGTGATCTAAGCTCGATCCTATCAAACACAGCATAACCGAAACTTCAAAGTTGATACAATGCATAGAAAACAGTAACTCAATCATACAATGGTGTCCAAGTATCAATTCAATTCATAACGTAGTAAGAATGCATACTCTGACATTATTTATCAATAACAATTTTGATTAATCACATGAAATATTTTAAATAGATATAACAAGTCTATCAATTAATAAAATGCAAATAAGTAAAACCGTTATTATTTTACGATTAGGCCGATGCCTTTAAACTTCCTTTAATGAGCACGTATTTTAAATCATTATCCAAACTAAAGATAATATAGTAAATTACTAATTTAATACTTTTATTTACGAATTTAGATTGATTAATAACCATAATAATTACAATAATAGATAATATTATTAAAATAAGTAGCATGACCTTAAAAGGAGTCCTATGGTCCTACGCAACGTGTTCGGGTATCAAAATTTGGGTCCGGAGGGTCGCGAGATTATTTTAATAAAAGATGTTACCGAAAAATTGTCGAAAGTAAAATAATTAGGTAATAAATAGTCTACTAAATAAAATATGTTGAGGTTGAAAAGGTTTTATCTAAGGAGTATAAAGAGTCAAAGAAAAATTATTCGGGCACTAAAAACATGGTTTATAAGGTCGCGAAGTAATTTTGATTGAAAACTTCGAAAGATAACTATTAATAATTAATAAATAGATAATTAAAGATAATTAAATAAAAAAAATATGATATTAACAAGATATGATCTTTGAGGTGTGAGGAGTCTAGGAAAAAATAGTTCAGGTGTCAAAAATGATGTTCGGAAGGTCGCAAAGTTGATTTGAACCATTTTTTAAATAAATCGTACGGAGTTTGCGGCGGAGGTCTTGGATGCAAGGTCAAATGAGTCCAAGGTTGCGGCCCACGTGGTTCGGTGTTGCGGCCGCAAGGTCTATTTTGGTTTTCTGCAGATTTTTTCATGGCTTCGGGTTGATGCCCGGGGCCTTCTAGAGACCATGGGTAAGGTCCAAAATACTTAAATATACTTAGGAGAAGGTAGTGTAAGGGTTTATCTACCTTAAGTTTTGGTTGCACGAGCTTAAAACACAAGCGGAGCGTTTTCGATAAAACGAGGAAGACGACTGGAACGTGGGCCGTTGGGGCTGCCTCCTTGGGACTTGTTGCTGGGTTTGGGATGCTTGAGGATGGTATTGAAGTTTGGAACCTCGAATTTGATCGTAGCATGTCGTTATGATCGAAACCCACTTTCTTTCTCTCTCTAAACCTCCATGGATGAAAACCCAAGCTTTCTCTCTCTTTCTCTCTTCTCCACTGACTTCTGTGATGGTGGTGGGTTGTGTGTTATTGGAGGGGGGGTTGGAGAGGTATTTATAAGGGTGGGGTGGTGTGGAGGCCAAGGAATTGGAGGAGAGAGAGAGATACGGGTGAGAGATGTAGGGAGGTGTTCCCGAACAGATACAATTAGTGGTTGAACACGTGGTGTGCCAAATTCGTGTAATGAGAAAAGTAGTATGGGACTCCATATAAGATGAACGGCGGCGGAAAGATCCGGTGCACCAAGAAGACAACAGATTAGACAATCTGTTCGGCTAAGATGGCCCAGTGACATGAGAAGTCATTAGTTGGTACCGTCTGTTTGGCTAGGTGGGCCAGTGACATGAGTAGTCATTTACTTATGCAGTTTGTTCGGTAAGTACATGCGCCGAACAGATAGAGTCATATGATTGAACGTGGCCTTAAGGGATAAGGTGGAGGAGGTATCCTAGAAGAAGAACCCAATATACGGAAAAGATAGGTAAGGGGACAGTCCTATTATAGAACGAGTTTTATAGTAAGAAGAGATCCTATGAGTAAGGGATCTCGGTTGATTGGGGAAGAGATCCCCGAGAGAGCCAGGATTCCTGTACGAGGCAGGAGACCTGGGGCAAAAAGGATGCTTAAGAAGCAAGCATGCTCATATATATAAATACGAGGTAAACCTGGAGGAAAAAGGTACGGAATAAGTTGCATTCATTCCACACTTTTCCACTGATAATTAGGGTTTTCGATACAGTACGAGATACTAACTTAGGCATCGGACGGCCTTTGCCACGAGAGGCAAAGGTGCGCTCACCCCTTGTCTGTTTTGCAGGTTAGGGTTCAGGCGAAGGTATTAGGGTTCCGATTGGGCAGCACGTGAAGAAAGGAGATTCAGTGCTGTTCTAGGTACTATCTATTTTTCTCCACCTACAATTGGCGCCGTCTGTGGGAAACGAAAGAGTTCCCTTTTGAAATACGACCATGGTAGAAGTAGATCCAGTCACACCACTCGCTGATAAGAATCAGGCTGGTGAGGGAGGAGATAAATCCCCACCAAGTGCTCCGAGAAAGCCTACCAGCGGGCATGATAAGAGGACGACAAGCAAGGATCCTCTTACCATCCAAGATAACTCCAAGAATAAGGAGGGCAGAACGGCTACAACCTCCACGCGAAGGAGCAAATCCCATCAAAGGGGAGAGTCGGTTGCACATTCAAAAAGCGTGCATAGCAATGAAGATATCATCGACAAAAAGAGGCAAGAAGTCGATGAATTTGCTCGATTAATTCGGAAAAGGGAACACGAGATCTAAGAGTTAGAGCGGATCCGAGAACATCCTGAGGATTCTGGATTGTCACGAAGGAGATCCAGGGGAGACGGACTGGCCATGGTGCAATACACAAAGGCCCTTTCACGAAGAAGGAGGAGCAAGTCCAAAAGCCCCACTCCTCCCAAGAAAAGGGTTTCTTCACCAAAAAGAAGGAGCAGGAGTCCGGTCAGGCAAAGAACTCCCCCACATCACAGAAGGAGCAGGAGCCGAAGCTCCTCACCTGAGGAAGGCGTAAGAAAGCACCACAGGGACAGGTACGAGAGACCTGATGATGATTGGAACAGGGCGATTGCCCACGAATCCAGAAAACGAGAAGATGGATCCATGACTGCACGAGAAGCAGTAAGGCAGGCCCTGAGTAATATAGCGGCGTCACCCTTTTCGAGAAGGCTACAGGATGCGCGATTGCCGAGCAGAGTAAAGCATGGGACGTTCATACTTTACGAGACAAATGCGGACCCCGTTGCCCACGTACAACATTACCAACAGGCTATGTTCATGCATGATGGGGATGATGCCATTATGTGTAAAATGTTCCCTTCGAGCTTGGGAAATGTGGCCTTATCATGGTTCCATAAGTTGGAACCATGCTCCATACGAGGATGGACGCAGTTAGCAGAAGAGTTCACTGCTCAGTTCTTAACAAGTAGGAAGGCTCCCAAGACATTCGAAAGTCTCTCAATGATGAAGCAGGAGGACAATGAGCCGATCAGAGACTACGCAAAGAAATACTGGGAGACTTTCAATGAGATAGACAGTTGCAGTGAGGAATATGCAATTGCCACGTTCAAAACTGGGCTGCCTGTTCGGGGCGAGCTACGCCGGTCATTAAACAAACATCCGGTCGCTTCGTTGGCAAGGCTAATGGAGCGTATTGAACAACACGCCAGAATGGAGGATGACATACTCCAGGAGGAAGGCAGAGTTGTTGCCGAACAGCCAAAGACCCCAGCGAAGAGGGTAGATAAGCAAGAGCCCAAGACCTATAGAGAGAGGAAAGAATATGGGCAGGCTAAGAAAGAGCCATACAAGGAAAAGCAGACGCCTGATCCTAAGTCTTTCTTTTCAATAAACACGGTTTGGAAAGAACCGATCTATAGGATTCTCTATCGAATAAAGAATCAGCCTTACTTCAAATGGCCCCCAAGTCTAGGTGGAGATAAGGATGCAAAACGTGCTACGAATCAGCACTGCAGCTACCACAAAGATTGGGGCCACATGACTGAAGATTGTGAAATGTACAAAAGACATCTGGATGACTTAGTCTCACGTGGCTACCTTAAGGAATTCATTCAAGAAGATCCCAAAGATAAAGGGAAAGCAATGTAGTTGGATTACGAACAAAATCCTAAGGGGGTGATCCATATGATACATGGATTGGCTGCACCTTATACGAGGAATGAGGTAAGGCTGCTGCAGAGGCAAGTCAAGCATGACCAGTATGTTATGAGAGTAGGAAACAAAAGAGGGCGAGAGGATGACACGCCCAATGAAGCTATAGTCTTTACAGATGAGGATCTGGGAGAGGTCCAGGTGCCCCACAACGATGCATTAGTCATAACCCTACGAATTGGGGAATACGACATTGAGAGAATCCTGGTGGATTCAGGGAGCTGTACAGAGGTATTGTACTACGACGCATTCAAGAAGTTGGGGCTGAAGTAGACAGATTTGGAACAATCTATTCACCTTTGGTTGGATTTGGTGCAGGTGCAGTGTGGCCCCTCGGGAAAGTAACGCTGCCTGTTCGGGCAAGGACAGTGGTCCTAAGGACAGACTTCTTGGTTGTGGATGTATCGTCCTCCTATAATGCAATTATAGGAAGGACTTGGTTACATAAGATGAGGGTTGTTTCTTCTACATATCACTAGATGGTGAAATTCCCAGGGTCCAACGGGATCGAGAAGATTAGGGGAAATCAAAAGTCAGCACAACAGTGCCTGATTTCCATCATCAAGAAAATTCCAAAGGCCCATCAAGTTCATACAGTAGAAGTACCAGATCAACCGACTGTTGAGGATGTTGGAAGAGATCCAGCAGAGAAAGTAGTGGAAGGCCTAAAGAAGATACAGATCAACGAAACTGATCCTGAGAGGTATTTTCTAATTGGGGAGTCATTGCCGGATGAGGAAGAGTCCGAATTGGTGGGTTTCTTGAAAGAACATGTTGATGTGTTTGCTTGGGTACCGGAGGAAATGCCTGGAGTGGATGCAGATGTGATATGCCACCACCTGAATGTTGACCTGCAGCATAAGCCCGTTGTTCAGAAGAAAAGAAGGGCACCTGTACAGCATGTTGACGCTGTTATTGAAGAAGTGGATCGTTTGTTGGAAGCCAAAGCAATACGAGAAGTCTATTACCCAGAGTGGCTGTCCAACACTGTGGTTGTAAAAAAGAAGAATGGGAAATGGCGTGTCTGTGTGGATTTCACAGACTTGAATAAAGCGTGTCCTAAAGATAGCTTCCCTCTCCCAAGAATTGATCAATTGGTTGACGCCACTGCTGGGTACGAACGGATGAGTTTCCTTGACGCATATCGGGGGTATCATCAGATAGCCATGTTTGGGCCTGATCAAGAGAAGACTTCTTTTATTACTCCACGAGGGCTGTACTGTTATAGTGTTATGCCTTTTGGGCTCAGGAACGCAGGAGCAACTTACCAGAGGCTGGCAACAATCATGTTCAAGAAACTTCTTGGCCAAACTATGGAGGTATACATAGACGATATGGTGGTCAAGAGCAAAACCCGGCAAGGGAACATTCTGGACTTGAAAGAAGCCTTTGGAATTTTGAGGAAATACAAGTTGAAACTCAACTCCTCGAAATGTGCGGTTGGAGTTGGTTCTGGAAAATTCCTAGGCCACCTGGTGACTCTGAGAGGGATCGAGGCAAATCCTGATCAGATAACGGCCTTGCAGAGACTACAAAGTCCCAGGACTACGAAAGAAGTCCAAAGGCTGACTGGGATGGCTGCGGCCCTAAATAGGTTCATTAGCCGTTCAAGTGATAAGTGTAGGCCCTTCTTCCAGTTGCTAAAGAAAAGAGAAGGATTTGAATGGGGAGCAGAATGTGAGCAGGCGTTCCAAGATTTAAAGAAGTATTTAGCTCAAGCCCCCTCTTGTCAACCCCAGACCCAGGTGAGATTTTGATTTTATATCTAGCAGTTTCTGAACATGCTGTGAGTGCGGTTCTGTTAAGGGACAAGGGGCCCGAACAGATCCCGGTTTATTATGTGAGTAAAACACTCCTAGACGCAGAAACAAGGTATTTGCCCCTCGAAAAATTGGTCCTTGCTTTAAGGACCGCAACAAGAAAATTGCCTCATTATTTCCAGAGCCACAGAGTTGTAGTTTATACTGAGTTTCCATTAAGATCACTGCTACGAAAGGCAGATTTCTCTGGGCGGATTTCAACCTGGCCTGTTGAATTAAGTCAATACGATATTGACTTCCAGCCGCGCACTGCAATAAAAGGCCAAGTGTTGGCAGATTTTGTAGCAGAATTCTCACCAACAGTAGCACCTCAGCCTCCTGCGAGACAGGAGCAGAAAGTTGAACTGTCAAAAAGGAAAGGTAAGGCACTTGCCGAACAGGACCCTTTGGAATGGAAACTATTTGTCGATGGTTCTGCCTGCAACACTGGTTCAGGTATCGGCATTGTTTTGTTCCCTCCTGGGGGGGTTATGTTGGAGCAGTCTGTTCGGCTTGGCTTTAGTGCATCAAATAATGTAGCAGAGTACGAGGCTCTCTTGGTTGGCTTAAACAATGCAAAAACTCTGAAGGTTAAAAGGATCAGGGTTTATTGTGATTCACAACTGGTGGTAAACCAACTGTCCGGCGAGTATGAAGCTCGAAATGAGAAGATGGCAGCCTACGTGGAGGCGGCCAGAAGTTTACTTAACACCTTCGAAAGAGTGTGTATAGAACAGATAAGCTCTGGACAGAATTCTCATGCGGATTCTTTGGCTTGGCTGGCTGCAGCTGTCCCTACTGAGTTCAAACGAAAAGTAGCAGTTGACTACTTGACCGAGCCGAGCATCGGAAGAAGTATGGACTTGGTCCTGGACGTGAACCAAGGACCAAGTTGGATGGATCCAATCGTGGAGTTTTTACGAGATGAAACACTCCTTGCCGATAAGAAAGAAGCACACAAGATCAAAACCAAATCTGCAAGGTTTTGACTGTCCCCCGAGGGGAAGTTATATAAGAAATCCTTTACTGGGCCATATTTGCTTTGTGTACACCCCGAGATGGTACAGAAGTTCCTTCATGAGATACACGAGGGAACATGTGGAAGCCATGCTGGGGGCAGATCTATTGCCCACCGAGCAATTACCCAAGGGTATTGGTGGCCACACATGCAGGAGGATGCCAAGGTCTATGTTAAGATTTGTGAGAAATGCCAGAAGTTCTCACCTATGATAAAGACACCGGCCGAAGATCTGGTACCCTTAACTAGCCCTTGGCCATTTGCCCAGTGGGGAATGGACATCGTGGGTCCACTCCATAAAGCAACAGGAAATCGAAAATTCCTGTTGGTGGCCACTGATTACTTCACCAAGTGGATTGAGGCAGAACCCTTGGCCAAAATCACTGAACCTATGATAGAAAGGTTTGTGTGGAAGAGTATTATTACTCGATTTGGAGTCCCTTACTCTTTGATCACAGATAATGGGGCACAGTTCCAGAAAAAGTTCAAGACTTTTTGTTCCCAATATGGAATAAGGAACTATTACTCAACCCTTGCTTACCCTCAGAGCAATGGGCAAGCAGAAGCTTCCAACAAAACCATTCTCGATGGGATCAAGAAAAGGTTGGACAAAGCAAAAGGCAAGTGGCCTGATGAACTGCCCCTGGTGTTATGGGCCCACCGAACAACGCCTAGGAGGTCTACGGGAGAGACCCCCTATTCGTTAGCATATGGTACAGAGGCAGTCATACCCCTGAAAGTTGGACTTCCAACCAATAGGACTGCATTGGTTGAAAGTGGGGGTAATGACAGGGCCCTAGAGATTGAGCTTGATCTGGCCGAAGAGAGGAGAGAAAGGGCCCTGATCCACCTGGCCTCATACCAGGAACAGCTAATGAAAGGCTATAACAAACATGTCCACCCTCGAGAATTTGGTATTGGGGACCTTGTGCTTCGAAAAGTTCTCGGCAATACCAAAGTGGCTAATGAGGGAAAGCTAGGAGCAAATTGGGAAGGTCCATATCGAGTAACTGAAATTGTGGGCATTGGGGCTTATAGGTTGGCAGACCTGGACGAGAGCCCGGTGCCAAGGCCTTGGAATGTCCACAATTTGAGAAAGTTCTTTGTTTAAAAAGACTTGGTTTATCATTTATTCTGTTTTAGGATTATGTTATTGTGTGGGAATTACGAAGAAAGTTCCTTTGTTTTTTTATTCTGTTATTGTGTGGGGATTACGAAGAAAATTCCTTTATTTTTTCTTTTTAGTTGCAAGGGGTACGCGTAACGACTCCTTGAGTTTGAGAACTATGAATAAAAGTTATGATTTTTTTTAGAAATTTCTGTTTCTTTTGGAATATGGTTGTTTTTTAACCTATCAATACGAACAATGGACAAATTATCCCTCCTTCGTATTGGGGAGCAGGTAATAGGCATGAACGCCTTAGAACGTACGAAAATACGTGCTAAATATATTAGTACGAAAAAATTAGATTATCTAAGTACGAAACACTTAGAATAAAGGCACGAATGCCTGGCAACGTACGAATATATGTATTACGGTCTAAAAGAATACTTAGACTATACAAGTACAAGAGAAACTTGTATGCACGGATCGTTAAGTACGATAAACTTAACATCCTAACCAAGTACGAGAAACTTACAAGAAGTACGAAAGACTTAATCTCCTGTTTAAGTATGAGAAACTTAAACATGCGTAAATTAAATGAATTCCGAAGTATGAAACACTTAGGGAATAAGACATAACGAAATTTTGTCTACATGTTATTAATCAGATACACAGACTCCTCTTGAGTATGATAAAACTCAAAATCATGAGCAAGAACGAAAAACTTGTCTCTTTTCCAAGTCTGAAAATACTTGACAGTAAAACTATGGAACCCAATTAAGTACGAAATACTTAAGTTCCTTGCTTACACGAGTTACTAAGTATAGAAGCAACATAACAGCCAAGTACGAATACACTTGGGAATTTGTCCAAACACGTGGAACTTGGGGAGCATACGAGAGTATGCAGATTTATCTAAGTATGAATAAACTTAGGAATATTCCCGAGTACATGAAAACTGAAATGCACACTAGCATGTGCACCAACAGCTAAGTACGTACATAACTTAGATGAATATCCAAGTATGAACATATTTGGTAAATACCAAACACTTAACATATATGAGAAACTGACTAAGTATGAAAAAACTTAGCAATTTAACATGAACGTCAGGCCATGAAGGGCTGCCTGCGAATATCTAAAATGCCACGAAGGGCCGAGCAAACCAACAATCGAGCCAAACAAAGGCCACAAAAATAGAGTTATGCCACGAAGGGCCAAATACCTGTGTTAAGAGTATATTAAAGTGTACTAATGCCACGCAGGGCTGGAGATTACAGCCGCACAGAGCCTCTCAAAAAAATGTTCATAAAGACAAAAGGGACTTACCAAAGATCAGTCCAGGTTCTGGACCTCGGGGGTGGTGTTGCTTGGAACCTCAGCAGCATTGCTATCTCCAGCTGGTTGTTCCTCTAAATTTACGGTTTCAGTAGTTGCTCCTCCAGTGGTTGGTTGTTCGGGGTGGGCTTCTTGAAATCCAGATTGGGCAGCTTGAGTCTCCATATGCATTTCCTCATCTACATCTGCAAAGTCATCAATTTGCTCTTCAATATCATCGAGAGGGGGCTCCTCGGAGCCATGAGATGGCTGGAGACGTTTGCTAGGCAAATCATTGTCGACCCAGAGGTTGGAATCATCAGGAGCACCAATCTTTATCAAACATGCCTCCCATCCAGCAGCCCATATTTGGTCTTGAATGACCGGCATCTGTTGTACGTAACTAGCTGTCGCCGTATCAAAACCCTTCTGATGTCCATCATCGTAAGCAGCCTTTTTAGTGGCATCAATCTCTGCCAAGGCTTGTTTGAGGTTCTCCTCAGCAGCCTCCATTTTCAATCTCATCTCGTCAGCTTCCAACTTTGTTTGTCTCTCTCCCTCTCCAGCCTCGTTATGGTTTGGAGCTGTCTAGTGTTGTCCCTCAGAAGTCTGTTGCGTTCGGGCTCAACCTCTTGCAACTTATGGCCAAGTGTGACCATCTTTTGGATAAACTAGGAGAATTCAATAATAATGGAGTAAAATCAGTATGAGTAAAAGATTTTTTATGTCAAAATCTTGATAAAGTAATGAGAGTACACCTTGATTCCACTCACTAGCCCGGTCGATATCAACAGATCAGATGAGGAGGTGGCCTCTTTCTGCATATCCACAGGCAGTAGCAGCGCCTGGGTGAGGGCCAAAGCAGTTTCAGACGAGCTGGCACTGTCCCCCACGCTCACTGGCCGGTCACCTCTGATTAGTTGAGGGGTCCAGGTTTGCGGAGGAGTCTGAATGTTCGGGGTAATGGCCTGTTTGCTTACCCCAGTAGCCTGAGCTGTCCCGTCTCCTGTGGATTGGCCTCTGGGACGTTTGTCCCGATGAGCATCCCCGGCCTCCAAGTCAGACTTGGATTCCCGAGGGGATAAACTGCTCCCACGACCTCTTATGCGTCTGGGAGGAGGGGGAGCATTCCCAGTTGATGAAGCACGGCCCGAGGAGCCACGTCCACGGGAAGAAACAGTAAGGAGAGAACTCAAGTTGAGAGGTTGTTGAGACATTATACCTGAATCAGGGGGAGAGGGGGAATACCCAAGGGAGGACGATTGGCTGGTGTCACGTTCAGGTGCTGGCTGCTCGGTTTGCTGTTGAGTTATAGCGGCCTGTCTCTGTGACGATCTTCTAAGTACCAAACGAGGCAATGGGATGCCTTCGGATACAGGTACTTCGTCTCGCTGTCCGGCAACCGTCACGCCAGCACTGGATCTTGAGTTTCTTGGTTGGGGAGCGGAGGATGTAGAGGCACCGCTGGTGCTCGGGTGAGCAAGTCTTTTGTCAATAAAGCCCTTGTAGGCTGGGTCGTATCCTAGCAGGACGTTTGCGTCGCGTCCCCGGCCAGCAGTTCGTGTTCCTGGCACTCCTTTGTATTTTAGGACTTTGTTGATGTCCCCTATTCGGACGTAGCTTGGCTCCCTGGTTGGGCGTTTGTTGGCGTTTGTGGCTGAAACAACAAAACAAATGAAACATTTAGTGGAGCAGCTTCAGTATAAGAAGAGTAAGTGACTGAACCTAAAAGAGCAGAAAGTAGAGGCATACGTGGGAAGCCCCATTTATGGGGAACGTGGACACCCACCACCTGGCCATCTTCCCCCATGGGCTCGAAAGCTCCAGTAACGTACAGGAAGTCCATCTCGTGATCCCGAGCAGAGTCTGGCAAGTTAAGCACGAAGCGCTTCTCTGCCTTTCTCACTTTTAAGTAGTAAGTATTGTATTCTCGGTTCAATACAATACTGTACCACCACTGGATGTCCCAGATTCCTAACTGGGTCCAAAGAATTTTGTTCAGAACTACAATCCCCATTACTAATCTGAAAAAATTAGTAGACACTTGCATGGGATTGAGTCGATACCAATTAAGAGTTTGACGAAGTAGTGGGTCGAGGGGGAAACAAACTCCACCCTCAACGATAGCCACGATTGGGATACACGTTCTATCCCATTTGCAGGCATTCCTAAGCGCACCCAGAGGGGCGAGTTCTAATCCAATAGTTTCTAGTATGTTGTATTTAGTCCTAAAAGCTGCCATTGCAGCAGGTGTCTCACAAAGTTTTCTAAATTTTCCTGGCTTAACGCCACTATCAGCTTCATCCGCCATGGATGAACTCGAGAAACACTAAAAAAGGAATATGGAAATAGGGTCGAAAACCCTAGATGAGGAAGAATCTGGGAACGAGAATCTCAGAATGAAAACGAAAACTAAGAAGGAATGAGAATCTTACGAAAGTGTTTTCGCGAAGAACGATCAAGGTTGCAGACGGCAGTAATGGCGGACCGGGGTTGGTTGTTTTCGCCTGGTTTTAGAGAGAGAAAGTGGAGGATTCAAAGTTTTTGAAAAGGTAAAATGAAAAGATCCCTTTTTTGGGGTTTAGTGGCGAAAAGGCGAAGACGGAACGTTTTCCTCTAACGACGTTACGTGAAAAGTAACGGCCGCAGAAGGTGGATGGCTGACGTTCAAATGGCGTTTGGCTAAAAACGTCAGTTCGAACTTAATACGAGGCGTACGAAGTACGCCACGTGGAGTCATTATTTCAAGAAAAATCATGACTAAACCGCCAAAGGGCATCAATGGAAGCCCGATGACTATATCTGCATGAGATTTGGTTTGTTCGGCCTTAAAGTTCGTTCTTTTAGCTTTACTCATCATCTTCAAACAGTGGTAATGAGCAAAAGCTGGGGAGCAATTGTAGGGAGGTGTTCCCGAACAGATACAATTAGTGGCCGAACACGTGGTGTGCCAAATTCGTGTAATGAGAAAAGTGATATGGGACTCCATATAAGATGAATGGCGGCGGAAAGATCCGGTGCACCAAGAAGACAACAGATTAGACAATCTGTTCGGCTAAGATGGCCCAGTGACATGAGAAGTCATTAGTTGGTACCGTCTGTTCGGCTAGGTGGGCCAGTGACATGAGTAGTCATTTACTTATGCAGTTTGTTCGGTAAGTACATGCGCCGAACAGATAGAGTCATATGATTGAACGTGGCCTTAAGGGATAAGGTGGATGAGGTATCCTAGAAGAAGAACCCAATATACGGAAAAGATAGGTAAGGGGACAGTCCTATTATAGAACGAGTTTTATAGTAAGAAGAGACCCTATGAGTTAGGGATCTCGGTTGATTGGGGAAGAGACCCCCGAGAGAGCCAGGATTCCTGTACGAGGCAGGAGACCTGGGGCAAAAAGGATGCTTAAGAAGCAAGCATGCTCATATCTATAAATACGAGGTAAACCTGGAGGAAAAGGTACGCAATAAGTTGCATTCATTCCACACTTTCCCACTGATAATTAGGGTTTTCGATACAGTACGAGATACTAACTTAGGCATCGGAGGGCCTTTGCCACGAGAGGCAAAGGTGCGCTCACCCCTTGTCTGTTTTGCAGGTTAGGGTTCAGGCGAAGGTATTAGGGTTCCGATTGGGCAGCACGTGAAGAAAGGAGATTCAGTGCTGTTCTAGGTACTATCTATTTTTCTCCACCTACAAGAGAGAGAGAGAGAGAGAGAGAGAGAGAGAGAGAGAGGGCTGTAAAGGAGGAGGGAGAAGTCATGGTAGGTGCATGAGGTGGCAGGAGGTAGGGAGGACAGGTGGTGGGAGGTGGTGGTGGCAGCTTGGTGGCCAAGTTTGGGTGGAGAGAGAGAAACGGGAGAGAGAGAGAGGGAGAGACTGAGAGAGAGAGAGAGAGAGAGAGAGAGAGAGGAGAGGGACAGGTGGGTGGTGAGGTGGTGATGTAGAAGTCAACAAAAAGGGCTAGGGTGGTGCCCAAGTTTTGGTGGCTTGGTGGCCAAGTTTTGGCCGAGAGAGAGAGAGAGAGAGAGAGAGAGAGAGAGGGAGAGGGAGAGATATGAGGTGGTGGGGTTGGGTGATAAGGATGGGTATGAGAGTGAGAGGTGTGAGGTGTCTAAATATATATATATATATATATATACATAATATCTTAAAAAAAATCTCATTATTATTTTGTTGAAACAATTATGTTCTAAGTACGATGTATTAATTGTTGATTTAAAATAAGTTAATAAAATTTGGTACGGAAGTCTATATTTTTATTCGAAAAAAAAACGGCCCGAAATTCGGGTCGTTACAATCACATCCATGTAATCATTTCTCTATGGCAAATATACCCTAGGCTGTGGGAGAGATCAACCCCTAAGTCATAAAGGGTTGGGAGTCTGATCCGCCCGAGATTTTTTTGAGTGCGTGCAAGCCCAATCCGCTGGTCATCCACGGAGTCTGCATCACATCACATGGACCCAATGTACATTAAATGACCCATATCCACTTAAAATGCTAAGCCTTATAAGTGGTGAGCCATCCAATTATATTTAAGGTCCAACTTTTTTTTTTTATTTATCTGATGTGGGACTCAACCTTTCACATATGTTCCTAGCAAAAGCGAGTGCGAGCGTAAAAACGTCTCTTAAGAACCTCCAAAATAACTAAAATTCATGAGTGCAAAAATTGAGAGCGCAAGAACACAAACACAGAACAAGAATTAAAAGCGCAAGCATGTCATCTTGAAAGATTATGTGACTAGGTCAACCCTTTTGGCTTGCGGCCATCAAAAAGTGGAAAAGCATGATAGGGTTGACTCCTGCAGGTTCAAGACCTTTTCTTTGTCATCAAATTCCATGAAATTGCTACGGGGAGTATCAAATAACTGTATATATTCGGTCACTACGACTAGCAATTATGTCAACGGTCTACATTCCAGGAATCAATTGAAGTCAATATTAGTGTTCCATAATGATCAAATGTAGTGAAAATCCGACTTGCACACGCATCACGTGTGCCCCGGCCTCTAGTATTAATCTATTGTGATAGATAAACAATAATTAAATTCTAAAAAAAACCAATCGAATGATTATATACTGTAGTAACAATTAACATATATATACATATCTATACATTACTATGCTAATCGCCACTGTTTTGCTAACGTCGCTGCCACCACCAATTCTCAATTTTCTTCTTGCTTGAATTGGACTCCTACGTGTTGGTTGGATCAGTCATCAGCTTTTGGCAGCCATAATAGTTCCTCTCAAGACGAAAACAGTTCTCTGCGAAGTGCAGTTTGCAAAGTTGTGTAACTGCATGTGCTTTTACGTGGGGTTGTGTGGATGTGGTTTTATCTTTGGTCCTTACGGACTATTTGTGCAGAGGTTATTTGATTTGTGCCCTCTGCCCAACCACCACTCTTTTTTTTTTGTTGGGAGGGCAATTTGGGAAGTATAAAATGTAAGCCATCTTCAAAAAGTTGTCCACACCAAAAGGTGCCCCCCTTAGTATATTAGAATAAATTGCCCCTTGTTCCACCATCCATATACACACTCGACATGCAACCACTAAAATAACGAAGAGTTAGAGCATAGCAACAAATACAATAAAATGATGGGTACACCATTTGTTGTACGCCAAATGCATACTGAGTTGTCTATGATCCATTTCGAAGTCCTAGATAAATGATCGGAGACGCTCAATTTTTTTATAACATTTTATGTAGGGATTCTTGTTAAAATCAGCTCAGTCGAATATTGGTAAGGGCTTGATCGAGGGAGGAGGCATCGGGGGTCCTCCCATCGCTGTATCCATCCTGAAGACAAAAATCCAACAGAGAGAGGAGAGAGATGCAGGGGATGTTGAATTGCAGTATTGAGTTGGGAGATGTAGGGGATGATAAGAAGAAGGGTTGATGGAGATGAAAGATGACCTTGGGGGGGTTATATATAGGAATTAGATATAGAGGGCTTTTGGAAGTACCCCTATTCGGAGAGAGAGAGAGAGAGCGTGGAATAGTTGAGGGTGGAATAGTTGAATGGGGTTTCCGTTGCTTAGTTGTTGAGGCTAACGGCGACACCGCGTGGTCGTGGGAAAAACGAACTAACAATACACGCATTCTCAACTTAGGTGGAGAAATGGGTATAGCATTGGAGATGAGTTCTACAGTACGTGTTTTTAACCAAATGTTGGGTTTGGGTAGGGAATTGGGTAAGAATTGGAGATGGTGATCAAATCCAACATGGTTTAGGATTATATGTAATGTCCCGAATTTCGGAGACATAATTTAAATATTAAAAAGAGAAATCCGAGAATAGTTTTCTTTTTCGAGGGATTAAAATTTCAAAAGCCTCCCCAATTCAAATCACAATACGATATATCAATTACAAATGTACTCTATAAAAATACTTTGTCGTACATTATTAAAATATTTAATTTGCAATACAGAGCAACTAAGGGTACAACATCCAGGGTTTGACAAATACTTCATCGGTCAACGTCACTTCACTTTTTCGTATGACCCTTTTGTTCCGTCTTCAGTACCCGGCGTTTGAGTTACCAGGGCAACATAGTACCGTGAGCGATGACGCTCAGTAGCCAAAATGTCATAACCCGAAAATTCGCACGAATTACATATTTGATTACCGATAATTTTATTCGAAAAACTGAGACCGGGGTTAGTCTCTGAATAATTTGTTTGGGCCACGATAATATTTTTGGAATTTTCCAAAATGAAACCCGAACTGCGCGATTGAAACGGGACTCGTTTTCGCGTCCACATGGGGGAGTTTTTCCTAGCCGACGGCCTATTGTGGCTGGCTTCTGGAGAACCCACCCCATTTATTTCTTACAATCACCCTTGTCTCCCCCATTCTCTCCCAGTCGTACACATGGCGCGCTCTCTCCCTCTCTCCTGCCGACACTCTCTCTTTCTCTCTATATCTACCTCCCTCTCTCTCTTTTTCTTCCCAACACCACCCCACTGCCGACACCACACAGTGACACACCACCACCACCTCCTCTCGCCATCTCCCTCACGGCCCCACACCACCACCGTGAGCCACCACCAGGGTCGGCCCCGGGGTAAGCCCCACAAACCTGTCAGCTGGGGCAACCCCATGGGCTAGGGCAACCCCAAAAAAAAAAAATTCCATGTAAATATAAATACGTATATATATATATATATAGCATATGAGTCCCCTTTCTATGAGGGCGTCCTCATTTTAAATAAAATGCGGACATCCCATTTTCTTCCCTTTTCCGATCAAATTTCAATGATCCGAGCTGCTCAATGTATTCAGAACGTGATTTTAAGGGTACCCGCAAGAAATCAGCAAAAAAAAATGACCGGAAAGGGCTTGATTTGAGCAGTTTTTATTTGAACCGTTCGATAAAATACATACAAAATCTGCTCGGATCAAGCATTTTCCGGTCTCTTTTTTTTTTGCTGATTTCTCGTGGGTACCTTTAAAATCACGTTCTGAACATATTGAGCGGTTCGGATCATTGCAAATTGGTCGGAAAAGGGACGTCCTTAACTTAATAAGTTAAGGGCGCCCTTATTGGAAGTTTTGTGTATATATATTTGGACGCAAACACAGCATGAATGATGGTGCTGGTTTGTTGGTCAATAGGCATACTTCAGTTCCCTCATACTCATGTGCCCAGGTTCAATTCCCCCGTCGAATACTAAGGTTACATTTTTCGGTTTGTTTTAATAGAACGTGGCAAACTCCTCAAAAAAGAAAAAGAAAAAACAACTACATATATAGTGATGTATGCAATTATGAAAAATATACATGCATATGTATATAATGTAAACATACAGAAACTCATATATAACATTTGAAGATTACTGAGCAGTTTGAATTATCTTTGTGGAATTTGAGATGGACTCTATGAAAAATCAAGAAATCATTACCACGATCACTATTTAGTTCCCTCACATGGCTGCAGGGGTCCCTCCTCTAGATAGTGTTATCCCAAACTATCATACATCAATTTACCTGTTTACTATTAATCCCCTTTTTCACTTCAATCTCTAGTCTACTACCCCATCCCACGTGAGTACCATGCCCCATCCCACATGAGTACCATAATCGAATCAAGAAACCCCTATAACTTTCCATAAAATTACAATCTGGGGAAATAAATTGTGGTATGTCAATTACTGTCTGTTAGTAACTTCACACTACCAAAGTAATATATCAGAGTAAAGACATAGAACTTCTCTTCTCCTAGAAATTGCAAGCCGTTGACATTGGCCATACAAAACAGTATACTGTTATTTCCTCCTTTCCACTAAAATAATAGGAGGGGCCAAACAACTTTAGGTTCTGTTTGGAATTTGGGGATGAAAGTGAAAAAGGAAAGAAAATAATTAAGAAGAAAATGAGAGGGAAAGTTAAAGAGAAATTGGAGGAAAAACTGAGTTTGCCTTCGGAATTTTGTCCTCTCTTTCCTTAAGAACCAAACGAAGGAAAATAAATTTTTTAAAATTTTCCTTCTGTAGCAGGCCGAACATGACTGTTCGCGTTGGCGCAGACCGAACTTGGACCAAGCCGCATCCAGACCTTACGCACGGCTTCCCTTCGTTATCGCCATCCCACTTGCCTCATGCTCGGCGTTAGCCAAGCCTGTGCTCGGCCACCTTCCCTAGCGGGTCTCCCTGTCGGCGAATTCCCCCTCAAGAGGCGTACGTTGTGCTCGGCTTAGCATGTGCTCGGCCACCCATGAAGCACAGCCATTGTTGATGCTCGGCCACCCGCGAGGCATGGCCGCGGCTGACGGTCAGAGGCCTGCTGAGGTCTTTCCACGTGTCAAAGCGGTTACACCAGAAGATAATCATAAACGCACATGGGCGTGCCAGCTCACCCCAAGAGCGGTTACCAGATCTATTCCGTGACGTCACCATAATGTCACACGGCTTGTGCCAAGCACGTGATCGTACTTGGAGGGCAAGCCAAAGGAAGTCTATAAATACCAGGCCATGGCAACCCTAAAAGGTAGATGCTACTCCATACTCACACTGATATACACTCCAATCTTTTGCTACCTCTCTCTGCACAATACTTATCCTCTCGCCGGAGGGCCTTGCCGGGATAACCCCCGGCCAGGTCTTAGTCATGCGTTCACTGTGCAGGCTAGGGGAAGAAGACTTGGAAACCATCTCACCACCAGAGGAGGAGCGAGGATCAAGGATCAAGGGCCACACAATTGGTGAACCCGACGTGAATCGCTTCTGATTCAAACGGCTCTCACTTCCTTCGAACCACTTTCCTTCTTGAAACAACAACCAAACCACTAACCATGGGTGGAGACACGACGGACGTAACTATCTCAGGGGCCAAAGACGCTAGCGGAAACGTCATCCCCACAACACCCCATGAGAGGCATATATCCATGTCCTTCGCCCCTGGATCCGGTCTTTCACCAGTCTCGGACGACGTAACAACGGCCTACATCCGTCTGTTACAGCGTCGCGATGACGAACGAGATAACGAGTTGGCCGCACTAAGGGCGGAGGTGGCCCAGATGAAACAACGTATGTAGCAAGAAGCCACACCCGCCACATCCAGATCCAGTGGGGGCGAGAGTAGACGAAGGCAGACCCCACCACCACCACAAGAGCGTCCACACGAGACAGGACAATGCGGATCCGTGAAGGACCGCCTTGGCTTCACTCCAGCACCTGGCGACGCCAGGGAAATTATCCTTTATAAACAGCCCACCGCATCTGGGACACATCGTTCTAGAAGCCTTCTTGAGCGTACGCGAACAAGGGACACCGAGTCATTCACGAGCACGTACTCAACTGGTCGTGTGGAATTCTCTCGCACAACGGCTTCGCACCGTAGCCGAGATTCTGTACAGACCAGACGCCACGTCTCTGAGCGTCTCAGGGACATCCCACCTGAGAATTTGAATCCCGAGCACCAAACACGGCGGAAAGGAAAAGGCGTACGCACCGAAGGCGCAGTTGACGACAAAAAAACCCGCCGTGACAGAGAGAGGTCCATCGACGGCCCACGCCGAACAACAACACACTTGAGGGATAAGCTTCGGCACAGGGACGCCGAAAAGACTTCAACAAAAGAGCCCAGAGGAAGGGAATCCAAAAGATCAAAGACGGACGAGCACGGCAAACCGCCGCGCCCGGGATTTGAAAGACAACTGAAGGATTTCGGTGTTTCACCCTTCATCTCCCACATCATCAACACGCCGCCAGAGTCCACTTTTCATCTACCCAAATTCACGAAGTTTGACCCGGCGACCTGCGAGGCTTACACTCACCAAATCCACTTCCGGCAGACCATTGAACTCTGCACGCTAAAGGATGAAGTAAAATGTAAGGCATTCCCTTCCAGCCTCGGCTCCCTTGGACTCCAGTGGTTCAACAAGCTGCCCGCTGGATCCATACGGAACCTGGCTGACCTTGAAAGAGCTTTCAACACCCGCTTCATCACGAGCAACAAAACAGCCAAGGAGCCAGAGTCCTTATCGCAGATGAGGAAACTCCCGTCCGAAACTCTTAGGCAATACGCCGAGCGCTATTGGCAGCTATTCAATGAAATCCCCGGGATCGACGAGTATTGGGCCGCACGTACCTTCAAAAATGGGTTGGAGACCGGCAGCAAGATCTTGGATGAGCTCGCCATCCGCCCACCCCACGGCATGGGAGAATTGATGCGTGTCGTAGAGATATTTTGTGCTCTCGAGGAATTCTACGCGGACCGGGCGGCCCAGGGAATCCCAAGCTCAACCACTCCATTTTCCTCGGCCACACCCCAGATGCCGGCACCAACAATCACCCAACATTCGCAGCCCAAGAAGCAGGTACACAACATCAAAGAAGGGAAAAAGCGCCCACCGAAAGTACACGACTATGTGGCTGAGACCACGTACTTCAAGGAGCCAATTTGGTCCTTCCTGAAGGAAATAATGCGACAACCATGGTTCGAGTGGCCAACAGGCAAGCTCGGCACAGACACTGGACAACCTGATCAGAATCCAAGGAAGAAGTGCTCCTACCACAACGAACTCGGCCACTACACGACAGCCTGTGCACCATACAAAGCTCTCCTCGAAAGACTTGCAACTCAAGGACATCTCGATCAGTACATCAATCGAACGAAAACACCCGCCCGACAACCAACAGGCAATCCCAACCCCAACGAGCAGCGTCCGATGATACATGTTATCCACGGACCAGTGACGAAGGCATCCGAAATCACACTCAAGGCCGACATCGATCGCGCCTCCACATCCAAGCAGATACTCTCAGTCGGTTGCGGATCCAAACGTCAACGCCCCGCAAGAAATACCCAAGTGGTCCATAACCTTTACCGAACGCGACATTGAGCACGTTCAAACTCCACACTCGGACGCCCTCGTTGTCACCGTCCAAATCGGGGTCCACGACGTCAAGCGCGTCCTCATTGATCAAGGGAGCTCGGCAGACGTCATGTACTACGACCTTTTCAAGAAGCTGGATCTCCCAGAGTCAGCCCTACAACCCACCGAAGTACCACTCATTGGCTTCAACGGAGCACCTGTTTGGCCATTTGGCCGAATCTTTCTCCCAGTCGTTGTCGGCTCGAGAACTTTGACCGTCGAATTCATCGTCGTCAACGTGCCGAGCCCATACAACGCCATTCTTGGCCGAACTTGGCTTCACGGCATGCAAGCAATCGCTTCCACCTACCACTAGGTCGTCCGCTTCATTGGCATGAATGGGAGACAGGAAGATCTGCGAGGAGACCAAGTAGCTTCCAAAAAGTGCTACGTCTCGGCCGTCCACAATTCCACCAAAGCAAAACAAGTGCAATGGGTTGAAGTCCCAGACATGACCGTAATCGAAGACGTCGGCCAAAAGGCCGAAGATAAAGCGGAAGAAGACCTTGTGAAGATGCCAATCAACGAGGACAGTTCACCTTTTTTCTTACTTGGCTCTTCCCTCAGCGACGCCGAGCGAGATGAGATGTTCCAGTTCCTCAAAGCAAACATAGAAGTCTTCGCCTGGACCCCCAACGAGATGCAAGGGGTAGACCCAGACTTCATCTGCCATTCTCTCAACATCAAGAAAGACTCCAAACCAATGGTACAGAAGGCATGAAGCTCGGCGCCAGAACACGTCGACGCCATCATCGAAGAAGTTGAACGTTTGTTGGAAGCCAACGCCATCCAAGAAGTGCAATACCCAACTTGGCTCTCCAACACCGTGGTTGTCAAAAAGAAAAATGGCAAATGGTGAGTCTACGTTGACTACACCAATCTCAACGACGCCTGTCCAAAGGACTGGTTCCCGCTCACAAAGATCGATCAGTAAGTCGACGCAACAGCAGGACACGCTCGGCTTAGTTTTCTTGATGCCTACTGCGGATATCACCAGATAGCCATGGACCCAGACGACATGGAAAAAATGGCCTTCATCACACCACATGGCATTTTCTGCTACCGCGTCATGCCCTTCAGCCTCAAAAACTCAGGTGCCACCTTCAACCGAGCAATCTTCAAGATGCTTCATGCACAGATCGGCCACATCTTGGAAGCCTACATCGACGACCTTGTTGTCAAAAGCCAGTTGGAACAGAACCACCTCACAAAACTCGCCGAAGTGTTTGCAGTACTCAAGCTTCACAAGCTCCGCCTGAATCCGGAAAAGTGTGCGTTCGGCGTAAGTGCGGGAAAGTTTCTTGGCCATCTGGTCACAAGACACGGCATCGAGGCCGACCCTACGCAAATCAAGGCAGTGGTAGACCTATGGCCACCACGTACAATCAAAGAAGTTCAAAAACTCACTGGCATGGCAGCCGCTCTCAACAGCTTCATCAGCAAGTCGTCTGACAAGTGCCACGCCTTCTTTCACGCCTTGAAGGGCAAGAGCCGGCGCAGCTTTGAATGGACACCGGATTGCAACAATGCTCTGACCGAACTCAAGAACTACCTGAGCTCGGCACCTTTGATGGTCAAACCGAAAGAGTTCGAAACTCTATACCTTTACCTTGCAGTTTCGGCTCATGCCGTCAGTTCCGCTCTTGTTCGGCGAGAAGGAACCGACGACATGCCAGTCTATTTCACAAGCAAAACTGTCACGCCCTCGATTTTTAACATAAACAACAATACCATTTTAAATACAAATCCTCACAATAGTACATACGATACCCCAAATTACAATACAGTTTCTGAATCTCACGAATCTGTCAATTGATACAATATTCCAAAATGGAGAAAATAGTACAATGCAGTTTAATTTACGAAGAGAGACAAGTACTTCAGAAAATAACTTTTGCTTATGTTGTCTGCATGCACTTCACACCCTCCAAGACTATATCCCTGTAGTGTACCTGAAAATGATAGGTTGAGCTAAACTAGCCCAGTAGAGAAATCTATACTCAAGCTATATGAAAATGCGATGAAGTATGCACAAAGAGTGAAAGGATTCGAAGAGTGAACATAAGAAACATGAGTTTATCACAACAGAAGGCAGACTACAGCCTAAGGGTTCCAAACACCTTATAAGTATTCCTAACAATTCACCTGTCATGTAGAAGTATTTAATAAACTCACATCAATGAAAATTCATGTAGAAGCATTAATAAACTCACATCAACGAAAACGTACTCACAATAGGTTCGCAACCATTTCGATACTCCTCATAATCTCAACACTCTGCATTTCCACCCCTTGCGTTGCAGTCTGCATTACCACCACTTGCGTTGCAGTCAACATCACTCATTATCTGGGTCATAGCATTACCACCCCTTGCGTTGCATACTGCATTACCACCCCTTGCGTTGCATCCACTTCCTCAATTTAATTCTCAATTACACCCACCCGAATCCCAACAATCATACAACTCATTCAACAAACACTTCTCTAATCTCATGACACAATAAAGCACGTCAATCAAACCAACTTATAGGTCAACCACGCATCAATAATCACATTTCAAAGTATTCCAAACGATTAATCATAACAGAACATCGAATGATAAATCAGTACACGCCTTTTCTCTTAGTATGTCACAATATCGAACCAACCTCATAGCGACTCTACAACATACTATCCACTAATATTAATACTTAGATCTCATGGAACGAGCGCGAAAAGAGTTTAAAGGAATCTGAATGATCAACAAATTATTGGAACTTGAGTAATCAAGCTTAGGGATGGTTTAACGATGATTAAAAGGGGTTAGAAGTAATCGGGAGTCAAAATAGACAAATGAGGACTAACGGACCAAAACTATCCTAGAGAGCAGTCAGTGTTCGACAATCTATTAAAATTTCCATACTCAATATTTTTCAATGATTCCAACGCCAAAGGATCACCAATTTACCAATCTTTAAAACCCATAAGGACCCATAACCAATAGCGTCGTTTAACCATAACAAACGATGCAAAAACACAGCTCTGTTCGCTGCCCGGATTTCCAGATTACAGCTCAATCTTCTATTAATCACTATAAATCGAGTTCTTAATACTTTTAAACGATTCTAGTCCCAAAAGTTGTGCGATTGAACGAAGCTTAAAAGGTATGAAGGAACCCTAGTCAAATCTGCACTCCAAGGATGGTTAAACAGGCATTTACTGAAGCAACACAATCAACGTGACAGATTGACACACCTCCACTCAAATGATCATAACTTTCGGTGTACTAAGAGTTTTAAGGCGATTCCAGTGGCAATACAAAGCTGACTTCAAGACCTTCGAATCGATATCAAATTTGCATGAAACGGACATCGGACGAGGAAGTTATGTCTGTTCGAAGTGGGCTGAAATCCAGAACACGAGACAGATTGCAGACCAGTTTTCTAAAAATCACCATAAATTCAATTCTCAACGGTTTCGGGTGATTCTTGCGGCATTAAAACGAGCTCTAAGTCTACTCTATTTCATACGAAGGAACCAAAATTCAAATCTGAGCTTAAGAGGGCGTAAAACCCCAAAAACGCAGGCCCTGTTCTGCTGATTTTCAGAAATGGAAGAAACAACTTCAAGCAACGAAACAAGGCACGATCTAAGTACATAAACACCGTATAAACGCATAACGAGAGTAAGAAATCCCTACCTCATGGGTTTTGAGCAAAACCCGAACCTTTGACCAAGTCAACCGAGCTCCCACGCGGTCCGATCATGATTTTTCTTGGATATTCGGAAAGCCCGAGCTCCGTATAGCAACTTTAATTCTTGGACTTCGTCCGGACTCACGCTCTAACGTGTTGAGATCGAAGAGAGAAGAGAGGAGAGAATTTCGGAGGAGAGGAGAGAGTGGGCAGAGGGAATGAGAGAAATGGGAAAATAATCTCTCCTGGAGAAATTATTGAGAAGGGAATGGGAGGAGTTATCCCATGCTCCTACACCACAATCACACACTTGTACCTCTCACTCAATTACCCTTATATCCTTTCACGAGCACGCCACCCTGTAAATCCATACCGTCTATCTCGACGGGCCGTACGATTACAAAAGAAAAAAAAATACGGGCCTAAAAATACAGGTCGCTACAAAAACCCTCCTACCCGCACAAACACGATACCTTCCTCTCGAAAAACTGGCACTCGCTCTTGTGTCAGCAGCTAGGAAGCTCCTTCCGTACTTCCAGGCACATACAAACACTGTCCTCACGGAGTACCCTCTCAAAGCTCTCTTCCGGAAGGTTGACCTCTCCAACAGGGTCTCCAAATGGGCAGTCGAATTAGCAAACTTTGACATTCGATTCGAGCCACGGACGGCAATCAAAGGACAAATTCTTGCCGACTTCATTGCCGAATTGACTCCGGATGATACTGAGACTCTCAATGCTCCCCCACTGTCTCAACACATTGCCGAGCACGAAGCAAGCAAGCAACCTTGGCTCTTTTTTCAAGGAGACATTTGGCGACTTCAGGTTGACGATGCCTCTAACAGTAACAGAGCTGGAGTAGGGGTCGTCTTAGTCTCCCCTTGTGGGACCTTACACGAAAGCGCCATCAGCATTAACTTCCCCGCCACAAACAACGAAGCTGAGTACGAAGCCCTCCTTGCAGGCTTACGCTCCGCAACTGCAATGAAGGTCGACGAGTCAGCCATTTTTTGCAACTCTCAACTCATTGTCAACCAGGTTTTATGGGATTACGAAGCCAGGGATCCAAGGATGATGAAGTATCAGGCCACATCAGCAAAACTCATCAGGTAGTTCAAAAGTTTCAAGATTGAACAAATCAACCGTGAGCACAACGCTCATGCCGACGCTCTCGCGGGTCTAGCCTCAGCTTCCACGGCATCCGAATTCCGGACTATCAACTTCGGCTGTATTGACAACCCAAGCTTTGACATAGCTGCAGAGATACTCAACGTGGAACTCGGGCCAAGTTGGATGGACGAGATCGTCGCATTCCTCAAAAGTGACACTCTTCTGGGCGACAAGAAGGAGGCTCATCGCATCAGGAACAAGGCTGCCTATTGTTGGCTCTCTAACAGTGGCCAGCTTTACAGAAAATCTATCACCGGTCCTTATCTCCTCGTTGTCCACCCTACTCAGGTACCCACAATCCTCAACAAACTTCATTCAGGCAGCTGTGGCTGCCACTCTGGAGGCCGTTCACTCTGCCAGCGAGCATTGAGTCCGGGGTATTTTTGGAAGAACATGAAGAAAGAATGCGAGGAAATCGTCCGCAAATGCCGACCATGCCAACTGTTTTCGCCAATCCCGAAACAACCAGCTCAGAACCTCTCCCCCATCACTAGTCCTTGGCCCTTTGCACAATGGGGGCTCGATATCGTGGGCAAGCTCCCAACAGCCCCAGGAGGCTTCAAGTTCTTAATAAGTGCAACGGACTACTTTTCCAAATGGGTGGAAGCTGAAGCACTTGTCACCATCACCGAAGCAGATGTTCGACGATTTGTTTGGCGAAATATTGTCACCAGGTTCGGTGTCCCGTACGCCATCGTGTCGGACAATGGTACCCAGTTTGTTGGAAATGGCCTCACAAGTCTCTGCGAAGAATTTGGTATCCGCTTCTTCAACTCCACTCCAGCATACCCCCAATGAAACAGCCAAGCTGAAGCCACGAACAAGACTATCTGCGCCGGGATTAAACGCTGGCTTAACTCCAAGCGCGGCAAGTGGGCAGAAGAACTCCCAAGGGTCCTATGGGCCTACCGTTCCACACCACGACGCTCCATTGGCCAAACTCCCTTCTCAATGGCTTTCGGCATGGAGGCCGTCATCCCACTGGAATCAAGGTTTCCCACTCTCAGGATGGAGACTTTCGACCCAAAGACGAACGACGAAGCTGTGGAACAGGAGCTCATACTTGCCGAAGAGAAGCGCGACGACGCTCGGCTGAAGCTAGCTGAATATCAACAACAAGTGGCCAAGGGGTACAATCGAAGTGTGAGAACCAAGAAATTCAAGCCAAATGACTTAGTTTGGCGAAAGGTGGTGCAAGCAAGCAAGAAAACAAAGTTCAAGCCCAACTGGGAGGGACCTTTTCGCGTCGTCAAGATTGATGGTGAAGGTGCCTACGTGCTGGAAGACATGAATGGGAAAGTGCTTACCAACCCATGGAATGCACAAAACCTGAAAAGGGCTTACATGTGAACAACTTTTCTCCATGCGATGCTCATCCACTCACTATCTTCGGGTAACCTCCGTCTTTATTTGGCTTTGGCCTTCATGTTCATGTTTTTATTTCAAAGAATGGCTTCGGCCAGTAGTTTCCCATCTCATCTTATAATTCTAAAAGTTCTCAATGAAAAAGACAACTTTTTGTAGCCAAATTCTTTTAAGTATTTTTTCGTATTGTTCTACATTAAGGCTTACTCACATAACCCACTCTCGGCACAACTACCAAACATAAGCGATGACTTCGGTCACACCCACAAACGGCTCCTAAAAAAGCCCTTCGCTTCGGCCACTATCAACGCTCAAAGAAGCAAACAAAGGACATACGGTCCGCCGAACCTAAAACACACATATCTATTGGAACTTAGGCTTCGGCTCGGTTTGGCAAGACACTATGGTCGGCCACCGAAAGGTTACACTCGCACTTTGGCGAGCAAACCACCCACATTCACAACTCTCAACATCATTCTTACCGTGGCCAGAGGCTGACACGTTGGCCGAGCACCAGCCACAGGCAAGGGGGACCCTATCACTCTCTTTACCAGCCAAAAGCTATATCATGACAGATTACAACAAATCCATGTTCGGCGACCTATTACCACTGCCATCTACTTTGGTCAAGGCTCGGCAGCTACCATTATACTTAACCATTTACAACCATGCAAGACATTCAACTACTTAGCCAACCCAGACCAAAGTGGGGGCTACGGATAACTACACATTCAAAACAAGCAAGGCTATCAAAATATGATGAAGGCATTGAACAAATCTAACAAGCTCGGTGAACAAGATGATAGAGATTGCATAAGAAGCCATGCATTCAAACTTTCAAGGAAAAAACAAGCAACCCTAAGCTGGGAGGTACGGCGTAGTAAACCGTTTGTTGCCGACCCCCAATTAACTATTACACCTAGCACGGTAAAACTCCCAAGTTCGGAGCCGTCCAGTCCAACAAAAATTTCAAAGTTCAAACAAAAGCAAAAAGAAATCCCTAAACTTGAGGAGAAACATCCTCAACAGCAACGTTAGCAACCGCTTCAGGCTCAGCCTCAGCAGCCCTCTCACCATCCTTAGAGACCTGCTCGGTGTTTTGCTCGGCATCCTCACCCACGACTCCCTCAACATCCCCAGCATTCTTACCAGTTGATCCACCCTCACCCTCACCGTCAGCGTTGGCATCAGTAAGATCATCGACGTCATCCTCGTTCTCTGGAAATTCCTCTGGAGGAAGTGGCTCGCACTTTTCATCAGTGTACAGCAGCACGAGCTTGGGCACTTCAGCCGCGGGAATTGACTTTGTCAAATTCATGTCGGGCTCCAGCTGCATAACCCCACACGCAGCTTTCACCCCAGCCTTATATCCTGTTCGGTACGCGATGGGGATCCTTTTCTTGATCTCTTCATTGACCATTGACTGAGCGTCCCTGATGTACTCCGCACCAGCTCGGTCGTACCCTACCTGGTAGGCCTTCTCATCTACCTCCTTCATCTTCCTCTTCTCTCTCCTCAACACTTGGCCAAGCTCGCGTTCGACCTTTTTCTCCTTCTCCATTGCCTCATCCCTCTCCTTCTCAAGCTCGGCAATCTTAGCCTTCGCGAGCTTCAAGCCGTTCCTCGCAGCCTTCGTTTTGTCACGCTTGGCCTTAGCATCATCGCGATAACGTGTCCTCTCAGTAGCCAAGAGCTCGGCCTGATGCAAAGCACGCAGTAAAGCCTGTCCGGCCTCCCAAACTGTAGAGATCAATCCATCGGCCGCAAGATCTATCCTTCGGCCGAGACATCCATTCCTCGGCCGTGATATCCTTTACTCGGCCGCCAGATCGACCTTTTCCCTGACTCTGGAACGTGTTCTGTCAGACGTTTGATTCGATTACACTACCTTCCCGATGCGTTCGGGCTACGCTCAGAGATTACGACGTAGAGTTAGAGATGCATTGCAATTGCAATTGCCATCTCGTGATTTGATTGGCCGGAGTGAGTCACCAATTGCCTATATAAAGGGCCTTTGGACTCCGAAAATAAACACACAAAATTATCAGGGTACACGCTCTCTCAAACCACGAAACTCTGCCAAAATACTCTCTCAAACCCATTCTTCAAAAGCCCTAACCTCCCGAAGGCAGCCGTCAATCCGGCGATCAAACCCCGAAGTTTAAACCCTAACCCTAGGGTTTTCAATCAAGCAATCAGTCAACCACGCCCAATCCAAAGCAATCAAGCAACTGAGGGATTAAGGTGGTGAGGCCTAACGGCCTCTGGTTTGACTTATTTACTGTATTTTTGACTAACCGTAGCGTTTTGATCATCTGTTAATCTTTCTGTCGGGTGTGAGGAAGAACACCGACCGGGGCTTCGATCCCTCGACCGATACATCAAACCAGGAGGATCCCTCGGCCGTGACATCCATTCACCGGCCGCGGGATCCATCTCCCTGGGACAGTTTTGTTGCTTTCTCTGCTTTCTGAATACATGCTTACTTATCGCACTGGCTCACTTTGCTTACTGTTTAAAGGAATAAATAAACAGACTATGTGTTAGAATTAAACAAAGCATCTACATGTCTTCTGTTGAATGATTATGGACCAGTCTCACGACTGGGCAAAGCGGGGTGCCTAACACCTTCCCCTCATTGTACTTTTGGCTCCCGTATCCAGAATCTCTATCTATTTTCCCAGTTTTAATAAACTGGGTGGCGACTCTGTTTTGATGATAACCGTTATCATGTGGCGATGTTCCTAGCCATGGGAATGTCCATGATTTCGGTTTACGAAGCAAGCAACCAATCGAGCAAACAAACGTGATCAATCTGTATGGCGATACCCCGTTTGGGAGGTGTCTACAGTTTTTGGCGACTCCGCTGGGGACTATGAGAGCCATAACCAAAAAGTTCAACATAAGACTAATACATGCCTTGTTTAATTCATTTATCATATGCATCGAGCGGGTAACCCGTTGAGTTCACCTGATATCCCGGCATGACACGGGCTATGTTGGGGGTTCCAGCAAACTCCACAGTCACTCGTACCTAGTGGTACATCAAAAAGGAAATCACCCAATCACCGCCTATGATGGGCTTGTGAGAGGATTGGTGCCCTTTGACAACGGAGCACCCTGAGACTACCAAAACCTTGCATGTTTTAGAAAGCCATAGAACTTATCAAACTAAGACATGAACCTATAGGCTAAGAACCTACTTGCATTTTACTTCCAAGTTCTTCCTCACACCCATTGTAAATGTGTATGTTGTAAAGTTTCTCTTTTGCAGGTTAAACCTTAGGAATCTCTCTAAGTCAAATAAACAGTAGGTAAGATTAATCAATCTAACTAAAGCAAAAACCTTTTCAGGAAAAATGACTGCATCACTGTTCATGTCTGATTCGCACTTTCAAGTTGTCACCAAGCTGTCTGGTCCGCTACACTTTGCTGTTGAAGACTTCAACCCCTCCGAATACATCACTCCAGTAAATCAACCAAAGCCTATGGTGGCTATCATTGAAGACAACCATGTCATGTTTGCTGGAACGGTTTATGAGGAAGAAGTAGAAGACCTGATCGAAGAAGAAGGGCTTCGCAGGGTTCCAATCTATTTTTATGACCCCTATGCACCTACCGACGATTATTGGCCAATAGACGAGGTCAACAACCTCGAAACTGAAGAGGCAAAGGAAGAAGAGTCTGTCGACAATGACCCACTATACGAAATATCACTAAACCTACTCAGGGCCGGCTCTGAGATTTTGGAGGCCTAAGACGATCTTCGAAAGTGAGGCCCTTAATAATTGTAAACGAAAATCAAACAAAAAGTCGATAAATGAACTTTAATTTCAAAACCGAATACATGTATTCAAGGTAGAAAACCCAACAAAAAATACAAGATACCACACTATTTCAAAAGCATCATTATCTTTACTTAAACATCACTCTTCTTGCCGTTTTAGCAGCAAAAGTACTAACTATGCCCTCACAATCAATCTCCTCTGCCATTTCACTCTCGATGGATAGGATGGCCAGTCCATTTAACCTTTCTTGTGACATAGTTGAGCGAAGATAAGACTTGATCAACTTCAACCTTGAAAAGCTTCTCTCTCCGGACGCAATGGTAACGGGTATAGTCAATAGGATTCTATAAGCAACCCATGCATTTGGAAAACAGCCCTCCATCTGTTTCAAAAAATTGAGCACTTCAACTGGTTTCGTTGTCTTTCGCGGTAAACAGTCTTTCAAGACTTTTAATTCTGAAAACAAATCTTTTCCATCGATATCGGAAGTCCCTTCATGCTTCAGAACATCTTCTAGCTTCACACAATGTGCCATCAAACATTGACCAGTCATAGAATTTAACTTCTTCACATCAAACAAAAAACCCCAAGTTTCCTCATATCTTTGAAATTGCTCGATTCTGCTTTCAAGAGAAGAAAGACCATGATCGAGAACAAACAAAAAATAATTGACTCTAAATGATTCTGCAGCTAATAAGCTCACCTCTTCACCCATATTCTCATCGAATTGTTTCTTTCTACGAATGACACGCTTCTCATAAAAAACAGGCTCGGTTCCCATCGTTGATGCAATTTCCTTAGCTTCAATAATGGCCTCTACCAAACCATTTTCTCTGTACCTCTTAAAAAAGGTAATAAGCCCATTCAATTGCTCAATAGCAACATCTATATGCATATCTTCCTTTTGCAATGTCTTGCTTACAGAATTAACGGCAAACAACAGATTATGCCAAATAATCATGCTAACCAAGAATCCAAAATCTCCGATTTCATGTCTTGCCAACGAATCGGCTTCACTTTTTGCACCTGCTTCGTCAGGGGAATTTGCCAATTCAATTAAAGCATTTCGTATTTCTGGAGCTTGGTATCTTATGGCTTTAACACTTTCAACGCGACTTTCCCAACGCGTTTGTGATAATGGCTTAATGGTGAGACCTTCAACATTATCAGTAATAATTTTCCACCGCTTCGTAGAAGCTGAAAACAAGCATTATATACGTTGTAGGACTCCAAAAAAAGATATTGCTTTATTGCAAGAGTTAGCCATATCACAAAGCACAAGGTTAAGACTATGGCAACCACATGGCATGTAGAATGCTCTAGGATTTTTGTCAAGTAATCTTTTTTGAACACCTTTGCGCTTTCCTTTCATATTAGAGCCGTTGTCATATCCTTGTCCTCTGCAATCACCAATGTCAAGTTGAAGAGTGACCAAGCCTTCTTCAAGTTCTTCAAAAAGTCCGGATCCCGTTGTATCTTCCACCTTAAGAAATTGTAAAAAGAATTCTTCCACTTGAATTGTAGTTGTTGAAACATCCACACAACGTATTACAAGAGACATTTGTTCCATGTGACTTATATCTGGAGTACAATCAAGTATCACGGCAAAATATTTTGCATCTTTGATCCTTCTAATCATTGCACTTTTGACCTCATTGGCTAGCATTTGTATCAATTCATTCTGAATATTGTGACCAAGATAATGGTAATGAATCTCACCATTCGATATCCGTCGAAGGTGCTCTCGCATTGTTGGGTCATGTTTGGCCATCATTTCAATTATGCTCAGAAAAATCCCATTATTCTTTTGATAAATCTTCTCGTTGTCCCCGCGAAATGCCAAGTTATTTTTAGCAAGTGTTTTCACAGCCTCAATTATCCTTTCTAGTACCCCTTTCCAATGTACTTTCTCTTTCTTGATTTGATCTTCCACACTTTTGTCAATTGTTTCGTTCAATCGCAATCTTATCTCTGATTCGATCCATTTGCTCATGCCAAAAATATGCTCATTACTAGCTTCATGACTCTTGAGCCTTTGGGCAAGATTATGCCAATCATTTAACCCACTAGTAGCCAACATAGTCTTGTTTTCATCTTGCTTAAACAACTTACAACAAAAGCAAAATACTTTGTCCGAAGCATTTGAATATACAAGCCATCTCCTATCTTGCTTTTCTCCATTTGACAAACGGCGAATATAATGAAAACACGAGAAACGCCTACCCGCATTATCCATAGGAAAATTAACTTTGTCTCTCTTCAAAGGACCTCTTTCTACTATGAAGTCAATGAATTTTTGATCAATTTTGTCCCAATTACTTGGATCATCAATATTTCTCACCCCACGTTCAAAACTCATGTCTTCATTTTGACTATCATTATCCATACCTTCATGACCACTCTCGTCTACGCGCTCACTGGATTCCTTGTGTTCTTGATTCCCCAAATTTTCTTGTCCTTCATTCCCCAAGTTTTCTTGTCCTTCATTCCCCACAATTTCTTGTTCTTCATTCACCAATATTTCTTGTTCTTCATTCAAATTTGAACTCTCGTTTTGTTTATTACTACTTATAAACCTATCGAGAGCCCCCGCTTGAGATTGAATCAATTCATCTACTCTTTGCTTTCTTTTTCTTTTTTCGAATCCAGACATATACTTTCTAATTTTAGGCATGATTCCATAAAATCTGCAAATCCCAAAAAATTTCAACCATCAATTTTGCCATGAATCATGATGCCATCAAGAAGAAATAAACATAAAGATATCAAACATGTAGTCCACACTCATATAGACACAAGACGTCCAGATTGAAGCACTAACAACTAATATTATATACTCATAAAGGGCCCAAACTAAAACCCAATATAGCCAGATAGGATGTGGGAAAAGAGAACAAATAAAGAATCGATCATAAAATACCTGTTGAATCTCTAATTTCCTTCTTGTCTCTCTTGCTCTTTGATCTTGTTCCTCTAGTTCTTCGTCTTCTTCTTGATTTTTTTCTGCCCTAGTCCTGTTCGTTGTTCCTCCTTTTTGTTTTTTTCTTGCGTTCCGAGTCTTCCGACGGTTCCTTGTTCATTTTTCTGGGCCATTGGGCCTCAAGTGTAGAATGTATTGGGTTTAAAATTGGGCCCTAAATTACACATATTTACTAGGTCTCACAAATAAATGGGGGCCCTGTTTTTTGGACAATTTTTTGAGGCTTAAGGCCCGGGCCTCTTGGGCCTTAGCCCAGAGCCGGGCCTGAACCTACTCTTTGATGAGGGGGTCACCAACAATGAAATAAGGGTGATCCACCCCATCACAGATAGCTTTGGTAATTGGTGGCGCTTTGTTGGCACACGACGAGTCGACAACAGCGACGAAGCAGAGATTGAAGCTCAATTGGAAGAAATAACAGCGATAGCAAATCAAATGGCCCTCCAAGACTTGCAGGGTGACAATGATGAAAGTGCGCATCAAGGTGACGGTGAAGTGTTGGTGATCAACCTTGGTGATGAAAAAGACTGCTCTGAAATGATTGTGGATGCTGAAAAAAGGGCTTACCCTAACTGGACCGTGGAACACACTCTGAAATACAAAATGAAAAGCACTAATTCTGATCTTAGTTCTGATTCCGATTCCGACTTCGAGTCGACTCAGTCTGAGTCAAGCTTTTCATCTGTTGAAACTACTAAGTCTAGTGAGGAAAACCTGGTCAAAGTACCAAGGCATAACATTTACTTTGAGTTCGACTCTGAAATGTCTTTTGATAAACTTAGCAATGAGAAGGAAGATTTAGAGTATTTCACTTTGCCTATGATCAATTGTGTGGATTCCGACAAACCAAATTTTGAGGAAGAAATTCCAAAAGAAATTCTAGAATTCATCGAGAGAGAAGAAGAAAGGCACGCTAAACCTTTTTCTGAGGAAATAATCACAGCAAACATAGGCTCTGAAAACAAGCCCAAAAATGGTTAAAATTGGTGCCGCACTATCCCCTCAAGAAAGTGAAAAACTAATCCTTTTGCTAAAAGAATACAAAGATGTTTTTGCCTGGTCTTACGAGGACATGCCTGGAATAGACCCTGAAATTGTTCAGCATAAAATTCCTCTTCATCCTGATGCAAAACCAGTTAAACAAAAACTGAGACGTATGCGCCCTGATTGGGTCCTAAAGATAAAAGAAGAAGTCACTATACAAATCAACGCCGGTTTTCTCATAGTCACCGAATATCCACAATGGGTAGCTAACATCGTTCCCGTACCAAAGAAAACTGGAGGAATCAGGGTCTGCGTAGATTTCCGAGATCTCAACAAGGCCAGTCCAAAGGATGACTTCCCATTACCTCACATAGACGAGCTAGTAGATAACACCGCAGGCCATGCATTGCTATTTTTCATGGACGGATTTTCTGGGTACAATCAAATCCTTATGTCTCCTGAGGATAGAGAGAAAACCACCTTCACTACACCTTGGGGAACTTACTGCTACCGAGTGATGCCGTTTGGGTTGAAGAATGCTGGAGCCACTTACCAGAGGATGGCAACAACACTGCTGCACGACATGATGCACAAAGAGGTCGAGGTGTATGTCGACGATATGATAGTCAAATCAAAGGAAAGGAAAGGACACTATGGAGCACTCCAAAAGTTCTTTGAGAGGATTAGGAATTACAAACTACGTCTTAACCCTCAAAAATGCACTTTTGGGGTAACAGCTGGAAAGATGTTGGGATTCCTCATCACTCAAAGAGGAATCGAGGTAGACCCTTCCAAGATACAGGCTATCATGGAGATATCACCGCCTAGGACGGAGAAGGAAGTAAGGAGTTTCTTGGGGAAGGTACAGTTCATCAGCAGGTTCATTTCCAAGCTCACGACCACCTGTGAACCTCTTTTCAAGCTACTGAAGAAAGGTACTGATTTTGAATGGAGCCAAGACTGTAAGCAAGCGTTCGAGGCAATCAAAGAATATCTTCAGAATCCACATGTACTGTCACCGCCCATCCCTGGGAAGCCATTGATTCTATATCTCTCAGTAACAGACACATCCATGGGATGCATGCTAGCGCAAGAAAATGACGCCAAAGTAGAGTGCGCCATATACTACCTCAGCAAAAAAATGATGGATTATGAGACAAGGTACACTCCCCTCGAGAAAACCTGTTGGGGGCTAGTATGGGCCACAAAGAAACTGAGGCACTACCTGTTAGCACATCCGGTGGTGCTGGTCTCTCGTTTAGACCCAATCAAGTATCTTTTCGAAAAGCCAGCACTTATCGGAAAGCTAGCTAGGTGGTTATCGCTGCTAGCAGAATTCGACCTCAAATACATGACAAGGAAATCAGTGAAGGGAAGAGCTGTGGCAGAATTCTTGGCAGATCACCCTATGACAGAGGCCGAGGCAGAGGATTTCATGTTCCCCGATGAGGACATCTTATGTCTCTTAGACGACACCTGGCAACTTTACTTTGATGGAGCGTCAAACCGATGTGGATATGGCATAGGGGTATTACTAGTTTCCCCAAACGACTCTCACATCCCTTTGTCATATAAACTGAGGTTTGAAGTCACTAACAACCAAGCTGAATACGAGGCTTGTATTGCTGGAATGGAGGCAGCCCTGGAGCTAGGGGCAAAAAGGGTAGAAGTCACTGGGGATTCAAACCTGGTGGTATCTCAAGCAAGAGGAGACTGGAAGGTCAAGGAGGATACACTAAAGCTATATCATTCTGTGCTGGAAGATCTAATTCCACAATTCGATTCCGTTATCTTCACACACACTCCTCGAGTGAGCAATAGATTTGCAGATGCACTGGCAACATTAGCATCTATGGTCGAAATACCCCTGGGATTCACAATGCGGCCTCTCATGATCGAACAAAAAGTTAAACCAGCATGTGAATGCACCTTTACCGAGGAAGGTGAAGATGATGGCAAGCCATGGTACGAAGACGTGAAGGAATTCCTGGAAAAAGGAGAATACCCATCCTAGGCCACCTCAAAAAACAAAACGGCTCTGCGGAAGTTTGCTGCCCGGTTTGTAATCTATGGAGGAGCATTGTATCGAAGGGCACATTTGGGTCCAAGTCAACTTTGCGTCACAACGGAGGACAGTCGCAAGGTAATGGAGGAAATACGCGAAGGAATTTGTGGGCCACATATGAACGGGGCAACGATGGCGAAGAAGATCCTACGTCAGGGATATTACTGGACTACAATGGAGGCCGACTGCGCTGATTATGTCTGCCGATGTTACAAATGCCAAACTCACGCTGATCGTATGCGTATTCCCCCTACGAAATTGTATAGCATGACATCCCCTTGGCCATTCTCCACTTGGGGGATAGACGTCATTGAAAGCATAAATCCAAAGGGAAAATACAAACATCAGTTCATTCTAGTGGCCATTGACTACTTCACCAAGTGGGTAGAAGCAGCTTCTTATGCTACTCTCAAAGCCACTCATGTGGCCAAATTTATTCGCACTAATATCATCTATCGATATGGTGTAACTTACGAGTTCGTCTGTGACAATGGATCGCACTTCAAGGGGGCGACAAAGAAGCTTTTCGCCAAATTTGGGATACAGAATCATCGGTCATCTACTTACCGATCTCAAACCAATGGAGCAGTTGAGGCTACAAACAAGAATATCAAGAGGATTCTGCGGAAGACTACCGACACTTACACAGACTGGCCAGAAATGCTACCTCTGGCACTATGGGGTTATCGAACAACTGAAAGGACTTCAACTGGGGCCACTCCCTACTCTCTGGTTTGTGGAATGGAAGCTGTCTTGCCTATCAAACTGGAATTACCTTCGTTAAGGGTTCTAGCTGAGACTGGGATGATCGAAGAAGACTGGGTTCAAAATCGCCATGACGAGTTGGTACTGCTGGACGAAAGGAGGCTGAGAGCGTTATACCATGTACAAGGGTATCAACGCCGCATTGCACGAGCGTTCAACAAAAAGGTGAAACCTAGGGACATCAAGGTAGGAGACATGGTGCTCAAAGCAATTCGTCGCCACGTCTCAGACCCAAGGGGCAAGTTTAGACCAAACTGGGGAGGCCCCTACCTTATCAAACGCATACTTTCTGGAGGAGCAGCATACATTACAGACTTGGATGGAATGGAATTCACAACGCCAGTCAATATTGACAAGCTAAGGAAGTATTACCCATGAGAGATGCTCGTTGGACCGAAAACCACAAGGGTGGGCGGATCCAAGCAAAAATTAGAGCAGCCTGCTAGGTCGAAAACCCGCAAGGGCGGCTTAGGCAAAAACTAAGGCATAAATAAAACGCTCGCTAGACCGAAAACCCGCAAGGGCGGTTTTAGGCAAAATTTAGAGCACAAAAGGAGAGGAAAATACCCGAGTGGACCCTAACTAAAAACAAAACAAATCCCCTTTGTTGGAACTACGTTTATGGCCTGATTCCCTCCATGGGATACGTAGGCAATCTCTAAATTTGAGATCCGGCCACTGCTATCATCATCACTTCCAAAATTTCTAGGTCTATCCTAAAGCATGTTCGCTAGCAAATCATGGCAATAACATCTTCAAATAAAACGACCAAATGTTTTATTATTTCCAAAGGGAAAGGACAAAGCAAACCTAAACAATTCTTAATCCATGAAAGCTAGAATCAAACAAACATCTTTTGAAAAACATAAGCAAAGTGTCAGCCTCTAGGTCTTCCTTCTCTTTGCACTACCATCCTCCAAAAGGTTTTTCTTCAACCAGCGTTTGTAAGAACCCGATAGCTTAACAACGAAGTTCTCAGCAACCTCCTGCATTACTCTATTTGGCCAAAGACGCAGCATATTGCGATGGAAGTTGGCATCATGGATCTTAGACACGGTGTACTCAGGGTCACCCAGGATTGCAGTTTGTTCAGCCCCAAACTGCCTTTGAAAGCGAGCAGGAAAGTAGAAAACGACTCGAGTAATACCAATCACTGCTACACCAAAATGGTTCATAGTACTCGCTGTCATGCTCTCAATACCATACCAGGGGCAAACCCATTGAATCCAATCACCTCTGCAAGTCTTCATCCATGATTCCCAAGCAGCCTCAGTTGGGAACTGTTTAATCATGTGACGCTCCGTGCATTGGTCTGGATTATAAGGAAGTCGCTTCGGCGCATCCCACACCTTTAGCTTCTCAAACAACCACACCTAGAGAACAAGGGAAAATTGTGAGTTGAGAGAACACGTGAGTCAAAACAAAAGAGTGATGAGTGAAAAGATAAACTTGACAAAAAACAAAAAAAAAACAAATAAAAGAGCGAACCTGCAATAGCAAGGGACTGCCTGAGAATTGAGCTGTAGGACTACCCTTCATCACATCTAGACCCATCAAGGTCTCTGCCAATACCAAACCAGCGAAACCCACACGGTTTCCAATCTGTTGAGCAAGGTTAAGCAACACAGGATCAGCGTGGCCAGAGGAAGGGCCAAGCAAATAATAATGAACGAGACAAATGCACAACGCATGAAAGCACGACTTCTGTAGGGAAACTTGGCGATGAGCCTCAGCTGTACCAAAACGCTGAATAAGTTGCAGAATCTCCAGCCTTCCTTTCACTAGGAAGAATTTAACTTCATGTTTCTGAACTTGGAGTAAATCCTTCAGGAGATCACCTCGGTTGAACAAAGGATTAGGGACAATGAAACCCTCTCTATCCGAATGACCCATGATGGCTGCAAATTCCTCGATAGTAGGACACAACTCCTCTCTCTTAAATCGAAAGACGTGAAAATCAGGGTCCCACAAACTAGCGGCTGCCCTAAGGAAGGCAAAATTCACAGGAATGTGACGAAGGGAAAAGAGGAAGTCCATGCCAAAGGACTTAAAGTGCAGACGGTCAAGGCCATTACAGGAATCCAACCACTGATCAAGGACTGGTTGTGCCATGTGCAAAGAATTGCTGCTGACAATGCTATCGGGTTCGTAGAACGCGTATTTATAGAACTAAGTCGAATCTTAGTCTGAATCGGAATCGGGTTCTTAATCCTCAGAATTTCAATCGGTCTCTCGGCCGATACTTCGATATGACGGCCGTAGGATCTATCCATCGGCCCGTAAATATCAGGGTTGACCTGCAAGTCAAACCCAGGCAAACAAAATGATCCTTCGGCTGCCAGATCGAAGCCTCGGCCGCGTAATCACTAGATCGGCCGCCAGAACGGTTATTTTACAGACTGCTTCCACGGTTCAGTTTGTTTCATTGGATTAACAAGAATATCACACGCAAACAACGTAGACACAGCGTACACAATCACAATAGCAGAGCAAAAGGTTTTTGTTTCATACATCGAAAGCTTTTTACATCACAAGGTGGGTCACCCCACATTTTCTAAAACAAACTGTACATCGATATTCCTGTCAAACTAACCTATGCAGGAAGAGAAACAGGAAAAACAAAAAGAGGAAGCAGAAGAGGATGCCGAACCCTCTGGTGGTCCGAACACTAGAGACCAGCTGCAAAAAAGAAGAGGACGCCCCTGGGGCGATGTATACCAAAGGAGTACTACGGTGCAGAAGGGACACCACATGGCTCAAAAGAATCACCACATGGCTCAAAAGAATCACCACATGGCCCAGAAAAATCACCACACCGCGTACCACCGCCACGCCAGGAGCTCCGCGTCACGGAAGCAAGCCACCCATGCGAGGGCCCCTAATCAAGCATACCCATGCGAGGGTCCCAAATCAAGCATCAAGACGGGACCAAAAGCAAACGCGGTCTCCCTCCGCGCACGCTAGCCACGTCAGCGTGTCATCCATAGCCCAGAGCTGTCGGGAACGAGGAGAAACGGAAGAGGTCTTCGGTAAGGGTCTCGGACGCAGAGAAAGGGGAGAGGAAAGAAAGGAAAATGTAACAAGACGGCTAAGGCCGTGGCCTTTTATAGGCCCTTGGAAACAAACCGATTAAGCGGCCGAGGCATCGATTCCTCGGCCGAGACATCAATTCTTCGGCCGAGAGATCGATCTCTTGGCCCTCCAATCAATTTTCCTCAGCAATATCAGGTCTTGCTCTGCGCACTGACTCAAGCCACTATAGAATTCTGGGTCCGTGACCAACAGAAGCAAAATCAAGTCAGCCTTGGGGGCACCCCCGAGTCAACACAACATAACCAAAACCAGCCTTGGGGGCATATCCAAGCATGAGGAAGTTCTCTCTCCACAAACTGCTGGCCAAAACAAGCCTAATCACTATCAGCAGCTCTATGCTCGCTATCACAGCAACAGGCTCTACGCCTGTACTCATTCACTCATTCAGCAGCTCTATGCTCGCTATTACAACTCAGCGGCTCTAAGCCCACCATATCAATTGGCTCTAAGCCGTAACAACCATCCCAGCAGCTCTACGCTCGCTATCACAGCAACAGACTCTACGCCTGTATACACTCACTCAGTGGCTCCAAGCCCTCGAATCAGCAGCTCTACGCTCGCTATCACAACTCAGCGGCTCGAAGCCCATTACTTCAACAGGCTCGAAGCCTGTATCTACCCTCTGAAATGGCTCGAAGCCGTAACAACCAACTCAGCGGCTCCAAGCCCATCATCTCAACTGGCTCAAAGCCGTAAACAAGCAACAGGCTCTAAGCCGCCCCAACAATCAAGACATCTATTCTCAGGCTCTACGCCTGAATGCTCAAAAATCTAACATTTTTGAATGCTCAAGCTCTACGCTTGGATGCCCAACCACTGTGTACTGGATGCTCAAGTTATACACTAGAATGCTCAAGCTCTACGCTTGGATGCCCAACCACTGCGTACTGGACGCTCAAAGCCTGTACTTTGAATGCTCGGATTCTGCCGTCCGAATGCTCGAGCTCTACGCTCTGAATGCTCAAGTCCGGAACTTAATAGAAGCTCTAAGCTTAAAAACAAACACACACGCACGGGCCCGTGCACATATTGCATTATCACATCGAGTCTGCATCATCATATCTGTTCACATCTAACCATCATCATACATATACACTCTGCATATCTCTCATGAAACAGGTCAACCCTGCAATCAACCGGCTATACGCCTCGGTATTATTGATCGGTCCAGCGCCTCGATCCGTTGGCTCTACGCCAACACTTATGATGAGAAAGCTCTGTGCACAGACCATCAGAATGCAACTAGCTCTATGCTTCGATTCATATCACGTCAAGCTCTAAGCTCCGTCACCTCAGGCTCTCGCCATATGATCAACACCAGCTCCGCGCTTCGATCCTATCAATCCAAGCTCATCTCAGGCCTCCGCCTTATGACTACAACCGGTTCCGTGACTCGGTTCCCTCATTCCGCAAAGCTCCGTGCCCTAGATACTGGCCCTGCGCCCCCCACATTTCAAAAACAAACCGGCGTCCAACTCATCCCAGCAGATGGTTTGGATTCCACCCCACTACATCAATTCCTTCCAGCTCATTCGCAAGGATAGGCTACTCTACCGAGCTCCTTTCAGTCAAAGTAAGGATGACCAAGAAAAGCAAACGCACCTGCCGTGTACTGGTCTACCCCAAAATACTAAGGAAGCTCTACGCAAAAACTCCCCAGGCAGCCCTGCGCTCCTTCAACTATCTTCCGCCAAAACCCTGGCTCAGTCTAGGTACGTCACACTACGGCTTTTTAAGCCCTAAGGTACGTCTTCTGTCTCTAACCCTCCAAACTTTTATTTTTCTTTATTGCCCGAACTACGATTGGTCTGAATTTCTCTTGTGGAATACGTAGGCAGCCTCCCGGCCCGACCATAACAAAACCTTTTTCAAAAAACCCTTGGAATAGTGGTTGGACCAAATTGAGTTGCTTTTTACAGCTTTGACTCTTACTCAAACTTGTCTCGCGATCCGTCTGAGTTCAGTCAAAGAGGGGCATTTGTAGACACCCCAATTTGGCCTAACAATTATTTCAAGAACCACCTTGGGACCATCCCGATGATGAAATGGATACAGTGATTGCTGATTGCTTCCTTGAGAACCTTAGGACTTTCGGTAAGAACTTTGAGCCACTTAGAGGACCCAATTTAAAGCCATACAGCCTTTCAGACAGAAATACAGAAGCCTAGGAGAATCCATCTGTCGGCCGTGACAACGATCCCACAGCCCTAACATCATTTCCTCACCCGAGCAACCTGTTACTAGCAAAATCTCCCTGAGAGATCAATCCCTCGGCCGCAAGATCTATCCTTCGGCCGAGACATCCATTCCTCGGCCGTGATATCTTACTCGGCCGCCAGATCGACCTTTTTCCAGACTCTGGAACGTGTTCTGTCAAACGTTTGATCCAACTACACTACCTTCCCGATGCGTTCGGGCTACGCTCAGAGATTACGACGTAGAGTTAGAGATGCATTGCAATTGCAATTGCCATCTCGTGATTTGATTGGCCGGAGTGAGTCACCAATTGCCTATATAAAGGGCCTTTGGACTCCAAAAATAAACACACGAAATTATCAGAGTACACACTCTCTCAAACCACGAAACTCTGCCAAAATACTCTCTCAAACCCATTCTTCAAAAGCCCTAACCTCCCGAAGGCAACCGTCAATCCGGCGATCGAACCCCGAAGTTCAAACCCTAACCCTAGGGTTTTCAATCAAGCAATCAGTCAACCACGCCCAATCCAAAGCAATCAAGCAACTGAGGGATCAAGGTGGTGAGGCCCAACGGCCTCTGGTTTGTCTTATTTGCTGTATTTTTGACTAACCGTAGTGTTTTGATCATCTGTTAATCTTTCTGTCGGGTGTGAGGAAGAACACCAATCGGGACTTCGATCCCTCGGCCGGTACATCAAACCAGGAGGATCCCTCGGCCGTGACATCCATTCACCGGCCGCGGGATCCATCTCCCTGGGACAGTTTTGTTGCTTTCTCTGCTTTCTGAATGCATGCTTACTTATCGCACTGGCTCACTTTGCTTACTGTTTAAAGGAATAAATAAACAGACTATGTGTTAGAATTAAACAAAGCATCTACATGTCTTATGTTGAATGATTATGGGCCAGTCTCACGACTGGGCAAAGAGGGGTGCCTAACACCTTCCCCTCATTGTACTTTTGGCTCCCGTATCCAGAATCTCTATCTATTTTCCCAATTTTAATAAACTGGGTGGCGACTCTATTTTGATGATAACCGTTATCATGTGGCGATGTTCCTAGCCATGGGAATGTCCATGATTTCGGTTTACGAAGCAAGCAACCAATCGAGCAAACAAACGTGATCAATCTGTATGGCGATGCCCCGTTTGGGAGGTGTCTACATATAGGCAATTGGTGAATCACTCCGGCCAATCAAATGGCATGATTGCAATTGCAATTACAATGCAATTCAAATTATTCGTCGCAATCGCTGAACGTGGCCCGAACGCATTGGAGAGGTAGTGTAGTTGGATCAAACGTTTGACAGAATGTTCCAGAGTCTGGAAAAAGGATGATCTAGCAGCCGAGTAATAGATCACACGGCCGAGGAATGGATGTCTTGGCCGAAGGATAGATCTTGCGGCCGAGGGATTGATCTCTCAGGGAGATTTTGCTAGCAACAGGTTGCTCGGGTGAGGAAATGATGTTAAGGCCGTTAGATCGATGTTACGGCCGATAGATGGATTCTCCTAGGTTTCTGTATTTTCTGTCTGAAAGGCTGTATGGCTCTGATTGGGTCCTCTAAGTGGCTCAAAGTTCTTACCAAAAGTCCTAAGGTTCTCGTGAAGGCAATCAGCAATCACTGTATCCATTTCATCATCGGGATGGTCCCAAGGTGGGACTTGAAATAATTGTTAGGCCAAATTGGGGTGTCTACAGATGCCGCTCTTTGACTGAACTCAGACGGATCGCGAGACATGTTTGAGTAAGAGTCAAAGCTGTAAAAAGCAATTCAATTTGGTCCAACCACTATTCCAAGGGTTTTTTTGAAAAAGGTTTTGTTATGGTCGGGCTGGGAGGCTGCCTACGTATTCCACAGGGGAAATTCAGACCAACCGTAGTTCGGGCAATAAAGAAAAATAAAAAGTTTGGAGGGTTAGAGACAGAAGACGTACCTTTGGGCTTAAAAAGCCGTAGTGCAACGTACCTAGACTGAGCCAGGGTTTTGGCGGAAGATAGTTGAACGAGCGCGGGGCTGCCGGGGGAATTTTTGTGGAGAGCTTCCTTAGTATTTTGGGGTAGATCAGTACACGGCAGGTGCGTTTGCTTTTCTTGATCATCCTTACTTTGACTGAGAGGGGCTCGGTAGAGTAGCTTATCCTTGCGAATGAGCTGGAAGGAATTGATGTAATTGGGGTGGAATCCAAGCCATCTGCTGGGGACGAGTTGGATGCCGGTTTGAGATATGGGGGGCGCAAGGCCAGTAACTAGAGCTCAGAGCTTTGGGATGAGGGAACCGAGGCACTGGTCCGGTTGTGGTCATGAGGCAAGAGCTTGGGGTGATAGAATTGAGGCATGGAGCCTGCTGTGGTCATGAGGCGAGGGGAGATTGGATTGAGGCGTGGAGCCTGTTGCAGTCTTGAGGCGAGAGCCTAAGGTGAGCTTAGAGCTGGATGGAACCGAAGCGCGGAGCTGGTTTTGATCATAAGGAGAGAGCCTAAGGTGTCGGAGCTTAGAGCTTGACGTGTTTGAACCGAAGTGTAGAGCTGGTTGCATTCTGATGGTCTGTGCACGGAGCTTTCTCATCATAAGTTTTGGCGTAGAGCCAAAGGATCGAGGTACTGGACCGATCAATAAAATCGAGCCGTAGAGCCGGTTGATTGTAGGGTTGACTTGTTTCATGAGAGATATACAGAGTGTATATGTGTGATGATGGTTGTTAGATATGAACAGATATGATAGTACAGACTCGATGTGATAATGGTAATGCAATTAATGCAAATGTGCACGGGCCCGTGCGTGTGTGTTGATTTAAGCTTAGAGCTTCTATCAAGTTTCGGACTTGAGCATTCAGAGCGTAGAGCTCGAGCATTCGGACGGCAGAATCCGAGCATTCAAAGTACAGGCTTTGAGCGTCCAGTACGCAGTGGTTGGGCATCCAAGCGTAGAGCTTGAGCATTCAAGTATAGAACTTGAGCATCCAGTACACAGTGGTTGGGCATTCGAAGAGCTTCGCGCATTCAAAATGTTGGATTTTGAGCATTCAGGCGTAGAGCCTGAGAGTGATGATGTCTTGATTGTTGGGGCGGCGTAGAGCCTGTTGAGATAATTGTTACGGCTTCGAGCCAGTTTGAGATAGTGGTTACGGCTTTGAGCCAGCTGAAATGGGGGGCTTTGAGCCGTTGAGTTGATGAGACAACGGGCATAGAGCTCGTTGAGAATTGTTACGGCTTCGAGCCGCTGAGTTGGTGAGATGGTGAATACGGGCGTAAAGCCTGTTGATGATGGGCTTCGAGCCGCTGAGATGGTAGATATAGGCTTCGAGCCACTGAGATTGCTTAAGTATGATTATAGGCGTAGAGCCTGTTGCTGGGATAGCGAGCGTAGAGCTGCTGAGTTGATGGTTTGGAGCCGCTGAGATGGTGGATATAGGCTTAGAGCCTGTTGAAATGGTTGATGAGTATGATTATAGGCGTAGAGCCTGTTGCTGGGATAGCGAGCGTAGAGCTGCTGAGTTGATGGTTTGGAGCCACTGAGGTGGTAGATATGGGCTTCGAGTCGCTGAGATGATGGATATAGGCTTAGAGCCTGTTGAAATGGTTGATGAGTATGATTATAGGCGTAGAGCCTGTTGCTGGGATAGCGAGCGTAGAGCTGCTGAATGCTTTGAGATGGGCTTTGAGCCTGTTGAGTGAGTTGATGGATGTGGGTGAATATGGGCACGGAGCTGCTGAGTAGTTTGATAATGATGAATAGCAATAGCTGCTGAGTGCCTTGATTTGTTGTAGCAAGAGCTTCGCCCAGCAGTTTGTGGAGAGAGAGCTTCTTTATGCTTGGATATGCCCCCAAGGCTAGTTCTAATTACGTTGTATTGGCTCGGGGGTGCCCCCAAGGCTACTTCTGAGTATGCTTGGGATTGCCCCTAAGGCTAGATTCCACATGCTCGGGATTGTCCCCAAGGCTAGATTTCCATTACCTCCACTACTGGGAGTGCCTTCCGGAGGCCAAACGCCTCTTAGTGACTCAAATGTCTTCTTGTGGCTAAATGCTTTCTGCAAGCTGGCAACATAAACGCTTTCTGGAAGCTAGCAACATAAACGCCTTTTGGAGGGTGCATTGAGTGGAAGCCGTAGGATTGTTTTGCTGGCCTGCTGAGCGCGAGGCTGTGCACATGGCGTGGCATAGACCTGCTGAGGGGGATGAGATCCCTCTTAGCCAGGGGCGTGAATGAGAAGGACTCGTGGTTGGGTCGAAGTTGTTCTGTTTAAAGAAGCTAAGATAACTGTGCCCCCTGTTTAGGCAATGCATGCTTTTTAAACGTCGATTTGATGCCCCTAGCTTTTTATTTGTGTATGCAATCGTGAGATTAACTCCCTTTTTGTCCTTGGCAGAGAAACAGGAGACTGGAGGCTGGCGGTGGAGGCAAAGAGGTGCACAAGTGGTTTGTGACGTTGCCGGAGCAGGCTCGGGAGTTAGTACGCGCTGCTGGTCTTGAGCCGTTTGTTTTGGGCCTCAATCTTCCAAAGATGGATTGGTCGTTGATGACCTCGCTGGTTGAAAGGTGGTGGGATACTCCCAACACGTTCCACTTTCCTTCTGTTGGCGAGATGACGATCACGCCAGGTGATTTTTCTTTGCTTACTGGCCTATGAGTAGGTGGAGCTCCTCTTTGGGTTATCCCTAGGCTTTGGGAGTGAGTAGGGGATTTGGAGTGGTTCTTGGGCAAGGTGCCCCCTCTTCACTCGCGTGGTCATGTTGACGTCTCTTGGCTGATCAAGACTTTTATGAAGGTTGATATCTTGACTCAGGTGAGTATTGAGTAGTTGACACAGGCCTTTCTTCTCTACCTCGTTGTTTGTCAAAAAGGATAGTTCAGTGTATAGGCAGTCTCTAGCCCCTTTGCAGTATTTGGAGGCTGTTTGGGAGCTTGATTGGGGAGCATCTGCCTTGGCCACCTTGTATGGCCTCCTTAGGGCTTGTTCACGGGACAGGACTCTTGGCGGTCACTACCGGGTACTTGAGGTATATCCTTCTTCTTTTCTCATTGTGATTTTTCCCTTGCTACGAGCGATGGTTGGTGGGGCAACGGAAGCCACGGTCGCCAATTTTGAGCCTTGGCGACAAGTTTTAGACCGATTGACGGTTGACCAGGTACCCCTTGCATTCCTTGTTTTTAGATCTCCATTCCTCTGTGCTGTGGCTGATTTAGACTTTGTTTGTAGGCTAGGTTCGACCCTTGGAGTGGTATATCAGAGGACACCCCTCTTGCACGTTCCAGGGTTCCAGATTGTACTCGTAGCCTGTTCGAGGGTCCCTTTTGTTAAGCCTGGTACTTATGTGATCGGGTGGCCAGCCAGTGGCGCCCGCGTGCTGAGGCTATTCAGTTCGTTCCTCCTCCGCCTCTGACGTTGATGAGATTCACTTCCTCAATGCCCAAAGTAGACTTGGAGAATGCTCAGATCAGAGACTGGGCGGGTTTGCTTTTTTAGGCAGGTGACTGTATGGAGTACTGCCATTTTTCCTTGGTTCTGCCTGCTGTTCCTTCAGTTGCTCCTGTTTGGCCACGGGCCCTTTCCTTTGTCTCCTTCCACTCTGATGACGGAGAAGAGGAGCGCTTGGCGCTTGGCGCTTGTTTTGTATTCTTTTCCTTGTAGCTTGAGGCTGAATGAGCACTGGCAGTCAGTGGGGAGGATAGCTAGCAATCCCCTTCTTCATCTCAGAGATCGTCTCGAAGACGCCGTCACGACCAGCTTTAGGATTTTCTTTTTCCTTCCTGTTCATGGTTAGCAAAGAGAGAAGCAGAAACTGTAGGCAAGCTTTTGTTCATGAAATGAGAAATGTTTTTTATGCCCCTAGATGTCTTAAGTTTGCATGCGATAGTCAAAACATGGCTTTTTGAATAAGTATTTGCTGATAGATAATCATTTGTGTGAAAATGAAATACTGGTCGAAGAATCGATTACTCGGCTAAAGAATCAATGTTGCGGCCGATGTATCAATTCTTCGGCTGTTACTTTGATTTTCCAAAGGTAGATTTTGTTTTGGCCAAGTGGCATCCTCTTTTCTCTTCCTTCTTATGTTCGGTTTTGATTTCATGCCCTTTTGCTATTGCCATGTTCCCTAGTCTAATTGCCAAACTCGAGAGTTTTTGAGATATCCTGCCCATTGTGTTAATGACCTTCAAGTTAGAGGGGATGAACAATAGTTCTCGCGTCTTTTGCTGTCGTCATTTCCTCGAGAAAAGCATACTCATCTTTTGCGAGCTCAATACGCAGGGTTAGCTATGCCTATCATTGAGTACAAATCTGTTGATGTTTTTCCTGCTCTCCAAATGTTTGGGCCGCATCTCGATATGAGATTGCCTACGTATCCCAATCATGGAATCGGGCCTTTTTACGTAGTTCCAAAATCATTACCTTTGAGCTTTTCCACTCTTGGTTTTTCTTCTCACATGCTCTTGATTTTGCCTAGGTTACCTAATGGAGGTTGAGTCCCTAGCGAGCTTTCCTTTGAATGCCTTAACTTTTGCCTAGGCTGCGTCTTTACATTTTCTTGCCCTAGCAGGCTTTGCTCTTACTTTTGCTTGGGTTTTCAGGTTACCCAACGAGCACTTCTCTCAAGAGGGTTTCTGCGTTTCAGAGAGAATTTGATGGAGATATTTGTAGACACCCCAATTTGGCCTAACGATTATTTCAAGTCCCACCTTGGGACCATCCCGATGATGAAATGGATACAGTGATTGCTGATTGCTTCCTTGAGAACCTTAGGACTTTCGGTAAGAACTTTGAGCCACTTAGAGGACCCAATTCAAAGCCATACAGCCTTTCAGACAGAAATACAGAAGCCTAGGAGAATCCATCTGTCGGCCGTGACATTGATCCCACGGCCCTAACATTATTTCCTCACCCGAGCAACCTGTTGCTAGCAAAATCTCATTGAGAGATCAATCCATCGGCCGTAAGATCTATCCTTCGGCCGAGACATCCATTCCTCGGCTGTGATATCCTTTACTCGGCCGCCAGATCGACCTTTTTCCAGACTCTGGAACGTGTTCTGTCAGACGTTTGATCCAACTACACTACCTTCCCGATGCGTTCGGGCTACGTTCAGAGATTACGACGTAGAGTTAGAGATGCATTGCAATTGCAATTACCATCTCTTGATTTGATTGGCCGGAGTGAGTCACCAATTGCCTATATAAAGGGCCTTTGGACTCCGAAAATATACACACAAAAATTATTAGAGTATACACTCTCTCAAGCCTCGAAACTCTGCACAAATACTCCCTCAAACCCACTCTTCAAAAGCCCTAACCTCCCGAAGGCAGCCGTCAATCCGGCGATCAAACCCCGAAGTTCAAACCCTAACCCTAGGGTTTTCAATCAAGCAATCAGTCAATCACACCCAATCCAAAGCAATCAAGCAACTGAGGGATCAAGGTGGTGAGGCCCAACGGCCTCTGGTTTGTTTTATTTATCGTTCTTATGCTTAATCATAACTTTCTGATCATCTATTAAACGTATATTCTGGTGTGAGGAAGAACACCGACCGGGGCTTCGATCCCTCAGCCGGTACATTAAACCAGTGTGATTACTCGGCCGTGACATCCATTCACCGGCCGAGTAATCGATCTCCCTGGGACATTTTGTTTGCTTTTCTGGTTTCTGACGCATGCTTACTTATCGCACTGGCTCACTTTGCTTACTGTTTAAAGGAATAAATAAACAGACTATGTGTTGGAATTAAACAAAGCATCTACACGTCTTATGTTGAATAACTACGGGCTAGTCTCACGGCTGGGCAGGGAGGGGTGCCTAACACCTTCCCCTCACTGTACTTTTGGCTCCCGTGCCCAGAATCTCTATCTGTTTTCCCAGTTTTAATAAACTGGGTGGCGACTCTGTTTTGATGATAACCGCTATCATGTGGCCATGTTCCTAGCCATGGGAATGTCCATGATCTTGGTTTACGAAGCAAGCAACCAATTGAGCAAACAAACGTGATCAATCTGTATGGCGATGCCCCGTTTGGGAGGTGTCTACAGTTTTTGGCGATTCTGCTGGGGAATATGAGAGCGGGCAACCCGTTGAGTTCAACATAAGACTAATACATGCCTTGTTTAATTCATTTATCATATGCAACCAATCGAGCAAACAAAAAGTTCAACATAAGACTAATACATGCCTTGTTTAATTCATTTATCATATGCATCGAGGGGGCAACCCGTTGAGTTCACCTGATATCCCGGCATGACACGGGCTATGTTGGGGGTTCCAGCAAACTCCACAGTCACTCGTACCTAGTGGTATATCAAAAAGGAAATCACCCAATCACCGCCTATGATGGGCTGGTGAGAGGATTGGTGCCCTTTGACAACGGAGCACACTGAGACTACCAAAACCTTGCATGTTCTAGAAAGCTATAGAACTTATCAAACTAAGACAGGAACCTACAGGCTAGGAATCTACTTGCATTTTACTTGCAAAAGTTCTTCCTCACACCTTGTATCATTTGTTATTGTAATTAACTCTTTCTGTGCAGAAGGGTTGGGATTTTCAACCCAAATCCTAACCCTACACAGGCCGAATACTGACTTCCAGGTATTCTACTTTTCAAATAGGCACAATAGGTAAATCAAAGAAGCAACCACAGCCAACTTTGTACTCTTATAACACCCGAAGCTACGCCAAACAAAGATCTCTGCAACCCTCCCGTCTATCATCCTCATCTGATAAAACACCCTCACCACAACAATCCCAACCGCTTTCAGAAACTTCCCGGTCATCCCCTCAATGGACCCCGTCATTTACTAAATCCCAAGCTTCGTCAAGCCACCCCTCCACCTTCATGGCAGACAACGACGCCACTATTGCCGACCTCCAAGCCCAAATCACTGCACTACTAGCAGAAAAGGCGGCTAGGGATGCTGAGGATGAGGAAAAATCAATGGAAGACGAGAATCCCCATAAAGTAGTATTGGTAGAAAGTCCTGCAGAAAGTCCTGAGTTGACCAAGCAAGTCAAGGAAATCAAACAAGCCTTGGCTCGTTCACAAGGAGACCAAATTCTGGATTTCGAGGGACTTTGCCTCTTCCCAGAATCCAAGCTGCCTGAGAATTTCAAGATGCCCAACATTGAGAAGTTCAATGGAACTGGCAACCCTACCAGTCATGTTTGCCATGTTATCAACACCCTGAAGCCAATGGGCTTGAATGACGAGCTCATCGCCCAGTTGTTCCAGCGAACTCTCACCGGAAGTGCTCTCGACTGGTTCCTTACTTTGGAGTTTGTACATTATCAAACTTGGCCAGAAATTGCCAATGCTTTCATCAAGCAATATGCGTACAATGTCCAAATTGAGCTAACAACTCGAGATTTGGAAATGACCAAACAAGATTCCAATGAGGACTTTGCTACCTTTGTGGCAAGATGGAGGGAAAAGGCTGCCAAGATGAAGAACCGCCCCTCCGAGGAAGACCAAGTGAGGATAGTTGTCAAAAATTTGCAACCCAAATATCTCAGACATATTTACACACAGGCTATCACCGATTTCAAACGCTTGCATGCCATTAGGTTGCAAATCGAAGATGGAATCAAGCTAGGACTCATTGGGAAAGAAGAGGCCACTCCTCCACCTAATAAAACCTTCTCTAGCCGTACATCTCACGCCTCCGTGAATGCCCTTGGCACATTCTTATCTCAAGACCCTTTTCAAACTAGCCCATCCCGAAGCTCAAATCGACCCCGCTGCAACTTTGATCCTCTTTACATGACCTTGTCCCAGGCCTTGACCATTCTCAGCCGTCAAGGGCATCTCAAACCTTTAAACAAACCACTTCCTCCGCCGCCCTATGGTCCAAACCATGATCCAAACAAACAATGCGCCTACCACCAACACCCTGGGCACGAAACAGACAATTGCATGCGTCTTTGTCACGACATTCAAGACCTTATTGATAGTCGAACCATAAAACCTCCAAAACCTGATGGGCAAGCCAACCCACTCCCTACTCGTAATGCTGAGCCGCCTCCTCAAAGTATCAATCTCATAAATCTACCTCACAACCCCACATATAATCCCAGCCAATACATTGTCCAAGACAACCAAACCAAACTTACCCTAACCTTCCCCGAGGAGGACGAGTGTTTCATGATGGAGGAGGAGGAGGATAATAACTCTGATCAGTCAGAAGTAATCGACGTTGATATGTCCGACATAAGCAGCAAAGATCAGGCAGAGGAGGAAAAGCTAAGGAAGTGGAAGGAACACTCCTGGGCAAAACACAATTTGGAGGATCCAGACATTCCATTTGTAGAAGATGACGAATGGCTTCGTATCTGGTTTGAGAATAGGAAGAAGGAAAAAGAAAGGGTCATCATGATGAGAAGGCACGCTCGCTTCGAGCCTGCCCAAATGGTGGTACGCATCAACCGTCCCAAAATTCCAACACCGCCCATTGTTTGGGAGACAATCAATCACATAGAAAAGGTAGAGGAGTTTCAAATGCAACCATCGGTCAACCCTTACGACGAGTGCGACTATAGTCAATGGATGGAGGAAAGAGAAGATCTAGATTTCATATGCACAGAACCCTATAAAACAGGGGAAAGCGACTTTGATGAAATGGAAGAGGAGTGCAATGATCCGCTTGATGAAACCTCCTTAGCATCACTATTCAATCAGGAGGAAATAGCTGATGACCACACAATCGATGAGGAAAGAGAAAGGGAGATTCATACCGACCCATCCATCTGGGTATTACTCATGGCTCAAGGAGGTAGCCGTCATGCAAACTTCAAAGATGAACCCAGTTCAAAGGCTCTGTTTGGCAAGGAAGAGGGTGGGAAAGAGTACAAAGTTGCAAAAGACAAGGGAAATGACCCCGACATGCTGTAGTAGCTGAGAAGTCACAACATGGCAAACAAAAAACGTTAAAACATTGTTTTTGCTTTAAACAAACTAGAACGAGTTTTGGGCCCCTGTTTGGGCATTTTATTTCCGCTAAGAGAATTTCTTTTTCATCTTCCAGATTATGCTTATCTAAATCTAAATTCCTAAATTGCAATTGCCATGCGCTATGCTCTCATTGCCAAAACAAGGGAAAAATTTGAAGGGATCAAAATCTTTGTGTCCCCAACAAAAGGGAAGGAAAGGATGAACCCTAATTACTTAAAACTAGGTTTTTATCAAAACTCAGGAATAAGACGCTATCTCCGTGAGAACACTTAGGGTTAGCTTGTCTATTGTGAAAGTACAAACGCAACAGGAGATTCATAAAAACATCTCCATCAGATTCCTCTCCAAAAACACTAAAACCCTCTTGAGAGAAAAATGCTCGTTGGGCAAACTATACACCCAAGCAAAAATAAGAGCAAAGCCTGCTAGGCCAAGAAAAAGCAAAAAAAAACGCAGCCTAGGCAAAAGTTAAGGTATTTAAAGCTCGCTAGGGACTCAACCTCTATCAGGTAATCTAGGCAAAACTTAGAGCATGAGAGAAAGAAAAACCAAGAGTGAAAACCCAACCCCCAAAGGTGGTAATCTTGGAACTACGTAAAAGGCCTGATTCCCTGATTGGGATACGTAGGCAATCTCGCATCGAAATACGGCCCAAACATTTGGAGAAAGGAAAACATCAACAGGTTTGTACTCAATGATAGGCATAGCTAACCCTGCGTATTGAGCTCACAAAAGATGAGTTAGTCATTTTCCAGGGAATTGGCAAAAACAAAGACACGTAAGAATTATAGTTCATCCCCTCTAACCCAAAAGTCGTCAACGCAATGGGTATGATGCCTCAAAAGACTCTTAAGTTTGGCAATAAGGCTGTGAAGCATGGCAAAAGCAAAGAGACAGAAAATCAAAGACTAAGCATAGGAAGGAATGTGAAACAGGATGCCACTTGGCTAAAGCAAAATCTAGCTTCCTTGGGAAAATAGACGTAACGGCCGGATAATCAATACCTCGGCCTCAACAATGATCCTTCGGCCGAGTGATCGATTCTTCGACCAAGTATTTTCACACAAATTACTGTCTATCAGCAAAAACTTGTTCAAAAAGCCATGTTCTGACTATCGCATGCAAACTCGAGACATCTAGGGGCATAAAAAGCATTTCTCATTTCATGAACAAAAGCTTGTTTACAAAATCATTGTTGTGGTTGCTTTCACTATACAAATATAGTTTCTGCCTATCTTCTACTAACTATGAACAGGAAAAAGAAAAGCCCTAAAAACTAGGCGATCTCTGAGAAGAGGGCGAGGGCTGCTCACTGGTCCCCACATTCCTTCCAGCAGCCTGTGGGCAGCATGCCCTTCGGAGAGAAAGGATTTCGTTCCTTCCCGCCGTTTGCGGCCCTTTTTCAAAAAATCAAGGGAGCACGAGCGCTGGTGGCAAGCGCTCAAAAACACAGAGTCGCCACTTGAGTTTTGAGGGTCCGACACTCAAGGAACCGTATTTCGAAGCATCTGCCGCGCTGTTTATTTGAAAAAGTTAAGGAAACCAGTCCGTCATAACCATATCTGAGTTCGGGAGCCAGGTTACGAGAGGGGAAGGGTTTTAAGGCACCCCTCTCGCCCAATCTGGAGATCGGTCTCTACTTAGGCATTTTTATGAAAACTTTTGTGATTCTTCTTCTTTTAATTAATTTTAGCCAATTAGGGCGGGGGAACAGTTAATCAGGGATTAAAACTGTAACAATTTGCAGGATGTGATCAAATGATAGCATGGATGGATGGCATGACGAGTAATAAATGGGATGAACTTAAAAACAGCTATCAGATGCCAAAACTAGGCTCGGGACAGATTTGCCCTGCACGATGGCCAACTTGCATGCATGAACAGATCTGCATGCAAGCAAACAATCGCGCGAGACACACGAACCCTCGTGCGAGTGTTGTCATCTCACCACAGTTTCAATTTCATCCCCTTCTGGGCTCTGGAAGGACCAGTGCACACCCAGGAAGCAAACCAAGCAGTTTATATGGAACTGTAAAAATACTAATTATTACAGATTGCTTCAAAAAAAAGAGCCAAATGAAATGAAACACAACCCCTAAACAGAGGGGGTATCAAAACAGAGGCCAAGGGCCTAGTTGCCCATGCAAGGGCCATTCATAGAAATCACAGAACTGTCGCGCGACAGATGGTGAGTCTCGCGCGACACTCCTGACTGGACTTCCAGGAATTGCTTTGCATGCTTAGGGTCCTGAGACAGGTTCAGGGGATCCCAAGGGCATTCCAAACTATTTAGAGTATCAAACTAAGCTACTGTATTTATTTTTGGCATACATCACAGTGATCTATATTCCAAAACAAACTACAACAGGCATGCCAATGTTTAAAACAGTAAATGACTAGCCTCCCTTCCCCACAAGGTCCATTCTCTTGCTGACACAAGTGTCGCGCGAGTATGGTGGACCATCGCGCGAGGGTGTAGCTGCCACGAATTCTTGTAACTCTGCTGGCTTTAGGACCAGGACATGGTATTAATTACCAGCCTTGGCCCTGTCAGCCCCCCTCTGGGATCAAAACAGAAACAGGTTAAGTGTTATACCTTTGCTTGGAAAGGGTTTGGAAGTGGATTGAATTGATTGATATAGCCTTGCAACTAAGTATACATTGACACACTAAGTTTAGAAGATTAGGAAGTGGTTTAGGTTAGTGACTTTGTGCTAGAGGATTAATTGCCTTGTGGAAGAGTAATTAACCTTGTGATTTTCTTGGAACCCTTAATATGGAGGATGAAGGGGGGTATTTATAGGGGGAGTGAAAGGGCTAGTTAGTGACCAAACATGGCTTTAGGACCAGCCAACAAGGCTGGTCACAACTTGGTTGTAAGGCTAGCCAACAAGGTGGTGAAGTGGTTGGGAGATGTATGTGGTTAAAACCTGCCAGAACTCTGTTCAGCTGAGGAAAATGGGGTTCCAGCCCATGTGACACCCAATCATCACAAGTCCAGCTGGACCATGTGACAGGGATAGGAGAGAACTGTCGCGCGAGTGTTCGGAACCATCGCGCGATGGTCAACAGTCAACAGTTTGACTTTGACCACACATGGCAAGCTGAGTATCGCGCGAGTGACATGAAGAATCGCGCGACGGTCAAACCTAAACCTAGGGTTTGACTGAAGGTTCAGAGGGGTTCAAAAAGGTTCAAGCAGGGTTCTAAGCTTAATCCATTCCCAATCCAAGCTCGTTTGATCCGATTTCATCATCGGGGAAACAAGAAAACCGTAAAACAAAGTAAAACAATTGGGAGATCCAGATTGGGGTGTCTACAGTAATCCCTCTTTGACAGCACGCGGAGCACCATTGACTGGTACGGGTAACGTCAAAGATTTCTAGACACCCACCAAATCCGCCCAAAAGCCGATTAAATGGAAAATGCAGATGAGTATATAAAAATACCGTGCACCAAGGGGAAATTGAAGATCAGACGGATAGATCGCCGCTGGTTGATTATCGGACGGATGGATCGTCGCTGATTGATGATCGGACGGATAGATCGTCGCTGATTGATGATCAGACGTATGGATCGTCGCTGATTGAAGATCGGACGGATGGATCATCGCTGATTTGAAATTGGACGGATGGATCGTCGCTAATTGATGATCGGACGGATGGATCGTCGCTGATTTGATCGGACGGATGGATCGTCGCTGATTTATGATCAGACGGATGGATCGTCGTTGATTTGATGATCGGATGGATGGATCGTCGCTGATTTGAAATTGGACGGATGGATCGTCGCTGATTGATGATCGGACGGATGGATCGTCGCTGATTTGATCGGACGGATGGATCGTCGCTTGATTTGAAATTGGACGGATGGATCGTCGCTGATTGATGATCGGACAGATGGATCGTCGCTGATTGATGATCGGACGGATGGATCGTCGCTTGATTTGAAATTGGACGGATGGATCGTCGCTGATTGATGATTGGACGGATGGATCGTCACTGATTTGATCGGACGGATGGATCGTCGTTGATTTGATGATCGGACGGATGGATCGTCGCTTGATTGCGGGCGGACCACTGCCGGGGATGTAAAAGTCTTCGGGCTTGAAGGCGAGACTTCCCAAAATGACCCTCAAATTCATTGTACAACACATCAAAGAGCCATGGACCCCAAAAAGGGAGTAATTGAGATTGGGCCGGATGCAGAATCTGGACCGGCCTGAGGCCCAAAACAAAGTGTCGCGCGACACTTGAGAACCATCGCGCGATGGTCTCGAGTTAGGGCTTGGATCTGGACAGGCCCAGACCCGGCCCAGACCCGTTCCAATCGTTTAAACGTCGCGGGGACGTTACCAGAACAGTACCACAACAGTTTCAAAACTTTGAAACTCTTCCCACTCTCGTTTCTCCTCTCAAACCAATCCCAAACCCTCTCAATCCCCCAAAACATCCACGAAATCAACAGACCCACGCATATCTATCACAGCCATGGCGGATCAGGGTGGTGACGGAGGTAGCAGCGACGTTATTGATCAACCGGAGGACCGCGGAGGGCCCATGGGTCTTGAAACGGTCGATCAGACGGCGGCGGAGGTTGGTACAGAAACCGGTGCAGCGGCGGTAGGCGGCGGCGACGAAGAACAGAGCCGTGAGCAGACACCTGGTGATGGCGAGATCCATCGCGCGACGGAGCCAGAAGCTCGCACGATGGTTGATACAGGGGCCGTGGGCCACAATGTTGAGCGGCTGGATCCGGTCACGGCCATAGAAGGGCCAGTGGTGGCTGGAGAAAGTCCAGAAGACGTCGGAGATATTGGTGCTGGAGAGCACCCTCGCGCGACAGAGGAGGAGCCTCGCGCGAGGGTTGATGCTGGAGGAGGCAGTAGCAGTGGGGCCAGAGATGACACTGTTGAGCCGACCGGGTCCCCGCCGAGGGATTCGGCGAAGGGCAAAGGCGTTGTAGACGCCGAGGAGGAGGTCACAGGGACTCCGGTTGATGTCCGAGAGGAGGACATTTTGTTTCGGCCCGCGGTGACGTCGTCGAGTCATAGGCCAATTACAAAACACGACGTCGCCGAGTTCTTGACAGACGAAGCACTGGCGAGGCTTCTTGAGGACAACCCCCTGATTGGGGAGTTGGTCCTAAAGGCTAGGGAGGATCGTGCCCGGGCCATTGAGGCGTCGGAGGCCGCGGAGAGGGCCGATAGAGAGAGACAGGAGAGAGAGGTCCTTTTGAGAGAGGCGGAGGCCGAGGAGAGGGCCAGAGTAGAGGCACAGGGGCCTAGGGTTTCGGCCGTGGCGGAGGCGAAGGACTCGAGTCCTTCGGGCTTTTCAGCAGGAGCATATGTGCTTCCCACACCACACCTTTTTGTGCCGTCGGGCATTGAGGCACGCGTACCGTCGCGGAGAGACTTCGACGACGAGTTGGTGTTGAGAGATCCCCGGGCCCACATTGCAGCGACGTGGATGGAGGTATATTCCCAGAAAACACCCTTTGTAATTTTGATATCGATATTATTGCTTGGATAGTTTACATTTGACACTTGCTTAAAATATGCTTGAACTTTAGAATTGCACAGATGACTTGCGAGTCAAAGCATGCTAAACCTATGTACTTCTTGCAATGTAGGCCCAATACGTAATAACTTGAACCAACCGTCCGTTGTATGCTTCATTGATTACCTAGAACTCGAAAATGAGGACTCTGTATGCACGACCTTTAGAATAGCACACCATACTCCCGAGTCGAGCCATGGCATAGAATTCAAGCCAAACATGTGCCCTAGGCTTCATTGATTACCTAGAACTTGAGAATGAACTTCCTGTATACTGATAAATCCTTTTGCTGCTTGTCTTTGTGTCTGAAACAGGCTGGAGCAGGACAGAGGGATATCCGCGGCTTTGGGGGCGCGTGTATGTCCTTACAGCTGTACAAGGGGCTGCCTGAGAGAGTGAGGCGGTTGGTGGACGAGGCAGGCTTCGGGGTGTTCGTACGAACTTTGACCCCTGCGAGGAGCGACCACGCCGTCCTCGTAGCGCTTGCTAAGAGGTGGAGGGATACCACCAATACCTTCCACCTGCCTCCTGGGGAGATGACGGTGACGCCTGCAGACTTCGCAGCGATCACGGGGCTGAGGGTTGGAGGCGAGCCCATCCCGTTCGACTCGGGGATCCAAGAGGATCGGGCTGCCCTGGAGTGGTTTCTGGGCAAAGCGCCCAAGATAGAGGAGGGGATGGCGAGGTATGACCAGTTCAAGGGCTACCTGAAGAAGGAGGTGACGAGTGACTGGGAGGCGGAGCAGATGGCCCGGGCGTTTCTGCCATACCTGTTTGGTGCCAATTTGTACCCAAACAGACGAAGTAAAGTCCACCTCTCCTACTTGCCAGCGCTGAGGGACTTGAGGACGGCCTCACGCTTTGACTGGGGTGGAGCTGCTCTTGGGACGGCCTACCACTTCTTTGGCCACTCGTCGAGGACGGGCAAGAGCACGGCCGACTACTGGAGGGTTTGGGAGGTACGATTCTAACCCTTTATTAAGCACAATTTGATTATGCTTGTCCATTGTTTAGTCTGCTTGATTGTTTCAATTTCAAATACTGTATGCCTTGACTAATGCTTGAACTTGTCTAAATATTGTGCAGCTTTAAGCCTACGAGGTTTTGCGGATGTATCTGCAGGAGTGCAAGCATCCAGACCTGAGCACCCTCCCTCGCGCGCTGAAGTGGAGCAAGGCAAGCACGGGGAAGAAGGAAGGGAGAGGCGAGCTTAACGCCTTCAGGCTGTACTTGGACGAGCTTAGGGCCTCACAGGTATGAACACGTAATCGTAAGCATTTAGACACGTATTCATTTCCTTGCTTTAATGCTGTCGCTGATCAATTGCTTGTGTTGCTTGCTTGCCTTGAATTGTAGGTCAATTGGGATCCTTGGAGGAGAGCGGGACCAGAGTCAGAGTACTTGGCCAGGAGCAGGGTCGTTACAGCCAGTAGGGTGTTACTGGAGTCGGCCTTCGGTTGGCAGTGGTACTTGGGGGATCGAGTGACGCGCCAGTCGCTTGGTTACCCTGAGTTCCAGGTGCTAGGGCCGCTCCCACCTCGAGCTTCACACACGGGAGAGTACACACGGGCTGAGCTGGAGAGGTACACAAGGCCGGATACTGAGCTTGCGCGCTACCTGCGTCCTGATAGGGACTATGCTGTCTACCAGAGAGACTTCCTGGCGGGTCCACTGGGGGTCCGTGGCCTGAGAGAGGTGCGGGGCCAGGTCGCAGGGGCCGCTGAGGAGAGGAGAGCTGCTGGAGAGGGACGGAGAGGAGGTGAGAGCCGGGCAAGGCGAGCCCCGAGCGGACCGGTAGTTGGTGGACTTCATGTGCTACTTTGGAGGATTCCTGTGGTCGATAGCCAGGGGAATCCTGCGGAGTTACAGTTAGTGCCAGCGAGAGCGGAGCCTACTCCTGTGACTGTTTCGGTAAGACCTAGCTTCCAATATTGCTTTTCAATTCGAGATACTTGAATCATATGCTGAATAGCCTGATGAACTTGAATTTCATGCAGGTGCCAACCGAGTGGGTGAACGAGGCCGTTCGACGCATGCTGGCGTTGGAGAATGTGGTGAGAAGGGCGGCGAGCGGCATGCCACTGGAGTTGCAGTACCAGGTGCCGACACCACAGCCGACTCAGCCAGCCGTCGTCCAGAGGACCCAGGTACGAAAACGATACATTCCAGCTTTCGATACATTCCTGCTTCGATAGCTTGATAGACTGTATCTGCTTTCAATACAGAAATACAACATGCACAATAGATACTTATGCTTTGAAATGAAATGACAATGTAGGTGCAGGGGAAGATGAACCCTAGGAGGAAGAGTGCGCGAGATCCGCCACTGAAGAAGGCGGCGGCGAAGAAACCCACACCTCCGGCCACTACTACGCAGCGACAGACGAGGGGCTTACAGACGGCACACGCACGCGAGGAGGATGTCAGGCAAGCCGCGAGGCAAGCTGAGCTTCGGTACCAACTCAAGAAACGCGAGAAGCCAACACTGGAGGAGCCGGGCCGCCGGAAGCGGCTAATCCTGGGTCAGCCTTCCGAGGACGAGGAAGAAGAGGACGAAGAGGAAGGAGAGGACGAGGAGGAAGGAGAGGAAGGAGAGGAAGGAGAGGACGAGGAGGAAGGAGAGGACGAGGAGCACTCGTCCACTAGCAGTGGCTCCGACGACTCCAATGACGATCCGGGGTACAGAGACGATCCCCAGGAGCTACGGGACGATGTGGGTAGCGATGACGGGCTTTGAGTGCGCAGAGGGCGATGACAAAGACTCCGTTACCCTTTTGCATGTTGCTTTTGCTTTTGATTCCGGGCCTGCATGCCCAAGTAGACAGCTTTTGACAAATACTTTGAGGGCCTGCGTGTCTTTTGACTAGCGGGCGCATGTGCCCTGACTTGATTTGGCACTTTTTGATTGGCCGATGTGCCATTGATATAGCAATTGATATGGATAGATCATGGTTGTTCATAGAAATTTTGCATTTTTCGAGTTCATCGTTTCTCATTATGAATAAGAGAAAGTAAAACCCGCCACCAATACCAAACTTGCATTGACAACACACTGAGACCACTCACGGACACATATGAGTATAAAAACTGGTCAAGCTCTGAAAGAAATAGGAAAAGTACCCTAGGATACGACCAGGACACGAGGATACGAGAAATAATGGAATTTTGGGCATTAACATGCCAAAACTCACGATACTCTATTGAAGATAAAACTGACACTCGTGAAAGGTCAATGACGGTCAACATGACCTGTACCAATCAACGGAACTAAACAAAACGTCCCCAAAAAAGACTTATACCAAAAAATGCATAAAATGACGCGAAAATGGCATAATACGTCCAAGAATGACTCAATTATGTCCCGGACTGAAACCGACACCTCCACACAGTCACTTAAGGTCTAGTTGACCTGTATGGCATGACCAAAATGGACTAGAGCCTCCATGGCGAGTTTCGATCTCCCGAAACCTCGATTTGAACTTGAAACGGGCCTTCGAGGGTCCAAAATCTTCGTTGAGCATGGCATTTTGAATCCGATGCTTGGATACGGTCATAAATACTTATAATGACTTGCTGGGACCATTAAAGGTGCAAAAAGACCCTTGGAATGAAAAATGACCAAAATTGGTCAGTAGTTGTTGGAAACTGTCAATACTGCAGACCAACCATCGCGTGATGGTTTAGAACTGTCGCGCGAGTAATCTCTGTCGCGCGATGCTTTGGAAGTGTCGCGCGATAGTCAAATCCCGCCAAGCTGCCTTGGTTTGACCAAATTATTGCCATTACCCTGTTCATGGTTCCACGTCTTGGGGGCTGTTCTGAGGTTGCAGAAAGAGAAGAGTCCTTGCATGGCAAGGTGGTAGGACACCTAAGCCTCAATTCCAACATATTTGGCTTATAAGAAGGAAAGCTTCAGGAGGAATGTAGTGTACATCCCTCTTTATCACCAAAATGGGAGATGCGTTAACAGAATTACTCGACTTTTGGTTACTGAGAGAAGAAACCATAAATTGGGCGAGCCCCCGGTCTCGATGCTTGTCCTCAATTCGAGACCTCCGATACGCTCGACCGTGCGTCGAGCTCCTCCAAGCCGCATTGCCTTTTTGGGATCCGATCGTGCATGTCTTCCGATTCCGTCAAGACGAGATGTGCCCTACCGTAGAAGAATTTCAAGCGTACGTGCCAGGCTTTGCCAACTTAGACGTTCTTGCGGTTCCACCCGTTCACGAAGACATGGAGCAAATCCTACAAGAGAGACTCAACATTCCAGAGGCACTGACGGCCAGTATTATTCAGAATGGCGAACTCAACATCTTTCGCCTAATTGAGCTGTATGGGCCCGAGGGAGCCCTGGGAGATTACGTGGGGGAAGCTCACAGACGCTTCGTTTTGTCTATATGTGCACTGGCCGCGTATATGCTGATTCCCGTTGACGGAGGAGCGAATCCCAAATTAGTGAGCATTGCCCTGCAAATGGATGCTCAGAAAAATATCATGCCGGTGATTTTAGCGGAAACGCTCCTGGGTTTAGACATGCTGAAACTTGAGCAAGCTGACTCCTTCAGCGGATGCCCTATCCTGCTCCAGGTAAATTCCCATTCGGCACATTTTCTTGCATCTTCATTTTTACCCCAAATACTTAGGCTGTGTTTGATTTCTCTTATGCAGCTCTGGCTGGCGGACAAAGTGGGGGTTTTAGAAGAGCCACAGGCTGGCTTTGAAGAGTTCCCCAGACTTTTGGTCGAAAGACCAATGTTATTCCCCGACCTGACGGTGGACATATGGTTTGCATTACTGAATGATCTGCAATCTGAGGACATAGTCTGGAGATGTCTCTGGTTGAACCTTCCAGCAATGACGCTCAATTCAGCTGGCTTCAAGAGAGTGATAATCGCTGGCCTATCAAGCTTCACATTTTACGTTCCAGGGCGTACACTCCGACAGCTCGGGAGAAGCCAAGGGTATAAGCGTTATGGGGCGGAAGATTTTGACATTCCTGCATTTGACTCGTGGCAATTGCGCTGCTACAAAGATAACTGGGGCGATAGGACGTTGAAGGAGCCAATCCCAGAGTTCAAGACATGGCTGGAGAGTCGTTACATAAGGTGGCTTCGCGTCGAAGTCGAAGCAAGGCTGAGGGGATATTTCTGAATCCTGCGGGAAAACCCAAGCTGTAATTAGTAAACCCATCGGGCTGCCTGAACTTCTGGCTCTGCTTTTTAATACTTGCTTTGTAAATTGTACGATCCTTTGCCCGGCTTGACCGGCTAAATAACAACTTTAAATCATCTGGCCGTTATTCATTCGAGGGACTGAACTCGTCACCGAACGTGTAATTTGAACAAACAACGCTTCGACGTAGTCATAATTACCCATAATGACCTACTGGAAGCATCGGAATTTCAGAATCTGGTCCGAGTCAAAATTCGGAAAACAACCCCAAAAAAAAAACAGTAGCCTGTCTTCCTGTGCCGAATTTAAACTTAACCCTCGCGCGAGCAAACGAAACCATCGTGCGAGTACAAACCGTCGCGCGACACTTCAGGACCATCGCACGATGGAGAACTCCTGTTACAGTGGCCAGCCTTGACCCATTCGGAAGGAAAAAGGTGGCAGGCTTCGTCAGCAGGTCTGGACGTGCAGGGGCTTCTGGTTCCTCCCAGAGGTGTTCCCTTGATCTTTAGTAAGTGGAGGGACACCTTGCATGGACACCTCATCCAAAGGAAAGACTTTACCTACTTCCTTGGCTTACAAAAGAGGAGTAGCTCCCTGAATGAAGGGTGTGCTCTCCGTAGAAAACTTCAGACACTTTTCCCCAAATGGCAAATCATCTCCCCACATTAATCAGCCCGTGGCTCGAAGAATTCGTAGCAAGTGATTGGCTATGCTTCCGTTCTCACGGGCTGGCCGCCTTTCGCTTCTTAAAAAGTGTAAGGCTCCACCCCGAAATCCTGAGAGCAGCCCTGCAGTTTTGGGACCGGGACGTCCATGTGTTCCGATTCGGGGACAACGAGCTGTGCCCGACCGTAGAAGAATTTCAGGCATATCTCCAAGGCTTTGCTTCGAGCGTGATTGTCGTGCCACCTTACAGGCAAAGCATATCAAAGCTGCTGAAAACCTGTTTGAATATTTCCAGAGGTGCGGCAGAAGGCCTGCTGATTGGCGGACAGATAAACGTCGTGCGCCTAATGGAATGGTACGGGCCCGACGGCGATCCAGCGGATACTGTTCTGCAGGCTCGACGTCGATTTGCCATGTCAATTGGCATACTGGCCGCATATTTGCTGGTGTCTCCGCATGGACGGCCCGACCCCTCACTGGTTTACGTGGCTACACAGATGGGTGTTCGAAAGAACATAGCTCCCATGGTGCTCGCCGAAACGCTCATTGGTTTGGATTTGGTGGCCACCGGCCAAACGAACACGTTCGGTGGCAGCCCACTCCTGTTTCAGGTAAATTCTCACTCAGCTCACCTTTTTCTGGCTTTCACACAGTTTGTTTTTACCTCGACTCTCAATTAAGGCTATATAGAAGTTCCTTACTTGTTTTCTTTCGCTCGGGCTTATGTGGCTCCTTACTTGTTTTTTCGCTCATACAGTTGTGGCTGTGCGACAAACTCGGCCTAATCTCGGCTCCTGGAGCGAACTGACCCCGTCTGCCCGGGCGAATGCACCAAAAGGGAATGCTGTACCCAGAGATGTCTGAGGGGGAGTGGTACACCTTCATGAGAGAGATGTCTCCGCGTGAGATTGTCTGGCGGCACGAAGCCCTGAACATCCCGGACATGGCTATGCACTCTGCAGGTTTTGAGAGAATGGTGATTGCTGGGCTGTCCAGTTTCACGTTCTATATTCCAGGTCGCATTCTGCGGCAGTTAGGCATGAGCCAAGGCTTTCATCGAGCTGGGATAGAAGATTTCCAGACTCCAGCATTCACAGTCCAACATCTGGTAGGGTATGAGCATAACTGGGGCTTGAGAGAACTCGGAGGAGTGGAAGACGACTTCAGCACGAGACTCAAACGCCGCTATGTAGCATGGCTGAGAGAAGAGGTCGCAAGAAGACAAAACACAGACTGACTCCTAACACGACTCCAATGATCTAGAATAAACTGTGAGCCCGTGAGGGCCTCTTAGCATTTCGTTCTGTTTTTTATGCTTTACTGTTTTTCTTAGGGCTCTGCTCAGCCTATAGAAATAATAGTTTTGAATAAATGTGAAAGATTAAGAACTTTTCCCTTTTTGGTCTAAGTGTTGAACACCACGTAGTTTGAATGTCGAGGCACACCCCGGAATAAAAACCCTGGATCGAATTGATTGATTGTGACCGAATCTCACAGAGAGACTGCCTACGTATCCCAAGCTAGGGAATCAGGTCAAAACGTAGTTCAGGCTAAGGTTCGCTCGTGTATTTTAGCTCTCCTTTTGCGCTCTAATTTTTGCCTAGAACTGCCCTTGCAGGCTTCCAGTCTAGCGAGCTTTGATTGAATGCCTATTTATTTTTGCCTAAACTGCCCCCTTGGGTTTTCAGTCTAGCAGGCTTGCTCTAATTTTTGCATGGGACCGCCCACCCTTGTGGTTTTCGGCCCAACGAGCTTCTCTCAAGGATAGTAACGTAAGTTGATCCAGGTTGACCAGAGTGTTGAACTCATTGCCGTCCAGATCAATGAGCTGAGCCGCCCCGCCTGAGAGGATGGTCTTGATAATGTAAGGTCCCGCGCGCTTCGGGCGGAACTTACCACGTAGATCGAAGATGGGAGCCCGGATTTCCTTTGTGACCATATCCCCTTCAGCCAAGTCACGAGACTTCACTTTCTTATTGAATGCCCGAGCAATCCTGCGCTGATACCCCTGAACATGGTACAAGGCACGAAGTCTTCTCTCATCAAAGAGCATAAGTTCAACGAATCTCCCACTAAGCCATTTGGACTCTGTGAGTTCACATTCAGCCATGATCCTCAAAGTTGGTACTTCAAGCTCGATGGGAAGGACAGCTTCCATCCCATAGACTAGGGAAAAAGGGGTGGCCCCTGTTGACGTTCGAATTGACGTGCGGTACCCTCAAAGAGCTAGGGGCAGCTGCTCGTGCCAGTCCCTGGCGGACTCTGCGGACTTCTTGATGATAGTCTCGATGTTCTTATTGGCTGCTTCACCCGCCCCATTTGTCCGAGGGCGATAGACCGTTGAGTGATGAACCTGAATCTGGAATTCTTCAAAAAGCTCTAACACCCTACCTTTGAAATGGACCCCATTGTCAGAAACGAACGCCTGTGGAACCCCGTACCGATAGATGATGTTCTTTCGGATAAACTGAGCAACCTGAACCGCCGTCAGGGTCTTGTAGGATTCAGCCTCGACCCACTTGGTGAAGTAATCTATTGCCACCAAAATGAACCGATGCCAGTTCGAAGCAGAAGGCCTGATCATGCCGATAACGTCGATACCCCAAACAGAAAAGGGCCAAGGCGATGTCATGCCGAACAGTTTAGAAGGAGGGACGTGCATGAGATTGGCATGGATTTGACACCTATGGCAGCGGCGCACGTAATCCACACACTGAGATTCCATGGTAGACCAGAAGTAACCTTGTCGCAGGATTTTTCTAGCGAGCATGACCCCGCTCATGTGAGGGCCACAAACTCCCTCGTGAATTTCCTCCATGATTTTGATAGCCTCCGCGCCACTGACACAGAGCTTGTGCATTCCGCAGTAAGATCTCCGATACAGTTTCCCTCCGTAGATAATGTATTGAGCAGCCAACCTTCGCAGCGCTGTTTGGTCCTTCTTAGTGGCATCAGACGGGAACTGAACGCTTTCAATGAAATTCCAAATGTCATAATACCAGGGTAGGCCGTCATCAACATCATCGACGGTGTTGATGTACTGATAAGCAGGCAAGTCCCGCTGTTCAATCAGAATAGGTCGAAGCTTGACACCGATCGGAAGCTCAACCATAGAAGCCAGAGTTGCTAGAGCATCAGCGAACTGATTCTTCATCCGAGGGATGTGCGTGAACGTGACTTTGTTGAAACGAGGGATGAGGTTCTCCAGGTCTTGGTGATAAGGTTTTAATCTGTCCTCCCGAACTTTCCAGTCCCCGTTAGCCTGAGAAACGACAAGGTTGGAATCACCAATGACCTCGAGTTTCTCCACACTAAGCGTAATGGCAGCTTCCATGCCAACAATGCAGGCCTCATATTCAGCTTGGTTGTTCGTGACATCGAAATTGAGTTTAAATGCCAACGGAATGTGAGCACCTTCGGGGGTTATCAGCAAAACTCCAATCCCGTATCCCTTCTGATTGGCTGCTCCATCAAAATAAAGGGTCCAGGTGTCTTTGACCACCGTCATTATCCCTTCATCTGGAAATGCAAAATCTGAGTCCTCCGACCCATTGACAGGATGATCAGCCAGGAATTCGGTGACCGCGCGCCCTTTGACGGATTTTCTAGTGACATACTCGAGGTCAAACTCTGCGAGCAAAAGCAACCAGCGTGCTAGCTTACCAGTAAGCGCAGGCTTCTCAAACAGATACTTGAGAGGATCCATTCGAGAAATCAACTTCACTGGGTAAGCCAGCATGTAGTGTCTTAATTTCTTGGATGCCCACACAAGAGCCCAACACGTCTTTTCGAGAGCGGTGTAGCGTTCTTCAGCGCCAACCATCTTCTTACTCAGGTAGTAAATGGCTTTTTCGACTCCCTTTTCTCCCTCTTGAGCTAGCAAACACCCCATAGACGAAGGATTTACAGACAAGTAAAGTATCAAGGGTTTCCCCGGCACTGGTGGCATTAAAACCGGAGGGTTCTGCAGGTAGGTTTGAATGGAGGTGAAAGCCGCCTGGCACTTATCTGTCCAAACAAACGGAGTATTTTTCTTCAATAGACGAAACATCGGCTCGCAAGTTAGAGTCAACTTGGCGATGAATCTGCTGATGAACTGTACCTTTCCCAAAAAGCTTCGCACCCCCTTTTCAGAATCTGGCAGCTTCATATCAAGGACTGCTTTGATTTTCGACGGGTCGACCTCAATTCCACGAGAAGTGATCATGAAACCAAGCATCTTACCAGCTGTAACCCCAAAGGTGCATTTCTGAGGATTTAGACGCATACGAAACTTTCGCAACCTCTCGAAGAACTTCCTAAGCACAGGAACATGACCTTCTCGAGTTTTGGATTTGGCGATCATGTCATCGACGTAGACCTCAACTTCTTTGTGCATCATGTCATGCAGGATGGTGGTAGCGGCTCGCTGATAAGTGGGCCCGGCATTCTTCAAACCGAAAGGCATGACAAGGTAGCAATAAGTCCCCCACTCAGTGATAAACGTGGTTTTCTCACAGTCTTCGGGCGCCATGAGAATTTGGTTGTAACCAGAGAAGCCATCCATGAACAAGAGCAAAGCGTGCCCCGCAGTATTGTCCACAAGCACATCGATGTGTGGCAGAGGAAAATCGTCTTTGGGGCTCGCTTTGTTCAAGTCCCGAAAATCAACGCAAACTCGAATTTGGCCATTTTTCTTAGGAACAGGGACAATGTTGGCAACCCAGGTGGGGTACTGAGAGACCATGAGAAAACCAGCATCAATCTGCTTGGTAACCTCTTCCTTAATCTTTTGAACCCAATCCGGCCTCATCCGTCGGAGCTTCTGCTTCACAGGCTTGGCATCTGGAAACAAAGGGATGCGATGCTCCACAATCTTGGGATCAATTCCGGGCATATCTCGATGAGACCATGTGAAAACATCACTAAACTCGGTGAGCAGCTCTTTGAAATCGCGATGCTCCTCTGGTGAAAGTGTGGAGCCCACTTGAACCATCCGGGGATCATTTTCATCTTTCAAATTTATAGAAACTATTTCTTCTTTTAATGGCTGAGCATGCTTTTCGTCCTCCCTTTCGATGAAGGCACGGATTTCCTTGGGAATGTCCCCATCGAAATCTATCCCCACATCGTGAGGGTCTACACAGTTTATATAAAGATCATTGAAATAGTCAGAAGATGCTTCGTTCATTTCACAAGCCCCTGAAGGGTCACCAAGTACAAGGGAGTCAAACTCGAAATAAAAGCTCTGATGTGGAGGGCCCAGAGGCACAAACTCCGACTCAGAGCTAGACTTAGAGGATGAAACAGACTCTGACTCAGACTCAGACTCAGACCCAGACTCAGACTCAGACTCAGAAGTGTCGTCAATGCAAGTCAGGCGTGGCTTGAAAATGCAATTATTCAGAGAGCCCTTGGCTTTCACAATGAGAGAGGTGGGATCCTCGAGGGCGTCGGGCCCGAGCATGAGCACTTCGGCCTCTTCAACTTCCCCCGCCAAACCCACTTGGGAGAATTCCTGGAATAGCAGCTCCAGATTTCCCTGATTGATAGATCCCAGCCAGTCAGTCTTGATCTTCACCTGATTAAGCTTCCTCTTGAATTCTTCCTTTGCTGGTTCATCGTCACTGCTTGACCAAGTGTCATCAGCGAAAATCTCAAACCCAGGCAGCAGCTCCCCGGTTTCGGAATGAATAAAGGGCTCAGCCTGCCCAGTGTAAGCGGTATTTCCCACCTCGCGTACAAATTTGGGACCGCCGCAGAGGGTCCGAGGTTTTCCCATATATTTCCTCCGCTTGGCATCTTTGGCAAAGGCGATATACCCCAAACCAAAGCGACCCTCGTTGAAAGGAAAAGTAGGGAACTCCGGGACCCCTTGACGGCGAGAACCTAAACCAATGCCCGGAAAATAAGACATCCTCCTTATAATGTCCAGCGCGACAGAGCTTATGAGGAAATTCCCGTCCACATTGATGGCCATCACGGTGCCTGAAGTGTCAAAAGAGAAACCCCCAAGATCGACGTCTTCTTCGCCGTGTTGAATTCCCAAAATGGGAGTCCCATCTTCCTTGAGCGGGCGAATGCCAGAATCCCCGCAGATGGTTAGAGTACCGGTAGGTAGTCCCAGAATAACCTTTTGGTGGAGAGTAGACGGCACAGCCATGATGTCGGATCGATGAAGCCACGGCCTGCCCAACAGAAGATTGAAAGTCGCGGGAATGTCCACGACATGGAACTCCACGTCCATCTCAAAACCCTCAGCATCGAGTTTGAGCTTTAAAACACCCTCGACTACGCGACGGGTGCCGTCATATGCCTTGACAGCCAGATTGGAAGGTGCCAGGTCCTTCTTGGTGAGTCCTAAACGATAAGTGACCCTCAGAGGGCAAACGTTGATAGCGGAGCTGTAACGACCCTAATTTTGGCCCTAAATTTTTCAAATAAAATTTATATTGCTATTCCGAATTGTATTAATTTAGTTAAACTAATTAGTTAATAATTATCTTGTCCCGATAATTTAATTGATATACCTACGGATATATAGGTATATGTATCTTTTCCTAGAAATAAGAGTTTTTGGTTTATCCTTTCCCTTTCCCTTTCCCAGCCGATTCTCTCTCTCTCTCTCTTACACTCCTTGGCCGAACCACCTCTTCCTCCAACTCCTTAATTTCAGCAGCCATCATTATCCACTACCTCCTCCATTTACTCCAATACTTGCCCATTCCCTCCTCTACCTCCACTCTCTCATAATACCCTCTCTTACTCTCCGAAAATCATATTACAAACACAACATACACCACTGAAAATCCAGAGAAGAAGAGATGGAAAAAGAAAGTTTCCAAGGTCCAACAATGGTGGTCTAGAGAGAGAATATGAAGTGGGTTCCGGTTTGCACTCACCCGAACACAAATCTGGTTCAAACATCATAGCCCACGTTCTCAAACATAACAGAGACATCCACCGCTCAACCGAAGTCAGCCCCGAGGTTCCCCGCCGTCGCCGTCTTCCTCGTTTTACCGAAACTGTCCGGAATCCGTTTTTTTTCGCTTACAACCGAATTCGAGGTAGAATAATCGCTTCCCTACTTTCTCCTAAGTATATCCATACCTGTATTTGTTATTTTTAATACTTAGACATGACGAAAATCGAACCCATGTTGAACAAAAAAAGAACAGAACCGAAACTCTGTTTTCTTTTCCTCCTGCGTGTTCTGTTTCTTTTTGTTTGAAACCATATGATGTTATTACACTATTAATCCTTGACTTTATGTGCTTTAGGATTTACTCCCAAATAGTTTACTACTTTTACAAGTTAACCTCAATTATGAATATACTCCACTGTATACATCTCTCTTATTATGTGGTGTTAATTTTTTTTGATGTTTACAAATGTCAAATACACGGTATAACTATTTCAATTCAAATTGGGTAAGATAATGTATTATTAATATCAACAATAAAAATGATAGTTAGGTTCTATAAAATAATATAAAAAGAAAAGAGATAATGGATGCTTTAATGTTTAAACTATATAATAGTACCTATTTATTAAAACTATTACTAGGCTAACTAAAAAAAAATTAGTATGCATGTCTAACACTAGACTCAATGAAACAACTAAATGAAAGTTCAAATTTCTACTAGCAAGCCAACAAATAATGCTAAGAGAAAAGAAATATGTTAAGTACAGTTGGACAAAAGATTAAACAACTACTTGTATGATCCTAAAGTTATAAATACAGTGACACTAGGATTCTTAAATTCACCAGATTATAAATATCCTACGGATTTCGAAAATGCTAATGGAAATCCTCAAAGTTAATAAAATTATGTACTTGTTCAAATAAATTTAAATAACTCGAAAGGCCTCGGCACAATCCAAATCCCTTTTGTGCTTATTTATTTGCACCTATCAATTGTTATATGGTTGTCTCATTGAAATGTATTGTGTTTGAGCTGTTGTTGATTGTATCATGTTGTACGTGCTAGAATGGACTTTAGGTTCCCGGGATGGTTACGAGTAGTGACTCACGTAGACGATGATAAGTAAATGGAAAATGGTAAAGTGTTGGAAGTGTGAGTTGTGGATTGTGATTTGAGCCATGGCTATGGCAAGGGTAACCAATGGGGCCCTGTGTTGAAATGGGTAACCAATGGGGCCCAGTGTTGAGAGATGTTATGACGCTAATGTATAATGCGTCATGGGAAGTTTCTCTTTGAGGAAGAGAATGGGTCCCATGAGACGGTTATAGTTAGTGGTAGGTGATGTCCGACCCTAATGTACGATGCGTCATGGGATGACTCGATCCTCCTGTTATGGTCTTAAGTGAGAACATACTCGGTACATAACTTAGGTGCGCTCACCTAGGACCCTGGTGCAGGACAAGCAAGAGGAAGGGTGGACCCATGAGACGGTTGTAGTTAGTGGATGTGGGAGGAAAGGATCTCGTGGAGAGTATCCTTAGATTTCATGTAAGTTAATGGATAGTAAAGAAAATGATGATGTGTTATTATTCTGTGCTTTCTGTGAATTACCAATTCTTATATTGTTGAACTGCTAAATGTAGATTAAGGGGTTAGTAGGGTTGGGATTATCTACTGAGTTTCAAAACTCATCATAGTGCCATTGGGCTGGCGTTTCATGCCAGGTAATCAAGAAACCGAAGAACAGAATCCTCCTCAAGATGATCAGTACCAGGTGAGGACCTCCCAGCTGAGGAAGGAGAGTTTGTCGAGCCTTGGATGCCTTACCCTTAGAAGCTCTGTTAGTTTAAAATATTGTTATTTGAATTTTCCAAAAGCGTTATCACATTTGTCAAACTCTGTTTTATTTCGTTGAGTTGTAAGACAATTAAGTAGTTTTGAATTTGGTATTTGAGATTTCCGCTGCTAAACTCTGTTTAATAAAATTTATTTCTTAAATCAGTTTTATGAACTATTAAATCAATTAAAAATGATTTAATTAACGTGTCCGAAAAATCGGGGCGTTACAACGTGGTATCAGAGCATAGGTTCAACCCTCGGCTTTGGGTAGATTGGGTAGATCACTTTCCAAGAGCGTAAAGTTAAATAGTTAAACGTTTATCTTATTTATTACTTTTGTAACTCCGCGACATCATACCTAAGTATAGGATATAAATATTTTATTAGATGTTGCAATTTAGACTCTGAAGAAGTATGGAACCAACGTTGACTTCGATCCGAAGAAAGCGATAGAGGAACCGCTCCTATTGTATTTGGCTAGCTGATCAACCGAGACAAAAAGTTCAAAGTCTAAAGACGAAGAGACAAGCCCCCTGTGAAAGAGGAGGTACAGTTGGAGAAGGCTACTTAGTAAATAGTGTACCTGGCAACCAAAAAAAAAAAAAAAACTTTCTTTTCCTGGGTCGATCGTGATTGAAAATAGGTTGGATAGGATAGGTCCATTGTGAGAACGTACCGTGAGAAAATATAGGCTATACATGTTGACTAACATTTAGGCTTTACTTATTACGTGCTTATTGTATATCTGTGCTAATAGGATTTGACTAGTTGTACTAAATTTTTATTGTTATTTTTTTAAATCATTACTTGTCATTAGACGTGAAACCAAAATTTTACCATTGCAATTCCAAAATGCTTGCACACGATGCCTTTGGAGAACCCAATAGTTAAGAACCCCTAATCGTGGGAAGAACTGCTGAAATCAATGACCAAAACGCTAACGTTGACCGCAACGCTGCCACCCTTATAATAATGCTAACGTCGATGTCAATGTTAACATGCACCCTAACACGATATCTAGAATTTGCGAGATCAACAGCTGCTAGTAGTCGTCATCACCGTGACTATTTTGACACCCAACCTCGAGCACCGTAGACTTCTTAAAATTTTAGACCAACGGATGAAAGCATGATGATGTCAAAGATTTGTAGTCACCGACCACCTATTCTACGCAAATTGAGCCGACGTGGCACCCACATAGATCAGAAGATCGAGGAACTGCTCGACGTCATGAACATCCGAGAAGATAGTGAACGTTCTTTTGCGCTGAGGTTCTATTCTTTTAAGGGGGATAGAAGAGGAGATTGACGACTGTACATTCATCTAATCCTCTTCCTTAGTCAATTGACTATATTATCACTATTCAATGTTTTCAACCTCTCTTGATTCTTTTCTTCCTTTCGAAGCAAAATTTATTTTTTTTTTCCCTCATTCAAGTACAAACCCAAGAGCTTAAATTCGTTGAAATTTTCACTCCGAGTCTCATGCCACTTCTCTTTTGTTAGTTGTGAATTTCTAAGGATTCTCCTATTGCAAATTCTTTTTAATTGGTAGAATCTCATCCTTGCTATCTCAATAGTCTATTCAATTATAGGACAATTGGTACAAGCTTTGTGAAATTCTCATTGATCAAGTACTGGCTGTATAGAAATATCTCATCGTCGTCACCCCCCTTGATACTTTTCGCATCCGTCCTTCCAAGTTTTATAATTGTAAATCCTATAAAATAAATAAATTTTAGCTAGAGTTCCGAATTTCTGAACCCTTATATGTATTTGTGACGCTACTCTTCCTTGAGTTGTGTATTTGCTCTGGAATGATAATATTCAATTCTTGAAAAATCTGTAACTTATTCTATTTTTGAAAAGGCTTGATGAGCCATTTTCATATCCACACACCTAAACGCATCTTCCGGACAATTAGAATTTGATACTTGTTTTGGAACACGTTTGGCTGACGTAGTTATAAAAAAAAAAATTTATCTAGTTCAGATTTTCAATTTTTTTTTTTTTCCATAGCCTCTTACAATAAATCTATTTTTTTTTTTTCACTTTGTTTGTTAATGAAGCTTGCCAACAAGCTGCAGTTATATCAAAATGTTGACTTCATTGTCAAATTTAGTAATCGATTAACTATCCGTAACATAGATCGTAGACTAATATCAGAAGAAGATGATGGATTGAACTTCAGATGGTACAAGTTTCATATTTAAGGGGGATAAACAAGACCTTCATCAGCAACGACTCATCGATCAAAATGAAAACTACACACGATGGTAACAACACTTTAATTTCGAGGACGAAATTGTTTTAAGGGGGATAGGTTGTAACGACCCTAATTTTGGCCCTAAATTTTTCAAATAAAATTTATATTGCTATTCCGAATTGTATTAATTTAGTTAAACTAATTAGTTAATAATTATCTTGTCCCGATAATTTAATTGATATACCTACGGATATATAGGTATATGTATCTTTTCCTAGAAATAAGAGTTTTTGGTTTATCCTTTCCCTTTCCCAGCCGATTCTCTCTCTCTCTCTCTTACACTCCTTGGCCGAACCACCTCTTCCTCCAACTCCTTAATTTCAGTAGCCATCATTATCCACTACCTCCTCCATTTACTCCAATACTTGCCCATTCCCTCCTCTACCTCCACTCTCTCATAATACCCTCTCTTACTCTCCGAAAATCATATTACAAACACAACATACACCACTGAAAATCCAGAGAAGAAGAGATGGAAAAAGAAAGTTTCCAAGGTCCAACAATGGTGGTCTAGAGAGAGAATATGAAGTGGGTTCCGGTTTGCACTCACCCGAACACAAATCTGGTTCAAACATCATAGCCCACGTTCTAAAACATAACAGAGACATCCACCGCTCAACCGAAGTCAGCCCCGAGGTTCCCCGCCGTCGCCGTCTTCCTCGTTTTACCGAAACTGTCCGGAATCCGTTTTTTTTCGCTTACAACCGAATTCGAGGTAGAATAATCGCTTCCCTACTTTCTCCTAAGTATATCCATACCTGTATTTGTTATTTTTAATACTTAGACATGACGAAAATCGAACCCATGTTGAACAAAAAAAGAACAGAACCGAAACTCTGTTTTCTTTTCCTCCTGCGTGTTCTGTTTCTTTTTGTTTGAAACCATATGATGTTATTACACTATTAATCCTTGACTTTATGTGCTTTAGGATTTACTCCCAAATAGTTTACTACTTTTACAAGTTAACCTCAATTATGAATATACTCCACTGTATACATCTCTCTTATTATGTGGTGTTAATTTTTTTTGATGTTTACAAATGTCAAATACACGGTATAACTATTTCAATTCAAATTGGGTAAGATAATGTATTATTAATATCAACAATAAAAATGATAGTTAGGTTCTATAAAATAATATAAAAAGAAAAGAGATAATGGATGCTTTAATGTTTAAACTATATAATAGTACCTATTTATTAAAACTATTACTAGGCTAACTAAAAAAAAATTAGTATGCATGTCTAACACTAGACTCAATGAAACAACTAAATGAAAGTTCAAATTTCTACTAGCAAGCCAACAAATAATGCTAAGAGAAAAGAAATATGTTAAGTACAGTTGGACAAAAGATTAAACAACTACTTGTATGATCCTAAAGTTATAAATACAGTGACACTAGGATTCTTAAATTCACCAGATTATAAATATCCTACGGATTTCGAAAATGCTAATGGAAATCCTCAAAGTTAATAAAATTATGTACTTGTTCAAATAAATTTAAATAACTCGAAAGGCCTCGGCACAATCCAAATCCCTTTTGTGCTTATTTATTTGCACCTATCAATTGTTATATGGTTGTCTCATTGAAATGTATTGTGTTTGAGCTGTTGTTGATTGTATCATGTTGTACGTGCTAGAATGGACTTTAGGTTCCCGGGATGGTTACGAGTAGTGACTCACGTAGACGATGATAAGTAAATGGAAAATGGTAAAGTGTTGGAAGTGTGAGTTGTGGATTGTGATTTGAGCCATGGCTATGGCAAGGGTAACCAATGGGGCCCTGTGTTGAAATGGGTAACCAATGGGGCCCAGTGTTGAGAGATGTTGTGACGCTAATGTATAATGCGTCATGGGAAGTTTCTCTTTGAGGAAGAGAATGGGTCCCATGAGACGGTTATAGTTAGTGGTAGGTGATGTCCGACCCTAATGTACGATGCGTCATGGGATGACTCGATCCTCCTGTTATGGTCTTAAGTGAGAACATACTCGGTACATAACTTAGGTGCGCTCACCTAGGACCCTGGTGCAGGACAAGCAAGAGGAAGGGTGGACCCATGAGACGGTTGTAGTTAGTGGATGTGGGAGGAAAGGATCTCGTGGAGAGTATCCTTAGATTTCATGTAAGTTAATGGATAGTAAAGAAAATGATGATGTGTTATTATTCTGTACTTTCTGTGAATTACCAATTCTTATATTGTTGAACTGCTAACTGTAGAGTAAGGGGTTAGTAGGGTTGGGATTATCTACTGAGTTTCAAAACTCATCATAGTGCCCTTCCCTTGGGCTGGCGTTTCATGCCAGGTAATCAAGAAACCGAAGAACAGAATCCTCCTCAAGATGATCAGTACCAGGTGAGGACCTCCCAGCTGAGGAAGGAGAGTTTGTCGAGCCTTGGATGCCTTACCCTTAGAAGCTCTGTTAGTTTAAAATATTGTTATTTGAATTTTCCAAAAGTGTTATCACATTTGTCAAACTCTGTTTTATTTCGTTGAGTTGTAAGACAATTAAGTAGTTTTGAATTTGGTATTTGAGATTTCCGCTGCTAAACTCTGTTTAATAAAATTTATTTCTTAAATCAGTTTTATGAACTATTAAATCAATTAAAAATGATTTAATTAACGTGTCCGAAAAATCGGGGCGTTACAGGAGCCGTTGTCAATAAGAACAGTCGGAACCCAGAGTCCTCGACACTTGACGGTAATGTGCAAAGGGCGGTTGTGGTCGACTCCTTCGACTGGCAGATCCTTGTCTGTGAAGATCACTGTATGCTTGGAGGTTGGAGGGAGGATGAGAGATATCATTGCCTCTGGCGTGACGTCGGCCTGGACTTCAAGGCGGGATAGGGCGTGACACAGCCTCTGACGATGCTCCTTGGATGAACAGATCAGTCCCCAGATAGAAATTGCAGCAGGAATTCGCTCAAGTTGCCGCTGAACTAAGTCAGGAATCGGGTTGCCAGCTGATACCTCAAGAGGTGCAGACCTTGGGAAAGAAACAGGTTCGTTCCTTTGATTAGCAGGATTGGAAGAATTCCCAGCCTGCAGATTAGCAGGCTGAAAAATCCGTCCACTCCTTGTAACATTGTGAACGTTCCCCAAAGAGGGCACAACTTGAGGGTCTTCCTTCACATCCCAGAGGTCAGCAGGGACATCTCCCAGTTTGCGCTTTCCCTTGTCAGTAGTTGGTGCAGAGACGGGCACTTCCATGTCTAAGCCCAGATCCTCAGCCAGATCTTTCATCAGCAAGGAGTCCCAAAAGCTCAAGTCTTTCACAGCAGCAACTTCAGCAACAGGCTCCGGATTTGCAATAAAGGGAACATCCCAAAGACCAGTGTCAGCCAGGGTACGATTGACAGCCCAGACTTCGTTTCCAACTTGGACATCCACTATGTCGTCCACTTCCCAAAGATTAGCAGGCGGAACGCAGTCTGTGACCATGATACTGCAGTCCCTGTTGTTGGGGTAAGGCACCTGAGGGCGCGGATTTTCCTCGTCAACAATGTAGGAACAGGGGTCATGGTCAGCATCGGGATCAGTATGACAGACTGAATCAAAGACCGAATTAAAGAGGGAAACGTGGTCTCCCAAGGCCCGTGGATCTTCCTGGACAAGTTCATCCTCTGCGTAGTGAAGCATGTAATCTGGTATAGCATAACCTTGAAGAGGGTTAGGGTCAATGTCCATGGGAGCATTCCAAGTCGGCTCAGGATCCCAGTAATATTCTGCTTCGAGAACTTGAGGCTCAATTGGGTTGAACAGCATGTATAAGGAGAAGCCATCCAGAGGATCGAACATGGCTGCTTCATAACCAGCCAACCAGCCATCATACCAGGCTTGGTCAAACGGGACATTTTCGGGTTGCGGAAGAATCCCGTCCATTTCAAAGCTTGACCACTCGTTGAGGAGAGGAATGGCGTAGTCCCAAGGCTGGTAGGGATCAGGAAACGGGCCAGCGATGGTCACGTACGGGCTGTCAAGCGACGAGGCTGAATTGATCTGTACAGCGGGGATTGATTGATGGAAGAGAGAGCTGACAGATTCTTTGGAGACAGGTGATCCAGTTGGTAAAGGTTCTGGAGGCGCATCAGTGTCAACAACTTGGCCTTCAATCACATGTATATAAGAAATCTAGGCGGATGATTCGAGCGGGAAAGGCACGACGGGCCTGGGTTGATTGGTTGAGGCTATATAGTCAGTGGGGTTGAATATGGTGGAGCTAGGTTTGATATGAGTGGGGCTGAGAGATATCTGGCTGATATGTGGTACAGCGTTGTGCTTGGGAAGAGAGTTGGCAATGACATTGGGTTTCTGAGGTGGTGGAGGGGTTTCCAGCGTGCCATCGTCAATGAGATCCTGGATCGCATGACGGAGGCGGAAGCAGGAGTCGGTGAGATGACCCGCTCCTTGATGGTAAGCACAGTAAAGGTTGGCTTTGAAGCCGGGTAAAGGGTTCTTGGGTAGCGGAGTTGGATCCAGGGGCTTGAGATGCCCTGATTTGACCAACTTTTCCAAAACCGAGGATAGAGGTGCCTCGATAGCTGAAAAGCTGCGGGGTTGGTTCCTAGGCCGGTTATTTTGGGGAGTCTGGACTTGATTGACATCCGCAATGTGATTAGCAGTGTTGGAGGAAGTGGTGTTGGTACCGGCGGTTGCCGTGTTGGAGTAAGTCCCTGTTCCAAACAGCGCATTCGCGTTCCCAGAATAAGCCCGAAGCTTTGACTTAGTGGCATGCGAGGATTCACCCTTTGATAGAATCCCACTCTGTAGAGCATCTTCGATGGCCAGGCCAGAGTCGAAGAAGGTTTCAAAGTTGGCAGATGCTTGAGCTAGGACCAGATGCCTAGCATAGTCCGGTTGGAGATTGCGGGAGATGATGCGGAGCTGATCCTTCTCACTCGGGCGATCAGTCATCTGTGCAGCTTTAGCTCTCCATCTTTTGACGAAGTCCGCAAAGGACTCCTTAGCTTCCATCTTGGTGGATTCAAGTTCCCGGGTAGTCATTTTCAGCTGGGAGTTGTAATTGTACTGCGAAATAAACGCAGTCCCAATGTCCTCCCAAGTCCTCCTTTTGGCAATGTCGAGTGACAAAAACCAATGGAAAGCCAGACCAGAAAGAGTCTGGGGAAAGAGCTGTGACGTGGCCTCCGGCTTGACAGAAAGAAGTTTCATAGCGGCATGGTAGCTGTAGAGATGAGTCCTGGGGTCACCGCTCCCATTGAATTTAGCCAAGTCCGGCATTTTGAATTTTTCGGGAAGTCTGGCATTGGGAAACAGGCAAAGGCGATCCAGATCAATCCCTCCGGCACTGATCTTTTCCGTCTAAGCAATGGATTCCTCCAGCTTGGTCATCTTGACCATGAGTGCGACCACATCCGGATTCTGAGCTGGTTCCTCTTGGTTTGGGGGCAGTCTGCCACCCGCAAGGTTTGCAGCGGGCCCGCGGCCTTTTCTCGGGTTCAGTACCATGAGACGCCCTGCGTGGAGCGGATCTGGAACCAAGATAGGTTGCTCCTGGTCAGACTCATCGTCCTCGCCTTCTTCCTCGAGAGGGGGCGGAAAGCGAGTGTGGATGAGGTCGTTTAGGCGGGCAATGTTGGCATCTGTCTGAGCTGCCCTCTGTTGCATAGTGGTGATGCTGTCCTGAAGATTCATGAGCATGGTCTCCAAGGTAAGAGGTTCTGGTTGTGGTCGTTCCATCGTGACAGGTGGTTCAGAGCTGCTTGATGCGGATGCTGGGGTAGTCGGACGTCCTTCCTGAAAAACCGGTGGTGAACCTGCTTGAGAATCTGGCTGTAGAGTAGTCAACAGAGTGTGCGGAGAGTCTTCCATGGCGACTGACTAGGATTGTGACCTGACAAGCCTTTGAACGGGATTCAGATGCAGACGTTACCAAGCGGGTTTGGCGACTGGCCTCGATACTTTCCTTGGCGGTGCAATGATTCAGATATTTGCTTGCAAGGCAAAAAGGAGGTTTAATAAGGGTCCTGCAGTAACTTTAATCTAAATAAAAGACTAAAGCGGATGCAGCCAACGTCGTCAGTGTCACCCTAGACTCTAGACCAGAAGACAAGTCTGTCTTACGACACTTCGAACACTGTTTTAGGCCCTCAGAATTCTTTTCGAAGATGTATCCTTGTTTGGAACGAGCGGTCCTAAAGGATGTCGGAAGGAGTCTAAGCCTTTGTCCGTTTCGATGTTCGGGGTTTCAAGTTTTCTGAATCCAGAACAACTCGGTATGAATATCATGATGCCATAACCTGATTGGCGTGAGCAGCACTGTGCTATTAGCCGGGCGGTGTAAGTGACGGGGCACTTGTTACCGTTGGGTGTAAGCGTCATGGCAGTTTACTCCGTGGTTCCTCATTTTTTGTTTGAAACCCAAAACAGGTACACGGGCAAAGGTGTAGAAAAGCTTATGATTTCCTAAAGCCCCACCGTAAAAGGACTTAAAAGATCATAACGTGCACCACCGAGATGCATGACTCCTCATCGGGCCAAGACAGTGTCCTACTGAGCCTAAAGATAGACTCGGAATAGATCGAGAACCTAGGAGCCATCCTAGACATGCTTCTACGCTGAACGAGATGTATGTACAGTTCATGCGATAAGAAAAAGTAGTAACACATAGGCATTTACGGGGTTAGATGCAAGTAGATCTTAACCTGTGGGTACCTGTCCTAGTTTGGAGAGTTCTAATGCTTTGTATATGCAAAAGGCCGGTTTTGGTTCGTAACAGGTTCCTCGGACTAGGGCCACAGATATACCTCCCGTTACCCGCGTATTCGCAGAGTAACAGTCGAACGGTAGCATGACCCATCATCGTCGAAGGTTGTTGGTCATTCGGGGTCCCCGGGCTCCGGTAAACTGTGCCGGATTGCCAAAACGATCCAACGAGGCTTTTCCCACATCGATGCAAATGAGATGCTAAAATTTGAAAAAAAGAAGAAGAATCACAAAGTCGTAAAAATGCCTTTTCAAATTTGGCTCACTTTATTTAGTCCATCTTTAGAAGAAACTACGCGAGCGAACAATCGGAAAAGCCCCAGATTAGAATGGCCGGACACGAGGTCCTGTTAAATCACCATCCCAACCTTCGGCAGCGCGAAACTAACCGTTTTGACAGGCTTTTAAGGGATTGTTCCCAAGCGTATTAAATTCTAAGTATGAATTAATATTGGTTCGATTTATCCCTAGCAGAGTCGCCACTGTAGGCAGCATGCCCTTCGGAGAGAAAGGATTTCATTCCTTCCCGCCGTTTGCGGCCCTTTTTTGAAAAATTGAGGGAGCACGAGCGCTGGTGGCAAGCGCTCAATAACACAGAGTCGCCACTTGAGTTTTGAGGGTCCGACACTCAAGGAACCGTATTTCGAAGCACCTGCCGCGCTGTTTGTTTGAAAAAGTTAAGGAAACCAGTCCGTCATAACCATATCTGGGTTCGGGAGCCAGGTTACGAGAGGGGAAGGATTTTAAGGCACCCCTCTCGCCCAATCCGGAGATCGGTCTCTACTTAGGCATTTTTATGAAAACTTTTGTGATTCTTCTTCTTTTAATTAATTTTAGCCAATTAGGGCGGGGGAACAGTTAATCAGGGATTAAACTGTAACAATTTGCAGGATGTGATCAAATGATAGCATGGATGGATGGCATGACGAGTAATAAATGGGATGAACTTAAAAACAGCGATCAGATGCCAAAACTAGGCTCGGTGTAGACACCTCCCAAACGGGGCATCGCCATACAGATTGATCGTTTGTTTGCTCGTTTGGTTGCTTGCTTCGTAAACCAAGATCGTGGACATTCCCATGGCTAGGAACATCGCCACACGATAGCGGTTATCATCAAAACAGAGTCGCCACAAAGTTTATTAAAACTAGGAAAATAGATAGAGATTCTGGGTACGGGAGCCAAAAGTACAGTAAGGGGAAGGTGTTAGGCACCCCTCTCTGCCCAGTCGTGAGTCTGGCCCATAGTTATTCAACATAAGGCATATACTTGCTTTATTTAACTCTAACACATAGTTTGATTTTAGCCTTTAAGCAGTTAATGGTGAGCCAGTGCGATAATTAAGGCATGAATCAGAAATAAACAAAACAGACAGGCTGTCCCAGGAAAATCGATCTCTCGGCCGGTGAATGGATTTCACAACCGAGGGATCCCACTGGATTGATATATCGACCGAAGGATTGATCCCCCAACTGATGTTCTTCCTCACACCAGAACAGATATTTAACAAATAATCAAAACACTACGATTAATGCATAAAAACGTAAAAGAGATCAAACCATAGGCCCCTGGGCCTCACCACCTTGATCCCTCAGTTGCTTGATTGCTTCGGATTAGAAGGGATTGACTGATTTACTTCTCGAAAACCCTAGGGTTAGGGTTTGTAGTTCGGGGTTTGATCGTTCGGGATGCGGCTGCCTTCGGAAGGTTAGGGCTTCTATAGAGGGAGTATGTGAGGTGATTTCTGCAGAGTTTTGAGGTACGAAATGGAGGAATTGAATGTTAATTTCGGAACCCTAAGGCCTCTTTATATAGGCAATTATGACTCACTCCGGCCAATCAAATGGCGTGAATCAAAAAGGAATTCTAGGGTTCAAAGATCTCTAGACGCTATCTATTTCGTAGCCCGAACGCATCGGAAAAAGGCTGCTAGGGTTTTGGTGCGTCGATCAAACGACTGACAGAACATTCCAGAATTCTGGAAAAAGACGATCTGGCGGCCGAGGAATGGATCTGGCGGCCGAGGAATCGATCTTACGGCTGAGGAATGGATCTGACGATCTAGCTGCCGAGGAATAGATCTGGCGGCCGAGGAAACGATGTTGCGGCCGAGGAATTGATCTTACGGCTGAGGGATTGATCTCTCAGGGAGATTTTCTAGCAACAGGTTGCTCGGGTGAGGAAATGATGTTTAAGGCCGTTAGATCGATGTTACGGCTGACAGATGGATTCTCCTAGGCTTCTATATATTCTGTCTGAAAGGCTGTATGGCTCTGATTGGGTCCTCTAAGTGGCTCAAAGTTCTTACCGAATGTCCTAAGGTTCTCGAGAAGGCAATCAGCAATCACTGTATCCATTTCATCATCGGGATGGTCCCCAAGGTGGGACTTGAAATAATCGTTTGGCCAAATTGGGGTGTCTACAGATGCCCCTCTTTGACTGAATTCAGACGGATCGCGAGACATGTTTGAGTAAGAGTCAAAGCTGTAAAAAAGCAACTCAATTTGGTCCAACCACTATTCCAAGGGGTTTTTGAAAAAGGTTTTTGTTATGATCGGGCCGGGAGGCTGCCTACGTATTCCACAAGGAAAATTCAGACCAATCGTAGTTCGGGCGAAAAAAAGTTTTGTTATGGTCGGTCCGGGAGGCTGCCTACGTATTCCACAAGGGAAATTCTGACCAATCGTAGTTCGGGCAATAAAGAAAAATAAAAAGTTTGGAGGGTTAGAGACAGAAGACGTACCTTTGGGCTTAAAAAGCCGTAGTGTGACGTACCTAGGCTGAGCCAGGATTTTGGCGAAGGGTAGTTGAAGGAGCGCGGGGCTGCCGGGGATATTTTTGCGGGGAGCATCCTTAGTATTTTGGGGTAGATCAGTACACGGCAGATTTGTTTGCTTTTCTTGATCATCCTTACTTTGACTAAGGGGAGCTCAGTAGAATAGCATATCCTTGCGAATCAGCTTGATGGAATTGATGTAATTTGGGTGGAATCCAAGTCATCTGCTGGGGATGAATCGGATGCTGTTTTTGAGATATGGGGGTGGAACCCAAGCCATCTTCCGGAGACGAGTTGGATACCTTTTTGAGATATGGGGAGCGCAAGGCCAGTAAATAGAGCATGGAGCATTGGAAATGAAGGAACCGAGGTGCGGAGCCGGTTGGAGGAGCTTGATTGAACCGAGGCATAAAGTCGGTTGCATTCTAATGGTCTGCGCACGGAGCTTTCTCATCATAAGTTTTGACATAGAGTCAAATGATCGAGGTGCCGGGCCGATCAATAAAATCGAGGCGTAGAGCCGGTTGATTTGCAGGATTGACCTGTTTCATGAATAAGAAATATGCATAGTGTGTATATGATGATAGTGGTTAGATATGAGCAGATATGATGATGCAGACTCGATGATAACAATGGTGATGCAATTGATGCTTATGTGCACGGGCCCGTGCGTGTGTGTTTGATTTAAGCATAAAGCTTCTTTCAAGTTCCGGACTTGAGCATTCGGAGCATAGAGCTCGAGCATTCGGAGGGTAAAGTCCGAGCATTCAAAATACAGGCTTTGAGCATCCAGTACGCAGTGGTTGGGCATTCAAACGTAGAGCTTGAGCATTCAAGGTATAAACCTTATGCATTCGAACATAGAGTTCGAGCATCCAGTACGCAGTGGTTGGGCATTCAAACGTAGAGCTTGCGCATTGTAGAACTTGAGCATCCAGTACACAGTGGTTGGGCATTCGAAGGGCTTCGAGCATCCAAAGTGTAGAACTTTGAGCATTCAAACATGGAGCTTGAGAATAGATATCTTGCTGAGTAGTGAGTTTGTAGAATTGCTGAGTTGTTGAGTATTCCATCTTCCATCTTCCACGGGGTTTGATTTGTTCCTCATGCTTGGGATTCTTCCAAGGCTAGTTTCCACACGCTCGGGATGCTTCCAAAGCTAGTTCTGAGTATGCTCAGGATTGTCCCCAAGGCTAGTTCTGAGTATGCTCGGGATTGCCCCCAAGGCTAGTTTTTTGAGTATGCTCGGGATCGTCCCCAAGGCTAGTTCTGAGTATGCTCGGGATTGCCCCCAAGGCTAGTTTTTTTAGTATGCTCGGGATCGTCCCCAAGGCTAGATTCCACATGCTTGGGATCGTCCCCAAGGCTAGTTCTTGACCATATTCCACTTTGACTTTGTTGACTTGTTGACCCAAAGTGCCATAAGGTTTGTTAAATGCTTCGGCGATTAATGTCTTCAGAGATTTCCATCGTCTTTGCTGACAAGATGATCCTCATGCACACCTAGGAGATTTCCTTCGCCTCCTAATTTCAACCTTGTTAAGCAGACTTTCAACTCCCCTACTGAAGGGATGCTTTCCGAAGTGTGCGCTAGGCCAGAACTGCATAAATGTGCATTAAGTAGGAGTCACAGGATTGCTTCACCGGCCTGGAAGTGGTGAGGCTGCTTATCTTCAAGATGTGAGCTCGGGGTAGCTACAGAGCTGCTGAATGACTAGTAGGCACGAGGCTGTTGAGGTGAGTGCAGAGCTGTTTGAGTGACTTGGGCACAGGGCTGCTGAGCATGAGTATAGAGTGGCTGGTAGTGATAGTGAACTTAGAGTTGTTGATAATTACTTGAACTCAAAGCCGTTGGAGGAGTGAGCGACTTGGGCACAAGGCTGCTGAATGTAAAAGGGGCTATTGAGTGATCATGATGGCGAGCACAGGGCCTCTGAGTGGGCTTAGAGCTGCTGAGCCTAAAGCTGCTAGGTGATAGTGAGCATAGGCATAGAGCTGCCGAGTTTCTGAAGTTAAGTGACCTGAGTCTGGAGCTTTTGAGCACGGGGTGCTACTGAGGTGGGGGAGCCATTGACATGTTTTGATGGTAGCGAGCATGTAGCTGCTGAGATAATAGGTGCAGGGAGCTGCTGAATTGAGCTACTGTTGAGAGGGAGTCGTGGAGATTGGACCTGCTGAGCGCAAGGCGGCCTGTGCATAGAATTGCTCGGAGCTTATGAAACCTAACAAGGTCGTGAATATGACAAGGCATGCGTATGGTGCTATTGAAAAGCAAGTGTGAGGCTTCTGAGTTATGAAGGCAGAGCTGTTGACGCGAAGCAAGGAGCTATGAAGATGTGAAGTGCGAAGCCACTTTAATACTGTTGATATGGTGCCAATTGTAGAGTTTGTTGAAGCTATCTTTCAGCTTCTTTGACTTGGCTCTGTCGGTTATAGACACCAAGCTTGGTATGGTTGGTTCAAGGACCGAAATCCAGGAGAATCCTGCAATCCACATCTGAATAGTTTAGAAAACAACAATGGATAGGAAAACAACATGCAACAGGCTTGGAATCAACCATGAGCCGAAGTCCTTTTTATGCTGACTGCTAGGGGCAAAACCACCAAGTTCAGGAACCCTCGTTCAAATATTGAACCACTGCGGGTGACATAGTTTGCAACGTGACATATATGCATATTGAACTGAACATTCAGGAAGAAATCGACGCCCCTGTTTAGGCAATGGATACTTGATTCTAGCTTATCTGTGCGTGTCAATGACAACCTAATTGCCCCTAGTACAGAGATATGTGATGTGTGCGACAATGAACATGAATGCAATGTTTCTCTTTCTGTTTGCCAGAGATCTTGGCATGCCCCTGACAATGCTGTGTGACAGCATTCCAAAAGAGTTGAGGTGTTCCCCAAGGATATGACGCTTCTTAGGCTGAGCTTTTTTTCAAGTGTGCTAGTAGGGAGGTAGACTTTACAGTGCATCCCTTTGTTGCCCTTTATTCCTTGATGGCCATGATGCCCTGATGAACCTGCCTTGCTTGAACATAAGAACACCTCATACTTGGGGTTAGATCGTGCAACCAAGACAACTACTTCCATGACATACATATGAAATACTAGGATAAAGAGATTAATGCAAAAGACAGGGTGATAATGATATGCATGTGAATCCGCAATGTATTCTGGACATCTCAACTTTCGCGTATTTGATAATGGCTTATTGCTTATACTAGCCAGGTGTTTTGAAAGACCGCAATGCCCTAGCGGCACCACTGAAAACATAGTTTGGTCAAGGAACCATATTGCTGCACCCTTCATGAAATGAGAGACCCATGTTATTTCCTCAGAAATTTGCAAAAAGTGACTGCGCTTGTATTAACTGTGTTAAGAATGCTTAGGATAAAACCATTCTTGAAAGCTTTTCCTCGAGGATTTCAAGGTCACATCATTCCATCCATGTTCCACACTCACATCATTCAATCATCAAAGGACGTAGAACTATTTTGCAAACCTATGCCCCTAGTCAATTAGGTGAGTTTGTTGCTTCGAGCTTGATTTGGTTGACTTGAGTTGGATTGATGCTTCTACTGAGACCCACACATAAGGTTGGATACTTTTGAGAGGAATGCAAAAAGGGGAACATAGCCATGCCCCTTGTAACTCTCCATGTTGTGCGATTTGCCAAGACGATGTAAATTCCAGGATTCTTGCCCTTCGAGTTAAGTCCCACATTGGTGATGCCCCTAGTGTTAGGACCTTGCTACTAAGTCGTGTTCCCCAATCTGAGAGGTCTTTGTTATGGACCATAATGTAGGCTTGGGGTCTTGGCTTGAGAAAGAAGCAGATGTAAAAGGCTCAAACCTAATTTCTACTCACGCTTGGGTTTTAAAAGCTAGCAACCATCTTCAACATTTTTATCAACTCTTGTTGTCTCTTGCCTCACTTTGTGTGAAAAGAGTTGTTTTCTTCAAAAATGTCCTTTGTATGTATTGGAAGAAATATTTCCTTCAAAATGCCCCTTGTATGACGAGGTGTTCATTATTTCATTGATTTTCCTTTCATCTCTTCTTGTGTTTTTGTGTATGCCCCAGTGTAGGGTATGGCTATCTAGCAGGCTTTTCAAAGGAATTATCCAGAGGCTCAACGTGGCTAGCAAAGGATAAGTGTTTGGGATAGAGAAATGAATGCCTTTCTTCATCTTGAAACACACAACAAAGTGGAAAGGATCCTAGAAATTAGGGGCTTTGAGGTTTAACCAAGTGGATTTTCTAAGATTGCGGACAACCTTTTGAGACAAATGGTAGATGCATGAAGACACGGCTAATTTCTCACTTTGTTCGTGCTCTAACTTTTGCCTAGACTGCCCTTACGGGTTTTCAATCTAGTGAGCTCATCATTCATTTTTTTTTTTTTGCTTTCTCTGTATTTTTCCTCTCTTTTCTTCTTTCTCCTTCTTCGTCTTCAACAGCATGTTTTGCGTACAAGTGATCTCTGTGAGGGTGCAGAGATGTGTCAACTCCTTCTTAGCTCAACAGAAATGACGCGGGTCTTAGTTTTGAAAAACTCGTTTTGCGCTTTTAACAATTCAAGTGATTATGATGTGTTCCAAAAGATGTCATAAGATTACTTTGAAACCCTTGTGGATTGTTTTCAACGTTTGATGTTATCATGAGTATTCTATGGCAGCGAACTAGCACAGGAGAAAGAATTTTCAAAATTTGTGGCCGACCAAAAGGTGCCTACGTATCCCAATAGAGAATCAGGCCATTTGTAGTTCAAGTCTAAGGAGATTCACATTTCATGCTAGGTGCAACAAGCAGATTTATGACCAAAATAAACTCAAGACATAGACCTTTTAAAAAGGAAACAAATATGGACCAAAATAGTAGCCAAAAATAGCTAGATAAGACTCCTCAAAAGATTGACTCTTAGCCGTGACAGGCATGGATGCTACTGCTGCCCAATGATCAAACTCAGTTGGATCAATCTTCTCTTGATCGATGAGGTCTTGGATCGCATTCTTGAAAGCCCCGCATTCTCTGATAGAGTGACCACTTACTTGGTGGTACTTGCAATACCCTCCGCCTTTTTGTATAAAGTTTGGAAACTTTGGCTGTAACGGCTTCAATATCCCTTTTGCTTCCAAGATACAGAACACCTTTTCCAAGTTCATTCTAAGAGGAACAAAGTTTCTCTTTTGCCTGCGGTCGAGATGGGATCCCACCATTTTAATATTACTGTTGCTTATGTTCATCTTACAGCTGTTTTTCTCTTTGAGAGATTCCTGGTTTAGATCGATGATATTGAGAAGAAGTTGATTTTCATGTTGCTGCTGCAGATCATTCACCACCATTTCAATTTGGTTGTCCTTAGCGGGATAAGTTTCTTTCTGAGCTGCCTTTTTCGTCCATCTAGTAGGGGGAGGTGGAGGTGGAGCTTGTGGAAGACTTCTTTGCAAACTGTGAACAATGGTGGCTAGGGCAGCCACTAATTCAGCCAATACATTAACTTTAGCAGCCAGAGCTTCAATCTTCTTGTCAGCCATTGCTGTCACGTCTAAGACCAAACCCAAAATTTAGAAAAAGCAAGAACTTAGCTACGCTTAGGTTGAGATGTCCAAAATCAAGTGTCTATGTAATGCACACATCAAACACACTTATTGCCCTTAAAATGCAAATCTAGCATGATGGGGTGGCTTAACCAAATGATAATCGATGTTGACACGTGATCATGCAATGTGCTATAAGAAGAAATGAGGGTGATGGATTCCTCTCTTGGTTTGGCCCCTGCATAGTTGGAAAGAGGCAAGCAAAATGATATACAAAGCACCATAGCTACCTTCACAGATTATGGATGAGTCATGCATAGCAATTCGTTTGTATGCATGAGTTTATCGGATACTATAGATAGCCAGCTATTTTTGATATGGATGATTCTTAAAACTCGTTGCTGCCACTTAAGATCCCACTTCCAAGCCAATCCATATTATGAGACAAACCGAAAAGGTTGAGCATATGACCACAACAGAAAGTAGACTCGGAGTCCATCGCTGTGCTAGCGGCTATTTGAATGTTTTAGAAAAACTTGTCATTAGACTAATGCCTTGTTCTCTTTGCAATTCAAAAAGAATTTTTCAAAAATTCCCCCTAGATTCTCCCTACTTCCAAAATTTCTCTCTCTATCTCTCTCCACTTATTACCCCTACTATTTTTCAAAAAAAATTCCAAACTCCAATCCAAACAAAGCATAAGCATTGCAAAAAGTTTTGAAAGTTCTTTCAATTCTTGGTTAGGGAAGATTCAAAACGTGATTGAGGTAATTGAAATCCACCTGATTATTTGCTAGCACATTGACAACCTCCTAAATTTTACCAGCTTGCTGAGGTAAGCATGCTCAAAATTTTGAATTTTGAAAGATGGGTTGCTATGCCGATTTGGAAATAGGAATCAAAGTCTTAAGTTGAATCACTCATCGAGAAATGAGTATTGCAAGTTCTATCCATAATATCCTTAACTTTGCATACAATCATCCATAATCTGCTCTACTACCTCACACTCCCACTTTTCTTTAGCCTTGCAAGGTAGAGATTGCTAAAGTAACCTCAGTTCAATTGCCGACGGGGCGGCTTCTCTCTTTTTTTTTGATGTTTGATTTTGTTCTAGAAATCCATGCTTCGCGGTGCTTCAAGCAAAATGGGAGTGAGAAATAAGCAGTGGTGCTTTCAACTTACTAAAAACATACCTTGCAGGCAATGCTATGCTTCAGTGCTTAGCTATAAAGACTTAGAGTTAGGGCTCTTAGTTCATGCCCCAACCCTTCTGCACAGAAAATGATATTACAACAACATATGATACAAGGTGTGAGGAAGAACTTTTGCAAGCAAATGCAAATAGGTTCCTAGCCTGTAGGTTCCTGTCTTAGTTTGATAAGTTCTATGGCTTTCTAATACATGCAAGGTTTAGGTAGTCTCAGGGTGCTCCGTTGTCAAAGGGCACCAATCCTCTCACCAGCCCATCATAGGCGGTGATTGGGTGATCCCCTTTTTGATATACCACTAGGTACGAGTGACTGTGGAGTTTGCTGGAACCCCCAACATAGCTCGTGTCATGCCGGGATATCAGGTGAACTCAACGGGTTGTCCGCTCGATGCATATGATAGATGAATTAAACAAGGCATGCATTAATCTTATGTTGAACTTTTTGGTTATGGCTCTCAATTCCCCAGCAGAGTCGCCAAAAACTGTAGACACCTCCCAAACGGGGCATCGCCATACAGATTGATCATTTGTTTGCTCGTTTGGTTGCTTGCTTCGTAAACCAAGATCGTGGACATTCCCATGGCTAGGAACATCGCCACACGATAGCGGTTATCATCAAAACAGAGTCGCCACACAGTTTATTAAAACTAGGAAAATAGATAGAGATTCTGGATACGGGAGCCAAAAGTACAGTAAGGGGAAGGTGTTAGGCACCCCTCTCTGCCCAGTCGTGAGTCTGGCCCATAGTTATTCAACATAAGGCATATACTTGCTTTATTTAACACTAACACATAGTTTGATTTTAGCCTTTAAGCAGTTAATGGTGAGCCAGTGCGATAATTAAGGCATGAATCAGAAATAAACAAAACAGACAGGCTGTCCCAGGAAAATCGATCTCTCGGCCGGTGAATGGATTTCACAGCCGAGGGATCCCACTGGATTGATATATCGACCGAAGGATTGATCCCCCAACCGATGTTCTTCCTCACACCAGAACAGATATTTAACAAATAATCAAAACACTACGATTAATGCATAAAAACGTAAAAGAGATCAAACCATAGGCCCCTGGGCATCACCACCTTGATCACTTAGTTGCTTGATTGCTTCGGATTAGAAGGGATTGACTGATTTACTTCTCGAAAACCCAAGGGTTAGGGTTTGTACTTCGGGGTTTGATCGTTCGGGATGCGGCTGCCTTCGGAAGGTTAGGGCTTCTATAGAGGGAGTATGTGAGGTGATTTCTGCAGAGTTTTGAGGTATGAGATGGAGGAATTGAATGTTAATTTCGGAACCCTAAGGCCTCTTTATATAGGCAATTATGACTCACTCCGGCCAATCAAATGGCGTGAATCAAAAAGGAATTCTAGGGTTCAAAGATCTCTAGATGCGATCTATTTCGTAGCCCGAACGCATCGGAAAAAGGCTGCTAGGGTTTTGGTGCATCGATCAAACGACTGACAGAACATTCCTGAATTCTGGAAAAAGACCATCTGGCGGCCGAGGAATGGATCTGGCGGCCGAGGAATCGATCTTACGGCTGAGGAATGGATCTGACGATCTGGCGGCCGAGGAATAGATCTGGCGGCCGAGGAAACGATGTTGCGGCCGAGGAATCGATCTTACGGCCGAGGGATTGATCTCTCAGGGAGATTTTCTAGCAACAGGTTGCTCGGGTGAGGAAATGATGTTTAAGGTCGTTAGATCGATGTTACGGCTGACAGATGGATTCTCCTAGGCTTCTGTATATTCTGTCTGAAAGGCTGTATGGCTCTGATTGGGTCCTCTAAGTGGCTCAAAGTTCTTACCGAATGTCCTAAGGTTCTCGAGAAGGCAATCAGCAATCACTGTATCCATTTCATCATCAGGATGGTCCCCAAGGTGGGACTTGAAATAATCGTTAGGCCAAATTGGGGTGTCTACACTCAGGACAGATTTGCCCTGCACGATGGCCAACTTGCATGCATGAACAGATCTGCATGTAAGCAAACAATCGCGCGAGACACACGAACCCTCGCGCGAGTGTTGTCATCTCACCACAGTTTCAATTTCATCCCCTTCTGGGCTCTGGAAGGACCAGTGCACACCCAGGAAGCAAACCAAGCAGTTTATATGGAACTGTAAAAATACTAATTATTACAGATTTCTTCAAAAAAAAGAGCCAAATGAAATGAAACACAACCCCTAAACAGAGGGGGTATCAAAACAGAGGCCAAGGGCCTAGTTTCCCATGCAAGGGCCATTCATGGAAATCACAGAACTGTCGCGCGACAGATGGTGAGTCTCGCGCGACACTCCTGACTGGACTTCCAGGAATTGCTTTGCATGCTTAGGGTCCTGAGACAGGTTCAGGGGGTCCCAAGGGCATTCCAAACTATTTAGAGTATCAAACTAAGCTACTGTATTTATTTTTGGCATACATCACAGTGATCTATATTCCAAAACAAACTACAACAGGCATGCCAATGTTTAAAACAGTAAATGACTAGCCTCCCTTCCCCACAAGGTCCATTCTCTTGCTGACACAAGTGTCGCGCGAGTATGGTGGACCATCGCGCGAGGGTGTAGCTGCCACGAATTCTTGTAACTCTGGTGGCTTTAGGACCAGGACATGGTACTGTCAGCCCCCCTCTGGGATCAAAACAGAAACAGGTTAAGTGTTATACCTTTGCTTGGAAAGGGTTTGGAAGTGGATTGAATTGATTGATATAGCCTTGCAACTAAGTATACATTGACACACTAAGTTTAGAAGATTAGGAAGTGGTTTAGGTTAGTGACTTTGTGCTAGAGGATTAATTGCCTTGTGGAAGAGTAATTAACCTTGTGATTTTCTTGGAACCCTTAATATGGAGGATGAAGGGGGGGTATTTATAGGGGGAGTGCAAGGGCTAGTTAGTGACCAAACATGGCTTTAGGACCAGCCAACAAGGCTGGTCACAACTTGGTTGTAAGGCTAGCCAACAAGGTGGTGAAGTGGTTGGGAGATGTATGTGGTTCGAACCTGCCAGAACTCTGTTCAGTTGAGGAAAACGGGGTTCCAGCCCATGTGACACCCAATCATCACAAGTCCAGCTGGACCATGTGACAGGGACAGGAGAGAACTGTCGCGCGAGTGTTCGGAACCATCGCGCGATGGTCAACAGTCAACAGTTTGACTTTGACCACACCTGGCAAGCTGAGTATCGCGCGAGTAACATGAAGAATCGCGTGACGGTCAAACCTAAACCTAGGGTTTGACTGATGGTTCAGAGGGGTTCAAAAAGGTTCAAGCAGGGTTCTAAGCTTAATCCATTCCCAATCCAAGCTCGTTTGATCCGATTTCATCATCGGGGAAACAAGAAAACCGTAAAACAAAGTAAAACAATTGGGAGATCCAGATTGGGGTGTCTACACAGCCGGTGCTCCCTCAGCCTCAAGCTGCAGCCAAAGAGGGATACAAACATTCAGATTCAAGGGATAATACACAGCAAATAAAATCCATGAAGAGAGCTATACCTTGAGGATCCTACGGCGCTGTCTCCGAACCAAAACTTCCGCACTCTGATAGGCGTGAAGCCATTCCTGCACTATCTCGGCAGGAAACTCACCGGCACGTTCAGAACGCTCAAGTGATACTCAGGCTCTCTGCGAAATATCTCGGCCTCTGGGCCACCAACAGGAGGGTGGTATTGCAGGAAACCGCCATAACCCAGCCTACGTGAAGGAAGAATGTAGGTAGCAGCATCAAACAAACCAGGCTCCTCAATCGCCTCCTCGTCAGAAGACGAATACTCGCACCTACATGAACGGTGCGAGGATGAACCCGCAACACCCGAAGATGGCGTGGCCATCACGTCCAAGCCAAGAAAGGAAGAAAACCAACGGTTTCAAGCAACCGAAGCTGGCAGCAACGGCGACGGCAACGGCGGCCGGAGGTGATGATAGCTGGCGGCGAGGGAGGAGAAGGACGGCGGCGAATGGGAATGAACGTCGGAGGAGGAAAACGAAGGAGAAAAGTAGGGGGAGGGGAAAAGATTAAATGGGCCGTGAGATCGATTAAACCGAACTTAAATCGATTTTCTAACTTTTGGCTATCTCACGGCCGAGACATCGATTCCTCAGCCGAGACATCAATCCTTCGGCCGAGATATCGATCTCCTGGCCGCCCAATCTATCTCCCTCAGCCATATCAGGTCTTGCTCTGTGCACTGATTCAAGCCACTACAGACTTCTAAATCTTCAACCAACCAAATAACCTTGGGGGCATCCCCGAGCCAATGCGACATGATCAAAACTAACCTTGGGGGCATGCCCAAGCATCGAAGATCTCTCTCCACAAACTGCTGGTCGAAGCAAAACAAGCAGCCCTGAGCTCAAAACTTTAGCAGCTCCATGCTCAATAACCTTGTGCACAGGTCGCTCAAGTCACCCAGGCTCTATGCCCATATCAACTCACTCAGCGGCTCTATGTTTATACACACTCAGTGGTTCGAGGCCCATTACCATGTCCATCCACTCACCAAGCATTGGGACTCCAAGTCCACTACTCCCACAGGCTCTAAGCCTATGTCTACCATCTCAGCGGCTCCAAGCCCTTGACTCAGCAGCTCTGCGCTCGCTATCGCAGCAACGGGCTCTATGCCTGTATACACTCACTCAGCGGCACCAAGCTCGTCATCTCAGCGGCACCAAGCCCGTCATCTAAGCGGCTCGAAGCCCATTACTTCAACAGGCTCGAAGCCTATATCTACTATCTCAACTGGCCCAGCAGCCATACAACCATTTCAGCGGCTTTACGCCCGTATTCACTCATTCAGCGGCTCTAAGCCCTCGACTCAGCAGCTCTGCGCTCGCTATCACAGCAACGGGCTCTATGCCTGTATACACTCACTCAGCGGCTCCAAGCCCTCAAATCAGCAACTCTATGCTCGCTATCACAACTCAGCGGCTCGAAGCCCATTACTTCAACAGGCTCGAAGCCTGTATCTACCCTCTGAAATGGCTCAAAGCCGTAACAAAACAATCTCAGCGGCTCAAAGCCCAACATCTCAACTGGCTCGAAGCCGTAAACAAGCAACAGGCTCTAAGCCGCCCCAACAATCAAGACATCTATTCTCAGGCTCTACGCCTGAATGCTCAAAAATCTAACATTTTTGAATGCTCAAGCTCTACGCTTGGATGCCCAACCACTGTGTACTAGATGCTCAAGTTATACACTTGAATGCTCAAGCTCTACGCTTGGATGCCCAACCACTGCGTACTAGACGCTCAAAGCCTGTACTTTGAATGCTCGGATTCTGCTGTCCGAATGCTCGAGCTCTACGCTCTGAATGCTCAAGTCCGGAACTTGATAGAAGCTCTAAGCTTAAAACAAACACACACGCACGGGCCCGTGCACATATTGCATTATCACATCGAGTCTGCATCATCATATCTGTTCACATCTAACCATCATCACACATATACATTCTGCACATCTCTCATGAAACAGGTCAACCCTGCAATCAACCGGCTCTACGCCTCGGTTTTATTGATCGGTTCAGCGCCTCGATCCTTTGGCTCTACGCCAACACTTATGATGGAAAAGCTCCGTGCACAGACCATCAGAATGCAACCAGCTCTACGCTTCGGTTCAAATCACGTCAAGCTCTAAGCTCTGACAACCCAGGCCCTTGCCTTAAGACTGCAGCAGGCTCCACGCCTCAATCTAATCACTTCAGGCTCCACGCCTCGGTTCTTTCACCTCAGGCCCTTGCCTTATACCAACTCCGCGCTTCGGTTCATCACGTCAAGCTCAAAGCTCTGACACCACAGGCTCTCACCTTATGATCAATACCAGCTCCGCGCTTTGGTTCCATCAAGCTCTAAGCTCACCTCAGGCCTCCGCCTCAAGACCACAACAGGCTCCATGCCTCGATTCCATCTTTCGTCTTATACCAGCTCCGCGCTTCGGTCCCATCAAATTCCATCACCTCAGGCTCTCGCCTTGTACCAGCTCCGTGCTTCGGTTCAGTACGTCAAGCTCAAAGCTCTGACACCTCAGGCCTCCGCCTCATAAACCACAGCAGGTTCCACGCCTCAATCTAATCACCTCAGGCTCTCGCCTTGTGATCAATACCAGCTCCGCGCTTCGGTCCTATCAAGCTCAAAACACCTCAGGCCTCCGCCTTATGACTACAACCAACTCCGTGCCTCGGTCCCCTCATTTCACCAAAGCTCTGTGCTCTAGATACTGGCCCTGCGCCACCCACATCTCAAAAGCAAACCGGCATCCAACTCATCCCAGCAGATGGTTTGGATTCCACCCCACTACATCAATTCCTTCCAGCTCATTCGCAAGGATAGGCTACTCTACCGAGCTCCTTTCAGTCAAAGTAAGGATGACCAAGAAAAGCAAACGCACCTGCCGTGTACTGGTCTACCCCAAAATACTAAGGAAGCTCTACGCAAAAACTCCCCAAGTAGCCCCGCGCTCCTTCAACTACTCTTCACCAAAACCCTGGCTCAGTCTAGGTACGTCACACTACGACTTTTAAGCCCTAAGGTACGTCTTCTGTCTCTAACCCTCCAAACTTTTATTTTTCTTTATTGCCCGAACTACGATTGGTCTGAATTTCCCTTGTGGAATATGTAGGCAGCCTCCCGGCCTGACCATAACAAAACCTTTTTCAAAAACCCCTTGGAATAGTGGTTGGACCAAATGGAGTTGCTTTTTACAGCTTTGACTCTTACTCAAACATGTCTCGCGATCAGTCTGAGTTCAGTCAAAGAGGGGCATCTGTAGACACCCCAATTTGGCCTAACGATTATTTCAAGTCCCACCTTGGGACCATCCCGATGATGAAATGGATACAGTGATTGCCGATTGCTTCCTTGAGAACCTTAGGACTTTCAGTAAGAACTTTGAGCCACTTAGAGGACCCAATTCAAAGCCATACAGCCTTTCAGACAGAAAAATACAGAAGCCTAGGAGAATCCATCTGTCGACTGTGACATCGATCCCACGGCCCTAACATCATTTCCTCACCCGAGCAACCTGTTGCTAGAAAATCTCCCTGAGAGATCAATCCCTCGGCCGCAAGATCTATCCTTCGGCCGAGACATCCATTCCTCGGCCGTGATATCCTTTACTCGGCCGCCAGATCGACCTTTTTCCAGACTCTGGAACGTGTTCTGTCAGACGTTTGATCCAACTACACTACCTTCCCGATGCGTTCGGGCTACGCTCAGAGATTACGACGTAGAGTTAGAGATGCATTGCAATTGCAATTACCATCTCGTGATTTGATTGGCCGGAGTGAGTCACCAATTGCCTATATAAAGGGCCTTTGGACTCCGAAAATAAACACACGAAATTCATTAGAGTACACACTCTCTCAAGCCTCGAAACTCTGCACAAATACTCCCTCAAACCCACTCTTCAAAAGCCCTAACCTCCCGAAGGTAGCCGTCAATCCGGCGATCAAACCCCAAAGTTCAAACCCTAACCCTAGGGTTTTCAATCAAGCAATCAGTCAATCACACCCAATCCAAAGCAATCAAGCAACTGAGGGATCAAGGTGGTGAGGCCCAACGGCCTCTGGTTTGTTTTATTTATTGTCTTTTTGACTAATCGTAGTGTTTTGATCATCTGTTTATCTTTCTGTCTGGTGTGAGGAAGAACACCGACCGGGGCTTCGATCCCTCAGCCGGTACATTAAACCAGTGTGATTACTCGGCCGTGACATCCATTCACCGGCCGAGTAATCGATCTCCCTGGGACATTTTGTTTGCTTTTCTGCTTTCTGACGCATGCTTACTTATCGCACTGGCTCACTTTGCTTACTGTTTAAAGGAATAAATAAACAGACTATGTGTTGGAATTAAACAAAGCATCTACACGTCTTATGTTGAATAACTATGGGCCAGTCTCACAGCTGGGCAGGGAGGGGTGCCTAACACCTTCCCCTCACTGTACTTTTGGCTCCCTTGCCCAGAATCTCTATCTGTTTTCTCAGTTTTAATAAACTGGGTGGCGACTCTATTTTGATGATAACCGCTATCATGTGGCGATGTTCCTAGCCATGGGAATGTCCATGATCTTGGTTTACGAAGCAAGCAACCAATCGAGCAAACAAACGTGATCAATCTGTATGGCGATGCCCCGTTTGGAAGGTGTTTACAATATTTTTCTAAATCTCCTTTGTGTTTGTACCTTCATAATGGGCGAGCTAACCTTAAGTGTTCTCGCGGAGATAGTGTCTTCTTTCTAAGTTTTGACAAAAACCTAGTTTCTTAAGCAACTAAAGTTCATCCCTTCCTTCCCTTTTGTCAGAGACACAAAGAACTTGATTCCTTGAAATTTCCTTTGTTTGGCAAATAGACTGTAGCATACTGACAATTGCAACTTTAGGAATTTAGATTGTTAAATAAGTATAATCTAGAAGATGAAATAGGAATTCACTTAGCAGAAATAAAGTGCCCAAATAGAGGCCCAAAACATATTCTGGTTTTATTTAGAAAACAAAAGCAATGTTTTAACGTTCTTTGCCATGTCATGACTTCTCAGCTACTGCAGCATGGCGGGGTCATTTCCCTTTTCTTTTGCAACTTTATACTCTTTTCCACCCTCTTCTTTGCCAAACAGAGCCTTTGAACTGGGTTCATCTTTGAAGCTTGTACGACGGCTACCTCCTTGAGTCATGAGTAATCCCCAGATGGAAGTGTCAGTTTGAATCTCCCTTTCTCCCTCCTCATTGATTGTGTGGTCATCAGCTACTTCCTCCTGATTGAATAGTGATGCTAAGGAGGTTTCGTCGAGCGGATCATCGCGCTCTTCTTCCATTTCATCAAAGTCGCTTTCCCCTGTCTTATAGGGTTCTGTGCATATGAAATCTAGATCTTCTCTTTCCTCTATCCATTGACTATAATCGCACTCGTCGTAAGGGTTGACCCACGGCTGCATTTGAAACTCATCCACTTTTTCTATGAGATTGATTGTTTCCCAGATAATGGGCGGCGTTGGGATTTTGGGACGATTGATGCGTACCACTATTTGGGCAGGCTCGAAGCGAGCGTGCCTTCTCATCATGATGACCCTTTCCTTTTCCTTCTTCCTATTCTCAAACCAAATACGGAGCCATTCATCGTCCTCTACGAATGGAATGTCTGGATCTTCCAAATTGTGTTTTGCCCAGGAATGCTCCCTCCATTTCCTTAGCTTTTCTTCCTCTGATTGGTCTTTGCTACTTATGTCGGACATGTCAAGATCAATCACTTCCGACTGATCAGAGTCATTATCCTCCTCCTCCTCCATCATAAAACACTCGTCCTCCTCGGGGAAGGTTAAGGTTGGTTTGGTTTGGTTGTCTTGGACAATGTATTGGCTAGGATTGTACGTGGGGTTGTGAGATAGATTTATGAGATTGATATTTCGAGGTGGCGGTTCAGCATTATGGGTAGGAAGCAGGTTGGCTTGCCCATCAGGTTTTGGAGGTTTTATGGTTCGACTATCAATAAGGTCTTGAATGTCGTGACGAAGACGCATGCAATTGTCTGTTTCATGCCCGGGGTGTTGGTGGTAGGCGCATTGTTTGTTTGGATCGTGATTTGGACCGTAGGGTTGCTGAGGAAGCGGTTTGTTTAAAGGTTTGAGATGCCCCTGACGGCTGAGAATGGTCAAAGCTTGGGATAAGGTCATGTAAAGAGGATCAAAATTGCGGCGGGGTCGATTTGAGCTTCAGGATGAGCTAGTTTGGAAAGGGTCTTGAGGCAAGGATGTGCCAAGGGCGTTCACGGAGGCGTGAGATGTACGGCTGGAGAAGGTTTTCTTAGGTGGAGGAGTGGCCTCTTCTTTCCCAATGAGTCCTAGTTTGATACCATCTTCGATTTGCAACCCAGTGGCATGCAAGCATTTGAAATCGGTGATAGCCTGTGTGTAGATGTGCCTGAGATATTTGGGTTGCAAGTTCTTGACAACTATCCTTACTTGATCCTCCTCGGAGGGGCGATTCTTCATCTCGGCAGCCTTTTCCCTCCGTCTTGCCACAAAGGTAGCGAAGTCTTTGTTTGATTCCTGCTTAGTCATTTCCAAATTTCGAGTTGTTAACTCAATTTGAATGTTGTATGCATATTGCTTGACAAAAGCATTGGCAATTTCTGGCCAAGTATGATAGTGTACAAACTCCAAAGTGAGAAACCAATCGAGAGCGCTTTCAGTAAGAATCCTTTGAAATAACTGAACAATGAGCCCATCATTCAAGCCCATTGGCTTCAAAGTGTTGATGACATGGCGGACATGGCTAGTGGGATTGCCAGTTCTATTGAACTTCTCAGGTAGTTGAGAATCTGGAAAAAGGCAGAGTCCTTCAAAATCTAGAATTTGGTCCCCTTTGAACAGGCCAGAGTACGTTTGATCTCCTTGACTTGTTTGGCCAATTCAGGGTTTTCTGCCAATACCACTTCTTGAGGATTCTCATCTTCCACCGATTTCTCTTCGTTCTCAGCATCTCTTGCTGCTTTCTCTGCTAGTAAGGTAGCGACTTTGAGCTTGGTGATTAGCAATGATGGCGTCATTATCTGCCATGAGAGTGGGAGGATTACTTGATGAAGCTTAGGATTTGGTAGATGATTGAGTTTGTTGAGGAGATGACCGCGGAGTCCTTGGAAGTGATTGGGACCGTAGCAGTGTAGGTGTTTTGGCCGGTGAGAGTGACAGACGGGACGGCTACAAAGACCTCTGTTTGGCGTGGCTTCGGGTGTTGTAAGAGTATAAAGTTGGCTGTGGTTGCTTCTTTGTTTTACTTATTGTGTCTACTTTGAAAAGTAAAGTACCTGTAAGTCAGTACTTGGCTTGTGTAGGGTTAGGATTTGGGCTGAAAATCCCAACCCTTCTGCACAGAAAAAGTTATTTACAACAACAGATGATACAAGGTGTGAGGAAGAACTTTTACAAGCGAATGCAAGTAGGTTCCTAGCCTGTAGGTTCCTGTCTTAGTTTGATAAGTTCTATGGCATTCCAAAACATGCAAGGTTTTGGTAGTCTCAGGGTGCTCCGTTGTCAAAGGGCACCAGTCCTTTCACCAGCCCATCATAGGCGGTGATTGGGTGATTCCCTTTTTGATATACCACTAGGTACGAGTGACTGTGGAGTTTGCTGGAACCCCCAACATAGCCCGAGTCATGCCGGGATATCAGGTGAGCTCAACGGGTTGACCGCTCGATGCATATGATAAATGAATTAAACAAGGCATGTATTAGTCTTATGTTGAACTTTCTGGTTATGACTCTCATATTCCCCAGCGGAGTCGCCAAAAACTGTAGACACCTCCCAAACGGGGCATCGCCATGCAGATTGATCACGTTTGTTGCTCGATTGGTTGCTTGCTTCGTAAACCAAGATCGTGGACATTCCCATGGCTAGAAACATCGCCACACGATAATGGTTATCATCAAAACAGAGTCGCCACCCAGTTTATTAAAACTGGGAAAATAGATAGAGATTCTGGATACGGGAGTCAAGAGTACAGTAAGGGGAAGGTGTTAGGCACCCCTCTCTGCCCAGCCATGTGACTGGCCCATAGTTATTCAACATAAGACATGTAGATGCTTTATTTAATTCTAACACGTAATCTGTTTTTAGCCTTTAAGCAGTTAATGGTGAGCCAAGACTGTAATTGAAACATGCATCAGAAAGCAGGAAACAAAACAAAGCTGTCCCAGGGAGATGGATCCCGCGGCCGGTGAATAGATGTCACGGCCGAGGGATCCTCTTGGTTTTATGTACCGGCCGAGGGATCGAAGCTCCGGTCGATGTTCTTTCTCACACCAGACAGAAACGTTAATAAATAATCAAAATGCTAAGATTGTGATTATGGACAGAAAATAGAACAAACCATAGGCCGTTGGGCCTCACCACCTTGATCCCTCAGTTGCTTGATTGCCTCGGATTAGGTGTGATTGCCTGATCGCTTCTTGGAAACCCTAGGGTTAGGGTTTAGAACTTCGGGGTTTGATCGTCGGATTGATGGCTACCTTCGGGAGATTAGGGCTTTTGAAGAGTGGGTTTGAGAGAGTATTTTGACAGAGTATCGGAGCTTGAGAGAGTGTATTCACCTATGAAATTCGTGTGTATATTTTTGGAGTCCAAAGGCCCTTTATATAGGCAATTGGTGACTCACTCCAGCCAATCAAATGGCATGATTGCAATTGCAATTGCAATACAATTCAAACTCTTCGTCGCAGTCTCTGAACGTGGCCCGAACGCATCGGAGAGGTAGTGTAGTTGGATCAAACGTCTGACAGAACGTTCCAGATTCTGGAAAAAGGTCGATCTGGCGGCCGAGTAATAGATCACACGGCCGAGGAATGGATGTCTCGGCCGAGGGATAGATCTTGCGGCCGAGGGATTGATCTCTCAGGGAGATTTTGCTAGCAACAGGTTGCTCGGGTGAGGAAATGATGTTAAGGCCGTTAGATCGATGTTACGGCCGACAGATGGATTCTCCTAGGCTTCTGTATTTTATGTCTGAAAGGCTGTATGGCTCTGATTGGGTCCTCTAAGTGGCTCAAAGTTCTTACCGAAAGTCCTAAGGTTCTCGAGAAGGCAATTAGCAATCACTGTATCCATTTCATCATCGGGATGGTCCCAAGGTGGGACTTGAAATAATCGTTAGGCCAAATTGGGGTGTCTACAAATACCAAGAGGGAACTAAACCTGAGTCAAAACATACCTGAACAAGGTATGCACTGGTGTGAACCAGGCTCGGCTGAAGCTCAACTGGGACCCTGTCCATATCCCTCGCCAGCGCGAGACCGTGCAGCATGGTAACAGCGAGCTCGGGCTCGAGCTTGACGCTGCCCTCAACGGTAACGATTCTGTCGTCGGCCATGGCAAATGAAGGAGCAAACTCCTGCACGGTCACTTGGCCCCCAAAACCTGCCGACCTCTCCACAGCCTTAGAGCCATCTGCAGCAGATGACTCTGTCTGATCCTTCTCCTTAGGAAGGGGCATCGGCGGCCTCGTCGGGAAGAAATCCTGAGTGACCCTCTTCTTCTTAGCAGCGGGCTCGGACAGTCCAGCTTCCTTCTGTCGAGCTACAGCACCATCCCTGAGGTTGATCTTCACAACGTTCCTACGACCCATGCCTTCGGCGAATTCGGGGATAAGTGTTAGGAGAGGAGGGACGCTGATACCTTGAAAATCTGACGGCTGACTCTCCTGAAACCAGAAGTCCGCTGACTTCTTAAACGTTGGAAATTTCACCCTCGGCTCTTTCGCCGCTCTACTCGGCTTAGGAGCTTTGCTTCTTCCACTTTGTCCGTCAGCGACCTTCTTCTTACCCCCAGCTTTCGTGCTCGGCCCTGCTTCTTTTTCCTTTCTCTTCAACTTCCCTTTGTACGAGGGAATGTAGCCCAGAAGCGTCGGCGCGTCACGACAAATCAGGGTCTTCAGTGTTTCGACGTTCCTCTCAACAGACAAAGACTGCTGTTTTTTCATAATCGATCGATGATCTACAGGAAAGTGTTAACCAGAAAAACGTTAGAAACTCAGTATACAAGGAAATGATGCTTGGCGAAATAAGAAGCAATAAAACAACCTCGGAAATCCTTTATCTTCGGCACGTGGTGCAGCCGAGTCGACTGGTCACCAAACTCGTAATTCCCACTAACTTCAACGTACAAGTTGGCCCACTTGTTAGTGTCAGGAAGCCCATCTATTAGGGGCTCCTTGCCACTGCGCGTCGACAAGTACCTGCGGTTGGTCATGCCGTGCCTAGACATGATGTATGTATGGAAGAGGTCGGCAATTGTGAACTCGAGGTTATGCAGCTCCTTCAGTTTGATAACCGACATCACTATCCTATAGCTATTAATAGCAAAGAAATGAGGTACTATGCCGAACCTAGTCAACAGCTCCCTCAGGAATGGGTGAAGGGGAAAACGGAGTCCAGCCTCACAAATGGCTGTGGGCTACCTGCCCGAAAAACAAAAATGTTTTGCTTTATTTTTCCGCCGCTTTGAAGAGAAAATACACCGTTTGAAGAGTCGCCACCCGGATTTGCGGTATATCACCCGAGAAACCGTATTGTTTGGAAAACCGGTTGATTTGAATTGAAAACCAGAGATCGTTTTGAGGGTTCGGAAGCCATGTTACGAGGGGGGAAGGGTTTTACGGCACCCCCCTCGCCCGATTCGAAATCGGTCTCTACTAAACGTTTGTGGGATTTTTCAAAGGGATTTTGTTTCATTAGAGCATTTAGCAAGTATCCACAATTATAACAGGTAAGAAGTGCATGCATGTGCAGTTGTACAGGGGGAAGTGAAATGATGGAGTAACGGTTAGCAAATGCATGAATGACAGAAAATTGGAAACTGCCACTGACTTCACTCTCGAGCGCTCGAGATCAGTCCCGAGCGCTTGGGAGTTCTGACACCCAACCTGCAAGCTTTGTTAGCACCGACAGAATACAATGCTAAAATAGGAACTGAAAAGCTGTTATATACATTACTGGCTCAGCAGAGGATTTGAAAGACTAGGATGAACCCTCAATCTTTCAGACCTTGCATCCCTGCCTTAACAAGACTAAATCTACAAATTTAAAAGAACAACAGGCCACGCTTATGCATGCAGAGACCAGATAACACAGCAGACTGGAAAATGGGAAGCAATGGCATGCATGCACTTCCGAGCGCTCTGGAATGGTTCGGAGCGCTAGGGAGTGAGCTGCATGTCAGCTTACTCTCAAACAGGAAATAGTACCATTTTGACATGCAAAGGCCCTTGTTTTGATATTTCCCAAGAGGAGAACCTCTTTTAACTTTGAAAGAGAGAAACCTTGTTCACACATGAAAACTTGTGAGAAAATGTTTATGTTTTTAGGGGAAAACCATTTTCTGTGCATGCATGCCAAAATGAAACCAATTCTTTTAATATTACACTTCATTCTCAACCTACTGTGTAACAAAAGACCATACATGAAACTGGGAACAGTCCCGAGCGCTCTGGAATACTCTCGAGCGCTTGGGAGTGTTTCCAGTAAGGGTTTTATGAAAACATTTTTTTGTGCCCCATTGCTCTTGTTCTTACACTAGGGTCTCCCAACCATGCACCCAGTATTGAAGACTGGGTCAGGCTGAGAGACCCCCCTCAGAAGGGAAGAACAGCCCTTTTGGTTGAGATCAAAGGTGAAAGTTTCTACCTTTTCCTTGAACTTTTGCTCCTTGGAATGAATTTGAAATGTGGGTGAAGAGAGGAGAGTGCAAGAGATCAGAAGAGTGTTCTGGGTTTCTTGCCCTTTTCCTTGGTGATTTCTAAAACCTTTGGAGTTTGGAAATAGAGTTTGGAGGTTTCTGGTCTTTAGCTTAGAGAGAGAAAGAAAGCAGAGAGTAAGGGTTCTGTGGGATGAAAATTTCGTCGTCCTTCTCAGCTGAAAACCAGTCATATTTATAGGCCAAATAACCCATGGTTTTTTTTGAAATCAAATGGTTTTGATAAAACATTTTTTAATAGGAAAATCTTTGGCCTGAATATCTGCCACCAGAGGTTGAGTGTGGACCGAGCCATCGGCGGGCTCAAGGTGGTGCTAATGATGAGTTGCAAGGGTAGTGGGTGATACTGCCATCCGTTGGGCAACAGAATAGTCTCGAGCGCTTGGGATCACTCCCGAGCGCTTGGGACCTCACTCTCGAGCGCTCGAGAAAGAGCTAGGCCAGAGGTTTTTGGGAAATGGTTTTGAGCGCTTGGGATTGCTCCCAAGCGCTTGAAAATGCTTTTTACCATTTTTAATCCCTCTTCAAATCTTTGAAGGAGCAATGTTCCGATCGATACCAGGCTTGTTTCAATCCGAAGTCATCATCGGGGAGCCTCCGGGCCACGAGTCAAGGAATTTTGAAAAATCCAAATTGGGGTGTCTACAGTTGCCCCTCTTTGGGCGACGCTCAGCATCACATCTAGATACGAGTGCCGTCCAAAGATTGAGACAACCCAATTCGAGCCAAATCAAATCCTCAACTCAAAATCAAATGCAAGTAAAGACACAAACATTTGATGCATGCGGTCGCGTCTTTTCAGACTTCCTACGTACCCTTTCCTGCAAGGATCAGACCAACGTAGTTCTTTGGGGCAAATGCAAACATGCAGACATGCAGACATGCAAGCAAATGATAGAAAGGTGTCCCTCAGGACAGCGCCAGATCTATGGCGGCGGATGGAGGGTGCCAAATCTATGGCAGACAAGATGGGTGCCAAATCTATGGTGGCGGATGAGGGGTGCCAAATCTATGGCAGACAAGATGGGTGCCAAATCTATGGCGGCGGATGGAGGGTGCCAAATCTATGGCAGACAAGATGGGTGCCAAATCTATGGCGGCGGATGAGGGGTGCCAAATCTATGGCAGACAAGATGGGTGCCAAATCTATGGCGGCGGATGGAGGGTGCCAAATCTATGGCAGACAAGATGGGTGCCAAATCTATGGCGGCGGATGAAGGGTGCCAAATCTATGGCAGAAAAGATGGGTGCCAAATCTATGGCGGTGGATGAAGGAGAAAACCAAGGATGAAGGGTGCCAAATCTATGGCAGCGGATGGAGGGTGCCAAATCTATGGCAGACAAGATGGGTGCCAAATCTATGGCAGCGGATGGAGGGTGCCAAATCTATGGCAGACAAGATGGGTGCCAAATCTATGGCGGCGGATGGAGGGTGCCAAATCTATGGCAGACAAGATGGGTGCCAAATCTATGGCAGACAAGATGGGTGCCAAATCTATGGCGGCGGATGAAGGAGAAAACCGGGGATGAAGGGTGCCGAAGGAAGCTTGAATCTGAAAAGCTTGAATTTTTAGAAGAAGCTTGAATTTTGAAGGAAGCTTGAATCTGAAAAGCTTGAATTTTTGGAAGAAGCTTGAATTTTGTAGGAAGCTTGAATATGAAATTAAAGGGTGTCTCTCAGGACAGCGCCAAATCTATGGCAGAATATGAAAGGTGCCAAATCTATGGCAGCGGATGATTGAAGGGTGTCCCTCAGGACAATGCCAAATCTATGGCAAGAGATGTGCAGTCATGTTGACGAATATGAAGGAAGAAGGCGACCGTGGGGGGGTCGAGGTTAGAAAGTGAGACCCGTGTTTCGACTTTTGACAACACTAATGATTTTTAGTTTTGAAAAACAACAATGGACATGTCCGAGTATCCCTTCTGCTTTACTGTTTTCGATCAGCGGGCTGGTATTTTCAGGACCTTGGGATTTGGGATGGAGTTCGTCTTTGGATGGAAATTGGGTTTGAGCTGGAGCTGGTTTGAGTTTGGCCTTGATCAGGGCTTGAGTCCCGAGCATTCATGCCCCAGTCTTGAGGTTGGCTGTACGCTTGCAGTGATTGATGACATTGGGCTGATGTGCCCCAGTGAGTAACAGACCTTAGTTCTGATATCTTTTCCTTGATTCCACTGATAGTTTCGGCAACGAGTTTTGTCATGAGCACAAGTGCGGGTTCTTCCATATATCGGAGCTTCTCTCACGAGTTGGGGCCTCAATGACCTTGTGTGAATTTGGACAAGGCCCAGACGACTCAAAGGACAAGAAAGACCCTTTATCAGAGGACTGACTTTTAACGAAGACCTTGACTGGACGAGGAGTTTGATTATTTGAGGATTTAGTGTTTGAAATTGTCACGATAAAATCAAGTTTTGATGACTTTCCCATTCTGGGTTTTGAAATTGTTTTAGCAAAACACGAGGACTTTTATTAGGAATCATGCCCCAGGTTGCTGATGACAACCCATGGATTTAGAAAATGCCTTGGCGCTTCTTCTTGTTTTCTCCTATTGTCCAGGATTTTTGTTATCAAGTTGTGTTTTTCAATCTGACAGGACTTTATTCGGGTTGTAACGTGGCCAAGGTTTTGGCTTAACAAAGAAAGGATAATAGGCTCAAAATTTTCATTTTCCTTAGGTTCCGAGAGCTAGCAACCATCTTGCATATTTTTGTGCCTTCTTTGCTTTTGATAGGCGCCTTCTTTCATTTGCCTTGTTTCGCCTTTTGTTGTGCCAATATGTTTGGTACTTTCGTTGATTCTGAGCTTTTTCCGATTTTTCTTCAACGTTTTGCATCCCACTGTGTGTATGCATTTGGCGCTTTCATGCTTTGAATTCTGACACGCCGATGATAACCAGGTGTTTTGGCACATTTCGTCCTCCTCATTTCACCCCGGTGCGGGGGATAGCTGCCTAGCTGGGTTCTTTCAAAGAAATTGATTTAGGCTCAAAGGGGGTTATCAATGGATATATATCTTCAAGCGTGTGATAAAAGAATAGAATGCCTTTCTTCATTTTGAATTGCACAACTTGATAACTGGATCCTAGATGCAAGTTAAGAGATTTGTGTGCTCTAATCCTTTGCCTAGATCATGTTTTGATGTTTTGATCTAGCGATCTTTTTCTCATGCCAAGGCGTTGCTTCTTGACGGCGTCAGGGAATGGTCCTATGAAATTCTTCTTCTTTAGAGGGCAAAGTACCTCGTGTTTTGATCTCTCAATTGATGGTGAAAAACAATTCCAAGTTAAGGGATTATCACAAAACGTGAGTTTATTATCACAATTTCGACTCAAGAGGTTTGACATTGACTTAGAAAGACAGGATTGACCGAATTTTAGGACCGACTCGAATGAACATGACCGGGCCTCGGGATAAGGCTGCCTACGTATCCTTCTTGTAAAGGAATCAGGTCACAACGTAGTTCAGACGTGCGAAACTGAGTTTCTTTTTGGTTTTTTTCTTTTTTTTTTTTACTACAAACTCGAATTTGACAACAAACAGACCCGAAAGCATGAAAGACTGAAAGTACAAATTGACTTGAAATTAAAAGACTAAGACTTGACTCGAAATTCAAAAGTATCCCAAACTCGTGAGAAAATTCCATCCATGAACTGGCTGCACTGCATTCGCCATTCTTCTCCAGTTCAAAGGTCCGGTGCTGGGAAGGTCCTAGTCCTTTCAGGCATCTCAAGCATTATTCGGATTCTGATCCATCCTCAGATTCTGTGTCGGTTTGGAGCTTGAGGCTAAGGCGCTGAGCATGTTAAGGGTTGGATCAACAGGCTCTGGCGACCAATTGTCGATGATGCACTGGAGAGGATGGGTTTTGATGCCATTGTTGTTGATGGTTTGGTTGCTCAAAAATTGCCCAAAGGAACCATGTCCCATCAAGTCGCTGACCTGTCCAACCTTGAACTCCTCGAAGGTCAGAGGATAATTCCCCACGGCAGGACTTGGTTTTTGAGGTGGAGGTGAGATGATTCCCTCATCGATGAGGTCTTGGATTTTGTGGCGGAGACGGAAGCAGCTGTTAGTGGAATGGCCAGCACACTGGTGAAAGGTACAATAGGCGTCCGGATTGTGGGACGACGAGAGCTTCTGAGGTGGGGGAGTTGGAGGAAGCGGCTGGATGAGACCGGCTTCGAGGAGTCTCCCATAAACCAGAGACAAAGGGGCAGAAAAGCGGGAGAGGAACCTTGGTGGGATCTTTCCGCTGGATTGAGGGTTCATAGCGGTGTCAAGGGAGCCTCTGGCGGAGACGTTGCTTGCCTCGGCACTGCATGATGCTTTCTTGCCTTTGTGCACATCCTGCCTTTTAGTCCTAGTTTTAGGCAAGGACCCTGTACCTTCCTTTGAGCGCTTCTTGGCGTCATGGAATTCGACTAGGTCTCTGAGCATGTCAGAGAGCGTCACATCTGACCGTGGCTTGACTCCGGCGGTTGGAGAGCGGTAGGTTTGCGGAGTTTCTTCGATCCTGGCCTTATCAGCACACAGTCCAAGACCCGGATTTGACATGACGGAGGTGAGAATGCCAATCAACCCTTGCAATAGAGCCGTCTGCTCATCCATTTTTTGATTCATTTCCTCTACAGCCCTTTTTAGCTCAATCAACTCTGCTTGCCCTGCCATTTCGAGATAGTTGGAGGAGGTGGTGCGGCTTTGTGTGGGACGGGTGGCTCAGTGCTGACAGTAAAGCAAAAAGCGAACTCAGAACGTGCCCCTGTTATGATTTATTGAAAAATGTGTATAAATAAAAGAATTGTTAATAACACGTTGTCATCGTCGACTCAAGGGATCCAACTTTATGGAAAGTTCCAACAGTCACGGGTAAGTCGGTGTCAGGCAGGTTAAATTCCTCACGTTGGGAATCAGAGCCAATCTCCTTATCTAAGACCATCCGAGATAGAGCAATAAGACTGCTGGAAGATGCACTTAAGGCTAAACTAGAGGGAGCCGTTCGGGCACGGCGAACACCAGAGGTATCCCAAACTCCATGGATTTATGGTCTCCTAGACCCTGACTCAAGAAATGACATCCTATGAAGGATTGTCTTAGTCCTCAGAGATTCTTTTAAATGTGTATCCTTTGATTAGGAATGACAAGATTTGGGAGATATCAAGACAAATTAAGTCTTTAACATTTTTGACTCAAAATTTCTGCTTTGGTTTTAAAAACCGTTTAGCGTAAATGACATGATACCGTAACCGGGGCGGCGTAAGTGGCATGGTGCCATTAGCCTAAGCGGTGTAAGGTGACTTCGCACTATAATCTGGGTGGTGTGGGTATCACGGCATTGTAGCCTAATTGTTTCGTTAATTTTCATTGAATCCATGATTAAAAATCATATTGAAGACTTAATGAATTCTGATATCCCCAAAACCTCGTCATTCCAAGGACTAATTAATCTCAACAACGTGCCTTTAAAAAGCATGACTCCTCATCGGTCCAGGCAATCCTAAACAAGCTGCGCAAGCAAGCATAAGAATTCTATACTAGACACGAAAGCGAACGGACGGCATAAGATGCAAGGTGCGATGTGCAAGTGGGATAAGATCACGGTCTTTCGAAGGTTGCCTAATTCCTTAGAATTTCTTTTAGGGTGTATCCTTCGTTCAGAACGACAAATTCTAAGAGATGCCAAAATGAACTAAGTATTCAACTAGTCCTCGTTCGAAGTTTCAATTTTGAACTTGGAATAACTTAGTATAGACGACGTGATACCCCAACCATCGTGGTGTCAGTGACATGGTGCCATTAGCCAGAGTGGTGTAAGTAAAGTGGCATCACGGCGTCGTTTTCCTTGTTATTCCTTATTCTTCCGTTGAAATTTCGATTAGGCATTAGTCAAGGACTTAGTAATATTCTGATTTTCCAAAGTCTCCTTGTTCTAAGGACTCATGTAGTTTAGACAACGTACACCGGGGTGCACGACTCATCATCGGGCTTCGGCAACCTTCTACAGACCGTGTGAGCGAGATCATGACGGGATGACATGGATGAGATGCACGGTGGGATGCAGAAAGCAGTAACATGTAGACAGGATATAGCATATAATCCTACCCTGCGGGTCCCTATCCTAGTTTGGAAGGTTCTATTGCTTTCTAAACACGTATAGAGGCTGGTTTTGGCTTGAAGTGGGTTCCCCGGACTAGAGTCAAAGTATACCTCCCACTATTGAGCGTACACCCAATAATGGTACAAACGGTAGAGATGACTCATCACGGTCGAGGGTTGCTGAGCATTCCGGGATTCCCCATCACCGGCAAGCCGGGTAGGATTGCCGAAACGCAACAGCGAGGTTGCACAAGATATATACAAAAGATAGACAATGAAACAAAATCCCTTGGAAAATCCCACAAACGTTTTTCAAGCTTGGCTCACAAGTTTAATTGATATTCAAGACAAGCGAGCCGTTTTATCAACAAACCAACTTTTTCCCAAGTATCAATTAAAATTCCCCAGCAGAGTCGCCACTGTGGGCTACCTGCCCGAAAAACAAAAATGTTTTGCTTTATTTTTCCGCCGCTTTGAAGAAAAAATACACCGTTTGAAGAGTCGCCACTCGGATTTGCGGTATATCACCCGAGAAACCGTATTGTTTGGAAAACCGGTTGATTTGAATTGAAAACCAGAGATCGTTTTGAGGGTTCGGAAGCCATGTTACGAGGGGGGAAGGGTTTTACGGCACCCCCCTCGCCCGATTCGAAATCGGTCTCTACTAAACGTTTGTGGGATTTTTCAAAGGGATTTTGTTTCATTAGAGCATTTAGCAAGTATCCACAATTATAACAAGTAAGAAGTGCATGCATGTGCAGTTGTACAGGGGGAAGTGAAATGATGGAGTAACGGCGAGCAAATGCATGAATGACAGAAAATTGGAAACTGCCACTGACTTCACTCTCGAGCGCTCGAGATCAGTCCCGAGCGCTTGGGAGTTCTGACACCCAACCTGCAAGCTTTGTTAGCATCGACAGAATACAATGCTAAAATAGGAACTGAAAAGCTGCTATATACATTACTGGCTCAGCAGAGGATTTGAAAGACTAGGATGAACCCTCAATCTTTCAGACCTTGCATCCCTGCCTTAACAAGACTAAATCTACAAATTTAAAAGAACAACAGGCCACGCTTATGCATGCAGAGACCAGATAACACAGCAGACTGGAAAATGGGAAGCAATGGCATGCATGCACTTCCGAGCGCTCTGGAATGGTTCGGAGCGCTTGGGAGTGAGCTGCATGTCAGCTTACTCTCAAACAGGAAATAGTACCATTTTGACATGCAAAGGCCCTTGTTTTGATATTTCCCAAGAGGAGAACCTCTTTTAACTTTGAAAGAGAGAAACCTTATTCACACATGAAAACTTGTGAGAAAATGTTTATGTTTTTAGGGGAAAACCATTTTCTGTGCATGCATGCCAAAATGAAACCAGTTCTTTTAATATTACACTTCATTCTCAACCTACTGTGTAACAAAAGACCATACATGAAACTGGGAACAGTCCCGAGCGCTCTGGAATACTCTCGAGCGCTTGGGAGTGTTTCCAGTAAGGGTTTTATGAAAACATTTTTTTGTGCCCCATTGCTCTTGTTCTTACACTAGGGTCTCCCAACCATGCACCCAGTATTGAAGACTGGGTCAGGCTGAGAGACCCCCCTCAGAAGGGAAGAACAGCCCTTTTGGTTGAGATCAAAGGTGAAAGTTTCTACCTTTTCCTTGAACTTTTGCTCCTTGGAATGACTTTGAAATGTGGGTGAAGAGAGGAGAGTGCAAGAGATCAGAAGATTGTTCTGGGTTTCTTGCCCTTTTCCTTAGTGATTTCTAAAACCTTTGGAGTTTGGAAATAGAGTTTGGAGGTTTTTGGTCTTTAGCTTAGAGAGAGAAAGAAAGCAGAGAGTAAGGGTTCTGTGGGATGAAAATTTCGTCGTCCTTCTCAGCTGAAAACCAGTCATATTTATAGGCCAAATAACCCATGGTTTTTTTTGAAATCAAATGGTTTTGATAAAACATTTTTTAATAGGAAAATCTTTGGCCTGAATATCTGCCACCAGAGGTTGAGTGTGGACCGAGCCATCGGCGGGCTCAAGGTGGTGCTAATGATGAGTTGCAAGGGTAGTGGGTGATACTGCCATCCATTGGGCAACAGAATAGTCTCGAGCGCTTGGGATCACTCCCGAGCGCTTGGGACCTCACTCTCGAGTGCTCGAGAAAGAGCCAGGCCGGAGGTTTTTGGGAAATGGTTTTGAGCGCTTGGGATTGCTCCCAAGCGCTTGAAAATGCTTTTTACCATTTTTAATCCCTCTTCAAATCTTTCAAGGAGCAATGTTCCGATCGATACCAGGCTTGTTTCAATCCGAAGTCATCATCGGGGAGCCTTCGGGCCATGAGTCAAGGAATTTTGAAAAATCCAAATTGGGGTGTCTACAATGGCCATAAGGGGAACCGTTATGTGTTCGGGACGGTCTTCCTTCTTATCCCTTATCCTATTGTTGGTGTAGAAACCCCAATTTGGCCTAACGATTATTTCAAGTCCCACCTTGGAGATCATTCCGATGATGAAATGGATACAGTGATTGCTAATTGCCTTCTCGAGAACCTTAGGACTTTCGGTAAGAACTTTGAGCCTCTTAGAGGACCTCATCCAGAGCCATACAGCCTTTTAGACAGAAAATACAGAAGCCTAGGAGAATCCATCTGTCGGCCGTTATATCGATCTCAAGGCCTTAACATCATTTCCTCACCCGAGCAACCTGTTGCTAGAAAATCTCCCTGAGAGATCAATCCTTCGGCCGCAAGATCCATCCTTCGGCCGCAACATCCATTCCTCGGCCGTGTGATCTATTACTCGGCCGCCAGATCGTACTTTTTTCAGACTCTGGAACGTTCTGTCGATTGTTTGATCCAACTACACTACCTTCCCGATGCGTTCGGGCCACGTTCAGAGATTGCAACGAAGAGTTTGAATTGCATTGCAATTGCAATCGTGCCATTTGATTGGCCGGAGTGAGTCATCAATTGCCTATATAAAGAGGCCCTTAGACCACAAAATTCATAAGTGGAATCACCCTCTCAAGCCACGATACTCTGCCAAAATACTCTCTCAAACCCTCTCTTCAAAAGCTCTAGCCTCCCGAAGGCAGCCATCAATCCGGCGATCAAACCCCGAAGTTCAAACCCTAACCCTAGGGTTTTCAAAGAGGCAATCAGTCAATCACACTCAATCCAAAGCAATCAAGCAACTGAGGGATCAAGGTGGTGAGGCCCAACGGCCTCTGGTTTGTCTTATTTACCATATTTATGCTTAACCTTAGTGTTTTGATTATCTCTTAGCCTTTCTGTCTGGTATGAGGAAGAACATCGACCGGGGCTTCGATCCCTCGGCCGATACATCAAACCAGGAGGATCCCTCGGCCGTGACATCTATTCACCGGCCGCGGGATCCATTACCCTGGGACAGTTTGTTTTGTTCAGCATTCTGATGTATGCTTTAATTATCGCACTGGCTCACCATTAACTGCTTAAAGGCATAATTAAACTGACTATGTATTAGAATTAAATAAAGCATCTACATGTCTTATGTTGAATAACTATGGGCCAGTCTCACGACTGGGCAGAGAGGGGTGCCTAACACCTTCCTGTTACTGTACTCTTGGCTCCCGTACCCAGAATCTCTACTTGTTTTCCTAATTTTAATAAACTAGGTGGCTACTCTGTTTTGATGATAACTGCTATCGTATGGCGATGTTCCTAGCCATGGGAATGTCCACGACTTGGTTTATGAAGCAAGCAACCAATCGAGCAACAAACAATCAATCTGTATGGTGATGCCCCGTCTGGGAGGTGTCTACAGTTTTTGGCGACTCTGCTGGGGAAATGAGAGCCATAACCAGAAAGTTCAACATAAGACTAATACATGCCTTGTTTAATTCATTTCTCATATGCATCGAGCGGGCAACCTGTTGAGTTCGCCTGATATCCCGGCATGACACGGGCTATGTTGGGGGTTCCAGCAAACTCCACAGTCACTCGTACCTAGTGGTATATCAAAAAGGGATCACCCAATCACCGCCTATGATGGGCTGTTGAGAGGATTGGTGCCCTTTGACAACGGAGCACCCTGAGACTACCAAAACCTTGCATGTGTTAGAAAGCTATAGAACTTATCAAACTAAGACAGGAACCTACAAGCTAGGAACCTACTTGCATTTTGCTTGCAAAAGTTCTTCCTCACACCCTGTATCATTTGTTATTGTAAATAACTCTTTCTGTGCAGAAGGGTTGGGATTTTCAACCCAAATCCTAACCCTACACAAGCCAAGTACTGACTTACAGGTACTCTACTTTTCAAAGCAGACACAATAAGTAAAACAAAGAAGAAACCACAGCCAATTTTATACTCTTACAACACCCAAAGTCACGCCAAACAAAGGTCTTTGCAGCCGTCCCGTCTGTCACCCTCAACGACCAAAACACCTACACTGCTACGGTCCCAATCACTTTCAGGGATTCCACGGTCATCTCCCCTACAAACTCAATTATCTACCAAATCCTAAGCTTCATCAAGCAATCCTCCCACTCTCATGGCAGATAACGACACCATCATTGCTGATCACCAAGCTCAAAGTCGCTACCTTACTAGCAGAGAAAGCAGCAAGAGATGCTAAGAACGAAGAGAAATCGGTGGAAGATGAGAATCCTCAAGAAGTGGTATTGGCAGAAAACCCTGAATTGGCCAAACAAGTCAAGGAGATTGAACGTACTCTGGACCCATTCACAAGGGGACCAAATTCTGGATTTTGAAGGACTCTCTACCTTTTTCTAGATTCTTAACTACCTGAGAAGTTCAATAGAACTGGCAATCCCACTAGCCATGTCCGCCATGTCATCAACACTCTGAAGCCAATGGGCTTGAATGATGAGCTCATTGTTCAGTTGGTTTCTGAAAGCGCTCTCGATTGGTTTCTCACTTTGGAGTTTGTACACTATCATACTTGGCCAGAAATTGCCAATACTTTTGTCAAGCAATATGCATACAACGTTCAAATTGAGTTAACAACTCGAAATTTGGAAATGACTAAGCAGGAGTCAAACAAAGAATTTGCAACCTTTGTGGCTAGATGGAGAGAAGAAGCCGTCAAGATGAAGAACCGCCCCTCTGAGGAAGATCAAGTGAGAATAGTCGTCAAGAGTTTACAGCCCAAGTACCTCATGCACATTTACACTCAGGCTATCACTGATTTCAAGCGCCTGCATGCTACTGGGCTGCAGATTGAAGAGGGGATCAAGCTAGGCCTCATTGGGAAAGAAGAAACTCCTCTACCCAAGAAAACCTTCCCAATCCGTACATCTCCTGCCTCCGTCAACACCCTTAACTCAACCTTACCATAAGACCCTTTTTAAATTAGCTCATCCCGAAGCTCAAATCGCCCCGATCGCAACTCTGACCCTCTCTATATGACCTCATCTCAAGCCTCAGCCATTCTGAGCCGTTAGGGGCATCTCAAACCTTTAAACAAACCACTTCCTCAGCCACTCTATGGCCCAAACCATGATCCTAACAAACAGTGCGCCTACCACCAACACCCTAGGCATGAAACAGATAACCGCATGCGTCTCCGCCATGACATTCAAGATCTCATTGATAGCCGAACTATAAAACTTCCAAAACCTGATGTGCAAGCCAATCCACTTCCTACTCACAATGCTGAACCACCACCCCGAAACGTTGATCTCATAAACCTATCTCACAACCCCACATACAATCCTGGCCAATACATTGTCCAAAACAATCAAGCCAAGCCAACCTTTACCTTCCCAGAGGAGGATGAATGTTTCATGATGGAGGAGGAAGAAAACAATGAGTCCGATCAATCGAAAGTGATCGATCCCGACATGTCTGACAAAAGTAATGAAGAAGAACAAGCAAAGGGGAAAATGACTTTGACGAAATGGAAGGAGAATACAATGATCCACTCGATGGAATCTCCTTAGCATCACTATTCAATCAAGTGGAAATAGCTGATGACTACACAATCAATAAGGAGGAAGAAAGGGTGATGAAAACCCAGACCAACACTTCTATTTGGGGACTACTCATGTCTCAAAGAAGTAGCCACCAGTGAAGATGGATCCAGTTCAAAGGCCCTGTTTGGCAAAGAAGAGGGTGGAAAAGAGTATAAAGTTGCGAAAGGCAAAGGTTTTGAAAACGACCTTGAAATGCTACAATAGCTAAGAAGTCACAACATGGCAAAGAACATTAAACATTGCTTTTATCAAGCTAAAACATGTTTTGAGCCCCTGCTTGGGCATTTAATTTCTACCAAGTGAATTCCTGTTTCATCCTCTAGACTATGCTTATTCAATGATTTATTTCCTAAAATCTCTTTGCCAAACAAGGGAAATTTCAAGGAATCAAGTTCCTTGTGTCGCTGACAAAAAGGAAGGAAAGGATGAACTCTAGTTGCTTAAGAAACTAGGTTTTTGTCAAAACTTAGAAAGAAGACACTATCTCCGCGAGAACACTTAGGGTTAGCTTGCTCATTATGAAGGTACATACACAAGGGAGATTTAGAAAAATATCTCCATCAAATTCCTCTCCGAAACGCAGAAACCCTTTTGAGAGAAGTGCTCGTTGGGTAACCTGAAAACCCAAGCAAAAGTAAGAGCAAAGCCTGCTAGGGCAAGAAAATGCAAAAATGCAGCCTAGGCAAAAGTTAAGGCATTCAAAGAAAAGCTTGCTAGGGACTCAACCTCCATTAGGTAACCTAGGCAAAATCAAGAGCATGTGAGAAGAAAAACCAAGAGTGAAAAACTCAACCTCAATGGTGATGATTTTGGAACTACGTAAAAGGCCTGATTCCTTGATTAGGGATACGTAGGCAATCTCTCATCGAGATGCGGCCCAAACATTTGGAGAGAAGGAAAAACATCAACAGATTTGTACTCAATGATAGGCATAGCTAACACTGCGTATTGAGCTCGCAAAAGATGAGTATGCTTTTCTCGAAGAATTGGCAACAGTAATAGACACAAGAATTATAGTTCATCCCCTCTAACCTAAAGGTTTTTTGACACAATGAACGGAATACCTCGAAAACTCTCGAGTTTGGCAATCAGACTATGGAACATGGCAAAAGCAAAGGCAGGAAAACCAAAACCAAGCATAAGAAGGGAGGAAAAAAAAAGGAGGCCACTTGGCCGAAACAAAATCAACCTTCAAAAAATTCAAAGTAACAGCCGAATAATATATACATCGGCCGCAACATCGATTCTTTAGCCAAGTAATCAATTCTTCGGCCAGTATTTCATTTTCACACAAATTACTGTCTATCAGCAAATACTTGTTCAAAAAGCCATGTTCTGACTATCGTATGCAAACTCAAGACATCTAGGGGCATAAAAAGCATTTCTCATTACATGAACAAAAGCTTGCCTACAAAATCATCACTGTGGTTGTTTTCACTATACAAATACAGTTTCTGCTTCTCTCTTTGCTAACCATGAACAGGAAGGAAAAAGAAAATCCTAAAGCTGGTCGTGACGCCGTCTTCGAGACGATCTCTGAGATGAAGAAGGGGATTGCTGGCTATCCTCCCCACTGACAGCTGGTGCTCACTCAGCCTCAAGCTACAAGGAAAAGAACGCAAAATAAGGGGCAAGCACCAAGCGCCTCTTCTCTGTCATCAGAATGGAAGGAGACAAAGGAAAGGGCCCGTGGCCAAACAAGAGCAACTGAAGGAACAGCAGGCAGAACCAAGGAGAAATGGTAGTACTCCATACAGTCACCTGCCTAAAGAAGCAAACCCGCCCAGTCTCTGATCTGAGCATTCTCCAAGTCTACTTTAGACATCGAAGAAGTAGACCTCATCAACGCCGGAGGAGGAGGAGGAACAAACTGAAGATCCTCAGCACGCAGGCGCCACTTGCTGGCCACCCGATCACATAAGTACCAAGCTTAACAAAAGGGACCCTCGAACAGGCTACGAGTACAATCTAGAACCCTGGAACGCGAAAGAGGGGTGTCCTCTGATACACCACTCCAAGGGTCGAACCTCGCCTGCAAACAAAGTCTAAATCAGCCACAGCACAGAGGAATGGAGATCGAAAAACAAGGAATGCAAGGGGTACCTGGTCAACCGTCAATCGGTCCAAAACTCGTCACCAAAACTGGCGACCGTGGCTTCCGTTGGCCCACCAGCCATCGCTCACAGTGAGAAACACAGTTAACATCCTCATGTTTGGTATCAGTTGAAAACTGAAGAGAAAGGAAGTAAAAAAGAAGGATATACCTTAAGCACTCGGTAGTGACCACCAAGGATAAAACTCTTGTCCCGTGGGCAAGCTCCAAGATTGCCATACAGGGTGGCCAAAGCGGATGATCCCCAATCAAACTCCCTAACGGCACCCAAATGCTGCAAAGGGGCCAAGAGCTGTGTATGCACTGAACTATCCTTGTTGGCAAACAATGTCTGCCCGAGGAGATAGAGAAGGAAAGCCAGCGTCAACTGCTCAATACTCACCTGAGTCAAAATATCAGTCTTCATGAAAGTCTTGCTCAGTCAAGAGACATCAACTTGACCTCGGGAGTGAAGAGGAGGCATCTTGCCCAAGAACCACTCCAAAGCCCCTACCCGCTCCCAAAGCCTGGGGTCAACCCGAAGAGGAGCTCCACCTATTCGCAGGCCGGTCAACGAAGAGAAGTCACCTGATGTGATCGTCGTCTCACCAACAGAAGGAAAATGGAATGTGTTGGTAGTATCCCACCACCTTTCAATCAACGAGGTCATCAATGACCAATCCATCTTCGGAAAGTTTGAGGCCCAAAGTGAACGCCTCAAAACCAGCAGCACGTACTAACTCCCGAGCCTGCTCCGGCAACGTCACAAACCACTTGTGCACCTCTGCAAAACCCGACAAAGGAAACTTATTGAAACATTGAGGACACTCAAGTGTTGCTCAGCGGCTCTACGCCAACCAACTCAGCGGTTCTATGTCCACAATCATTTAATGGTCTCACTCACCTAGCGGCCTCAAGCTCATCACTCCAACAGTCAGGCTCATTCAGTAGCTCCAACTAGCCACCTGGCAACACCATGTGCTCCTTGTTCACCATCTCAGACAGCATCATAACCCAGCAACTCTCTAATATTCAACTCAGTGGCTCAAACGCCCATGAAAACACCGTCTCTGCAAGCACCATACTTCTTGCACCATCAGGTCACTCAGCAGCACCATGTGCTCACTTTTCAAGCCATTCAACAGTTCTACGCTCATCCCTGTGCTCAAAAGCTCCATACCCATTATCACCCAGCAGCTTTAGGCTCACTATCAGCAGCTCCGTGTTCATCTAGCAGCCCTGTGCCCAAGTCACTCCACGCTCACCTCAACAACCCCGTGCCTACTACCTCAGTCATTCAGCAGCTCTGTAGCTACCCCGAGCTCACATCTTAAAGATAAGCAGCCTCACCACTTCTAGGCCGGTGAAGTAATTCTGTGGCTCCCACTCTAATGCACATTCATGCAGTTCTGGCCCAGCGCACCCTCCGGAAGGCACTCCCAGCAGTGGAGGTAATGGGAAATCTCCCTAACAAAGTTGAATCTACCTAACAAGGAGGCAAAGGAAATCTCCTAGGCATACATAAGGATCACCTCATCAGCGAAGATGGTGGAAATCTCCCAAAACAAGTTGAATTTGCCAAAGGAGGAGATGGAAATCTCCTAGAGCGCATGTGTGAATCACCCCATCAGTGGAGGTAATGGAAATCTCCCTAACAAAGTGGAATATGGTCAAGAACTAGCCTTGGGAACAATCTTGAGCATACTCAGAACTAGCCTTGGGGGCAATCCCGAGCATACCCAAAACTAGCCTTGGGGACAATCCCGAGCATGTGGAATCTAGCCTTGGGGGCAATCCCGAGCATACTCAAAACTAGCCTGGAAAGCATCCCAAGCATGTGGAAACTAGCCTTGGGGGTATCCCCCGAGCAAATTCGACGTGATCAGAATCAGCCTTGGAGGCATTCCCAAGCAAATACAATACAAACAGGAGTAGGCATATCCAAGCACGAAGAAACTCTGTAACGCCCCCATTTTCGGGTATGTTAAATAAACATTTCATTGATAAAATCAAATGGAGTCTGGCTCATTATTACATCGTAATTCCCATCAGAGTGCTTTCATTACATAAAGGAAAGGAAGACTAGGGTTCCTAACTACAACTCCGCCTGCTAGCCAGCTCCTCAGCTCCAAAGTCCTCCAAGGCGTACTGCTTATCTTGATTATCTACAAAGTCTGACACATTATACCAGCGTCACCACCGATATAATATGTCAGGGTCACCAAAGGTAACACCATGAGCTACAAAAGCTCAGCAGAATAATCCTATACCTACCAACCCCTTAAATTACAATCAAGAAGCACATAAACAATTACACATGCTCATTCAACAACATAATTAGCAATGACGCAGCCACATTCTCTTTCTTATTCACGTTGGTGTCATGATTCTCTGTGTTTCTCCTACGCAACAATTCGTAGACCGTGTCATCCATTTCACCTTTACCAAATCCACATTTCCAAAGTTTCTTCATCAAATCGCTACTAATGAGGCTACCAAGTCCAGCTCCATTAGCATCGCTCACGATGGCTACCAAGTCCGGCCATATCGCGGTTTCTCAAAAACATCTTCTTCCAAATCTTGCATTGGCTCTTTCCCGCGGATACCAAGACATACTACCAATGAGACTACCACGTCCGGCCCCATTGGCAATCTTCACAATGGGCTACCAAGTCCGGCCACATTGCGGTTTTCGCAAGACCATACAAAGGGCTACCTAGTCCGACCACAACGCAGGTTCTCACATCCACATAATGACTACCACGTCCGGCCATTATGTAGTTTCAAAAATATTTTCCGCATGTTAATCTCATCCTTTCTTTGACCACACCCTAGGTGTCATGTTTCTAACTTTCTCGATTTACGTGTCTCGTTCTCATGGATAGATTCCGCGGTAAGACTTTCATGTAATCATAGAAACCTTGAAACCAAACTAGCAAGATCATCCAACTCTATATTCACTATCATGCTCATATTATCACATAATCATGCTCAATTACATTTAAGCATAACGCCACATGTACAGGCGCCTTTGGAGTGACAAATCACTTATGCTTTAATCAACAACCACAAGTAATACAAGTAAGCACATAACAAGTCTAATATCATCTAAACGATCCAAGTACAATTACTAAAAATTAATTCACGACGTTAACCTTCAAAGTTCATTCTTTCCTTCAAGATGTTCAAAACAGCATATGTTTATTGAATTTCAATGCATATATCAGAATAGTGTTGATAAGGATTCTACATTTTCACAAGAGGTGTCGATTAGATAATCTATGTGATCATGCCATTATCTTTGTCCTAATCGATTCGAATCATGCATACGATATGCCATACTTGGTGAAAAATCGATCTCATGTTCTTAGCCTACTTCAAGGTAAACTTTATTTTTGGAAAAATAGTAAGGATTATCCATCTTTCAAAAGTATACACATTTCAATTTATTTTTAAGGAAAGTAGATATGGGAATCTACGTGATCATACTATTGTTTATACTTAGGAAAATGAGTCGAGATTAATCTATCTATAAACACGATTATCTATATTTCAAAGCAAACACATTTCTAATTATATTTAGAGTTCGAAAGTATAGGAAAATCAACATATACTTAGAGTGTAGGAGGTATAGGAAAATCCTACCTTGATCCGAAACTAGTCGGGGCCGAATAAGCTAGTTGGAAATTCTACGGGCGGTGAAATGCACAAATCTGGACCGAACTTTGGGTGGCAGTAACTCGATCAATATTTGGCCGAATATGATCGTTCTTGAGTTGAAATCGAACCTCTAGAAGTGCTCTACAACTTTTGTGAAGGAAGTTGGTCCTAGAAAGCACTTTAGGTAGGAAAAATATGGTGATGGAGGAATGGACAGTTTGCTGTCTGGAATCTGGAAATCCGAATTTTTACTGAACTTCGGATGTCGATATCTTTGTCGTTTCTTGACCGATTAGGGTGGTTCTTGGGTCTAACTTGAAGAGCTCGAAGTGCTCTACAAATTTTCCGGAGGAAGTTTATCCTAGAAACCACTTTAAACAGGAGAACATTGAGTTTTTGCGAAGGGCAGTAAGCTGCCTGGAAAAACAGAAATGGTTTCTAGAGAGAAGTTGGAGCAATGTTTGAAGGTGTGAGTTCAAGGCATGAATGGCTTGCTATTTATAGGCCAAGGGCTCTCTCTCTCTCCCTCTCTCCCTCATCCGAAATCTCTCTCTCTCTCTCTCTCCTATCTTTGATTTTTTTCTTATTTAAACACATGAAAGACTAGATTTTGTACCTTGGGAAAATTTGATGGTACTTGGATTGTGTGAGGTGTTGGCCAAAGGACCATGACTAGGCTTAGGAGTACATTTGCACACATCACTGTCTCTCTCTCCTCCTCATCCGAAATCTCTCTCTCCCTCTCTCTCTCTCTCCATGGTACAATGTACATAAGTACATAGGTGGAAGATTACAAGGATTTTTCTTGTTCTTTCTAGGACAAGTGTAGGTGATTCTAAGGGCTTCCTAGTCTTGTCTAGTACTTAGAAGATTGGATAGGATAGAAAGAGTAAGAAAACTCTAGATTTGGTTGTCCTTGGATGATCAAGGTGTAAGAAAGACTAGATTTTTGTTGTACTTGGATTGTGTACAAAAAAATGGCCAACAAGGATGGACTAGGTTTGGAGAGTACACTTGCACACATATCACACTCTCTCTCCCTCTCCCAATCCGGCCATCTCTCTCTCTCCCTCTCTCTCTCTCTCTCCTATCTTTGTCCAATGGACACCTAAGCATGAAAGGACGAGGGTTTGGTGGTTGACTTAGAAAGAGTAAGGGATTGTGGTGTAAGGTTGTAAGAGATTTTGGTACCCTAATATCTATATCTTTCTTCTTTCATTAGTACAAGTACTTAAGTATTTATATAGTAAGATTTGAAAGAAGAAAATCCAAGACTAGTGTACCTTCTCTCCTTCTCTCTCCTATCTCCCTCTCTCTCTCTCTCTCTTTCCCATCTCTCTCGGCTCTCTCTCTCCTCTCTCTCTCCTCATGGTACAAGGGACACCTAAGCATGGAAGGACAAAGGGTGGTTGGTTGACAAAGGAAGAGTAAGGATGAAGGTTTGTACAAGATTTGGTCATTTGTTTAACAAACTAGGACAATTGTACAAGATTTGGCTAGGAAGAATACAATCCTTGGGTGATGTCAAAGTACATAGAAAGATCAAAGGAATGCAAGGTACAATTCAAATCTTTCTCCTTCTTTCCCTCTCTCTCTCCCTCTCCCTCTCGGAAATTCTCTCTCTCTCTCTCTCGAAAATCTCTCTCTCTCTCTCTTGTACTATCTATATATATATATATCTATATATAATCCTAAGATCATGTAAGTACATAAGTACTAATAAACTAATAAGATATGGAAGGACAAGGAAAATAATGAACTAATGGGGTTTTGAAAGAATAAGATTTTCTATTAAACAAAGATATAACACATGTGTTCTTTCTTAATATTAAAGGAGTAGGTGTACTAGTATTCTATTATAATATATAAGCATGTACTAGAAGATCTAGGTAGATATCTAGTCAAAATTTTACAATATAACACTCCAATTTGGCACATGTACTATTATAATATAGTATTTAGTACATAGGGAATCCTAGGAATATATACTCTCCTAATATTTTAATAAGGGAATCCCATGGGATTCTAGTCATTGATTTAATTATAATATAATAGTACTAGTCCTATTATCCAATGGATAATAATTCTACTAACAACTATGGACCAATGGACAAAGGTCAACGGTTGACTTTTGGTCAAAGGGTTCTACTTAAGGTTCAAGAGGTTCGAACGGTTCAAATGGCTCGAGGAAGGTCAATGATTAAATTAGATTATCTCCAAGGATTAGGTTAGAAGCTAACTAGGCTCGCTAAGTAGGATTTCTAGTCGAGACATATTCTAGGCTTAGGCTCGATGATTAGGAGAATAGTCCTACACACTTGTCTTTAGAAAATGTCTGTATTGACTGGCATGACGAAATTTTTATAATCTTGAATTTAGTAACGACGGATTTTTGAGATGTTAAAAGGAATTTTAAATGGAATCCAAATAAAAAATAAAACTCAAATTTTTAGTGAAATTTTTTATTTCCAAAAATCCGAGTCGTTACAAACTCTCTCTCCGTAACAACAAGCTCGCCAAATGCTGGTCACTTGGCCACTAAGGATTATCAAGCCCAAACTCTTGCTCTGTAGCTCGCTATTGGCAAGTCACTCAGCAGCTCTACGCTCGATATCTCAACAGGCTCTACGCCCATCATCTCATCAACTCAGCGGTTCAAAGCCTACCATTTCAAACTGGCTCGAAGCCGTAAACAAACAATTCTCAACTGGCTCGAAGCCGTAACAACCAACTCAGCGGCTCTAAGCCCATTAGCTCAACTGGCTCGAAGCCGTAACTATCTCAACACGCTCTACGCCGCTCCAACAATCAAGACATCATCTATTCTCAGGCCCTATGCCTGAATGCTCAAAATCTAACATTTTGAATGCGCGAAGCTCTTCGAATGCCCAACCACTGTGTACTGGATGCTCAAGTTTTACACTTGAATGCTCAAGCTCTATGCTTGGATGCCCAACCACTGCGTACTGGATGCTCAAAGCCTGTACTTTGAATGCTTGGATTTTGCCGTCCGAATGCTCGAGCTCTACGCTCTGAATGCTCAAGTCCGGAACTTGATAGAAGCTCTAAGCTTAAATCAACACACACGCACGGGCCCGTGCACATATTGCATCAATTGCATCACCATTATCACATCGAGTCTGCATTCATCATATCTGTTCACATCTAACAACCATCGTTACACATATACACTCTACATATCTCTCATGAAACAGGTCAACCCTGCAATCAACCGGCTCTACACCTCGGTTTTATTGATCGGTCCAGCGCCTCGATCCTTTGGCTCTACGCCAACACTTATGATGAGAAAGCTCCGTGCACAGACCATCAGAATACAACCAGCTCTACGATTCGATTCAAATCACGTCAAGCTCTAAGCTCCGACACCTTAGGCTCTCGCCTTACGATCAATACCAGCTCCGCGCTTCGGTTCCGTCAAGCTCTAAGCTCCGACACCTTAGGCTCTCACCTTACGATCAATACCAGCTCCGCGCTTCGGTTCCACCAAGCTCTAAGCTCACTTTAGGCCCTCGCCTCATGACTGCAACAGGCTCCACGCCTCAGTTCTATCACTTTAGGCTCTCGCCTTGTGACTACAATCGGCTCTGCGCCTCGGTTCCACCATGTCAAAAACCACCACTCTCCAGGCTCTCGCCTTATGCCTACAATCGGCTCCGTGCCTCGGTTCCCTCATCTCCAAAGCTCCATGCTCTATGTTATTGGCCCTGCGCTCCCCATATCTCAAAACAAACGGCGTCCGATTCATCCTCAGCAGATGGCTTGGATTCCACCTCGACTACATCAATTCCTTCCAGCTCATTCGCAAGGATGGGCTACTCTACCGAGCTCCTCTCAGTCAAAGTAAGGATGATCAAGAAAAGCAAACACACCTGCCGTGTATTGGTCTACCCCAAAATACTAAGGAAGCTCTCCGCAAAAACTCCCCCGACAGCCCCGCGCTCCTTCAACTACTCTTCGCCAAAACCCTGGCTCAGTCTAGGTACATCACACTACGGCTTTCTAAGCCCTAAGGTACGTCTTCTGTCTCTAATCCTCCAAAACTTTTTTTTTTTTTTGCCCGAACTACAGTTGGTCTGAATTTCCCTTGTGGAATACGTAGGCAGCCTCCCGGCCCGACCATAACAAAACCTTTTTCGAAAACCCTTGGAATAGTGGTTGGACCAAATTGAGTTGCTTTTACAGCTTTGACTCTTACTCAAACATGTCTCGCGATCCGTCTGAGTTCAGTCAAAGAGGGGCATCTGTAGACACCCCAATTTGGCCTAATGATTATTTCAAGTCCCACCTTGGGGACCATCCCGATGATGAAATGGATACAGTGATTGCTGATTGCCTTCTCGAGAACCTTAGGAATTTCGGTAAGAACTTTGAGCCACTTAGAGGACCTCATCCAGAGCCATACAGCCTTTCAGACAGAAAATACAGAAGCCTAGGAGAATCCATCTGTCGGCCGTAATATCGATCTCACGGCCTTAACATCATTTCCTCACCCAAGCAACCTGTTGCTAGAAAATCTCCCTAAGAGATCAATCCCTCGGCCGCAAGATCCATCCTTCGGCCGCAACATCATTCCTCGGCCGTGTGATCTATTACTCAGCCGCCAGATCGTCCTTTTTCTAGACTCTGGAACGTTCTGTCGATTGTTTGATCCAACTACACTACCTTCCCGATGAGTTCGGGCCACGTTCAGAGATTGCAACGAAGAGTTTGAATTGCATTGCAATTGCAATTGCAATCGTGCCGTTTGATTGGCCGGAATGAGTCATCAATTGCCTAAATAAAGAGGCCCTTAGACCACGAAATTCATAAGTGGAATCACCCTCTCAAGCCACGATACTCTGCCAAAATACTCTCTCAAACCCTCTCTTCAAAATCCCTAACCTCCCGAAGGCAGCCATCAATTCGGCGATCAAACCCCGAAGTTCAAACCCTAACCCTAGGGTTTTCAAAGAGGCAACCAGTCAATCACACTCAATTCGAAGCAATCAAGCAACTGAGGGATCAAGGTGGTGAGGCCCAACGGCCTCTGGTTTGTCTTATTTACCATATTTATGCTTAACCTTAGTGTTTTGATTATCTCTTAGCCTTTCTGTCTGGTGTGAGGAAGAACATCGACCGGGGCTTCAATCCCTCGGCCGATACATCAAACCAGGAGGATCCCTCGGCCGTGACATCTATTCACCGGCCACGGGATCCATTACCCTGGGACAGTTTGTTTTGTTCAGCTTTCTGATGTATGCTTTAATTATCGCACTAGCTCACCATTAACTGCTTAAAGGCATAATTAAACTGACTATGTGTTAGAATTAAATAAAGCATCTACATGTCTTATGTTGAATGACTATGGGCCAGTCTCATGGCTGGGCAAAGAGGGGTACCTAACACCTTTCCCTTACTGTACTCTTGGCTCCTGTACCCAGAATCTCTACTTGTTTTCCTAGTTTTAATAAACTAGGTGGCGACTCTGTTTTGATGATAACCGCTATCGTGTGGCGATGTTCCTAGCCATGGGAATGTCCACGATCTTGGTTTATGAAGCAAGCAACAAATAATCAATCTGTATAGTGATGCCCCGTCTGGGAGGTGTCTACAGCTGGCCACCTGGCTAACAACAACATCGTCTGGGATGTTGTATGTTCGGCAGAAGTTAGCATACTCGTTGGGATGGCCGCTGAAGTAATGGGCGTGAGGACAAACCTGCCCTCGCTCGAAGAGGTTTGCAAACTCCCTGTTCTCGGACGAGGTTTCGGCTGGAATGGACCGAGAAGATGCTGCTGCCTCAGTCTCAGGGTGAAATCTAGACTCGGCCTTAGGACCAAGTTCAGGCTCGGCTTTGGAGTCCGTGGTGGGAGTAAAAGTTATCTCGGGCGTGGTGTTGTACCGCCATCATACTCATGGTCACGTTCGGCATTGGAGTCGCTGGAGCCTGACATATTCGAGGCAATCGAAGAAGTTTGGCGTCGGCTCCTGTGCCTTTCCACGTACTCTTGGATTACAAGGTCTGCGGAATCGTCCTCTGAACTTTCAGAGTCAGATGAGATGATGATAATCGGGTGAGCCAGACCTAACAAAAACAAGAAACAAATAGAGACCTCGTCGTCGGCCAGAAGGCAAGGATCTCACTACGCTCGGCTACTTAGTTGGCCCACCCTATTATCTCTCACCATATACCTAAGCTCGGGAAACGCGGACTCGGTTCAGGAGGCTTGGCCAGACTCATTGTCGGCCAAGCCTATCAACTTCAGAAATTGGGGCTCGGCTAGCCCCGTCCTCGACCCAGACCACCATCACCAGGAATCTGTGCTCGGAAGAACAGGTTGAAGGTGAAGATGAACAGGTTGTTCATCCCTAGACTTCCCACTGTTCACTCAGAACAAAACCTCCCAAAAAACCCAGAAAAATGGAGAGAAAATGCAGAAAACTTGCATAAACAACAAGAGGATTGAAAAGCGAACTCATACCTGGGATTTGTTGCGAGATCTGGTGGCGAATCTACTGGGAATGAAGACCAGAAGATGAACCGTTGCAGGGAGAAAGCTCTGGCAATGGAGTTCTAGAGAGAGAGAGAGATCGTAAACTTTCTCTCTCCTTGCCTCACCCCTTTTATAGGGCTAGGGTTTGGGTTTCGAGTTTCCCGCCCATAATGACACCGCCGAACCGTTGGCCATTCAACGTACGACACGTGGCATTGAGGGGACAACCTGCAGAGCCTCGTGCTTACCAGCCGTACACAGCCACAGAGCGACATCTGGCGCTCCTCCATTGGGGCTCTCCACCAACGGCTGACATTGCTTCAAAAAGGAAAAAGATGGTTGGGGCTCGGCCAAAACTCACTTTTATCAACAGAGACCACGTTCGGCATTCGACGGGTTCGTCCAAGACTTGATATCAATCCCCACCATGCGTTCAGCATCGACAAAGATTGAGGGGCTATTGTAGCAGGCCGAACATGACTGTTCGCGTTGGCGCAGACCGAACCTGGACCAAGCCGCATCCAGACCTTACGCACGGCTTCCCTTCGTTATCGCCATCCCACTTGCCTCATGCTCGGCGTTAGCCAAGCCTATGCTCGGCCACCTTCCCTAGCGAGTCTCCCTGTCGGCGAATTCCCCCTCAAGAGGCGTACGTTGTGCTCGGCTTAGCATGTGCTCGGCCACCCATGAAGCACAGCCATTGTTGATGGTCAGCCACCCGCGAGGCATGGCCGCGGCCAACGATCGGAGGCCTGCTGAGGTCTTTCCACGTGTCAAAGCGGTTACACCAGAAGATAATCATGAACGCACATGGGCGTGCCAGCTCACCCCAAGAGCGGTTACCAGATCTGTTCCGTGACGTCACCATAATGTCACACGGCTTGTGCCAAGCACGTGATCGTACTTGGAGGGCAAGCCAAAGGAAGTCTATAAATACCAGGCCATGGCAACCCTAAAAGGTAGATGCTACTCCATACTCACACTGATATACACTCCAATCTTCTGCTACCTCTCTCTGCACAATACTTATCCTCTTGCCGGAGGGCCTTGCCGGGACAACCCCCGGCCAGGTCTTAGTCGTGCGTTCACTGTGCAGGCTAGGGGAAGAAGGCTTGGAAACCATCTCACCACCAGAGGAGGAGCGAGGATCAAGGATCAAGGATCAAGGGCCACACACCTTCCTTTTTTCTTTCAATCCCCAAGTTCCAAACAAAGCATAGTCTCCTCAGAGTGGTCATATGCGGCTAGGAGCCCCGTATTTGTTGGCAACTCAAAACCGAAGGGCAGGACCTTGCCAGACGGAATGAGTCATAACTTGACCCTAGCCTAGCCGGCCCCCACTAAGACAGAAGGCACGCGCACAAGAATATTAGATTTGTGTAGCAAACTCCAACCCAACGTAAACACCAAAGAGCAAGTGGTTATACCTGAGTAAAACAAATCCTTGAAACAACCAAATAGTAAATGCAGATTGCCAAGAGGCAATAAATCTATGTTTGGAGTCTTGGATCATGGATTCATGGTTGTGGGGGGATTTATGGGGGCAAAGTAGAGAATAAAGAAGATAAAGAAGTAAAGAAGCAACACATATTTCTTTGCTTCCTTGTCATTTTCCTATCTGTAGTGGGCCGAAATATCCGAGGGTTTAAAGGGGTCATCAGATGGACCTAGTGGGCCCATGACCCAGTCGTCTCAGTTCGTCCGTGTGAGGAAAAGTCAAACATAACACGTCATCCCCGTTGTCCACCGGACGTTAGTCGGTCTTGCGGTTGTCCGCCGAACGCAAGCTGGATCTCCGAACGACGATACAACACCCTTGTTCGGCATAAGTCTTGTTTACTCGGATGGGCGTCTTCTCCGTTCGTGGGAATGGTTCGGTGAGCAGGTCTCGTGCTCGGCAGATCCTCTGCTCGGATGGGATCCTCGGCTGACTAAGGTGGCGGTAGAACGTTCTGGAAGCTTCTGCTGATAGAAGCAAAGATAAGCACGTTCACCTCTCTGATAATCGATGGGACATATCTGACACTGGCCCATGTGGGTCCACATGGGTCTGCAGGTCTAGAAGGGCGGGATCCATCGAGTGCTTTTGACCCATGACGTCATCCGAGCGTAGCAACGCGCGTGCAATACACTTCCACCTTGTTCAACACTCCAAACCTCCGCCTATAAATAGCAAAGTACCCCTTCTAGGAAAAGGGTTAGATTTCTTCTCCCATGAGCATATTTTTCCTACCAAAACTTCTCCTTCCTCCTCCCTCCGATTCTAACTAGATCGTCGGAGCTTCTACCCGGAGGAACACCACCCTCCGGTTTGCAGGTACACGGCGTCGCCGGTCAAAGTCATCACGGTTCAAGCAACAAAGAGGGGATCAGGAGGTTCAAGGATAAATCACGCCCCCACAATTGGCGACTCTGCTGGGGAAGGACGAAGCTTTCCTAACAAAACACATTGGGCCGTGGTCCATTTCAGGCCTCCCCCTCCTTTCTTCATCGTACACCACCACCCATTCGGGTTATGGCGCAACGTCTTCCCCCTCCAGGTCCAGAGAACTTCACCCTCGGTTTAGCTGGGTTTGGTTCCATCAACGCTGGCCCCACCCAAACTGCAAGAACCACCTTGCCAGTCGCACGGCAACTCTCCAACCCCCCAACCGAGCTCGAGGTTGCTCTGACAGAGCAAAGGCGTCAAGCTGCGGTCATTGCACTCCTCCAGCAACGTCTTGAAGAACGGGACGGAGGAGTGGCCACAACTCCTATGCATGGCCACCCTGCCGAACCGAGTCGACCGAAGAAAGTTCATAAGCACAGCAGGAAATCTCACCAGGCGCACGCGTCTGAAGGTGCCCCTTCCGAGCAACGTACTATTTTTGATCGGCTTGAACACGCTCCCAGGATACAACCTACGGCCTCTCGCCCACGGTTGGAAAGTATCGTCCGCAATGAGAGCACTCGCTCTTCAGCGATGAGCTCTACAGCAGGTACACGAAGGGTGGAAGCTTCTGGGAGAACGTACAATGCCTCTCGACGGCACCAGGAGCACGCGGACAGAAAGAGACCCTTGGATCTTAATGACCCGCCTCGGCGCGTTCGGACCAGTGAACGCCCCAAGCGGACCGAGCAGTCGAGATCACACACGGATTGTTACCCGGATGGACGACGCCCAGCTGCCTCGTCTAGCCACCGCCGAGCAGAAGGTGGAGAACAACGGAGGCAAGATAACACCATTGTTTTCAATACGACCAATTTACAGGAATGCCTACGATATACCAACCGGTCACCGAAGATTTTAGCCCCCGGCAAGCTCGTCTCGAGGATCCAAGAATCAAGCAACTGGAATGTTCGGAAGGTATTAGGCATCAACAGCGAGAGCAGAATAGGCGGCCTCGACATCACCACAGGGAACCTCGAGAAAACCGAACCAACCGCCTCGAAGCTCCGCTGCCCATTATTCCGAGCGTTCCGGAGCTGGTCGATAACTCTAAGCTCGGTAAGGCCAAGGCCTCTCCCTTCACCGACGCCATACAGCAAGAGCGACCTCCGAATTGTTTTATCTTGTCGAAGCTCAAGCTTTACGAGGCCAAGGACGATGCAGTCGCGTTCGTTTGCCGATTCCGACAAACGATGAGCCTCCACAATTTCTCCGACGCGCTCATGTGTAAGATCTTCCCTCTTACACTGAGTGAGCCAATAATGTTATGGTACAATCAGCTCAAACCAAAGTCCATTAGGTGCTTCAACGAGCTGGAGTTGGAGTTCACCAAGCGATTCGTGACGAGCAACATCCAGCCGAAGACACTTTCAATGCTGGTAAATATGAAGAGGGCACCAGGCGAAACCCTTCGGTTATACACCGAGCGATATTGGGAGGTGTATAACCTCATTCCCGATTGTGACCAGAGCGTGGCGGCCGAGTCATTTATGAACGGATTGGATCCAGCCTCGGTGATGTTCAGAGATTTGTCCCGGAACCCGCCGAAGACAATGGGGGAGCTTATGGTGATTATCGAAAAAGATTGTGTGCATGAAGAGGCGGTGGCCGAACGTAACGCACCGAAGGGGGCAGAAACATCAAAGACGACTGCTGCGAAAAAGCAAGTGGTTAACGTTCGGTAGGGGCAAACAGGTCAAAATGGCGCTGGGTCAGGCAAACCGAACAATCGGAACAAACCTCCCCAACACCCGCAGCAACGACCTCAATGGCAGCAGACGAGGAGGGAGCCGAGGCCGGAAGAGTATATCGCCGAGTGAACTGCGTTTACCGAACCAATCTATAAATTGCTGAGTATCATTGGGCAGATGCCATTCTTCGTTTGGCCGACGGGATTCTTAGGATCGGCGGGCAATGGCTCTGGGATGTGTACGTACCACAAGGAGCGTGGCCATTACACCACCCAGTGCCAACCATTCAAACGCCACCTGGAGGAACTTGCGGCAGCAGGGCACCTCAATCAGTGGATCGACCTTCGGCGAAATCCACTGCCCCCTCCTCCGCCTCCTCCAGCTGGAAATCTCGTTCGAGTCATTCAAGGCATTGTGTCCGAGGGACGAGCGGCCGAGCTCTATTCCGAAATCGACAAAGCCGTTGCTGCCTTGGCTGTTTGCAATGTTGGAGTTTCGCCGAAGAGGAAGTGGGTTGATCCTAGCCTCGATGGCCCGATAACCTTCACATCCGAAGATTTGCAAGGGGTTCAAATGCCACACACCGACGCCCTCGTCGTCTAGGTCACAGTTGGCACCTCTACTGTTCAATGGGTGCTGGTAGATCAGGGTAGCTCGGCGGAAGTTATGTTCTACTCAACATTCAAGAGCCTTGGTCTCTAGCCGAACCAGCTTCGGACAGTAAGCACCCCCCTCGTCAGTTTTACTGGAGCACCTGTGTGGCCTCAAGGATTGATCACTCTTCCTGTGCGAGCCGGCTCTCGAGTGATTGATGTCGAATTTGTGGTGGTTAGTTCTCCTAGCCCCTACAACATCATCCTCGGTCGAACCTGGCTACACGGAATGAAGGCGGTCGCCTCTACCCTCCATCAGGTCATGAAATTTATCGGTTGGAATGGAAGGCAGGAGAGCCTTCGGGGGGACCAGATCCAATCAAAGAAGTGTTACGTCAGTACAGTGACTAACGAGCAGAGCTGCTTGGAGGTGCAATGCGTTGAAAGGACTGACCTCCCCGAGCCTGAAGAAGTGGGATTGCCAGCCGAGCAAAGGTCAACCGAAGAACTTGTGCGGATGCCGATCACAGAAGATGGAGGAAAATACTTCCTCGTCGGTAGTTCCTTGAGTGACTCCGAGCGTATGGACATGTTCAATTTCCTAAAAGCGAACATGGAAGTATTTGCTTGGACTCCTCAGGAAATGCCCAGGGTGGACCCGTCCTTCGCTTCTCACTCACTCAATGTGGATCCAGACAGACGCCCCGTGGTACAGAAGGTCCGTTGCTCGGTAGCCTTGCATGTGGAGGCGGTCATGGCTGAAGTGGACCAACTGCTGGCGGCTGGAGCTATTCGGGAAATTCTATACCCGACTTGGCTCGCCAATCCCGTCGTTGTTTCGAAGAAAAATGGAAAGCTCAGGGTCTGCGTCGACTACACCAACCTCAACGATGCTTGTCCTATGGATCGATTCCCTCTTCCTCGGATAGAACAAATGGTGGATGCGACGGCTGGATATGAGCGTCTGAGCTTCATGGATGCATACCGGGGCTATCATCAGATTGCCCTTGCCAAAGGAGATCAAGAGAAGACGGCGTTCATCTCTCCCCGAGGAACGTTTTGCTACAACGTCGTTCCCTTCGGATTGAAGAATGCCGGAGCAACCTTCCAGCGAACAATCACTAAAATGTTCCTTCTCAAGCTCGGCAAAACTTTGGAAGCATATATTGATGACATGGTGTGCAAGAGCAAGTTCGGCATAGATCACCTTCGGGATCTTGGGGAAATCTTTGACATCCTCAAGGAATACCGGCTTCGCCTCAATGCCGAGAAATGTGCGTTCGACGTAGGTTCAGGCAAGTTCCTCGGCTACATGGTGAGCCGACGAGGGATAGAAGCTGATCCGACCCAGCTTACTGCCGTGCAGAACCTCCGAGCTCCAACTACGATCAAAGAGGTCCAACGACTGACGGGGATGGTTGCGGCGTTAAATCGGTTTATTCGGCGTTCAAGCGACCATTGCAGGCCTTTCTTCCAAGCCATCAAGACTAGTCGGCGTAGGTTTGAGTGGACTGAGGAGTGTGAGCAGGCTCTGCAATCCTTAAAGGATTACCTTTCCCACGCTCCGCTCCTCGTTACTCCCAAACCCGACGAGGATCTGTACTTATACCTTGCTGTTTCGGATCATGCGATGAGTGCTGTTCTCGTTCGGAAAGAGGGAATGGACCACTTGCCGATTTTCTTTTCGAGCAAGACGATGGCGGACTCTCAGACGACGTATCTGCCTATGGAGAAGTTGGCTCTAGCGCTCGTTTCAGCCAAAACGAGCCTTATGCCCTACTTCCAATGCCATAGGATCGTGGTTCTCACTGAGTTTCCTCTCAAGGCCGTTCTTCGGAAGACCACCTCCTCCAGCAGGATCCTGAAGTTCTCCCAAGACCTTGCCAACTATGACATTCAGTTCGAGCCAAGGACTGCAATCAAGGGCCAAGCGTTAGCTGACTTCTTCGCCGAGCTTATGCCTGGGCTTAAGGACGAGGAGAACGCATTGACAACTGCTGCCGAAGAAGCTCGGATTGCTAAAGAAGAAGAATTTGTTGAATGGAGCAACCCACCCCCTGAATCTCTTCGGGCTCGGTTCACCTTGGGAACGAAAAAGCCAAAGAAAGAGTGGAAACTGTTCTTTGGGGATGCTTGGAGGATGACGGTTGACGGAGCCTCGAACATCAACGAGGCTGGGGCTGGCATCGTTCTCATTTCTCCGGCTGGAACGGTCCACGAGAGCTCGGTCACCATCGGCTATCCCGCCATAAATAAGGAAGCCGAGTACGAAGCTCTCATTGCTGGGTTGAAACTTGCCCTTCGGATGGAAGCTGACTCGGTCCATGTCTTCTGTGATTCCAGACTGATTGTGGGCCATCTTAACGACGACTATCAGGCCAAGGATGAGCGGATGAATGCTTACGTCAGTCATGTTCTCTCTCTGCTAAAACAGTTTGGACGCGTTGAGATAGAGTGGATCGCTCGGGAACATAATGCACATGCTGATGCTCTAGCAGGCCTCGCCTCGGTGTACCGAACTTCAGGTGGTCGCACTATTATTTTTGATGAGGTCGAATCACCGAGCTTCGACCTTGTTACTTGCTCAGTTAATGTTATCACCTTCGGTCCAAGTCTGATGGATCCCGTTGTCGCTTATCTGAAGCATCAAACCCTCCCCGAAAACAAGAAGGAAGCTCATAAGATTCGTTGCCGAGCAGCTAACTACTTCCTTGATCCGAGTGGAAATCTGTACCGACGAACATTCACTGGTCCAGATTTACGCGTCGTACATGAAGACCAAGTTCAGAGCATATTTGATGAGCTTCATTTGGGAAGCTGTGGTGGTCACTCGGGCGGCCGAACGATGGCCCAGCGGGCGTTAACATAGGGCTATTGGTGGCCTAAGATGGTTAAACAATCCGAGGAATATGTGAAGCGTTGCGTTCGGTGCCAGAAGCATGCCTCCATCCCTCATCAGCCAGCGTTTCCTCTCAAAATGATCACGAGTCCTTGGCTATTTGCCGTCTGGGGCTTTGATATCGTGGGAAAGCTGCCGAAGACGCTAGGGGGATTTGAGTACCTGCTCACTGCTACCGACCTGTTCACCAAATGGGTTGAAGCTTCTCCACTGATAAAGACTACAGCCGGGGATGTCGAACGCTTTATCTGGAAAAACATCATCTCCAGGTTCGGGGTGCCATATGCGATTCTCTCGGATAACGGTTCCCAATTCGTCGCTTCGGCGATCCAGAACTTCTACCGAGAGCATCATATCACCATCCATACTTCGTCCGTCGCTTATCCCCAAGGAAATGGCCAAGCCGAAGCTTCAAACAAAGCTATTACTCGGGGGTTGAAGCGCCGTTTGGACCGCAAGCTCGGCAAGTGGGTTGATGAGCTACCTCATGTTTTGTGGAGCTACCGTACCACCCCCCGACGTTCCACTAGCCGAACACCGTTCTCCATGGCGTATGGTATGGAGGCAGTCTTGCCCCTCTCTACCCTTATCCCTACCATTCGGTCTGAAAATTTCAATCCAGTGGATAATAACGTTTTGGTTGGTGCGGAACTGGATTTTGCCGAGGAGCTTCGTGACAACGCCAATCTTCGGCACGCCGCTTATTAGCAAGAGGTTGCTCGGGGATATAATAAGAATGTTCGGGCTTGGCCGTTTAACGTCGGTGACCTGGTCCTTCGGATGGTGGTCGAAGCGAAGAAATTAACAAAATTCAAGGACCCCTACGAGGGCCCCTACCGAGTGATTCAGAAGATTGGCCACGGCGTCTACAAGCTGGCCGAGATGGATGGAACGCTGATCGCAAACCCTTGGAACGTCCAGAAACTTCGGAAGTTCCATGGGTAGCTTCGGCGGGTCTCTGCCCTCTCGATTTTGGTTACATTTTTCTTCGGAGTGTAAGCCTTCGGGCGTCTTTTTTTAATGAAAGTATACTATTCTTGCATAATTGTTTCTTCGGATTATACGCTCGGTTAACTGGGTATAATATCTCGCCCATAACCTTCGTTGCGTGGCGCTTCTACCCTTAAATCGTTCGAACACTTGGTTTGGGCGAAATTCTCTTAGCCTTGGTTTTTCCATCGTAGGGGGCTCGGCACTCTGTGTTCCTTTGTTTACCCACTTTCCTGTCTTAGTGTTTTCCCTCACTTTGGTAATACACTAAGACAGGGGGGCTCCTATGGGTAAACATGAGAAGTAAGCAAATTCGCATGGGTGGCTTCCATCGTTCGGACCCCCAAGGAACGTACTTCGTATGGTTGGGTGGCATCCATCGTTCGGACCCCCGAGGAAATTAATTTGTATGATGGGGAGGCATCCATCGTTCGGACCCCTTAAACGTGTTCGGTTGAACGAGCAACTATACTTTTGAATATTTGTGTGAACTTATACGCGTTTGTGGGCATTTGAAGAATAACATTATAAAATGTTAAAGGCATATAAACCGAACAAAAATACTTGGAAAAAATTGGAAAAATTGCAAGTTACTAATATGAAATTGTTGCAAAAAATGGATTCACCGAGCACGAACACTTGGAAAATTTTCTAAACAAATGTCGCCAGGGGATGGCGGGTGGTGCATTGTTCGGTGCCATCCCTGGACAACCTTACCGAGGAGTGGCCATGGTAAATCATTCTTGGCCACCCCCTAACTGCGTTAATTACATACGGTTCGGCTAAAACCAATTGTTCGGCGCCGACCGTTCCAAATGGAATTTACTAAAACAAAAATGGAAAAATAACAAGTCTTATGCTTCGGGAGTAGAAGTGACTGGGGGAAGGTTGGTGGAATCAGGGGCTGGAGTTGCAGCGCTCTCCTACTCGGTTGGACTAGTCACAACCTCGTTGACAATGGGCTCTTCGGCCACAGCTTCTTCAGCAGGAAGAGGGGGAGTTTCGATAAGGCTCCTACGCTCGTCGTCAGGTTCAACACCAGCTTCGTCGAAACCCGTGTTGAATCCGAGCTTGAAGCTTACTCGGTGCTGTCCCTCCCTTATTTCAGTTCGAAGGGCCAGGATCTGGTCTGTGGAGTCTTCTTCAGCCTGGTAATACCCTCTGTCGAACTCCTCCTGGAGCAGCTTTTGCATCTCCTCTTCCATCTCCTTCCTCCCCAGGGCTCGTCCCTCCTCAAGCCCTTTAGCCTTTCCTTCGGCCCTCGTGTGCTCGGCAGCGTCTTGGTGGCCTTTGACCAATTCGTTGAGGGTTTTTATCTGGACCTCCTGGGCTCGGCGGACACCTTCCGAGTGTTCCAGGGTCTTCTTATACTCCTCCAGCGTCAGCTGGCCGAACTCCAACTTTTGCTTCAGCAATTTTGTTTGCTTGTCATGCTCGGCGAGATACAGCTGGGTACTCATGATTGATTGTGTTGCCTGAAAATAAAGGGGATGTAAGTTATTCAAGGTGCAGAAGCAACAAATGTACAAAGGAAAGAAATAACGGAAATTTGGACTTACTCTCCCAACATGGAAATAGTAGTCGTTCAATGCTGTCTTCAGTGATGGGGGAGCAACGATGTCCTTCGGAAGCATAAGCCCCGAGTGCAGCGTGAAGGCGAGGGAGGGATCCTCTTGGAGGCTGTCAGACTTCAGGACCCGCTTCTTGTCTGGAGTGACAAGGTTCGGGACCCATGGAACATCAGCATCCGAGGAAGCTCTTATTTCTCCCTCGGCGGCCTTATTTTTCTCCTTTTCCTCTACCCTCGGAGGGCTGACTCCGGATGACTTGGTAGCATGTGACTTTGTTCTCTTCGTCGGGGGGATGTCCTCGGATGAGGGAGTGATGGACGGGGGCCGCTTTTGCACCTGAGGAGCAGTGCCACTCTTAATTGGTGCCGAGCCTGAAGCCCCGGGAGCACCACCCTTCTTTTGCTCGGCCAGCTGTTGCATTTGGTCATCCAGCTTCTTTTGTAGCAGGGCCTTCATGCTTCGGGGAGGCATTGTCTCTTCTTCGGAAAAGAGCTCTGTAATTGGCATGCGTAACTTCCCTCGGAGCGGTTTGTCTTTGCTCGGAAGGAGCTCCTTGGGAAGCTTGATTGTCTTCTCAGTTTCTTTGTCCGCTGCCTTCCCTCGGATCCTACCACCATATGTGGGGTCGTACTTAAGGATTGTGGGCGCGTCTCTCTTGGCGCTGGGAATCGTTAACAACGCCTCGGCCAATCCGCAACCTCTGGCTACCGAGAGGAGGTCCTTGTTAATCTTACTTGTATCTGCCGAAGACAAACAGATAGAAAAGAATGTTAGACGTGACGGATTCATGTTTAAAGCGAAGTAAACAAAACTACAATAAGAACCAAACGTAAAACATGTGAAGAGTAGTGCGAGATGCTTACAGGGTTCCCCCCTATGGGTTGCAACATCAAACTGCCCGTACTCGAGTGGCGGGTATTGAAAGTTGCCTCGGACTTCTATGTAATCCGAGGCCCATTTCTCCGAGTCGTACATACCCTCGGGAATGATCTTGTCCATGTTCCTCCGAGAGCACAAGTAGTACTGAGAACGCCTAACGTTCCTCGATACCATGTAGTTCTCAAAGATATGGAAGTATTCAAGAGGGTACATCCTTACCTCGGCAAGCTTGATGATCGAATGGATTATGCGATAAGAGTTTACACTAAGCTGGCACGGCGTAAGGCTGAAGCGGTGGAGGATTTGTCTCAAGATCTTGTGCATTGGGAATCAAAGCCCTCCTTCGGTGATTGCCATCAAAGGAACATTGACATGCTCGTCACTAAATAGTATTCGGGGCCCTGTTATGGGTGTGAGCACAACGTCGTTCGGGATGCTGTATGCCCACCGAAAGAGTTCAATCCCCCTTTGGTCCTCGAAACAGTCCCAGTAGGGGCAAGGATCTTTTCCCTTTCGGTCAGGGATCAAGTCTGGGTCCAAGGGAATAATCTTCCTCTTGACCTTCTTCTTCGGAACAGCGGAAGACGATTCGCCGAGGACGGCACCTTCTCCTTCTGGCCGACTAGAAGAAGCGGCAGGCGTGCCTCTCTCGGATTGGTCTTCCTCTTCCCTATCTGCTGCTTCTTCCTCTAAATCCTCTTCTTCATCTGGGTCTTCTTCGGCTTTTTCTGAAGAGTCGTCATCGTCAATCTCGACGATGTCGGGGCCCATTGACCGAAGAGGAGTCACGTTCGAGGGGAAGTCGATCCCCTCGATTCTGGCGTACGGAGATCCGGACCCTACGCGATACTTTCGAGCCTCAGTCCTAATTGCTTCGGCTATTCGGGGGTCCATCCCACCAAAACTGGGCGCTTCGGAATCCACCAAGCGATGTGACTCTCCCGAAGAGGATGCTGACAACTCCATACCTAAAACAAGTGCATGGGATAAGACCGTTAGCGAAAGGCAAGGTTGTTATTCCTAGGGTGCCTAATCTCAGTGTCCTAAGTTAACCGAGCAAACGCGTTACTCCCGAGCGACTATGTGTCGAATGGGGATTCCGAGCGCAGTTATGCTTCGGAAGCCAATAAAGGTTGCTACTTATTCGGTATTTTCGTTCGGAGAATTCTTGGTTATTATGCTTCGGATTTAGTTTATGTTCGGAAGAACACGGGCTGAATATGTTCATGGGCTCGGAAGAACACATGAACATATTTAACCTGTTCTACAGCATTCAGGGAAGGGAACGGACAGAACGGAAAGAAAAACCCACTTTTGTGGTCAAAACATGCGTGAAAACAACTGAAAATGCAGGGAAGTATCAAGAGAAGCAGAATATACCTGAATATAAAGAGAAATCTGTGATTCGTGGTGTTGATCTTCAGATTTCAAGCGATGTTGGGGTGAGAACCGTCGAGGAGCAGTTGAAGCGTCTGATGGAAGGAGAGAAAAAGTGATTTTCTCTCTCCTTCCACCCCTTTTATACTAAGAGAAGAATTCGAAACGATGCATGGCCCTCAGCCGTTGGATTGGAGCGGGAGATTGATGCTCCGCGCGATGACTGACACGTGGAGAGCTTTGTACAACGCCGTTTCACTATCCAATGAATGGATGACACGTGTCAAATTTGAAATCGGCGGTTTCAGAAGCATTAAATGCGGGTCCAGAGCTTGTCTGCTTCGGGTATCGCGAACGGCTGCTGTTCGGGGCGCGTTCACGTTCGGCCTGAGAGGAAGTGAACGAGGCATCGATTGTTAGGACAAGCGTTGTTTGGCCACTACTGTCAACTCCTCCTTCCTTCGGATTGTGCAAAGCAGGAGTTGAGGGGCTATTGTAGTTGGCCGAAATATCCGAGGGTTTAAAGGGGTCATCAGATGGACCTAGTGGGCCCATGACCCAGTCGTCTCAGTTCGTCTGTGTGAGGAAAAGTCAAACATAACACGTCATCCCCGTTGTCCACCGGACGTTAGTCGGTCTTGCGGTTGTCCGCCGAACGCAAGCTGGATCTCCGAACGACGATACAACACCCTTGTTCGGCATAAGTCTTGTTTACTCGGATGGGCGTCTTCTCCGTTCGTGGGAATGGTTCGGCGAGCAGGTCTCGTGCTCGGCAGATCCTCTGCTCGGATGGGATCCTCGGCTGACTAAGGCGGCGGTAGAACGTTCTGGAAGCTTCTGCTGATAAAAGCAAAGATAAGCACGTTAACCTCTCTGATAACCTATGGGACATATCTGACACTGGCCCACGTGGGTCCACATGGGTCTGCAGGTCTAGAAGGGCGGGATCCATCGAGTGCTTTTGACCCATGACGTCATCCGAGCGTAGCAACGCGCGTGCAATACACTTCCACCTTGTTCAACACTCCAAACCTCCGCCTATAAATAGCAAAGTACCCCTTATGGGAAAAGGGTTAGATTTCTTCTCCCCTGAGCATATTTTTCCTACCAAAACTTCTCCTTCCTCCTCCCTCCGATTCTAACTAGATCGTCGGAGCTTCTACCCGGAGGAACACCACCCTCCGGTTTGCAGGTACACGGCGTCGCCGGTCAAAGTCATCACGGTTCAAGCAACAAAGAGGGGATCAGGAGGTTCAAGGATAAATCACGCCCCCACACTATCCCTTGGTACATCCCTCAAAAAATCCACAATCCAAACACAGCCTAAGCAAATGCAAACAAAGAAGTGCTTGTAACTAGGAAATAAGACCCGCTGGTTTTACTTCACCTGAGATGCATGTTACAGTAAAATCCTTATTAGGTTTCCACCAGAATGTGGGATGTAGGATTTGTACATTTGAAACAGTTAGCAAAACTTGTTCTAGTAGGAACTGTACCAAAATAAGAATGAAACTAGCGAAGAGGGTTAAGGTCATCAAGGAGGTGAAGATAATTTACAGTTCAAACATATGATCAACTATTAACCTAAGTCATTGACCCAAAAAATGGAGAAGCAGCAGCATAGAGGCTATTCAAGGATCATCGGCATCGCTTCCAATAACGTGAGCTTCAGGACTGACTATAGAGGTGCTTCCATCAGGACAGGACCCAAGACTTTGAACCTGCTCAACCAAACATTTTACAAATCGGTTGGCATAATTTTGAAGAAAAATAGTTTACACAACCATACATGATGAATGCACTAGTTTGTTTGTCTTTTACAATTCCCTTCTTTTCAATGCCTTATTTTCATTACAAAAAAGTCCCTAAAAGAGAGGCTTATATGTAACTCTTCCAACAAAAAATAGGTGAGTGCCTTCATCAAATGGGGGAGCGTGAAAATCATTCCCCAAAAATTTTGGATTCCAATTATGCAAATAATATACCTCTCGTGACTAAATTTTCCTTCCTTGTACTTTTGGCTCTCGTCATAAGCAGCATCCTAAAAGATTACAAAAAAGTACATATAAACCATTTCCACACAAAAAATGATAATATAGTGACTACGCCGTGTAGACAACAAAAGTGGTCATCAGGACATAAATGCAAGCCATCTTACATATTTCCACCCAAGAACACCCTGAGAATGTGACCGGCGTATGCTGATGAATGACCTAAGTTTCAAACTTCTAGTTACAAGTTCAAGCCCTAAGTTTCTTGTTCATCCTTTCCTTGTGTAAGGAAGACAAGCAACACTACCATATACCATTCCATACCACTCCATACATCCATCCATCCACATTCATCAACCTTCCAAGTTTAAAGCTCAAAACGTCATTCCAAACTCAAAACCAAAGGTATAACACCTTGGTAATACTCTCTGTTCTGATCCCTGAGCGGGGCTGGCAGGGTCAAGGTTGGTAATCAATACCAGTCCTGGCCCTAAAGCTGGCAAGGTTTCAAAACCGTCAGTGGCTAGAACAGGCGCACGCCAGTCATAAGCACGCGTACGCCAGTCATGGCTGTATGTGCAGTACTAGCGTGGGGATCAGTGTCTAGCTGTTTTATGTCTTTCTTTTCATATTTATCACTGTGAGCATGCTAAGAACCAGTTTACTGCTTTCCATAGTTAGAACTGCTAGTTTTACTTTTCAACATTCATTTCTGCTGCTATGGAATGCCTCCGGGGTCTTTCTGAACATGTCTCAGAACCCAGGAGGTGCAAAGCCAAGCACTGGACAAGAGACGCCAACAGGCGTACGTCAGTGGTCTACTCGCGTACGCCAGTCAAGCCCTGTTCAGTGGCTGGCTATTGTATGACAACTAGGCCTTGGCCTCTGTTTTTATCCCCTCACTATTTAAGGGGTGTTTTATTCATTTTTGTGGCTCTAAAGCCCTTTTAAATTGTCTATAGCTGTATATGTATTGTATATAAACTGTTTGGTTTGTCCTGGGTGTGCACTGGTCATTTCCAGAGCCCAGAGGGTTGAAAATAAGAACTGTGAGGTTAAGCTTACTGGCAAACACGAGTCATGAGGTGGCGTACGCAGGTGTTGTCAGCATGCAATGACTTGGTCAGTGCATGCTGGTTCCCTCATGCGTACATCACTCTGGAACAACGTCATTCAGTCTGTTTAAAACTCCCACAGGAGTCTGTTTTCAATCTATACTAATCGTTCCAATAAACAAGAATGCCATTTTATCACATCCTGCCAACATGTTACAATTTTAATCCCCTTAAACTGTTCCCCCGCCCTAACTGGCTAAAAATGATTAATGAGAGAGAAGCGCAAATGTTTACAAATGCCCGAGTAGAGACCGATCTTCGGATTGGGCGAGAGGGGTGCCTTAAAACCCTTCTCCTCTTGTAACCTGGCTCCCGAACCTCAGATATCAAAGGTGACAACGGACCAGTCTACAAACCTTTTCCAATCAAAATGTAGCAAGCATTTCAAGTTTGGTTCCTTGGGTGGCATATCACAAAAAACCCAAGTGGCGACTCTGAAATGAGCATTTCGCCGCGCTTTCCAAAAAGGGCGCACCTGATTTCTTACAAGATTTTTAGGGGCGTGTGCCCATAGGGGACCTCAACGCTTTCTGGCAATACTTGGACGACCTCTGAGTTTCACAGGTATAACACAAAATCCCTATAAGTCATGTACTCTTGAATTGCTTTAAATGCTATCATTGATCAATTTTGCACTTGTTGTTTGTCTTGAATGATTTCAGGTCGTGTGAGACCCTTGGAGTGGGGCTGAGCTAGAGCCAGAGTACTTGGCCAGGAGTAGGGCTATCATAGCGAGCCGGGTGCTATTGGAGTCGACTTTCGGTTGGCAGTGGTACTTGGGCGACCGAGTGACACACCAGTCGCTTGGTTTGCCAGAGTTCCAGATCCCGGGGCCACTCCTGCCCCGTGTTTCACACACTGGCGAGTACACACTGGTGGAGTTGGAGGAGTTCACGAGGCTGGCCACTGACCTCACACACTTCTTACGACCCAAGCGAGAGTACGCTGCCTACTAGAGAGAGTACCTGGCGGGGCCTCTTGGTGTTCAGACTTTTAAAGGGGTTCAGAGCCAGGCTCGGGGAGCAGCTGAGCAAAGGAAAGTTGCTGCAGAGAGGCAGAGAGGAGTAGACGCCCGTCCCAGGCTGGGACTTGGTGGTCCAGTGGAGGGCGGGCCGCCAGAGTTGTCTTGGAAGCTGGCGGTGACCGACGCCCAGGGCGATGCAGCAGAGGTTCACTTCACACTAGCCAGGGCGGAGCCTGCACCCGTGATTGTTTTGGTAAGATTTAGTTTCAATTCATGTCCTTTAATAAACTAGCATTACTGTTGAACTACTTGATGATCCCAAAATGTATGTGCAGGTGCCAGTTGAGTGGGCCAATGAGGCCGTTCGCCTTATGCTTGCAATGGAGAAGGTGATCAAAAGAGCGGCGAGTGGCCTACTGTTAGAGTTGCACTACCCAACACCAGCTCCACCACCGGTTCAGAAGAGCGGCGAGTGGCCTACCGTTAGAGTCACCTTATGCTTGCAATGGAGAAGGTGATAAATCCCAAAAAAACCGTTCATTTCTGCTTTCGATACTTATAGCATGCATCTGCTTTCGATACATAATATGCTTGATAGCCCTTTCTCTTGATAACTGATAGATATTTCCTGCTTTCAACATTTGATATTTACATATGCGCAATGTATACTAATGTTTAAATGAATTGACAATGCAGGCACAGGGCAGGGTGGCTCCTAGACGGAAGAGCGTACGAGGCCCTCCTCCGAAGAAGACGGCACCAGACACTTCTACGACTCCGGCCACTTCATAGAGACAGACGAGCACTTCACGACAAGCAGCCGGAGATCTACAGACAACCAAGGAGAACGTGGCCCACACGGAGGAGCGGTACCAGATGAAGATGCGCGAGAGACCGACCCAATCGGTGCAGGTTCATAAGAAAATGAGGGTCATAATGCTTGAGACCTCGGAGGAAGAGGACGAGGAGCACTCGTCATCCAGCAGCGACTTTGATGACTCCGCCGACGATCCCAAGTACAAGAGGGATCCGAGAGAGGAGGACGACAACGAGTGGTTTGACGACTGAGGGCTACCACCGAGCCTCATTTACTTTGCTACACTTTTGCTTTTGATTTGGGCCTGCGTGCCTACATAGATAGGTTAGCAGCGGGCCACCGTGCCTTGGATGACATTTAGTATGAGTAGCATAGGGCCTGCGTGCCCCTTTTGACTTTTGCGCGGATGTGCCCTGTCGATATGCTATCTTGATTGGCCGAAGTGCCCTTTTGTACATGGTATTTCCACAGTTGAGATATGGATGCAGATTAGTAGCTATAAAAGTTGCATTTTCTAGTTTATTAATTCTCTTAGAGGAAAATTGATAAAAGAAAGTATAAACCAACCACTAATACCTCACTTGCATTAACAATGTAAACTAAGCCAAAACTAACTCGAGAAAGAATGGAAAACGAGTCCCTAGATACAACATGAACCCTTGGACACACAAAAAATAATGAAATTTTGGGCATTAATAAGCCAAAACTCAAAATATACCATTACAAGTGAAACTGACACTCACATAAGGCCAAATAGATGTACAATGACCTGTACGAACTGACAAAATTGAGAAAAATGTTCCGGTATAAGAGATAGACTGAAAAATGCTAAAAATGTCGTAAGAACGGACACAAGACGCAAAAGATGACTCGCATATGTACCAGACCGAAACCGACACCCTCGCACAGTCACATTAGGTCCATATGACTTGTACGGTATAACAAAACTTGGCAAAATTCCCGATAACGAATTTCGAGCCTTTGAAACCTTGATTTGAACTTGAAACGGGCCGTTGGGGGTCCAAAATCCTCGTTGAGTTTGACATTTTGAATCCGATGCTTGGACAAATTCCCACATACCCATTATGACTTGCCTGAACCATTAAAAGTGCAAAAGAAGCCCTAGAATAAAAAACTACATGTCGGAGGCAATAGCAATCAGTTACTATTTGCTGTTGTATTGCAGACACACGCGCGTGAGGGAACAGAATCACGCGCGCTGATCCATTACCTGCGCGTGCAGGTCAAACCCTGCTCAGGTGCCTTTGTTTGCCCAAACCCCCTTTTTTGAGAGATAACAAACCTTGTCACCCTTCCACACGGCTTGTACATGGTTTTGATCAGCAAGGAGAAGTGTCCTTGCATGCAAGGTGGTAGGACACCAAGGCATTGAGCTTTTAATTTCCAGCATGAGAATCGAGGTAGATATTTTGAAGGTTTGCCTATAAATGGGAGGTACTAGCTGCATATTGTAATCACACACCACTTCTCTCAAAACCAAAACTCTCCTATCATACAAGATGGAAAACCTTCTGCCAGCCTTGCTTGAACCTTGGTTAACGAGGTTTGAAACCATCGATTGGGCGAACTCTAAATCATGTGGTTTACTTTGATCCAAGACCTTCGACTCGTGGGGCTATGCCCTGAACTCCTCAGAGCTGCCCTCCCATACTGGACCCTGTCATGCATGTCTTTCGGTTTGGCGATGACAAGCTATGTCCAACCGTTGAGGAATTTCAAGCCTATCTTCGAGGCTTTACTGCCTCCCATGTGCTTGTCATTCCCCCACTTCAAGAGAACATGAAGAATCTTTTGCGGATGATGCTCGACATTTTGGGAGGACTGACAACGACTTTAGTCCACAACGGCAAACTTGACATTATGCGCTTCGAGTTATATAGCCCAGATGGAAACCTAGAGGATCATGCTGTACAAGTTCACCATCAATTTGCCCTCTCAATCTGTGCACTGGCTGCATTCATGCTAGTCTCTACCGATGGGAAGATTAGCTCTCGTTTGGTGAGCATCGCTTGTCAAATGAGGGCTCACAAGAACATAATTCCCCTAGTCCTAGCAGAGACTATACTGGGCTTAGATTTGGTCTATGCCGGCCAAGCATACATGTTCAGCGGCAGTCCACTTTTGCTTCAGGTAGGTTCTCACTCAGCTCACCTTTTTTGGCTTTCGCACTTTCTTATTTTACCTCGACGCTTAGGCAAGGCTCACTCAAGATCCTTTTTTTCTGCTCAGGCTTTATCTGGCTTCTTACTTGTATTTTTGCTCATGCAGTTATGGCTTTCAGACGAGGTTGGATTGCTCGAAGCGCCTCAAGCAGGTTGGGAGTACTTCCCCAGGCGTATGCTTCAGAGGTCAATGTTGTATCCTAAAATGGAAGCGGAGGGTTGGTTTGTTTTTCTGAATGATCTACAGTCTAAGGAGATCGTCTGGAGATGTCCTTGCCGCTAAGTTTGGGCATAGAGCCGCTGAGATAGTAGGCATAGAGCCACTGGGTGATTATGACAGTGAGCATAAGGCATTGAGCCGTTGAGACGGTGAGCATGGGCGTGGAGCCACTGAGATTGGCAAAGTAGCGAGACAATGGGCATGTGGTACTGCTGAGATAGTGAGATAGTGGGCACGGAGCTGCTGGGATAGAGCTGTTGAAGTAGCATTGAGCCGTTGAGATGGTGAGTTCGGGTGTAGAGCCGCTAAGTAACTTTGATAGTAATGGACATGAGTGACTTGATAGAGATGGCTACAGGCGTAAAGCCGTTGCTGAGTGAAGGTGAGCTTAAAGCTGCTGAGTAATTGGATGCATGGGTATGAGGGTGGAGCTGCTGATACCGAGTGTAGAGTTGCTGAGGTGGTTACAGGTGAAGAGCTGCTGGGTGTTTCGGATTTGCTGATAGTGAGTTCATGGGTGTGGAGCCGTAGAGCTGTGCAAGCACGAAGTTGTTGAGATAGAGTTGTTGGGAGATAGTAAACACGGAGCTGCTGAATGATTTGAGCACAGGGCTTGCTGAGGATGGTGAACGGGTGAGGCTGCTGGAGCTGCTAAGTGACAGAGATAATGATCATGGAGATGTAGAGCTGTTGATAGGGACTTGAGCATAGGGCTGCTGGGTGAGCTTAGAGCTGCAAAGCTTGAGTTTGCCAAGGCAGGGATCCTTTGGATTTCATGAGCATGAGCTCAGAGTGACTAGAGCTTTGGAGAATTTTGAAAGTGGACTTCAGTACTGGTGCTTGAGATTCTATATGCTCGGGGATGCCCCCAAGGCTAATTCGTTCATTGCTTATCATTGGTTTTGTTGGTCATGGACCCAAAACTTCGTATTTCATTGAATTGGTGCACTGAGCAAGATCTGTTGTGGCTGCAGGAGATAGATTAGGTGGCCGAGGAATAGATCCAGCGGCCGAAGAATTAATGTCTCGACCGAAGAATAGATATCTCGGCTGCGAGAAAGCCAAAGGTCAGAAAATTGATTTAAGTTTGGTTTAATCGATCTCACGGGCCATAACTTCTTTTTCCCTCTACCTTTCATTCTTCTCTCTCATCCGAGATCTCCCCATTTCTCCGACCGCAGTCGCCGTTGCTCTCCACCACCGTTACTCTTGGCCGCCGTCGTTCTCAGCCTCCCCTCCGTTGTCGTTTTCTCTTCTGTTCTACTTGATGGCTACGTCACCTCCTCTGACTGACAACACCACCGCGCCGGCACCATCCGACGTTCCTTCATCTTCTACAGCTGCATCAAGAGATGCAGGCAAGGCTCCGGCCGTTGAGGCCGCGGTTCTTGGTGGGGTTTCGAGTACCCGCGTTCTTCGCTCGAGTCGTCGTACACCCACTGTCTGAGGGAGTTCTTCGCAACCCAATCCTCCTGAGATAGAGTTTGAGACTCCTTATAATACGGGCAATGATGATTTGTCGCCGTTTGACGCCACCACGTATGTCCCTCAAGCTCACATAATAGGGCGTGGTGGTTCATTGCGATATTGCCCTCCTCTTGGCAATGTCCCGCCCGAGGGTTTGCATAGGGAGCCGGAGCAGCATTTCGGTTTTACGAATGTGAAGGTAATTTTCCCCCTGTCAATGACATTGCTGATATAAGAATTTATGAAACAATGATTGACGTTTGAAAATGAAATTGAGTTTTAGGAATTGCCCCTGTATAGGCGATCTTGTTATCGTATTGATCTTCTTTTGTATTTTGCCAGGCAAATGAGAAGCTGCGCATATGGGGAAGCTGTCCCTAGGTTTATGAGTGGTACGAGAGGCTTCCACAAGGCGCTAAGGATGTGGTTGCCTTGGCCGGTTTTGAGCTCTTGATACTTGGCTTTCATCTTCCAAAGGCAGAGTTAGGACTGATTACAGCACTAGTGGAGCAGTGGTGGGACACCACGAATACTTTCCACTTCCCGGAGGCTGGAGAGATGACAATTACTCCAGGTGATTTTGCTTTGCTTACAGGTCTGAGGGTTTGTGGCGATCCTCTTCCACTTGACACGGATTCATGAGCGTGAGGGTGCTTTTGACTACCTTTTGGGGAAGACCATTGATGTGTTAAAGAGCAGTCATGTCACCTATTCATGGCTTCGGGCGCAATATGATCGGGAGGGTATCTTGGCAGAGGTATCTGTATCCCAGCTGGTGCGAGCTTTCCTTTTTTATCTTCTTGGACAAACCTTGTTTTGTAATAAGGAGAACTCGATGCATGTTCAATTTTTGGTTGCTTCGGTGAATTTGGAGACTATAGCAGAGTTCGACTGGGGGACTCTTGCTTTGGCTACGCTGTACGGGCACTTGAGCGCTTGTTCTCGGGGTGTTAGCCTGTCACTGGGTGGGCATCACCGTGTCCTTGAGGTATATGTTTTGGCTTTCTTTGTCATTTCTCTACTGCTTTAACTTCTGTAACTCATGTTTTGTCTTCGTCTCTCCTTACAGCTTTGGGCTTTTGAGCATTTGTTGCAGTTTCCTCCCTCGACGAGGCATGGGGAGCCGAGGTTTGTCCCACGAGCAGCCCGTTGGCTAAAAGGAATTCGAAGGACACGGTCGCCTGCTATGGACCTATTGGCTTGGAGATGAGTTCTGGACCGTTTGACGGTAGATCAGGTATAACACATTTTACCCTTTCATTTCCATGCCATCTTTCTATTTTGTTATGTTGACATTATTTCCCTATCGCAGGTGCGATTTGATCCATGGGACACTCTGCTTGATGACGCCTCCCTGGAGTTGACCTCGGCTTGGGCTATGAACTGCCAGCATTTCCTGTTGGAGGGGCCTTTCTCGAGGGCTTGGTACCTCGGGGAAAGAGTGGCGAGCCAATATTTTCCACGTACAGAGGCATTACAGCTCGTTCCTCTTCCTCCCCCAACTGGTATGAGATCGGCTCATCTCTTGATGGGAGAGAGCTTGTTGCTTGCTCTTGAGAGACAGTTGGCCACCTATTTCCTTGTAGCGGGAGATTACTCGACCTTTCACCTGGCCTCACTGATCCTGCCTACTACCACTACCGCAGCTGCTTCTTCCATTTGGCCGCGGGCCCCTAGCTCTGTCTTTTTCTATGACAACAATAGGGAGGAGGAGCGTTTGATGCTTACTCCGTGTGCCACCCAGCTTTACGTGCTACCCATCGGGTTTCAACAGGTAACTTTGTGAGCTTCGGTTGCCTTTGATATCCTTCCTATGCTTTGCTGTAAATGATGCGACTTCCTTTGTAGGTGCCGGCGGCTATAGTTCAAGAGTGGCTACGTGCATTTCAAAGTGCAGAGGCCCTGATTCGACAGCAGTGCAGCCGGATAGTTGTGGTATGTATCCTCCAATTTCCTTCTTTCCATTCTATATCTTTGTGTGAATATGAACATTCACAGTTTGTGCCTTGTAGCTTGAAGCGGAGCGGGCACCGACGGTGTCTGTTACTCAGACTGTTGGCGTCAGTGAAGGTGAGGGTACGAGAGCTGGTGAAGGAGATGCTGAAGCTGGTGATAGAGATGCTGGAGGTGAAGGACGAAGGATCCGTATCCCAGTTCTTGAGCATTTCCGTCCTTCCTCTTCTCGACATGCATCAAAGAGAGGCCGCAGGCAGTAGTTTAGCCTTTTTGTTCCTGTATTTGTTAGTTCTAAAACAGACAATGATATGTATTTTTATGATGTAACCTTGTAGACACCCCAATTTGGCCTAACGATTATTTCAAGTCCCACCTTGGGACAATCCCGATGATGAAATGGATACAATGATTGCTGATTGCTTCCTTGAGGACCTTAGGACTTTCGGTAAGAACTTTGAGCCACTTAGAGGACCCAATTCAAAGCCATACAGCCTTTCAGACAGTATTACAGAAGCCTAGGAGAATCCATCTATCGGCCGTGACATCGATCCCACGGCCCTTACATCATTTCCTCACCCGAGCAACCTGTTGCTAGCCAAATCTCCCTGAGAGATCAATCCCTCGGCCGTAAGATCAATCCTTCAGCCGAGACATCCATTCCTCGGCCGTGATATCCTTTACTCGGCCGCCAGATCGACCTTTTCCCAGACTCTGGAACATGTTCTGTCAGACGTTTGATCCGATTGCACTACCTTCCCGATGCGTTCGGGCTACGTCAGAGGATTGCCATGGAGAGTTAGAATCACACTCTAACTCCAATTTTTATCGTGCATTGCGATTGGCCGGAGTGAGTCATCCCTATGCCTATATAAAGGAGCCTTTGAGCTCCAAAATTGATATACCTTCACACTCTTTCAAGCCTCAAAACTCTGCACAAATAATCTCTCAATCCCATACTTCAAAGGCCCTAACCTCCCGAAGGCAGCCGTCAATCCGGCAATCAAACCCCAAAGTTCAAACCCTAACCCTAGGGTTTTCAATCAAGCAATCAGTCAATCACACCCAATCCGAAGCAATCAAGCAACTGAGGGATCAAGGTGGTGAGGCCCAACGGCCTCTGGTTTGTCTTATTTACTGTATTTCTAACTAACCGTAGCGTTTTGATTATCCGTTAATCTTTCTGTCTGGTGTGAGGAAGAACACCGACCGGGGCTTCAATCCCTCGGCCGGTACATCAAACCAGGAGGATCCCTCAGCCGTGACATCCATTCACCGGCCGCGGGATCCATCTCCCTGGGACATTTTGTTTGCTTTCCTGCTTTCTGATGCATACTTATTTATATCACTGGCTCACCTTGCTTACTGTTTAAAGGAATAAATAAACAGACTATGTGTTAGAATTAAACAAAGCGTCTACACGTTTTATGTTGAACGATTATGGGCCAGTCTCACGACTGGGCAAAGAGGGGTGCCTAACACCTTCCCCTTATTGTACTTTTGGCTCCCGTATCCAGAATCTCTATCTGTTTTCCTAGTTTTAATAAACTAGGTGGCGACTCTGTTTTGATGATAACCGCCATCATGTGGCGATGTTCCTAGCCATGGGAATGTCCATGATTTTGGTTTACGAAGCAAGCAACCAATCGAGCAAACAAACGTGATCAATTTGTATGGCGATGCCCCGTTTGGGAGGTGTCTACAAACCTCAGCATGCTTGGTGAGTTTTTGATTTAAACTCTTTGTTTTATGGGAACATGCTTCGTCCTCGAGATGCTCCAGGATTGTATGCAAATGGCTTGGAACAAATGTTTGCTATTTTTGAATGAGCAATGAGAGTTGGTAACTTTGAAAATAGTTTTGCAGCAAAACTGTTCTTTGGTTAATGAATCAAAACACCGGTCGTGGAATGGATTACTTGACTGAGAATTCCATTCTTTGGTTGCCACTTCTATTTCCTAGAGAAGCTGGATTTTTGGCATTTTATGCTTGAATTAAATTCTTACCTCTTGTTTGCTTTTGCCATTTCTATAGTCTCTTTGCCACGCTCTGGGATCTCTGAGATATCTTGTCCCTTATGTTGATGACTTTTGAGTTAGAGAAGACGAACAATGATTCTCGTGACTTTTTGTTTTTGTCAATTCTTTCGAAAAATGACTAACTCCTCTTTTGTGAGCTCAATACGCAGGGTTAGCTATACCTATCATTGAGTACAAACTATTTTGATATATTCCTTCTCTTCAAATGTTTGGGCCGCATCTCAGAGCGAGATTGCCGATGTATCCCAATCAGGAAATCAGGCCTTTTCACGTAGTTCCAAAATTACCACCTTTGAGGTTGGGTTTCCACTCTTGGTCTTTCTTCTCGCATGCTCTTGATTTTGCCTAGGTTACCTAATGGAGGTTGAGTCCCTAGCGAGCTTTTCTTTGAATGCCTTAACTTTTGCCTAGGTTACGTTTTTGCATTTTCTTGCCCTAGCAGGCTTTGCTCTTACTTTTGCTTGGGTTTCTTGGTTCACCCAACGAGCGTTTCTCACAAGAAGCTTTCCGTACTTTGGAGAGGAATTTGGTGGAGATATTTTATGAATCTCCTTTTTGTGTTTTTACTTTCATAATGGGCAAGCTAACTCTAAGTGTTCTCACGGAGATAGAGTCTTCTTTCTAAGTTTTGACGAAAACCTAATTCTAAGTAATTAGGGCTCGTCCCTTCTTTTCTTTTTGTTGGCAACATAAAGAATTCGATTCTTAAGATCTCCTTTCTTTGGCAAAGATACTGTAGTGTATGGCAATCGCAATTCAAGGACTAAATCATTCAATAAGCATAAAATGGGAAGATAAAATGGGAGTTCATTTAGCTATAGAAAATGCCCAAACAGGGGCCCAAAACATGTCCTAGCTTTGATTTAGGAAATGAAAGTAGTGTGTAATGTTTTTGCCATGTCGCAACTTTGCAACTACTGTAGCATCTCGAGGTTTGCTCCTTTGCCTTTCACAGTTTAATACTCTTCTTCACCCTCTTCTTTGCCAAATAGAAGCTTTAGGTCAAACTCAGCTAACACCTCGATCCAGTCTTCGGGGGCGAGAGATGAGTTTGTTGGTTCTTCTTCTGTGTCACTATCAGTCCATTCTTGATAGAAGAAGATTTGCATCCCAGGATGCCTTTGTTTGGTGGTTTCATCCTCCCATGTTTCAGCAAAACCACAAAATGGGAAGTCTTCACCCTCTCTTACAAACCAACCGTTAAACGTCTTTGGAATCACTAACGCCTTTTCTTTGACTATGCTTCCCTTCGCCCTAGCCTTTTCCATGCTTTCTTTTCTCTTTTCTTCTATTTCAGCCTCCGTCGGGGTGTAGCCAAGACCAAAGGCGTATTGATTGTGTGGGGGATCAATCATTTGTGGGATGCCTTGTGATCTTTTGCCTAAACGAAGCCCAGGAAAGTAGTTCTGTTTCTTCATCATCCGTATTGCGGGGGTGCTTACGTAGAAACTTCTTTAAGCCATTAGTGCTTGTACATCAGTTTCTTCCTCAAGACTGAACCCAGTAAGAAAGGTTTTCTCTGCCTCGGCCCCCACCTCTTGTACAAGCGTATCAGAATGAGCTTGGATTGATGAGTCCCCTAGGATGGTCACTATCCTTCCATCCGCTGCAAACTTGACCTTTTGATGTAAAGTGGATGGTACTGCCCCAGTGTCATGTAGCCAAGGCCTTCCCAGCAAGAGATTGAATGTGGTTGGTATGTCCATTACATGGAATTCTACGTCTCTTTTGATCTACTCTACTTCTAGTGGTAAGGTGACACACCCAACCATTCTCCTCTTTGAATTGTCATATCCTCTTACACCTTGGCTTGAGGGGCGTATGTTTACAGCACCTACCCCAAACTTGTCGAGGGTTCGTTGAGGGCACACATTCAGAGCGGACCCGTTATCCACCAAGACTAGCGGAATCCATTTGGTAAGACACTTGAGAGAGATGTATAAGGGTTTGTTATGTGCAAGACCTTCAGGAGGCAGATCCTTGTCAGTGAAGGCTATTGTTGGTTTCAGGGCTTTGGATGTCGTTATGATGCTTACCAAGTCCTCAGGGGTGATATCGATGGAAACTTTGGCTTTTTCCAAAGTTTTGAAAAAGGAATTGCGATGCTCATAAGAAGACATGAGCAACCCCCTGATAGAGATATCGGCTTGGATCTTCTTCAATTGCCTCAGTACCCTGTCTTCCTCAGGTTCGATCCTTTGGCTTTCTGCTTCTTCTTCCTTCCATCACTCGGGTTGTAGTAGAGCTTTCTCCGCTGAGCTTGGGAGGTTTGTACACTCTTCCACTTCGAGTGAGATGGCTTATACCTTCTTCTTGAGTGCCCTAAGGGTCAGCAGGATCGATTCTTTTAGTCTCCCAATCGATTGGTAGGGCTTGGCCCATTTCCAACCACCAATCTCCATCATCAATTGCACAAATGTAAGGGAAATTGAACTCCCCTTCCGTCATAAGACACTCATTATTGTAGACACCTCCCAAATGGGGCATCGCCATAAAGATTGATCACATTTGTTGCTCGATTGGTTGCTTGCTTCGTAAACCAAGATCGTGGACATTCCCATGGCTAGAAACATCGCCACACGATAATGGTTATCATCAAAACAGAGTCGCCACCCAATTTATTAAAACTGGGAAAATAGATAGAGATTCTGGATACAGGAGCCAAGAGTACAGTAAGGGGAAGGTGTTAGGCACCCCTCTCTGCCCAGCCATGTGACTGGCCCATAGTTATTCAACATAAAACATGTAGATGCTTTATTTAATTCTAACACGTAATCTGTTTTTAGCCTTTAAGCAGTTAATGGTGAGCCAAGACTGTAATTGAAACATGCATCAGAAAGCAGGAAACAAAACAAAGCTGTCCCAGGGAGATGGATCCCGCGGCCGGTGAATAGATGTCACGGCCGAGGGATCCTCCTGGTTTTATGTACCGGCCGAGGGATCGAAGCCCCGATCGATGTTCTTCCTCACACCAGACAGAAACGTTAATAAATAATCAAAATGCTAAGATTATGATTATGGATAGAAAATAGAACAAACCAGAGGTCGTTGGGCCTCACCACCTTGATCCCTCAGTTGCTTGATTGCCTCGGATTAGGTGTGATTGCCTGATCGCTTCTTGGAAACCCTAGGGTTAGGGTTTAGAACTTCGGGGTTTGATCGTCGGATTGATGGCTACCTTCGGGAGGTTAGGGCTTTTGAAGAGTGGGTTTGAGAGAGTATTTTGACAGAGTATCGGAGCTTGAGAGAGTGTATTTACCTATGAATTTTGTGTGTATATTTTCGGAGTCCAAAGGCCCTTTATATAGGCAATTGGTGACTCACTCCGGCCAATCAAATGGCATGATTGCAATTGCAATTGCAATGCAATTCAAACTCTTCGTCGCAATCTCTAAACGTGGCCCGAATGCATCGGAGAGGTAGTGTAGTTGGATCAAACGTCTGACAGAACGTTCCAGAGTCTGGAAAAAGGACGATCTGGCGGCCGAGTAATAGATCACACGGCCGAGGAATGGATGTCTCGGCCGAAGGATAGATCTTGCGGCCGAGAGATTGATCTCTCAGGGAGATTTTCTAGCAACAGGTTGCTCGGGTGAGGAAATGATGTTAAGGCCGTTAGATCGATGTTACGGCCGACAGATGGATTCTCCTAGGCTTCTGTATTTTCTGTCTGAAAGGCTGTATGGCTTTGAATGGGTCCTCTAAGTGGCTCAAAGTTCTTACCGAAAGTCCTAAGGTTCTCGAGAAGGCAATCAGCAATCACTGTATCCATTTCATCATCGGTATGGTCCCAAGGTGGGGCTTGAAATAATTGTTAGGCCAAATTGAGGTTTCTACAGATGCCCCTCTTTGACTGAACTCAGACGGAACGCGAGACATGTTTGAGTAAGAGTCAAAGCTGTAAAAAGCAACTCAATTTGGTCCAACCACTATTCCAAGGGTTTTTTTGAAAAAGGTTTTGTTATGGTCGGGCCGGGAGGCTGCCTACGTATTCCACAGGGGAAATTCAGACCAACTGTAGTTCGGGCAATAAAGAAAAATAAAAAGTTTGGAGGGTTAGAGACAGAAGACGTACCTTTGGGCTTAAAAAGTCGTAGTGCAACGTACCTAGACTGAGCCAGGGTTTTGGCGGAAGATAGTTGAAGGAGCGCGGGGCTGCCGGGGGAATTTTTACGGAGAGCTTCTTTAGTATTTTGGGGTAGATCAGTACACGGCAGGTGCGTTTGCTTTTCTTGATCATCCTTACTTTGACTGAGAGGGGCTCGATAGAGTAGCTTATCCTTGCGAATGAGCTGGAAGGAATTGATGTAATTGGGGTGGAATCCAAGCCATCTGTTGGGGACGAGTTGGATGCCAGTTTGAGATATGGGGGGCGCAAGGCCAGTAACTAGAGCTCAGAGCTTTGGGATGAGGGAACCGAGGCACGGAGCCGGTTGTGGTCATGTGGCAAGAGCCTGGGGTGATAGAATTGAGGCGTGGAGCCTGCTGTGGTCATGAGGCGAGGGGAGATTGGATTGAGGCGAGAGCCTGAGGTGAGCTTAGAGCTGGATGGAACCGAAGCGCGGAGCTGGTTTTGATCATAAGGCGAGAGCCTAAGGTGTCGGAGCTTAGAGCTTGACGTGTTTGAACCGAAGCGTAGAGCTGGTTGCATTCTGATGGTCTGTGTATGGAGCTTTCTCATCATAAGTTTTGGCGTAGAGCCAAAGGATCAAGGTACTGGATCGATCAATAAAACCGAGGCGTAGAGCCGGTTGATTGCAGGGTTGACCTGTTTCATGAGAGATATGCAGAGTGTATGTGTGTGATGATGGTTGTTAGATATGAACAGATATGATAGTACAGACTCGATGTGATAATGGTAATGCAATTAATGCAAATGTGCACGGGCCCATGCGTGTGTGTTGATTTAAGCTTAGAGCTTTTATCAAGTTCCGGACTTGAGCATTCAGAGCGTAGAGCTCGAGCATTCGGACGGCAGAATCTGAGCATTCAATGTACAGGCTTTGAGCGTCCAGTACGCAGTGGTTGGGCATCCAAGCGTAGAGCTTGAGCATTCAAGTATAGAACTTGAGCATCCAGTACACAGTGGTTGGGCATTCGAAGAGCTTCGCACATTCAAAATGTTGGATTTTGAGCATTCAGGCGTAGAGCCTGAGAATGATGATGTCTTGATTGTTGGGGCGGCGTAGAGCCTGTTGAGATAATTGTTACGGCTTTGAGCCAGTTTGAGATAGTGGTTATGGCTTCGAGCCAGCTGAAATGGGGGGCTTTGAGCCGCTGAGTTGATGAGACGACGGGCGTAGAGCCCGTTGAGAATTGTTACGGCTTCGAGCCGCTGAGTTGGTGAGATGGTGAATACGGGCGTAAAGCCTGTTGATAATGGGTTTCGAGTCGCTGAGATGGTAGATATAGGCTTCGAGCCACTGAGATTGCTTAAGTATGATTATAGGCGTAGAGCCTGTTGCTGGGATAGCGAGCGTAGAGCTGCTGAGTTGATGGTTTGGAGCCGCTGAGGTGGTAGATATGGGCTTCGAGCCAATGAGATGGTGGATATAGGCTTAGAGCTTGTTGAAATGGTTGATGAGTATGATTATAGGCGTAGAGCCTGTTGCTGGGATAGCGAGCGTAGAGCTGTTGAATGCTTTGAGATGGGCTTTGAGCCTGTTGAGTGAGTTGATGGATGTGGGTGAATAAGGGCACGGAGCTGCTGAGTAGTTTGATAATGATGAATAGCAATAGCTGCTGAGTGCCTTGATTTGTTGTAGCAAGAGCTTCGGCCAGCAGTTTGTGGAGAGAAAGCTTCCTTATGCTTGGATATGCCCCCAAGGCTAGTTCTGATTACGTTGTATTGGCTCGGGGGTCCCCCCAAGGCTACTTCTGAGTATGCTTGGGATTGCCCCTAAGGCTAGATTCCACATGCTCGGGATTGTCCCCAAGGCTAGTTTTGAGTATGCTCGGGATTGCCCCCAAGGCTAAATTTCCTTTACCTCCACTGCTGGGAGTGCCTTCCGGAGGCCAAACGCCTCTTAGTGACTCAAATGTCTTCTTGTGGCTAAATGCTTTCTGCAAGCTGGCAACATAAACGCTTTCTGGAAGCTAGCAACATAAACGCCTTCTGGAGGCTGCATTGAGTGGAAGCCGTAGGATTGTTTTGCTGGCCTGCTGAGCGCGAGGCTGTGCACATTGCGTGGCATAGAGCTGCTGAGGTGTGGGCGTAGAGCCGCTGAGCAGCACTTGAGCGTCCTCAATGTTTCGGTAAGCTTCTTGTGGTTGGGTCGAAGTTGTTCTGTTTAAAGAAGCTAAGATAACTGTGCCCCCTGTTTAGGCAATGCATGCTTTTTAAACGTCGATTTGATGCCCCTAGCTTTTTATTTGTTTATGCAATCGTGAGATTAACTCCCTTTTTGTCCTTGGCAGAGAAACAGGAGACTGGAGGCTCGCGGTGGAGGCAAAGAGGTGCACAAGTGGTTTGTGACGTTGCCGGAGCAGGCTTGGGAGTTAGTACGCACTGCTGGTCTTGAGCCGTTTGTTTTAGGCCTCAATCTTCCAAAGATGGATTGGTCGTTGATGACCTCGTTGGTTGAAAGGTGGTGGGATACTCCCAACACGTTCCACTTTCCTTCTGTTGGCGAGATGACGATCACGCCAGGTGATTTTTCTTTGCTTACTGGCCTATGAGTAGGAGGAGCTTCTCTTTGGGTTATCCCTAGGCTTTGAGAGTGAGTAGGGGATTTGGAGTGGTTCTTGGGCAAGGTGCCCCCTCTTCACTCGCGTGGTCATGTTGACGTCTCTTGGCTGATCAAGACTTTTATGAAGGTTGATATCTTGACTCAGGTGAGTGTTGAGTAGTTGACACGGGCCTTTCTTCTCTACCTCGTTGTTTGTCAACAAGGATAGTTCAGTGTATAGGCAGTCTCTAGCCCCTTTGCAGTATTTGGAGGCTGTTTGGGAGCTTGATTGGGGAGCATCTGCCTTGGCCACCTTGTATGGCCTCCTTAGGGCTTGTTCACGGGACAGGACTCTTGGCGGTCACTACCGGGTACTTGAGGTATATCCTTCTTATTTTCTCGTTGTGATTTTTCCTTTGCTACGAGCGATGGTTGGTGGGGCAACGGAAGCCACGGTCGCCAATTTTGAGCCTTGGCGACGAGTTTTGGACCGATTGACGGTTGACCAGGTACCCCTTGCATTCCTTGTTTTTAGATCTCCATTCCTCTGTGCTGTGGCTGATTTAGACTTTGTTTGTAGGCGAGGTTCGACCCTTTGAGTGGTGTATCAGAGGACACCCCTCTTGCACGTTCCAGGGTTCCAGATTGTACTCGTAGCCTGTTCAAGGGTCCCTTTTGTTAAGCCTGGTACTTATGTGATCGGGTGGCCAGTCAGTGGCGCTCGCGTGCTGAGGTTATTCAGTTCGTTCCTCCTCCGCCTCCGACGTTGATGAGATTCACTTCCTCAATGCCCAAAGTAGACTTGGAGAATGCTCAGATCAGAGACTGGGCGGGTTTGCTTCTTTAGGCAGGTGACTGTATGGAGTACTGCCATTTTTCCTTGGTTTTGCCTGCTGTTCCTTCAGTTGCTCTTGTTTGGCCACGGGCCCTTTCCTTTGTCTCCTTCCACTCTGATGACGGAGAAGAGGAGCGCTTGGCGCTTGCCCCTTGTTTTGTATTCTTTTCCTTGTAGCTTGAGGCTGAATGAGCACTGGCAGTCAGTGGGGAGGATAGCTAGCAATCCCCTTCTTCATCTCAGAGATCGTCTCGAAGACGCCGTCACGACCAGCTTTAGGATTTTCTTTTTCCTTCCTGTTCATGGTTAGCAAAGAGAGAAGCAGAAACTGTATTTGTATGGTGAAAGCAACCAAAGTGATGATTTTGTAGGCAAGCTTTTGTTCATGAAACGAGAAATGTTTTTTATGCCCCTAGATGTCTTGAGTTTGCATGCGATAGTCAGAACATGGCTTTTTGAATAAGTATTTGCTGATAGACAGTCATTTGTGTGAAAATGAAATACTGGCCGAAGAATCGATTACTCGGCTAAAGAATCAATGTTGCGGCCGATGTATCAATTCTTCGGCTGTTACTTTGATTTTCCAAAGGTAGATTTTGTTTTGGCCAAGTGGCATCCTCTTTTCTCTTCCTTCTTATGTTCGGTTTTGATTTCATGCCCTTTTGCTATTGCCATGTTCCCTAGTCTGATTGCCAAACTCAAGAGTTTTTGAGATATCCTGCCCATTGTGTTAATGACCTTCAAGTTAGAGGGGATGAACAATAGTTCTCGTGTCTTTTGCTGTCGTCATTTCCTCGAGAAAAGCATACTCATCTTTTGCGAGCTCAATACGCAGGGTTAGCTATGCCTATCATTGAGTACAAATCTGTTGATGTTTTTCCTGCTCTCCAAATGTTTGGGCCGCATCTCGAAATGAGATTGCCTACGTATCCCAATCAGGGAATCAGGCCTTTTTACGTAGTTCCAAAATCATTACCTTTGAGGTTTTCCACTCTTGGTTTTTCTTCTCACATGCTCTTGATTTTGCCTAGGTTACCTAATGGAGGTTGAGTCCCTAGCGAGCTTTCTTTTGAATGCCTTAGCTTTTGCCTAGGCTGCGTTTTTGCATTTTCTTGCCCTAGCAGGCTTTGCTCTTACTTTTGCTTGGGTTTTCAGGTTACCCAACGAGCACTTCTCTCAAGAGGGTTTCTGCGTTTCAGAGAGGAATTTGATGGAGATATTTTTCTAAATCTCCTTTGTGTTTGTACCTTCATAATGGGCGAGCTAACCCTAAGTGTTCTCACGGAGATAGTGTCTTCTTTCTAAGTTTTGACAAAAACCTAGTTTCTTAAGCAACTAAAGTTCATCCCTTCCTTCCCTTTTGTCAGAGACACAAAGAACTTGATTCCTTAAAATTTCCTTTGTTTGGCAAATAGGCTGTAGCATACTGACAATTGCAACTTTAGGAATTTAGATTGTTAAATAAGCATAATCTAGAAGATGAAATAGGAATTCACTTAGCAGAAATAAAGTGCCCAAACAGAGGCCCAAAAAATATTCTAGTTTTATTTAGAAAACAAAAGCAATGTTTTAACGTTCTTTGCCATGTCATGACTTCTCAGCTACTGCAGCATGTCGGGGTCATTTTCCTTGTCTTTTGCAACTTTATACTCTTTTCCACCCTCTTCTTTGCCAAACAGAGCCTTTGAACTGGGTTCATCTTTGAAGCTTGTACGACGGCTACCTCCTTGAGTCATGAGTAATCCCCAGATGGAAGTGTCAGTTTGAATCTCCCTTTCTCCCTCCTCATTGATTGTGTGGTCATCAGCTACTTCCTCCTGATTGAATAGTGATGCTAAGGAGGTTTCGTCGAGCGGATCATCACGCTCTTCTTCCATTTCATCAAAGTCGCTTTCCCCTGTCTTATAGGGCTCTGTGCATATGAAATCTAGATCTTCTCTTTCCTCTATCCATTGACTATAATCGCACTCGTCGTAAGGGTTAACCCACGGTTGCATTTAAAACTCCTCCACTTTTTCTATGAGATTGATTGTTTCCCAGATAATGGGCGGCGTTGGGATTTTGGGACGATTGATGCGTACCACTATTTGGGTAGGCTCGAAGCGAGCGTGCCTTCTCATCATGATGACCCTTTCCTTTTCCTTCTTCCTATTCTCAAACCAAATACGGAGCCATTCATCGTCCTCTACGAATGGAATGTCTGGATCTTCCAAATTGTGTTTTGCCCAGGAATGCTCCCTCCATTTCCTTAGCTTTTCTTCCTCTGATTGGTCTTTGCTACTTATGTCGAACATGCCAAGATCGATCACTTCCGACTGATCAGAGTCATTATCCTCCTCCATCATAAAACACTCGTCCTCCTCGGGGAAGGTCAAGGTTCGTTTGGTTTGGTTGTCTTGGACAATGTATTGGCTAGGATTGTATGTGGGGTTGTGAGATAGATTTATGAGATTGATATTTCGAGGTGGCGGTTTAGCATTATGGGTAAGAAGCGGGTTGGCTTGCCCATCAGGTTTTGGAGGTTTTATGATTCGACTATCAATAAGGTCTTGAATGTCGTGACGAAGACGCATGCAATTGTCTGTTTCGTGCCCGGGGTGTTGGTGGTAGGCGCATTGTTTGTTTGGATTGTGGTTTGGACTGTAGGGTGGCTGAGGAAGTGATTTGTTTAAAGGTTTGAGATGCCCCTGACGGCTAAGAATGGTCAAAGCTTGGGATAAGGTCATGTAAAGAGGATCAAAATTGCGGCGGGGTTGATTTGAGCTTCGGGATAAGCTAGTTTGGAAAGGGTCTTGAGGCAAGGATGTGCCAAGGGCGTTCACGGAGGCGTGAGATGTACGGCTGGAGAAGGTTTTCTTAGGTGGAGGAGTGGCCTCTTCTTTCCCAATGAGTCCTAGTTTGATACCATCTTCGATTTGCAACCCAGTGGCATGCAAGCGTTTGAAATCGGTGATAGCCTGTGTGTAGATGTGCCTGAGATATTTGGGTTGCAAGTTCTTGACAACTATCCTTACTTGATCCTCCTCGGAGGGGCGATTCTTCATCTTGGCAGCCTTTTCCCTCCATCTTGCCACAAAGGTAGCGAAGTCTTTGTTTGATTCCTGCTTAGTCATTTCCAAATTTCGAGTTGTTAACTCAATTTGAACGTTGTATGCATATTGCTTGACAAAAGCATTGGCAATTTCTGGCCAAGTATGATAGTGTACAAACTCCAAAGTGAGAAATCATTCAAGCTCATTGGCTTCAAAGTGTTGATGACATAGCGGACATGGCTAGTGGGATTGCCAGTTCTATTGAACTTCTCAGGTAGTTGAGAATATGGAAAAAGGCAGAGTCCTTCAAAATCTAGAATTTGGTCCCCTTGTGAACAGGACAGAGTACGTTTGATCTCCCTGACTTGTTTGGCCAATTCAGGGTTTTCTGCCAATACCACTTCTTGAGGATTCTCATCTTCCATCGATTTCTCTTCGTTCTCAGCATCTCTTGCTGCTTTCTCTGCTAGTAAGGTAGCAACTTTGAGCTTGGTGATTAGCAATGATGGCGTCGTTATCTGCCATGAGAGTGGGAGGATTACTTGAAGCTTAGGATTTGGTAGATGATTGAGTTTGTTGAGAAGATGACCGCAGAGTCCTTGGAAGTGATTGGGACCGTAGCAGTGTAGGTGTTTTGGCCGGTGAGAGTGACAGACGGGACCGCTACAAAGACCTCTGTTTGGCGTGGCTTCAGGTGTTGTAAGAGTATAAAGTTGGCTGTGGTTGCTTCTTTGTTTTACTTATTGTGTCTGCTTTGAAAAGTAAAGTACCTGTAAGTCAGTACTTGGCTTGTGTAGGGTTATGATTTGGGCTGAAAATCCCAACCCTTCTGCACAGAAAAAGTTATTTACAACAACAGATTATACAAGGTGTGAGGAAGAACTTTTACAAGCGAATGCAAGTAGGTTCCTAGCCTGTAGGTTCCTTTCTTAGTTTGATAAGTTCGATGACTTTCTAAAACATGCAAGGTTTTGGTAGTCTCAGGGTGCTCCGTTGTCAAAGGGCACCAGTCCTTTCACCAGCCCATCATAGGCGGTGATTGGGTGATTCCCTTTTTGATATACCACTAGGTACGAGTGACTGTGGAGTTTGCTGGAACCCCCAACATAGCCCGTGTCATGCCGGGATATCAGGTGAACTCAACGGGTTGCCCGCTCGATGCATATGATAAATGAATTAAACAAGGCATGTATTAGTCTTATGTTGAACTTTCTGGTTATGACTCTCATATTCCCCAGCGGAGTCGCCAAAAACTGTAGACACCTCCCAAACGGGGCATCGCCATACAGATTGATCACGTTTGTTGCTCGATTGGTTGCTTGCTTCGTAAACCAAGATCGTGGACATTCCCATGGCTAGAAACATCGCCACACGATAATGGTTATCATCAAAACAGAGTCGCCACCCAGTTTATTAAAACTGGGAAAATAGATAGAGATTCTGGATACGAGAGCCAAGAGTACAGTAAGGGGAAGGTGTTAGGCACCCTTCTCTGCCCAGCATGTGACTGGTGTAGACACCCCAATCTGGGCTTCCAGATTAGTTTACTTACGGTATTTGATTCCCCAATGATGAAACGGATCAAGAACACCCCGGGAATGTCGAGTGTTCGAGCTTTGAGTGTTTGAAAAACCCTTGAACCTAACCTAGCCTAAGCCACTCCCAAAAGCCAAAAACCCTACTGATGCACGCCAGGGGGCAATCATCGTGCGCCAGGGCGCAACCATCGCGCGCCCGGGCGCACCGTCGCGCGACAGTTTGGAACCCTCGCGCGATGGTCAAAGTCAAAGTTTGACCGTTGACCGTCGCGCGCCAGGGCGCACCCTTGCGCGATAGTCTGGAACCATCGCGCAATGGTTCAGTCCCTACCTACTTTTCTTGAGGCAGAAACTTGGCCACCAATGCATCCCAAAGCTAGCCTCGTGGCTGGCTGATTTCCTCTCCTGGCGCCAACCAGATTCTCCCTCTTGCCCTATAAATAAGCCCTCTTTGTTCTCTTTCAAGGGGTTAACAAAAATTGGTTTTCAAAAAGGCTTACACCCTAGCACCACCAAGAACAAAGCTTGTTCTTCCTCCCCATTTTCACTCCTCAAACAACCTCAATCTCAGCCACAACTCAAAGCTCAATACTCTTTCAAACCCAAAAGACCAAAGGTATAGCTTACCTTTGTTCTGCTCTCTGTTCTGATCCCTGAGGGGGGCTGGCAGGGTCAAGGCTGGTAATCAATACCAGTCCTGGCCCTAAAGCTAGCAAGGTTTCAAAAACCATTCTGGTAGGAACCAGCGCGCGAGGGTCCCATATACGCGCGCGACACTTCGTGCCAGCGCGCGATGGACCACGTGGGGACTGGTGTCTTACTGTTTTACACTTTACTTACATATATCTCACTGTTAAGCATGCAAAAAACCAGTTTACTGCTTTTCTTAGAGCTTAAATTACTAGCTTGCATTTCAATATTTAGTTCTGTTCTGTTGTAGTACCCCTGGGATCATTCTGGACCTGTCCCAGAACCCAGAAATGTGTAAAACCAGACACTGGAAAGTTGGGTCGAACCATCGCGCGATGCACCCAAACCATCGCGCGATGGTCAAATGGAGCGTTGACCAGCGCGCCAGGGCGCAACAATCGCGCACCCGGGCGCACCGTCGCGCGACAGTTTGGAACCCTCGCGCGACTGTTTGTCCTCGACCAATGGCTGGTCTTGCATGTTTAACTTAGTTTTAGGCTATTATTTTGTCCCCACACTGTTTATGGGGTGTCTTGTTTATTTGTTGGGCTTTTCAGCCTTTAAACTGTATATTATGACTGCATAAACTGCTTGGTTTGTCCTGGGTGTGCACTGGTCCTTCCAGAGCCCAGAGGGTTTGAGAATAAGAGCTGTGGGCTTAGGCTTACTGGCGCGCGCAGGTCTTGTAGTAGCGTGCGCAGGTTTGGTCAGCATGCATTGACTTGATCAGTGCATACTGGTTTCTTCATGTGCACGACACTCCAAGACAGGGGCTTTCCAGTCTGTTTAAACTCCCACAGGAGTCTGTTCTCATCCTATACTAACTGCTCATTCATGCCATACTTGATCACATCCTGCAAACATGTTACAATTTTAATCCCCGATTAACTGTTCCCCCGCCCTAATTGGCTAAAAATCGATTAATAAAAGAAGAATCGCAACGTTTTCAAAATGCCTAAGTAGAGGCCGATCTCCGGATTGGCGAGATGGGTGCCTTAAAACCATTTCCCTCTCGTAACCTGGCTCCCGAACCCAGATATGGTTATGACGGACTGGTGCTTTCACTTTTTCAAATCAAATACCGCGGCAGGTGCTTCGAAATACGGTACCTTGGGTGTCGGACCTTCAAACCCGAGTGGTGACTCTGTATTTTTTAGCGCTTGCCACCTGCGCTCGCGCTCCCTCGATCCGGGCCCATTGCCTTGGGAAAGGAACGGAATCCTTCTTCCATTTTTAAGGGCATGCTGCCCACAGTGGCGACTCTGCTGGATGATCGAACTAATATTGATCTATACTTAGAGTTTAATACACTTGGGAACAATCCCTTAAAAGTCTGTCAAAATAGTGAGCTTCGCGCTGCCGAAGGTTGGAATGGCGATTTAACAGGACCTCGTGTCCAGCCATTCTAATCTGGGGCTTTTTCGATTGTTCACTTGCGTAGTTTCCTCTAAAGATGGATTAAATAAAGTGAGCCAAATTTGAAAAGGCATTTTGCGATTTTGCAATTCTTCTTCTCTTAATCAATTTTTAGCATCTCATTTGCATCGATGTGGGATAAGCCTCGTTGGATCGTTTTGGCAATCCGGCACGGTTTACCGGAGCCTGGGGACCTCGAATGACCAACAACCTTCGACGATGATAAGTCATGCTACCATTTGACTGTTGCTCTGCGTATCGCGGGCAACAGGAGGTATATCTGTGGCCTTAGTCCGAGGAACCTGTTACAAGCCAAAACCAGCCTTTGCATATACAAAGCACTAGAACTCTCCAAACTAAGACAGGTACCCGCAGGTTAAGATCTATTTGCATCTAACCCCGTAACTGTTTATGTGTTACTGCTTTCCCTATCGCATGCACTGTTTTGCATAGGAGCATGCTTAAGGCTGTTTTGTCTTTCGAGTTTGTCTTGCGCTATTTAAGACGTTGTTAGGCCCAATGAGGAGTCGTTCATTCTGTCGAATGTTCGTTATCAATCGCAGAGTCCTTAGTTCAATGAGACTTTGAGAAATCAAAATTTACTAATTCCTTGGCTCACGCCCGATTAAGGATTCAACCGACAATAAGGAACAACAAGGTAGTGATGCCGTGTCACTGGCGCCACCTAGGTTGAAGTGCGTTGTCACTATACACCGCCGTGTTCAAGGTTAAGGTGCCATGTCATCAACACCGAGTTGTTCCAAATTCAAAGTTGAATCTTCAAAAGGGACTAGCCAAAGATTTAGTCTATTTTGACATCTTTTAGGATCTGTCGATCTACTCGGGGACACATCGTCGAAAAGAATTCTGAGGATTCCGGCAACATCTGAAACTTGTGAGGCAAACTCGTCTCTGGTTCTGTACATGCATGCATACATTCTGTTCTGCGTAGGAGCATGTTTAGGGCGGCTTCTAGGTTGTCTCGCTTTCGAGTCTGTCTTATGCTTATTAGGATGCTGCTATGACCCGATGAAGAGTCGTCCATCTCGATGGTGCACGTTGTTAATTTTTCAAAGTCCTTAGATCAGCGAGACTTCGAGAAATCAAACCTTATTAAATAATTGGCTCATGCCTGATTGCGGATTCAACCGACAATAAAGAACCACAAAGTATTGATGTCGTGATATTGATGTCATTTTGGTTATCGTGCTTCGCGCGTACACCACCCCGGCTAAAGCGCGTTGTCGCTCACGCCACTTCGGTAAAGGTGTCACGCCATCAATACCGAGTTGTTCCAAGTTCAAAGTCGAATCTTCAAAAGGGACTAGTCGAAGACTTAGTCTGTTTTGACATCTCTTAGGATCAGTTTGATCTATTCAAAGGATACACCCTCGAAAAAATATCCGAGGATTCAGACAGCGTCCGAACATCATGAGACAAGCTCGTCTCTAGTTTTAGAGTCTAGGAGGACACTGACGACGATGATCTCTGCATTTTTGTTCTTTCAATTCTTTCAATAAACTGCTGAAAGGGGCATCACTAAGCTTTCATTACTTTGCTATCAAAGCTTTGAGCCATTGCATCGTCAGAAAGTACTAAAAAGAAGAGCCAAACCTGCTTAGAAGAGTCTGTCAGGGCTGTTACACCTTTGCTTCCAAGGTCATATCACCTACCTCGTTCATCAATTCGGAATGGCAGTACAAATGGAGCTGGCTGAGCTCAGGAAAGCTGTAGAGGAATTGGGTCACAAGATGGACAAACAGATTATTATGGTCCAGGGACTCGTTGGCCTCATTACCTCCACAACCTCGCAACCAGATATGGGGCTAGTCAAAGAACCTTCTCAAGCCTACCACCCTCCAACAGTTGGAATCAAGCTGTGCTCAGGAGACATGTTCAAAGACCTGGCTAAGTTTCATGAGGCCAGGACTCACTCGAAGGAGGATGTTGATTCCTTGTTCAAAGCCTTTGCTAAAGGGGAGGACATGCTTAGTGATGAATTCAGCCCCGAAGGCAAAAGAATGCATCCTGTTAATGAGGCAAACTGCAAAACAAACAAGGGTCCCACTTTGACTTCTCAATCCGGTCACCGGAACCCACCGAGGACTTTCTCATGCTTCTCTACACCCTTGGCCTCAATTTATGAGAGGCTCCTCGATGCTGGTTCCATCAAGCCCCTCAATCCAACTCCTCTACCCAAAAATCCATCACCTAACTTCAAGCCTAACCTCTATTGCACCTACCATCAAATGCCTGGCCATTCTACCAATGCCTGCTTTCGGCTTCGACATGCCGTTCAAGATCTCATCAATTGTGGCATCATCACAACCCCACCTCCATCAACAGCCGATGTCAATCAGGTTCAAAACGCTCAGAGCTTCCGAGCCCGAACCCAACCTCAGAGTTTCTCTATCTTCGAGGCATCTCTATCTACAGTAATGGAGAAACTTTTCCAATCCAGGCATCTCAAGCCTTTGACACCGACTTCCCCACCCAAAGTCTTACCAGCCAACTACAATGCCAACCATTTCTGTGCCTTCCACCAAATGCCTGGCCATCTCACTGACAAGTGCTATCGTCTCCGACACGAGATACAAGATCTTATTGACAATGGCACGGTTCAAGTTCCACCAAAACCCAACGTCATTTCCGACTCCTTGCCTCAACACGAGTCTGACCCTCTGGTTGGCCATATAACTATCAATTCTACTCAAATCAACCCGAGCTCCAAGCCAACTGTACCCATCCCGTCTGAGCCTGAGGACAGCCTGCTGGCTGCTGTTTGTGTGATTGGGACTTCCTCTGCCGACATCTGGTTTGACAGTGATGAGGGGCTTACAAATGAGCTTGTCGACTGGCTGAGGTCCGTTGATCAGAGGAGCACTGAGTAGGTCTGGTCGAAGAAGCTCAGGAGGCCGAAGTGCTGTTGCTTGGGTCTAACACCCGCTGGTTCCTACCTCTTTTTGTGAAAGCTATGGCTGGCTTTTAACAATTGCATTTTCAAAATCGCGTCTAGTTTGCATTGGCGATTTGTTTGAGTTTGACACAGAGTCTTTTGCGTTTGTCTAAGTCTAGCTCTGAGTCGGAGGTTGTGCCTCTTGGCCCTCCACGTCGTAGCTTTTGTTTCAAGTTTTGAGTCTGCTATACTTGGCAACCCCGAGGGTTTTTTATGATATGCTTTATCTCGCTTCTAAGTACTTCGCTGGCTTTTATATAAACTGTGTCGACCCTGACGACGAAGGGATAGATTTCGATGGGATCATTCCCAAGGAAATGTGTTCCCTCGCCGAAAGGGAAGATTAAAAGCCATGCTCAGCCTATTAAAAGAAAAAGTAGTTTCAAATAAACTTGAAAGACAAGTATAACCTCCCGATGGTTCAAAATTGGTTCAAAGCTGTTCCAAGAGGAGCATTGCACCCGATCAAACATGCTCGAAAAATTCATCGACGTCTTGGCATGGTCTCATCAAGTCACGCCTCGTGTTGATCCTGAGATAAAGAAACATCAAACCCCCCTGCTATCGGGTGCCAATCCAGAAAGCAGAAGCACAGAAGGCTCCAGGCCTTGTACCATGTTCAAAACAGCAACAGTGGCGTTTTGCCAAGCACAAATGAGAAAATGTACACAACGGCCCGGAGTAAGGCATTTCCAATCGAAGCACTCTTGACCCTGCGTCAACAAAGCCATTTATCTGAGGCTACAATTAAAGGTCTTCGACCTCGACAGCAACAAATTCAATACCCTGGGTCAACCTGGATCAATTCAAATGTTGCTTTTCCCTGTGAGAAGCTCGTTGGGCTGAAAACCTCAAGGGTGGGTAGTTCCAAGCAAAAGTTAGAGCAGCCTGCTAGACCGAAACCTATGAAGGCGGTTTAGGCAAAAATGAATAGGCAATCAATCAAAGCTGGCTAGACCGAAGACCCGAATGGGCGGTTCTAGGCAAAAGTTAGAGCGTAAAAGGAGAGGTAAATACTCTAGAGTTAACCCTTGGCCTGAACTACGTTTTGACCTGATTCCCTAGCTTGGGATACGTAGGCAGTCTCTCTTTGAGACTTGGTCACATATCTATCAATTGGATCCATAGTTGACGTTTTGGTACACGTCAAAGGTCGGAGAGGATCGAAGATCAAGTCAAGCTGCATTGGAGGAATCAGAAGGGGGAAAACCTTTGTCTTTCAATTTTATTACAAACTGCTTCTTCAATTTACAGGTTGAGCATAAATCTTAAAATATTTGAAGCATCAAAAATAGAACGAAATGCTGGCGAGGCCTAACGGCTCACAGTTTATTCTAAGTTCAGCGAAGTCTGGTGTAAGCAATCGCAGCGCGTTTGTTCGAAGTGATGCGTGTTGGTCGCAAACCTGCGCACGCTTCTTGTAGCAGTCTGCTACTACCCTCAAATGTCGTTCCAGGGGCTTTTGCCAAGTCTTGTCATACCATGCAAGTCATATGGACTTAATGTGACTGCACGGGGGTGTCGGTTTCAGTCCGGGCCTATACGTGTCATAATCTGCGTCTTATGTCCGTTTTTGCGACATTCTTCCAGTTTTTCAATCAATTGTCATTTCGAGGTGTTTTTCTCAATTTTGTTTGTACAGGTCTTTGTACCTTTTGTACTTTTCATAACTTGTCAGTTTCACTTGTCTAAGGAATGTTGTGAGTTTTGGCATATTAATGCCCAAAATTTCATTGTATTCCGTGTGTCTAAGGGTTCGCATGGTACCCTGGGGCTTTTTCTCCCTTTTCATTCGAGCTAGACGAGTCTGTACATATGTGTGCATGTCTGTGTGTCGATTCAAATCACTTGTCAATGCAAATTAGATATTAGTGGTTAGTTTTCGCATTCTCTTCAATACTTGCAAAAGAGAGTCAATAAACTGGAAAACACAATTGTTACATTGCTACCCTAGTATCCGTAATTCACAAGCAGCAGAATCTCTTGAAGCAGCAAGGGCATGTCAGCCCAAGGCCAAGCAAAACAAATCTCTGGGGCACATCTGCCCAAGCATCACAAAAAGGGCACGCAAGCCCGAATCCGTCAACTGGGGCATGCCAGCCTGTTCAGCGTCTATCTATTTGGGTGCACATCTCAGAAGTACCAGACAGTACAGTAATGAGGCTCAGTGGTAGTCCTTAGGCGTCGTTGTCCTCCTAGGAGCCGCCCTTAGCTTGCATCTGCATTTTCAATACATTATACATGCCTTTGCATATTGTGTATGTTAAATGTTGAAAGCAGGAAAATACCAAGAATGGTCGCCATCCTCTCGATTTGTCTGCCGAAGGATGCGATGCAATCTCCTGCGGTATTGATTTGTCCGTTGAAGGATGCGATGCAATCCCCTACGGTATTGATTCTATTTGGTTAGTGGAGGCGATGGAAATCTCCCTATCTCTCGATTTGTGTGTCGAAGGATGTGATGCAATCTCCTGCGGAACCGTCAACGACAGCCGGTCCTGTCCAATTCTCAATGGCTCGATCACTTTGTCTAGTGATCCGCCCGTTCAAATCAACGACAGCCGGTCCTGTCAAACTTCTCAACGGCTTGATCTTTCAGCACACTGATCTGCCAAGTTCAAATCAACGACAGCCGGTCCTGTCCAATTTCCAATGGCTCGGTCACTTTTTATAGAGATCTGCCGTCTCCATCAACGACAGCGGGTCCTGTCCAATTTCCAATGGCTCAGTCACTTTTTATAGCGATCCGCCGTCTCCATCAACGACAGCCGGTCCTGTCCAATTTCCAATGGCTCGGTCACTTTTTATAGCGATCCGCCATCTCCATCAACGACAGTCGGTCCTGTCCAATTTCCAATGGCTCGATCACTTTTTATAGAGATCTGCCTAGTTCAAATCAATGACAGCCGGTCCTGTCCAATTTCCAATGGCTCGATCACTTTTTATAGCGACCCACCAGTTCAAATCAACGACAGCCGATCCTGTCCAACTTCCAACGGCTCGATCACTTTGTATAGTGATCCAGATATCAGTCATTCAACGATGGTCAGCCATATCATCCATGACGGTCAGCCATATCAGTCATTCAACGATGGTCAGCCATATCATCCATGACGGTTAGCCTTCTGTCATTCAACGATGGTCAGCCATATCATCCATGATGGTCAGCCATATCTGTCATTCAACGATGGTCAGCCATATTATCCATGACGGTCAGCCATATCAGTCATTCAACGATGGTCAGCCATATCATCCATGACGGTCAGCCTTCCGTCATTCAACGATGGTCAGCCATATCATCCATGACGTCAGCCATATCTGTCATTCAACGATGGTCAGCCATATCATCCATGACGGTCAGCCATATCGGTCATTCAACGATGGTCAGCCATATCATCCATGACGGTCAGCCATATCTGTCATTCAACGATGGTCAGCCATATCATCCATGACGGTCAGCCATATCGGTCATTCAACGATGGTCAGCCATATCATCCATGACGGTCAGCCATATCGGTCATTCAACGATGGTCAGCCATATCATCCATGACGGTCAGCCATATCTGTCATTCAACGATGGTCAGCCATATCATCCATGACGGTCAGCCATATCTGTCATTCAACGATGGTCAGCCATATCATCCATGACGGTCAGCCATATCGTTTATCTCCACCAAATCAACAGTTTGATCATTTATACTGATGATCCTCCCATATTGTCTGCAACGGTTCGATCATTTATACTGATGATCCTCCCATCCAGGCTTCAACGGCTCGATCATTTATACTGATGATCTTTCCACCCCGACTTCAATGGCTCGATCATTTATACTGATGATCCCTCCATCCAGGCCCCAACGGTTTGATCGTTCGGCACATTGATCTCTCCGTCCGCATTCACGACAGCTAGTCCTGTCAAATCCCCCAACGGCTTGATCTTTCGGTACACTGATCAGCCCGTCTCCTGTCACAGTTCCCCAACGGTTTGATCATTCAGCACATTGATCTCTCCGTCCGCCTTCACGACAGTCGGTCCTGTCAAATCCACAACAACGACCAGAACATCGTTCAATGGTCCATTCATCCGCAACTGATTGTTCCCCAGGAGAGTCCATCTTGGCCTGTCCCGAACGACAATCACCCTCAATCTAGCCACAAGTGCATCTTCCAGCAGACTTATTGCTTTGTCTCGGATGGTGTTTGATAAGGAGATTGGCTCTGATTCCCGACAGATGGAATTCAACCTGCCTGACACGACCTACCCGAGTTTGTTGGAATACTTTGTGCCGAGGATAGCTTGAACCCCAGCAATGACGGCCTGTCCCGTCCAAATCTGCAGCGACAGCCTGTCCTGCTCAAATTCAATCAACAAGCGACGGTCCGTCCGTCCATTCAACCAATCAGGTTCTTTAAGTATTCGTGTCTACTTTGCTAGCATGTTCTGCTCTGGATTGCCTTGAGGGGTGTCTAGAAACCTTTGACGTTACTTGTACCAAGTCAATGGTGCTCCAAGTACCTTCAAAGGGGGGCTATTGTAGACACCCCAATCTGGGCTTCCAGATTAGTTTACTTACAGTATTTGATTCCCCAATGATGAAACAGATCAAGAACACCCCGGGAATGTCGAGTGTTTGAGCTTTGAGTGTTTGAAAAACCCTTGAACCTAACCTAGCCTAAGCCACTCCCAAAAGCCAAAAACCCTACTGATGCGCGCCAGGGCGCAACCATCGCGCGCCCGGGCGCACCGTCGCGCGACGGTTTGGAACCATCGCGTGCCAGGGCGCATCCCCGCGCGACAGTTTGGAACCATCGCGCGATGGTTCAGTCCCCACCTACTTTTCTTGAGGCAGAAGCTTGGCCACCAATGCATCCCAAAGCCAGCCTCGTGGCTGGCTGATTTCCTCTCCTGGCACCAACAAGATCCTCCCTCTTGCCCTATAAATAAGCCCTCTTTGTTCTCTTTCAAGGGGTTAACAAAAATTGATTATCAAAAAGGCTTACACCCTAAGCACCACCAAGAACAAAGCTTGTTCTTCCTCCCCATTTTCACTCCTCAAACAACCTCAATCTCAGCCACAACTCAAAGCTCAATACTCTTTCAAACCCAAAAGACCAAAGGTATAGCTTACCTTTGTTCTGCTCTCTGTTCTGATCCCTGAGGGGGGCTGGCAGGGTCAAGGCTGGTAATCAATACCAGTCCTGGCCCTAAAGCTAGCAAGGTTTCAAAAACTGTTCTGGTAGGAACCAGCGCACGAGGGTCCCATATACGCGCGCGACACTTCGTGCCAGCGCGCGGTGGACCATGTGGGGACTGGTGTCCTACTGTTTTACACTTTACTTACATATATCTCACTGTTAAGCATGCAAAAAACCAGTTTACTGCTTTTCTTAGAGCTTAAATTACTAGCTTGCATTTCAATATTTAGTTATGTTCTGTTGGAGTACCCCTGGGATCATTCTGGACCTATCCCAGAACCCAGAAATGTGTAAAACCAGATACTGGAAAGTTGGCTCGAACCATCGCGCGCTGCACCCAAACCATCGCGCGATGGTCAAATGGAGCGTTGACCAGCGCGCCAGGGCGCAACCGTCGCGCGCCCGGGCGCACCGTTGCGCGATAGTTTGGAACCCTCGTGCGACTGTTTGTCCTCGACCAGTGGCTGGTTTGCATGTTTAACTTAGTTTTAGGCTATTATTTTGTCCCCACACTATTTATGGGGTGTCTTGTTTATTTGTTGGGCTTTTCAGCCTTTAAACTGTATATTATGACTGCAAAAACTGCTTGGTTTGTCCTGGGTGTGCACTGGTCCTTCCAGAGCCCATAGGGTTTGAGAATAAGAGCTGTGGGCTTAGGCTTACTGGTGCGCACAGGTCTTGTAGTAGCGTGCGCATGTTTGGTTAGCATGCATTGACTTGATCAGTGCATACTGGTTTCTTCCTGTGCACGACACTCCAAGACAAGGGCTTTCCAGTCTGTTTAACTGCTCATTCATGCCATACTTGATCACATCCTGCAAACATGTTACAGTTTTAATCCCCGATTAACTGTTCCCCCGCCCTAATTGGCTAAAAATCGATTAATAAAAGAAGAATCGCAACATTTTAAAAATGCCTAAGTAGAAACCGATCTCCGGATTAGGCGAGAGGGGTGCCTTAAAACCCTTCCCCTCTCGTAACCTGGCTCCCGAACCATGATATGGTTATGACGGACTGGTGCTTTCACTTTTTCAAATCAAATAGCGCGGCAGGTGCTTCGAAATACGGTTCCTTGGGTGTCGGACCTTCAAACCCGAGTGGCGACTCTGTATTTTTTAGCGCTTGCCACCTTCGCTCGCGCTCCCTCGATCCGGGCCCATTTCCTTGGGAAAGGAACGGAATCCTTCTTCCATTTTTAAGGGCATGCTGCCCACAACTGGCCCATAGTTATTCAACATAAGACATGTAGATGATTTATTTAATTCTAACACGTAATCTGTTTTTAGCCTTTAAACAGTTAATGGTGAGCCAAGACTGTAATTGAAACATGCATCAGAAAGCAGGAAACAAAACAAAGCTGTCCTAGGGATATGGATCCCGCGGCCGGTGAATAGATGTCACGGCCAAGGGATCCTCCTGGTTTTATGTACCGGCCGAGGGATCGAAGCCCCGGTCAATGTTCTTCCTCACACCAGACAGAAACGTTAATAAATAATCAAAATGCTAAGATTATGATTATGGACAGAAAATAGAACAAACCAGAGGCCATTGGGCCTCACCACCTTGATCCCTCAGTTGTTTGATAGCCTCGGATTAGGTGTGATTGCCTGCTCGCTTCTTGGAAACCCTAGGGTTAGGGTTTAGAACTTTGGGGTTTGATCGTCGGATTGATGGCTACCTTCGGGAGGTTAGGGCTTTTGAAGAGTGGGTTTGAGAGAGTATTTTGACAGAGTATCGGAGCTTGAGAGAGTGTATTCACCTATGAATTTCGTGTGTATATTTTCGGAGTCCAAAGGCCCTTTATATAGGCAATTAGTGACTCACTCCGGCCAATCAAATGGCATGATTGCAATTGCAATTGCAATGCAATTCAAACTCTTCGTCGCAATCTCTGAATGTGGCCCGAACGCATCGGAGAGGTAGTGTAGTTGGATCAAATGTCTGACAGAACGTTCCAGAGTCTGGAAAAAGGACGATCTGGCGGCCGAGTAATAGATCACACGGCCGAGGAATGGATGTCTCGGCCGAAGGATAGATCTTGCGGCCGAGAGATTGATCTCTCAGGGAGATTTTCTAGCAACAGGTTGCTCGGGTAAGGAAATGATGTTAAGGCTGTTAGATCGATGTTACGGCCGACAGATGGATTCTCCTAGGCTTTTGTATTTTCTGTCTGAAAGGCTGTATGGCTTTGAATGGGTCCTCTAAGTGATTCAAAGTTCTTACCGAAAGTCCTAAGGTTCTCGAGAAGGCAATCAGCAATCCCTGTATCCATTTCATCATCGGGATGGTCCCAAGGTGGGACTTGAAATAATTGTTAGGCCAAATTGGGGTGTCTACAATTATCCTCAGGGAAGGTTAAAGGTGGTTTGGTTCGGGTATTTGGGATGACGTATTGGGTAGGGTCATTTGTGGAGTTGTTGGATAGGCTTATAAGATTGATATTTTGAGGTGGCGGTTCAACATTGTGAGTAGGGAGCGGGTTGAATTGCACATTGGGCTTGGGTGGCTTTATGGTTTGGCTATCAATGAGATCTTGGATGTCATGGCTGAGACGCATGCAACGGTCTGTCTCATGCCCAGGGTGTTAGTGGTAAGTGCACTGTTTGTTGGCATCATAGTTCGGACCGTAAGGTGGTTGAGGAGGTGGGTTGTTCAAGGGCTTGAGATGCCCCTGACGGCTCAGAATGGTTAAGGCTTGGGATGAGGTCATGTAGAGAGGATCAAAGTTGCGGCGAGGGCGATTTGAGTTTTGGGATGAGCTAGCTTAGAAAGGGTCTTGAGGTAAGGCCGGGTTAAGGGCATTAACAGAGGCATGAGGAGTACGAGTGGGAAAGGTTTTCTTGGGTAGAGGAGTTTCTTCTTTCCCAATGAGCCCCAGCTTGATCCCTTCTTCAATCTGCAGCCTAGTAGCGTGTAGGCGTTTGAAATCTGTGATGGCTTGAGTGTAGATATGCCTAAGATACTTAGGTTGCAGATTCTTGACGACTATTCTCACTTGATCTTCCTCAGAAGGGCGGTTCTTCATCTTGGAAGTCTTTTCTCTCCATCTTGCTACAAAGGTAGCAAAGTCTTCACTTGACTCTTGTTTAGTTATTTCCAAGTCTCGAGTGGTTAACTCAATCTGGATGTTGTACGCATATTGCTCGACAAAAGCATTGGCAATTTCTGGCCCAGTATGATAGTGCACAAATTCCAAAGTGAGGAACCAATCAAGAGCACTTCCAGTGAGAGTCCTTTGAAATAATTGAGCGATGAGCTCATCATTCAAGCCCATTGGCTTCAGGGTGTTGATGACATGGCGGACATGGCTAGTGGGGTTGCCAATTCCATTGAACTTCTCGATGTTTGGCATCTTGAACTTATCAGGCAGTTGAGAATCTGGAAAAAGGCAAAGTCCTTCAAAGTCCAGAATTTGGTCCCCATGTGAACGGGCCAGAGCGTGTTTGATCTCCTTGACTTGTTTGGCCAATTCAGGGTTCTCTGCCACTACCACTTCTTGAGGATTTTCTACTTCTTCCTCGTCTTTCTTGTCTTTAGCATCTCTTGCTGTTTTCTCGGCTAGTAAATTGGTAATTTTGGGCTTGGAGATCAGCGATAGTGGCGTCGTCGTCTACCATTTTGGTAGTGGGAGGATTACTTGGTGAAGCTTAAGATTTGGTAGATAATCGGGTTTGCTGAGAAGGTGACCGCGAAGTCCCCGGAAGTGATTGGAGCCATTGTGGTGAAGGTGTCTTGACAGGCAAAGGTGACAGACGAAGCGGTTGCAAAGACCTTTGTTTGGTGTGACTTTGGGTGTTGTAAGAGTATAAAACTGGCTGAGGTTGTTTCTTTATTTTACCTATTGTGCTTGCTTTTAAAAGTAAAAATACCTGCAAATCAGTATTTGATTGTATAGGGTTAGGATTTGGGCTGAAAATCCCAACCCTTCTGCATAGAAAGAAATGTTACAACAATAAATGATATAGGGTGTGAGGAAGAACTTTGAAGTAAAATGCAAGAAAATTTCCTTAACCTGTGGGTTCCTATCTTATTTTAATAAGTTCTATGGCTCTCTAACACATGTAAGGTTTGGGTAGTCTCAAGGGTGCTCCGTTGTCAAAGGGCACCGGTCCTTCCACCAGCCCATCATAGGCTGTGATCGGATGATTCCCTTTTTGATATACCACTAGGTACAAGTGACTGTGGAGTTTGCTGGAACCCCTAACATAGCCCGTGACATGCCGGGATATTAGGTGAACTCAACGAGGTTGCCCGCTCGATGCATATGATGAATGAAATAAATAAGGCATGTATTAGTCCTATGTCAAACTTTCTGGTTATGGCTCTCAATTCCTCAGCAGAGTCGCCAAAAACTCTAGACACCTCCCAAAACGGGGCATCACCATACAGATTGATCGTCTCTTGTTTATTTGCTTTCTACTTCGTAAACCAAGATCATGGATATTACCACAGCTAGGAACATTGCCACATGATAGCGGTTATCATCAAAACAGAGTCGCCACCTAGTTTATAAAAAAACTAGGAAAAACAAATAGAGATTCTGGGTACGGGAGCCAAAAGTACAATAAGGGGAAGGTGTTAGGCACCCCTCTTTGCCCAGTCGTGAGACTGGCCCATAATTGTTCAACATATGATTAATTCATGCTTTATTTAATTCTAAATAAATAATCTGTTTATTTAGCCTTTAAATAGTTAATGGTGAGCTGAGACAGTAATTGAAAGCATGCATCAAAATAAACAGAAAAGATAAATTGTCCCAGGAAATAGATCCCTTGGCCGGTGAATAGATGTCACGACAGAGGAATCCCACTGGATCGATGTATTGGCCGAAGGATTGATTCCCCAGTCGATGTTCTTGCTCACACCAGAACGAATACTTAAATAATCAAAACGCTATGATTACTATACAAAAACACGAATGAGATCAAACCATAGGCCCCTGGGCCTCACCACCTTGATCACTCAGCTGCTTGATTGCTTCGGATTGAGGGTGATTGACTGATTTGCTTCTCGAAAACCCTAGGTTTAGGGTTTGTACTTCGGGGTTTGATCATTGGATCGCGGCTGCCTTCGGAAGGTTAGGGCTTTTGTAGAAGGGATATGAGAGAGTATGCATGCAGAATTTTGAGGCTAGAGAGGGTGTTTTTTTCATGTTAATTTCGGAGCCAAAGGCCCCTTTATATAGGCATGGGGGTGACTCACTCCAACCAATCGTAATGCACGATTAAATCAGAAGTATATATGCAAAAGATCTCTTTTCATAATCTCCTTACGTAGCCCGAACGCATTGGAATTTGGCTGCTAGGGTTTTGGTGAACGGATCAAACGATTGACAGAACTTTCCAGAATCTGAAAAATAGACAATCTGGCGGCCGAGCAAAGGATCTGGCAGCTGAAGAAAGGATTGGGCGGCCGAAGAATCGATCTGGCTGCCGAGGAATCAATCTCTCCGGGAGATTTTCAAGTAACATGTTTCACGAGTGAAAGAATGAATTTGAGGCCGTGAGATCAATGTTACGGCCGAAAGATGGATTTTCCTGGGATTCTGTATTTCTGTCTAAAAGGCTATTTGGCTCTGGATTGGGTCCTCTAAGTGGCTAAAAGTACTCACCAAAAGTCCATGGGTTTACGAGAAGTCAATCACCAATCACCGTATCCATTCATCATCGGGATGGTCCCCAAGGTGGGACTTGAAATAATCGTTAGGCCAAATTGGGGTGTCTACATCTGGGATCCAGACATTCACGTCTTTAGGATTGGTGATGACGAGTGTAAACACCTCCCAAAAGCGGGGCATTGCCATACAGATTGATCGTTGTTGTTCGTTTGGTTGCTTGCTTCATAAACCAAGATCATGGACATTCCCATGGCTAGGAACATCGCCACACGATAGCAGTTATCATCAAAACAGAGTCGCCACCTAGTTTATAAAAACTAGGAAAAACAGAGAGATTTTGGGTACGGGAGCCAAAGGTACGATAATGGGAAGGTTTTGGGCACCCCTCTTTGCCCAGCCGTGAGACTGGCCCATATTTGTTCGACATAAGATTAATACATGCTTTATGTAATTCTAGCAAGTAAACTAATTAATTAGCCTTTAAACAGTTAATGGTGAGCCAAGACTGTAAGTGAAATCATGCATCAGAATAGCAGAATAAAACAGGCTGTCACAGGGAGATGGATCCCACGGCCGGTGAATAGATGTCACGGCCAGGGGATCCTCCTGGTTTGACGTACCGGCTGATGGATTGAAGACCCAGCCAATGTTCTTCCTCACACCGGACTATACGATTAACAGACAATCAAAATCCTACGATTAGCATCCATAAACTGAAAGTAAAACGAACCAAAGGCCCTTAGGCCTCACCACCTTGATCCCTCAGTGCTTGATTGCTTCGGATTGATTATGATTGACTGATTTGCTTCTTGAAACCCTAGAGTTAGGGTTTGAACTTCGGGGTTTGGATCGTTGGATCGTGGCTGCCTTCAGGAGGTTGGGGCTTTTGTAGAGGGGATGTGAGAGAGTATTTCTGCAGATTATTGTGGCTAGAGAGGGTGTGTTCACCTTATAATTTCAGAACCCAAAGGTCCCTTTATATAGGCATGGGGGTGACTCACTCCAACCAATCACAATGCATGATCAAAATTGGAATTGTAGGGTGATTCTAACTCTTTATGGCAATCTCCTTACGTAGCCCGAACGCATATGGATTCGGTTGCTAGGGTTTTGTGAATGGATCAAATGTATGACAGAAATTCTAGAATCTGGAAAATAGACGATCTGGCGGCCGAAGGAATGATATTGCGGCCGAGGGATAGGCCTGGCAGCCGAGTGATCGATCTCTCAGGGAGATTTTCAAGCTACATGTTTCACGAGTGAAAGAATGATGCTGAGGCCGTGTGATCACTGTTACAGCCGATAGATGGATTCTCGTAGGATTCTGTATTTCTGTCTGAAAGGCTATTTGGCTCTCAATTGGGTCCTCTAAGTGGCTAAAAGTTCTTATCGAAAGTCCTAAGGTTCACGAGAAGGCAATCAGCAATCACTGTATCCATATCATCATCGGGATGGTCCCCAAGGTGGGACCTGAAATAATTGTTAGGCCAAATTATGGCGTCTATAGATGCCCCTCTTTGACTGAACTTAGGCGGATTGCGAGACATGTTTAAGTAAGAGTCAAAGCTGTAAAAGCAACTCAATTTGGTCCAACCACTATTCCAAGGGGTTTTTGAAAAAAGGTTTTCATTATGGTCGGGCCGGGAGGCTGCCTATGTATTCCACAAAGGAAATTTAGACCAACCGTAGTTCGGAAGGGCAATAAGGAAAAATAAAAAGTTTGGAGGGTTAGAAATAGAAGACGTACCTAGGCGAAGCCAGGATTTTGGCGAAGGATAGTTGAAGGAGCACGGGGCTGCCGGGGAATTTTTTGCAGAGAGCATCCTTAGTATTTTGGGGTAGATCAATACACGGCGGGTGAGTCGTTTGCTTTTCTTGATCATCCTTACTTTGACTGAGGGGGGGCTCAATAGAGTAGCCTATCCTTATGAATAAGCTGGAAGGAATTGATGTAATTGGGTGGAATCCAAACCATCTTCTGGAGATGAATTGGACGCCGATTTTGAGATATGGGGGGCATGAAGCCAGTAACTGGAGCACAGAGCGTTGGGAAGAGAGAACTGAGGCGCAGAGCCGGTTGCAGTCATGAGGCGAGAGCCTGAGGAGTCGGAGCTTAGAGCTTGACGTGATTGAACCGAGGCGTAGAGCCGGTTGCATTCTGAAGGTCTGTGCACGGAGCTTTCCCATCATAAATTTTGGTGTAGAGCCAAAGGATCGAGGCGCTGGATCGATCAATAAAACCGAGGCGTAGAGCCGGTTGATTGCAAGATTGACCTGTTTCATGAGTAAGAGATATGCAGAACATGTGTATGTGATGATGGTTAGATATGATAATGGTGATGTAATTGATGCAGACTCGATGTGATAATGGTGATGCAATTGATGCTTATGTGCACGGGCCTGTGCGTGTGTGTTTGATTTAAGCGTAGAGCTTCTTTCAAGTTCTGGACTTGAGCATTCAGAGCGTAGAGCTCGAGCATTCGGACGGCAGAATCCGAGCATTCAAAGTACAGGCTTTGAGCGTCCAGTACGCAGTGGTTGGGCATCCAAGCATAGAGCTTGAGCATTCAAGTGTAGAACTTGAGCATCCAGTACACAGTGGTTGGACATTCGAAGAGCTTCGAGCATTCAAAATGTTGGATTTTGAGCATTCAAGCGTAGAGCTTGAGAACAAATGATATCTTGATGATTGGGGTGGCGTAGAGCCTGCTGAGAATTGTTACGGCGTAGAGCCAGTTGAGATAGTGGGCGTAGAGCCGTTGAGTGATTGGGCGTGGAGTCGCTGAGATGATGAATACGGGCGTAGAGCCACTGAGATGGTGAATACGGGCATAGAGCCGCTGAGATGGTGAATATGGGCGTAGAGCTGCTGAGATGGTGAGCTTAGAGTTGTCGAGTGAGCTTTAGAGCTGCTAGGATGACTAGTAAGGGCGTGGAGCTGCTGAGTGAGCGAGCATAGAGCTGCTGAGTAGATTGATGATAGTGATAGTGATAGTGAGCATGGGCGTAGGGCCGCTGAGTGAACAGGCATGGAGCCACTGAATAGCTACAGGCGCAGAGCCGCTAGGTGAGTAAGGTAGTGAGTGCAAGGCCGGGCATAGTGACTTGGGCACAGGGCTGTTGAATGAGCATAGAGCTACGGATACTGCTGAGTGATTATGATGGTAAGCACAGGGTTGCCGAGTGAGCTTGACATACGGTAGTAAGCGTGGAGTTGCTGCTGGTGAGCTTAGAGCTACTGATGGTGGTGAGTACGGGTGTAGAGCCTGCTGACTGGTGGGCGTAGAGCCGCTTGAGTGAGGGTGAGCATGGGCGTAAAGCCGCTGAGTATGGAGCTGTTGATTGACTTAACTGTTGTAGGTGGGCACGTAGCTTGAGACAGTGGATGTATGGATTTTGAAGAGCAAAAAGCTTGGGCTTGATAATCTTCAATGGTCAAGTGACCAGCAGTTGTGAGCTTGCTATTAGGGAGAGAGCTTGTGGAGAATTCCAAAGTCAGTTAAATGCTTGTGCATGAAATTCTTCGTGTCCGGGGATGCCCCCAAGGCTAATTCCATCATTGCCTTTGTTGGTTATGGGCCCAGAATTTCATAAGGTCTTGAATTGTTGTACTTAGCAAAATCTGATATTGCTGTGGGAGATGGATTCAGGGGCCAGGAGATCGATTTCCCGGTCGAATAATTGATATCTCGGCCGATGAATCGATGTCTCTGCCGTGAGAAAGCCAAAAGTCAGAAAATCGATTTAAGTTCGGTTTAATTGATTTCACGGCTCATTTTTTCTTTTCCCCTCGTTCTCCCTTCTCTCTCGTCCAAAACTTCTCCGTCTCCCCATTCCTCCAACCGTCGTTCGCCGCCGTTCACAACTACGACCACTGCCGGTTTCGATCACCGTCGGCTTCGACCACTGCTGTGCTTGGCTGCCGTCGTTGCTCTCCTTTTCTCTTGCCTTGAACGCAATGGCCACGCCACCTTTTGAAGCCGGTGACTTGCCGCCATCCTCCTCTAAGGACGTTGTGGGTTCGTCTTTGCACCATCCATGCAGGTGTGAGTATCCTTCTTCTGACAAGGAGGCAATTGAGGAGCTTGGTTTGTTTGACGCCACTACCTACGTTCTTCCTTCGCGTAGGTTAGGTTTTGGTGGATTCTTGCAGTACCGCCCTCCTATTGGTGGCCCAGAGGCCGAGGTGGTTCATAGGGAGCCTGAGCAGCACTTGAGTGTCCTCAATGTTCCGGTAAGTTTTCCTGAAAAGTAAAAAGGTTTACTTTAGTTCAGAGTTTTAATTTTGTATGATCAAAGATGATTTTCATTCTCGGGATGAAATCCCTTTTAGCTAGGGGCGTGAATGAGAAGGACTCGTGTTTGAGTCGAATTTGTTTTGCTGAAATAATCGTGCCCCCTGTTTAGGCAATGCATGCTTTTTAAATGTTGACTTGGTGCCCATAGCTATTTGTTTATGCAATCATGAGATTTAACTCCCTTTGAACTTTGCAGAGAAATAGGAGATTGGAGGCTCGCGGTGGAGGCAAAGAGGTGCATAAGTGGTTCTTGGCATTGCCGGAGTCAGCTCGGGAGTTAGTACGTGCTGCTGGCTTTGAGACATTCATTCTGGGTCTCAATCTCCCAAAGATGGACTAGTCGTTGATGACCTCGCTGGTTGAGAGGTGGTGGGATACCACCAACACATTCCATTTTCCTTCTGCTGGTGAGATGATGATCACACCAGGTGACTTCTCTTTGCTGACCAGCCTGCGAGTACGTGGAACTCCTCTTCGGGTTGACCCCAGGCTTTGGGAGCGGGTAGGGGCTTTGGAGTGGTTCTTGGGCAAGGTGCCTCCTCTTCACTCCCGAGGTCACATTGACGTCGCTTGGCTGAGCAAGACTTTCATGAAAGCCGATATTTTGACCCAGGTGAGCGTCGAACAACTAACTCGAGCCTTCCTTCTCTACCTCCTTGGGCAAACATTGTTTGCCAACAAGGACTGTTCGGTGCATGCGCAGTTTCTGGCTCCCTTGCGGCATTTGAAGGCTGTTTGGGAGGTTAATTAGGGAGCATCTGCTTTGGCCACTCTGTACGGCAACCTCGGAGCCTGTTCACGGGACAAGAGTCCCATCCTTGGCGGTCACTACCGGGTGCTTGAGGTATACATCCTTCTCTATTACCTCCTTTCTTGTTTTGGCTTCTTCTAGTTCTGAACTTGTTTTGCTAATCTATTTTTCAGCTCTGGGCTTTCGAGCATCTTCTCCAGTTTCCTCCTGACACCAAGCATGAGGATGTGAACTATATTCCTCGCTATGAGCGATGGTTGGCGGGGCAACAGAAGCCTCGATCACCAGTTCTGAGCCTTCCTGAGTGGCGACAAGTCTTGGACCGATTGACTGTCGATCAGGTACCTCTCTTCTCCCTTTGTATTCCTTGTCTTTAGATTTCCATATCCTTGTATTGTGGCTGATTTGACCTTGTTTGCAGGTGCTTTTTGATCCTTGGAGTAGCGTACCTGAAGACGCTCCTCTTGCACGCTCCAGAGTCTTGGACCGTACTCGCAGCTTGCTTAAGGGTCCTTCTTGTCGAGCTTGGTACTTAGGTGACCGGGTGGCTAGTCAGTGGCGCCCATGCGCTGAGGCTCTTCGGTTTGTTCCTCCTCCACCTCCGACGTCAATGAGATATACTTCCTCGATGTCCAAGGAAGATCTGAAGAATGCTTAGATTAGAGATTGGGCAAGCTTGCTCCTCCAGGCGGGTGACTACATGGAATACTACCGTCTTTTCTTGGCTCCACCTGCTGCTCCTCCAGTTGCTACTGTTTGGCCACGGGCCCCTTCCTTTGTCTCCTTCCACTCTGATGATGGAGAGGAGGAGCGCTTGGCGCTTACTCCTTGTTCGACCTAGCTTTACACACTGCCAGCCGGGGTTTCACAGGTATCACCTCATTTCTGATTTCGTTTCCTTGCTTTATCATTGTATCTTGCATTCCAGTGTTTGAAATGCTTGGCTTGTTTGCATAGGTGCCTGCTGAGATAGTACAGGAATGGTTGCGGGCTTATTAGAGTGCTGAGGCTTTGATTCGGAGACAGTGTCGTCGAATCCTTGAGGTATGTTTTTCTGCATGTATTTCATTTGCTTTATATTCTTTTTCGAGCCTGAGTGTTCGTATTTTCCTTGCAGGTTGAGGTTGAGCGGGCACCACTTGCTAGTGGGGAGGATGTGGGAGCCAGCAAGCAGTCCTTGTCTACATCTCAGCGGTCATCTCGGAGATGTCGTCGTGATTAGCTTTAGGATTTTCTCTTTTCCTGTTCATAGTTAGTAAAGAGACAAGCAGAAACTGTATTTTGTATAGTGAAAGCAATCACAATGATGATTTTGCAACCAAGCTTTTGTTTTTGAAATGAGAAAAGCTTTTTATGCCCCTCCAATGCCTTGAGTATGCATGCGATAGTCAGAACATGGCTTTTGATCTCGTTTTGAACAAGCATATTGCTATTTCTTGAAACAAAATACTGGCCGAAGAATCGATTACACGGCTGAAAGAATTGATGTTGCGGCCGATGTATCCATCCTTCGGCCGTTACTTCCCAATGAAATTAGATTTTGTTTTAGCCAAGTGGCATCCCCTTTCCTCTTCCCTCTTATGCTTATGCCTTGCTTTTGTCGTGTCCTATAGCCTTATTGCCAAATTTGAGAATCCTGGAGATACCTTGTTTATTGTGTCAACGACTCTTAAGTCAGAGGGGATGAACAATAGTTCTTGTGTCTTTTGCTGTTGTCAATTCCTCGAGAAAAGCATACTCATCTTTTGCGAGCTCAATACGCAGGGTTAGCTATGCCTATCATTGAGTACAAACCTATTTGATACTTTTTCTTCTCTCCAAATATTTGGGCCGCATCTCGAAGCGAGATTGCCAACGTATCCCAATCAGGGAATCAGGCCTTTTACGCAGTTCCAAAAGTCACAACCTTTGAGGTTGGGTTTCTACTCTTGATTTTTCTTCTCACATGCTCTTGATTTTGTCTAGGTTACCTAATGGAGGTTGAGTCCCTAGAGTCCCTAGCGAGCTTTTCTTTGAATGCCTTAATTTTTGCCTAGGCTGCGTTTTTGCATTTTTTTGCTCTAGCAAGCTTTGCTCTTACTTTTGCTTGGGTAGCTTGGGTTACCCAACGAGTGTTTCTCTCAAGAGGCTTTTTGTACTTTGAAGAGAAATTTGGCGGAGATATTTTTGTGAATCTCCTTTTGTGTTTGTACTTTCATAATAGGCAAGCTAACTCTAAGTGTTCTCATGGGGATAGCGTCTTCTTTCTAAGTTTTGACAAAAACCTAGTTTAAGCAACTAAAGTTCATCCTTTCTTTCCCTTTCGTCAGTGACACAAAGAACTTGATTTTTAAAGTTTTCCTTATTTGGCAAAAAGACTATAGCATATGGCAACTGCAATTTGAATAAGCATAGTCGATAAAATGAAACAAGAATTCACTTGGTGGAAATAAAATGCCCAAACAGGGGCCCAAAACATGTCCTAGTTTGATTTAGAAAACAAAAGCAATGTTTTTGCCATGTTATGACTTCTCAGCTTACTGCAGCATTTCAGGGTCATTTTCTTTGCATTTTGTAACTTTATACTCTTTTCCACCCTCTTCCTTGCCAAACAGAGCCTTTGAACTGGGTCCATCTTCGAAACTTGCACGGTGGTAACCTTTTTTAGACATGAGCAGTCCCCAAATAGAAGTGTCAGCCTAGGCTTTCATCACCTCTTCTTTCTTCTTGTTAACTATGCAGTCACAAGAGAGATCAGTCACTTGGTTAAATAATGATGCCAAGGAGAATTCATCGAGTGGATCATCGTATTCTCCTTTCATTTCATCGAAATCACTTTCCCCCATTTTGTATGGATCTGTGTATATGAAGTCTAGATCTTCTTCTTCCTCTACTCATTGGCTGTAGTCACACTCTTCGTAGGGATTGACCCACGGCTGCATCTGGAATTCCTCCACTTCTTCTATAAGGTTGATTGTTTCCCAGACAATTGGAGGTATTGGGATTTTTGGATGATTGATGGGTATGACTATTTGGGCAGGCTCTAAGTGGGCATGTCTTCTCATCATGATGACCCTCTCCTTTTCCTTCTTCCTGTTCTTAAACCAAATGCGCAGCCATTCGTCATCTTCTGCAAATGGAATGTCGGGATTCTCCAAATTGTGATTTGCCCAGGAATGCTCTTTCCATTTCTTTAGCTCTTCTCTCTTTGTTTGTTCTTTGTCACTCTTGTCAGACATGTCAGGATCAATCACTTTGAACTGATCGAACTCATTGTTTTCTTCTTCTTCCATCATGAGACATCCATCCTCCTCTGGGAAAGTCAAGGTTGGCTTGGCTTGGGTACTTTGGACAATGTATTGGCTAGGGTTGTATACGAGGTTGTGAGATAGGGTTATGAGATTGATATTTCGGGGTGGTTCAATATTGTGAGGTGGTTTGGTTTGTGCATCAGGTTGTGGAGGTTTTATGGTTTGACTATCAGTGAGATCTTGAATGTCGTGGTGAAGACGCATGCAGTGTCTGTCTCATGTCCAGAGTGTTGATGGTAGGCGCATAGCTTGTTCGGATCATGGCTTGAGCCATAAGGTGGCTGAGGAGGTGGTTTGTTCAAGGGTTTGAGGTGCCCTTGACGGCTCATAATGGTTAAGGCTTGGGAGAGGGTCATGTAGAGAGGACTAAAGTTGCGGCGAGGCCAGTTTGAGCTTCGAGAAGGGCTGGCTTGGAAAGGGTCTTGTGGTAAGGCCGGGTCAAGGGCGTTTACGGAAGCATGAGATGTACGGCTTGGGAAGGATTTCTTAGGTGGAGGAGCTTCTTCTTTTCCATTGAGTCCCAGTTTGATCCCTTCCTCAATCTGCAACCTAGTGGCATGCAGGCGCTTGAAATCTGTGATGGCCTGTGTGTAAATATGCTTAAGATACTTGGATTGCAGATTCTTGACAACTATCCTTACTTGATCTTCCTCAGAGGGACGATTCTTCATCTTGGCAGCCTTTTCTCTCCATCTAGCCACAAAGGTAACAAAGTCTTCGCTCGACTCTTGCTTGGTCATCTCCAAATCTCAAGTGGTTAGCTCAATCTGGACATTGTATGCATATTGCTTGACAAAAGCATTGGCAATTTCTGGCCAAGTGTGATAATGCACAAATTCCAGAGTGAAGAACCAATTGAGGGCACTTCCAGTAAGGGTTCTTTGGAACAATTGAGCAATGAGCTCATCATTCAAGCCCATTGGCTTTAGGGTGTTGATGACATGGCGAACATGGTTGGTAGGATTGCCAGTCCCATTGAACTTCTCGATGTTTGGCATCTTGAATCTTTTGGGCAATTGAGAGTTTGGGAAAAGGCAAAGTCCTTCAAAATCTAGAATTTGGTCCCTTTGTGAATGGGCTAGATCATGTTTGATCTCCTTGACTTGCTTGGCCAATTCTGGATTTTTTGCCGTTATTGCTTTATGAGGATTCTCATCTTCTATCATGTTTTCTTCATCCTCAGCGTCTCTTGCTGCTTTTTCGGCTAGTAGAGTAGTGATTTAAACTTGAAGATCGGCAATAACGACGTCGTTGTCTGCCATGGGAGTGGGAGGATTGTTTGGTGAAGCTTGGAATTTGGTAGATGATCGGGTTTGCTGAGAAGATGACCGCGAAGTCCCTGGAAGTGATTGGGACCGTTGCAGTGAAGGTGTTTTGGCAGGTGAAGATGACAGACGAGACGGTTGCAAAGACCTCCGTTTGGAATGACTTCGGGTGTTGTAAGAGTATAAAATTGGTTGTGGTTGCTTTCTTGGCTTACCTATTGTGCTTGCTTGAAAAGTAAAATACGTGCAAGTCAGTACTTGACTGTATAGGGTTAGGATTTGAGCTGAAAATCCCAACCCTTCTGCACAGAAAGAGATGTTACAACAACAAATGCTACAGGGTGTGAGGAAGAACTTTAAGACTAAATGCAGGAAAATTCCTTAACCTGCGGGCTCCTGTCTTAGTTTGATAGGTTCTATGGCTTTCTAACACATGTAGGGTTTAGGTAGTCTCAAGGGTGCTCCGTCGTCAAAGGGCACCAGCCCTTCTGCTAGCCCATCATAGGTGGCGATCGGACGGTTTCCTTTTTGATATACCACTAGGTACAACTGACTGTGGAGTTTGCTGGAACCCCTAACATAGCTCGTGACATGCCAGGGTATTAGGTGAACTCAACGAGGTTGCCCGCTCGATGCATAAGATAAATGAATTAAACAAAGCATGTGTTAGTCTTATGTCAAACTTTCTGGTTATGGCTCTCAAGTCCCCTGCTGAGTTGCCAAAAACTGTAGATACCTCCCAAAAGCGGGGCATCGCCATACAGATTGATCGTTGTTGTTCGTTTGGTTGCCTGCTTCATGAACCAAGATCGTGGACATTCCCATGGCTAGGAACATCGCCACACGATAGCGGTTATCTTCAAAACAGAGTCGGCACCTAGTTTATAAAAACTAGGAAAAACAAATAGATTCTGGGTACGGGAGCCAAAGGTACAATAAGGGGAAGGTGTTGGGCACCCCTCTTTGCCCAGCCATGAGACTGGCCCATATTTGTTCGACATAAGATTAATACATGCTTTATGTAATTCTAGCAAGTAAACTAATTAATTAGCCTTTAAACAGTTAATGGTGAGCCAAGACTGTAGTTGAAATCATGCATCAGAAAAATAGAATAAAACAGGCTGTCCCAGGGAGATGGATCCCGCGACCGGTGAATAGATGTCACGGCCGGGGGAACCTCCTGGTTTGATGTACCGGCTGATGGATCGAAGACCCAGCCAATGTTCTTCCTCACACCAGACTATACGATTAACAGACAATCAAAATCCTACGATTAGCATGCATAAACTGAAAGTAAAACGAACCAAAGGCCCCTGGGCCTCACCACCTTGATCCCTCAGTGGCTTGATTGCTTCGGATTGATTATGATTGACTGATTTGCTTCTTGAAACCCTAGAGTTAGTGTTTGAACTTTGGGGTTTGGATCGTTGGATCGCGGCTACCTTCGGGAGGTTGGGGCTTTCGTAGAGGGGATGTGAGAGAGTATTTCTGCAGAGTATTGTGGCTAGAGTGGGTGTGTTCAACTTATAATTTCGGAACCCAAAGGTCCCTTTATATAGGCATGGGGGTGACTCACTCCAACCAATCACAGTGCACGATCAAAATTGGAATTGTAGGGTGATTCTAACTCTTCATGGCAATCTCCTTACGTAGCCCGAACGCATCGGGATTCGGCTGCTAGGGTTTTGTGAACGGATCAAACGTATGACAGAACATTCCAGAATCGGGAAAGTAGACAATCTGGTGGTCAGTGAAAGGATATGACGGCCGAAGGAATGATATTGCGGCCGAGGGATAGACTTGGCGGCTGAGTGATCGATCTCTCAGAGAGATTTTCAAGCTACATGTTTCACGGGTGAAAGAATGATGCTGAGGCCGTGTGATCACTGCTACGGCCGACAGATGGATTCTCCTAGGATTCTGTATTTCTGTTTGAAAGGCTATTTGGCTCTGGATTGGGTCCTCTAAGTGGCTAAAAGTTCTTACCGAAAGTCCTAAGGTTCACGAGAAGTCAATCAGCAATCACTGTATCCATATCATCATCGGGATGGTCCCCAAGGTGGAACTTGAAATCATCGTTAGGCCAAATTGGGGTGTCTACAACAAGTTATGTCCCACGGTGGAGGAGTTTCAGGCATACCTACAGAGTTCTGCCTCCAGTGTGCTTGTTGTTCCGCCGTATCGAAAGAGCATGCCCAAGCTCTTGAAATCTTGCCTCAACATTCCTGGAGGAGCAGCAGAGAGTTTGCTAAGCGGTGGTTAGCTCAACATCATGCGCTTGATGGAATGGTATGGTCCAGAAGGTTACACAAAAGATACTACCGTGCAAGCCCGACGTCGGTTTGCCTTGACAATCTGCATGTTGGCCACCTATTTGTTGGTGTCCCCAGATGGACAGGTTAGTCCTCGTAGGTGAGTGCTACAGCTCAAATGGGAACTCGAAGGAACGTGGTGCCTATGGTTCTTGCAGAAACAATAATGGGGTTGGATTTGGTTTATACCGGCCAAACAAACACGTTCAGTGGTAGCCCACTCCTGCTTCAGGTAAACTCTCACTCAGCTCACCTTTTTCCAGCTTTCACACGTTCTTATTTTACCTCACGCTCGGCTAAGGCTATATCGGAGCTTCTCACCTGTTTTTCCACTCAAGCTTTATATGGCTCCTTTCTTGTCTTTTCGCTCATGTAGCTATGGCTTTCCGACAAATTAGGACTGCTTGCGGCCCCTGAGCCAAACTGGAACACACTACCTGGCCGAATCCATCAACGGGGGATGATATACCCAGAGGCGTCCATGAATTAATAGTACACATTCATGAATGAGATGTCACCAAATGAGATTGTCTGAAGGTGCGAATGGCTGAACCTTTAGGATATGGGCGCACACTCTGCGGGATTCGAGAGGATGGTGACTGTTGGGCTGACCAATTTCACATTCCAGCACTACAAGAAAAAGTATGTTTAGTGACGGAAAAGTGGCGACAAAATTTAATTTCGTTGCTAAATGAGAATGTTTGGCAATGAAAAAATAAATTTGTCACTGTTTTGACAACTTCTGCTACGAAATTATTTCGTCACCAATTATAACTATTTAGCGATGAAAAAGATATTTTCGTTGCCAAGAGAGTGAAAAATGAAACAAAATTATTTTTTGTCACCAAAGATAACTATTCGGTGACGGAAAAATATTTCGTCGCCAAATGGACCAATTTGGCGACAAAAAATATTTTCATCTTCTTTTTCACGATTTTGGCGACGAAAAATTTATTTCGTCGCCACATGGATACCTTTGGTGACAAAATTTATGAATTATGCTTTGTCATCAAATATATTTCGGGCATAACCTTTGCTTAGAACTTCGATTTAAATTGGGTTTGAACAATAACATAAAGAGCTACAACTTTCATGTTTATCAAAATTGCTAATTTTAATGTTTAATGGTTCATAATGCCGTTTAAAATATATTTTAATGTTAAATGTATGTGTTATATAATAGATATGTCAAACATATGTTGAAAAGTGTGTGTGGTGTAGTTGGTTAAAGCTTGCATGCAAAACCTAGGAGACTCGGGTTCGAAACCCAGTTGGAGCAAGAAAGTGGGATTTTTTTTCACATATGAGAATGTCTTTTGCGACGAAACCGATTTATTATATTGGCGATGAAAAATTTCGTCACCGATGGGTCACCTTTGACGAGCTGAAAGGAATAATTTGTGATGAAATTTTTTGTCGTCAAAAAGCACAATAGGTGATGAAGAAAATTTCGTCACCAAGTCATTTTTCCGTGATGAAATTTTTCGTCGCCAAAAGGCACTATAGGTGACAAAAAATAGATTTTGTCACAAGGTAGGAATCCTCAACAACCTTTAGTTTTCCCGTCACCTATGTTATTTGTGACGAAAAACATGCAATTTGTGATGATTTTCATTCGTCACCCAATGCAATTTTTCTTGTAGTGCAGGGCGCATCCTTCGTCAGCTGGGCATGAGCCAAGGACTACATCAAGCCGGGATTGAAGATTTCCACCTTCCTATCTTCAACGCCCAAAACCACATTGGGTATGAAATCAACTAGGGTCTAAGGCACCTTGAAGGAGTAGATCTAGATTTCAGCACACAGCTCCAATGCCACTACAAAGCATGGCTGAGAAGAGAAATTGCAAGAAGGCAAAACATTGACTGAATCCTGACAAAACTCCGCTAACCTAGAATAAACTGTGAGCCCGCTGGGGCCTCTAGCATTTCATTCTGTTTTTCATGCTTAACTGTTTTAAGGCTTTGCTCAGCTTTGTAAATTAAATAGTAGTTTGAATAAAATTGAAAGATAAAGGGTTTCCCCCTTTTGATTCAACTGATGAATACTGCCCCTGTTTCAACTGCTGAGATGCGCCCAAAACGGTAAACCATGGATCAAGTTGATTGATTGTAACCAAATCTCACGGGGAGATTGCTTACGTACCACTTTTCAAGGAATCAGGTCGCACGTAGTTCAAGCGAAGGTTTGCTCGTGTATTTTACCTCTCCTTTTTATACTCTAACTTTTGCCTAGTACCTCCTTTTCAAGTTTTCGGTCTAGCGAACTTTGATTATTGCCTATTTATTTTTGCCTTGACCGCCTCCTTAGGTTTTCGGTCTAGCAGGCTTGCTCTAAATTTTGCTTGGAACCGCCCACCCTTGTGGTTTTCGGCTCAACGAGCTTCTCTCAAGGATAGTAACGTTTGAGCTGATCCAGGTTGACCAGGGTGGTAAATTCGTTGCCGTCGAGGACAATGATCGAAGTTGCTCCCCCAGACAGGATAGTCTTGATAATGTAAGGCCTGGAGCGCTTCGGTCGAAACTTACCACGAGGATCGAACACAGGTGCCCAGATCTCCTTCGTAACCATATCCCTCTCAGCCAAGTCCCTAGGCTTCACTTTCTTGTTGAATGCGCAGGCGATTCTTCACTGATACCCCTGAACATGATACAAGGTGCGGAGCCTCCTCTCATCAAATAGCATGAGCTCAACAAACCTCCTGCTGAGCCATTCGGATTCCGTGAGTCCACATTCTGCCATAACCCTTAATGACGGTACCTCGAGCTCGATTGGGAGGGGGGGTTACCGCTTCCATCCCGTAAACTAGAGAGAAAGGAGTTGCTCCTGTTGATGTTTGAATTGACGTTCGATACCCCCAAAGCGCTAGAGGTAGTTGCTTTGGCCAGTCCCTGGCAGACTCGGCAGTCTTCTAAATGATTGTCTCAACATTCTTGTTTGCCGCTTCAACAACCCTATTTGTCTGAGGGCGATAGACCATTGAATGATGTATTTGAATCTTGAACTCATCAAAAAGTTCTAAAACCCTGCCTTTGAAATGACTTCCATTATCTAACACAAATGCATATGGGACACCGTATCGATAGATAATGTTCTTTCTGATAAAATGAGCGACTTGAACCATAGTCAGGGTTTTATAGGATTCAGCTTCCACCCACTTGGTGAAGTAGTCTATTGCCACCAGAATGAACCTGTGGCCATTTGAAGCAAATAGTCTGATCATGCCGGTGACATCGATGCCCCACATAGAGAAAGGCCAAGGTGAAATCATACCAAACAAGTTGGACGGAGGAAGATGCATAAGATTGGTGTGGATTTGGCACTTATGACAGCGACGCATGTTATCCACGCACTGTGCTTCCATAATAGACCAATAATAACCCTGCCGTAAGATCTTCCTAGCGAGCATGACACCGCTCATGTGAGGACCGCAGACTCCTTCATGAATCTCCTCCATTATCCTTATCGCCTCAGCACCATTGACACACAACTTGTGCATTCCACAGTGAGACCTTCTATACAGCTTTCCTCCATAGATGATGTATTGGGCAGCCAAACTTCGTAAAGCGGTTCGATCCTTTTTAGTGGCCTCAGCCGGAGACTCCCCACTCTCGATGAAGTTCCATAAGTCATGGTACCAGGGTAGGCCATCATCGATTTCATCGATGGCATTGACATATTGATAAGTGGGAAAGTCCCTCTGTTCAATCAGGATAGGACGCAGCTTGACACCCAAAGGAAGCTCGACCATGGAAGCCAAAGTCGCCAAGGCATCGGCAAACTGATTTTTCAAAAGGGGAATATGGGTGAACGTCACTTTATTGAAACGTGGGATTAGCTCTTCCAAATCTTGATGATATGGCTTCAGCTTTTCCTCACGGACTTTCCAGTCGCCGTTTGACTGAGATACTACAAGATTGGAATCCCCGATGACCTCGAGCTTTTCGACACCAAGTGTAAGAGCGGCCTCCATGCCAATGATACAGGCCTCATACTCGACTTGGTTGTTTATGACATCGAAGTTCAGTTTGAATGCAAGCAGAATATGAGAGCCATCAGGCGTAATTAGCAACACCCCGATCCCAAATCCTTTCTGATTGGCTGCCCCGTCAAAGTAGAGCGTCCAGACATCTTCAACAATTGTCAGCACCTCCTCGTCTGGAAACACAAAGTCGGAGTCCTCTGGTCCATTAACAGGGTGATCAGCCAAGGATTTTGCAACCGCACACCCTTTGACAGATTTCCTTGTGACATACTCAAGATCGAACTCCACCAGCAAAAGCAACCAGTGTGCTAACTTACCAGTGAGCGCAGGCTTCTAAAACAGATACTTGAGAGGATCCATTCGAGAAATCAACTTCATAGGATAAGCTAACATGTAGTGCCTCAGCTTCTTCGAGGCCCATACAAGAGCCCAACATGTCTTTTCCAAAGGAGTGTAGCGCTCTTCACATCCCACCATCTTCTTGCTCAAATAATAGATGGCTCTCTCAATTCCTTTGTCTCCTTCCAGAGCTAGCAAACATCCCATGGCTGATAGGGTTACAGACAAGTAAAGAATCAAAGGCTTCCTAGGCACATGCGGCTTCAAGACCGGCGGCTTTTGCAAGTAATTCTGAATAGAGATAAAGGCAGCCTAACACTTATCTATCCATTTGAACGGATGTCCTTCTTAAGTAGACGAAACATCGGCTCGCAAGTTAAAGTCAACTTGGCGATGAATCTGCTGATGAACTGAACCTTCCCCAAAAAGCTCCGCACTCCCTTTTCAGAATCAGGTGGCTTCATCTCGAGAACTGCCTAGATCTTTGACGGGTCAACCTCAATTCCTCTAGAGGTGATCATGAAGCCAAGCATTTTGCCCGCTGTGACTCCGAATGTGAATTTCTGTGGATTGAGACGCATTTGAAACTTGCAGAGCCATTCGAATAATTTCCTAAGCACATGAATACGGCCTTCTTGAGTTTTTGACTTAGCAATCATATCATCCACGTAGACATCAACTTTCTTGTGGATCATATCATGCAAAATGGTGGTGGCAGCCCGCTGATAGGTAGGACCAGCATTCTTCAACCCAAATGGCGTAACCAAGTAACAATAGGTCCCCCACTCAATGATGAAGGTTGTTTTCTCACGGTCCTCCGGTGCCATAAGAATCTTATTGTAACCCGAGAAACCATCCATGAACGAGAGCAAAGCATGTCCAGCAGTATTATCCACAAGCACATCGATGTGAGGCAAGGGAAAATCGTCTTTGGGGCTTGCTTTGTTCAAGTCCTTGAAATCGAGACATACTCGGATTTGCCTATTCTTTTTAGGAACAGGCACAATATTGGCCATCCAAGTGGGATACAGTGAAACCATGAGGAAACCCGCGTCAATTTGCTTGGTGACCTTGTCCTTGATCTTCTGCACCCAATTCGGCCTCATCCGCCTAAGCTTCTGTTTCACAGGTTTGGCATCCAGCAGCAGGGGGATTTGATACTCCACTATCTTGGGGTCAATGCCGGGCATGTCTTGATGAGACCATGCAAAGACATCACTGAACTCTGTAAGCAAGCCTGCGTAGCCACGATGCTCTTCCGGGGATAGCGTGGAACCCACTTGAACCATTCAGGGGTCACCCTCATCTTTCAAGTTTATAGAAACTACTTCTTCTTTTAATGGCTGAGCATGCCTTTCATCTTCCCTCTCGATGAGGGCACGGATTTCCTTGGGAATGTCCCCATCGAAATCTATCCCTTCATCGTCGAGGTCGACACAGTTTATATATAAATCAGCAAAGTAGTCAGAAGTGGATTCCCCCTCGGGGTTGCCAAGTACAGTAGACTCAAACTCAAAGTAAAAGCTATGACATGGAGGGCCAAGAGGCATAATCTCCGACTCAGAGCTAGACTCTGATGACTCAACAAACTCTGTGTCAGACTCAGACTCAGACTCAGATGTGTCGTCAATGCAAGTAAGGCGTGGTTTGAAAATGCAATTTTTAAGGCTACCCTTGGCTTCCACGATAAGAGCGGTGGGATCCTAGCATAAGCACTTTGGCCTCTTCAGTTCCTTTGGTAAAACCCACTTGGGAGAACTCTGTGAACAGCAGCTCCAAGCTCCCTTGATCAAAAGATCCCAGCCAGTCAGTCTTTACTTTTGCCTGGCTAAGATTCCTCTTGAATTCTGCCTTTGCAGGCTCCTCATCACTGTCAGACCAGGTGTCAGCAGCGAAAACCTCAAAACCAGGTAGCAGCTCCCTAGTTCCTAGGTCCATAAAAGGTTTGACCTGTCCTGTGTAGGCAGTACATCCTCCTTCGCGCACGAAGTAGCTATCTGAATCACCATGAAGGGTTAGAGGTTTTCCCATACTTTTCCCCTTTTTAGCATCTTTGGTAGGGGCGACATACCCCAAACCAAAGCGGCCATCGTTGAAGGAAAAGGTAGGGAATTTAGCAATCCCTTGCTAGTTGATTCCTAGTCCCAAGCCAGGCATGTATGACATCCTCTTCATTATGTCAAGAGTAGCAGAGCTTATAATGAAGCCGTCATCCATTTTGATAGCGAGTATCGAGCCAGATGTGTCGAAGGAGAAACCCCCAAAGTCAGCGTCTTTTTCTCCGTGCATTATCCCCAAGATCGGAGCTCCATCCCCACTGTGTGGATGAATCTCAGAATCCCTGAAGATAGTTTGCATGCCAGAAGGTAGGCCCAGCATGACCTTTTGGTGAAGAGTAAAAGGCACGGCCATGATGTCTGATCTATGAAGCCAAGGCCTGCCCAGCAGTAAATTGAAGGTAGCAGGTATGTCGACGACATGGAACTCAACGTCCATCTCAAAACCCTCAACATTGAGTTTGAGGAGCAAAGTCCCCTCGACCACACGGCGTGTGCTATCATATGCTTTGACAACCAAATTTGAAGGCACGAGATCCTTCATAGTAAGTCCCAAATGATAAGCCACCCTAAGAGGGCAAACATTAATCATTGAGCCATTGTTGATGAGGACGGCTGGAACCCAGAGTCCTCTGCATTTCACTGTGATATGCAAAGGGCGGTTGTGAGCAACCCCTTCAACTGGTAAATCCTTGTCGGTGAAGACAACGATGTGCTTAGATGTAGGAGGTAGGATGAGGGATATCATGGCCTTGGGAGTGACATCAGCAAGCACTTCCAATCGAGAGAGAGTGTGGCACAGCTTCTGACGATGCTCACGAGAGGAGCAAATCAGACCCAGATTGAGATAGGAGCGGGAATCCACTCAAGCTGCTTTTGAATCAAATCAGCATTTGGAGAACTAGTTGATGCCTCAAGCAGTGCAGTCTTTGGGAAAGCAGAAGGCTCGTTCCTTTGGTTAGAAGGGTTGGACAAGCTTCTGGCTTGCAGATTAGCAGGCTGAAAGATTCATCTACTCCTCGTAACGTTATGAATGTTCCCAGAGGAAGGCACCACTTGTGGGTCTTCGTATACATCCTAGAGATAGGTAGGAAACTGCCCCAGTTTACGCTTTCCCTTATCAATGGCCAGAGCTGCTACAAGTACCTGACCGTCCAAACCCAAATCATTGGCCAAGTCTTGCATCAACAACGAGTCCCAAAAACCCAGGTCTTTCACTGCCGCTTTCTCCATGACAAGGCCCAGATTCGTAACAAAGGGAACGTCCCAAAGAGCGATTGACAGCCCAAACTTCTGTTCCAACCGTAATATTGACTATCTCATTGACTCCCCAAAGATCAGTAGGCGGAACCAGATCCGTAACCATGATGCAGCAGTCCCCATCCTCAGGATAAGGACAATAGGGCGCAGAAGTCCCTCATCGGCAATGTGGAAATAGGGATCATACTCGGAATTAGACACCAAGTTAATGAGTGAGTGGATGGTGGAAGGGAAAAAGCATTTCCCCAGAACACGGGGCTCCTCTTGAACAAGATCCTCCTTTGCATAATGTGCCTTATAATCTGGTACAACATAGCCTTGGAGGAGATCGGGATTCAAATTCATTACAACCTACTAGGCGGGCTCGGGGTCCCAATAGTACTCTTCTTCGGGGGCTATAGGCTCGGGCTGTAGATAGAGCATGTACAAGGAGATACCATCCAAGGGATCGAGCACCGCCTGATGATATCCTACCAACCATTCTTCCTGCCAAGCATGATCAAACGGGACATACTCCAAGTCCTGCGGGAACCCGTCTAGCTCAAGCTGATACCACTCATTCATTATGGAGCGACATAGTCCTCATTGTCAGCAATTGTAGACACCTCCCAAACGGGGCATCGCCATACAGATTGATCATGTTTGTTTGCTCGATTGGTTGCTTGCTTCGTAAACCAAAATCATGGACATTCCCATGGCTAGGAACATCACCACATGATAGCGGTTATCATCAAAACAGAGTCGCCACCCAGTTTGTTAAAACTGGGAAAATAGATAGAGATTCTGGACACGGGAGCCAAAAGTACAATAAGGGGAAGGTGTTAGGCACCCCTCTTTGCCCAGTCGTGCGACTGGCCCATAATCGTTCAACATAAGACATGTAGATGCTTTATTTAATTCTAACACATAGTCTGTTTAATTAATCCTTTAAACAGTAAGTAAAGTGAGCCAGGACTGTAATTGAAGCATGCATCAGAAAGCAAAACAAAGCAAAGCTGTCCCAGGGAAATGGATCCCACGGCCGGTGAATGGATGTCACGGCCGAAGGATCCTCCTGGTTTGATGTATCGGCCGAGGGATCGAAGCCCCGGTCGGTGTTCTTCCTCACACCAGACTATGCGATTAACAGATAATCAGAAAGCTATGATTAAGTATAAGAGCGATAAATAAAACAAACCAGAGGCCGTTGGGCCTCACCACCTTGATCCCTCAGTTGCTTGATTGCTTCGGATTTGATTGTGATTGACTGATTGCTTGATTGAAAACCCTAGGGTTAGGGTTTGAACTTCGGGGTTTGATCACTGGATTGATGGCTACCTTCGGGAGGTTAGGGCTTTTGAAGAGGGGGATTGAGAGAGTATTTTGGCAGAGTTTCGTGGCTTGAGAGAGTGTATTCTCTAATGAATTTTGTGTGTATATTTTTGGAGACTAAAGGCCCTTTATATAGGCAATTGGTGACTCACTCCGGCCAATCAAATGGCACGATTGCAATTGCAATTGCAATGCACCTCTAACTCTACGTTGTAATCTCTGAACGTGGCCCGAACGCATTGGAGAGGTAGTGTAGTTGGATCAAACAATCGACAGAACGTTCGAGAGTCTGGAAAAAGGTCGATCTGGCGGCCGAGTAATAGATTACACGGCCGAGGAATGGATGTCTCGGCCGAAGGATAGATCTTGCGGCCGAGGGATTGATCTCTCAGGGAGATTTTGCCAGCAACAGGTTGCTCGGGTGAGGAAATGATGTTAAGGCCGTGAGATCGATGTTACGACCGACAGATGGATTCTCCTAGGCTTCTGTATTTTCTGTCTGAAAGGCTGTATGGCTCTGAATGGGTCCTCTAAGTGGTTCAAAGCTCTTACCGAAAGTCCTAAGGTTCTCAAGAAGGCAATCAGCAATCACTGTATCCATTTCATCATCGGGATGGTCCCAAGGTGGGACTTGAAATAATCGTTAGGCCAATTTGGGGTGTCTACAGCAATCCCCCAACCCATAGCATGCATGTCGACCTCTTGCTCTAGCTAGGGCAAAGTAGGCATAAAGGACCTAAACCGGCTTACCAGACTTTGAGAGAGGTTAGGGTCAGCTACGGTGAAGTATGGGTTATTTGCGGTGGAGGCAGGGTCAAGTTGCACAGAGTAAATAGGGTCAGTTTGGAGGTCGCTGATGACAACATTGAATGTAGTCAAACCCCTCTGGGGTTGCATTGGGATAGGACGACTATCCATCCATATGTATGTACATGAGCTCAGCCTCAGGTTTGAGAGGGATGGATACGATCTGCTTGGGTTGATTTTTTAGGATTATATGGTCGATAGAGTTGAATATGGTGGAATTGGAGTCAATATGAGTGGAGCTAAGGGATATTTGGCTGATATGCGGGACAGCTTTGTGATTGGAGAGGGAGTTGGAAATGACATTTGGCTTTTGAGGTGGTGGAGGTGGAACTTCGAGCGTACCCTCGTCAATGAGGTCTTGAATCGCATGACAGAGGCGATAACAAGAGTCAATAAGATAGCCAACCCCTTGGTGGTACGCACAGTAAGGTTAGTTTTGAAGTTGGTAGGTGGATTTTTGGGTAGTGGAGTTGGATTGAGGGGCTTAAGGTGCCCAGATTTGACCAACTCCTCCATGATAGAGGATAGAGGTGCCACGAAAGCAAAGAAGCCGCGGGGTTGAGTGCAAGGCCGATTATTCTGCGGCGTTTGCACCGGGTTGACATCTGTAATGTGGTTGGCAATACTGGAAGAAGAGGCGTTGTTGCCACTAGTCGTTGCATTGGCATAGTTACTACCCCCAAACAGCGCATTGGTATTCCCAAAGTAGGCCCGAGGCTTTGATTTCGGAAGATTGGAAGACTCCCCCCTTGGCAGAATTCCACTTTGCAGCGCATCCTCAATGGCCAGGCCAGATTCGAAGAAAGTCTCAAAGTTGGCGGACGCTTGAACAAGCACTAGGTACTTGGCATAGTCAGGCTGAAGATTGCGGGAGATGATGCAGAGTTGATCCCTCTCGCTTGGGCGCTCAGTCATTAGAGCGGCTTTGGCTCTCCACATTTTAACAAAATCCGCAAAGGACTCCTTACCCTCCATTTTGGTGGACTCCAACTCTCGAGTGGTCATTTTGAGTTGTGAGTTGTAGTTGTATTGTGAGATAAAGGCAGCCCCTATGTCTTCTCAAGTCCTTCTTTTGGAGATGTCGAGCGACAGAAACCAATGGAAGGTAGGCCCAGAGAGAGTTTGTGGGAACAGTTGAGACATAGCCTCACTTTCGACTCCCAACAACTTCATGGCTGCATGATAGCCGAAGAGATGAGTCTTAGGATCACCACTCCCATCAAATTTAACCAAGTCGGGCATCTTGAACCTATCAGGGAGCTTAGCATTAGGGTATAGGCAGAGACGATCCAAGTCTATTCCCCCCGCATTGATCTTCTCGAATTTTGAGACAGCCTCTTCCAGCTTAGCCATTTTGGCCATAAGAGCAGCCATTTCAGGGTTTTGAACAAGTCTACCACCAGCAAGGTTCGGGTTTGGAGTAGGCGCACGAGCCTCTCTAGGGATAGGCTGAACAATGAGACGCCCTTCATGATTTGGATCCAGAATGAAAACAGGCTCTTCATGAACGTCCTCATCGTCCTCGCCTTCCTCTTCGAGTACTGGTGGAAGGCGAGTGTTGATGATATCATTCAGACGGGCGATGTTAGCATCTGTTTGGGTAGCCCTCTGCTGCATAGTAGTGAGGCCGTTCTAGAGATTCGTGAGCACAGTCTCTAGATTGAGCGGTTGATCTGCCATGATAGGTTTTTCAGAGGAGCTTGAAGCAGAAGTTGAAGATGGGGATGTCGGTGGTGTTGTTTCTTGCAAAATCGAAGATGAACCTGACTATAGAGCGGCCAACAATGAACCTGAAGAAACCTCTGTTGCAACTGACTGGGATTCTAGCCTCACAAGTCTTTGAATCGGATTCTGACGAAGACGTTCCCAAGCGGCTTTTCCCTTTTGCTTCGGTGCTTTCCTCCTTGATGCAATGATTCAGAACTTGCAGCAGAGTAAAAGAAGGCTCAATGGTGGTCCTGCAGCAACTTTATCTAAATAAAAGAATAAAGTACAAATGCACTCATCGTCGTCGTCGGTGTTCTCCTAGGCTCTAAAACTAAAAGGTCTATTAGTTTAATAGATTCACCATGTGTTAATATACTTATACATATATATTATGCAAGCATAGTACTTTCCATCTTGGACCATTGGTTAATAAATGTTAGGAGAATTGTTATTCATTGGATAATAAGGTCAAGTCAAGCCAAAGTACTAGGCTTTATTAGTTTATTTGCTTCCTAGATCTACCATGTGCCTAAATGCTTAAAGAATTAGATATGTACCATAAGAATATATTATCCTAGGATTCTCCTTGTACTTTTAATATAAAATTGTGTAAGGAACATGTGCCAATTTGACATTGTTTAATAGGGAATTTTGACTTATAGATCTAGTAAGATCATGTAGTACTTGTGTGCTTTGTATACTTTGACCTACTTCCATATATATATATATATATATTAAACAAGGGTGAGAAATAGGAGAGAGAGGGAGAGGGAGAGAGGTCGAGAGAGAGATAGGAGAGAGAGGGAGATTGATGTACAAGTACCCTAGATTTTCTTCTACCAAACCCTAGATATATATATACATAAGTACTTGTACTTGTAAAATGAGAGATATGGAAGATGTGAGGTAGATATTGGAAGTACATGATCTTCTTACATCCTTACAACACAATCCTTATACTTCTCAAGTCAAACCGTCAACCCTTGTCCTTACATAGATATATATATATATATATATTGTACTAGGAAGAGAAAGAGAAAGAGAGAGAGAGCGAGAGATGGCCGAGAGAGAGAGGGAGAGAGAGAGAGAGGCCGGGAGAGAGGGAGAGAGAAAGAGTGATGTGTGTGCATGTGTACTCACCCAATCTAGTCAACCTTCTTTGGCCAACTTCTTACCTCATCAAAGTACAACCAAATCTAGGTTTTCTTATACTTTCATATCCAAGCCAATCTCCTAAGTACTAGACAAGACTAGAACCCCATTAGAATAACTAAAATTGTCCTAGAATGGAAGTAAAGAAAGGATAAGATCTTTGTACGCTTTCAAGGATTGAAGTGACAAGATAATGGAGCAAAATCCATTGGACAAAGAGAGAGAGAGAGAGGCCGGCCAAGGAGGGGAGAGAGGGAGCCAATCTTTGCCTATAAATAGGACCCCATTCTCACCATTCAACTCACACCTCTCATACTTCAACTTCTCTCTCTAGAAAGTCTAGTGTTCTTGTTTGTTCTTGAAGTTCTTCCCAAGTTCTTCAAGAAACTCATCCAAGGCTGCCACTAAACCGCCATTCGACCACCCTTTTGATCCAAAAAGTCTAATAGTGTTAGTCAAGATCTAGTTTCGAGAGAAACCTTTCTCTTTCGAAGCTACCGGAAGCTTACCGTAGGAAGTTACTCCGTTCGACCACTGACATACTTTTCGTAGTCTTCACTACCGCCAAGAAGAACGGTAGAATGATCTTATCCCTATCCTAAGTATAAATAGAAATGTGTATTGTTTATCATGAATGTAGAATTCTCCATTCCCCACTATTTCTAAGTATACGTAGTTTAATCTTACTCTCTAATCTTAAGTATATGTGTGGTCGATTATACTTCAATAAACCTATGTTGTTTTGAACTTTTCGAAAAGGAAGAATAAATTTTGAAAGATAATGTTTGTGGCCCAACTTTAAGTATTCGTATTTTGATCTTAGAATGATTATGAGCATGTATATGTGATTACTTGCCTTACTTGTTGCTGGTAAAGCATAAGTGGTTTACCACTCCAAAGGTGTCCGTCCATGTGGCACTATGCTTTACTTGTGTGATAATTGTTGAGTATGATATGTGATGAGATGAGCATGCTACCTAATATAGAGTTGGATGATCTTGCTAGTTTAGTTTCAAGATTACAAAGAATGATTTATGATTTTGTCATAAGAAGTCCTGCCGTGGAGTCTAAGCATGAGAACGAGACACGGAAACCGAGAAAGTTAGAAACATGACACCTAGGGTGTGTTAAAGGCGTTGCCTTGGTAAAAATATTTTTGAAACTACATAATGACCGATTGTTGTAGACAGCTCCCAAGCGGGGCATTGCCATACAGATTGATCATGTTAGTTGCTCGATTGGTTGCTTGCTTCGTAAACCAAGATCGTGGACACTCCCATGGCTAGGAACATCTCCACACGATAGCGGTTATCATCAAAACAGAGTCGCCACCCAGTTTATTAAAACTAGGAAAATAGATAGAGATTCTGGGCACGGGAGCCAAAAGTACAATAAGGGGAAGGTGTTAGGCACCCCTCTTTACCCAGTCGTGAGACTAGCCCATAATCGTTCAACATAAGACATGTAGATGCTTTATTTAATTTTAACACGTAATCTATTTTTAGCCTTTAAGCAGTTAATGGTGAGCCAAGACGGTAATTGAAACATGCATCAGAAAACAGGAAACAAAACAAAGCTATCCTAGGAAGATGGATCTCGCGGCCGGTGAATAGATGTCACGGCCGAGGGATCCTCCTGGTTTTATGTACCGGCCGAGGGATCGAAGCCTCGGTCGGTGTTCTTCCTCACACCAGACAGAAACGTTAACAAATGATCAAAACTCTACGGTTAGTCATAAATATAGTAAGCAAGACAAACTAGAGGCCATTGGGCCTCACCACCTTGATCCATCAGTTGCTTGATCGCCTTGGATTGGGTGTGATTGACTGATTGCTTCTCGGGAAACCCTAGGGTTAGGGTTTGAACTTCGGGGTTTGATCGCCGGATTGGTGGCTGCCTTCGGGAGGTTGGGGCTTTTTGAGAGAGGGCTTGAGAGAGTATTTTAACAGAGTATCGGAGCTTGGGTGAATGATTTCACTTATGAATTTTCGTGTGTATATTTTCGGAGTCCAAAAGCCCTTTATATAAGCAATTGGTGACTCACTCCGGCCAATCAAATGGCACGATTGCAATTGCAATGCAACTCAAACTCTTCATCGCAATCTCTGAACGTGGCCCGAATGCATCGGGAAGGTAGTGTAGTTGGATCAAACGTCTGACAGAACGTTCCAGAGTCTGGAAAAAGGACGATCTGGCGGCCGAGTAATAGATCACACGGCCGAGGAATTGATGTTGTGGCCGAAGGATGGATCTTGCCGCCGAGGGATTGATCTCTCAGGGAGATTTTGCTAGCAACAGGATGCTCGGGTGAGGAAATGATGTTAAGGCCGTTAGATCGATGTTACGGCCGACAGATGGATTCTCCTAGGCTTCTGTATTTTCTGTCTGAAAGGCTGTATGGCTCTGATTGGGTCCTCTAAGTGGCTCAAAGTTCTTAGCGAAAGTCCTAAGGTTCTCGAGAAGGCAATCAGCAATCACTGTATCCATTTCATCATCGGGATGGTCCCCAAGGTAGGACTTGAAATAATCGTTAGGCCAAATTGGGGTGTCTACAATTGTGATAGTCATTATGTGAGTTGTGTGTGTGTGTGCCAATGGGAACCCGGGACAGCGGAACCATTGAGAGGATACTCGGGAGACCGGAACGGCGAAACCGAAGTTGGGTGTGTGGCTTGGTTATCCGTGGAGAGGAGCCAATGCTAATGTGTGCCAATGGGAACCCGGTGCAGCAGAACCATTGTGAGGATACTCGGGAACCCGGAACGGCGGAACTGAGGTTGGGTGTGTTAAAAACGGATTTTCGAAATGTTGATTTGGTTATGAAAGTGGAAATTGGTGACACGGTCTACGATGAGTCGCGTAGGAGAAACACAGAAAATCATGACACCAACGATAGAAAGATAGCGAATGTGGATGTGTCATTGCTAATTATGTGGTTGAATGAGCATGTGTAATTGTTTATATGCCTCTTTGTTGTAAGTTAAGGGTTAGTGGGCATGGTCTATTCTATTGAGCTTTCGTAGCTCACGGTGTTGCCTTTGGTGACCCTGACATATTATATTGGTGGCGACGCCGGTATAATGTGTCAGACCTTATAGGTGATCAGGGAGAGCTGTATACTTTGGAGGCCTTTAGAGCCGAGGAGCTAGCTAGGATGGAGGAGCAGGCGGAGCTATAGTTAGAAACCCTAGTACCCTCCCTTGTATGAATAAATGTACTCTTGTGAGAGTAATGATGTAATAATGAGCTAGACTCTACTTAGTTTTATCAATAAAATGTATATTTAATGTACCCAAAATTGGGGGCGTTACACTAGGTGTGTGTGAGAGTAGGGAATTAAAAATCCCAATTCCTTCCTCTCTCTATCTCCACCGTCTCTCTCTCCCTCCCACCGGTTCTCTCTCTCCCTCTTCCCCTCTCACCGAAAATCACCACTAAGGCTCAACACCCATGAGAAACCAACCTCCATTCCACCTTCCTCACGCGCTATTGAGCTTGTTGCTTGTCCAGTTCGGCTCGGAGAGGAGTATTGTGGGCATATTTCAAAGTTTGAATTCTAGGGCTTGTGTGGCCCGATCTCCTTTCGTGTTTGTTCTCCAATATCGAGGTAGGGATTTCTTGCTCTTCCTATATGCCTATGAGTTGAATGTGTGCTTTGATCGTGCTTGAAATTGTTGGTTTGATTCTTGAGAATAGTTTTGAAAATCTGTAGAAAACCTACTCGAACTGAGCTGGTATCGATACCATTTGGCATTGGTATCGATACCTTTGTGTTACAAATCCAGAAAATCATCTGGTATCAATACCATTAGTCCTAGGTATCGATACCCTTGCGTCTAGAAAGCTTTTTGGTCAAATGGTATCGATACCATTTTGCTAGGTATCGATACCTTTGGCTTAGGGACAATTTTTCAGCTTTGTTCTAAACTTCATCTTTTTGACCCCTGATCACTTCTAACACCTCCAAAACACCTTTAAACCATCTCTAAGCTTGATTACTAGTCCTTTGACGATTCGTTGATCATTCCCACTCGTTAAACAATCGTTAAGTGTCATCTTAGTTTCGTTGTAAATGGGAAACGTACCGTAAGGTTGCCTAGGAGTACCATAGGCAATGCGAGGTGTTCTGAGGAGTGTATTTGATAGGTGTGAGCTAGTCTAGCGATCCGAAGGGTAACTTAGTAACTCGTCCCCTCATGAGTCGTCTTGTCGAACCTATTCATCTTGCATCCTTAATATCGGTACAAGCGGGTCATATGTCATAGAGTTACTATGGGTTTGTAAGTTACTTAGAGTATGGTGGCATTGTGGGGAATATAAGGGGTGGATGTGAGTGTGTTTAGTGGTAGTGGTCCAAATGATGTTAAGGTGATATGATAACTTATGTCCTCACGACTCATCGAATCATCAAATTCTTTTGGCACTCTTCCTATGAGGTTCAAGCGTAGAAAACAAATGGATAGAGTATTGTAGTGTTGTATAATGGTTGATTGAAGTTTCGTGGTACAACTGATGGATTGATGACGAAGCTAATTGTGAAATGATGACGATTATGAAAAGTGTGAGAGGTGACCCAAGTGGTTGTTATTGAGGGAATAGACTCGGGGTGACCCTACGCTCGAGGGAAATAGACCCGAGGTGACCCAAGTGGTTGTTATTGAGGGAATAGACTCGGGGTGACGCTACGCTCGAGGGAAATAGACTCGGGGTGACCCAAGTGATTGTTATTGAGGGAATAGACTCGGGGTGACCCTACGCTCGAGGGAAATAGACCCGAGGTGACCCAAGTGATTGTTATTGAGAGAATAGACTCGGGGTGACCCTACGCTTGAGGAAAATAGACCCGAGGTGACGCAAGTGATTATTGATGGGAAACACCTGATTAAAAGAAAGGAAAGGAAAAAGGATCTCTTAATAAGAAATACTCCAGTATTCAGTCTGAATCAACAGAGCTCGGCCTACAATGGTCTTGAGTTTCTTTTGAATTGTGTGGAAATCAAAAGGAAAGGTTTTGTTATAAAGGGATATGAGGATGATAAACGTGGACATGAGAAAGATCGTAGTATCGTACGAAGAATAATAAGATGATTTAGAATTGGTTATAGACTAATGTGGGTTGATGTGAGTTAATCAATGTATCTAGTTTGAGAAGTAGATGGTCAGTGATATTTAAGTGAAGTCTAGAACCCTTGACTATAGCATGTAGTTCGTTGGTTATCATTCGTACTTTGGGCGTATCCGTCAATATTCACTCATTCATGGTGCATGATTCATCATATATCCATATAGTTTGAGCATAGAATTCTCTACTGGGCGCGTGGTTTGCTCAACCTATCATTTTCAGGTACATCGCAGGGACATTGGCATGGAGTGCTTGATGTGCATCTGTCATCATCATTTTGAAAGCGACTTCAGAGAGTTAATTTTGTATCTCTTATAAACTTTACCTCCGGACGTAGAAATTGTAATCTTATTATTATTTATTTAAATGTGGACTCCTGTAAACTCTTATTAGCTTTCTTTCAATGTGATCTAGTGGTTTTAAGCCGTTGGGCCAAGGATGTAAATTTGGAAATGCTTTGGAGTTTGGAAATGATTTGCGAACAAGGGAAACAGAAATGGCTTTTGGGTAATATTTGTATTACTGGAAGAATTTTTATTTAAGGAAAACCTTTAATATTTATGTTAAAAATCGAGGGCGTGACAATTCATGCCGATCAAGGTTTACGATACCAAGGAAAATTGTTCGTACCCATTTTGTGTAGGGAGGAAATTTTAAGAGAATTCTCCATTAGCCGTGCATCCGGGGGGAACGAAAATGTACCATGACTTGAGTAGACAGTTTTGGTGGCCGGGAATGAAGAGAGATGTCATCGTCTTCCTATCCAAATGCCTTACGTGCCAACAAATGAAAGCCGAGCATCAACGACCTACGGGGGAGTTGCAACCTTTACCAGTGGCCGAATGGAAGTGGGAGAACGTGACAATGGATTTCGTTACTGGTTTACCGAGATCGCTGAGGGGGCATGATGCCATTTGGGTGATAGTTGATCTATTGACCAAGTCCGTGCATTTCTTACCTATTCAGGTTACGGATTTGATTGATACGCTTAATCGATTGTATATCTACGAGATTATCCATCTTCATCGATTGTATATTCTTACCTATTTCTTACCTATCGTGTTGGATCGAGATCCAAGGTTTACCGTGCGCTTTTGGTAGAGTCTACAGGCCGCTCTTGGAACCAATCTCTTATTTAGTACAGCGTATCATCCTCAAACGGATGGGCAATCCGAGAGAACGATCCAAATTCTAGAAGATATGCTTCGGGCTTGCGTCATGGATATTCGGGGTAATTAGGAGGATCACCTACTGTAAAGACCCGTATTTTTGAGGCCGTATTTTTCTCTTGTAAACGTACAGCCCGTCAAGAAAGACGGTGCAGATATATGGTGTGGCGTGTTTGTGGAAAGATTTTGGCGTAATTATGTGAGAGGTGCACATGTGAGAGTATGGTGCGAGAAGTAGGGGATTACTCCCCTACCTCAATAATTTTCCCCAGGAGACTGATTCTCCCATTTCTCTCTCTCACTCCTCGGCTCACTCTCTCTCTCTCTATTCCTCTCCATCCGAAACTCCCCCTCAACTTCTCTCTTCGATCCCAACACCTTAGAGCGTGATTCCAGATGAAGTCCAAGAATTAAAGTTGCTATACGGAGCACGGGCTTTCCGAATATCCAAGAAAATGCATGATCGGATCTCGTGGAGCTATGGTTGACTTGGTCAAAGGGCCGGGTTTTGCTCAAAACTCTTGAGGTAGGGATTTCTTACTCTTGTTATGCGTTTATACGGTGTTAATGTACCTAGATCATGCCTTGTTTCGTTGTTTGATGTTGTTTCTTCCATTTCCGAGAATCAGCAGAACAGTGTCTTTGTTTTTGGGGTTTTACGCCCTTTTAAACTCAGAATTAAATTTTGGTTCCTTCGTATGAAATAAAGTAGACTTAAAGCCCGTTCTAATGCCGCTAGAAACACCCAAAACCGCTGAGAATTGAATTAAAAGTGGATTTTAGAAATCAGGTTACAAATCTGTCACGTTGCTGTTCGACAGATTCGTATTGTTTCAGTAAATGCCTGTTTAGCCATATTTCGATTGTGAATCTGACTAGGGTTCCTTCATATCTTCTGTACTTTGTTCAATTGTGCAACTATCGGGACTAGAATCACTCAAAAATATTAAGAACTCGATTTATAGTGATTTTTAGAAGATCGAACAAAAATCTGGAAATCTGGGCAGCGTACAAAGCTACGTTTTTCATCGTTTGCTATGGTTAAACGACACTATCGGTTATGGGTCCTTCTGGGTTTTAAAGATTGGTAAGTTGGTGATGTTTTGGCATTGGAATCACTGAAAACTATTGAGTATGCGATTTTTAATGAATTTTTGAACTCGGACTGCTTTGTTGAAAATCTGGATATGCTCATGTGTTGATTTTAGATGATTACGGTACCCGTTCGTTGTCTAGGCATTCGGGTGATTATGTGGGTATTGTGGCATGTTATGATGAATGTTATGAACTTGTTATGTGTTGAGTATGAGATAGAACGAATACGAGGAAAGCCACGGATCCACCGTAAGGTGTGATGCCGGAAATGGGACACACGGGGTCCCAAATGCCTGGAATTAAATGTTTAAAAGTTACATGTGTTAGTAAAATAGTTTATGCGTACTTGGAGTTTTAGTGAATACTTGGAGCTTTAGTGAATACTTGGAGTTTGGATACTTGATGGGAATTACGTGAATGATATTTGGGTATGAATTATCCCGTTCGGTGAGATAGGTTGAGATGACTGTGCTCAGATTATGATGGTCAAGACTTAAGTGGTGCACCGAGGAAAGAAAATAAGCTGGGCTTGGCGAGCTCCTCGGTGAAAGACCAGAAATTGTTGGGGTGGTACACCGTACCCGATTACCCCGATGCAAGGGTGGTGCTTGTACCCGGTTACCCCAATTCATGGGGTGGTACTTGTACCCGACTACCCTAGGTTTGTGAGGGTGGTACTTGTACCCGATTACCCCGGTTCATGGGGTGTTACTTGTACCCGGTTACCCTCGGTTAGATATACGCACGGGGTCCCAAATGCCCGAAATTGAATGAAAGGTTTTTAGTAGACGCACGGGGTCCTAAATGCCCAGAATCGTATTGAAACGGAAAATGGCTAATACTTGAGAAATACAAGACAAATTGATTACGTTCTAAAAGGAAATTCAGTGATATGTTCGTATTGTTCTGTCGAGAGATATACTCGTTGTCATCAGCATTTTGGGGTTCGTTGTACATATATGTCGTTGCTCACATATTACTGTTGGTGCGTGATCATTACATAGACGTATAGATCGAGACAGAATGGAGTATTTGTGTAGCAATGGACAAGTGACGGTTGAGGCCAAGTTGTGATCTAATTAGGATAATTCAAGTCGATTTATGCTTCTAGTTTGACATATGAGCTGCTAGGAATACCTATATGAAATTATGATCCCCTGGTTGTAGTATGCTCGTTTGTGGTGGAAGACCCATGTTTCTTTGTAGTATCTCGTCGTGTTCACTCACTCTAGGTGCATGATTCATCGCATTTTCATGTAACTTGTGTATAGATTTTTCTACTGGGCTAGTGTAGCTCACCCTATCATTTTCAGGTACAAAACAAGGAAGTTGGTATGGTGTGCATATTGTGCTTGTTGATCATGTCTTTCAAAGGTATAAAGGAGGCGATTATCTGCATTTGATTCAAAAGAAGTTTTTTGGAAAGACATTTGTTACAACTGTAATATTATTTTCTTCGGACATTGGCATTTCGATAACTTGAGGCCATTGAGCAAAAATGTAATATCTGAATCTTATTTGAGAACAGGGGAAAAGAAGATCTTTTGGGTGTTAATTATATTACTGCGAGGACTTTATTTATCAAAAGAGTATTTATTATTTATGTTGAAAATCAAGGGCATGACACCTACCATTAGTCGAGGACTTTATTTATCAAAAGAGTATCGAGATGGCACCGTATGAAGCTTTGTATGGGAGACCGTGTCGATCACCCGTGTGTTGGACCGAGTTGGGCGAAGCTACGTTAGTTGGGCTGGAATTGATCTAAGAAACTTCCGAGAGCATGAGAGTGATTCATCAACGTCTTCTTGAAGCACAAAGGAGAACCACCGAGCAAGTCAAAGTGATTCGCCAACGGTTGTTAACCGCGCAAAGCAGACAAAAGAGTTATGCCGATCGTCGTCGCCAACATTTGCCATTTGAAGTGGGGGATCACGTGTTCCTTAAGGTGTCGCCGCGTCGGGGATTATCTCATTTTGGGCAAAAGGGCTAGCTTTTACAGCGTTTTATCGAGCCATTTGACATTAGCGAGAAGATTGGGGAAGTTGCGTATCGATTGGCCTTACCACCGAGATTATCGAGCATTCATGATGTGTTCCATGTATCAATGTTGCGGAAGTACGAGCCGGATCCGTCACACGTTTTGGAGTGGTCCAAACTAGAGTTAGAGGCCGACGCATCTTATGGGGAGGAGCCGATACGTATCCTAGATTCGTGCGAGTAAGTTTTGAGGGGTAAAACCATTCCGTTAGTGCGAGTCCTATGGAGTAATCTTGGTAAGGAAGAGTCGACGTGGGAAAGGGAAGACGAGGTCAGAGAGAAGTACCCGCGCTTGTTTTCGAACTAATCAATGTGAGTTCTAAATTTTAACCCTATGACGATAAACTTGTTGTGTAGTTATATATGTTGCGGCAATTACTTGATGCATGATCTTGACTGGCTTAAATTGTAAATTTTGGGACGAAATTTCTTTAAGGAGGATAGACTATAGAGACCTGTTTAATTTTTTTTAATTATCGAAATGATTATTAAATGCCTAATTGAGAAGATATGGTTTATTTGGTGTCCAATTTGATTGGGGATTGAAATGAAAGAATAGAAATTTGAAGGAGTGTTATGTAATAAAAAGATATATGAGTATATATATGGGTGTGTGTATGTAGATCATTTTCTCCTTGGTCTCTCTCTCTCTCTCTCACGCCATCTCCTGTAGACACCTCCCTGAAGCGGGGCATCACCATACAGATTGGTCGTTACTGTTTGATTGGTTGTTTGCTACATAAACCAAGATCGTGGATATTCCCATGGCTAAGAACATCGCCACACGATAGTGATTATCATCAAAACAGAGTCGCCACCTAGTTTAAGAAAACTAGGAAAAACAGATAGAGATTCTTGGCACGGGAGCCAAAGGTACAATGAGGGGAAGGTGTTAGGCACCCCTCTCTACCCAGTCGTGAGACTAGCCCATAATTGCTCGACATAAAATTAACATATGCTTCATTTAATTCTATACACGTAGTCTGTTTATTTAGCCTTTAAACAGTTAACGGTGAGCCGAGATTGTATTGAAAACATGCATCAGAAAATAGAAAACAAAACGAACTGTCCCAAGGAGATGGATTTCTCGGCCGGTGAATGGATGTCACGGCCGAGGCATCCTTCTGGTTCTATGTATCGGCCGAGGGATTGATTCCCCAGCCGATATTCTTCCTCACACCAGACCAAATGACTAATAGATAATCAAAAAGCTACGACTAAGCGTAAAAGCAGAAAATAAATCAAACCAGAGGCCCTTGGGCCTCACCACCTTGATCCCTTAATGGCTTGATTGCTTCGGATTGAATGGGATTGACTGATTGCTTCTCGAAACCCTAGAGTTAGGGTTTGAACTTCGGGGTTTGGATCGTCAGATTGTGGCTGCCTTCGGGAGGTTAGGGCTTTTGTAAAGGGGATTTGAGAGTGTATATTGACAGAGTTTCGTGGCTTGAAAAGGTGTATACACTTGTTAATTTCGAAACCCAAAGGCCCCTTTATATAGGCATAGGGATGACACACCCCAACCAATCAAAATCGAACGATTGAATTGGAGTTATAAGGCAACACGAACACCTCATGGTAATCTCCAAACATGGCCCGAACGCATCGGGATTTGGCTGCTGGAGTTTTGTGATCGGAACAAACGAGTGACAAAACGTTCCAGATTCTGGAAAATGGACGATCTGGCGGCCGAAGAATTGATGTCGCGGTCAGGGAATGATCCTGGCGGCCGGCTAATCGATCTCTTAGGGAGATTTTCAAGCAACAGACTTCACGGGTGAAGAAATGATGTTGAGGCCGTGTGATCAATGTCACGGCCGACAGATGGATTCTCCTAGGATACTGTACTTCTGTCTGAAAGGCTATTTGGCTCTGGATTGGGTCTTCTAAATGGCTAAAAGTTCTTACTAAAAGTCTTAAGGTTCACAAGAAGTCAATCAGCAATCACTGTATCCATATCATCATCGAGATGGTCCCCAAGGTGGGACTTGAAATAATCGTTAGACCAAATTGAGGTGTCTACAGATGCCCCTCTTTGACTGAACTTAGACGGATCGCGAGACATGTTTAAGTAAGAGTCAAAGCTGTAAAAGCAACTCAATTTGGTCCAACCACTATTCCAAGGGGTTTTCGAAAAAGATTTTTGTTATGGTCAGGCCGGGAGGCTACCTACGTATTCCACAGGGGAAATTCAGACCAACCGAAGTTCGGGGGGGCAATAAAGAAAGATAAAAAGTTTGGAGGGTTAGAAACAGAAGACGTACCTTCGGGCTTAAAAAACCGTAGTGTGATGTACCTAGGCTGAGCCAGGATTTTGGCGAACGGTAGTTGAAGGAGCGCAGGGCTACCGGGGAAATTTTTGCGGTGAGCGTCTTCAGAATTTTGGGGTAGATCAATACACGGCAGGTGAGTCATTTGCTTTTCTTGATCATCCTTACTTTGACTGTGGGGAGCTCGGTAGAGTAGCTTATCCTTGCGAATGAGCTGGAAGGAATTGATGTAATGGGGTGGAATCCAAGCCATCTGCTGGGGATGAATCGGACGCCGATTTTTGAGATATGGGGTGGAACCTAAACCGTCTTCTGGAGACGAGTTGGATGCCGGTTTTGAGATATGGGGAGCGCAAGGCCAGTAATTGGAGCACGGAGCGTCGAGATGAGAGAACCAAGGCACGAAGCCGGTTGCAGTCATGAGGCGAGAGCCTAAAGTGTCGGAGCTTAGAGTTGACTTGATAGAACCGAGGCGTAGAGCTGGTTGCATTCTGATGGTTTGTGCACGGAGCTTTCTCATCATAAGTTTTGGCGTAGAGCCAAAGGATCGAGGCGCTGAACCGATCAATAAAACCGAGGCGTAGAGCCGGTTGATTCGCAGGATTGACCTGTTTCATGAGTAAGAGATATGCAGAGTGTGTATATGATGATGAGCAGCTATGATGATGGTGATGTAATTTGATGCAGAGTCGATGTGATAATGGTGATGCAATTAATGCATGGGCCCGTGCGTGTGTGCTTGATTTAAGCGTAGAGCTTCTTTCAAGTTCTAGACTTGAGCATTTAGAGCGTAGAGCTCAAGCATTCGGAGGGTAAAATCCGAGCATTCAAAGTACAGGCTTCGAGCATCCAGTACAAAGTGGTTGGGCATCCAAGCATAGAGCTTGAGCATTCAAGTGTAAAACTTGAGAATCCAAAATGTTGGATTTTGAGCATTCAAGCGTAGAGCTTGAGAAGAGATGATATCTTGGTGATTGGAGCGGCGTAGAGCCAGTTGAGAATTGTTACGGTGAAGAGCCAGTTGTAGTAGCAAGCGTAGAGCCGTTGAGTTAACGGGCGTAGAGCCGTTGAGTTAACGGGCGTAGAGCCTGTTGAGTGAACGGGCGTAAAGCCGCTGAAAGGGTGGATATGGGCATAGAGCCGTTGAAATGGTGAATACATGCGTAGAGCCACTAAGGTGGCGAGCGTAGAGCTGCTGATGGCAGTGAGCACGGGGTGCTGCTGAGTTGTTGAAATGGCTATGGGTGTAGAGCTGCTGAAATGGTGAATATGGTCGTAGAGCTGCTGAGGTGGTGAATATGGACATAGAGCCGCTGAGGTGGTGAATATGGGCGTAGAGCTGCTTAGTGTTTTTGAAGTACGCGAAGCTACTGCTAAAACGATTAGCTTGGAGTTGCTGAGCAATTGTGGGCATAGAGCCGCTGAATATTCTGATGAATACTGCTAGACCGCTAGGTGGCCAGGGGTTACGAAGTTGTGCAGATAGAGTAGCGTTGATGATGGTGGGTGCTGGTAGTGATCATGAGCTGTCGAGAGGTGGTGAAGTTGCTAAGATACTGAGATGATGGGCTTGGGGCTGCTGGGCAAGCTTTAGAGCTTGTGAAAAATTCCAGAGCGGATTCAATGCTTGTGTATGACATTCTTTGTGCTCGGGCATGCCCCCAAGGCTAATTTCATTATTGTTTTTTTGTTGGTCATGGACCCAGGACTCGAATTGGTGCATTTAGCAAAATCTGATGTTGCTATAGGAGATTGATTAGAGGGCCAGGAGATCGATCTCTCGACCGAAGAATTGATGTCTCAGCCGACGAATCGATGTCTCGGCCGTGAGAACCCCAAAAGTCAGAAAATCGATTTAAGTATGGTTTAATCGATCTCTCGGTCCATTTAATCTTTTCTCCTCCTCCTCTCTTCTTCTTCATTCCTCTCGTCCGAGTTCTTCCAACGACCACCACCATTTGCCGCCGTTCTCCCCTCCGCCACCACGGTCACCTCCGACCGCCATCGTTCTTGGCTGCTGCCGCCGTTGCTTGTTTTCTCTTGCTTCGAATGCGATGGCCGCGCCACCTTTTGACACAGCCAACCTGCTACCATCTTCATCTACAGACGTTGCGGGTTGGTCCTTGCACCCTCCATGCAGGTGTGAGTATCCTTCCTTCGACAAGGAGGCAATTGAGGAGACTGGTTTGTTTGACGCTGCTACCTATGTTCTTCCTTCGCGTAGGTTAGGTTATGGCGGTTTCTTGCAATACCGTCCTCCTGTTGGTGGCCCAGAGGCCGAGGTAGTTTGTAGAGAGCCTGAGCAGCGCTTGAGCGTCCTCAATGTTCTGGTAAGTTTCCTGAAATGTAAAAGTTTTACTCTTTTTTTTGGAGTTTAATTTCGCATGATTTAAAGATGAATTTCATTCTCGGGATGAAGTCCCTTTTAGCTAGGGGCGTGAGTGAGAAGGACCCATGGTTGGGTCGGAATTTGTTTTGTTTAAAAAGGCTAAAATAACCGTGCCCCCTGTTTAGGCGATGCATGCTTTTCAACGTTTAATTCGATTCCCCTAGCTTTTATTTGTTTATGCAATCATGAGGTTAACTCCCTTTTTGTCTTTGGCAGAGAAATAGGAGACTGGAGGCTCGCAGCAGAGGCAGAGAGGTGTATAAATGGTTCTTGACATTGCCGGAGCCAGCTCGAGAGTTAGTACGTGCTGCTGGCTTTGAGACATTTATTCTGGGTCTCAATCTCCCGAAGATGGACTGGTCATTGATGACCTCACTGGTTGAGAGGTGGTGGGATACCACCAACACAATCCATTTTCCTTCTGCCGGTGAGATGATGATCACACCAGGCGACTTCTCTTTGCTGACCGGCTTGCGAGTAGGTGGAGCTCCTCTTCGGGTTGACCTCAGGCTTTGGGAGCGGGTAGGTGCCTTGGAGTGGTTCTTGGGCAAGGTGCCCCCTCTTCATTCTCGAGGCCACGTTGACGTCGCTTGGCTGAGCAAGACTTTCTTGAAGGCTGACATCCTTTCTCAGGTGAGCGTCGAATAGTTGATACGAGCCTTCCTTCTCTATCTCCTTGGGCAAACGTTGTTTGCCAACAAGGATGGTTCGGTGCATACACAGTTTCTGGCTCCTCTACAACATTTGGAGTCTGTTTGGGAGTTTAAATGGGGGGCATCTGCTTTAGCCACTCTGTACGGCAACCTTGGAGCCTGTTCGCGGGACAAGAGTCCCATCCTTGGTGGTCACTACCGGGTGCTTGAGGTATACATCCTTCTCTTTTGCTTCCTTTCCTATTTTGATTTCTCCAAGCATTGAACTCTGTATGCTAATCCATTTTTCATCTCTAGGCTTTCGTACATCTTCTCCAGTTTCCCCCTGGCACCAAGCACGAGGATGCAAACTGTATTCCTCGCTATGAGCGATGGTTGGTGGGGCAACGAAAGCCTCGATCACCAGTTTTAAGCCTTCCTAAGTGGCGGCAAGTCTTGGACCGATTGACGGTCGATCAGGTACCTCTCTTCTCCCTTTGTATTCCTTGTCTTTAGATTTCCATACCCTTGTATTGGGGCTGATTTGACCTTGCTTGCAGGTTCTTTTCTATCCTTGGAGTAGCGTACCTGAAGAAGCTCCTCTTGCACGCTCCAGAGTCTTGGACCGTACTCGCAGCTTGCTAGAGGTCCTTTTTGTCGAGCCTGGTACTTGGGTGATCGGGTGGCCAGCCAGTGGCGCCTGCACGCTGAGGCTCTTCAGTTTGTCCCTCCTCCGCCTCCGACGTCAATGAGATCCACTTCCTTGATGTCTAAGGAGGATTAAAAGAATGCTCGAGCCAGAGATTGGGCAGCCTTGCTTCTTCAGGTGGGGGACTATATTGAGTACTGCCGTCTCTTCTTGGCTCCTCCTGCTGCTCCTCCGGTTGTTCCTGTTTGGCCTCGGGCCCCTTCCTTCGTCTCCTTCCACTCTGATGATGGAGAGGAGGAGTGCTTGGCGCTTACTCCTTGTTCGACCCAGCTTTACGGACTGCCATCCGGGGTCTCACAGGTACCACTTTGTTTTCGGGTTGCCTTTCCCTGCTTTGTATCTTGTGCTTCAGTGCTTAGTTTGTTTCCACAGGTGCCTGCTGAGATAGTACAGGAGTGGCTGAACGCTTATCATAGTGCAGAGGCTTTCGTCCGGAGGCAGCGTCGCCGGATCCTTGACGTATGGTCTTTTCTCATGCATTCCATTTGCTTTTGCATCTTCTCTTGAATCTGAGTGTTTACGTGCTTGTCCTTGCTGCTTGAGGCTGAGCGAGCACCAGTTGCTGGTAGAGAGGATGTGGGAGCCAGTGAGCAGTCCTTGTCTACATCCCAGAGGTCATCTCGGAGATGCCGTCGTGATTAGCTTTAGGATTTTCTCTTTTCCTGTCTATAGTTAGCAAAGAGACAAGTAGAAACTGTATTCTGTATAGTGAAAGCAACCACAATGATGATTTTGTAACCAAGCTTTTGTTTATGAAATGAGAAAAGCTTTTCATGCCCCTTGAATGCCTTAAGTATGCATGTGATAGTCGGAACATGGCTTCTTGAACAAGGAATTGCTGTTTTTACTCGGAGTTTGAAAATATGCAGAAATGAAATATCGGCCGAGGAATTGATCACGCGGCTGAGGAACTGATGTTGCGGCCAATGATTCCATCCTTTGGCCGTTACCTCTGTTTTCCAAAGGGAGCTAGATTTCGTTTTAGCCAAGTGGCTTCCTCCTTTCTCTTCCTTCTTATGCTTGGTTTTGATTTTGCCATATCCTATAGCCTTATTGCCAATTTCGAGAGTTTTTGAGATATCTTGTCTGTTGTGTCTATGACTCTTGAGTCAGAGGTGATGAACGATGGTTCCTGTGTCTTTTGCTTTTGTCAATCCCTCGAGAGAAGCATACTCATCTTTTGCGAGCTCAATACGCAGGGTTAGCTACACCCATCATTGAGTACAAATCTTTTGATACTTTTTCTTCTCTCCAAATGTTTGGGCCGCATCTCGAAGCAAGATTGCCTACGTATCCCATTCAAGGAATCAGGCCTTTTACATAGTTCCAAAATCACCTCCTTTGAGGTTGGGTTTACACTCTTGGTTTTTCTTCTCATGTGCTCTTGATCTTGCCTAGGTTACCTAATGGAAGTTGAGTCCCTAGCGAGCTTTTCTTCGAATGCCTTAATTTTTGCCTAGGCTGCATTTTTGCGTTTTCTTGCCCTAGCAGGCTTTGCTCTTACTTTTGCTTGGGTTGCTTGAATTTCCCAATGAGCGTTTCTCTCAAGAGGCTTTTTGTACTTTGAGGAGGAATTTGGCGGAGATATTTTTATGAATCTCTTTTGTATTTGTACCTTCGTAATAGGCAAGATAACTCTAAGTGTTCTCACGGAGATAGCGTCTTCTTTCTAAATTTTGACAAAAACCTAGTTCTAGCAACTAAAGCTCATCCTTTCTTTCCCTTTTGTCATTGACACAAAGAACTTGATCCTTTTAGAGTTTTCCTTATTTGGCAAAGAGATGATAGCTGATAAGCACCCAATAATACCATTATGGGTGCGCTAAGTCCCTAGTTTTATCGTATTTATGTTTATTAAGTTAGTGTTTTCTTTGATATTGCATGTAAGGTATGTTTTTAGTGTTTTCAGGTAAATCGTGTGAATAAGGCATGTTTTGACGCCATGAATGGCCCGAGTGCGTCCAAGTACCCGAGGAACCAAGGAATACCCTGTCGGCCCCTGAAAATCTGTCCAAGTACCCGAGGAACTAAGTATGGCAGGAAAGAACGGTGCCAAATCTATGGCGAGTTCAACGGGTGCCAAATCTATGGCTGCGGATGATCGAATGGTGTCCCTCTGGATAATGCCAAATCTATGGCAGGAGATGTGCAGTCATGTTGACGAATATGAAGGAAGAAGGCGACCGTGGGGGGGTCGAGGTTAGAAAGTGAGACCCGCGTTTCGACTTTTGACAACACTGATGATTTTTTAGTTTTGAAAAACAACAATGGACATGTTCGAGTACCCTTTCTGCTTTACTGTTTTTGGCCAGCGGACCGGTATCTTCAGGACCTCGGGATTTGGGATGGAGTTCGAGTTGGATCCAGGGCTTGGCTTGAGTTTGGCCTTGATCAGGGCTTAGTTTATACCATTCATGCTCTAGTCTTGAGGTTGGCTGTATGCTTGCCGTGATTGATGACATTGGGCTGATGTGCCCCTGTGAGTGACAGACCTTAGTTCTGATTCTTTTCCTTGATTCCACTGATAGTTTCGGCAACCAGTTTTGTCCTGAGCACAAGTGCGGGTTCTTCCATGCATTGGAGTTTTTCTCACGAGTTGGGACCTCAATGACCTTGTGTGAATTTGGACAAGGCCCAGATGACTCGAAGGACAAGAAAGACCTTTTATGAGAGGACTGACTCTTAATGAAGACCTTGATTGGACGAGGAGTTTTATTATTTGAGGATTTAATGTTTGAAATTGTCATGATAAAATCAAGTTTCGATGATTTTCCCATTTGGGGTTTTGAAATTGTTTTAACTCCATCAAGTGATGCTCATTCAGAATTCTCTTGTTTTGTCAGAACACGAGGATTTTTACCGTGAACCATGCCCCAGGTTGCTGATGACAACCCATGGATTTAGAAAATGCCTTGGCGCTCCTTCATGTTTTCTCCTATTGTCTAGGATTTTTATTATCAAGTTGTGTTTTCCAATCTGAAAGGACTTTATCAGGGTTGTAACGTGGCCAAGGTTCGGCTTAGCAAAGAAAGGATAATAGGCTCAAAAATTTTCATTGTCTTTGGGTTTCGAGAGCTAGCAGCCATCTTGAATATTTTTGTCCTTTTGCTTTTGACGGGCGCCTTATTTGCTTCGAACTTTGTTGTGCCGATGTGTTTGGCATTCTCGTTGATTCTGAGCTTTCTCTGATTTTTCTTCAATGTTTTGCATCTCAATGTGCGTATGCATTTTCAGGCATTGAATTCCGATGCGCCGATGATAATCAGGTGTTTAGCACATTTGTCCTCCTCATTTTACCCCGGTGTGGGGGATAGCTGCCTAGCTGGGTTCTTTCAAAGAAATTGATTTAGGCTCAAAGGGGGTTATCAATGGATATATATCTTCAAGCGTGTGATAAAAGAAAAGAATGCCTTTCTTCATTTTGAATTGCACAACTCGATAACTGGGTCCTAGATGCAAGCTAAGGGATTTGTGTGCTCTAACTTTTGCCTAGATCATATTTTGAGGTTTTGATCTAGCGAGCTTTTTACTTGGGCCAAGGCGTTGCTTCTTCACGGCGTCAGGGAATGGCCCCATGAAATTTTTCTTCTCGCAAGGGCAAAATACCTCATGTCTTAATCTCTCACTTGATGGTGAAAAACAATTCCAAGTTAAGGGATTATCACAAAACGCGAGTTTATTATCACAATTTCGACTCAAGAGGCTTGACACCAAAAGACGGGACAGACCGACAAAGGATCGGCTCGAAAGAACATGACCAAATTTTGGGATCGACTCGAAAGAACATGACCGGGCCTCGGGATAAGGCTGCCTACGTATCCTTCTTGCAAAGGAATCAGGTCATAACGTAGTTCAGACCTACGAAACTGACTTTCTTTTTGGTTTTTCTTTTTTTTTTTTTTTTACCACAAACTTGAATTTGAAGACATACAGACACAAAAGCATGAAAGACCCAAATTACAAACTGACTCGAAACTGAAAGACAAAGACTTGACTCGAAACTTGAAAGCTTTCCAAACTCGTGAGAAATTTCATCCACGGACTGGCTGCACTGCATTCGCCATTCTTCTTTAGTTCAGAGGTCTGGCGTTGGGATGGTCCCAGTCCTTTCAGGCACCATTCGGATTTTGATCCACCCTCAGATTTTGCGTCGGTTTAGAGCTTGAGGCAAAGGCACTGAGCATATTAGGGGTTGGAACAATGGGCTCTGGCAACCAATTGTCGATAATGCACTGGAGAGGATGGATTTTGATGCCATTGCTGTTGATGGTTTGGTTGCTCAGAAGTCGTCCAAGGGAAGCATGTCCCATCGAGTCACTGATCTGGCCAACCTTGAACTCCTCAAAGGTCAGAGGATAATTTCCCACAGCAGAACTTGGGTTTGGAAGTGGAGGTGAGACGATTCCATCATCGATGAGATCTTGGATTTTGTGGCGGAGACGGAAGCAGCTGTTAGTGGAATGGCCGGTACATTGGTGAAAGGTACAATAGGCGTCTGGGTTGTGGGACGACGAGAGCTTCTGAGGTGGGGGAGTTGGAGGGAGCGGCTGAATGAGACCGGCTTCGAGGAGTCTCTCATAAACTGTAGACAAAGGGACAGGAAAGCGGGAGAGGAATCTTGGTGGGATTTTGCCGCTGGGTTGAGGGTTCATAGTGGTGCCAAGTGGGCCTCTGGCGAAGACGCTGCTTGCTTCGACACTACATGATGCTTTCTTGCCTTTGCGCACATCCTGCCTTTTAGCACTAGTTTTAGGCAAGGATCTAGTACCTTCCTTTGAGCGCTTCTTGGTGTCATGGAATTCGACTAAGTCTTTGAGCATGTGAGAGAGCGTCACTTCTGATCGTGGCTTGACTCCGGCGGTTGGAGAGTGGTAGGCTTGCGGAGTTTCTTTGATCCTGGCCTTACCAGCATTCAGTCCCAGATCTGGGTTTGTCATGACGGAGGTGAGAATGCCAATCAGCCCTTGCAATAGAGCCGTCTGCTCATCCATTTTCCGATTCATTTCCTCTACAGCCCTTTTCAGCTCAACCAGCTCTGCTTGCCCTGTCATCTTGAGGTAGTCGGAGAAAGTGGTATGGCTTTGTGTAGGATGGGTGGCCCAGTGCTGACAGTAAGTAAGAAAGCGAACTCAGAATGTGCCCCTGTTATGATTTATTGAAAAATGTGTATGAATAAAAGAATTGTTAATAACATGTTGTCATCGTTGACTCAAGGGATCAAACTTTACGGAAAGTTCCAACAGTCACGGGTAAGTCGGTGTCAGGCTGGTTAAATTCCGCACGTTGGGAATCAGAGCCAATCTCCTTATCTAAGACCATCCGAGACAAAGCAATAAGACTGCTGGAAGGTGCACTTAAGGCTGAACTGAACTAGAGGGAGCCGTTCGGGCACGACGAACACCAGAGGTATCCCAAACTCCATGGATTTATGGTCTCCTAGACCCTGACTCAAGAAATGACATCCTATGAAGGATTGCCCTAGTCCTCAGAGATCCTTTTGAGCGTGAATCCTTTGATTAGGAGTGACAAGATTTGAGAGATATCAAGACAAATTAAGCCTTTAACATTTTTTTTTGAAATTTTTGTTTTGGTTTCAAAAATCGTTTAGCGTAAATGACATGATACCGTAACCGGGGTGGCGTAGGTGGCTTCGCACTACAACCTGGGTGGTGTGGGTATCATGACATTGTAGCCTAATTGTTTTGTTAATCTTGAATGCATGATTTAAGAATGTGTTGAAGACTTAATGAATTCTGATATCCCCAAAACCTCGTCATTCCAAGGACTAATTAATTTCAACAACGTGCTTTTAAAAAGCATGACTCATCATTGGTCCAGGCAATCCTAAACAAGCCACGCGAGCGAGTCTAAGTGTTCTATATGAGACACGAAAGCAAGCGTAAGATGCAAGGTGCGATGTGCAAGGGTGATAAGGTCACGGTCCTTCGAAAGTTGCCTCATTCCTCAGAATCTCTTTTAGGGTGTATCCTTCGTTCAGAACGACAAATTCTAAGAGATGTCAAAATGAACTAAGTATTCAACTAGTCCTCGTTCGAAGTTTCAATTTTGAACTTGGAATAACTTAGTATAGACGACGTGATACCCCAACCATCGTGGTGTCAGTGACATGGTGCCATTAGCCAGAGTGGTGTAAGTAAAGTGGCATCACGGCGTCGTTTTCCTTGTTATTCCTTATTCTCCGTTGAAATTTCGATTAGGCATTAGTCAAGGACTTAGTATATTCTGATTTCCCAAAGTCTCTTTGTCCTAAGGACTCATGTAGTTAAACAACACGCACATAGAATGCGTGACTCTTCATCGGGTCTTGGCAACCTCGCAAAGACTGCGCAAGCGAGTCTCGAGAACCGTGGCTGATGGTATGAGGGTGCAAAATGCAAGGCAGCACATAAACAGGATATAGCACGTAACCCTACCCTGTAGGTTCCTGTCCTAATTTGGAAGGTTCTATGGCTTGCTAAGCATGTACAAAGGCCGGTTTTGGCTTGAAGAGGGTTCCCCGGACTAGAGTCAAAGTATACCTCCCACTATTGAGCGTACACCCAATAATGGTACGAACGGTAGAGATGACTCATCACGGTCGAGGGTTGCTGAGCATTCCGGGATTCCCCATCACCGGCAAGCCGGGTAGGATTGCCGAAACACAACAGCGGGGCTGCACAAGATAAACAGGATATAGCACGGCAGGATATAGCACGTAACCCTACCCTGTAGGTTCCTGTCCTAATTTGGAAGGTTCTATGGCTTGCTAAGCATGTACAAAGGCCGGTTTTGGCTTGAAGAGGGTTCCCCGGACTAGAGTCAAAGTATACCTCCCACTATTGAGCGTACACCCAATAATGGTACGAACGGTAGAGATGACTCATCACGGTCGAGGGTTGCTGAGCATTCCGGGATTCCCCATCACCGGCAAGCCGGGTAGGATTGCCGAAACACAACAGCGGGGCTGCACAAGATATATACAAGAAATAGACAATGAAACAAAATCCCTTTGAAAATCCCACAAACGTTTTTCAAGCTTGGCTCACAAGTTCAATTGATACTTAAAGAAAGCGGGCCGTTTTATCAACATACCAACTTTTCCTCAAGTATTAATTAAACATCTCCAGCAAAGTCGCCACTGTGGGCTACCAGCCCGAAAAATACATATTTCCGTTTTGAAGAAAAATATGGTTTGAAGAGTCGCCACCCGGATTTGTGGTCCATCACCCGAGAAACCGTTTTGTTACGAAAATGATTGATTTGAAATTGAAAATCAGAGATCATTTTGAGGGTCCGGAAGCCACGTTACGTGGGGGGAAGGGTTTTACGGCACCCCCCTCGCCCGATTCGAGATCGGTCTCTACTAAACATTTGCGGGATTTTTAAAAGGGATTTTGTTTCATTTAACCAACTAGCAAGTATCCACAATTATAACACATAAGAAGTGTATACTGGTGCATGTGTACACTAGAGGGTGAAATGGTTGTGCATGCAACACATAATAACAGAAGATGAAACCCTGTTACTGGATTCACTCTCGAGCGCTTGGGAGTTCCGACACTCTGAACCTGCAAAACTTGTTAGCACAGACAGAATATAATGCTGAAATAGGAACTGAAAAGCTTCTATATACACTACTGGCTCAGCAGAGGATTTGAAAGACTGGAATAAACCCTCAATCTTTCAGATCTTGCATCCCTACCTTGACAAGATTAAATCTACAAATTTAAAAGAGCAACAGGCCACACTCATGCATGCAGAAACCAGAGAACACAGCAGACTGGGAAAATGGGAGGCAATGGCATACATTCACTCCCGAGCGCTCGGGAATGGTTCGGAGCGCTTGGGAGTGAGCTGCATGTCAGCTTGCCCTCAAACAGGAAATGGTGCTGACTTGACATGCAAACACCTTTGTTTTGATATTTCCCAAGAGAAGAACATCTTTTAACTTTGGAAATACCTTATTTTACATGAAAACTTGTGAGAAATGCTTCTGTTTTAGTTGAAAATGACTTCCTTGTGTATGCATGCCAAAATAAAACCATTCCTTTTAAGAGTACGCCTCATTCCCAACCTACTATGTCACAAGGGACCATGCATGAAACTGGGAACAGTATCGAGCGCTCAGGAGCACTCTCGAGCGCTCGGGAGTGTTTCCAGTAAGGGTTTTATGAAAACATTTTTTTGTACCCCATTGCTCTTGTTTTTACACTAGGTCTCCTAACCATGCACCCAGTATTGAAGACTGGGTCATGCTGAGAGACCCCCCTCAGAAGGGAAGAACAGCCTCTTTGTTTATGATCAAAGGTAAAGATTTCTACCTTTTGCTTGAACTTTGCTCTTTGGAATAGCTTTGAAATGTGGATGAAGAGAGAAGAGTACAAGAAATCAGAAGCAGAGAGTGTTCTGGATTTCTTGCCCTTTTCCTTGGTGATTTCTAAAACCTTCGGAGTTTGGAAAGTGAGTTTGGAAGTTTTTGGTTTTTAGTAAGAGAGAGAAAGAGAGCAGAGAATGGGGTTCTTCAGGAGAGAAATTTCGTAGCCCCTTGTTCTGAAACCAGACCCTCCTATTTATAGGCAAAATAACCTATAGTTTTCAAATCAAATGGTTTTGAAATAAAATATTTTAAAATGGGGGAAATCTGCTGGCCTAGTGTTCTCTGACTGAGGTTGAGTGTTGACTCAACCCTCAGCCGGCTCAAGGTGGCTGTAATGATGGATTGCATGGATAGTGGGGAGCCTTGCCATCCATTGGGCAGCACAGAAGACTCGAGCGCTCGGGAGCACTCTCGAGCGCTTGGGTCTTCACTCTCGAGCGCTCGAGAGTGAGCCAGGCCAGAGTTTTTAGAAAACGGTTTTGAGCGCTCGGGACTTCTCCCAAGCGCTTGAAAATGCTTTTGACCATTTTTATTCCCTTTTCAAATCTTTCAAGGAGCAAAGTTCCGATCGGCGTGAGGCTTGCTTCAATCCAAAGTCATCATCGGGGAGCCTCCGGGCCACAAATCAAGGAATTTTGAAGAGTCCAAATTGGGGTGTCTACACTTGCTCTTATCTTTTTAGATATGTGTGAGTAGTTTTCCAAGGTTAGGTCATGGGGTGATTAGCACCTCATGGCTCGAGTAAAAATTGCATTTTTCACCATAAAAGTTTGAATCTTTGGTTCAAAAATCGATGTGTAGTTCGGGTTTATTTATCAAATTGCTAAGTTGTTAACCTCTTTGATCATGTGTAGGCAAGAGCGTTGCCTACTTGCCACACATGATGCTTGGAGCTCTGTCGCTCGAGATGTTTGCTAAATAAATTCTAGAGCTAGCTTGGTAGACAAACTATTTTATCTTCCGGGTCAAGAACCTTAGTTGAGTGTCTTAAACCGTGTAATCGGGTGAGAAACGTAATTTTACTCGAGTCGTGGGTGTTAGTAATTCATAGACCTAACCTGCTTTTTATCCTAGTTAATTCGTTTTTAATTTAGCCTTTTTATTTCCACCACAAAGTAAAACAAAGTTGGCTGTCTAAAAGCCGAAAACCTTGCTTACTTCTACAAATCCAGTAAAGCCGTATTAATTATTCCCGCGGGTACAATCCCGGTCTTCCGGATTATTATGCTTCAATTGGACGTTTTTACCCTATGCTTGGGGTGATCATTATTTGACATATCGACGAATGAAGCAATTGCAATTTGAATAAGCTTAATCTAGAAAATGAAACAGGAATTCACTTAGCAGAAATGAAATGCCCAAACAGGGGCCCAAAACATGTTCTAGTTTGATTTAGAAGACGAAAGCAATGTTCAATGTTTTTGCCATGTCATAACTTCTCAGCTACTGCAACATGTCAGGGTTATTTTCTTTGCCTTTTGCAACTTTATACTCTTTTCCACCTTCTTCTTTGCCAAACAAAGCCTTTGAACTGGGTCCATCTTTGAAGCTTGCACGATGGCTACCTCCTTGAGACATGAGCAATCCCCAAATAGAAATGTCAGCCTGGGCTTTTACCACCTCTTCTTCTTTCTTGTTAACTGAGCAGTCGTCAGCTACTTCCACTTGATTGAATAGTGATGCTAAGGAGATTTCATCGAGCGGATCGTCATATTCTCCTTCCATTTCGTTAAAGTCTCCTTCCCCTATTTGGTATGGATCAGTGTATATGAAGTCTAGACCTTCTTCTTCTTCTATCCACTGACTATAGTCACATTCTTCGTAGGGATTGACCCATGGCTGCAATTGAAGTTCCTCGACTTCTTCTATAAGGTTGATTGTTTCCCAGACAATTGGAGGCATTGGGATTCTTGGACGATTGATGAGTACCACTATTTGGGCAGGCTCGAAGCGGGCATGTCTTCTCATCATGATGACCCTCTCTTTTTCCTTCTTCCTATTCTCAAACCAGATGCGTAGTCATTCGTCATCCTCTACAAATGGAATGTCGGGATCCTCCAAATTGTGTTTTGCCCAAGAATGTTCTTTCCATTTCCTTAGTTTTTCCTCCTTTGCTTGCTCTTCTTCGTCACTCATGTCGAGATCAATTACTTCTGATTGATCGGACTCGCCGTTTTCTTCTTCCTCCATCATGAAACACTCATCTTCCTCTGGGAAGGTCAAGGTTGGCCTGGCTTGGGTGCTTTGGACAATGTATTGGCTAGGGTTGTATACGAGGTTGTGAGATAGGGTTATGAGATTGATGTTTTGGGGTGGTTTGGTATGAGGTGGTTTGGTTTGTGCATCAGGTTGTGGAGGTTTTATGATCCGGCTATCAATGAGGTCTTGAATGTCATGGCGAAGACGCATGCAGTTGTCTGTCTCATGCCCAGAGTGTTGATGGTAGGCACACTGCTTGTTGGGGTCATGGTTTGGGCCATAAGGTGGCTGAGGAGATGGTTTGTTCAAGAGTTTGAGATGCCCTTGATGGCTTAGAATGGTTAAGGCTTGGGGGAGAGTCATGTAGAGAGGACTGAAGTTGCAGCGAGGCCGGTTTGAGCTTCGGGAAGGGCTGGCTTGGAAAGGGTCTTATGGTGAGGTTGAGTTAAGAGCGTTTACAGATGCATGAGATGTACGGCTTTGGAAGGCTTCCTTAGGTGGAGGAGCTTCTTCTTTTCCAATGAGTCCCAGTTTGATCCCTTCTTCAATCTGCAACCCAGTGGCATGCAGGCGCTTGAAATCTGTGATAGCCTGTGTGTAAATATGCTTGAGATACTTGGGTTGCAGATTCTTGACAACTATCCTTACTTGATCTTCCTCAGAGGGGCGATTCTTCATTTTGGCAGCCTTTTCTCTTCATCTAGCCACAAAGGTAACGAAGTCTTTGTTTGACTCTTGCTTGGTCATCTCCAAATCTCGAGTGGTTAACTCAACTTGGACATTGTATGCATATTGCTTGACAAAAGCATTGGCGATTTCTGGCCAAGTGTGGTAATGCACAAATTCCAGAGTGAGGAACCAATCGAGGGCACTTCCAGTGAGGGTTCTTTGAAACAACTGAGCAATGAGCTCATCATTCAAGCCCATCGGCTTCAGGGTGTTGATGACATGACGGACATGGCAGGTAGGGTTACCGGTTCCGTTGAACTTCTCGATGTTTGGCATTTTGAATCTTTCGGGCAATTGAGAATCTGGAAAGAGGCACAGTCCTTCAAAGTCCAGAATTTGGTCCCCTTGTGAACGAGCCAGAGCATGTTTGATTTCTTTGACTTGCTTGGCCAATTCTGGATTCTCTACTGTTATTGCTTTAAGTGCATTCTCATCTTCTACTGATTTTTCTTCGTCTTCAGCATCTCTAGCTGCTTTTTCTGCTAGTAGAGTAGCGATTTGAGCTTGGAGATCAGCAATAATGGTGTCGTTGTCTGCCATGGGAGTGGGAGGATTGCTTGATGAAGCTTGGAATTTGGTAGATGATCGGGTTTGCTGAGAAGATGACCGTGAAGTCCCTGGAAGTGATTGGGACCGTTGTGGTGAAGGTGTTTTGGCAGGTGAAGATGACAAACGAGACGGCTGCAAAGACCTTTGTTTGGCGTGACTTCGGGTGTTGTAAGAGTATAAAATTGGATGTGGTTGCTTTCTTGGCTTACCTATTGTGCCTGCTTGAAAAGTAAAATACCTACAAGTCTGTACTTGGCTGTATAGGGTTAGGATTTGGGCTAAAAATCCCAACCTTTCTGCACATAAAAAGATGTTACAACAACAAATAATAAAGGGTGTGAGGAAGAACTTCAAGGCAAAATGCAGGAAAATTCCTTAACCTGTGGATTCCTGTCTTATTTTGATAAGTTCTATGGCTCTCTAACACATGTAAGGTTTAGGTAGTCTCAGGGTGCTCTGTTGTCAAAGGGCACCAGCCCTTCTACCAGCCCATCATAGGCGGTGATCGGACGGTTTCCTTTTTGATATACCACAAGGTACAAGTGACTGTGGAGTTTGCTGGAACCCCTAACATAGCTCGTGACATGCTGAGATATTAGGTGAACTCAACGAGGTTGCCCACTCGATGCATATGATAAAAGAATTAAACAAAGTATGTGTTAATCTTATGTTGAACTTTCTGGTTGTGGCTCTCTAGTCCCCAGCAGAGCCGCCAAAAAACTGTAGACACCTCCCTGAAGCGGGGCATCTCCATACAGATTGGTTGTTGCTGTTTGATTGGTTGTTTGCTACATAAAGCAAGATCGTGGATATTCCCATGGCTAGGAACATCGCCACACGATAGCGGTTATCATCGAAACAGAGTCGCCGCCTAGTTTAAGAAAACTAGGAAAAATAGATAGAGATTCTTGGCACGGGAGCCAAAGGTACAATGAGGGGAAGGTGCTAGGCACCCCTCTCTGCCAAGTCATGAGACTGGCCCATAATTGCTCGACATAAGATTAACATATGCTTCATTTAATTCTATACACGTAGTCCGTTTATTTAGCCTTTAAACAGTTAATGGTGAGCCGTGACTGTATTGAAAACATGCATCAGAAAATAGAAAACAAAACGAACTATCCCAGGGAGATGGATCTCTCGGCCGGTGAATGGATGTCACGGCCGAGGGATCCTTCTGGTTCTATGTATCGGCTGAGGGATTGATTCCCCAGCCGATGTTCTTCCTCACACCAGACCAAACGACTAATAGATAATCAAAAAGCTACGACTAAGCGTAAAAGCAGAAAATAAATCGAACCAGAGGCCCTTGGGCGTCACCACCTTGATCCCTCAGTGGCTTGATTGCTTCGGATTGAATGGGATTGACTGATTGCTTCTTGTAGACACCCCAATTTTGCCTAACGATTATTTCAAGTCCCACCTTGGGGACCATCCCGATGATGAAATGGATACAATGATTGCTGATTGACTTCTTGTGAACCCATGGACTTATGGTAAGAACTTTGAGCCACTTAGAGGACCCAATCCAGAGCCAAATAGCCTTTCAGACAAAAATACAGAATCCTAGGAGAATCCATCTGTCGGCCGTGACATTGATCTCACGGCCTTAACATCATTTCTTCATCCGAGCAACCTGTTGCACGGAAATCTCCCTGAGCGATCCAATCACTCGGCCACAAGATCTATCCTTCGGCCGCAACATCCATTCCTTGGCCACAAGATCTTTTGCTCGGCCGCCAGATCGTCCTTTTTCCAGATTCTGGAATGTTCTGTCGATCGTTTGTTCCGATCAACAAAACCCTAGCAGCCTTTTTCTGATGCATTCGGGCTACGTCAAGAGATCACCATAAAGAGTTTGTATCACTGTCTAACTCCAATTCCAATCGGGTGCTTTGATTGGTCGAGTTGTGTCATCCCTATGCCTATATAAAGAGGGCTTCAACCACGAAATTAATATAACAACACATCACCATCAGTCACGAAACTCTGCAGAAACATACCCTCAAACCCTCTCTTCAAAAGTCCTAACCTTTCGAAGGCAGCCTCTAATCCAACGATCGAACCCCGAAGTTCAAACTCTAACTGTAACGCCCCCATTTTCGGGTACGTTAAATAAACATTTCATTGATAAAATCAAATGGAGTCTGGCTCATTATTACATCGTAATTCCCATCAGAGTGCTTTCATTACATAAAGGAAAGGAAAACTAGGGTTCCTAACTACAACTCCGCTTGCTCCTCCATCCTAGCCAGCTCCTCAGCTCCAAAATCCTCCAAGGCGTACTGTTTATCTTGATTATCTACAAAGTTTGACACATTATACCAGCGTCGCCACCGATATAATATGTCAGGGTCACCAAAGGTAACACCATGAGCTACAACAGCTCAACAGAATAATCCTATACCCTCCAACCCTAACTTACAACCAAGAAGCAAATAAACAATTACACATGCTCATTCAACAACATAATTAGCAATGACGCAGCCACATTCACTTTCTTATTCACGTTGGTGTCATGATTCTCTGTGTCTCTCCTACGCAACAATTCGTAGACCATGTCATCCATTTCACTTTACGAAAACAACATTTCGAATACCTTTTCAACACTCGTTACCAATGAGGCTACCAAGTCTGGCTCCATTGGCACCGCACACAATGGGCTACCAAGTCCGGCCACATTGCGGTTTCCGCAATTCATTCAAATCTTGCATTGGCTCCTTCCCGCGGATACCAAGACATACTACCAATGAGACTACCACGTCCGGCCCCATTGGCAATCTTCACAATGGGCTACCAAGTCCGGCCACACTGCGGTTTTCGCAAGTCCATACAAAGGGCTACCGAGTCCGGCCACAATGCAGGTTTTCACATCCACACAATGACTACCACGTCTGGCCATTATGTAATTTCAAAAATCTTTTTATCAATATCAACCACATCCTAAGTGTCATGTTTCTAACTTTCTCGGTTTACGTGTCTCGTTCTCATGCATAGACTCCGCGGTAAGACTTTCATGTAATCATAGAAATCTTGAAACTAAACTAGCAAGATCATCCAACTCTATATTCACTATCATGCTCATATTATCACATAATCATGCTCAATCACATTTAAGCATAACGCCACATGTACGGGCGCCTTTGGAGTGATAAATCACTTATGCTTTAATCAACAACCACAAGTAATACAAGTAAGCACATAGTAAGTCTAATATCATCTAAACGATCCAAGTACAATTACTTAGAAATTAATTCACGATGTTAACCTTCAAAGTTCATTCTTTCTTTCAAGATGTTCAAAACAGCATATGTTTATTAAATTGCAATGCATATATCAGAATAGTGTTGATAAGGATTCTATGTTTTCACAAGAGGTGTCGATTAGATAATCTATGTGATCATGCCATTATCTTTATTCTAATCGATTCGAATCATGCATACGATATGCCATACTTTGGTGGAAAAATCTATCTATAAATACGATTATCTATATTTCAAAGCAAACACATTTCTAATTATTTTTTGAGTTCGAAAGTATAGGAAAATCGACATATACTTAGAGTGTAGGAGGTATAGGAAAATCCTACCTTGATCCGAAACTAGTCGGGGCCGAATAAGCTAGTTGGAAAATTCTACAGGCGGTGAAACTCGCAAATCTGGACCAAACTTTGGATGGCAGCAACTCGATCAATATTTGCTCGAATATGATCGTTCTTGAGTAGAAATCGAAGCTCTAGAAGTGCTCTACAATTTTTGTGAAGGAAGTTGATCCTAGAAAGTGGTTTAGGTAGGAGGAATATGGTGATAAAGGAATGGACAGTTTGCTGTCTGGAATCTGGAAATCCGAATTTTTACTGAACTTCGGATGTCGATATCTTTGTCGTTTCTTGACCGATTAGGGTGGTTCTTGGGTCTAACTTGAAGAGCTCGAAGTGCTCTACAATTTTCCTGGAGGAAGTTTATCCTAGAAACCAACTTAAACAGGAGAACATTGAGGTTTTGTGAAGGGCAGTAATCTGCCTGGAAAAACAGAAATGGTTTCTAGAGAGAAGTTGGAGCAATGCTTTGAAGGTGTGAGTTCAAGGCTTGAAGTGAGCTTGCTATTATAGGCCAAGGGCTCTCTCTCTCTCTCCCTCTCTCCCTCATCCGAAATCTCTCTCTCTCTCTCTCCTATCTTTGATTTTTTTTCTTATTTAAACACATGAAAGACTAGATTTTGTACCTTGGGAAGATTTGATGGTACTTGGATGGTGTGAGGTGTTGGCCAAAGGACCATGACTAGGCTTAAAAGTACATTTGCACACATCACACTCTCTCTCTCCCTCTCATCCGAAATCTCTCTCTTCCTCTCTCTCTCTCCATGGTACAATGTACATAAGTACATAGGTGGAAAGATTTACAAGGGTTTTTCTTGTTCTTACTAGGACAAGTGTAGGTGATTCTAAGGGCTTCCTAGTCTTGTCTAGTACTTAGAAGATTGGATAGGATAGAAAGAGTAAGAAAACTCTAGATTTGGTTGTCCTTGGATGATCAAGGTGTAAGAAATACTAGATTTTTGTTGTACTTGGATTGTGTACAAAGATGGCCAACAAGGATGGACTAGATTTGGAGAGTACACTTGCACACACATCACACTCTCTCTCCCTCTCCCAATCCGGCCCTCTCTCTCTCTCTCTCTCTCTCTCTCCATGGTTCAATGCACTAAAGTACAAAGGTTGAAAGACTATAAGACTTTCTTTGTTCTTTCTTCCAATCTAGGACAAATCTAGGTTATTCTATTGGGGTTTTGGTCCAGTCTAGTACTTTGGAAGATTGGTTTTGGATAGAAAGAGTAAGAAATCTAGATATGGTTGTACATGATGAGATATGAAGATGGCTCAAAGGACATGACTAGGATTGGAAGAGTACAAGGGCACACATCACCAATCTCTCTCTCCCTCTCTCATCCGGCCTCTCTCTCTCTCTCTCCCTCTCTCGGCACTCTCTCTCTCTCTCTCCCTCTCTCGGCTCTCTCTTTCTCTCTCCTCCTCTCTCTCTCTCTCTCTCTCTTAGTCCAATGGACACCTAAGCATGAAAGGACTATGGTTTGGTGGTTGTCTTAGAAAGAGTAAGAGATTGTGTTGTAAGGTTGTAAGGATATCTAGTACTTGAAATCCTTCCCATATCTCTCCATATATCTTCCTCTCCAAGTACAAGTACTTAAGTATATATACACTAGGATTTGAAAGAAGACAATCCAAGAGTACATCATCCTTCCTTCTCTCTCCTATCTTTCTCTCTCTCTCTTCTTCTCTCTCTCTCACTCGGCCTTTCTTCTCTCTCCTCTCTCGGATTCTCTCTCTCTCTCTCTCTCCCTCTCTCTTCCTCCCTTGGTTAATATAAATATACATATATGCATATGTATGACCAACTACAAAGTACGAAGGTACTAAATGATTTTCAAATCAAAATTCTTTATTAAACTAAGTCAAATTGACACTTGTCCTAGTATAATGTAGTATTGAGGTACAAGGAGAATCCTAGGGCTAGATATTTTATCTATATCCTTATTCTATTGGACACATGTCATCTATCAAGCAATTAAACTAATAAATTCTAGTACTAGGTAATATTAAAACTAGGGTTTTGGCAGGAGAAAGATCAAACAAGGTACAACCATATATCTTTTTCTCATATCTCTCTTATCTCTCTCGGCTCTCTCCCCTCTTCTCTCTCCCGAATTTCTCTCTCTCTCTCTCTCTCTCTCTCTCTCTCTTAGTCCAAAGTACATATGTATAAGGATGAAAGGACAAAGGTTGATAGATTGACTAAGGAAGAGTAAGGATTTGGTTGTAAGGTTGTAAGACAATCTAGTACCTCATATCTATCTTATGTCATCCCATCTCTCTTCTTCCATAGGTACATGTACTTATATAGATATAGAACTAGGGTTTGGTGGAAGGAAAGATCAAGAAGTACAAGCATATCTATCTCTCTCTCCCTCTCGGCTCTCTCTCTCCTCTCCCTCTCTCGGCTCTCTCTCTCCTCCTCCCTTGTACTATCTATATATATAAGTATATATAATCCTAAGATCATATAAGTACATAAGTACTAATAAACTAATAGGATATGGAAGTACAAAGGAAATAATAAACTAAGGGGGTTTTGGAAAAATAAGGATTTACCTATTAAACAATTCAATATAACACATGTGTTCTTTCTTAATATTAAATAGGAGTAGGTGTACTAGTGTCCTATTATAATATTTAGGCATGTACTAGAAGATCTAGGTAGATATCTAGTCAAAATTCTATATTAAACTAATCTAATTTGACACATGTACTACTAGAATATAATATAAGGTACTTAGAGAATCCTAGGGTATTAAAATACTAGGTACCATTCTAATTCTTTAATTAGGGAATCCCATGGGAAATCTAGATATTGAATTAACTAATATATCTTAGTACTAGTCTATTATCCAATGGGTAATAATTCTCCTAACATTTATGGACCAATGGATATAAGATCAAAGGTTGACTTTGGTCAAAAGGGCTCATTTAGGGTTCCAGGGTTCACAAGGTTCAAATGGTTCGATGAAGTTCAAAAGGTCTAACGAAGTTCAAAAAGGTCTTCCTAGGGTTTAGGAGAAGCAACTAGATGAATTGCTAGTTAGGGTTTCCCGAAGATTGGTTAAAAATCTAACTAGTCTTGCTAAGTAGGATTTCTAGCCAAGAAATATAATCTTTAAGCTTACTAGCACACTTGTCTTCAGGAAATGACTATGTTAACTAGCGTGATGCATTCAAATCTAATTACGACGGATTACTAGGGAAAATATACAAGTACTTTTACAAGCATACTTGTCCTTGGGGAAAATGACTAGAAAATTTATACGAAGAATATAATATTTATAAGTCTAAAATTTAATAACGACGGATTTTTGGATATTAGAAAGGAATTTTAAATGGAATCCAAGTAATAAAAATAAAATTCAAATTTTTAGTGAAATTTTTATTTACCAAAAATCCGAGTCGTTACACTAACCCTAGGGTTTTCAAGAAGCAAATCAGTCAATCCCAATCAAATCCGAAGCAATCAAGGCACTAAGGGATCAAGGTGGTGAGGCCCAAGGGCCTCTGATTTCATTTATTTATTGTTTTTATGCTTAATCGTAGCGCTTGATTATCTGCTAACTTCTCTATCTAGTGTGAGGAAGAACATCGACCGGGGCTTCGATCCCTCGGCCGGAACATAAAACCAGGAAGATCTCTTGGCCGTGACATCCATTCACCGGCCACGAGGTCTATCTCATTGGGACATGATTGTTTTATTCAGCTTTCTGATGCATGCTTTCAATTACAGTCTTGGCTCACCATTAACTATTTAAAGGCTTAATTAAACAAACTACATGTTTGAATTAAACAAAGCATGATTTAATCATATGTCGAATGACTATGGGCCAGTCTCACGACTGGGCAAAGAGGGGTGCCTAACACCTTCCCCTTATTGTACTTTTGGCTCCCGTACCCGGAATCTCTATCTCTTTTCCTAGTTTTATAAACTAGGTGGCGACTCTATTTTGATGATAACTGTCATCGTGTGGCGATGTTCCTAGCCATGGGAATATCCACGATCCTGGTTTATGAAGTGGAAAGCAAACAAACACGATCAATCTGTATGGCGATGCCCCGTTTGGGAGGTGTCTATAGTTTTTGGCGACTATGCTGGGGACTTGAGAGTCATAACCAGAAAGTTCGACATAGGAAATACATGCTTTATTCAATTCATTTATCATATGCATCGAGCGGGCAACCTCGTTGAGTTCACCTAATACCCCGGCATGTCACGGGCTATGTTAGGGGTTCCAGCAAACTCCACAGTCACTTGTACCTAGTGGTATATCAAAAAGGGAATCACCCAATTACCGCCTATTATGGGTTGGTGAAAGGACTGGTGCCCTTCGACAACGGAGCACCCTTGAGACTACCCAAACCTTGCATGAGTTAGAAAGCCATAGAACTTATCAAAATAAGACAGGAACCCGCAGGTTAAGAAATTTTCCTGCATTTTGCTTCCAAGTTCTTCCTCACACATTGTGTCATTTATTGTTGTAACATCTTTTTCTGTGCAGAAGGGTTGGGATTTTCAGCCCAAATCCTAACCCTATACAGCCAAGTGCTGACTTGCCAGGTATTTTACTTTTCAAGCAGGCACAATAGGTAAAATAAAGAAGTAACCACAGCCAGTTTTATACTCTTACAACACCCGAAGCCACGCCAAACAGTGGTATTTGCAGCCATCCCACCCGTCATCCTCGCCTGTCAGAACACCTTCACCGCAACGGTCCCAATCACTTCCTGGGACTTCGCGGTCATCTTCTCAGCAGACCCGATCATCTATCAAATCCCAAGCTTCACCAAGCTATCCTCCCACTCCCATGGCAGACAACGATGCCACCATTGCCAATCTCAAAGCTCAAGTCGCTGCTTTACTGGCAGAGAAAGCAGCAAGAGATGCTGAGGACGAAGAAAAATCGGTAATCCCTTTAAAGTAATAACTACAAAGAACCCTGAATTGGCCAAACAAGTCAAGGAAATCAAACATGCTCTGGCTCATTCACAAGGGGACCAAATTCTAGACTTCAAAGGACTTTGCCTCTTCCCAGAATCTCAACTGCCTGAACGGTTCAAGATGCCAAATATCGAGAAATTCAATGGGACTGGTAACCCTACCAGTCATGTCCGTCATGTTATCAACACCCTGAAGCCAATAGGTATAAGTGACGAGTTCATTGCTCAATTATTTCAAAGGACTCTCACCGGAAGCGCTCTCGATTGGTTTCTCACTTTGGAATTTGTGCACTATCCAACTTGGCCACAAATTGCCAATGCTTTCGTCAAGCAGTATGCATACAATGTCCAAATTGAGTAAACTACCCGAGATTTGGAGATGACCAAGCAGGAGTCGAGTGAAGACTTTGTTACCTTTGTGGCTAGATAGAGAGAAAAGGCCACCAAGATGAAAAACTGTCCTTCCGAGGAAGATCAAGTGAAAATAGTTGTCAAGAATTTGCAGCCTAAGTATCTTAAACACATCTACACTCAAGCTATAACTGATATCAAACGCCTGCATGCTACTGGGCTGCAGATTGAAGAAGGGATCAAATTGAGACTCATTGGGAAAGAAGAAGCTCCTCCTCCACCTAAGAAATTCTTCCCAACCCGTACATCTCATGCCTCTGTAAATACCCTTGACCCAGCTAGCTCATCCCAAAGCTCAAACCGCCCCCGCCGCAACTTTAACCCTCTCTACATAACTCTCTCCCAAGCCTTAACTATTCTAAGCCGTCAAGGGCATCTCAAACCCCTGAACAAACCACCTCCCCAGCCACCCTATGGCCCAAACCATGATCCCAACAAATAATGTGCCTACCACCAACACCCTGGGCATGAAACAGATAATTGCATGTGTCTCCGCCACGACATCCAAGATCTCATTGACAGCCGAACTATAAAGCCTCCAAAACTTGATGTGCAAACCAATCCACTCCCTACTCACAATGTTGAACCACCACCCCGAAATATCAATCTCATAAGCTTATCTCACAACCCCACATACAATCCTAGTCAATACATTATTCAAATCAACCAAACCAAGCCAACCTTGACCTTCCCAAAGGAAGACGGATGTCTTATGATGGAGGAAGAGGAAAACCATGAGTCCGATCAATCGGAAGTGATCGATCCCGATATGTCTGACAACAGTGATGAAGAAAAACAGGCAAAGGAGGAAAAGCTGAAAAAAAGGAAATAACATTCTTGGGCAAGGGCGATGAATGGCTGCGCATCTGGCTTGAGAATAGAAAGAAGGAAAAGGAGAAGGTCATCATGATGAGAAGGCATGCCCGCTTAGAGCCTGCCCAAATAGTGGTACCCATCAACCGTCCCAAAATTTCGACACCACCCATTGTCTGGGAAACAATCAATCTCATAGAAAAAGTGGAGGAATTTCAAATGCTGCCATGGGTCAATCCCTATGAAGAATACGACTACAGCAAGTGGATAGAGGAAGAGGATCTAGATTTCACATGCACGGACCCGTATCGAACAGGAGAAAGTGACTTTGACGAAATGGAAGGAGAATGCAATGATCCGCTCGATGGAATCTCCTTAACATCACTATTCAGCCAAGTGGAAGTAACTAATCTCTCTTATGACTGCACAATCAACGAGGAGGAAGAAAAGGTGATGAAAACCCAGACTGACATTTCCATTTGGGGACTACTCATGTGTCAAAGAGGTAGCCACCGTGCAAGCCGTGAAGATGGATCCAGTTCAAAGGCTCTGTTTGGCAAAGAAGATGGTGGAAAAGAGTATAAAGTTGCAAAGGTTTTGAAGACGACCCCGAAATGCTACTGTAGCTAAGAAGTCACAACATGGCAAAGAACATTAAACATTGCTTTTATCAAACTAAAACATGTTTTGAGCCCCTACTTGGGCATTTAATTTATGCTAAGTGAATTCCTGTTTCATCCTCTAGACTATGCTTAGTCAATGATTTATTTCCTAAATTGCAATTACCAATACACTATAGTCTCTTTGCCAAACAAGGGAAACTTCAAGGAATCAAGTTCTTTGTGTCTCTGACAAAAGGGAAGGAAGGGATGAACTTTAGTTGCTTAAGAAACTAGGTTTTTGTCAAAATTTAGAAAGAAGACACAATCTCCGCGAGAACACTTAGGGTTAGCTCGCCTATTATGAAGGTACAAACACAAGGGAGATTTAGAAAAATGTCTCCATCAAATTCCTCTCCGAAACGCAGAAACCCTCTTGAGAGAAGTGCTCGTTGGGTAACCTGAAAACCCAAGCAAAAATAAGAGCAAAGCCTGCTAGGGCAAGAAAATGCAAAAACGCAGCCTAGGCAAAAGTTAAGGCATTCAAAGAAAAGCTCGCTAGGGACTCAACCTCCATTAGGTAACCTAGGCAAAATCAAGAGCATGTGAGAAGAAAAACCAAGAGTGAAAAACCCAACCTCAAAGGTAATGATTTTGGAACTACGTAAAAGGCCTGATTCCCTGATTAGGGATACGTAGGCAATCTCACATCGAGATGCGGCCCAAATATTTGGAGAGAAGGAAAAACATCAACAAATTTGTACTCACTAATATGCATAGCTAACCCTGCGTATTGAGCTCGCAAAAGATGAGTACGCTTTTCTCAAAGAATTGGCAACAACAATAGGCACAAGAATTATTGTTCATCCCCTCTAACCTGAAGGTCATTAACACAATGAGCAGGATACCTCGAAAACTCTCAAGTTTGGCAATCAGACTATGGAACATGGCAAAAGCAAAGGGCAGAAAATCAAGACCAAGCATAAGAAGGAACAGAAAAGGGGATGCCACTTGGCCAAAACAAAATCTACCTTCCTTTGAAAATTAGAAGTTACATCCGAAGAATTGCTACATCGGCCGTAACATGGATTCCTCAGCCGAATAATCGATTCTTCGGCCAGTATTTCATTTGACACAGATTACTGTCTTGTTCAAAAGCCATGTTCTGACTTTCACATGCATATCTCAAAACATTTAGGGGCACAAAAAGCATTCCTCATTTCATGAACAAAAGCTTGATTACAAAATCATCGCTGTGGTTGTTTTCACTATACAAATACAGAATCTGCTTGTCTCTTTGCTAACCATGAACAGGAAGGAAAAAGAAATCCTACAGCTGGTCATGACGGCGTCTCCGAGATGATCTTTGAGATGAAGAAGGGGATTGCTGGCTATCCTCCCCACTGACAGCTGGTGCTCGCTCAGCCTCAAGCTACAAGGAAAAGAATACAAACACTCAGATTCGAGAAAAGATGCAAAGCAAATAGGGTGCATGGGAAAAACCATACCTCGAGAATTCGACGGTGCTGCCTCCGAACCAAAGCCTCCGCACTCTGATAGGCATAGAGCCATTCCTGCACTATCTCAGCAGGTACCTGTGGGATAACCAAACATTGCAAGCATCTAAGCATGAGACACAATACGAAGCAGCAAAAGCTAGAATGGAAAGCTAAAGATACCTGTGGAGCCCCGGCTGGCAGTGCGTAAAGTTGAGTCGAACAAGGAGTAAGCGCCAAGCACTCCTCCTCTCCATCATCAGAATGAAAGGAGACGAAAGAAGGGGCCTGTGGCCAAACAGGAGCAATTGAAGGAACAGCAGGCGGAGCTAAGGAAAAGACAGCAGTACTCCATATAGTCACCTGCCTGAAGAAGCAAACCCGCCTAATCTCCGATTAGAGCATTCCTCAAATCTTCCTTGGACATTGAGGAAGTAGATCTCATTGACGTCAGAGGTGGAGGAGGAACGAACTAAAGAGCCTCAGCACGTGGACGCCACTGGCTGGCCACCTGATCACCTAAATACTAGGCTTGACAAAAGGGGTCCTCAAGTAAAGTGCGAGTACGATCCAAAACTCTGGAACTCGCAAAAGGGGCATCCTCTGGTACACCACTCTAAGGGTCAAACCTCATATGCAAACAAAGTCCAATCAGCCACATCACGTAGGAATGGAGATCTAAAAACAAGGAATGCAAGAGGAGAAGAGAAGTACATGATCGACCGTTAACCGGTCCAAAACCCGTCGCCACTCAGGAAGGCTCAAAACTAGTGACCGTGGCTTCCGTTGCCCCACTAAACATCGCTCATAGCAAGGGAAAAATCACAACGAGAAAAGAAGTAAAAGAAGAAGGATATACCTCAAGTACCCGGTAGTGACCGCCAAGAATGGGACTCCTATCCCGTGAACAAGCCCCAAGGATGCCATACAAGGTGGCCAAAGCAGATGCTCCCCAATCAAGCTCCCAAACAGCCTCAAAATACTGCAAAGGGGCTAGAAACTGCGTATGCACTGAACTATCCTTGTTGGCAAACAACGTTTGCCCAAGGAGGTAGAGAAGAAAGGCCCGTGTCAGCTGCTCAACACTCACCTGAGTCAAGATATCAACATTCATAAAAGTCTTGATCAGCCAAGAGACGTCAACATGACCACGCAAGTGAAGAGGAGGCACCTTGCCCAAGAACCACTCCAAAGACCCTACCCGCTCCCAAAGCCTGGGGTCAACCCGAAGAGGAGCTCCACCTACTCACAGGCCGGTCAGCAAAGAAAAGTCACCTGGTGTGATCGTCATCTCACCAGCAGATGAAAAGTGGAATGTGTTGGTGGTATCCCGCCACCTTTCAACCAACGAGGTCATCAACGACCAGTCCATCTTCGGAAGGTTGAGGCCCAAAATAAACGCCTCGAAACTAGCAACACGTACTAGCTCTCGAGCGAGCTCCGGCAACATCACAAACCACTTGTGCACCTCTGCAAAGTCCGACAAAGGGAGTTAATCTCATTGCATGAACAAATAAAAAAGCTAGGGGCATCAAATCGACGTTTAAAAAGCATGCATTGCCTGAATAGGGGGCACGGTTATTTTAGCTTCTTTAAACAGAACAGCTTCGACCCAACCACGGGTCCTTCTCATTCACGCCCCTGGCTAAAAGGGATCTCATCCCGCAAATAAATAAAAAAACTCATTTTTGATCATGCAAATTAAAACTCCGAACTAAAGTAGACCTTTTACTTTTCAAGAAGCTTACCGAAACATTGAGGACGCTCAAGTGCTGCTCAGCGACTCTACGCCCACACCTCAGCAGCTCTATGCCACGCCATGTGCACAGCCTCGCGCTCAGCAGGCCAGCAAAACAATCATGCGGCTTCCACTCAATGCACCCTCCAGAAGGCGTTTATGTTGCTAGCTTCCAGAAAGCGTTTATGTTGCTAGCTTGCAGAAAGCATTTAGCCACAGAAGACATTTGAGTCGCTAGAAGGCGTTTGGCCACCGGAAGGCACTCCTAGCAGTGGAGGTAATGGAAATCTCCCTAACAAAGTGGAATATGGTCAAGAACTAGCCTTGGGGACAATCCCAAGCATATGGAATCTAGCCTTTGGGAAAATCCCGAGCATTTGGAATATACTCAGAACTAGCCTTGGGGACAACCCCGAGCATATGGAATCTAGCCTTGGGGGCAATCCCGAGCATACTCAAGAACTAGCCTTGGAAACATCCCGAGCATACTCAGAACTAGCCTCCCGAGCATGTGGAAACTAGCCTTAGAAGCATCCCAAGCATGAGGAACAAATCAAACCCCGTGGAAGATGGAAGATGGTGTAGACACCCCAATTTGGCCTAACGATTATTTCAAGTCCCACCTTGGGACCATCCCGATGATGAAACGGATACAGTGATTGCTGATTGCCTTCTTGAGAACCTTAGGACTTTCGGTAAGAACTTTGAGCCACTTAGAGGACCCAATCAGAGCCATACAGCCTTTCAGACAGAAAATACAGAAGCCTAGGAAAATCCATCTGTCGGCCGTAACATCGATCTCACGGCCTTAACATCATTTCCTCACCCCAGCAACCTGTTGCTAGCAAAATCTCCCTGAGAGATCAATCCCTCGGCCGCAAGATCTATCCTTCGGCCGAGACATCCATTCCTCGGCCGTGATATCCTTTACTCAGCAGCCAGATCGTCCTTTTTCCAGACTCTTGAACGTTCTGTCGATTGTTTGATCCAACTACACTACCTCTCCGATGCGTTTGGGCCACGTTCAGAGATTACGACGTATAGTTTGAATTGCATTGCAATTGCAATCGTGCCATTTGATTGGCCGGAGTGAGTCACCAATTGCCTATATAAAGGGGCCTTTGGACTCTGAAAAGAGGATCACGAAATTCATAAGAGAATACACCACAATCAGCCACGAAACTCTGTCAAAATACTCTCTCAAGCCCCCTCTTCAAAAGCCCTAACCTCCCGAAGGCAACCGTCAATTCGGCGATCAAACCTCGAAGTTCAAACCCTAACCCTAGGGTTTTACGAGGAGCAATCAGTCAATCACATCCAATCCAAAGCAATCAAGCAACTGAGGGATCAAGGTGGTGAGGCCCAACGGCCTCTGGTTTGTTTTACTTATCGTATTTATGATTAATCGTAACATTTAATCATCTGTTAATTTTTCTGTCTGGTGTGAGGAAGAACACCGACCAGGGCTTCGATCCCTCGGCCGGTACATAAAACCAGGAGGATCCCTCGGCCGCGGGATCCATTTCCCTGGGACAGCTTTGCTTTGTTCTGCTTTCTGATGCATGCTTTATTTATCGCATTGGCTCACCCTTTTCTGCTTAAAGGTTAAAAACAAACTACGTGTTAGAATTAAACAAAGCATGTACATGTCTTATGTTGAACGATTATGGGCCAGTGTCACGACTGGGCAAAGAGGGGTGCCTAACACCTTCCCCTTATTGTACTTTTGGCTCCCGTGCCCAAAATCTCTATCTACTTTCCCAGTTTTAATAAACTGGGTGGCGACTCTGTTTTGATGATAACCGCTGTCATGTGGCGATGTTCCTAGCCATGGGAATGTCCATGATTTTGGTTTACGAAGCAAGCAACCAATCGAGCAATACAACGTGATCAATCTGTATGGCAATGCCCTGTTTGGGAGGTGTCTACAGTTTTTGGCGACTCTGCTGGGGACCTGAGAGCCATAACCAAAAAGTTCAACATACGACTAATACATGCCTTGTTCAATTCATCTATCATATGCATCGAGCGGGCAACCCGTTGAGTTCGCCTGATATCCCGGCATGACACGGGCTATGTTGGGGGTTCCAGCAAACTCAACAGTCACTCATACCTAGTGGTATATCAAAAAGGAAATCAACCAATCACCGCCTATGATGGGCTGGTGAGAGAATTGGTGCCCTTTGACAACGGAGCACCCTGAGACTACCAAAACCTTGCATATTTTAGAAAGCCATAGAACTTATCAAACTAAGACAGGAACCTACAGGCTAGGAACCTATCTGCATTTTGCTTGCAAAAGTTCTTCCTCACACCCATTGTATATATCACTACGCCAAATTACGTTTTTTCCGGCATTTCATAAATGCCGGTAAAGATGAAATTAATGCCGGTAATAGTATTCCCGGCATTTGTTGACGAAAATAAAAAATGCCGCTCAAACAAGTGCCGGTAATACAAAAACGGCATTTGTACAAATGCCGGAAATAAACCCGGCATTTGTTGTTAGTTTTCTTGGCATTTATAAACCGCCAACAAAAGAATGGCCGAATATACATTTATTACCGACAGTTGGTGCAAATGCCAGAAAAAGTAGTATTACCGGCATTTTATAAGTGCCGTAATTCTTAAAACTTTTACCGGCATTTTCCAAATGCCATTTTTATATATTGGTATGAACTTTTCATTGCTTTTACAGGCATTTGTAAATCGCCGCTAAAAGTTTTCCTTTTCTTTAACAAATTATCCTGGTACCATTTTTTACACCACACAATATCTGTTGCTTACGAAATTGTAATTGCCCAATAATTTGAAGTTCAATAAAAAAAATCCGGGCTAAATTACCCATTCAGTCATCTTCCACTGTTGCGCACCAAATTAATAAGAACATTATATTATACACTAAGATTTCGATACAAGGAGAGCATATGCAGACATTGCATCATTTCAATATGCTAGACAAAATTACAGATATCAAATCCTAACACTAAAATTGAGATCACGAAGAAGCTTGAAACACTAAAATTGAGATCACGAAGAAGCTTGAATATATTCGACGTAAACATCTCACTAAGAACTTGTCCTAAGGAACGTCTCACCGCCATCGGGAGCTACCGAGAAGTTCATCTTAACGATTATACTGCACAAGAAAAGAGATTGAAACCAGGTTTAATAAAACTGAAGTGAACTTATCATCAACAAAGAGAGAATTGAATATATGAACATCAATGTAGGCATGCTCTTTTTTCATAAAAACCATAAATCACATCCAACACGATCCCTTAATACGTATGTCAAATGCCGCGCATCTGAATCTTCATCCTCTACTAGCTTAATTGTTACAAAGAGTAAATAGTACTCACAATTTTAGCAACTTAACTAATACTGAGTACCTTACAAAGATTAAATACGAAGGTCAAATGCTGCACCTATTGCTTTCCTTTTGCCTATCAAACCAGGGGGGAGCAATGCCGATTATAGTTACACATCATGACTTGTTCTTGAACAGAAAACGTTAAGAAACTCATCATCTCTTGATATACAAAAAAAAGATAACTAAATACATGAAGCCTTGTGTAACTTACAACAAGAAAAGTGTAGGAGATAAAACAGATGGGTGAGAGAGGGGATAGAAGCTCTACACTCTTCATGGATAATCTTCCAAATGAGATCCGAAAAGTGTTCCTCTACAACTTATTTTCAAAATTTGGGAAGATTAGAGACTTTTATTCCAAATAAGAGAAGCAAAACCACTGGTCAGAGATTTGGTTTTGTTAGATTCTTATCCAACAGAGATGCAGATCAAGCTATTGCAAACAGGAATGGTTCTTGGGTATGGGGTCAGAAGCTGTTGGTAAAGAGGGCTAGATTTTTGAGAAGGCAAGACAGGGTACAAGACAACAACCCTAGAAACTTTGGTGCCAGATCAACAAAAAGCAGAGACCATTGGACCAGGGGAAATGATCTTTGGAGCAGGGGAAATAACCATCGGAGCAAAGGAAATCAATTAACACTATCAACACAATCTCAATGGCAAAGACCACATGCAGGCCAAGCAAATCAACCTCAATGGCAAAGACCACATGCAATCCCAAATAATCGAACAGGGAGTGATGGAAATTTAGTACCAAATCAAAAGAAGTAACTGGTTCAAGAAGTAGATGCTGAATCTTATAGCCATTGTATGGCTAATGCTGATGCTACTTCTGTCTCAAGACCTACAACTGCTGCTGGTGTTTTTGGAGGATCTTTGTGTTTCTACCCATATAGTGCTCAAGGCTGGTTCCAAATGCTATCATATCTTTGGCCTTAGAAGTGGTTTTCTTGTCCTATCTTTGTGGAACAATTAGCCGTTCCAGTTTTGGACTCATTCAATTTTCTATTGGATGTACCCTTTGTCAAATTCTCAATAAAATTTTGTTGCCTATCAAAAAAAACTTACAACAAGAATCTATCATATTACTAATGAGTGGAGTTTACATTAAAAAATTGCTAAAGAAAGATCAACTTCAATAGACTACAGGAGGATGTGCTCTAAACTGCTCTCAAGAAAAAATCTAAGTTAGAAATTGAAAAAGAAACTACACTGCAGGAACTTACAATACTAATCCAAAAGAACAACTAAAACATGTTAATGAATAAAAAGCCATCAACCCAACAATTACCTGCTTATCCAGCCAGACAAGATATTGCATGACAGCTACACCATCCCTTATGTGCCCATCTTTTAACCCATCCAACTCTACAGGGTTCTGGAATGTTAACCACAAAGTCAACCAGGAAAAAAAAAAAAAGGAAGTGTATTTGGCAGAACAATAGAATATAGGTGCAAAAAAATTTGCTATATGTGACCAGCGACTTGAAGAAAATAAGGTTGCATGGATGGTGGCACAGTCCCAACCACATGAAAGGGTTATAAACTAGTGTACTCCAAAAAGTTCAAGGGAATTGACATTGAAACTCCAGATTTAGATTCTCACCCTAGATTTGTTTTTCATTTAGCATCTCTTTATTTTTGATCTCCAATTTGCCCCATTGGTCCAATAAGATTTACAAGTCTAAAGGGAAGAGGAGAATTGACTTTGACTCAATCCAAGAATTCAACATTAGGGTCTCAACTAAAACAGATAGTTATGCAAGACGGATATATACATAGACATAGAGCGAGCCAAAACGATATCATTGGATTAAACTAAAAACATAAAACCATCAAGTTCTCGACTTCTCGTATATTTGGTTTACCGGTAAGACAAGAATCCAATCTATTCATTGATTGTTTGTCTCTTTCCAAGGTTAAACCATCATCCCTATAATCGAGTTACCTATACATAAGTTGGTCTCATAGAACAACATAAATAAAAAACAAAAGCTAGGAATGGTCTATGAAAAAATAGCACGTCAATAAAAAAATAACAAAGAAAAAATGTTAAGCTTACCTAAGAAATGCATTTTGATTGAATGGAGCTCTTCACAATGGTGACCTTGATCTCACTCCCAACTAGCACAGCAAAGACAAATCACAGTTTGAAGGTCGATGCCATATGCCAAACTAAAATAGGAAAATATGTCTAGAGTCTGATGATAAGGTATGCATAAGAGGTTAGTATCTAGTTCCTACTCATCATAAAAGTAAAAACAGTTTCCAAAGTAACAAGAATGGTCTAAAATGGTGCCAAGTATTCATGGCTGAACTCTAGATTTCGAACAATAACCCGTGCAGAATTGTACATGCATATGCATTATGGTAGGACATTAAAAAAGTGAAACAAAATTTCCAATCAGTTAACGGATTTGGTAGAGATCACCAAGGAAAAAAGGTAGACTTTTAATGTAAGGACAAATACAAACAACGTACATAGAAATGAGAAACAAGAGGCATAGTGCATCGTGGGTTCTGAACCAATTTGCAAAGGGAAAGAAAAACAAAGGGTAAAGAGAAAAACACTGTGTTTCCCAATAATGAACTAATTTTCAGCAATCCTGGAGAACTTAAAAGTTCATATCAATAACTAAGTGTAGCTACTACAGTTGTCAAATGGCGAGAGGCCGCCAATGGTAGAAGGTGGGAGATTTAACACGGCCTTAGGATGAGGGATTATAAGCTGGTAAAGAAGTTAAAGAGGACATGAATCAATTTGCAACAATAAGAGGGAGATAACTTAGATATGTTAGTCACAGAGCCTCATGTTATATAAGAGAGTTAGCATATGGTGAAGTACCTCACATAGTCAAATGTTTGCCATGAACTGCACCACATTTTCTACATGACTTAACTTCGAAGCAGATTAATAGATCAGCCTCGATCATCATGGCGGCTCAACCTTGGAGTGGAGTATCCATTAGCATAGATGTAAAACAAATACATGAAATATGTCAATTAAAATATATGATCCTTTGCAGTATCTTAAATAAGCAATATAATTTGTAAACCTTTGTAAGACAAAGAAACGAGACATCCCGTTGGACATGTTTTTTATTAGTAAGGCGATATTAAAACAGAAACAAACCAAATCGGACTTACTCTTGCTTGTTCAAACTTTCATTTCATAAAAAGACTTCATTTTAAGTTTCACTCTTTGCAAAAAGACGTGATCGAACACCTTCTACCTACACCGTGTACACACTATATCCACTGGTCCTTTTGAGGAACCATAGATAGAGTTAACATACCAATAATAGGATATTGAAATATTGCAAACCTTGCAATTTATCAGAAGGTCCAGGAACATCAACCCAATCAAATGATTTCACATGCATTGTGTCATATTGAAGCTTGCCAACACATTCATTCTGGGATGATTGTGAAACGAGGTATAACTGGTGAAGATTTCATCTGGCAAAAAAAATGAAAGGATCTCCATCATTTAGTCTACTAATTTTTAACATTCTAAGCTTAGTGTCAGAGATTTAAGAACATAAATCCTCTAGTTTAAGTTTAGAACCATAGATTCCAACATTCTCTCTCTCCACGAGAACAGATTTACAACCACGTTATACAATTTAGAATATCCCCCATTTCTACTCTCGTCGTTCAGTTAAATTTACTCAAACCAACGAAAGATCTAGAAAAACTTAAAGCAGAAACCTTTTTGCATTTTAAGCCTTATAATCTATATATAAGAAAACAAAGAAAGAAGCAGCCCTAATTTACCACACACAACATACCAGATTATCCTCTAATTCGAAAACCCAATCGAGGGTTTTAGATCTTCATCCGTTGCAGTCTACTACACACACCGATTTCGACGACTTGTATAAACCACAGTGAGTAATCAGTACTTTGGAATTTCTAATCGGAAACTCTGTACTTCAGGCTGTCGAACAACTCTAGCAACAGCGTCAACAGAAAACTTCAGGAGCCGAGGTCGTCTTGGGAGAGAGTGATAGCAGAATGGGGATTCAATTTGTGGATTGGAGAGAGAGGGGATTTGAGATTCAGAGAGATTGAAACCCAGAACCTGATCTAAACAACAAAGAGAGGGGAAGAAATGGTGTGTACCTGCGACCACGATGAGAGATTGACGACCAGTGAAGATGCCGATGAGAGATCGACGACGATAAAGAAGAAATCAGCACTAGGGGCTTTTCGTTTGAGGGTTTTTCCTTTGGGGGCTATAGAGTACTGAACGGAGGAAAAATTAGGAGGGTACTTCAAAAGATTGGGGGAAAATAGGTGGGGAAAAAAGAGAAGATTCTGGGTCTACAGAAGACGACGTCGTTTTAGGAAAAGTGTTTTGGACGACCCAGATGCAAAGGTACCGAATGGATTTAAAAAAAAAGAAAAGGAAAAGGAAAAAGATGTTTCGATCCGGACCGTTGATTCCGAGATGAACGGCCGGATTGGCCGCTTGGCACCCCGCTCGGCAGGGTGCCGCTCGGCAGGCACCCCGGGTCCGGGAAAATAGGTGGGGAAAAAAGAGAAGATTATGGGTCTACAGAAGACGACGTCGTTTTAGGAAGGATGAAAATTCGCGGGTTTTTCTCGAACAATTGACGTCCATAATTAGACTAAAAATGGCATTTTTTTTAAGTAAAGCCGATTTTAAGTACCTTTTACCGGCATTTTAGGCCTAATGCCGTTTTTAATGTAATTTTCACCGGCATTAGCATTCATGCCGGAAATAACTAGCTTTACCGGCATTTTATGACATGCCGGTAATAAAAATGCCGTTAAAACCACATTTTCTTGTAGTGTATGTATGTTGTAAAGTTTTTCTTTTGCAGGTTAAACCTTAGGAATCTCTCTAAGTCAAAAGAATAGTAGGTAAGATTAACCAATCTAACTAAAACAAAATCTTTTCAGGAAAATGACTGCTTCACTGTCCACGTTTGATTCGCACTCTCAAGTTGTCACCAAGCTGTCTGGCCCGCTCCACTCCGCTGTCGAGGATTTCGACCCCTCCAAGTACATCACTCTGGCAAGTCAACCAAAGCCTATGGTAACCATCATTGAAGACAACCATGTCATGTTCGCTAGAACAGTCTATGAAGAAGAAGTAGAAGACATGATTGAAGAAGAAGGGCTTCGCAGGGTCCCAATCTATTTTTATGACCCCTATGCACCTACCGACGACTATTGGCCGATAGACGAGGTCAATAATCTCGAAACTGAAGAGGCAAAGGAAGAAGAGTCTGTCGACAACGACCCACTAGACGAAATATCACTAAACCTACTCTTTGATGAGGGGGTCACCAACAATGAAATAAGGGTGGTCCACCCCGTCATTGATAGATTTGGTAATTGGTGGGGCTTTGTTGGCACATGAAGAGTCGACAACAGCGACGAGGCAGAGATTGAAGCTCAATTGGAAGAGATAACAGCAATAGCGAATCAAATGGCCCTCCAAGACTTGCAGGGTGACAATGATGAAAGTGCGAATCAAGGTGACAGTGAAGTGCTGATGATCAACCTTGGTGATCTGAACTGATTGTGGATGCTGAAAAAGGGGCCTACCCTAACTGGACCATGGAACACTCTGAAATACAAAATGAAAAGCGCTAATTCTGATCTTAGTTCTGATTCTGATTCCGATTCCGACTCCGAGTCGACTCAGTTCGAGTCAAGCTTTTCATCTTTTGAAACTACTAAGTCTAGTGAGGAAAACCTAGTCATAGTGCCAAGGCATAACATTTACTTTGAGTTTGACTCTGAAATGTCTTTTGATAATCTTAGCAATGAGAAGGAAGATTTAGAGTATTTCACTTTGCCTATGATCAATTGCATGGATTCCGACAAACCAAATTCCGAGGAAGAAATTCTAGAATTCATCGAGAGAGAAGAAGAAAGGCACGCTAAACCTTTTTCTGAGGAAATAATCACAGCAAACATAGGCTCTGAAAACAAGCCCAAAATGGTTAAAATTGGTGCCACACTATCCCCTCAAGAAAGTGAAAAACTAACCCTTTTGCTAAAAGAATACAAAGACGTTTTTGCCTGGTCTTACGAGGACATACCTGGAATAGACCCTGAAATTGTTCAGCATAAAATTCCTCTTCATCCTGATGCAAAACCAGTTAAACAAAAACTGAGACGTATGCGCCCTGATTGGGTCCTAAACGTAAAAGAAGAAGTCACTAAACAAATCAACGCCGGTTTTCTCATAGTCACCGAATATCCACAATGGGTAGCTAACGTCGTTCCCGTACCAAAGAAAACTGGAGGAATCAGGGTCTGTGTAGATTTCTGAGATCTCAACAAGTGCAGTCCAAAGGATGACTTCCCATTACCTCACATAGACGAGCTAGTGGACAACACTGCAGGCCATGCATTGCTATCCTTCATGGATGGATTTTCTGGGTACAATCAAATCCTTATGTCTCCTGAGGATAGAGAGAAAACCACCTTCACTACACCATGGGGAACCTACTGCTACCGACTGATGCCATTTGGATTAAAGAACGCCGGAGCCACTTACCAGAGAATGGCAACAACACTACTGCACGACATGATGCACAAAGAGGTTGAGGTCTATGTCGACGATATGATAGTCAAATCAAAGGAAAGGGAAGGACACTATGGAGCACTCCAAAAGTTCTTTGAGAGGATTAGGAATTACAAACTACGTCTTAACCCTCAAAAATGCACTTTTGGGGTAACGGCTGGAAAAATGTTGGGATTTCTCATCACTCAAAGAGGAATCGAGGTAGACCCTTCCAAGATATAGGCTATCATGGAAATATCGCCGCCTAGGACAGAAAAGGAGGTAAGAAGTTTCTTGGGGAAGGTACAATTCATCAGCAGGTTCATTTCCAAGCTCACAACTACATGCGAACCCCTTTTCAAGCTACTAAAGAAGGGTACTGACTTCGAGTGGAGCCAAGACTGCCAGCAAGCATTTGAAGCAATCAAGGAATATCTTCAAAATCCACCTGTACTGTCACCACCCATCCCTGGGAAGCCATTGATTCTATATCTCTCGGTAACAGACACGTCCATGGGATGCATGCTAGCGCAAGAGAATAACGCCAAAGTAGAGTGCGCCATATACTACCTCAGCAAAAAAATGATGGACTACGAAACAAGGTACACTCCCCTCGAGAAAACATGCTGGGGGCTAGTATGGGCCACGAAGAAACTGAGGCACTACCTGTTAGCACATCCGGTGGTGCTGGTCTCTCGTTTAGACCCAATCAAATATCTTTTCGAAAAGCCAGCACTTATCGGAAGGCTAGCTAGGTGGTTATTGCTGCTAGCAGAATTTGAGCTCAAATACATGACAAGGAAATCAGTGAAGGGAAGAGCTGTGGCAGAATTCTTGGCAGATCATCCTGTGACAGAAGCCGAGGCAGAAGACTTCATGTTCCCCGATGAGGACATCTTATGTCTCTTAGACGACATCTGGCAGCTTTACTTTGACGGAGCGTCAAACCAATGTGGATATGGCATAGGGGTGTTGCTAGTTTCCCCAAATGACTCCCATATCCCTTTGTCATATAAACTGAGGTTTGAAGTCACTAACAACCAGGCTGAATATGAGGCTTGCATTCTTGGAATGGAGGCAGCCCTGGAGCTAGGGGCAAAAAGGGTAGAAGTCATTGGGGATTCAAACCTGGTGGTATCTCAAGCAAGAGGAGACTGGAAGGTCAAGGAAGACACACTGAAACTGTATCACTCTGTGCTGGAGAATCAAATTCCACAATTCGATTCTGTTATCCTCACACACACTCCCCGAGTGAGCAATAGGTTCGCAGATGCGCTGGCGACATTAGCATCTATGGTCGAAATACCCCTGGGATTCACAATGCGGCCACTCATGATCGAGCAAAAGGTCAAACCAGCATGCGAATGTACCTTTACTGAGGAAGGTGAGGACGATGGCAAGCCATGGTACGAAGACGTAAAGAAATTCCTGGAAGAAGGAGAATACCCATCCGAGGCCACCTCGAAAGACAAAACAGCTTTGCGGAAGTTTGCCGTCCGATTTGTAATTTGTGGAGGAACATTGTATCGAAGGGCACACTTGGGCCCAAATCAACTTTGCGTCATAACGGAAGATAGCCGTAAGGTAATGGAGGAAATACACGAAGGAATTTGTGGGCCACACATGAATGGGGCAACTATGGCAAAGAAGATCCTGCGGCAGGGATATTACTGGACCACAATGGAGGCCGACTGTGCTGACTATGTCTGTCGATGCTACAAATGTCAAACTCACGCTGATCGCATGCGTATTCCCCCTACGGAATTGTATAGCATGACATCCCCTTGGCCATTCTCCACCTAGGGGATAGACGTCATTGGGAGTATAAATCCAAAGGGAAAATACAAGCATCAGTTCATTGTAACGACCCTAATTTTTTTTCAATAAAATTATGAGTTTAATAAAATTTCTTTTACTCGTTTGCCTTTTATTTATTTGAGTGTTGATTTTGTTAGGCAAATCTTAATGTATTAAATTTAGATTTGGAGCCTTAATATATATACATACACTTACTTGGAGAGAAAGCCGGTTGGGGTTTCTATCCAAAGAACCTGTCTTTTCACGTCATCACTTCTCTTACACCTCTTATCCCTTTCCCATCAAAATCAAATTTGAGAGAAAGAGTTACTGCCGAGAATAGAGGGGAAGGGTGAGATAGGATTCTTCCGGATTTTACTCCTGCACCATCATCACCCTAGACAGTCTATTGAGACTAGCTTGGTCAGGTATTGCCGAGAGAGGAAAGGGAGAAAGAGATAAGCTGCCATCATAAGATTTTCTCACCACTTGTGTCAACACATCAAACCCCTATATGGAATAGCTTGCAGGCTAAGATTATTTAAAAATTAAGAGAGTGATGGTGTGTGTGCTGTGTAGAGAGAGAGAGAGGGGGGGAGTATACCCGAGAGAGAGAGGGAAAAGATATGAGATCTTCAGGGAAATCTCATCACAAGTAAGCCTACTTCATCCTATTTCTTAGCCTTGTAAGCCTGAGAGAGAGAGAGAGAGAACGGATGAGAGGGGAGGGAGAAAAGTCAAGCTCTATAAATACCTCTTCTTTTTTTCCATCCCAGTACACCAACTTCCTTTGTACCTTTCCTCTTTTGGAAAAAGAAAACTATGAGGAATAGGAAGAAAAGAGAGAGAGAGCCGAGACTTTTGTTAGTCAATTTTAGTTAATTGCTTTTCATTTCTTAAGAAGAAGAAGTTAGGTACTCGGTCAAACCAAGGCTTTAAAGAGACGTATCATTCGCGACCCGATCCAACACTATCGTAGTCAACCCGCTACCGCCAAGAAGTAAGGTAGAAACCTCCTATCTACTTACCTAAGTATACCACCTATATTATTTTCTTCGTTAAAATATCAAAATTCGGCTTTTACGATAAATGCGTGTAAAAGAAAATTTTGAACTAGAAACGACATATTTTTGTCTAAAAAGAAGGAATGTTCTTAATTGGTTAAGTGCACTGCTATTTTGTTTAGTTTTAGAAAAGCATGATCTAGGAGTTAATTACTGGAATTTGGACTTGCTGTTAATACATGATAAACGTAGAAGTAGGTTGCGGAAAGAAAATGAGTTAACTACTTAAAGAATAAAAAGAAAAGAAAAGAAACGTAGCATAGTAGATTGTAAAGTTGCCCCTGGTATATTATATGCAAATGTTAATATCTCTCTGTACTAGGAAAGCATGGTTAGGTAATTTAATGTCAAAGTGTGACTTAGAATGAAAGTAATGGAATTGAAGTTTCTACCGTTATCAATTATTAAGCAAGATGAAATGCGTGTTATTGCGTGCCGTTGAAAAGGCATGAAAAATTAGGATTTATTTATTATTGCATGATTAGTTGGTAGCAAGTTTTGAAAGAATAATGTGTTCGCGAGAAAATGATGCATGTGTACGAGACACGAGAACTGAGAAAACGATATTTGAAAACGAGAAGAGCAAAAGAGAAATTTTGACATGTGTAAACCTGGGAGACCGGAACGGCGGAACCAGTGTTTGGGAATGTGTGAGTAAACCTGGGAGACCGGAACGGCGGAACCAGTGTTTGGGAATGTGTGAGTAAACCTGGGAGACCGGAACGGCGGAACCAGAGTTTGTAAATGCATGGTCGACCGTCATTCTGAAAGAGGGAGTAAACGGAACCAGTGCTAAAGGAAAAGAATTGATAATAAGTGAATTTGACGTTTTGACACAGAGGACGATACACTATTTTGAACCCGACACTCGACACTTTTATTTGTATGATATCTCTAAATTGTTGATTTGTTAAAGTTATGTTGATGCCTTGTAAAGTAGATATTATTTTTGATAAAGTATGGGACATAGGGGTAGGAGTTAGTTATTGAGCTTAAAAGCTCACGGTGTTACTTTTGTGGCCCTGGCATCTTATGCCAGATTTAGAAGGCGAACAGGAGGCGTACTATAATCTGGAACAATTTGGAGCAGAGCAGAATATCGTCGAAGAAGGCAATCACCGCGAAGAGTAGAAATTTCCCGTAGTTCCCCTCCCTATCCTTAAATAAATGTAATCTTGATTTGAGAATAATTTGGGATGTAATGACTTCTTATTCCACTTTTAGTTATTAAATGTTAAGTTTGAATAAAAATAGTTACAATTAATGTTCCCAAAATTTGGGGCGTTACATTCATTCTAGTGGCTATCGACTACTTCACTAAATGGGTAGAAGCAGCTTCTTATGCTACCCTCAAAGCCACTCATGTAGCCAAATTTATTCGCACTAATATCATCTATCGATATGGTGTGCCTCACGAGTTCGTCTGTGACAATGGATCGCACTTCAAGGGAGCGACAAAGAAGCTCTTTGCCGAATTTGGGATACAGAATCACCAGTCATCTACTTATCGACCCCAAACTAATGGAGTAGTTGAGGCTACAAACAAGAATATCAAGAGGATTCTACGGAAGACTACAGACACTTACACAGACTAGCCGGAAATGCTACCTTTGGCGCTATGGGGTTATCGAACAACTGAAAGAACTTCAACTGGGGCTACACCATACTCTCTGGTTTATGGAATGGAGGTTGTCTTGCCTATCGAGCTGGAGTTGCCTTCATTAAGGGTTCTAGCTGAGACTGGAATGATCGAAGAAGATTGGGTTCAAAACCGCTACGACGAGTTGGCATTACTAGACGAGAGGAGGCTGAGAGCGTTATACCATGTACAAGGGTATCAACGCCGCATTGCACGAGCATTCAACAAAAAGGTAAAACCAAGAGACATCAAGGTAGGAGACATGGTACTCAAGGCAATCCGTCGCCACGTTTCAGACCCAAGGGGCAAGTTTAGACCAAACTGGGGAGGCCCCTACCTTATCAAACGCATACTTTTTGGAGGAGCAGCATACATTGCAGACTTGGATGGAATGGAATTCGCGACGCCGGTCAACGTCGACAAGCTGAGGAAGTACTACCCCTGATAGATGCTCGTTGGGCCGAAAACTACAAGGGTGGGCGGATCCAAGCAAAAATTAGAGCAGCCTGCTAGATCGAAAACCCGCAAGGGCGGCTTAGGCAAAAACTAAGGCATAAATGAAACGCTCGCTAGACCGAAAACCCGCAAGGGCGGTTTTAGGCAAAATTTAGAACACAAAAGGAGAGGAAAATACCCGAGTGAACCTTAACTAAAAACAAAAACAAATCCCCTTTGTTGGAACTATGTTTATGGCCTGATTCCCTCCATGTGGGATACATAGGCATTCTCTAAGCTTGAGATCCGGCCACTGCTACCATCATCACTTCCGAAATTTCTAGGTTTATCCTAAAGCATGTTCACTGTCAAATCATGGCAACAACATCTTCAAATAAAACGACCAAATGTTTTATTATTTCCAAAGGAAAAAGACAAGGCAAACCTAAACAATTCTTAATCCATGAAAGCTAGAATCAAACAAACATCTTTTGAAAAACATAAGCAAAGTGTCAATCTTTAGGTCTTCCTTCTCTTTGCACTACTATCCTCCAAAAGGTTTTTCTTCAACCAGCGTTTGTAAGAACCTGATAGGAAAGTATATTGCGACGGAAGTTGGCATCATGGACCTTAGAAACAGTGTACTCAGGGTCACCCAGGATTACGGTTTGTTCAGGCCCGAACTGCCTTTGAAAGCGAGCAGGAAAGTAGAAAACGACTCGAGTAATACCAATCACTGCTACACCAAAATGGTTCATGGTACTCGCAGTCATACTCTCAATACCATACCAGGGGCAAATCCATTGAATCCAATCACCCCTGCAAGTTTTCATCCATGCTTCCCAAGCAGCCTCAGTTGGGAACTGTTTAATCATGTGACGCTCCGTGCATTGGTCTGGATTATAAGGAAGTCACTTTGGCGCATCCCACACCTTTAGCTTCTCAAGCAGCCATACCCAGAGAACAAGGGAAAATTGTGAGTTGAGAGAACACGTGAGTCAAAACAAAAGAGTGATGAATGAAAAGATAAACTTGACAAATAAACAAATAAAGAGTGAACCTGCAATAGCAAAGGACTGCCTGAGAACTGAGCTGTAGGACTACCCTTCATCACATCTAGACCCATCAAGGTCTCTGCCAACACTAAGCCAGCAAAACCCACACGGTTTTTCAATCTGTTGAGCAAGGTTAAGCAACACGGGATCAGCATGGCCAGAGGAAGGGCCAAGCAAGTAATAATGAAGGAGACAAATGCACAACGCATGAAAGCACGCCTTCTGTAGGGAAACTTGACGATGAACCTCAGCTGTACCAAAACGCTGAATAAACTGCAGAATCTCCAACCTTCCCTTCACTAGGAAGAATCTAACTTCATGTTTCTGAACTTGGAGTAAATCCTTCAGGAGATCACCTCGGTTGAACAAAGGATTAGGGACAACGAATTAAACCCTCTCTATCCGAATGACCCATAATCGCCGCAAACTCCTTGATAGTGGGACACAATTCCTCTCTCCTAAATTGAAAGACATGAAAAACAGGATCCCACAAGCTAGTGGCTACCCTAAGGAAAGCAAAATTCACAGGAATTTGACGAAAGGAAAAGAGAAAGTCCATGCCAAAGGACTTAAAGTGTAAACGGTCGAGGCCATTAAAGGAATCCAACCACTGATCAAGGACTGGTTGTGCCATGAGCAAAGAACTGCTGCTGACAATGCTATCGGGTTCGTAGAACGTGTATTTATAGAACTAAGTCGAGTCTTAGTTCGAATCGAAATCGGATTCTTAATCCTCGGAATTTCAGTCGGTCTCTCGGCCGACACTTCGATATGACGGCCGTAGGATCTATCCATCGGCCCGTGAAAATCAGGGTTGACTGCAAGTCAAACCCAGGCAGACAAAACGATCCTTCGGCCGCCAGATCGAAGCCTCGGCCGCGTAATCATTAGATCGGCCGCCAGAACGGCTGTTTTACAGACTGCTTCCACGGTTCAGTTCGTTTCACTGGATTAACAAGATTATCACACGCAAACAACGTAGACACAACATACACAATCACAATAGCAGAGCAAAAGGTTTTTGTTTCATATAACGAAAGCTTTTTACATCACAAGGTGGATCATCCCATATTTCCTAAACAAACTATACATCGATTTCCCGTCAAACTAACCTATGCAGGAAGAGAAACAGAAAAACAAAAGAGGAAGCAGAAGAGGATGCCGAACCCTCTGGTGGTCCGAACACCAGAGACCAGCTGCAAAAAAGAAGAGGATACCCCTGGGGCGGTGTATACCAGAGGAGTACTACGGTGCAGAAGAGACACCACGTGGCTTAAAAGAATCACCACATGGCCCAGAAAAATCACCATACAGCGTACCACCGCCACGCCAGGAGCTCCACGTCACGGAAGCAAGCCACCCATGCAAGGGCCCCTAATCAAGCATCAAGACAAGACCAAGAACGTCGCGGAATCCCTCCGCGATCACCAGCCGCACGCCATCCATGGCTCGGAGATGACAAGAACCAAGAGAAAGACAAAAGGAGTTCTCGACGAGTTTCTCGGACGAAGAGGAAAAGTGAAGAAAGAAAGAAATGAAATGAAACGGCTGAGGCCGTGGCCTTTTATAGGCCTCTGGAAACGAACCGATTAAGCGGCCGAGACATCGGTTCCTCGGCCGATACATCAATCCTTTGGCCGAGATATCAACCTCCTGGATTCTGCTCAGCACACCAATTCAAGCCATCATGGATTCTGGGTCCTAGACCAACAGAATAAACCTGGGGGCATCCCCGAGCCAACACGATGTGATCAAAACTAGCCTTGGGGGCATGCCCGAACATCAAAGATCTCTCTCCACAAACTGCTGGCCGAAGCAAACCAAGACAATTCAGCAGCTCTACGCTCACCAATCCATCAACTCAATAGGCTCTAAGCTTGCTATCTCAGCGGCTCGAAGCCCGTTACCTCAACAGGCTCGAAGCCTATGTCTACCACCTCAGCGGCTCGAAGGCCTATTATCTCAGCGGCACTACGCCCATCACTCAGCGGCTTAAAGACCATTATCATAGCGGCTCTGTGCCCGTATTCACCAACTAAGCGGCTCTACGCCCCAAACCCATTATCGGCAGGCTCTACGCCTGTAATCACTCAATCTCAAACTAGCTCGAAGCCATAACAACCAATCCAACAGCTCTACGCCGGTATTCACTCACCCAGCGGCTCTAAGCCCTCGACTCAGCAGCTCTACGCTCGCTATCGCAGCAACAGGCTCTACGCCCTCACCCTTCTACTCAGCGGCTCCAAGCCCACTATCCTAATAGGCTCGAAGCCTATGTTCGCCATCTCAGTGGCTCAAAGTCCATCTCAAAACATTCAGTAGCTCTACGCTTGTCATCAAATCACGCGGGCTCGAAGCCTATATCTACCATCTCAACTGGCTCAAAGCCATAGCAACTATCTCAGCGGCTCTACGCCCATTATTTCAGCTGGCTCGAAGCCATAACAACCATCCCAGCGGCTCTACGCCCGTTATCTCATCAAAGCGGCTTCAAGCCCACTATCTCAACTGGCTCGAAGCCGTAACCAAGCAAATCTCAACAGGCTCTACGCCGCCCCAACAATCAAGTCATCTATTCTCAGGCTCTACGTCTGAATGCTCAAAATCTAACATTTTGAATGCTCGAAGCTCTTCGAATGCCCAACCACTGTGTACTGGATGCTCAAGTTATGCACTTGAATGCTCAAGCTCTACGCTTGGATGCCCAACCACTGCGTACTGGACGCTCAAAGCCTGTACTTTGAATGCTCGGATTCTGCCGTCCGAATGCTCGAGCTCTACGCTCTGAATGCTCAAGTCTAGAACTTGATAGAAGCTCTAAGCTTAAAACAAACACACACGCACGGGCCTGTGCACATATTGCATCAAATGCATCAACATTTTCACATCGAGTTTGCACAATCATATCTATTCACATCTAACAACCATCATCACACATATACTTTCTGCATATCTCTCATGAAACAGGTCAACCCTGCAATCAACCAGCTCTATGCCTCAATTTTATTGATCGGTCCAGCACCTCGATCCTTCGGCTCTACGCCGACGCTTATGATGGGAAAGCTCCGTGCACAAACCATCAGAATACAACCAGCTCTACACTTTGGTTCAAATCATGTCAAGCTCTAAGCTCTGACACCTCAGGCTCTCGCCTTATGTTCAATACCAGCTCTGCGCTTTGGTTCCATCAAGCTCTAAGCTCACCTCAGGCCCTCACCTCAAGACTGCAACAGGCTCCACGCCTCAGTTCTATCACCTCAGGCTCTCGCCTTGTAACTACAACCGGCTCCGCGCCTCGGTTCCACCACGTCAAAAACCATCACTCTCCAGGCTCTCGCCTCATGACTACAACCGACTCCGCGCCTCGGTTCCCTCATATCCAAAGCTCTGTGCTCTAGTTACTGGCTCTGTGCCCCTCATATCTCAAAAGCAAACGGCGTCCGATTCATCCCCAGCAGATAGTTTGGATTCCACCCCATTATATCAATTCCTTCCAGCTCATTCGCAAGGATAGGCTACTCTACCGAGCTCCTTTCAGTCAAAGTAAGGATGATCAAGAAAAGCAAACGCACCTGCCGTGTACTGATCTACCCCAAAATACTAAGGAAGCTCTCCGCAAAAATTCCCCCGGCAGCCCCGCGCTCCTTCAACTACTCATCGCCAAAACCTTGGCTCAGTCTAGGTACGTCATACTACGACTTTTCAAGCCCTAAGGTACGTCTTCTGTCTCTAACCCTCCAAACTTTTCACTTTTCTTTATTGCCCGAACTACGGTTGGTCTGAATTTCCCTTGCGGAATACATAGGCAGCCTCCCGGCCCAACCATAACAAAACCTTTTTCAAAAACCCCTTGGAATAGTGGTTGGACCAAATTGAGTTGCTTTTTACAGCTTTGACTCTTACTCAAACATGTCTCGCGATCCGTCTGAGTTCAGTCAAAGAGGGGCATCTGTAGACACCCCAATTTGGCCTAACGATTATTTCAAGTCCCACCTTGGGACCATCCCGATGATGAAACGGATACAGTGATTGCTGATTGCCTTCTTAAGAACCTTAAGACTTTCGGTAAGAACTTTGAGCCACTTAGAGGACCCAATCAGAGCCATACAGCCTTTCAGACAGAAAATACAGAAGCCTAGGAAAATCCATCTGTCGGCCGTAACATCGATCTCACGGCCTTAATATCATTTCCTCACCCGAGCAACCTGTTGCTAGCAAAATCTCCCTGAGATATCAATCCCTCGGCCGCAAGATCTATCCTTCGACCGACACATCCATTCCTCGGCCGTGATATCCTTTACTTGGCCGCCAGATCGTCCTTTTTCCAGACTCTCGAACGTTCTGTCGATTGTTTGATCCAACTACACTACCTCTCCGATGCGTTCGGGCCACGTTCAGAGATTACGACGTAGAGTTTGAATTGCATTGCAATTGCAATCGTGCCATTTGATTGGCCGAAGTGAGTCACTAATTGCCTATATAAAGGGGCCTTTGGACTTCGAAAAGAGGATCACGAAATTCATAAGAGAATACACCATAATCAGCCACGAAACTCTATCAAAATACTCTCTCAATCCCCCTCTTCAAAAGCCCTAACCTCCCGAAGGCAGCCGTCAATCCGGCGATCAAACCTCAAAGTTCAAACCCTAACCCTAGGGTTTTACGAGGAGCAATCAGTCAATCACACCCAATCTAAAGCAATCAAGCAACTGAGGGATCAAGGTGGTGAGGCCCAACGGCCTCTGATTTGTTTTACTTATCGTATTTATGATTAATCGTAACATTTAATCATCTGTTAATTTTTCTGTCTGGTGTGAGGAAGAACACCGACCGGGGCTTCGATCCCTCGGCCGGTACATAAAACCAGGAGGATCCCTCGGCCGTGACATCCATTCACCGGCCGCAGGATCCATTTCCCTGGGACAGCTTTGCTTTGTTCTGCTTTCCTGATGCATGCTTTATTTATAGCATTGGCTCACCCTTTTCTGCTTAAAGGTTAAAAACAAACTACGTGTTAGAATTAAACAAAGCATGTACATGTCTTATGTTGAACGATTATGGGCCAGTCTCACGACTGGGCAAAGAGGGGTGCCTAACACCTTCCCCTTATTGTACTTTTGGCTCCCGTGCCCAGAATCTCTATCTACTTTTCCAGTTTTAATAAACTGGGTGGTGACTCTGTTTTGATGATAACCGCTGTCATGTGGCGATGTTCCTAGCCATGGGAATGTCCATGATTTTGGTTTACGAAGCAAGCAACCAATCGAGCAATACAACGTGATCAATCTGTATGGCGATGCCCCGTTTGGGAGGTGTCTACAGATGGAATACTCAACAGCTCTAAGTTCACTATCACTACCAGCAGCTCTATATTCATACTCAGCAGCCCTGTGCCCAAGTCGCTCAAACAGCTCTGCATCTTCAGCGGCTCCATGCCCACAATCTCAATTGGCTCGACGCCGTAACAATCTTCAACTAGTTCCACGCCGCCCCAAACAACAAGATATCATCTATTCTCAAGTTCTATACTTGAATGCTCAAGCTATACGTTTGAATGCCCAACCACTGCGTACTGGATGCTCAAAACCTGTACTTCGAATGCTCAAAATCTAACATTTTGAATGCTCGAAGCCCTTCGAATGCCCAACCACTGTGTACTGAATGCTCAAGTTCTACACTTGAATGCTCAAGCTCTACGTTTGAATGCCCAACCACTGTGTACTGGATGCTCGAGCTCTATGTTCGAATGCTTAAGGTTTATACCTTAAATGCTCAGGCTCTACGCTCTGAATGCCCAACCAGTATGTACTAGATGCTCAAAGCCTTTACTTTGAATGCTTGGATTCTGCCGTCTGAATGCTCGAGCTCTACGCTCTGAATGCTCAAGTCCGGAACTTGAAAGAAGCTTTATGCTTAAATCAAACACACACGCACAGGCCCGTGCACATTTGCATCACTCGCATCACCATTGTCATCATCGAGTCTGCATCATCATATCTACTCATCTAACCACTATCGTCATATACACACATATTCTTCATATCTCACTCATTTCAACAGGACAATCCTGCAATCAATCGGCTCTACGCCTCAATTTTATTGATTGGTCCAGCGCCTCGATCCTTTGGCTCTACGCCAAAACTTATGATGAGAAAGCTCCGTGCACAGACCATCAGAATGCAACCAGCTCTACGCTTCGGTTCAAATCAAATCAAGCTCTAAGCTCTGACTCCTCTGGCTCTACACCAAAATTTATGATGAGAAAGCTCCGTGCACAGACCATCAGAATGCAACCGGCTCTACGCCTCGGTTCAAATCACGTCAAGCTCTAAGCTCCGACACCTCAGGCTTTCGCCTTATGATCAAAACCAGCTCCGCGCTTTGGTTCAGTCAAGCTCTAAGCTCCAACCCCTCAGGCTCTCACCTCATGACAGCAACCGGCTCCGCGCCACCTATATCTCAAACCGGCATCCAACTCGTCTCCAGAAGATGGTTTGGGTTCCACCCATATCTCAAAAACCGACGTCCGACTCATCCCCAGCAGATGGCTTGGATTCCACCCCAATTACATCAATTCCTTCCAGCTCATTCGCAAGGATAAGCTATTCTACTGAGCTCCCCTCAGTCAAAGTAAGGATGATCAAGAAAAGGAAACGCACCTGCCATGTACTGATCTACCCCAAAATACTAAGGAAGCTCTCCGCAAAAATTCCATCGGCAGCCCCGTGCTCCTTCAACTATCCTCCACCAAAACCCTGGCTTAACCCAGGTACGTTGCACTACGGCTTTTAAGCCCGAAGGTACGTCTTCTATTTCTAACCGTCCAAACTTTTTCTTTTTCTTTACTGCCCTCCCAAACTACGGTTGGTCTGAATTTCCCCTTTGGAATACGTAGGCAGCCTCCCGGCCCGACCCTAACAAAAACCTTTTTCAAAAACCCCTTGGAAAAGTGGTTGGACCATATTGAGTTGCTTTTACAGCTTTGACTCTAACTTAAATTTGTCTCGAGATCCGTCTAAGTTCAGTCAAAGAGGGGCATCTTTAGACACCCCAATTTGGCCTAATGATTATTTCAAGTCCCACCTTGGGGACCATCCCGATGATGAAATGGATACAATGATTGCTGATTGACTTCTTGTGAACCCATGGACTTATGGTAAGAACTTTGAGCCACTTAGAGGACCCAATCCAGAGCCAAATAGCCTTTCAGACAGAAATACAGAATCCTAGGCGAATCCATCTGTCGGCCGTGACATTGATCTCACGGCCTTAACATCACTTCTTCACCCGAGCAACCTGTTGCATGAAAATCTCCCTGAGAGATCCAATCACTTGGCCGCAACATCTATCCTTCGGCCGCAACATCCATTCCTCGGCCGCAAGATCTTTTGCTCGGCCGCCAGATCGTCCTTTTTCCAGATTTTGGAATGTTCTGTCGATCGTTTGATCCGATCAACAAAACCCTAGCAGCCTTTTTCCGATGCGTTCGGGCTACGTCAGGAGATCACCATAAAGAGTTTGTATCACTGTCTAACTCCAATTCCAATCGTGTGCTTTGATTGGTTGAGTTGTGTCATCCCTATGCCTATATAAAGAGGGCTTCAACCACGAAATTGATTTAACAACACACCACCATCAGTCACAAAACTCTACAGAAATATACTCTCAAACCCTCTCTTCAAAAGCCCTAACCTTCCGAAGGCAGCCGCTAATCCGACGATCAAACTCCGAAGTTCAAACCCTAACCCTAGGGTTTTCAAGAAGCAAATCAGTCAATCCCAATCAAATCCGAAGCAATCAAGGCACTACGGGATCAAGGTGGTGAGGCCCAAGGGCCTCTGGTTTCATTTATTTATCGTTTTTATGCTTAATCGTAGCGCTTGATTATCTGCTAACTTCTCTGTCTAGTGTGAGGAAGAACATCGATCGGGGCTTCGATCCCTCGGCCGGTACATAAAACCAGGAAGATCTCTCGGCCGTGACATCCATTCATCCAGCCGCGAGATCTATCTCATTGGGACATGATTGTTTTATTCAGCTTTCTGATGCATGCTTTCAATTACAGTCTTGGCTCACCATTAACTGTTTAAAGGCTTAATTAAACAGACTACGTGTTTGAATTAAACAAAGCATGAATTAATCATATGTTGAATGACTATGGGCCAGTCTCACGACTGGGCAAAGAGGGGTGCCTAACACCTTCCCCTTATTGTACTTTTGGCTCCCGTACTCGGAATCTCTATCCCTTTTCCTAGTTTTATAAACTAGGTGGTGACTCTATTTTGATGATAACCGTCATCGTGTGGCGATGTTCCTAGCCATGGGAATATCCATGATCCTGGTTTTTGAAGTGGAAAGCAAACAAACACGATCAATCTGTATGGCAATGCCCCGTTTGGGAGGTGTCTACACTTCTCGAAACTCTAGGGTTAGGGTTTGAACTTCGGGGTTTGGATCGTCGGATTGTGGCTGCCTTCGGGAGGTTAAGGCTTTTGTAAAGGGGATTTGAGAGTGTATATTGACAAAGTTTCATGGCTTGAAAGGGTGTATCCACTTGTTAATTTTGGAACCCAATGGCCCCTTTATATAGGCATAGGGATGACACACCCCAACCAATCAAAATCGAACGATTGAATTGGAGTTATAAGGCAACATGAACTCCTCATGGTAATCTCCAAACGTGGCCTGAACGCATCGGGATTTGGCTGCTAGGGTTTTGTGATCGGATCAAACGAGTGACAGAACGTTCCAGAATCTGGAAAATAGACGATATGGCGGCCGAAGAATTGATGTCGCGGCCGAGGAATGATCCTGGCGGCCAGCTAATCGATCTCTCAGGGAGATTTTCAAGCAACAGGCTTCACCGGTGAAGAAATGATGTTGAGGCCGTGTGATCAATGTCACGGCCGATAGATGGATTCTCCTAGGATACTGTTCTTCTGTCTGAAAGGCTATTTGGATCTGGATTGGGTCCTCTAAATGGCTAAAAGTTCTTACCGAAAGTCCTAAGGTTCACAAGAAGTCAATCAGCAATCACTGTATCCATATCATCATTAGGATGGTCCCCAATGTGGGACTTGAAATAATCGTTAGGCCAAATTGGGGTGTCTACATCTCCCTCTCTCTCTCTCCCCCTCTCACTCAAAACTCCACTCAATATCTCAAAAACTTTGAAGATCAACCTCCCTCCGACCTTTCAATCACGTTCTTGAGCTCGAAAATCCTTGGGTAAAGCTTGGAGGAGAGTTTTTCCTTGATTTTGAAGTTCAAAGAGGCTAGGGCTCGCTTCAATCGCTTGGATCTTTGTTATCATCGCGACGTAGGGACTTCTTAACTTCTTTTATGTGTTTATATGTTGTTATGGTGTGAGAATCGAGCTTTGATCGTCTCCCTTTGTTCATTTAAAAGCTGTCAAAAAACTGTAAAAATCGCTCAAAATCGCCTAGGGATCGATCCCTAGACTTGAGGGATCAATCCCCCTTTGTTTTCCCATCATCCAGTGACTGCAGGGATCAATCCCTGATGAGGGAGGGATCGATCCCCCTCCCCTCTGGACAGCTTCGTGCTGTTTTGCTTCTCTTCGACCGTTTTGACTTCTGATCACTACTAAACCCTTTCAAGCACCTTCTAATCTATCTCTTGCATATCCAATTGACTTCCTACGATTGTGGCCCTCCGTTAAAAAGGAATGGATAATAGTTTACATGGTTAAAACGTTTATAAAATGCACTTTGTGATTGGTTGATTACTTGTGGACGTTTATGGCATATATTATGACATTGTTGGCATATTGTAAGATGTTTCATGTATGAATATGATCATGGGAGAGTCTTGACTTGTATATAGAGTAAAAAATTGTTGTATGGGTCGGAAGTTGGTCTAGGAAGTCTCGTAACACAAGGGGTGGTAATACGGAGACTTGTGTGGGTCTCGTAACGCAAGGGGTGGTAATACGACGATCCTAGTTGTTTGGGCTCTCCGTAACACAAGGGGTGGTAATACGGTAACCCTCATGGTGTTATACGGTAACGCAAGGGGTGGAAATACCGATGGTGGGGATTGGCGATAGAGAGTCATGTCGAGATAGCTAGAGTTGTCAATATTTTGTGAAATAGTTTGGCATATCTTGGAATGATCGTATTGATTGTTGGCACTCCTGTGAACTAATTGTTGTCCATCAATTGAGTTAAATCTCTTGACTTCATCCTTTTGCACGTACCACCATATTTATACATAGAATTGGTAAGGAATTTCCTACTGGGCTAATGTAGCTCAACCTAATCTTTCTTTTTAGGTTCAAACGCTGGGCAATAGCTTACATGCTCTGTGTGCTTGGATGTGAAGATTTTGGAAGTTAACCTCATGTAGTTACTTAAGCACCTTTGTATTAACTTTATTTTGACAGAGATGTATTCGTAACTTATCATTTCAATCCCTTTGATTAAACATTTGTAATATTCTAACCAGGTTCGTACTTGTATTTCAGTTGTGTGGGCACACGCCCCTAAAAATCTTGTAAGAAATCGGGTGCGCCCTTTTTGGAAAGCGCGGTGAAACGCTCAATTCAGGGTCGCCACTTGGGTTTTTTGTGGTATGCCACCCAAGGAACCGAACTTGAAACGCTTGCTACGTTTTGATTGGAAAAGGTTTGTAGACTGGTCCATCGTCACCTTTGATATCTGAGGTTTGAGAGCCACGTTACAAGAGGGGAAGGGTTTTAAGGCACCCCTCTCGCCCAATCCAGAGATCGGTCTCTACTCGGGCATTTGTAAACATTTGCGCTTCTCTCTCATTAATCATTTTTAGCTAGTTAGGGCGGAGGAACAGTTTAAAGGGATTAAAACTGTAACATGTTGGCAGGATGTGATAAAATGGCATGCTTGTTTATTGAAATGATTAGTATAGATTGAAAACAGACTCCTGTGGGAGTTTTAAACAGACTGAATGACGTTGTTCCAGAGTGATGTACGCAGGAGGGAACCTGCATGCACTGACCAAGTCATTGCATGCTGACAACACCTGCGTACGCCACCTCAGGACTCACGTATGCCAGTAAGCTTAACCCCACAGTTCTTATTTTCAACCCTCTGGGCTCTGAAAATGACCAGTGCACACCCAGGACAAACAAAGCAGTTTATGTACAATACATATATAGCTATAGACAATTAAAAAGGGCTTTAGAGCCACAAAAATGAACATAACACTCCTTAAACAGTGAGGGGATAAAAACAGAGGCCAAGGCCTAGTTGTCATACAATGGCCAGCCATTGGACAGGGCTTGACTGGCGTACGCGAGTAGACCACTGCCGTACACCAGTTGGCATCTCTTGTCCAGTGCTTGGCTTTGCACCTCCTGGGTTTTGAGACATGTTCAGAAAGACCCCGGAGGCATTCCATAGCAGCAGAAATGAATGCTGAAAAGTAAAACTAGCAATTCTAACTATGGAAAGCAGTAAACTGGTTCTTAGCATGCTCACAGTGATAAATATGAAAAGAAAGACATAAAACAGCTAGACACTGATCCCCACACCAGTACTGCACATACAGCCATGACTGGTGTACGTGTAGACACCTCCCAAACGGGGCATCGCCATACAGATTGATCATGTTTGATTGGATTCCACTTCATAAACCAAGATCGTGGATATTCCCAAGGCTAGGAATATCGCCACACGATAGCGGTTATTATCAAAATAGAGTCGTCACCTAGTTTATAAAAACTAGGAAAAACATATGGAGATTCTGGGTATGGGAGCCAAAAGTACAATAAGGGGAAGGTGTTAGGCACCCCTCTTTACCCAGTCGTGAGACTGGCCCATAATCATTCAACATACGATTAACACTTGCTTTATTTAATTCCAAACACATAACCTGTTTTTATTGTTTAAGCAGTTAATGGTGAGCCAAGACAGTAATTAAAGCATGCATAAAAAATAAGCAGAAAATAAACAGGTTGTCCCAGAGAATGGATCCCACAGCCAGTGAATAGATGTCACGGCTGGGGGATCCTTCTGGATTGATGTATCGACCGTGGGAACGATGTCCCAGCTGATGTTCTTCCTCACACCAGAATATGAACAATTAATCAGAATACTATGATTGAAATACAAAAACATAAAAGTAAATCAAACCATAGGCCCCTGGGTCTCACCACCTTGATCCCTCAGTGCACAATTGCTTCGGATTGGGGGTGATTGACTGACTTCTTTCTCGAAACCTTAGGTTTTAAGGTTTGTACTTCGGGGGTTTGATCGTCAGATCGCGATTGCCTACAAGAGTTTAGGGCTTTTGTAGAGAGAGTATAAGAGATGGATTCTGCAGAGTATTAGCTCGTGAGAGGGTGTATTGAGTTGTTAATTTCAGAACCCTAAGGCCTCTTTATATAGGCATGGGATTACTCACTCCGGCCAATCAAATGGTGTGAATCAATAAAGTAGTATAGGGTTAGAAGATCTCTGCTCGAATATCTTTTCGTAGCCCTGAAGAATCGGAAAAAAGCTGCTAGGGTTTTGGTGCATCGATCAAACGACTGACAGAACATCCCAGAATTCTGGAAAAAGATGATCTGGTGGCCGAGGAATGGATCTGGTGGCCGAAGAATAGATCTGGTGGCCAAAGAATGGATTTGGTGGCCGAAGAATCAATCTTACGGCTGATATATGTATTTTCCTAGGATGCTGTATTTCTGTCTGAAAGGCTATTTGGCTCTTAATTGGGTCCTCTAAGTGGCTAAAATTACTCACCAAAAGTCCATGGGTTTACGAGAAGTCAACCAGCAATCACTGTATCCATTCATTAGCGGGATGGTCCCCAAGGTGGGACTTGAAATAATCGTTAGGCCAAATTGGGGTGTCTACAGATGCCCCTCTTTGACTGAACTTAGACGGATCACGAGACATGTTTAAGTAAGAGTCAAAGCTGTAAAAGCAGCTCAATTTGGTCCAACCACTATTCCAAGGGTTTTCGAAAAAGGTTTTAGTTATGGTCGGGCCGAGAGGCTGCCTACATATTCCACAAGGGAAATTCAGACCAACCGTATTTCGAGAGGCAATAAAGAAAAATAAAAGTTCAGAGGGTTGAGGACAGATGGCGTACCTTCGGTCTTTAAAAGCCATAATGCAACGTACCTGGGCTATGCCAGGATTTTGGTGAAGAGTAGTTGAAGGAGCGCTGAGCTGCCAGGGGAATTTGGTGGAGAGCATCTTCAGTATTTTGGGGTAGACCAGTACACAGCGGGTGAGTCGATTGCTTTTCATGATCATCCTTACTTTTAACTGAGGGGAGCTCGATTGGGTAGCCTATCCTTGCGAATGAGCTGGATGGAATGGGTGGAATCCAAACCTTCTTCTGGAGACGATTGGATGCCAATTTTGGAATATGGGGGCACTAGGCCAATAGTTGGAGGTGAGAGAACCGAGGTGCAGAGCCGGTTACAATCATGAGAAGCCTGAGGAGTCGGAGCTTGGAGCTTGACATGATGGAACCGAGACATAAAGCTGGTATCAATCATAAGGCAAGAGCCTGAGGAGTCGGAGCTTGGAGCTTGAAGTGATAAAACCGAGGCGTAGAGCCGGTTGTAACCTGTTTCAAATACAAACACAGGGTATATTTGATAGCATAATGCACTTAACTAGTGAACCCTATGAGTGTAGCACCAGGTTTCATTCAAGGGAATGGTCAGGCAAAATAAGTCTAGTGACTTACAAACATCATCATAATGCATCAAGAGATACAACGCCATGAGGCGTACAAGACGAGAGACGTAATTTTGACTTCTGTGTACTCTATTAGGAATGTAGCCGCACTTATTCTATTACACCTCATGCTTTAAATCGTTGGACAGGTGATTAGCTTATGTCAAGTGACATGCAACAAAGATATCAATCACTGCAAGCCACATTATTCAAGACACAACGGTGTAAGAGGTATGTGCACATTATTTGGTTAATAGAATGCTTAGAGTAAAATAGGTCATACCACATTAAAGGATGCCAAGGGGCAAACTACGTCAAGAGACATAGCACACCACAATACCACTTCATTTAGGGGCCAAGAGGCGCGATAACACATCAATAGATGCAAAGCCATGAGGCGTGTAGGTTGAGAGACTCATGCGTCAAGAGACACGACACCAAGGAGCGTCTTTGTCGAGGGACATAACGCATCAAGGGATGCAACACAAAGAGGTGTATAGGTCAAGAGACCTAATACATCGAGAGATGTAATGCCAAGAGGAATAGTGGTCGAGAGACCTAATACATCAAGAGATGCAATGCCAAGAGGCTACATCGAGAGATGCAAATGCCAAGAGGCATAGTGGTCGAGAGACCTAATGTATCAAGAGATAACGCCTTTTTTTTTTCTTCAAAGCCAAGAGGCGTCACACCAACAGATAATCAAACACATTCAAAAGCAACACGTAGAAGTGAAGACAAAAATCAAGTATTAGATCAAAAGACCAAATAACCATAACAACCACAAAGACATGAAAGCGAATCAAATGCACGGGCCAAAGAGGCCTAGGGAAATGTCTAGATAAGAGTGAGGTGCTCATGTAGACAAATCAACTGTGTGGGCCAAGAGACCAATGCAACTACCTAAACTACAAATCAAGCAACCACGTGATTGTGGTGATATGTAAACAAGTGTTTTGGGACATCTCAACTTTCGCGTACTCAAGCTAGTGCTTCTCCTACACCATAAGATGGCAACAAACTCTATACTAGCCAAATGGCTATGACAAAGTAGACGATGAGACCCAAGAGACTTGAAAGATTGCAACACTCCAGCGACGCTGCTAACACAGTGTATGGCCAAGGGACCTTCTAGCTACACTCCTCATGAAATAGGAAACCCATGTTATCTCCATGAAAATTTGCAAATAAGTAATTGTGCTTGTATTGCTATGTCAAAAGCTTAGGATAAAATCAATTTTGAAAGTTTCTCCTTGAGGATTTCAAAACCACATCATTTTACCTACATGATTCACATTCAAACCATTCAGTCGTCAAGAGACGCAAAACTGTTCCACGAACCCATGACCCTAGCGAGTTTTACTACTTCATGGTGAATCGACTACTTTGAGTTGGATCGATAAGTGACCACTGCACGCCTCTTGGGAGATTGTGTGCTTCTAAAAAGGGGGATGCAATTGTGCCCCTTTGCTTCATACCACTTTTCCTTGTCCATACCTTCCACATTGGTTATGCCCCTAGTATCTAGGACCTTGTTGCTAAGTCATGTTCTTCAATTCGAGAGGACTTTATTATGGACCATATTGCAGGTTAGGGTGTTGGCTCAAGAAAGGAAGGGATATAATGGCTCAAACCTACTTTCTACTCATGCTTGAGTTTCAAAAGCTAGCAGCCATCTAATCGCTCTATTTTGTATGAGAAGGAGATGTTTCTTCAAAATGCCCCCTGTTTTTGGATTGGAAGGGATGATGTTTTTCTTTTCTTCTTTCAAAATCCCCTTGTGTGACGGGATGCTTACTTTCCGCTTTGTAGTCATCTCTCATTGCATTTTTATCTACCCCAGTGTGGGGGATGGCTGTCTAGCAAGCTTTATTTGAAAGAAACTATTCAGAGGCTCAATGTGGCTAGCAAGGGCTAAGTGTTTGGATAGAGAAATGATGGCCTTTCTTCATTTTGAATCACGTGACAGAGCAACTAGAATCCTAACCAAGAGATTAAGAGTCTTTGATGTTTTACCAAGTGGTTCTTCAAAATCGAGGACAAGTCTTGAGACTCAAAGTGGGTGCATGGAGACATGGCTAAATTTTCATTTTATTTTTATGCTCTAACTTTTGCCTAGACCACCCTTGAGGGTTTTCAATCTAGCGAGCTCATTGTTTTCCCTTCTATCTTCAACACCATGTTTCTCCTATGAGCGGCTCCATGAGAGCACACAAATGTTTTCAACTCCCCCTCAACTTAACATGAATGACATGGGTCATAGTTCGTTTTGAAAACTATTTCGGTGATTTTGACAACTCAAGTGATCATGAAGTGTTTCAAGCGATATCATGAGATTACTTTGAAACCCTTGAGGATTTTTTTCAACACATAATGTTATCATGAGTATTCTATGGCAGCAAATCAGCACAAGAGAAAATATTTTAAAACATGTGGCCGACCCTAAGGTGCCTACGTATCTCGAGAGAGAATCAGGCCACTCGTAGTTCATGTCTAAGGAGATTCATATTTCGGGAGAGATTCACATTTCATGTTGAGTGCAAAGAGTTGGTCCAAAACCATGATGAACAAAATGACTTTAATTTCAAGAGAAAATAAACTCAAGACTAAAATTCCTAAAGGAGAACAAACTCGAGACTCAAACCCTAAAAAGAAGCAGATAAGGGCCAAAAGAAAGGCCTGACTCAAAACACATGACAGAATTCGACCGCCGCTTCTCAAACATCCAGCTTGGTTGGATCAACTATCCCTTGATCGATGAGATCCTGGACTGCATTCTTAAGAGCCCCACATTGTTCAATGGAATGACCAGTCACTAGGTGATACTTGCAATACTCCCCATCCTTCTATGCAAGATTACTAGAAAATTTTGATTGCAATGGTTTCAGATCGCCTGTTGCTTCTAAGATGTGGAATACATCTTCTAACTTCATTCCAAGAGGAACAAATTCCCTCTTATGCTTGTGATGAGATCTCACCATATTAATACCACTATCATTGTTGGTATTTGTGCTTGTCTCCACCTTGTGGCTAACTTCTCCATTGTCGAGTAATCCTTGATTAAGGTCGTCTTCAACTTGCAATCCAGTAGCATAGATGCACTTAAAAGTAGAAATTGCTTGGGAATACATGTGCCTCAGGAACTGTGGCTGTAAGTTTCTTACCACCATTCTGACTTGGTCTTCTTCTGAGGGAAGAATTTTCATCTGTGCGGTTTTCTTTCTCCACCTAGTAAGAAAATTGGCAAAGCTCTCATTTGGCTTTTGTTTGAGCATCTCCAAATCTCGAGTGGTTACATCAATCTGGACATTGTAGGCATATTGATTGATGAAAGCATTGGCAATTTCTTACCACCCCTTGTACTTAGTGAAGTCCAGAGCGAGAAACCAGTCGAGAGCACTGCCTGTGAGAGTCCTTTGAAAAAGTTGGGCAATGAGTTCATCATTCAGGCCCATGGGCTTCAGGGTGTTGATGATATGGCGGACATGGCTGGTGGGATTGCCGGTGCCATTGAACTTCTCAATACCGAGCATCTTGAACTTCTCTCGCTCTGGCAGTTTGGCATTTGGGAAAAGGCAAAGTCCATCAAAATTAAGGATTTGATCTCCTTTTGAGCGAGCCAAGGCAGCTTTGATGTCCTTGACTTGTTGGGCAAGCTCATGGTTTTCCATTATGATCACGGCACTGTCAACTTTTGGAGGAAAGGGCTTTTGAGAGATTGGCGGCCACAACTGTCACAGCTAAGTCCAAAAGCAAATCTAAAAGAAGCAAAAGCTCAATTAAGTTTGTGTTGAGACATCCCAAATCAAGTGATTGTGCAATGCATCAACACCTATTGCCCCCCTAGAATGCAAGCTGCCCCTAATATGATGACCCATTTACCATGCATGCAACCAAGTGGTTGAACAACGTACTAGTACTATGAAGTGATGTGATCAGGTAGTAATTCAATACAGCAAGCAATCATGTGACAATTATGCAATCAAGTGATCATATATACAATGTACCATGCAAGATAAACGATTGATGAAACCCCCACATTTTCATTTTTCTTTTTAAGATCCTAGAAAAAAACAAAGAAAAAAAGAAATTTATGAAAACCTAAAGAATAAGGAAAGATTATTTTTTTCTTTGGAAAAGATCCTAGCAAAGATTGAAAGAGAAAGAAATAAAGAGAAAGATTCTCTCTTTTTTTTTTGTTGAAAGGATCCTAGCAAGAAATAAAACCTAGAGAAAAAAAAAGACTTATGTTTTTTTTTCGGAACTCCTAACAGTATAAGACTATGACAACCTTTCACAAGTCAAAACTTATCTCAAAGAGAGACAGAGTTATGCAAGGACTATTCTTTATCTCAAGAGAGATAGACTTCGTCACAAACACTTGATAAAATGAGCATGAATTCATCTTCTACAGCAATTAAAACTCTAGAGAGTAATAATCATTGAATCAAACAAGAGTTTGAGATATAATGCAACACATAGTCCTAACCTGCTTGGGATTTCCTGTCCTAGTTTGGAAAGAGTTCTATGGCTTTCTACAATATGCAAGGTTTCGGGTAGTCTCAAAGGGTGCTCCATCAGGAGTTTGCTGGAACCCGTAACATAGCCAGTGACATGCCGGGATATTAGGTGAACTCAACGTGGGTTGCCCACTCGATGCACATGAAAAAGAATTAAATAAAGCAAATATTAATTCCATGTTGAACTTTCTGGTTATGGCTCTCAAGTCCCAAGCAGAGTCGCCAAAAACTGTAGACACCTCCCAAACGGGGCATCGCCATACAGATTGATATGTTTAATTGGATTCCACTTCATAAACCAAGATCGTGGATATTCCCATGGCTAGGAATATCACCACACGATAGCGGTTATCATCAAAATAGAGTCGCCACCTAGTTTATAAAAACTAGGAAAAACATATAGAGATTCTGGGTATGGGAGCCAAAAGTACAATAAGGGGAAGGTGTTAGGCACCCCTCTTTACCCAGTCGTGAGACTGGCCCATAATCATTCAACATACGATTAACACTTGCTTTATTTAATTCCAAACACATAACCTGTTTTTATTGTTTAAGGAGTTAATGGTGAGCCAAGACAGTAATTAAAGCATGCATAAAAAATAAGCAGAAAATAAACAGGCTGTCCCAAAGAATGGATCCCACAGCCGGTGAATAGATGTCACGGCCGGGGGATCCTTCTGGATTGATGTATCAGCCGTGGGAACGATGTCCCAGCCGATGTTCTTCCTCACACCAGAATACAAACAATTAATCAGAATACTACGATTGAAATACAAAAATAGAAAAGTAAATCAAACCATAGGCCCCTGGGTCTCACCACCTTGATCCCTCAGTGCACAATTGCTTCGGATTGGGGGTGATTGACTGACTTCTTTCTCGAAACCCTAGGTTTTAGGGTTTGTACTTCGGGGGTTTGATCGTCGGATCGCGACTGCCTACAAAAGTTTAGGGCTTTTGTAGAGAAAGTATAGGAGATGAATTATGCAGAGTATTAGCTCGTGAGAGGGTGTATTAAGTTGTTAATTTCGGAACCCTAAGGCCTCTTTATATAGGCATGGGATTACTCACTCCGGCCAATCAAATGGCGTGAATCAATAAGGTAGTATAGAGTTAGAAGATCTCTGCTCGAATATCTTTTCGTAGCCCTGAAGAATCGGAAAAAAGCTGCTAGGGTTTTGGTGTGTCGATCAAACGACTCACAGAACATTCCAGAATTCTGGAGAATGACGATCTGGCGGCCGAGGAATGGATCTGGTGGCCGAAGAATAGATCTGGTGGTCGAGAAATGGATATGGTGGCCGAAGAATCAATCTTACAGCTGATAGATGTATTTTCCTAGGATGTTGTATTTCTGTCTGAAAGACTATTTGGCTCTTAATTGGGTCCTCTAAGTGGCTAAAAGTACTCACCAAAAGTCCATGGGTTTACGAGAAGTCAACCAGCAATCACTGTATCCATTCATCATCAGGATGGTCCCCAAGGTGGGACTTGAAATAATCGTTAGGCCAAATTGGGGTGTCAACAGTACGCGTGCTTATGACTGGCATGCACCTGTTCTAGCCACTGATGGTTCTGAAACCTTGCCAGCTTTAGGGCCAGGACTGGTATTGATTACCATCCTTGACCCTATCAGCCCCCCTCAGGATCAGAACAGAGAGTATTACCAAGGTGTTATACCTTTGGTTTTGAGTTTGGAATGATGTTTTGAGCTTTGAACTTGGAAGGTTGATGAATGTGGATGGATGGATGGATGTATGGAGTGGTATATGGTAGTGTTGCTTGTCTTACTTACACAAGGAAATGATGAACAAGAAACTTAGGGCTTGAACTTGTAACTAGAAGTTTGAACTTGGTAACCAAACTTGTAACCCTTTGCAAAGGGATGCATGTGGGGTATTTATAGGGACATATGGAGGGTGTAACCAGCCAAAGGTGGCTGGTTGGCTTAGCAAAGAAGTCCTCCTTCATTTAATGAAGGGGGAAAGGTGATGGGAGGTATGTGAGAGGGGGAGGGGACATTCCCCTGTCCGAGATTACTTCTCAGATGAATAAACAGGGTACTGGGGTGCCACAAAAGTCCTATGAACGTGGCTGAATAAAGGTGATGGGACAAGGTTTGACCGGCGTACGCTGATGAATGACCTGCGTGCGCGGGTCCAAGCCTGGTCAACGGTCAAAGCTGACCGATGACTAACACGTGGCAAAGAACCAGCGCACGCCAGTGAGAGACCAGCGTATGCAGGTAGGGTTTTGCTGAGGCTTTTTGGCTTAGGTTTAAAGGGTTTCGAAAGGGTTTTAACCGCTCACAACTCAAACACACTAACATTCTCGGAGTGTTCTTGATCTATGTCATCATCGGGGAATCAAACACCATAAGTAAACTAATATGGGATGTCCAAAATAGGGTGTCTGCAAGTTGATTTGGGCCATAGTGCCAAGGTTGTAATTTTATAAACTTGGGGACTAAATTTGTAAATGGAACAGGTGGTAAACTCTTTTGGGTATTATATATGATATGCGAGGATCTTTATTGAAAGACATATTTATTTATGTTGAAAATCGAGGGCGTGACATTAATGGCTGAAAAATGGATGTTTAGTGGTTGATTGAGTGGTAGTAGAAGTGTATGCTTGAGCTTGAGAGAATTATAGTGTGAAAGCTTGTAACCTTTTTTGAATTATTGTAACCCTTTGAAAGGATAACAATGGAGGCTATTTATAGAGGAGCAATGGTGGTAGATATGGTGGTGCAACCAGCCAACATGGGTTGGTTGGGATTGCTTGGTGGTGAAGCCTCCCATAAAGGTGATGGGAGGGCTAAAAGAGAGGAGGTCCAGGGGTGATCCCCGGGCTGCCAGGGAGGCTTTACTAGCTTAGTAGCTGCCTGATGATGGTTTCCAGCTAGCAAAAAGGTGATGGGACAAGGGGTTGACCAGCGCACGGGTATCAGACAGGCGCCCGTGTCTCAAACCTACCCACGCGTTAGTCAACGGTCAAAGTTTTGACCATTGACCACCACCTGTCAGCTTGACACGCGCGCGCAGGTCCTAGATAGATGCTCGCATGCCAAACCTACCCATCCGTTGGTCAATGGCCAAAGCTTGACCATTGACCACCACCTGTCAGCTTGACACGCGCGCGCAGGTACTAGACCAACACGCTCCGGTAGGGTTTTTGGCTAGGGTTAAGGGTTCAAAAGAGGTGCCAAACACTCAAAGTTCAAACCTCAATCATTCCCAATATTGTTCTTGATCCGTTTCATCATTGGGGAAAACAAGAACCAAAAATAAAGTAAATCAATTAGGAGACCCAAATTGGAGTGTCTACGGAACTCGAGTTAGAGGCCGATGCATCTTATGGGGAGGAACCGATACGTATCCTAGATTTGCGCGATCAAGTGCTAAGGGGTAAGACGATACCGTTAGTACGAGTCTTGTGAAGAAGTCAGGGTAGCGAGGAGTCGACCTAGGAAAGGGAAGATGAGGTTAGAGAGAAGTATCCACATTTATTTCCGAAGTAAACCAATGTGAGTACTCGAGAATGAAGTGTTTGATGTTTAACATGTTGCATAATATTGATGACTATGGCTTTTGCATATCTATGTGATGCATGACTTAGTTGATCATGGTTTATTAAATTTCGAGGACAAAATTTCTTTAAGAATGGTAGAATGTAGAGACCCATGAATTTCTTTTATATAATTTTAATGTTTTATAAAGGAATAAATGATAGTTTAATGTGGAAAATATGGTTGTGGGTTAATGTGCAAGGATTTGGGAAATGTGGGTGTTAGTGCAATATGGTGTATGTGTGTATATGTGTGTGTCAGGGGAGAAATATCCCATTTTTCTCCTCCTCCCTCTCTCCTGACTCTTTCTACCTCTCTCGGCTCTCTCACACTTTCTCACCATCTCTCAAATTTTCATCTCCAAACTCAAAACCCAAGAAGATTGACCTTCATTCCACCTTCTATTTGTGATTTGGAGCTCATAGTTCATTGGGTTTAGCTCGGAGAGGAGTATTTGGTCAAATTCAAGGGTTTCGGAGTCTAGGGCTTGTACTATCTTCGAGGTTTTGCCTTCCGGACTTAAGGTAGGGAATTCTACCTCTATTTATATGTTATTTGAGTGTTTCTCTGCTTTATTGAGCTTGTTTTGGTTGTTATTGAGATTGGATTGAAATTTGAAAGTTCTGTCAAAATCGCCTATAAAACCCATCTCCTACCAGTAGGAACTTTTCACCTACCAGTAGGTCTAGTGAGAAATTGTTTCATGCAAACGATGGCCTTTATGCCTTCATTTTCTACCGGTAGGTCCCTAACTCCTACCGATAGGTCATCCGAAATTTTTCTCTCTTCTACCGATAGGCTTTGTTCACCTACCGGTAGGTCTTTAGTCCTGCAGCCATTTTTTACTAAGTCTTGTAAATCACTCTTTTGAGCCTTTCATCGACTCTAATGGGTTTGTTTATGCATTCTTCTAAGTGTTTGGAGACTATTACTTGTTTCATATTTAGAACGGTATCCTATGGATTTGAATGAACACGTTGAGTTACGAAGTGAGAAATGTAGTCATTGCACGTTGAAATACGAACGATACACTTGAGCATATGAACGACGCGCGAACACTCGGGGTCCATCGACAGGTGGATGCCTGGCAGGGGATATCGGGATATCCCACAATTGGCCAGGCGGGAGCTAATGCTCATAATGAACACACTCAAGGCCTAACCTACAAGGTGGGTGCTTGGCGAGGGATATCGGGATCCCTTAATCGGCCCGGTAGGAGTTTCGGCTCAAACACAAAATGGATACGTTGAGATACGTACTAAATGAACATGACTTATGGGTATGACGAGAAGAATGATTGGTGATAGTTGGATACTTTGATCATGAAAAGTTGTGCTTACCTCCGTTGTCGTTTGGTTGCTATTGTTTGTTCTTCTGTATTGCTCATTTGCATATAGAGTTTGCGTAGACTTTTCTACTGGGTTAGTGTAGCTCAAACCTTACATCATTTTCAGGTGCTAACCCGAGACAGTAGCTTGCATGCCTAGAGTGTTTGGATTGTGGACATTATTTAAAAGCTAACCAAAGGAGTTACTTATTCATCTTTGTAAATTTCTTTTGAAATATGCATTTGTAACATAAGTTATAATTCTTTTGACTAAGGAATATTTGTAAACTATTATGTAACGACCCTGATTTTTGGTCAGTAAAAATTTCGTTAAAAATTTGAATTTTATTTTAATTACTTGGACTTCTTTTAAAATTTCCTTTTAAATACCCAAAAATCCGTCGTTACTAAACTTATAAAATTAGATTTCTTCACTCCGAGCAATAGGGTCATTTTCTAAAGACAAGTGTCTGGTTTATTTTCCTAACTATTAAGATAAAGTCTTAGAATCCTATTTCTTGACTAGAAATCCTACTTAGCAAGCCTAGTTAGCTTCCAACCGATTCGTTGAGGTAACCTAACTACCAATTGCACTTCCAACCCTAATTGAATCTTTTGAACCTTTCCAAGACCCTAAATGAACCCTTTGGACCAAAGTCATCTTTGATCTTTACCCATTGGACGATAGAAGTTAGGGAGAATATTACTCATTGGTCCGTAGCTTAGTCTTGCCACCAAGTACTAGACCAATTAGTTTAATAGATTCACCATGAGTCATTGTACTTGTATCTATATATAGTACCTTCCATCTTAGACCATTGGTTAATAACTACAAGGGAAATGGATGACCTTTGGATAATAAAAGTTAGGGTAAATATTGTTCATAGGATAATAAGTTAGTCTTTCTACCTAGTACTAAGACTTATTAGTTAATTACTTATTAGATATGACATATGGCTAAAAGAATAAAGAAATAGATATGATATCTAGCCCTAAGGATTCTCTTGTACTTTAATATTGAATGGTGTAAAGACATGTGTCAATTTGACATTGTTTAATAAGGAATTTTGGCTAGAAATCTTCCTAGATCACATAAGTACCTTATGTACTTTTATGCTAGGTCAAAAATCTACATATATATTATTTTGCTTCTTTAACCTTTGGTCCATAAATGTTAGGGTAAATATTGTTTATTGGATAATAGAATTAGTCTTCCATCAAGTACTAGGGCTTATTAAATAAATCATTTCTAGATTTTCCCATGGGATTTTATTATTAAAGATATAGATATGTACCTAGTAGATTTAATACCCTAGATTTCCTAAGTACACTAGTTCAATATTTTATAATAAGGACATGTGCCTATTAGACTAGTTTAATGGAAAATCTACTTGACTAGAAAAATCCTATTAGATTACATAGTACCTTGTGTACTTCTTAGAATATTGCCTAAAGGACATATAGATTTACTAGGAAATCTTTACTTGTCACCTTTTCTCTTTATCCATTGGATAATAAAAGTTAGGAGAATTGTTAACCATTGGACAATAGGTTAGTCTTTCTACCTAGTACAAGATCTATTAGTGTAAGTAGACTCACCATGAGTCATGGTACTTGTATAGATAGATTATATAAGCATAGTACTTCCATCCATTAACCATTGGATAATAAAAGTTAGGGGAATTTTGGTCCATTGGTCAATAAGGCCAAGTCAAGCCATAGTACTAGGTTTTATTTAGTTAATTGCTTACTAGATATGATATGTACCTATTTACTTAAAGTATTAGATATGTATATGTCATCCTAAGATTTTAAAGTCCTAGAATATAGTTTATAAGTACATAGGTGGCATTTAGGCTTATTCTATTAGGAATTTTGACCTATAAATCTAGGAGAAGATCACATAGTACCCTTGTCCTTTGTAGTTAGTCATCCTTTTATATTCTTAAACTAATCAAGGGAGAGAGAGAGAATCCAAGAGAGAGGGAGAGGAGAGAGAGCCGAGAGAGATGGGAGAGAGAGAGAGAGAGAGATAGGAGAGAGAATGAGGATATGGTGTACTCTTGGATTGTTTTCTTTCAAATCCTAGTATATATATACTTAAGTACTTGTACTAATGGAAGAAGAAAGATATGAAGATTTTGAGATAGATTTTAGGGTACCAAAATCTCTTACAAACTTACACCACAATCTTATACTCTTCCTAAGTCAAACACCAAACCCTTGTCCTTGCATGCTTAGGTGTACATTGGACCAAGAGGAGAGGGAGAGAGAGGGAGAGAGAGAGAGAGAGGCCGGGAGAGAGGGAGAGAGGGAGAGAGATTGTGTGATGTGTGCATGTGTACTCTTAAGCCTAGTCATGGTCCTTTGGCCAACACCTCACACAATCCAAGTACCATCAAATCTAGTCAATTCTTTATCCATTGGATAACAAATGTTAGGGGAAAAATTGTCTCTTGGATAATAGACCAACCTTGGCCTATAAATAGCAAGCCATTCAAGCCTTGAACTCACACGTTCACTTCTTGCTCCCACTTCTCTCTAGAAATTCAAGCATTGCTCCAACTTCTCTCTAGAAACCATTTCTGTTTTTCCAGACAGCTTACTGCCCTTTGTAAATCCTCATTATTCTCCTGCTTAAAGTAGTTTTTAGAACCAACTTCCTCCGGGAAAGTTGTAGAGCACTTCGAGAGCTTCAAGTTAGACCCAAGAACCACCCTAATCGGTCAAGAAACGACAAAGATATTGACATCCGAAGTTCAGTCAAAATTCGGATTCCAGATTCCAAGACAGCAAACTGTCCATTCCTTTATCACCATATTTCTCCTACCTAAAGTACTTTCTAGGATCAACTTCCTTCACAAAAGTCGTAGAACACTTCTAGAGCTTCGATGTCAACTCAAGAACGATCATATTCGGCCAAATATTGATCGAGTTACTGCCATCCAAAGTTCGGTCCAGATTCGTGAGTTTCACCGCCCGTAGAATTTTCCAACTAGCTTATTCGGCCCCGACTAGTTTCGGATCAAGGTAGGATATTCCTACATCCCTATCCTAAGTATACGTAGATTTCCTAAGTATACGTAGATTACCTTATCTACTTTCCTTAAGCATGACTAGAAATGTGTAAAAGTTGTTATTTTGGATAACCATGGCATGATTAGCATAACGTTAGAATCGCCCAATAAACAAATGCTGTTTTGAACTTTTCAAAAAAGGAAGTATGATTTTGGATTAAGCTGAAGTATTTGTATTTTGATCTTAAGATGGTGATGAGCATGATTACATGTTTACTTGCATTACTTGTGGTTGTTGATTAAAGCATAAGTGATTTATCACTCCAAAGGCGTCCGTACATGTGGCATTATGTTTATATGTGATTGAGCATGATTATGTGATAATATGAGCATGATAGTGAATATAGAGTTGGATGATCTTGTTAGTTTAGTTTCAAGATTACTTAAATTGTGAAATGAACTACCACGGAGTCATGGCATGCAAACGAGACACAAAAACCGAGAAAGTAGAAACATGACACCTAGGGTGTGGTTGATATGGATAAAAATATTTTTGAAACTACATAATGGCCGGACGTGGTAGTCATTGTGTGGATGTGAAAACCTGCGTTGTGGCCGGACTCGGTAGCCCTTTGTATGGACTTGCGAAAACCGCAATGTGGCCGGACTTGGTAGCCCATTGTGAAGATTTCCAATGGGGCCGGACGTGGTAGTCTCATGTGGTAATATGGCTTGGTTATCCGCGGAAAGGAGCCAATGCAAGATTTGAATGGATTGTGAAAATCGCGGTGTGGCCGGACTTGGTAGCCCATCGTGTGTGTTGCTAATGGAGCCGGACTTGGTAGCCTCATTAGTAGCAATTTGTTAATGAAACTTTGGAAATGTGGATTTGGTAAAGGTGAAAAGAATGACACGATCTATGACGAGTTGCGTAGGAGAAACACGAAAAGGCATGACACCAACGTTAGAAAGATAGCGAATGTGGATGTGTAATTGCTAGACTATGTTTTTGAATGGGCATGTGTAATTGTTTATCTGCTTCTTGTTGTAAGTTAAGGATTAGTGGGTATGGTTTATTCTATTGAGCTTTGTAAGCTCACGGTGTTGCTCTTTGGTGACCCTGACATATTATAATGGTGGCGACACCGGTATAATGTGTCAGACCTTATAGACGAACAGGGTGAGATGTACACTGTGGAGGCTTTTGGAGCCGAAGAGCTGGCTAGGATGGAAGAGCAGGCAGAGTTGTAGTTAGGAACCTTAGTTCCCTTCCCTTTTGAATAAATGTACTCCCTTGTGAGATTAACAATGTAATAATGAGCCAGACTCTGTTCATTTTATCAATAAAATGTTTAATTAACGTACCCGAAAATAGGGGCGTTACATATTAACTCTCTTGATACTTGATATTTGTGTCAATTTGGGGCCGATGATGTAATATTTTGGAAACCGTTGAACGTTGGGATGCAATTATGGAAATAAGAATGCTATATTCTTTTGGGTATCGTACGGAATATTGCGAGGTCTTGTAACGCCCCCAATTTCGGGTACGTTAAAAGGGCAATTTTATTGAATAATCAAAGAGAGTCTGGCTCTTTATTACATCATAACTCTCACAAGAGTGTCTTAATTACATATGGGAAAGAAAACTAGGGTTCCTAACTACAGCTCCGCCTGCTCCTCCATCCTAGCCAGCTTCTCAGCTCCAAAATCCTCCAAGGTGTACTGCTTATCTTGATTATCTACAAAGTCTAACACATTATACCAGCGTCGCCACCGATATAATATGTCAGGGTCACCAGAGGTAACACAATGAGCTACGAGAGCTCAGCAGAATAATCCTATATCTGCTAACCCATAACTTACACAAAACAATCCATACAGATATTGATATCTACGCAGTATAGGCTTATTCAATTATCAACAATGACACATCCACATTCCCTATAAACTATCGTTGGTGTCTGTGATATCAGAGTTTCTCCTACGCAGCATTTCGTAGACCGTGTCACTAATTTCACTTTTCTTTTACCCATTTAACATTCTGAAAATCATTTTAACACACCCAACCTCGGTTCCGCCGTTCCGGGTTCCCGAGTATCTTCACAATGGTTCCACTGCACCGGGCTCCCATTGGCACACAAAAACATTGAATTTGGCATTGGCTCCTCTCCACGGATAACCAATCCACAATTCAAACCCTCGGTTCCGCCGCTCCGGGTTCCCGAGGTTCCCACAATGGTTCCGCCGCTCCGGGTTCCCATTTGGGTTTTTCGAAAATCATTAAAACAATTGCGTTGGCTCCTTTCCACGGATAACCAAACCACAATTCATCCCTCGGTTCCGCCGCTCCGGGTTCCCGAGTATCCCCACAATGATTCTGCCGCTCCGGGTTCTCATTGGGTTTTTCACAAATCTTTCTTTTACGCATGCACACCACACAATGGGCAAGTCCGGCCACATTGCGGTTTCAAAACACACCTTGTCTTTAACACACCCTAAGTGTCATGTTTCTATTTTCTTGTTTTCGTGTCTCGTATTCATGCATAGACTCCGCGGCAGTATGTTTTGACTTCTTGGAATTAAACTAACAAGATCATTCAACTCTATATTACTTAGCATGCTCATTCTAATCATACTCGAACATTTAACACACAAACTAAAGCATAGTGCCACATGGACGGGCACCTTTGGAGTGGGAAACCACTTATGCTTTATCACACAACAAGTAATGCAAGCAATCATACAAATAAGCTCATCACCATCCTTATGATCAAAATACAAATACTTTATCTTTCAAAAGTCGTTCTTTCTTTCTTTTAAGGAAGTTCAAAACAGCATACGTTTTTCCGAAAAATAAAGTCGGGATATACAACATACTCCCCTTCCTTTTCAAATCTTTAGTAAAACACTTTTCAAGTTCGTATATATTTCAACATCAAACAACATGCAAGAATCATACGAAATACTTCAAGATAGTAAGTGCGGGAAAACTCTACGTATACTTAGGATTAAAGTGTATGAGAATATTCTACATATACATAGGGAAAGTAGATATAGAAAATCTACCATTCTTCTTTGCGATAGGGTGGTTACGAAAAGAAAGTACGTCGGACTGAGTAACTTCCTACGGCAAGCTTCTGGTAGCTTCGAAAGAGAATGGTTTCTCTCGAAACTAAGTCTTTGTAGGGGTTCGATTAATCGGGACCTCGACTGTGGTGTCTGGCTAGGTTCCTTCCTCCGCTGCTCCGCGCGTCCGCCGTCTGACCTGCAACAAGTCACTAGGGCTTGGGATGCCCAATGACCCTCCGACGATCAAGTTAGATCTCAGAGAAGGTGTTTAGGTCTAGGGTCAGGATAGTATTGCGTACCTCTTTCAGGTGTGTATCCCTTTGTATTTATAGACCTAGGTTTACTTGATCTCCAAGCCAGCACGTAGAGAGTACACTCGGGTAACTGCCTCGGGTGACATCACTTATGACGAGGGGGACGAGGCGGTTACGGAGCACATGGGACAGACCCCAATGATTATGCCAGCTGCGTAAGGAGCATAATCCTCATGGGCCCTACTGGCAATAACCGCTTCTCTTGGATGCTTCTGGAAGCACCGGGGTGATGCAGGCGGCCGATGCTCCGAAGCCGGTTACAACCAAAGTCCAAGCTATGACCGAGGTGGATGTCGAAGGGAGCATGTCACCAGACTGCGACCCGGAACCTAGCCACCGGTTCAGGGTTTGTAGCCCGGCTACCGAGCCTCTAACCGAGGGCCCTACAATAGCCCCTCAACTTCCTGAGCGCCACCCCTAAGCTTCGAGGAGTTGACTCCTCTCGCGGACTGGCGCAACCGGGCTTATAACCGACGCGACACTGAAGAATTGCGGCCTTTGTGAGGACCGAGCAGCCTGCCCCAGCCCTAGGAGCCACGTGTCGAACATCGCCGAGGTGAATGACATCATGCGTCGCCTCAGCACGTGAAATGTCAGATGATTGGTACAAAACGTCCTTTCGAGGACACGTGTCGAAGTGTGAATGGCTCGGAATGCGGCGCGCCTGACCTCGGTTCTGACCTCTGGTTGCTGACCGTCGGATGTGAACACGTGTCGAAGATCCAACGGCCCGGTGGATGACGCTTCGTTTCCCGCGCGACCCTTCGTACGTCCCACTATAAATTCAGAACGGTCGGGGAGAGGGGGGGCACCAGACCTTTCAGACAACGTCGAACCGCCGCCGCCTCCTCTTGCAAAGTTCAGATCGTGATTTTGGGTGATTTGGCAGCGAATCTTCACACGAGACCCTGGTATGTTGATCTTCAATCATTAATCTTCAAGTTTTGTTGATTTCTTCAAGTTTTTCTGTTGTTTTTGAGGTGCATTGAGGCGGAGACGCCGCCCGCCGTCGTCTGGTTCGCGGCGGCGCAGGCGTTTCCTGCCACTGTTCATGTTCTTCCCGAGGCCTAAAATCATACCGAGGCCTATCTTCAACTTCATGCCATAGGAGAGACTTAGATACCACACGGATGATTCTCGAGGGCCAAGGTCCTGAAAAAGACCGAGGCCAAGAATTCCCGAGGAGTGATGACCATTCTATCCCGAGCACTAGATTTTTCCTATTTTTTCCCCCTAAGCATATAGCTAACGGGCTTTTGCACATTCTCTTCTTGTTAGGTGGGGGCGAATGGTCATTGAATCCTCCTCGGACAGCTCCTGTAGTTCTGACGATCCCTTGGTCAAAGCCATTTTTCAAGAGCTTTGGAGCGAGAGATTTTACCGGGTCCCAATTGATTGCATCGAGCCTGTCGACCCTAACCGAGCTCCTCGTGAAACTACTTCCCTTGACCCCTGGGAGATGGAGGCCCCAAGTACGTCGGACCACGGACCGGGGCCGTTCGGCGACGCGCCCGAGGAGATCCGACGTCGAAGACCGGTGAGGCCGTGCCCATATAAAAACAAATACTTCACCGGGGACCCCGCGGCCTACGCCGAGTTCAAGAGACTTTATAGCATCCCCCCGGACGTTGAGGTTCAGTTGCTTCAGGACACCGAGCCGAAGAAACTTCCACATCGCCCTGGGGAGTTGATCTTTCCCCTGATGGCCATCTGCGAGGGTGGCATCAGGTTTTCCCTTCACCAGTTCGTGCGTCTGGTGCTCCGAACCCTCAACCTTATCTCCTCTCAGCTTACGGTGAATTCCTACCGAATCATCACCAGCATCATGGAACTGAGAAGGCAGTTTAACCTCACATTCGGGCTCGAGGAGCTCTTCGGTGTATACCTAGTGGGGGTTAACCGAGACCACGACCGTTACTACCTTTCATGTAGGTCGGGGAATGACACATTTCTGATCGATCACCTACTAGACTCCAAGGAATGAGCGAGCATTTATGTCTCGGTTACCAGGAACTTCATGTTCGGGCCCGGGGAGAGCATAGATACCACCACCAGGGTCCCATTTGGGACTAGAAGTCCTGGTCGGTAAACTGTTTTTCGATAGATTACTCTTCGATAGATTAATTTTTAAATGGCCACTCTGCCTCGTATACTTGTATTGATTTCTCCTTGTTTTTGGCATTTCTTTACAGGCGAAGGCGTCGTACAAGAGCTTCGGGAAAGAGCTGTGTAGACACCCCAATTTGGCCTAACGATTATTTCAAGTCCCACCTTGGGACCATCCCGATGATGAAATGGATACAGTGATTGCTGATTTCCTTCTTGAGAACCTTAGGACTTTCGGTAAGAGCTTTGAACCTCTTAGAGGACCCATTCAGAGCCATATAGCCTTTCAGACAGAAAATACAAAAGCCTAAGAGAATCCATCTGTCGACCGTAACATCTATCTCACGGCCTTAATATCATTTCCTCACCCGAGCAACCTGTTGCTGGCAAAATCTCCTTGAGAGATCAATCCCTCGGCCGCAAGATCTATCCTTCGGCCGAGACATCCATTCCTCGGCCGTGTAATCTATTACTCGGCCGACAGATCAACCTTTTTCCAGACTCTCGAACGTTCTATCGATTGTTTGATCCAACTACACTACCTCTCCGATGCGTTCGGGCCACGTTCAGAGATTACGACGTAGAGTTAGAGGTGCATTGCAATTGCAATTGCAATCGTGCCATTTGATTGGCCGGAGTGAGTCACCAATTGCCTATATAAAGGGAGGGCCTTTGGTCTCCGAAAATACACACACGAAATTCATTAGAGAATACACTCTCTCAAGCCACGAAACTCTGCCAAATTACTCTCTCAATCCCCCTCTTCAAAAGCCCTAACCTCCCGAAGGTAGCCATCAATCCAGTGATCAAACCCCGAAGTTCAAACCCTAACCCTAGGGTTTTCAATCAAGCAATCAGTCAATCACAATCAAATCCGAAGTAATCAAGCAACTGAGGGATCAAGGTGGTGAGGCCTAACGGCCTCTGGTTTGTTTTATTTATCGCTCTTATACTTAATCATAGCTTTCTGATTATCTGTTAATCGCATAGTCTGGTGTGAGGAAGAACACCGACCGGGGCTTCGATCTCTCGGCCGGTACATCAAACCAGGAGGATCCCTCGGCCGTGACATCCATTCACCGGCCGCGGGATCCATTTCCTTGGGACAGCTTTGCTTTGTTTTGTTTTCTGATGCATGCTTCAATTACAGTCATAGCTCACTTTACTTACTGTTTAAAGGATTAATTAAACAGACTATGTGTTAGAATTAAATAAAGCATCTACATGTCTTATGTTGAACGATTATGGGCCAGTCTCACGACTGGGCAAAGAGGGGTGCCTAACACCTTCCCCTTATTGTACTTTTGTCTCCCGTATCCAGAATCTCTATCTATTTTCCCAGTTTTAACAAACTGGGTGGCGACTCTGTTTTGATGATAACCGCTATCATGTGGTGATGTTCCTAGCCATGGGAATGTCCATGATTTTGGTTTACGAAGCTGTAACGACCCGGATTTTTGGTAAATGAAAATTTCATTGAAAATTGGAATTTTATTTTTATCAGTTGGATTCCATTTAAAATTCCTTTTAACATCCCAAAAATCCGTCGTTACTAAATTCAAGATTATAAAAATTTCGTCACGATAGTCAATACAGTCTTTTTCTAAAGACAAGTGTGCTAGTAAGCCTTAAGATTATATTCTTGGCTAGAAATCCTACTTAGCAAGACTAGTTAGATTTTAACCAATCTTTGAGAAACCCTAACTAGCAATTCATCTAGTTGCTTCTCCTAAACCCTAGGAAGACCTTTTGAACTTCCTTAGACCTTTTGAACTTCCTTGAACCGTTTGAACCCTTGAACCCTAAATGAGCCCTTTTGACCAAAGTCAACCTTTGATCTTATATCCATTGGTCCATAAATGTTAGGAGAATTATTACCCATTGGTTAATAGACTAGTACTAAGATATATTAGTTAATTCAATATCTAGATTTCCCATGGGATTCCATAATTTAAGAATTAGAATGGTACCTAGTATTTTAATACCCTAGGATTCTCTAAGTACCTTATATTATATTCTAGTAGTATATGTGTCAAATTAGATTAGTTTAATATAGAATTTTGACTAGATATCTACCTAGATCTCCTAGTACATGCCTAAATATTATAATAGGACACTAGTACACATACTCCTATTTAATATTAAGAAAGAACACATGTGTTATATTGAATTGTTTAATAGGTAAATCCTTATTCTTCCAAAACCCCCTTAGTTTATTATTTCCTTTGTACTTCCATATCCTATTAGTTTATTAGTACTTATGTACTTATATGATCTTAAGATTATATATACTTATATATATAGATAGTACAAGGGAGGAGGAGAGAGAGAGCCGAGAGAGAGAGAGAGAGAGAGAGAATCCGAGAGAGAGGGAGAGGAGAGTGAGCCGAGAGAGATGGGAGAGAGAGAGAGAGAGAGAGAGAGATAGGAGAGAGAAGGAGAGAAGGTACACTAGTCTTGGATTTTCTTCTTTCAAATCTTACTATATATATACTTAAATACTTGTACTAATGAAAGAAGAAAGATATGGTAAAATTGAGATAGATATTAGGGTACCAAAATCTCTTACATCCTTACACCACAATCCCTTACTCTTTCTAAGTCAACCACCAAACCCTAGTCCTTTCATGCTTAGGTGTCCATTAGACTAAGAGGAGAGAGAGAGAGAGAGAGAGAGAGAGGCCGGATGAGAGAGGGAGAGAGAGAGAGATTGGTGATAGGTGCACTTGTACTCTTCCAAGCCTAGTCATAGTCCTTGGCCAATCTTCATACCTCATCATGTACCATCAAACCTAGGGTTTCTTACTCTTTCTATCCAAATCCAATCTCCCAAGGTACTAGACTAGACCAAAGCCCCAATAGAATAACCTAGACTTGTCCTAGATTGGAAAGAAAATCTTGCAAACCTTTCCACCTATGTACTTTTGCATTGTACCAAAGAGAGAGAGAGAGAGAGGGAGAGAGAGAGATGGCCGGATTTGGGAGAGGGAGAGAGAGTGTGATGTGTGTGCAAGTGTACTCTTAGGCCTAGTCATGGTCCTTTGGCCAACACCTCACACAATCCTAGTACAAAAAATCTAGTCTTTCTTGCTCTTGTATATCTAAGGACAACCATATCACCATTTCTTACTCTTTCAAGTACTAGACTAGACTAGGAAGCCCTTGGAATCACCTACACTTGTCCTAGAAAGAACAAGAAAAATCCTTGTAATCTTCCACCTATGTACTTATGTACATTGTACCATGGAGAGAGAGAGAGAGAGAGAGAGATTTCGGATGAGGGAGAGAGGGAGAGAGAGAGAGAGAGAGAGAGAGAGAGAGAGCCCTTGGCCTATAAATAGCAAGCCATTCATGCCTTGAACTCACACCTTCAAGCATTGCTCCAACTTCTCTCTAGAAACCATTTCTGTTTTTCCAGGCAGCTTACTGCCCTTCACAAAACCTCAATGTTCTCCTGTTTAAGGTGGTTTCTAGGATAAACTTTCTCCGGGAAATTTGTAGAGCACTTCGAGCTCTTCAAGTTAGACCCAAGAACCACCCTAATCGGTCAAGAAACGACAAAGTTATCGACATCCGAAGTTCAGTAAAAATTCGGATTTCCAGATTCCAGACAGCAAACTGTCCATTCCTTTATCGCCATATTCCTCCTACCTAAACCACTTTCTAGGATCAACTTCCTTCACAAAAGTTGTAGAGCACTTCTAGAGCTTCGATTTCAACTCAAGAACGATCATATTCGGTCAAATATTGATCGAGTAACTGCCATCCAAAGTTTGGTCCAGATTTGCGAGTTTCACCGCCCGTAGAATTTTCCAACTAGCTTATTCGGCCCCGACTAGTTTCGGATCAAGGTAGGATTTTCCTATACCTCCTACACTAAGTATATGTCGATTTTTCCTATACTTTCGAACTCTAAATATAATTAGAAATGTGTTTGCTTTGAAATATAGATAACCATGTTTATAGATAGATTAATCTCGACTCATTTTCCTAAGTATAAACAATAGTATGATCACGTGGATTTCCATATCTACTTTCCTTGAATATAAATTGAAATGTGTATACTTTTGAAAGATGGATAATCCTTACTATTTTTTTTTAAAATAAAGTTTACTTTAAAGTAGGCTAAGAACATCAGATAGATTTTTCCACCAAAGTATGGCATATCGTATGCATGATTCGAATCGATTAGAATAAAGATAATGGCATGATCACATAGATTATCTAATCGACACCTCTTGTGAAAACATAGAATCCTTATCAACACTATTCTGATATATGCATTGCAATTCAATAAACATATGCTGTTTTGAACATCTTGAAAGAAAGAATGAACTTTGGAGGTTAACGTCGTGAATTAATTTCTAAGTAATTGTACTTGGATCGTTTAGATGATATTAGACTTGTTATGTGCTTACTCGTATTACTTGTGGTTGTTGATTAAAGCATAAGTGATTTATCACTCCAAAGGCGCCCGTACATGTGGCGTTATGCTTAAAAGTGATTGAGCATGATTATGTGATAATATGAGCATGATAGTGAATATAGAGTTGGATGATCTTGCTAGTTTAGTTTCAAGATTTCTATGATTACATGAAAGTCTTACCGCGGAGTCTATGCATGAGAACGAGACATGTAAACCGAGAAAGTTAGAAACATGACACCTAGGGTGTGGTTGAGATGGATAAAAAGATTTTTGAAATTACATAATGGCCAGACGTGGTAGTCATTGTGTGGATGTGAAAACCTGCATTGTGGCCGGACTCGGTAACCCTTTGTATGGTCTTGCAAAAACCGCAATGTGACCGGACTTGGTAGCCCATTGTGAAGATTGCCAATGGGGCCGGACGTGGTAGTCTCATTGGTAGTATGGCTTGGTATCCGCGGGAAGGAGCCAATGCAAGATTTGAATGGATTGCGGAAACCGCAATGTGGCCGGACTTGGTAGCCCATTGTGTGCATTGCCAATGGAGCCGGACTTGGTAGCCTCATTGGTAACGAGTGTTGAAAAGATATTCGAAATGTTGTTTTCATAAAGTGAAATGGATGACACGGTCTACGAATTGTTGCGTAAGAGAAACTCAGAGAATCATGACACCAACGTGAATAAGAAAGTGTATGTGGCTGCGTCAATGCTAATTATGTTGTTGAATGAGCATGTGTAATTGTTTATATGCTTCTTGGTTGTAAGTTAAGGGTTAGTGGGTATGGTTTATTCTGCTGAGCTCTCGTAGCTCACGGTATTACCTTTGGTGACCCTGACATATTATATCGGTGGCGACGCTAGTATAATGTGTCAGACTTTGTAGATGATCAAAGTGAGCTGTATACCTTGGAGGCCCTTGGAGTAGAAGAGCTGGCTAGGAAGGAGGAGCAGGCGGAGCTGTAGTTAGGAACCCTAGGCTTTCCTCCCCTTTTCGTAACGAAGGCACTCTGATGGGAATTTCGATGTAATAATGAGCCAGACTCCATTTGATTTTATCAATGAAATGTTTATTTAACGTACCCGAAAATGGGGGCGTTACAGAAGCAAGCAACCAATCGAGCAAACAAACATGATCAATCTGTATGGCGATGCCCTGTTTGGGAGGTGTCTACAGTTTTTGGCGACTCTGCTGGAGACTTGAGAGCCATAACCAAAAAGTTCAACATAAGACTAATACATGCCTTGTTTAATTCATCTATCATATGCATCGAGCGGGCAACCCGTTGAGTTCGCCTGATATCCTGGCATGACACGGGCTATGTTGGGGGTTCCAGCAAACTCCATAGTCACTCGTACCTAGTGGTATATCAAAAAGGGAATCACCCAATCACCGCCTATGATGGGCTGGTGAAAGGATTGGTGCCCTTTGACAACGGAGCACCCTGAGACTACCAAAACCTTGCATGTTTTAGAAAGCCATAGAACTTATCAAACTAAGACAGGAACCTACAGGCTAGGAACCTATTTGCATTTTACTTAAGTTCTTCCTCACACCTTGTATCATTTGTTGTTGTTGTAATTAACTCTTTCTGTGCAGAAGGGGGTTGAAAATCCCAACCCTACGCAGGCCGAATACTGACTTCCAAGTATTCTACTTTTCAAGCAGGCACAATAGGTAGATTAAAGAAGCAACCTCAGCCAATTTTATACTCTTACAATACCCGAAGTCACGCCAAACAGAGGTCTTTACAGTCATCTCATTGGTCGCCTTCATCTATCAAGACACCCTCACCGCAATGGTCCCAATCAATTCTAGGGACTTCGCGGTCGTCTTCTCAACAAATCCGACTGTCTACCCGATCCCAAGCTCCACCGAGCAATCCCTCTACCTACATCCCAAAATGGCAAACAATGATGCTACTGTCACCGAGCTCCGAGCCCAAATTGCCTGTTTACAAGCCGAGAAAGCAGCAAGAGAGGCTGAAGACAAGAAAAATGAGGAAGAAGTAGAAAATCCTCATGAAGTTACAGAAAACCCTGAATTGGTCAAACAGGTCAAGGAGATCAAGCACGCTTTGGCTCGTTCACAAGGAGACCAAATTCTAGATTTCGAAGGACTCTGCCTCTTTCTAGAATCTCAACTGCCTGAACGGTTCAAAATGCCAAACATCGAGAAGTTTAACGGGACTGGTAACCCTACCAGCCATGTTCGCCATGTCATCAACACTCTGAAGCCTATGGGCTTGACCGACGAGCTCATCGCTCAATTGTTTCAACGAACTCTAACTGGAAACGCCCTCGATTGGTTTCTTCTCACTTTGGAATTTGTGCACTATCAAACTTGGCCAGAAATTGCCCACGCTTTTGTCAAGCAGTATGCATACAATGTCCAAATTGAGCTAACTACTCGAGACTTGGAGATGACCAAACAAGAATCCAATGAGGACTTTGCTACCTTTGTGGCAAGATGGAGAGAAAAGGCTGCCAAGATGAAAAGCTGCCCTTCCGAGGAAGATCAAGTGAGGATAGTTGTCAAGAACCTACAGCCCAAATACCTCACCCACATTTACACTCAGGCTATCACTGACTTCAAACGCCTACACGCCACTGGATTACAAATTGAAGATGGGATCAAGCTGGGCCTCATTGGGAAAGAAGAAACCCCTCTACCCAGAAAAACCTTTCCAACCCGTGCATCTCCTGCCTCCATCAACACCCTTAACTCATCCTTGCCACAAGACCCTTTTCAAACTGGCTCATCTAAAAATACAAATCGCCCACGCCGCAATTTCGACCCACTCTATATGACTCCATCCCAAGCCTTAGCCATCCTAAGCCGCCAAGGGCACCTTAGGCTCTTGAATAATCCACCTCCTCAGCCACCTTATGGTCCAAGCTATGACGCCAATAAACAATGTGCATACCACCAACACCATGGACATGAGACAGACCGCTGCATGCGCCTTCGTCATGACATCCAGGATCTCATTGATAGTCAAGCTATAAAACCTCCTAAGCCTAATGTGCAAACCAATCCACTTCCCGCTCACAACAATGAACCACCGCCTCAAAATATCAATCTCATAAGCCTATCCAATAGCCCCACATATAATCCTACCCGACACATTATCCCAAATACCCAAGCCAAACCATCCCTGATCTTCTCTAAGAATGACGAATGCTTTGCGACAGGAGGAGAACCCCACATCTATGCCATTGATGATGGGGATTGGTGGTTGGACATGCGTCAAGCCCTGCCAAGTGATTGGAAAGTTAGAAGAATTGAGCCTGCTGATCCTTGGGGCGCCCAAGAAGAAGAAGTAGGTCACCTCACCCGAAGCGGAAGGGTATATAAACCTCCTAAACTAAGTAGGGAAAGTTCAACCTCAACACGAGTAATGGAAGAAGAAGAAGAAGAAAGCCAAAGGACCGAACCCGAGGAAGACAGGGTGCTAAGACAACTAAAGAAAATCCAAGCTGATATCTCTATTTGGGGATTGCTTATGTCCTCCTACGAGCATTGTAACTCCTTCTTCAAAACCTTGGGGAAAGCCAAAGTTCCCATTGACATCACCCCCGAAGAACTGGTGGGTTTCATAATGGCGTCGAAGGCTCCAAAACCGACAATAGCTTTCACCGACAAGGATCTACCTCCTGAAGGACCTGCACACAACAAACCTCTCTACATTTCACTTAAATGTCTCACTAAATGGATCCCACTGGTCTTGGTGGATAATGGGTCTGCTTTAAACGTATGTCCTCAAAGGACCCTCGACAAGCTAGGGGTAAGCGCCACCGACATACGCCCTTCAAGCCAGGGCGTAAGAGGTTATGACAATTCAAAGAGAAGAGTGGTTGGGTGTGTCACACTGCCAGTGGAGGTGGAAAAGATCAAAAGAGACGTGGAATTCCATGTGATGGATATACCAGCCACCTTCAATCTTTTACTAGGAAGGCCTTGGTTACATGACGCTGGGGCAGTGCCCTCCACTTTGCATCAGAAGGTCAAATTCGCAGTAGATGGAAGGGTCAAAACCATTTTGGGGGATTCATCGATCCGAGCTCATTTCGACACACCTGTCCAAGAGGTAGGAACCGAGGAAACCTTCCTTACTGGATTCAGTCTTGAGGAAGCGACTGCTGTGCAAGCCCTGATGGCTGAAAGAAACTTCTACATAAGCACCTCTGCCATATGGATGATGAAGAAACAAAACTACCTCCCTGGGTTGGGTTTAGGCAAAAGATCACAAGGCATCTCGCAAATGATTGATCCCCTGCATAACCAATACGCCTTTGGTCTTGGCTACACCCCAACAGAAGCCGAGGTAGAAAAGAAGAGGAGCATGGAAAAAGCTAAGGCAAGAGGAAGCAAGGTCAAAGAAGAGAAACTCATGATCCCAAAAACACTCAATGGTTGGTTTGTAAGAGAAGGGGAAGACTTTCCATTCTGTGGCTTCGCAGAAACATGGGAAGACGAAATTACCAAGCAAAGGTACCCTGGAATGCAGATCTTCTTTGATCAAGAATGGACTGACAATGACATGAAAGAAGAACCAACAAATTCATCTCCTACTCCCGAAGACTGGATTGAGGTGCTAGCTGAGTTTGACCTAATGATTCTGTTTGATAAAGAGGGTGAAGAAGAGTATAAAACTGCAAAAGAAAAAGGAGTCACTTCCGAGATACCGCAGTAAATCGCATTACAAAAACATTGCTTTCATTTCCTAAAGACAAATCAGGACATGTTTTAGGCTCCTGTTTGGGCATTATCTACAACTAAATAAATCCCCATTTTATCACTTCTATGCTTGTTAAATGATTCCATCTTTAAAATGTGATTGCTATACACTATAATCTCTCTGCCAAAGATAAAAGGATTTTAAGAATCTAATTCTTTATGTTGCCGACAAAAAAGGAAAGAAGGGACGAACCCTGATTACTTAGAACTAGGTTTTTATCAAAACTCAGGAAGAAGACGCAATCTCCGTGAGAACACTTAGGGTTAGCTTACCCATTGTGAAGGTACAAATGCAACATGAGATTCATAAGAACGTCTCCATCAAATTCCTCTCCAAAATACCAAAACCCTCTTGAGAGAAAAATGCTCGTTGGGTAATCTATACACCCAAGCAAAAGAAAAAGCAGAGCCTGCTAGGACAAGAAAATGCGAAAAACGCAACCTAGGCAAAAGATAAGGCATTCAGAGAAAAGCTCGCTAGGGACTCAACCTCCATCAGGTAACCTAGGCAAAATTTAGAGCATGTGAAAAGAAAAACCAAGAGCGAAAACCCAATCCCCAAAGGTGGTGATCTAGGAACTACGTAAAAAAAAAGGCCTGATTCCCTAATTGGGATACGTAGGCAATCTCACATCGAGATGCGGCCCAAACATTTGGAGGGAAGAAAAAACAAATATCAAAAGGTTTGTACTCAATGATGGGCATAGCTAACCCTGCGTATTGAGCTCGCGGAAGATGAGTTAGTCATTTTCCAGGGAATTGGCAAAAACAAAGACACGTAAGAATCATCGCTCGTCTTCTCTGACTCAAAAGTCGTCAACATAAGGGACAAAGCACTCCAACGATCCCAAAACATGGCAAAGAGTTTGTAGAAACAGCAAAAGCAAATAAAGAGCATGAATCAAATTCAAGTGTAAAAAGGGAAAAACGCCACTTGGCTAAAGCAAAGGTCCAACTTCTTTAGGAAATAGAAGTAGCGGCCGAAGAATGGAATTCTCGGCCGAGCGATCCATTCCTCGGCCCATGTTTAAATCTAACACTCACAAAACTTTGAAACTATTGCATACAAGTCTGAAGTATCTTGAGACAAAATAATTTCTAACACATGCTAAGGTTGCTTCATAAAAATACAAATGTCAAACTATCCGTTTTGGAGCTAACAAATACAGGTACAAGAAAAGAAAGCCAGCTACTGCCCACGACCCCTCTTGGGCGTAGGACGAAAACGCTCGGGAACTGGGATACTGATCCTCTGTCCCTCACCAGCTTCAGCATCTCCATCACCAGCTCCGGTACTCCCACCCTCGCTAACTCCGGCACTCTGAGTAACTGACACTGTCGACACACGCTCCGCTTCAAGCTGCAGAGACACAAGATATGGGCATTCAGTTTCACATGAAACGTGGGATGGAAAAAGAAGAGATCAAAGGATGTATACCGCAGCTATTCGGCCTCGCTGCCGTCGAGCCAAAGCCTCTGCACTCTGGAATGCATGCAACCATTCCTGAACCACATCAGCAGGCACCTGCAGAGGAAGCAATTGCATATACAGCCAAGCAAGCGAGGAATACTGAAGGAAACCAAAGCTGAATCTACAATATTACCTGCTGAACCCCGACAGGAAGCATGTAGAACTGCGTAGCACATGGTGTCAGCATCAAACGCTCCTCTTCCCCATTTGCATTGTGGAAAGAAATAAAGCTGGGGGCCCGTGGCCAAACAAGAGGAGCAACAGCGGCAGTAGCAGTCGATAGGGTCAACGAGGCCAAACGGAAGGCCGAATAATCTCCTGCTTGAAGAAAGCTCACAGCTGGCCGTCTCTCAAGAGCGAGAAGCAAACTCTCTCCTGTCAATAGATGAGTAGACCTTATGCCAGCTGGAGGAGGAAGAGGAACAAGCTGCAATGCCTCAGAGCGTGGAAAGTACTGATTCGCTACCCTCTCCCCAAGGTACCAAGCTCTCAAAAATGGCCCCTCCAAAAGAAAGTGCTGGCTGTCCAACGCCCGAGCTGAGGTCAACTCCAGAGGAGCATCATCAAGTAGCACACCCCACGGATCGAATCGCACCTGTAACAAGGGAAATAGCATCAAAATGACAAAATGAAGAAATTGCACGAAAATCAGAGGATAAAGAGATATCGTACCTGATCCACTGTCAGGCGGTCCAAAACTCGCCTCCAAGCCAGCAAATCCATGGCGGGCGACCGCGTCTTCCGGACCCCTTTCAGCCAACGGGCCGCTCGTGGAACAAACCTAGGCTCAATATGCCCAATCGGAGGAGGGAATTGCAGCAAATGTTCAAAGGCCCAGAGCTACAAGATAAAAGACGAGCATAAGACACGAGGTGATAAAGGAACAACAAAGAAAGCTAAAGTATATACCTCGAGAATGCGGTGATGCCCATCCAGCGACAAACTAACACCTCGGGAACAGGCACTCAGGTGCCCATATAGCGTAGCTAAGGCAGGAGTCCCCTAATCAAACTCGGCTATAGTATCCAAATTGACCAAGGCGGCCAAGAACTGGACATGCACCGAATTCTCCTTGTTACAAAACAGAGTCTGCCCAAGGAGATAAAGGAGGAAAGCTCGTACCAGCTAAGAAAGGGAAACCTCTGTCAAGATATCAGCTTGACCAAACTCTTCCCGAAGCCAGGAATAGGTGATGTGACCGCTCTCTGACACACGAGGGACCTTCCCCAAAAGGTAGTCAAAAACACCCTCTCTCTCATGAATCCGAGGGTCAATCGGAAGAGGATCACCACCAACTCTCAAACCAGTAAGCAAAGCAAAATCACCTAGAGTAATCGTCATTTCTCCGGCCTTAGGAAGATGAAAAGTGTTGGTGGTATCCCACCACCGTTCCACAAGCGCTGTGGTCAAGCCAAGCTCCGCCTTCGGAAGATGAAAGCCCCGTATTAGCTGCTCAAAGCCAGCCAAAGCAACCATGTCCTTAGCATCCTGAGGGAGCCTCTCGTGCCACTTAAAAACCTGGGGGCAGCTTCCCCACACACGCAACCTCTCATTCGCCTGACAAAAATACAAAGAAGAAATCAATACACAAAATATCGCCTATACAGGGGGCAACTTTTAGAACTCAAACTCCCTATCAAATATCAAATTATCACTCCGCGAAATCTCATATACAAAAATCGTTCGACAGGATAAAATTCTACCTTCCTATTGGTGAAACCAAGGTGCTGCTCTGGCTTCCTGTGCCAAGACCTCAGGTGGAACATCGCTGAGGGGAGGACGATATCGCAATGAACCACCACGCCCAACCATGTGAACCTGAGGGGCGTATGTGGCAACATTGAACGGTGGAAGAGTATCACCACCTGCATCGGTAGAAACCTCGGGCTCTATCTCAGGAGGAATAGGTTGCGAGGAGCTCCCTCCAATAGTGGTTCTGTGCCGACTCGAACGTAAGACGCGGGAACTTGAAACCCCGCCAAGAATCGCGGCCTCAACGGCCGGAGCTTTGCCCGTGTCCCTAGGCGCGGCAGGAGCATCAGATGACGGAGGAGGAGGTGGTGGTGAAGCCATAACAGCCAAGGAAAAGACAGCCGGAACCGTGGTGGTCGAAAAACCAACGGCGGAGGGGAAGGCAACGGCGGCGGCCGATGAGGAGAGAGAGGGGGGAGCGGCGGCGATCGCTTGAACGAGAGAATAGGAATGAGGGATAGAAAGGATGAAATGACCCGTGAGATCGATTAAGTTTAACTTAAATCGATTTTCTGATTGACGGCTATCTCACGGCCGATACATCGATTCCTCGGCCGAAACATCAATCCTTCGACCGAGAGATCAATCTCCAGGCCCCCCAATCTATTTCCCTCAGCCATATCAGGTCTTGCTCTGTGCACTAACTCAAGCCACTATAGAATTCTGGGTCCGTGACCAACAGAAGCAAAATCAAGTCAGCCTTGGGGGCATTCCCGAGCCAATACAACGTGATCAAAACTAGCCTTGGGGGCATGCATCGAAGATCTCTCTCTCCACAAACTGCTGGCCAAAGCAAGTCAGAACACTCAGCGGCTCTACGCCTATATTCACTCACCTGGCGGCTCTAAAGCCCAATCACTATCAGCAGCTCTACGCTTGCCATTCCCAGCAACCATACAACCATCAAACTCACACAGCGGCTCTACGCCCATATTCACTATCAAACAGCTCAGTGGCTCTATGCCTATTATTCAGCGGTTCGAAGTCCACCCACTCGCCACCATCTCAGCGGCTCAAAGCCCATCTCAAAACATTCTGTAGCTCCACATTCAAACATCCCGACAATAGGCTCTATGCCTATAATCATATTCAAGCAATCTCAGCGGCTCGAAGCCCATCGCCTCAACAGGCTCGAAGCCTATGTCTACCATCTTTCAGCGGCTCTACGCCCATTACCTCAACAGGCTCTATGCCTGTATTCACTCACTCATCGGCTCCAAGCCCTCGACTCAGCAGCTCTACCCTCGCTATCACAGCAACAGGCTCTAGGCCCGTTATCTCACTAAAGCGGCTCCAAGCCCATTATCCTAACTGGCTCGAAGCCGTAACAACCAATCTCAGCGCCTCCAAGCCCACTATCTCAACTGGCTCGAAGCCGTAAACAAGCAAATCTCAACAGGCTCTACGCCGTCCCAACAATCAAGCCATCTATTCTCAGGCTCTAAGCCTGAATGCTCAAAATCTTAACATTTTGAATGCTCAAGCTCTACGCTTGGATGCCCAACCACTGTGTACTGGATGCTCAAGTTATACACTTGAATGCTCAAGCTCTACACTTGGATGCCCAACCACTGCGTACTGGACGCTCAAAGCCTGTACTTTGAATGCTCAGATTCTGCCGTCCGAATGCTCGAGCTCTACGCTCTGAATGCTCAAGTCCGGAACTTGATAGAAGCTCTAAGCTTAAAACAAACACACACGCACGGGCCCGTGCACATATTGCATCACCATTTTCACATCGAGTCTGCACAATCATATCTGTTCACATCTAACAACCATCATCACACATATACACTCTGCATATCTCTCGTGAAACAGGTCAACCCTGCAATCAACTGGCTCTACGCCTTGATTTTATTGATCGGTCCAGCGCCTCGATCCTTTGGCTCTATGCCAAAACTTATGATGAGAAAGCTCTGTGCACAGACCATCAGAATGCAACCAGCTCTATGCTTCGGTTCAAACACGTCAAGCTCAAAGCTCCGACACCTCAGGCTCTTGCCTTATACCAGCTCCGCGCTTCGGTTTCATCAAGCTCTAAGCTCTCCTCAGGCCCTTGCCTCATAACCACAGCAGGCTCCACGCCTCAATCTAAATAACCTCAGGCTCTCGCCTTATGATCAATACCAGCTCCGCGCTTCGGTTCCATCAAGCTCTAAGCTCACCTCAAGCCCTCGCCTCAAGACTGCAACAGGCTCCACGCCTCAATCCAATCACCTCAGGCCTTCACCTCGTAACTACAACCGGCCCTGCACCTCGATTCCATCACGTCAGAAGCTATCACTCTCCAGGCTCTTGCCTCATGACTACAACCGGCTCCATTCCTCGATTCCTTCATCCCCAAAGCTCCGTACTCTAATTACTGGCCCTGCGCCCCCCCATATCTCAAAAACAAACGGCATCCGATTCATCCCCAGCAGATGGTTTGGATTCCACCCCATTACATCAATTCCTTCCAGCTCATTCGCAAGGACAGGCTACTCTACTGAGCTCCTTTCAATCAAAGTAAGGATGATCAAGAAAAGTAAACGCACCTGCCGTGTACTGATCTACCCCAAAATACTAAGGAAGCTCTCCGCAAAAAACCCCCCGGCAGCCCCACGCTCCTTCAACTACTCTTCGCCAAAACCCTGGCTCAGTCTAGGTACGTCACACTACGGCTTTTTAAGCCCTAAGGTACGTCTTCTGTCTCTAACCCTCCAAACTTTTTCTTTTTCGCCCGAACTACGGTTGGTCTAAATTTCCCTTATGGAATACGTAGGCAGCCTCCCGGCCCGACCATAACAAAACCTTTTTGCCCAAACTACGATTGGTCTGAATTTCCCTTGCGGAATACGTAGGCAGCCTCCCGGCCCGACCATAACAAAACCTTTTTCAAAAACCCCTTGGAATAGTGGTTGGACCAAATTGAGTTGCTTTTTACAACTTTGACTCTTACTCAAACATGTCTCGCGATCCGTCTGAGTTCAGTCAAAGAGGGGCATCTGTAGACACCCCAATTTGGCCTAACGATTATTTCAAGTCCCACCTTGGGACCATCCCGATGATGAAATGGATACAGTGATTGCTGATTACCTTTTTGAGAACCTTAGGACTTTCGGTAAGAGCTTTGAACCACTTAGAGGACCCATTCAGAGCCATACAGCCTTTCAGACAAAAAATACAGAAGCCTAGGAGAATCCATATGTCGGCCGTAACATCGATCTCAACATCATTTCCTCACCCGAGCAACCTGTTGCTGGCAAAATCTCCCTGAGAGATCAATCCCTCGGCCGCAAGATCTATCCTTCGGCCGAGACATCCATTCCTCGGCCGTGTAATCTATTACTCGGCCGCCAGATCAACCTTTTTCCAGACTCTCGAATGTTCTGTCGATTGTTTGATCCAACTACACTACCTCTCCGATGCGTTTGGGACACATTCAGAGATTACGACGTAGAGTTAGAGGTGCATTGCAATTGCAATTGCAATCGTGCCATTTGATTGGACGGAGTGAGTCACCAATTGCCGATATAAAGGGAGGGCCTTTGGTCTCCGAAAATACACACACGAAATTCATTAGAGAATACACTCTCTCAAGCCACGAAACTCTGCCAAATTACTCTCTCAATCCCCCTCTTCAAAAGCCCTAACCTCCCGAAGGTAGCCATCAATCCAGTGATCAAACCCCGAAGTTCAAACCCTAACCCTAGGGTTTTCAATCAAGCAATCAGTCAATCACAATCAAATCCGAAGCAATCAAGCAACTGAGGGATCAAGGTGGTGAGGCCCAATGGCCTCTGGTTTGTTTTATTTATCGCTCTTATACTTAATCATAGCTTTCTAATTATCTGTTAATCGCATAGTCTGGTGTGAGGAAGAACACCGACCGGGGCTTCGATCCCTCGGCCGGTACATCAAACCAGGAGGATCCCTCGGCCGTGACATCCATTCACCGGCCGCGGGATCCATTTCCCTGGGACAGCTTTGCTTTGTTTTGCTTTCTGATGCATGCTTCAATTACAGTCCTGGCTCACTTTACTTACTGTTTAAAGGAATAATTAAACAGACTATGTGTTAGAATTAAATAAAGCATCTACATGTCTTATGTTGAACGATTATGGGCCAATCTCACGATTGGGCAAAGAGGGGTGCCTAACACCTTCCCCTTATTGTACTTTTGGCTCCCGTGTCCAGAATCTCTATCTATTTTCCCAGTTTTAACAAATTGGGTGACGACTCTGTTTTGATGATAACCGCTATCATGTGGTGATGTTCCTAGCCATGGGAATGTCCATGATTTTTGTTTACGAAGCAAGCAACCAATCGAGCAAACAAACATGATCAATCTGTATGGCGATGCCCTGTTTGGGAGGTGTCTACAGGCTGTCCGAGCTCGTATATCCGCGGCCTATGCGATCCCCATCACCAGTCGTTACACTCCCGAACTGCTTGGGTACAAGCCCACATACACGAGCTACTTAAAGAAGAAGCCAAGGAAACAAGGGGTGCCGTGGGCAGGTCGAGGAGGGAGCCGAGGAGGAGGCCGAAGAGGAGGTAAAGGGGCCGGTAGAGTGAGAGCTGGAAGTCAGCAGGAGGCCGAAGGTAGCAACTCCGGGCCCTGAGGCGTCATAAGAGAGGAAATTGACCGAGAAACCCCAGAGAGGACCGGGCTAAGCGAGGAAATGACGGACCCCAGAGCTCGCGAGATATTGAATCTCAGATGTCGGAGGCCGAAGGGCCGAGGCCGAGGCTCAGTTATCGGTACACCTGGTGCTGGGACCTCGGGGGTGATCCCTGTTTCTTCGCAGGGGCCCCCGAAAAAAAGGGCTCGGCGTGAGGGGGACGGTGATGCCCGAGGTAAGGAGAAGGAAACAGTCCGGATCACCGAATAGGAGGAAAGAGTGGAGGAGCAGGACCAAGAGTCTGCTGGGAGAGAGGAGGGGGTCTGGGTCCATCCGAAGGAGCTTCCCTGGACCCTAGAATTTTGCCACTATGCCGATCGCCAGATTCATCACGCGGACAGTGTATCGAACCTCGGTACAGCGTTCAGAATGCTTCGAGGCTGTATTCTTTCGAGGGACACCAAGGCTGTCTAGGGGGTGACCGAGGACATTACCGGGGAGATAGCGCAGGCCCTCTTTACTGTAAGTTGTTACTTTTCATTTACTGTTGTTGGCTAAGTGTCCACACTCGTGATTCTCCTTCGGTTTGTTGCTTGCAGGCTGGTGCTCGGGCTTTGGTAGTCAATGACTGATGCAAAGCTCAGGAGCAAGAGATTGAGGAGCTGAAGAAGGCCCTTGAGCTGAGGGAGGATGATTTGAGGATGGCTCAGGAAACCTGCGATCTCTACCTTGCGGATTTCCAGAGGTGCGACAGGGAGAGGGTGGCTGCCGAGGCCAGAGTTGAAAAAGCCGAGGAGAATGTCAACACTCTGAGGGCCACCCGAGCTACCGAGGTTGAAGCTGCTAAAAACAAGGGCTATGACAAAGGTTTGGCCGCAGCCGGGGTGGAGTACCAGAAACAGGTTCGGGAGATTGAGGCCGAGCTTTATAGGGACCGCTTCTTGGACGGGCTTCGGTTTGGCCATGAGGCTCTTTTGAAGAAGTTTGAACTCCCAGCTGATTCTGAGCTCCGGATCTTGCCCGAGGTGCCCCCCGAGGAGACTGTAATGCCCGAGGAGGAAGAGGAGGATGAGCAGGAGCCAAATCCTGGGGCGGGTATTCAGACCGCTCCTGTCGCCGTTGAATCAACCGGAGATGTGGCCCAGACCCCTCATCCCCCCAGCACTTAGGATTTTATTTTCCTTTTTATTTCCCACTTGGCTGGACGGTTCCGAACATTTGGAATTTACCGTTCCAAGGTTTGTAATTGATTTTTCTTAAAGGGCACCGAACACACAACCGAAGCCTGATTGGAAGTAGCAGTTTAAACTAGGAATTTAACTTTGTGATTCATCTTGTTGCTTTTTGAATGAATAGTTTCTTCCAATTCATGCCTTGTTTATTTTTGAGATGCTTGAATGGCTTTATGCTTTGTAACCGGAGGGTGCCTCTTGCCCCTGCTTCTGTTGAAATGCTGTGGAGTATCAACAGATTTTAACCGAAGCATTAACCGAGGAGATCTTCGAAAATCTATTCCAAACCTAAGTAAGGCAAGATATAGGATTGAGTAAGTTAAAACGAAGCAAAGTAGTTAGCAATTTTTGAATTTTGCATGCCCCTGCTTTGGTTTTAATTTACTCCGAGCCTAAGGGAGTAGACCGAAGCAAACTCATCGTGGTGAGGCGGCTATTTAGATTAGGGCTAGGGTCCTGAAGCGGAGATGGCGTCGGCCATGGCTTCGGGACGTAGCGAATCCAAATAGTGTATGACTTATTGGAAAGTCGGCGTAAGGGGCTCGGGAAGAATACCGAGTGTCCTTAACGCCGGCGTCCGAAAGCCCGAAACGACCGAGGAGGTCGTGGTGACTTGGTGAGGGATCCGCCCGGGGAATATCCCGTGGAGAACAGTCCCTGAAGTCATGATAAAACAGTTCATGCAATGGTGAACCGAGTACGAAAAGTAAATGACAAGATTGAGACAGTAAAAAAGAGATTCTCATTAAAACTGGGGCGGAATCAAGCCATTACAAAAGTAGGTTGGTTTCTATCAAACTTTGACAAAAACGAAAACCTTGCAAATAAACAGGTCCAAAGGACCGAAGCCTGGCTACCCATAAAACTTCTTCAGGTTATTAGCATTCCAGGTCTTGGCAATTGGGGAACCATCTAATTTCTCCAGCTTGTAGTTTCCTGAGCCGAGATGCTTTAGGACTCGGAAAGGGCCCTCCCAATTAGGCATTAATTTCCTCTTCTTGGACTTGTCCACCACCTTCTTCCAGACAAGGTCGTCTGGTTTGAATGACCAAAGACGGACGCTTCGGTTGTAGCCCTTGGCAACCTCTTGCTGATAAGATGCCAGCTTGATTCTAGCATTCTCCCGCTCCTCCTCGGCCAGATCGAGGCCTGCAGCAATGTTCCCATCGTTCACCGATTCGTCAAAATTTTCGGTTCGGATCGTCGGGAGCCCGACCTGGAGGGGGATTACAGCTTCCATTCCAAATGCCAAGGAGAAGGGGGTTCGGCCGGTGGATCGCCGAGGCGTTGTACGGTAGCCCCAGAGCACCTGAGGGAGCTCTTCGGCCCACTTGCCCCAGCGTGATTCGAGCCGTCACTTCAGTCCTGACGAGATTGCTTTGTTTGCAGCTTCGGCTTGCCCGTTGCCCGGGGGTAGTATGGAGTAGAAGTGTCCCATTTGACGCCAAATTCATCCAAGAGGGCTCGATACTTTTGTCCGGTGAACTGGCTGTCGTTGTCGGTGAAGATGGCGAAGGGTACACCGAAGCGAGAAATTATATTTCGCCAAACAAAACGAATGATGTCCGATTCTTCAACAGTGACCAGTGGTTCGGCCTCGACCCATTTAGAGAAATAATCGGTGGCGGTTAAGAGGAACTTAAATCCTCTAGGAGCGACGGGGAGCTTACCGACGATGTCCATGCCCCACTGGGAGAAAGGCCATGGGCTGGTGAGGGGGCTGAGGTCCCGAGCTGGCTGATGAATGATAGGAGCGAACATTTGACATTTCCGACAACGTTTCACAAATTCCTCAGAATCTTTCTTCATTGTGGGCCACCAGTATCCTTGGGTGATAGCTCGATGCGCGAGGGAGCGTCCACCGGAGTGGCAACCGCTGTCCCTGGCGTGGAGCTCTTCGATGATTCCGGGAACCTGGTGGGGGTGTGCAACCAATAAGTAGGGGCCGGTGAACGACCTTCGGTAGAGTTTCCCATTTGAATTGAGCCAGAAGAGGGCGGCCTTGTTGCGGAGTCGGTGGGCTTCCTTTTTGTCGGTTGGTAGTGTGTCGTCGCGTAGGTCACCAACGATCTCATCCATCCAGCTTGGACCGAGCTCTACATTTAATATCTCATGACTTAACACCTCAAGCTCGAAGCTAGGTTTGTCAATGGAGCTAAAGGAGATGGAGCGGTGTTCCGAAGCGGCACAGGCCGAAGCGAGTCCGACGAGGGCGTCGGCGTGAGCGTTTTGTTCTCTCGGGATGTGTTCGACGCGAATGGCTCTGAAGCTCTTGAGAAGCCGAACAGCAGAGCTTAGGTAAGTACGCATTCGGTCGTCCCGAGCCTCATACTCCTCGGAAAGCTGGTTGACCACCAACTGCGAATCGCTGTAGATAACAAGTTCTTCAATCCCAAGGGCTTCGGCGGTCTTGAGTCCGGAGATGAGCGCCTCATATTCAGCCTTGTTGTTTGAGGCCGGAAAGTTGATGGAGAGAGAGCTTTCATGTAAAACACCGGAGGGAGAGAGAAGTACGATCCCAGCCCCGGCGCCTCGGCTATTTGAGGCGCCATCAACATACATTTTCCACACATCGCCATGGAAGAGTTTCCAGGCGGTGCTGGGATTTGCTTGGAGAACGGCTTCGGGGCGGGGGGCTGGATTTGAAGCGAGGACGTCGGCCGGTGTGAGCTCGGCGATAAAGTCGGCGAGGGCCTAGTCTTTAATTGCCGTCCTCGGCTGAAAGTGAATTTCATAGTTGGCAAGCTCAACGGCCCATTGGGAGATTCGGTTGGAGAGGTCCGCCTTCCGGAGGAGTGACTTGAGAGGATACTCGGTTAGCACGATGATGCGGTGGGATTGGAAGTACGGGGCGAGCTTCCGAGACGCGGAGACGAGGGCGAGAACAAGCTTTTCCAAGGGAAGATAGCGTGTCTCGGCGGGCGTCATCGTCTTGCTGGAGTAGTAAATGGGCTGATGGTCACGCCCCTCCTGTCGGACGAGGACCGAGCTTATGGCATGAGCCGAAACGGCGAGATATATGAACAAGTCTTCCTGGTCCCGAGGTGTGACGAGGAGAGGGGCCTCGGAGAGGTAGGCCTTCAGCTGCTGTAGGGCTCGGCCACACTCTTCGGTCCAGTTGAAACTGCGTCGGCTCCCTTTGAGGAGGGCAAAGAACGGCTGGCACTTGTCGGAGGAGCGACTGATGAATTTGTTTAGGGCGGCGGCCATGCCGGTTAGCCGTTGGACATCCTTTTTGTTGTGAGGGGCAGTGAGTTTTTCAATCGCCACGAGCTGTGCAGGGTCGGCTTCAATGCCGCGTCGGGAGACGAGGTGTCCGAGGAACTTCCCGGAGCTTACCCCGAAGGCGCATTTCTCGGCATTGAGGCGAAGCTTGTGTTTCTTGAGAATCTCGAAGGCCTCGGCGAGGTGAGTGAGAAGGTCGCCGACCATCATGCTCTTAACCACCATGTCGTCAATATAGGCCATCATGGTATCTCCCAACAGACGCTCAAACATCTTGGTTATCATCCACTGAAAGGTTGCTCCGGCGTTTTTGAGGCCGAAGGGCATGACGAGATAACTGAAGATACCGTGGGGGGTGATGAAGGCCGTGTTCTCGACGTCGCCGTCGCTCATATCGATTTGATGGTAGCCCCGGTAAGCATCCATGAAACTGAGTCGGTCGTGACCAGCTGTGGCATCTACGAGCTGGTCTATTCGAGGGAGGGGGAAGAAATCCTTCGAGCAGGCGTCATTGAGGTTTGAATAGTCAACACAAACTCGCCATTTACCGTTCTTCTTTTTGACCACCACAGTGTTGGCCAACCACTTAGGGTACTGTACTTCCCGTATGGCTCCTGCGTTTAAGAGTCGGTTGACCTCATCGATAACGGCATCGGAATGGACCGGGGAGGATCGTCTTGCTTTCTGGATTGTAGACACCCCAATTTGGCCTAACGATTATTTCAAGTCCCACCTTGGGACCATCCCGATGATGAAATGGATACAGTGATTGCTGATTGCTTCCTTGAGAACCTTAGGACTTTCGGTAAGAACTTTGAGCCACTTAGAGGACCCAATTCAGAGCCATACAGCCTTTCAGACAGAAATACAGAAGCCTAAGAGAATCCATCTGTCGGCCGTGACATCGATCCCACGGCCCTAACATCATTTCTTCACCCGAGCAACCTGTTGCTAGCAAAATCTCCCTTAGAGATCAATCCCTCGGCCGCAAGATCTATCCTTCGGCCGAGACATCCATTCCTCGGCCGTGATATCCTTTACTCGGCCGCTAGATCGACCTTTTCCCAGACTCTGGAACGTGTTCTGTCAGACGTTTGATCCGATTACACTACCTCTGCGATGCGTTCGGGCTACGCTCAGGGATTACGACGTAGAGTTAGAGATGCATTGCAATTGCAATTGCCATCTCGTGATTTGATTGGCCGGAGTGAGTCATCCCTATGCCTATATAAAGGGGCCTTTGGGTTCCGAATTAACACACACGAAAATTATCAGAGTATACACTCTCTCAAGCCTCGAAACTCTGCACAAATACTCCCTCAAACCCACTCTTCAAAAGCCCTAACCTCCCGAAGGCAGCCGTCAATCCGGCGATCAAACCCCGAAGTTCAAACCCTAACCCTAGGGTTTTCAATCAAGCAATCAGTCAATCACGCGCAATCCGAAGCAATCAAGCAACTGAGGGATCAATGTGGTGAGGCCCAACGGCCTCTGGTTTGTTTTATTTATCGTTCTTATGCTTAATCATAACTTTCTGATCATCTGTTAAACGTATATTCTGGTGTGAGGAAGAACACCGACCGGGGCTTCGATCCCTCGGCCGATACATTAAACCAGTTTGATTACTCGGCCGTGACATCCATTCACCGGCCGAGTAATCGATTTCCTGGGACAGTTTGTTTGCTTTTCTGTTTTCTGATGCATGCTTCATTTATCGCACTAGCTCACTTTGCTTACTGCTTAAAGGAATAAATAAACAGACTATATGTTGGAATTAAACAAAGCATCTACACGTCTTATTTTGAATGATTATGGGCCAGTCTCACGACTGGGCAAAGAGGGGTGCCTAACACCTTCCCCTTATTGTACTTTTGGCTCCCGTATCCAGAATCTCTATCTATTTTCCCAGTTATAATAAACTGGGTGGCGACTCTATTTTGATGATAACCGCTATCATGTGGCGATGTTCCTAGCCATGGGAATGTCCATGATTTTGGTTTACGAAGCAAGCAACCAATCGAGCAAACAAATGTGATCAATCTGTATGGTGATGCCCCGTTTGGGAGGTGTCTACAGTTTTTGGCGACTCTGCTGGGGAATATGAGAGCCAAAACCAAAAAGTTCAACATAAGACTAATACATGCCTTGTTTAATTCATTTATCATATGCATCGAGCGGGCAACCCGTTGAGTTCACCTGATATCCCGGCATGACACGGGCTATGTTGGGGGTTCCAGCAAACTCCACAGTCACTCGTACCTAGTGGTATATCAAAAAGGAAATCACTCAATCACCGCCTATAATGGGCTGGTGAGAGGATTGGTGCCCTTTGACAACGGAGCACCCTGAAACTACCAAAATCTTGCATGTTTTAGAAAGCCATAGAACTTATCAAACTAAGACAGGAACCTATAGGCTAGGAACATACTTGCATTTTACTTGCAAAAGTTCTTCCTCACACCTTGTATCATTTGTTGTTGTAACTAACTCTTTCTCTGCAGAAGGGTTGGGATTTTCAACCCAAATCCTAACCCTACACAGGCCGAATACTGACTTCCAGGTATTCTACTTTTCAAGCAGGCACAATAGGTAAATCAAAGAAGCAACCACAGCCAACTTTGTACTCTTATAACACCCGAAGCTACGCCAAACAAAGGTCTCTGCAACCCTCCCGTCTATCATCCTCATCTAACAAAACACCCTCACCACAACAATTCCAACCGCTTTCAGAAACTTCCCGGTCATCCCCTCAACGGACCCCGTCATTTACTAAATCCCAAGCTTCGTCAAGCAACCCTTCCACCTTCATGGCAGACAACGACGCCACTATTGCCAACCTCCAAGCTCAAATCACTGCACTACTAGCAGAAAAGGCAGCTAGAGATGTTGAGGATGAGGAAAAATCAATGGAAGACGAGAATCCCCATAAAGTGATATTGGCAGAAAGTCCTGAGTTGACCAAGCAAGTCAAAGAAATCAAGCAAGCCTTGGCTCGTTCACAAGGGGACCAAATTCTGGATTTCGAGGGACTCTGCCTCTTCCCAGAATCCAAGCTGCCTGAGAATTTCAAGATGCCCAACATTGAGAAGTTCAATGGAACTGGCAACCCTACCAGTCATGTTCGCCATGTTATCAACACCCTGAAGCCGATGGGCTTGAATGACGAGCTCATCGCTCAGTTGTTCCAACGTACTCTCACCGGAAGTGCTCTCGACTGGTTCCTCACTTTGGAGTTTGTGCATTATCAAATTTGGCCAGAAATTGCCAATGCTTTCGTTAAGCAATATGCGTACAATGTCCAAATTGAACTAACAACTCGAGACTTGGAAATGACCAAACAAGATTCCAATGAGGACTTTGCTACCTTTGTGGCAAGATGGAGGGAAAAGGCTGCCAAGATGAAGAACTGCCCCTCCGAAGAAGACCAAGTGAGGATAGTTGTCAAAAATTTGCAACCCAAATATCTCAGGCATATTTACACACAGGCTATCACCGATTTCAAGCGCTTGCATGCCACTGGGTTGCAAATCGAAGATGGAATCAAGCTAGGACTCATTGGAAAAGAAGAGGCCACTCCTCCGCCTAAGAAAACCTTCTTTAGCCGTACATCTCACGCCTCCGTGAATGCCCTTGGCACATCCTTGTCTCAAGACCCTTTCCAAACTAGCCCATCCCGAAGCTCAAATCGACCCCGCCGCAACTTTGATCCTCTTTACATGACCTTATCCCAAGCCTTGACCATCCTTAGCCGTCAAGGGCATCTCAAACCTTTAAACAAACCGCTTCCTCCGCCGCCCTACGGTCCAAACCATGATCCAAACAAACAATGCACCTACCACCAACACCCTGGGCACGAAACAGACAATTGTATGCGTCTTCGTCACGACATTCAAGACCTTATTGATAGTCGAACCATAAAACCTCCAAAACCTGATGGGCAAGCCAACCCACTCCCTACTCATAATGCTGAGCCGCCACCTCGAAGTATCAATCTCATAAATCTACCTCACAACCCCACATATAATCCCAGCCAATACATTGTCCAAGACAACCAAACCAAACTTACCCTAACCTTCCCCGAAGAGGACGAGTGTTTCATGATGGAGGAGGAGGAGGATAATAACTCTGATCAGTCAGAAGTAATCGACGTTGATATGTCTGACATAAGTAGCAAAAATCAGGCAGAGGAGGAAAAGCTAAGGAAGTGGAAAGAACACTCCTGGGCAAAACACAATTTGGAAGATCCAAATATTCCATTTGTAGAAGATGACGAATGGCTTTGTATCTGGTTTGAGAATAGGAAGAAGGAAAAAGAAAGGGTCATCATGATGAGAAGGCACGCTCGCTTCGAGCCTGCCCAAATAGTGGTACGCATCAACCGTCCCAAAATTCCAACACCACCCATTGTTTGGGAGACAATCAATCTCATAGAAAAGGTAGAGGAGTTCCAAATGCAACCATGGGTCAACCCTTACGACGAGTGTGACTATAGTCAATGGATAGAGGAAAGAGAAGATCTGGATTTCATATGCACGGAACCCTATAAAACAGGGGAAAGCGACTTTGATGAAATGGAAGAAGAGTACAATGATCCGCTCGATGAAACCTCCTTAGCACCATTATTCAATCAGGAGGAAGTAGCTGATGACCACACAATCAATGAGGAAAGGGAGATTCAAACTGACACATCCATCTGGGGATTGCTCATGGCTCAAGGAAGTAGCCATCGTACGAACTTCAAAGATGAACCCAATTCAAAGGCTCTGTTTGGCAAGGAAGAGGGTGGGAAAGAGTACAAAGTTGCAAAAGATAAGGGAAATGGCCCCGACATGCTGCAATAGCTGAGAAGTCACAACATGGCAAAAAAAACAACATTGTTTTTGCTTTAAACAAACTAGAACGAATTTTGGGCCCCTGTTTGGGCATTTTATTTCCGCTAAGAGAATTTCTTTTTCAGCTTCCAGATTATGCTTATCTAAATCTAAATTCCTAAATTGCAATTGCCATGCGTTATGCTCTCATTGCCAAAACAAGGGAAAGATTCGAAGGGATCAAAATCTTTGTGTCCCCGACAAAAGGGAAGGAAAGGATGAACTCTAATTACTTAAAACTAGGTTTTTATCAAAACTCAGGAAGAAGACGCTATCTCCGTGAGAACACTTAGGGTTAGCTTGCCCATTGTGAAAGTACAAACGCAACAGGAGATTTATAAAAACATCTCCATCAGATTCCTCTCCAAAACACTAAAACTCTCTTGAGAGAAAAATACTCGTTGGACAATCTATACACCCAAGCAAAAGTAAGAGCAGAGCCTGCTAGGACAAGAAGACGCGAAAAAACGCAGCCTAGGCAAAAGTTAAGGCATTCGAAGGAAAGCTCGCTATGGACTCAACCTCTATCAGGTAACCTAGGCAAAACTTATGTAACGCCCCCATTTTCGGGTTCGTTAATTAAACATTTTATTGAATAAAAAGACTAAGAGTCAAGCTCGTTATTACAACATAAGTCTTACTAGAGTACTTTTATTACACAAGGAGGGAATTTCTAGGGTATTCTACTACTCCGCTTCTTCTTCCATCCTAGCAAGCTCTTCGGCTCCAAAAGCCTCCAACACGTACTGCTCACCTTGCTCATCAATTAACTCTGACACATTATACCAGCGTCGCCCCCAGTATAATATGTCAGGGTCACCAAAAAGGTAACACCGTGAGCTACAAGCCCAATAGAATAAACTATACCCACTAACTCTTAACTTAAAGCAAGGAAGCATATAAACAATTACACATGCTCATTCAACAACATAGATAAACAATGATACATTCGTATTCGATATCTTTTAGCGTTGGTGTCATGCCTTTTCGTGTTTCTCCTACGCGACTCATCGTAGACTGTGTCAACATTTTCACCTTTACCAAAACCATAATTTCCAATGTTTCTTTCACAAATTGCTACTAACGAGGCTACCAAGTCCGGCTCCGTTAGTAACACTCACGACGGCTACCAAGTCCAGCCAATCATGGTTTCACAAACACATTCTTTCAAATCTTGCATTGGCTACCACGTCCGGCCAAGCCCCATTTCCACATGAGACTACCACGTCCGGTCCCATTGGAAATCTATGCAATGAGCTACCAAGTCCGGCTACATTACGGTTTTCGAAAACACTTACACAATGACTACCAAGTCCGGTCATTATGTACTTTCAAAATATTTTCCGCATGTTAATCCCATCCTTCATTTTATCCATATCAACCACACCCTAGGTGTCATGTTTCTACTTTCTCGGTTTTCGTGTCTCGTTCGCATGCATAGACTCCGCAGTAATTCATTCCACAACTTAAGAAATCTTGAAACTAAACTAACAAGATCATTCAACTCTATATTAGATAGCATGCTCATTTTGTCACATCATCATACTCACATTTAATCACACAAGGTTAAGCATAGTGCCACATGGACGGGCACCTTTGGAGTGATAAATCACTTATGCTTTATCAACAACAAGTAGTCAAGTAATCACATAATCATGCTCACATTCATTCTAAGATTAAAACAGCTTAATCCTAAATCATGCTTTCTTAAATTCAAAACAGCATATGTTTATTGAGTACTTCTAACGTTAAGCTAATCATTCCATGGTTAATCAAGATAACAACTCTTAAACATTTCTAGTCATGCTTAAGGACAAGATAACCTACGTGTACTTAGAATTTCAAAGGTTTAGAATAATCCATAATCAGTTCGAAATACGCATGCAATACGCTATACTTAGATCTTTGAAAGTATAGGAAACCATACTAAGGAGTATTCTACATATATACGTATACGTAGAGAAAAGTAGATATAGAATATCTACCGTTCTTCTTGGCGGTAGTCGGCTACGGATTAGGAAAATAGTTCGTCGGACGGAGTAACGGCTTAGGAATGGCTTCGATAGCTTCGAAAGAGAAAGGTTTCTCTCGAAACTTGATCTTGACTAATACTACTAAAACTTTTGGATCGGTAGGGTGGTGGAGTGGCGGCTTAGTGGCGGCACTAGAAGAGTTTCTTGAAGAACTAGGGAAGAACTTCAAGAACAACTAAGAACTAAGCAAGAATAACAAGAACAACAAGAACACTTAGACTTTCTAGAGAGAAGTTGGAGCAATGCTTGAAGGTGTGAGTTCAAAGGCTTGAAATGGCTTGCTATTTATAGGCCAAGTTGGTCTATTATCCAAGAGACAATATTTCCCCTAACATTTGTTATCCAATGGATCATAGATTGACTAGATTTGATTGTCCTTAGATTGGATGAGGTGTTGATCAACAGGACAATGACTAGGCTAGTTGTACACTTGCACACATCACACAAATCTCTCTCTCCCTCTCTCACTCTCTCCCGGCCTCTCTCTCTCCCATCTCTCTCGGCTCTCTCTCTCTCTCTCCCTCTCTCTCTCTCTCTCTCTCTCTCCCTTTGGTCCAAAGAAGGTACAAGAGTTGGAAAGACTACAAGATTTTCTCTTATTCTTTCTTTCAAACTAGGACAAGGTTTAGGTTTCTTTAATGGGGTTTGTGTCTAGTCTAGGATAGAAAATAAGATATGGTAGTCCTTTAGGGTTGAAAGAATTAGAAACCCTAGATATGGTGGTACAAAGTGATGCAATAGGATGATGTAGGAAGATATGGGAGTACACTAGTCACACACATCACACTCTCTCTCCCTCTCTCATCCGAATTCTCTCTCTCTCTCTCTCTCGGCCACTCTCCCTCTCTCTCTCTCTCTCTCTCTCTCTCTCTCTCTCTCTCTCTCTCTCTCTCTCTTGGACACCTAATGGAGAAAGGACAAATGGTTGGTATTTGACTAAGTGAAAGAGTAAGGTTAAACTAATAGTTTGTAAGAAGATTTTGTAAGAAAATCTAGTACTTGGTTATATCTTAGGTCATCCTATTCTTCATCTTTCAAAGTACAAGTACTAATGTATATAGTATTAGGGTTTTGGTAGAAGAAGATCAAGGAAGGTACATGCAATATATATATATATATATATCTCTCTCTCCTTCCTTGGTTGATAGGAAGACTAGCAAAAAGGACAATGTACTATGTGATCTCATTTTGGATTTCTAAGTCAAACTATCCTATTAAACTATGTCAATATGCCACCTATGTACTTATAACTATATACTAATATATAGTATGCTAGGATGATGTAAACATATCATATACTTTAATCAAATTAGTACATATCATATCTAGGAAGGAATTAACTAATACTAACCTAGTACTATAGCTTGATATGGTTTTATGGACCAATGGATTATAATTCCCCTAACATTTATTAACCAATGGTTAAAGGATGAAGTACTAAGCTTACATAATCTATCTAATATAGTACAATGACTCATGGTGAATCTAATTAAACTAATGGACCTTGTACTAGGTGGAAAGGTTAACCTATCGTCCAATGGGTAATAAATCTCCTAACTTCTATCGTCCAATAGGTAAAGATGGTAAGTAATATATAATCTTATAAAGTGTACCTAGAAATCTTGTCACAATATCCAAGGGGTAAACCTATGGTCCAATGGATAAAGATTATCCTAGTATCTATCGTCCAATGGGTAATAGATCAAGGGTTGACTTTTGGTCAAGGTCTCACTTAGGGTTCAAATGGTTCAAAGGTTCGATTAGGCTACTCTAACGATTAGTCGGAAGCTAGCTAGGCTTGCTAAATAGGACAACTTAGGGTTGCTATCTCACTTGTCTTTAGAAAATGACTAAATCGCAAGGCGAAACGAAATTAGGGTTTGAATCGAATAAATCTAATCATGACGGATTGTTGGAAAATACGGAATTTATATAGTCAAAATAATAAACAACGAGATTTTTATTTACTGAAAATCGGAGTTGTTACAACTTAGAGCATGAGATAAAGAAAAACCAAGAGAGAAAACCCAACCCCCAAAGGTGGTGATCCTGGAACTACGTAAAAGGCCTGATTCCCTGATTGGAATACGTAGGCAATCTCGCATCGAGATACGGCCCAAACATTTGGAGAAAGGAAAACATCAACAGGTTTGTACTCAATGATAGGCATAGCTAACCTTGCGTATTGAGCTCACAAAAGATAAGTTAGTCATTTTCCAGGAAATTGGCAAAAACAAAGACACGTAAGAATTACAGTTCATCCCCTCTAACACAAAAGTCATCAATGCAATGGGTATGATACTTCAAGAACTCTTAAGCTTGGCAATCAGGTTATAAAGCATGGCAAAAGCAAAAGACAGAAAATCAAAGACTAAGTATAAGAAGGAATGTGAAACAGGATGCCACTTGGCTAAAGCAAAACCTAGCTCCCTTGGGCAAATAGACGTAACGGCCGGATAATCAATACCTCGGCCGCAACAATGATCCTTCGGCCGAGTAATCGATTCTTCGGCCAAGTGTTTTCACACAAATTACTGTCTATCAGCAAAAACTTGTTCAAAAAGCCATGTTCTGACTATCGCATGCAAACTCAAAACATCTAGGGGCATAAAATGCATTTCTCATTTCATAGACAAAAACTTGTTTACAAAACCATTCTTGTGGTTGCTTTCACTATACAAATATAGTTTCTACCTATCTCCCATTAACTATGAACAGGAAAAAGAAAAAGCCCTAAAAGCTAGGCGATCTCTGAGAAGAAGGCGAAGGCTGCTCACTGGCCCTCACATTCCCCCTACCAGCAGCCGGTACCCCCTCAGCCTCAAGCTGCAGCCAAAGAAGGATACAAACATTCAGACTCAAGGGATAATACATAGCAGATAAAGCTCATGAAGAAAGTCGTACCTCAAGGATCCTACGGCCCTGTCTCCGAACCAAAACCTCTATACTCTGATAGGCGTGAAGCCATTCCTGCACTATCTCGGCAGGCACCTGTGGAATAGTCAAACATTACAAACATCTAAAGCAAGGGATACAATGCAAAGTGATGAAAGCTAACGTGGAAAGCTAAAGATACCTGTGAAGCCCCGGCTGGCAAAGTGTAAAGCTGGGTCGTGCAAGGAGTCAGCGTCAGGCGCTCCTCCTCCCCATCGTCTGAGTGGAAGGAGACAAACGAAGGCGCCCGTGGCCAAACAGGAGCAACGGGAGGAGCCGCAACAGAGGGGGTCAAGAAAAGACGGCAGTACTCCGTATAGTCACCTGCCTGGAGGAGTAAACCCGCCCAATCTCTGATCCGAGCATTCTTCAGATCTTCCTTCGACATCAAAGAAGTGGACCTCATAGATACTGGAGGAGAAGGAGGAACAAGCTGAAGAGCCTCAACGCGTGACCGCCACTGACTAGCCACTCGATCGCCTAAGTACCAGGCTCGGCAAAATGGACCCTCGAGCAAGCTACGGGTCCGGTCTAGGACTCTACAACGTGCAAGAGGGGCATCCTCTGGTACACCACCCCAAGGGTCAAACCGTACCTACGACAAGGACAAATCAGCCCCAACACAAGAATATGAAAGTCTAAAGGATAAGGGGTACAAAGAAAAAGGTACCTGATCGACCGTCAGTCGGTCCAAAACTCGCCGCCACTCGGGAAGGCTCAAAACTGGTGACCGTGGCCTCCGTTGCCCCATCAACCATCGCTCGTAACGAGGTATGCAGTTCGCATCACCATGCCTAGTCTCAGGGGGAAACTGGAGAAGGTGCTCGAAAGCCCAGAGCTGAAAAGCAGGTTAACCAAAGCAAGTTCAGAACTAGAAAAAGCCAAAGTGAAAACAGAAGTACAAAGGAACGATACGTACCTCAAGCACTCGAAAGTGGCCACAAAGAATGGGACTTTTGTCCCGCGAACAAGCTCCAAGACTGCCATACAAAGTGGTCAAAGCAGACGAGCCCCAGTCAAACTCCCGAATAGCTCCCAAGTGCTGCAAAGGAGCCAAAAACTGCTTGTGTACCGAACCATCCTTGTTGGCAAACAACGTTTGCCCAAGGAGGTAAAGAAGGAAGGCCCGCGTCAACTGCTCGGCACTCACCTGGGTCAGAATGTCAGCCACCAAAAAAGTCTTGCTTAGCCAAGCAATATCGATATGACCCCGGGAACGAACAGGGGGCACCTTGCCCAGAAACCATCTCAAAGCACCCTCTCGCTCCCAAAGCCGGGGGTCAACTCGAAGAGCATCTTCGCCTATCCGCAGGCCAGTCAGCAAAGAAAAGTCACCCGGAGTGATAGTCATCTCGCCAGCAGCAGGAAAGTGGAAGGTATTGGTGGTATCCCACCACCTCTCAACCAGCGAGGTCATCAATGACCAATCCACCTTCGGAAGATCGAGGCCCAGAACGAATGTCTCGAAACCTGCAGCGCGTACTAATTCCCGAGCCTACTCTGGCAGCTTCAAGAACCATCTGTGCACCTCCTTGCCTCCACCGCGAGCTTCCAGCCTCCTGTTTCTCTGCCAAAGACAAAAGGGAGTTAATCTCATGATTGCATAAACAAAGGAAATGCTAAGGGGCATCGAATTAACATCTAAAAACATGCATTGCCTAGACAGGGGGCACAGTTATTTTAGTTTCCTTAAACAAAAACAAGTTCAACCCAAACACGGGTTCTTCTCATTCACGCTCCTAGCTAAAAAGGGTTTTCATCCCACAACCAAAAAAATTCATTCTTAAAATGTAAAGATTTCCAAAACTCTGAACTAAAGTAAACTTTTTACTTTTTCAAGAAAACTCACAGGCACGTTCAGAACGCTCAAGTGATGCTCAGGCTCTCTGCGAACTATCTCGGCCTCTGGGCCACCAACAGGAGGGTGGTACTGCAGGAAACCGCCATAACCCAGCCTACGCGAAGGAAGAATGTAGGTAATAGCATTAAACAAACCAGGCTCCTCAATCGCCTCCTCGTCAGAAGATGAAAACTCGCACCTACACGAAGGGTGCGAGGATGAACCCACAACACCCGAAGATGGCGTGGCCATTACGTCCAAGCCAAGAAAGAAAGGAAACCAACGGTTTCAAACAACCGAAGCCGGCAGCAACGGCAACGGCGACGGTGGTCGGAGAGGATGGTCGCCTTAGATGATGGTGGCCGACTGTAGTGGAGGAGGGCGGCGGCGTACGGTGGTCGTCGAACGAGTGGAACAGAGAAGAACAAAAGAGGAGGAGGAGAAAAGATTAAATGGGCCGTGAAATCAATTAAACCAAACTTAAATCGATTTTCTGACTTTTGGCGTTCTCACGGCCGAGACATCAATTCCTCGGCCGAGACATCAATCCTGCGGCCGAGAAATCGATCTCCTGGCCCCTCAGTCAATTTCCTTCAGCAACATCAGATCATGCTCAGTGCACTAATTCAAGCCATTATGGATTCTGGGTCCATGACCAACAAAAGCAAAGTCAAGTAAGCCTTGGGGGTATCCCTGATGCCAATACAATGTGATCAGAACTAGCCTCGGGGGCATATTCAAGCATAAGGAAATTCTCTCTCCACAAACTGCTGGCCGAAGCAAAACAAGTAGCCCTGAGCTCAAAACTTCAACAGCTCCACGCTCAATAACCTTGTGCACAGGTCGCTCAAGTCACCCAGGCTCTACGCCCGTATCAACTCACTCAGCGGCTCTAAGCCCACTATTTCAACTGGCTCGAAGCCATAACGACCATCTTAGCGGCTCCAAGCCCATTATCGACGGGCTCTACGCCTGTTATCACAACTCAACGGCTCAAAGTCCGTTACTTCAACAGGCTCGAAGCCTGTATCTACCCTCTGAAATGGCTCTAAGCCCATCGCTTCAACTGGCTCGAAACCGTAACAATCAAGTCTATTCAGCGGCTCGAAGCCCATTACCTCAACAGGCTCGAAGCCTACGTCTACTATCACCCAGCGGCTCGAAGCCCTTTATCATAGCAGCTCTATGCTCGCTATCACGGCAACAGGCTCTACGCCTGTATTCATTCATTCAGCAGCTCTACGCTTGCTATCACAACTCAGCGGCTCCAAGCCCACTATCTCAACTGGCTCGAAGCCGTAACAAGCAATCTCAGCGGCTCAAAGCCCATTATCTCAAATAGCTCCAAGCCATCATCTCAACAGGCTCGAAGCCTATATCTACCATCTCAACTGGCTCAGAGCCATACCAACTCATCAACCCAGCGGCTCTACGCCCCCACCTATCAATTCAGCGGCTCCAAGCCCATCGTTTCAACTGGCTCGAAGCCGTACACAATCAAGTTCTTAACAGGCTCGAAGCCTATGTTTACTATCTCAGCAGCTCTATGCTCGCTATCACGGCAACAGGTTCTACGCCTGTAATCACTCAACTCAGCGGATCAAAGCCCATCATCTCAATTGGCTCGAAGCCGTAAACAAGCAACAGGCTCTACGCCGCCCCAACAATCAAGACATTTATTCTCAGGCTCTACGCCTGAATGCTCGAAAATCTAACATTTTTGAATGCTCAAGCTCTACGCTTGGATGCCCAACCACTGTGTACTGGATGCTCAAGTTATACACTTGAATGCTCAAGCTCTACGCTTGGATGCCCAACCACTGCGTACTGGACGCTCAAAGCCTGTACTTTGAATGCTCGGATTCTGCCGTCCGAATGCTCGAGCTCTACGCTCTGAATGCTCAAGTCCGGAACTTGATAGAAGCTCTAAGCTTAAAACAAACACACACGCACGGGCCCGTGCACATATTGCATTATCACATCGAGTCTGCATCATCATATCTGTTCACATCTAACCACCATCACACATATACATTCTGCATATCTCTCATGAAACAGGTCAACCCTGCAATCAACCGGCTCTACGCCTCGATTTTATTGATCGGTTCAGCGCCTTGATCCTTTGGCTCCACGCCAACACTTATGATGGAAAAGCTCCGTGCACAGACCATCAGAATTCAAACCAGCTCTACGTTTCGGTTCAAATCACGTCAAGCTCTAAGCTCCGACAACTCAGGCCCTCGCCTCAAGACTGCAACAGGCTCCACGCCTCAATCTAAATCACCTCAGGCTCCACGCCTCAGTTCTTACACCTCAGGCTCTCGCCTTATGCTCAAACACCAGCTCCGCGCTTCGGTCCTATCAAGCTCAAAGCTCCGACACCTCAAGCTCTCACCTTGTGTTCAATACCAGCTCCGCGCTTCGGTCCTATCAAGCTCTAAGCTCACCTCAGGCCCTTGCCTCATAAACCACAGCAGGCTCCACGCCTCGATTCCATCACTCTCCAGGCTCTCGCCTTATGACTACAACCAGCTCCGTGCCTCGGTTCCCTCAAAGCTCCGTGCTCTAGTTACTGGCCCTGCGCCCCCCATATCTCAAAAACAAACGGCGTCCGACTCATCCCAGCAGATGGTTTGGATTCCACCCCATTACATCAATTCCTTCCAGCTCATTCGCAAGGATAGGCTACTCTACCGAGCTCCTTTCAGTCAAAGTAAGGATGACCAAGAAAAGCAAACGCACCTGCCGTGTACTGGTCTACCCCAAAATACTAAGAAAGCTCTCCGCAAAAACTCCCCCGGCAACCCCGCGCTCCTTTAACTATTCTTCGCCAAAACCCTGGCTCAGTCTAGGTACGTCACACTACGGCTTTTTAAGCCCTAAGGTACGTCTTCTGTCTCTAACCCTCCAAACTTTTACTTTTCTTTATTGCCCGAACTACGATTGGTCTGAATTTTCCTTGTGGAATACGTAGGCAGCCTCCCGGCCCGACCATAACAAAACCTTTTTTGAAAACCCCTTGGAATAGTGGTTGGACCAAATTGAGTTGCTTTTTACAGCTTTGACTCTTACTCAAACATGTCTCACAATCCGTCTGAGTTCAGTCAAAGAGGGGCATCTGTAGACACCCCAATTTGGCCGAACGATTATTTCAAGTCCCACCTTGGGACCATCCCGATGGTGAAATGGATACAGTGATTGCTGATTGCTTCCTTGAGAACCTTAGGACTTTCGGTAAGAACTTTGAGCCACTTAGAGGACCCAATTCAGAGCCATACAGCCTTTCAGACAGAAATACAGAAGCCTAGGAGAATCCATCTGTCGGCCGTGACATCGATCCCACGGCCCTAACATCATTTCTTCACCCGAGCAACCTGTTGCTAGCAAAATCTCCCTTAGAGATCAATCCCTCGGCCGCAAGATCTATCCTTCGGCCGAGACATCCATTCCTCGGCCGTGATATCCTTTACTCGGCCGCCAAATCGACTTTTTCCCAGACTCTGAAACGTGTTCTGTCAGACGTTTGATCGGATTACACTACCTTTCCGATGCATTCGGGCTACGCTCAGGGATTACGACGTAGAGTTAGAGATGTATTGCAATTGCAATTGCAATTGCCATCTCGTGATTTGATTGGCCGGAGTGAGTCACCAATTGCCTATATAAAGGGCCTTTGGACTCCAAAAATAAACACACAAAAATTATCAGAGTATACACTCTCTCAAGCCTCGAAACTCTGCACAAATACTCCCTTAAACCCACTCTTCAAAAGCCCTAACCTCCCAAAGGCAGCCGTCAATCCGGCGATCAAACCCCAAAGTTCAAACCCTAACCCTAGGGTTTTCAATCAAGCAATCAGTCAATCACGCCCAATCCGAAGCAATCAAGCAACTGAGGGATCAAGGTGGTGAGGCCCAATGGCCTCTGGTTAGTTTTATTTATCATTCTTACGCTTAATCATAACTTTCTGATCATCTGTTAAACGTATATTCTGGTGTGAGGAAGAACACCGACCGGGGCTTCGATCCCTCGGCCGATACATTAAACCAGTTTGATTACTCGGCCGTGACATCCATTCACCGGCCGAGTAATCGATTTCCTGGGACAGTTTGTTTGCTTTTCTGCTTTCTGATGCATGCTTCATTTATCGCACTGGCTCACTTTGCTTACTGCTTAAAGGAATAAATAAACAGACTATATGTTGGAATTAAACAAAGCATCTACACGTCTTATTTTGAATGATTATGGGCCAGTCTCACGACTGGGCAAAGAGGGGTGCCTAACACCTTCCCCTTATTGTACTTTTGGCTCCCGTATCCAGAATCTCTATCTATTTTCCCAGTTTTAATAAACTGGGTGGCGACTCTGTTTTGATGATAACCGCTATCATGTGGCGATGTTCCTAGCCATGGGAATGTCCATGATTTTGGTTTACGAAGCAAGCAACCAATCGAGCAAACAAATGTGATCAATCTGTATGGCGATGCCCCGTTTGGGAGGTGTCTACATGGATGACCGGGCACTTGGTTCGATCGATGTTGAGCTCGTGGCAAATGAACTTTGGATCGACCCCAGGCATTTCGTAGGGGGTCCACGCAAAAACCTCGATGTTGCTCTTGAGGAAGTTCACCATGTCATTCCGTTCGGTGTCACTAAGTGAGGAACCAACAAGGTAGAAACGGGAACTATCTTCGGTGATAGGGATGGTGACGAGATCCTCGATTGCTTTCTCGTCGGCAGGCCTCCCGACGTCTTCGAGAACCTAAGCCTCTGGCACTTCGATGAAGTTCACCCTGGAAGTCTGTTTGCTGCTTCAGACCGCGTTGACGTAACAGCGTTTGGCGGCGGTTTGGTGTCCGTACAGATCTTCCTGGTGATAAGTAGAGGCAACGGCCTTTAACTTATGTAGCCAGGTGCGGCCAACGATGGCATTATAGGGGCTTGGGACATCGACTACGACGAACTCCATGTCGAACACGACCGAGCCGGAGCGGACGGGTAGGGTGATCAAACCGACGGGCCAGATCGGAGCCTTGTTGAAACCTATGAGGGGGACTTCGGAGGGACGAAGATCGGCGTCTGAGAGCTTCAAATCTTTAAATAAGGAATAGTACATGACCTCGGCTGAGCTCCCCTGATCCACGAGGACGCGTCGGACGTTGAAGGTGTCTATGCGCAGTGTGACCACGAGGGCGTCGTTGTGTGGAGTTGGACGCGCGCAAGATCCTTCTCAGTGAACGTGATTGTCCATTTGGAACCGTCGTCGGTCCGAGGATGTTTGGCTTCGGGACCGACTAGCATGACCTGCTTAGAAGAGGAAGCGTCGTTCAACTCGGCGCGGATTATACGGGCGGCTTCGGGGTTGAGAGGGCCGTGGATGACATTAATCGTCTGGTTTTCCTCTTCGGTTCTATTTTCGGCATTCTGTGCCCGAGCCCTTGTTTTTTCATGGTCAATGAGGTTGTTGAGATGGCCACCGGTGACAAGCTGCTCCAAGTAGGCCTTGAAGGGCCTGCAAGCGGTTGTAAAGTGTCCCTGCTCGTTGTGGTAGCTACATCGGACTATCGGGTTTTTGATTTTCCCGTTCTCGGTACCGAGCTTTTGATTGGGGAAGGAGAAAAAGGGTTGGTCCTTCACTTGGTCGATAATCCTGTAGATAGGGACGGTAAAGACGGTCTTCTTGGCGTTGAAGTCTCCTGGCTTCAGTCCTTTCCTCGGAGATTGTTTGATGTGGTTGACCTGTTTCTTTGGTGTTGAAGCCGAGGTGGGAGCCAAAGCGGACACCGGAGTGAACGGTGCCTTGGAGCTCGTAGACTTCCCCATGCCCCTCTCTGCTTTGGTTTCGATAAGCTGGCACCATCCTTCGATACGAGTCATGAGGTCCTTCATGGAATTAGGCTTGTGGCGAGCGAGGTCGTCGTAAACTTGTTCGTCTTGGGCGGTGAGACCGAGCTTGAAACCGCGGGCGAAGATGACGCCGTCGCAACCTTCGATTTCATTGAACAGTTCCCAGTAGCGACCGGCGTATTGGCGGAGCGTTTCGTCGGGTCGCTTGTGTAGAGCAAGAAGAGAGTCGATCTCCTTCTCGTGCTTGTTGCTCATGACAAACCGAGCCATGAAAGCGTTGCAGAAAGAATCGAAAGAAGAGATTGACCTGGCGGGAAGTTGGTTGAACCAAGTTAGGCCTAGGTTGCCGAGGCTTGCGGGGAAGACCTTACAGAGGAAGGCGTCATCCGAAGGCTCGTTGCGAAGGAAGAGAGACATGACGAGTTTGTACTGAACCAAATGAGTGTATGCCTCGGTTTTACCATCGTACTTTGCAAATTTGGGTTGGGTGAAGCCCTTTGGGGGGGTAACCGAGTCGATCTCCCTAGTGAATGGGGAGGTCATGAGCCTCTCGAGTCAGGCGTCTCGGTGGGGTCGAATCGAACGGTCGAGACCGTCTGGACCCCCGGTCGCGGTACGCTTCTTCGGCAACGATCGGTCCGGTCTTTCATGCTCCTTCCGCTTCGGTTGGGAGTTCCCAGACCGTTGAGGAGATCGCTCGTACCGGTGCTTCTTGTAGCTATCTCGAGCGTAAGGCTCGAGGCGCTCAGTGACCTGACTTCTGCCACCTTTTTCTTTAGGATCCTGGACGAATGGACTTTTCGACCGAGCGCTCTTGAGGCGCTCACGGTACCCTTTTGTTTGGAATTCTAGGAGGGCGTTGTCCTCATTGGCAAAACTCAGGGTTGGCTCATGGCGGCGCTCCCTAGATCTGATTGGGTGGGTGGAGGAGGCGGAGACGCTTCCGCCACCAAGCCTCTCGAAGGCGGATCGCTTCCCGTGAGGCCCCCTTGGATTAGGGGAGCGGGAGCGGGAGCGGGAGCGTCCCCTTTGTTCAGCATCCTTTTCGTTCGAGGCGGTCCTTAGCTGAGGGGCGGGATCGGTGTTCGACCAGGTGGCCTCCATCGCGGCTACGGGGAAGGCTGTGGTGGCTTCTTCTTCCGCCATGGCTTCCGGAGGAACGAGATTGGGAGATTTGGAGGAGGTGTTTGATCTCCGCCAACTCGTCCCGAACGCTCCTATCATGCTCCACGACCGTTGCCAGGTCGTCGATCTTCCGCTCCAGATGGCAGATGTAGGTCTGGATTTTGGCGGGAGCCCCAGCCTCCTAAGTCGAAGTTCCGGCCCCGATTCCGACGGACATGTGGGCCTTTCCAAGGGCGCCTGGTCCGCCAGCGGTCAGGTTCTGGTCCCCGGGATTGCCGAGGCCGTAGGTGGTCTCGCTACGATGTAGATCGTCGACTTCCACCATGGTTAGGTTGGAGAGCTTTGAACGGAGCCTTTGTGAGGAAGAAAGTGATTGGATGAAGAACATCCCCAGCAGAGTCGCCAATTGTAGGCGTTTGATTAATCGGGACCTCGACTGTGGTGTCTGGCTAGGTTCCTTCCTCCGCAGCTCCGCACGTCCGCCGTCTGACCTGCAACAAGTCACTAGGGCTTGGGATGCCCAGTGACCCTCCGACGATCAAGTTAGATCTCAGGGAAGGTGTTTAGGTCTAGGGTCAGGATAGTATTGCGTACCTCTTTCAGGTGTGTATCCCTTTGTATTTATAGACCTAGGTTTACTTGATCTCCAAGCCAGCGCGTAGAGAGTACGCTCGGGTAACTGCCTTGAGTGACGTCACTTATGACGAGGGGGACGAGCGGTTACGAAGCACATGGGACAGACCCCAATGATTATGCCAGCTGCGTAAGGAGCATGATCCTCATGGGCCCTACTGGCAATAACCGCTTCTCCTGGATGCTTCTGGAAGCACTGGGGCGATGCAGGCGGCTGATGCTCCAAAGCCGGTTACAACCGAAGTCCAAGCTATGATCGAGGTGGATGTCAAAGGGAGCATGTCACCATACTGCGACCCAGAACCTTGCCACCGGTTCAGGGTTTGTAGCCCGGCTACCGAGCCTCTAACCGAGGGCCCTACAGTCTAGACTAACTTTCTAAGCTTTTATGGATCGAAGGGTGGTTGAGTGGCGGCTTAGTGGCGGCTTTGGATGAGTTTCTTGAAGAACACAAGAAGAACTCAAGAACAAGAGAAGAACAAGCAAGAACAAGGCAAGAACACTAGGATTTCTAGAGAGAGAAGTTGAAGGATGAAGGGGTGAGTTGAATGGCAAGCATGAGGTCCTATTTATAGCAAAAGTTTGGGCTCTCTCTCCCCTCTTAATGGCCGGCCCTCTCTCTCTCTATCTCTCCCATGGATTTGCTCCATTGTCTTGTCAAATCAAGCATGGCAAGGCTTTGTCATGTCCAACCTTTTTAGGCTTAGGGCTAAAATCCTAGGTTATCATGGAGTGTGCAAGGTCTTGTCTTGTCTAGGATTGGTTGGCTTGTAAGAAGAGATCTCATCATTGGCTTTGGAAAGACTAGAATGGTGACACATGGGGTTTTAGGCTTAAAGCTAAGCTTGTAGCTTGGTGAGGTGTTCAACACACAAGCACACACCTCACACTCTCCCTCTCCCTCTCGGCTCACTCTCTCTCTCTCTCTCCCTCTTTGGCTGAAATTCCCCTCTCTCTTTCTCTCTCATTGCCTTGTCAAATCATGCTTAAAGCATGTCAAGCATGGCTTCGAATTTTAGGTTAGGTCCTAGGTTGTCATGAGAGGTTAGTCACAAAAGGAGAGGCAAGTGGCAAGGCTAGTTGGTACTTTGGTAGGCTAGGTTTGGTTGGCTTTCAAAAAGAGCAAAAGAAGTCATAAAAGGTTTGTACTTTGGTTGGCTAAAGTAAGATCTTCCTTGCATGAGTGGCCAACACAAGCACACACTCACTCTCTCCCCTTTCTCTCTCTCTCTTGGCCTCTCTCTCTCTCTCTCTCTCTCTCTCTCTCCCTCCTACTTGGTTAGGTCTATAAATATATATAAGTCTATATATAGAAAGAGTAAGGAAAGGCTAAAAAGGTAAAATGATTAAAGGTAAAAAGTAACTTTCTAAAGGTAACTTTCCTAGAAAGTAACTTGCTTTTAAAAAGGTGATGATTACTCTAGGCCATGTGTTCTACTTTTGGCATGTTATGATTGTGGAAGGCTTTCCAAAAGTAATACTTTCCTAGAAAGTAATCCTTGTCATAAAGGTCATGATTACACCAAGCCATGAGTTTTACTTTTGGAAGCAAAATGATGAGATTTGGTTTTGACTAGTCTAGTCAAGCGTGGGTATTCTTGGCATGACTAACTTTTATTACCCAAGGGGTAAAAATTTCCCTAGCAATTCTTGACCAAAGGATAATGAATTTCCTAGAAAGTGTACTCTAGACAATTAGGCATGATTATACTAGGTGTGCATGCATGGCAAGGCTAGGTTTGTTTCTTTTGGAAGCAAAATGATGGTTTCCTATGGTTTAAGGATTCTTAAGTGACTTGTCTTGTCAGACCTAGGCTTTCATTGTCAAGACTAACTTCTATTGCCCAAGGGATAAAGATTTCCCTAGCTTTTATCGTCCAATGGGTAAAGGCCAAAAGGTTCAATTGGTCTATCTAAGGTTAGGGTATCCTATACTTGGAATCCAAGTGTTTTGGTTTGCCAACTAGTTGGAATCTAATTCTACTTGCCAATAAATATAATTTTAAGACTTTATTTCAAATACTAGGAAAATACACAAGTGCTTTTATAAGCATACTTGTCTTTAGAAAGTGACTAAATAATTTTATATGAAGCAAACTATTTTTTTTTATAAGTCTAGAATCATTAACGACTGATTTTTGGGATTTAAAAAGAAATTTTAAAAGTAATCTAATAAAATTCAAATATTTAACAAAATTTTTATTTACCAAAAATCAGGATCATTACAACCTATCCCCCTTAAAATAATTTCGTCCTCGAAATTGGTGTGCGACTACGGTTTAGGCTTATCCGCTATACCGGTCTCAGAATCGTCGTCTATCCCCCTTAAAATTAGAAGTAGTTCACCATCAATCCTTTGTATGTTTTGTCACTTGAATTAAGCCTCATCACTTGCTTAATAAGATGGGGTTGACGTTGCTTCAGCCGTCGAGCAGTTTGCCTCGTTGTCCACCTCTTGATAAAGTTTTCAACGCCAAATGTAAAACTTCTACCAAATCATCATGCGGACCTATATCCTGCAAACGTTTCCTTGACACGTCCTTATTGAATCAACACTCTTCCCTGCCTAACGACTTGAACTTGATTCCAAAATTCGGAAATCAATGGGTCAAGTTCGAGTAGAAGCATTCCTAAATTGTGAAGCTTAAGTACCCTATCTTTATTCGGAACGAACGGTAGTTTAGCCAGCAGGTCCTTTGCTGTTCTAAAATTTTAACATAGGCACTGAAAGAACCATTACAGTCAGGGGAAAATCAGTCTTTGGAGACGTCAATTTCCCGTAGTTGATGCCTAGGCGAGCGTCCCTTCTTACGAATAATGCAGGTGCTTCCCATGGTGACGTAATTGGTTTGACAAACCCTTTGTCCAACAGCTCTTGCAATTGGGTCTCGATCTCCTTTAGTTCTGCAGGGGCCATTTGGTTCAGTGCCATAGAGACTTGTGCCGTCCCTGGTTGGAGTTCTATAGAGAAGTCTGTTTTTCTTTAAGGTGGTAAGCCAAGAAGTTCTTAGGGAAAAACATTGGCGTACTTGCAATGACGTGCGGTAATCCCACTTCCGTTCTATCGGCTTCTTCCAATTGGAGGCTAGCTAGCCATCCAGGTAGTTGGTTCTGCCATCTTGGCCTACTCGTCAATGCACTCACCGTTTGTCTATCCCCCTTAAATCAGACACGCGTCCTTTTAGGGGTATATGCCGTCACCATCTTCAGATGGCAGTCTATGATCGCTCGATGTGCCGATAACCAGTCCATTCTCAGGATTTCGTTGAACTTTGTCACGTCGATTACTCTAAGATTGCAAGTTGGGTGTAGGTTGGCTATTTCTAGTCCGCACTCACTACACACTTAGACTAACTGCTATACTCCCTCGTAATGGTGATGTTACTCTTACTCGAACTTAGTGGTTCTGTTTCGGGTGCTAGTGTGTAACGAGCAAGACAAATTGCTGCAGGCAAGCAATCGAATTTCGAGGTAGAATAAGAACAATATATTACTCGCCCGAAGGCTTCATTAGGTACAAGAAAATGAACAGATAATAGTGGCTATGGTGCCACTGCCATGCCTCGCCCTACCATCTATCATCGAAAGCTTGGAGCAAACGGCGTTCATATTCCTTTACGAACGTTGCGAGTGCGACGCCCACCACGAGAGCCCAGTACCAGAAGGTGTTGAGACGGTTGTTCCTATCGAACCACCGTTGCATGCCTATTGTAAGCACCGCACAAAACAGAATGAAGATGAAGGGTTGCAACCGTAGAGTTTGGATTGTCATGGTGAGTTCGGCTCGCTCGATTTCTCGGAACGCGGCGTCTTCCGGAAATCCTCGTCGTCGGATTGCCATGGTAGTGATGTGGAGGGGTTAAGATAGTGGGAGAGATGAAGAGATGAAGAGATGGGAAGAGGGGGGGTATTTATAGGGTCGGGTGAGGGGTGTGGAGGAGGGAAAATTTTGAAATTTGAATTTTTGGATTTGAATTTTGAAATTTGGAGGTTGGGAGGGGGCGGTCTGCCGGGCCGAATGGGGCCTTGCTCGGCACTCGGTGCTAGGTTCTGCTCTCGTTCTTAAGAGGCGTGGGAAAATATATATCCAAGAATGGCTCCCCAACGAACTAGTAAAAAAAAAAAAATTTGCTTAACGGGTAGTGTGCGACAGTACTCTTTCAAATGAAGCAAGCGTCCTAGGGAGATACAATCATAAGCATAGAGTTCTACTACAAAAAGAATTATATATTGGTCTTAACGGTGTAAGGTACAACCGTACACAATAGCAGGCGGACACAAGGATAGGTGTGCGTACACGAACAGTGACCAAGTACCAAAAGCAGCATAGTAGTAACAGAAATAATTAGTCTTCTATTACAACATAGATGGCTTTACTAGCCTAAGCTTCCTATTATAGCAAAAGTCCAACCACCGCTAAGTCTTCCTAATTGGTTTAGAAAATGTTCGGAAATTGGGCCACATACGCGCCTATGTCGGTTTCGTATGGTGGGGGTGGGACATCGCCGAAGTCAAAAAGTATATCCATAACTTCTGGCTCTTGCATGGGTTCTATTTCCCCCATAGGCTCTATCTCCCATTCCTCCGGTCCTATTTCCCATTCCAAGGGATCCTCTTCCTCCACTAGTTCCTCCTCGGGATCTTCTTCGGGATCTTCCTCGAGTTCCTCCTCAGGATCTCCCTCGGGTTCTCCCACTTCCTCAATTATAAACTCTGCATCATTCGGGGGTGCTATTTGGACTAGGACGGGTGCTGCTTCATCACCATCCTCCTCCTCGTTTTCGGGTACTGGAATGGCACCGTGCTTCTGATAGAAGTCATGAAGGTAGGGAAAGGTATGGGGAAAATAGGGATCCTCCACTAGTTGGGCTGTCATAGTTTCTATGGTGTTTCTGAATTGGCGAGCTTTAGCTAGTAGGTTGACTTGGTAGTTACTCAGGTGGTTCATCTACAAGGAAAGAGTTTTAAACCTCAATTAGTACAGCCTTAATAAAGGGAGTTCACTTCTAAAAAAAATTTCCAAATTCCACATTCGATCCTTGATTTAAGTCATCATCCAATTGTTCGGGAATTCCCAGCTCGGTGGTACTGCCAATTTCCACACCTTGCTTCAATCCGAAGATTGTTTTGCCAGAATTCCACCCAATTTGGGACGGTAAACTTAAACTCAATTCACGTTCGTGCAACGGTCAAACTATCTTATGGTTCTACCCATTCTACCCATGGCCGAGTGTTGAGCCTAGAGCTCTGATACCATGTTGTAACGCCCCCAATTTCGGGTATGTTAAAAGGGCAATTTTATTGAATAATCAAAGAGAGTCTGGCTCTATATTACATCATAACTCTCACAAGAGTTTCTTAATTACATATGGGAAAGAAAACTAGGGTTCCTAACTACAGCTCCGCCTGCTCCTCCATCCTAGCCAGCTTCTCAGCTCTAAAATCCTCCAATGCGTACTGCTTATCTTGATTACCTACAAAGTCTGACACATTATACCAGCGTCGCCACCGATATAATATGTCAGGGTCACTAGAGGTAACACCATGAGCTACGAGAGCTCAGCAGAATAATCCTATATCTGCTAACCCATAACTTACACAAAACAATCCATACAGATATTGATATCTACGCAGTATAGGCTTATTCAATTATCAACAATGACACATCCACATTCCCTATTAACTATCGTTGGTGTCTGTGATATCAGAGTTTCTCCTACGCAGCGTTTCGTAGACCGTGTCACTAATTTCACTTTTCTTTTACCCATTTAACATTCTGAAAATCATTTTAACACACCCAACCTCGGTTCCGCCGTTCCGGGTTCCCGAGTATCCTCACAATGGTTCTGCTGCACCGGGCTCCCATTGGCACACAAAAACATTGAATTTGGCATTGGCTCCTCTCCACGGATAACCAATCCACAATTCAAACCCTCGGTTCCGCCGCTCCGGGTTCCCGAGGTTCCCACAATGGTTCCGCCGCTCCGGGTTCCCATTTGGGTTTTTTGAAAATCATTAAAACAATTGCGTTGGCTCCTCTCCACGGATAACCAAACCACAATTCATCCCTCGATTCCGTCGCTCCGGGTTCCCGAGTATCCCCACAATGATTCCGCCGCTCCGGGTTCTCATTGGGTTTTTCACAAATCTTTCTTTTACGCACGCACACCACACAATGGGCAAGTCCGGCCACATTGCGGTTTCAAAACACACCTTGTCTTTAACACACCCTAAGTGTCATGTTTCTATTTTCTTGTTTTCGTGTCTCGTATTCATGCATAGACTCCGCGGCAGTATGTTTTGACTTCTTGGAATTAAACTAACAAGATCATTCAACTCTATATTACTTAGCATGCTCATTCTAATCATACTCGAACATTTAACACACAAACTAAAGCATAGTGCCACATGGACGGGCACCTTTGGAGTGGGAAACCACTTATGCTTTATCACACAACAAGTAATGCAAGCAATCATACAAATAAGCTCATCACCATCCTTATGATCAAAATACAAATACTTTATCTTTCAAAAGTTGTTCTTTCTTTCTTTTAAGGAAGTTCAAAACAGCATATGTTTTTCTGAAAAATAAAGTCGGGATATACAACTTACTCCCCTTCCTTTTCAAATCTTTATTAAAACACTTTTCAAGTTCGTATATATTTCAACATCAAACAACATGCAAGAATCATACGAAATACTTCAAGATAGTAAGTGCGGGAAAACTCTACGTATACTTAGATTAAAGTGTATGAGAATATTCTACATATACATAGGGAAAGTAGATATAGAAAATCTACCGTTCTTCTTGGCGGTAGGGTGGTTACGAAAAGAAAGTACGTCGGACGGAGTAACTTCCTATGGCAAGCTTCCGGTAGCTTCGAAAGAGAATGGTTTCTCTCGAAACTAAGTCTTGACTAACTTTCTAAACTTTTATGGATCGAAGGGTGGTTGAGTGGCGGCTTAGTGGCGGCTTTGGATGAGTTTCTTGAAGAACACAAGAAGAACTCAAGAACAAGAGAAGAACAAGCAAGAACAAGGCAAGAACACTAGGATTTCTAGAGAGAGAAGTTGAAGGATGAAGGGGTGAGTTGAATGGCAAGCATGAGGTCCTATTTATAGCAAAAGTTTGGGCTCTCTCTCCCCTCTTAATGGCCGGCTCTCTCTCTCTCTATCTCTCCCATGGATTTGCTCCATTGTCTTGTCAAATCAAGCATGGCAAGGCTTTGTCATGTCCAACCTTTTTAGGCTTAGGGCTAAAATCCTAGGTTATCATGGAGTGTGCAAGGTCTTGTCTTGTCTAGGATTGGTTGGCTTGTAAGAAGAGATCTCATCATTGGCTTTGGAAAGACTAGAATGGTGACACATGGGGTTTTAGGCTTAAAGCTAAGCTTGTAGCTTGGTGAGGTGTTCAACACACAAGCACACACCTCACACTCTCTCTCTCCCTCTCCCTCTCGGCTCACTCTCTCTCTCCCTCCTTGGCCGAAATTCCCCTCTCTCTTTCTCTCCCATTGCCTTGTTAAATCATGCTTAAAGCATGTCAAGCATGGCTTCAAATTTTAGGTTAGGTCCTAGGTTGTCATGAGAGGTTAGTCACAAAAGGAGGGGCAAGTGGCAAGGCTAATTGGTACTTTGGTAGGCTAGGTTTGGTTGGCTTTCAAAAAGAGCAAAAGAAGTCATAAAAGGTTTGTACTTTGGTTGGCTAAAGTAAGATCTTCCTTGCATGAGTGGCCAACACAAGCACACACTCACTCTCTCCCCTTTCTCTCTCTCTCTTGGCCTCTCTCTCTCTCTCTCTCCCACGGCTTTCTCTCTCTCTCTCCCTCTCTCTCTCTCTCTCTCCCTCCTACTTGGTTAGGTCTATAAATATATATAAGTCTATATATAGAAAGAGTAAGGAAAGGCTAAAAAGGTAAAATGATTAAAGGTAAAAAGTAACTTTCTAAAGGTAACTTTCCTAGAAAGTAACTTGCTTTTAAAAAGGTGATGATTACTCTAGGCCATGTGTTCTACTTTTGGCATGTTATGATTGTGGAAGGCTTTCCAAAAGTAATACTTTCCTAGAAAGTAATCCTTGTCATAAAGGTCATGATTACACCAAGCCATGAGTTTTACTTTTGGAAGCAAAATGATGAGATTTGGTTTTGACTAGTCTAGTCAAGTGTGGGTATTCTTGGCATGACTAACTTTTATTACCCAAGGGGTAAAAATTTCCCTAGCAATTCTTGACCAAAGGATAATGAATTTCCTAGAAAGTGTACTCTAGACAATTAGGCATGATTATACTAGGTGTGCATGCATGGCAAGGCTAGGTTTGTTTCTTTTGGAAGCAAAATGATGGTTTCCTATGGTTTAAGGATTCTTAAGTGACTTGTCTTGTCAGACCTAGGCTTTCATTGTCAAGACTAACTTCTATTGCCCAAGGGATAAAGATTTTCCTAGCTTTTATCATCCAATGGGTAAAGGCCAAAAGGTTCAATTGATCTATCTAAGGTTAGGGCATCCTATACTTGGAATCCAAGTGTTTTGGTTTGCCAACTAGTTGGAATCTAATTCTACTTGCCAAGTAGGATAACTAGCTAATAAATATAATTTTAAGACTTTATTTCAAATACTAGGAAAATACACAAGTGCTTTTATAAGCATACTTGTCTTTAGAAAGTGACTAAATAATTTTATATGAAGCAAACTATTTTTTTTTTATAAGTCTAGAATCATTAACGACTGATTTTTGGGATTTAAAAAGAAATTTTAAAAGTAATCTAATAAAATTCAAATATTTAACGAAATTTTTATTTATCAAAAATCAGGGTCGTTACAGGTCTTATTTGTGGAAATCTTTTATATTTATGTTAAAAATCAAGAGCGTGACATTTTGGGAGAATCTTTGAGGGACCCATCGTCTTTTTTAGAGTTTGGAGGGATTTTTACTCCAAATTTACTTTTGGAGGACCAAACTCTAAAAAGGACGGTGGGTCTCTCAAATATTCTCCCAAAAAGTATAAAAAGTAAAGAAATAAAGAAATAAATTTTAAAATCTCCCCTCAATGTGTCACATCCATCCTCTATTTTGGAGGAATAAAGGTGGATTGGAGATGCCCTAAGGCCTCATTTGGCTTCAAAAGTCAAACAATTAGTTTGTTTTGTCTCTATTCAAATTTTGTTCGCATTTTTGAGTTTTGTGTCAAACTTTTGTGACTTATTTATTCGTCTCGGCAAGAGGAATCGAAAAAGTAAAAAATTTTGATCGAAACTCATAATTTAAAAAAAACAAGAATAAGTAAAAAAAAAAAGTTGTCTTATTGACTTATTTTTGTCTTTATTTAAAAAATTATGAGTTTCGATCAAATTTTTTACTTTTCCGATTCCTTTGGTCGAGACGAATCAATAAGTCACAAAAATTTAACGCAATACAAAAAATGCAAAAAAAATAAGTCACCCTACTTTTCAATCCAAACCCACCCTAAATAATCCACGCGCCTCTCTCTCTACTGTGCAGCATCCCCTCCCCTCTCTTATGTCGCTTTCACACACACTCTCTCTCCAGGTGTCGCTTTCCATTTCCGTCCCCTTCATCCAATTACCTGTGTTGGTTTTGTTTGTGTGCGTATATCTAGGGAATTGATTTTGTCACTCCTTTTTTTGTTAATGTCACTCCCCTTCTCTCACAAAACAAATCATCTATTAAAGACACAAAGGAGAGTGACATTAACAAAAAGAGGTGTGACAGTGTGTCAAAATCCCTCCCCCATATTTATGCTTGAAATTACCAAAAGAAAAAAGTATATCTATTGCCTATGCTTGTATAGCTTTCACAAATCTCTTTTTGGTATCTCTCTCTCTTCTCTCTTTTCTTTTCTTAAAATCTTAGTAATACTTATAAGTTTTTTTTTTGTACATATTCGATTTTTAAAAACATTATATACTACTTAACACTGTTAATTATTTATTTAACATTGTACAATTTTAAGTTTTAAAATGAAAAGGAGGGGGAAAAGTGATGGAAGAGAGAGGAAAAGAAATACTCCAATAAAGAAGAGAGAGGAGTTAGAGAGGTAGTAGAACGGAGAGATAGAGAGAGAGAGAGAGAGTAGCTAGTGTGCGCGTGTGAGTGCGCTGGAGAGAGAGTATATTGAAGAAAGAGAAAGAGACTGACGCGTGGGGGACACATAGAGGAGAGAGACAGAGAAAGCAATAGTGCACGCACAATGGGACTTTGTGGGAAGATACTTGTATGCATTTGTACGCAAGAACTTGATGGGGCATAATCCAATCATATAGAACCGGCAGGAAGAACCCCATGACTTATTGGGTCATTTTAGTTGACTTAATTTATGCCCAATTGAGACCTAATTAGTAGATGGGTTAGATGGGTTGAGATTCATTTTAACCCAACTAATGAATGGATTGGGTTGGACCTATTTTTTAGTGGGTGACTTTGGATTTAGTAATGAATTTGGGTTCAATTTGTCACCCCTATTAATACCTTACCATTACACCATCTTATATAATACCCAACCAAAATACCAAAAAGTAATCATAAAACAACCAACGACAAAACAGACCTACATCTACATCCATCACTTAAAACAGAAATTTCCCAACCCCCAATGCCACAATCTGTAGGATTTTTCTCAAAAAACCATTGCGGAAAATATATAGTTTCAAAAATTGTTTCGGATCTACTTCTTACGTGTGCGTAAAGTTTCATGAGGAAGGGTTAGGGTTTTACCATTTCAAAGTTCAGAAACAAAACCCTACTTCTGGTTATGAAAAGGTTGATACCTTCTTGCTCCTTGCACCCCAAAAATCTTCAACCCTATGACCCAAGAGAATAATAAGCCAATAGGGTTTGTGGGAACCCTAGAATATTTCTCCCTTCTTTAATCTCTCAATTCTCTCTCGATCAATATCTTGTAGGAGGAAAAATTGCCGTGACCTACATTAGAGAATTAGAGATATATTTATAGGGATAAATTTACTTGGCCAATAAGTCAATCTCTTGTTGGGCTAGGGTTGGGACCTATGGGCTTCTTGAGGCTTAGCTAAAATTGGACTCACTCTCTCTCATCTCCATGAGTGGTGGCCCAATTAAACCAAAATTAATTCCACTATATAATTATGGCTGAACTCTAGGCCTCAAGAATATTAATATATTGTTCCCGATAAATGCCAATACCGTAATGTCAAACTCCTTCACCATGTATTGTCCATAAGTAACAATTGGTCATAATAAATAACTGTCACACCAAAGCATACTTATATTTTAATTCCGTTGAATACTAGTTCACTCACTTTTAGTCTAGAAAAACATTTTAATGAATGCTTCATTAAAATGACTAGTACTAGGTTTCAAAGACTAATCCAGTGAACTAACTCAAGGGGACATTATACTCTATAATTAAATAGAGAGTGAATTCCATCTTGAAAATAATGTTCTCACAGTCCTAACATAAATCACCCAACCCACCGAGGTGTTGATCGAGTTAGACCTCACTCATTGGTGACTCAAAGTGACATAGGCTAGAAACTTGAGTTCATTAACTTTCTCAGGATTAGGAGTGAATTACAATTAGCATTATAAGATTCACACTTAAGTGGACAGTGGTTAAAATAGTGTGAGTCTTACGATGGTCCTTTAGTGTATACCAAATACACCAACATCTTAACTTTAAGTCTTTCACTTCAATGATTGAGATGGATCATACTATCTAATAGAAGTTAATCATGTTGCAATTGACCTGATAGATAGTCCATTCTTATCAGCAACTGTGAATAGTTCAAATCACAAACACTGGTGATTTAAATCTCCCGTAAGTAAATCACATATACATGCATAAATCATATTCAATGTAATTTGGGACTTTAATATTCATCTCATGAATTATATCCAATGTATGAAACAAAGCATTTTAGAATAATAAAATAAAACTCTTATTGATAATGTAAATAAACAAATATTGGTTCTGAGGGCATAAAACCAACAATCTCCCACTTGCACTCATAACCAATCCGGTCTACTTTTGACTCCCATGTTATCAACATGACGGTCAAATGGATTAGAAGGTAAAGCCTTTGTAAAAGGATCAGCCAGGTTTTCTGCAGATGCAATCTTGTTTACTATGATATCGCCTCGCTGAACAATGTCTCTGATGAGGTGATATTTTCTCTCAATGTGTTTCCCACTTTTGTGATTTCTAGGCTCCTTGGATTGCGCAACTGCCCCACTATTATCACAATAAAGAATCATGGGTTATTTTGCCAATGGTACCACTCCAAGCTTCAGTAAAAACTTTTGAGCCATACGCCCTCCTTAGCTGCTTCAGAAGCGGCAACATATTCAGCTTCAGTGGTGGAGTCCGCAACACATTCCTGTTTAATACTCCTCCAACTTATGGCTCCTCCTCCAAGTGTAAACACATAACCAGAAGTTGATTTGCGTGAATCTTTATCTAACATGAAGTCAGAGTCTGGCACCAAATCCTCTCCACCTTAGACTAGCACCTAATCTCGAGTTCTTCTCAAGTACTTGAGAATATGCTTTACAGCTATCCAATGTTCAGGTCCAGGATTTGATTGATATCTGCTGACTAGGCCTACTGCATAACAGATGTCTGGTCTAGTACATAACATAGCATACATAAGACTACCCACAGCAGAAGCATAAGGTACTGTCTTCATTTTTTCTTTCTCATCCAGTGTATTGGGACATTGATCCTTAGAAAGAGTGATTCCATGTTTGAAAGGTAGGAGACCTTTCTTGGAATTATGCATGCTAAACCTTACCAGAATCTTATCTATATATGCAGCTTGGGACAAACCTATCATCCTATTTTTACGATCTCGTAAAAGCTTAATCCCAAGGATGTAACTTGCTTCTCCCAAGTCCTTCATATCAAATGTATATTTGCCAACCAAACTTTGACTAAAGATAATGCTCCTACATCATTCCCAATGAGTAGTATGTCATCCACATATAGTACCAGAAACACTGCTATTCTACCTTCATCCCTTTTATACACACAAGGCTCATCCGGATTTTGATCAAAACCAAGAGATTTAATTGCTTGATCAAATCAAATATTCCAACTTCGAGACGCTTGCTTAAGTCCATAAATAGACCTATGCAACTTGTAAACCTTTTGCTCTTGACCATTAGCTACAAAACCGTCTGGCTGGACCATGTAAATGTCCTCTTCAAGATGGCCATTCAAAAATGCCGTCTTGACGTCCATTTGCCAAATTTCATAATCATAAAATGCAGCAATGGACAAGAGAATTCGAATGGACTTAAGCATAGCAACAGGCGAGAAGGTTTCCTCGTAATCGATACCCTCTTTTTGAGTAAACCCTTTCGCCACTAACCTTGCTTTATAAGTCTCAACTTTTCCATCGGCTCCTCTTTTTCTCTTGTAAATCCACTTGCACCCAATTGGTTTAATATTGGGTGGAGGATTCACTAGCTCCCAGACATGATTGGAGTACATAGGCTCCATTTCACTTTTCATAGCTTGTTGCCAAAGTCCCGAATCTATATCACATATAGCTTCATCATAGTTGGAAGGATCGGACTTGTAGAGACCCATAAATTTCTTTTATAATTTTAATGTTTTATAAATGGATAAATGATGGAATAATGTGAAAATTATGGTTGTGGGTCAAATGTGCAAGAATTCAAAAACCATGGGTCTTGGGGTAATAATGTGCATGTGTGTATATGTGTGTGTGCCAGGGGAAGATTTTCCCATTTTCCCCTCCCTCTTTCTCTCGGTCTCACTCTCTTCTCTCGGCTCTCTCTATCTCTCACACTCCCTCACCCAAAAACTTACCTCCAAACTCAAAACCCACAACAATCAACCTCAACACCATCTTTTACTTGTGTGTTGGGGCTCGTATCTCGTTGGATAGAGCTCGGTTCGGTGTATTTTGTTCGATTTAGATTTTGGAAGCTAGGGCTTGCTCAATCTCTTCGGTTTCGGCTTGGATACTCGAGGTAGGGAATTCTACCTCTCTTTATATGTTATTTGAGTGTTTTTATGCCTTATTCGAGTTTGTATTGGTTGTTATTGAGATTGGATTGAAACCTGAAATTTTATATTGAAATCGTCTGTAAGTTACTCTCCCTACCGGTAGAAACTTTTCTTCTACCGGTAGAACAATTGAGAAATTCCTTCATAACCAGCTCAAAAGCAACTCAACATATTCATTCTCTACCTGTAGGAACTTTCACCTACCGGTAGGTCAAGTGCAAAGTTGTTTCGTTCAAATGTTGGCCTTTCTGTTTCCAGTTTCTACCGGTAGGTCAAGTGCGGAATTCTCCTCTTCTACCGGTAGGACTCGTTTACCTACCGATAGGTGATTGAGCTGCTGCAGTGTCTATGAGCTGTTTCTCCTACATCTTTCAAATTACATTTTGAAGCCTCTCATCAATTCTAAAGGGTTTATTTGCACATTCTTTCAAGTGTTTTGGAGAGTATTACTTGTCTCACACTTAGAGGGGTATCTGGTGGACTTGAATGAACTCGTCGAGTTAAGAAATGTGATATGTAAGTTATTGCACGTTGAAATACGAACGATACACTTGAGCATGTGAACGATGCGCGAACACTCGGGGCCCATCGACGGGTGGGTGCCTGGCAGGGGATATCAGAGTCCCATAAATAGCCTGGCAGGAGCTAATGCTCGTATTGAATATTCAAGGCCTAACCTACAAGGTGGGTGCTTGGCAGGGGATATCGGGATCCCATAAATAGCCCGGCAGGAGTTTCGGCTCAGACACATAAAGGAGACGAGATGTTGAGACACGAATAGAGTGAACAAGATATAAGAGTATGTCGAGAAGAAGGATTGGTGATAGTTGGACACTTTGCACCCTCCATTGTCATTTGATTTTCCATCATTCGTTCTTTCATCTAGCTCACTTGCATATAGAGTTTGCGTAGACTTTTCTGCTGGACTAGTGTAGCTCAAGCCTTATATTATTTTCAGGTACTGACCCGGGGCAATAGCTTGCATGATTGTATGCTTGGACGTGGACACACCTTTGGAAAGCTAACTACGAGAAGTTACTTATCCATCTTTGTAAATCTCTTTTGGAAGATGTGTTTGTAACTTTAATAGTAAATCTTTTGAATATGGAATATTGTAATCCTTAACTCTTTCAACACTTTGTACTTAAGTTAATTTGGGCCTCGGAGCCATGGATGTAATATTTTGGGAACTATTGGATGTTTGAGATGAGATTATGGAAATGGAAATGCTATATTATTTTGGGGAATCATACGGATTATCATGAGGTATCATTTATAGAAATTCCTTATAATTATGTTGAAAATCGAGGGCGTGACAGGACTCATGTGGAGAAGGTTCAGAACCTTCTTCAATAAGTAAGAATCTACTAGGTAGCCTAGTCATCCTCCCACTACGACAAGGTGGCGATGCACTATTAGGCAAAGTATCAGAAATATTAGGTGATTCTTCTATAGTGGTAGGAATTTGTTGAGGAACTACAACTTCATTTGTTAGTTCTTGAAAAACAAATTTTTCTTTGGGTTTCCGTTCCATCATATAATCATCCTCTAGAAAAACTGCATTTGTACTTACAAATACTTTCTGTTCTGCAGGATTATAGAAAAGCCAACCCTTAGTCCCTTTAGGATACCCCACAAAGTAACATTTTTCTGATCTAGATTCCAGCTTACTCATCTTTCCTTTTAGCACGTATGCAGGGCACCCCCAAATATGAAAATGTTGCAGACTAGGCTTTTGCTTGGACCACAACTCCCGAGGTGTCTTAGGAACAGATTTAGTTGGAACATGATTTAATATGTACAAGGCAGTATCTAAAGCATAGCCCCAAAAAGAAATAGGCAAGTCTGAATAGCTCATCATAGATCGAACCATGTCAAGTAAAGTCATGTTCCTTCTCTCAACTACACCATTTTGTTGAGGAGTTCCTGGTTCAGTCAATTGAGAAATAATTCCATGCTTAACTAAGTGACCTAAGAAGTCACCAGAGAGATACTCACCACCTCGATCTGATCGAAGGGTTTTGAGGTTCTTACCCAGTTGTTTCTCAACTTCTGCTTGAAACTCTTTGAACTTTTCAAAAGCTTCGGACTTATGATGCAACAAATAGGTATAACCATATCTCGAGTAATCATCTGTGAAGGTAATGAAAAACTCATATCCACCTCGAGCCTTGACATTCAACAGCCCACATACATCCGTATGTACAAGTTCCAATGGCTCTTCAACTCTATTGCCCTTTGCTAAAAAGGACCTCTTAGTCATTTTCCCTTCCAAGCAAAATTCACAAGTTGGTATCGGTTCAACAACCAAAGAAGATAAAATACCATCTTTTACCAACCTATTTATCCTGTTTAGATTAATATGACCCAACCTCAGATGCCATAGGAGAGTGGTGTTAGACATGGGGACTTTTCTTTTCAATGGTAAAGATTGTGAGTTAGTAGCTTCTGTATCATGTATCTCATACATGTGAGGGTAACAAGGTAAAGACCATTAACCATTTTACCAAAGCATATAAAAGAACCATTCTTTTTAATAATAACTTCTGAATTAAAATTCATATAATAACCATGTCTTGCTAAAGAAGAAACAGAAATCAAATTTCGTCTAACAGAAGGAACATAAAGACACTCCGATAAAACTAACTCTCTACCACTCTCAAAAGAAAGTTTTATTACTCCTACTGCTACGGCTGCAACACTTGCATCCGATCCCATGCATAGCTTGATCTCTCCATCACTTAGCCTCCTGGTTACTTGAAACCCCTGCAACGAATTACAAATGTGATCAGTTGCTCCGAAGTCAACACTTCAAGTATTAGAAGTACTATCAGTATGGTAAACTTTTGTGACAAGAGATTCAATCATACTTGCATTTTTCTTACTTGCCAAAAAATATGGGCAGTTCCTCTTCCAGTGACCAACTACACCACAATGGAAACATTTTCCTTTGGATTTTGCATCTGCCCCTTTATTTTTCCCTTTCTTGATCCCTTTATTAGGACCAAGCTTATTCCTATTATTGTTTGGAGCATTGGCAGGTTGCTTATTTTTCTTTTGCCATTTACCCTTAGGCTTATTAGCCATCTCATGAATCAACACACTATGATTAGGCTTGATAATACCCTCAGCTGCCTGGAGAGAGTTCATTAACTCTGAAAGTGATAAATCCATTTTATTCATATTATAATTCAATTTGAACTCTTTGAAAGACCCATGCAGCGACTCGAGGATAATATCAACTTGAGATTGACCATCAATCTCGGCTCCAAGGACCTCAAGTACATTTAAAAAATCAATCATTTTTAAAACATGGCCCCTTACAGGAGTCCCCTCACTCATCTTAGTGTTCATGAGTTGTCTCATGGCGTGCTGCCTAGCAGCCCTACCTTGCGCACCAAACATCTCCTTGAGATTAAGCATAATGTCTGAAGCACTACCAAAAGATTGGTGCTGATGTTGCAGCACATTAGACATAGATGCCAAAATATAACATTTGGCCATCTCATCAGCCTTCTTCCAATCTTTATACTTTTTCCTCTCCTCATCTGTGCTCTCATCAATGGGAAGTGGGGGGCAATTTTCAGTAAGTACATAATTGTACCCCTCTGCAGTTAGCACTATATTCAAATTTTGTTTCCAGTCAACATAATTTGGTCCAACCAATTTGTTCTGGCTCAAAATGACGCTAAGTGGATTAAATGAGCTTGACATATGAAATAAAAACATTCATACATAAATAATGGATATAACAAAAATTTGCATTCACTTATGATAAATAGTGTAATCCTCCCACCACTATTTAGTGACAGCATCGAAATCCTAATCCCATAATGACATCTCTCCTAGGGGAAATAATGTTATTAATGATTAGCATATCATACTTATTATCTAGACATCTCATGGCAAATAAAATGACTCCCGATTTTAGGTCTCTAAAATAAGTCAATAAAATTCCTAAGGGAATCTCTTATCACTTATTTAGTCAAGTGTATACCATCGTCTAGGGCTAAGTGACAACCGTAATGAGCAGCCTCTCCGAGGGGAGATGACTCACATTACGTCTCACCCAATCCTACCCATGAGAAATCCAATCTTGTAGCCAGTTAGATGAGCACCTTCCGAAGGAATGACCGCACATAGATGGTTCAAGATGCTCACTTTCACCTTACTATGGATCTAACAATGGAAAGACCGCGGGTTTTTCTCCAAAGCCCTCTCCCACTTGATTTTTAGATTTAGAGGATTATTTTTAGAACATACATACATTAACCAAGTATCTCATATTCTTAATGCATGCAACTGTTGAAATTCTCCAACTTTAATAAAAGAATTTTAACATATCAAATGTTGCTATCCATGGTCATTTATGTCCTAACAATCTGATCATATCAATTTAAGAAAGGACAACAAATAAATGCCATAAAAACAAACGAGCAACATGAAATTTAATCAAATTAAACAGGAGCAATAGGAAAACTAATAGGACTCTCCTATATACAAGTTTCTCCACAAAATGATAAACCTAATACGACCCAAATTTATCCATTAGAGGTGGCGGCCTAAGACATGTGACGTGCAACACTTATCATCTCATGATATATATAAACATGTGCTTGAAATTATCTAAACACTTTAGATTAATACAATAGAGTAAAATAAATCACATGCTTCAAGTTTCCAGTTAATGATCAAACACTTTGATCATTCCAATTTTGATCATCCTAGACGATTAGCCTTTCAAAACATGATTAAACTCTCCTCTCTCTCGGCTCCTCTCCCTCTCTCATCTTCCTCCACCAAAATTCAACCTCCAAACTCAAAACCCAAAGAACCCAACACTCTCATCATCTTCCTCACGCGCTATTGGGTTCGTAGCTCGTCCGGTTTGGCTCGGAGAGGAGTATTTTGGGCGTGTTTCGAAGATTGAGTTCAAGGGTTCGCGTGGCCCGATCTCTTCGCGTGTGTGCTCTCCGACTTCGAGGTAGGGATTTCTTGTACATGTTATGTGTAAATATGGTGTTTATAGATCGTGCGTATTATTGTTGTTGTTGTTGATGGGGTTGAAACCTCCTAATACCTTTTATGCACCTTTAAACCATCCAAACACTTGGTTGCTCGTCCTTCAATGACTTATTGCTCGATTCCATGTCTTAGACACTCATTAATTGAAATCTTAGCACCGTTGTACAGAGGATGTATCATTTGATCGTTTAGGGAAGTCGTAGGTTATGCGAGGTCTTGTGGTAAGTATGATTGGGTAGATAAGTGTTCGTCTAGTGATTTGAAAGGTAATATTGAAAGCCATGTTCTCATGATCCGTCTGAGGTTTCCTTTTTTAATTCCTTTGATATTTTTCCCATGAGGTTTTGGTGTCGGTGTTAGTGAGGGGTATGGCGTAGGATGGTGACAGGTTTGTACGTTACTTAGGGTATAATTAAAAGGAATGGCGTGTATTACTTTGTTGGTTGAAGTAGTGTTATGGGTGATGATTTGGGAACGTTTGAAATGTAACCAATGTGGTGGGTTGGTAGATTATCTAGGATGCTCAAAGTGAAATAGAGGTTGTGAAGAATTGTGTGGAATGATATTATAACTTGAGTCCTTTTGACTCGTCCTATGAAGTTCGAACGTAGAAGCATTGAAGTTTTGGTGGTACAACTGATAAAATGATGATGAAATCAGTTATAAAATGATGTCGATTTTGAAAATGTGAGAGGTGACCCAAGTGGTCGTTATGGAGGGAATAGACTCGGGGTGACCCTACGCTCGAGGGGACCCTGCGCTCGAGGGAATAGACCCGAGGTGACCCAAGTGATTATTATTGTTAAGGGAATAGACTCGGGGTGACCCTACGTTCGAGGGAACTAGACCCGAGGTGACCATAGGTGTCGTACATAGGGTCGTCTAGAATCCCTTGGCCATTGTGAGTTGTTTGTTGATAGCCATGTGAATCTTGGGTATATCTGTCTCTATTCATTCACTCTAGAAGCGTACTCGGCATGTTTCTACATAACATGTGCATAGATTTCTCTACTGGGCTAGTGTAATCTTCTGGGTTATCTATTGTAATTCCGGTGAGGATTTTAATTATCAAATGTTATTATTGTTTATGTTGAAAATCGAGGGCGTGACATTGATCATCCTAGACGATTAGCCTTTCAAAACATATTCGTTAATCAAGTGCACGAATCAATTTGAAAAAACTTCTGAATCCAAAACACAGATTGCCGTAACACGTTTTACTATTAGAAACTAATTAGCAGATATAATATAAATTCCATGCCAAAAAGCAACACAATAGTGGTTCCAATTCCGACACACGGCAATAATTTGATCGACCGGATCAAGGCTCAATGATGATCAAACAATCAGGAAAAACTTTTACATGCTCAATAAAACATTCATCATACATGAATCATAATTAAACAATAAACATGTTTTAAAACTGGCCGAACACATGGATAAATTCAGGATCAAAAAGTGTATTAGGCTTCATCTTCAAAACATGAAACAATACGCATACGTAAGATGGCTCTGATACCAATTGTTGGATTTTTCTCAAAAAATCATTGCGGAAAATATATAGTTTCAAAAATTGTTTCGAATCTACTTCTTACGTGTGCGTAAAGTTTCATGAGGAAGGGTTAGGGTTTTACCTTTTCAGAGTTCAGAAACAAAACCCTACTTCTGGTTATGAAAAGGTTGATACCTTCTTGCTCCTTGCACCCCAAAAATCTTCAACCCTATGACCCAAGAGAATAATAGCCAATAGGGTTTGTGGGAACCCAAGAATATTTCTCCCTTCTTTAATCTCTCAATTCTCTCTCGATCAGTATCTTGTAGGAGGAAAAATTGCCGTGACCTACATTAGAAAATTAGAGATATATTTATAGGGATAAATTTTGTAACGCCCCGAATTTTGAGAACGTTAAATAGACAATTTCATTGAAAATCTAAATAGAGTATGGCTCATTATTACATCATAACTCCCACAAGAGTTCATTATTTACACAAGGGAGGGAACTAAGGTTCCTAACTACAGCTCCATCTGCTCCTCCATCCTAGTCAGCTCCTCGGCTCCGAAAGCCTCCAAGGTGTACAGCTCACCATGTTCATCTACAAAGTCTGACACATTATACCAGCGTCGCCACCAGTATAATATGTCAGGGTCACCAAAAGGTAACACCATAAGCTACAGGAGCTCAATAGAATAAACCATACCCACTAACCCATAACTTACAACAACAGGGTATAAAAGTAGTATACCAGCTTATTTACAAACAGATTTCCAAATAGCACATGCATGTTTAACAAGTAACTAACAATGACACATCCACATTCACTATTCAACTAACGTTTGTGTTCGTGAGATCTGAGTTTCTTCTACGCGTCATTTCATAGACCGTGTCACCATTTTCACCTTTCATTTACCAAATCAACATTTCCAAAAGTATTTCCTTTTACACACCCAACCTCGGTTCCGCCGCTCCGGGTTCCCACTGGCACACAACTTGCATTGGCTCCTCTCCACGGATAACCAAGCCATAATTCAAACCTCGGTTCTGCCGCTCCGGGTTCCCGAGTATCCTCACAATGGTTCCGCCGCTCCGGGTTCCTATTTGAGTTTTCAAAAAATCATTAAAACAATTGCGTTGGCTCTTCTCCGCGGATAACCAAACCACAATTCATCCCTCGGTTCTGCCACTCCAGGTTCCCGGGTATCCCACAATAATTCCGCCGGTCCGGGTTCTCATTGGGCTTTTCACAAATCTTTCTTTTTACACACGCACACCACACAATGGGCAAGTCCGGCCACATTGTGGTTTCAAAACACACCTTGTCTTTTAACACACCCTAGGTGTCATGTTTCTACTTTCTTATTTTTGTGTCTCGTAGCATGCACAGACTCCGCGGTAGGACTTTTCACGCACGTGATCATAAATGTAAGGACCCGTAATTTCGAAAATTATTCAAAGGTTATTAATATCGGAAATGGAGGAAAATGTAAAATTTGTGGAGTTAATTCGATTTGGGGCTAATGTGATAGAATTGCAATCAGAGGGAGTGTTTGTGTAAATTGGTGGGTATGTGAGTATATATAGAGGGGTGTGAGTGTAGGGGATTAAAATCCCAAGTCTTTTCTCTCTCAACTCTCCCGGTCTCCCCTCTCTCTCGGCTCCTCTCCCTCTCTCATCTTCCTCCACCAAAATTCAACCTCCAAACTCAAAACCCAAAGAACCCAACACTCTCATCATCTTCCTCACGCGCTATTGGGTTCGTAGCTCGTCCGGTTTGGCTCGGAGAGAAGTATTTTGGGCGTGTTTCGAAGATTGAGTTCAAGGGTTCGCGTGGCCCGATCTCTTCGCGTGTGTGCTCTCCGACTTCGAGGTAGGGATTTCTTGTACATGTTATGTGTAAATATGGTGTTTATGTTGATAGATCGTGCGTATCATTGTTGTTGTAGTTGATGTGGTTGAAACCCAGAAAATCTGCTGTAAATCTGCTCGAAACCACTCCGTATCGATACGGGGTTCTTGCCGTATCGATACATCATTAATACAGAATGGACTTTGCTGATAAGCATCCTGTATCGATACAGCCATTTTGGCCGTATCGATACCAGTTGCTTATGGGCAGTTTTCACTGCCTTTTTCCAAACTTCGTTATTTTGACCCCCGATCACTCCTAATACCTTTTATGCACCTTTAAACCATCCAAACACTTGGTTGCTCGTCCTTCAATGACTTATTGCTCGATTCCATGTCTTAGACACTCATTAATTGAAATCTTAGCACCGTTGTACAGAGGATGTATCATTTGATCGTTTAGGGAAGTCGTAGGTTATGCGAGGTCTTGTGGTAAGTATGATTGGGTAGATAAGTGTTCGTCTAGTGATTTGAAAGGTAATATTGAAAGCCATGTTCTCATGATCCGTCTGAGGTTTCCTTTTTTAATTCCTTTGATATTTTTCCCATGAGGTTTTGGTGTCGGTGTTAGTGAGGGGTATGGCGTAGGATGGTGACAGGTTTGTACGTTACTTAGGGTATAATTAAAAGGAATGGCGTGTATTACTTTGTTGGTTGAAGTAGTGTTATGGGTGACGATTTGGGAACGTTTGAAATGTAACCAATGTGGTGGGTTGGTAGATTATCTAGGATGCTCAAAGTGAAATAGAGGTTGTGAAGAATTGTGTGGAATGATATTATAACTTGAGTCCTTTTGACTCGTCCTATGAAGTTCGAACGTAGAAGCAAATGAGTAGAGTATTGTAAGGTTATACTTAAGTTCTTAGTACGTTATGTAGGATGTGGATTTATAAACTACAAAAAGGGCATGAACGAGTATATTTGTGGAGTTATGAATGATTGATTGAAGTTTGGTGGTACAACTGATAAAATGATGATGAAATCAATTATAATATGATGTCGATTTTGAAAATGTGAGAGGTGACCCAAGTGGTCGTTATGGAGGGAATAGACTCGGGGTGACCCTACGCTCGAGGGAACTAGACCCGAGGTGACCCAGGTGATTATTATTCTTGAGGGAATAGACTCGGGGTGACCCTGCGCTCGAGGGAATAGACCCGAGGTGACCCAAGTGATTATTATTGTTAAGGGAATAGACTCGGGGTGACCCTACGTTCGAGGGAACTAGACCCGAGGTGACCCTAGTGATTATTGATGGTTAATATCTGATTAAAAGAAAGGAAAGGAAAGAGGATCTTTTAATAAGAAATGGGATTTGGTTATAAAATGAGGAACGTGAAAGATTGTGATATGAGAATGAAAGTGGAGAATGAAGTGATGCGGAGTATCAGTTGATAAGCTAAGGATTGGGTAATTATGTTAGATGTGAGAACATTAGTGACGTTGGTGTGGGGTGTGAAGTGATAGGTATCGTACATAGGGTCGTCTAGAATCCCTTGGTCATTGTGAGTTGTTTGTTGATAGCCATGAAAATCTTGGGTATATCTGTCTCTACTCATTCACTCTAGAAGCGTACTCGGCATGTTTCTACATAACATGTGCATAGATTTCTCTACTGGGCTAGTGTAGCTCAACCTATCTTTTTCAGATATATTGCAGGTCATTGTTACGGAGTGCTTGGATAGCATACTGAGGTCGTTGTTAAAAGCTACTTTCAGATGTACTTGCTATTCTTTGTAAACCAAAACTGAGTCGTAATGTACTTTCTATTGTGGAATTCTGTAATTGTTGAAAAGGTTTATGGACTTGGGAACTAAACTATCTTCTGGGTTATCTATTGTAATTCCGGTGAGGATTTTAATTATCAAATGTTATTATTGTTTATGTTGAAAATCGAGGGCGTGACAACTTGGTATCAGAGCATAGGTCTAGAACACCTCGAGACCGTGGGGAGGCTTTTAGTCTCATGGGTTCAAAAATCGCTACATCTTTTTACAAAATCACACGTGTGCTTGCATGAATGATGTTAGTCCATTGTTGTGTCATTGCATTGGCATTACGGTAGAGTGGCGCAGAGTTATTGATTCTTGTTGGAAAGGTTAGAGATCTGTAGCATATAGTTAAGTGACTAATGTTGATGATTTTCTTTCTTTTTCTTTCATATTAAGATGTTTTCGAAGCTTGGAGATAGGTGTGGTGAGATCGACAATCGTGAGTACCAGGGCTGTGGTGTATATGGAAAGGATGAGGCGAGTCAGTGTACTAGGGATGAAGCGATGTTTCCTGAGATCGATGAGTGTGCAAAGGGAGTTGAGATTCTGGAGAGTGCGCGGATTGGTATGAATGTAGGGGAGACTAGACGTCGAGTCGTTAGCGCGAGGTCATCCTCGGAGAGTGTTGAGAGTTCAGGAAGGAAGAAACCTAGGGTATCAAATTCCACTATTCAGGATCAGCAGGGCCTTAAGCCATCTCCTTATTCCAAGACTCCGGGAGTTCTTCCTAAGCGTCAGATTATGTGTTATCGATGTCGTCAGTCTGGTCATGTTCGTTCTCAATGTCCAAGGCGTGGGGGATCTTGTTATTCTTGCGGCGAACTTGGCCACATGGCAAGGAATTGTCCTCGGGAATTGGGAGTACATGGTGAGTCGAGCTCCGTGCAACAGCATAAACGTACACCGAAACGACAGATGCAGTTCCGTAGTTAAACCATTTCCTTCTACTCTCTAGCTTTCAGAAACATTAGTTGTTTGAGGTATCTTCTCCTCTTTGTCGTTCGATTCGTTCATTACAATACTTTTGATTCGGAAGCATTTCATTCATTAAGAATCTCCTCCTTATTCATGTTTAGAATTGAAAATCAAGAAATCTTAGTCCTTGCGCATTGAGAAGCATCAATAGATCATATATGTCGAGACTAGAGGTTAATCGTTTCGTTTTGAAGTACTGCCTTTGGATTCGTTAATTTTCTTATAGCGTGAATTGGTCTGATTGGGACAGGGATTGGTTGTAACCTTGATGGTTGGTGATATTCCAAACGTGATTTTGTAAGAATTGTTATGTTTATTATCCTCTTCCATTGGCCTAGCGGAATATTGTTAGAATTGTATCGTAAACTACTTTTTCGTGAAATCTGTTGCGTAGTTGATCCGTCATAATTGTTAAGCAATCCTTTCCTAGCTTTTCTTGGGAAGATTCGAACTCTTGTGGTGAAGTATCCTATGACACGGTTGCTATTAATGTTGATGAATGTTCCTCGTATTCCATTCGGAGTTTTGTTTTGACATCATCCTGCTTGAGATCCCTGTGTTGTGACTATTAGTTTGTTCGTCCATCACTGTCGTTCTGCACAAGTTCTGATGTTACAAATCGAGTTATTAAACCAAATTCGTGGTCACGTACCGTATGCTATATAAATTCGTTGGTGCCTTAAATTCGGATTTTGATACTATTGTCACCTACTCTAGTACCACCATTTAATCTGATATCTTGATCATGGAGTCACACGATTTGAACTTGTACTCACCTTGTATCTGTATGCTTGCCTGAACCTATACGGTTGGCGTGGAATTCGTTGTTGCAGATACTAGACCATTTAATGGAAATTGTTACTTCACTCAAGTTCTCATGTCGTAATTGGAGTCGAATCTCGTGGTGACATATTTATTGGTACCCATTTATTGATGTCGTTTAATCTGAATTCACTTGTTATAGTTCCTCTCAGTATCGTTCAACTCTGTTATGGTTCCTCAACTCTGGAGGCACATGATTCATCCTGTAAGGCTTAGTCTCAAATTGTTGGGAAGTATAACTCATTTCTAGTACTGTGCGATTTCTGATTTTGGATCGGTTAGTTTACTAGAGATCAGTCTCATTACCTTGTGCTTGCCTTTAATATCGAAATCTTTCATTTGTCAAGATGTCATCTGCTGACTCTTTTAACTTGTAGAGCAATAAGAGAGTTGTGATCGATCATTTTGAATTTCTCGGGTTATCATAAAAGGGTATTTTGAGTTTGTTGACTAATCACCTTAAAGATTCCATGTGTTCCTTGAATTTCAGATGTCTCATTGCCATTCTTTAAATTCTTGACTGACGTTGCTCGAGTTTTGGAGTTTGCTCGTTTCATTTGAGATAACAAATTGAATTCCTCTCATAATCTAGAATGACCCAACTTGGAGCGAAAATTTGGTGCAACTTTTAGAAGAATTGGCTTGTGTTGTGGATCCGCTAGATTTAGTATTGAGAGGTTCGATGAAACCTATTCGCCGACGATAATTGGAAGCTCGAGGGAGAATGACCGAAAAGAGAAGGGTAAAAGTAGTCAAAGAATGCTAACCGCTTACGGCTGACCAAAGGATCGTGTGGACCGTCATCGTCACCTAATGTTATTTGAAAGATGGAAGTCATGTGTTTTCCGCGTTGGAGTGTGTCTCGTCATGGATGGAAAATGAAGCTGTGATCGCTAGAAAGATTGGTTAAGTGCTGGATACGACGCGTGTGTTTTGGATAGCCAAGCGACTACCGATGAAATCCACTTGGAAGAGGCGCTTGATCACCGCCCATTCTAAATGGAAGTCTCGAAGAGTCAATTGGATTATCGGGTTGCGCTTAGAGGCAAGATCGTTGCGTTTGGATAGGTAATCGTATGTAGAGACTTCGCGATGAAAGGGAGCTTTGAAATTGCGTACCGTTTGGCACTGCTGCCGAGACTTTCGGATACTTGTGATACATTATATATGTGTATACAGACATTGTGGAGGTGTGAGCCGAATCTAATATATGTGTTAGTGAAGTCCGAATTTGAGTTAGAAGCCGGTGTGTCCTATAGTAACCAAGCGATACGCATCCTAGATTTACATGATTAAGTTTTGAGGGGTAAGAGGAGGTCGTTAGTGTGAATTTACGTGGGAAATAGGAGGACAACGTTAGAAAGAAATGCTTGCGTTTGTTTCGATTTTATTGACATGAGTTGAGACGTAGATTTTTATGATTATCGAATTGTTGCATGATGAACTGTGTTATGGCTGACGCGTATCTGTATGGTGTGTGTTGATTGGACTTGGTTTGGCAAATTTCGAGGACGAAATTTCTTTAAGGAGGGAAGGGTGTAAGGACCCGTAATTTCGAAAATTATTCAAAGGTTATTAATATCGGAAATGGAGGAAAATGTAAAATTTGTGGAGTTAATTCGATTTGGGGCTAATGTGATAGAATTGCAATCAGAGGGAGTGTTTGTGTAAATTGGTGGGTATGTGAGTATATATAGAGGGGTGTGAGTGTAGGGGATTAAAATCCCAAGTCTTTTCTCTCTCAACTCTCCCGGTCTCCCCTCTCTCTCGGCTCCTCTCCCTCTCTCATCTTCCTCCACCAAAATTCAACCTCCAAACTCAAAACCCAAAGAACCCAACACTCTCATCATCTTCCTCACGCGCTATTGGGTTCGTAGCTCGTCCGGTTTGGCTCGGAGAGAAGTATTTTGGGCGTGTTTCGAAGATTGAGTTCAAGGGTTCGCGTGGCCCGATCTCTTCGCGTGTGTGCTCTCCGACTTCGAGGTAGGGATTTCTTGTACATGTTATGTGTAAATATGGTGTTTATGTTGATAGATCGTGCGTATCATTGTTGTTGTAGTTGATGTGGTTGAAACCCAGAAAATCTGCTGTAAATCTGCTCGAAACCACTCCGTATCGATACGGGGTTCTTGCCGTATCGATACATCATTAATACAGAATGGACTTTGCTGATAAGCATCCTGTATCGATACAGCCATTTTGGCCGTATCGATACCAGTTGCTTATGGGCAGTTTTCACTGCCTTTTTCCAAACTTCGTTATTTTGACCCCCGATCACTCCTAATACCTTTTATGCACCTTTAAACCATCCAAACACTTGGTTGCTCGTCCTTCAATGACTTATTGCTCGATTCCATGTCTTAGACACTCATTAATTGAAATCTTAGCACCGTTGTACAGAGGATGTATCATTTGATCGTTTAGGGAAGTCGTAGGTTATGCGAGGTCTTGTGGTAAGTATGATTGGGTAGATAAGTGTTCGTCTAGTGATTTGAAAGGTAATATTGAAAGCCATGTTCTCATGATCCGTCTGAGGTTTCCTTTTTTAATTCCTTTGATATTTTTCCCATGAGGTTTTGGTGTCGGTGTTAGTGAGGGGTATGGCGTAGGATGGTGACAGGTTTGTACGTTACTTAGGGTATAATTAAAAGGAATGGCGTGTATTACTTTGTTGGTTGAAGTAGTGTTATGGGTGACGATTTGGGAACGTTTGAAATGTAACCAATGTGGTGGGTTGGTAGATTATCTAGGATGCTCAAAGTGAAATAGAGGTTGTGAAGAATTGTGTGGAATGATATTATAACTTGAGTCCTTTTGACTCGTCCTATGAAGTTCGAACGTAGAAGCAAATGAGTAGAGTATTGTAAGGTTATACTTAAGTTCTTAGTACGTTATGTAGGATGTGGATTTATAAACTACAAAAAGGGCATGAACGAGTATATTTGTGGAGTTATGAATGATTGATTGAAGTTTGGTGGTACAACTGATAAAATGATGATGAAATCAATTATAATATGATGTCGATTTTGAAAATGTGAGAGGTGACCCAAGTGGTCGTTATGGAGGGAATAGACTCGGGGTGACCCTACGCTCGAGGGAACTAGACCCGAGGTGACCCAAGTGATTATTATTGTTAAGGGAATAGACTCGGGGTGACCCTGCGCTCGAGGGAATAGACCCGAGGTGACCCAAGTGATTATTATTGTTAAGGGAATAGACTCGGGGTGACCCTACGTTCGAGGGAACTAGACCCGAGGTGACCCTAGTGATTATTGATGGTTAATATCTGATTAAAAGAAAGGAAAGGAAAGAGGATCTTTTAATAAGAAATGGGATTTGGTTATAAAATGAGGAACGTGAAAGATTGTGATATGAGAATGAAAGTGGAGAATGAAGTGATGCGGAGTATCAGTTGATAAGCTAAGGATTGGGTAATTATGTTAGATGTGAGAACATTAGTGACGTTGGTGTGGGGTGTGAAGTGATAGGTATCGTACATAGGGTCGTCTAGAATCCCTTGGTCATTGTGAGTTGTTTGTTGATAGCCATGAAAATCTTGGGTATATCTGTCTCTACTCATTCACTCTAGAAGCGTACTCGGCATGTTTCTACATAACATGTGCATAGATTTCTCTACTGGGCTAGTGTAGCTCAACCTATCTTTTTCAGATATATTGCAGGTCATTGTTACGGAGTGCTTGGATAGCATACTGAGGTCGTTGTTAAAAGCTACTTTCAGATGTACTTGCTATTCTTTGTAAACCAAAACTGAGTCGTAATGTACTTTCTATTGTGGAATTCTGTAATTGTTGAAAAGGTTTATGGACTTGGGAACTAAACTATCTTCTGGGTTATCTATTGTAATTCCGGTGAGGATTTTAATTATCAAATGTTATTATTGTTTATGTTGAAAATCGAGGGCGTGACAATAAATCATTCATTGTAATCTTGAAACTAAACTAGCAAGATCATCCAACTCTATATTACTCCTCATGCTCCTATTATCCCTAATTTCACTTAATCATGCTCAAGCATTTAATCTAAAGCATAGTGTCACATGGACGGACACCTTTGGAGTGGAAACCACTTATGCTTTATCACACGTCAACAAGTAATCCAAGTAATCACATATACATGCTCATAACCATCCTTAAGATCAAAATACGAATACTTCCAATCAAGCTATTATTTCCTTCATTTTGAAATCCGTTTTTTTTTCTTCTTTTTGAGAAGTTCAAAACAACATATGTTTATTCAGAATAAAATTCGATTTATCCAACATGTTTGTACTTCCTTTCAAAAAAAGTAAAACAAGTATACTAGCTATCTTTCCTTCATGCATTTTAAACGTACAAGTATATACTTAGAGTAAGTAAGTAGAGGTATTCTACGTATATTTAGGATTTGAGAGTAAGGATATTCTACATGCATTACAAATGATACACATTTCTATTTATACTTAGGGTAGGGATAAGATTATTCTACCGTTCTTCTTGGCGGTAGGGCGGCTATGGAAAGTATGTCGGTGATCGGGCGGAGTAACTTTCTACGGAATGCTTACGGTAGCTTCGGAAGAGAAAGGTTTCTCTTGAAACTAGGTCTTGACTAAACTACTTAAGCTTTTTGGATCGAGAGGGTGGTCGAGCGGCGGTTTAGTGGCGGTCTTGGATGAGTTTCTTGAAGAACTCAAGAAGAAACTCAAGAACACCAAGAACAAAGTAAGAACAAGAACAAATACAAGGATTTCTAGAGAGAGAAGTTGAAAGCTTGAAGGTGTGAGTTGAATGGCACGAGGGGGGGTCCTATTTATAGCAAAAATTTGGCTCCCTCTCTCCCTCTTTGGCCGGCCCTCTCTCTCTCTCTCTTTTTCTCCCATGGATTTGCTCCATTGTATTGTCCAATCAAGCATGTCAATCCTTCCCTCACTTGTCACTTCCATTTTAAGCCATACCTTGGTTATTATAAAGGGTTTTTAGTCTTGTCTTGTACTAGGAAAGGTTGCTTGCAAGAAAGAACAAAAAATAAGGCTAGGTTTATGCTTAAAGTTGACTAGAAATGGGTTGCCATGTTGTACTTGAATTGAGTGTGAGGTTGGTCAAAGAGGTAGCTTGTTGGAGTGTATCAAATCACAAGCACACACTTCACTCTCTCTCTCTCTCTCTCTCTCTCTCTCTCTCTCTCTCTCTCTCTCTCTCTCTCTCTCTCTCTCTCTCTCTCTCTCTCTCTCTCTCTCTCCCTCTCCCTAGTACTATGTATATATTTATGTCTATGTATATATATATATATATATATATAAGTACACTTCAAGGGTCAAGAAGTCTAGTCTATGAGGAGTAAAGGTTATGGGCTTTCAAGTGACAACTCAACAAAGATATGATCTAGGATTCCTTAGAAATATAATAATAGGCTATGAGGTACATATACCTATATATAAACATATATGTGTACTTAGCAAATCTAGGAAAGTATCTTTGGTGGGAAATTTAGGTATAAGTCTAGGTTTTCTATTATCCAAGGGATAAAAGTTTCCCTAAGATTTATTATCCAATGGGTAGGAGATAAAGGTGACACGTATGGTCTTGAAATGACTAGTCAAGTAATATATTAATTACTACTTTGGTCCAAAGGGTTCCCTTAAGGTTTGGAAGGTTCATAAGGTTCATTTAGGGTAGGAGTATGTAACTAAGTGAAATGGTAGTTAGGTTTCTTCAACTACTTGGTTAGAAGTTAACTATTTTTGCCAAGTAGGATTTCTAGCCAAGAAATATAATTTTAAGACTTTATTTCAATTACTAGGAAATATACTAGTGCTTTTATAAGCATACTTGTCTTTGGAAAAGGACTAGATTGCCCGATGTTAAAAGATTTAATTTTAAACGTCTCAAATCTAATTATGACGGATTATTAGAAATTAAAAAGAAATTTTAAAAGCAAGTCTAAGTAATTAAAATAAAACTCAAATATCTAACAAAATTTTTATTTACCAAAAATCAGGGTTGTTACAAATTTACTTGGCCAATAAGTCAATCTCTTGTTGGGCTAGAGTTGGGACCTATGGGCTTCTTGAGGCTTAGCTAAAATTGGACTCACTCTCTCTCATCTCCATGAGTGGTGGCCCAATTAAACCAAAATTAATTCCACTATATAATTATGGCTGAACTCTAGGCCTCAAGAATATTAATATATTGTTCCCGATAAATGCCAATACCGTAATGTCAAATCCCTTCACCATGTAATGTCCATAAGTAGCAATTGGTCATAATAAATAACTGTCACACCAAAGCATACTTATATTTTAATTCCGTTGAATACTAGTTCACTCACTTTTAGTCTAGAAAAACATTTTAATGAACACTTCATTAAAATGACTAGTACTAGGTTTCAAAGACTAATCCAGTGAACTAACTCAAGGGGACATTATACTCTATAATTAAATAGAGAGTGAATTCCATCTTGAAAATAATGTTCTCACAGTCCTAACATAAATCACCCAACACACCGAGGTGTTGATCGAGTTAGACCTCACTCATTGGTGACTCAAAATGATATAGGCTAGAAACTTGAGTTCATTAACTTTCTCAGGATTAAGAGTGAATTACAATTAGCATTATAAGATTCACACTTAAGTGGACAGTGGTTAAAATAGTGTGAGTCTTACGATGGTCCTTTAGTGTATACCAAATACACCAACATCTTAACTTGAAGTCTTTCACTTCAATGATTGAGATGGATCATTCTATCTAATAGAAGTTAGTCATGTTGCAATTGACCTGATAGATAGTCCATTCTTATCAGCAACTGCGAATAGTTCAAATTACAAACACTGGTGATTTATATCTCCCGTAAGTAAATCACATTTACATGCATAAATCATATTCAATATAATTTGGGACTTTAATATTCATCTCATGAATTATATCCAATGTATGAAACAAAGCATTTTAGAATAATAAAATAAAACTCTTATTGATAATGTAAATAAACAAATATTGGTTCTGAGGGCATAAAACCAATACAATCATCACCCAAGTGCCAACCAACAGCATCATCATCCTCCTATCAGCAACCTTACATTTCTCCACTTCTCTCTCCAGCCTGTTTGCCTACTTATGCCCTGTTTCAAAACGGAAAATAAGTCCTTATTTTTAAGAAGGTAATTTCAAGCTTAAAAATAATGGGTTTACTGAAATCAAAAAATATACAATATGGATCTCGTTTGAAAGATCTCTATACGGTGAAAAAAATCAAAAATATTTTTTATTTGCATTACTTTTGAGTTTGAAAATGTGAAATAAGTACTTATTTTTTAAGAAAATGTTCTGGAACGGGGCTTAGAAGCCCAAGTATGATCTACAACACATTGGAGGGTCCCACCGAATTGAACCTGTAACGACCCTGATTTTTGGTTAGCAAAAATTTCGTTAAATATTTAAATTTTATTTTAATTACTCGATATTACTTTTAAAATTCCTTTTTAATTTCTAATAATCCGTCATAATTAGATTTTAGTCCTTTAAAATTATATTTCTTGGCTGGAAATCCTACATGGCATGTAGAATTAGTTTCCAACCGATTAGTTGAGGGAACCAAACTACTGATTCACCTAGTTACATTTCTCTAACCTTAGATGGACCTTTTTGACCATCTTTGAACCTTATAAACCCCTTACTAACCTATTGAACCATTAGACCATTAGTAGTAATCATTTTTTACTCCTTGATTAGTCATTTTCAAGACCATACTTCTTATTACCTCTTTACCCATTGGTTAATAAATGTTAGGGAAAATTTTACCCCTTGGGTCATAAAAATTAGTCATGGCCTTATCTCATCATTTTGCTTCAAAGAGAAGCAACCATAGCCTTGCCATGCATGCCACCCTAGACTAAATAGCCCTAACCCTAATTTAGTTACTTTCTAGGGAAAGTATTAACCATCTACTTTTCATTGAAAGGTCACTTGATAGTCCATTATCCTTCCTAGACTTTCCATATAAGCATATATATATGTACTTTGTCCTAAGAGAGAGAGAGAGAGAAAGAGAGAGAGAGCTGTGAGGAGAGAGAGAGAGAGGGGGAGGCCGAGAGAGTGAGAGAGGGAGTGTGGTGTGTGTGTGTCTTTGGTCACTCACACAAGTAACCTATATTACTTTTGCTTCAACCAACTTCACACTCAACCAAAGTACAACCTTTACAACCCATTTCTAGTCTTTCTTTTTGTTCTTCTTGCAAGCAAGGCTTTTCTAGGAAAGACAAGCCATAAAACCCCTCATGATAACCTAAGACTTGGCCTAAAAAGGGAGTGACAATACTTGGCTTGGGTTGACCCATGAGGAAATACAATTGGCATGCTTTCAAGCATGATGTGACAAAACAATGAGAGAAAGGGAGGGAGAGGGAGAATCGGCCAAGGAGGGAGAGAGGGCGGCCGAGAGTGAGAGAGTGAGGTGGAGTGTGTGTTTGTGTTTTGGATACTCCCACAAGCAACCTAATAGCCTTAGGCTTATTATCTACCTTACAACCCATTTCTAGTCTTCCAAAGTACAATCTAGCCTTATCATTTTGTTCTTCCTTACAAGACTAAACCAAAACCCTTCATGATCACATAGCCTTAAGCCTAAAAAGATGGATTGACAAGTGAGGGAAGGCTATGCCATGCTTAAAGATGTGATTTGACCAAACAATGGAGCAAAATCCATGGGGTAAAGAGAGGGAGAGGTGGCCGGCCATGAGAGGGGGAGAGAGAGCCAATTTTTTCTATAAATAGGCACCCCACTCTTGCCTTGAACTCACACCTTCAAGCCTTCTACTTCTCTCTCTAAGAAAGTCCAGTGTTCTTACTTTGTTTTTGCGTTGTTCTTAAAGTTCTTGAGTTTTTCCTAAAAGCTCTTCAAGAAACTCATCCTAGGCCGCCACTAAACCACCACTCAACCACCCTTCGATCCATAAAAAGTTAAAAAGTTAGTCAAGAACTAGTTTCGAGAGAAACCTTTCTCTTTCGAAGCTACGGGAAGCTCACCGTAGGAAGTTACTCCGCCCGACGTACTTACTTTTTCCGTAGCTGTACCTACCGCCAAGAAGAATGGTAGAATATCTCTACGTATAGCGTATTATGTGCGTATCTCGAAATGATTGTAGACTAGTCCATACACTCAAATCCTAAGGATAGATAATAGTATGATTATGTAAATTTTACCTATGCTTTCTAACTCTAAATATAACGTATGATATGCGTATGTTGAAATGAATGTAGATTTTTCCTATGATCTCTAACTCTAAGTATATGTAGGATTTTCCTACACCTCCTAAACTCTAAGTATAGCGTATTGTATGCGTATTTTGAAATTGATTGTAGACTATTCTATACACCCAAATCCTAAGTATCGATAATCGCATATTTGGATAGGTTAATCTCGACTCATTTCCAAGTCTAGACAATGGTACGATCACGTAGATTTCCTGTATCTACTTCTCCCATGAAAACGTAGAATTTCCATGTACACTATTCTGATATATGCATTGCATATCAATAAACATATGTTGTTTTGAACTTTTGGAAAGGAAGAATGAATCTTGAAGGATGATGTTCGTAACTTAACTTTAAGTACTCGTATTTTGATCATAGAATGAATATGAGCATGTATACATGTTTACTTGTCTACTTGTTGCTGATAAAGCATAAGTGATTTACCACTCCAAAGGTGTCCGTACATGTGGCACTATGCTTTACTTTGTGTGATGAAATGTTGAGCATGATGATGTGATAAAGTGAGCATGCTACATAATATAGAGTTGGATGATCTTGCTAGTTTAGTTTCAAGATTTCTATGACTACATGAAAAGTCTTACCGCGGAAGTCTATGCATGATAACGAGACACGAAAACCGAGAAAGTTAGAAACATGACACCTAGGGTGTGAAAAGGCGTGGCCTTGATAAAATATTTTTGAAAGTACATAATGACTAAGTTTGGAAGCCATTATGGGTGAACGGTGTGAACTCGTATGCCAATGGGAACCAGGCACGGCGGAACCATTGTGAGGATACTCGAGAACCCGGCGCGGCGGAATCGAGGTTGGGTGTGTGGCTTGGTTATCCGTGGAGAGGAGCCAATGCAAGATGTGTGCCAATGGAAACCCGGCGCGACGGAACTATTGTGAGGATACTCGGGAACCCGGCGCGGCGGAACCGAGGTTGGGTGTGTTCCAATGGAAATCCGTGGTGGCGGAATCATTGTGAGGCTGTGTGTGCTTTAAAAACCTCAATGTAGCCGGACTTGCCCATTGTGTGGTGTGCGTGTGTAAAGGAAACGATTTTCGAAATGTTGATTTGGTGAATAAAAGGTAAAAAGGTGACACGGTCTACAAAACGCTGCGTAGGAGAAACTCTGATGACACGGACACTTACGATAGAAAGATAGCGAATGTGGATGTGTAATTGCTAAACTATGTTATTGAATGAGCATGCATAATTGTTTATATGCTTCTTTGTTGTTAAGGGTTAATGGGTATGGTTTATTCTATTGAGCTTTGTAAGCTCACGGTGTTGCCTTTGGTGACCCTGACATATTATATTGGTGGCGATGCCGGTATAATGTGTCAGACCTTGTAGATGAACAGGGTGAGATGCACACTTTGGAGGCTTTTGGAGCCGAAGAGCTGGCTAGGATGGAAGAGCAGGCGGAGCTGTAGTTAGAAACCTTAGTTCCCTCCCTTATTGAATAAATATACTCCTTGTGAGGTTGTGGATGTAATAATGAGCCAGACTCCATTTGATTTTATCAATAAAATGTTTATTTAACGTACCCGAAAATAAGGGGCGTTACACAATATGTACCGATATAGGTAAGATACCGGGTACTATTTCAAATTTATCGCTATTAGTGTTATTTTCTCATGTAAAAGAATTTATTAGTATAATATACACATTTATCAAAAATAAATATAAATAAATAAATTTAAAAGTAGTCCGATATTGGCCTATACCGACCAGTATATGAGCCGGAACGAAATTAGAGGTGTAGGATACTGGGTTTGGATAATAATACCAATATGAACCGGCCAGTATGGTAAAGAGATTCATAACTTTGGGCCAAAATTCACCCAATGACACGAAAATGAAACATTGGGCACGACACAAACTTAAGAAAATCTCAGAGAGAGATCAACCCGATGTTCAAAAGACTAGTTCATCTACTACTACTAAACATCTCCTGTTTTATTAACACTACTAAGATGAGTAAGATCCAACATCCGACTTTCTGCTGTTGGTACGAGGAGACGAGGGTGGAAAGCTCTAGTTCACAAAACTCGAATTCCCACATAAGTAAACCATAACTTACAAGACTAACTGTGGTATTTCAACATCAACAATGACTTGCAATCATTCAACAAAAAACAAAAATGAGAAATAATCGCACCGACAGCCGAAGGAAAATGAATTCCTGATAGCCCAAGAAGTCCAGCTACCAACATGTGCTTTTGGCACCCAAAAAACAGATATCCTGCATTGGACTTGAATGCATTGGACTTGAATAGTGATCTCTCAGCAGAAAAATCTAGTAGTGAAAACATCTAGCAGCGAAAACCTAGTCCGTTGAAGCGCTATTGCTTTCTGTTTGTTTCTTCCGATTTTCCTCCACGATTCTTTGTAACTCTTTCTCACCGGCTGCTATTATATTTTTAACAGTGTCGAATGTGGTAAGCCTAATGCTGCAAAAGATAGAAATAAAACGCTGAATAAAGGAAAAGATAAGCAAACAAAGATAAGTAGCAAAGGTAAAATCATTACTACAATTTACTAATAAAAATAACACAACTGGAAGTGGAAAGGTGCAATTCTTTTTAAGGCCCAATTCAACTCAGTATCTGGTATCAGTGAGAACATAGAGGTTCAAGCAATTGATTTGAGTTGTTGGATCCAATGTAAATTATCTTCCTAAATGCATTCCTAATATGAAGACAGAAATCCCTCCTAAATAATAGTGTCATCATCGCATATTAAGAAGAAACTCAAAACACCAGTGTTTTGTCACCAATGAGAATGAATCCTCCATTCAAACTAGAGGGCATCATGAGCTGAATAACATGATATTCGTTTCCTGATAGCCCCTTTTCTTATGATCAACTAACTGAATATAACATCATGAGATAGCTAACCACTAAAAACTCGAGATGAAAACCTGGAACTCATTTAATTGAAAACTGAAGAATATGTTACAAGAGAAGAGAGTATATGATAAACAGTAGGAAGATTGCAACAGAAACCTGCTGTTCGGTAGATTCTTCAGTGCATTGGGAACAAAACCTCTGTACAAGCCAATCAAACCATCACGTGCCACTATACCTGCATCAGCAGCAGCAAAGCATACCTTTTGCAATTAGTAAATATTAATTAGGACTTCAGAAACTCAATTACCCTATGTATAATGATGGATACATCATAAAAGACTAAAAGCAATAACTTGAAATTACCCTCACAAAAGATATAAGATGAAGCAAGCTATTACTTCCTGTTTATTAACTGTAGCTAACTGAATGAGAATATACACAAGTACTCCCTTAAAATACCAAGACTAAAATCAATAGAATGTTTTTTTTCTGAATAAGCAAAATCAATAGAATGTTGAGCACAGTCAGAACTCACAAGACTCGCAACTAAAAATCAACAGCAAAGTCCATGTAACAAGAGACAATACAACATTGCAAGTCTGGAAAGGACTTTTATTTTTTGTCTTAAGCAAAAGTGTTGTGAGCTCTGCATACATTTCCAACCCATGATGCCAGACTTCTGCAAACAGACATCTAATATGAAGAAAATAAGTCGATCAAATAGTAGCCACCGGACAGTAAATAATGAGAATGAAGCTCCAAGTGCCTGACTTATAACGTAGACGACCATAAACAATTGATTTTCATTAAAATAAATCTGGTAGTAGGGACATTATAAACAAAAATAGAATGTAAATCTCCACGAATAAGGCAACTAAGTCATGAGACTTTGAGGGTAGGGCCTAGGGGTAACTGCATAATTATGTACTAAATTATCATAATTATGTACTAAATTATCCACTCACAGAAAAATAGACAACTGAAGAATATATGATTTAGTTTCTAATCTAACATGTGACAGAGATGGCGACAGTTGATCTTTAGGTCCCCAGCCTAAGATGTATTCGGTTTCTCAAGATATGCACCAGATATTTTTATTTACTGATCCCAAGCTTGAGAACAAAAGGCCTCCATTTCTAAAGACAGGTTAATGTCCAAGTATACGATCACAACCTATGAAACACGGCTAGCTCGTCACCGCATCTGTATTGGACATGTCGGGCCACGTGCAAGACACTCCAGGAGACATGTCCAATTAATTGTATAGATTTTAAATAGGAGACAAAACGGGGACACGTCTCAAGTTTGACACAGTTGGGGGCACGGCTATAGTCAATTTACAAGTTCGAAAACTTATTTCAAGGCTTAAATTATGGTACTATAAAGACGTAAGGTAAAAATTACAAAATAAAATTTCAACCTGATGTAGCCCTCGCTTAATTTATAATATCGAAAAAGTAAAAGGTAGGGACTGTAATGCATGAAATAAGATTTGGATGTTTCTGAATACAATATATAGACGAATAACCACCAAGTCTTATAAAAATAATATTTATTAGGCTACCGATTATCTCAAAAGCTTAAGTTGTTACGAGATGGGCCCAACAATAAATATCAAACTATTCAACACACTACCCTACATGCAACCTCATTTTGCACGCGGAGATGAAAATATTCATAGATAGAGCCAAACAAAATACGAAAGTAACAAGCAAAAAGCAAAAGGCAAACAATGAGCAAATGCAAATGCAAATGCCGAGACTCGAACCCAACACCTCTCTAGACCTTTAACACCATGTTACTAAATTATCTCAAAAGCTTAAGTTGTTAAGAAATGGGCCCAACAATGTATATCAAACTATTCAAAACTACACACATATTTGTGGTGCCCCCAGTTGTTATTTTGTCCCATTCTGTCAGTGTAGAGACTCGTGTTTATTTTATCCATAGTTGATATTTATTAAATGCATAATTTTCGGAAAAGGATAATGGAATAACTGTATTTATGTGATTTGGGGTTAAAACGAAGGAATTGATTGTGGAAGGAGGTAATGTGTGATTTGTGGATTTAAGAGTATAAATAGGGGAGATGAGGGAGCATGGGATCATTTTCCCCTCACCCTCACTCACGTCTCTCTCTCCCGGTCTCTCTCTCCAACGCCTCTCTCACTCTCTCTTGCTCTCTCACCAAAATCACTCAAAAACCCACCAATATAACCTTCAATCCTTCGACCTCTACGCGTATTGCGGCCCGTATCCCGTTCATTGGAGCTCGAGGAGGTCGTATCCCGTTCGAATCGAAGTTTTCGGAGAGCTAGGGCTCGTAACTTTGTGGGTTTCGTTCTTCGGCTTTGAGGTAGGGATTCTACCTCTCAATACATGTAGTTGAAGTGTTTTCCTTGCTTGAAATTGTATCCATGGTTGTTGTTGTTGTTGTGGTTGTTGTTGAAGTTCTGAAAATCTGCAGAAAAACTGCTCGTAAGCCTCCCGTATGGATACGGCCAAAAATCTGTATCCATACGGAACAAGCTGGAAAATTCGTAACCGACCCGTATCCATACGGCTTTTTTTCTCGTATCCATACAGAGAGCTTATCTCCAGAATTCACTGTTTTGCTCCAAAACCCATTGATTTGACCCCCGATCACTTTCAACTCGTTCCAAGTACTTCTAAAACCCTCCTAATCATTGTTGAACACCCTTGTTGGGCTCTTGTGCGTTCTTGGCACTTCCTTACTTTCGTTCGATATAATTTGTCCTAATTATCATATGAACTTGAAATGGAACGAAACGTTATGAAATTTGAGACACACAAAACTTGTTGACACAACGCGTGAACACTCAAGGCCCATCGACGGGTGGGTGCTTGGCAGGGGATATCAGGGTCCCATAAATAGCCTGGCAGGAGCTAATGCTCGTATTGATTATTCAAGGCCCAACCTTCGAGGTGGGTGCTTGGCAGGGGATATCAGGGTCCCATAAATAGCCTGGCAGGAGCTAATGCTCGTATTGATTATTCAAGGCCCAACCTTCGAGGTGGGTGCTTGGCAGGGGATATCAGGGTCCCATAAATAGCCTGGCAGGAGCTAATGCTCGTATTGATTATTCAAGGCCCAACCTTCGAGGTGGGTGCTTGGCAGGGGATATCGGGGTCCCATGAATAGCCCGGCAGGAGCTTCGGCTCATGACACATAACGCGAGACGGTTTGGATATGCGAGATATGATAATGGTTAAAGGTTGAGGGGTATTCTAAATCTCATGGCTTGTTTGTCGGATTGTTGAACCATTTCGATTGTTAGTTGCTTGGGCTATCCTTTGCATACGTCGTATTATCACTTTCGCATTTCTCTTGCATATATTGTCTGCGTAGCATTCCTACTGGGCTAGTGTAGCTCAAGCCTTATTTCTTTTCAGGTAATAACTCTGGACATTAGCGACCATGATTGGAGTGCTTGGGTATCGGACACAACGTTTTGAAAGCTAACATTGTAGAGTTACTTAGGCATCTTTGTAAATTCCTTTTGAAGATGTATTTGTAACTTAAGTGATGGTTCAATTGACTATGGGATATTTTGTAAACTCTAAACTCTTGACCTTTGATGTCTATTCTTATTTGGGGCCGTTGTGCCAAAGATGTAATATTTTTGAACTCTTGGGCTTGGAGTATGGTTATGGGTAATTAATGATATTTTGGTAACGTGCGGATTATTGTGAGGTAATTGCTTAAGAAACTCTTTATATTTTATGTTGAAAATGGTGGTCGTGACAGTCAGGATTGCCATGCCCCATGTCCGCGTCCGTATTAGTGCTTCTTTGTGTACAAAATTTTTTTGGAGATGCTATATTTATGAATCAACCCATTTCCATTATGATACAACCACAGTTTGTGGTTGCTACTGTTGGTTAAAACTGTAACGACCCGAAATTTTCAGTCAAATTTTTTCCCGAATAAAATTAAAGATTTATTATTTTAAACCTGAACCTAACTTTTCTAGGAAACCCTAGCCCTACCCATTACAACCTAGTCCTAGAAATCATTACCCACCTATATATGTATAAATATATAAATATATGTATGTATATGTACAGATAGCTAGCCAAGAGAAAGAGAGTGGGTAAGGGGATAAGGTTAGACCTATGCTATCCTACTATGAAGCACGGATACTCTATTTTGGTCTCCATATCACGTACCATACGCGTATCGGATACGAATATGCTCGGATATGCTCCGGATACGTTTTCAAGAGTATCCTTTTTTTTTTTGGCAAAAGTACATAAACACCCCCTCAACTATCACTTTTTCCCATGGAGACCCCCTCACATTTAAAAGCGCTCATACAGACCCCCTCAACTACTGAAAACGAAAAAAATGCTAACTCCGTTAACGGAATGGAGGAAATGACTAAGATACCTTTTTTTTTTATAAGGCAAAAGTACATAAACACCCCCTCAACTATCACTTTGTTCCACAGAGACCCCCTAACATTTATATTATACCCTTATTCTATCAGGGCGTTCTAATCGTTTTATACAATTTCTTTTTTCCTTACATCAATCATTTTAAAGAGAACCTTCTGTACATAACCATAAAAAATAGCTCGAAAACCGTGGCGCGACGGCGGCAAGTGCCGTGGTGGTTCTTTTGCTGATAAGAAATGAGAAGGGAAGAAGACGAGGGAAAGGAGAAAGGTGTGGGAGAAGAGAAGTCAAGGAGAATGGTGGTGGTAGTCGACGGCAACTGCTGCGTTGCTTTTCTCATCTCTATTTTTTTAACTTTTCTTTAGAGAGAGTGTGTGTATGTATTGGAGGAGAAAGAAAAGCTTAGATGGAGAGGGAGAGATTACCTGTGATTGAGAGGGGGGAGGAGAATACAGTCCTTTTAAGTTTTAATCCAACCATTGATTTTAGGTGAAAGTACATAAACACCCCCTCAACTATCATGTTTTCTCGTAAACACCCCCTCACATTTAAAAGCGTCCATGGAGACCCCCTCAACTATCATGTAGCCCTACAAGCTTTTAATGGAGAGGAAACTTGGAGTGCAAGAGATAAAGAGAGAGAGAAGTTTAAGAGAGATAGAGACAGATAGAGAGAAGTTTAAGAGAGACAGAGAGAGAGAGAGAAGAGAGAGGGCACCATTTTCTTATAAATACTCCCTCACCCATCGCCATTTGGCATGCCAATCTCACCCCACCTCATTCAATTTTCCATTTGTTATTAGAAGGAGAGCTTCAAATTTCGTCCATGGAAGTCTAGAGAGAGAAAACGAAGTGGGTCTCAGTCCCGCACGCATCCGAACACCAATCCGAGCTACCCGAACTCAGCACGACTCCAAGCACCTCCAAACCAATCCCCAATCACCCAAAGTCAGCCCCGACGTTGTCTTCTCCAATTTTTCCGAAACTGTCCGAACCCGTTACCCGCTTTTTTTGGCCGAAACCTAAGGTAGATTAATCGCTTCTCTATTCTCTCCTAAGTATATTAAGTGTTTGTGTATTAATTTTTAACGTTCCAAAGAGGAAAGTGAAAAAAATCAATCAAAGTATGAACCGGCCGACCACCCAGCCGACCAAGCTATTACTCTGTTCTTTCGGCCGTCAGTGGCACCCACGAAATGGGTTTAAATCATTTTGCTAGAATTACACTTTACACCTTCAAATTCCACTAGTTTACAAATCAGCCCTACATGTTATATGATTTATTTATTTATTATTTCCTATTACCAATGTGTTAACAAATACACTCCAGGATTAATTACATTGATTAGATTGGATGCTGCTTTGAGGTTGTGAACAGGAATATAAGTAACTCTATAACATGTATAGATATGTTATTGGTAACTTAGAATAACATCAATAAATATCTTTTTAACAATAGTAGTTAGTGTGACAAAAGACTTCTTACGTTTGATTAAAAAAATGTTATTTACTTTTTAGCATACTAATATCCACAGTAAAGGGTTTATGTTGTTTAGTTTGTTTAAGTTAAAGTAAAGTTTATTTGCCAAAAACTACTTGATCTACTCCCTCCGTCCCAAAAAGGATGACAATTTTTGAAACCCGTGTCATTTTTCATCGCTTATATCTTTCAATCTATAATATTTTTTATGAGTTTGAAAACTTTGTATAATAGAACTTTTTTTGATAAGTACTTTGAATTATAGAACTAATCGAGAACTATCAAACAAGATCCATATTGCATATTTTTTGAGATCCATATTGAAAGATATAAGTAATTGAAATTGGCACGGATATCAAAAATTGATATCCAATTTGGGACGGAGGGAGTATTTAAAAATATAGTAAGCATTATACTATGTTGAGTAAGACTAAAAGGTCCTTAAAATCTACAACTATTATTTCACCTTATGAATTCTAATGAGATAATTGTTTATAAATTTTAGAACAAATAGTGAATGAATTTGCTAAAACCTAATTAATAAGATTCTAAAATACCTTTAAAGTATTTAAAGGTCACAATGTGAAGTTACTTGATTACATTAGAATTTGTTTAATTATGATTACATTGCATGATTACTTTATCGTACATATCAAATGCTATGTTTTATCCTGATTATTATGCTACGATCATGAACTGTTGAATTACGAGATTTTATGCTAAGATTGTACGTGCTGGATCGAACTTAGGTTCATGGGTTGGTTGCGAGTAGCGATCACGTAGACGATGATAAGTAAAGGATAAACTGGTAAAATAGGTTGGAGTGTTAAGGGATGGTAAAGGACCCCGTGTACAATATTTAGGGAACGGTAAAAGGCCTCAAATACGGTACAGTACCCTGTGTGAGATGATTGAAGTGTTGGGGGACGATAAAGGACCCCGGGTATAGTATCTGGGGAACGGTAAAGGGCCTTGGATACGATAGTAACTTTGGTGTATTTACTTAGGACCCCGGTGCAAGACAAACAAGAGGGAGCTAACCCATTGGACAATCATAACTAGTGGTTGGGGGGGGGAATGGATCTTGTGGAGAAAGATCTTAGAATACACATAAGATTAATGGATAGTAAGAAAATAATGAGGTGTATTTATGCGCATTACTTTTGATATCAACTATTATATTGAATGACTGTTAGCTGTAAAGTAAGGGGTTGGTAGGGTTGGGATTATTCTATTGAGTGAACCTCATCACTCACGGTACAGAGTACCCGACATCCGTGCCAGATTTTGCAAAGAACCAGGCGGGCGTAAGGACCCCGGATGTGAGCAGTATTTTCTAGGAGAGAACTCGGCTGTGGAGACCAAGCCAGAGTTTGCTTGGGATTCATATCAGAACTAGAGTCTTCTCTATTTTTGGTCAATAAAGTGACAGATACTTTAATATTTGGTCAAAACTTAGTATTTTTATTTCGGGTTTGTAATAAATTGAATTCGTATTTTGAGATATTAGTATGTGATTAATGGAATCATGTTTGATTAAATTAATATTTTCCTAAGAAATCACTAATTAATGCTTCCGAAATTCTTTTGAAAATCGGGGCGTTACAAAAACTGTTGGTAATAAAAGCATAGAGTTACCTGGAAGAGCATCCAAAACAGTCTTGTAAGGTGTACCCTTCATTTGCATTTGCCTTCTTGTTGTATCCAAAGGATAGCACATAAGCGTGGAGAGAGTAGCTGATACCAAAGCTGTTACTAGAGATGTTTCTGTCCTCTTTTGATACTTCTCTGGTAAAGACTTCTTCAACCTAACAGATAGATCCAATCTTGAGACAAAATATTACTTGGCCTCCAGAAGCGGCAGAAGGAATATTGCTAAAGAGTAGGCTCACAAATCAAAAATGCAGAAGTTCACAGCAATATAAGGTGCTATTCCAATAAGAGAAGGTCCAAGACCCTTATAAAATGATGCAACTCCTTCCTCTCTTAGCATGTTTAAGGCAACCTGCAAAATCCAATAAAATCACAAAGAGATCTTCCGGCCGTAAAAAAGGCAATGAAACAGAGCTGGTCAAAATTACCTCAGACATCGTTTTACACCCAGGCTCAACAGCTAATCTTAACCTTAAGACATCTAGAGGGTATGTTACCTACAAAGAAACAAATAGTCAACGATTAAGATCTAATCCGTGGAGAGACCCACACAAAAAAAAAAAAGTCTAATGCAGATAATCACCCATCATAAGCGATTTCATTTGCTATATTACTCACAAAAGTTGAAGTCATGCCAGCACAAGCACCAGCAGCGAGTCTGCCAATAACAGAGAGCTCGCCATCTTTCCCGCTAAAAAGTTTCTAGAAAGGCAAGAGGTAAACTGGACAATGAAAATTATAGATATATCTAAGCCGGTTAAGACTTCCTATTTTCTTTCAAAATACTTTTTCTATTACCTTGTATGTGTCATAAGCAAACAGCTGGACTGCACTATAAGGTATGACACGTATGACCTGAAATTTGAAAACAAACGTTAAGTAGACTTAACAAAAGGAGAAAATGCATTTTCCTAATAAGAAAAACCTTATCCATGAACAAATTCAAAGCAAAAGATGCAAAGGACCTGAGGAAGGTTGCCTTTCCAGTACCCTTTAACCCCTTCTTGCTTCCCTATCAATGCAAAAGCCTGTAATTCATTTCCAGATAGGCACCATTACCAAATACTAGGAACTTAACATATGAAAGATAAGTCATCACAGATTGTTCTACATCAGCCAGGTACATGATACATCATACAAATAAGTTACTTAACTGGAAAGGTATGGCAGCAATCCATTGCAAGTAAATGCAATGACAAATGATCCTGTAATATTGTTTGATTTAGCTGACAAGAGCTAGAACAAATTCTTTTAGACTCTTTACTAGAAGCACGATACTACTGAAGCGTGTTCTCTCACCCACAGGTGGCTATGCATATTTGCTTCCCCAGGTCTCAACGATCTTGTGGATTTATCTTGCACTCAAGTAGCAGATAATCGAATTTAAAGTGTTCCTCCGCCATACTACAGTCTGAAAATTAGTCAGAAGCCATGGGATTCCGCAAAGGACAACAATCTTCTAAACTACCCTTCTCTTCAGTGACCCCTAGATGAAACAGAGAAGTGGATGGAAAAATGGAGAGAAGAAGCCTAGCACGGACTGTATAAATTAAGTCATACTGTTATGCAAATAGTAGATATGACAACGACATTAGAGCGCCATATAGTAGAAAATTGAGGCTGAGCTCCTTCATTGAGGATACTAGGAATCACAGGCTAGAAAAGGAAAAGTGATTAACCTAATAAGCTAATGGAATACTAAAGCTAATAGGCTAGCTGTCATGGATGTTGAAGCAAACAAGCAGCAAAGTGAGTATATATTTATGCTGTGTTTGAATGAAAACTTTGGAAAATTTGAAAAGAATTTTTGGGATAATGAGTGGAGAGAGAAATTAGGGTAATAATTAGAAATAGGGGTAATGAGTGGAGAGAGATAGAAAAAGAAATGAGAGTAATGATTGGAAATAGGGGTAATGAGTAGAGAGAGAAATGAGAGTAATGATTGGAAGTAGGGGTAATGAGTGTTTTTTGAGTTGGGAAAAAATTTTCAAGTTATGATCCAAACAAGGCATTAAGCATCGGAACAGGCATATGAGGAAATCCCAGCACTATAAGACGGATAGGACATTACCAAACCGAGCCTTATGTCCCAATCACTTGGGGTCGACTAGGATATTGACTCCTATAAATTTGATGACAGCAATCTTATTAATATTCGATACCTGCTAACTACCAGGCTTCCATCTTGTTCCATCCTATGGAATTGCCTTTCCACACATTATAACACAAGAAAGATGAGTATGAATTACTAACTTGACAAGGGGTAATGTCAGGACGACGAATGTGAGAAACGAGTCAAAAAGGCCTTCAGTATTGATAATGTCAACTACATTAGAATCCTCATAAATGACCAAAAGCATATGTAGTAGCAAACATAGCTGGTCACATGTGGAGCAATTACCTAATCAAATAAGTGGTGCTCATAACTCATAAGTGGTAAGTGGGACAACAACAAACCTCAACGAACCCAATTGCTTTCTTAGCACCTTCTTGTCCAGCTCGTAATCCATGAGTCTGCAAACAGATTAGACTAATTAGGACTATGGAATTGGACCCCAACCACTAATCAAAGTAGCTGATGCCCTGTTGATTACACAAGTCTCTAGCAAAAGGATAAAAGCAAACTAATATTCTCTGTACTAGCCACCTCCCAAACATGTGCATTTAACTCCAATGTCACAATTTTGATATTATGGAGCCAAAAAGGCAACCAAAGTAGCAGTACTCTAGTGATAAGACAAGCTTCTCAACAGAGAAAAGGGGAAAAAACAGCAGGATTCTCTGGACTCCCCACCATCAAAACTTATGCATTTCACTCTCGCTCAAATTTCTGAAATTCAGTAACTGTTCAACGAAACTTTTATTTCAAGCGAAAACATGAAATCCAAAAGTATGAGCAAGCTCACTCACAATTCATCTAGCATGCAAACAGCAGCAGTAAATTGCCAGTTTTCTCAATATTCAAGATGAGCTAGACAGTAACCTCATACCACAATTCAAATATACACCTTTACCCAGCCTGCAAAAAATAGTTTCGCGCAGTTAAACCCCCAGTATTGGGTGTCATAACTAGAATAAACTTTTCAATGATTATAGCTTACTTTATGATTTTTAAAATACCTATCAATTTACCCCTCTATGATCATATATAAAGGATGGAGCAAAAAATAGTGGTGACGGCCACCACCACAATTATATTGGGAAACTCCATTACTCCAATAGTATTTTCTTATTTACTGCCAAACTACATAGCATCGTCACCTCTAGATTTTTAATAAAGGAATTAGGAATATAAAATAGTAGTTAAGTATCCCTTCAACACTAGAGAATTCCAAACTATGAAGTTCCTCGCATGAACCAATGTATACAATTCTTTGGGTATAATACGCTTTCCAGAGTAATTAATTTAGGGCTTGTTATATAAATAATAACCTTTGCGTGTTAAAGATCATGAAGTACACAACTTCAAAGGTTAACTGTTAATTGTCTCACATAATAAAAGGTTGCATGGCATAGCATTTTAGACTCAATAAGAAGGTTGGATTGCAACAACATGCAACATCTCTCGTCGATCACTAACATTACCTATTTGCCCCCACGCCCCCAGGTTAAAATTTGGGCTTTGTCCCAATATTTTAGCCATTAATTTCATGTTAACCCATCACTTTTGTTTAATTAACAACCCTTCAACCATACCCGTTCAATGTATACAATCACATGTAAGTATATGTGTGACCTTCTATTCTGTACTAAATATTGCACACATCAAGATTTAAGCCATTTAGCCAAAATTTTGGCTCCCCCCACTCAGTCCACTGCACATACATAGAAAGGTTGCCGTACGATAATATATGTTAGAGTTTGTCTCACATCGGTTAATTATCTCCTCCAAAACTAGTATATTAGCCTGGACGGCCTCTTCACTCATTATAAATTATTTTTAAGTTAGATGCTTTAACATGCTCTATCAGAGCTAGGCTTTCAGAGGCTTTTGAACAAGATTCTATGTCGTTGATGGTTGGTTCACACTTCATTTGTCGTTGATCGTTGAACATTGTCGTATGTGTTGAATGGTTTGTTTACCTCACCACGTGCAAGTCAAGATCGCATCTGCGGGGGAGTGTTGGAGTTCGTCCCACATGGGTTAATTATCTCCTCCAAAACTAGTATATGAGCCTGAGCGGCCTTTCCACTCATTGCCAATTGGTTTTGAGTTGGATGCTTTAATTACTATAATAAAAGGTACACCCCGTTTGGCTTTTGGTGTGAACGTCAGTTTGTGGTTGGCTCACATTTTAATTTCCTAAACTACCTTTTGAACTGTTTAAAGAACCTGCGGCCCTGCCAATAAAATTTAAAATAAAAACAGTCATCCTGATTTTCTTCTCTGTTTTCTACTTTAACATCTCATATTTCTACTTTCACATCTCAGATTTCATGAGAGATTAATCTGAATTGAAGATTTTCTTATTTCCCTCTTTTGCATAATGCGTTCTCAGGGCTAAATTACCACATCCACAATCATGCTCCCCAACTCCATACCGCCGCTAATTCCAGAAAACCCCAAAGATACAAGGCAATCCCTACAATACAAAGATCTACTAAATGAGGCAAACAAGTCGAGTAGAAAATAATACTATGAAGGCAAACAAACAACATCACCTGCATAAGAAGCTTGATACGGTCAAGAGGCGCAGTGACGGTTTTGGCAGCGGCTCCGGCAATAGCACCGGCGGTGAAGAGGGCGGCGTCTCGGGGCACCAAACCGGCAAGAGCCAGCGGGTGCTTCAACAGCTGCGCCGTCGTCGGCAGGAACTCTCTGTCCTCTCTCCTCTCCACCGCCTCCATCGAGACGCGGGCGAAACCGCCGCCACTACTGAGCCACCTGTTTTGCCATAGTTGTCGGGCGTTGGTTGGTTCGACTAAGTCACAACTGTGAGGATGAGAAGGTTCGAGATCCGGAATGTCTCGGAACACTAGAGCGGGTGTGTGGAGAGTGATTTTCCTTTGGTGGATTTGAACAGAGGGAAGCTCCATGGCTTCTTTCTTTCCCTCTGTGCAGTTTGTTGGGGAAGTAGATAAGGTGAAAAATGGCAAGTAGTCGGAGAGATTGGAGCTGTGATAGTGTTTCCGTAAGTACTCACGCACAGGATGCGAGAACTGTGAGACCTTGTTGCGTGGAGGTTTCGGATTTTGAATTCTAATTAATCCTTCGTCCGAATTTAATACTCCGAGTAGTTTTTTTAAAAAGTTCGTGTCACTTCTCGATCGATTATATTTTGTAATTTATCGATTATATTTTGTAATTTATAACTCATTTTTTATCCGGTTAGAATTGAACTAGGAACTATTAAATCCGGAAGGAGGAAGTATTATCCTATTTCTCTTTCCACTATTTCCACTCATTACCTATATATATCTCCAATCATTACTCTCATTTTTCTCTCTATCTCTCCACAATCATTATCCCTATATCCAATCATTACTCTATTTCTCGCTACAATCATTACCTACAAATCCAAAATCCCAAAACGAACAGGGTCCAAAAGTCGTTTGTCATTTTACAGTTCCAAAGGCCACCTACACCATTGTATCTGTTCGATGCACGAGATCAAAAAATTACATTAGTGTTTTTTTCATTTTTGTGTATCAAATAGGTATGCTAGTTGATAGAAAATATAGCTTAAGAAGAAAAAAATTGTGAAATTTTTTAATCCCATGCATCAAAACAGGTACAACGCTAGTTGACAAAAAAATATAATCTAAGGAAAAAAACATAGAATTAGAAATGAAGTTTCGTATTACGAGCCTCGTGGTGTTAAAATTAAAATGCAAATATAAAAGCATACTGTATCAAATAAACAAAGCAAATAAAAAAAGTATTGACCCTTATTCTCCTAAAATCTCTCCCTATTCTCTCACACACAGACTCGGGGAGGTGCTAGCCCTCCCGTGCTAACCTTCGTGTTGTGCCCCAAAACAACACTATTTTTGAGAGATTTTTATGAAAGTAATCTTTTTTTTAAACAATTGGTCGAAATACTCTGATTTTCAAACTATTTTTAAAACTAGTCGGTAGCGCCACTTCAAGTGCCGCTACCCAACTAGCGCTACTCCAATTGGCGCTATATGTCATGTGGCGTTGTCCCGGTGCCACGGTGGACTGGACTAGCGCTATTTAAAATAGCGCTAACCAATTCGGTAGCGCTATTTGAACAAGCACTACCCAATCAAGTAGCGTCATCTCAACTAACGCTACGTCAAATCGTTCAGCCTTCATGGCATTTTTCAGCCTCATATTGGCATTCAGCTTTTTCAGTTAAATATAGTTAAGTTTCTCAAATTTATTTCATGTATTCTCATTATAATGTGATACGGAGTACTAATTTTGTTATTTTAATAGGCAATTTAACAATCGATTTTGAAATGAGATGGATATGATGGATGAATGGCTTGAGGGGCAACCATCACAGAAACAGTCTTGTAGCTTATGTGGTGGACATGGGCATAACAAGCGAAAATGTTCAAAGAGGGGAGAAGCGTCATCTTCAGCAGCAAATATTTAACTTGTAATATTTAAAACTATGCATCTGCATAACTTTTCAAGTGCTAAAATGGATCTGTAACTTGTAATGATGAGTTTTTATTTTGTTTCATGGAAGTTGTTAATGAAGTATTGTTGTTAGAGCTATGTAATGCAAAGTTATGATGGTTATTAATTTTTGTAGCGCTTGAGTGTTCGATTGTTAAATTGCCTATTAAAATAACAAAATTAGTATCACATTATAATGAGAATATATGAAATAAATTTGAGAAACTTAACTATATTTAACTAAAAAAGCTAAATGCCAATATGAGGCTGAAAAAGGCTGTATTTCATGAAGGCTGAACGATTTGACTGATGACAGTCTATAAGAGGTAGCGTTAGTTGAGATGGCGTTACTTGATTGGGTAGCGCTTGTTCAAATAGCGCTATCGAACTGGCTAGCGCTATTTTAAATAGCATAAAATAGCGCTAGTTCAGTCCACCGTGGCACCGGGACAACGCCACATGGCATATAGCGCCAATTGGAGTAGATAGTTGGGTAGCGGCACTTGAAGTGGCGCTACCGACTAGTTTTAAAAATAGTTTGAAAATCAGAGTACTTCGACCAATTGTTTAAAAAAAAGATTACTTTCGTAAAAATCTCTATTTTGGACACATTCTTTTAGCCTTAAGAGCCCTTTTTTTTTGTGTGACAAAAGTGAGAGGTATTGTATTGATAAAGCCCAACGGCACTTACACAACAAAATTCATTACAGATAACTTAGACAAAATCAAACTAATCATCTAACTGATACAAAATGAGAAAGAACGAGGTGATTGATGTCTTTCATCCCCAGCCCCAGGCATGGCCTGACGCACCTTCTGCTGAGTGAAAAATTAATATATCCTATAGTAGTCTCAAAAAGAGATACATTGCTAGCTAAGAAAAAAAGACAACAAGAACCCAAACGATCAGATGAACTTCGACCAGAAATGAGCACACTAATGAATTTCTAGCAAACCACCAAAAGATGCATATTAATCTTCTTGAACCCGAACAGTAAACAAATCGCCCAAAGGCGAATTTTATTCTCTCACAAGGAGAGACAAAACTCCCACATGGAGAGACAAAACTCCTCCAGATCTTGCTCTAAATCCAGCCGCCCAAAAACCGCCGAACGGAGCGCAACCCTCACTGCCTCCACCACTGCTACCACAAGGGCTCCGGCGATGGATTACATGCGGACAAACGACTCCGGTGACGACAGAGCCCGCCGAACAGAGAGGGTCAGATCTGAGGGAAGAGAAAACGAAAAGAAAAAAAAACTATAGGGAAGAGGGGGAAGAAAGAGGAGAGCGGATGGAGGAGGAGGAGCCCGGGGGAGGAGGGAGAGAGACGCCTCCCTCCAAGCAGAAAAGCAAGACGACTGTGGCTTCTCAAAATCTCCTTAGAGCTCTCTTAGGGTTTTGAGAGCTCTAAGGAGACCCCTAACTGTTAAAGTTAAGGGCCCTATTTGCTGCAAGCTTAATTCACGTTTCAGATTTTTTATTGATTCTGCCGAGAGCAGAGAACATCTCTCCTTAATTAAAAGCAAAAATTGCTAATTAACAGTACATATTTTTTAAACTGTGTTCCAGAAACACAATAAGAATTTATTTTGTGTGTAATAAAAAGGCTTGTTCCGGAAAATAAGAAGGCTGATACTTATTTTGGAAGAATTTATATAGGTACCGACCGGCCGGGGATAGAAATCGTACTGACGGCCGCGCCGGGCATCATATATACACGGAAAAGGGCTGCTCGGATCAAGCACCCTACACACCTCGGATTCCGTTGATTCCCGCTTTCGCCCCCTTGGTTTTTTTTTTTAGAATTTTTGGACAGCTCGGATCGGCCGTCCGGTGGCCGGAGACGGCCCGGTGCGACTGCCGGTACGATTTCCCTCCGTCGGCGCCCATTCTTATAGCAACAGTCTTATTTTTTGTATACGGCAACTTCAAGCTCAAAAATTATGTGTTTACGCAAATAATTTTCCTATCACTATGGATCTTGTTTGATAGATCTCATTGAGATTTTTAATACGGTGCAAAAAAAAAAAATCATTTACATTATTTTTGAGTTTGAAAATGTGAAATAAACTTTTTGTTTGGGTTTTGTGGAATGACCCTTCTTATTTTGAAATTGAAGTTCCAAAATAAGTACTTATTTTTTAAGAAGGTTTCTGGAATGGAGCCTAAGTCTCAAGCTATAAATGATGAGAACTCAAAAAATATGGTTAAAAATTTAGTACTTCAGTTTTTTATCCGTTTGAACTGGTGCAAAGATCTTATTTTTTTGATCCTATAATTCTAAAGGGTCATAATTAATTTTTGTCTCTAGAGCTCTCATAATTATGTATTTGCTCTTTATTTGAGACCCTATAGAGTATAAACTTAATTATGAGAGCCCTAGAGACAAATATTAATTATAACTCTTTAGGATAAAATAATCAAAAAAATAAGATTTTTGCACTGGTTCAAATGGATAAAAAATTGGAACACTTAATTTTTTAACCATATTTTTTGAGTTTTCATCATTTACTTAAAATATGTACTGTTTATTAGTATTTTTGCTCTTAATTAGGGAGAGATGTTCTTTGTTTGCTACATAATCAGTAAAAAAATCTGAAATGTTAATTAAGCTTGTGGCAAACAGGGCCCTTGGGGACTAAAAGGATGTGTTCAAAATACCCCACAACGGCGTCGTTTTGGGGCACAACACGGAGGCTAACACGGAAGGGCCACCTCCCCCGAGTCCCTCACACGTTCTTTCTCCCTCACCCACGTCCTCCCTCCCTCTCCCTCTCCCTCTCATTCTCTCTCCCAATTTTAAGAAATTAAAAGAAAATGAAAAATCTTAACAATTAGGAGTGGGGTTTGGAAGCTACAATATTTTCTTAAAATCTCTCTCTCTCTTCTCAAAGTGGGAGAGAGAATGAAAGGGTGAGGGAGGGAGGACGTGGGTGTGTGTGTGTGTGTGTGAGAGAGAGAGAGAGAGAGAGATTTTAAGAAAATGAGAGATGCTACATGCACTACCATCCATCCACTACATCATCCACTACATTTTTTATGGGGTTCACCCCGGGTCTCAAAAAAATACAGAAAAATGTTCATAAATTTTAGAATAATATTTTATGGAGCCCTGTAAAAAATCAGCTCCAATGGATATCGGTAAGTATTATTTCTTGATTTGTAGGGGCGAAACTGCTCAACTGCATAGTTTCGCTCCTACGAATCAAGAAATAATATTTACCGATATTTGTTGGAGCTGATTTTTTACAAGGCCCCATAATATATTATTTTAAAACTTATGAACATTTTTCTGTATTTTTTTGGGACCCGGAGTGGGCTCTACAAACACATGTAGTGGATGGTGTAGTGGTTGGATGTAGTGTACCTAGACTTATTGTTGAAGAAATTAAAAGAAAATGAAAAATCTAAGAAATTAGGAATGGGGTTTGGAAGCACACGCCGGTAATTTTCTCGGATTTTGATTCATATTGCATATATATTCTACTATATACACACATGGCATATACAAAGGAGTCATGACATAGACATATAAGCAAAATAAATACTAAGCCGAAGATACGTAGGGGTCAAATGTAAAGCGAAAAAGTATTCTCCTAAAATCTCTCCATCTCTCTCACACACATGTTCTCTCTCTCCCACGTCCTCCCTCCCTCCCTCTCCCTCTCATTCTCTCTCCCAGTTTTAAAAAATTAAAAGAAAATAAAAAATCTAAGAGATTAGGAATGATAGTTTGGAAGCTTCTGAGGCTTAAACACATTTATATAGGATATTAATTAATTAATAGATAGATAGATTAGGGTATCCACTATTCACAATGTTATAATAAAAAATGGATAACCAAAAGTTAGTACATTAGCTTTCTATTATCCATTTAAGATATTGCTAAGAGTTCGTTTGATTAGCAAGAAAAATATAATGAAAAGTAAAAATGAGAGAAAGTGAAGTAAAAGAAAATGTATATTTTTACTTGCATCTATTTGATTAGGATGAACATTTTGCAAGAAAATAAGGTAATTAGAGTAATTGTTGTTGATTCTCACAAGAAAATAAAAATAAAATTTTCCTGCAATTTTTGTGAGAAAAAGCAAAGTAAGCTCTCTAGCTTTAGAGGATTATACAGGAAAGATTGTTTTCTACCATTTTCTAGGACTTTCTTGCTAAGTGAACACCAAAAAAAGTATATATTTTTTTCTATTTTTTGCACTTTCTACCATTATCTCACTAATCAAACGGACCCTAAGGTTAGAGTATCCACAATGCTATAATCAAAAGTAAAAGGTTCTTAAAGTTAACAATATTGGTGCAAAATATGGCTCACAATGCTATAATCAAACTTAACAACCTCCTTAGAATTAATCAAATTTTGGGCTTTAGAGTATCCACAATGCTATAATCAAAAATGGATAACCAAAAGTTGCCACATCAGCTTTTGATTATCCATTTAAGAGATTGCTAAGGTTAGCAATGTAGAGGTCTACAATGGCATAATCAAAATTGAATAACCAAAAGTTGCCACATCACCATTTTAAATTATAAAAAAACTAATAACTGTGAACATAGAAATAGTTTTTTCTAAAATTAATTTTGAGACTAATGAAAACTATTTATTAGAAATAGACAATAATTTTTGAATTTTTTTAAAAAAGAAAAACAGTTTTAAGAAAAATAGCTTTTGTGTAATTACGATTTTTGAAAAAATAGTTTTTTATATAAGAAAAGGTTTTGAAAAAAAACATTTTCTCATAGAAAACATTTTTTTGTATAAAAATGTTTTTTAAAAATAGTTCAAAAATAATTTTTGGGGGAAAATAGTTTTTAAAAAAATTTTTTAAGTAAAATATTTTTTTTGAAAACATTGTTGAAAAAGAAAAAAAGGGGAAAAGGGAAGAAATAGAACTTTTTTTTGTAATGATGTATGTATTTGATTGAGAATGTAAGGTTCATTAAATTTGGTTATTGGCAAAAGGTTGTTAGTTTTGATTATCCAAAGTCCAAAATTTGATTATTTCTAAGGAGGTTGCTAAGTTTGATTATAGCATTGTGAGCCATATTTTGCACCAACATTGTTAACTTTAAAAACCTAGCACTTTTGGTTATGCCATTGTGGATACTCTTAGATAATCAAAACTAGCAACCTTTTGACAATAACCAAATTTAATAGACCATACATATTCTCAATCAAATACACCAATCATTATACAAAAATGTTCTATCTCTTTTCTCTTTTCCTCTCTCTCTCTTTCTCTTTCTTTTCGAACAATATTTTCGGAAAAACATATTTTACTAAAAAATTGTTTTTTTTAAGAAATAGTTTTTTTTTCAAAAAAAAGTTTTAAAAACTATTTTTATGAATTGTTTTATTAGTTTCATTAGTTTCAAAACTATTTTTATGAAAACTATTTTCTACAGTTTACAGATTTTTATTTTTTGTAGTTTGAAAAGATGATGTGACAAGTTTTGGCTATTCAATTTTGATTATGTCATTGTAGACATTTACATTGCTAACCTTAACAATCTCTTAAATGAATAATCAAAAACTGATGTGACAACTTTTGGTTATCAATTTTTGATTATAGCATTGTGGATACCCTTAGCAATGTAGAGGTCCATAATGACATAATCAAAATTGGATAACCAAAACTTGTCACATCACCTTTTCAAATTGCAAAAAAAAAAACCCTAAAAACTATGAATATAGAACATAGCAATCTCTTAAATGGATAATTAAAAACTAATGTGACAACTTTTGATTATCCAAATTTGATTATGTCATTGGAGATAGCTTTAGTATTTCAACTTTTTGAGACACGTACTATGAATGCTATGAATTCGAGAATAATTTTGTTCACCATCTCTTAAATGGAGGGTGACCATCCTTGTGATTGGTGAAAATTTTGTAAAGTCCACGGAATCAATATACTTTTTGATAATGATGAGTTAGTTTGTGGTAGGACCCACAAAATTTCCACCAATCACAAGGAGAGTAATGTTCACTCCCTCTAAAGAAGGGTGAACAAAACTATTCTTTTCGTTTTCCTTAGAACCTAACGAGCCAAGATTTAGAGTGTTCGAGCTCGGCTTGTTTGAATTTCAGTGAGCTCAAGCTAAAGCTTGAATAGAGCCGATATGTTTGAGCTTGAGCTTGATAAGTATTTGAAAGTTTAAGCTCAGTTCGAGTACTAAACAAGCCTAAATAAAAGTGCGGAGTCCATACATATGAACCAAGCTACAACTAGCTCGAGCCGAGCTCGTTTACTTAATGAGCCAAAAATTATATTCGAACTTGGCTGATTTGCTAAACAAACTAAGTCGATTCGAATCGAAAATGAACTGAGTCTCGAGTTGCACGCAAACCGCTCAAATGATATATAGCCCTTGATTTGCACGAGTGTTGAGGCAACAGTAACAACTATAAATATCCAGCATCTTCGTCGAAGTCTCCAAAGCCAATTAATCTAGCCAGAGGTACTTCAACACATGCAATCATCATGAACAAAACCTGGTTGCTATGGGGTATTTGGTAACCATTTTATTTTTAGTTTTTGTTTTTACTATTTTAAAAATTAATGAAGAAAACTTGTTTGGTAACATGTTTTTACTTTTTTGTTTTTCATAAATGTTTTTATAGTTTTTGTAAATTATGGAAACTATAAAAATGTGTTTCCCCCCCTTCCCTTTTTTTTTTTTTTTGGAGAAACACAAACATAACAAGGAGATCTTGATCATTTTTATTTCATTCTGTCCCGATCGTTTCCTTCTCTAGTACCGGTACGCTCCTCCCTCCCCCTCTCTCTCTCTCTCTCTCTCTCTCTCCCGTAGTTTTTTATGTGCTTGGGAAGATGGGCAGGGTTATAAAACTCCACCTTTCAAAACAAGCATCTTAATTCTGTCTTTCTGTTTGAATTTGATGGCTCAATATACACATTTACCAAATCAATGAAAGACATAACTCCTTTTTCATATTATTTTTTACAGCTTTCCCCTCCTCTTTTTTTCTTCTACCCTGATTATTCTCCCTTTTAAAAATAAAAAAAAAAGATTTCATTTTTTACTGTTTACAAAAAAATATTACCAAACATGTTTCTTGTTTTTGTTTTTATAAGAACATAAACCTGATTCGACTTTTAGTTTCTTAAAAATTAAAAATTAAAAACTGAAAAAGGTTACCAAACACACCCTAAAGAAATTCATCATTCCCATTTGCCATATAGATACATCAAGGACACATGCACTACATGCGCTTACCACATTCATTATCCGAGAAACCCAGGTCAATATGAATAAAACGAGGAATAATACATACAGAAGGTGAAGAAACAAGAAAAAGAAGAGACAGCTAGTAGAGCAGTCAACATAACACTTCCTCGACGGCAATTAAATTTTAGCTCAGATTATCTCCACCTACTTCTCCAGATGATAAGTGCCAAAATATTGGTATTTTGGCCCTCCAAACTACACTTGTTAGTCATTTATATTTGTTACTTGATATTTATTTGCTTCTATTTTGTTTATAGGGTGTTCGAGCTAATTGTCCAAAATTTGGGATAAAAACAAGAGTTAAAAGGAGTTTGGCTTGAGAAAGAAGCGGATGTAAAAGGCTCAAACCTAATTTCTACTCACGTTTGGGTTTTAAAAGCTAGCAGCCATCTTCAACATTTTTATCAACTCTTGTCGTGTCTTGCCTCACTTTGTGTGAAAAGAGTTGTTTTCTTCAAAAATATCCTTTGCATGTATTGGAAGAAATGTTTTCTTCAAAAGGCCCCTTGTATGACGGGATGCTCATTCTTTCATTGATTTTTCTTTTATCTCTCCTTTTTTTTTTTTTTGTGTTTGCCCCAATGTAGGGGATGGCTGCCTAGCAGGCTTTTCAAAGTAATTATCCAGAGGCTCGACGTGGCTAGCAAGGGATAAGTGTTTGGGATAGAGAAATGAATGCCTTTTTTCATCTTGAAACACACGACAAAGTGGGAAGGATCCTTACCAAGAAATTAGGGGCTTCGATGTTTAACCAAGTGAATTTTCTAAGATTGAGGACAATCCTTTGAGACACATAGTAGATGCATGGAGACATGGCTGATTTCTCACTTTGTTCGTGCTCTAACTTTTGCCTAGACCGCCTTTACGGGTTTTCAATCTAGCGAGCTCATCATTTTTTTTCTTTCTCTGTATTTTTCCTCTCTTTTCTTCTTTCTCCTTCTTCATCTTCAACAGCATGTTTTGCTTACAAGTGATCTTTGTGAGGGTGCAGAGATGTGTCAACTCCTTCCTCAACAGAAATGACGCGGGTCATAGCTTTGAAAAACTCGTTTTGCGCTTTTGACAATTTAAGTGATTATGATGTGTTCCAAAAGATGCCATAAGATTACTTTGAAATAACTGCACAAAAGGATCGAAAACGAAATACTAACCTTTTATTCAAAGGGAAAGAGACTGCAAATATTACAAGAGGGAAAGAGAGAAACAGGGCTTGGTTTTTACAGAAGAGAGATAGGGTTCGGGGGAAAGACCTATTTCTCAGAAAAGAAAGACGCGTCCTTAAATAGAGGACTCTACAGGACCTTTTACAGGAAAACAAATTATTACAACCTTACTGTAGATTTTTGCTGGGTGCGCAAAGGGGCCCCATCAACACAAAATATCCACCGAAAGTTGCCACTAACTCCATAATTGAGTTATCTTTATATTCTTTCAAAGCTTCATGATTGAAAACTTTAACTTAAAGTAAAAATTATTCATGCTTTAGGGAAAAGCAAGAACCAAATTTTCAAAAGCAAAAATTATTGCTTTTCTTTTCCTTTACGAGAAGACAGCTGTTCGGCCATTAGCTCTGTCATGCTGTCCCAAAAGTCTCCAAGTGTTGGAGTGGTCCCTTCATCTTCATAGGGGTCCTGAGATTCCCCAGCTAGACAAGAGAATGGATTATTGTTATCTTCATTACTTTTTGCCGATGTCATAGAAACATCATCAGCTATATTCTGAGAAGGTTGCACTGTCTGCAGAAATTGTTCCTTCATGTAGTCCATTGTTTTAATGACAATTTCATTGTCTGATAAATCAGGATATTTCGCCCTGATCAAAGCTGAGTGTTCCAAGAAGGGATTCTTCACAGTCGTTCGATCCTTCTTAAACTGAGCTTTTAATTCCTGGGTTGAATTTTTTATCTGGATGAAAGTTTTCTCCAGATCTATAGTTTTCCACCAACGATATTGAAAAGTCCTTTTAAGAACTGGAAGTCCAAGATTATTCCTCCCAACTTCAAGATCCCATTTCCAGATCCATGGGATACCAAAAGTGATCATAGTAAAAAGGAATGATTTTCCTTGAGTAGTATCGGTCCCCTGTAACTGAGGATGGTGTTGATTGAAGAACTCTAGTTCCTTCTGAACCTCATGTATTAAAAAATCAGATTTTGGTCCAAATTTAGACCACCAGTCAAGAAACCAATTTGGTAAAACATCTTTCCCTTCCAAGAAAGGGCACAATTTGAAAAACCAAGAATGTCTTCTTTTCTGGTTTTGATAGTAAAAAGCCTTTGTCCAAGCATCAATGTAATCCCAATAATTGAAATGAATTGGAATTCCATTTTCTCCTTTTATTGACAAAGTTTTAGATTTTTGTGGGTGAATTCCCCACTTTTGAATAGTAATGACCTTTCTTATTATGGCCCTGCTGTAGCTGATCGGACTTTTTTGATCCAGCTTACTATCATATGTGTGGCGAAATTCCACAGATCCTGTTTCTTGAAGCATTGCTTCATATATGTATCTATATTTCCCTTCTGGGACTGGATAACTAAGTGTATCCATATAGCGAGACTTTAGTTCCCACGGATCATATTGCTCATCTTGGAATTCCAAGATCATTATTATTTCTGTGTGTTCACTCAATTTGAACACTTCATCATTTTGAACCACCTCTGTAAGTAAAGGTGATGATGATGCTGATGCTGAAGCTGCATCCTGTAGTGATGGGAATTGTAGTTTGTGAGCCTTTAAGTAGGCCTCTACATCTGCTTGCGTGACCCTTGATTTGCCACGACCGCGGGAGGGATTACCTCTACCTCGACCCCGATCAGGAGGCCGATTCATCCTGCAGAATTATGCACGAGACAAAGTATTTAGTTTTCTCGTCAAATTTTGTATTGATAGCTGGAGCATTTCTATATCCCAGTCTTCATCACCATCAGAACCATATTGATCATAGTGTCGAAGCAGTGCTTCTCTAGCATGAACCCATCTTAACAGATTGGTCCTATTGTTTGGCCATTTTAGTATGGTCATTTCAACATGAGTGTTGAAAACTACTCTTTGTAATTTCAACCATTTTTGGAACACCGTTCTTTGTTCCACAAAATTAGCATGGTTCATCCCTGTAAAAATTCCCTTGTTAAAAAATCAGGAAGAGAATTATTTTCTCCCTTAATATATTCAATATGAAAATCAAATGCAGACAATTCAGACTGCCATCTGGCAAAAATTTGTTTTGAAGCCAGATTCTTAATATCCTGTTTTAGTATTTGTTTTGCAGAACTGCAATCAACCCTTAGTAAAAACTGTTGGTTGAGTAAGTCATCTTGAAATTTATTGATACATTTTATTATAGAAAGAATTTCTTTCTTAACAGTACTATAATTGGTTTGTGCTGTTTTAAACAAACCAGAAGTAAATCTTACTAATTCTTCTTTATTAGAATTGATATTATATTGCTTCAAAATACCTCCATAGCCGATATTTGAGGCATCAGTTTCAACTATTTTCTTCCAATCAGGATTGGCAATGGCAAGACAAGGAAGTTGTTTAGCCTTCAATTTTATTCTTTTAACAGCCTTAGTGTGCTGTTCAGTCCAAGGGGGAGGATTCTTTTTAAGTCTCTCATATAAAGGAGCAGAATCCTGAGCTAACTCCTTGTAATAGTCTCCTATATAGTTGAGACTTCCTAAGAACCTCTGTAATTGGGTTTTATCACGAATTTCATCAGGAAATTTAGAAGCAAATTCTATGCTCCTATCAATAGGGATAATTCTCCCTTGGTGAATATTGTGTCCTAAGAATCTCACTTTAGTCTGAAACAATTTCATCTTAGGAGCAGAGACAACTAAACCATTTCTTTTAATCACATCTTTAAAAATTCTAAGATGCTTAACATGTTGATCTATGTTCTCCGAAAATATTAGAACATCATCAATATAACATATTGCAAAATCAGCATGAGGATAAAATATATCATTCATAATATTCTGAAATTCTGAAGGTGCATTCTTCAGACCAAATGGCATAACATTCCATTCATAATGTCCAAAAGGGACGGCAAAAGCTGTTTTATATCTATCAGATTCTTGTATTTGGATCTGCCAGTAGCCAGATTTTAAATCAAATTTAGAAAAGATGACTGCCTTATTCAGTCGATCCAACAAATCCTTTTTATTGGGGATGGGATATCTTATCCATTTTAAAACCTCATTCAAAGGTCTGTAATTAATAACTAGTCTAGGAACACCTCGTTCCTTCTCAGCATTTTTATTAACATAAAAAGCTGTGCAACTCCAAGAAGAATAACTTTTTCTTATTAATTGCTTTGTAAGCAAGCTGTCAATCTCATTTTGACATAGTTTCAGATATTCTTGTTTCATTTGAGAAGGTCTAGCTTTAGTAGGAATTCTTTTTTCATCAAAATCCTTCTCATAAGGAAGTGAAACAATATATTTTTTCCTATCCCAGAAAGCATTAGGGATATCACTACATATTTCTTTTTTGAAATCATTTTCTATTTGAGAAATTTTCTCTTGCAGCCAAGGTTTCTGCAAAGTTTCTTCAATATTCATAATCTGAATTTCTTTTTTCAGAAAATTTATCTGTTTATCTTTATGAGAAATCTTACTCATAATATCATTTATTTCTTTGAAAACAGGTGGAGAAACAAAATCAAAGAATATATCATGACCTTCCACCTGAGCAGATATTCCAGCAGTACTGGTTGTCATTGGATAAAGCATTGACAAAAATGGAGTTCCAAGAATTAACTCCTGCTGCAAATTTCTTATACAAAGGAAAGTAGTTTCCAAGCAAACTCCTTTGTTACAAATGTAAACATTATTGAGTTTGTATTTAATAACCATTTTAGCTCCACTGGCATTAGTGAGACTTTGAGAAGTTTTCTCAAAATATTGAGTTGGAACTATCCCTTCCTGGATACAATTCATATCAGCACCACTATCAACTAAAGCAACAATATTATTGATAGTGTATTCTTTATGGATTACCAAATTGACTCGAATGTGCCATTTTTGGTAAACAACCTTATTAATAGAATTTAAATAAGCCAAGTCAGGCTTACTAGGCTCTCCTTTATTCTCTAAGACAACAACTCTTGTCTTAATATCGTAAAATTCTTGAGCAGCCTTGCTCTGAAAAGTCTTAAGTGACTTTATCTCATTTTTTAAACTATTAATCTCAGTTTTTAGATCTGGAATAGTAACAGGTTTAAAACTATCTACCTGTTCTAATCTATCGAGAACAGTTTTCAAACTGTAATTCTCAGTAGGAAGGTGAGGTCTATCTATTTCCTCCTCTGGCATAGAAGTAATGCATGTTTCTATGATTTTCATTTTTAATTGAGGGTCTTCGATCTGATCAATAATATCCAAAAGACCCTGTTGTTTCTCAGTGAGAACATTAATACTGAGACCATTCATCTCAACTATTGCTTTCCAATAGTTATCAGAAGTAACACATTCTACTTCATTACAATTGCAACTATTAGTAACATCTTCTTCACTTGAAGAAGAGGAATCTTCATCTTCAGAAAGATCATTAATCTGATTTCCTGAATCTGATTCACTATCGCTAAGAAGTAGTTTATAAAGAGTTTGCTTTAACTCTTCATCTATTTGAAGCTCATCAAGCTTTTTCTTAGTCTTGCACTTATTAGCATAGTGGCCTATTTTACCACATTTGAAACATTTAGCAGTGACTTTCTTAGTATCACCCTTTTTATTCTTCTGCTTTCTAGTAGAGGGTTTTGAACCAGAAAGTTCACCCTTATCGTTGTCTTTTGGCTTTCTCTTGCCAGATTTTCTCTTATTATACTTTCGAGTAGTCGTAGTACTACTCTTCTTTTTATGGGGTTTCAGGTGTTGAGGTAAATCATACCCGAACTGATCACAAAACTGGCCTGCTTCCTGTTTACCAGTTAAATGTTGTTTTTTAAGCTGATTGTGCAACTTCATATCATTACACAGGGTTAATCCTTCTTGGATTATTATGGCAATCAATTGACCATAAGTGTATCTATTATAATCTATAGTTAGGCCATTATTCTGGTCTCTCAGTTTTTTCCTTATCTTTTCAGCAAAGAAATAAGGAAGTCCATCCACAAATTTGGATTTCCAATGCTCACTATTAGCATCAGTCCTTTGCATAACTTTTGCAAGGAAAACATCTTTATACCAACGAAAATGAGTTAAGGTTGGACATTTCAAATTTTGGAGAAGTTCCCTACTTCTCTCACGTTGGTTATCCCAGTGACCAACAAAGTGTAATATTATGGATTGTATTAAAGTGTAAACAGCATCCTGTTTAACACCACCAGTCTCATTGGGTTTGACTGCATTCAAAATTTCTTGACGTTGGTTTTCTGCTAAGACATTATCCCACCAACCTTTTATCATACCGGTGAATCCAACAGTGATCCATCCAGCAATTTCTCTATCCTCATTTTTATTATTACGACAGATAGTACTGTACATCAACATTTGATGTGCAACACTAAAAATCTGATATTCAGTCATGCCATCTATGTTCCATTCATAAATGGTCTTACCACTATAAGTCATCTGCTTTTGAAAACCAGATTCTTCATATAACATATCCTGGGGAGTAGGTCTAGGGTAATAGTACCTATCAGCTCCTCCATAAGGGAATTTCTGAGGATATTGAATCTTATTGATTGTGTCATTCTGAAGAAAAGAGCTTTCTATTTCTACAATCTCCTGATTGGTCTTCTCTTCTTCTTCGTTGATTACATTAAGAGTTAATCCCTTAAACCTCTTATGCAACTCTTTTAGTAATTCACTATTCTTGTCAGGATTAGAGAGGTGAAATCCTGATATGGGTAAAGGGGGTCTAATATTAGGTAAAGAAATCTCATTACCTTTTTCCTCTATTTTGGAAGATTGTAGATTCTTAACATCTCTTATGTCTTCCCTAGTTTGGGCTAATTGGTCTTCTATTCTAACCAGTTGATCTCCAATAGTATTGAGACAAACATTAGTATAATTATTCTGCTTATATATCTTAGCATCTGGATCTGTATTAGTGGGTTTTATAAAAGCAGTAGTTTCCAGAGGAGGGTCTGTAGCTGAGTTGCCCTCTATAGACAATGGTACAGTAGGAGGGTGCACAGAACTAATAACAGTACCTGTTAAGGACCTCCAATTTCTATGATAGTCCTGGATAACATTTATGGACTTATCAATTTCTATCCAATGTCTACCATAAAACCATTGGGTAAAAGGAACTATTTTTCGAGAATATTCAAGCCATGCATAAAATTCATCCTTGAATTTCTGTAGTTGGCTTTTATCATATTTAGCAAAATACCATTCTCTAAACTCTTGGTATTTTGACTGTTGAAATTCATTATTAATCTCCTTTCTCATCTCAGGACCTATTAACATCATTAATAGTAAAGGCCATCTCACTAGCAGTAGGTGATTCTACCGCATCATTATTACTATTATGGGCATAAATCCCATGAGGTATTTGGTTTTGGGATATTCTTAAACCAACTAGATTGTCATCCTCAATTGGATGACGAGATTCAGGAACCTCGGAGGTCGAATGTCGACTAGTGTTGGGAATACTAACCCTGTAAGGAGTGTGAGTGTGACCACTTCTACCGCTCAAGCTTCTAGTGAAACTATTGTTGTTCCTAAAATTTAGGAAAACAGTACCCTCGTTATCTTGGGCAATCTGTTCTATCCTATTCACAATTGGCCTAGGAGGAACAGCATTCGTAATTGTCCAACTTTCAGGAAAAGTAATCTCTTCCCAATTAATTAATCTATTGGTAGCGACATTAGAAGTCAATATATTAGACTCGATCAAAACAGTTTGATCAACGGGTCTCATCATTCGGACCCTGGGATTCATAGTGTTTAAAACTTTATAGTTTATTCTATAAATCACAGCTATTACTTCAGATCCAGGCAAAAAATCATAACCTCTAGTTTGGATCCTGCAATTGAGAGCTTCCCCTATATTCCTATCAGTAAGAGATAGAGATAAATCAGGAAAAGCATTAAAATAAACTGGACCATGACTCAGACTGGTCTCAACGGCTCCTATGATGGAAGACCGCCAATTATTACACCTACCATCACGTAAAGTAACCTGTAGGCAAGTATTCATTCCAAGCAAAGTTAAAGGCTTAAGAGCAATTTGCACTAAACCAATATGAACATATTTATATCTTTGCATGTGCTCAAGAAGATCAGTGCGATCCATAAGATTAATTATCTTATCATTAGTCTCTAGGCTTTCTGTTCTTTCAACAGTTTTTATTGCCATTCTGCTTTCTAATTCAAACATACCTTGTCGGTATATAGTAGATGGGCGCACTGGTGGAATAGTCCAGTGATTCAATTGTTCTTGTACATTGGCATATTCTACCAATTCAGTATTTTTGATTCTATCATTATTAGAACGAAATATTCTTCTCATTGTGATATGAGTGTGCTAGTGCTCACATAACCTACTGTACCATAATCTAGTCTCTTTATTAATTTTTTATTTTTTATTTTTTATTTTTTATTTTTATTTTTTTATTTTTTTATTTTTTATCGAAAAATAGTTCCTTTTACAGGATGAATCGGCCTCCTGATCGGGGTCGAGGTAGAGGTAATCCCTCCCGCGGTCGTGGCAAATCAAGGGTCACGCAAGCAGATGTAGAGGCCTACTTAAAGGCTCACAAACTACAATTCCCATCACTACAGGATGCAGCTTCAGCATCAGCATCATCATCACCTTTACTTACAGAGGTGGTTCAAAATGATGAAGTGTTCAAATTGAGTGAACACACAGAAATAATAATGATCTTGGAATTCCAAGATGAGCAATATGATCCGTGGGAACTAAAGTCTCGCTATATGGATACACTTAGTTATCCAGTCCCAGAAGGGAAATATAGATACATATATGAAGCAATGCTTCAAGAAACAGGATCTGTGGAATTTCGCCACACATATGATAGTAAGCTGGATCAAAAAAGTCCGATCAGCTACAGCAGGGCCATAATAAGAAAGGTCATTACTATTCAAAAGTGGGGAATTCACCCACAAAAATCTAAAACTTTGTCAATAAAAGGAGAAAATGGAATTCCAATTCATTTCAATTATTGGGATTACATTGATGCTTGGACAAAGGCTTTTTACTATCAAAACCAGAAAAGAAGACATTCTTGGTTTTTCAAATTGTGCCCTTTCTTGGAAGGGAAAGATGTTTTACCAAATTGGTTTCTTGACTGGTGGTCTAAATTTGGACCAAAATCTGATTTTTTAATACATGAGGTTCAGAAGGAACTGGAGTTCTTCAATCAACACCATCCTCAATTACAGGGGACCGATACTACTCAAGGAAAATCATTCCTTTTTACTATGATCACTTTTGGTATCCCATGGATCTGGAAATGGGATCTTGAAGTTGGGAGGAATAATCTTGGACTTCCAGTTCTTAAAAGGACTTTTCAATATCGGTGGTGGAAAACTATAGATCTGGAGAAAACTTTCATCCAGATAAAAAATTCAACCCAGGAATTAAAAGCTCAGTTTAAGAAGGATCGAACGACTGTGAAGAATCCCTTCTTGGAACACTCAGCTTTGATCAGGGCGAAATATCCTGATTTATCAGACAATGAAATTGTCATTAAAACAATGGACTACATGAAGGAACAATTTCTGCAGACAGTGCAACCTTCTCAGAATATAGCTGATGATGTTTCTATGACATCGGCAAAAAGTAATGAAGATAACAATAATCCATTCTCTTGTCTAGCTGGGGAATCTCAGGACCCCTATGAAGATGAAGGGACCACTCCAACACTTGGAGACTTTTGGGACAGCATGACAGAGCTAATGGCCGAACAGCTGTCTTCTCGTAAAGGAAAAGAAAAGCAATAATTTTTGCTTTTGAAAATTTGGTTCTTGCTTTTCCCTAAAGCATGAATAGTTTTTACTTTAAGTTAAAGTTTTCAATCATGAAGCTTTGAAAGAATATAAAGATAACTCAATTATGGAGTTAGTGGCAACTTTCGGTGGATATTTTGTGTTGATGGGGCCCCTTTGCGCACCCAGCAAAAATCTACAGTAAGCTTGTAATAATTTGTTTTCCTGTAAAAGGTCCTGTAGAGTCCTCTATTTAAGGACGCGTTTTAAACTTTTAACAGAGAGACTTGATTATGATTCCATGAGTTATGCTTGCACTAACACAAGAGATTAAGCCATTATGGCTCTGATACCAAATATATGCAAATAAAAACTAACTGCACAAAAGGATCGAAAACGAAATACTAACCTTTTATTCAAAGGGAAAGAGACTGCAAATATTACAAGAGGGAAAGAGAGAAACAGGGCTTGGTTTTTACAGAAGAGAGATAGGGTTCGGGGGAAAGACCTATTTCTCAGAAAAGAAAGACGCGTCCTTAAATAGCGGACTCTACAGGACCTTTTACAGGAAAACAAATTATTACAACCTTACTGTAGATTTTTGCTGGGTGCAAACACACGACAAAGTGGGAAGGATCCTTACCAAGAAATTAGGGGCTTCGATGTTTAACCAAGTGAATTTTCTAAGATTGAGGACAATCCTTTGAGACACATAGTAGATGCACGGAGACATGGCTGATTTCTCACTTTGTTCGTGCTCTAACTTTTGCCTAGACCGCCTTTACGGGTTTTCAATCTAGCGAGCTCATCATTTTTTTTCTTTCTCTGTATTTTTCCTCTCTTTTCTTCTTTCTCCTTCTTCATCTTCAACAGCATGTTTTGCTTACAAGTGATCTTTGTGAGGGTGCAGAGATGTGTCAACTCCTTCTTAGCTCAACAGAAATGACGCGGGTCATAGCTTTGAAAAACTCGTTTTGCGCTTTTGACAATTTAAGTGATTATGATGTGTTCCAAAAGATGCCATAAGATTACTTTGAAATCCCTAAGGATTGTTTTCAATACTCAATGTTATCATGAGCATTCTATAGCAGCAACTCAGCACATGGGAAAATAGTTTGAAGATTGTGGCCGACCATAAGGTGCCTACGTATTTCAAAAAGAGAATCAGGCCATTCGTAGTTCAAGTCCGATGAGACTCTCATTTTAGGTCTACATTTCATGTTAGGTGCAATAAGCGGACTTACAATCAAAATAAACTCAAGACATCGACCTTTTAAAAAGGAAACAGATATGGACAAAAATAGTAGCCAAAACTAGCTAGATAAGACTCCTCAAAAGATTGACTCTTAGCCTAAGACGTGATAGGCATGGATGCTGCTGCTGCCCAGTGATCAAACTCAGCTGGATCAATCTTCTCTTGATCGATGAGGTCTTGGATCGCATTCTTGAAAGCCCCGCATTCTCTGATAGAGTGACCATTTACTTGGTGGTACTTGCAATACCCTCCGCCTTTTTGTATAAAGTTTAGAAATTTTGGCTGTAACGGCTTCAATACCCCTTTTGCTTCCAAGATACAGAACACTTCTTCCAAGTTCATTCTAAGTGGAACAAAGTTTCTCTTTTGCCTGTTGTCGAGATGGGATCCCACCATTTTAATATTACTGTTGCTTATGTTCATCTTACAGCTGTTTTTCTCTTTGAGAGATTCCTGGTTTAGATCGATGGTATTGAGAAGAAGTTGCTTTTCATGTTGCTGCTGCAGATCATTCACCACCATTTCAATTTGGTTGTCCTTAGCGGGATAAGTTTCTCTCTGAGCTGCCCTTTTCGTCCATCTAGTAGGGGGAGGTGGAGGTGGAGCTTGTGGAAGACTTCTTTGCAAACTATGAACAATGGTGGCTAGGGCAGCCACTAATTCAGCCAGTACATTAACTTTAACAGCCAGAGCTTCAATCTTCTTGTCAGCCATTACTGTCACGTCTAAGACCAAACCCAAAATTTAGGAAAAGCAAGAACTTAGCTACGCTCAGGTTGAGATGTCCAAAATCAAGTGTCTATGCAATGTGTAGACACCTCCCAAACGGGGCATCGCCATACAGATTGATCACATTTGTTTGCTCGATTGGTTACTTGCTTCGTAAACCAAAATCATGGACATTCCCATGGCTAGGAACATCGCCACATGATAGCGGTTATCATCAAAACAGAGTCGCCACCCAGTTTATTAAAACTGGGAAAATAGATAGAGATTCTGGATACGGGAGCCAAAAGTACAATAAGGGGAAGGTGTTAGGCACCCCTCTTTGCGTAGTCGTGAGACTGGCCCATAATCATTCAACATAAGACGTGTAGATGCTTTGTTTAATTCCAACATATAGTCTGTTTATTTATTCCTTTAAGCAGTAAGCAAAGTGAGCCAGTGCGATAAATGAAGCATGCATTAGAAAGCAGAAAAGCAAACAAACTGTCCCAGGAAATCGATTACTCGGCCGGTGAATGGATGTCACGGCCGAGTAATCAAACTGGTTTAATGTACCGGCCGAGAGATCGAAGCCCCGGTCGGTGTTCTTCCTCACACCAGAATATACGTTTAACAGATGATCAGAAAGTTATGATTAAGCGTAAGAACGATAAATAAAACAAACCAGAGGCCGTTGGCCTCACCACCTTGATCCCTCAGTTGCTTGATTGCTTCGGATTGGGCGTGATTGACTGATTGCTTGATTGAAAACCCTAGGGTTAGGGTTTGAACTTCGGGGTTTGATCGCCGGATTGACGGCTGCCTTCGGGAGGTTAGGGCTTTTGAAGAGTGGGTTTGAGGGAGTATTTGTGCAGAGTTTCGAGGCTTGAGAGAGTGTATACTCTGATAATTTTCGTGTGTTTATTTTCGGAGTCCAAAGGCCCTTTATATAGGCAATTGGTGACTCACTCCGGCCAATCAAATCACGAGATGGCAATTGCAATTGCAATGCATCTCTAACTCTACGTCGTAATCCCTGAGCGTAGCCCGAACGCATCGGAGAGGTAGTGTAATCGGATCAAACGTCTGACAGAACATGTTCCAGAGTCTGGGAAAAGGTCGATCTGGCGGCCGAGTAAAGGATATCACGGCCGAGGAATGGATGTCTCGGCCGAAGGATAGATCTTGCGGCCGAGGGATTGATCTCTCAGGGAGATTTTGCTAGCAACAGGTTGCTCGGGTGAGCAAATGATGTTAGGGCCGTGGGATCGATGTCACGGCCGACAGATGGATTCTCCTAGGCTTCTGTATTTCTGTCTGAAAGGCTGTATGGCTCTGAATTGGGTCCTCTAAGTGGCTCAAAGTTCTTACTGAAAGTCCTAAGGTTCTCAAGGAAGCAATCAGCAATCACTGTATCCATTTCATCATCGGGATGGTCCCAAGGTGGGACTTGAAATAATCGTTAGGCCAAATTGGGGTGTCTACACAATGCACGCATCAATCACACTTATTGCCCTTAAAATGCAAATCTAGCATGATGGGGTGGCTTAATTAAATGATAATCGATGTTGACACGTGATCATGCAATGTGCTATAAGAAGAAATGAGGGTGATGGACTCCCCTCTTGGTTTAGTCCCCTGCATGGTTAGAGAAAGGCAAGCAAAATGATATACAAAGCACTATAGCTACTTTCACAGATTATGGACGAGTCATGCATAGCAATTCGTGTGCATGCATGAGTTTATCGGATATCATAGATAGCCAGCAATTTTTGATATGGATGATTCTTAAGACTCGTTGTTTATAAATACTGCATGCCACTTAAGACCCTACTTCCAAGCCAATCCATACTATAAGATAGATTAAAAAAAAGCAGAGCAGATGACTACAACGGAGAGTAAACTCAGAGTTGACCGCTGTGCTAGAGGCTATTTGAATGTTCCACCTTACCCAACTTGTCATTTTGAGGATTTGATCATCGTTAGTCATTTTCACTTAAGAAAAGTTTCAAAATTTTTTATCTCTTTTAATTCTTGGTTAGGGAAGATTTTTTTTTCACTGCTAACGTGATTCTACCAGCTTTAGGTTGTTCTCATTTTTTACCAAAGCACATCGGGGTTGATCCTTCAGAAACTCATTCAGCAAGTTTTTTTCCTTTTCTCTTTCTTAAAACATGATTGAGGTAATTGGGATCCATATGATTACCTGCCAGCACATTGACAAACTCCTAAATCTTACCGGCTCGTTGTGGTAAGCATGCTCAAAATTTTGAATTTTGAAAGATGGGTTGCTAGGCCGATTTGGAAATAGGAACCAAAGTCCTACACTTGTCATGCTGAATCATCCATGGAGAAATAAGTATTGCAAGTTCTGTCCATAATATCATTGACTTTGCATACAATCATCCATAACTTGCTCTACTACCTTACACTCCCTCTTTCCTTTAGCCTCGCAAGGCAAAGATTGCTAGAGCAACCCCTAGTTCAATTGCCGGCGGGGCGGCCAGTGTTTGATTTCATTCTCGAAATCCATACTTCGCGGTGCTTTAAGTAAAGCGGGAGTGTTAAGTAAACAATGATGCTTTTTACCAAAAATATACCTTGCAGGCAACACCATTAGTGCTTGGCTATAAAGACTTAGGGTTAGGGCTTTTAGTTCAAGCCCTAACCCTTCTGCACAGAAAGAGATGTTACAACAACATATACAAGGTATGAGGAAGAACTTCTGTAAAAATGCAAATAGATTCCTTAACCTGCGGGTTCCTGTCTTATTTTGATAAGTTCTATGGCTCTCTAACACATGTAAGGTTTGGGTAGTCTCAAGGGTGCTCCGTTGTCAAAGGGCACCAGTCCTTCCGCCAGCCCATCATAGGTGGTGATCGGACGGTTTCCTTTTTGATATACCACTAGGTACAAGTGACTATGGAGTTTGCTGGAACCCCTAACATAGCCCATGACATGCCGGGGTATTAGGTGAACTCAACGAGGTTGCCCGCTCGAAGCATATGATAAATGAATTAAATAAAGCATGTGTTAGTCTTATGTCAAACTTTCTGGTTATGGCTCTCAAGTCCCTAGCAGAGTCGCCAAAAACTGTAGACACCTCCCTGAAGCGGGGCATCGCCATACAGATTGATCGTTGCTATTTGTTTGGTTGTTTGCTTCATAAACCAAAATCGTGGATATTCCCATGGCTAGGAACATCGCTACACGATAGCGGTTATCATCAAAACAGAGTCGCCACCTAGTTTATAAAAACTAGGAAAAACATATAGAAATTCCGGATACGGGAGCGAAAAGTACAATAAGGGGAAGGTGTTAGGCACCCCTCTTTGCCCAGTCGTAAGACTAGCCCATAATTGTTCGACATAAGATTAATACATGCTTTATATAATTCTAACACGTAAACTGATTAATTAGCCTTTAAACAGTTAATGGTGAGCCGAGACTGTAATTGAAAACATGCATCAGAAAAGCAGAATAAAACAAATCTATCCCAGGGAGATGGATCTCGCGGCCGGTGAATGGATGTCACGGCCGAGAGATCCTCCTGGTTTAATGTATCGACCGAGAGATCGAAGCCTTGGCCGATGTTTTTCCTCACACCAGACTAAACAGTAAGCAGAGAATCAGAAAACTATGATTAAGCGTAAAAACGGAAAATAAATCAAACCAGAGGCCCCTTGGCCTCACCACCTTGATCCCTCAGTGGCTTGATTGCTTCGGATTGTGGGTGATTTGACTGATTGCTTCTTGAAAACCCTAGGGTTAGGGTTTGAACTTCAGGGTTTGATCGTCGGATTAGCGGCTGCCTTTGGAAGGTTAGGGCTTTTAAAGAGAGTGTTTGAGAGTATGTTTCTGCAGAGTTTCATGGCTTGAGAGGGTGTGTTGTTATATCAATTTTGGAGCCAAAGGCTCCTTTATATAGGCATGGGGATGACACAACTCGACCAATCAAAGCACACGATTAGAGTTAGAGAGTGATACAAACTCTTCATGGTGATCTCCTGACGTAGCCCGAACACATCGAAAAAAGGCTGCTAGGGTTTTGTTGATCGGATCAAACGTTTGATAGAACGTTCCAGAATCTGAAAAAAGGACGATCTGGTGGCCGAGCCATCGATCTTGCGGCCGAGGAATGGATGTTGCGGCCGAAGGATAGATCTTGCGGCCGAGTGATTGGATCTCTCAAGGAGATTTTCATGCAACAGGTTGCTCGGGTGAAGAAATGATGTTAAGGCCGTGAGATCAATGTCACGGCCGATAGATGGATTCTCCTAGGATTCTGTATTTCTGTCTAAAAGGCTATTTGGCTCTGGATTGGGTCCTCTAAGTGGCTCAAAGTTCTTACCATAAGTCCATGGGTTCACAAGAAGTCAATCAGCAATCACTGTATCCATTTCATCATCGGGATGGTCCTCAAGGTGGGACTTGAAATAATCGTTAGGCCAAATTGGGGTGTCTACAATCAGGAGAGGCCGCATTGTGAATCCCAGGGTATTTCGACCATAGAGGCCAGTGTTGCCAGCGCATCTACAAACCTATTGCTCACTCGTGGAGTGTGCGTGAAGATGACTGAGTCAAATTGTGGAATCAAAGTTTCCAACATAGAGTGGTATAGCTTCAGCATGTCTTCCTTGACCTTCCAGTCTCCTCTTGCTTGGGATACTACCAGGTTTGAATCTCCAATGACTTCTACCATTTTTGCCCCTAGTTCCAAGGCTGCCTCCATTCCAGCAATGCATGCTTCATATTCAGCTTGGTTGTTGGTGACTTCAAACCTCAGTTATATGACAAATGGATATGAGAGTCGTTTGGGGAAACTAGCAATACCCCTATGCCATATCCACATTGGTTTGATGCTCCATCAAAGTAAAGCTGCCAGGTGTCATCCAAAAGACATAGGATGTCTTCGTCGGGGAACATGAAGTTTTCTGCCTCAGCCTTTGTCACAGGGTGATCTGCCAAGAACTCTGCCACAACCCTTCCTTTCACTAATTTCTTGTCATGTATTTAAGGTCGAATTCTGCCAGGAGAAATAACCACCTAGCTAGCTTTCCGATAAGTGCTGGCTTCTCGAAAAGATATTTGATTGGGTCTAAATGAGAAACCAACACTACCGGATGTGCTAATAGGTAGTGCCTTAGTTTCTTTGTGGCCCATACTAGCCCCTAGTAGGTTTTCTCAAGGGGGGTGTACCTTGTTTCATAGTCCATCATTTTCTTGCTAAGGTAGTTGTAGACACCCCAATTTGGACTTTTCGAAATTCCCTGATTTGTGGCCCGGAGGCTCCCCGATGATGACTTTGGATTGAAACAAGCCTGGTACCGATCGGAACATTGCTCCTTGAAAGATTTGAAGAGGGATTAAAAATGGTAAAAAAGGCATTTTCAAGCGCTTGGGAGCAATTCCAAGCGCTCCAAACTGTTTCACAAAACCTCTGGCCTGGCTCTTTCTCGAGCGCTCGAGAGTGAGGTCCCAAGCGCTCGAGACTTTTCTGTTGCCCAATGGATGGCAGTATCACCCACTCACCTTGCAAATCATCATTACAGTCACCTTGAGCCCGCCGATGGCTCAGTCCACACTCAACCTCTGGTAGGAAGATATTCAGGCCAAAGATTTACCTATTAAAAAAATGTTTTATCAAAACCATTTGATTTTCAAAAACCATTTGATGTTTTGCCTATAAATATGACTAGTTTTCAGCTAGAAAAAAGGGACCACGAAATTTTCACTCCAGAAGAACTCTTATTCTCTGTTCTCTCTCTCTCTAGCTCAAAACCAAAAACACCCAAAACTCATCTTCCAAACTTCAAAGGTTTTAGAAATCACCAAGGAAAAGGGCAAGAAATCCAGAATACTCTTCTGATCTCTTGCACTCTCCTCTCTTCATCCACATTTCAAAGCTATTCCAAGGAGCAAGGTTCAAGGAAAAGGTATAAAACTTTACCTTTGGTCACAACTTAAAGGCTATTCATCCCTTCTGAGGGGGGTCGTTGACCCAGTCTTCAATACTGGGTGCATGGTTGGGAGACCCTAGTGTAAAAACAAGAGCAATGGGGCACAAGAAAATATTTTCACAAAACCCTCACTGGAACCACTCCCAAGCGCTCGAGAGTTCTCCTGAGCGCTCGGGACTGTTCCCAGTTTCATGCATGGCCCTTCGTAACACAGTGGGTTGGAAATGATGTGTGATCTTAAAAGAAATGGTTTCATTTTGGCATGCATGCACAGAAAACTATTTTCTCCAAAACAGAAGTATTTCCTTCAAGTTTTCATGCAAAGTGAGGTATTTCCAAAGCTAAAAGATGTTCTCCTCTTGGGAAACATAAAAACAAGGGTATTTTGCATGCCAAATCAGTGCCATTTCCTGTTTGAGAGTAAGCTGATGTGCTGCTCACTCCCAAGCGCTCCGAACCATTCCAAGGCGCTCGGGAGTGCATGCATGCCATTGCTCCCCATTTCCCATTCTGTTGCGTTACCTGGTCTCTGCATGCATTAGTGTGGCCTGTTGCTCTTTTAAATTCATAGATTTAGCTTTGCTAAGGCAGGGATGCATGATCTAAAAGATTGAGGGTGCATTCCAGTCTTTCAAATCCTCTGCTGAGCCAGTAGCGTACTTAATATCATTTCAGTTTCCAGTTTAGCATTGTATTCTGTCTGTGCTAACAAAGCTTGCAGGTTGGGTGTCAGAGCTCCCAAGCGCTCGGGATTGATCTCGAGCGCTCGAGAGTGAAGTCAGTGGCAGTCTCTAGTTTTCTGTCATTCATGCATTTGCTCACCATTACTCCATCATTCCATCTCCCCTTGTACAAATGCACATGCATGCACTTCTTACCTGTTATAAACTGTGGATACTTGCTAATTGGTTTAAAATGAGACAAAATCCCTTTTGAAAAATCCCACAAATGTTTAGTAGAGACCGATTTCGAATCGGGCGAGGGGGGTGCCGTAAAACCCTTCCCCCCTCGTAACATGGCTTCCGAACCCTTGAAACTGATCTCTGGTTTTCAACTTCAAATCAATTGGTTTTCCAAACGAAACGGTTTCTCGGGTGATGTACCGCAAATCCGGGTGGCGACTCTTCAAACGGCGTATTTCTCTTCAAAGCGGCGGGAAAATACCAAAGCAAAACGGCCTTTCTTTGTTTTTCGGGCATGCAGCCCACAGTAGTATATGGCGCACTCTACTTTGGCATCATTTTCTTGCGCTAGCATACATCCCATGGATGTGTCCGTTACCGAGAGATACAGAATCAGTGGTTTCCCAGGGATGGGTGGTGATAATAGGTGGATTCTGAAGATACTCCTTGATTGCCTCGAATGCTTGCTGACAGTTCTGGCTCCACTCAAAATCAGTACCCTTCTTCAAAAGCTTGAAAAGAGGTTCACAAGTGGCTGTGAGTTTGGAAATGAACCTGCTGATGAACTGTACTTTCCCTAGAAAGCTCCTTACTTCCTTTTCTGTCTTTGGTGGTGATATCTCCATGATAGCCTGTATCTTGGAAGGGTCTACTTCGATTCCTCTTTGAATGATGAGAAATCCTAGCATTTTACCGGCCGTTACCCCAAAAGTGCATTTTTGAGGATTAAGACGTAGCTTGTATTGCCTAATCCTCTCAAAGAACTTTTGAAGGGCTTCATAGTGTCCTTCCCTTTCCTTTGATTTGACTATCATATTGTCGACATATACCTCGACTTCTTTTGCATCATGTCGTGTAGCAGTGTTGTTGCCATCCTTTGGTAAGTGGCTCCAGCGTTCTTCAACCCGAATGGCATTACTCGGTAGCAGTAGGTTCCCCAGGGTGTGGTGAATGTGGTCTTTTCTCTGTCTTCAGGAAACATCAAAATCTGATTATACCCAGAAACCCATCCATGAAAGATAGTAGTGCATGCCCTGCGGTGTTGTCCACAAGTTTGTCTATATGTGGCAATGTGAAGTCATCCTTTGGACTGGCCTTGTTGAGATCTCAGAAATCTACACAGACCTTGATTCCTCCGATTTTCTTTGGTACTGGAACTATGTTAGCTACCCACTGTGGATACTCGGTGACTATGAGAAAATCGGCGTTGATTTGCTTAGTGACTTCTTCTTTTATCTTTAAGACCCAATCAGAGTGCATACGTCTTAGCTTTTGTTTAACAGGTTTTGCGTCGGGATGGAGGGAAATTTTGTGCTGAACAATTTCGGGATCTATTCCAGGCATGTCCTCGTAAGACCAGACAAAAACATCTTTGTATTCTTTTAGCAAAAGGATTAGTTTTTCACTTTCTTGAGAAGATAGTGTTGCACCAATTTTAACCAATTTGGGCTCGTTTTCAGAGCCTATGTTTGCTGTGATTATTTCCTTAGAAAAAGGTTTAGCGCCTTTCTTCTTCTCTCTCGATGAATTCTAGAATTTCTTCCTCAAAATTTGGATTGCCAGAATCCACATAGTTAATCATAGGCAAAGTGAAATACTCTAAATCTTCATTCTCATTGCTAAAATTGTCGAAAGACATTTCAGAGTCGAATTCAAAATAAACGTTGTGCCTTGGTGCTTTGACCAGGTTTTCCTCACTAGACTCAGTAGTTTGAAAAGATGAAAAGCTAGACTCGGACTGAGTTGACTCGGAGTCAGAATCAGAATTGGAACTAAGATCAGAATCAACATTTTTCATTTTGTATTTTAGAGTGTGTTCCACGGTCCAGTTAGGGTAAGCCCCTTTTTCAGCATCCACAATCAGCTTAGAGCAGTCTTTTTCCTCACCAATGTTGATCATCAGCACCTCACTATTGTGGGCACACGCCCAGACAAATTTTGCATAAAAATCGGGTGCGCCCTTTTTCGAAAAGCGCGGCGAAACGCTTACAATTCACAGTCGCCACTCGGGTTTCACGGATAGTACCCAAGGAACCGAACTTGAAAACGTTTGCTACGTTGTTTGATTTTGAAAAAGGCTTGTAGACTAGACCGTCGTCACCTTCGATATCTGAGGTTCGGGAGCCAGGTTACGAGAGGGGAAGGGTTTTATGGCACCCCTCTCGCCCAATCTGGAGATCGGTCTCTACTCGGACATTTTATAAAACTTTTGCATTTTTCTCTCATTGATCATTTTTTAGCCAGTTAGGGCGGGGAGACAGTTAAAGGGGATTTAAAACTGTAACAAGTTTACAATGTGATAGAATGTGAGGGATGTTTGCTTGCTTTATCGAAACAATGAATATAGATTGAGAACAAGCATTTGTGAGAATTTTGAACAGACTGAGGTACATTGACCAGTGACGTGTGGTGCGCAGGAAGAAGACTGTATGCACTGGCGGAACCAGTGCATGAAGGCCTGACCTGCACACGCCAGTCACCGACCGGCGTACTCCAGTAAGCCAAAACCCACAACTTCTGTCCTCAACACTCTGGGCTCTGGAAGGACCAGTGCACACCCAGGACAAACCACGCAGTTCATATAGGCAGCAATTTATAGTTACAGACAACAGAAAATGGATATAAAGAAACAAAAGACATGGATGCCCCATAAACAATGTGGGGAAATAGAAGAGGCCTGGATCTGAATCCCATACAAGGGCCAAGCCACTGGATCCTAACCTAACTGCCGTACGCCAGTGGTGTAGGGCCGTACGCCAGTTGGTCTTTGGTCCAATGCTTTGGCTTTGCATCATCTGGGCTCTGGAACATGACCAGAAGGACCCCAAAGGCCTTACAAAACAGGAATAATCAGATAATTAAGCACACACTTCTAACAGAAAGCAGTAAACTGGTTATTAGCATACAATAAGGTGACAAATGTGAAACAAAAGCAGAAAATAGTGATCTGTGATACTCGCACCAGTAGTGCACGTACTGCCTCAACTGGCGTACGGCTGAAGTGTGCTGGCGTGCACCACCTATAGTATACACGAACTTTGAATCCTTGCCAGCATTAAGGCCAGGACTGGTATAGATTACCAGCCTTGACCCTGCCAGCCCCCCTCAGGGGTCAGAACAGAAAACCAGCAAAAGGTGGTATATCTTTCGAAATGGGTTTGATGATGGGTTTGAGCTTGAACTTGTGGTTGAGAAGGTTGTGTAGTGACCATAGGGGTGCTGTGGTGTGGATGAGTGTATTCCTTGCTTTCCCTTTCAATGGATGAAGAAGAAAGCAAAGAACACAAAGGAGGGAAGGCTTTTTTTGCTCTTTATGGTGGTAACCCCCTTGCAAATAAATGCAAGGGACGTATTTATAGAGGAGAGAAGGACTGAGAAAGGGGTGTAACCAGGCTGGTTTGGGGGCTGGTTGGACTGGTTTGGTTAGAGAGTGAGCCTCCCATGCATTAAATGCATGGGACAAGGTGATGGATATTGTAGGAGAGAGGGGGAAGCAGCATCGGCCGTCCGCAATCATCAGGAACTGTGGGTGACATCGGGGTGGCCACAAAAGTCTTGTGTACGTGATTGCATAAAGTTGATTTGACTGGGATTGACCGGCGTGCGCCAGTCTTTTACCTGCGTGCGCCAATGAAAATTGAGTCAACGGTCGATGATCGACATGTGGTAGTTTACTAGCGCACGCCAGTAAAGTTCCAGCGTAAGCAGGTAGGGCTTTGCTGAGGGCTATTTGGTTCTGACTTGATGAGTTCGAAAAGAGGTTTGAGGAGGTTTAGAACGTTCGAAACTCAAACACACCAATAAACTCGGGTTGTTCTTTGACCTTAATCATCATTAGGGAATCAAAGACCGTAAGTAAACTAATCTGGACAGTCCAGAATAGGTGTCTACAACTGTCATCTTGATTCGCACTTCATCATTGTCACCTTGCAAGTCTTGGAGGGCCATTTGGTTTGCTATTGACGTGATTTCTTCCAGTTGAGCTTCAATCTCTGCTTCGTCGCTGTTGTCGACTCTTCGTGTGCTGACAAATCCCCACCAATTACCAAAGCTATCTGTGATGGGATGGATTACCCTTATTTGATTGTTGGTAACCCCCTCATCAAAGAGTAGATTCAGTGATATTTCATCTGGTGGATCATTGTCAACAGACTCTTCTTCTTCTGCTTTGCCAACTTCGAAGTTGTCGACCTCGTCTATTGGCCTATAGTCGTCGGTGGGTGCATAAGGGTCATGGAAATAGATTGGGACCCTGCGAAGTCCTTCTTCTTCGATTATGCCTTCCACTTCTTCATCATCGACTGTTCTTGCGAACATGACATGATCGTCTTTAGTGATAATTACTGTAGGCTTTGGTTGATCCACCGGAGTGATGTACTTGGATGGGTTGAAAATCTTGGCAGCAGGGTGTGGGCCAGACTGCTTGGTGACAATTTGAAAGTGCGAATCGAACATGATCTGTGATGCAGCCATTTTTACCTGAAATTTTTTCCTTTAGTTAGATTGGTTTATCTTACCCTTTTCTTTTTGGTTTTAAGAAGCCCTTAAGGTTTAACTTGCAAAAGAAAACTTTACAACATACATATATACAATAGGTGTGAGGAAGAACTTTTACAAACAAATGCAAGTAGGTTCCTAGCCTGTAGGTTCCTGTCTTATTTTGATAGGTTCTATGGCTTTCTAACACATGTAAGGTTTGGGTAGTCTCAAGGGTGCTCTGTTGTCAAAGGGTGCCAGCCCATCATAGGTGACGATCGGACGGTTTCCTTTTTGATATACCACTAGGTACAAGTGACTGTGGAGTTTGCTGGAACCCCTAACATAGCCCGTGACATGCCGGGATATTAGGTGAACTCAACGAGGTTGCCCGCTTGATGCATATGATAAAAGAATTAAACAAAGTATGTGTTAATCTTATGTTGAACTTTCTGGTTGTGGCTCTCCAGTCCCCAGCAGAGTCGCCAAAAATTGTAGACACCTCCCTGAAGCGGGGCATCGCCATACCGATAGATCGTTGCTATTTGATTGGTTGTTTGCTACATAAACCAAGATCGTGGATATTCCCATGGCTAGGAACATCGCCACACGATAGCGGTTATCATCAAAACAGAGTCGCCACCTAGTTTAAGAAAACTATGAAAAACAGATAGAGATTCTGGGCACGGGAGGCAAAGGTACAATGAGGGGAAGGTGTTAGGCACCCCTCTCTGCCCAGTCGTGAGACTGGCCCATAATTGCTCGACATAAGACTAACACATGCACTGCTTAATTCAAACACGTAGTCTGTTTAATTAGCCTTTAAACAGTTACTGGTGAGCCGAGACTGTATTGAAAACATGCATCAGAAAATAGAAAACAAAATGAACTATCCCAGGAAGATGGATCTCTCAGCCGGTGAATGGATGTCACGGTCAAGGGATCCTTCTGGTTTTATGTATCGGTCGAGGGATTGATTCCCCAGCCGATGTTCTTCCTCACACCAGACCAGACGACTAACAGATAATCAAAAAGCTACGATTAAGCGTAAAAACAAAAAATAAATCGAACCAGAGGCCCCTGGGCCTCACCACCTTGATCCTTCAATGGCTTGATTGCTTCGGATTGAATGGGATTGACTGATTGCTTCTCGAAACCCTAGGGTTAGGGTTTGAACTTCGGGGTTTGGATCGTCGGATTGTGGCTGCCTTCGGGAGGTTAGGGCTTTTGTAGAGAGGGTTTGAGAGTATATATTGACAGAGTTTCATGGTTTGAAAGGGTGTATCAACTTGTTAATTTCGGAACCCAAAGGCCCTTTTATATAGGCATAGGGATGACACACCCCAACCAATCAAAATTGAACGATTGAATTGGAGTTGTAAGGCAACACAAACTCCTCATGGTAATCTTCAAACGTGGCCCGAACGCATCGGGATTTGGCTGCTAGGGTTTTGTGATCGGATCAAACAAGTGACAGAACATTCCAGAATCTAGAAAATAGATGATCTGGCGGCCGAAGAATTGATGTTGCGACCGAGGAATGATCCTGGCGGTTGGCTAATCGATCTCTCAAGGAGATTTTCAAGCAACAGGCTTCACGGGTGAAGAAATGATGTTGAGACCGTGTGATCAATGTCACGGGCCGACGGATGGATTCTCCTAGGATACTGTACTTATGTCTGAAAGGCTATTTGGCTCTAGATTGGGTCTTCTAAGTGGCTAGAAGTTCTCACCGAAAGTCCTAAGGTTCACAAGAAATCAATCAACAATCACTGTATCCATATCATCATCGGGATGGTTTCCAAGGTGGGACTTGAAATAATCGTTAGGCCAAATTGGGGTGTCTACAGTACGCGGGTTCTAAACTGGCGTATGCAGGTCAACGAGAAGGGTTGACTAGCGTAAGCAAATAGTTGACTTGTGTACTCAGGTTCAAATTGCAAAGTTGACCGATGACTGACATGTGGCATAGGACCAGCGTATGCCAGTGAAAGACCAGCGTATGTAGATAGGGTTTGGCTGAGGCATTTTGGCTCTGGTTTAAAAGGGTTCGAAAGGGTTTTAACTGCTCAAAGCTCAAACACATGAACATTCTCGAGGTGTTCTTGATCTTATTCATCATCGGGGAATCAAAGACCGTAAGTAAACTAATCTGGAAAGTCAAAAATAGGGTGTCTACACAATTATTTTCTTGATGATTATCGAAAGGATTTGCAAGTCCTAGCGATTATCCCTTCTGATTCGAATATTTAAACTTGCATGTCGTCGTTATGCGGTCAGAGTGGATTCTAAATCTTAGATACTTTCCTCCATTGTTTCCAAATCTTTTAATTAAATACGCAGGTCAACGAGAAGGGTTGACTAGCGTAAGCAAGTAGTTGACCTGTGTACTCAGGTTCAAATTGAAAAGTTGACCGATGACTGACATGTGGCATAGGACCAGCGTATGCCAGTGAAAGACCAGCGTATGCAGCTAGGGTTTGGCTGAGGCATTTTGGCTCTGGTTTAAAAGGGTTCGAAAGGGTTTTAACTGCTCGAAGCTCAAACACACGAACATTCTCGAGGTGTTCTTGATCTTATTCATCATCGGGGAATCAAAGACCGTAAGTAAACTAATCTGGAAAGTCAAAAATAGGGTGTCTACACAATTATTTTCTTGATGATTATCGAAAGGATTTGCAAGTCCTAGCGATTATCCCTTCTGATTCGAATATTTAAACTTGCATGTCGTCGTTATGTGGTCAGAGTGGATTCTAAATCTTAGATACTTTCCTCCATTGTTTCCAAATCTTTTAATTAAATTGTTCTTTAGTTTAATTAGCTCTTCAAAATAATCCAAAAAAACAATCTTTTCTTTTTCGAATTAATTTAGAAGTTAATCGAAATTATAGTAAGTTAGCCAATCTGTCCCTATGGATCGACACTCGGTCTTGACCACTATTCTACGTAGTAATAGTTAACTCCAATTTTTTATAAATTTTTTTTTGACACGGAACGACGCGGTCAGCTGACAACACCATTACACAAAGATAGGCCACCAGTTTTAAAATCACTCATACAATAATTGTAGTACAACAAAAGATTCCGAACAATGCATCCACCGCAAGTAGGGTTGTAAACGGCCGAGTCGAGCTGAGCTTTGTCGAGCTCGAGCTCGGCTCGTTTACTAAATGAGCCCAAAATTCGAGCTCGAGCCTTAACGAGCCGAGCCCTTATCAAGCCGAGTTGAGTCATTTACTAAACGAACCTCTTTAATTGAGCCGAGCCACCCTTAACGAACCGAACTTTAGTCAAATGAGCCGAGCCGAGCTCGGCTCATTTACTAAACGAGCCGAAAACTCGAGCTCGAGCTCGGCTCGTTTACTAAATGAGCCGAGCCGAGCCGAGCCGGACTCGCGAGCTGCTTGGTTCGTTTACCGCCCTAACCGCAAGGCAATATACTTATGTTTTAAGTGGAAAGCTGGAATCTGCCTTTAGGTTTTTCTCTTGTCCATCCCCGTAAATTTACAAAGATTAGTATGATATATACTTTGGACATGTTCCATCGCTATATATTGAAGGAGGATTGGATTAGTTTCCTGTGGGACTCGTTTATATATTTTTGGTTGCTCAATATGTGCATCCAATATGAGTCTTTATCAACTTGAGTCTATAACAGTTCGCGCTTCGGTCCAAAAAAATAAATATTTTTTTATTATCGTCTTAAGAGAGCTCACAAATGGTCCTATTAGTACTGGTTAGTGGGAACCAGAGATAATTTCTTTCAATTAAAACTAAAAGAGTGGATAGAATTTGAAGTTAGACGAATATATATATATATATATATATATATATATATATATATATATCTATGTAAGGACAAGGGTAAGTAGTTGACTTGAGAAAGAGTAAGAGATTGCATTGTAAGAAAATCTTGTCCTTCCATATCTCTAAAATTATAATTCCGTTTCGGCTCAAATACTCGGGGTACCGGATGATACCGGCCGTACGAAACTATCTTGAACTTTAGTTGTCCTTTAAATAATTAAATATATTTTTCTAAATTTTTTTGGATAGAAAAATAATATTAGTAGCGATAAAAAAATTAATACTCTAGCCTGTACAGTATTTAGAAATTCGCAAAAGTGAGAAATAATGTATTTTTTTTTTTTGAAAAGGCATAGAGAAACAATTGACATAAGTAGTAGGAACTAGGAAGTTATGAATTTCAAATCTGATAAAAGAAAAAAAAATGGAATTTCAAAGATGGTGGGGTCCGCGTCGGTGATTAGTCAAACTCCTCCCCCAACATTTCTAGCTACACCGTAGAGCATTCGATTCCGTCTAACCGTCGTCACTCTTGGCTCATAACACAACACAACAACCAGTCATTCCCAAAGGCACTTCGAAACGACTGATTGGTGAACAATTTTTTCAGTTACTCAAATCCCTTCTCCCCTTTATCCCCCCCACCACCCCCTTCTTCAATGGATTCCTCGCATCCAAAAACTATAATCAATCCACTTCTACAGCTACATTATACCTCATCTACAGATAGGGTTAGGGTTTTTGCAACCAAATCCCCCCCCTCTCTCTCTTTCTCTCTCATCTCCAGATGGAAGAACCAGATCGGAATTTCTCGGCCGAAGCTTCTTCTTCGTCGAGTAGGGAGTATTCCGGTCGTGCTACGGCGTCGTCTTCCTCTTATCCGGTGGCGGAAGAGGCGGAGGAGAACCACGACTCGCAGTTCGTTCAGCCGCACGCGGGGGTTTCTTATCAAGTTGATTACGCAACGGCAGAAGACGAGGCGATATCGAGGTTTATCAGAGAGGATTCCTGGTCTTGCATCGTCGTTGTCCTCACCTTTTGGTTCTTTGGTTCGTCCTCTCGTCTTCATTTTCAATTTCCACAGCATCTAGAATCCTAGATGCATATATGTTATTCTAACCCAAGCGTTAGATCTCGTGGCCTGGTACTTTGGGCAAACCCCTGGGCTGGGGCAACCAATTTTGTTTTTAGGTAATATATAAGTATCAAAAAGTTTCCATGATTGACACATAGTATTTACTTGCCTCCACGGTCAGTGGTTCCTACCTAGCATTCAAGTGAGCAAGGTTTGATTACCCAGTTCGTTTTTTTTTCCTGAATTTGTCTCCTTGAGGCCTTTATTTCCCTTTCTTTCTCTATTTTTGTTATTTATGGTTCTTTTTTTCATTCTCAATCCACAATTTTACGAAAGTCACACTACTCAATTACTTTCTTAGAAAGTTTGCATTTAACAAACACAATAATAATGTAGCAGTGATGAAAGAATTTGGAATGGAAAATTAAAAAAAAAATGAGTGAGCTTTATCATATTTTTTTTACACATACCATACTTAAAATGTGAAGCAAACTTTCTTCTTTTTTTCAAAACAAACTCTTACAATCATATCCTTTAACGTTTATTTTATATCATTTTAGTTTGATTTTTTGTATTTTATAATTTTGGTAAAAGAACTCTTGTATTTTGTAGCTATCCGGAGTTGAAGTTTTATAAAAACTTACTTTCGTAGTATCATGTCACAAGATAGATAGACTAAGTGGATTGGCAAAGATCTCAATCGAAAATGAGTTCTTGGATAAGTTAGTACGATGACTCAATTGAACAATTTACATGATTATATGCAATGATATGTTTTTTCTTGAATCCGATCGTGCTAATCATAAAACACTATAACCGGGTTATATTTTGATTGTGATTTTATTGATGTAATTCAAGCTAAAAGTACAATGTAACCTTGATTTTTTTTTTTCTTCCTGATTTGTATGTCATATTTTTTTTTTTGACTTAATAGTACGTGGGCAACCAAGTTGGGGTCGGGCTTGGGCAACCCAATCGTCAGGGCCGGCCCTGGGTCTCAGGAGCTATCGATTCCTTTGGGGCCAATCAATAAGGGCTTTGTCACGACTTTAATTGGCCCCGCTAGTCGACGTTTGGTCCCCAGCATTAGTTTGTGTGTAAGCTGGCCAAGATACTAAGTTGTAAACAGAAAAATATACATATGTTCAGTTGGATTTTGAATGCTGTAACTGCTGTTTAGCTTGAGTTGGTTTTAGACACTATTCGACTATGTGTTATCGTGTTTCTAAATTCACTGTCAATCACTTTGATTTTGTGCTGTTTATGTGGTGTTTCAATCTCTAAGTATGTCGATTCTAAGCATACATACGGCATCGATATTTGGTGGAGGCTAGAGACCTTAGTTACACGGAGCGGGGGCAGGGGTGGGATCGGGGGCGGAGGCGGGGAGCGTAGGATCATTGAAGCTCCTCTTTTGGGAGCGCCAGAGGAAGCGTTTAGGAATAATATAGAAAAATATGCCTATCAAAAAAAAAAAGAAAAAAGAAAAATAAACATGAAAAAGAAGAAAATGCTGTAATTCGTAATTCCTATCCATTGCAATTGTTGTCTTAGGGGATATAAATAATCTTTCTTTATTACTGGAGCAGATTTGGGTATATATTTTTCTGGTAACTTTTTGTTACTTCAAGTTTTCTCTTACTTGGTGTCTTTTACTTTTGTTTCTTTTGGGATTTATATGCCTAAGAGGTTCTACCTTAGTTGGGAGCGGGTTCTTTTCTTGATGGAAGCCAAGTTCGTAGGAGAATCTGACTTGGGAGAGCGGGAGCAAGGTTCTGAGGTGGATTCGCCACCTTGATAGGAGGTTCTTGCAACTAAGCTAGAGACGATAACTGGTCTTGCATTTTCGTTGACCTCACCTTTTGGTTCTTTTGTTCGTCCTCACATTTTGATACGTTACCCATTACATACAGACACACTTGTTTGATTGAATTCTGAATGCCGATTGTGCTGTGTAGCTTGAGAATTTGATAGATTTGGTTAAATTCTGTCTTAAGTTCAGCTGCAATCACTTTGAGTTTTTATGCCGCTTACGTAATCTCTAAAATGCCGATCCTATACAATACAAAGTTGACATTTATCAGAGATGGCAGCTGGTCTTGCATCATCGTTGTCCTCACACTATTGGTTCTTTGGTTTGTCCCTAGTTTTGATACATTGTAGAGTTACACTTGCATACCGAATGCTGGTTGTGTTGTTTAGCTTGAAAATCCGCGAGAGTTTGTTAAATTCTGTGTCATTGGGTTTCTCATTTCAGTTTCAATCACTTTAATTGTGTGCTGTTACCAGTGTCGGACACCGACACTCTCCGGACACTTGTCCGACACTTTAATCCAAAGTGTTCTGTTCTTTTTTCCAACGTTTTTCGTTTGGACACTCTAGGGACACTTTCCGGATACTCGTAAAACAAGTCCGAGGTGTTAAGTGAAATTGTAGGCTCTGATTAAAACTTAGGGAAGTCTTATTTTTTGGGTGGCAGATGATGTTTTGTTGATTACAAAACACCCAAGTGATGGAATGCATTTTGTTGAAATACTTCATCAATGAATGAATGATCAATACGATTTAAGGTTTATATGGTGTCACGCGTTCGCAATTAGAACTTTATATATTTATTTTTATTTATGAAATAGTGTGCAAATATTTTTAAAATCTGTCCCCCAACTTCTTGTGTCCTCCATTTTTTTTTTTTTGTTTTGAAATTTATGTGTCTAGTGTTAGTGTCGAGTCATGTGTCCGTGTCTATGCTACATGATATCGATACATGTTGTGATAAAGTCTTCTAGCTGTTCTCCTCGTGACATTAGGAGAAACAAACAGTTTAGATTTGGTGTTATTTATGGTTTGGCCAGACATTTCACAAAAAGTGTGGAGCACTTCCATCATGGCCTTGCAAGTGGTAATTGTGTCTTGGCCAAAAAGAATGAGATCGTCAGCAAAAAAAAGGTGGGTGAGAGGACAAGAGTTTTTCGAGACTTTTATACCTTTCCAGCATCCTTCCTCAACTTTGGTGTTAACTAAGGTGGAGAGTCTTTCCATGCAAATAACAAAAAGGTAGGGAGATAGAGGATCCCCTGTCAGAGTCCTCTCCCAGCGGACAACTCTTCAAGGGTTTCCCCGTTCCACAAAATTGCAGTCTTAACATTGGTAACACAACTCATAATTAAAGCAATCCAAGAGGAGTCAGAATTGGAATAGTTCACTTCAGAGTATCAAAGAGAAAATTCCACGAAACTTTATTATAGGCTTTTTCCAGGTCTATTTTGAAAATCATTCCTCCTTTTTTCCCTGCTTTTTTTTTAATCTCAAAGTGTGAAGTATTTCCTGGGTGGTGATGATATTATCGTTGGTAGACCTACCTGGAATGGAACTACTTTGGCAAGGACTCATAATTTTATGGACAAAAGGTCTCATTCTGGCAACGATAATCTTTGTGATAATCTTGTAAGTCACATTGCATAGGCTAATAGGCCGAAACATTTTAATGTTTTCAGGATTCTCAGACTTAGGAATCAGAGTAATGAGGGTTTTATTGACCTCTTCTGGCACAGCATTAGAGGCAAAACAACTTTGGAAAACTGAAAAACCTCATCACCTACCACGTTTCAATACTTTTGATAGAAAATAACATGTATTCTGTCGGGTCCAGCGGCCTTGTAGGGCTGGATTCCTTTAACGGTGCTCCATATCTCAGCATGAGATATAGGAGCACACAGTTTAGTGTTATCTTCTCTAGACAGGGATGGGTGAGAAGTGATAGGTTCATTAGGTTGGCATTTGCCAGTGGTGCTGTTGTGTTCTTTGAAAAGTCCCATAAAGTAAGACTGGACCATATCAAAGATAATAACAGGGTTATCAATCCAGATATTATTAGATACTTTAAGCATTGTTATTTCCTCCTTCGAATGAGAGTAGTTAGGTGGAAGTATCTAGTATTGTTTTCCTAACGTTATCCATTTTGCTCTCGATTTTTGGAACCAAAAAGTTTCTTCTTGAGCTAGGATATTGTTATAATTTTCAAGCTTTGGAGGTTATGAGTGAAATGTTTTACCTGTGATTTCTGGATACCCACAATTCTGGACAGCACCTATCTTTTCTTTCTGAAAATGTTTCCAAAAATATTTTTGTTCCAATCCAAAACACTTCCAGAAAAATTCTTGATATGGTCAATAAGATTATTAACACCACTCTCGAAGGAGGGATCCAGGATCCAAGCAGCCTCAAAACGAAAAGGGACTAATAGTATTATTAAAATGGCTTTTACCAAGAGCATGCACAATACAAGGTGAATGGTCAGAATATGTACGAGGTAAATTTTGAACCATACCTTCGGGGAATAAAGATCGCCATTTCTCATTGCAGAGTGCTCTTGCCAGCCTTTTTTCCATGTTAGCCAGTCCTTGCCGACCATTTGATCATGTGAATTTAGGTCCAGTAGATCCCAAGTCAACTAGTTTTCATTTGTTGATGTGCTCCGCGAATTTCCTTCTCTGGCTACTGCTAGTATCGGGTGCGAAGGTTCTGCTGTCATCAACACTGGCTATGTCGTTTAGATCCCCTGCAACAAGCCACGGGTGATCCACAGACTCTGCTGTTTCCTCCAGATTATTCCACAGGATAGCCTGGAGCCTGTAGTTAGGGCTAGTGTACACAGTAGAAAGGGGCAAAGGGCCCATTCTTCAAATCCATCTTTCCTAATCTGACATGGATGGCTTGGGTTGTTACTAGAGTAGTGTTCACTGATACTTTAGTGGGATCCCAAGGTACCCAAATGCCCCCTAGTCTACCAGTTGGATCTACATGGGTTGAAGCCGTGAGACCAAGGGTTTTGAAAAACATTCCCATCGAACTCAGGCCAACTTTAGTCTCTAAGAGAGCCACCACTTTGGGTTTATTAAGACGGAATAAGTCACAGAAGTTATGCTTAAACTTCTCGTTCCCTTCTCCTCAACAGTTCCAAATCAGAATGTTAAAACAGTCCATTAAAAGGTTATTGTCTAAAGGGAAGTGGATAGGATTACCCAGTAGTTTGTGGATTCTACTGGTACACTGGATACGTGTCCATGTCGGCTTTAGAGCCGCTTTGTGGTGCTCCATTCCTTCCGGAAAGGCATCACTCAGAGCTGCCATTAAATCGCACTGTCTTAGAATCAGAGCTGCCAGGTTTTGCAATGGTCGAAACAGAGTCTCTGTTGGTCAGTCTGGCTGCTGGCGTGCTATTGCAATGTCCCTCCGGTGACCTACTCTGCCACACAAGAAACAAATTAGGTGAACTTGTTCATATTCAATCAGGTAATCAAACTTTCCTACAGTGATTGATGGCAGGAGGGGTTGGCTTAAATCAGGGATGGACCTACACGGGGTCCCGTACATGCCCCCACTTGATTTTGTAGAATTATAGTAATATGATTAAATATTATTCAATAAATTTATGATAGCGTTCCAATAAAATTGCTCTAGATTTTCTTTTTGAGAATATTTGTCTGATCTATTTCATAAGAGTACTAAATTTTTACATAATTTTTTGTGTGAGCACACCCTTTGCTGTTGATTATAATATGAAATAACATATATATAGTCTCCAAATTGTTATTTACCGGCAAAATATGTGTTAATTAATGAATTATAAACATATGGTTTACAGTTTACTAATTTGTGTGCCCCCACTAATGCAAACTTCTGAATCCGTCCCTGGCTTTAAATCCATTTTGACGCAAATCCGGGTGTATCTTCCTCTGACTGATTACCCAGCGTCTTGGCGAATGTGATTAAGCTTTCCTCATCATAGTATTTTACCGGGAGAAGGGGGAAACAAACCCACACTGCGGTTTTGATTGCAACAGTCATCTCCGCTTTAAAGTCGCTATGCCATTTACGGAGCATTAGGTAGTGATCTTGGATAATCCAAGGACCTCTGGTGTGGACCCTGAGATAATCCGTTCTCGATTTGAATCTGATTAGATAGAAGCCTAGTCCTACATCTACTGTAACAATTGACGCTTCCAAGTTCCACAGCTTGTGAATTAATTTGATGCTGTTTTGTTTCTCATGCCGTTGCAATGACTTTGATTTTGGGGTACATGGCTAGGGATGGCAACAGGGTGGATTGCTACCTGAAACCAAAACTCTACCCGAATCCGCCCCAATAACTGAACGGGAGAGGAGAGGTTTCCCATACCCGAACCAAACAGTGTTCGGTTAATCCCCGAACCAAACGCCCGAACCGAAGGGGTAACCGAACTTTGAGCAAATTCCAGAAAAAGCAAGGTACAGATTTTGAACAAGAGATGTCGGTGATTCTTGATCTGGCCAGTGCAAATCTTCTGGTTACTATAGAAAGATCATCAGATGATAGATTTAGATTAATAGCAGGAAGCAAAAATTCTAGCTTAAACCAATCTATGACAGAAAGAAGCCATTTTAAATATTGAAAAAATCATGATAAACAGTTAAAGGCTGTGGCGATGTAAATGGATGACCGAACCTCTTAGGTGGTGAAGAATTTAATCGGAGAGAGTACATAGCTGATTGTGAACAGAGAGAGGGAACGAGAGAGACTGGAGAGAGAATGTGTGTTGAAGTGTGAACTGTGAACCCTAGGCACACACATACTGTTATACTTATATATAGGGTACTTTGGTAATTTTATTATTTCGGTTCAGTTCGGGTAATAGTTAAACCATAACAGAACTGATACCCGTTTGGTTATCCAAGGCCGGGGAAAATTTTGGTTATGGTTCGGGGAAAAACATCGGTTATAGTTCGGGTACCCATCAGTTTGGTCGAGATTGCCATCCCTATACATGGCTCTTTGAATCTAGTAAGTTGGCCCAAATGTCTCCCTTGCAGATACATGTTTCACTAAAATGAGTTTTTAATGCCAATTGTGCTGTTTAGCTTGAGAAATTATAAATTTGATTAAATTCGGCGTTATTTTTGTGTTTCTCATTTCAGTTTCAGTGACATTGATTTTGGGGGTATACGGTTCAGTGAATCTACAACTTGGCCCTAATAGCTCAGTTCTCATTACTCCGAATCCACTATTTGTGGAGTATATAAAGGTAACAAGACGACACTCCTGAGCCATCAGCCATGCATTTCTCTCTCTTTCGCAGTTGTTTTCGGGGTTGGTAGTGAATTTTGGTTGCTTATTCCAGGTAGAGCAATTAGATGAGGCAAATACTGGGCCTACTCTATATGGACTTTACGAGGATCCACCTTGCGATGTTGTAACTACTTGGTCTCAAACTCGCAGAACCTCTCTCCCAGCCGGTCTTTACAAGGCATGTCATTTCATTTTGTCTTAGGACATGTACATAAAATTCAAGGTAATGGTGGTACAATAAACTATTCTCTTTTTGCTACAGGAATGGATATACGTATTAAATGAAGGTTCTCAAATAAATATTTCGTACAGTGTGAACTCCACGAGTTTATCTTCTCTAATTCTTATAATTGCCCAAGGTACTGGAAAATCTTCATGGAGCTATTACCTTTTCTACTTTCCATCATTGCTACAAACATCAATTATCTTCTCGAGGGCATATATAGAAGCTACAAGACTGTGTTAATCCTATCATTTACTTAAACCTTACACGTGAGTCCAACTTTTAGTGGATTTTGCTATGGTGTTTGGTGATTCACATGCATATGTGTTTTAATGGCCTCGTTGTCAAAAAACCAACAATGCCTGGTATCTTTCCTCTACCTGGTGCAGAGAACTTGTTAGTAGCTGTCTGCATATTTATTTGCTGTGTCAATATGATTTTGAAGCCTGAATCATTGCAGGGAGTGAAGGCTTTGCTCAATGGCGTGAGGACCCATCGTATCCCAATACCACCTTATCATGGAACATTATTCATGGTGATACAGAAATGTGGAAAAAGAAAATAGAAAAAAGTGTGTAATTGTTTAGACTGTGTGTTAACTGGCTTACTACTTTACAGGAAGTGGTTTAATCCAGCAGGACATTTCGTGGTCTTCCAGTTACTATGTTGCAGTGGGTAACATGAACTCGGAGGAAGTCGAGGTATATACAAACTCGTATACTCCCTCTGTCCCTATTTAATTGTCCACTACATTTTTGCATGCATTTTTAACGGCTTATATCTCTCAAAGTATATTATGTTTTATGTTTTTGAAATCAGTCTTATAGAAAAAATTCAAATCTATCAAACAAGATCCATATTGCATATTTTTAGCAATATACATCGAGAGATATAAGTCGTTGAAAATGCACGCAAAACCGTAGTGGACAATTAAATAGGGACGGAGGGAGTATTATCCCATTGACTTGTGTTTATAATAGAAATTATTAGCTCTAGATTATCTGCTGCGAAATTGTTCAACAGATATGGTTCTATTGCTTCTTGTTTTTCCATCTTAAGAAATTAACCGTCCTTTGAAAATCTTGTTCCTTGGTTTTGAATAGTGATTGAGGTGTTCAGGAGCGGTGCAGAGTAGCTGAGTAGGTAGATGGAGTAACACTTCAATTTCTTGTTAGTGTATGTAGTGGATTTGCTGTGGAAGTTTTGCTGACTATTGAATGTTCCAAGAGCCTAATGTTCCATCTAGGTCACTAGATCAAGATGCATGTTAATTCAAAGAACAGGATAGAGAGTGACTATGATATTTTGAGCTGACTAAAATTTGACAATGGGGTTTATTTGTCTACTGTCTGTTTAGTAGTCCAGGTATATGAGCCAATACACTAGTTTCAAGTCTATTCTGGAACGATAAGCCTTGACATAGCAGTCACTCCATGAGGGAGGCTAGAGAGAACATATTAGTAATAGAAAAAGAGAAGGGCGTTGGACCACTGGTGTTGTGAACTTTGACCCAATCAACGCCCCTTTCAGTTTTAATGATCAGAGGATTTGGTGTGCATCCTACTTCTTGTGTGGGGTTTGTACATAGCTTTCTTCACTGGGGGATTTAGGGAAAGTGCTTGTGATTCAAAGTAAAAGTAAATTGAAAATTTCATACATACAATCAAACTATGATGCAGGGATTGAGAATAGTAAGGAAGGTGCCTGCAATCCTGCTGTCAAAGTCCTTTCAGTACTGGTAGTCCTACCAGAGTGCTAGGACTAAATTCTATGTTATGCCATTGTTAAGGCTTTACAGATGGTCTAGGGTGCATCGCCAATCTCTATTTATTTGCCGGTTGTCACCTGTGGGTCATTACCATGAAATAGCAATGAGTTATTAGGGGTTGGGGCCTTACCATCGTGAGAAGGAAACTTTTTATGGGGAAAGATGATGATAGTAAGAACTTGGAAGCTAAAATATGATTTTAGTACTGTTGGTAACAGATTGCTCTATTCTGTCCAGTGTCCACCCAATTCTGTTTGATCTAACAAGAAGTCCTTATCTTTAATTGAATAACGGAAAAGAGTCTGATTATCGACTCTTGAAGTCGAGATATCAAGAATTTATGCTTATTGAAAGAAAAAGACCAAGCACTTATATTTCTTGATTATCGACTCTTGAATATACTACTATTTTTTACTTTCTGGCAAATTATGATATCAAGCAGTTAAGCTTATAAAAAAACAAACAAAAGGAAGATCAACCACTTATATTTCTTGATTATGGTAGCTAATCATTTTATATTGCTGATGTGATGTGAAAGGGCATTCTGATTCACTTAGTGGGCGTCCACTAGAGAAACACCTCTACCTGAATTTTCACCTGCAAGAGGAAAGAATCAAACTAGACACTTAGAAAGGAGTTCATTTGCTAGTCCATCCCTCCCCCGCTAAGTACACCATTGTCTGCTCATCTTTGTAGTCTGGAAAGCTGCAACCATTCAACTTATTTGACGGAACGCATTATAGAACTTGACAAAGCATGTTCAGTTAACACCCGTGGGATATAAAATCAGATCCTCATCAATTTGAATTGCAATTATTAGCTGTGACTCTTTCCAAAACACGCAGTTGAAGGCAACAGTTTACTTGATATATCAATCTATCTGCTTATTTGCATTATTATTTGTTCGCATTGAACTTCCCCCCTTTTTGGTCATTGCAGAAGTTTAATATATTGAAAAAATGGAAAATGAAAGCAACTCCCTTGATGGTGTGTTTTATTAAGTTCAACACCTTATGATGGCCACATCGTTTCATTGGCGTATTCAGTTACAGGACCATGCTTGTCAATTTAGAATTTTTTTTGCTTATTAATTTTTTTTAAATAGGCATTTTTGCCTACTAATTAGTCTGTTAGAGTATGTCATATGTGTTTATTGGAAGCCAATCGTGGCAGCCACAAGGTTTGAAGGAGGAGTATAAAGTGTTTGCACTCTATCTACAAGTATTTCTTAATTGCCTCTGAAGACGAAGATGCGGAGTTTCTTTCTTCTTCGAGCGAATCTCGTATTACTGTTCGTGACTCATTGTTTTGAACTGTTTCAAGCAGGTGCAATTAAACCTCACAGTGATGTCTCTCCTGTATAATACGACTAGCGCGTATTACAATTGTGCTGTGGCTCAAGGTGCATGCAGTTTGAAAATGTTTTTCCCCAATGGAAATTCTGCTGTCTTAACTTCTCCAGGTCCAGAACAGGTAGGTCTGTAGTTTCCTCTTGTCTGTTTCCCAAGGTTTGGAGTATCTATTAAAATTTACATCCTTACAAATCATAAATGAACAAGAGGGCACTGCTCCTTATCTTCAGATTAAGCCATACTTCTGTCCAGAGTGTCTGGAAAGCTTTTTTTCTTAAATGATGTCTAGATTATATATTGATTGGTTTTAAACTTAGTTCCTGCTGACTACTGAAGTCACGCCAGCTATGGGAGGTATCACATCAAATTGATACCTTGATGATCCCTTGACTGCTAGGGGGAAACACAAGTACAATAGCATTGTCGAGTTAAAATAGCATCATCCCACCCATGGTTTTAAATTGCGGTATTGGTCGGTGTTAACGGTTGCGGTCACGAGTAATGGACAATGTTCTAAAAATCGCTAGGTGCTAGTCGGGCGGAAGAGGGGCGCCTAGCACCTAGGCGGGTACTAGGCGCCCGATTAGTCGACTGTCTAATCTAGGCATTGGACCACTGCCTAGCGCCTAGGCGGGGAGTAATCGACCTAGGCGGCCGACTTTTAGAACACTGGTAATGGATATCGGGAGTATCAGTAAATGTGTAACAGTTGCGTTTTAAGAACGAAATTGAATTATTTTTTTTCTTCATTCTAATGTGAGGTTGGTTCTCAAAATATTGTTTTATCATGTGAAGGCATCTCAAAAAGTTACAAAGAATACATTGTAGGATCACATGAAGGTCTGAGAATGGGGAAAAAATAGAAGAAAAGTTGTTCTTGGTATTCTGTATGTGTAACGGTCCGGAACGTTCCTGTAATGGGGTGTAACGGCCGTTACGATGCGTAACGACTGTAACGACCGATACGCCTGTGAATTTTCGTAACGCCGTTATTTTCACCCATAACGGTATCGGGCCTTCAATAACCCATTACGTAATGGCCGTTACAATACGTAACGGCTGTTTTTTAAAATCCTCCCACCTTTTTCTGTGGAGTACTATCCTAAATTTTATTCAAGTTCTTTACCTCAAGTTCAAAATGTTGATACTAAGAAGAATCATTTTGGTTCCCTCAGGCTACAACTAGTCAGATGTGGTATGTTAAACTGTCCTATGGGCCTCGATGGATCACATATATTGTTGGCATAGGTAAGAATTTCTCTTTCTTTTATTAAAAAAAAAAAACATTACAATCTTCCTTAGTTTTCTTAAGTTTGCTATGTGTAGGTGGAATGACCATCCTCATGCTATTGGGCTTCCACTTTTTGAACAATTTCCAATGTTCCCGTGAAGAAAGAACCAGTTTTCAATTTGGAGAGATGAGATCAGAGAGAGCCCCTCTTCTTTCACAAAAAGATGATGATTTGTCAAGTTGGGGTTCATCTTATGATTCTGTCTCACAAGATGATGAAGATCTTGAAGATGGGATGGCAGCGGATTCACTCGAGGGTAAGCCACTAAAAGATGGTGAATACAATAACAATATCCGGCGTCTATGTGCAATTTGCTTTGATGCTCCTAGGGACTGCTTCTTCCTTCCATGTGGGCACTGTGTGGCTTGTTTTGCATGTGGTACAAGGTATCTGCTTTTCTCGCTAATCTTTATAATGCTCCTTTTACCATATTTTAGTTCGCACGTGATAGTCAAGCTGTTTTGTGACATTCTGAAATTGGATCTATTGGGACACAATCTGGGGTAGTTTACTCAATAGATAGACTTGGCAGATATTGGGGGGTAAATGGAATTATACAACAAGATGGCTTGTGGAAAAGCATGTTCTTATAATAAACAAAAAGATTAAGATACTGACGCAAGAACGATTTTTCTCATGCTATGTTGCCAATCAATTTGTTTCTAGTCCTTCCTATTTAACCAAATTTACTTCAGCTAAAAATGCTTGTTTTAGGTTGGATTTCCTTCATACTGTTTATGGGATATTAAGGCCATTAAGGCTGTTTTCTGGGTCATGGCTTTGTGCAGAGGAAAAAAGGCTCGGAAAAAGATAGAAAAAGGAATTCCAGTAGCAGCTAAAATTTTCTCTTTCCTTCGGATTAGGACAATGGTGCATATTCAACCAAAAGAAAGTAAAGAAAAAAACTATCCATTCCTTTCTTAAGCCTTAAAACATTAATTTGTTTAAGTAGCCCTATTTCCCTTTGGCTTTTCCCTTTTTTTTTTTTTCACTTGACAATCCAAGATCCAAACTAGGCAAGGGGTGCATGACAAGATTCATGAACATACCTCCAAGTTCCATTGAAAAGTTCAAACTTGATTCAGTTTTTGATTGGCGTAATCAAAGTAATCACGGACAAATGATGACATGATTTCGAATTGTTTATGTTCTAGAATTAAGTAAAATTAGAAGGTGCTAGAGTCTAGTGACTCATGAATCATGGTGATTTAAATGGCTTAAATTGGCACCCTACAAATTGCAATTAAATTGCACCGAGCATTTCATAACCTTGGGAAGTTGCTCCATTGGTACCTTTACTAGGTCCAACAGGAAAATGACAACTTTTGATTTGCAGGATTGCAGAGTTAGCAGGTACTTGCCCTATCTGTCGTAGGAACATGAAGAAGGTGAGGAGGATATTTACAGTTTGAGCAAAAGTACAGAATTTTCCATGACCGCTGTTCGGTTCTGATGACGATTGATTAATGTCTCTCGTGCTGGTAATATTAGGATTGATCAACTAGTGACAGAAACATTATTGAAAATTGAGGGCCAAGGCATTCTATTTTTTGTTTCTGCTGGCCAAGGCGTTATATATGTTACTACAGTTTGGTACAGGAAAGGATATTCCATACTTCCCCTATATACATCAAGTGCTTGAACTCATCTATTTCAATTCTTTGTTGTAATTTCTAGATCAACCCTTCTGGTGGTTTTGACTAGGAAGATGATGGTGATGTACGTCTTCCTTCCTTAATTGACTCGAGAGCTTGTCTAAAATTGCAGATTCTCTTAATTAGGGTAATGATTCATATTTGTGTTCTGATGTTTGCACTCCCCTTTTGTTCTTATTTTCCTTACTTAAATTGTTGAGACTAATTAAATTAAAGGTTTGTTTTGTTATTTCACATAGATAAGAGAAAAAAACAAGGTACAAATGGACAAAAGGGATGTGAGAATCAATTGCTCTTAACTGACTTCTCTTTATTTGGCTGTTGTGCATTGTTTTGTGTAAAATTGCACTGATAGTTGTTTTGATTTCTACCCTTTTGGTAATTAGTTGATCTATTTTCACTCAAGGATGTAATGTTTTTGTTCATTTATTGAAGTTATTTCATCTTTTTGAAATTTTTGTACGAAGAAATTCTCTTATTTTTTGGGGTACACAATTCTTTGCCAATGTCGGCAATTTTTCCACGGAGACTTGGAGAATTTAGACTTTCCTAGCAGCTTGAACCTAAAGCCACATCTCCTCTGCCCTTTGGCACTTAAAAAAGATACACAAACGCGATAGTAATCACAAATTGGTTTCATTTTACATTAAAGCCACTCTTACATGGACAAGCCTTCATAAAAAGATGACAAGGAACTATTCCAAACTGTTTTTACGTCTACTATACCAATTGAATGGAATTGCAAACCCTTGGGACCTAAAGGCCAAGGGTTTTACCCGAAAATCCTCCAATCGAATGGTTTTTCCTAGTAGCTCTTGGGACCTAAAGCTGCATCTCCTCTGCCCGTTGGTACCAAAAATAAATACACAAAATGCGATAGTAATCACAAATCCGTTTACATGGACAAGCCTTCATAAAAGATGACAAGTAACTATTCCCAAACCCTTTCTATGTCCACTATACAAAATCGAATGGAATTGCAAAAGAATTGAACATTTTTACATACACATGCAACGGATATCTCAGCAAATGCAGTTGTTGCTCTTGAAGGGAGATCAATGAAGTGTACAATTTCGGACAACGGCACCCATATTAATCACAATAACAACGCATCACTACTTTCCATTTAAGTGCCATGACTGTACCTTCTCCTGTGCTAAAGAAAAAACACCCTAAATTCACAACTCATAATTTGTAATCTTCACCTCACACAATCAGGCTGGATGCAGGAATTCCATGCATTTGAAACCACTCAGGCATGTTGAACTTTTCATAGAGTACAGGCCTCACATCCTTCTGTAGAGAAAGGTGCTGGAGGAGAGGAAGAATGACCTCCAAGAGCTACATATGAGTACCATACCAGAAAATTGCCAAATAAGATGGGATAATAATACAATAGAGAATCGAGAATCATTTGATTTCGGTGCAATAAATAACCGCATTACCTGTTCATCATAGGGGTGTTCGGCAGAGAATGAGATGCACGGTAGTCCATTTAGTGGTTGTAATAAGAAACTGAACGGATTGTTGTCAACAAGAACTACTCGACACAAATCCTTAGACAAACAAGACAGATCCTTGACATGTTCTCGAAATTCCCTGTGATTTACAAATTTCATAATACTAACAAATCAACGTGATACAAAAATAAAAAAAATTACACACATTTTCGTTCCTTGTACAGGGTGAGAGGGCTAGATTGGTTACAGACCTAACCTTTGGCATTAAATGAACAAAGTTGCTCTCCTCTGATTCAAAACACAAAATGCTCAAAGTTTAGTAGTTAACAACTTTACCGAAGTATGAAATGTGTTATCAATCATGCCTAAGGCCTTCAGTAGCTTTGGTTAGCCTAAGGTAGAATCTAGATAGAGCCCAACTTCACCCAATTAGGAACCCATTCCCCAGGTCTTCAATGGCTTGGTTTGAGCCTTTTAGTACATAGAGTTCAAAAGCCTATAGAAAGGTAATTACAGCATCTGAAAAGTACGCATTAATAATTTATTCTGAAAAAATGGTCTCCTATGCATTCTATTACTAGAGCTTTCTTTATCTTGTTTAATGTCCAATTCTCAAGGAAGAAACCTCGCAGTCACAATTGTGTCATAGAACCCGTTCTGTCTCTTTCTTGAGACTTCTGTATTCAGGGAAAAGCCCTTGGGAGAGAAATTATTTGAATAAGAGGAAAGAGCTTCATCCATTAATTTTGAATCTGTTTTACCTCCTCTCTTAGCCACTTGCTTTCTCCCTAACTTTCCTCATTGTAATTGTCACTGACCCTATCTTCGCTCGTGTCAAATTTTTAAACGAGGACTACAGACCTTCTACAACTAAACGTGTGGAAACATAAAATCCACTTAAGGTGGGTTTATTCGCGATGTTATATGCCACGTAGATAAAGAAGACAAAAAAGAGGTCTTAGTGAACCATAACTTCAATGAAATCAGAAAATATAAAGGCGTCATTCTGAGTGAAGGCTTTAAAAAGATGGTCTCCAATCAACCGAAAAGAAAGGCCTCTGCACCATGTTACTGTGCAAATTCATTAGTGGGATAAAAGCCTCCACTCTGAGTGGAAGCTTCTAAGTTGGTATATAAAAGAGCCTTTACCTCCACTGAGTGGAAGCTTTCTAAGTTATATAAAGAGCCTTTATCAAGTACTCCACACAACAGAAATCTCAGTATTTTAAAGTGGTTCCTTTTTTTTTTCTCTCTTTTACTAAAGCCTCTGTTATTACTGTAGAGGCTTTTAAATCCTCCAAGAGATGGTAGCTTTTACATTTGCGAAACATCAAAGCTTCTACTTAGACGGAGGCCTGCAAACCTCAAACCAAAATGGAGGCTTTACCTGAAAAGTATCCATTTGTTTTTTCCCCTCTGATTGTGCATGGTGGGGCAAAACCAACCCAATACTGGGAAATAGTTTACAGTCAACAGTAATATGGAATTTTTTTTTCCAAAGACAACAATTTGTGGTCAGATACTCACTTTCTTGTGTAAGATGTGGATATGATGCAGCTGATACTAGTCCTAGTTAGTGTTCGAAGGCAGGATGATATTTAACTAAAAAAACTGTCTTCATGCATATGATTTACAAGTAACGAAAGTTTCGTACTACTTAATAGACTTAATACGTACCTGCACAATCATACGGAATTATAAACATGACATCAATAGCCCATTCATTTTCAAGGATTGTATCGTTGAATGCAATGGTTGTTAAAGACATAGCATAATTACTAGTATTAGCTATTAGGATGCAGCCAATAACAACCGCCAAGTGGTCGGAATACTTACGTGCTAACAGTTGAAGGCCGATAAAATCTAAGGCAAAACTGATTATCCACATCTATTAGGTCAACGAGTGGTCTAGCGTAGTCTGTGCGGCTCACGAAGAGAACAAGTAACAAAAGGTTAGGGAGTTTGGAGATGACAATGGGTCCTCCATACCCAATGGAACCGAACAAAAGGAGGGGCACATTAAGTTGGGTAAACGCACCTTCAAGACCAGCAGTAAACAGAACGACGTCAGCAAATTCACCTATTTGCTTTAAGAACTTGTGCAAACCAGGTCGCTTGAAGACTGTCACATAACTGACCTTAGGTTTTCCTTGGAATTCCTTCATAAATGGCATTTTGAAAACTGCATATTAGATAAAATTATACATGATAACTGGTCTCAGAACTAGAAGAGGGAGGAAAAGGGTGGAAATGAGAGTGATCAAAAGACTGACCAACCTTCTCTGAAGATACACATTTCAATTCAAACCACTCCAGTCCAGCTGCAATTGCAGTACTACGAATACCAGCAGGCAAGCTAGACGTTTCATGGGCACATACTAGAGTCTCATCTAAGTCAAGAACCACCTGCACGAGGACAAACATGTGGCTTTATCTTTTTCTCCTTTTGGCTTGTCTTTTTGTGGGTCCAAGGGCAAAGTTAAAGTATGAATTTTAGCGGAAGTTTTTTCTTCCTAAAGAGGAAAGAGAGATTTGTTTCTCAACGATGTGATATATACTCTAGGCTTACCCCAGTTAGATTTCAGGGAACACACCAAATGAACTTAAGGTGAATGCAGTGCTAAATTTAGCATAAAGTCTGGCACATATATCCTTTTAGTGACTAAAGTTGGGTTCTGTACCTAATGCACAACGCACTAAACAGAACTGTTGCATAGAACAGACTGGCAAATGTGTAGGTACCATCAACTTCAAGGGGTTATCATCTTTTTTTTTTTTTGAACAGCAGAAAAAGATTTTATTAACTCAAGAAACATAAGAAGTGTTACAAAGATTAAATGGATTTGGAGAAAAATGGCATCACAATGAGGAAGAAGCATCACAATGAGGAAGAAGCATCACGACAACGTTGGCACCCAACCACTCGACAATCATATGCCTCACCAAATCCAAAATGTAAATGGTTGGAAAGGTTCCAACCAAACTACACAGAAACAAAGCACCCTAGGACAGGCCCTAGAGAGAATAAACGTAACACAGACAGAGATATTGTGGGAGGGCCTTGAACTCGTAGTTCAGTCATACAGACAAAAGGAAAGGCACAAGATTGGGGTCGATGAATACCTTAGTTTTCGAAACAATTACCTCACTTTATGGAAGAGAAGCAACTGACCAAGTTCTTTTCCATCGCTCTTCCCCCAGAATCTTGTTAAAGAGGAAGTTTTCTGTGACATTAACTCTTCATTTTCTTGTAGCAAGAGAAAACTGTGTAACCCCACATCAAGCATTTCAAAACCCTTGTGTCCTCCCAACTTGGGTCTATGGGCTCTAGCATGTCACATTTCCAGGTTTAGGCCTTGAGTGCTAATGCAAGTTAGCATTGCCATTACACTTTTCATTTCAAAGACATCAGAAGGGTGAGAGCCACAAAAACAACAAAAACGCATCATGAGTCAAGACATGAGAAACCCATAATTTCCTGAAGCTTGAAAGATGCACATTTTTTTCTGATTGATTCGTTATTCTCTACACGGAACGTCAACCCTATCTGGAATGACTTAAAAACACTACAAGCAACTAAGAACACTACAAGAACCTCCGTGAACAGAGCATAGGATTTTTCAGTAATTTGAGTGTGATAAATGGAGTCATTACTCTCCAAAGCGAGTATCTATTAGTAAGCGGTTTCCATGAAGCTTGGTCTCTCCTACAGAAAAAGCCTTCAAGCCAAGTGGTAGAAACACATCCACATAAACAGCAGAACAGACATAAGCAATTGTCATTATTCAAATAAATGTCAAAAGTCCATAGCATCCCCCCCACACGTGTTTGTTTTTTATTTTCATTGTTTACTGCAGAAAATCTCCTCTGATTGTGTAGAAGCACAGCCATAGATTTGGCAGAACAGAAAGAAAAGCAATTGTCATTTGTCAATGTGCAAATAAAAAGATCAAAAGTCCTTAGCATCCCCACACGTGCTTGTTATTATTTTCATTGTTTACTTCAGAAAATATCCCTGGGCTTCATATTCATACGAAGTCCTCATAAATTATTAGGCTTTTCCACCGAAAGTTATGCTGTTATTTTGCAGCGTTTCGAAGTCAAAACTTAGATGACTAAAGAGTACTTATGTGCTAATGATAGAACTCCAAACAGAACAAGAGTTTTGTCATCATCCACACAAAACTCGAGTTTCATCTCATCCTATGTAATTAGGTAAGGTTTTAAGGCCACCAGCCACCAGTGTCATATGCCAAGGAAAAACTTCAACAACAATGAATTGAAAATGAAGGGATATTACAATACCACTAGCAAGTCCAAGTAAACACTATACTATCAGTCCCTCAGGTTGATACAATCATACAACTCATAGAAAGAAGTTGATTACGGATGGAAGTTACGACGTACAACCTAGTAACCTACATATACACTATTGACTCCAATTTCGCAAGAAGTCGTACAAGATTTTCCGATGTTGGACCGTTTTTCCACCATCTCTCCTAAAACCAATTGATGTTAGGGAGAGCTTTAATTAGTCTTTTATGGCATTCGATATCGCACCCACAAGTCTGTTTTTAGAGCGGTCGCAAGGAGTGGTATTGTGTAACCAAATCCATGAGGACATTCTGGGCCCAACAATTCCTCCCTCACGGTGACACTCCCGCGACTCGAACCCATGACTTCTTGGCTCTGACACCACTTGTCGGACTGCTTTTTCACCATCTCTACTAAAACCAATTGGTGTTAGGGAGGGCTTCAATTATGTCTTTTATGGCATTCGACATCGCACCCACAAATCTGTTTTTAGAGCGGTCGCAGAGAGTGACATTGTATAACAAATCCATAGGGGCACTCCGGGCCCAACATCCAATACCCAGTGGATGCTGTAATTTCAAAATCCCCAACTAAACTAAGTAATTCACCACCGATATGCAATATGCTGCTGCTTGCACTAACACGGTCCATTAGTACATAGCACATGCAATATTTCAAAAATTGATATTCGTATTCCATAACATATGTTAACAATAGTTACACTATCAGTACTCAAAATGAACTAAGGCCCTAAACATCAAATCTGCACTAGGGTTGATGGTCAGGTAGTAAGTAAGCTTACTCCCACGTGGTTTTGCGACTAGGAGGACATGGCTTCAAGTCTCCTGAGCGGTGTTTAGGGTTATGTTAGGAAAATCATGCCCTCAATGAGCCTGGAGTCAGGCTATGATTCAAAGACATCTTGCTGGAGTGGGTTGCTACCCCTCATTGCCGGGCTGTCTAGGTACCACCTCTTCTCATGTGAAGATTCCTCATGTGACGCAAAACGGGACCCACCACGATCCTATTTTTTACGACCCATGCCATTCATTTTAGACTTAATGTGCAAACCATCAATGCAAACACCAGATCGATCCGACGGACATTGGTAATGGCCTCGTCTAATCACATTTGACAGTCCTTTTGGCTTTAGACAAATACGATTAGTTCACACGGATTCTGTTGTCCGATCAACCTGACTTTTTCTATAAATGACGCAAGTGTGGAAACCTGAAAAATGAACCGTATAGATTGGATCACAAGAGGAATCGGTCACATGAGAGGATCTTGATTCCTTTTGGTCATGCTCAGGGAGGATCGCCATGTAATAATCGCCCTCTCAAAAATTTTGTTCCAGAATATTCAAAATTTCAAACAATTTGAAGAACATCAATGCTCATTGACGTAATTCATACTAATTCACAAACATCAACACTGAATGTACTTGAACCCACAGTTATTGAAGACAATCTGCGAACCTCATACTTATTTGAGATTACTATTTCCATTTAAGTAAATACAAAATACAAATCCAACGTGGACCCACAAAAACCTGAATTTAAGTTTTTTAGAGACAGAGTAGGACCTTTAACATGGAACAAACACCACTCAATTCACAAAGTTTCATAATTGGGAAGTCATAAAAGCTTCAAAATTTTTCCAAAATCGTACCGTTAATTTCTCGATGGCTCGACCACCGCCGTTAGTGGTGGTGTTGGCATCAGCAGGTGTGGTGGGAGCCACGGAAGGCGGCGGCGGTGACTCGAGCTCGACGAGGGGCAAGGGTTTGAAGGAGAGGGAAGGAGAGGAGAGAAGGGTGTGGCGGAGACCTATGGAGGAGAGAAGCTGAGCCATGGAAGGGGAGAAGGTGAGGATCTGGAGGACGATTTCGGAGAGAAATGCCAGCCAATTCACGAGAGAGAGAGAGAATTTGAAGAGTTTCTCTAAGGAGAAGAATGGGAAAAAAATGAATCAATGATCGGACATGGTTTGTGACAGCTGGTTTTAAATCTGAGAGGTTTTTGGGTGCCGGGTACCACTACCACAAGGACGGAACCAGATTTTACTAGCAGTGACGAAATATATTAAAAAAATTTAGTAGTGGCGAGATCATATAAGTTAGGCATAATTTTTTTTTATATATAATAATTATATTTTTTAAAATTCTTGTCATGACGGTCGCCGCAACTAGACCCTCCTGGTCCCATCCTTGACTACCACAACACCCATCAGCGATCTCAGCCATCCAAATATGTTTTGGACAGTTCGGATTTTAGAGAGAGAAAAAGAGGAGAGAGAATAGTTGGGTGAGGAGAGAGAATAAATTTGGGCTGTCTAAAGCATGTTTGAATGACTGGAATTGCGACGGATACCGCAAAGTGATACTCGCTAAGAACCAGGGGCAGATTTCCCCGCGTGCCCCCGATCGGGATTAAAATAATTTTGTCTATATTAGCATAATTATGAAAGTGTGCTAATATATAAACATACACACTTGAATATATCTCGAAAATACACATATAGAATTTGTTTTATTCTTAAATTTCATCATATGATGCATTTATATTTGTTGCTTTACGAGCTATTTATCTACTAGCGTATACCCGTGCCTGAAGGCACGGCTTCGAATTGAAAGTCAAAAAATTATTATTGAATATTTCTCTAATAACGCAAAGGTAAAAACAAACTCAACATAGCATTCTCCTTTACTTATCAATTTATTCAAAAAAACTCAAAATAGTTCAGTTTTTATTCCCCCGAAGAAACACGTAGAAGAATTTTGTGTATTCTTATAAAAACAGTTGTTTTCTTTTCGCGTATGAATCCAAAAATGATTGTTTCCTTTTTTACTGTAGGAAAATCAACCTAAAAGAATCAACTTAAAAGCAAATATTGAATTGAAGGTAAGGAAATCAACTGAAAAAGGGAGGGGTGTATATTTCTCTAGGAGGGAAACGTGGAACTTCTTTTTTTACATTAGTGTAGGTGGATATAATAGGAAGTATTTATTCAATCCGACGGCTATAACCTTATCAGAAAGTACGATCGACCGGCTATAAATGCTACTTTATTTGTATGCCTAGACATTTTACAAAGAAACGGCTCTATTTTATAATATACTCCCTCCGTCCCAAAATATTTGTCCGGTCCGCAAAACGGAGTGTTAAAAATAATGCAATTTTTTCAAGAAAAAATTCAAACTTTTTTCATAAATTAAAAATACTCATTGATATCTAGTAAGTTGTTAAAAAACTTTTGATTTTTTCTTGTAAAAATTGTATTATTTTTAACACTCTGTTTTGCGGACTGGACAAATATTTTGGGACGGAGGGAGTAGATTTGGATCTATTCTTTCTTGATTATCTTTATTTTAAACCGTCTGGGAGAAACATATTAAAATAAAGTCATTAACAGAACTAGCTCGATCATTTTAAAATTTGTCGATGTTCATTTAAATTTAGGGAAATTTATAGAAATGGTCTTCCTAGTTTCATCCAAGTCTCCCTTTCATCTTCCAAGTATCAATTGCAAATCTTTTGACCTTCAAGTTTGATTTTCGTACTAAGTTGGTCTAATTGATAATGCCTGTCAGTTAAATTGGACGAAAAAATCAGATTGAGAGTAGACATTATCAATTGGACCAACTTGGTACGAAACTGCAACGTCCAAACTGTCATCAATCTGATTTTTTCCGTCTAGTTTGGCTAACAGAAGTTATCAATTAAACCAATTTGGTACGAAAATCAAACTTGAAGGTCAAAAGAGTTGTAATTGATACTTGGAGAACGAAAATGAGACTCAGATGAAACTAAAAGGACTATTTGTATAAATTTCCCTTAAATCTAACTTGAAAATTGTTGTATAAGATTTTGTGCTCATTTATACCTAATTTAACTAAAAGTACGTGTTATAAACTTTTGTAGTTAATAATAAATGCCTTAATTTGTATGATGTTACTGTAGTTGACTAACAAAATAAATAGATTTGATCCTCCTAGTTTCACTCAAGTCTCATTTTCGTCCTTCAAGTATCAATTGCAACTCTTTTGATCTTCAAGTTTGATTTTTGTACCAAATTGGTCCAATTGATAACGTTTGTCAACCAAACTGAATGGAAAAAATCAGATTGAGGGCAGACGTGATCAATTGGACCATCTTGGTATGAACTGCAATATCCAAACTGCCATCAATCTAATTTTTTCCATCTAGTTTGACTGATAGAAGTTATCAATTATACCAATTTGGTACAAAAATCAAACTTGAAGGTCAAAAGAGTTGTAACTGATACTTGGAAGACGAAAATGAGACTTGAATGAAAGTAGGAGGACCATTTATATAAATTTCCCAAAAATAAACTTTCGTCATTATGATTTGGAAGGTGCCCCCACTAGTCTACATTCCTGGATCTGTTTGTAACGATCCTGATTTTTGGTAAATAAAAATTTCGTTAAATATTTGAATTTTATTTTAATTACTTGGATTACTTTTAAAATTCCTTTTTAATTTCTAATAATCCGTCATAATTAGATTTGAGACTTTTAAAATTATATCTTTTAACACCGGACGATCTAGTTCTTTTCCAAAGACAAGTATGCTTGTAAAAGTACTTGTATATTTTTCTAGTGAGTAAATAAAAATCTTTAAATTATATTTCTTGGCTAGAAATCCTACGTGGCATGTAGAATTAGTTTCCAACCGATTAGTTGAGGGAACCAAACTACCGATTCACCTAGTTACATTTCCCTAACCTTAGATGGACCTTTTTGACCATCTTTGAGCCTTATGAACCCCTTACTAACCTATTGAACCATTAGACCATTAGTAGTAATCATTTTACTCCTTGATTAGTCATTTTCAAGACCATACTTCTTTTTACCTCTTTACCCATTGGTTAATAAATGTTAGGGAAAATTTTACCCATTGGGTAATAAAAATTAGTCATGGCCTAATCTCATCATTTTGCTTCAAAGAGAAGCAACCATAGCCTTGCCATGCATGCCACCCTAGACTAAATAGCCCTAAACCTATTTACCTTCCAAAGTTACTTTCCTAGATTCTGAAGTACATAGATAACCATATCTATGGGTATACATATCTCATAGCATAATATAAGCATGCCTAATTGCCTAGGTACACTTTCTAGGAAATTCATTACCCATAGGGCAATAGTTGTTAGGGTAATTTTTATCCTTTGAGTAAAAGGAATAAGTCTTGCCAAAGTATATATAACCATGACAAGACAAGTCAAGGCCATCATTTTTGCTTCCAAATGTGGTAATCTTTATGCATGCCATGCATGCAAACCTAAGGTTTAGCCTTAAGCCTATTTGCCTCATGACAACCCATTCTAGGCTTCTTTAAACATAACCTAGCCAATGATTTTGATCTTTCTTACAAGTAAGCTCTTTCCAGGACATGCCTTTCAAAATTGCCCCTTAGTCAATAATTGTTAGGGAAAAATTTATCCATTGGATAATAAGCCAAGTTTTGCTATAAATAGCACCTCATTCTCACCATTTCAACACACACCTTCAATCTCCAACTTCTCTCTCTAAGAAAGTCTTGTGTTCTTACTTTGTTCTTCTTGTTCTTGAGTTCCTCCTAAAGTTCTTCAAGAAACTCATCCTAAATCACTTTTTCAATCCATAAAGTCTAGTAGTTTTAGTCAAGAACTAGTTTCGAGAGAAATCTTTCTCTTTCGAAGCTACCGAAAGCTCACCGTAGGAAGTTACTCCGTCCGACGTACTTACTTTTTTTCATAGCCGTACCTACAGCCAAGAAGAACGGTAGATTAATCTAAACCTCTATCTCTAAGTATACGTAGTATTTTCCTTATCCGTTAAACTCAACGAAAAATGGTATTTTACTTGTATGAAGTATTCGTATTTTGATCTTTAAGATGATTATAAGCTTGTATACATGTTGCTTGCATTACTTGTGGTTGTTTAAGAAAGCATAAGTGATTATCACTACAAGGGTGTCCGTACATGTGGCGTTATGCTTCTAAGTGGGTTTGAGTACACTAAGTAATATAGAGTTGGATGATCTTGCTAGTTTAGTTCAAGATTACAATGCATGATAATGTTTACTTTTGAGAAAAGTCCCGCCATGAAGTCTATGCATGAAAACGAGACACGAAAATCAAGGAAAATAGAAACATGACACTTAGGGTGTGTTAATGACAAGGCGTGTTTGAAATCACAATGTGGCCGGACGTGGTAGCCCATTGTGTAAAAAGATGTTGAGAAACCGCAATGTGGCCGGACTTGGTAGCCCATTGTGAGGTGTGTGCTGCCAATGGGACCGGACGTGGTAGTCTCATTGGAGGTAATTTAAATGTTTGTGAAAACTGCGATGTGGCCGGACGTGGTAGCCCATCGTGAAGATTGCCAATGTGGCCGGACGTGGTAGTCTCATTGGTAATATGGCTTGGTTATCCGCGGAGAGCAGCCAATGCAAAATTTTGTGTGCCAATGGGAACCCGGTGCGGCGGAACCATTGTGAGGATACTCGGGAACCCGGAACGGCGGAACCGAGATTGGGTGTGTTAAAACGATTTTCGAAATGATGATTTGGCTAATAAAAAGTGAAATGGTGACACGGTCTATGAAATGCTGCGTAGGAGAAACTCTGATGTCACAGACACCAACGATAGTTAATAATGAATGTGGATGTGTCATTATTAACTATTTTATTTGATAAGCATGTACTGTGTAGATAACGTTATCTGTATGATTCATTGTTTGTAAGTTATGGGTTAGCGGGTATGAGATTATTCTGCTGAGCTTTTGTAGCTTATGGTGTTACCTTTGGTGACCCTGACATATTATATCGGTGGTGACGCTGGTATAATGTGTCAGACTCTGTAGATGATCAAGGTGAGCTGTACACCTTGGAGGCATTTGGAGCAGAAGAGCTGGCTAGGATGGAGGAGTAGACAGAGCTGTAGTTAGGAACCCTAGTTTTCCTCCCTAGTGTAATTAATGAACTCTTGTGAGAGTTATGATGTATTAATGAGCCAGACTCTCTTTAGTTTTTTTTTAATAAAAATTATCCTTTTAACGTACCCAGAAATTGGGGGCGTTACAGTGCTCCTGCTCGCCACCCCAAAATTTCTCAATGTAATCTTGTATGAGTGGAGTACTTTTCATTTTTAAACCAAGAAGGCTTATTTTACTCTCTCTCTCTCTCTCTCTCTCTCTCTCTCTCAGCTATAGTATTATGCTATATGCTAGTGGTGCGTTTCCGCTATGTCATCATCGGACTACAGACAAATGACAATAGTCGAATTGCTTTCGCAAAATTGTATTTTAGTTGATGTATGTTAGGTGAATGATCTGCCATAAAAAAAATTGTATCAGGTACAAGTTAAAACTCTATGAAACACATGTGCTTTAGTCTATTTAGGTTAACGAAAACGCCATGTGTACTTATTGTTGGGAAACGATTCCCAGAAACCAGTAATAACGCGTACAGATTAAACAATAAGAAAACCGCAAAACCCTACAAGGCGGAATTAGGGTTTTACCTCAACTCCCTGCGAAGACGAACGCTGGTTGAACTTGTTATAGCACGTCTTGCTATAAGCCACGTATACTGCTCGACTGCACCTTATGATCTTCTATCGTATTCCCTGCACGTCTAGAACACGAACTGAGTGTAGACTCTCTCGTGATCTGTTTGCTCTCTCTAAGCCTCCCACTATTCCGTGAATAATAGAAAACGTGAAAACGTCCAAGCTGACCTAGAGAGCATAACATGTATATATAGGGCTATGATAGGGACCTTAGGAGTAATAAGTTTGGGCTTCCAGTGTAAATAAGAAAACCTAATCCCACCAGGATTCTATTTCTTATTTCACTAATTATAATTCACCCCACTACAGAATTATAATTGCACTCCCGTCCTTATCTCAATTATATTACAAGCTCCATGATATTAAATACTTATTAATCTCCCCACGTTAAGATTACAGATACCCGTTGATTAAAATAAATTACTAACACTTATTTGTCAGGATTTGTTAGAATAAAGGCAAATTAGAAATGAAAAGTAAGTGTGCACAGATTTATATGCAATGATTAGAGAATAGAAAGGAGGGGCTGGACTATGCAATTCGATAATAGAGAAAAAGATTCGAACGAAACTTCGATGTACATGAATTTCTTGAATAGTGAGGGTTTTCGTGAATTGAACGGTTATGAAAACATTGATCTATTTTCGATTTGTACACATAAGTTTTTGTGTTTAATACATATTGCTCTATATTTTAATTGTGTTATTTTCACAGCCAACTATGAGCAACTTCTATTTGATACCTCTAGATTTATAAGTTCTTTTATGGCGTAACAGTTATAAACATATTTGTCGTACATTTTGAGAATTAGTTATTGTTTAACGCGAGCTTATAATTTATGTTCTAGACCCACCATGAAAATTATTATAGAGTGCATTATTATGAGTGACACTGATATAATGTATTACTGTTGTAACAATCTTATAAATGAATACATTAAGTTAATATATTATCAAACAAATAATTAGGATCGTATAACAAAATCCCTGAACAAAAAAGAGAGCAATGACAAAGCAATCAATCTGGATAAAACATTTTAAAATATTGGAGGGCTATGATTTTTTTTATATTTGTTATATTTCATAGGGCAAAGTACGGAAAACCTCCCTGAGGTTTGGCCGTTTGGCAGATAACCTCCCTGAGTTTAACTAATGAGCACATGACCCCCCTATGGTTTTGGAGTGAACTGCAATTGTAACTCTGTTAACGGCAAAGAGCGAAAAGACCTCGTTACCCTTGTGATAAATAAAGCAATTTCACTTTTTGGTATGCTCAAATTAAACCCTACAACAACAGTGACATTGAGAGCAAAAAAAATGACGATCTGAGATTTGGGGCAAACCCTAATTACAATATATATATATATATATATATATATATATATATATATATATATATATATATATATATATATATATATATATATATATATATATATATATATATATATATAGGGGCCGGTTCCCCTCACACAATGTTTAACACAAATTTTGACACAAGATCTCAGTCTTTGAAAGCAAGGGCTGAGATTAGAACACATTATCCTCTCACCTTCATCTTCTCACAGGATCCCTTCCTCTCTCCTTCCCCACAAAGTCTCTCTCCCCCTCTTTCCGATAACCAGAACCACTTCGGCCGATAATTTTTTCGGGCCAGACCCACCTCCAGCGCGCAATTTCCAGCTCCCCTTCTTCGGCGAAACACACACTCTCTCTCTCGTACCCGCCCCATATTTTCTCCTTCCCAAAATTCGACATTTAAACACAGAGGTCCTTCTGACCCTCAACCCACCGACGAAGTGATGAACGATGTTCAAATCCCAAGTAAAAATCCTTCTGAGTCCGATTTGTAGCCCGACTCAGGCGACGATTCCGACCACGAGGTACAGCAAACCGTCCCAATAGAAACCGGGTAGGAGAAATATAGGTTGATTAGCTTTCTTCTGATTTAGAAGTGCAAATCGGGTCTTATTACAAGGCCTTGTTAATGGACTTAGCGAAAAAGTGGCTATCAATTAGAAAATCGACTGACTGGGGGTGATTGAGAATGGTTCCCTTCCCAAGTAGCTAAGTAATTTTTTTTTTTGTAACTGTGGATAAGATTAGTTTGATTACGGTGGAGGCATTCGAAGTAATTTTTCTGCCGTATGGGTTGTGGATCCTCATTTAGGAATTGAGGCCTGGTAGGAGAGAGAGGGTCACCGGAGTAGGGGATGGCCGGAGATGGGTCTGGCAGTGGCCGGAGAAGGGAGAAGTGGTCGCCATGGTTCTGGAAAAGAGGAGATAGCGTTGTGGGGAAGAAGAGAGGGAGGAATCCTGTGAGATGATGGAGATTGAGAAGATAGAGTGTTCTAATCTCAGCCCTTGCTTTCATGGAAGGGCATTAATGGAAGAAAAGATATCATTTTTGGAGGGAAACACGTTTTTTAGGTCTAAACTCGCCATCCAGGCGCGTGTAACACACAAGCCGTCAAATGGGATGGAAAACCTAACGGTAGCAATTTACTCCAAAATCATAGGGGGGTCATGTGCTCATTAGTTAAACTCAGGGAGGTTATCTGCCAAACGGCCAAACCTCAGGGAGGTTTTCCGTACTTTGCCCTATTTCATATTAATTCGCTAACTTGATTTTAAAAACATGCGACATTTTCGACTAAAAGTTTCTTATGAATACCACCAATACTTAGATCCAAATACATGCGAATTGTTTTCTATTTGAATTTTTTTTTTTTGTATGCGCCTAACACTTGGACCCAAAAAGATAGCAGAGGATACTAGAATTCCCAAAAAAGGAAAAGAGGAATATTGAACATCACGGTGGCAGAGATGGTTTCGCCGTTCAAAATAAAAAAAAAAGTGGCGAAAGACGGTGGTGGAGGCTTATAGGGGGAGGTTACACATGTCACTGTTGCCCCAGGTTCCAATATATTTTTTTCCCGTTTTGGTTTTAGTGCTCTAAGTCTGAAAATACAAAAGTTGAATTTGCATCAATTTATTTTGTTGTGCTTGACAAGAGAGAAAGTGTGATGTAGCGACTCCAGCCTTTTATGATTAAGTAACGGATATGTAATTATTGATTTTTATTTTATGATCGGTGAACAAAGAGTACCTTGTTTGGAGAATTTTTTGGACTTTTTCAAGTTTCTAGTTATATTAGAACATTGATTCTGAAACCATTGATGTTCTATGTTGGTGGATGATTGACCTTAAGAGTATTAACTTCTTAGGGGTATGATAATTAACCGTCTAACACATTTACTTTCTTGAGTACTAAATGGTAATTTTAATATGGATGTTTTTCTTTTAAATTTGTCACCTTGAACTCAATCCGGACTCCACCATTGTAACATTATATCCCATTTTCTTTACCATACCAGTAGTTCAACATGTGGGATCCATCCAAAGTCTCATATTTTGATGGTGAAAAATCGTTCATTAATGGGCACAATGGGTAGGCCTGTGAAGTGAAGTTCCACATTGCTTAGGTATTAAAGTAATATGACGAATATAAGCGTGAGGGTATTCTCACTTCAATAGCAAGTTTTTAGGGTTAAATTCTACCAAAGACCGTGTAACATGGTATCAGAGCCGGGTATGCCAAGGATGAGTAGTGTAATGACCCTGATTTTTGGTAAATAAAAATTTCGTTAAATATTTAAATTTTATTTTAATTACTCGGTATTACTTTTAAAATTCCTTTTTAATTTCTAATAATCCGTCATAATTAGATTTTAGTCCTTTAAAATTATATTTCTTGGCTAGAAATCCTACGTGGCATGTAGAATTAGTTTCCAACCGATTAGTCGAGGGAACCAAACTACCGATTCACCTAGTTACATTTCCCTAATCTTAGATGGACCTTTTTAACCATCTTTGAGCCTTATGAACCTTTCCAACCCTACTTGAACCTTTTAGACCATTAGAGGTAATCATCTTACTACTTGATTAGTCATTTTCAAGACCACACTCATGAATTACCTCATTACCCATTGGTTAATAAATGTTAGGGAAAATTTTACCCCTTGGGTAATAAAAAATTAGTCATGGCCTAATCTCATCATTTTGCTTCCAAGAGAATCAACCATAGCCTTGCCATGCATGCCACCCTAGACTAAATAGCCCTAACCCTATTTAAGTTACTTTCCTAGATTTTCTTTAAGCTTAAATATAAGTATATATACCTATATACTTGGATAAAAATTTCCTAGGAAACTTTTAACCTTTGGTCATTGTTTACACTTGAAAGCCTTAGCTTTTGTCATTACTTTTCTTAGGCCATACCATCTTCATTATTTTTTTCTTATCCTTTGGTCAATAATTGCTAGGGAAAATATTATCCCTTGAGTAATAGTTATTAGGCATGCCAAAGAACACTTATGGACAAGACAAGCCATAAAACCCTTCATGATTTCCTAAGTAATGGCCTAAAATGGTTTGACATGGCCTTGGCTTGATTAAATGAGTGATTGGACAATGCAATGGAGCAAAAAGATAAGAGAAAAAGGGAGAGAGAGAGGCCGGCTAGGAGAGGGAGAGAGAGAGGCTGAATGGGAGAGAGAGAGAGAGAGTGAAGTGTGTGCTTGTGTTTGGTCACTCAAGCAAGCAACCTAATAGCCTTAAGCCTAAACCCCATTTGCCATCCCATTTTCTAGCCAACTTTAAACATAACATAGCCAATGATTTGGATCTTTCTTACAAGCAAGCTCTTTCCAAGCCATGCCTTTCAAAATTACCCCTTGGTCAATAATTGTTTGGGAAAAATTTATCCCTTGGTTAATAAGCCAAGTTTTGCTATAAATAGCACCTAATTCTTGCCATTCAACTCACACCTTCACCCATTCAACTTCTCTCTCTAGAAATTCAAGTGTTCTTGCTTAGTTCTTCCTTGTTCTTGAGTTCTTCTTGTGTTCTTCAAGAAACTCATCCAAAGCCGCCACTAAGCCGCCCCTCGACCACCCTCTCGATCCAAAAGTTTAGAAAGTTTAGTCAAGAACTAGTTTTGAGAGAAACCTTTCTCTTTCGAAGCTATCGGAAGCTCACCGTAGGAAGTTACTTCGTCCGACGTACTTACTTTTTTCCATAGCCGTACCTACCGCCAAGAAGAACGGTAGATTAATCTTAACCTCTATCTCTAAGTATATGTAGAATACCTCTACTTACTTACTCTAAGTATACGTAGTAATTTTCCTTATCCGTTAAACAAAAAAGAAGAAGTATTTACTTGAATGATCAAATGCATGTTAGTTAGTAACCTTATTTTGCTAATGGAAGTATAAGTATGAGCATGTATATAGGATTATTAGATTTACTTGTCTTGATGTGTGATAAGGCATAAGTGGTTTTTCCACTCCAAAGGTGTCCGTACATGTGGCGTTATGCTTTGAGTTGCGATTTGAGCATGAATAAGTGGTATAGATCTTGTTAGTTTAGTTTCAAGATTACAATGAATGATTTATGATTTTGTCATAAGAAGTCCTGCCGCGAAGTCTATGCATGAGAACGAGACACGGAAACCGAGAAAGATAGAAACATGACACCTAGGGTGTGTTTAAAGGCGTTGACTTGGTAAAATATTTTTGAAACTACATAATGACCGATTGTGATAGTCATTATGTGAGTTGTGGATATGTGTGTGTGTGCCAATGGGAACCCGGGACGGCGGAACCATTGTGAGGATACTCGGGAGACCGGAACGGCGGAACGGAGGTTGGATGTGTGGCTTGGTTATCCGTGGAGAAGAGCCAATGCTATTGTGTGCCAATGGGAACTCGGTGCGGCGGAACCATTGTGAGAATACTTGGGAATCCAGAACGGCGGAACCGAGGTTGGGTGTGTTAAAATACTTTTCGAAATGTTGATTTGGTTAAGAAAGTGGAAATTGGTGACACGGTCTACGACGAGTCGCGTAGGAGAAATTCAGAAAAGTCACGGACACCAACGATAGTAATAGTGAATGTGGATATGTCATTGTTAACTATTTTATTAGATAAGCATGCACTGTGTAGATAACGTTATCTGTATGATTCATTGTTTGTAAGTTATGGGTTAGCGGGTATGAGATTATTCTGCTGAGCTTTTATAGCTCATGGTGTTACCTTTGGTGACCCTGACATATTATATCGGTGGCGACGCTGGTATAATGTGTCAGACTTTGTAGATGATCAAAGTGAGCTGTACACCTTGGAGGCCTTTGGAGCAGAAGAGCTGGCTAGGATGGAGGAGCAGGCAGAGCTGTAGTTAGGAACCCTAGTTTTCCTCCCTTGTGTAATTAATGAACTCTTGTGAGAGTTATGATGTAATAATGAGCCAGACTCTCTTTAGATTTTCAATAAAATTGTCCTTTTAACGTACCCGGAAATTGGGGGCGTTACAGGTAGGGTGTGTGTCCCTGGCTTGCACGTGACATGTGCTGCCGAATGAGCACACTGGGCATGAGGGAGGGTGTGAAGCGAAGTCCCACATTGCTTGGGTATTAAAGTAATATGAAGAATGTAAGCGTGAGGGCACCCTCATTTCAATAGCTAGCTTTTGGGGTTAAGTTCTACTCAATACCGTGTAACAAGATCATCTAAAAAAGAAAATGAGCTTTATTAGATATCAACACTTGTTTGAACAAATAACAGTTTTTTTTTACAAATAGAGGGTCTAGTTGTGACCTTCCTTTTCTAAAAGACAAACTTGACTCAATTATGCTTGCAGGTTTGTAAATCTCGCGGTAGGTAGCTGAAGTGTGAATCCGTGTGAGTTGGAGAGGTGCAATTGGTTAATGATTAGGAAAGAGAAGAGAGGAGTGATCTAGTTGGGTGAAGGAAGAAGCAGGAGTACAGAAGAGACAAAGACATCGTGTCCCTGTCTTTTCTGTTTGAGGTATTGGCAGATTTCCCTAGATGGATTGGGCGGAGTTACTCCTTGGAAGAATGTTCTCCTTCCTAGTGCCCACCACTTTCTCTCTCTAGGAAAAAGCTGTCTCTCTCAAGTCAGAGGGAATGTCTGGTATTTATAGGTACTTGGGCCATGGTTAGGCCTAGTATGGCACAATAAAATCTTGACACATGTCCCTTCCGTACCTCCAGGTCGCGGGGGTGACGTCACCTTGCGCGAGCACAACTCGCGGGCGCGCCCAACTCATGATGGTCCTTCTCCCTAAGCCACAAAACCACTAGATCCCCCTTACTTCCTATGGGAGCAGGGTCGCGACCCTACCACGATCGCGTCTTGACAAGGCCCCTCTGACAGGACCCTGCTGCTACCTTCGCTGATGGGACTCTGTCGCTACCTTTACTGATGGGACCTTGCCACTACCTTCCGCTGACTGGTCCCTGTCACTACCTTTGCTAACGGGACCCTGCGACCTTCGCTGAGGGACCCTCTTGCTACCCTGCCTGGTCGCAGGCTTGCTTATAGTGTCGTAAGTGATTCTCGAAGGCTTTTTTGCCCTCGCGAGCCTGTTTGGCCTCACGGGGGCCCATCTTGGTGCCTCGCTGCACCAGCCCTTCTTTTGAGTGACGATCGCTGGCCACGTGTCTCTTTCAAGGCCATTCTATGCGTCACTTTATGGTTGGCTAGTCAAATTTCTTCTCGTGTCAACGGTCATAATTTTGACTGCACCTCAAATTTGATGTAGGTTCATGAATCTTGCAGTAGGTAGCGTACGTGTGAATCTATGTGAGCTTGAGAGGTTCAATTGATTGATGATTAGAAAAGGGAAGAGAGGAGTGATCTAGCGAGGTGAAGGAAGAAACATGAGTGTAGAAAAGACAAAGGTAGCGTGTCCCTGTCTTTTCCACGTGAGGTATGGGCAGCTTTCCCGAGATGGATTAGGCTCGGTCACTCCTTGGAAGAATGTTCTCCTTCCTAGTGCCCTTCACTTTCTTTCTTTAGGAAAAAACTCATTCTCAAGTCAGAGAGAATATTTGGTATTTATAGGTACCAGGGCCATGGTCAGGCCCAGTAAAATCCTAACACGAGTCCCCTCCATACCTCTAGGTCACGGGGGTGACATCACCTCGCACAAGCACAACCCGCGGGCGCGCCCTCCTCGCGATGGTCCTTCAACCTAAGCCACCAAATCACTAGATCCCCCTTAATTCGCATGGGAGTAGGTTCGCGACCCTATCATAATCGCGTCTTGACAAGGCCCCTCTGGTCCTGTCTTATGACTAGGGCATGCGTTAGACATCTAGGTGAACTGTGTACATCTTGACCCTTCTTGCGTCTCAAGCTCCTTAATTTGGCCGCGCGGGTCGAGGTTCTCTTGTGATGGTTCTCGCGGACACGAATGCCTTCGTGATGGCTCTGGCAGGCCAAAGCATCTTCACGATAGAAATTTTCTCTCTTTAGTCTCCGCATAAATGAATACAGCAACTACTATTTATAGGCAAAGGCCAAAAATCATCATGGGAGTCCTCAGGTCGTGAGACCCCTTTAGTCGCTGTAGACACCTCCCAAACGGGGCATCGCCATACAGATTGATCATTGTTTGTTTACTTTCCACTTCATAAACCAGGATCGTGGATATTCCCATGGCTAGGAATATCGCCACACGATAACGGTTATCATCAAAATAGAGTCGCCACCTAGTTTATAAAAACTAGGAAAAGAGATAGAGATTCCGGGTACGGGAGCCAAAAATACAATAAGGGGAAGGTGTTAGGCACCCCTCTTTGTCCAGTCGTGAAACTGGCCCATAATCATTCGACATATGATTAGTATTTGCTTTATTTAATTCTAAACACATAATCTGGTTATTTAGCTTTTAACAGTTGATAAGGTGAGCCAAAACAGTAATGAAAACATGCATCAAAACAGAAAACAAACTATCCCAGCAAATGGATCCCTCGACCGGTGAATAGATGTCACGACCAAGGAATCCCACTGGATCGATGTATCGGCTGAAAGATTGATCCCCCAGCCGATGTTCTTCCTCACACCAGAACGAAGAGTTAATCAGGAATTAAAACACTACGATTAAAGTATAAAAATAGAAGATAAATCAAACCATAGGCCCCTGGGCCTCACCACCTTGATCCCTCAGTGCTTGATTGCTTCGGATTTGATTGGGATTGACTGATTTGCTTCTTGAAAACCCTAGGGTTAGGGTTTGAACTTCGGGGTTTGATCATCGAATTAGCGGCTGCCTTCGGAAGGTTAGGGCTTTTGAAGAGAGGGTTTGAGAGTATGTTTCTGCAGAGTTTCGTGACTGATGGTGGTGTGTTGTTATGTTAATTTCGTGGTTGAAGCCGTCTTTATATAGGCATAGGGATGACACAATTCGACCAATCAAAGCACACGATTGGAATTGGAGTTAGAGAGTGATACAAACTCTTTATGGTGATCTCCTGACGTAGCCCGAACGCATCGAAAAAAGGCTGCTAGGGTTTTGTTGATCGGATCAAACGATCGACAGAACATTCCAGAATCTGGAAAAAGGACGATCTGGCGGCCGAGCAAAAGATCTTGCGGCCGAGGATGTTGCGGCCGAAAGATAGATCTTGCGGCCGAGTGATTGGATCTCTCAGGGAGATTTTCAAGCAACAGGTTGCTTGGGTGAAGAAATGATGTTAAGGCCGTGAGATCAATGTCACGACCGACAGATGGATTCTCCTAGGATTCTGTATTTCTGTCTGAAAGGCTATTTGGCTCTGTATTGGGTCCTCTAAGTGGCTCAAAGTTCTTACCATAAGTCCATGGGTTCACAAGAAGTCAATCAGTAATCACTGTATCCATTTCATCATCGGGATGGTCCCCAAGGTGGGACTTGAAATAATTGTTAGGCCAAATTGGGGTGTCTACAGATGCCCCTCTTTGACTGAACTTAGACGGATCGCGAGACATGTATAAGTAAGAGTCAAAGCTGTAAAATCAACTCAATTTGGTCCAACCACTATTCCAAGGGGTTTTTGAAAAAGGTTTTTGTTATGGTCGGGCCGGGAGGCTACCTACGTATTCCACAGGGAAAATTCAGACCAACCGTAGTTCGGGAGGGCAGCAAAGAAAAAGAAAAAGTTTGGAGGGTTAGAAGCAAAAGATGTACCTTCGGGCTTTAAAAGCCGTAGTGCAACGTACCTGGGATAAGCCAGGGTTTTGGCGGAGGATAGTTGAAGGAGCGCGGGGCTGCCGGGGGAATTTTTGTGGAGAGCTTCCTTAGTATTTTGGGGTAGATTAGTACACGGCAGGTGCGTTTGCTTTTCTTGATCATCCTTACTTTGACTGAGGGGAGCTCGGTAGAGTAGCCTATCCTTGCGAATGAGCTGGAAGGAATTGATGTAGTTGGGTTGGAATCCAAGCCATCGGCTGGGGATGAGTCGGACGCCGGTTTTTGAGATATGCGTGGCGCGAGGCCAGTAATTGGAGCGCAGAGCGTTTGAGATGAGGGAACTGAGGCGCGGAGCCGGTTGCTGTCATGTGGCGAGAGCCTGAGGGGTTGGAGCTCAGAGCTTGACATGATTTGAACCAAGGCGTAGAGCTGGTTGCATTCTGATGGTCTGTGCACGGAGCTTTCTCATCATAAGTTTTGGCGTAGAGCCAAAGGAGTCGGAGGTTAGATCTTGATTTGATTTGAACTGAAGCGTAGAGCTGGTTGCAATCTGATGGTCTATGCACGGAGCTTTCTCATCATAAGTTTTGGCGTAGAGCCAAAGGATCGAGGCGCTGGACCGATCAGTAAAACCGAGGCGTAGAGCCGGTTGATTGCTGGATTGTCTTGTTGAAATGAGTGAGATATGCAGAATATGTGTGTATATGATGATAGTGGTTAGATATGAGCAGATATGATGATGCAGACTCGATGATAACAATGGTGATGCAATTGATGCTAATGTGCACGGGCCTGTGCGTGTGTGTTTGATTTAAGCTCTTTCAAGTTCCGGACTTGAGTATTCAGAGCGTAGAGCTCGAGCATTCGGATGGCAGAATCCAAGCATTCAAAGTACAGGCTTTGAGCATCCAGTACGCAGTGGTTGGGCATTCAAACATAGAGCTTGAGCATTCAAGTGTAGAACTTGAGCATCCAGTACACAGTGGTTGGGCATTCGAAGGGCTTCGAGCATTCAAAATGTTAGATTTTGAGCATTCAAAGTACAGGCTTTGAGCATCCAGTACGCAGTGGTTGGGCATTCAAACGTAGAGCTTGAGCATTCAAGTGTAGAACTTGAGCATCCAGTACACAGTGGTTGGGCATTCGAAGGGCTTCGAGCATTCAAAATGTAGAACTTTGAGCATTCAAGCATGGAGCTTGAGAATAGATGATATCTTGTTGTTTGGGGCGGCGTGGAGCCAATTGAAGATTGTTACGACGTCGAGCCGTTGAGATTGTGGGCATGGAGCTGCTGAAGATGCGGAGCTGTTTGAGCGACTTGGGAACATGGCTGCTGAGTATGAATATAGAGCTGCTGGTAGTGATAGTGAACTTAGAGCTGTTGAGTATTCCATCTTCCATCTTCCACGGGGTTTGATTTGTTCCTCATGCTTGGGATGCTTCCAAGGCTAGTTTCCATATGCTCAGGATTGCCCCCAAGGCTAGTTTTGAGTATGCTCGGGATTGTCCCCAAGGCTAGTTCTGAGTTTGCTTGGGATTGTCCCCAAGGCTAGATTTCACATGCTCGGGATGTTTCCAAAGCTAGTTTTGAGTATGCTCGGGATTGTCCCCAAGGCTCGGAATGTTTGCTCGAGATTGTCCCCAAGGCTAGTTCTTGACCATATTCCACTTTGTTAGGGAGATTTCCATTACCTCCACTGCTGGGAGTGCCTTCCGGAGGCCAAATGCCTTCTAGCCACTCAAATGTCTTCTGGTGGCTAAATGCTTTCTGCAAGCTGGCAACATAAACGCTTTTTGGAAGCTAGCAACATAAACGCCTTCTGGAGGGTGCATTTAGTGGAAGTCGAAGCATTGTTTTGCTGGCCTACTTAGTGCGAGGCTGTGCACATGGCGTGGCATAGAGCTGCTGAGGTGTGGGCGTAGAGCCGCTGAGCAGCACTTGAGCGTCCTCAATGTTTCGGTAAGCTTCCTGAAAAGTAAAAGGTTTACTTTAGTTCGGAGTTTTAATTTGCATGATAAAAAATGAGTTTTTTTTATTTGCGGGATGAGATCCCTTTTAGCCAGGGGCGTGAATGAGAAGGACCCATGATTGGGTTGAAGTTGTTTTGTTTAAAGAAGCTAAAGTAACCGTGCCCCTTATTTAGGCAATGCATGCTTTTTAAACGTCGATTTGATGCCCCTAGTTTTTTATTTGTTCATGCAATGAGATTAACTCCCTTTGTCGGACTTTGTAGAGGTGCACAAGTGGTTTGTGATGTTACCGGAGCGAGCTCGGGAGCTAGTATGTGCTGCTAGTTTCGAGGCGTTCATTTTGGGCCTCAACCTTCCGAAGATGGACTGGTCGTTGACGACCTCGCTGGTTGAAAGGTGGCGGGATACCACCAACACATTCCACTTTTCATCTGCTGGTGAGATGTCGATCACACCAGGTGACTTTTCTTTGCTGACCGGCCTGCGAGTAGGTGGAGCTCCTCTTCGGGTTGACCCCAGGCTTTGGGAGCGGGTAGGGTCTTTGGAGTGGTTCTTGGGCAAGGTGCCTCCTCTTCACTTGCGTGGTCATGTTGACGTCTCTTGGCTGATCAAGACTTTTATGAAGGTTGATATCTTGACTCAGGTGAGTGTTGAGCAGCTGACACGGGCCTTTCTTCTCTACCTCCTTGGGCAAACGTTGTTTGCCAACAAGGATAGTTCAGTGCATGCGTAGTTTCTAGCCCCTTTGCAGTATTTTAAGGCTGTTTGGGAGCTTGATTGGGGAGCATCTGCCTTGGTCACCTTGTATGGCATCCTAGGGGTTTGTTCACGGGACAAGAGTCCCATTCTTGGCGGTCATTACCGGGTACTTGAGGTATATCCTTCTTCTTTTACTTCTTTTCTCATTGTGATTTTTCCCTTGCTACGAGTGATGGTTGGTGGGGCAACGGAAGCCACGGTCACTAGTTTTGAGCCTTTCTGAGTGGCGATGGGTTTTGGACCGGTTAACGGTCGATCAGGTACTTCTCTTCTCCTCTTGCATTCCTTGTTTTTAGATCTCCATTCCTCCGTACTGTGGCTGATTGGACTTTGTTTGCAGATGAGGTTTGACCCTTGGAGTGGTGTACCAGAAGATGCCCCTCTTGCGAGTTCCAGAGTTTTGGACCGTACTCGCACTTTGCTTGAGGGCCCCTTTTGTCGAGCCTGGTATTTAGGTGATCGGGTGGCCAGCCAGTGGCGTCCACGTGCTGAGGCTCTTCAGTTCGTTCCTCCTCCACCTCTGACGTCAATGAGATCTACTTCCTCAATGTCCAAGGAAGATTTGAGGAATGCTCTGATCGGAGATTGGGCGAGTTTGCTTCTTCAGGCAGGTGACTATATGGAGTACTGCTGTCTTTCCTTGGCTCCGCCTGCTGTTCCTTCAATTGCTCCTGTTTGGCCACAAACCCCTTCTTTCGTCTCCTTTCATTCTGATGATGGAGAGGAGGAGCGCTTGGCACTTACTCCTTGTTCGACTCAACTTTACGCACTGCCAGCCGGGGCTCCACAGGTATCTTTAGCTTTCCATTCTAGCTTTTGCTGCTTCGTATTGTGTCTCATGCTTAGATGCTTGTAATGTTTGGTTATCCCACAGGTACCTGCTGAGATAGTGTAGGAATGGCTCTATGCCTATTAGAGTGCGGAGGCTTTGGTTCGGAGGCAGCGCCGTCGAATTCTCGAGGTATGGTTTTTCCCATGCACCCTATTTGCTTTTCATCTTTTCTCGAATCTAAGTGTTTGTATTCTTTTCCATGTAGCTTGAGGCTGAGCGAGCACCAGCTGTCAGTGGGGAGGATAGCCAGCAATCCCCTTCTTCATCTCAAAGATCGTCTCGGAGACGCCGTCACGACCAGCTTTAGGATTTCTTTTTCCTTCCTGTTCATGGTTAGCAAAGAGACAAGCAGATTCTGTATTTGTATAGTGAAAGCAACCACGGCGATGATTTTGTAATCAAGCTTTTGTTCATGAAATGAGAAATGCTTTTTGTGCCCCTAAATGTTTTGAGATATGCATGTGAAAGTCAGAACATGGCTTTTGAACAAGACAGTAATCTGTGTGAAATGAAATACTGGCCGAAGAATCGATTATTCGGCTGAGGAATCGATGTTGCGGCCGATGTAGCAATTCTTCGACCATAACTTCTAATTTTCAAAGGAAGGTAGATTTTGTTTTGGCCAAGTGGCATCCCCTTTTCTCTTCCTTCTTATGCTTGGTCTTGATTTTCTGCCCTTTGCTTTTGCCATGTTCCATAGTTTGATTGCCAAACTTGAGAGTTTTTGAGGTATCCTGCTCATTGTGTTAATGACCTTCAGGTTTAGACGGGATGAACAATAATTCTTGTGCCTATTGTTGTTGCCAATTCTTTGAGAAAAGCGTACTCATCTTTTGCGAGCTCAATACGCAGGGTTAGCTATGCCTATCAGTGAGTACAAATTTGTTGATGTTTTTTCTTCTCTCCAAATGTTTGGGCCGCATCTCGATGTGAGATTGCCTACGTATCCCTAATCAGGGAATCAGGCCTTTTACGTAGTTCCAAAATCATTACCTTTGAGGTTGGGTTTTTCACTCTTGGTTTTTCTTCTCACATGCTCTTGATTTTGCCTAGGTTACCTAATGGAGGTTGAGTCCCTAGCGAGCTTTTCTTTGAATGCCTTAACTTTTGCCTAGGTTGCGTTTTTGCATTTTCTTGCCCTAGCAGGCTTTGCTCTTATTTTTGCTTGGGTTTTCAGGTTACCCAACGAGCACTTCTCTCAAGAGGGTTTCTGCGTTTCGGAGAGGAATTTGATGGAGATATTTTTCTAAATCTCCCTTGTTTTTGTACCTTCATAATGGGCGAGCTAACCCTAAGTGTTCTCGCGGAGATAGTGTCTTCTTTCTAAGTTTTGACAAAAACCTAGTTTCTTTAGCAACTAAAGTTCATCCCTTCCTTCCCTTTTGTCAGAGATACAAAGAACTTGATTCCTTGAAGTTTCCTTTGTTTGGCAAAGAGACTATAGTGTATTGGTAATTGCAATTTAGGAAATAAATTATTGAATAAGCATAGTCTAGAGGATGAAACAAGAATTCACTTAGCAGAAATTAAATGCCTAAGCAGGGGCTCAAAACATGTTTTAGTTTGATAAAAGCAATGTTTAATGTTCTTTGCCATGTTGTGACTTCTTAGCTACTGTAGCATTTCGGGGTCGTCTTTAAAACCTTTATACTCTTTTCCACCCTCTTCTTTGCCAAACAGAGTCTTTGAACTGGATCCATCTTCACGGCTTGCACGGTGGCTACCTCTTTGAGACATGAGTAGTCCCCAAATGGAAATGTCAATCTGGGTTTTCATCACCTCTTCTTCCTCCTCGTTGATTGTGCAGTCATAAGAGAGATTAGTTACTTCCACTTGGCTGAATAGTGATGTTAAGGAGATTCCATCGAGCGGATCATTGCATTCTCCTTCCATTTCGTCAAAGTCACTTTCCCTTGTTCGATATGGGTCCGTGCATGTGAAATCTAGATCCTCTTCCTCTATCCACTTGCTGTAGTCGTATTCTTCGTAGGGATTGACCCATGGCCGCATTTGAAATTCCTCCACTTTTTCTATGAGATTGATTGTTTCCCAGACAATGGGTTTTGGGACGGTTGATGGGTACCACTATTTGGGCAGGCTCGAAGTGGGCATGCCTTCTCATCATGATGACCTTCTCCTTTTCCTTCTTTCTATTCTCAAGCCCGATGCGCAGCCATTCATCGCCCTTGCCCAAGAATGTTCTTTCCATTTTTTCAGCTTTTCCTCCTTTGCCTGTTTTTCTTCATCACTGTTGTCAGACATATCAGGATCGATCACTTCCGATTGATCAGACTCATGGTTTTCCTCTTCCTCCATCATAAGACATCCATCTTCCTTTGGGAAGGTCAAGGTTGGCTTGGTTTGGTTGATTTGAATAATGTATTGACTAGGATTGTATGTGGGGTTGTGAGATAAGCTTATGAGATTGATATTTCGGGGTGGTGGTTCAGCATTGTGAGTAGGGAGTGGATTGGTTTGCACATCAGGTTTTGGAGGCTTTATAGTTCGGCTGTCAATGAGATCTTGGATGTCGTGGCGGAGACGCATGCAATTATCTGTTTCATGCCCAGGGTGTTGGTGGTAGGCACACTGTTTGTTGGGATCATGGTTTGGGCCATAGGGTGGCTGGGGAGGTGGTTTGAGATGCCCTTGACGGCTTAGAATAGTTAAGGCTTGGGAGAGAGTTATGTAGAGAGGGTTAAAGTTGCGGCGGGGGCGGTTTGAGCTTTGGGATGAGCTAGCTGGGTCAAGGGTATTTATGGAGGCATGAGATGTTCGGGTTGGGAAGAATTTCTTAGGTGGAGGAGGAGCTTCTTCTTTCCCAATGAGTCTCAATTTGATCCCTTCTTCAATCTGCAGCCCAGTAGCATGCAGGCGTTTGATATCAGTTATAGCTTGAGTGTAGATGTGCTTAAGATACTTAGGCTGCAAGTTCTTGACAACTATTTTCACTTGATCTTCCTCGGAAGGATGGTTTTTCATCTTGGCGGCCTTTTCTCTCTATCTAGCCACGAAGGTAACAAAGTCTTCGCTCGACTCTTGCTTGGTCATCTCCAAATCTCGGGTAGTTAACTCAATTTGGACATTGTATGCATACTGCTTGACGAAGGCATTGGCAATTTGTGGCCAAGTTGGATAGTGCACAAATTTCAAAGTGAGAAACCAATCGAGAGCGCTTCCGGTGAGAGTCCTTTGAAATAATTGAGCAATGAACTCGTCACTTAGACCTATTGGCTTCAGGGTTGATAACATGATGGACATGACTGGTAGGGTTACCAATCCCATTGAATTTCTTGATATTTGGCATCTTGAACCGTTCAGGCAGTTGAGATTTAGGGTTCTTTGTAGTTATTACTTTAAGGGGATTACCGATTTTTCTTCGTCCTCAGCATCTCTTGCTGCTTTCTTTACCAGTAAAGCAGCGACTTGAGCTTGGAGATTGGCAATGGTGGCGTCGTTGTCTGCCATGGAAGTGGGAGGATAGCTTGGTGAAGCTTGGGATTTGATAGATGATCGGGTCTGCTGAGAAGATGACCGCGAAGTCCCAGGAAGTGATTGGGACCGTTGCTGTAACGCCCCGATTTTCTAAGGAATTTCGGGCGCATTACTCTTAAAATATGCTGAATTTTACAAACTTCTAGGCCCCTATTTATCCTTATACAAAATTTACAATTTCAAAATAATACAAAATCTATGTACATTTATTTAACAAAAGCAACTCCAGAGCGACTCTAGTTTTGACACGAATTCCAAGCAACGTTGGCCCAGACTCCGTTCCAGGGTTCCACCTGTATCAACTGCTCCACTGTGGAATCCTGCACACTCTGGCAAATTGATCGCCGAAGCAAACGATTTGCCAGGATACAAACGTATCCTGAGTGATAATTCACAAAGTAGAAATCCTAAAACCCAATACCACAATATGCAGATCAACAATATAACAATTCACAGGAGATACAGAATAACAACACATCATCATTTTCTTTACTATCCATTAACTTACATGAAATCTAAGGATACTCTCCACGAGATCCTTTCCTCCCACATCCACTAACTACAACCGTCTCATGGGTCCACCCTTCCTCTTGCTTGTCCTGCACCAGGGTCCTAGGTGAGCGCACCTAAGTTATGTACCGAGTATGTTCTCACTTAAGACCATAACAGGAGGATCGAGTCATCCCATGACGCATCGTACATTAGGGTCGGACATCACCTACCACTAACTATAACCGTCTCATGGGACCTATTCCCTCTCGAACAAAAGAAGCGAATTTTCCCATGACGCATTATACATTAGTGTCACAACATCTCTCAACACTGGGCCCCATTGGTTACCCATTTCAACACAGGGCCCCATTGGTTACCCTTGCCATCACCATGGCTCAAATCACAATCCACAATCTCACACCTCAACACTTTATCAGTTTCCATTTACTTAACATCGTCTACATGAATCACTACTCGTAACCATCCCGGGAACCTATTTGTCCAATCTACAACCACAATGAAATATCACACGGTTCAACATTTCAACTAAAAGTACTAACATGCTAACAACTCATAACCATGCGATAAAATTAATTATGCGAGAAAATTAATCATGTCATAGAATTAATCATGCGAGTAACAAAATAAAAATTCAGCCAAACAATTAATTACTACACTTAAAATTAAGTCTATTTCTCACGTTTAGAAATTTTATAAAACATTTCTACTATTTAAACATTTTCTTTAACTCTCATATTATTCATAGATTTTACAAACTAATTTTTATTGGAAAATACTTATTGCTAAATTTAGTATTTACTAACTCTATTAAATATTAATATGAGATTTTCATAACAACAAAATTATGCGAGGCTATTCTAGTCAATATTTATTAGGATTAAATATTAACTAATATATAATCTTAAATAAATCTAAATAACTATATGGCGAAGGGAATGGAATAATTATCCTTGGTGAACATATTTTCTTTTATAAGAAGTTTTTCCTATTTTACTCAATGCTATTTTCTGATTTAAAATCCTCTTTTGTTTTATATAATCTATTGATTCAATAAACTTGCACTTGTCCTCTTGTACACCATTGAACTACTTACCTCTGCCATTTATTCACCATGATCTCGCGAATGATCCTCAATTTACAAATAAAACGTTTTCAGGCCTTACCACTGATTTTCTATCACAAATAGGACTAGATATTAACGAAAACAGGACTAGACAGTAATTAATTAACTCCTGGAATTAAAAACAGGTTATCATCTACAACAGGAATTAAATTTTAGTCCTAAACTCCATTAAAACGCAGATTGAGTTACGGGTTTCCGGATAACTATCTCAAATGCGATTCTAAGCTCGGGTAGATGTTGTACGGGGTCCAGAGAACGCCGTGGTGGTTCTGAAATCTAGAGGCGGTGTCCGGCGGCACTCCGTCGGGGCCCACGGTGGCGGCGCGCCCATGAACACCCACGGCTCACACACTCACGGCTGAAACGGCGGGCCACGGAGGGCGTGGTGGTGGGTATGGGCCGAAGGTAATGGGTTCGGTAGTGGGTAGTCCTGGTGGTGGTGGGACCGAGGGAAAGGAGTGGGCCGGAGGTGGCGGCGGCTCAGTCGAAAGGTGGTAGTGTACGGTAGTGGAGGACCCGGCTGGTGGGGAGAGGAGGTGGCTGCCGAGAGTGGTGGTGGCGGTAGGAGGTGGTGGAGGCCGAGAGGTGCTCTCTCTCTCTCTTTCTATTTTCCTACTAATTTACAGCGGTGATGTTGTTAAGTTTTGTGAATTTCAGAGTGAGGGAGAGTTTTATAGGAGAGAGTGGAGAAGTGGAATGTAGACGTGGGGGCAAGAATGGAGGGAGGAAGGTGATGAATGATGATGATGGCTGCTGAAATTAAGGAGTAGAGAGGTAGAGGTGGTTCGGCATTGGGAACAAGGGGAGAGAGAGAGAGAGAGTAGGCAGAGAAAATCGGCAGAGAGATGAGGGAGAGAGAGGAAAAATAGGGAAGTAGAATCCCTTAAATCTGGGGTTTGAAAGTCATCACATGATTTTGTTTTGTTTTTTTTTTTTTATACGTGCATGTGTATATGAGTATGAAGGAATTTTTCTTTTCAAATATTGAAGTAAAATGTATAGCTAATTGATTAGTTTATTAAATTAACTACTTAACTTAATAATTATGATGTAACAATAATTAAATTAATAAATTAATAAAATTCAAGATGCCAATAAATATTTTTATTCAAAAAAAAAATTGGGTTGAAAATCCGGGTTGTTACAGTTGCGGTGAAGGTGTTCTGACAGGCGAGGATGACAGGTGGGATGGCTGCAAAGACCACTGTTTGGCGTGGCTTCAGGTGTTGTAAGAGTATAAAACTGGCTGTGGTTACTTCTTTATTTTACCTATTGTGCCTGCTTGAAAAGTAAAATACCTGGCAAGTCAGTACTTGGCTGTATAGGGTTAGGATTTGGGCTGAAAATCCCAACCCTTCTGCACAGAAAAAGATGTTACAACAATAAATGATACAAGGTGTGAGGAAGAACTTGGAAGCAAAATGCAGGAAAATTTCTTAACCTACGGGTTCCTGTCTTATTTTGATAAGTTTTATGGCTTTCTAACTCATGCAAGGTTTGGGTAGTCTCAAGGGTGCTCCATTGTCAAAGGGCACCAGTCCTTTCACCAGCCCATCATAGGCGATAATTGGGTGATTCCCTTTTTGATATACCACTAGGTACAAGTGACTGTGGAGTTTGCTGGAACCTTTAACATAGCCCGTGACATGCCGGGGTATTAGGTGAACTCAACGAGGTTGCCCGCTCGATGCATATGATAAATGAATTGAATAAAGCATGTATTAGTCCTCTGTCGTACTTTCTGGTTATGGCTCTCAAGTCCTTAGCAGAGTCGCCAAAAACTGTAGACACCTCCCAAACGGGGCGTCGCCATACAGATTGATCATTGCTTGTCTGCTTTCCACTTCATAAACCAGGATCGTGGATATTCCCATGGCTAGGAACATCGCCACACGATAATGGTTATCATCAAAATAGAGTCGCCACCTAGTTTATAAAAACTAGAAAAAGAGATAGAGATTTCGGGTACGGGAGCCAAAAATACAATAAGGGGAAGGTGTTAGACACCCCTCTATGCCCAGTCGTGAAACTGGCCCATAATCGTTCGACATATGATTAGTATTTGCTTTATTTAATTCTAAACACATAATCTGGTTATTTAGCTTTTAACAGTTGATGAGGTGAGCCAAAATAGTAATGAAAACATGCATCAAAATAGAAAACAAACTGTCCCAGCAAATGGATCCCTCGGCCGGTGAATAGATGTCACGGTCGAGGAATCCCATTGGATCGATGTATCGGCCGAAAGATTGATCCCCCAGCCGATGTTCTTCCTCACACCAGAACAAAGAGTTAATCAGGAATTAAAACACTACGATTAAAGTATAAAAATAGAAGATGAATCAAACCATAGGCCCCTGGGCCTCACCACCTTGATCCCTCAGTGCTTGATTGCTTTGGATTTGATTGGGATTGACTGATTTGCTTCTTGAAAACCCTAAGGTTAGGGTTTGAACTTCGGGGTTCGATCGTCGGATTAGCGGCTGCCTTCGGAAGGTTAGGGCTTTTGAAGAGAGGGTTTGAGAGTATGTTTCTGTAGAGTTTCGTGACTGATGGTGGTGTGTTGTTATGTCAATTTCGTGGTTGAAGCCCTCTTTATATAGGCATAGGGATGACACAACTCGACCAATCAAAGCACACGATTGGAATTGGAGTTAGAGAGTGATACAAACTCTTTATGGTGATCTCCTGACGTAGCCCGAACGCATTGGAAAAAGGCTGCTAGGGTTTTGTTGATCGGATCAAACGATCAACAGAACATTCCAGAATCTGGAAAAAGGACAATCTAGCGGCCGAGCAAAAGATCTTGGGGCCGAGGAATGGATGTTGCGGCCGAAGGATAGATCTTGCGGCCGAGTGATTGGATCTCTCAAGGAGATTTTCATGCAACAGGTTGCTCGGGTGAAGAAATGATATTAAGGCCGTGAGATCAATGTCACGATCGACAGATTGATTCTCCTAGGATTCTGTATTTCTGTCTGAAAGCCTATTTGGCTCTGGATTGGGTCCTCTAAGTGGCTCAAAGTTCTTACCATAAGTCCATGGGTTCACAAGAAGTCAATCAGCAATCACTGTATCCATTTCATCATCGGGATGGTCCCCAAGGTGGGACTTGAAATAATTGTTAGGCCAAATTGGGGTGTCTATAGTCGCTAATGGGACCCTGTTGCTAAATTTGTTGATAGGACCTGCCATTACCTCCGCTGACGGGACCTTGCCACAACCTTCGCTGATGGGACCCTGGCGCTACCTTTATTGATGGAATCTTGCCGCTACCTTCCACTGACGGGACCTTGTCGCTGCCTTCGCTGACGGGTCCCTGTCGCTACCTTTGCTGATGGACCTTGCCACTACCTTTGCTGACGAGACATTATCGCTACCCTGCACTGACAGGACCCTGTCGCTACCCTGCCAGATTGTGAGCCTGCCTTGTCGCAAGCCTCCTCCCAGGGTTGCGGGTGACTCTCACAGGCTTTTTGTCCTTGCGAGCCTGTTCGGCCTCATGGGGGCCCATCTTTGTGCCTTGCTACACTAGCTCTTCTTTTGAGTGACGGTCGCTGGCCACATTTTGCTCTCGTGGCCATTCCATGCGTTACTTTGTGGTTGCCTAGTCAAACTTCTTCTTGGGTCAATGGTCTACAATTTGATGTAGGTTCATGAATCTCGCGGTAGGTAGCTGATGTGTGAATCTACGTTAGTTGGAGAGGTGCAATTGGTTGATGATTAGGAAAGGGAAGAGAAGAGTGATCTAGCAGGAGGAAGGAAGAATCAGGAGTACAAAAGAGACAAAGGCAGCGTGTCATTGTCTTTTTCGCATGAGGTATAGGCAGATTTCCCTAGATGGATTGGGCGTGGTCACTCCTTGGAAGAATGTTCTCCTTCCTAGTGCCCACCACTTTCTCTCTCTAAGAAAAAGCTGTCTCTCTCAAGTCAGAGGGAATGTTGTATTTATAGGTACGTGGGCCTTGGTCAGGCACACGATGACCCAGTAAATCTTGACACTTGTCCCTTTCGTACCTTCAGGTGATGTATTCTCACGCGAGCACAACCCACGGGCGCGCCCTCCTTGCGACGGTCCTTCTCCCTAAGCAACCAAACCACTAGATTCCCATCAATTCCCGCGGGAGCAGGTGTAGACACCCCAATTTGGCTCAATAAGTATTTCGGATCCCACCTTGGGAACCATCCCAATGATGAATAAGATATGTGGTTGTTGTGGTTGACTTCATGAAAGCCTTGGGAACTTTGTGGAACTCTTAAACGATTAAGGAACAGTTTGGGACAAGTGATACGTATAGGGAGGTGTTCCCGAATAGATACAAATAACACCCAAACACGTGATACGTGGGACCACCTAGTTAACCAAATGGGTCATACTACCGAGGGGGACAGTGGTCGGCGGAAGGGATAGATGACATGAAAGGTAAGGCTCCGGGCGCAGTCTGTTCGGCTATGAGATGGCCGAACAGAGGAAGATCCTTTAGAAAGACAGCCTTAAGTGATAAGGCGGTAGGAGTATTCTAGAAGAGAATAAGATCTCATAGGTGGGGAAACCGAATATTTTGTCAAGATAAGTAAGGGAAGAGTCCTAGATTAGGGTTCCGGTGATGGTATAAGATTCTGGATCAGTACCACGTGAAGCCGTTGTGTTCTCCGTGCTGCTACAAGCACCATCAGATTTTTTCCACTTACAATTGGCGTCGTTTGTGGGAAACGAAAGAGTTCTCTTTGAAAAATGACCATGGTGGAAGAAGATCCAAAGACACCGCTCAACCCAAAGAACCTGCTAGGTGGGGGAGGAGATAAACCCCCACTAGATGCTTCAAGAAAGCCTAGAGTAGGACAAGGTAAGAAGACGACAAGCATGGGTAACCCCCTGACCGTCATTGATGGCTCCAAGAACAGGGAGGGTAGGATGGCCATAGGGTCCACACGAAGGAGTAAATCTTACCATGAAGGAGAGTCAGTTGCACACTCAAAAAGCGTGCACAACAAACATCCTCGATAAGAAGAGGCAGGAAATTGAGGAATTCGTTCGTTTGATCAAGAAACGAGAACATGAGATTCGAGAGTTAGAATGGATTCGAGAGCATCTTGAGGACTCTGGACTTTCACGAAGGAATTCCAGGGGAGACATGCAGGCCATGGTGGAGTACAAGAAGGCTTCTTCACAAAGAAGGAGGAGCAGGAGTCGAACTCCAGAACGGAAAAGAGCTTCTTCATGAAGACGAAGGAGCAGGAGTCCAAGCCGATCTCCAGAACGGTGAAGGGCTTCTTCACGAAAAAGGAGGAGTAGGAGCCGAAGCCCCACCCTTGAAGAGGAAGGGACTAGGAAGCACCATAGGGACAGGTATGAGAGACCTGATACCGATTGGGAAAAGAATGGGGCTCACAAAACCAAGGATTGTGAGGACAGAACCATGACTGCACGAGAAGTAGCACGAAAAGCCCTAAGTAACATAGCAGCCTCCCCCTTTGCGAGAAGGCTGCAAGAAGCACGACTGCCGAGCAGAGTGAAGCACGGTGTGTTCGTCCTTTACAAGACAAATGTGGACCCCGTGGCTCACAAACAACATTACCAACAGGCTATGTTCATGCACGATGGGGACGATGCCATTATGTGCAAGATGTTTCCATCAAGTCTAGGGAAGGTAGCCTTATCTTGGTTCCATAAACTAGGACCGCATTCCATATGAGGATGGAGGCAGTTAGCCGAGGAATTCACTGCTCAATTTTTAACAAGTAGGAGAGCCCCAAAGACATTTGAAAGCCTCTCCACAATGAAGCAAGGAGAGAGTGAGCCAATCAGAGACTATGAGAAAAAATACTGGGAAACTTTCAATGAGATTGATAGTTGTAGCGAGGACTATGCAATAGCCACGTTCAAAACTGGGCTGACTGTCCGGGGAGAGCTGCGCTGGTCGTTGAACATGAATCCGGTAGCGACATTGGCAAAGTTGATGGAGCGGATCGAACAACATGCCAGAATGGAAGATGACATACTCTGGGAAGACGGCAAAGTCGTTGCCGAGCAGCCGAAGGGGCCTGCAAAGAAATCAGATAAACCAGAGCCCAAGACCTACAGGGAAAGGAAAGAGTATGGGCAGGCTAAGAAAGAGTCATACAAAGAAAGACAAGCACCTGACCCCAAGTCTTTCTTTTCAATAACCACGATTTGGAAAGAACCAATCTATAGGATTCTTTATCGAATAAAGAATCGGCCCTATTTCAAGTGGCCCCCAAGATTGGAGGGAGATAAAGATGCAAAGCGAGCTATGAGTCAGCACTGCAGCTACCACAAGGATTGGGGCCGCATGACCGAGGATTGTGAGATGTTTAAGAGGCACCTTGATGATCTAGCCGCTCGAGGTTACCTCAAAGAATTTATCCAGGAAGAACCGAAAGAGAATGGGAAAGTGATGGAGATGGATTAGGAACAAAATCCAAAAGGTGTGATCCTTATGATACATGGATTGGTCACACCTTATACGAGAAATGAGGTGAGGCTGCTCCAGAGGCAAGTCAAACACGACCAGCATGTTATGCGGTTGGGAAACAAAAGAGGACGAGAAAGCGAGATATGCGACGATGGCATAATCTTTACGGATGAGGATCTAGGAGGAGTCCAAGTGCCTCACAATGATGCATTAGTCATAACCCTACGAATTGGGGAGTATGACATCGAGAGAATCTTGGTGGATTCAGGGAGTTGCACAGAGGAACTATACTACGATGCATTTAAAAAGTTAGGGTTGGCTCAGGAAGATCTAGTGCAATCAACAACTCCTTTGGTCGGGTTCAGTGCAGGAGCAGTATGGCCCCTAGGGAAAGTAACATTACCCGTTTGGGCTGGCATAGTGGTGTTATGAACCGACTTTCTGGTGGTAGACGTACCATCCCCTATAATGTGATCATAGGGAGGACATGGTTGCACAAGATGAGGGCAGTGTCTTCCACATATCACCAGATGGTTAAGTTCCCAGGATCCAATGTGATTGAGAAGATCAGAGGTAACCAAAAGGTAGCACAACAGTGTTTGATCTCCATTATCAAGAAAGCACCAAAGGTCCATCATGTTCATACGGTAGAGGTTCCGGATCAGCCGACTATCGAGGATGTCGGAGGAGACCCGATCGAAAAGGTTGTAGAAGGCTTAAAGAAAGTGCAGATCAATGAGACTGATCCCGAGAGGTATTTTCTGATTGGAGAATCACTGGGAATGGAAGAGGAAGCCGAACTGGTAGAGTTCTTAAAAGAACATTGTAGACACCCCAATTTGAACTTGTCGAATTTCCTTAATTTGTGGCCCGGAGGCTCCCCGATGATGAATTTGGATCGAAACAAGCCTTGTACCGATCGAGACTTTGCTCCTTGAAGGATTTGAAAAGGGAATAAAAATGGTCAAAATCATTTCCAAGCGCTTGGGAGCAGTCCCAAGCGCTCCAAACCATTTTCCAAAACCTTTGGCCTGGTTCACTCCCGAGCGCTCGAGACTGATGTATTGCCCAATGGATGATGAAATCCCCCACTATCCATGCAAGCCATCATTGCATTCAGCTGGTCTTGGGTTTTCTCCGTTGAGCACTCAACCTCAGTCAGAAGGAGTCAGAGCCAGAAGTTTTCCCCCAACCAAATGTTTTTTTTCAAATTCATTTCACTTTGCAAACTATAGGTTATCTTGGCCTATATAAATGCCTGTTTTCAGTTGAGAAAGGGGCGGGGAGACCACGAAAATTCCCTCTCTCTAGAACTACTCTCCTCTCTCTCTTGCTCAAGGCAAAGGTTTTCCAAACTCAAACTCACTCTTCAAACTTCAAAAGCTTTCAAAAATCATCAAGGAAAATGCAGGAAATCCAGAACACTCCAAGCTTCTGATTTCTTGTATTCTTCTCTCTTCATCCACATTTCAAAGCTATTCAAAGAGCAAAGATCCAACAAAAGGTAGAGATCTTTACCTTCAATCTCAAATCAAAGAGGCTGTATTTCCCTTCTGAGGGGGGTCTCTCAGCCTGACCCAGTCTTCAATACTAGGTGCAAGGTTGGGGGACCTCAGTGTAAAAGCAAGAGTAATGGGGTACAAAAAGATGTTTTCACAAAACCCCTACTGGAAACACTCTCGAGCGCTCGAGAGTGATCCCGAGCGCTCGGGACTGCTTCCAGTCCCATGCATGGTATTTTGTTGAACGACTGGCTGGGGTGAGGTGCAGTCTTAAGTGAAATGGTTTTATTTGGGCATGCAGACATAGGAAATCATTTTCCATAAAACAAAAGTGTATCTTACAAATTTCATGTAAGAACAAGATTTTCCAAAGTCAAAAATAAGATTTTCTCTTGTTAAAGACCTAGACAAGTCTGACTGCATGATAAAATGATGTCATTTTCCATTTAAGAGTAAGCTGACATGCAGCTCACTCCCAAGCGCTCGGAACCATTCTCGAGCGCTCGGGAGTTCATGCATGCTATTGCATTCCATTTCCCCAGCCCGCTGTGTTCTCAGATTTCTGCATGCATAAGTGTAGCCATTTACTCTTTTAAACTTAAGATCTAATTTTATAGCGGCAAGGATGCAGGGTTTGAAAGATTGGGGTCATATCTCAGTCTGTCAAGTCCTCTGTTGAGCCCATATTGTGTTTAAATTCATTTCAGTTTACATTTTATCATTATATTTTGTTGGCACTAACAAGATTTGCAGGTTGGGGGTTCTAACACTCCGGAGCGCTCGGGACCACTCCGGAGCGCTCGAGAGTGAATCCAGTGACAGGGTTTCATCTTTCCACTGTCTTGTACATCATGCATGGCCCCTTTTATCCCCCCCTGTACATATGCACATGCATACACAGCTTTTGCATTTTATCTTGTCAGTACTAACAAATTTTGCAGGTGGGGCACCAACACTCCCAAGCGCTCGGGACTACTCCCGAGCGCTCGAGAGTGAAGTCAGTGGGCAGGGCTTCATTTCATGTTATTTTGGCATTCTCTCACCATTTTGCCACTCCCTGTACACATGCACATGCAAGCACGTCTATTTGGATATATCTGTGGATACCTGCTAGTTGTTTTAATGAAACAAAATCCCTTTTAAAAATCCCACAAACGTTTAGTAGAGACCGATTTCGAATCGGGCAAGGGGGGTGCCGTAAAACCCTTCCCCCCTCGTAACATGGCTTCCGGACCCTTGAAACGATCTCTGGTTTTCAACTTCAAATCTCATTTTCAAAACGGTTTCTCGGATGGCAAACCTCAAATCCGGGTGGCGACTCATTAATTTTTCAAACGAAAATATATTTTTCGGGCAGGGCTCCGGCCAAACAGGACCCTCTAGAATGGAAGTTGTTCGTGGATGGTTCAGCATGTAACATTGGTTCGGGGATTGGGGTAGTACTCTTTCCTCCTGAAGGAGTGATGATAGAGCTGTCTGTTCGGCTGGGCTTCAGTGCATCAAATAACGTGGCAGAATATGAGGCACTCCTAATAGGTCTAAAAAGTGCAAGGACCCTAAAAGTGAGATGAATTAGGGTGTACTATGATTCGCAACTTGTAGTGAATCAACTGTCCGGGGAGTATGAAGCCCGGAGTGAGAAGATAACGGCTTATGTAGAGGCAGCCAAGGATTTGCTTGATACTTTCGAAAAAGTTTACATCGAGTAAATAAGTTCTGGACAGAATGCTCATGCAGATTCACTAGCTTGGCTGGCCGCAGCTGTCCCAACCAAGTTTAAGAGGAAGGTGGCAGTAGACTATCTTAGCGAGCCAAGCATTGGAAGAAGTGTGGAGTTGGTCTTGGACGTGAACCAAAAACCAAGTTGGATGGATCCAATTGTGGAGTTCCTACGAGATTGGACACTCCCCTCTGATAAGAAGGAGGCTCATAAGATAAAGACCAAATCCGCACGGTTTTGGCTGTCCCCGGAGGGAAAGTTATAAAGGAAGTCCTTTATAGGACCATATCTGCTTTGTGTGCATCCTGAGATGCTGCAGAAATTCCTCCACGAGATTCATGAAGGGACATGTGGGAGCCATGCAGGGGGCAGATCCATAGCCCATCGAGTAATAACTCAAGGATATTGGTGGCCACATATGCAGGAGATTCCAAAGTTTATGTGAAAATTTGTGAGAAATGTCAGAAGTTTTCACCTATGATTAGAACACCAACTGAGGTTCTGGTGCCATTAACAAGCCCTTGGCCGTTTGCACAATGGGGGATGGACATCGTGGGTCCACTCCACAAGGCAACTGGAAATCAGAAATTCCTGTTGGTAGCAACAGATTATTTCACAAAGTGGATTGAGGCAGAGCCCTTGGCCAAAATCACAGAGCCTATGATAGAAAGGTTCGTTTGGAAGAGTATTATTACTCAGTATGGGGTCCCCTACTCATTGATTACGGATAATGGGGCACAATTCCAGAAGAAATTTAAAGCTTTCTGTTCCCAGTATGGAATAAGAAACTATTATTCAACCCCAGCTTACCCTCAGAGTAATGGGCAAGCAGAAGCATCTAATAAAACCATCCGTGATGGAATCAAGAAGAGGTTAGATAAGGCAAAGGGGAAGTGGGCCGATGAGCTACCACTGGCCCTACGGGCGCACCGAACAATGCCTAAGAGGTCTACGGGAGAGACCCCCTATTCATTGGCATATGGGACAGAGGCCGTTATGCCACTTGAGGTTGGTCTGCCGACCAACAGGTCCGTGTTGGTTGAGAGTGGGGGCAATGACAGAGCCCTAGAGATTGAGTTGGATCTGGCTGAGGAACGGAGAGAGAGGGCTCTGGTGCATTTGGCCTCTTATCAGGAGTAGCTCATGAAGAGCTATAACAAACATGTGCACCCACGAGAATTTGGTGTTGGGGATCTGGTACTACGAAAGGTGCTCGGTAATACCATGGTGCAAAATGAGGGCAAGTTGGGGACCAACTAGGAAGGCCCGTATCGAGTGACTGAGATTGTGGGCATAGGGGCTTATAGATTGGCAGACCTAGATGAGAACCCGGTACCAAGGCCTTGGAATGTCCACAATTTGAGAAAGTTTTTTGTTTAAAAGACTTTTGTTTATTTTTATTATGTTTTAGGATTCATAACGTGATTGGGGAGTTATGAAAATAATTCCCTTGTTTATTATTATTATTATTTGTTAGTTGCAAGGGGCATGGGTAACGCCCCCTTGAGTTTAAAGATTATGAATAAAATCCTACTTTGGCAGTGCATATGAATTTTTGATCTTTTTTTTTGAATTGACCATGTACATACGAATCTCGAAACTATTTTCCCTTTTTCTTCCTTCGTATTGGGGAGCAGAGAATGGGCACGAATGCCCTAGTGCGTACGAATAAAATGCTAGATTTGTCCAAGTATGAAAACTTAGGTGCATGTACGAATTGTCTAAGTATGAGAAACTTATTCTGAGTATGAGATACTTCAATCCTCCCAAGTATGAAAACACTTGGGTGCATACACGACAAGATATGTCTAAGTATGAAAAGTTTAGAAGCGTATGAGCAAACGCCAAACTTTCCCCAAGTATGAAACACTTAGTTTGTGTCTACGGATTAAGATACTCGGGTGCATTTGAACACATGCACATTGCCGCTGAATCTGGAACACACAGGTGTATATGTGCATACACGGATTTCCTAGATAAGCTGGTAAGCGTAGAGATGTCTTAAAAATTCACCAAGTTGAACTGTACGATTGTGTGGCAATCATGGGTGCATACGAGTAGATGCTAGTACGAAATACTTAAACCTGTCATGGGCAAAGGTTATTCTGCACCAATCTCGGTGCTAGAACCACCACCACCAACAACATTTTCATCCAAATTGATGGTCTCATTGGTTGCCTCCTAAACAGGTGAATGATAAGTTGGGGCATCATAGGATTCAGTTGGGGTGTTGTCATCAGCATCAACAAAATCTTCAATCTGCTGCTCAACATCATCATCTTGATGCTCCACGGGTTCGTGGGATGACAAAGGGTGATTGCTCGGAAGATCATTCTCTACCTACAGGGGGAGTCATCTGCAATCCTAGCTTTAGTAAGGCACGCTTCCCAGCATGTGGCCCAGATTTGATCTTGAATGGCTAGCATCTGCTCCAAGTAGTTGGCCATTGCTACATCAAATCCCTTCTGATACCCTTCGTGGTAAGCAGCTTTCTTGGCGTTATCAATCTCGGACAGTGCTTGGCTAAGATTGTCTTCCGCGGTTTCAAGCTTAACCTTCATTCCATCCACGTCTGACTTGGCCATATCTCTCTTTCTGTCTCTCTCAAGTCTTGTGATTGTCTGCAGCTGCCTGGTATTATCCCTCAGAAGCCTGTTGCGCTCAGGCTCTATCTCCTGCAGTTTTTGGCTGAGCACCACCATCTTTTGAATAAACTGGCAAGTGCCAAGTATGTTGAAAGTTAGGATAAAAAATGCAATACCAATGACGTGGTAATTTGATTAAGAAGGAAGACGTATTACCTTAATTCCATTGACTAGACCAGTGGATACCAACCAATCTGGCAAAGACCCAGACTCCTTTTGCATAACCACAGGCAGCAGTAGGCCCTGAGCAAGGGCCGGTAGGGTTTCTGAGGAACTCGCACTGTCCCCAACGTTAACAACAAGCCGTCACCCCTGATGAGCTGGGGGGCCAAGGTTTGAGGAAGAACTTGGGTGCTTGGTGAAGGAGGTTGCTGAATCGACGCTGCGGCCTACGCGGCGGCATCCCCGGGGTCTTCGTTTCTGGGACGTTTGTCTCGATGAGCATCACTAGCTTCGTGAATAGTGTCAAACCCCTGAGGAGACGAATTGGACTGGGTAGAGCCCCCCTGTTACGACGAGGTGGCGGAGGGGCATGCGCAGTTGATGCCGCCCGGCCTGTGGCGCCACGTCCCAGAGCAGTGACGGTGAGGAGGGAGCTGAGGTTCATTGGATGGCGTGACATCGTATCTAAATTTGGTGGAGAAGGGGAATACCCAGACGACGATGACTGGCTGGTATCACGATCAGCAGCCGGCTGTTTGGCTTGACATTAAGGAATCCTTCTAACAACCAAACGAAGGAGTGGAACACCTTCGGATATGGGAATTTCACCTGGTTGCCCGGCGATCATCACTCCAGCACCAGATCTCAGATTTCTTGATTGGGGAGCAGAAGAGGTTGAAGCAGTACTAGTGCTTAGGTTGCTGAGTCTTCTATCAATGAAGCCTTTATAGGCAGGGTCTAGCGCAATAAGACATCTACGTTACGGCCCCGACCGGCTGTCGAGGTGCCCGGCACTCCTGTATACGATAAGATCCTTGTGATATCCGTTGAATGAACGTAACTGGGCTCCCTTCGAGGCCTTTTGTTAGCGTTGGTTGCTGCAAATAAAAGCACAACGAGAATTAGAAACAAGGCAATAAGGTACGATAAACAAAAATGACAATTATATGAGCAAATTAGAAGCATACGTGGGTGACCCCATATGTGAGGGCAATGAAAGCCCACCACTTGACCGTCTTCCCCTAATGGGTCAAAGCCTCCGGTGACGTAGAGGAAGTCAATTTCATGATCACGAGCAGAATCTGGCAGGTTTAGCATGAAGCGCTTATCTGCTTTCCTAACCTTGAAATAATAGGTGTTGTACTCGGGGTTTAGCAAGATGCTATACCACCATTGAATATCCCATATTCCTAATTGGGTTCCTAGAATCTTGTTCAGAGCCACGACCCCCATTATCAGCCTAAAAACATTGGTAGAAACTTGCATTGGTGTAAGTCGGTACCAATTTAGGACGTGGCGGAGCAATGAGTGAAGGGGGAAACGAACTCCACCCTCAACAATGGCAACAATAGGGATAAGCATTCTATCCTAAGAACCTGTATCCATGTCTGCACCCAAAGGGGTGAGTTCAAGCCCTACGTTATCAGGAACATTATACTCAGACCTAAAAGTTGCCATGGCTGCGGGGGTTTCACAAAGTCTCCTAAATTTACTAGGCTTAAGGGGTTCTTCATCCGCATTAGCCATGGAAGATAACATAGCACTAAAATAGAAAGAAATCTGAAAATGGGTGTGATCGAAACCCTAAAATGGGTGAATCTGAGTCCAAAATCTCAGGAAGAAACATAAGGAGTAGAAGGAATGAAATGCTTACGAAGTTATTGTAGTGGTAGCCGGTAGTGCAATCGAGTTGCAGACGGTGGCGGATGGCGGAGAAATGAGAAAAAGTTTGCTTGGTTTGGATGAGAGAGAACGAGGGGATTGAAAAGAGGGTGAAAACCCTAAATGGACCCTAGGGGGTATAAAAACGGGGGGGGGACATAGTTGACACCTCACTCCTCACGCCGTTACAAGAAAAGGTAACAGAGAGAGAACCAATCACAACGCCGTTTAGTTGGGACGTCAGTTCGAATTAAATGCAAGGTGTACGAGATACGCCACGTGGAGTTCTTGCCTCGAGAAGGCATAATGACTGAGACGCCAAAAGCATCAATGAATACAGATGCCATAATTGCACGGGAATCAAAGAGTTCGGCCTAAGGTTCATTCAAAGCTTTGCCCACAGTTCCCGAACAATATCAACTGGCAAAGCTGGGGAGCAATTGCAGGGAGGTGTTCCCGAACAGATACAAATAACAACCAAACATGTGATACGTGGGACAACCTTGTTAACGAAATGGGTCATACTGCCGAGGGGGACGGTGGTCGGCGGAAGGGACATATGACATGAAAGGTAAGGCTCCGGGAGCAGTCTGTTCAGCTATGAGATGGCCGAACAGAGGAAGATCCTTTAGAAAGACAGTCTTAAGTGATAAGGCGTGTCACGCCCTCGATTTTCAACATAAACAATAATAACATTTGATAATCAAAATCCTCACCGGAATTACAATAAATAACCCAAAAGATAGTTTAGTTCCCAAGTCCATAAACCTGTCCAATAATTACAGAATTCCACATTAGAAAGTACATTACGATGCAGTTTTGGTTTACAAAGATACGCAAGTACATCTGAAAATAGCTTTAAACAACGACCTCAGCATGCAATCCAAGCACTCCGTGACAATGACCTGCAATATATCTGAAAAAGATAGGTTGAGCTACACTAGCCCAGTAGAGAAATCTATGCACATGTTATGGAGAAACATGCCGAGTACGCTTCTAGAGTGAATGAACAGAGACAGATATACCCAAGATTTGCATGGCTATCAACAAACAACTCACATTGGCCAAGGGATTCTAGACGACCCTATGTACGACACCTATCACTTCACACCCCACACCAACGTCACTAATATTCTCACATCTAACATAATTAACCAATCCTTAGTTTATCAACTGATACTTCGCATCACATCTATCTCCACTTTCATTCGCATTTCACAATCTTTCACATTCCTCATTTCATAACCAAATCCCATTTCTTATTAAAGATCCTCTTCCCTTTCCTTTCTTTTGTCGGATTTTTCCCTCAATAATCACTAGGGTCACCTCGGGTCTAGTTCCCTCGAGCGTAGGGTCACCCCGAGTCTATTCCCTTAATAATAATAACCACTTGGGTCACCTCGGGTCTGTTCCCTCGAACGTAGGGTCACCCCGAGTCTATTCCCTCAAGAAAGATAATCACATTGGGTCACCTCGGGTCTGTTCCCTCGAGCGTAGGGTCACCCCCAGTCTATTCCCTCCATAACGACCACTTGGGTCACTTCTCACATTTTCAAAATCGACATCATCTTATAATTGATTTCATCATCATTTTATCAGTTGTACCACCAAACTTCAATCAATCATTCATGACTCCACAAATATACTCGTTCATGCCCTTTTTGTAGTTTATAAATCCACATCCTACTTAACGTACTAAGAACTTAAATATAACCTTACAATACTCTACTCATTTGCTTCTACGTTTGACCTCATGGGATGAGTGCCTAAAGAATTGAGAGATTCGATAAGTCGAGAGGACACCAGTTAATATATCATCTCTACGGTTCTATCACAACATCGATTTTACCTCAAGCATTCTAAACGACCTAACAGTCCACCACATGGATAACATTTCAAACTATTAACTATATCATGATTTCGACTAATAAGTTTTACACGTCCTTCCCTTAAACTATATCACAAAATCACAAGTAACGTACGAACCCATCATTTACCCGACGGTATACCTCCGGCCAATACCGACACCTAACCCTCATGGAACGAGTACCAAAGGAACTAACAATGAGAACACGGATTACGATCCTACCTTTAAAATCACTAGACGAACACGCATCTACCCAATCATACTCACCACAATGCCTCGCATGACCTACAACTTCCCTAAACAATCTTACGATACAACCTCCGTTACAACGATACTCAAGTTTCGATTTATGAATGTCTAATGAATGGAGTCGAGCAATAAGTCCTTGGAGGACGAGCAACCAAGTTCTAGGATGGTTTAATGGTGTATAAGAGGTGTTAGAAGTGATCGGGGGTCAAAATAATGAAGTTTGGGACAAAACAGCTAAAGCTGATTTTAGGGCACTTTGTATCGATACTAGCGATTCTAGTATCGATACATATGGGCTTAAAAATGTTCCAGAGATTCTTGTATCGATACTGATCTGAGCAGTATCGATACAAATGGGTGTTTGAGCAGATTTTCAGCAGGATTTATGGTTTCAACCACACCGACTACAACAACAATAATAAGCACGATCTATCAACATAAACACCATATTTACGCATAACATGTACAAGAAATCCCTACCTCGAAGTCGGAGAGCAAACACACGAGGAGATCGGGCCACATAAGCCCCGGAACTCCAACTTTGAAATACGTCCAAAATACTCCGAGCCGAGCCGAACCGGGCAAGCTACAAGCTCAAAAGCACGAGAGGAAGGTGGAATGGAGGTTGGTTTGAGTGGGTTTTGGTTGGGAGCGAGAGGGAGAGAGAGAGTGGAGCCGAGAGGGGGGGAGAGACGCCGGTGAGAGAGGGAGGAGAAAAAAATAATTCTCTACTCTCTCACCCTCCTATATATACCCAAATATCTACTAATTACACTTTACACCCCTCTAATTACAATTCTATCGCTCAAACCCCAAATCACATAACACACATTTCAAATTTTCCTCAATTTCTAATATCAAATAACCCTTTAAATAATTTCCAAAATTACGGGTCCTTACACCCTTCCCTCCTTAAAGAAATTTCGTCCTCGAAATTTACTAAGCCAAGTCCAACCAACACACACCATACTGATACGCATCAACCATAACACTGTTCATCATGCAACAATTCAGCAGTCATGCAAATCTACGTCAAAACTCATGTCAATAAAATTGAAACAAATACGGGCATTCCTTCCTAACCTTGTCCTCCCTTTCCCACGTGAATTCATACTAACGGCATCATCTTACCCCCTTAAAATTTAACCACGTAAACCTAGGATACGTATCGGATTCTCACCACGGGACACGTCGGCTTCCAACTCAAATTCGGGTTTCTCTAACACATGCAATAGATTCGGCTCGTACCTCCTCAATATTCGTATGTATGTCTAGCAAAATACAAATGCTTAAAAGTTTCGGCGGCATTGCCCGACGGTACGCAATTTCTAAGCTCCCCCTTTTTTGCGAAATCTCTATAAACGGTTATCTATCCAAACAAATGGATCTAGCCCCAAAATGCAATCCGATAGCCCAATTGACTTGCCAAGACCTCCATCTAGAAGGAGCGGTGATCAAGCGCCTCTTCTAACTGGATTTCATCGGTTGTCGCCTGGGTATCCGAAAGACACACACCGTGTTCGACACTTAACCTATCCTTCTAACGATCAAAGCTTCATTTTCCCTCCAAGACGAGACAAACTCCAACGCGGTGATGATTTGCGAAATACATGATTTCCCTTTTTCAAATAACATTGGGTGACGACAATGGTCAACATGATCCTTTGGTCGACCCTACTACGCGGTTAGCAACTTGTGACAACCGTTACCCTTCTCTTTTCGGTCATTCTCCCTCGAGCTTCCAAGTATCATTAACGAATAGATTCCATCGTACTTCTCAATACTAACTCTAACAGATCCACCACTGCACAAGCCAATTCTTCTAAAAGGCACACCAAACTTTCGCTCTCGGTTGGGTCATTTTAGATTACGAGGAGGATTCAATTCTTATCTCAAACGAAACGGGCAAGCTCTAGAACTCAAGAAACTTCAATCAAGAATTCAAAGAACGATAACGAGATATCCAGAATTTAAGGAACACGAGGAATCTTTAAAGTGGTTAGGCAACAAACTCAAAGTACCTCTTTACGATAACCCAAGAAATCCAAAATGATCGATCATAACTCTCTTATTACCCTACAAGTCAAGGGAATCAGCGGATAACGTCTTGACAACTGAAAGATTTTGACATTAAGGACAAGCACAAGGTAATGAGACTGATCTCTCATAAACTAATTGATCCAAGATAAGGAATTGCTCAATACTAGGAATGAGTAAAGCTACCAACAATTTGAGACCAAGCTTTACAGGATGAATCATGTGCCTCCAGAGTTGAGGAACCACAATAGAGTTGGATAACACTGAAACGAACTATAACAAGCGAATTTTGAATTGAACTGCATCAACAAATGGGTATCAATGAACATGTCACCTCAAGATTTGACTCCAATTACGACATGAGAACTTGAATAGAGCAACAATTTCCAACAAACAAACTAGTAGCTACAACGACTAATTCCGCACCAACCAAACAGGCCTAGGCAAGCAAACGGACACAAGGCGAATACAAGTTCAAATTGCATAACTCCATAATCATGAAATCAGAATAATTGGTGGTACCAAAGAAGATAACAAGAGCATCAAAGTCTGAATTAAAGGCACCAATGAATTTGCATAACACAAGGAAGTAACCACAGATTGGGTTTTATAGGTCGAATTGCAACATAAGGTCTTGCGCAGAACAACTTTGATAGACGAACAAACTGATAGTCGCGACAGAGGGATCCAAACTGACCAACGAAAAATCCATCCTAAGCATGGTAGTTGCAACAATAGAACTCTGAATGAGAAATAAGGAGCATTTGTCAACATTAATAGCAAACGAGTCACAGGATAACTCGCCACAAGATTTTGAGTATTCCCAAGAAAAGCTAGGAATGGATTGCGTAACAATTACAACGGATCAACTACACAACAGATTTCACGGAAAAGTGGTTTACGATACAATTCTTACAATATTCAGTTAGGCTGCTGAGAGAGGATAGTACAAGAAGCAACTCTTCCAAACTCATGTTCGGAATATCACCAACCTTCATGGTTACAACCAATCCCTGTCCGAATCAGATCAAATCACGCTATAAACAAATTAACGAAGCCAAAGGTAGTACTTCAATACGAAACGATTAACCTCTAGTCTCGACATATATGATCTATTGATGCTTCTCAACACGCGATGACTAAGATTTCTTGACTTCCAATTCTAAACATGACTAAAGAGGGGATTCTTAATGAATGAAATGCTTCTGAATCAAAAGTATTGTAATGGACGAATCGAATGACAAGGAGGAAAAGATACCTCAAACAACTAATATTTCTGAGAGCTAGAGAGTAGAAAGAAATGGTTTAGCTACGGAACTGCATCTGTTGTTTCGGTGTACGTTTATGCTGCTGCACGGAGCTCGACTCACCATGTACTCCAAATTTCCGAGAACAATTCCTTGCCATGTGGCCAAGTTCGCCGCAAGAATAACAAGATCCCCCACGCCTTGGACATTGAGAACGAATATGACCAGACTGACGGCATCGATAACACACAATCTGACACTTGAGGAGAACTCTCGAAGTCTTGGAACAAGGAGGTGGCTCAAGGCCCTGCTGATCCTGAATAGAGGGATTTGATACCCTAGGTTTCTTCCTTCCTGAACTCTCAACACTCTCCGAGGATGATCTCGCGCTAACGACTCGACGTTTAGTTTCTTCCACGCTCACACCAATCAACGCACCCTCCAGACTCTCAACACCCTTCGCACACTCAACGATCTCAGGAAATCTCGCTTCATCCTTAGCACACTGACTCGCCTCATCCTTTCCATACAAACTACAACCCTTGGTACTCACGATCCTTGATTTCACCACACCTATCTCCAAGCTTCGATAACATCCTACTATGAAAGAATAAGAAAGAAAGTCAACAACATTTGTCACATTGCCATACGATGTAGGTCTACAACTTCTCCGACGTGACGACAACCCTACGTCACTCTACCGTAATACCAATACAATGACACAACAATGGACTAACATCATTCATGCAAGCACACATGTGGTTTTGTAAAAAGATGCAGCGATTTTTGAACCCATGAGACTAAGAGCCTCCCCACGGTCTCGAGGTGTTCTTGACCTATGCTCTGATACCAAGTTGTCACGCCCTCGATTTTCAACATAAACAATAATAACATTTGATAATCAAAATCCTCACCGGAATTAAAATAAATAACCCAAAAGATAGTTTAGTTCCCAAGTCCATAAACCTGTCCAATAATTACAGAATTCCACATTAGAAAGTACATTACGATGCAGTTTTTGTTTACAAAGATACGCAAGTACATCTGAAAATAGCTTTAAACAACGACCTCAGCATGCAATCCAAGCACTCCGTGACAATGATCTGCAATATATCTGAAAAAGATAGGTTGAGCTACACTAGCCCAGTAGAGAAATCTATGCACATGTTATGGAGAAACATGCCGAGTACGCTTCTAGAGTGAATGAACAGAGACAGATATACCCAAGATTTGCATGGCTATCAACAAACAACTCACATTGGCCAAGGGATTCTAGACGACCCTATGTACGACACCTATCACTTCACACCCCACACCAACGTCACTAATATTCTCACATCTAACATAATTAACCAATCCTTAGTTTATCAACTGATACTTCGCATCACATCTATCTCCACTTTCATTCTCATTTCACAATCTTTCGCATTCCTCATTTCATAACCAAATCCCATTTCTTATTAAAGATCCTCTTCCCTTTCCTTTCTTTTGTCGGATTTTTCCCTCAATAATCACTAGGGTCACCTCGGGTCTAGTTCCCTCGAGCGTAGGGTCACCCCGAGTCTATTCCCTTAATAATAATAACCACTTGGGTCACCTCGGGTCTGTTCCCTCGAACGTAGGGTCACCCCGAGTCTATTCCCTCAAGAAAGATAATCACATTGGGTCACCTCGGGTCTGTTCCCTCGAGTGTAGGGTCACCCCGAGTCTATTCCCTCCATAACGACCACTTGGGTCACCTCTCACATTTTCAAAATCGACATCATCTTATAATTGATTTCATCATCATTTTATCAGTTGAACAACCAAACTTCAATCAATCATTCATGACTCCACAAATATACTCGTTCATGCCCTTTTTGTAGTTTGTAAATCCACATCCTACTTAACGTACTAAGAACTTAAATATAACCTTACAATACTCTACTCATTTGCTTCTACGTTTGACCTCATGGGATGAGTGCCTAAAGAATTGAGAGATTCGATAAGTCGAGAGGACACCAGTTAATATATCATCTCTACGGTTCTATCACAACATCGATTTTACCTCAAGCATTCTAAACGACCTAACAGTCCACCACATGGATAACATTTCAAACTATTAACTATATCATGATTTCGACTAATAAGTTTTACACGTCCTTCCCTTAAACTATATCACAAAATCACAAGTAACGTACGAACCCATCATTTACCCGACGGTATACCTCCGGCCAATACCGACACCTAACCCTCATGGAACGAGTACCAAAGGAACTAACAATGAGAACACGGATTATGATCCTACCTTTAAAATCACTAGACGAACACACATCTACCCAATCATACTCACCACAATGCCTCGCATGACCTACAACTTCCCTAAAGAATCTTACGATACAACCTCCGTTACAACGATACTAAAGTTTCGATTTATGAATGTCTAATGAATGGAGTCAAGCAATAAGTCCTTGGAGGACGAGCAACCAAGTTCTAGGATGGTTTAATGGTGTATAAGAGGTGTTAGAAGTGATCGGGGGTCAAAATAACGAAGTTTGGGACAAAACAGCTAAAGCTGATTTTAGGGCACTTTGTATCGATACTAGCGATTCTAGTATCGATACATATGGGCTTAAAAATGTTCCAGAGATTCTTGTATCGATACTGATCTGAGCAGTATCGATACAAATGGGTGTTCGAGCAGATTTTCAGCAGGTTTTCTGGTTTCAACCACACCGACTACAACAACAATAATACGCACGATCTATCAACATAAACACCATATTTACGCATAACATGTACAAGAAATCCCTACCTCGAAGTCGGAGAGCAAACACAAGAGGAGATCGGGCCACGCAAGCCCCGGAACTCCAACTTTGAAATACGTCCAAAATACTCTGAGCCGAGCCGAACCGGGCAAGCTACAAGCTCAAAAGCACGAGAGGAAGGTGGAATGGAGGTTGGTTTGAGTGGGTTTTGGTTGGGAGCGAGAGGGAGAGGGAGAGGGAGAGAGAGAGTGGAGCCGAGAGGGGGGGAGAGACGCCGGTGAGAGAGGGAGGAGAAAAAAATAATTCTCTACTCTCTCACCCTCCTATATATACCAAAATATCTACTAATTACACTTTACACCCCTCTAATTACAATTCTATCGCTCAAACCCCAAATCACATAACACACATTTCAAATTTTCCTCAATTTCTAATATCAAATAACCCTTTAAATAATTTCCAAAATTACGGGTCCTTACAAGGCGGTAAGAGCATTCTAGAAGAGAATAAGATCTCATAGGTGGGGAAATTGAATATTCTGTCAAGATAAGTAAGGGAAGAGTCCTAATATGGAAGGAATCCAATATAGAGAAGAATCCCTACGTGAATGGGATATTGGCAGATTGGAAAGAAGGATCCCTAGGGATCTAGGTTTTCTATATGAGATAGGAAACCTAGGGTAACAGGGATGCTTGGAAAGCAAGCACACATATGCCTATATAAACAAGTTTAGCCTAGAGGCAAAAGGTACGCAACACGTTGCATTCTCACTATTTTCCTACTGATAATTAGGGTTTTCTCTAGTACGTTATACTAACTTAGGCATCGGAGGGCCTTTGCCACGAGAGGCAAAGGTGCGCTTACCCCTTGTCTGTTTTTTAGATTAGGGTTCTGACAACGGTACAGGATTCTGAACCAGTACCACGTGAAGCCATTGTGTTCTCCGTGCTGCTACAAGCACCATCAGATTTTTCCCACTTACAATACGAATTCCAAACGACACTTAGGCCCTGCTTGGATGCAGTAAAAGAGGCCTGGATATCTTAACACCCCTCTTTTATACCTGGGCCCAGCTCTAATCTGGGGTTTGGGAAGGCAAAACGCCAAGGGTCTTCGTTATCCCCTTCATTGGCTAAGACCGGAGCAGAGGGCAAACAACGGTATTATTTTCGACCAGGGTTTGAGGAGTCCATAAGTTATCCCCCCTAATTCCTTGAAAATTGGACGATTTCACCCCTCCTTATCCCCATTCCCCCACCCCCAACCCGCCTGGGTTTTTTCGATTCAGATAATGAAACCAGAAGAAGAAGAAGAACATCAGAAGATTGGAGAGAGGGAGGACGAACCAGTGACGCTCAGCGGGGATCGGAGAGATGGAGTGTCGTACCTTTTCTTCTTCTTCTTCTTCTCTGCCTCTTCGTCTTCTTCTCCCGTTCTCTCTCTCTCTCTCTCTCTCTCTCTTAAACGCTGGAGAAGTGAAAAGAACGAGGACAAGAGGAAAGAAAAATTATTATGTGCATGTGTGGCATGTGCTCTCATATCCCCAACCCATAATCTCAATTACTAATTTCCCACTAAAAAAACCACTTTAAAAAAACGAATTTAATTTTTTTATACTTACTAAATTAATTAATTTATTAATAAATTAAATTATTCCCAAAAAAAACCCCTAATGTTTTTAAAAAATCGAATTTATCAAATTAAAACTGATTTTTGTAATATTATTAATTTAGTAAATTTATTTGTTAGTAAAATTAAATATTACGGCTTAAAGTGTGAAAGATTAATTATATTTGCAATTATAATTAAGTTTGGGACTGTACAAGGGCAAAACGGTTATTTGGCAACTTTTTACATCATCCACCTTTCCTTATACCCCATTTTATCCTCCATCCAAACCAAGTACTATTTAATTTCCGTTCTCTAATACCTCATCCAAACAACCTACTATTTAATACCCCTTCCATAAACATCACATCAATGTGGGCCATCCCGTATTAACTAATACCCCCTACTATCTTATCCCCCTTATTAACTAATACCCCCAATTCTTTCCCCGCATCCAATCGGGCCATTAGAGTGGATAGAAATGTGTTAACACATGTTTTAGCCTTGGTAGCCCCATCGATCTTCAATTAAGTCTACTTTCAGCCCATTTTTATCAATCAAACTTCCTTATTTTTGTGGTTGGAGTCCATCATCTTATAATACTTTCAAAACCCTCTTTATTAATATATAATAAGCCTTAAACCGATTTGAAACGAGGGAGATACAAGGATTTTACCAAAATGATCCATTTTCTGACCCACTAAGGGTAAAATTGTCATATCTTTTGATGTACTAAATATTTTTGATCCAAACCACTTGGGTTAGAAAGTAGACTTAACAAGCTTTCCAACGGTCCAAAAAACAAGCAAAATTGAGTTCGGGAGTGTCTAGAGAGAGCCCGTGAAGTTTGATCTTTTGCTGGAAAATCCTTTTCTCGGTCGTGAAATCCTTTTCTCGGCCGCGACATCCATTTGGCGGCCAGCATATCGTTGTTTTCTAGATTCTGGAATGTTCAACAGCTTTTTGATTCGTTCTCCTAAACCCTAGCAGCCACAAACCATTACTTCGGGGCTACGAATACACTTACCATAGCGGTCTTAAAGCCCTAAACTTTCATATCAATTGGGTTAATCTTGTCCATTTGAAACCTTATAAATAGGGGTCCTCTAAAGCTCCGAAATACACATCTCACCACTCCATCATCTGCCCCTAAATTCTGCAAGAATCATATACCAATCAATCCTCTACAAAAGCCCTAAACCCTTGTGAGTAGCTGCATCCAAGAGTGAAAACCCCCAAAGAACCCATTTCGTTCTAGGGTTTTGTGAAGTTGACCACCACATTCAACCACTATTATCCACAATCACTCGCAATCCGAGGAATCAATCTCTGAGGGATCAAGGTGGTGAGGCCCAGGGGCTTATGGTTTGATTTAATTTTTGTCCTTTGCATTTAATATGTTCTTTCTATTAACTATTCATAATTTGGCGTGAGGAAGAACATCGGCCGAGACTTTGTTTAGTTGATCGGTACATTAATCCAGCGGGATCCCACGACAGTGACATCCATTCACCGGTAGTAGAATCCATCCGTTGGGACAGATTCTGCTTTCATTTGTTTATGTTGCATATTGTTTACTTACTGTCTTGGGTCACCTATTAAACTGTTTAAAGGCTTAATAACCGGTTTAATTGCGTAGGATTAAATAAAGCAAACATTAATTGTGTGTCGAATGATTATGGGCTAGTCTTTGACCGGGCGAAGAGGGGTGCTTAACATCTTCCCCTTATCGTACTCTTAGCTCCCGTACCCGGAATCTCTACCTATTTTCTTAGTTTTAATAGACTAAGTGGCGACTCTATTTTGATGATAACCGCTATCGTGTGGAGATATTCCTAGGCATGGGAATGTCCACGATTTTGGCTTAGAAGTGGAAATAAGGATAGAGGATATCTGTGTGGCGACGCCACTTCGGGGAGGTGTCCACAGCAAGGTCGCGACCCTACCACGATCGCGTCTTGACAAGGCCCCTTTGGTCCTGCCTTATGACCAGGGTGTGCGTTAGACATCTGGGTGAACTCTATATATCTTGACCCTTCTCGTGTCTCAAGCTCCTTGATCAGGCCGCGTAGGTCGCGGACGTCTTGCGATTGTTCTCACGGATCAGAATGCCTTCGTGATGGCTCTCACAGGCCAAAGCCTTTTGGCGATAGAAATTTTCTCTCTCTAGTCTCTATATAAATGAATACAATAACTGCTATTGATAGGCAAATGCCAAAAATCTTCATGGGACCCCTCAGGTCGCAGGACCCTCGAAGGACCCCTCTAGTTGCTGATGGTTTATTAACGGGACCTTGCCACTACCTTCCGTTGACGGGACCCTGCCGCTTCCTTCGCTGACAGGACCTTGCCGCTACCTCACACTGACGAGACCCTATCGCTACCTTTGCTGACGATACCCTGCCGCTACCTTCGACTGACGGGACCCTATCGCTACCTTCGCTGAGGGACCATGTCGCTACCTTTGTTGACGGGACCGTGCCGTTACCTTCTGCTGACGGGTCCATGTCGCTACCTTTCCTGATGGGACCCTGACGCTACCTTCACTAATGGGAACCTGTTGCCACCCTGCATTGACGGGAAACTATCGCTACCTTGCTTGGGTGCAAGCCTGCCTAGTCGCGGGCTCCCAGGGTCGCGAGTGACTCTCGCAGGCTTTTATGCCCTCGCGAGCCTTTTCGGCCTCACGGGGCCCATCTTCGTGCCTCGCTGCACCAGCTCTTCTTTTAAGTGATGGTCGGTGGCCACGTGTCGCTCTCGCGACCATTCCATGCGTCACTTTGTGGTTGGCTAGTCAAACTTCTTCTCGGGTCAACAGTCATAATTTTGACCACACCTGCAATTGCTCTCGTGTGTGTGCGGTTTGCGTGCTACCATGCGCGTGCGCAATATCATTGCGTCTGAGTGAATCTGAAAAGTTGTGATGGTTCAATATGGCGTGCCTGTTCGCCTACCGTTGTGCCTCTTTGTGTACCGTTGCAGCTTTTCGCCTTCCACTACCATTAATGAGAGGAGACTCTCCCCACCAAATTATGCTTTCCTTCCTATGCCTCTAATATCTCTCGTTCTCTAACGACCCTGTCTCTTTGCTAGATATTGCGCCGCTTGGGTTTGATCTTTCCTGGATGACAAGGAGAGGCGAAGAGATCAGAGCTTCAAGTCAGAGGTCAACGGTTCAACAATGGATCCGCGACCTGGCAAATCAGCTAGAGCCTGCGCGGAAGTAAATGGCCGATCTGGAGGCCAAGTTAGCTGTGGCCCCGAGCGAAGACCTGGCGCTCGCGGCTACAGCACCAAATGCCATCAACCTTTCTGACTCTTTTCTTGGGGGATTGTTGGCCACGTAGCTATCTTTTTCTCTTTCTCATTTTGTAATCACATTAGCATCTCAACTACAATTATGAACATTATGGAATGCAAGTATCTTCTGCTCTTATTGCCTCTTTTATGCTTGGTTGTGGTGAAAAGATGTTCTCTGTTCCGTACTTGTTGCTCTCTATACTCGTGATCTAGAATGAGTCGTAATGGTTGTCTTATCAAGAGTGCTCCCTTTTAGAAATCTAAGATGCTTTGCATTTCGCGAGTTCCTTTAACAAAGCCTCTAACAATACAATCTTGTTCAGAGGGTGTCGAAACACCACATATCTATGAAATGAGCATCCAATTTTGGGAGCACAAATTTTCTCTTCGCTTATCTTTTCTAGTCATCCATTTTCTTGCTCTATACGTTTTTTTTTCAACATAAAGAAGATAAGGGCAACAAACTCTGTCCATTCATTGAATATTTCTCTAAAATCTGGAATGACATATCTCATTCATCTCTCTATCTGTCAAATATAACTTTGACAATCTAGAGCAACAAAACTACTCACTCTGGAATGGTGTAGCTCATTCATCTCTCATTTGTCAAATATGACCGACACTTTAGAGCAACAACATTGCTCAAATATGACTGACACTCTAGAGCAACAACACTGCTAAATCTAATTCATATTTCTATCCACGAACACATCTAGCTATCTAGAGCAATAAATTGCTCGCTCTGTTCAAAAGAACCTCTAGTACTCTAGAACAAAATGTTTTTGTTTATTACATCTCTTCCCGAAAGGGAACTCTATCTGGCACTCTAGAGCAATAAACTGCTCGCTCTATCCTAAGGGCAGAACTTCTTGATAAACTTGGAGTTTACTGCTCCTTGTATCACCCCCTTGGCCTCTACTCGTTCATCGAGCAGTAACTCCTATCGCTCAACGGCCTCTATTCTAGCTCGACAGTGTGCGAAGAGTATCGTGGACGTTCTCTCACGATTGCGGTCACATCTTCTTTCATATGCAGCCATTAATAGTCTTCTCTTTGCACTTGTCTGTACAGTGCAACTTCATTATCTCCATAGCTATTGCCAAGGTTCTGGCTTAGCTTTTCCTTGGCTTCCTCTAGGCTAGTGCACTGCGCGAGCCACCTATGAGGGGCGCATTGATATAGCACTTCGTGCAGGAACCTGAGGTACTCTGTCTTTGCCCCTAGTGTCGCGAAGGCTTTTGGGGATTTGTTTTCTGATCTTGGCTTGTGAAGAACATTAACCTCTGACCGAAGGGGTCACGTGACCTTGTCGCTAGTGCACAACTCTGTCTCAGTATCCCTTTTGCTGAAAGTTGTTTGCATCCCCAACTTTGTACTACTATTTTATATGGCGTGAGCATTGGCTCCTTCAGCGCATATACCTCTTCTGTTTTCAAGATCAAAAAGTTTTGAATCCCCCTGAATTTTTAAACATTTAATCTCCCTCTCTTTTGCCGCTAATAGTCCTGAGATTAGGGCTCCATACTCTGCTTCGTTGCTTGCATCATGGAAAATCTAGCTTGTAGGCCAAATAATGCCTCTCTCCTCTGTCGCTTAAGAATATGATCCCAGCGTCTCTGATACCTCCTCCCACGGCCCCGTCAAAGCTTAGCGACCATAGTGCGTCATTAGCACTAGCCGTGAGAGCTTAAAAACCATCTTTTGGTAGTGACTCTGCTAGAGGTTCACATTGTCCACTCGGGAACTGCCCGTACATCTGCTAGCGCTTGGCACTAAAAACCATCTCATGACCCTCCCTGTAAGGGCTGGTCGTGACAACAAGTATCTCTCTGGATCACTTTTGGAAACAATCTGTATGGACAAGGACAAAAAAAATGCCTCTACTTTTGACATGTGAAAAAGAGGGTTAGGTAATGGCGCTCTATGGGCGTATATCTCGCTTCAGGCCTTCACATCTTCCAACTAATGTCGTAGACTGGGTGCTCTATCCCATTTACTTCTTGCACTAGTAGGGCTTCCATAGATCTTGAGGCGGGCAGTTTAAGCTCATCCTGCATACATTTTAGTGCAGGCTCTGACTTCTATATAATTTTCTCTTTTGCGCCAAGTGTTTTGCTAGGGCCAGTGGGCCCGCGAACTTCTGTCGCCCTGACGTGCCGTCATAATCGGTGTAGCACTCCTGCCCCTCTTTTACTTTTGCGACCTTCTTGGGGGGTAGTGGTATCTGTCACGACAGGGCTCCTTTTAGGCACGATCCCATTTTCGTCTATAATATCTCTTGACTTTGGGATCATTACGTCTCTGGGCTTGGCAAAAATCTTCATGGGACCCCTCTGGTCGTGGGACTCCTTTGGTCGTGTGACAAAAGGGCCTGGATGGCTCACAACATCCTCAGTGATTTCATAACAAGAGGCCGTATAAACTCAACCCTCTGAAATTTCTTCCTCATCTAGCATGAAGGGGTAACACTCTCTTCATTTTTTTGATTTGGATAGGGCTCTTCACAGTCGTCATGCTGAGGATAATCGGGTGCGGGCCCGAAAGTGTTTCTATCTTTTCTCTTCTTGTCGTTGCCCCCTGTTGCTTCTGTGCGGTTGAAGCGGTAGCAACAATAGGCTAGATATCTAGGCTTGGGAGGGAGGGTAAGACAACCTTCTTTTTCAGCAGAAGGGCTTGGACATTAGCCAAAGTGATGAACTGACTGATGGCAGGACTATTTTCAGCACTAGCGGGTCTTTGATCAATAGACCCTGACACCGCTGCTACCCCTGTTCCTCCAAGTGCAGCTTGTAGTGTATTTTGACCTCTCAATGACGCTGGAGGAGAATTATGACTCCGTGGTGTACCTTGAGGTAACACTATCTGTGGTGGAACGTCCCCAGCATGCATCTGCTGAGGATCCTCTAACGCATGTACCGAGGCTCTAGGCAAGACCCCAGCAATGACTTCAATGAGGCTCGCGAAAGCTGCGAGCATCTGCTGCTGAGTATCTTGTATCTATTGCTGTCCCTCTATGAGCGCAGCAGCCTGACACTCGCATGACCGAGCACATGTGGGTAGACTTTACTAAAAACATGATGACTGGCACAAAACACTGTCAAATACTTTCAATTAAACAAGTACTCGACAAAACTTAGAGTCGTCACTTGGTTGTGGTCCATGAACCATAAAATGACTCTGTGGAAAGGCTTGATCCTTGAATCACCATAGAGGGGTCCGGGGGCTAAGGTACCGAGTGGCAAGGTGTTAGGCACCCACTTTGCCCAATCCGACGATTGGCCTCTACTCACCACCACTGGTTCAAATCATCTCTATCCTAAATGCATGAGACTCAAGAAAACGGATAGGTAGGTTTAGTAATCACATTTTTGAAAAAAAGAGTCTTTTGCAAGAGGGGAAAATCATTTGAAAAAACTACCTCCATCGAATGCAACATACAAAAAAGAAAACAAAAGCATACAACTTATGGATGAGAGCCTAGAGATGAACAACCCATTTTTCATCCTGTATCCACAGGCGATGATCAACAGCCATCCTTTGGTCCTCATATGGTCCCTAGATATAAAAGTATCACACAAAATGATTAATCCGCCGTTGCGAATGCCAGAAGGGTCCCTATTTCTAGGGAAAGTTTCCCTTAAACTAACGAGCATAACAAAGGCCTGAATTAAATGAGTGCATACAAGATGCGATATTAAACTAGACATGCAACTAAACAGAAATAGGAAACATACATGATATGATTGGATTGAGTTAAACTAACATGCAACATGAACGAATTAGAAAACTAACTAAAATTGGAAACCTGACCGGATTAGAAAACTTTCCAAATTAGGAAGCCCAACCAAGTTAGGAAATTAACCTGATTAGAAAACTTGACGGGATTAGGAAACTTTCCAAATTAGAAAACCAGGTCAAATTAGGAAAGTAACCCGATTAGGAAACCACATGCATCGACAAGCTACTCAAGGATAAACCATGAGAGCAGAACAACTAATTAAATAAACATCATGCTAATATGCGACGTGTAGGGGTAAAACAATAATTAACATGCTGGGGTGAAATTGACAGCGTAACGGCTGTAATCGGACAGAATAACGACAGGGGTAACATGGTAAATGTGCATGCAAGCAGAGTAGCGACTATGTGGTTGCATGTGCGAATGATCACCCGGACAGAGTAATGATAGGATAATCTATTCAAAGAATTAAACGTGCAACACTACGACTAAACATGCATGAAGGGCAAAATAGTCATTATACATGATCTGTCTAAATCCTAGATTATCATGCATAAACGAAAGCTACCCTAGCAGGCGAATTGAAAAGCCTAAACTTGCATGAACTAAGCAAGAACATAAAATAAACCCTAAGCATGCAACTAATCGACAACTAACTAAGCAATAATTAAATAGCAGCTAAACTAAACTAAACTAGACAATAAAGAAAATAAAAATGAACGACATACCTTGACTCCTCGAGACCAAACGAACCGCCCTCAGGAACTAAGCAAAGATTGGAACTAGATTACTTGTAGGGGAGCAACCTTGATGCAAGATGCTTTCAGCAGCCAAACGGTGTAGAGAAAGCTTTACTATGCTCGAATGCTAGGAAATCTCAACTAGCTCTCAAGCAATGAACGAACTTCTGAGCGAAACTGAACTTTTTGAAAGAGAGCTCTAAATGTTTTTTGAACGAATGTTCTGAACGAGTTAAAACCTGTGGAGGTGAAGGGTTTATATAGGCTTGTCCGCGGGGAAAAACAAGTTAAATTTTCAACGTGGGACTAAGAAAACACCTAAAGAACGGAGTCTAGCGCGTTTGCACACGAAACGAGGCCGTTTTAAAGGCCAAAGTCGGCCTGGCTTTGGCCCAGAGCCATCCCAGCTCTGGCCTTGATTCGAGTTCTGGGTTTGCAAAAAAAGGTCAAACTTTGCGGGCTTGCTCTGGATACTTCCAAACTCATATTTGTGTGTTCTTTGGACTGTTGAAAAGCTTGTTGAGTCTACTTTCTAACCCAATTGATTTGGATGAAAAATATTTTGTAAATAAAAAGATATGACAATTATACCCTCAGTGGGTCAGGAAATGAATCGTTTTGGTAAATTCCTCGCATCTCTCTATTTTCAAATCGGATTGAGGCTTATTGTATATCAATAAAAAGTGTTTTGAAATTACTAGATGATGGTGGAATCCAACCATAAAAATAAGGAAGTTTAGTTTTTGAAAATTGGACTGAAAGCAGACTAAATTGAAGATTAACGATGTTATTAGGGCCAAAACACGTGTCCACACACTTTTACTCACTCCAAGGTATTTGAGAGCCAAAAACAAATCATTTATTGAATAAAAAAAGACTCAACATAATTTTGAAAATGACTCAGAATAGAACACAACACAACTTGAAAAAGTTTTACGACTCGATAAAATGTTTTGACGAAATTTGTAACAGAAGCAACGACGAAAGGTTATCTTCAGACATCTATGCATCAAGATCACCTCTTATGAACAACCATAATCGAAAGTAACATTCTCATCATTGGGCTGCTGCTTAGCGGGAGGCCTAAGCATTACGGACTACCAAATAGGGTGTCTACACCCTATTGGATAGGGGTGAGCATGGTCTGGATTGGTTCGGTTTTATAGTAAACCAAGAGCCAAACCAATATCTACGGATCATGAATTTAGAAAACCAAACCAACTCACAAAAGGCATAGAACCAAACCAATCCAAACCATTAAAATATGATTCGGTTTCGGTTTTAAACCACAGTTTGCTTTGTATTAAGCTATCATTTTCAAAAAATATTTAAAGTACTTAAAATTATGAAGATAATTTAGAAGAAAACTTGTATTAAAATCAATTCCTATTAAATTACCGAAACACACTAGCATCAACCAACTAACTAAGAGTAGAATACCACAATTGTCTCAAGTCTTAAAAGAATTATAGGAATAGAATTTAGAGAAATTTAGGAATTGGGCTGTGCAAGTTGACTGATTTGATGATTCCATGTGCTTTTTGTATATAATAAATTAATAATCATATGAAATTAGGAATGAGTTGTGATATATAGAACTTTAGTCAAAATTATCTTGGCAGAGAAGGAAAACTAAATATTGTGGTGAATTTAATAGGATCAATAAATTAGGAAAGTAGTTGACTAAGGCTCCCATATTTATTTGTTGAATCATAATTAAATTATGTGTGTATATATATTATACAGTTTGGAACCATAACCGTAAACGTGAATGCACAAACCAAACCATGTAACACGGTTTCTAATTTTTGTAAACCATGACCAAACCATACTACTAAAAACCCGAACCATACCTTTCCGTTTGGATTGGTTTGGACTGGGTTCGCATTTTAACGGATTTTTTGCTCACCCATGCTCTTGGATAGCTCGGACTTCTTCCAATACTTTATCTTCACGTTGAATGGCTCACGCTTGAAGAGTTTCTATGTCGCTTCTCGATCGTGTATCAACCACAAACCAAAAATACACCTCCCTAGCAGAGTCGCCTGATGTAGGTTCGTGAATCTCGCGGTAGGTAGCTGACGTGTGAATCTACGTGAGCTGGAGAGGCGCAATTGGTAGATGATTAAGAAAGAGAAGAGATGAGTGATCTGGTGGGGTGAAGGACGAAGCAGGAGTACAGAAGAGACAAAGGCAGCGTGTCCCTGTCTTTTTCGCGTGAGGTATGGGCAGATTTCCCTAGATGGATTGGGCGTGGTCACTCCTTGGAAGAATATTCTCCTTCCCAGTGCCCACCCCTTTATCTCTATAGGAAAAAGCTGTCTCTCTCAAGTCAGAGGGAATGTCTGGTATTTATAGGTATCTATGCCTTGGTCAGGCCCAGTAAAATCCTAACATGTGTTTCTTCTGTACCTCCAGGTCACGGGGGTGACGTCATCTCGCGCAAGCACAACCTGCGGGCGCGCCCTCCTCGCGATGGTCCTTCTCTCTAAGCGACCAAACCACTAGATTTCTGTCAATTCCCCGCAGAGCAGGGTTGCGACCCTAACACGATCGCGTCTTAACAAGGCCCCTCTAGTCCTGCCTTATGACCAGGGCGTGCTTTAGACATCTGGGTGAACTCTGTACATCTTGACCCTTCTCGTGTCTCAATCTCCTTAGTCGGGCCATGCAGGTCGAGGTCCTCTCATGATGGTTCTCGCGGACTAGTACGCTTTCGCGATGGGTCTCGCAGACCAAAACATCTTCGCGATAGAAATTTTCTCTCTCTAGTCTCTGCATAAATGAATACAACAACTGCTATTTATAGGCAAAGGCCAAAAATCTTTGTGGGAGCCCTTAGGTCGCGGGACCCCTCTGGTCGGTGATGTGTTGCAGACGAGAACCTGTTGCTGCCTTCGCAGACGGTACCCTATCGCTACCTTTACTGATAGGACCCTACTACTACATTTAGTGACGAGACCCTGCCGCTACCTTCCGCTAGTAGGACCCTGCCTCTAATTTTGCTGATAAGACCCTGTCGTTACCTTTGCTGACGGGACCCCAACCACTACCTTCTGCTGATGGGTCCCTGTCGCTACCTTTGCTGACAAGACTGTGTTGCTAGCTCTTGTGATAGGACCCGCTACGCTGCATTGACGGGATCTGTCACTACCCTGCCTAGTCGCAGGTCTGCTCCCAGGGTCACGGGTGACTCTCTAGCCTTTTTTTGCCCCCATGAGCCTATTCGGCCTTGCGGGGGCCCATCTTCGTGCCTTGCAGCACCAGCTCTTCTTTTGAGTGACGGTCGCTGGCCACGTGCTGCTCTCGCGGCCATTCCATGCATCACTTTGTGGTTGGCTAGTCAAACTTCTTCTCGGGTCAACGGTCATAATTTTGACTGCACCTACAATTGCCCCTCGCGCGAATGCGGTATGGGTGCTACTGTGCGCGTGCGCTATATCATTGCATTTGAGTGAATCTGAAAAGTTGCGATGGTTCAATATGGCGTGCCTATTCGCCTGCCATTGTGCCTCTTTGTGTACCGCTGTAGCTTTTCGCGTTCCCTTACCATTAATGAGAGGAGACTCTCCCTACCAGAATTATGCTTTCCTTCTTCACGATCTTGCCTCTTTGGTAGATATTTCGCCGATTGGGTTTGATCTTTCTTGTATGAGAAGGAGAGGTGAAAAGATCAGAGCTTCAAATCAGAGGTCAGCTGTTCAACAACGGATTCGTGACCTGGCAAATCAGCTAGAGCCTACACGGAAGCAAGTGGCCGATTTGTAGGCCAAGTTAGGTGAAGCCCCACGAGAAGACCTGGCACTCGCAGCTAGAGCACCAAATGCCATCAACCTTTCTGACTCTTTTCTTGGGGGAATGTTGCCCTCGTAGCTATCTTTTTCTCTTTCTCATTTTCTAATCACATTAGCATCTCAACTGCAATTATGGACATCTGGCTGAATGGAATGCAAGTATTTTCTACTCTTACTGCCTCTTTTATGCTTGCTTTGGACCAAAAGATGTTCTCTGTTTTGTACTTGTTTCTCTCTATATATACTCGCGATCTAGTGAATGAGCCATAATGGATGTCTCATCAAGAGTGCTCCCTTTTAGAAATCTAAGATGTTTTGCATTTCGCGAGTTGCTTTAACAAAGCCTCTAGCAATACAATTTTGTTCGGAGGGTGTCAAAACACCACATATCTATGAAATGAGCGTTCAATTTTGGGAGTGCAAATGTTCTCTTCGCTTCTCTTATCTAGTCATCCATTTTCTCGTTCTATACATGCAATTTTATTTTTCAACGTAAAGAACATTGTGAAACAATATCGTCTAAAACAGCCTGATCTGTAGACAAAATTATTTCGTCCAAAGACGAAAGTAACTCTAAAAAATGAGAGGCATAACTCTCAGAGATCAGACGACAAATCATTGTTCTGAAGAGACAAGAGAAAAACAAAATAAAAACAACAGTATAAAAAAGTGGTGTCAAACTACATTATGGTTTCACCCCTTTTGCGTCTACTTCCTGAGATTATTATAAAACATTGTTAAACGTGTAAGTCAACGGCCATAATGTAATTCAACACCGCTCGAACTTTTTCTTCCTCTTTTCTCTCCTTCTTTTCCTCTTCCCTTCTCCTTCCCTCTTTCTCTTTTCTCTCCCCTATTCAAGGTTCCTCCTATTGCCAACTTCCGATGGTTGCTGCTCCTCATTCTTTCTTCGTCCATTGCTGTTCCCTCCAGCTACCCACCGGTATTCTTTCTTGATGATACTGGTTTGGGCTTGACGGTGAGGTGTGGCCGGTGGTTCAGTGGGGGATTGGTTAACAAAACTTCTGTCCGAGCTTATCTCTTGGGGTTCCTTGGTCCAGGCCTAATGGTTAAGGGGAGGTTTTGTGGCTGCTACTAGTTGTGGTCCTTTTGTTCGGAGTGTTGTAGATCTGCAGTTGCTCTTGCTTTCAAAGGGGGATCTTGACTCGGCGGCGATCTACGTGGACGTCTTGAGGAGGGTATGGCTTTTCCTTGGTGGTGGCTGCTGGTGGTTCGTCGTTGTTGGTCGGTTTTGTCAAGATCCAGATCTTCTCTCAGCCTTGGTGGGTCTTTCAGGTGGTGGTGATTGGCGGCAGGATGGGGGCAGTGACTTTTAGGGTTTTGGCACTAGGGCTAGGGTAGTTTTGGGTGGGAAATGGGCCTTTGGGTTCATTTTTGAATTTTTTTTTAGTAAATTAGAGGCCGGTCCTTCTTTTTAGGTTTGGTTTGATCCCAACCCTAATATATTTTACCGAAGCTAGATGGTTCGGTTATGTTGCGTGATTGACTTTTTTGCCCCAGATGTGAACAAACAAAATAAAACCCCTGTTGTCCCAGATCTCAATAGAAGATAGCCTCTCTCTCTCTAGATTTCTCTATCGGCGGCGTGCGATGGAGAATCAATTGCTACCAGCAAACTTCAGAAAGCTACCAGCAAATCCTCCGGCCCAGCACTTCTTCCTTTTCGTCCTTCATCGCCGATTCCGACGACATAACTCATCTCGGGACTATTGAACTCGTCGGCGTCTTATTCGAGAACTCCGTCATCGCCGGTTTCTCATTCTCTCTCCCCGTTGTTTCCATGTCCAACATCAATTGCTCTCGCCAGTGACCTCTTCCACTCCCTCGCTCGCCGCCGCCACCGGAGCCACACATCCGCCGCCATAGACGAAGGCAACGCCCGAGACATAGATCGGCGGCTCCTTTTGATATTACCAGTTCGGATAATTATCGATTTGACTTATTAGCACCAGTTTGAGTTTCAATTTGACTTGGAATTTGTTTGACTTAGCATCAGTTTGAATCTGTGATGCATTCTTATATATATATAAACTTTCTATGAAAACTGTATTTTTTTCTATGAGAACTGTTATTGTCCATGATGATTATCTATGAGAACTGTGTATTTTAGTGTGTGGTGAGACTATTTTGAACGGTGTATTTTTCTATGAGAACTGTATATTTTTCAATGAGAACTTTGTATGGTCCATGAGGACTATCTATTGGACTGTTTATTTTCTATGAGAACTGTGTATTTTAGTGTCTGATGAGGCTATGTGAACTGTTTATTTTTTAGTTCACATAGCCCATTCTCATAACCAGTCTATGAGAATAGTCAATTCTCATAAAACTTACCATTAGAATTGAATATGAGAATTGGCAATTCACATAGCAAGCTCTCATAATTCAGTTCACATAGCCAATTTTCTATGAGAACTGAACGGTTCTCATAGAACAGATTATGAGAATTGGCAGTTCTCATAGCTCACATAGCCAAGGGTATTTTTGTCCGAAATAATATGGGTCACATAGCCAGTTTTCTATGAGAACTGAGTAGTTCTCATAGAACTGACTATGAGAATTGGCAATTCTCATAGCCCACATAGCCAAGGGTATTTTTGTCCGAAATAATATGGGTCACATATCCAGTTTTCTATGAGAACTGAGCAGTTCTCATAGAACTGACTATGAGAATTGGCAGTTCTCATAGCCCACATAGCCAAGGGTATTTTTGTCCGAAATAATATGGATCACATAGCCAGTTTTCTATGAGAACTGAGCAGTTCTCATAGAACTGACTATGAGAATTGGCAGTTCTCATAGCCCACATAACCAAGGGTATTTTTGTCCGAATTAATATGGATCACATAGCCAGTTTTCTATGAGAACTGAGCAGTTCTCATAGAACTGACTATGAGAATTGGCAGTTCTCATAGCTCACATAGCCAAGGGTATTTTTGTCCTAAATAATATGGGTCAAAAATTAATTATAAAAATATAAATTTTATTAAAAATAGACATGTACACAAAAAGTTAAGAAGAATGGATAAAATAGTAAAATTGCATGAAAAGTCAAGAAAAAGGACTGAAGGAAAGAAAAAATATTTTGATCAGGACTGTTTGAAGTCCGAACCAAGAAAAAAGGGCCGGCCTCTAAATTCCCCATTTTTTTTCCTGGGTTTGGGCTTTTGGCGCTGTAGGTATTTCTAACCCTTGGTTGATTCCCCCTTCCCCGGGTCCTTAGAGGCTAAATGAATGTCGAGGGCTGGGAATTTAACTTCGTTGGATTGCCTATTTTTCCTCGTTGTGAGGCCACCACTCTTTGGTTCTGTTTAATCGTTGTAACTTGTTTCAATGATCAATAAAATCTTTATTTTGCCGATTAAAAAAAAGGTACGAACAAGAATATTACTATTAAACTTACTTTATGCTAATAGAATAATATTTTATTTTTAGCATAGTCACGCAGTTAATGATAACAAAATAGCTCCGCCACAAGAGCAAAGTCCACCAGTTCGTATCAAAATGTCAATCACAAAGTCATTTTAATTCTATACATCGTGAAAAAGTAAAAAAAAATAGCAATGTTATAGCACCAGTTTGGTGCCATTTTGACACAATATGAAATTCAACCCATCAGATTAAACCCTTCTCATATTTCGATGCAAGTCAAATGGCTTAATGAAGAAGGAGTTGGACTAAAAGATAGAAAACTTTCTCTCTCTAGGCAAAAAACCTTTCTCCCTTGCATACAAAACAAGCCACAGGTTTTTAGGGTGTGGGGGAAGGCTACCCCGCCTCCTCCCCATCCCTCCACTCCATAAATAAGCATCTCTCAAACCACCACAACTGTGCGGCTCACCTCCGGCGTTGGGCAATCGGCCCACATCTACCCCCCTCCACAGCCCACGGCGCTAGTTTTGGATGTTTGATCTGCGTCGGCCATCGTTATAAATTGGCGTGACCCAGCCAGCGGCTATCTACTAGTTCTTAGGCTCCTCCATAGCCTAGGGCGCTAGCTTTGGATGTTTGATTTGCATTGGCTGCCGTTTTCAATGGGCGCGATCCGGCCAGCGACTATCCGCTAGTTCTTATGCTCAGGCAACCGTTTATTCGACCAGCTACGCCACTCCTCTTGCCCTCTGCTAAACCCCCACCATCCTTAGGCCTGCCCCATGTCACCGGACTCTTCCACAGATCGACCATTCTTTCCTTTTGCTTGACTCCCCTATCTCCGTCAGCCCCTCCCCGTCGAACACAGGGGTTTCCCCCTCTCCTCTCTTGTTCACGACGATCGGCTCCTACCTCCTATTTCCCCTTCTCCTCTCTTGTTCACGACGATCGGCTCCTGCCTCCTATTTCCCCTTCCCCAGTCCGATTGATTTTGTTCCTCACTTTTCCACCTTCTTTCTCCGATCATTTTCGGCTTCCCCTCTTTGTTCTCCCCTTCCTCGTCCGGTCTGATCGGCTTTTTCGGGTCCGACTCGTGCCTTACCTGTTCGGTGGATAGGTTGTCTTTGATTCTTTTGATGCAGGCGCAGGTGGTACTCCTGAGATGGGGTTTTGTGTTTTTCTTTTTTTTGTTGCAGGTGCAGGTGGTGCTTGATGCGGCGGCGCTCTTCTCTAGAGTGGTTATTTGTTGGCTATAGGATGAGGTTTTGTTTGGCTTTGGGCGGTTGAACAATTGTTGGTGGGCTTCTAATCGGATTTGGGCCTTTGAATAGATGCACATAGTTTGATCTCATTTTGATTGAGTTGTATGTTTTCAGCTGTTTCTGGATTTGGGTATGGGGTGGGCAGGAGCTTAGTTAGGTGGGTTCTTTTATTTTCGTAAGTTTTCCTTCCAATAACCAAGGTTGCGGTGTGAACCTGCATTTTCACTATTGATTCTGCTTCGTAGTTGGCTTTTCAGCTAGCTTGTTGCATATGGCTCTACTATGCATGCAGTGCTCTCTACCGCAAGTGCAAAAAAAGCCTCTTTGTTGGCATTGATCGCACTTGGTTGGCATCGGTCGGTCTCTGTGGGAAGCATCGTCAATTGTGGAACTATCGTGACAGCTGGACATCGGCAAGTAGCATGCACAGCTTTGACACCTAACCGTTGGATACATTTATCACTGGACTTGAATTCTTCGTTTGATTGGATGTGTTATCTGTCTCTATGTGAGTACTAGGTCTTTGTATCAGTTGTATTAGTTGAACATGGTAGGTTGTAATCAACGTATTCATCAATGGATTTTTCACGTGTTTCCAAAAAAAATCAAATGGCTTGAATAAAGTGTCAAATTTGGCGTTTGCCAAAGTTGATGCCTTCTTTGGCCATATCTTTTTGAAATTTTTGCATTGAATTAGACCCAAGTGTAACCAATTGGGACTAGCTCAGTTGGCCAGGACTCTTGCATATCACTAGGAGGTTAGGAGTTCGAGTCTCCCCGTCTACGTATGAGTGTTTCCTTAGGGAGTTTTTCTTTTCTTTCTTTGTTTCTCTACCCTATAATGTGCTTATTTCTTATATTAGTTGAGTTGTTGGGTTTGATTGTCTTGTGGACTCTCACAATTGATGTAGTATCCTTGGTTTGTACTCTACTTCATATCTGATGTAAAATGATCTCTTCTATCGATTGATAAAATAAAAATAAAAATTATGAAGATGTTTACACCCGTTTTTGGCATCAGTCATGGACTAGCATTGGACGGCTATTTAATTAAAAGTTAATTGAATTGGGCCATGAATTGAAGAATTTTATGGATCGAAAGTAACAGGCCAAGGCCAGAATAATTGGGCCCGATTAATTTCAATTTGATTTGGGCTTGAGTTTTAAGAGTTCGGGCCTATTTACAAGAAGAATTTGGTTGGCCCATGACTTATTTATGTTTGTTAAGTGTGAGTGTGGGCTAAATATGTTAATAGGCCATTTAATTTATTTAAATGGCCCATTATCCAGGTGTTCCTTGAAAAGTGGAAAGGGGTTAACTGTTTGTTACCTGGCTAGAAGCCATTTGACCGAGTCAAATGGCTGGTGGTTTCTAGTGACCCATGAAAGAAGGGGATGAGGTGGACCACTATGTATACCAACTGCCCATGATCAAAGTTAAACATATGGGTAATTGTTTTTTACTCCCAGTAACTTCCCACGATGAAGGAGAAAACACATGGGCAATGTTTGCAACTACTCTCAACTGCCCATGATCCCATGAGTTGGAGGTTGCATGAGACACTTGGCATCACAAGAAGCAAGGCGGGAATTCCATTTGCATGCAAAAACCGAAGACCCTTGGCCTATAAATACTAGAAGGCAAGAAGAAAAAGGGGTTCCCACACCAATCAAGCTCAACGCTTAAAACCAAAGCCTTCCCAGCAAAGCAATTATCTCTATCTTCTCACCTTCACTCAATTACTTCACCAAGTAATTCGAGTTTCATCTCTCTTGTATCCCAACTTTATTATTACGAAACATAATAAAGTTATTCATATCTCTCTTCATCCCCTACTTTATTATTACGATATAGTAAAGTAATTCTACGTTGCTACTTTCTTTCCTACACGGTTAGGAAATTATTAAGTCCTCGCACGAAGAGGCAAAACCACGGACCTTCACTGCAATCCAGCCCTTAGGTTGCAGCACTATCGCCCTCACAGATCTAGAGGTCAGAAAAGGGACGCTCAGTCCTTCACGTTGGACGCGACAAGTCCTGGCACGCCCGCTCAGTCCTTTGAGCCATTTCGGAGCTAAACATCTTTTGGCACGCCCGGTGGGACCCTAATCGTCTAAGGGTTTTATTATGGCAAGGAAGCAACAGCAGCAACAATCAGATCCACCCATCCCGGATCCACAGAGTCCTGAGGGAGTGGCAATCGATGTGCCATTACTCGAGGAAGCTGGCCCTGCGGTCAGTGCTCAAGATCTTCACGACGCTACCGACAGCGTCAAAAATTATATGTTCATGGCAGGACGCGAGATCTCCCACGACATTACACAGTCAATCTCTCAATTGTTCTCTCAGTCCTTGGAACCTCTGGCCATAGCAGTCCACAAAATGATTGCTACACTTACAGAGAGGCTACCGCTCTCTCCTCAATAGCAGGGCTTTCCACAGTTTGGTGTTTATGGCAACGGTCAAGACCAAGCTGGCCTACTAGGAGGACCTCCCCCTCCTCAAACATTCTACCATGCTACCTCCTCCAACAGTCCTGCACTCGGGGGGCAAAAGGAGAAGGGAGTTGTGATTGGAGGAGCCCAGACACCTCCAGCAAATGACGAACGAAGGTTTGTTTTGGCAGACGACCAACCCAAACCTGACAAGACGGACAAAATGCCTCCTTGGCCTCTTGAAAGGACAAAGGAGTTGCTCATACTCCTCAAGCCTCCGAGACTAGGGGGGTGTGGGCTACCCGCCCCAAAAATATGTTTTGATTTGAAAGATTGAAGAGTCGCCACTCGGATTTGCGGTTTGTCACCCGAGAAACCGTTTTGATTGAAAATGATTGATTTGAAGTTGAAAACCAGAGATTGCTTCGAGTTCGGAAGCCATGTTACGAGGGGGGAAGGGTTTTATGGCACCCCCCTCGTCCGATACGAGATCGGTCTCTACTAAATATTTGTGGGATTTATTAAAAATATTTTTTTTCATAAAAGTAGCTAGCACAAATTTAAAGGTACAACAAGTGAAGTGTATACATGTGCATATGTATAGAATGTTAAGAATGCCATGATACGAAATGAAGGAATGCGAAAATTAGGACAGTGTTACTGGAAACACTCCCGAGCGCTCGGGAGTGGTCCTGAGCGCTCGGGACCTCTTATTCCCTACAAAACAGAACTTAGCCCTTCTGAACGCAAACAGACAATACAAAAAGTGAGGTATAAATCAGAGTAGCATTTAGGCAGGTTTGCTCAGCATTAAACTCAAACAAACAAGAACAGGTCTTGAATATCCAAGTATTGCTTCCTTGCAAACAGAAAATAAACCCAACTGGGCTCTGGAAGGACCAGTGCACACCCAGTACCTACTAAAATACAAGAAATGCAATATTTGATGACAAAATAAGATTTTGGTGAGCAGCAGCACTCCTGAGCGCTCAGGAATGGTCCCGAGCGCTCGGGAGTGATGACAGTGCCCAGAAAATATTTTGTTTCTTTGTATTCCTCTTGCTCTTGTTGTTAAACCAAGATCAGGTGGCTCACAACCAGTATGAAGAACTGGTATGAGCCACTGATCTCCCTCAGACAGGGAAAAACAGTGGCTTTTAAGTATAAAACGGGATTTTATACCTTTGTGCTTGAACAAGACCTCTTGGATTGACTGGAATGCTTGAATGAGGGCTGAAAAACAGTAGGAAAATGAAGTCTAAGACTTCAAATGCTTTTGTGATGTTTGGATTTTCTTTGAAAATTGTTTGAAGATGGAAGTTGGAAAATATTTGAGTTAAAAAATGTTTGAGGGTATTTGAGCCAAAGTTTTCTGAAAACAGGAAATTGAGAGGGTTCAATTTCGTGGTCCTTTGCATGTAGAATGAAAGGGGTATTTATAGGCAAGGAGAAAATGTGTTTGAAATTTGAAAATAAAATGAAAATGAAATGGAAAATAACTTTGGGGGGGAAAAATGGCATGATTAGATTCCTGCTCCATCTGAATACTCAGGAAGGGCCAGGTTGAACGGACTGAAAAGGGCTGAAAAAGGTCTGAAAAAGCCAAGCTCAACATGCATTGGCCCAGACAGCACTCCCAAGCGCTTGGGAGTGTCACTCCCGAGCGCTCTAGAGTGGTCCCGAGCGCTTGGGAGTGGCAGCCCAACTTCAGAAGGGCGCCACGGACACTCCCGAACTCGGTTTTGGGTGTTTTTTAAAGCGTTGGAAAGCTCATTAAGTCCTCTTTCTAACCCAATTGGTTTCATTGAAACATATTTTATATGCTAAAATGTGTGCCAATTTTACCCTCAGGGTGTCGGAAAAAAATGATGGTTTTGGTTTGAAAAAGTCGAAGAAATATCGTCCAAGTTTTCCAAGGCCTGTTTTGACCCTATTTCATCTTCGGGGAGCCTCAAGGGCACAAATTAAGGATAATTAATAGGTCCAAATTGGGGTGTCTACAGTTGCCCCTCTTTGGATGGCGCTCGGCATCATGTCTGGATGCGAGTGGCGTCCCAAAGATTGAGACAGCCCAATTCGAGCCCTACTAAATCCTTAAACCAAAATCAAATGCAAGTAAAGATGTACAAGCATTTAAATTATGAGGTCGTGCTCTTTCGAGCTGCCTACGTACCCTTTTCTGCAGGGATCAGACCAACGTAGTTCTTTGGGGCAAATGCAAACATGCATGCTGTAGAAGGCATAAAGACATGCAAGCAAATAATTGACAGTATAAATTGATTCGAGGAGCGCCCACCGATTGCTCTGTCTCAGTGGGTGGCAAAATTAAACAGGCGAAAAGGTTGTAAATACACTGCGAGGGGTGTCATCCAACGGGACAAGTTAGTTCGTCTCGAAGGAACTAAAACCAAATCTATGGCGGGAGATGATTGAAAGGTGTCACAGAGGACAATGCCAAATCTATGGCAGCGGATGATTGAAGGGTGTCCCTCAGGACAATGCCAAATCTATGGCGGGATCAAGCAGTCGTGTTTGACAAATATGATAGATGAAGGTGACCATAAGAGGTCGAGACTAGAAAGTGAGACCCGTGTTTCGACATTTGACAACAACGATGATATTTTTTATTTTTTATTTTTTTTGAAAAGCAAAGGACATGTCTGAGTATCCTTTCTGCTTTACTGTTTTTGGCCAGCGGGCTGGTATTTTCAGGACCTTGGGATTTGGGATGGAGTTTGTCTTTGGATGAAAATTGGGTTTGAGCTGGATCCAGGGCTTGAGCTGGAGTTGGTTTGAGTTTGACTTTGATCAGGGCTTGAGTTTTGAGCATTCATGCCCCAGTCTTGATGTTGGCTGTATGCTTGCTATGATTGATGGCATTGAGCTGATGTGCCCCAGTGAGTGACAGACGTTAGTTCTGATTCTTTTCCTTGATTCCACTGATAGTTTCGGCTACAAGTTTTATCATGAGCGCAAGCGTGGGCTCTTCCATGTATTGAAGTTTCTTTCAAGAGTTGGGGTCTCAATGACCTTGTGTGAATTTGGACAAGGCCTAGATAACTCAAAAGACAAGAAAGACCCTTTATCAGAGGATTGACTCTCAAAGATGATCTTGACTGGACAAGAAGCTTGATTACTTGAGGGTTTGAAAAATGACAAGCATGCCCCACAATTGATGTTTTGAAATTGTTATGCTAAAATCAAGTTTCGATGATTTTCCCATTCGGGGTTTTGAAATTGTTTTAGCTCCATCAAGTGATGCTCATTCTTGTTTTGTCAAAACACGAGAATTTTTACAATGAACCGTGCCCCAGATTGCTCATGACAACCCATGGATTTTGCAAATGCCCCAGCTTGGATTTTGCGGGATTCACAAAATGCCTTACCCCTCCTAGTGTCTAGGATTTTTGTTATCAAGTTGTGTTTTCCAATCTGAAAGGACTTTACTCGGGTTGTAACATGGCCAAGGTTTGGCTTAACAAAGAAAGGATAATAGGCTCAAGAATTTTCATTTTTTTTGGGTTATGAGAGCTAGCAGCCATCTTGAATATTTTTGTGCCCTTTTTGCTTTTGATGGGCGCCTTCTTTCACTTGATTTGCTTCGCCTTTTGTTGTGCCGATGTGTTTGGCACTTTCATTGATTTTGAGTTTTCTATGATTTTTCTTCGATGTTTTGCATCTCACTGTGCCTATGTATTTGGCACTTTCACGATTTGAATTCTGATGCGCCGATGATAATCATGTATTCGGCACCTTTGTCTTCCTTATTTCACCCCAGTGTGGGGGATAGCTGCCTAGCTGGGTTCTTTCAAAGAAATTGATTTAGGCTCAAAGGGGGTTATCAATGGATATATATCTCCAAGCGTTTGATAAAAGAAAAGAACGCCTTTCTTCATTTTGAATTGCACAACTCGATAACTGGATCCTAGATGCAAGTTAAGAGATTTGTGTGCTCTAACTTTTGCCTAGATCACATTTTGAGGTTTTGATCTAGCGAGCTTTTTCTCGGGCCAAGGTGTTGCTTCTTGACGGCGCCAGGGAATGGTCCCATGAAATTCTTTTTCTTGCAAGGGCAAAATATCTCGTGTTTTAATTCCTCAATTGATGGTGAAATAACAATTCCAAGTTAAGGGATTATCACAAAACGCGAGTTTATTATCACAATTTCGACACAAGAGGCTTGACGTTGATTTCAAAAGACAAGACTGACCCACAAAAGATTGACTCAAAAGATCATGACCGAATTTTGGGATCGACTCGAATGAACATGACCGGGCCTTAGGATGAGGCTGCCTACGTATCCTTCTTGCAAAGGAATCAGGTCATAACGTAGTTCGTGCCTACAAAACTGACTCTCTTTTTGGTTTTTCTTCTTCGACTACAAACTTGAATTTGAAAACATACAAACACGAAAGCATAAAAGACTCAAAGTTCAAACAGACTTGAAATTGAAAGACGAAGACTCGACTTGAAACTTAAAAACTTTCCAAACTCGTGAGAAGTTCCATTCATGGATTGGCTGCACTGCATTCAAAATCCTCCTCCAGATCTGAGATCCGGCTCTGGGATGGTTCCGGTCCTTTCTCACTATCTCGGGCATCATTCGGGTTTTGATCCACCCTCGGATTCTGTGTTGGCTTGGAGCTTATTATTGAGGCATCGAGCTTAGTAGGGGTTGAAATAATGGATTCTGGCGGCCTATTGGTTATAATGCACTGGTGGGGATGCATTTTTATGCCATTGAAGATCCCGTTGATAGTTTGGTTGCTCAGAAGTTGTCCAAACGAGCCATGTCCCATCGATTCATTAACTGGTCCAGCCTTGAACTCCTCAAAGATCAGAGGATAGTTTTCCCCAAGCAATCGCCACCCATCAGGTGTTGACTCCCATACTAGGTCTATGTTCTCAAGCATGCAAATCCCGACTTCCTCAGGTATATTGACGTTGGGTTTTGGCTCGGTTGTGGGTATGATGTATTGGCTAGGGTCGAATGAGATTGGGTCGAGATTGATGAGGTTGACACGGGGGTTTTGCGGGTGATTTGGTGGAGAGTTTATGATAGTGTTTGGTTTGATAGAGGAGGTGAGATGGTTCCATTATCGATGAGGTCTTGGATTTTGTGGCGGAGACGGAAACAGTTATTGGTGGAATGGCCGGTATATTGGTGAAAGGCACAATAGACGTTTGGGTTGTGGGACGTCGAGAGCTTCTGAGGTAGGGGAGTTGGAGGGAGTGGCTCGATGAGGCCGGCTTTGAGGAGCTTCTCATAAACTGAGGACAAAGGTACAGGAAAACGGGAGAAGATCTTTGGTGGGATTTTGCAGCTGGGTTGAGGGTTCATGGTGGTGCCGAGTGGGCCTCTGGTGAAAGCCTTGCTTGCTTCGTAGCTGCATAGTACTCTTTTACTTTTGGGGTTGATCTCGTCCACGTGCGTGTCTTGCCTTTCAGCACTAGTTTTTGACAGGGACCTAATATCCTCCTTTGAGTGAGTCTTGGCGTCATGGAATTTGACTAGGTCTTTAAGCATGTCCGAGAGCTTCACTTTTGAGCATATTTTGACTATTGGAGGGTGGTGGATTTGTGGAGTTTCTTTGATCCTGGCATCATCAGCATTTAGTCCCAGATCTGGATTCGTCATGGCGGAGGTGAAAAGGTCAATCAGCCCTTGCAATAGAGTCATCTGCTTATCCATTTTCTAATTCATTTCCTCTATAGTCCTTTTCAGCTCAACCAGCTCTGTTTGCCCTGTCATTTTGAGGCAGTCGAAGAAGGTGGTATGGCTTTGTGTAGGATGAGTGGCCCAGTGCTGACAGTAAGTAAAAAAAACGAACTCAAAATGTGCCCCTGTTATTATTTATTGAAAAAAAATGAGTATGAATAAAAGAATTGTTATTCACGTGTTGTCATCGTCGACTCAAGGGATCAAACTTCATGAATAGTTCCAACAGTCACGGGTAGGTCGTTGTCAGGCAGGTCTAATTCCTCACGTTGGGAATCAGAGCCAATCTTCTTATCTAAGACCATCCGAGACAGAGCAATAAGACTGCTGGAAGATGCACTTAAGGCTAGAGGGAGCTGTTCGGGCACGACGAACACCGGAGTTATCCCAAACTCCACGGATTTATGGTCTCCTAGACCCTGACTCGAGAAATGACATCCTATGAAGGATTGCCTTAGTCCTCAGAGATTGTTTTGAGTGTGTATCCTTTAATTAGGAATGACAAGATTTGAGAGATATCAAGACAGATTAAGCCTTTAACATTCTTCACTCAAAATTTCTGTTTTGGTTTTAGAAACCGTTTAGCGTAAATGACATGATACCGTAACCGTGGTGGCGTAGGTGGCATGGCGCCATTAGCCAAAGCGGTGTAAGTGACTTCGCACTATAACCTGGGTGGTGTGGGTATCACGACATTGTAGCCTAATTGTTTCGTTAATTTTCGTTGAATCCATGATTGAAAAATGTATTGAAGACTTAATGAATTTCGATATCCCCAAAACCTCATCGTTCCAAGGACTAATTAATTCCCACAACGTGCCTTTAAAAAGCACGACTCATCATCGGTCCAGGCAATCCTAAACAAGCCGCGCGAGCGAGTCTAAGAGTTCTATACGAAAGCAAACGGACAATCATAAGATGCAAGGTGCGATGTGCAAGCGGGATATGATCACGGTCTCTCGAAGGTTGCCTCATTCCTCAGAATTTCTTTTAGGGTGTATCCTTTGTTTAGAACGACAAGTTCTAAGAGATGTCAAAATGAACTAAGTATTCAACTAATCCTCATTCGAAGTTTCAATTTTGAACTCGGAATAGCTTAGTATAGATGACGTGATACCATAACCAGAGTGGCGTCAGTGGCATGGTGCCATTAGCCGAAGTGGTGTAAGTGACATGGCGTCACGGCGTCGTTTCCTTGTTATTCCTTATTCTCCGTTGAATCTTCGATTGGGCGCTAGTCAAGGACTTAGTATATTTTGATTTCCCAAAGTCTCATTGTTCTAAGGACTCATGTAGTTTAGACAACGTACACCAGAGTGCACGACTCTTCATCGGGTCTCGGCAACCTTTTACAGACCGCGTAAGCAAGTCTTAAGAGCACTGGACTTGAAATTGAACAGACAGCATGATGGCATGACATGGATGATATGCATGGTGAGGTGCTGAAAGCAGTAACATGTAGGCAAGATATAGCACATAGTCCTAACTTGCGGGTCCCTGTCCTAGTTTGGAAGGTTCTATTGCTTTCTACACATGTATAAAGGCCGGTTTTGGTTTAAAGAGGGTTCCCCAGACTAGAGTCAAGGTATACCTCCCACTATTGAGCGTACACCCAATAATGGTACAAACGGCAGAGGTGACTCATCACAGTCGAGGGTTGCCGAGCATTCTGGGATTCCCTATCACCGGCAAGCCGGGCAGAATTGCCAGAACACAACAGCGAGGTTGAACAAGATATATGTACAAAAGATAGAAAATGAAACAAAATATTTTGAAAATCCCACAAACATTTTTCAAGCTTGGCTCACAAGTTTAATTGATGCTTAAGGAAAGCAGGCCGTCTTGTCATCGTACCAACTTTTTCTCAAGTATTAATTAAACCTTTTCCCCAGCAGAGTCGCCACTGTGGGCTACCCGCCCCAAAAATATGTTTTGATTTGAAAGATTGAAGAGTCGCCACTCGGATTTGCGGTTTGTCACTCGAGAAACCGTTTTGATTGAAAATGATTGATTTGAAGTTGAAAACCAGAGATTGCTTTGAGTTCGGAAGCCATGTTACGAGGGGGGAAGGGTTTTATGGCACCCCCCTCGCCCGATACGAGATCGGTCTCTACTAAATGTTTGTGGGATTTATTAAAAATATTTTGTTTCATAAAAGCAGCTAGCACAAATTTAAAGGTACAACAAGTGAAGTGTATATATGTGCATATGTATAGAATGTTAAGAATGCCATGATACGAAATGAAGGAATGCGAAAATTAGGACAGTGCTACTGGAAACACTTTTGAGCGCTCGGGAGTGGTCCTGAGCGCTCGGGACCTCTTATTCCCTGCAAAACAGAACTTAGCCCTTCTGAACGCAAACAGACAATACAAACAGTGAGGTATAAATCAGAGTAGCATTTAGGCAGGTTTGCTCAGCATTAAACTCAAACAAACAAGAACAGGTCTTGAATATCCAAGTATTGCATCCTTGCAAACAGAAAATAAACCCAACTGGGCTCTGGAAGGACCAGTGCACACCCAGTACCTACTAAAATACAAGAAATGCAATATTTGATGACAAAATAAGATTTTGGTGAGCAGCAGCACTCCTGAGCGCGCAGGAATGGTCCCGAGCGCTCGGGAGTGATGACAGTGCCTAGAAAATATTTTGTTTCTTTGTATTCCTCTTGCTCTTGTTGTTAAACCAAGATCAGGTGGCTCACAACCAGTATGAAGAACTGGTATGAGCCACTGATCTCCCTCAGACAGGGAAAAAACAATGGCTTTTAAGTATAAAATGGGATTTTATACCTTTGTGCTTGAACAAGACCTCTTGGATTGACTGGAATGCTTGAATGAGGGCTGAAAAACAGTAGGAAAATGAAGTCTAAGACTTCAAATGCTTTTGTGATGTTTGGATTTTCTTTGAAAATTGTTTGAAGATGGAAGTTGGAAAATATTTGAGTTGAAAAATGTTTGAGGGTATTTGAGCCAAAGTTTTTTGAAAACAGGGGATTGAGAGGGTTCAATTTCGTGGTCCTTTGCATGTAGAATGAAAGGGGTATTTATAGGCAAGGAGAAAATGTTTTTGAAATTTGAAAATAAAATGAAAATGAAATGGAAAATAACTTTGGGGGGAAAATGGCATGATTAGATTCCTGCTCCATCTGAATACTCAGGAAGGGCCAGGTTGAACGTTGAACGGACTGAAAAGGGCTGAAAAAGCCAAGCTCAACATGCATTGACCTTGACAGCACTCCCAAGCGCTTGGGAGTGTCACACCTGAGCGCTCTAGAGTAGTCCCGAGCGCTTGGGAATGATAGCCCAACTTCAGAAGGGCACCACGGACACTCCCGAACTCGGTTTTGGGTGTTTTTCGAAGCGTTGGAAAGCTCATTAAGTCCTCTTTCTAACCCAATTGGTTTCATTCAAATATATTTTAAATGCTAAAATGTGTGCCAATTTTACCCTCAGGGTGTCGGAAAAAAATGATGGTTTTGGTTTGAAAAAGTCCAAGAAGAATCGTCCAAGTTTTCCAAGGCCTGTTTTGACCCTATTTCATCATCGGGGAGCCTCGAGGGCACAAATTAAGGATAATTAATAGGTTCAAATTGGGGTGTCTACAGGGGGCAAGTTCAATCCAGAACCAACAGGCACAAGAGACGCACCCACAACCGCCTCCTATGCCAAACATGCTTGTAGGACGGGATCAAGTCCTGAACTTGCTCCAGGAGCAGTTAGGACCTAGTTTCAGACCTTTGGGAAGGCCAATGTACATGAAGCCTCATACCGAAGAGGTGGACAGTACACCTTTCCCGAAGGGCTGCAGAGTTCCAGACCTTCAACGGAGAAAGCATGCATTCAATAGTGGAGCACATTGCCAGGTTTCAAGTTCAATGCGGAGAAGCTGGGACTATCGATGCTCTGAAGTTGAGGCTTTTTCCCAATTCTCTCACTGGGACGGCCTTTACTTGGTACATCAACCTTCCACCCAACTCCGTGCAGACCTGGGCTCAACTGGAGGAGATGTTCCATCAACAGTTCTACAGGGTAGAACCAGAAGTGACGTTGGCAGACCTGTCATGCTATCGTCAAACCCATCTCGAATCCGTGGAGTCCTATCTCCTACGTTTCAAGACTGCTCGATTCAAGTGCAAGATCGTCCTTCCAGAGGCCGAGTATGTGCGCATAGCACTAAACGGCTTGGGCTTCGAAATGAAGAAGAAGTTCTATGGGACAGAGTTCAGAGATTTGTTTGAATTGTCCTCTAAGGCTTCTCATTACAAAAGGCTCTTGGCGGAGGAGCAGGATAGGAAGACAACATCTAAAGGGACATACTACCGTGACCCTAATTACGAGGTGGCTGCAGTGGAAGCAGAGGTAGACCCAGATGTGGCCGTAGCAGAGATCATCAACAAGAAGCCATACATCTGCAAGGCCTTTGTCAAGATGGAGCCCACGAAGCAACCCATCCAGAACAGTCCTAATAGGCCAACCAGGGCCTATACTTTTGACGTCGGCAGGGCTGAAGCTATCTTTGATCAACTCCTTGCTGACAAGCTGCTCAAACTGCCCTTTGGTCACAAGATTCCAATCATGGAAGATTTGAAGGGCAAGGAGTATTGTAAGTACCACAACTCTTGGAGTCATTCAACTAATAACTGCATAGTATTTAGAAATGATATCCAGGATAAGATTGAGCGGGGAGAGTTCAAGTTCCCTGAGAAAGATAAAACAGCCCATGGGTGTAGATGGTAATCCATTTCCTTCTGGGCTGAGCACAAATATGGTCTCTGTCAACATGAGAGGCATGCCTAGGACTGCTCCTAGGCAGAAGATAAGTTTGGGAGCCCCTTCCAGAGAAGTTCACAAGTCCAGCCCAGGCAGGTACTGGGATCCTTATTGTGATGAAAGGGATTTCAGGACTGAATGGGTCAGGAGGTTTGAAAGGCAGAATTCATGGTGTTCCAGACCTACAGGGGTGAAGAAACCAGAGAAACCAACTTGTTCCATGGTATGTACAGAATGTGGACATCATGCAAGTCCTAGCAAGCCGGTCCTAAAGAGTATCATCGTGGGAAGGACTGAACCAAGGACTGAGGAGCCACACAGACCTAAGGGAAGAAGGGTTGCACGAGAATCAGTATTCAACCGAATTCAGCCAGGGCTGGTCGAAGTTAAGGACGAGCTTGACAACTTGAGGATATCTGCTCCTTCCAAAGGTAAACCTAGGGCTGTGAGACCCCCAGCCACTCCTCCAAATGAGTGGCATAGGGTTGAACATCCCAAGTTTCCTTCTCCTCCTCCGCCTTTGTCCAGATCTCAAAAGAGGCGCCGCCAACGATTCAGGCAGGCGGTTAGAAGGGCTGAGGAAGAGACAGAGTTGCTGGACGACCCAATGATCGAAGATGACCCCAAGGGGAAGTTGAAGATGGAAGTTCTAGCAGAGGAGCCTAAGGTTGAAATGCCTAAGGCTAAGAGAGTACACAAGCCCTTGGAAAGGACTGTGGAAGAGGTTATCATTAAGCCTCCTCCCAGGACTTTACCCAAGAAGCAAGTTCCTGCGGGGAAGACATACAAGGAGGCTGTTACTAAGATGCCTCTGAAACAAGCTACTGTATCCAAGAAACAACCACTCTTGGAAAGAACTCTAGAGGAGGCTAGGATTGAGCCTCCCCCAAGACAAGTGACTTTGCTCAAGAAGACAGCCCTTGAACCAAGGAGGCTAGACCCGGGGGGCAAGTCAAAGTTAAACCCTCAGGCTAAGGAGTTCAATCCTAGCCAGGGTCCTAATATGCACTGCAACATGGTGGTGATCCTGCCTGCAGATCTGAAAGCCAAAGACAACACTCCAACAGCCTTGGAGGGGGATTTTGTAGAACTGGGGCAGACGACTGAAATTCTGAACGAGTCATTCTCTGTAGGACTGAACGGGCCTTCAGTGATTGTACTGAAGGATGAGACTGAGGGAAGGTCTGAGGATCGAGCAGCTAGCGTTATCTTCGAGAGGCCAAGCCCTGCAATGAACAAACACATCAAGCCCTTGTACATTGCTGGTTGTCTTGATGGAATGCCTGTCAACCGTATCTTGGTGGATAATGGGTCTGCAACCAATCTCATTCCTAGGTTAATGATGCAGAAGCTTGGGAAGACTGATCAAGACCTGGTCTCATGCACTTCAACCCTGACAGATTTCACAGGAAAGGAGACAGCTTGTCAAGGTATTCTAATCATGAATTTAATGGTAGGATCCAAGACATTGACGACACCCTTCTTTGTTGTTAATTCACACTCTTCCTTCAATGTTCTATTGGGGAGAGATTGGATTCACTCATGTCTAGCAGTTCCCTCAACCCTTCACCAGTGTCTTATTTTTTGGAATCAAGACGACGTGGAGGTCATATGGGCTGACCGCAGACCTTTCCAGGCCTCTATTAACCATGCTGAGGCCCATTTATACGATGAAGAGGTTGGTCCAATGAAAGTGGTAGGTCTTGACAAGTATGGCCGCCACAAAGAAGCCCCTATACACGGTAACAAACCAGCTGAAGAGGTGAAGGCACTTTTTCAGGAGTTAATCGGTCCTATGATCACAGAGTCAAGCAGGCCGATTACAACTTCATTCAAACGCCCTTCTTAATGTCAGTAAACCCTTCAGAAGAAGAGACGAGTATGGCCCTTCAGGCCACACTGTCGAAGTTTGAGGCCTACTTGCTCGAGAGGAGGCTAATGGGAAATGAAGAATCAAAGGACGATCATTCGGCCTATGCGGCCGAAGTGATCAATGAAGATGATAACCTGGTTGAAGATCTGGACGAAATCCGTTTGGAAGACCTTGAAGCAGCCCCAGTCAAGTTAGATGATCTGAGGGTGTTTATACCCGTTTTTGGCATCACGGATCGGGCTAGCCGTGATTGGATTTTTGATTATTAATTCCTTAGCTAATTGGACCGAGACTGATGTAATTAGTTGGGTAATTATTGGGCCATGGGTTTTTTCCCATTTGGGCCAAAGGAATATGTAGCCCACGGTTTTAAATCAGTGCAGTTCGGCCCAGAAGCCAGCCCACGTGTGGATTTACAAAGAAACATTGATCTGGTGCAACTAATGAGGTCCACATTTTTAGGCCCATAATGAAGATTCTAATTTGGTTCAGGGAGCAAGGCCCATGTTTGTAGGGATTTTGGCTGCCGAGGCAGTTACTTTCTTTCAAAAAATTAATGGCCAATTGACTTGGTCAATTGGCCATGTGTCAGATACATTAGGAAAGGAGATCATGGGAAGTTGTCGCCACATCAGCCATGACTTTGGTAACTGCTCTTAACTTCTGAAAACTGCCCATGATCACACATGCTGGAAAAGTGGAACAATCATGGGACACATGGCAGCTGATGGTGCAATGCAGAATTCGGATTCAGGCCTGAATCAGCTTATTGCTGTGCCTATAAATACAAGTTCACAAGACCGAAAAAAGGGTCTAACACCAATCAAAGCTCAACGCTTACAAAACTTTCCTACTTTCAGCAAAGTAGCATATCGAGTACTTCGTGCTCAAACCCCATTCAAACTTACTTCATCAAGTAGTTTGGATATTTACTTTTCCTGTAATCAACTTTATTATCCCGGAGTAATAAAGTTCTTTTTTTCCTTTTCTACGTCCCTTTCCTATACGACTAGGAAATTTTAAGTCCACAACCGTGTGGCAAACCACGAACCACATTGTGATCTTTAACCTTTGGGTCACACAATCAATCATACGTTAGAAGTCAAGATTCACGGGAATCTTCACCAAAAATTAGGCGCTACAAGTCTTGGCACGCCCGCGTTCATCTCACTCACGCCTTTGCCAAAAACGAGAGTTTTCATTGGCATGCCCGGTGGGACCCTAGTCGTTCACAAAGGTTTCAATCATGCCGCCGAAAATAAGAACCGGACAGTCGCAATCAGATCCACCACAGTCGGATCCACCACTGCCCAATCTTCCAGGTAGCCCTGAAGGAGTTGCTGTTGACGTCCCACTGCTCGAGGAGGCCGTTCATCAAATCAACGCACAAGATCTTCATGACGCCACGGATAGCGTCAAGAATTATATGTTTTTTGCAGGACAGGAGATATCACAAACTGTGTCACACATGATTTCTCAGTCCATGGAGCCTATGACTCTAGCAATCAATAACATGATTGCCACAATGACAGAGAGGCTGCCACTCGTCCCTCAACAACCAGTCATGCCTCAGTTCGGATTTTATGGCAACGGCCATGAACAGACAGGTTTGAAGGACTCAATACCACCACCACAGGCATTCTATCAAGCTTCTTCATCAAACAGTCCTGCACCGGCAGGAGATAGAAGCAAAGGAGTGGTTATTGGAGGAGGACCGACGCCTCCAATGAACAAGGAACAAAGGGCCGTTTTGGTAGAAAATCCAAACAGGCCTGAAAAGACCTACAAAAGGCCTCCTCATGGAGGACAAGGTGCTGCTAAAGACAAGAATGGTTCTCATGCCCATTCAGTCCCAGAGGCTCGGGGGGCAAACCCAGGTGTGAATCTGCAGGCTCAAGAGGCAGGCCCACGGCCGCCTTCAATGCCATACATGATTGGGAGAGATCAAGTCCTGGATTTGCTTCAGGAACAGTTAGGGCCTGGATTCAGGCCTGTGGGAAGACCCATGTACAGGAAACCCCATACGGAAGAGGTCAACAGCGAGCCTTTTCCCAAGGGGTACCGAGTTCCTGAATTTCAGATCTTCACAGGGGAAAACATGCAGTCCACAGTGGAACACATTGCTCGATTTCAAGTGCAGTGTGGAGAAGTTGGAACGAATGACAAACTCAAGTTAAGGCTTTTTCTGAATTCCTTGACGGCGACGGCCTTCACTTGGTATATCAATCTGCCACCCAATTCTGTCCAGACCTGGGCCCAGATTGAGGAGACGTTCCACCAACAGTTTTACAGGGTTGAACCAGAGATAACGATGGCAGATTTGTCTCGCTATCGTCAACTTCCACAAGAAGGTGTGGAGTTTTACCTCTCCCGATTCAAGACAGCATGTTTCAAGTGCAAAATTCCGTTGCCCGAGGCCGAATATGTGCGTTTAGCACTGAACGGCCTTGTAGAGACCCGTAATTTTGAGGCCGTATTTTTTTTATTTATTTTCTTGAAAACGTAGGGCCCGTCAAGATAGATGGTACGGATATTTGGTGTAGTGTATTCGTGGAAGGATATAAGGGTAATTGAGCAAGTGGTGCATGTGTGAGTGTGTGGTGTGAGAAGTAGGGGATTACTCCTCCACCTCTATTATTTCTCCAGGAGAAGAAATATCTCATTCTCTCTTTCTCACTCTCGGCATCTCTCTCTCTCCTCTCCATCCGAAAACTCTCTCCTCTCTTCTCTCTACGATTTCATCCACCTTAGAGCGTGATTTCGGACGAAGTCCAAGAATTAAAGTTGCTATACGGAGTACGGGCTTTCCGAATATCCAAGAAAAATCTTGATCGGACCTCGTTGGAGCTCGGTTGACTTGGTCAAAGGTTCGGGTTTTGCTCAAAACCCATGAGGTAGGGATTTCTTACTCTCGTTATGCGTTTATACGGTATTTATGTACTTAGATCGTGCCTTGTTTCGTTGCTCGAAGTTGTTTCTTCCATTTCTGAAAATCAGCAGAACAGGGCCTGCGTTTTTGGGGTTTTACGCCCTTTTAAGCTCAGATTTGAATTTTGGTTCCTTCGTATGAAATAGAATAGACTTAGAGCTCGTTTTAATGCCGCAAGAATCATCCAAAACCGTTGAGAATTGAATTTATGGTGATTTTTAGAAAACTGGTCTGCAATCTGTCTCGTGTTCTGGATTTCAGCCCACTTCGAACGGACATAACTTCCTCGTCCGATGTCCGTTTCATGCAAATTTGATATCGATTCGAAGGTCTTGAAGTCAGCTTTGTATTGCCACTAGAATCGCCTTAAAACTCTTAGTACACCGAAAGTTATGATCATTTGAGTGGAGGTGTGTCAATCTGTCACGTTGATTGTGTTGCTTCAGTAAATGCCTATTTAACCATCCTTGGAGTGCAGATTTGACTAGGGTTCCTTCATACCTTTTAAGCTTCGTTCAATCGCGCAACTTTTGGGACTAGAATCGTTCAAAAGTATTAAGAACTCGATTTATAGTGATTTATAGAAGATTGAGCTGTAATCTGGAAATCTGGGCAGCAAACAGCGCTGCATTTTTCATCGTTTGTTGTGGTTAAACGACCCTATTGGTTATGGGTCCTTATGGGTTTGAAAGATTGGTAAGTTGGTGACGTTTTGGCGTTGGAATCATTGAAAAATATCGAGTATGGAATTTTTAATGGGTTGTCGAACATTGACTGATCTCTAGGACAGTTTTGGTCCGTTAGTCCTCGTTCGTCTGTTTGACTCCCGATTACTTCTAACCCCTTTTAATCATCGTTAAACCATCCCTAAGCTTGATTACTCGAGTTCCTATGAGTTAATGATCATTCAAATTCCTTCGATACCCTTTAAGTGTAATCTTAGTGTCATTGTAAATGGAATATGTGATGTAAGGTTGTTTAGGAGTACCGAAGGCTAAGTGAGACGTTGTGGGAAGTATAGTTGGTAGACGTGAGCTTTTCTAGTGATCCGAGTGGTAGCATAGTAATGCGTGTCCGCATGATTCACCTATCCTTCAAACTCTTTTGGTGCTCGTTCCACGAGATCTAAGTAATCAATATTAGCGAGTAGTATGTTGTAGAGTCGCTATGGAGTCGGTACGATATTGTGCTGTACTAAGAGAGAAAGGCGTGTACTGATTTGTCAGTCGATGTTCTGTTATGATTGATCGTTTGGAATACTTTGAAATGTGATTGTCGATGCATGTTTGACCTATAAATCAGTTTGATTGACGTGCCTTATTGTGTCATGAGGTTAGAGATGTGTTTGTTGAATGAGTTGTATGATTGTTGGAATTTGAATGGCTGTAATAGAGAATTGGAATGAGGATGTACCTGCAACGCAAGGGGTGGAAATGCAGACTGCAACGCAAGGGGTGGTAATGCAGAGACCCAAATAATGGGTGATGTTGACTGCAACGCAAGGGGTGGAAATGCAGAGTGGTTGAGATTATGAGAAGTGTCGAAAAGGTTGCGAACCTATTGTGAGTACGTTTGATTGATGTGATTTTAATAATGTTTCTATATGACATGTGAATGGTTAGGAATACTGACAAGCTGTTTGGAACTCTTTGACTGTAGTCTGTCTTCCGTTGTGATAAACTCGTGTTTCTTATGTTCACTCTTCGAATTCTTTCACTCTTTGTGCATACTTCATCGTATTTTCATATAGCTTGAGTATAGATTTCTCTACTGGGCTAGTTTAGCTCAACCTATCATTTTCAGGTACACTACAGGGATATAGTCTTGGAGGGTGTGAAGTGCATGCAGACAACACAGGATAAAGTTATTTTCTGAAGTACTTGTCTTTCTTCGTAAATTAAACTGCATTGTACTATTTTCTCTATTTTGGAACATTGTATAAATTGATAGATTTGTGAGATTCAAAAACTGTATTCTAATTTGGGATACCGTATGTACTATTGTGAGGATTTGTATTTAAAATGGCATTGTTATTTATGTTAAAAATCGAGGGCCTGACAAATTGGTATCAAAGCATTAGGTTTGAATACCTAGAGACCGTGGGGAGACTTAGTCTCATGGGTTCAAAAATCATTGCATTTCTAACAAAAATATGAGTGAGCTTGCATGACTGACGTGTGTCCAATGAACTGGCATTGCATTTATGTCTACATGAAACAGTGAAGAGCTAGTGCTCGTGTCTGTGAAAGAGAAAAGTTTGACCTTCTTGTAGTGGTTATAGTTGTGACCGTTGTTATCGTTATCGTTACTGTTGGTAGTTTTGATCTTGAGCCATTGGTGGTAAGGTGCCTTTTTTAGATGAGTTGTTAGACGGGAAAGAATCTGAAAGGCGAGATTGTTATAGTGCTTATGCGTAGTGGCACATGTGAGAGGTGATATCTTTTAGTATGTAATAGAAGTGTTAGACCGTAAGTGAGGTCTTATTTGAATTGCGCAGATTACGTGTTAGGATTTAAATACTTTAGAGTAATTTTTCTTAAGTGAGTGAGGTGTATCATATCTAGAGGATTGAGCGAGTGAGTGTCTTGAATGTGTTCGAAGGGATGATGTCTTGTTGTGATAATGAATGTGTTTTGTTACTGTTATGGTGGCTATTGAAGTAGTGATTTTGAGTATAGGTAAGGTAGTTGAGCCCGCCTAGAGATTTGTATGTATTTGAGGTTGACTTAGGAAGATGAGAGTTATAGGTAGGGTGTCTAGATACTGAATGTGTCTTCTGGACACCCAGGCGACTACCGATGAGATCCAGTTGGAAGAGGCGTTTGATCACCGCTCCTTCTAGATGGAAGTCTCGGGAAGTCAATCGGATACTAAGTGTATACTTAGGGGTAAGATCTTTAGGTCTGAGATAGATGTCTGTATATAGAAGTTTATTAGAAAATGACGTGTTGTGGTATCGTTGTAGTGATTGCCGTAGTATTATTGTTATGGAAGGTCAGTAGGAGAATGTTAGTTGTATTGTTTGGTAAGAGGGAAAAATAAGACACAGGAAGAAGGATAAGGATGTAATTTAAGTCAAGTAGTCAATGTAAGATAGGGTAAGGAAATTGTTTGAAGTAAGGGCGATACGGGGGTGAACCATTAAGGGTGATAATGAAGGGGAGTGTAGTTGGTGTCCTTAGTTGGAATGGTGTGAAACTTGTGATGAGCGGAATTGTTAGAGGCTATTGGTGCGAGTGGGATTGATTCTTAAATGATGAAGTAGTTGGAGTCTTAGAATGTGATGAGAAGTATAAACATGCTGTTTGCAACCTCTGAGTCTTGTTGGTATTTAAGAAGTAATCTGTCAATTTGTTTATATTTGTATTGGTGTTTAAATTTTAATATCGAGATAATCAATAGTAGTGGAAGTTCGTTAGTGCAATTATTGCACATATTGTCTAGGTATTTGGATGATGAAATGCCGTGTGATTGTATTGTTGGTAAAGAAATGATTAATATTGATGCTGTGTATTTGTTATATGATATTTAAGGTTGTGAATGTGAGAAATACGTGATTTGATTTGACTGAATGAATTAGAAAGCTCGAGATTGGTAAAATGAGTAGACATTGTATAAGGTATTATGAGAGTAAAAGGAATGAGATAACTGTTGGGCTTCCTAAAGCCAAGAATTGTGAAGTGATGGGTACTCGGTGAGTCCGTGGGATACTGAGTGAGTTTGTTAATGTGTGAATATGTGGCTAGTGTTGTGTAAGCCATTAAACTATATGATTGATTTTCTGGAGATATTTCATGTAAGTGTTGATATTTCATTTAGGTGCTTGATCTGTGTGTAATCTGAGTGTGTGAAATTTGCCCTTAAGATGCAGTCCAGAATTGGTAAAAAGAGTTATGGGGATACAAAGAGATATGAGTTAGAGATTGTGGTTAGCGGTTTTGATTTATGTGTATTGAGTATCTATGTATGAAATTATTGGTGTTCGGTTAATGGAAGTGTCCTATTGATACGTCTGAAGATCGGGTTGAACTAAAAAAAAATTTCTTTTCCTTTTCCGAATGAGAGTGATGTCGTATGAAAGTTGATTCTTAGTTTAGTTCATTTTGGAAAATGACAACGATAGAAGTTTGAAGTCGGTATATCATGATGATGTGAACCTTATTTTTAAATTCATTACCATGTTGTCTAAATTGTCGTTCCCCTTAAAGACTAGGTGAGATGCATAAGATTGATTGGTGATGATATCTTTCAAAAAAAAAATTGTAAATGAACTTTTCCTGCTAAATTCTATAAAATTTCGCCACAAGGTGGATGTGTTTCGATGATTTTTCAACTACGAAAACTAAAATTTTCAATGGACTACGTTTTTCGTCAAAACTGCCTGGAGGTGTGTGATATTACACTTTTACTATGAGAATGGTGAGTGGAAAACTCATTATTGTTGCTTAATTCTAATCCCATCGTGTCGGACACGTAGACTTTGAGCTAACGTATGCCTTTAAAGGGAACTTGTCTTGAGTTAGCGTTGAGGATCATTAGAGTTTTGCTTATGTGAGTCTTGAGAGTGAGAATGGATACGGTTTGGGAGACCAAAATTGATTGCTAACACGAGTAAGATTCATACGAATACGGCAACTCCTTCATCTGATGTGTGTGAACCTCGGGATCTGACGATCGTTTTGGTAAGAGGCTATACTAATTGGTTGTGGCATTATAGGGTTTCTTGCGTCTTGAACACGAGAGTAGGTGGGCACGAAGTGCCGTGAGTGGACACGGTCTTTTGGATTAGAGTTTCTTTTGAGGCTGTGTTTTCGTAGGTTTGGTTTAAATTTCGAGGACGAAATTTCTTTAAGGAGGGTAGATTGTAGAGACCCGTAATTTTGAGGCGTATTTTATTTATTTATTTTCTTGAAAAGGTAGGGCCCGTCAAGATAGACGGTACGGATATTTGGTGTAGCGTATTCGTGGAAGGATATAAGGGTAATTGAGCAAGTGGTGCATGTGTGAGTGTGTGGTGTGAGAAGTAGGGGATTACTCCCCCACCTCTATTATTTCTCCAGGAGAAGAAATATCTCATTCTCTCTTTCTCACTCTCGGCATCTCTCTCTCTCCTCTCCATCCGAAAACTCTCTCCTCTCTTCTCTCTACGATTTCATCCACCTTAGAGCGTGATTCCGGACGAAGTCCAAGAATTAAAGTTGCTATACGGAGTACGGGCTTTCCGAATATCCAAGAAAAATCTTGATCGGACCTCGTTGGAGCTCGGTTGACTTGGTCAAAGGTTCGGGTTTTGCTCAAAACCCATGAGGTAGGGATTTCTTACTCTCGTTATGCGTTTATACGGTATTTATGTACTTAGATCGTGCCTTGTTTCGTTGCTCGAAGTTGTTTCTTCCATTTCTGAAAATCAGCAGAACAGGGCCTGCGTTTTTGGGGTTTTACGCCCTTTTAAGCTCAGATTTGAATTTTGGTTCCTTCGTATGAAATAGAATAGACTTAGAGCTCGTTTTAATGCCGCAAGAATCATCCAAAACCGTTGAGAATTGAATTTATGGTGATTTTTAGAAAACTGGTCTGCAATCTGTCTCGTGTTCTGGATTTCAGCCCACTTCGAACGGACATAACTTCCTCGTCCGATGTCCGTTTCATGCAAATTTGATATCGATTCGAAGGTCTTGAAGTCAGCTTTGTATTGCCACTGGAATCGCCTTAAAACTCTTAGTACACCGAAAGTTATGATCATTTGAGTGGAGGTGTGTCAATCTGTCACGTTGATTGTGTTGCTTCAGTAAATGCCTATTTAACCATCCTTGGAGTGCAGATTTGACTAGGGTTCCTTCATACCTTTTAAGCTTCGTTCAATCGCGCAACTTTTGGGACTAGAATCGTTCAAAAGTATTAAGAACTCGATTTATAGTGATTTATAGAAGATTGAGCTGTAATCTGGAAATCTGGGCAGCAAACAGCGCTGCATTTTTCATCGTTTGTTGTGGTTAAACGACCCTATTGGTTATGGGTCCTTATGGGTTTGAAAGATTGGTAAGTTGGTGACGTTTTGGCGTTGGAATCATTGAAAAATATCGAGTATGGAATTTTTAATGGGTTGTCGAACATTGACTGATCTCTAGGACAGTTTTGGTCCGTTAGTCCTCGTTCGTCTGTTTGACTCCCGATTACTTCTAACCCCTTTTAATCATCGTTAAACCATCCCTAAGCTTGATTACTCGAGTTCCTATGAGTTAATGATCATTCAAATTCCTTCGATACCCTTTAAGTGTAATCTTAGTGTCATTGTAAATGGAATATGTGATGTAAGGTTGTTTAGGAGTACCGAAGGCTAAGTGAGACGTTGTGGGAAGTATAGTTGGTAGACGTGAGCTTTTCTAGTGATCCGAGTGGTAGCATAGTAATGCGTGTCCGCATGATTCACCTATCCTTCAAACTCTTTTGGTGCTCGTTCCACGAGATCTAAGTAATCAATATTAGCGAGTAGTATGTTGTAGAGTCGCTATGGAGTCGGTACGATATTGTGCTGTACTAAGAGAGAAAGGCGTGTACTGATTTGTCAGTCGATGTTCTGTTATGATTGATCGTTTGGAATACTTTGAAATGTGATTGTCGATGCATGTTTGACCTATAAATCAGTTTGATTGACGTGCCTTATTGTGTCATGAGGTTAGAGATGTGTTTGTTGAATGAGTTGTATGATTGTTGGGATTTGAATGGCTGTAATTGAGAATTGGAATGAGGATGTACCTGCAACGCAAGGGGTGGAAATGCAGACTGCAACGCAAGGGGTGGTAATGCAGAGACCCAAATAATGGGTGATGTTGACTGCAACGCAAGGGGTGGAAATGCAGAGTGGTTGAGATTATGAGAAGTGTCGAAAAGGTTGCGAACCTATTGTGAGTACGTTTGATTGATGTGATTTTAATAATGTTTCTATATGACATGTGAATGGTTAGGAATACTGACAAGCTGTTTGGAACTCTTTGACTGTAGTCTGTCTTCCGTTGTGATAAACTCGTGTTTCTTATGTTCACTCTTCGAATTCTTTCACTCTTTGTGCATACTTCATCGTATTTTCATATAGCTTGAGTATAGATTTCTCTACTGGGCTAGTTTAGCTCAACCTATCATTTTCAGGTACACTACAGGGATATAGTCTTGGAGGGTGTGAAGTGCATGCAGACAACACAGGATAAAGTTATTTTCTGAAGTACTTGTCTTTCTTCGTAAATTAAACTGCATTGTACTATTTTCTCTATTTTGGAACATTGTATAAATTGACAGATTTGTGAGATTCAAAAACTGTATTGTAATTTGGGATACCGTATGTACTATTGTGAGGATTTGTATTTAAAATGGCATTGTTATTTATGTTAAAAATCGAGGGCGTGACAGGCCTGGACTTTGAGTTCAAGAAGAAGTATCATGGTACAGAATTTCGGGACTTGTTTGAGCTGTCTGCAAAGGCCTCGCGTTATGAGAAGCTTCTGGAAGAGGACAAGGATATAAAGTCAGCTTCCAAGGGAACGTACTATCAAGACCCTAATTATGACGTGGCTACGGTTGAGACAGAGGCTAGTGTCGATGTTGATGTGGCCGAAATCATCAATAGAAAGCCTTATGTCTGCAAGGCCTTCGTCAAGATGGAACCTGCGAAACAACCCATCCAAGAAGCATTTAATAGGCCTACCAGGGTCTACACCTTTGATATCAGCAAGGCGGAAGCTATTTTTGATTAGCTCTTGGCGGACAAGTTGCTGAAATTGCCCTTTGGCCACAAGATCCCAGCATTGGATGAGCTAAAGGGTAAGGAGTATTGTAAATACCACAACTCTTGGAGTCATTCAACCAATAATTGCTTTGTGTTTAGGAATGATATCCAGGACAAGATTGATCGGGGAGAATTCAAGTTTCCCGAGAAAGACAAACAGGCCATGGGGGTGGATGGCAATCCATTTCCTTCAGGCCTAAGTGCAAACATGGTCTCAGTGAATATGAGATCCATGCCCAGAGCCACACTAAGGCCTAGACTGAGTTTGGGGGCACCATCGAGGGCAGCATTCAGGCCTAAATCGAATTATATCGGGACCCATGTTTTGAGGAAGATTTCACTCCATCTTGTACTTGGGGGGTAAGGAGGCTAAGAACTTCGATTCGGGGGGCAAGCATCCCAGCTCAGGCCTTTGAGAGGGTGAAAAGATTTGAAAGGAAGAAACCCTGGTGGTCAAGGCCTGAAGGAGTTAGGAAGTTGGAGAGACCGAGTTGCTCATTGGTTTGCACTGAATGTGGGCATCATGCTGTTCCATCCAGACCTGTGTTGAAGAGCATAGTTGTGGGCAGAACTGAAGTCAGGCCTGAGGAGATACGCAGGCCTAAACAGAACCAGATCAGGTGTGAATCAGTTTTCAACAGGATTCGACCAGGTGTGGTGGAGATAGAGGATGAGCTCAATAATCTCAGAATTTCAGCCCCAACTGGAGGGAAGCCTAGGACTGTGAAACCTCCTGTCATTCCTCCAAATGAGTGGCATAAGGTCGAACATCCTAAGTTTCCTGCTCCACAGCCTCTTTTATCCCGATCTCAGAAAAGACGCCGCCAACGGTTTAGGCAGGCGGAAAGGAGGTCCCATGAGAAAGACGACTTGCTTGGGGACGTGATGGAAGAAGATGACATTAATGAGGAAATAGTGATGGAGTTACCTACAGAAAAGTTGAAGGCTGAGGCAGTCAAGCCTAGGAGAGAATACAAGCCTTTGGAAAGAACCTACAAAGAGGTTGTTGCCAGTCCCTCTTCAGGGCAAGTTCCTTGATTTGAGAAGAAGGCTTTACTGGAAAAAACCCTCGAGGAGGCTAGGATTAAGCCTCTTCTGAGACAGGTCACTTTATTGAGGAAACAGCCGCTTGAGCCGAAGAAACAAGACTCGGGGGGCAAGCCTCGATTAAACCCACAGGCCAAGGAATTCAGGCCTGGGCAAGCTTCGAAGATGCAGTGCAACATGGTGGTCTTTCTTCCATCTGAGCTAGAAGCAAAGGACAATGACCTTACTGCCATGGAAGGCGATGTGGTGGAGATGGGTCAGACGGCCAAAATATTACACGAATCCCTCAATTTAGGCCTGAATGGAGGCGGGCCTTCAGTGATAATTTTGAAGGACGAGGATGAGAATAGTACCGAAGGCCGAGCAGCGAGCGTAATATTCGAGAAACCCACTTCCAAGATGACTGTAGACACCCCAATTTGGCCTAACGATTATTTCAAGTCCCACCTTGGGACCATCCCGATGATGAAATGGATACAGTGATTGCTGATTGCCTTCTTGAGAACCTTAGGACTTTCGGTAAGAACTTTGAGCCACTTAGAGGACCCAATTCAGAGCCATACAGCCTTTCAGGCAGAAATACAGAAGCCTAGGAGAATCCATCTGTCGGCCGTAACATCGATCTCATGGCCTTTTAACATCATTTCTTCACCCGAGCAACCTGTTGCATCAAAATCTCCCTGAGAGATCAATCCCTCGGCCGCAAGATCTATCCTTCGGCCGAGACATCCATTCCTCGACCGTGTGATCTATTACTCGGCCGCCAGATCGTTCTTTTTCCAGACTCTGGAACATTCTGTCAGACGTTTGATCCAACTACACTACCTTCCCGATGCGTTCGAGCTACGTTCAGAGATTGCGACGAAGAGTTCGAATTGCATTGCAATTGCAATCGTGCCATTTGATTGGCCGGAGTGAGTCACCAATTACCTATATAAAGGGCCTTTGGACTCCGAAAATATACACAAAAAATTCATAAGTGAAATCATTCACCCAAGCTCCGATACTCTGTCAAAATACTCTCTCAAAACCTCTCTTCAAAAGCCCTAACCTCCCGAAGGCAGCCATCAATCCAGCAATCAAACCCCGAAGTTCAAACCCTAACTCTAGGGTTTTCCGAGGAGCAATCAAATAATCATACCCAATCCAAAGCAATCAAGCAACTGAGGGATCAAGGTGGTGAGGCCCAACGGCCTCTGGTTTGTTTTACTTATCACATTTACAATTAATCGTAGCATTTAATCATCTGCTAATTTTTCTGTCTGGTATGAGGAAGAACACCGACCGGGGCTTCGATCCCTCGGCCGGTACATAAAACCAGGAGGATCCCTCGGCCGTGACATCCATTCACCGGCCGCGGGATCCATCTCCCTGGGACAGCTTGCTTTGTTCTGCTTTCTGATGCATGCTCTACTTATCGCACTAGCTCACCTTACTTACTGCTTAAAGGCTAAAAATAGATTACGTGTTAGAATTAAATAAAGCATCTACATGTCTTATGTTGAATAGCTATGGGCCAGTCTCACGGCTGGGCAAAGAGGGGAGCCTAACACCTTCCCCTTACTGTACTCTTGGCTCTCGTACCCAGAATCTCTATCTATTTTCCCAGTTTTAATAAACTGGGTGGCGACTCTATTTTGATGACAACTGCTATCGTGTGGCGATGTTCCTAGCCATGGGAATGTCCACGATCTTAGTTTACGAAGCAAGCAACCAATCGAGCAAACAAGTGTGATCAATCTGTATGGCGATGCCCCGTTTGGGAGGTGTCTACAGTTTTTGGCGACTCTGCTGGGGACATGAGAGCCATAACCAGAAAGTTCAACATAAGACTAATACATGCCTTGTTTAATTCATTTATCATATCATCGAGCAGGCAACCCGTTGAGTTCGCCTGATATCCCGGCATGACACGGGCTATGTTGGGGGTTCCAGCAAACTCCACAATCACTCGTACCTAGTGGTATATCAAAAAGGGAATCACCCAATCACCGCCTATGATGGGTTGGTGAGAGGATTGGTGCCCTTTGACAACGGAGCACCCTGAGACTACCAAAACCTTGCATGTATTAGAAAGCCATAGAACTTATCAAACTAAGAGAGGAACCTACAGGCTAGGAACCTATTTGCATTTTACTCGCAAGAGTTCTTCCTCACACCTTGTATCATTTGTTGTTGTAAATAACTCTTCCTGTGCAGAAGGGTTGGGATTTCCAACCCAAATCCTAACCCTACACAAGCCGAATACTGACTTCCAGGTATTCTACTTTTCAAGCAGGCACAATAGGTAGATTAAAGAAGCAACCTCAGCCAGTTTTATACTCTTACAATACCCGAAGTCATGCCAAACAGAGGTCTTTACAGTCATCTCATCGGTCGCCTTCGCCTATCAAGACACCCTCACCGCAACGGTCCCAATCAATTCTAGGGACTTCGCGGTCATCTTCTCAACAAACCCGACTATCTACCCAATCCCGAGCTTCGCCAAGCAATCCCTCTACCTACATCCCAAAAATGGCAGACAATGACACTACTATCACTGAGTTCCGAGCCCAAATTGCCTATTTACAAGCCGAGAAAGCAGCAAGAGATGCTGAAGATAAGAAACATGAGGAAGAAGCCGGAAATCCTCATGAAGTTACAGAAAACCCTGAACTGATCAAACAAGTCAAGGAAATCAAGCACGCTTTGGCTCGTTCACAAAGAGACCAAATTCTAGATTTCGAAGGGCTCTGCCTCTTCCCAGAATCTCAGCTACCTGAACGGTTCAAAATGCCAAACATTGAGAAGTTCAACGGGACTGGCAACCCTACCAGCCATGTTCGCCATGTCATCAACACTTTGAAGCCTATGGGCTTAACCGATGAGCTCATCGCTCAATTGTTTCAAAGAACTCTCACCGGGAGCGCTCTCGATTGGTTTCTCACTCTGGAATTTGTGCACTATCAAACTTGGTCAGAAATTACCAATGCTTTTGTTAAGCAGTACGCATACAATGTCCAAGTCGAGTTAACCACTCGAGACTTGGAGATGACCAAACAAGAATCTAATGAGGACTTTGCTACCTTTGTGGCAAGATGGAGGGAAAAGGCCGCCAAAATGAAGAACCGCCCCTCTGAGGAAGATCAAGTGAGGATAATTGTCAAGAATCTGCAACCCAAATATCTCACCCACATTTACACTCAGGCTATCACTGATTTTTTAAACGCCTGCATGCCACTGGGCTACAAATCAAAGATGGAAACAAGATGGGCCTCATTGGGAAAGAAGAAACTCCTCCACCCAGAAAAACCTTTCCAACCCGTACATCTCCTGCTTCCATCAATACCCTTAACTCAACCTTACCACAAGACCCCTTCCAAGCTAACTTGTCTAGAAATGCAAATCGCCCCCGCCGCAGCTTTGACCCTCTCTATATGACTCCATCTCAAGCCTTAGCCATCCTAAGCCGTCAAGGGCATCTCAGGCTCTTGAATAATCCACCTCCTCTGCCACCTTATGGCCCAAGCTATGACGCCAACGAACAATGCGCTTACCACCAACACTCTGGACATGAGACAGACCGCTGCATGCGTCTTCGTCATGACATCCAAGATCTCATTGATAGTCGAGCTATAAAACCTCCCAAGCCCAATGTGCAAACCAATCCGCTTCCTACTCACAATAACGAACCACCATCTCAAAATATCAATCTCACAAGCCTATCCAATAGCCCCACATATAATCCTACCCGATACATTATCCCAAACACCCAAGCCAAACCATCCCTGATCTTCTCTAAGAATGGCGAATACTTTGCAGAACCCCACGTCTATGCTATCGACGATGGGGATTGGTGGTTGGACATGCATCAAGCCCTGCCGAGTGATTAGGAAGTTGGAAGAATTGAGCCTGCCGATCCTTGGGGCATCCAAGAAGAAGAAGTAGGTCGCCTCACCCGAAGCGGAAGGGTATATAAACCTCCTAAACTAAGTGGGGAAAATTCAACCTCAACATGAGTAATGGAAGAAGAAGAAGAAGAGAGCCAAAGGACCGAACCTGAAGAAGACAGAGTGCTAAGACAACTAAAGAAAATTCAAGCTGATATCTCTATCTGGGGATTGCTTATGTCCTCCTACGAGCATCGTAACTCCTTCTTCAAAACCTTGGGGAAAGCCAAAGTTCCCATCGACATCACCCCCGAAGATCTGGTGGGTTTCATAATGGCGTCAAAGGCTCCAAGACCAACGATAGCCTTCACTGACAAAGATCTACCTCCTGAAGGGCCTGCACACAACAAGCCTCTCTACATTTCACTTAAATGTCTCACTAAATGGATCCCACTGGTCTTGGTGGATAATGGGTCTGCTTTAAACGTATGTCCTCAAAGGACCCTCGACAAGCTAGGGGTAAGCGCCACCGACATACGCCCTTCAAGCCAGGGCGTAAGGGGCTATGATTATTCAAAGAGAAGAGTGGTTGGGTGCGTCACACTGCCAGTAGAAGTGGAAAAGATCAAAAGAGACGTGGAATTCCATGTGATGGATATACCAGCCACCTTCAATCTTTTACTAGGAAGGCCTTGGTTACATGACGCTGGGGCAGTGCCCTCCACTTTGCATCAGAAGGTCAAATTCGCAGTGGATGGAAGGGTCATAACCATTCTGGGGGATTCATCAATCCGAGCTCATTCCGACACACCTATCCAAGAGGTAGGAACCGAGGAAACCTTCCTTATTGGATTCAGTCTTGAGGAAGCGACTACTGTGCATGCCTTAATGGCTGAGAGAAACTTCTACATAAGCACCCCTGCCATATGGATGATGAAGAAACAAAATTACCTTCCTGGGTTGGGTTTAGGCAAAAGATCACAAGGCATCTCGCAAATGATTGATCCCCCGCATAATCAATACGCCTTTGGTCTTGGCTACACCCCGACAGAAGCCGAGGTAGAAAAGAAGAGAAGCATGGAAAAGGCTAAGCCAAGAGGAAGCAGGGTCAAAGACGAAAAACTCATGGTCCCAAAAACACTCAACGGATGGTTTGTGAGAGAGGGAGAAGACTTTCCATTTTGCGGTTTCGCAGAAACATGGGAAGATGAAACCACCAAGCAAAGGTATCCTGGAATGCAAATCTTTTTTGATCAAGAGTGGACTGACAGTGATATAGAAGAAGAACCGAGAAATTCATCTCCCACTTCTGAAGACTGGATCGAGGTGCTAGCTGAGTTTGACCTAAAGATTCTGTTTGGCAAAGAGGGTGAAGAAGAGTATGAAACTGCAAAAGAAAAAGGAGCCACTCTCAAGATACTGCAGTAAATCGCATGACGAAAACATTGCTTTCATTTCCTAAAGACGAGCTAGGACATGTTTTAGGCCCCTGTTTGGGCATTATCTACAGCTAAATAAATCCCCATTTTATCACTTTTATGCTTGTTAAATGATTCCATCTTTAAAATGTGATTGCTATACACTACAATCTCTTTGCCAAGTTGAAAGGGTCTTAAGAATCTAATTCTTTATGATGTTAACAAAAAGGAAGGAAGGGACGAGCCCTGATTACTTAAAAACTAAGTTTTTTGTCAAAAGCTTGGGAAGAAGACGCTATCTCCGTGAGAACACTTAGGGTTAGCTTACCCATTGTGAAGGTACAAATACAACAGGAGATGCATAAGAACATCTCCATCAAATTCCTCTCTAAAATACCGAAACCTTCTTGAGAGAAAAATGCTCGTTGGGTAAATACCCAAGCAAAAGTAAGAGCAAAGCCTGCTAGGGCAAGAAAATGCAAAAACGCAGCCTAGGCAAAAGACAAGGCATTCAAAAAGCTTGCTAGGGACTCAACCTCTATCAGGTAACCTAGGCAAAACTTAGAGCATGACATAAGAAAAACCAAGAGTGAAAATCCAACCCCAAAGGTTGTAATCTAGGAACTACGCAAAAAGGCCTGATTCCCTGATTGGGATACGTAGGCAATCTCACAACGAGATGCGGCCCAAGCATTTGGAGAGAAGGAAAAACATCAGCCAATTTGTACTCAGCGATAGGTATAGCTAACCCTGCGTATTGAGCTCACAAAAGATAAGTTAGTCATTTTCTAGGGAATTGACAGAAACAAAGACACATGAGAATCATCGCTCGTCCTCTCTGACTAAAAAAGTCGTCAACATAAAGAACAAAGCATTCTAACGATCTCAAGACATGGCAAAGAGGCTGTAGAAACAGCAAAAGCAAATAAAGAGCATGAATCAAATTCAAGTGTAAGAAGGGAAAAATGCCACTTGGCTAAAGCAAAAGTCCAGCTTCTTTAGGAAATAGAAGTAGCGGCCGAAGAATGGAATTCTCGGCCGAGCGATCCATTCCTCGGCCCATGTTTAAATCTAACACCCACAAAACTTTAAAACTATTGCATACAAGTCTGAAGTATCTTGAGACAAAGTACAAGTCGTAAATAATTTCCACACATGCTGAAGTTGCTTCATAAAAAAATATATCAACTATCTATTTTGGAGCTAACAAATACAGGTACAAGAAAAGAAAGCCAGCTACTGCCCACGACCCCTCTTGGGCGCAGGACAAAAACGCTCACCTTCGCCATCAGCGCCAGCACCAGCTTCAGCATCTCCATCACCAGCTCCGGTACTCCCACCCTCACTAACTCCAGCACTTTGAGTAACCGACACTGTCGGCACCCGCTCCGCTTCAAGCTGCAGAGACACAGGATATGGACATTCAATTTCACATGAAACGTGGGATGGAAAAAGAAGAGATCAAAGGATATATACCGCGACTATCCGGCCTCGCTGCCGTCGAGCCAAGGCCTCTGCACTCTGGAATGCACGCAACCATTCCTAAACAACATCAGCAGGCACCTGCAGTGGAAGCAATTACATATACAGCAAAGCAAGTGAAGAATACTGAAGGAAACCAAAGCAGAATCTACAATATTACCTGCTGAACTCCGGCAGGAAGCACGTAGAACTGCGTAGCACACGGTGTCAGCGTCAAACGCTCCTCTTCTCCATTTGCATTGTGGAAAGAGATAAAGCTGGGGGCCCGTGGCCAAACAAGAGGAGCAGCAGCGGCAGTAGCAGTAGGTAGGGTCAGCGAGGCCAAACGGAAGGCCGAATAATCTCCCGCCTGAAGAAAGCTCAAGGCTAGCTGTCTCTCAAGAGCAAGAAGCAAACTCTCTCCTGTCAATAGATGAGTAGACCTCATGCCAGCTGGAGGAGGAAGAGGAATAAGCTGCAATGCCTCAGAGCGTGGAAAGTACTGACTCGCTACCCTCTCCCCAAGGTACCAAGCTCTCAAAAAAGGCCCCTCCAAGAGGAAATGCTGGCTGTCCAAAGCCCGGGCCGAAGTCAACTCCAAAGGAGCATCGTCGAGCAAAGTGCCCCACGGATCGAATCGCACCTGTAATGAGGGAAATAACATCAAAATAACAAAATGAAGGAATTGCATGAAAATCACAGAATGGAGAGACATCGTACCTGATCCACCGTCAGGCAATCCAAAACTGCCTCCAAGCTAACAAATCCATAGCAGGCGACCGTGTCCTCCGGACCCCTTTCAGCCAACGGGCCGCCCGCGGAACAAACCTAGGCTCAATATGCCTAGTCGGAGGAGGGAACTACAGCAAATATTCAAAGGCCCAAAGCTACAAGATAAAAGGCGAGCGTGAGATATGGAGAACGAAGAGACAAAAGAACGACAAAGAAAGCTAAAAGTATATACCTCAAGAACGCGGTGATGCCCACCCAGCGACAAACTAACACCTAGGGAACAGGCACTCAGGTGCCCATACAGCGTAGCTAAGGCAGGAGTCCCATAATCAAACTTTGCTATAGTGTCCAAGTTGACCAAGGCGGCTAAAAACTGGACATGCACCAAATTCTCCTTGTTGCAAAACAGAGTTTGCCCAAGGAGATAAAGCAGGAAAGCTCGTACCAGCTGAGAAAGGGGAACCTCTGTCAGGATATCAGCTTGATCAAACTCTTCCCGAAGCCAGGTATAGGTGATGTGACCGCTCTCTGACACACGAGGGATCTTCCCCAAAAGGTATTTAAGAGCACCCTCTCGCTCGTGGATCCGCGGGTCAATTGGAAGAGGATCACCACCAACTCTCAGACCTGTGAGCAAAGCGAAATCACATGGAGTGATCGTCATCTCCCCAGCCTCCGGAAGGTGGAAAGTATTGGTGGTGTCCCACCACTGCTCCACCAATGCTGTGGTCAATCCCAACTCCGCCTTCGGAAGATGGAAACCGAGTATCAAGGCCAGCCAAAGCAACTGCATCCTTGGCCTCTTGAGGAAGCCTCTCGTACCACTCAAACACCTGGGGGCAGCTTCCCCACACGCGCAACCTCTCGTTTGCCTGACAAAATACGAAGAAGAAAATCAATACAAAAACATCGCCTGTGCAGGGGGCAACTTCTAAAAACTCAAATTTTCTATCAAATATCAAATTATCATTTCATGAAATCTCATATACAAAAACTATTTGACAGGATAAAATTTTACCTTCCTATTGGTGAAACCAAGGTGCTGCTCCGGCTCCCTGTGTAATACCTCAGGTGGGACATCACTGAGGGAAGGACGGTATCGCAATGAACCGCCACGCTCAACCATGTGAACCTGAGGGGCGTATGTGGCAACGTCGAACGGCGGAAGAATATCACCTCCCGCATCAGTAGAAACCTCGGGCTCTGTCTTAGGAGGAATAGGTTGTGAGGAGCTCCCCCCAACAGTGGCTCTGCGCCGACTCGAACGTAAGATGCGGGAACTCGAAACCCCGCCAAGAATCGCGGCCTCAACGGCCGGAGCTTTGCCCGTATCCCTAGGCGCAGCAGGAGCGTCAGATGATGGAGGAGGCGATGATGATGCCATGGCAGGAAAATAGTGACCGGAACCGTGTGGTCGGAAAAAACGACGGCGGTAAGGTGGGAAACGGTGGTGGTTGATCGGAAGAGAGAGGAGGGAGCAGCGGCGATCGCTCGAAACGGGAGAGGAGAATAAGGGATAGAGAAAGAAAGGGTGAAATGACCCGTGAGATCGATTAAGTTTAACTTAAATCGATTTTCTGACTGTTGGCTATCTCATGGTCGAGACATCAATCCCTCGGCCGAGACATCGATTCTTCGGCCGAGAGATCGATCTCCTGGCCCTTCAGTCAATTTCCTTCGGCAACATCAGATCATGCTCAGTGCACCAATTCAAGCCATCATGGATTCTGGGTCCTCGACCATTAGAATAAACCTGGGGGCATGCCCGAGCACCAAAGATCCCTCTCTCTCCATAAACTGCTGGCCGAAGCTCTTACTACAGCAAAACAAGACACTCAGCAGCCCTGAGCTCAATACTTCAGCAGCTCCGCGCTCAATAACCTTGTGCATAGGTCGCTCAAGTCACCCAGGCTCTACACCCATATCAACTCACTCAGCGGCTCTATGCCTATACACACTCAGTGGTTCGAGGCCCATCACCATGTCTATCCACTCACCAAACACCGTGACTCCAAGTCCACTACCTCCACAGGCTCTAAAGCCTATGTCTACCACCTCAGAGGCTCAAAGCCCTTTATCATAGCGGCTATACGCCCATATCCATCAACTCAGCGGCCCTGTGCCCACCATCTCTATCAACATAGTGGCTCTACGCCTATAACTATATTCAAGCAATCTCAGCAGCTCAAAGCCCACTATCTCAACTGGCTCGAAGCCGTAACAACCAATCCAACGGCTCTAAGCCCTCGACTCAGCAGCTCTATGCTCGCTATCACAGCAACAGGCTCTACTCCTTCACCTATCAACTTAGCGGCTCCAAGCCCATTATCTCAACTGGCTCAAAGCCGTAAACAAGCAAGTGTCAACAGGCTCTAGGCCGCCCCAACAATCAAGACATCGTCATTCTCAGGCTCTACGCCTGAATGCTCAAAATCAAACATTTTGAATGCTCGAAGCTCTTCGAAAGCCCAACCACTGTGTACTGGATGCTTAAGGTTTACGCCTTGAATGCTCAAGCTCTATGCTTGGATGCCCAACCACTACGTACTGGACGCTCAAAGCCTGTACTTTGAATGCTCGGATTCTGCCGTCCGAATGCTCAAGCTCTACGCTCTGAATGCTCAAGTCCGGAACTTGAAAGAAGCTCTACGCTTATAACAAACACACACGCACGGGCCCATGCACATATTGCATCAATTGCATCAACATTATCACATCGAGTCTGCATCATCATATCTGTTCACATCTAACAACCATCACATATATACACTCTGCAAACCTCCCATGAAACAGGTCAACCCTGCAATCAACCGGCTCTACGCCTCGGTTTTATTGATCGGTCCAGTACCTCGATCCTTTGGCTCTACGCCAAAACTTATGATGAGAAAGCTCCGTGCACAGACCATCAGAATGCAACCAGCTCTTCGCTTCGGTTCAAACACGTCAAGCTCTAAGCTCCAACACCTTAGGCTCTCACGATCAATTCCAGCTCCGCGCTTCGGTTCTATCAAGCTCAAAGCTCCGATCACCTCAAGCTCTCGCCTCATGACTACAGCAGGCTCCACGCCTCAGTTCTATCACCTCAGGCTCTTGCCTTGTAACTACAACCGGCCCTGTGCCTCGATTCCACCACGTCAGAAGCTATCACCTTAGGCTCCCGCCTCATGACTACAACCGGCTCCGTGCCTCGGTTCCCTTATCCCAAAGCTCCGAGCTCAAGTTACTGGCCCTGCGCCCCTCATATCTCAACCGGCATCCGATTCATCCCCAGTAGATGATTTGGATTCCACCCCATTACATCAATTCCTTCCAGCTCATTCGCAAGGATAGGCTACTCTACCGAGCTCCCTTCAGTCAAAGTAAGGATGATCAAGAAAAGCAAACGCACCTGCCGTTGATTGAGACGGCGGATCGCTATAAAAAGTGATCGAGCCATTGGAAGTTGGACAGGACCGGCTGTCGTTGATTGAGACGGCGGATCGCTATAAAAAGTGATCGAGCCATTGGAAATTGGACAGGACCGGCTGTCGTTGATTGAGACGGCGGATCGCTATAAAAAGTGATCGAGCCATTGGAAATTGGACAGGACCGGCTGTCGTTGATTGAGACGGCGGATCGCTATAAAAAGTGATCGAGCCATTGGAAATTGGACAGGACCGGCTGTCGTTGATGGAGACGGCAGATCGCTATAAAAAGTGATCGAGCCATTGGAAATTGGACATGACCGGCTGTCGTTGATGGAGACGGCAGATCGCTATAAAAAGTGATCGAGCCATTGGAAATTGGACAGGACCGGCTGTCGTTGATGGAGACGGCAGATCGCTATAAAAAGTGATCGAGCCATTGGAAATTGGACAGGACCGGCTGTCGTTGATGGAGACGGCAGATCGCTATAAAAAGTGATCGAGCCATTGGAAATTGGACAGGACCGGCTGTTGTTGATGGAGACGGCAGATCGCTATAAAAAGTGATCGAGCCGTTGGAAATTGGACAGGACCGGCTGTTGTTGATTTGAACTGGCGGATCAGTGTGCTGAAAGATCAAGCCGTTGAAGTTTGACAGGACCGGTTGTCGTTGTGTTGATCCAAGTAGCACAAACAATGGATAACATGGATAGAAGCAAGGCGGACTGCAGCTGGGGAGAAATCGGTGACAACTGCTGAGCTGTTTACTTGCTGCCTTCGATACCGGGCAGGCTTGCTTTGTCGCTTGATGGATTTTTCCTTCGTTCAACATTTGATATACACACAATATGCAATGATATGTATAACATATTGAAAATGTAGATGCAAACTTAGGGCGGCTCCTAGGAGGACAACGACGCCTAAGGACTACCACTGAGCCTTATTACTGAACTGTCTGCTTCTGAGATGCGCACCCAGATAGAAAGACGCTGAACGGGCTGGCGTGCCCCAATTGACGTTTGACCAATGACATTGGGCCTACGTGCCCCCTCTTTGATGCTTGGGTGGATGTGCCCCAGAGATGCCTTTCTTGGCCTTGGGTTGACGTGCCCTTTCTGCTTTACGAGATTCCACTGCTTGCGGATTACAGATACTATGGTAGCAATGTAACAATTGCGTTTTCCAGTTTATTGACTCTCTTTTGCAAGTATTGAAGAGAATGCAAAAACTAACCACTAATATCTAATTTGCATTGACAAGTGCTTTGAATCGACACACAGACATGTGCACATATGTACAGACTCGCCTAGCTCGAACGGAAAAGGGGGAGAGAGTCCCGGGGTACAATGCAAACCCATAGACACATAGAATATAATGAAATTAATGTGCCAAAACTCACAATATTCCTGAACAGGTGAAACTGACACTTATGAAAAGTGTAAAAGGTACAAAAACCTGTACAATGGGAAGAGCATCCCGACATGACAATTGATTGAAAAACTGGAACAATGTCGCAAAGATGGACAAAGACGCAGATGATGACTTGTATAGGCCCGGACTGAAACCGACACCCCCGTGCAGTCACATTAAGTCCATATGACTTGCATGGTTTGACAAGACTTGGCAAAAGCCCCTGGAACGACATTCGAGGGTAGTAGCCAACTGCTACTGCCTGCTGCAAGAAGCGTGCGCAGGTTTGAGACCAACGCGCATCACTCGAACAAACGCGCTGCGGTTGCTTATACCAGACTTCGCTGAACTTAAGACAAACTGTGAGCCTGTTAAGACTTCTAGCATTTCGTTCTGTTTTTTATGCTTCAAATATTTCAAGACTTATGCTTAGCCTGTAAATTGAAGAAGTAGTTTGTAATAAAATTGAAAGACGAAGGTTTTCCCCCTTCTGATTCCTCCAATGCAGCTTGTCGTGATCTTCGATCCTCTTCGACCTTTGATGTGTACCAAAATGTCAACCATGGATCCAATTGATAGATTTGTGACCGAGTCTCAAGGAGAGACTGCCTATGTATCCCAAGCTAGGGAATCAGGTCAGAACGTAGTTCAGGCCAAGGGTTAACTCTCGAGTATTTACCTCTCCTTTTACGCTCTAACTTTTGCCTAGTACCGCCCATTCGGGTCTTCGGTCTAGCGAGCTTTGATTGATTGCCTATTCATTTTTGCCTAAACCACCTTCATAGGTTTTGGTCTAGCAGGCTACTCTAACTTTTGCTTGGAACTACCCACCCTTGGGGTTTTCAGCCCAACGAGCTTCTCTCAGGGAAAAGTTGCTTTTGAATTGATCCAGATCGAACATGGTATTGAATTTGTTGCCGTTGAGGTCGAAGACCTTTGGCTGCAGCCCTAGATAATATGGCTTTGATAACAAAGAGTCAAGAGTGCTTCGGTTGGAAATGTCTTGCTCCGGACCGCTTTGTACACTTTCTCATTTGTACTTGGCGGAACGCCACTGTTATTGCTTTGAACATGGTACAAGGCCCGGAGCCTTCTGTGCTTCTGCTTTCTGGATTGGCAGTAGTTAGCAGGGGATTGATACTTCTTTGTCTCAAAATCAAACGCGAGGCGTGACTTGGTAAGACCATGCCAAGACGTCTATGAATTCTTCGAGCCTGTCTGACCGGGCGCAATGCTCCTCTGGGGCGGCTTTGAACCAATTGAACCTTTCGGGAGGTTATACTTGTCTTTCAAGTTTATTTGAAATTACTTCTTCTTTTAATAGGCTGAGCATGCCTTTCGTCTTCCCTTTCGGCGAGGGAACACATTTCCTTGGGAATGATCCCATCGAAATCTATCCCTTCGTCGTTAGGGTCGACACAGTTTATATAAAAGCCAGCGAAGTACTTTAGAAGCAAGATAAAGCATATCATAAAAACCCTCGGGGTTGCCAAGTACAGCAGACTTGAAACTTGAAACAAAAGCTACGACGTGGAGGGCCAAGAGGCACAACCTCCGACTCAGAGCTAGATTATACAGACGCAAAAAACTCTGTGTCAGACTCAGACAAGACGCCAATGCAAACTAGACGCGGTTTTAAAAACGCAATTGTTGAAAAGCTACCCTTAGCTTCCACAAAAAGAGGTAGGATCCAGCAGGAGTCAAGCCCAAGCAACAGCACTTCGGCCTCCTCAGCTTCTTCGACCAAACCTACTCGGTGTTCTTTTGATCAATGGACCTCAGCTGGTCAGTCCACTCCTGTGCAAGCCCCTCATCACTATCAAACCAGATGTCGGCAGAGAAAGTCCTAATCGCACAAACAGCAGCCGGCAGGCTGTCCTCGGGCTCGGACGGGATGGGTACAGTCGACTTGGAGCTCGGGTTGATTTGAGTAGAGTTGATAGTTATCTGACCAACCAGAGGGTCAGACTCGTGTTGAGGCAAGGAGTCGGAAATGACGTTGGGCTTTGGTGGAACTTGAATCGTGCCATCGTGAATAAGATCTTGAATCTCGTGTCGGAGACGCAAGCAGTTATCAGTGAGATGCCCAGGCATTTGGTGGAAGGCACAGAAATGGTTGGCATTGTAGTTGGCTGGAAAGACTTTGGGTGGAGAAGTTGGGGTCAAAAGTTTGAGGTGCCCAGACTTGACGAGTTTCTCCATTACTGCAGATAGAGATACCTCTAAGACAGAGAAACTCCGGGGTTGTGTTCGAGATCGGAGGCTTTGAGCGCTTCGAATTTGGTTGATATCGGCTGTTGATGGAGGTGGAGTTGTGATGATACCACAATCGACAAGATCTTGAACGGCATGTCGAAGCCAAAAACAGGCATTGGTAGAATGGCCATGCATTTGATGGTAGGTGCAATAGAGGTTATGCTTGAAATTGGGTGATGGATTTTTGGGTAGAGGAGTTGGATCGAGGGGCTTGATGGAACCAGCATCGAGCAGTTTCTCATAAATTGAGACCAAAGGCGCAGAGAAGCATGAGAAAGTCCTCGGTGGGTTCCGGCGAGTGGATTGAGAGTTCAAAGCAGGACTCTTGTTTGCTTGGCTGTTGCAACACATTGCCCCATCAACTGGATGCATTCTTTTGCCTTCGGGGCTGAATTCATCACTAAGCATGTCCTTCCCCTTGGCAGTGGTTGTGAATAAGGATCGAGCATCCTCCTTTGGGTAGGTCCTGGCCTCATGAAACTCAGCCAGGTCTTTGAATATGTCCTTTGTGCATAGCTTGATTCCGACTGTAGGAGTGTGGCAGGCTTGAGAAGGTCCTATGACTAGCCCCATATCTGGCTGCGGGGCTGTGGGGGTAAAAAGGCCAACCAGTCCCTGGATCATAATCATTTGTTTGTCCATCTTGTGACTCAATTCCTCTACAACTTTCCTGAGCTCAGCCAGCTCCATTTGTACTGCTATTCTGAATTGATGAACAGGGTAGGTGATATAACCTTGAAAGCGAAGGTGTAATAGCCCCGGCAGACTCTCCCAAGCAGGTTTGGCTCTTCTTTTCGGTATTCTCTGACGATGCAAAGGCCCGAAGCTTTGACAGTAAAGTAATGAAAGCTCAGTGACGCCCTTCCAGCAGTTTATTGAAAGAATTGAAAGAACGAAAATGCAGAGATCATCGTTGTCAGTGTCCTCCTAGACTCTAGAACTAGAGACAAGTCTGTCTCATAATGTTCGGATGCTGCCAAAATCCTCAAATTTCTTTTCGAGGGTGTATCCTTTGAATAGATCAAACTGATCCTAAGAGATGTCAAAAACAGACTAAAACTTTGGCTAGTCCCTTTTGAAGATCCAACTTTAAACTTGGAACAACTCGGTGTTGATGGCGTGACATCTTAACCTGGGTGGCGTGAGCGACAACACGCTTTAGCCGGGGCGGTGTACGTGCGAAGCACGATAACCAAAATGACATCAATATCACGACATCAACACTTTGTGGTTCCTTATGTTCGGTTGAATCCTCAACCGGGCATGAGCCAAGGATTTAGTAAGGTTTGATTTCTCTAAGTCTCGTTGATCTAAGGACTTTTGAAAAACTAAAAACGTGCACCATCAAGATGCACGACTCTTCATCGGGTTATAGCAGCGTCCTAGTAAGCATAAGACAGACTCGAAAAAGTGACAATCCTAGAAGCCGCCCTAAACATGCTCCTACGCAGAACAAAATGCATGCATGCATGACCAGAACCAGAGACGAGTTTGTCTCACAATATTTCAGACGTTGCCGGAATCCTCAGAATTCTTTTCGGCGATGTGTCCCTGAGTAGATCGACAGATCCTAAAAGATGTCAAAATAGACTAAATCTTTGGCTAGTCCCTTTTGAAGATTCAACTTTGAATTTGGAACAACTCGGTGTTGATGGCATGGCACCTTAACCTTGAACACGGCGGTGTATAGTGACAACGCACTTCAACCTAGGTGGCGCCAGTGACACGGCATCACTAACTTGTTGTTCCTTATTGTCGGTTGAATCCTTAAACGGGCATGAGCCAAGGATGTAGTAAATTTTGATTTCTCAAAGTCTCATTGAACTAAGGACTTTGCGATTGATAACGAACATTCAACAGAATGAACGACTCCTCATCGGGTCCAACAACGTCTTAGACAGCGTAAGACAAACTCGAAAGACAAAACAGCCTTAAGCATGCTCCTATGCAAAACAGTGTATGTACAGTGCATGCGATAGGGAAAGCAGTAACACATAGACAGTATATGGGGTTAGATGCAAATAGATCTTAACCTGTGGGTACCTGTCTTAGTTTGGAGAGTTCTAATGCTTCGTATATGCAAAGGCTGGTTTTGGCTTGTAACAGGTTCCTCGGACTAGGGCCACAGATATACCTCTCGTTACCCGCGTATTCGCAGAGTAACAGTTGAACGGTAGCATGACCCATCACCGTCGAAGGTTGTTGGTCATTCGGGGTCCCCGGGCTCCGGTAAATCGTGCCGGATTGCCAAAACGATCCAACGAGGCTTATCCCACATCGATGCAAATGAGATGCTAGAATTTGATTAAGAGAAGAAGAATCGCAAAATCACAAAATGCTTTTTCAAATTTGGCTCACTTTATTTAGTCCATCTTTAGAGGAAATTACGCAAGCGAACAATCGAAAAAGCCCCAGATTAGAATGGCCGGACACGAGGTCCTGTTAAATCACCATTCCAACCTTCGACAGAGCGAAGCTAACCGTTTTGACAGACTTTTAAGGGATTGTTCGCAAGTGCATTAAACTCTAAGTATGGATTAATATTGGTTCGATCCCCAGCAGAGTCGCCATTGTGGGCAGCATGCCCTTGGAAAAAGGATTCCGTTCCTTTCGCCATTGCGGCCCTTTTTTGGAAATCGAGGGAGCGCGAGCGCAGGTGGCAAGTGCTCGAAAATACAGAGTCGTCACTTGAGTTTTGAAGGTCCGACACCCAAGGAACCGTATTTCGAAGCACCTGCCGCGCTGTTTGATTTGAAAAAGTTAAGGAACCAGTCCGTCATAACCATATCTGGGTTCGGGAGCCAGGTTACGAGAGGGGAAGGGTTTTATGGCACCCCTCTCGCCCAATCCGGAGATCGGTCTCTACTTAAGCATTTTGAAAACATTGCAATTCTTCTTTTATTAATCAATTTTAGCCAATTAGGGCAGGGGAACAGTTAATCGGGGATTAAAACTGTAACATGTTTGCAGGATGTGATAGATGGCATGGATGAGCAGTTAGTATAGGATGAGAACAGACTCCTGTGGGAGTTTAAACAGAATGGAAAGCTCCTGTCTTGGAGTGTCGTGCATAGGAAGAAACCAGTATGCACTGATCAAGTCAATGCATGCTGACCAAACCTGTGCACGCTACTACAAGACCTGCGCGCGCCAGTAAGCCTAAGCCCATAGCTCTTATTCTCAAACCCTCTGGGCTCTGGAAGGACCAATGCACACCCAGGACAAACCAAGCAGTTTATGCAGTCATAATATACAGTTTAAAGGCTGAAAAGCCTAATAAATAAACAAAAACACCCCATAAATAGTGTGGGGACAAAATAATAGCCTAAAACCAAGTTAAACATGCAAGGCCAGCCATTGATCGGGAACAGAATGGAACCGTCGCGCGAGGGTTCCGAACAGTCGCGCGATGGTGCGCCCGGGTGCGCGATGGTTGCGCTCTGGCGCGCGACGATTGCGCCCTGGCACACTGGTCAACGCTCCATTTGACCATCGCGCGAGGGTTTGGGAGCAGCGCGTGATGGTTCGAGCCAACTTTCCAGTGTCTGGTTTTGCTCATTTCTGGGCTCTGGGACAGGTCCAGAATGATCCCAGGGGTACTCCAACAGAACAGAACTAAATATTGAAATGCAAGCTAACAATTTAAGCTCTAAGAAAAGCAGTAAACTGGTTTTTTGCATGCTTAACAGTGAGATATATGTAAGTAAAGTGTAAAACAGTAGGACACCAATCCCCACGCGGTCCATCGTGCACAACAACGAAGTGTCGCGCGCGTATATGGGACCCTCGCGCGTTGGTTCCTACCAGAACGGTTCTTGAAACCTTGCTAGCTTTAGGGCCAGGACTGGTATTGATTACCAGCCTTGACCCTGCCAGCCCCCCTCAGGGATCAGAACAGTGAGCAGAACAAAGGTGTTATACCTTTGGCTTTTTTTTGAGTTTGAACGGTGTTTGAGCTTTGATGCTTGAGGTTGAACAAGGTGATAGAGCTTGCAAAATGAGTGTATGTAGATGGCTAGAGTGATGAAGTATCAAGTGTATTTGGGTTTGTGTAACCTTTTGTGCTTGATTTTTTGTAACCCTTTGAAAGAGAACAAATGGGGGGTATTTATAGGCATGGAGGGTGAATCTGGTTGGTGCCAGGAGAGGAATTCAGCCAGCCACGAGGCCTGGCTGAGGTTGCATTGGTGGCCAATTTTCTGCCTCTGAAAAAGTAGGTGGGGAACTGACCATCGCGCGAGGGTTCCAAACTGTCGCGCGAGGGTCAACGGTCAAACTTTGTCCACCTGGCAGTTTGACCATCGCGCGAGGGTTCTAGTCTGTCGCGCGAGGGTGCACCCTGGTTCTAGTCTGTCGCGCGACGGTGCGCCTTGGCGCGAGATGATTGCGCCCTGGCGCACGTCAGTAGGGTTTTTGGCTTTTGGAAGTGGCTTAGGCTAGATTAGGTTCAAGGGTTTTTCAAACACTCAAAGCTCAAACACTCGACATTCCCGGGGTGTTCTTGATCCGGTTCATCATTGGGGAATCAAAAACCGTAAGTAAACTAATCTGGAAGCCCAGATTGGGGTGTCTACAAGCTTCAACCAAAAGGCCGTTCCAATGTCAGTAAGGCCTTCAGAAGAAGAGAAGGACGTGGCTTTGCGAGCCACGTTGACAAAGTTTGAAGCCTATTTGCTGGAAAAAAGGCTTAGAGAAGAACAAGAGCAAGAGGAAGAAGGTTATTCGGCCCACGCGGCCGAAGTAATCAACGAAGACTCAGACCTGATTGAAGACTTGGATGAGATCCGTTTGGATGATCTTGAAGCAGCCCCGGCTAAGTTGGATGACTTAAAGGCCGATGTTCAAGATCCTTTGGAAGAAGTTAACCTAGGAGATTCAGACAATCCTAGGCCTGTATATATTAGCTAGCTTCTGCCAGAGGACGTGAAACAGAAGCTCATTCAGCTCTTGACAGAATTCAAGTCTTGTTTTGCCTGGAACTATGACGAACTTCCAGGCTTGTCCAGAGATTTGGTGGAACACAAGTTGCCTATTCAGCCAGGGTTTAGGCCTTTCAAGCAACCGCCAAGGAGGATGTCCAATGAGGTTTATTTGCAAGTCAAGGATGAGATCGAACACCTTTTCAATGCTGGGTTTATACGCATGGCTAGGTACGTTACTTGGCTTTCTAATGTTGTGCCAGTCCTTAAAAAGAATGGCAAGATTAGAGTTTGTGTGGACTTCAGAAACCTGAACTTGGCATCTCCAAAGGACGAGTATCCAATGCCAGTTGCAGATTTGTTGGTAGATGGGGCCTCGGGTCATAAAGTTTTATCCTTTATGGACGGCCATTCTGGATACAATCAGATCTTCATCGATGAGGCCGATATGGCTAAGACTGCTTTTTGGTGTCCCGGAGCTTTGGGAACCTTTGATTGGGTCGTAATGCCCTTCGGCCTAAAAAATGCTGGTGCTTCATTCCAACGAGCAATGAACGCCATTTTCCATGATTTCATTGGCCGTTTCATGGAAATCTACATCGACGACATTGTGGTCAAGTCTCAAACTTATGATGAACACTTGGAACATTTGAGGTGGTCATTCCTGAGGATGCAACAGTTCGACTTGAAGGTCAACCCCTTAAAGTGTGCCTTTGGAGTTTCCGCAGGCAAGTTCCTAGGGTTTTTGGTCCACAACAGAGGAATTGAGATTGATCAGAACAAGGCCAATGCAATTATGGAAGCAAAGCCTCCTACAACCAAGAAGGAATTGCAGAAGCTCTTAGGGTCACTCAACTTTTTGAGAAGGTTTATTTCAAACCTAGCGGGGAAGGTTAAGGTCTTTTCTCAACTCTTGAAGCTGAAGGATCAAGACACTTTTGCTTGGGAGGCAGATCATCAAAAGGCCTTTGAGGAGATCAAAGGCTACTTAGCGAAGGCTCCAGTCCTTATGCCTCCTATCAAGAACAAGCCTTTGAAGCTCTACATTTCACCTGCGGAAAGCTCAGTTGGATGCCTTTCAGCACAAGATAATGAGCAAGGGAAAGAGCAAGCTGTTTATTATTTAAGTAGGCTATTAACTCCTTGTGAAAGGAGATATACTCCTATTGAGAAGTTATGTCTTGCTTTGTACTTTGCAGCAATAAAATTGAGGCACTACATGCTTCCCGTTGTGGTTTACATTATGAGTCAGACAGACCTGATTAAGTATTTGCTTTCTCGGCCAATCATGCGAGGCCGAATAGGCAAATGGTCTTTGGCTTTAATGGAGTTCAGTTTTCAGTATGTCCCTCAAAAGGCTGTAAAAGGCCAGGCCTTAGCAGATTTCCTTGCCGATCATCCTTGCGTGGATATCGGCGATGAATCTGATTCAGGACTGAGCGCATTTGAAATCTCACTCACTCCTTGGACACTTCTCTTTGATGGATCAAAAACTCAACAGGTCTCAGGCTGTGGGATTATCATTATCTCTCCCCAAGGCCTGAGAACAGAGCTATCTTTTCAATTTGATTTTCCATGTACGAATAATCAGGCCGAATATGAAGCGGTAGTAATAGGCCTTGAAATCCTTAGGGATCTTGAGGCCCGAGAAGTGAGGGTCATAGGGGATTCAAACCTCGTAATCAACCACTTGGCAGGAACGTTTAAATGCTATAGTGAGGAGTTAGCTCCTTATTATATGGCAGCGGTGCAATTAATTCAAGACTTTGATAACGTAACTGTCAAACATGTCTCAAGGAGTATGAATACAGAAGCAAACAGTCTGGCTCAGGCCACAACAGGCCTGAAGCTTTCACCAGAAACTCTTCATAAGATCATTACAGTCCAGAAAAGGCTACTCCCTTCTGTAAGGAGAAGAGGTTTAGGCCTAGAAGTATTTGCTTCAGACCTCCCGGTTGAAGAAGAAGATGAGGATAAGGAAGATTGGAGTAATCCTATCATTGCTTACTTAAAGCGGCCTCATATGGGGGCTAGTAGAAAGGTCAAGAGAAGAGCGATGAGTTATGTTCTCCTTGGAGATGAGTTGTACAAAAAAGGCCTTGAAGATGACTTGTTGCTGAGATGTTTATGCCATACTGAGGCCATGAAGGTAATGGCAGAAGTCCACGAAGGGATTTGTGGGGCACATCAGTCTGGTATCAAGATGAGGTGGCTAATTAGAAGGTATGGTTACTATTGGCCCACCATCTTAGAGGATTGTATACGTTTTTCTAAGGGCTGCCAGCCTTGTCAAGCTCACGGCCCAGTACATCACACCCCTGCAACAGATTATCAAGCTGTAGTAAAGCCTTGGCCTTTTCGAGGCTGGGCATTAGACATAATTGGGATGATTTATCCCCCTTCATCGAAACAACACAAGTTCATCCTGGTAGCCACAGATTATTTTACGAAATGGGCGGAGGCCATCCCGTTAAAATCTGTGGATCAACAGGATGTGATCAAAGTTATGAAGGAGAGGATTATCCATAGGTTCGGGATACTGGAGCATTTTGTGGCAGACAGAGGCTCGGTGTTCTTTGGAGCACAGGTTCGGGCCTTCGCGAGCCAATTCAATAATCAACTCTCTCATTCAACTCCCCATTATGCACAAGGGAATGGCCAGGCCGAATCGACCAATAAGACCTTGATTGGAATTATTGAGAAGATGGTGGAGGACAATCCAAGGGTTTGGCATGAACTCCTGTCCGATGCATTATGGGCTTATAGGACTTCGAAGAAAGAAGCCACAAATGTTACTCCTTACATGCTGGTATATGGCCATGACCCCGTACTTCCCATGGAGGTAACGGTTAGATCAGCCAGGATTGCATACCAAAATGGCTTAAGTCCTGCTAGTTATAGCCAAGCTATGTTAATGGAAATGGAAGACCTTGACGAGGTAAGGTTAGCTGCTTTAGACCATATGTTGGTTCAGAAGCGTCAAGTGGCCAAGGCCTATAATAGAAGAGTGAGAAGGAAAAGCTTCACCGAAGGAGATTTGGTGTGGGAGGTTGTTCTTCCCTTGGGCGCTCAAACCCCAAGGTACGGACTAGAGCATAAATATGTGACAAGATGTTTATGGATGATTGATGTTTGATCTAAGCAAGTATAATAGATTGAGAACAAGCTACTGTGAACATTTTGAACAGACTAGAGCACACTAACTGTGCAGTGATGCACGCAGAAGCAAGCCTGCATGCACTGGCTATACCACTGCATGCAGCCCTGACCTGCGTGCGCCACATCACAACTGGCGTGCGCCGGTAAGCTCAAGTTCACAGCTTCTGCTATCAACCCTCTGGGCTCTGGAAGGGACCAGTGCACACCCAGGACAAACCACACAGTTGATAGAGATTACTAAACTATTACAGACAGATTAAAGGGCTAGGAAGCCACCAAATGAACAGAAAACCCCTTAAACAGTGAGGGGAGGATGATCAAAGGCCTGGATGGAAGATCCATGCAAGGGCCAAGCCACTGGATGCTAGACTACTACCGTACACCAGTAGTGTATGGCCGTACGCCAGTTGTCATCTTGCCCCAATGCTTTGGCTTTGCATTATCTGGGCTCTGGATCATGACCAGAAGGCTCCCAGAGGCCAAACTACACTAAGATACAGATGGAAGAGAAAGCAGTTCTAAAATACAGAAGGCAAAAGGTTGATTTTAGCATGCATCAGGGTGATCAGAACACTAACGAAGCAAAAAGACAATGATCCATGATCCCCACGCCAGTTTTGCACATACTGCCTTGACTGGCGTACGGCTCAAACTACTGGCGTGCGCCACTGATCACTGCATACGGTTTTGAAACCTTGCCAGCATTAGGGCCAGGACTGGTATAGATTACCAACCTTGACCCTGCCAGCCCCCCTCAGGGGTCAGAACAGAAAACAGAAAGCAAAGGTGGTATACCTTTTTGCTTGTGAGTTTTGAGGGATTGTTTGAGCTTGAGCTTGAGAGTTGAAGGTTGGAAGATGATTGTGGTAAGGGTTATGGATTGAGGTGAGTGTTCTTCACTTACTCTTTCTATGGGAAAAGAAAGGAAGCAAGAACACTTAAGGAGAAGAAGACAAGAGGGTTTTTTGCCTTAATGGAGCTAACCCCTTTTTTGAACCAACCAACCCTTTGCAAGGGTGAGGAGAGGGGTATTTATAGGCCAAAGAGGGCTGAGATCAGTTGGGTTAAGGGCTGGTTGGGTTAAGGAGAGGAGCCTCCCATGCATTTAATGCATGGGACTAGTTGATGGAAGGTGTAGGAGAGGGGGGGAGCAGTTCTGGCCGATGCAATCATCAGGGGACTGCGGCTGACGTCGGGTGGCTACCAAAACTCCCGCGCATTCGGCTGAATAAAGTTGATTTGACTGGGATTGACTGGCGTACGCCCCTTGTTGAGTGGCGTGCGCCAGTAAGTGGCGATGACTGACACGTGGCAGTGCCTCCTGCGCACGCTAGTCAAGAACCAGCGTACTCCAGTAGGGTTTTGCTGAGGCCATTTGGTTCTGGTTTGAGGGTTCGACAAGGGTTTGAAAAGGGTTCGGATGAGGTTCAGGACGCTCAAAGCTCAAACACACTTGCAAACTCAGGATGTTCTTGACCTAATCATCATCGGGGAATCAAAAGACCGTAAATAAACTATTCTGGAAAGTCCAAAATAGGGTGTCTACACTGATCTGTTGCAAAGGTACAGTGATGCCTGGCTCAGGACCACCAGTAGATTGAGGAAAGAGCTTGGTTAAAACATCCAGATAGGGAGCATAGAAATGCATTTTCGAGTAGTCTCCCCACCACTTGTCAAATTTGGTTCCTTTGTCTGTATGTTCCTGTAACAACTCCGATTTTCAGCAAATAAAAATCTCGTTGTTTATTATTTTGACTCTATAAATTCCGTATTTTCCAACAATCCGTCATGATTAGATTTATTCGATTCAAACCCTAATTTCGTTTCGCCTTGCGATTTAGTCATTTTCTAAAGACAAGTGAGATAGCAACCCTAAGTCGTCCTATTTAGCAAGCCTAGCTAGCTTCCGACTAATCGTTAGAGTAGCCTAATCGAACCTTTGAACCATTTGAACCCTAAGTGAGACCTTGACCAAAAGTCAACCCTTGATCTATTACCCATTGGACGATAGATACTAGGATAATCTTTATCCATTGGACCATAGGTTTACCCCTTGGATATTGTGACAAGATTTCTAGGTACACTTTATAAGATTATATATTACTTACCATCTTTACCCATTGGACGATAGAAGTTAGGAGATTTATTACCCATTGGACGATAGGTTAACCTTTCCACCTAGTACAAGGTCCATTAGTTTAATTAGATTCACCATGAGTCATTGTACTATATTAGATAGATTATGTAAGCTTAGTACTTCATCCTTTAACCATTGGTTAATAAATGTTAGGGGAATTATAATCCATTGGTCCATAAAACCATATCAAGCTATAGTACTAGGTTAGTATTAGTTAATTCCTTCCTAGATATGATATGTACTAATTTGATTAAAGTATATGATATGTTTACATCATCCTAGCATACTATATATTAGTATATAGTTATAAGTACATAGGTGGCATATTGACATAGTTTAATAGGATAGTTTGACTTAGAAATCAACAATGAGATCACATAGTACATTGTCCTTTTTGCTAGTCTTCCTATCAACCAAGGAAGGAGAGAGAGAGAGAGAGAGAGAGAGAGAGAGAGAGAGAGAATTCGGAGAGAGAGAGGAGAGAGAGGCCGAGAGAGAGAGAGATGAGGGAGAGAGATAGGAGAGAGAGAGATATATATATTGCATGTACCTTCCTTGATCTTCTTCTACCAAAACCCTAATACTATATACATTAGTACTTGTACTTTGAAAGATGAAGAATAGGATGACCTAAGATATAACCAAGTACTAGATTTTCTTACAAAATCTTCTTACAAACTATTAGTTTAACCTTACTCTTTCACTTAGTCAAATACCAACCAATTGTCCTTTCTCCATTAGGTGTCCAAGAGAGAGAGAGAGAGAGAGAGAGAGAGAGAGAGAGAGAGAGAGAGAGAGAATTCGGATGAGAGAGGGAGAGAGAGTGTGATGTGTGTGACTAGTGTACTCCCATATCTTCCTACATCATCCTATTGCATCACTTTGTACCACCATATCTAGGGTTTCTTATTCTTTCAACCCTAAAGGACTACCATATCTTATTTTCTATCCTAGACTAGACACAAACCCCATTAAATAAACCTAAACCTTGTCCTAGTTTGAAAGAAAGAATAAGAGAAAATCTTGTAGTCTTTCCAACTCTTGTACCTTCTTTGGACCAAAGGGAGAGAGAGAGAGAGGGAGAGAGAGAGAGAGAGCCGAGAGAGATGGGAGAGAGAGAGGCCGGGAGAGAGTGAGAGAGGGAGAGAGAGATTTGTGTGATGTGTGCAAGTGTACAACTAGCCTAGTCATTGCCCGTTTGATAACCACCTCATCCAATCTAAGGACAATCAAATCTAGTCAATCTATGATCCATTGGATAACAAATGTTAGGGGAAATATTGTCTCTTGGATAATAGACCAACTTGGCCTATAAATAGCAAGCCATTTCAAGCCTTTGAACTCACACCTTCAAGCATTGCTCCAACTTCTCTCTAGAAAGTCTAAGTGTTCTTGTTGTTCTTGTTGTTCTTGCTTAGTTCTTAGTTGTTCTTGAAGTTCTTCCTTAGTTCTTCAAGAAACTCTTCTAGTGCCGCCACTAAGCCGCCACTCCACCACCCTACCGATCCAAAAGTTTTAGTAGTATTAGTCAAGATCAAGTTTCGAGAGAAACCTTTCTCTTTCGAAGCTATCGAAGCCATTCCTAAGCCGTTACTCCGTTCGACGAACTATTTTCCTAATCCGTAGCTGACTACCGCCAAGAAGAATGGTAGATATTCTATATCTACTTTTCTCTACGTATACGTATATATGTAGAATACTCCTTACGTATAGTATAGTTTTCCTATACTTTCAAAGATCTAAGTATAGCGTATTGCATGCGTATTTCGAACTGATTATGGATTATTCTAAACCTTTGAAATTCTAAGTACACGTAGGTTATCTTGTCCTTAAGCATGACTAGAAATGTTTAAGAGTTGTTATCTTGATTAACCATGGCATGATTAGCTTAACGTTAGAAGTACTCAATAAACATATGCTGTTTTGAATTTAAGAAAGCATGATTTAGGATTAAGCTATTTTAATCTTAGAATGAATGTGAGCATGATTATGTGATTACTTGACTACTTGTTGTTGATAAAGCATAAGTGATTTATCACTCCAAAGGTGCCCGTCCATGTGGCACTATGCTTAACCTTGTGTGATTAAATATGAGTATGATGATGTGACAAAATGAGCATGCTATCTAATATAGAGTTGAATGATCTTGTTAGTTTAGTTTCAAGATTTCTTAAGTTGTGGAATGAATTACCGCAGAGTCTATGCATGTGAACGAGACACGAAAACTGAGAAAGTAGAAACATGACACCTAGGGTGTGGTTGATATGGATAAAATGAAGGATGGGATTAACATGCGGAAAATATTTTGAAAGTACATAATGACCGGACTTGGTAGTCATTGTGTAAGTGTTTTCGAAAACCGTAATGTAGCCGAACTTGGTAGCTCATTGCGTAGATTTCCAATGGGACCGGACGTGGTAGTCTCATGTGGAAATGGGGCTTGGCCGGACGTGGTAGCCAATGCAAGTTTTGAAAGAATGTGTTTTGTGAAAACCGTAATGTGGCCGGACTTGGTAGCTCATTGCGTAGATTTCCAATGGGGCCGGACGTGGTAGTCTCATGTGGAAATGGGGCTTGGCCGGACGTGGTAGCCAATGCAAGTTTTGAAATGGATTTTGTAAACCATGATTGGCCGGACTTGGTAGCCATTGTGAGTGTTACTAATGAAGCCGGACTTGGTAGCCTCATTAGTAACAATTTATGAAAGAACGTTGGAAATTATGGTTTTGGTAAAGGTGAAAATGTTGACATAGTCTATGATGAGTCGCGTAGGAGAAACACGAAAAGGCATGACACCAACGCTAAAAGATATCGAATACGAATGTATCATTGTTTATCTATGTTGTTGAATGAGCATGTGTAATTGTTTATATGCTTCCTTGCTTTAAGTTAAGAGTTAGTGGGTATAGTTTATTCTATTGGGCTTGTAGCTCACGGTGTTACCTTTTTGGTGACCCTGACATATTATACTGGGGACGACGCTGGTATAATGTGTCAGAGTTAATTGATGAGCAAGGTGAGCAGTACGTGTTGGAGGCTTTTGGAGCCGAAGAGCTTGCTAGGATGGAAGAAGAAGCGGAGTAGTAGAATACCCTAGAAATTCCCTCCTTGTGTAATAAAAGTACTCTAGTAAGACTTATGTTGTAATAACGAGCTTGACTCTTAGTCTTTTTATTCTCTCCCTCTCTCACTCTCTCCCGGCCTCTCTCTCTCTCTCCCATCTCTCTCGGCTCTCTCTCTCTCCCCCTCTCTCTCTCTCTCTCTCTCTCTCTCCCTTTGGTCCAAAGAAGGTACAAGAGTTGGAAAGACTACAAGATTTTCTCTTATTCTTTCTTTCAAACTAGGACAAGGTTTAGGTTTCTTTAATGGGGTTTGTGTCTAGTCTAGGATAGAAAATAAGATATGGTAGTCCTTTAGGGTTGAAAGAATAAGAAACCCTAGATATGGTGGTACAAAGTGATGCAATAGGATGATGTAGGAAGATATGGGAGTACACTAGTCACACACATCACACTCTCTCTCCCTCTCTCATCCGAATTCTCTCTCTCTCTCTCTCTTGGACACCTAATGGAGAAAGGACAAATGGTTGGTGTTTGACTAAGTGAAAGAGTAAGGTTAAACTAATAGTTTGTAAGAAGATTTTGTAAGAAAATCTAGTACTTGGTTATATCTTAGGTCATCCTATTCTTCATCTTTCAAAGTACAAGTACTAATGTATATAGTATTAGGGTTTTGGTAGAAGAAGATCAAGGAAGGTACATGCAATATATATATCTCTCTCTCTCTCCTATCTCTCTCCCTCATCTCTCTCTCTCTCGGCCTCTCTCTCCTCTCTCTCTCTGAATTCTCTCTCTCTCTCTCTCTCTCTCCTTCCTTGGTTGATAGGAAGACTAGCAAAAAGGACAATGTACTATGTGATCTCATTGTGGATTTCTAAGTCAAACTATCCTATTAAACTATGTCAATATGCCACCTATGTACTTATAACTATATACTAATATATAGTATGCTAGGATGATGTAAACATATCATATACTTTAATCAAATTAGTACATATCATATCTAGGAAGGAATTAACTAATACTAACCTAGTACTATAGCTTGATATGGTTTTATGGACCAATGGATTATAATTCCCCTAACATTTATTAACCAATGGTTAAAGGATGAAGTACTAAGCTTACATAATCTATCTAATATAGTACAATGACTCATGGTGAATCTAATTAAACTAATGGACCTTGTACTAGGTGGAAAGGTTAACCTATCGTCCAATGGGTAATAAATCTCCTAACTTCTATCGTCCAATGGGTAAAGATGGTAAGTAATATATAATCTTATAAAGTGTACCTAGAAATCTTGTCACAATATCCAAGGGGTAAACCTATGGTCCAATGGATAAAGATTATCCTAGTATCTATCGTCCAATGGGTAATAGATCAAGGGTTGACTTTTGGTCAAGGTCTCACTTAGGGTTCAAATGGTTCAAAGGTTCGATTAGGCTACTCTAACGATTAGTCGGAAGCTAGCTAGGCTTGCTAAATAGGACGACTTAGGGTTGCTATCTCACTTGTCTTTAGAAAATGACTAAATCGCAAGGCGAAACGAAATTAGGGTTTGAATCGAATAAATCTAATCATGACGGATTGTTGGAAAATACGGAATTTATAGAGTCAAAATAATAAACAACGAGATTTTTATTTACTGAAAATCGGAGTTGTTACACATTCCATACATAAGGTCTCGAGAAATCAGAAAACTGCTCCAGATCTCAAAGTGATCATCAAAATCATCCCCTGGGTCTGAGGCCTCTCTTTTTAACCACCAAGGTACAGTGTCTCTTTCAAAAGGTATCCAAATTTTCCCCATTCCCACAAGCTCATGATAGAAAAACTTGAAATAAACACCAAAGGCATACCGAGGTCCACGGGCGTCAGCATAGTGGAGACCGTAATAAGTGTTTTCTGATTTTTTATTCATTAGGGGAGCATACTTGGGAAAGTAGGACCACAACCATAGGGTTATGATCCACAGGGTGCCAGGGGCAAAGATGAATTTGTTGTTGATTAATTCTTTCATCCCTCGGTAAAGGTGGGCCAGAACCAAGGGGCCTAGTTCCAGCTTCTGCCCTGAAGCTAGAGCACAGGCCAAGTTGATAAAGTCCTTGGTAACTCTGTTCGCGGATACACAGAAAACAAATTTGTTCAACCAGCATAGGAGGAAGGCCACGTGTTCGTCATCCTCAACAGGGCCTTTCTTGGCGTAATGGTTTATGAAGGGGGCGTATGACAAGGGGTCCTTATATTCGAAATAGGGGGTTTTCTGTGACAGGAAATAGTTGGCCTCTATCCCATGTGGACGGAGGCCTGTCAGAAAAGCCAGATCTTGGAGAGTGGGGCTCATGAGGCCTACCTTAAAGTGAAAGGAATTGGTGGTGACTGACCAGAACTGTGAGGCATCAAGGAAGAGGTTCTTGTCCATGTCTATGAGAGATCGACTGAGAAGTATGGCGTCTCTGATCCCGATCTGTTTCCACAAATCTCCTTTGGCCTCCATCATTCGATCAAGCCATTCAACGTATTTGGCGTCAGGTCTATGCCAAAGTCTGTTGGGGATGTCTGTGCTAAAGCAATTCCAGTGGAGGCATGGGGACTCAAAGGGAAGAACCTCCCCCGTTAGTGGATACATAGAGGCAAGTTGAGGAGGAAACCCCAACTGGAAGGCAGGACCAAACCCAACTCTATCAGCGTTGGCGATCACCAGGACGTCGTTGGTAATCGCAATGTGTTCGTCAGCCATGATCTTGCGAATCTGCACCGCTCGGCTGTTAGGGTTTGGTGGAGGAGCGTTGGCCTTATGGGTTGCCATTTTGGGTTACTGTAGACACCTCCCAAACGGGGCATCGCCATACAGATTGATCATGGATTGCTCGATTGGTTGCTTGCTTCATAAACCAAAATCATGGACATTCCCATGGCTAGGAACATCGCCACACGATAGTGGTTATCATCAAAACAGAGTCGCCACCTAGTTTATTAAAACTAGGAAAATAGATAGAGATTCTGGGTACGGGAGCCAAAAGTACAGTAAGGGGAAGGTGTTAGGCACCCCTCTTTGCCCAGTCGTGAGACTGGCCCATAATCGTTCAACATAAGACGTATAGATGCTTTGTCTAATTCTAACACATAGTCTGTTTAGTTATTCCTTTAAACAGTAAGCAAAGTGAGCCAGTGCGATAATTGAAGCATGCATTAGAAAGCAGAAAGGCAAACAAAATGTCCCAGGAGATCGATTACTCGGCCGGTGAATAGATGTCACGGCCGAGTAATCACACTGGTTTAATGTACCGAGGGATCGAAGCCCCGGTCGGTGTTCTTCCTCACACCAGACAGAAAGACTAACAGTTAATCAAAATGCTACGATTAGTCAAAAAGATAGTAAATAAGACAAACCAGAGGCCGTTGGGCCTCACCACCTTGATCCCTCAGTTGCTTGATTGCTTTGGATTGTGTGTGATTGATTTGTTGCTTGATCGAGAACCCTAGGGTTAGGGTTTGAACTTCGGGGTTTGATCGCCGGATTGACGGCTACCTTCGGAAGGTTAGGGCTTTTGGAGTATGGGATTGAGGGAGTATTTGTGCAGAGTTTCGAGGTTTGATTGAGTGTGTAGGTATCTCAATTTCTGTGTGTTAAATCTGAGCACAAAGGCCCCTTTATATATGCAAAGGTATGACTAAATCCGTCCAATCAAATCACGAGATGGCAATTGCAATTGCAATGCATCTCTAACTCTACGTCGTGATCTCCGAACGTAGCCCGAACGCATCGGAAAGGTAGTGTAGTTGGATCAAACCAAACGTCTGACAGAACGTTCCAGAGTCTGGAAAAAGGTCGATCTGGCGGCCGAGCAAAGGATGTCGCGGCCGTGGAATGGATGTCTCGGCCGAAGGATAGATCTCGCGGCCGAGGGATTGATCTCTCAGGGAGATTTTGCTGGCAACAGGTTGCTCGGGTGAGGGATTGATGTTGTGGCCGTGGGATCGATGTTACGGCCGTCAGATGGATTCTCCTAGGCTTCTGTATTTATGTCTGAAAGGCTGTATGGCTTTGAATTGGGTCCTCTAAGTGGTCAAAGTTCTCACCGAAAGTCCTAAGGTCCTCAAGGAAGCAATCAGCAATCATTGTATCCATTTCATCATCGGGATTGTCCCAAGGTGGGACTTGAAATAATCGTTAGGCCAAATTGGGGTGTCTACAGTTACAGATCAGAGACTCAAGTGAGGAAAATAGGATTTAGGACTTTTTTCTGGGTCTCGTTCAAATAAGAAAGGAGGAAGCAGAGAAGATGTAGAGAGAGACTAAAAGCTCAAGAATGTGTTTATGTGGACGACGATACAATCGATGCCGTTTTTGTTTCCTTTCTCTCTCTATCTCGTTGATCAAGATCGACGAGGTAACCCAAGAGTTAGACTCTTGATTGACGTAAGGAGTCCTGACGGTTTGAAAAGTTGCATGGCAGCCAATGCAAGGCCTGGGGTGATGACACGTGTCCCCTAGGCCTAAAGAGGTGATAATTATTGCTGCCATTAGGACTCTTCTGTGGGATCCTTATCTTGGAAATTGTTGAGATTTGGTTCAAATCAAGGAGGGAGAGTCCAAACCCAATTAAAAGATGTACTTGGGGACTTGAAAAGTTGTTAGGCGTGATTATCGCCTGATTACCTTTTAAAAGTTTTAAACATTTGAAAATTGAGAAGGATTGTTAGGCTAAAAAAGCCTGATTATCTTTTATTTTTCAAATCTAAGTAATAAGGACTCGTTTGGCTTGCCAAAAACCGAACTCTGTCCTAACTTACAAGCCTAGATCTTGAACAATATCAAGGCCTGGGGGGGCATTGTTTACACCCGTTTTTGGCACCAGTCCTGGACTAGCATTGGACGGCTATTTAATTAAAAGTTAATTGAATTGGACCATGAATTGAATAATTTTATGGATCGAAAGTAACGGGCCAAGGCCAGAATAATTGGGCCCGATTAATTTCAATTTGATTTGGGCTTGAGTTTAAGAGTTCGGGCCTATTTACAAGAAGAATTTGGTTGGCCCATGACTTATTTATGTTTGTTAAGTGTGAGTGTGGGCTAAATATGTTAATAGGCCATTTAATTTATTTAAATGGCCCATTATCCAGGTGTTCCTTGAAAAGTGGAAAGGGGTTAACTGTTTGTTACCTGGCTAGAAGCCATTTGACCGAGTCAAATGGCTGGTGGTTTCTAGTGACCCATGAAAGAAGGGGATGAGGTGGACCACTATATATACCAACTGCCCATGATCAAAGTTGAACATATGGGTAATTGTTTTTTACTCCCAGTAACTTCCCACGATGAAGGAGAAAACACATGGGCAATGTTTGCAACTACTCTCAACCGCCCATGATCCCATGAGTTGGAGGTTGCATGGGACACTTGGCATCACAAGAAGCAAGGCGGGAATTCCATTTGCATGCAAAAACCGAAGACCCTTGGCCTATAAATACTTGAAGACAAGAAGAAAAAGGGGTTTCCACACCAATCAAGCTCAATGCTTAAAACCAAAGCCTTCCCAGCGAAGTAATTATCTCTATCTTCTCACCTTCACTCAATTAATTCACCAAGTAATTCGAGTTTCATCTCTCTTGTATCCCAACTTTATTATTACGAAACATAATAAAGTTATTCATATCTCTCTTCATCCCCTACTTTATTATTACGATATAGTAAAGTAATTCTACGTTGCTACTTTCTTTCCTACACGGTTAGGAAGTTATTAAGTCCTCGCACGAAGAGGCAAAACCACGGACCTTCACTGCAATCCAGCCCTTAGGTTGCAGCACTATCGCCCTCACAGATCTAGAGGTCAGAAAAGGGACGCTCAGTCCTTCACGTTGGACGCGACAATTCCTGGCACGCCCGCTTAGTCCTTTGAGCCATTTCGGAGCTAAACAGAAGAATTAGAGTTTTGGTTTTGCAATTCATGATGCTAAATTTTGGCTTTAGCATGGAGTACAAGGGTGGACTCGCTCTAAGATTCTTCGGGGTCATCATAATCTTGGATTTCATCACCACAGCAATTAAACCCAAGAAAACCCAAGTTTCTTGGTTTGAAAACCGTTGGACTGTTTCCCAATTTCTTGGTTAATTAATTCCTCTAAATTGCGGGCACTTCACGGCATCTCTCACCCTCCTTATTTATACTCTCTTTCGTGCCCAACCACTCCACAAGAAGTTTTGTTTACGAATTTTTTGGTGTTTTCTCCTTTCTTTCCAGAACCTGTAGGGATTCGATTTGACATGATTTTGACTGTGGTTCGGATCAGGTTCTTTCCTCCGCAGCTCCGTGCTCCTTCCGTTGGACTTGCAACAAGTCACTAGGGTGGTGGTTGTCCAGTGACCCTCCGACGATCAAGTCAGATGTAAGGAGAAGTGTATAGGTCTAGGGTTAGGGTAGAATGGCATGGAGCTGCGGAGGAAAGAACCAGATCCGAACCATGGTCAAGATCCCGTCAAATCGAACCCCTACAATTGGCAACTTCGCTGGGGATCTAGCCGCCTTCTCAACATTCATTTCCTTCTTTCCCCAGAACTCCGTTCAAAGTTCCTAGACCGAGTATGGTGGAGGTCGAAGATCCACATCCCAGTGATACCTCCCTCAGGCTCGGCCTCCTTGGAGAATACAATCTAGGCTCCGGCGGAGCCAATGCCCTGGGGAAAGCCCACATGTCCATCGGAGTCGGAGCCGGAGCCTCGACGCAAGATGCGGGGCCGTCCTCCGAACTCCACACCTACATCCGTCACCTGGAGCGGAAGATCGAAGACCTTACGATAGTCGTGGAACGAGACAAGCACGTCAGGGATGAGCTAGCTAAGATCAAGCATCTCCTTCAGATCTCCCCATCCCATTCCACCAGAAGCCGTGGTGGATGGAGAAGCCATCACAGCCCCCTACGCAGCCGCGGAGGGGGTCCCCTGGTGGAAAACCATCCTCGGTCCTCGGCCAAAGACCGTCTCGAGCCGCTGGAGGGGGGCCGTACCGAAAAGGCGGCATGGCGCAGGGAATGCTCTCGTTTCCCCTACCCCAACCCCAACCCCAACCCCAAGGGACATCAGGGGAAGTGATCCGTCTTCGAGAGGCTCGGAGCCGGAAGCGTCTCCGCTTACTCCACCCATTCTGTTAGAATCGAGAAGGAGCGTCTTGAGCCCTCCCCTAGTTTCAAAAAGGCTGCCAAGGAGGACGATGGTCTCGTGGAATAACAACCAAGGGGTATCGCGAGCGCCTAAAAAACAGACGAGCAAAAAGCCCAATCGTCATGCACCCTAAAAATGGTCGTGACAGGAGCCCAGTAACCGAGCGCCTCAAGCACCACCCTCGAGATTGCTACAGAAAAGATCGGCATGACCGCTCCCCCCAAAAGTTTAGAAGCGTTCCACTGAAGCGAAAAGAGTACGAAAGGTTGTACCCGTTTGCCTCAAAGAAGCGGCCCGCGACCAAGCGTCCAGACGGTTCTGACCGTTCTATCCAACCTCATCGCAACGCCCGACTCGAAAGACTCACGATGTCTCCGTTCACAAGAGAGATCAACTCGGTCACACCCCCCCCCCCACCAAAGGATTCACCTAACCCAAGTTTGCCAAGTACGATGGCAAGACCAAGGAATATACTCACCTGGTCCAATACAAGCTCGTCATGTCTTTGTTCCTTCGCAATGAGCCCTCGGATGATGCTTTTCTATGCAAAGTCTTTCCCGCAAGCCTCGGGAACCTAGGCCTTACATGGTTCAACCAGCTCCCCGCTCGGTCCATCTCCTTGTTCGATCCCTCTGCGATGCCTTCATGGCTCAGTTCGTTACAAGCAACAAACACAAGAAGGAGATCGACTCCCTCCTCGCGTTGCGTAAACAAAACAACGAGACGCTCCACCAGTACGTCGGTCGTTACTGGGAGCTTTTCAATGAAATCGAGGGATGCGACGGAGTTATCTCGGCCCGAGGATTTAAGCTCGGTCTCACTTCACAGGATGAGCAAGTCTACGACGACCTGGATAGGCACAAGCCCAGCTCCATGAAAGAGCTCATGACCCGTATCGAAGGATGGTGCCAGCTAATCGAATCCAAGGCCGAAAGGGGCATCGGGAAGCCGGCAAATGTAAAGGTAACAGCCGTCTCAACGGTTGTTCTAGCTATCGCGCCTGCCCCGACTCCTAAAAAGTAGGTTAACAACATAAAGCAATCTTCGAAGAAAGGGCCGAAGCCGAGGGATTTCAACGCCGAAAAAACCGTTTTCACCGTCCCCATCTATCGGATCATCGACCAAGTCAAGGATCAGCCCTTCTTCTCCTTCCCGAACCAGAAGCTTGGCACCGAGAATGGGAAGATAAAGAATCCAATCGTCCGATGCAGTTACCACAATGAGCAGGGTCACTTTACCACTGCATGCAAGCAATTCAAGGCTTACTTGGAGCAGCTTGTTGCAGGAGGCCACCTTGGTAACCTCATCGACCATGACAAGACAAGGGCCCGGGCACAGCGCGCCAAGGCCCATCCCAAAGAGGAAGTCCAAACGATCCATGTTATCCACAACCCCTTGAACGCCAAAGCCACGGGCATCATCCGTGCCGAGCTCAATGATGCCTCTTCTTCTAAGCATGTCATGTTAGTAGGGCCCGAGCCCAAGCGTGCCCGAACCGACGACGGCTCTAAATGGACGATCTCATTCACCGAGATAGACCTTGACCGTGTCCAGCTCCCGCATAACGATGCCCTCATGGTCACGCTCTGCATCGGAACCTTTAACGTCCGATGCATCCTCGTTGACCAGGGCAGCTCGGCAGAAGTTATGTACTACTCCCTATTCAAAGACTTGAAGCTCTCTGAGACTGACTTCCGTCCCTCCGAAGTCCCCCTTATTGGTTTCAATGGGGCTCTGGTGTGGCCTCTTGGCATGATTACCCTCCCCGTTCATGCCGGGTCGGTAACTCTTAATATGGAATTTGTTATGGTGGACATACCTAGCCCTTACAACGCCATCGTCGGGCACACTTGGCTCCATAAGATGAAGGCTATCGCCTCCACTTATCACCAGGTGGTTCGCTTCATAGGTGCCTATGGACGTCAGGAAGACCTCTATGGAGACCAAACCACTGCCAAAAGATGTTATGTCAATGCGGTTCGAAGCAATAAACAGACGTCCCGAGTCAACCTCATTGAGGTCCCCGAGGCCCCAGTTCTTGAAGACGTCGGTAGAAGAGCAGATGAGAAAGCAGTTGAAGACCTTGTCACCATCCCCATCAATGAGGACGGCTCCCATTTTTTCCTTGTCGGTTCCGCACTCAGTGATACCGAACGGAACCAAATGGTTGACTTCCTCAAAAGAAACATCAAAGTATTTGCTTGGACCTCGTACGAGATGCCCGACATTGACAAAACCAAGCGCCCAGTTGTGCAACGAACAAGGTGATCCTCTCTGGTCCGTTCCGAGGCCGTCATTGAAGAGGTTAACCAAGAAGTACAGTACCCTAAGTGGTTAGCCAACACTGTGGTGGTCAATAAAAAGAATGGCAAGTGGCGAGTATGCATCGATTATTCCAATCTCAATGATGCTTGCCCGAAGGACTTCTTCCCCCTTCCGTGGATCGATCAGCTCGTCGACGCCACGGCCGGACACTGTAGAGAGGTATTCCCGAGCAAGCTCAAATAGAGCCGAACACGTGGTAAGAGGAACCACGGGGTAAGTAAGATAAGATAAGTCACTGTGAAAGGCGGTGGTCGGCGATATGGACTAGTGACATGTGAAGTCATTGGTCCAGGCAGATTGTACGGGGAAAAGGACCAGCAAACATGTGAAGTTATTGGTCCAAGAAGTCTGTTCGGCAATGAGAAGGCTGAACAAAGAAAGAACTCTTGAGAAAGTGGCCTCAGGAGCAAGGAACACTCTAGAAGGTTCCAGAACAGTGGTATTCCGTAAAGGAATGGGATCCCAAGGAAATAGGATATGGGGAAGATATCCAACGGGAATGGGATGTTCGGTCTGTGATGGAAAAGAGTCCTAAAAGGGCTAAGGTAATGAACTGATAAGGGAACGAGAATCCAAGATATTCTGGGTTTCCTATACGAGGTAGGAAACCTAGGGCAACATGGATTATTGGGCAGCAATCATCCATGAATCTATAAATATGAGGTAAACCTGGAGGTAAAAGGTACGCAATACGTAGCATTCATACTTTCCTACTGATAATTAGGGTTTTCTACTAGTACGTGATACGAACTTAGGTATCGGAGGGCTTTTGCCACGAGAGGCAAAGGTGCGCTCACCCCTTGTCTGTTTTGCAGATTAGGGTTTCGATGACGTGCTAGGGATCCAGTGAAGAGGCACGAGTAGCCGTTACATTCTAGTGCGGTTTAAAGCTCTGTTCATTTTTCTCCACCTACAATTGGCACTGTCTGTGGGAAACGAAAGAGTTCCCTTTGAGAAATACCATGGTGGAAGGAGATCCAAAAACACCACTCGACCCAAAGAACTTGCTAGGTGGGGGAGGAAATAAATCCCCACTGAATGCTCCGAGGAAGCCCGATGGCAGACATGCCAGAAAACGACAAGCAAGGGCAATCTCCTGACTGTCCTGGATGGCTCTAAGAATAGGGAGGGCAGGACAACTACAGAATCCACGCGAAGGAGTCAATCCCACCGTGGAGGAGAGTCAGTTGCACATTCGAGGAGTGTGCACAACAACGAAGATATCCTGGACAAAAAGAGACAGGAAATCGAGGAGTACACTCGTTTAATCAAGAAACGAGAATATGAGATCCGAGAGTTCAAACGGGTTTGAGAACACCCGAAGGACTCTGGACTTTCACAAAGGAATTGCAGGAGAGATAGGCAGGCTCTGGTGGAGTACAAGAGGGCTCCTTCACAGAGGGGGAGGAGCAGGAGCCCCATTCCAAGACGAAAGAGGGCTTCTTCAAGAAAAAGAAGGAGCAGAAGCCAAAGTCCCACCCACGAGGAGGGAGGGACCAGGAAACACCATAGGGATAGGTACGAGAGACCTGATCCCAATTGGGAAAAGGATGCTCCCAACAAGACAAAGGAACGTGAGGACGGAACCATGACTGCACGAGAAGCAGCACAGAAGGCCCTCAGCAATATAGCATCCTCCCCCTTTGCAAGGAGGTTGCAGGAAGCAAGGTTGCCAAGCAGGGTGCAGCACGGCACGTTTGACCTCTATGAAACGAGTGTGGATCCCGTAGCACACATACAGCACTACCAGCAGGCAATGTTCATGCATGATGGGGATGATGCAATTATGTGCAAGATGTTCCCGTCGAGTTTGGAAAAGGTGGCTCTGTCCTGGTTCCATAAGCTAGGACCTCACTCCATACAAGGATGGAAGCAACTAGCCGAGGAATTTACTGCTCGGTTCTTGACGAGCAAAAAGGCACCGAAGACTTTTGAAAGCCTCTCTGTTATGAAGCAGGGAGAGAATGAGCAGATCAGGGACTACGCAAAAAAGTACTGGGAAACCTTCAACGAGATTGAAAGTTGCAGTGAGGAGTATGCGATAGCCACGTTCAAAACTGGGCTGCCTGTTCGGGGGGAGTTGCGCCGGTCATTGAATATGAATCCAGTAGATACACTGGCAAAACTCATGGAGTGGATCGAGCATCATGCCAAGAATGAGGATGACATACTCCGAGAAGATGGCAAGATTGTTGCCGAGCAAGCCAAGGGGCATGCAAAGAAAGTAGATAAGCCAGAGCCCAAGACTTACAGGGAAAGAAAGGATTATGGGCAGGCTAAGAAGGAGCCATATAAGGAGAAGCAAGCTCCGGACCCCAAGTCTTTCTTTTCAGTAACCACGGTCTAGAAAGAATCGATTTATAGGATTCTTTATCGAATAAAGAATTGCCCCTATTTCAAGTGGCTCCCGAGACTAGAAGGAGATAAGGATGCAAAGCAGGCTACGACTCAGCATTGCAGTTATCACAAGGATTGGGGTCACATGACGGAGGATTGTGAGATGTTCAAGCAGCACCTTGACGATCTAGTCTCTCGTGGGTACCTGAAAGAATTTATTCAGGAAGAACCCAAGGATGCTGGGAAAACAATGGAATTGGATTATGAACAAAATCCAAGGGACGTAATCCATATGATACATGGATTGGCCGCACCTTATACGAGGAATGAGGTGAGGTTGCTCCAGAGGCAAGTGAAGCATGACCAACATGTCATGCAGTTGGGAAAGAAAAGAGGACGTGAGAAGAAGTATGCAACGAGGGCATATTCTTCACGGATGAGGACTTGGGAGGAGTCCAGGTGCCACATAATGATGCCTTGGTCATAACCCTACGAATTGGGGAATATGACATGGAGAGGATTTTGGTGGACTCGGGAAGCTGCATAGAGGTGCTATACTGTGATGCATTTAAGAAGTTAGGCTAACACAGACGGACCTGGTGCAGTCAATAACTCCACTGGTCGGATTCAGTGCAGGAGCAGTCTGGCCATTGGGTAAAGTAACTCTGTCGGTTCGGGCAGGAATAGTGGTGCTGCGAACCGACTTCCTGGTGGTAGATGTGCCGTCTTCTTATAACGCGATTATAGGGAGAACGTGGTTGCACAAGATGAGGGCGATTTCCTCCACTTACCATCAGATGGTAAAGTTTCCCGGATCTAATGGCATTGAAAGGATCAGAGGAAACCAGAAGGTTGCCTAGCAGTGCCTGATCTCTATAATAAAAAAGGCACCTAAAGCAAAGTTGGTCCAAGCTGTCAAGATTCCAGACCAGCCGACCATTGAGGATGTCGGAGGGGACCCTACCGAGAAATTGGTGGAAGGATTGAAAAAAATTCAGATCAATGAGACTGATCCAGAAAGATATTTCCTGATTGGGGAAAACCTGAGCAGAAAGGAAGAGGAAGAGTTGGTAGGGTTATTGAAGGAGAACATTGACGTGTTCGCTTGGGTCCCCGAAGAGATGCCTAGGGTGGATGCAAACGTGATTTGTCACCACTTGAATGTGGACCCTCAACACAAGCCCGTAATGCAGAAAAAGAGAAGATCAACCGTACAGTACATGGACGCTGTTATCGAGGAGGTTGACTGCTTGCTGAAAGCCAAAGCCATACGAGAAGTTTACTACCCAGAGTGGTTATCCAACACTGTGGTGGTGAAGAAGAAGAATGGGAAGTGGTGTGTCTGTGTTGACTTCGCTGATTTGAGCAAGGCATGTCCAACTGATAGTTTCTGTAACGACCCTGATTTTTGGTCAGTAAAAATTTCGTTAAAAATTTGAATTTTATTTTAATTACTTGGACTTCTTTTAAAATTTCTTTTTAATACCCAAAAATCCGTCGTTACTAAATTCTAGACTTATAAAAATTAGATTTTTTTTCACTCCGAGCAATAAGGTTATTTTCTAAAGACAAGTGTTTGGTTTATTTTCCTAACTATTAAGATAAAGTCTTAGAATCCCATTTCTTGGCTGGAAATCTTACTTAGCAAGCCTAGTTAGCTTCTAACCAATTCATTGAGGAAACCTAACTACCAATTGCACTTTCAACCCTAGTTGAACCTTTTGAACCTTTCCAAACCCTAAAGGAACCCTTTGGACCAAAGTCATTCTTGACCTTTACCCATTGGACGATAAAAGTTAGGAAAATCTTTATCCATTGGACAATAGGCTTTTCACCTAAGATATTTTATTAGATTGACCAAGGTACACTTATATAGTATTATATAGGCTTATGTACACATATTTGAAAGATGTATATATAATATTCCAATATTATACTTTACTCTTTTACCCATTGGTCCATAGAAGTTAGGGAAAATATCGCCCATTGGTCCATAACTTAGTCTTGCCACCAAGTACTAGACCAATTAGTTTAATAGATTCACCATGAGTCATTGTACTTATATATATACAATATGCAAGCATAGTACTTTCCATCTTTATCCATTGGATAATAAATGTTAGGAGAATTGTTACCCATTGGTCAATAGGTTAGTCTTTCTACCTAGTACAAGATATATTAATTTAATAAATTCACCATGAGTCATTGTACTTATATTTATACATTATGCAAGCATAGTACTTCCCATCCATTACCCATTGGATAATAAATGTTAGGAGAATTGTGATCCATTGGATAATAAGGTCAAGTCAAGCCAAAGTAGTAGGTCTTATTAGTTTATTTACTTACTAGATAATATCCTAGGATTCTCTTGTACTTTAATATTAAATGGTGTAAGACATGTGTCAATTTGACATTGTTTAATGGGGAATTTTGGTTAGAAATCTTCCTAGATCACATAAGTACCTTGTGTACTTTTATACTAGGTCAAAAATCTACATATATATTATTTTGCTTCTTTAACCTTTGGTCCATAAATGCTAGGGAAAATATTGTTTATTGGATAATAGAAGTAGTCTTCCAAACAAGTACTAGGATCTATTATTTAATCACTTCTTAGATTTACCATGAGATTATATAGATATGTAAATACCATATAATATATTGCCCTAGGATTCTATAAGTACTATAATATAAGATATGTGCCAATTTGTCATTGTTTAATGGGGGATTTTGACCTAAAAATCTAGGAAGATCATGTAAGTACTAGTGTACTTTGTATTCTTTCATATATGTTAATCAAGGGAGAAAGAGAGAGAGGGAGAGAGAGAGAGAGAGAGAGAGAGAGAGAGAGAGAATCCGAGAGAGATGGAGAGAGAGAGAAGCCGAGAGAGGGAGAGATAGGAGAGAGAATGAGAGATTGATGTGCTACCTTAGATTTTCTTCTTCCAAAATCCTAGTTTAAAATTGCCTAAGTACATGTACTTGTGAAAGAAGAAAGATTGGAAGATATGGGAGAGATTTAGAGTACTAGATTTCTTACAAGATTTACTTACAACTTATTTCTTTATTCTTACTCTTTCAACCTTTGTACTTATATATATATATATACATTGTACCAAAGAGAGAGAGAGAGAGGGAGAGAGGGAGAAAGAAAGCCGAGAGAGAGAGAGGGAGAGAGAGGCCGGGAGAGATGGAGAGAGAGATGGTGTGATGTATGCAAGTGTACTCACAATCTAGTTCAATATCTTGGCCATCATCCTACCTCATCAAAGTACCATCAAATCTAGTCATTCTATTAACCATTGGATAACAAATGTTAGGGGAAAAATTGTCTCTTGGATAATAGACCAACCTTTGGCTATAACTAGCAACCATTTCTCACCATTTCAACACACACCTTTCATACTTCAACTTCTATCTCTAGAAAGCTTAGCATTCTTGCTTGTTCTTGAAGTTCTTCCCAAGTTCTTCAAGAAACTCATCCAAGGCCGCCACTAAACCGCCACTCCACCACCCTATCGATCCATAAGTTTTAGTAGTGTTAGTCAAGGTCTAGTTTCGAGAGAAACCTTTCTCTTTCGAAGCTACCGGAAGCCATCCTTAAGAAGTTACTCCGTTCGACCGCCGACGTACCATCTTTCCTCCGTAGTCATCACTACCGCCAAGAAGAACGGTAGATTTTCCTTATCTACTACTCCTACGTATATGTAGAATACCCTTACTTACTTTACTCTACGTATACCGTTTATTGTCGAAATGCAAGTAGTAGAATTTTCCGTAGTATACAATAAACATGTGTTGTTTTGAACTTTCGAAAAAGAAGAATGAATTTTGAAAAGATAATGTTAACTATTTAACTTGAAGTATTCGTATCTTGATTTTAGAATGGTTATGAGCATATATACGTGTTTACTTGTCTTACTTGATGAATGTGTGATAAAGCATAAGTGGTTTACCACTCCAAAGGTGTCCGTCCATGTGGCACTATGCTTAACTTTGTGTGATTAAATGTTGAGCTTGATGATGTGATAAAGTGAGCTTGATATTTGATATAGAGTTGGATGATCTTGCTAGTTTAGTTTCAAGATTACAATGAATGATGATTTTGTTGTAAGAAAGTCCTGTCGCGGAGTCGATGCATGTAACGAGACACGGAAATTGAGAAAATAGAAACATGATACCTAGGGTATGGTTAATAAAAAGGCGTGTTTGAAAAAGAGAAATGTTTTTGAAAACAGCAATGTGGCTGGACTTGCCCATTGTGTGGTGTGCGTGTGTAAAAGAAAGATTTGTGACATCGAATAAAATATTTTTGAAACTACATTGTGGCTGTTTGCCCAATGGGTGTTGTGTGTGTGTGTTCCAATGGAAATCCGTGGTGGCGGAACCATTGTGAGGTTGTGTGTGTGCCAATGGGAACCCGGCGTGGCGGAACCATTGTGAGGATACTCGAGAACCCAGCGCGGCGGAATCGAGGTTGGGTGTGTTCCAATGGGAATTCGGAGCGGCAGAACCATTGTGAGGCTGTGTGTGTTCCAATGGGAATCCGGAGCGGCGGAACCATTGTGAGGTTGTGTGTGTTCCCATGGGAATCTGGAGCGGCGGAACCATGGTGAGGTATGGCTTGGTTATCCACAGAGAGGAGCCAATGCTAATGTGTGCCAATGGAAACCCATCGCGGCGGAACCATTGTGAGGATACTCAAGAACCCGGCGCGACGGAATCGAGGTTGGGTGTGTTCCAATGGGAATCCGGAGCGGTGGAACCATTGTGAGGCTGTGTGTGTTCCAATGGGAATCCGGAGCGGCGGAACCATTGAGGTTGTGTGTGTTCCCATGGGAATCCAGAGCGGCGGAACCATGGTGAGGTATGGCTTGGTTATCCACGGAGAGGAGCCAATGCTAATGTGTGCCAATGGGAACCCAGCGCGGCGGAACCATTGTGAGGATACTCAGGAACCCGGCGCGGCGTAACCGAGGTTGGGTGTGTTCCAATGGAAATCCGTGGTGGCGGAACCATTGTGAGGCTGTGTGTGTTTTAAAAACCTCAATGTGGCCGGACTTGCCCATTGTGTGGTGTGCGTGTGTAAAGGAAACGATTTTCGAAATGTTGATTTGGTGAATAAAAGGTAAAATGGTGACATGGTCTACGAAACGCTGCGTAGGAGAAACTCTGATGACATGGACACTTACGCTAGTCGAGTAATGATTATGCATGTATTGTTATTATTTGGATATATGTGTGCTATGTGACTTGCTATGTGTAAGTTAAGGGTTAGTGGGTATAGGATTATTCTGCTGAGCTCTTGTGGCTCATGGTGTTACCTTTGGTGACCCTGACATATTATATCGGTGGCCACGCTGGTATAATGTGTCAGACTTTGTAGATGATGAACAGTACACCTTGGAGGCTTTTGGAGCTAAAGAGCTGGCTATGATGAAGGAGCAGACAGAGCTATAGTTAGGAACCCTAGAACCCATTGTGTAAATATTGAACTCTTGTGGGAGTTTTGTTGTAATAATGAGCCAAACTCCATTTGATTTTATCAATAAAATGTTTATTTAATGTAACCAAAAATCAGGGGCGTTACAGTTTCCCTCTCCCAAGAATAGATCAATTGGTCGATGCGACTGCTGGGTATGGGCGAATGAGTTTCCTCGATGCATATCGAGGGTATCATCAAATTGCCATGTTTGGACCCGATTAGGAGAAGACTTCCTTTATTACATTGAGAGGGTTGTATTGCTACAGCGTTATGCCCTTTGGTTTAAGGAACGCTGGAGCAACTTATCAGAGGTTGGCAATGATCATGCTCAAGAAGCTGCTTGGGAAAACTATGGAGGTATACATAGATGATATGGTGGTCAAGAGCAAAGAGAAGCAGGACCACATAACTGATTTGAAGGAGGCTTTTGACATCCTGAGGGAGTACAAGCTAAAACTCAATGCCTCGAAGTGTGCGTTCGGAGTAAGCTCGGGGAAATTCTTAGGCCACCTTGTGACTATAAGAGGAATAGAGGCAAATCCTGATCAGATAACGACTTTGCAGAAGCTCCAAAGTCCCAAGACCACGAAGAAGGTCCAAAGGCTAACTGGAATGGCCGCGGCCCTTAATAGATTCATTAGCCGGTTCAGTGACAAGTGTAGGCCCTTCTTTCAACTATTGAAAAAGAGAGAAGGATACGAATGCGGAGCAAAATGCGAACAGGCATTCCAAGACCTGAAGAAGTACTTGGCAACGGCCCCACTCTTGTCCACTCCTGATCTGGGTGAGTCTTTGATTTTGTATTTAGCAGTATCAGCGCATACTGTAAGTGCAGTTTTATTAAGGGATAAGGGATCTGAGCAAATCTCCGTCTACTATGTGAGCAAAACATTGTTAGACGCAGAAATGCCCCTCGAGAAATTGGTCCTGGCACTAAGGACAACGACAAGAAAGTTGCCTCACTATTTTCAGAGTCATAAGATCATGGTTTACACCGAATTCCCGTTGAAATTGTTGTTACGAAAGGCAGATTTCTCGGGATGAATTTTGACTTGGTCGGTGGAGCTTAGTCAATACGATATTGACTACCAGCCGTGCACCGCGATCAAAGGACAAGTGTTGGCGGACTTTGTAGCGGAATTCTCACCTGCAGTGGCTCCCCAGCCTCCTACGAGACAGGAGCAGGCAGCCGGGCCACCTATAATGAAAGGAAGGGACCCAACCGAGCAAGATCCCTTGGAATGGAAGTTGTTCGTTGATTGTTCAGCGTGTAATACTGGATCAGGAGTTGGGGTTGTGCTCTTCCATCCCGAAGGAGTAATGATGGAATTATCTCTTCGGCTAGGTTTCAACGCATCAAATAATGTGGCGGAGTACGAGGCACTCTTGGCAGGTTTGAAAAGCGCAAAGACACTAAAAGTAAAAAGGATAAGGGTGTACTGTGACTCACAACTCGTGGTGAACCAGTTATCCGGGGAGTATGAAGCCCAGAATGAGAAGATGGCAGCCTATGTAGAGGCCGCCAAGGATCTTCTTGACACCTTTGAGAAGGTGTACATTGAGCATATAAGTTCTGGGTAAAATGCCCATGCAGATTCACTGGCTTGGTTGGCTGCAGCTGTGCCAATAGAGTTTAAGAGAAAGGTGGCAGTAGATTATCTTGCTGAGCTAAGTATTGGAAGAAGCGTGGAATTGATCTTGGACGTGAACCAAGGACCAAGTTGGATGGATCCAATAGTGGAGTTCTTACGAGATGGGACACTCCCCACCGATAAGAAGAAGGCTCACAAGATCAAAACGACGTCTGCACGGTTTTGGATTCACCCGAAGGCAAGTTGTATAGAAAGTCTTTCACAGGTCCATACTTACGTTATGTACACCCCGAGATGGTGCAGAAGTTCGTCCACAAAATTCACGAGGGGACATGTGGAAGCCATGCTGGGGGCAGGTCCATTGCCCAACGAGCAATCACCCAAGGTTATTGGTGGCCACATATGCAGGAGAATGCAAAGGTATATGTGAAAATATGTGAGAAGTGTCAGACGTTCTCACCAATGATCCGAACACCAGCCGAAGATCTGGTGCCGTTAACAAGCCCTTGGCCATTTGCACAATGGGGGATACATCGTGGGTCCACTCCACAAGGCAACTGGAAATAGAAAATCTCTATTGGTAGCAACAGACTATTTCACGAAGTGGATTGAGGCAGAGCCTTTGGCCAAGATTACTGAGCCTATGATAGAAAGGTTCGTCTGGAAGAGTATTATTACTCGGTTTGGGGTCCCTTATTCATTGATTACGGATAATGGGTCACAATTCCAGAAGAAGTTCAAGGCTTTCTGTTCCCAGTACGGGATAAGGAACTATTACTCAACCCCAGCTTACCCTCAGAGTAATGGGCAGGTAGAGGCATCCAACAAGGCCATTCTTGATGGAATCAAGAAGAGGTTGGATAAATCAAAGGGGAAGCGGCCCGAAGAGCTACCACTGGTCCTATGGGCGCACCGAACAACTCTTAGGAGGTCTACGGGAGAGACCCCCTATTCATTGGCATATGGGACAGAGGCAGTTATACCACTCGAAGTTGGTTTGCCGACCAACAGGACCACTTTGGTTGAAAGTGGAGGCAATGATAGAGCCTTGGAGATCGAGTTGGATTTTGCCGAGGAATGGAGAGAGAGGGCTCTGGTGCATTTGGCCTCTTATCAAGAGCAGCTGATGAAAAGCTACAACAAGCATGTCCACCCCCGAGAATTTAGTATTGGAGACCTTGTGCTTCATAAGGTGCTCGGCAATACCAAGGTAGCCAACGAGGGCAAGTTGGGGGCTAATTGGGAAGGACCATATCGAGTCACTAAGGTTGTGGGCATTGGGGCTTATCGATTGGCAGACCTGGACGGGAACCCGATGCCAATGCCCTAGAATGTCCATAATTTGAGGAAGTTATTTGTTTGAAAGACTTTAGTTTATTTTTCATTCTATTTTAGGATTCACATCATGATTGTGTGGGAGTTATGAATAAAATTCCCTTGTTTATCATTCCTTGTTAGTTGGAAGGGGTAGGAATAACGCCCCCTTGAGTTATGAGACCATGAATAAAATTTGGATTACGAGTTTTTTAAAACTTTTTGATCTTTTTGTGGATTTACACTTCATTCTTTTGTTTGAATACGGAGCTAGAAAGTCGTAACCACCTTCTCTCGCTTCGTATTAGGGAGCAGAGAGTGGAAAGAGTGGGTATGTACGAATTATGAGTTACTAAATTTTTCCCAGTACGAAATTACTTGGGATGCATACGAGAACATGCAAATTATCCAAGTACAATTACTTGAGTATTTTTCCATAAGTACGAGTACACTTAATGGGTATTTATCTAAGTATGAGAAACTTAAACAACCTATCCACGTATGAACAAACTTGGGATGCATACAATAAAATGCACAATTCTGCCAAATATGAATACATTTGGGCACTTGTCTAAGTATGGGAAACTTAGAAGCATGTATTTCCTAAAGTACGAAACACTTGAACGCATACGTAAACATGCAAAATTACCTAAGTATGAGAAACTTAGAAATTAAACTTGGACGTTTGGCCACGAAGGGCCACCAGCAATGTCAAAAGGCCACGAAGGGCCGAGCAAGCAACAATATCCAGGCCAACCAAGGCCACGAGATCAGAACCAGTGATGAGCCACAAAGGGCCAAATACCTGTGTTAAACAAGTTTTAAAATGTAATGATGCCACGTAGGGCAAGACTAACGGCCACGCTGGGCCTGCAAATAGTTTTACGAGAGAGAGTTGTTTTTAAAACAAATTGTTCCTCCCTTACTCATCGGTGGTCAGGTCTTGGAGTTCTGGAGGAGTGACTTGTGCTGGTGTGTCTTCCACAGTAGTGCTCTCATCAGGTGGACCACCACCGGCTTCCCTCTGGCCAGGGTTGGTCGTATCAGTAACTTGGTCTGCATCTGCAACCTGTTGCTCGGAGACGTTAGCATCCAGCTCCCTATCAAGGCTATCCTCCTCCTCTTCAGCATCCCCTTCATTCAGGACCACCACCGAGCTTGGAAGGTCATTTTCAACCCAGAGATATGATGATTCAGCTGTTCCAACCTTTCTGAGGCATGCAGCCTGTGCAGCGGCCCAAATCTCATCTTGAATGGTTGGCATCTGGGTCTTGTAGCTCTCTGTGGCTACGTTGATTCCTTCATTGTACCCCTATTGATATGTTGCTTTTGCCTCGTTCTTGCTGGACTTAAGCTCAGTGAGAGTCTGGTTCAAACTATCCTCGGCTCCATCCAGTTTCCCCTTCAGTTCATCTGCTAGCCCTCGGGCTTGGTCCCTCTCCCTCTCCCTCTCAAGCCTGGCAATGGTGCGTTCCATTTTGGCGTTGTCACTGGCCAGCTTAGCACGCTATGGTTCCACCTGGCCAAGCTTCCGGGCTATTGCCACCATTTTTTGCACAGACTAGACAAGTATACAGGTATTAATGATAGGACTGGGGTTTCTTTTTACAAAACAAATAGAAGAAACTTGCAAAGAAGGAAAACAGAGCATACCTTAACACTGTTAACCATGAACGAGCTGATAAGTTTATATGGGGAGCTATCCACCTCTTTTTGCATGTCCCTGGGCAAAAGGAAGGCCTGAGATGGGCCAGTGCAATGTCTTCGGATTTAGCGCTATCCCGTATGCTTACGGGACGGTTTCCATGGGACAAACGAGGAGTCCAAGCTGGAACCAAGACTGTAGATCTGTGGATTGTGAGGGGTCCTTCAGATGCAGTAGTGCCAGTTGAAGAAGCATCAAGGTGGTGACGCTTGTCTTTGTGTGCCTCAGCAACCTCACTGGGTGAAAACCCTGGTGGTGCATCTGTTTGAATAGAAGCCCGAAGGCCGTGGCCTTGAGAACCAATGTGGCCATGAGTAGTGCCACGTCCCCGGCTAGTACCAGGAATGGTAAGTAGGCTGCTGAGATTGATTGGTTGGTTCATCTCTTGAGGTGGAGGAGAAGGGGAATAGCCACTTGAGGTAGAGGTGGAGGCTTCCTCGGCGAGTTCAATAGGTTCGTCGGGAATGGGAGGAGTCTGAGAACGATTGCTTCTTCCTTGATCGAGATTTGAGGAAGAAGGAGCTGTGAGGTCTGGATTGTCTACTGCACGGTTGCAACGGTCAATAAATCCATCGTATGAAGCTCTGTAACTGAGGAGCACCTGTGCAGCTCTTGCTCGGCCTGCAAGATGTGTCCCCTGACTGTTGAAGGCAAGTGCACGGTTGATGTCAGTTACATGGACCAAGGGGGTAATAATGTCATGCCCTTGATTGAAATTTGTGGCTGCAAAAATACAAAATTAGCAGTCAATAAATTAATTGGAAAAGCAATTTGAAAACATTGCTCCGCAAAACAGTTCTACGCAGAGAAAAGAACTAACGTGGAGTGCCAAATCTGTGAGGCGCGTGAAAGCCTATCACCCTGCCATCCTCATCTCTGGGCTCGAAGTTCCTCATGACGATGAAGAAATCATCATCATCTCCTCGGGCGGAATCAAGAAGTTCAAGCACAAGTTTTTTCCTAGAATCTCTACTTTTTAGATAGTAGGTGAGGGCGTCTTTTGTTCTAGAAATACTATACAAATGGTGGATGTCGTACAGACCTAGAGATGTGCCAAGCATTTGGTTTATGGCATTTATGCCCATGACTACGCGAAAAAATTTGGCAGAAACTTGCATTAGAGATAATCTGTAATGGGTTAAAACCTGGCGGAGTAGTGGCGCCAGGGGGAACCTAACACCGCCGTCAACGATGGCAACTACTGCTATATGAAGGGTGTCATTATCTGGACACTCACAAAGAGCGTCCTCAAGAGCAAGGGTGGTGGCGATGTTATTAGGGATCTTGTAACAAGATCTGAAGGCAGCCATGGCCTGAGGGGTGTTGTAGTGATGCCTGAACCTCCCCATTGTGAATAGTAGAGTTACAGATGAAAACGAAGGGGACGAAGAAACCCTAAAACGACTGGAAAACCCTAAATCAACGAAAGAGACGAGGCAGAATGAGGAGCGATGACTTACGGGTCGATGGACGAAATCCCTAAAGCAGAAAGGAGGGGGCCTTGAGATGGCAAATAGTGCTCCAATGGCGGGTGTGCACAATTCTTCTTTTTGGCAGAAGAAGTCTAGAGAGAGAATGAGGGTTTCAAAATGGGACGAAATCCCAGATATACCCTAACGAGTGGATTGGTGTAAGTGAAACGTCACCACAGACGCCGTTTGGGCGTTCCATTTCACAAAAGATGTCCATGCGCATTTAATATGGCGATACGAAGCAAGCCACGTGTAAAGGTAGGGGCAGGAAAAGCCTGTCCAGCCTAAGCAATGAGACATTTTGCCTGGCCTAATGATAGGAGTTGCACCAATCTTGTGGAACAAGGTGAACAAGCAGCATGAATTTTGCTCGGTATTTGGAAAGCTTTGCTCGTCATATGAGAAAAAATAATGAGTAAAGCTGTGGAGCAATTGTAGGGAGGTATTCCCGAGCAAGCTCAAATAGAGCCGAACACGTGGTACGAGGAACCACGGTGTAAGTAAGATAAGAAAAATCGCCGTGAAAGGTGGTGGTCGGCGATATGGACTAGTGACATGTGAAGTCATTGATCCAGGCAGACTGTACGGGGAAAAGGACCAGCAAACATGTGAAGTTATTGGTCCAAGAAGTCTGTTCGGCAATGAGAAGGCCGAACAAAGAAAGAACTCTTGAGAAAGTGGCCTCAGGAGTAAGGAACACTCTAAAAGGTTCCAGAACAATGGTATTCCATAAAGGAATGGGATCCCAAGGAAATAGGATCTGGGGAAGATATCCAACGGGAATGGGATGTTCGATCTGCGATGGAAAAGAGTCCTAAAAGGGCTAAGGTAATGACTGATAAGGGAACGAGAATCCAAGATATTTTGGGTTTCATATATGAGGTAGGAAACCTAGGGCAACATGGATTCTTGGGCAGCAAGCATCCATGAATCTATAAATATAAAGTAAACCTGGAGGTAAAAGGTACACAATACGTAGCATTCATACTTTCCTACTGATAATTAGGGTTTTCTGCTAATACGTGATACTAACTTAGGAATCGGAGGGCCTAATTTTACCCCAAAAAAAAATCGGAGGGCCTTTGCCACGAGAGGCAAAGGTGTGCTCACCCCTTGTCTGTTTTGCAGATTAGGGTTCCGACGACGTGCTAGGGATCCAGTGAAGAGGCATGAGTAGCCGTTACATTCTAGTGTGGTTCAAAGCTCTGTTCGTTTTTCTCCACCTACAGACACGACCGACTCAGTTTCATGGATGCCTACAAGGGCTAACACCAAATTGCCATGAGCGAAGGCGATGTGGAGAACATGGCATTCATCACTCCTCATGGTATCTTCGGTTACCTTGTTATGCCCTTCGGACTTAAAAACACCGGGGCTACTTTTTAGCATATGATAAGCAAGATGTTTGAGCGTTTACTGGGAGACACCATGATGGCTTACATTGACGATATGGTTGTGAAAAGCATGCTTGTTGGTGATCACCTAGCCCATCTCACCATGTAACGCCCCGATTTTCGGACACGTTAATTAAATTATTTTTAATTGATTTAATAATTCATAAAACTGATTTAAGAAATAAATTTTATTAAACAGAGTTTAGCAGCGGAAATATCAAATACCAAATTCAAAACTACTTAATTGTCTTACAACCCAACGAAATAAAACATAGTTTGACAAATGTGATAACACTTTTGGAAATTTCAAATAACAATATTTTAAATTAACAGAGCTTCTAGGGGTAAGGCATCCAAGGCTCGACAAACTCTCCTTCCTCAGCTGGGAGGTCCTCACCCTGGTACTGATCATCTTGAGGAGGATTCTGTTCTTCGGTCTCTTGATTACCTGGCATGAAACGCCAGCCCGAGGGCACTATAATGAGTTTTGAAACTCAGTAGGTAATCCCAACCCTACTAACCCCTTACTCTACAGTTAGCAGTTCAACAATATAAGAATTTGTAATTCACAGAAAGTACAGAATAATAACACATCATCATTTTATTTACTATCCATTAACTTACATGAAATCTAAGGATCATCTCCACGAGATCCTTTCCTCCCACATCCACTAACTACAACCGTCTCATGGGTCCACCCTTCCTCTTGCTTGTCCTGCACCAGGGTCCTAGGTGAGCGCACCTAAGTTATGTACCGAGTATGTTCTCACTTAAGACCATAACAGGAGGATCGAGTCATCCCATGACGCATCGTACATTAGGGTCGGACATCACCTACCACTAACTATAACCGTCTCATGGGACCCATTCTCTTCCTCGAAGAGAAACTTCCCATGACGCATTATACATTAGCGTCACAACATCTCTCAACACTGGGCCCCATTGGTTACCCATTTCAACACAGGGCCCCATTGGTTACCCTTGCCATCACCATGGCTCAAATCACAATCCACACAATCACACTTCCAACACTTTACCAATTTCCATTTACTTAACATCGTCTACGTGAGTCACTACTCGTAACCACCCAGGTGAACCTAAGTCCATTCTAACACATACAACATGATACAATTAATAACAGCTCAAACATGATACATTTCAACGAGACAACAGTATAACAATTGATAGGTGCAAATAATTAAACACGAAAGGGATTTGGATTGGGCCGATGCCTTTCGGGTTACTTAAAATTTTATTAAGCATTTCTGTCCTTTAATTCAATTTATTAACCTTGAGGTACAATTAGCAGTTTCGTAGCCCTAGAGTATTAAACAGTATAGATTAATCTAAGTAATTGAGTTTTACCATTTCTGATTTCGTAGACATCAAAAATTTTACTTTTCTTTGTTCCTACAGTAAGTATATTCTTTACTATTAGGTAGAACTAACTTACATAATAAGTAATCTTACTTTATAGTTATACTGGAACACTTTTGTTTTTTTTTTATTCATTTTACCAAAAATACTAGTCTACTGTATACTAGTACTCCTTTTATTAGTTCCATCCCCAATACTTAATAATTTACCAAGTAGTGTGTTATAGAGAAAGCTTTTGTTTAACCATGTACACTTATGTTTTTTTTGTATAGCTACTGACTATCACATATTAAGTGTAGCTCTTAGACTACTCTAGCATTTTTACTAACTTCTAAGTTTAGATCTTTAAAAATATATTTTTAGAATCAAATAAGTTTTCAACTTCTCCCAGTTTCCTTTCTAAAGTTATCACTTAAAATAAATTCTAGGTTATTGTTAGTTTAAGCTTATTAGTATTATTAATCTTATTCTATATAATGTTTTCCTTTTCTTGTGATATAGTTTGACTGTGAGTCACTCCCACACATTAAATATCATACATGTCAATTGAGAATACAATAGTCATGCATTTATCCCACTGAATAACAATGTAACAGCTAATGGTGGAAGAAGTCAACCACCTTGTTTAGGGTCAAAATTGGGAACTAAAGTAACCACAGGGGCAAATTGCAATTTAGAACATCACTTTAAAGAGAACAACGTGCATGCTACAGTAGTATAATTTCCCACTTCTGCAAAACAGAGCATTTTCCGTTCCCAAACTTCCGATGCATTAACACGATTTTTTTCACCATTATAACTGATCAAAATAAGCTTATAGAAACTAGATATACTTAGGGGAAAGTAGGAGAGCGATTATCCTACCTCGAATTCGGTTGTAAGCGAAAAAAAACGGATTCCGGACAGTTTCGGTAAAACGAGGAAGACGGCGACGGCGGGGAACCTCGGGGCTGACTTCGGTTGAGCGGTGGATGTCTCTGTTATGTTTGAGAACGTGGGCTATGATGTTTGAACCGGATTTGTGTTCGGGTGAGTGCAAACCGGAACCCACTTCATATTCTCTCTCTAGACCACCATTGTTGGACCTTGGAAACTTTCTTTTTCCATCTCTTCTTCTCTGGATTTTCAGTGGTGTATGTTGTGTTTGTAATATGATTTTCGGAGAGTAAGAGAGGGTATTATGAGAGAGTGGAGGTAGAGGAGGGAATGGGCAAGTATTGGAGTAAATGGAGGAGGTAGTGGATAATGATGGCTGCTGAAATTAAGGAGTTGGAGGAAGAGGTGGTTCGGCCAAGGAGTGTAAGAGAGAGAGAGAGAGAGAGTCGGCTGGGAAAGGGAAAGGGAAAGGATAAACCAAAAACTCTTATTTCTAGGAAAAGATACATATACCTATATATCCGTAGGTATATCAATTAAATTATCGGGACAAGATAATTATTAACTAATTAGTTTAACTAAATTAATACAATTCGGAATAGCAATATAAATTTTATTTGAAAAATTTAGGGCCAAAATTAGGGTCGTTACAACCTATCCCCTTAAAACAATTTCGTCCTCGAAATTAAAGTGTTGTTACCATCGTGTGTAGTTTTCATTTTGATCGATGAGTCGTTGCTGATGAAGGTCTTGTTTATCCCCCTTAAATATGAAACTTGTACCATCTGAAGTTCAATCCATCATCTTCTTCTGATATTAGTCTACGATCTATGTTACGGATAGTTAATCGATTACTAAATTTGACAATGAAGTCAACATTTTGATATAACTGCAGCTTGTTGGCATGCTTCATTAACAAACAAAGTGAAAAAAAAAATTAGATTTATTGTAAGAGGCTATGGAAAAAAAAAATTGAAAATCTGAACTAGATAAATTTTTTTTTTATAACTACGTCAGCCAAACGTGTTCCAAAACAAGTATCAAATTCTAATTGTCCGGAAGATGCGTTTAGGTGTGTGGATATGAAAATGGCTCATCAAGCCTTTTCAAAAATAGAATAAGTTACAGATTTTTCAAGAATTGAATATTATCATTCCAGAGCAAATACACAACTCAAGGAAGAGTAGCATCACAAATACATATAAGGGTTCAGAAATTCGGAACTCTAGCTAAAATTTATTTATTTTATAGGATTTACAATTATAAAACTTGGAAGGACGGATGCGAAAAGTATCAAGGGGGGTGACGACGATGAGATATTTCTATACAGCCAGTACTTGATCAATGAGAATTTCACAAAGCTTGTACCAATTGTCCTATAATTGAATAGACTATTGAGATAGCAAGGATGAGATTCTACCAATTAAAAAGAATTTGCAATAGGAGAATCCTTAGAAATTCACAACTAACAAAAGAGAAGTGGCATGAGACTCGGAGTGAAAATTTCAACGAATTTAACTCTTGGGTTTGTACTTGAATGAGGGAAAAAAAAAATAAAAAAATTTTGCTTCGAAAGGAAGAAAAGAATCAAGAGAGGTTGAAAAACATTGAATAGTGATAATATAGTCAATTGACTAAGGAAGAGGATTAGATGAATGTACAGTCGTCAATCTCCTCTTCTATCCCCCTTAAAAGAATAGAACCTCAGCGCAAAAGAACGTTCACTATCTTCTCGGATGTTCATGACGTCGAGCAGTTCCTCGATCTTCTGATCTATGTGGGTGCCACGTCGGCTCAATTTGCGTAGAATAGGTGGTCGGTGACTACAAATCTTTGACATCATCATGCTTTCATCCGTTGGTCTAAAATTTTAAGAAGTCTACGGTGCTCGAGGTTGGGTGTCAAAATAGTCACGGTGATGACGACTACTAGCAGCTGTTGATCTCGCAAATTCTAGATATCGTGTTAGGGTGCATGTTAACATTGACATCGACGTTAGCATTATTATAAGGGTGGCAGCGTTGCGGTCAACGTTAGCGTTTTGGTCATTGATTTCAGCAGTTCTTCCCACGATTAGGGGTTCTTAACTATTGGGTTCTCCAAAGGCATCGTGTGCAAGCATTTTGGAATTGCAATGGTAAAATTTTGGTTTCACGTCTAATGACAAGTAATGATTTAAAAAAATAACAATAAAAATTTAGTACAACTAGTCAAATCCTATTAGCACAGATATACAATAAGCACGTAATAAGTAAAGCCTAAATGTTAGTCAACATGTATAGCCTATATTTTCTCACGGTACGTTCTCACAATGGACCTATCCTATCCAACCTATTTTCAATCACGATCGACCCAGGAAAAGAAAGTTTTTTTTTTTTTTTGGTTGCCAGGTACACTATTTACTAAGTAGCCTTCTCCAACTGTACCTCCTCTTTCACAGGGGGCTTGTCTCTTCGTCTTTAGACTTTGAACTTTTTGTCTCGGTTGATCAGCTAGCCAAATACAATAGGAGCGGTTCCTCTATCGCTTTCTTCGGATCGAAGTCAACGTTGGTTCCATACTTCTTCAGAGTCTAAATTGCAACATCTAATAAAATATTTATATGCTATACTTAGGTATGATGTCGCGGAGTTACAAAAGTAATAAATAAGATAAACGTTTAACTATTTAACTTTACGCTCTTGGAAAGTGATCTACCCAATCTACCCAAAGCCGAGGGTTGAACCTATGCTCTGATACCACGTTGTAACGCCCCGATTTTCGGACACGTTAATTAAATCATTTTTAATTGATTTAATAATTCATAAAACTGATTTAAGAAATAAATTTTATTAAACAGAGTTTAGCAGCGGAAATATCAAATACCAAATTCAAAACTACTTAATTGTCTTACAACCCAACGAAATAAAACATAGTTTGACAAATGTGATAACACTTTTGGAAATTTCAAATAACAATATTTTAAATTAACAGAGCTTCTAGGGGTAAGGCATCCAAGGCTCGACAAACTCTCCTTCCTCAGCTGGGAGGTCCTCACCCTGGTACTGATCATCTTGAGGAGGATTCTGTTCTTCGGTCTCTTGATTACCTGGCATGAAACGCCAGCCCGAGGGCACTATAATGAGTTTTGAAACTCAGTAGGTAATCCCAACCCTACTAACCCCTTACTCTACAGTTAGCAATTCAACAATATAAGAATTTGTAATTCACAGAAAGTACAGAATAATAACACATCATCATTTTATTTACTATCCATTAACTTACATGAAATCTAAGGATCATCTCCACGAGATCCTTTCCTCCCACATCCACTAACTACAACCGTCTCATGGGTCCACCCTTCCTCTTGCTTGTCCTGCACCAGGGTCCTAGGTGAGCGCACCTAAGTTATGTACCGAGTACGTTCTCACTTAAGACCATAACAGGAGGATCGAGTCATCCCATGACGCATCGTACATTAGGGTCGGACATCACCTACCACTAACTATAACCGTCTCATGGGACCCATTCTCTTCCTCGAAGAGAAACTTCCCATGACGCATTATACATTAGCGTCACAACATCTCTCAACACTGGGCCCCATTGGTTACCCATTTCAACACAGGGCCCCATTGGTTACCCTTGCCATCACCATGGCTCAAATCACAATCCACACAATCACACTTCCAACACTTTACCAATTTCCATTTACTTAACATCGTCTACGTGAGTCACTACTCGTAACCACCCAGGTGAACCTAAGTCCATTCTAACACATACAACATGATACAATTAATAACAGCTCAAACATGATACATTTCAACGAGACAACAGTATAACAATTGATAGGTGCAAATAATTAAACACGAAAGGGATTTGGATTGGGCCGATGCCTTTCGGGTTACTTAAAATTTTATTAAGCATTTCTGTCCTTTAATTCAATTTATTAACCTTGAGGTACAATTAGCAGTTTCGTAGCCCTAGAGTATTAAACAGTATAGATTAATCTAAGTAATTGAGTTTTACCATTTCTGATTTCGTAGACATCAAAAATTTTACTTTTCTTTGTTCCTACAGTAAGTATATTCTTTACTATTAGGTAGAACTAACTTACATAATAAGTAATCTTACTTTATAGTTATACTGGAACACTTTTGTTTTTTTTTTATTCATTTTACCAAAAATACTAGTCTACTGTATACTAGTACTCCTTTTATTAGTTCCATTCCCAATACTTAATAATTTACCAAGTAGTGTGTTATAGAGAAAGCTTTTGTTTAACCATGTACACTTATGTTTTTTTTGTATAGCTACTGACTATCACATATTAAGTGTAGCTCTTAGACTACTCTAGCATTTTTACTAACTTCTAAGTTTAGATCTTTAAAAATATATTTTTAGAATCAAATAAGTTTTCAACTTCTCCCAGTTTCCTTTCTAAAGTTATCACTTAAAATAAATTCTAGGTTATTGTTAGTTTAAGCTTATTAGTATTATTAATCTTATTCTATATAATTTTTTCCTTTTCTTGTGATATAGTTTGACTGTGAGTCACTCCCACACATTAAATATCATACATGTCAATTGAGAATACAATAGTCATGCATTTATCCCACTGAATAACAATGTAACAGCTAATGGTGGAAGAAGTCAACCACCTTGTTTAGGGTCAAAATTGGGAACTAAAGTAACCACAGGGGCAAATTGCAATTTAGAACATCACTTTAAAGAGAACAACGTGCATGCTACAGTAGTATAATTTCCCACTTCTGCAAAACAGAGCATTTTCCGTTCCCAAACTTCCGATGCATTAACACGATTTTTTTCACCATTATAACTGATCAAAATAAGCTTATAGAAACTAGATATACTTAGGGGAAAGTAGGAGAGCGATTATCCTACCTCGAATTCGGTTGTAAGCGAAAAAAAACGGATTCCGGACAGTTTCGGTAAAACGAGGAAGACGGCGACGGCGGGGAACCTCGGGGCTGACTTCGGTTGAGCGGTGGATGTCTCTGTTATGTTTGAGAACGTGGGCTATGATGTTTGAACCGGATTTGTGTTCGGGTGAGTGCAAACCGGAACCCACTTCATATTCTCTCTCTAGACCACCATTGTTGGACCTTGGAAACTTTCTTTTTCCATCTCTTCTTCTCTGGATTTTCAGTGGTGTATGTTGTGTTTGTAATATGATTTTCGGAGAGTAAGAGAGGGTATTATGAGAGAGTGGAGGTAGAGGAGGGAATGGGCAAGTATTGGAGTAAATGGAGGAGGTAGTGGATAATGATGGCTGCTGAAATTAAGGAGTTGGAGGAAGAGGTGGTTCGGCCAAGGAGTGTAAGAGAGAGAGAGAGAGAATCGGCTGGGAAAGGGAAAGGGAAAGGATAAACCAAAAACTCTTATTTCTAGGAAAAGATACATATACCTATATATCCGTAGGTATATCAATTAAATTATCGGGACAAGATAATTATTAACTAATTAGTTTAACTAAATTAATACAATTCGGAATAGCAATATAAATTTTATTTGAAAAATTTAGGGCCAAAATTAGGGTCGTTACTCACCAAGCCTTTGAAATTCTCAAAACTCACAAGCCTCCTTGCAATTGAGAAGTTCTCTGCTCCCCACAACAAGAGGGACGTCCAACGTCTAACCGGCATGGCCGCTGCTCTTAATCGGTTCATCAGTCGCTCATTCAACAAGTGCCAGCCATTCTTCGCTCTCCTAAAAGGAAGTCAACGCAGTTTTAACTGGATCGAGCTCTCCAACTACTAAAGACTCACCTTTCCAAAGCCCCGCTTCTTGTCACACCTCGGGATCAGGAGGATTTGTTCCTGTACCTAGCCGTCTCTCCAAACGTTATAAGTTCGGTGCTCGTTTGCCAGGAAGGACGAGACCACCAGCCCATCTACTATTCAAGTAAGACGATGACTCCCACCAAGACGCGCTATCTGCCTTTGGAAAAGCTTGTTCTCGCCCTCGTCTCGGCCTCCCAGAAGCTTGCTCCCTACTTCCAGTCTCACCGAATCATCGTTCTCACCGAGTACCCTCTCAAGTCTCTCCTCTGGAAAGCGGATCTCTCCAACCGCATCTCTCAGTGGGCTGTGGAGCTTGCAAACTATAAAATCCACTACTAGCCTCTAACGGTGATAAAAGCCATGGCCCTTGCTGACTTCATTGCTAAGCTTACACCAACCGACTCCCCCGCCCTGGCTCTAAGTCCCAACCCCGAAGCAGCGCTCCAATCCAACCCTAGCATCATCTGGAAGCTGTTCCACGGTGATGTTTGGAAAATGTATGTTGACGGAGCCTCCAACAGCCGAGGCGCAGGGGCTAGAATCATACTTCTATCTCTTTTTGGCATATTGCATGGAAGCTCCTCTCCATCAAGTTTCCAGCCTCAAATAATGAGGCCGAGTATAAAGCCCTGATCTCAAAACTCAAGACCGCCGAAGCTTTGGGCATCGAAGAGCTTATCGTTTATAGCGACTCCCAGTTAGTCGTTAACCAGCTTACTGAGGAGTATGAGGCACGCGACGATCGAATGCGTACTTATGTCAGCTCCGTCCTCCGGCTCACCAAAAACTTCAAAGCCATTCGGGTCGAACACATCTCTCGAGAACATAATGCACACACCGACGCCCTTGCAGGACTTGCTTTAGCCTGTTCAGCCTCGGGACACCGATCCATTTCCTTTGGTTCCATTGAAAAGCCTAGTTACGAGCTTGATGTCCTGGATCACGAAGTGCACAACATCGAGCTCGGTCCGAGCTGGATGGATGAGATTGTCGATTACCTATGCGATGACATCCTTCCCTCTGACAAAAAGGAAGCTCACCGACTCTGCAATAAGGCTGCTCTTTTCTCGCTCAATCCCAATGGTAACACTACAAGAAAAATGAAAATTGGTGACGAAAAGGTGGCAACGAAATTTAATTTTGTCACTAAATGAGTATATTTTGCGACGAAAAAATAAATTTGTCACTGTTTTGACAACTTCTGTGACGAAATAATTTCGTCACCAGTTATACCTGTTTAGCGACGAAAAAAATATTTTCGTCACCAAAGGTACCAATTTGGCGACGAAATACATTTTTCGTCGCCGAAAGCTTAAAAAATGTGACGAAATTATTTTTCGTCGCCAAAGATAATCATTTCGTGACAAAAAATTTATTTTGTCACCAAATGCTTAACTTTGGTGACGAAAAATAATTTCGTCACCATTTTAACTCTTTTAGTGACGAAAATTATATTTCGTCGTCAAATGGGTACCTTTCGTGACGAAATTTATGAATTGCGCTTTGTCACTAAATGTATTTCGGACATAACTCTTTACTAAAAACTCCGATTGAGATAATTCAAATTGGGTTTGAACAATAACTCAATTGCCTACAACTTTCATGTTTATCAAAATTGCTAATTTTAAAGTTTAAAGGTTCAAAATTACATTCGAAATATATTTTCATGTTAAACATATAAGTTATATATTAGATATTTCAAATATTTACCGAAAAGTGTGTGTGGTGCATTTGGTTGGAGCTTGCGCGAAAAACTCAAGGGACTCGGGTTCGAAACCCAACAGGAGCAAAAAAGAAGGATTTTTTATCCATATGAAAACCTCTTTTGCAACGAAAATTTTCGTCACCGATTTCTTATATTGGTGACGAATTTTTTCGTCGCCAAAAGGAATAATTGATGACAAAAAATTTCGTCGTCAAAAAGTACAATAGGCGAGGAACAAAATTTCATCACCAATTATTCACTTTTTGGTGACGAAATATTTCGTCATCAAAAGGCACTATAGGTGACGAAAAATAGATTTCGTCACCAGGTAGGAATCCTCGACAACCTTTAGTCGACAATTTTTTTTTCGTCACCTATATTATTTGTGACGAAAAACATGCAATTTGTAACGATTTTCATTCGTCACCTAATGCAATTTTTCTTGTAGTGTAAGCTTTTTTGAAGTTCCTTTACCGGCCCATATCTGCTAGTAGCACACCCCCACCAAGTACCAGGAATCATTGAAGAGCTCCATGCTGGCGATAGTGGTTGTCACTCAGGAGGACGTTCACTCGCGCATCGAGCCATTACTCAGGGTTATTGGTGGCCAACAATGAAGCATGATTCCGAAGCGTTTGTCAAGCGTTGCCGAAAGTGCCAGATGTTCTCTCCCATCATCCACCAATCGGCCCGAGACCTCAGCCCCCTCACTAGCCCATGGCCATTCTCGCAGTGGGGCATGGATATCGTCGGCAAGCTCCCAGTTGCTCCCGGTGGCTTCAAGTTTCTCCTAACCGCCACCGATTATTTCTCCAAATGGGTCGAAGCTGAGCCCATGGTTACCATTGAGGAAGTCGACGTCATTCATTTCGTCTGGCGAAATATCATCCCTCGCTTCGGTGTACCCTTCGCCACCATTACGAACAACGGGAAGCAGTTCACCGGGCAGAAATACCGGTCCCTCCTAAACGAATATGGCATCAAGTGGACACATCTACTCTGGCATACCCACCAGGGAAATGGACAGGCCGAGGCCGCCAACAATGCTATCTCCTTCGGACTCAAACGCCGACTCGAGTCACGCTAGGGCAAATGGGCCGAAGAGTTACCTAGGGTACTCTGGGGCTACCGAACAACCCCTCGGCGCTCCACCGGTCGCACCCCTTTCTTCTTGGCATTCGATATGGAGGCTGTCATTCCCCTTTAGGTCGGGTTTCCAACGATCCGCACAGAAAACTTTGACGAGTCGGTCAATAATGACACCATTGCTTCAGATCTCGATTTGGCCGAGGAGGAACATGAAAATGCAAGGATAAGACTCACCTTGTATCAGCAGGAGGTTGCCAAGGGCTACAACTGTAGTGTCCGCCTTAGGTCGTTCAAGCCTAACGACCTGTCTAGAAGATGGTGGTAGAGAAGTCCAAAAAAAGAAAGCTGATGCCCAACTGGGAGGGCCCATATGGTGTCCTTAAACATCTTGGCTCGGGAAATTACAAGTTGGAGAAGCTGGATGGCTCTCCCATTGCAAAGTCCTGGAATGCTAACAACCTGAAGAAGTTCTATGGCTAGCAGTGCCGAGGCCTCATCAACATCTTTTTTCTATGCTCCTTTATTTTCTAAGTTTCTCTATTTTGAATGCAACTTGCCTATGTAATAGCAGTACTTGAGCAAGTATGAATGAGAATCTATCTTTTCTTTCCTAGCACTTGTTCTCAATTTTACTGTTGTTTATTCACTTGGTTTACTCTAGTTCATACCATTTTACCTTGACTTTCGGGGTCGCGTCCCTTCTAGGGTAACACCTCCCGACGCAATTCCCACTAAGTCACCTCGGCCTACATTGTCGTTTGGGCTATCGGTTGATCGTTTTAAGGATACTCGGCCTGTCCCCGAGCCCCTTATTCCGATGCACCCAAAGCCACTCACTGCTCGGATATGCTGCATCCCAAACCCCTGGCCGGCGCCAGCCCACCACGAGACCCCAGCCTATATCCCCTAGCAGACTTACCCTAACGTATGATATCGTTCATTCCCCCTGATTTCGGTAATCCCCAACCCCCCCTCCCCTACCGCCAAGACAGCCTAACCCGATGCAGGGGCTCGGGAAATTTAAAAATCAGTTTTCTTCTACCTGTTTCGGTTTAGCTCACTTGGCTCCATAGAAACCTGCCAGCGACAGGGGCATCTGAAATCAATTTTTATGCTTCGGTACCGACCTTGCCTGTCTAAACAACAAGCTCGTCTGAAACAGGGGCACTGGCAATTCAATTTTTTCAGACATCTTAATTCTTTAAGCATGCTTCGGTTCATGCTCTGGTTAAAACTTGTTCTACTATCCCACAAGTTTAACCAAAGTAAGGGGCACAGGCATACCCTAGCAACAACCATAAGTACATGCAGGCATTTCAAGGATAAAAGCACAAATGTTTGAAAAAGAGCATTCATGTATGAAAAACAGTAAAGTAAAATGTACGGTGCATGATTAAATCTTATCGAGGATCTGGCTCGGGCCAATTGTTCGGCGCCAGTCCTATTTAACTAATACATAACCCTGGAACGACAAACTACAAATGTCCGGAGCAATCCAGTCAAAAGTGAATCAGAAACTCAAGTGTTTTTCCAAAAAAAAGAGAAGGGTGGAATCATCCTAAGCGTCAGCTGGAGCAGTGGTGTTGGGATCGACTTGGTCCTCGGGAATGACTCCTGTCTCGGGATTCGGCACTACTTCATCTTCCTCCTCGAGTAGAACAAGCTCCTCAGGAGGCGGCTGGGGGATGGCTCGAAGCTCTGAATCCTCCGAGAGATCGAGTTTACTTAACAAAGTCTCGTGGCCATAGCGTAGCCTGTCCAAGAAGCGCTCCCTATGCAGCTCGGCCTCAATCTCTCGGACCTACTTTTTATATTCTACTCTGGCCGCGTCGAAGCCTTCATCATAGCCCATATTCCTCGCAGCCTCCACCTCCCAAGCCCAGGTGTCCCTCAGCGTGTTTGAGTCTTCATTGGCCTTATTGGCTCGGTTCTCAACAGTCACCCGTTCCCTGTCACACCTTTGGAAGTCCGCCAGATAGAGATCGCAGGTCTCTCGAGCCACCCTCAGGTCATCTTCCCTCATTGCAAGGGCCTGCCTCAGCTCCTCAATCTCTCGCTCCTGCCCTTTGCATCTGTCATTGATTGCCAGAGCCTGAGTGCCAGCTGCCAACAAGAATCAAATGAAAGTGTTACAAAAAGCCAACATTCAACTGAAGGAAAGAAGTGAAGAGCAAGAAAGCTTACTTTGAGAAGTGCCTGGGCTATCTCTCCAACCAGGTCTTTGGTGCACCCCTTGATGGCTCTGGCATCCCTCGGAAGAATGCAAGACTAGAGCACTCCGAACACTATCCCAATGTTTTTAGAAGCACTATTGGCGTGGTGGATCAGGCGTCCGGCGTAGTGGCGGGACTCGGGAGCCCATGGGACTTCTCTTGCACGAGTCCTGGTCTCGACATCGGTCTCTTCCCCACTAGTTCCATCGCCTTGCCCCTCGTCTTCTTCCGGAATGATAATAGTTTCTTTGTCCTTCGCCTGGCTGCTATCCCCCACTTCATGCCAAGTCCTCTTCTTCGCCGGCTCATCTGGAGAAGTGGGGGCGACCCTCGAGCTTCTGGCACTAACCGTCCCGGGTGGAGAGCTGACACCACAACCCCTTTGGCCTTTGATGCCTAAGGTTCAGCATTGCCCTCGTTCTACGACCGGCCATCTCACCACTGAGTCCTATCCACTCGGGGGTCTCTCGGTCGATTTCTTCACGGATAATGCCCCGAGGCCCCAAGATGCTACCTTCTGTTTCCGGTGTACTGACTCCTCCTCCGCTTCCTTCCCCTCCTCCTCTTCCTCCTTTGCCTCTTCCTTTACCTCTTCCTCGGCCAGCCCTCAGGACCCCCTGCTACCTCGATTTCTTCTTTAAATAGTTCGTGTAGATCGGAACGTAACCGAGTAGATCTAGGGTAAATCGGCTCGAAAGCGGGATAGCATAGGCGGCGGTGATGTGAGCTCGGGTCGCCCTTTCTCGAAAGTCTTGCACGACCCCTTCAATTGCAGGGTGGCGTAAAAAAGAAAAGAAGGAAATTAGTATACGCAAAGTAGACAGGGAAAACATGCAATACTCAGAAGAAAGAAATCTACCGACCAGGTGAACTGCTCCCGAACTGGACCGTGGTTGCAGTGTCAATGTTCTCACCGGGCCCGATTACAATCTTGTTCGGAGGGTGTCAAAACACCACATATCTATGAAATGAGCGTTCACTTTTGGGAGCGCAAATGTTCTCTTTGCTTCTCTTATCTAGTCATCCGTTTTCTCGCTCTATACAATTTTTTTTTAACGTAAAGAACATTGTGAAACAATATCGTCTAAAACAGCCTGATCTGTAGACAAAATTATTTCGTCCAAAGACGAAAATAACTCTAAAAAATGTGAGGCATAACTCTCAAAGATCAGACGACAAATCATTGTTCTGAAGAGACAAGAGAAAAACAAAATAAAAACAACAGTATAAAAGAGCGGTGTCGAACTACATTATGGTTTCACCCCTTACCCCCTTCTTTTTGCGTCTACATCTTGAGATTATTATAGAACATTGTTAAACATGTAAGTCAACGGCCATAATGTAATTCGACACCGCTCGAACTTTTTTTTCCTCTTTTCTCTCCTTCTTTCCCTCTTCTCTTCTCCTTCTCTCTTTCTCTTTTCTCTCCCCTATTCAAGGTTCCTCCTATTGCCAACTTTCGATGGTTGCTGCTCCTCATTCTTTCTTCGTCCGTTGCTGTTCCCTCTAGCTACCCACCGGTATTCTTTCTTGATGATACTGGTTTGGGCTTAACAGCAAGGTGTGGCCGATGGTTTAGTGGTGGATTGGTTAACAAAACTATCGTCCGAGCTTATCTCTTGGGGTTCCTCGGCCCAAGCCTAATGGTTTAGGGGAGGTTTTGTGGCTGCTGCTGGTTGTGGTCCTTTTGTTCAGAGTGCTGTAGATCTGCGGTTGCTCTTGCTTTCAAAGGGGGATCTTGACGCGGTGGGGATCTACATGGGCGTCTTGAGGAGGGTATGACTTTTCCTTGGTGGTGGCAGCCGGTGGTTCGTCGTTGTTGGTCGGTTTTATCAAGATCCAGATCTTCTCTCAGCCTCGATGGGTCTTTCAGGTGGTGGTGTTTGGCGGCAGGATGGGGGCAGTGGCTTTTAGGGTTTTGGCACTAGGGCTAGGGTAGTTTTGGGTGGGAGATGGGCCTTTGCGTTCATTTTTGAATTTTTTGAATTTCCTGGGTTTGGGCTTTTGGTGCTGTAGGTTTGGTTCCCCCTTCCCCTTTCCCGAGGTCCTTAGAGGCTAAATGAATTTCGAGGGTTGGGAATTTAACTTCGTTGGATTGCCAGTTTTTCCTTGTTGTGAGGCTACCACTCTTTGGTTCCGTTTAGTCGTTGTAACTTGTTTCAATGATTAATAAAATCTTTATTTTGTCGATAAAAAAAAGGTACGAACAAGAATATTACTATTAAACTTACTTTATGCTAATAGAATAATATTTTATTTTTAGCATAGTCACACAGTTAATGATAACAAAATAGCTCCACCACAAGAGCAAAGTCCACCCGTTCGTATCAAAATGTCAATCACAAAGTCATTTTAACTCTATACATTGTGAAAAAGTAAAAAAAGAAATAGCAATGCTATAGCACCAGTTTGGTGCCATTTTGACACAATATGAAATTCAACCCATTAGATTAAACCCTTCTCATATTTCGATGCAAGTCAAATGGCTCAATGAAGAAGGAGTTGGACTAAAAGATAGAAAACTTTCTCTCTCTAGGCAAAAAACCTTTCTCCTTGCATACAAAACAAGCCACGGGTTTTTAGGGTGTGGGGGAAGGCTACCCCACCTCCTCCTCAGCTGCTCTCCGCCCCATCCCTCCACTCCATAAATAAGCATCTCTCAAATCACCACAACCGTGCGGCTCACCTCCAGCGTTGGGCGATCGGCCCACATCTACCCCCCTCCACAGCCCACGGCGCTAGTTTTGGATGTTTGATCTGCGTCGGCCATTGTTATCAATTGGCGTGATCCGGCCAGCGGCTATCCGCTAGTTCTTATGCTCCTCCATAGCCCAGGGCGCTAGCTTTGGATGTTTGATTTGTGTTGGCCGCTGTCTTCAATGGGCGCGATCCGGCCAGCAACTATCCGCTAGTTCTTATGCTCAGGCAACCTTTATCCAACCAGGTACGCCGCTCCTCTTGCCCTCCACTAAACCCCCACCATCCTTAGGCCTGCCCCATGTCACCGGACTCTTCCACAGATCGGCCATTCTTCCCTTTTGCTCAACTCCCCTATCTCCGTCTACCCCTCCCCGTCGAACACAGGGGTTTCCCCCTCTCCTCTCTTGTTCACGACAATCGGCTCCCGCCTCCTATTTCCCCTTCCCCAGTCCGATCGATTTTGTTCCTCACTTTTCCACCTTCTTTCTCCAATCAGTACCGGTTTCTCCTCTTCGTTCTCCCCTTCCTCGTCTGGTTGGATCGGCTTTTTCATGTCCGATCTGTGCCTTACTTGTCCGATGGAAAGTGGCTTGTCTTTGATTCTTTTGATGCAGGTGCAGGTGGTGCTCTTGAAATGGGGTTTTGTGTTTTTCTTTTTTTGTTGCAGGTGCAGGTTGTGCTTGATGCAGCGGCGCTCTTCTCTAGAGTGGTTATTTGTTGGCTGTAGGATGAGGTTTTGTTTGGTTGTGGGTGGTTGAACAATTGTTGGTGGGCTTCTAATCGGTTTTGGGCCTTTGAATAGATGCACATAGTTAGATCTCATTTTGATTGAGTTGTATGTTTTCAGCTGTTTCTGGATTTGGGTACGGGGTGGGCAGGAGCTTAGTTAGGTGGGTTATTTTATTTTCGTAAGTTTTCCTTCCAATAACCAAGGTTGCGGTGTGAACCTGCATTTTCACTATCGATTCTGCTTTGTAGTTGGCTTTTCGGCCAACTAGTTGCATACGGCTCTACTATGCACGCAGTGCTCTCTACCGCAAGTGCAAAAAAAGCCTCTTCGTTGGCATTGATCGTACTTGGTTGGCATTAGTCGGTCTCTATGGGAAGCATCGTCAATTGTGGAACTATCGTGACAGCTGGACATCGGCAAGTAGCATGCGCGACTTCTACACTTGACCGTTTGATCCATTTATCACTAGACTTGAATCCTTCATTTGATTAAACGTGTTATCTGTCTCTATGTGTGTAATAAGTCTTTATATCAGTTGTATTAGTTGAACACGGTAGGTTGCTGTAAACACCCCAATCCAAGCCTCGAAGGGTCTTTGTCCACCCCGATGATGAAATAAAGGAAACGGAACCTTTGCGAGCTTGAATGAAGGATTCCCTCAGCCTCAAAACGAACCCTCAGCCTAAACAAATCAAAAGCCCAAAAAGCCCAGAGAAAGCCCAAAAGCCCTGGACTGAACCTGTAATGCCGCACGTGACACCTCTACACCGCACGGCATATCAAAAGTCATTACGCCGCACGCGATCATGAGGTTAGCCGCACGGCATTTTGGGTAAAGTTCTGACTGGCTTAGAAAGCTGTCGGCCACGCCTATTTGAGCCACAGCTGCAAAACGGCTCAGCCGAAAGAACACTTCTGGCCCGCCCAAAACATACCTCCAACATTTGAAATTCAAAATCCATGGCTCTTGCCTATAAATACACCCCTCCACTCAAGGGAAAAGGGCCCTTGATCACCATTATACCCTTTCTCTCTCTTCTTGCTTTCACACCCATTTTCCATTTCCAAGTCTTGAGAATGTTGCTTCCAAAAGACATTCTCTAGGCCTTTTACTCCATTTTTCTCCTCACCATTAAAGTTAGTCCCTTACTAACTTTGAGACCCCAACCACCCAATACACCCATCTACTACACACACCCATACTTCTCTTTTCTTTTCCAACCTTGCCGACGTCCATCCACCATCACCAAACTTCATTCAAGCTCAAGATCAAAGGTAAAAACCAAGTTTCTTTGGGCTAGGCTCTGCCCTGGCCCTGAGGGGACCCTTCTATCGTCAGGCTTAACCCCTTTTGGTTAGGATCTGACCTAAAAATCACTTTTACAAAACCAAACTAGTTTTCTATGTTGGGTACACTACGTCGCGCGGCGCTTTGAAGCGTCGCACGGCATAGTGGACTCACACGCGCGGCATTTTCGGTTAACTGCTGTTTTCTTGTTCAAATTGTCTGGATCATGATCGTCTGTTGCTGGATCTGTTTTTGTACCCCAAAAGCAGTCTCAGAATGAGACCATATCTACAAGCCATGTTTTTATTACCTTGAGAAAACTCTATAAATCTTTTCAAATGAACAAATGTGTCAAAAGTGGTTTTCTACTTGTGGCTTGGAGGAATGGTACAGTTCTGAGATGATCTGACGGCTGTGAGCTTTCTGAAGTTTTAAAAGTAACACCGTGCGGTGTGTTGGTATGCCGCGCGAGGCTTCGAAAACTATTGACAGCCTAAGGATAAGGTCGGAACAACGCATGGCATATCATATGACTGTGCGTTGTATAGCGGTACGCCGTGCGTCAAACGATGGTGATCCAGACAACTTGTTTACAAGCTTCCTTATTTATAGCTTCGTCTCATCATCTTTTGCCATTTCTGTACAGTAAGCACCACTTGCACGACAATGTGATATACTCCATCTTGTTTCCCTTTCTCGTATGTGTTTTTTAGGCTTTCCAAATGGTATTAAATCCCCCATTTAAAATGCTTAGTAGAGACCGGTTTTCACTGGGCGAGCGGGGTGCTTTTTCAACAAAATCTTCCCCGCTCGTAACGTGGCCCCCGGATCCAAAATCTCAATGGTTTCGCTAGATCAAAAGCCTTTCTTTTCAAAACAAACTCTCGGTTTCTCAGATCATCCATCTCAAAAATCCGGGTGGCAACTCTTCAAACGCGCCGGGTGCGGGAGCCCACAGTGGCGACTCTGCTGGGGATTCTATTCAATACTTTACCTTTTTTAAAAAAAATAAAAGAATAAAAGAGTGTTGAATAATCAAGAGGGCCAAACTTGAAAGGCATTTTACTTGGGGGACTTAATGCAATTTGGAAAACTTAACTTTCTTTTACACTATGCACCGCACAAGCCTCGCTAGCGTGTCTCGGCAATCTTGCCAGGTTTACCGGTGACAAGCTCTCCCGGGATGCCTAGCAACCCTCGCCTATGATGGGCCATCGTGCTGTTCGACCATTGTCTTGCAATACACTTGACATGGGGTAGTACATCTTGGCTCTAGTCTGGGGAACCCTTCTGAGACCAAAACCGGCCTATGCACTCGTACATAACCATAGAACCTTCCCAACTAGGACAGGAACCCGTGGCTAGGACTTATGTGATATATCCTGTTTATGTGTATTTCTTTTCTGTACATGCATATCATTCACACATCATTGCATCTTGTAGGCTAGAGGATTAGGCTCCCTTAGAATTCTTTAGGATTTTTCGATCAGTCTAGGAGACCTTAAATCCATGGATGTTGCGATACCTCTGGTGTTTACCGTGCCCGAACGGCTCCCTTGACTTGGGACTAACCTTGAAGGTATGCGTATCTGGATTCTGACGGTCACATTGCTCTGTCTCGGATGGTCAAGGTAAGGAGATTGGCTCTGGTTCCGAAGTGATCGGAATTTAATCTGCCTGACAGTACCTACCCGGACCATCAGAAATCTTCTGTACAAATGCCTCAAGTGAGACTCAAGTCACGGTAGGTCTTAGGATTCAGGAGACGTGTAGAATGTAGGACAGACACTCGGGATGGGTTCTGAGTTACTCCCTTTTGCCTTGTTGCCAGTTCAGAAACATTGGTCACCTGCGAAAAGAAGAGGCTATACCCAATTGGTTTCGTCCGTCCCAAAGGTTGGTTCGCGTAGACACCCTGGAAGGAACCCAACTGTTTGAGGTCCACATAGAACAGGAAGGGCAGTCGTCGTTAGCGGTTTCGCCAAGATTAGCAATACAGGAGTCTCTAGCAGAACTGTCACCTGAAAGTCCCTTGCCAATGGCTGATCAAGGAAATGGGGTAGAAGAGCTTAAACAGAACATGGCTGCCATGGACGCCCAGTTTAGGCAATCCCTTGCTGGCATGGATACGCAACTCAAAGCCTCGGTTGCATCCATGAAAAATGACATGAATATGATGATGGAGTCTATGCAGGAGGTTTGCAACAAGCTCCTAGTTAAGCCTGACATACCCAAGGGTGAGACACCAGCCAAAGATGCACCAGCAGTTGATCCCAATTTAGTCGCCCTAATGGCTAAAATTGGTAAGTTGAAAGAATTTGTGCAAGAAAATAAGCGATTAGGAAGAGGAGAAATTGACATGAATAAATTGTGCTTGTTCCCCAACGCTAAGTTACCAGAAAAGGTCAAGGGTGTGGATTTTGCAAAGTTTGACGGTACCGGAGATCCAAAGGCGCACCTTCAAGGGTATGTTGGTTCGCTCACCATGAGGGGGATTGAGAAGGAAGCCATGGCTCAGCTATTTCATGAATCTCTGTCGGGACCAGCCCTGCAATGGTTTCTTACTCTTGAACCCTCTAAGAAAAGGACTTGGGAAGATATCGGGACAGCATTTGTGGCTCAATATGATTTTAACGTTGATTTAAAAATGACCACAAGGGAGCTAGAGAGCACCAAGATGGGTGAGAAAGAAAGTTTTGCTGATTTTGTAAAACGTTGGAGGGCTAAGGCCGCTCAGATGCAAAACAAACCAGATTTGAAGGAACAGATAAGGATCATCACCAAGAACCTGCCAAGCTCTTTTGCCCCATACATGGTCCTCTCCCAGGCAGCCCCAAATTTTGAAACTTTCTATGACTCGGGCTTGGCTGTGGAGGAGGCCTTACGAGATGGTACGTTGGAGAAGAAGGAATCAAGATCAAAGTCCAAAAGGGTATACTCGGGAAACAGCAATGTTCTCTTTGGGAATACCAATCAGGCTGGAACTTCATCCACCAAGCCGGCAGAAGTAAACCAAATTTCTGAGAAACCAAAGTCCCAAAATAGAGTCTTTACCCAGTTTAGCACTCCTAGATCCGCTTTACTCAAGAAGCTTACTGAAGTGGGAGTGCTGAACCCTCTCCCGCCACCACAAACCATTCCACCTAACCTGAACCAGAATGTTTACTGTGATTTCCACCAAATGCATGGCCATACCACTGACAACTGTATCTGCCTCCGTCATGGAATTCAAAACCTCATTGACAATAAAGTCATTGATACCCCTCCTTCAGACAAACCGAACACCTTGACAAATCCCTTGCCACAACATAATACCCCATTCCATATTAACCAAATCACCCAAACCAAGGGCCAAAACTTTGATCCTACCCCTTTCATCTTCCCTGATACTGAATCAAAGCCTGTTGTGGAAATTCCCGAAGAGACTGCTCTCTGTTTCCTTTGGGAATGGGGAGATTTGATTGTTGATTGGGAGGAATTCGAAGCCACCAATGTTCAAGGAGATGTGAACCCATTCTTTGAACCTGGATGGGAAATTGATTGGCAAAACATTCATGCTGACCCGCTTGATGGGTTTTCTCTGTACATGATGTTCGAACACCAAAACAAGAACTTTCCAGGGATGCCTGAAGGGGAATGGAGCCTAATCCCGGATGAATACCAACTCTTGGCCTGGAACGATCCTCTGGATACCTTCTCTATACCCATGCTATTTGCAGAAGAATACCAACCTCAGACGACAGCCTACTGTGGGCTACCACAGCCCTGGGTGGATCGGGGCGGCCCATAAAAAATCGCACGCCTCAACTTTGAATCGATTTGAAAATAGTTTGAAGAGTCGCCACCCGGATTTATGGTGAATCACCTGAGAAACAGTTTTGATTTGAAAATGATTGATTTGAAATTGAAAACCAGAGATCATTTTCGAGGGTTCGGAAGCCACGTTACGAGGGGGGAAGGGTTTTACGGCACCCCCCTTGCCCGATACGAGATCGGTCTCTACTAAACGTTTGTGGGATTTTTCAAAAGGGATTTTGTTTCATTAAATCAACTAGCAAGTATCCACAGTTATAACACATAAGGAGTGCACGCATGCGCATGTGTACAGGGGGGGATAAGATGGCCATGCATAATATACAAGACAGCAGAAAATGAAACCCTGTTATTGGATTCACTCTCAAGCGCTCGGGAGTGGTCCCGAGCGCTTGGGAGTGTTAGGACCCAACCTGCAAGTTTTGTTAGTACTGACAAGATATAATGCAAAAACTGTAAACTGAAATAAATTTAAGCATGTTATAGGCTCAACAGAGGACTTGACGGACTGAGATAGGACCTCAATCTCTCAAGTCATGCATCCTCGCCATTGCATGATCCGATCTACAACTTTAAAATAGCAAATGGGCACATCTATACATGCAGAAAGCCAGAAAATACAGCAAACTGGGGGAAAATGGATTGTAGTGACATGCAGGCACTCCCGAGCGCTCGGGAATGGTTTCGAGCGCTTGGGAGTGAGCTGCATATCAGCTCTCTCTCAAATGGGAAATGACATTATTGTGGCATGCAAACACCTTTGTTTTGACCTTTCCCAGGGGAAAATCATCTTTTTAACTTTGGGAAAACCATGTTCTTACTTGAAATTTTTGTGAAAAATGCTTCTGTTTTAGGAAAACTGATTCCCTATGTCTGCATGCCTCTATAAAATCGTTTTACTTAAGAATGCACCTCTCCACAGTCTGCTGCTTACCAAAATGCCATGCATGGAACTGGAAACAGTCCCAAGCGCTCGGGAGCACTCCCGAGCGCTCGAGAGTGTTTCCAGTAGGGGGTTTTGAGAAAAACTTTTTGTGCACCCTTTGCTCTTGTTTTTACACTGAGGTCTCCCAACCATGCACCCAGTATTGAAGACTGGGACAGGTTGAGAGACCCCCCTCAGAAGGGAAAAACAGCCTCTTTGTTTGAGATCAAAGTAGAAGGATTTTCTACCTTTGGTTGGCACTTGGCTCCTTGAATGGCTTTGAAAAATGGATGAAGAGAGAAGAATACAAGAAATCAGAAACTAAGAGTGTTCTGAATTCCTTGCATTTTCTGATGTTCTTTTGCTCTTTGAAACTTTGTTTTTGAAAAACCTTGTAGTTGGAAAAAGACTTTGAGCTTGAAACCCCTCTTCTTTGAACCAGAGAGAGAGGAGAGGAGTTTAGAGAGAGAGAAATTCGTCCCCTTCTCTGCTGGCCAAAGGGCTATATATATAGTGAATATAACCTATGGTCTCATTTGAAATGAAATGAAATAAAATCATTTGGTTGGGGGGAAAATCTCCAGCTCTGACTCCCTCTGACTGAGGTGGAGTGTATACCGGAGAAAACCCTGGACCAGCCGGCTGTAATGATGGCTTGCATGGATAGTGGGAAGCCTTGCCACCCATTGGGCAGCACAGAAGACTCGAGAGCTCGAGAGTGGTCTCGAGCGCTTGGGACTTCACTCTCGAGCGCTCGAGAGTAAGCCAGGCCAGTGGTTTTTGGAAAACAGTTTTAAGCGCTCGGGACTGCTCCCAAGCGCTTGGGAATGATTTTAGCCAATTTATTTCCTTTTTTCAAATCTTTCAAGAAGCAAAGTTTTGACTGGTACGAGGCTTGTTTTAATCCAAATTCATCATCGGGGAGCCTCAGGGCCACAAATTAAGGAAATTTGACAAGTCCAAATTGGGGTGTCTACAGTTGCCCCTCTTTGGGCGACGCTCGACATCATGTCTGGATACGAGTGTCGTCCAAAGATTGAGACAGCCCAATTCGAGCCAAATCAAATCCTTAATTCAAAAGACAAATGCAAGTGGAGAGATCCAAATATTTAATGCATGCGGTCGCGTCTTTTCAGACTGCCTACGTACCCTTTTTTGCAGGGATCAGACCAGCGTAGTTCTTCGGGGCAAATGCAAACACGTGTAATGCATGCAGTAAAAAGCATCGACAAGTCATTGATAAGAGAAATGCACAGAGAGTCCACCTGTTACTCTGTTTGGCGGACAAAACAAAGATAAAATATTCTGCGAATGCAGTGAAAATGGAATGATTAGACTATTTTGATCGACTTCGACATAAAAAGCCAATTTTCAAACGTGAGCCCAAAAGTGGATAAACGAATGAAGTTCGTGATCAGTTGCTCTGTTTTGACACGAACGACATCAGGACTAAGATTGATTCTGTAGAATAAAATGCAAAATAATAAAGTTTCAGAAATGAGAAATGCTCGGGATGTCGAAAGCTTGGCACGGGACACAAAAATAGACTCGAGCACTTTGGACCACTCCCGAGCGCTCGGGAGTGGTCTCGAGCGCTCGAGACCACAGCTGGGGTCCACTGTCCTTTCATCTTCTTCTTCGATTTGGGCACAAATACACCCATTCTCGAGCGCTCGAGAACTAGAACGTCGGAAGTTTCCCTATTCTCTCACAGACTCTCGACGATCCTTCTCTCACTCTCTTCCAGAATCTCTCTCTATCTCTCTCTCTCGACTGATCTCTCCTCTCTCGACTGAAATGGCATGATTCGCAGATCTCGACATCTTATCGATCTTCCGGTGGGCCGTGGTGGTTCATGAAATACGAAGAAAAGGGCCGAAGGATTCGTGGGTGGGGGTAGGTGAGGTGCTAGCCGGGGGCGAGGACAGGTCGGCGGTGGGTGAAGCCCGCGGCGGGGCGGCTGTGCCCGGTGATGGTGCGGCGGCAATGGGCGAGGCCGGCGGTAGCGTGGCTTTGCCCGGCAACGAGGGGGTTACTAGTGAGATCACAGCGGCGGTGGGTGGCGTTGGTGGTGGCCCTACGGTGGTAGAAGAGGCCCAGGGAAGTTCTACGGCGATTGGGGAGGCTAGAGGGGTCGTGGCTGAGTCCGACGCTGGAGGGGGTCAGACCGACGATGGCGGAGATGCCACGGGTAGCCGGGGTGGTGCCTCAGGCAGTGGAGGTGGAGCCACGGGCACTCCTCCTACTCCTACTGTGGAGGAGTTGCTCGCGGCCGCGGAACGGGCCAGCGACGAGCGACAGGTCGACGAGGCGGTGGTGGGTGGCCGTGTCATTGCCACCCCCGCCTTGAGATCGACAGCTGCGGCACCGAGGGGAGGAGACAGCAGGATCGAGGCCTCAAGCCCCGTTCCCTTCGAGGAGGGTGACTTCCTGGACTACGCGGAGCCGCGGGATATACTAGACGCACTCAGCCTAGGTTCGGAGGTCGCGGCTGTGCTGGGGAGTGCTGAGACTCCGGAGGACCTGGTCTTAGCGCTGCTGTTCGGGGCTTTGCTGAGCGGCGCAGGGGCATCGGACGCGGGAGGACACGGGGTTGAGGAGGAGGAGGCTGAGGAGATGGAGATGGAGAGGCCGGAGCCGAAGGTGGCCGCTGAGGCGCGGGTCACCGCAGTCGACGAGGTGAAGACCTACTTGGGAGTGGAGTGCCCTAGGTTCGCGATTGCGACTTACGCTCTGCGAGCTCACTTCTTCGAGCCGGTGGGGATGGACAGCTACGTTCTTGCTTGAGCTGACTACCCCGAGGACTTGCTTCTTCAAGATCGCGACTTGCACATCTCTTCGGGTTGGACCACGGTAAGTTTTCGACGGCTATAACTCTTGAATTCGACACCTGAGTTCATTTGCAAACTGCTTTATTGATTGTTGATGTTAATGCCATTTCTTTACTCTGTTGAAACAGCGCACGACAAACATATACGGCCACGGGGGCTCATCTAGCTCGCTAAAGTACTTCAAGGGGCTACCCCAGAGAGTACGAGAGTTGGTGGAGGCGGCGGGCTTCGGGCCGTTCATCAAGCTGATGACGGCGGTGAGGGTGGACCGCGCCGTGCTTACGGCGCTGACCGAGAGGTGGTGGGACACCACCAACACCTTCCACCTCCGGTTCGGGGAGATGACGCTGACACCTCTTGACTTCGCAGTGATCACTGGGCTGAGGGTGGGAGGAGAGTCGATCCCTTACGACTCGACCTTGGTGCTGGACGACGCGGCCTTGCGGTGGTTCCTCGGGCGGGTCCCACGCCACAGTGGAGAGATGGCGGCGTATGGGTAGTTCGTGGAGTACTGGGACCACGAGCCCGCAGACGACGAGGAGGCAGCGAGGATGGCCCGGGCGTACTTGCTTTACCTATTCGAGGCTTCTCTGTACCCGAATAGGCGGTCGCGAGTGCACCTCTGCTACCTGGCGGACCTAGTCGACTTACGGGCAGTTCGTGGAGTACTGGGACCACGAGCCCGCAGATGACGAGGAGGCGGCAAGGATGGCCCGGGCGTACTTGCTTTACCTATTCGGGGCTTCTCTGTACCCGAATAGGCGGTCGCGAGTGCACCTCTGCTACCTGGCGGGCCTAGTCAACTTGAGACAGGCTAGACGGTTCAACTGGGGAGGGGGTGCTCTGTGCACCCTCTACTGCTTCTTGGGGGCTGCCTCACAGGGAGTGGGCAACACGGTCGGTGGCTACTGGAGGATAGTCGAGGTATGATTTATGCTTTAGATTACTTTCCATTGCTCAATCATTAAAATATGTTCTTGAAATTGAACTGACTTTAATTCGACCATTTGCAGCTTTGGGCTTACGAGGTTCTCGGGATGTTCCCGCTGGAGAACACCTGCAGGGACCCGAACTTACTCCCTCGCGGGTTGGCCTGGAGCAAGGCGTAAAGGAGGACGAAGGAGCGATGAGGAGAGGTGATGACCTTCCGGCGTTGGCTAGACAGCTTGACGGGTGTCGCGGTATGATTCGTCCTTATTCCTTTTCTTTTCTGCACTTGATGTATACCTTTATTGTTGTTCCAAAGATCTGAAATGCAGGTTCACTGGGATAGGTGGTCGGGGATGGAGGCCGACTTCCTTCCGAGGAGTCGAGAGGTGACGAGGAGCAGGGTGCTGCTGGAGTGTCCCCTGGGCTGGCAGTGGTACCTGGGGGATCGAGTGACTCGACAGTCACTTGGTCTCCCGGCGTTCGTGGTACCCGGGACACTCCCTCCACGCGTGCAGAGGACAGAGACGTACACTCGTGCTGAGCTGGAGCAGTTCACGGTGCCTGACACCGACTTGGAGAGGCACCTTCGACGTACGGTAGACTATGCTGCTTACCGGGACCGGTACTTGGCTACGGACTTGGGGGTAGAGGAAGAGCTAGAGAGGCGAGTAGCTGAGGGAGGGCGAGGTCCTGGTGCTAGAGGAGAGGCTGGAGTGCGAGGCCGCGGCGGTCGGTCTGCACGAGGTAGGGGTCGAGGCGGTAGACAGCCTGCTGGTGGTCGAGGCGCTAGCCCACCAGGCAGAGGGGAGTGTGGTACGAGGGGGCCGGAGACGGCGGAGGCTTCAGCTTCGACTGTGCCGCCAACGCTGGAGTGGATGATAAGCGTGACTGGGCCTAGTGGTGCGCGGGAGTTGATAGACGTCCCACGCCTTCCACAGCCGCCCATGCGGCTTCTTGCTCAGGTATTTACGAATTCACACTTCTGATTGCTTTAAATGATTCCTGCTTGCACATTTCTGATTCTTGAATATTACAGGTGCCGCGAGAGTGGGCTGAGATAGCCATAATGCTGATGGTGGGAATGCGCCATCTGCTGAAGGGCTGTGCGAGAGGTAGGGTCCTGCAGACTAGACCTATCCCTGAGGCCGTTTCTCCTGTTGCTCCTCAGGTATGACAATGCATGCATGTATAGTACCTTTAATGAATCAATTGGATTTCAAATATGTATAGAATGATCGCATGCTTGTGATATGCAGGTGCAGCCACGACGTTCGGCCAGGGCACGACCTCAGGTTACCACTAGTTCTCCGGCTTCCGCCAGCACGAGAGGACAAGGGACACAGAGATTGTCGCGGCCTGCTGCGGAGGCCAGACAGTTCGAGGTTTTGCCCAGGGCGGCGTCCCAGCGGAGACTCGCTCACGTGGAGTCAGAGGAGGAGGAGGAGGAGGAGGAGACAGAGGAGTCCTCTGAGTCTCGCGTTTTAGGGACGTCAGACTCAAAGACTGCTTCTGGCTCTCCTAGTGCGGACGACGGCGATGACGGCGACGAGAGTGAGAGCACAGAGCCCGAGGGCCAATAGCAGAAGAGGACTCGTCGAGCCTGAGCCTTAGGTTTTTGCTTTGCTAGCTTTCTTGTACATAGGCCTGCGTGCCGAGGTAGTTGTAGCTTCTAGGCCTGCGTGCCTTGATTTTTGTTTGGGCCTGCGCGCCCCGGTAGTTAGGATTGGGTTCGTGTTTGCCCCAGCTTTTGTACTTCCTTCCTTACTCATTGTAAATGCCGTATTTATTTATGAAAATTTGCACTTCGTCCTTTTATTCGTTCGCACTCCCTTTATAGAATTGTATTTTATGAAATATGCTCGTCTAGCTTGAAAGAAAGTAAAGAGCACGCGAATTTCAACCGATACTCTCAAAGTAAGAACGAAAACTCGACATTGACACACAGCAGCAAATTTTTGAGCGATCGACCGTGAAACTTAGATTTAAGGGCATTTGATCGTAATCGAGCGCGTTGTGCTATTGACACTGAGCATCATGACCTGTGAGGACCATTAGAATTACCAAGATGCCCTTGACATGAAGATCGACCTTCACTTACACTTGAAAATGATGATTTCGGGACGATCGGACAACGAAAACTTGAACTAAGAACGTTAATGCGTATTTGATCGTGCCATACAGTCACTAATGCACGTCATGACTTATACACATTGCTGGATTCAACCAAATACGCCTAACGTGGAATTTACCATACTCGAGGGATGAAAACCTTGGAAATTTTGGTTTTTTTTGAGGAAAAAGGACGAATACACAAGAAAACGCATAACGGAAACTGCTGTATCCCCTGGGTACAAGTTGGAAGCCTTGTGATCTGAGCTTCTTGCATTTACAAGGATGAATTGAGGCTGGAAAGTTGGGAATCAGAACGTGCTGAAAACAGTAGCACTCTCGAGCGCTCGGGACTGCTGCTGTTTGCAGGCTCCTGTTGCTTCCCAATGCCACTCACTAGCTATCCCCATGTCGTTTTCTACTGCATGCACACTTCCAAGGTGCTTTGTAACCCTGCATTAACTGTTTCCCAGGAGAAATGGCTTCCCAAAGTAAGACTTAAGCTTTTCCAACACTTTTTCAAACTTCCAAAGTTTGAATTTTTGAAATTGTCTTGAAAATGTTAAGCTTGATGAGTTCCAAGGCTGGTGGGAAGTGGCATTGTACCCCTCAGGCCTCTATAAATACAGAGTCATGCTTTGGCAAGTCATTCACACCTCATTTCATCCTTCTTCTTCCAAAAACCCATCCCCTTCATGGCCTTGCTAAACCAAGCCTTGCTTCGTCCTTGGTTGGACAGCCTTGAAGGCTTCGACTGGCTGAACTTCCGAGGGCATCGACTTTACGCACTAAGGCATCTCCGAGAGGTTGCAATCCGCCCGGTCTTGTTACATGCAGCGGCGCGCTTTTGGGATCCCAAAGTGCATGTCTTTTGCTTTGGTTCTCAAGAGCGGTGCCCCACCATCGAGGAATTCCATGCCTACCTTGGAAGTCACGACTCCACTGAGCCAGTTGTTCCTATGATCAGGGAGAGTATGAAGAACATTCTGAAAGCCAAGCTAGGTGTCAGTGGAAATACCGCTGAGTTTCTCACTCGGGGCAATGCCATCAACATCGTGCAGCTGTACGAGAGATTCAGTCCACCTGGAGACTTGAAAGACTTTGAGTATCAAGGTCGTCGAATGATGGCTTGTTGCATTTGTCTCCTGGCGGCTTTCCTGCTGGTTCCGTCTGTCGATCAGCGCAGTTCTCTATTGGTGGGGGTTGCTGCTCAGATTGAGGCTCGTAAGGATGTTGCACCTTTGGTTCTTGCTGAAACCTTGATGGGGTTAGATGCTGTTCATGTGGGTCGCACAAGGGTTTTTGGTGGTAGCCCGCTGTTGCTGCAGGTGAGGGACCTCACTCAACTCTCCTTTTTCTATTTCTCTCATTCATTTTACCTCAACGCTCGGTTTAGGCTTTATCTGGCTCCTTACTTGTTTTCTCTCTTTTTGGGTAGATGTGGCTTTGTGACAAGTTGAATCTGCTGACACCTCCGGCCAATGATTGGTGGTATCGTGCAAGTGGATGGAACCGTCCCTTCCTAGCGATGTACGGTAGCGAAGATGACTGGGCTGATTTCCTTGCTTCTGTAGAGGAAGATGACATTGTTTGGCTGTGCCATTGGCTGAGGCTTCCCGCTATGACTACTGGTAACATGGGTTCGACACACGTGCTTGTGGCTGGCTTGTCAGGCTTCTCCTTCTATTCACCTTTCCGCATTCTCTGTCAGTTTGGACTTAACCAGGAAGTGCCGTCGCCGAGCTCTGAAGTGCTTCGTCTCCCTCCCTTCACCATTCCGGGCCTTCGGAGTTATGTTCGATCGTGGGTGGCTTGTAGGACTGAGCCAAGTGACCCACTCTTCTCTATTGCTTCGACCGGAAGGTACCGCAAATGGCTAAGGAGAGATGTGGAAGCAAGGATGGGTTGACTGCTTACTTTGCCGTTCTTTGAAATAAAAAGTGTGTTTTAAATGTGTGTTTTCCGTTTTCATGCTCAGCTTGTAATAAAGAAATAATCTGAATAAAATCAACTGATTAAGGGTTTCCCTCTTTCGGTTCTTTAATCGCATGCGCCTTTGAGAAAACACTCTGATTTGTCAATTTGGATTTTGATTTTTGAGATATTTAGGACCGAATCTCAGTGTGAGATTGCCTACGTATCCCTTGCGAAAAGGGAATCAGGCCCATACATAGTTCGGGCTAGGGTTCGCTCGGGTATTAACACTCTCCTTTTACGCTCTAAATTTTGCCTAGAACCGCCCTTTCGGGTTTTCGGCCTAGCGAGCTCTTTTTCGACTTTTGCCTTAACTTTTGCCTAAGCCGCCCTTTCGGGTTTTCGACCTAGCAGGCTTGCTCTAACTTTTTCCTGGGACCGCCCGCCCTTGCGGTTTTCGGCCCAGCGAGCTCTCTCAAGGGTAATACCATTTAAGCTGATCCAAATTGACAAGAGTTGAGAATTCGTTGCCGTCAAGATCGATGATTGAGGCCGCTCCTCCGGAGAGAATGGTCTTGATGATGTATGGCCCTGCCCACTTAGGTCGGAACTTCCCTCGTAGGTCGAAAATCGGCGGACGGATTTCCTTGACTACCATGTCCCCCTCTTGCAGGTCCCTCGACTTCACTTTCTTGTTGAATGCCCGGGCGATCCTTCGCTGATAACCCTGAATGTGGTACAATGCCCGTAGCCTTCTTTCATCGAATAGCATGAGCTCCTCGAACCTTCTACTAATCCATTCGGCCTCATTTACTCCGCACTTGGCCATGACCCTCAGCGATGGAACTTCTAGCTCGATAGGGAGAATGGCTTCCATACCGTACACCAAAGAATAGGGTGTTGCCCCTGTCAGTGTACGGATAGACGTCCGGTATCCCCACAAAGCTAGTGGTAATTGTTCGTGCCAATTCCTAGCTGACTGAGTAGTCCTTTCGAGAATCGTCTTGATGGTCTATTCGCTGCTTCGACTGCCCCATTTGTTTGTGGCCGATAAGTGGTCGAATGATGTACTTGAATCTTAAACTCGTCAAAGAGTTCCAAAACTTTTCCCTTGAAGTGAACACCATTATCAGATACGAAGGCTTGAGGGACCCCATACTGATAAATGATGTTTTGCCTGATAAAGTGAGCCACTTGAACTGCCATCAAAGTCTTGTACGAAGCTGCTTCGACCCATTTGGTGAAGTAGTCCACTGCTACCAAAATGAACCTGTGACCGTTGGAAGCCGCGGGAGTGATCTTTCCAATAACATCGATGCCCCAGGCGGAGAATGGCCATGGTGTCGCCATTGAGTGTAACTCAGAGTGCGGGACATGGGCGCACATACTCGACGCAATCTGTCTCCATGGTTGACCAATAGTATCCCAGCCTCAAAACCTTATTAGCTAGCATCATTCCATTCATGTTGGGTCCACAAACTCCTACGTGAACTTCTTCCATTATTGCTCTCAACTCGTCATCGTGAATACACAACTTGTGAACCCCGCACGGAGATCGCCGGTACAATTTCCCACCGCAGATGATGTATTGAGACGCGAGCCGCTGTAACGTAATCCGAGCCTTCTTAGTTGAATTCGCAGGAAATTCCCCCTTCTCGACGAAATTCCAAATATCGTGGAACCAAGGGAGGCCATCGTCTGGTTCGTCGATGTTCATGACATAGTCGTACACGTGCTTTCCCCTCTGCTCAATCATGACGGGCCTCAGATTTACCCCGATTGGAAGTTCCAGCATGAATGCTAAAGTAGCGAGTGCGTCCGCAAAACGATTCTTCATCCTCGGTACATGTGTGAAGGTCACCTTTTGAAAATTCGGGATAATCTCGTCGAGCTGTTGATGATACGGCTTCATCTTTTCATCCCTAACTCTCCATTCTCCATTTGCTTGTGACACAACCAAGTTGGAATCCTCCACGACTTCTAGCACTTTGACTCCAATCTCCAATGCAGCTTCCATCCCCACAATACATGCTTCGTACTCTGCCTCGTTGTTCGTGACTTCGAAGTTTAACTTGAAAGCGAGGGGGATATGCGACCCCTCAGGTGAGACTAGCAGTATGCCAATCTCAAAGCCCTTCTGATTAGCAGCTCCATCGAAGTACAACGTCCACGTTTCATCGACTGCTGTCATTACGTCTTCATCAGGAAATTGAAATTCTGTGTGCTCCGGTCCCTCAATCGGACGATCTGCTAAAAACTCTGCTACCGCTCTTCCTTTCACTGACTTGCGAGTGACGTACTTGATTTCGAACTCTGCCAATAAGAGCAACCAACGTGCTAACTTATCGGTAAGTGCTGGCTTCTCAAATAGATATTTGAGGGGATCCATCCGAGAAATCAGTATCACCGAGTAAGACAGCATGTAGTGTCTCAATTTCTTTGTGGCCCATACCAGTGCCCAGCATGTCTTTTCTAATGAAGTGTACCGCTCTTCGCTTCCCACCATCTTCTTGCTCAAGTAATAGATCGCCCTTTCAACCCCATCTTCTCCCTTTTGTGCCAGCATGCACCCCATTGACGAGGGCGTGACGGACAAGTATAGGATCAAAGGTTTTCCCGGGATGGGCGGCATCAAGATTGGAGGATTCTGGAGATAAGTTCGCACCGCTTCAAAGGCCTTCTGACACTTGTCGTTCCATTCGAACTTCACATCTTTCACAGGTCGAGGTCAACTTGGCGATAAATCGACTGATGAATTGAATTTTTCCCAAGAAGCACCGGACCTCCCTCTCGGATCGGGGTGGCTCCATCTCAAGAATGGCTTTGATCTTAGAAGGATCCACCTCAATCCCCCTGGTCATGATCATGAATCCGAGCATCTTACCAGCCGTGACTCCGAACGTGCACTTCTGCGGGTTGAGACGCATCTTGTACTTCTGAATCCTCTCCAAGAACTTCCTCAACGTTGGGAGATGATCCTTCCGTTCCTTTCCCTTCACTATCATATCATCGACGTATACCTCGACCTCCTTATGAATCATATCATGTAGCAGCGTCGTAGCACCCCTTTGATACGTAGGACCGGCATTTGTCAACCCAAATGGCATGACCCGATAACAGTATGTTCCCCACTTGGTGATGAATGTAGTCTTTTCTCTATCTTCCGGAGCTAAGAGAATCTGATTGTACCCAGAGAAACCGTCCATGAAGGATAGCAAAGCATGCCCTGCAGTGTTATCAACAAGTATGTCTATATGCGGCAATGGAAAATCATCCTTAGGGCTCGCTTTGTTCAGATCTCTGAAATCGACACACACTCTGATCTTTCCATCTTTTTTAGGGACGGGAACGATGTTTGCGACCCAAGTGGGGTACTCAGTTACTATTAGAAAACCTGCGTCGATTTGTTTTGTGAGTTCCTCTTTTATCTTTAATACCCAATCGGGCCGCATTTTTCTCAGTTTCTGTTTAATGGGTTTCGCATCGGGGTAGAGAGGGATCCTGTGTTCAACGATTTCCGGGTCGATTCCGGGCATGTCTGGGACCAAGCAAAAACTTCTTTGAATTCTTTTAGTAAATTTGTGAGCTCTTGAAGCTCATTGGAGGACAGCCCGGAACCGACCTGAACCAATCGAGGGTTCTCCTCATCACCCAAGTTTATCAAGATTATTTCTTCTTTTAGTGGCTGAGCATGCCTTTTGTTTTTACAATCGATGAGGGAATGGATTTCCTTGGGAATGTCCCCATCGAGATCTATTCCTTCATCGTCGGGATCTAAGCAATTTATTTCAAAATCCGGCAAGTAAGCAAATGCATCGTTCATTTCATTAACAGCCTCCTCAGAGGGGGGAATACAGCGGTGGACTCAAACTCAAAATAAAAACTACGATGGGGAGGGCCAATAGGCACGAACTCTGACTCAGTGCTAGACGAGGAGTCAGTGTCAGACTCAGACTTAGACTCGGTGCTAGTGTCGTGAGTGCGCTTTACAAGTGGTATAAAAATGCAATTCTCATAAGCGCCTACAGCCTCCACAATGAGCTTGGAAGGGTCTTCGATTTCTTCTTCCTCTCTCAGCATGAGCACAGCAGCGTCCTCCACCATACCCTCCGATCCCTCACCCCCAAACAGAGATTGGAGACTGCCCAAACCGAAAGCTTCAAGCTAGTCCAGTGCTTCAGACACTTCTTCCATCTTGGTCACCTCTTCATGATCCTCCCAGATGTCATTGGCAAAGATCTCAAACCCAGGGTACTTCACCTTTGTCTCCAGATCCACGAAAGGCTCGGGTTCTCCTCGGTACAGCGCTTCTTTTTTTCAGCTTTACCCCGGCTGCATGAGCCCGGGCGCGGTTGCGCCACCTTTTTGCTGGATCACTCTTCTTGAGCTCGTATCCGAGGCCAAAACGCTCGTTGCTTCTAGGGAAATCAGGGAACTCGGAGACTCCTTACCCATAGAGTCCCAAGCCCATGCCTGGCAGGTAGTTCATTCGCTTCATGATTTCTAATGCCACAGAGCTCACTAAGAAACCATCTTCGGCCCGGATAGTGCAAACTTTCGAGGTCATGACTGCAAACCCCCCCATGGCTATATCTTCTTCTCCATGCATAATTTCCAATAGCGGGGAGTTATCTTCGGAGTGAGGACGGATGCCAGAGTCCCCATGAATGATGAGAGTCCCGGAATCCAATCCCAGGATAAGCTTCTGGTGCAGCGTAGAGGGCACTCCCATGACATCAGAACGGTGCAGCCATGGCCTCCCCAGTAGGAGGTTGAATGAAGCAGGTATCTCCAGCACGCAGAATTCCACAGTGGTTTTGAACTTCCCAGTTGCAAGCTCCAAGTTGACGGTTCCCAGGACATCACGCCGTGTGTTATCATAGGCGTGAACACCCAGAGTTGACGGCGTAAAGTCTTTACTTTTAAGGCCCAGACAGTAAGCAGTGCGGAGTGGGCACACATTAATGGCCGAACCATTATCTATGAGAATTGCGGGGACCCACTTTCCCAGGCACTTCATGGTCACATGGAGCGGTTTGTTATGATCAGCTCCCTCAGGCGGGAGGTCTTTCTCGGTGAATGACAGGGTGTGTTGGGTAAGGTTCGGGGTTATGAGGGCGATTAGGGCTTCCGGGGCTATGTCGGAAGGGACCTCGAGCTTGGAGAGAGTGTTAACGAGCCTTCGGTGATGCTCGCGGGAAGCGGCTAACACTCCCCACATGGACATGTGGACGGGGGTTTCATGAAGTTGTTGGATGATGGGGTCAGTGTTGGCACCTGGGTTTTGCTGTTAGGAGGAGTTGGGGTTTGAGCTGACAAACGGGTTAAGATGGATGGGTGGGTTAGGCTGGACTGGAGAGTTAGTGGAGCTTGAGGGGTTGTTCTGTGGGGGCAGGGGTGTTTGGGCTCGCAGAGTTGACAGGGTTTACAGGAATGCTAGGATTACTCTGTTGTGGTGGTGGCGCTCGGGATGAGCTTCCTTGCTGGAGGTTGGCGGGCTGGTACACTCTACCACTCCTGGTAAGATTGCTGATTGTCTTGGGGATGGGCTCCCACCAAGAATCTTCCCAGAAGTTGGAGAGGTCCGCATCGGCCTTGCGCTTGCCTTTGTCTAGGTTCGTTTTCTCCAGGGTTTCATTGAGGATTTCCATCTCCAGGGCATTCCAGATGTTCTCTTCCTCCAAAGAATTCCAAAAGTTGACATTGTTGTTGTTGCTGTTGCTGACCTACAGGGAGCCTTCATCCAACATAGCCTTGTTGACAGTGAGTTCTTCACCATCGACCCACACGTTTACCAATTCAGATTTACCCCAAAGGTCTTCAGGATCTAATACACAGATGTTGGGTTCCTCGGGGATTTCAACTACGGGCTGTGGGAAAAACTCCTCAATAATGTACTCCTGTGGAATGAAAGCATGGTCCATGACATGGTCAAGAGCATCGGATCCTCTAGTGAGATTGATAATGGTTCTGACGGAGAGTCCCGAGAACATACAGGGGTTCATCAGGTCCATTTCTTCCTGTACTTCCTCCTCTCGAAAGAGGTATGCCAAAGACGTCACATCTAAAGGGTCGGAATCATCAATCTAGTGCCACCCGTTGGGCTCAGGCTCCCACTCCCATTCATCTTCATCTTCGATTGGCTCCGGTTCCAAGAATAGAGCAAATAGGGAATACCCGTCCAACGGGTCAGCCATCATTTCTTCCCAGTCCTGTCTCCAATCACCATGTTCCAATTCTTCTACTTGGTGAGCATTGAGTGACACAGACCACACTCCAGTGACGAGAGCCTAGTTTTCCACTGCAAAGAAGTCGTTTGCCAGATCTTCCCATCTCCTTTGGAAGTCCCAATCTACAGACTCGAGTGCACATACAACATCCTCAGCCAGAATCTCGACAATCGGTTTGGGTTGGGCGGTAGGGATGATGTAAAGGCTTGGGTTAAAGGGGTGGCTCAGGGAAATGTGATTGGTGCGGGCGTTCAAATGTTTCGGGAGCGGGTTGGAAATGGTATTGGGCTTTTGTGGTGGCATGGGGAGAGTCTTGTTGTCTATGAGATCCTGGATGGCGTGGCGAAGACGGAAGCAGTTGTCGGTTAGGTGGCCCACGTTCTGGTGGTAAGCACAGTATGCATTAGGATTGTGGGATGCGGGGAGCTTTTGAGGTAAGGGAGTAGGGGCGAGTGGCTTGAGCACGCCACTTTCGACCAACTTTTCGAGCACGGCAGAGAGGGGTGCTGAGAATTGAGCGAAAGTGCGGGGTTGGGTACGAGGTTGACTGGTTTGGGTTACGATCTGGTTGACAGGCTCGGCTTGAGTTGTGTTTGAGGAGGTGTTTGGGAGGTGAGTGTAGTTGGAGTTTCCAAACAGGGCGTTGCTATTTCCATAGTAAACTTTCTTGGGTTTAGGGGCAGGTTCGGGTTTGTCGAGGATCCCCAGCTGGACTGCTTCTTCGACGGCCAAGCCTGTGTCGAAGAATGTTTTTAAAATCTGAGCAGGCCTGAGCCATGACCATGTGCCGCGCAAGACTTGGCTGAAGGTTCCGGACAATCATCCGAATCTGATCTCTATCGGTTGGCCTATCCTTCATCTATGCTGCCTTTGCCCTCCACCTTTTCACAAAATCGGCAAAGGCTTCCTTGGCTTCCATCTTTGTTGACTCCAGTTCACGGGTGGTAACTTCTAGCTGAATGTTATAATCATACTGCGCCACAAAAGCCGCACATATGTCCTCCTAGGAACGTTTCTTCCTTTCATCTAGCGAAGTAAACCAGTGCAGAGCATGACCTATCAAAGTCTGTGAGAACATCTGTGCCATGGCATCCTTCTCTACACCCCACATGGAAAGTGCTCCTATGTACCCAGTTAAATGCGCCTTCGGGTCTCCAGTTCCGTCGAATTTAGCAAAGTCGATTGGCCTAAACTTGTCTGGTAGCTTTGCGTTGGGAAATAGGCAAAGCTTGTTGATGTCAAAACCAGTCGATGCTATCTTCTCATTCCTTGCTATTGATTCCTCCAACTGGGTGATCTTTGCCAAGACCGCTGCCATTTCCGGATTCTGCGGGGTTTCCATCTCGAGGACCAGTTGTTCCGGGTTTGGATTCGAGTTAGGATTAGGGTTTGGGTTTAGGTTTAGGTTGAGGTTTGGGTTTGGATTCGGGTTAGGGCTAGGGTTTGGATTTGGATTTGGAGGTGGAAGCCGTCGTGCAACTCCGGTAATCATCATCATGAGTTGGGCGATTTGGTTGTCAGTGCGTTCGCCCAGACGTTGGATATCTTGCCTGATTTGCCCCATTTCTCCATTTGGGATCTCCGGGTTTGGTTCCGGGTTTGGGTTGGGATTAGGATTCGGATTTGGATTTGCATTTGGGTTAGGATTGGCATTTGGGTTGACAATTGGGTTAGGGTTTGGATTGCCTCCGTTAAGGTTGAGGTTTGGATTGAGGTTCCCGATCTGTAGATCCATCTCCACCCTCAAATCTGACACACTGACGGAATCTGCCTGAAGTTGAAGCCATTCCAATCTATGTCCCAAGGGTCTGGTCCAGGAGGGTATGATATCCTTCTTCTTTGGCCCAATTGCTTAGAACTGGCAGCAAAGCAAAAACTGTGCTCAGACGTGGTCCCTGTTTACATTTTTATGAAATATGTGCATGGCTTTTAGAAAATGTGCATCACCGTCACCGTCATCGACTCTTACTTTTCAAAAACGATCGGATATCCTTCATGGGAGGTTGCCTTGATCCTCGGATTTTTAGGATGTATCCTCGCTTAGGAACCAATGCTTCCCAAAGGATGCTAAAATAAGCGAAGTATTCGGCTAATATTCCCTCGACGAGTCGACCGTCGGCTTGGAATGACTTGGGGTGGACGACGTGATACGATAACCAAAGCGGCGTAAGCAGTGTGTTTGCTTTTAGCCTGGGCGGTGTTGGTATCACGGCGTTTTGTTTCCTCGTCATTCCTTCCTTCGGTCAATTCCCCGAGTAAACACTAGTCAAGGACTTAACTAAATCTTAGTTTCCCTTATGCTTTAGTTCGAGGACTCACATGGTTAATCAACACGCATTAGAGTGTGTGACTCTTCATCGGGTCTCGGCAACCTCGCAAAGACCGCGCAAGCGAGTCTCGAGAACAGTGGCTGACAAAATGATGATGCAAGATGAAATGCAGCACGTAAACAGGATATAGCACGTAATCCTACCCTGTAGGCTCCTGTCCTAATTTGGAAAGTTCTATGGCTTGCTAAGCATGTACAAAGGCCGGTTTTGGCTTGAAGAGAGTTCCCCGGACTAGAGTCAAAGTATACCTCCCACTATTGAGCGTACACCCAATAATGGTACAAACGGTAGGGATGACTCATCACGGTCGAGGGTTGCTGAGCATTCTGGGATTCCCCATCACCGGCAAGCCGGGTAGGATTACCAAAACACAACAGCGGGGCTGCACAAGATATATATACAAGAAATATACCATGAAACAAAATAACTTTGAAAATCCCACAAACGTTTTTCAAGCTTGGCTCACAAGTTTAATTGATGCTTAAGGAAAGCGGGCCGTTTTATCAACATACCAACTTTTTCTCAAGTATCAATTAAACATCCCTAGCAGAGTCGCCACTGTGGGCTACCACAGCCCCGGGTGGATCGGGGCAGCCCGTAAAAAATCGCACGCCTCAACTTTGAATCGATTTGAAAATAGTTTGAAGAGTCGCCACCCGGATTTATGGTGAATCACCCGAGAAACCGTTTTGATTTGAAAATGATTGATTTGAAATTGAAAACCAGAGATCATTTTCGAGGGTTCGGAAGCCACGTTACGAGGGGGGAAGGGTTTTACGGCACCCCGGCCCCTCGTCCAATACGAGATCGGTCTCTACTAAACGTTTGTGGGATTTTTCAAAAGGGATTTTGTTTCATTAAATCAACTAGCAAGTATCCACAGTTATAACACATAAGGAGTGCATGCATGTGCATGTGTACAGGGGGGGGATAAGATGGCCATGCATAATATACAAGACAGCAGAAAATGAAACCCTGTTACTGGATTCACTCTCGAGCGCTCGGGAGTGGTCCCGAGCGCTTGGGAGTGTTAGGACCCAACCTGCAAGTTTTGTTAGTACTGACAAGATATAATGCAAAAACTGTAAACTGAAATAAATTTAAGCATGTTATAGGCTCAACAAAGGACTTCACGGACTGAGATAGGACCTCAATCTCTCAAGTAATGCATCCTCGCCATTGCATGATCCGATCCATAACTTTAAAATAGCAAATGGGCACATCTATACATGCAGAAAGCCAGAAAATACAGCAAACTGGGGGAAAATGGATTGTAGTGACATGCAGGCACTCTCGAGCGCTCGGGAATGGTTTCGAGCGCTTGGGAGTGAGCTGCATATCAGCTCTCTCTCAAATGGGAAATGACATTATTGTGGCATGCAAACACCTTTGTTTTGATCTTTCCCATGGGAAAATCATCTTTTTAACTTTGGGAAAACCATGTTCTTACTTGAAATTTTTGTGTAAAACGCTTCTGTTTTAGGAAAACTGATTCCCTATGTCTGCATGCCTCTATAAAATCGTTTTACTTAAGAATGCACCTCTCCACAGTCTGCTGCTTACCAAAATGCCATGCATGGAACTGGAAACAGTCCCGAGTGCTCGGGAGCACTCTCGAGCGCTCGAGAGCACTCTCGAGCGCTCGAGAGTGTTTCCAGTAGGGGGTTTTGAGAAAAACTTTTTGTGCACCCTTTGCTCTTGTTTTTACACTAAGGTCTCCCAACCATGCACCCAGTATTGAAGACTGGGACAGGCTGAGAGACCCCCCTCAGAAGGGAAAAACAGCCTCTTTGTTTGAGATCAAAGTAGAAGGATTTTCTACCTTTGGTTGGCACTTGGCTCCTTGAATGGCTTTGAAAAATGGATGAAGAGAGAAGAATACAAGAAATCAGAAACTAAGAGTGTTCTGAATTCCTTGCATTTTCTGATGTTCTTTTGCTCTTTGAAACTTTGTTTTTGAAAAACCTTGTAGTTGGAAAAAGACTTTGAGCTTGAAACCCCTCTTCTTTGAACCAGAGAGAGAGGAGAGGAGTTTAGAGAGAGAGAAATTCGTCCCCTTCTCTGCTGGCCAAAGGGCTATATATATAGTGAATATAACCTATGGTCTCATTTGAAATGAAATGAAATAAAATCATTTGGTTGGGGTGAAAATCTCCAGCTCTGACTCCCTCTGACTGAGGCGGAGTGTATACCGGAGAAAACCCTAGACCAGCCGGCTGTAATGATGGCTTGCATGGATAGTGGGAAGCCTTGCCATCCATTGGGCAGCACAGAAGACTCGAGTGCTCGAGAGTAAGCCAGGCCAGTGGTTTTTGGAAAACAGTTTAAGCGCTCGGGACTGCTCCCAAGTGCTTGGGAATGATTTCAACCAATTTATTTCCTTTTTTCAAATCTTTCAAGAAGCAAAGTTTCAACTGGTACGAGGCTTGTTTTAATCCAAATTCATCATCGAGGAGCCTCAGGGCCACAAATTAAGGAAATTCGACAAGTCCAAATTGGGGTGTCTACACCTACAACTGGCCCGAGCCAGCTCCATTTCAACCGAATCCTCTTACCTCCACGACCTCATCATCAATGACCCATACAACAATGTAGGTCTCGCCCCGTATCCAGAACCACCAGGGCCAGAAGAAGATGTGGCTAGTAATGAGTTTGATCCAATGGACTACCTGGCAGATGAAACTAAATCAGAGTCATCCGTTACTTTCCCGAAGGACGCTGATTGTGGGCTACCACAGCCCCGGGTGGATCGGGGCTGCCCGAAAATCGCACGCCTTTTGAATCGAATTGAAAATTTTGAAGAGTCGCCACCCGGATTTATGGTTTGCCACCCGAGAAACCGCTTTGATTGAAAATGATTGATTTGAAATTGAAAACCAGAGATCGTTTAAGGGTTCAGAAGCCACGTTACGAGGGGGGAAGGGTTTTACGGCACCCCCCTCGCCCGATACGATATCGGTCTCTACTAAACGTTTGTGGGATTTTTCAAAAGGATTTTGTTTCATTAAACATGTAGCAAGTATCCACAGGTATACCAAATAAGCGTGTATGCTGGTGCATGTGTACAGGGGGGTGATGAAAATGGCGCTGAATAAGATGCATGATAACAGAAGTTGATGATCTGCCACTGACTTCACTCTCGAGCGCTCGGGAGTGGTCTCGAACGCTTGGGAGTGCTGATGCTCAACCTGCAAACTTTGTTAGGCATGAACAGGATATAACACTATGCTATAAAACTGAAATTATTTTAAACATGTGATGAGCTCAGCAGAGGGCCTGACAGACTAAAACTGAACTTCAATCTTCCAAGCCATGCATCCTTGCCTCTACAATAGTCAGATCTGCATTCTTTTAAGAGCAAATGGGCATGTTCCTGCATATGAAACATCAGAAGCATGGCAAAATGGGGAGAGTGATGGACTGGAGTAGCATGCAGGCACTCCCGAGCGCTTGGGAGTGGTTCCAAGCGCTTGGGAGTGAGCTGCATGTCAGCTTACTCTCAAATGGGAAATGACATTATCCTGGCATGCAAACACTCTTGTTTTGGTCTTCCCAAGAGAAGATCTTCTTTTTAACCTTGGAAAATCTTATTTCTTACTTGAAACTTGGTGAGAAATGTTTCTGTTTTGAGAAAACTAATTTTCTATGTCTGCATGCCATAATAAAACTATTTCATTTAAGAATGCACCTCACCCCAGTTTGTTGCCCCACCAAAATGCCATGCATGGAACTGGAAACAGTCCCGAGCGCTCGGGAGCACTCTTGAGCGCTCGAGAGTGTTTCCAGTAGGTTTTTGAGAAAAACGTTTTGAGATCCCTAGCTTTGCTCTTGTTTTTACACTAAGGTCCCCCAACCATGCACCCAGTATTAAAGACTGGGACAGGCTGAGAGACCCCCCCTCAGAAGGGAAAAACAGCCTCTTGCTTGAGATTATAGTAGAAAAATTTCTACCTTTGGTGAGAGCCTTGCTTCTTGAATGACCTTGAAGGGTGAAAGAAGAAGGAGAAATGCAAGGAATCAGAGACCAAGGATGTTCTCAACTCCCTGCATCTTCTGATGTTTTTGATCTTTGAACTTTTGCCTTTGAAAACCTTTGTAATTGGAAAACAAGTTTTTTGCTTGAGAGTGTTTTGAACAGAAGAGGGGGGTTGTAGAGAGAGAGATTTCGTGGTCCCTTCTCTGCACTGAAAACAGGTTATATATAGGGATAGATAACCTATAGTTTTCAAAATGAAATGAAATGAAATAAAATCTTTTCTTGGAGGGAAGATCTCCACCATCTGATCCTCTGCCACCTGAGGTTAAGTGTTGACTGAACATCAGCCGGCTCAAAATGGTTGTAATGATGGGTTGCATGGATAGTGGGAAGCCTTGCCATCCATTGGGCAGCACAGAAGTCTCGAGCGCTCGGGAGTGAGCCAGGCCAATGGTTTTGGAAAATGGTTTTGAGCGCTCGGGACTGTTCCCAAGCGCTTGAGATTGATTTTGACCGTTTGTTTTCCTTTTTCAAAGTCCCTCAAGAAGCATTGTTCTGATTAATCCAAGGCTTGTTTTAATCCGAATTCATCATCGGGGAGCCTAAGGGCCACAAATTAAGGAAATTTGAAGAGTCCAAATTGGGGTGTCTACACTGATGTCGCCATGATGAATTTGTGGGAAGATGAACCAGGAGCCAAAACGAATCCATGGGTAAATACAGAGATCATCAACATAAAGGTGGGAAATGAAGAATGGACCGTAAACAGAGCGGTGGCAGAAGCTGAGAAATGGAAGCCCGAGGATCTGTGGGAAGATTTGGTTATCGCTGACTTGGCTGCCAATCTCCAAGACACCACTATTGGAAACAAGCGCAAGGCCCTTGCTGATTTGTAGAATGAGGAGTCTAAGTACCGACAGATTGGTCAATTGACCAGGAGTGGTCGAATCTATCAACCCCCTAATCTTCAAATTGGAGAACCCTCCAACCCTCCAGCTCCACTGACCAAAGAACATTCTAACCCTTTCGTTACCCCAATCAAAAATACTTTCCAACCCTTTGCCCCGCCAGCTAAGGAGCCTTCTCGCCCTGAGAAAAACCCTGAAGGAATGATCAAGCGCCAACTTGAACAGACTCAGGCCAAAATGTCTGTTTGGGACGTGCTCATTCACTCCACCCGCCATCGCGAAGGACTCATCCAAGCCCTCTCTCACCTAAAAGTTCCTTCCACCATAACCCCTGATGAACTCGTAGCACTCATCAAAACCATACCCATCTGTAGCGGACCAAACCAAATGATTCGAGCCCACCAAAAAGTAGGCCGCGACCGAAGACAATGGCCGTACGTCATTCCACGTTCGGCTACAATCGAGGTCCGGGAGCGGGCACTGATTCGTCTTACCGACGGACGATCACCGTTGCCCACGTTCGGCCACCTTCGAAGAACTTCTCAAGCTCGGCCACCCACCGGAGGCCGACTCATTCATCAGGCTCCTTCCCACGGGTCGCCGCCGTGTTCGGCCACATGTCAAGCTCGGCCACATGTAGGTCTCAACCGAACGCTGGGTTCGGCCACCCGTCAAGACACGTGCTCGGCCACCTGCGGAGCACGGCTGGCTGCCGACGACGGCTGACTGCTGAGTCACGCGTCCCCCCACGTGCGGAGGCGGTTATAACAAATGGTGATCACGGGCGCACATGGGTGTGCCAGCTCAGCCCCAAAAACGGTTACCAGATCCATTCCGTGACGTCACTATGATGTCACTTGGCCCGTGGAAGGCACGCGATGGTACTTGGAGGGCAAGTCAGAAGGCACTATAAATACCTAGAGATGGTAACCCTAACAGGTACACGCTACTGAATACTCACACTTACTCCCTCTAAGCTTTCCGCTTCCTCTCTGCGCTATACTCATCCTCTCGCCGGAGGGCCTTGCCGGGACAACCCCCGGCCAGGTCTTAGTCGTGCGTTCCTTGTGCAGGCTAGGAGAAGAAAGCTAACCCACCATCGAACCACCTACGAAGGATCGAGGACCGGAGGATCACGGGCCACACAATTGGTGAACCCGACGTGAAACCCTTCTGATCTCAGCGGCTCTCTCCACCTCCAAACTTCCCTCGCTCCTCCGTAAGACAGCAACCAAATCACCTACCATGGGCGGAGATCTAGCAGACGCAACCGTTTCGGGGAGGAAACGTCAATTCAACGCCAACCCTCGAGAGGCACATGTCCCTCTCCCTCGCCCCTGGGTCCGGGCTCTCACCGGTCTCGGACGACGTCACTTCGGCCTACATCCGCCTACTGCAGCGTCGCGACGACGAACACGACAATGAACTAGTAGCTCTAAGGGCGGAAGTGGCCCAAATGAAGCAACGCATGCAGCTAGACGCCACCCCTACCGCATCAAGATCTGGCGGAGACAGGGTAGAGGAGGCCAAACTCCGCCTCCACCTCCACCACCGCAAGGGCGTCAGAACGAAGGAGGCCAACGCGGATCCGTGAAAGACCGCCTAGGCTTCACTCCAGCACCAGGCGACGCCAGAGAAATCATACTCTACAAGCAACCCACCTTATCTGGAACACATCGTTCTAGAAGCCATCACGACGGAACTAGGACAAGGGACACCGAGTCATTCACAAGCACATACTCAACTGGTCATGCTGAGTTCTCTCGCACAACGGTTTCGCACCATAGCCGAGACTCCGCACGGACCAGACCCCATATCTCTGAACGTCTTGGTGACATTCCACCTGAGAATCTAGACGACGAGCACCGTGCTCGGCGAAATGGTAAGGGCGTACGCACCGAGGGTGCAAACGAAGACAACAAAACCCGTCATAACAAGGACAAAACCGTCGACGGCCCACGCCGAACAACGACGGACCTGCGAGAAAAGCTTCGACGCAGGGATGCAGAGAAGGCATCATCAAAGGAGAACAAGGAAAGGGATTCCAAGAGATCAAAGACGGACGAGCACGGCAAACCGCCGCGCCCAGGTTTTGAAAGACAACTGAAGGATTTCAGCGTCTCTCCCTTCACCTCCCACATCATCAACACGCCGCCGGAATCCACTTTTCATCTACCCAAATTCACGAAGTTCGACCCGACGACCTGCGAGGCTTACTCAAATAGCCCACCCTCGGCACATCTGCCAAACACAAACGATGACTTCGGTCACACCTATAAACGGCTCTTCAGCCTTTTGCTTCGGCCACCATCGCCGCCCAAAGAAGCAAAAAACGGACATATGGTCCGCCGAGCCTAAAACACACATCTCTGATGAAACACAGGCTTCGGCTCGGATTGGCAAGACACTATGGTCGGCCACCGAAAGGTTACACTCGCAATTTGGCGAGCAAACCACCCACAAACAATCACTACTCTCAAACGTTCCTCTACCATGGCCAGGGGCTGACACTTTGGCCGAGCCCTATCCACTGGTAAAGGGGCACTTCACACTCTCTAAACTAGTCCAAGGCTGGATCCTGTCAAATTACAACACATCCATGTTCGGCGACCTATTACTACGGCCATACTACTCTGGTCAGAGCTCGGCAGCAATATCTATACTTAACCGTTTTTGATCATGAAAAACTTTCAACTATTCTGCCGAACCCAAACCAAAGTGGGGGCTACGGACAACCACACAATATCATATGAAGGCGTGATGGCAATCAGACAAGCTCGGCATTGACAAAAACGTTGCAAAGGAAGCCATGCATTCATCTAAAAACTTCGAAATAAAGACAAGTGATTTGAAAGATCCTAAGCTGGGAGGTACGGCGTAGTAAATCGTTCGGCGCCGACCCCCCGTCAACTATTACATCTGGTACGGCAAAAACTCCCATGCTCGGAGCCGTCCAGTCCAACAAAAGCCCATTCAAAATTAAAGAGAGATACCTACTTCAAACTTGAGGGACATCCTCGAGCACAACATCTGCAGCAGCCTCGGGGACGACATCTGTAACACCCTCGGCGCCTTTGACAACGTTCAAACAGCTCTTACCCGGCATTCTCAAACCTTCTCTCCATCCCCAGCTGCCTCCTTACCTCCATCACCTCCCTAATCTTCGGCGTCAGAAATTTCCTCAATCTCCTCTTCACTCTCGGGAAACTCCTCTGGAGACAGAGGTACACACTCCTCTTCAGTGTATGGAAGGACGAGCTCGGGTGTGACTGGGGCTGGAATCGACTTGGTCATGTTCAAATCGGCCTCGAGATTCAAAACAACACCGCCTCCTTCACCTTCCTCTTCTCCCTCCTCAACACTCTTCCCAACTCACGTTCGGCCTTCTTCAAATTCTCGGCTGTCTCCTGACTCCTCGGCATCCTTCAAACTTCTCGACCATCTCATCTTGCTCCTTCTCATGCTTGACCGCCCTCCTGAAGATTGCCCAGGCTCGGCCACCTTCAGATGAGAGACCCCCGTCGGTATGGTCTCCTCAAGAGTGGCACGTTGGGCTCGGCCAAGAATGTTGTAACGGACCGAATCGAATAGTTCGTACCCACTGGCGGGTAGGCCGCGTTCAAAGACGTGGCCGCACTCGGCTCCACGTTCGGCCACCTTCAAGGATCTGCTCATGCTCGGCCACCCTCTGGAGGGCAGCCTCAACGGTAGAAGTCTCCTCACGAGTTGCCCACCAAGCTCGGCGAAGCATGGGGCTCGACCACCTTCGGAAGAGATACCTCCGTTGGCATTGTCACTATACGAATCGCCCATTGGTCTAGGCCAAGCTCGTGCTCGGCCACCCGCCAAGTCATGTGCTCCCCCACGTGCTGAAGCGGACGGTCGTCTGACGTCTCTCATGTTCGGCCACCTTCGGAGAATTCCTTGAGCTCGGCCGCCCTCTGGAGGATGGCTCCTTCGTTAGAATCCTTTTCGCGGGTCGCCACCACGTTCGGCCGTTGGTTGGGTTCGGTCAAGTTCATTATCAATCCCCACCTCGTGCTCGGCGTCGGTGAAGATTGAGGGGCTATTGTAGCGGACCAAACCAAATGATTCGAGCCCACCAAAAAGTAGGCCGCGACCGAAGACAATGGCCGTACGTCATTCCACGTTCGGCTACAATCGAGGTCCGGGAGCGGGCACTGATTCGTCTTACCGACGGACGATCACCGTTGCCCACGTTCGGCCACCTTCGAAGAACTTCTCAAGCTCGGCCACCCACCGGAGGCCGACTCATTCATCAGGCTCCTTCCCACGGGTCGCCGCCGTGTTCGGCCACATGTCAAGCTCGGCCACATGTAGGTCTCAGCCGAACGCTGGGTTCGGCCACCCGTCAAGACACGTGCTCGGCCACCTGCGGAGCACGGCTGGCTGCCGACGACGGCTGACTGCTGAGTCACGCGTCCCCCCACGTGCGGAGGCGGTTATAACAAATGGTGATCACGGGCGCACATGGGTGTGCCAGCTCAGCCCCAAAAACGGTTACCAGATCCATTCCGTGACGTCACTATGATGTCACTTGGCCCGTGGAAGGCACGCGATGGTACTTGGAGGGCAAGTCAGAAGGCACTATAAATACCTAGAGATGGTAACCCTAACAGGTACACGCTACTGAATACTCACACTTACTCCCTCTCCAGAGCTTTCTGCTTCCTCTCTGCGCTATACTCATCCTCTCGCCGGAGGGCCTTGCCGGGACAACCCCCGGCCAGGTCTTAGTCGTGCGTTCCTTGTGCAGGCTAGGAGAAGAAAGCTAACCCACCATCGAACCACCTACGAAGGATCGAGGACCGGAGGATCACGGGCCACACACCATCAAACATGCCATTACCTTCACTGATCGAGATTTACCCGCTGAAGGAACTGATCACAATCGGCCACTCCATGTCACTTTGAAATGCCACGAAAAATGGGTACCAGTGATCCTGATTGATAATGGGTCAGCAATCAACGTTTGTCCACTCCGTGTTGCCTATTGCCTGGGATACAAAAATAATGATTTCTCTCCATCAGAAGTCAAAGTCCGGGCATATGACAACACCCGTCGGGATGTGGTTGGAACCCTCATGCTTCCTATGACTTTCGGACCTTACCAAACGGAGGTGGAGTTTCATGTAGTAAACATTCCCGCTTCTTTCAATCTACTGCTGGGTAGACCTTGGATGCATCGACCTGACATCATGGCTGTTCCTTCAACACTCCATCAGAAAATTAGGCTGGGACTTGAGACTGGGATGCTCACCATTCATGGCAACTCTGGGATTCGTGCTCCCGTTGAAGACAATGCCCCACTCTTGGAGATACAACACGGGGAGGAGGACATTGCTTTAGGCGGCTTCTCTCTTGACACCTCTAATTTTGTTTTCACTGTCAAAATCGATGACAACTTCGTCATCAGTAATGTCGCCATAAAGATAATGAAGAAGATGTCCTACATGCCAGGTTTGGGGTTGGGAAAGAATCTCCAAGGACCTGCGCAGTTTGAAGAACAGGGAACCTTAACCCGCATAACAGGCTTAGGATACCACCCTTCAAAGGACAGGAAAGAAAAGAAGGGGGATAGATTGGAGGATTATTTTGTCAGAGAGAAGGCAAAGCAGGTTTACCAAGGACAGCCGGAGCCATTCTGGGACAAAGAAACCAACACCTTCCTACCGGGGTTTGAGATATTCGCTAACGATGTTTGGCCGGAAAGTGATGAAGAATTGGAAGCAGTGATCGAACAAGCAAAGATAGCTGACTGGGTTGAAACCTTTGCCCTGGGTAGTCTGGCGACCTTATTTGAAGAAGATGAACCATTGGGTATAGCCATGGAAGCAGAAGTGCAGATGCTGGGGCAGGAGGCCCCCGAAGACCCGACTTCACTCATCATGGATGCCGCTGGGGATTATAAGAACTGGACTTTCATACCAAGTGCAACCAGTCATGAACCTGAGTCTGAATTCGAGTCTTCTGATCTTCTGAGTCAGTTGAGTCCGAGTCGGTGCCTCTTGGCCCAACTCTTCAGAGTCTGTATTTTGAATTCGAGTCTACCCGTGTGTATGGTGCCCCCGAGGCCTCTGCTTATGATGAAATAAATGAATCTGGTTCCGCTTACTTTCCTGACTTTGAAATAAATTGTGTCAACCCCGATGATGAAGAGATCGATTTTGATGGAGAAATCCCTAAAGAAATTCGGTTCCTAATCGAAAGGGAAGACGAAAGGCATGCTCAGCCTATAAAAGAAGAGGTTGTTTCAATAAATTTGAGGGATGAAGGGAATCCCCGAGTAGTTCAGATCGGTTCCGCGCTGTCAGAAGAAGAGCGCCAGGCTCTTGTAAATTTGCTAAAAGAATTCGAAGATGTTTTTGCATGGTCGCACGCTGATATGCCCGGAATCGATCCTGAAATCGTGGAACACCGGATTCCCCTTTATCCTGATGCAAAACCAGTAAAACAAAAATTGAGACACATGAGGCCCGATTGGGTGCTTAAAATAAAAAAGGAGGTAACCAAACAAATCAATGCTGGGTTCCTAATGGTAACTAAATACCCCCAATGGGTCGCAAACATTGTTCCCGTTCCAAAGAAGGATGGCAGAATCAGGGTCTGTGTGGACTTCAGGAATCTAAACAAAGCCAGCCCCAAAGATGACTTCCCTTTGCCACACATTGATGTGCTAGTTGACAACACCGCAGGACACGCTTTGCTTTCTTTCATGGATGGTTTTTCAGGGTATAATCAGATTCTTATGGCCCCAGAGGACCGGGAGAAAACAACGTTTGTCACCGAGTGGGGAACCTATTGCTATCGGGTCATGCCTTTTGGGTTAAAAAACGCCGATTCCACCTATCAGCGAGCTGCTACAACCTTGTTACACGACATGATTTATAAAGAGGTGGAGGTTTACGTTGACGACATGATCCTTAAGGCAAAGGAGCGAGAAGGCCACTTACCCGCGCTCAGAAGTTTTTTTGAAATAATAAGGAAATACAGGATGCGCCTCAATTTGGTTAAATGCACGTTCGGGGTCACTACAAGGAAAATGCTTGGGTTTATGATCACCACTCGTGGCATCGAAGTCGATCCATCAAAGATTAAGGCCATTCTGGAAATGGAACCACCGCGGACAGAGAAAGATGTAAGGAGTTTCCTCGGCAAAGTACAGTTCATCAGCCGGTTTATTGCAAAATTGACTTCAACATGTGAGCCCATATTTCGCCTGCTCAAGAAGGGTACACCATTTGTATGGGATGGCAGATGTCAGCAAGCCTTCGAGGCCATCAAAGCTTATCTACGAAATCCGCCAGTCTTGATGCCACCAGAACTTGGAAAACCTTTGATCCTATACTTGTCAGTCACTCCGTCTTCCATGGGGTGTATGCTGGCAGAGGAAGGAGACGATGGGGTTGAGAGAGCTGTCTATTACCTTAGCAAAAAGATTGTCAGATCCAAAGAATGCTATACTCCATTAGAAAAGACGTGTTGGGCACTCGTTTGGGCTTCCAGAAAGTTGAGACATTACATGCTGGCCTACTCGGTAAGGTTGATATCCCGAATGGATCCTTTGAAGTACTTATTCGAGAAGCCGGTGCTCACAGGAAGAATGGCACGATGGATATTGATGCTGGCAGAGTTCGAATTAAAGTATGTCACCAGAAAGTCGGTGAAGGGAAGAGCTGTTGCGGAGTTCTTGGCCGACTGTCCAATCGAGGGATGGGAAGATACTGAATTCAAGTTCCCTGATGAAGATATAATGACCGTGGCCGAAGATGTGTGGCGGTTGTATTTTGATGGAGCGGCCAATCAGAAAGGATTTGGGATCGGTGTGCTATTGATTTCGCCGGATGGGTCGCATATCCCACTTGCATTCAAGCTTAACTTCGAGGTCACTAACAATCAGGCGGAATACGAAGCTTGTATTGTAGGCATGGAAGCAGCCATTGAAATCGGCATAGAAAAATTGGAAGTTGTGGGAGACTCAAACTTGGTTGTCTCTCAAGCGAACGGTGATTGGAAGGTCAAGGAAGAGAAGTTAAAGCCATACCATCAAGATCTCGAAGATCTCATTCCCCATTTCAGTAAAGTAACCTTCACTCATGTCCCGAGACTCATAAATCAATTCGCCGACGCCTTGGCAACATTGGCCTCCATGGTCGAAATCCCTGTCGGTGTAAAGCTAAGGCCAATTGTGATCGAGCAAAGAGATACCCCGGTATACCAGCATGTCATGGTCATCAACGAGCCCGAAGATGGTCACCCTTGGTTTTACGATATCTGGAGATTCGTAGAAAGGGGGGAATATCCCGCCGAGGCCAATAAGAAAGACAGAATCGCTCTTCGGAGAATGACAACTCAATACATCATCTGTGGAGGAAGTCTATACCGAAGATCTCACTGCGGCACTCACAAGCTGTGTATTCATGGTGCGGAAACAAAAAGAGTGATGGAGGAAATCCACGAGGGCATATGCGGTCCTCACCTGAATGGTATGATGCTTGCCAAAAAGATTTTGAGACAAGGCTACTTCTGGTCCACCATGGAGACAGAATGTGTGGAATACGTACGACGGTGTCATAAGTGCCAGATTCACGCTAACCTCACGCATGTTCCCCCGCATGAGCTGCAGCAAACGACCTCGCATGGCCTTTCTCAACGTGGGGTATCGATGTCATCGGAAGGATTGTGCCAGCAGCCTCTAATGGCCATAAGTTCATCCTAGTGGCCATTGATCACTTCACGAAGTGGGTGGAAGCGGCCTCGTATGCAACCCTGACCGCAGTTCAAGTTGCATACTTTATCAATCAAAACGTCATCTATCGGTACGGGGTCCCGCAGGCATTCGTGTTCGACAACGGGGTTCACTTCAAAGGTCGAGCCAGAGAAGTCTTGGATGAGTTCCAAATTCAAGTGCATAAGTCAACAACCTATCGACCGCAGACCAATGGGGCCGTGGAAGCAGCCAACAAAACAATCAAAACCATCCTGGAAAAGACCATTCAATTTGCGAGAGATTGGCACGAACAACTACCGTTGGCATTATGGAGATATCGCACGTCCGTACGTACACCAACAGGGGCAACTCCGTACTCCTTGGTTTACGGTATGGAGGCTGTACTTCCCATAGAGTTAGAGGTTCCATCCCTCCGAACTATGATTGAATGTAATGTCCGAGAAGCAGACTGGCTGAGTAACCGATTTGAAGAACTCATGCTATTCGACGAACGCCGTTTGAGGGCACTTTACCATATTCAAGGATATCAAAGGAGAATCGCGTGCGCATTCAACAAAAAGGTAAAGTCCCGGGACTTAGCAGAAGGCGATATGGTTTTAAAGGAAATCCGGGCACCAGTCTATGATCCACGAGGAAAGTTCCGACCAAAGTGGTCCGGGCCTTATATTATCAAGACCATCCTGTCTGGAGGAGCTACGCAACTCATTGACTTGGACGGAAATGAATTCTCAACTCTGGTCAACCTGGATCAACTCAAGCGTTACTACCCCTGAGAGAAGCTCGCTGGGCTGAAAGCTGCAAGGGCAGCCAGTTCCAGGCAAAAGTTAGAGCAAAAGCCTACTAGGATGAAAACCCGCAAGGGCATCTTAGGCAAAAGTTAAGGCATACAATGAACGAGCTCGCTAGACCGAAAACCCGAAAGGGCGGTACTAGGCAAAAATTAGAGCGCAAAAGGAGAGTGTCAAAACCAGAGCAAACCCTATCCTTGAACTACATCATGACCTGATTCCTTCACCAAAAAGGATACGTAGGCAGTCTCACTGTGAGACTCGGTCACAATCAATCAAAACAAAATCCAGGTTGACAGAATTCAGAAAGGCGGAATCAGAGAGGGGGAGACCCTCTGTAACTCACTTTACTGAAATAACTGCTTCTAATACATAGGGCTGAGCATGATTTTCGAAAATAAAAGTGCAATACAATATTAGGGGGTCCACGATTTATTCAACGGTTAGGGTAGTAAGATCGAGTCAGTTTCCTTGGGCTCTTGCTCTTGCAGCAATGTCCCTCCTGAGCCACTTCCTGTAACTCCCGCTCACTGCCACAGATGGGTAAGGATGAGCATCAGTCACCTCGCGAGATCTCCAGAATCGTTGGTAGTTGCAAAGAGCCGAATGGCGGAAGAAAGGCAGAACCACATCCACCAGGACCTCTGCAGGAGCCTCCTACCTCAAACCAAGCTGACGCTGAATCCGATAGGAGATGTAGAAGGTAAAAGCCTCCAAACCAGCAAGAACCACCCACTGAGGGCCCATATAGTGAACAGTCATCGGCGGAAGGTCAAGCCTTGAGCATCTCCATGAAATAGTCTCTGCCCGCTGACGTTTGAAGAAGTTGACCCATTCGGAAGCTTGCCTGTCTGCAAATTCAAAGCACCGTGGGGACAATAACCTAGCCTCATACACCAAGTTGCCAGGAGGGAGAGTTAGCACATTCACCTTGTCGCAAAGCCAAATCTGCTAAAGAGAGAAAACAAGTGAGAAACCATAAAAAGCCAAGCCAAACGTTGAGGAAAAATGAGAAAAGTTTGAAAAAGGAAAGATGAGGGAGAAACCAACCTGTAAGAGGAGAGGACTACCTCCAAAAATCTCGGTCTCCCTAGAACAAACCTTGTCCAAGCCCATCAACGTTTCAGCCAATACCATTGGAATCACATCCTTCCGAGCTTCAATCTGCACTGCAATGCTGACCAACGCCGAGCTAGCATGTCCAGTGGAAGGAACCAAGAAGTAAGCAGCAAGTAAGCACATGCAAAGAGCGGTCATGCGTCGAGTGTGGTAGGTCGTGTCCGCTAGGTCACCAAGAGGAGAGAACATTTCATTAAGGCGCATCACGTTGAGATGGCCGTTGCTAACCAAGTAACGAGCAACACCGTCATTCAACCCTAGAGAGGCAGCAAGAACCTTGGACATATTCTCGTGCACAGGAGGGACAATGACCTCACCGGAGCCAAAACCGCCAAGATAGGCGCGAAACTCTTCTATTGTGGGACAAAGTTCTTGTTCACCAAAGCGGAATACGTTCACCTCTGGGTCCCAAAGACTTGTGGCAGCCCTCAAGAGCTCGGGACGAAGGCAGATGTTGCGAAGGTATCTCATGGAGTAGAGACCATGTACCCGAAAGTTGAGCCAATCGACCCCCTCCATGGAAACCAACCATGGGCGTAATGAACCGGTGAGGGAAAGAGCCATTGAGAGGAAGGGAAGGCTAAAGGAAGGTGAAAGACTAAGAGAGATATGGTGAGCTTGAGGCCCAAGGCCTGAATTTATAAGAAGGGTGGAGGAGACAACTTCAACTTTCAAAAGAGCCTCGGGTTCCAAAAGTGTAAATTTTCCATGAGTCTTGCATAGGGAAAAGCTTGGTCATGCCCTAAAAGAATAAAACAGACATGCACTGGCTCGGAATTGCCATAGAATAGGTCAAACTCCAACCATCGTGCAATCTGTCTTGGGAAGCAGCAAATGGCAGGATGTCAGGAAAATAGTGCCGCACGGCATATTGGAGTAACGCGCGGTATAATAAATCTAAGGGAAAGACCACGGCATAACACGGATACGCCGTGGGATCAGATGAAATCCCGCGCGGCATATCAAGTCTGCATTTCTGCAGACTTTGATAGTAGAGGCTCGAAACCAATTCGAGGCACTTGCAGGCATCACCAACCCCCAGAACACACCTCAATGGGTATTTGGGACTTCGGGGAGGTTCCGCTTCGAGTCAACTCTTAAAATTCGAGGACGTGGCACCAAAAGTCGATAAAATCCGTTTCTTAAGCCATGTCAAGGTATCGAAATCCGTTTCAAGTCATTCCAAGTTGATTTTTCAAGTCCCACAGGTCATAATGGTCAAAAGTAACCTGGTCCAAGTTCCGTTTCGTGTTCAAAGCTAAAATTTGAGAGTGTCACCTTCTAAAATCAACATTTTCTTGCTTTTCAAGCAGTTTTTAAACGAGAATTCGAATTTTCTAGCCATGTGTCGAATGTTAAAGGTCGCTATTGTCGTACGAGAGTCGACGACAAGGGCATTCTTGTAAATTCTTGTATTAAGTGTCAATTCTTCAGAATTATTCATTCACCTTCTTTTGATTTCTATTCCAACGTCAATGTATCTTTGTCCCAACATATTGCTCATCACAAAGCTTGAGTTCACTTCAGTTTATGGCCAAAGACTAGTTGCGTGCACTAGTTAATGTTTCAGTTATTCAATCTTCTTTATGCAAATGACAATAAAAGGAATTGAATGGCGTAAACATTGAAAGAACAAATTTTCCTATATATAATCTCCAAAGCATCCATAAGTCAAAGTACAAGAAGGTGTGCAAGCCCGAAGCTCAAAAGTCCTAACTACTGAGGGTAAACAGGCACCCTCTCAAAAAGAAGCACGCAGGCTCCGCTAAAAAGGCAAAAGCAAAAACAAACAAAAGGGGGAGCTCAACTCTCATCCTCATCCTCATCCTCTTCCTCGTCCTCCTCGTCGTCCTCCTCGCCATCCTCCTCGGAGACCTCCTCCACCTGGGAACTGGCCGCCTCCTGAGTACCCGTCGCCCTGGGCACAGTACCCCCTGAGGTGTCCCCCAGGTCAACGTCTGTGGGCTCATCGCTCTCGTCGGAGACGTCTATAGGCTCATCCTCTGTCTCCCCAGAAAGTCGTGGCCTCTTCGACGGAGGCTCCTCCCGAGAGCCAGCAGAGGAAGCCTGCTGCGCTTGCATGCGCACAGACTTCCTGCGCAACCCTCGTGAAGCCCCTCCTCCAGCCTGCAATAGCATGACATTCATCATTTGCATTGTAATCATAATATAGGCAATAAAAAATAAGAGCAAAGAGTTTGAGAGCCTTACCATCATCCCGCCAGCGCGAAGAAGCACCTTTGGTGCATGGCCCATGGCGTACTGCCTCACCAGCTGCTCCAGGCCCATCATGGCCTCCGCCATCTCCCTCACGTACTCCGGAGTCGCCTGCACAATGGGCAAATTGATTAGAATGTACAGTGATAATAGCAAGTGCATGCAAAAGGCGAAAGAATACGTCTCATACCTGAGCAAGAAACTCCGGGGCTGCAGCTGTGGGACGTGGCACCACCACTACACCAGAAACCCCCTGGGCAGTCGTCACGTCCACCGTCCAGGAGAGTCGGGGCAAGCTGACCCCGCTCGGGCCCGCGCTGTCTCCCTGGCCCCTACCTCCTCTACCTCTCCCTCCTCTCTTTCCTCTTCCACCTCTGCCACCCGCACCACCTGACGCTTGTAGCGTCGCCTCCCAGGCAGCGGCTCGCACCCCGAAGCTCAGCATCAAGTACCGAGCCCGGTACTCAGAGTAGTCAACGTCTGCCTGGAAAAGCTGCTCCAGCTCGGGGTCAGGTCGCACAAACCGTTCCACCTCATCCCACGTGTACTGGCTCGTCCTCTGCACCAAAGCAGGAAGGGGACCAGGGACTCGAAAAACGTCCAACCTCAACGACTAACGTGACACCCGGTTGCCCAGGTACCACTGCCAGCCGTAAGGGGACTCGAGAAGCACCCTCCCCCTCGTCACCTCCCTGCTCCGGACCAAGTAAGGGAGCTTGAAGCGGTCCCACACACGCCAGCGAACCTGCAATCAAGAATATGCAACATCAGCATGAGGTTCGAATTGAAGTATCAACAAAAAGAAGCATGCAAGGTGTAGTCATACCCTGTCAGGACGCAGCTCGTCCAGGAAGAGGCGGTAGGCGTTCAGATCGCCCTTTCCCTTCTTCACTCCCCGGAACTCCTTGGACCAACGCAGGGCCCGGGGAAGTACTGTGTCGCTAGGGCAGGAGGTCTCGGGAGGGTACATGTCTAGCACCTCGTACGTCCACAGCTGCAGAATTAAACATTAAGGATTAGCACAGGATATGCATTAAGTAAATGGAAAGATAAATAAGCGCAAGAGAAGTTTGAAATGTACCTCCCAGACTCTCCAGTAACCGCCGAGGCTCTTCCCCGCTCCCCGGGAAAGAGACCCCATGAAGGCGTAACACGCCCCCAAAGCCGCGCCACCCCAGTCGAAACGGGCGATCTCCCCGACATCCCTCAAGGCCGGTAGGAGCGAAAGGTGTACTCGGTTGCGCCTGTTGGGAAACAGGGACGCATCGAGCAAGTACAACAAGAAACACCGTGCCATCTGCTCCTCCTGCACCCTGTCCGTCGGAAGCTCCTCCGTCCAAAACCTCAAGAGCTGGGCGTACTGGGCGTCCTCTCTCTCCGCCCTCAGCACGTACCCCAGCATCTCTCGCTGGAACGCCGCTCTCCTCCCCGTAACAGCGTCGTAGGGGATAGGGTCACCCCCGACCCTCAGACCGGTGATCGCCGCAAAGTCCAGAGGCGTCACCGTCAGCTCACCGAAAAGGAAGTGGAACGTATTCGTCGTGTCCCACCACCTCTCGACAAGTGCCCTCACCACCTGGCCATCGTTGCTCGCCCTCGTCAACACACTGACGAACTCCCCAAAGCCGGCCTGTCTCACTATCCCCCTCAAGGCCTCGGGGAGCCTCTCCCAAAACGTCTGCACGTCGGTCGCACCACCGTAACACGAGATAGAGATCGCCTGTTGCAATAGTTTGATAATGTTCAGTGGACAGGTATACTATTCAAGGCAAATACGATATTCAAATAAGGAAATGAAAGTGCGATACATTGAAATTCGAAATGCAAGTGTTTAAAGTATACCTCGTCTCGACGCAAGGAAAGGTGCTGCTGCGGGTCCCTCAGAACCAGGGCCTCGTCGTATGTAGGCCGCTCCGGCCTGTAGGCGTCCAAAAGAGTAGGAACCACCACGTGCTAAAAGGGCACGTAGGACTCCGCCACGTAAGCTCCTCGCCCTCTCAGGGCCTCCGTCGCCTCCTCCACAACACTCCTTCGAGGGACTGCCTCGTCCCTGGCCTCCTCCTCTACTCCCTGTGGCCCTCCAGTAGCCCTCGTCCCGGCCTCAGCCTGAAGCTCCCTCTCCCGAGCCTCAAGCAGAGCCGCCGCTAGCTCGGGCACTCCCCGAAGGGTCTCAACCAAGTCGTCGAGTGATGCCTCCTCTAGGTAGTCACCTAACCCTATGGGTCGTGACGACCCTGCACCCTCACCGCTGCCGACGAACATGGCCACCGTCTCCCGCCCCTCCACTACCTCCTCCTCGACAACTGGGGTCTTCCCCAAGTGGGCCCGAGGCTCCCTCACAGGAGAGGCCTCCGTCTCCACCTCCGCTCCAACCACACACTCCGCTCGGCCGGTAGCCTCGTCCTCACCCCTAGGCTCCACTGCACCCAAACTCTCTGTGCCCTGGCCGTAGCCGGCCACTACCAAACTGTCACCACCGTCGCCGCCCACCGTGGTGGCCGAGGCAATGGCCTCCCCGGCCACGGCCACCTGGGCCGAGACCCCCACGGTCTCCGGCATCTCCCCGACCGCCGCGACGCTCTCTGGAGCCACCAAGGCCGGTGCAACCTCAACCCGCGGCGGAAGATCACCCCCGGGTATATCCGTGCCGTCCATAATCAATGTGAGAAAGAGGGAGAGTCATGTGAGAGAGAGAGAGAGAGTCGTGAGAGAGAGAGAAGACAGTCGGGAGAGAGAGAGAGAGAGGGAGAGTCGAGAGAGAGAGATGTCCGAGAGAGAGAGAGAGAGCGAGGGAGGGAGAGAGAGAGATGATCGAGAGAGACAGGAGAGAGAGGGAAATTTGAACGAATGGGGCGTACTGTTTACGCCCCGTAAATATATACCCCCCCTCTCGAACCGGTTTGTCTGGAGTTAAATTGGACCAGGTTTGAAATAAGATGTGCCGCACGGCATATTGGGAAGAGCACGCGGCATAATAACTTAACTGCATGAATTTTTTCGAGTTGCCACGGCACACGGCATTTCGTATACTACGCACGGCATACTGGGTTATTTCGACAGTTTGGATTCTGAAGACAGTTCCTGATGGCAGCGTTTGCGGTCGAGTCTGTGCGTATATAGAAAAGCAGGAAGAAAATAGTAGACAAATAGTAAAAAGAAAAGAAGAAGACTTGTTCGTTCCATAAAAACAGGGACGACCCCCGGGATCCCCATTACATCATTCAAAAACAAAAGAAAAACAGAAAAGGGTCCTACTGCCCTTCTTCTTCTTCTTCTTCTTCTTCTTCTTCTTCTTCTTCCGAACCCTCCACCTCAATCGCTTTTTCCACCGGACGCGTCGTTTGTCCAGTCCGAACAGTCGTCGGAATCGTTCGGATTCCCTTCGGAATCCTCTACCGTATCGCTGGACAAGCACTCCGGTGCAAACCACGCGTCGCTCTTGTCATCCTGCTGGTCGTACGCGAAATCCTGTAGGTTGGACACCGCACGGCGGAGGGTGCGGATGGTAGAGATCAACCTTGAGATTTGAGCGTTGAGTTGCTCAATCTCCCCGCGATAGAAGGCCATCTCGGTCTCTAGCGTATCCATACGCGCGGCAAGGTTGTTGTTGGCCATACTCTAGTCTGTTTTGGTAGAAAAGAAGCAAGGAGATGAAAAGACTTGGGAGAATGGTGCAAAGAATGAGGCACCACAATCCCTTAAAAAGCAGTTCCAGCCGACGAAAGGGCACGCTTGTATTAATGGGCATCTTCAAACCAGCCGAACTGTCCTCGAAAATCGAAGAGTTGCATGGAATTTGAAATACCGCGCGGCTTTTCGGTAAACCGCACGGCATTTTAACCCCAGAGGATTAACTCCAGTCTCCTCGGGAATTGATCACCCCAGCCACCAAAATCATCTCGAAAATCAAATCCTCCAGCCATATTGCAGCAGGAATCTTTTAGAACCTCGTGCATTAATTATGAGATTACCCGATTCTTGTTCCCCGGGACGCATAGAACTTCCCGTCCCCCAAGGACTCGCCGTATTCGCATTTGTTCGCAGTATTCGTCTCTTGGGACTCGCCCAATTCGCGTTACTCGTCATGACCTCGTATCAAATCAAATTTCGCCTCTCGAAGGCTCGTATCAAATCAAATTTTGCCTCCCGAGGGCTCATCTCAAATCAAATTTTGCCTCCCGAGGGCTCGTCCCAAATCAAATTTAGCCTCCCGAAGGGCTCGTCTCAAATCAAATTTCGTCTCCCGAGGGCTCGTCTCTAATCAAATTTCACCTCCCGAAGGCTCGTCCCAAATTAAATTTCGTCTCCCGAAGACTTGTCTCGAATTTTCAAAGCCTCCCAAAGGCTCGTCTCAAATTTTTAGCCTCCTGAAGGCTCGCTTCGCATTTTCCACGACACCCTACTACCACTCAATCTTCTCAAGTTTACTGCATGATTTTGCTTTACTTACACCGTCCCAATTGAACTACGTCGGTCTGATCCCTACAAACGGGGCATGTAGGCAGCTCCACGAGCGCGACCACCATTGTCATTTACTTGCATTTTCGAGCATTTTATCTCTGTTCAAAGACTTTAGAGCAACGGATCGGGGTGCCTATTCTTTAAGCGTCACTCGTATCAAACCAATGATATCCGAGTTACGTTAAAGAGGGACTACTGTAGACACCCCAATCCGATCCTCGAAGGGTCTTTGTCTACCCCGATGATGAAATAAAGGAAACGGAACCTTTGCGAGCTTGAATGAAGGATTCCCTCAACCTCAAAACGAACCCTCAGCCCAAACAAACCTTCAGCCCAAATAAATCAAAAGCCCAAAAAGCCCAGAGAAAGCCCAAAAGCCTTGGACTGAACCTGTAATGCCGCACGTGACACCTCTACACCGCCCGGCATATCAAAAGTCATTACGCCGCACGCGATCATGAGGTTAGCCGCATGGCATTTTGGGTAAAGTTCTGACAGGCTCAGAAAGCTGTCGGCCACGCCTATTTGAGCCACAGCTGCAAAACGGCTCAACCGAAAGCACACTTCTGGCCCGCCCAAAACATACCTCCAACATTTGAAATTCAAAATCCATGGCTCTTGCCTATAAATACACCCCTCCACTCAAGGGAAAAGGGCCCTTGATTACCATTATACCCTTTCTCTCTCTTCTTGCTTTCACACCCATTTCCCATTTCCAAGTCTTGAGAATGTTGCTTCCAAAAGACATTCTCTAGGCCTTTTACTCCATTTTTCTCCTCACCATTAAAGTTAGTCCCTTACTAACTTTGAGACCCCAACCACCCAATACACCCATCTACTACACACACCCATACTTCTCTTTTCTTTTCCAACCTTGCCGACGTCCATCCACCATCACCAAACTTCATTCAAGCTCAAGATCAAAGGTAAAAACCAAGTTTCCTTGGGCTAGGCTCTGCCCTGGCCCTGAGGGGACCCTTCTATCGTCAGGCTTAACCCCTTTTGGTTAGGATATGACCTAAAAATCACTTTTACAAAACCAAACTAGTTTTCTGTGTTGGGTACACTATGCCGCGCGGCGCTTTGAAGCGTCGCACGGCATAGTGGACTTACACGCGCGGCATTTTCGGTTAACTGCTGTTTTCTTGTTCAAACTGTCTGGATCATAATCGTCTGTTGCTGGATCTGTTTCTGTACCCCAAAAGCAGTCTCAAAATGAGACCATATCTACAAGCAATGTTTTTATTACCTTGAGAAAACTCTATAAATCTTTCAAATGAATGAATGTGTCAAAAGTGGTTTTCTACTTGTGGCTTAGAGGAATGGTACAGTTCTGAGATGATCTGACGGCTGTGAGCTTTCTGAAGTTTTAAAAGTAACACCGTGCGGTGTGTTGGTATGCCGCGCGAGGCTTTGGAAACTATTGACAGCCTAAGGATAAGGTCGGAACAACGCACGGCATATCATATGACCGTGCGTTGTATAGCGGTACGCTGTGCGTCAGACGATGGTGATCCAGACAACTTGTTTACAAGCTTTCCTTATTTATTGCTTCGTCTCATCATCTTTTGCCATTTCTGTACAGTAAGCACCACTCGCACGACAATGTGATATACTCCATCTTGTTTTCCTTTCCCGTATGTGTTTTTGAGGCTTTCCAAATGGTATTAAATCCCCCATTTAAAATGCTTAGTAGAGACTGGTTTTCACCGGGCGAGTGGGGTGCTTTCTCAATAAAACCTTCCCCGCTCGTAACGTGGTCCCCGGATCCAAAATCTCAATGGTTTCGCTAGATCAAAAGTCTTTCTTTTCAAAACAAACTCTCGGTTTCTCGGATCATCCATCTTAAAAATTCGGGTGGCAACTCTTCGAACGCGCCGGGCGCGGGAGCCCATAGTTGTAATCAACGTATTCATCAATGGATTTTTCACGTGTTTCCAAAAAAAAAATCAAATGGCTTGAATAAAGTGACAAATTTGGCGATTGCCAAAGTTGATGCCAAATTTGGCCATATCTTTTTGAAATTTTGGCATTGAATTAGACCCAAGTGTTGCTGGGAAACGATTCCCAAAACCCAATAATGACGCGTACAGATTAGACAACAAAATAATTGCAAAACCCTACAAGGCAGAATTAGGGTTTTACCACAACTCCCTACGACATGAACGCTGGTTGAACTTGTTATAGCACGTCTTGCTATAAACCACGAATACTGCTCGACGGTACCTTACGATCTTCTATCGTATTCCCTGCATGTCTAGAACACGAATCGATTGTGGACTCTTTCGTGATCTGTTTACTCTCTCTAAGCCTACCTCTATTTTGTGAATAATAGAAAACGTGTATCTGACCTAGAAAGCATAACTTGTATATATAGGGCTACAATAGTGACCTAAGGAGTAATAAGTCTGGGCTCCCAGTGTAAATAAGAAACCATAATCCCACCAGGATTCTATTTCTTGTTTCACTAATTATAATTCACCCCACTACAGAATTATAATTGCACTCCCGTCCTTATCTCAATTATATTACGAGCTCCATTATATTAAATACTTATTAATCTCCCCACGTTAAGATTACAGATACCCGTTGATTAAAATAAATTACTAACAATCTCCCACTTAATCAACATCTTAACCTTGAGACTATCCGCTTAACTTATTCGATATATCGAATACAAAATCCACCTGCAGGGTTTGACATATTCGAAACTTATAAGCTTACTCAAGGGGATATCATCAATCCCTATTGGGACGAGGATTCCATCAATAATTAATAGTTGTCATATACATAATGTTGCGACCCTACTCACCGAGATTATTGACCGTATAAGGATCTCACCCTTTAAATGAATCAAAATCAACAATTTTAAATATATACCTCTAATAATTGTCTTTGGATTAAGAGCATAAGCATTCATAATAACCATGAGGTTTCAATTGTTTTATAAAGTTAGGTCAAAGACAATTACCTCAATGCGGTCCCGTTCAATACACACAAAGTGTACTAGCACAATGAGTTGAAACTAGACCGTTCCCTATAGTCAAGACAGACATACTAAACATTGTACTACAATCCTACCAATGGTGTGTCAAATTCCATCTAAGAATGTGAACCATAACTTATATTCCACAAGAACCGATGATCCAATCTTCTGTGTGTAAGCCGTACTCTACACATTGGATTATCTACTATGTAGAATAAAAGACACACATGCACAACATACAAAAATATCATGCAAGTATTGCCCATAAAAAGATTCTCATCAAAAAAGGGATAAATCTGATTAATAATTAAATATTAATCCATCATATAAAAACATAACTTTTACATAACCTCCTAACAAACTCTCACTAAGACTCAAAACCATACTGCCATGCATCTCACTTCCATTCCCTCTACGTGACTATCAAAAGCCTTAGCCGGTAAGCTCTTCGTAAAAGGATCGGCCAAGTTGTTCGCCGATGCAATCTTGGTCACAACAACATCACCTCTCTGTACGATCTCTTAAATCAGATGATACTTACGCTCGATGTGTTTGCCCTTCTTGTGAGTCCTCGGCTCCTTCAAATTAGCAACTGCACCGCTATTGTCACAATAGAGTGTAATGGCTGATTGCATTGAAGGGACCACTTCGAGATCCAACAAAAAGTTTCTGAGCCAAACGGCCTCCTTGGCTGCTTCAAAAGCTGCCACATAATCTGCCTCCATGGTAGAATCAGCAATGCAAGTTTGCTTGACACTCCTCCAACTTATGGCTCCACCTCCCAAGGTAAACACATATCCCGAGGTAGACTTTCTGGAATCCTTATCTGACATAAAGTCTGAGTCTGTGTACCCATGAGGTACCAGACTATCTGACTGGAACACCAACATATGATCTCTAGTTCTTTTCAGATACTTCAGTATATGTTTCACTGTAGTCCAATGTTCTTGCCCTGGATTATAATGAAATCTGCTAACCATGCCAACGGCAAAGCAAATATCAGGTCTAGTACACAACACAGCATACATAAGGCTTATTACTGCCGAGGCATAAGGAACTGCCTTCATTTTCTCCATCTCCTCAGGTGTTTTAGGACACTGATCCTTGGATAGGTTGATTCCATGTCTAAAAGGGAGGAACCCTTTCTCGGAATCTTGCATGCTAAAACGGGCAAGAATGGCATCGATATATGTAGCTTGTGATAAGCCTAACATCCTATTCTTGCGATCTCGTATAAGCTTAATCCCTAGGATGTGACCAGCTTCTCCCAAGTCCTTCATTTCGAATTGGCCGGATAACCACTCTTTCACTGAAGACAACACCCCCACATCGTTTCCGATGAGCAGAATATCATCGACATATAGTACTAGCACTACTACAATAAAGCATAACAATCACAGCTATTGGCAGTGATAGTTAGTCTTCTATCACACTCCTCCTACCGTGATGGATGTGGGTGTGATTGTAAGTCACTCTCTTTTATCACGGTTATAAACTGTGATTGAAAGATAGAAACAATCACGCCCAAAAAGCGTGCTCGTTTCTAGGCAAAACCGAGATGGAAACTCCTTTCCGTGTTTTTTCCTAGGTTTTGATCACACTCTTCTTGAAAAACCGTGATTATATGTAGATAACAATCACCACCAAAAACTGTGATCTTTCATGTCTAAAAAATGAGATGGAAAATAGTTAGGTGTGATCTTTTCTGGTTTTTAGATCACGGTTTTCGTCTAAAACCGTGATTAAATGTACTTATCATCACAGTCTAAAAATGTGATTGAAAGATGCATCTTTTTTTTTGTGCATTTAAAAAATGCCCGAATCTCTAACCAATAATAAATACACGTAAAATATGTATTCTGCCCGTAGTTATCTTCTCCCAAAACAAAAGACATAGCAATACGAAATATGCATAACTGATATTGCATCTTGCACAAAACATGTCAGATAGAAACATCATGCCGGAAAGCCTACATTGAATTAATCTACCATCAATCAAATTTCAGAAAATGCATAAAAAATGCAGAACAAAAGCTTAACAATAAAAAGGACAAAGAAAACTAATTGAACCACAAGCATGGAGTTATGTCCTAAAGCTACAACGAATTCTTCATTCTTTGAAGCCAATTTCAAGCACTTCGTTATTCTCTGAAGCCAATTTCAAGCACTTCATCATTCTCAGAGCATGCCTAAATCCACCAAAAACAAAAAGTAGCAGCATCAAGAACTCTAATACCTAAATCCAGCAGAAAACAAAAAGTAGCAGCATTAAGAACTCCAAGAAAAAAGTAGCAGAAAACACATCTTTAGAACCAAACTATGGCAACTGACTGAACCTTGAAGTTCTCAGTGCTACCATTAGGATGGTTATTTGACTGCACAGGTGAGACTAATATTAAAGCAGTGGTCACTAAATGCGCCTAGAGATGTGGCAGACAAAGTTGATCATAAAATTACATAGAAGCTGTTATACCGGCAATTGTGTCACCAAAATTAGGATAGAAGCTTATAGTGTAAAGGAAAGAAGAAGGAACAATAACATAACAAAACAAAACAAAAAAAAGGCAAGGGAGAACGGGAGAACCATTTTTGCAAAATCTACACTCGAAATTTAGAACACAAATGTGATCAAATTTGCCCCAAGTAACATTGCCTAGGTAATGGCAACAGCTGAATCTGGAATGACATCTCTGTTGTACAAAAGCAACAGGTGAATGGATTCCCACACACACACACACACAGAGTACCAGAAGGGCAAAATATATGAATATTAGACACATTGAAAGGACCCTCTATCTTGGGCAGAAAATTATTTACCATCTCTAGTGCCGGAAGACATATGGTGTATAAAGTCCAGTACCACCTCCAAGCTCCAACAAAAGCACGTCAAACACCAGCAATGGCTTTTCCATCCTGTTCAACAGCCGATAGTGTCACAGAAACAGTCTCATTTTAAAGCAGCCATAAGTATATGATGGCAGTTCCATGCTTAAGAAGCCGGACCAGTGGTGAAGCCATTAGCACTGACAAGTGGTGACAGGAAATGTAGTTTAGCACAATTATACCAGTTCCCCTTCATTGATATTCTTGACCGCACAGTTGTAGTATTTGACCTGATGAATCTTATAACCGAGAGTTAGCTTGTTCAACAGGGGCTCCCTGCAGTAGTTACACACATCTTCGTATCAGCTACAGTTGTATTCAATATGCATTTACTTAAAAAATTGGACGAATACAAGAAACTAAACTGTGAGAGATTTACCTGGTACTCCAAATAACCAATCACGGGAACATAGCAAAGCCTCGGCATTTTGTGGTAAAAGAGAACTTCGATACTTACCAAGTATGCGACCACCTATACTAAATGCCGATTCAGAGGCCACTGTAGTAATAGGGATGCTTAGTATATCACGAGCCATCAGGGAAAGTTCTGGGAAACGATGACACTGTACTTTCCAAAATCCAAGGACATTCAAGTCCTCATGTTCCCTATGGTTAAGTCTGCTCTCTTCCAAGTAAATATCTAATTGTGACTTGCTTGTACTTGGACCTACAAGTCGGCTTGTAAATGTATCAAAACCCTCAAGATATAGAAACTTGTATGCTGGAAATTCCATCCCCAATACAGAAGCAATATCAAGGTCGGATGCCTTGACCGCAACTCCTTCAGCAAGGATGCGGCAGGCCTCATTCACGATAGGAAAGAATATCATCTCAACAATGTTTCCGTCAGACAACTTCATCAACTGTGCAATAGAAGAATACAAGAGAGAGAGAGAGAGAGAGAGAGCCAGAAATATGGAGATTGCAAATAACAGGTTTGCATTGTATTTGTTCTTCAAGCCATCAAGAAGCGCCTAAGAGACAAAGCATTCTTATTGCCAGATGAAAAAGCTTAATTATATCCCCATGGGCCATCCATAGGGCATAATATGTTATGAGCAGTTGAGCTTGTTAAGAACAGCCATAGTGGCTTGGGAGTCAGATGTGCTCTGAGCCTTTTCGACATATTTCTGTATGTTAGGATTTGGGCTAGCCTTGCCATTGTCATCATACAAATAGAAACCCTTTTGAGTAGATTCCCCTGGAAAAAACACACCATAAGAGAGATAACTCATTTAAAGCCCACGATTTGTAAGTGGGTTGGGTCTTTAATGGGTCATTGACCCATTTAGACCCATTAATTATGAGTCTAATTACCCATACCCAACCCAACCCAACCCATTTATTTAAAACCCAACCCGACCCGCCCATTAGCCTAATTACATATATACTAAAATTTAAAATGACTAAATTACCAATGTATACTAAAATGACCATATTACCCCTAAAAATTTAAATGACTAAAATATTCGTGTACACTAAAATTACCAAATATTCATGTACACTGCTATCCAGTAACTTAAATGTGTTCCTCTCCAATCAGCTCCTCTTTACTCATCATCCATGTGTGCATCCGATTGAGAAATGCATAAGCTCTCAAGATCCTCCACCAAGCGTTCGTCTTCATCTTGTGCATCTAGTAAGGAAGCAACAAACAAGAATAGAGTTCAATATGCATTTACTTAAAAAATTGGACGAATACAAGAAACTAAACTGTGAGAGATTTACCTGGTACTCCAAATAACCAATCACGGGAACATTTGTAAATGTATCAAAACCCTCAAGATCATCTCTAGTATCACAATCAGGTGTTCCACAAGATGGCCTTTGTGCCATAGTGCTTGAATTTCCAGTAGAGTGCTGCAAATATCCTTTAAAAATGACATACAATTTGTCACGAAGAATCTTCGCCCTACTAACCGCATCATTGCCATAGAGCCTTTCATAACAAAACTCAACGAATTGTAACTTGTATCGGGGATCTAAAATGATAGCAAATGACAACACAACACTAAAACAATCCCAATATTTATCAAATTTTTCTTTCATAACTTTCGCCATTGCTTGAATTATTTGATCCTCACTTTCTAATTCTTTAAAAATGCGCACTTGAATTCTCCACACACTATGGAAGTATAAGTTTGCAGTAGGGTAATAAGAGCCTGAAAAGAGAGTAGTGATATGAAAAAATGGCTCCAAAAACCTTGCTATTTTCTCTGCAATATTCCATTCTTCCTCCGAAGGACAAGTATTATAGTATGGATCAATCATGCTCAAGTGGAGAAAGGCAGATCGATGCTTAAGACTAGCCTCAAGCATCGTGTAGGTTGAATTCCATCTCGTTGGCATATCTTGACAAACTTTCTTGCTGGTTGTGAAAGGAAGTTCTCGAAGACATTCAACAAACCTCAACTTTCTAGCGTCGGAACCTCGTACATATTTAACACTTTCACGTATGTTATGCACAACTTTATCTATAACTTTCAAGCCGTCCTGAACAATCAGATTCAAGATGTGTGCTCCACAACGCACACGAAAGAAATTACCGTTACAAGGTAGACAAGGCCCAAAAGAAGGGTGCTTCTTTAAATTAGCAATCATCGTGTCATTATAAGAAGCATTGTCCAAAGTAATGGTGAATATTTTTTTCTCAATACCCCACTCTTTCAGCAAACTAATCAATCTGTCAGCTAAAATGGCACCATTACGTGGTGGTGGCACATTATAAAAGCTCAAAATCTTCTTTTGCAAAACCCAATTTTCATCCACATAATGTGCGGTCAAAACCATATATTCATCAGATGTGAGTGAAGACCATAAATCAGAGGTGAGACAAATCTTACTCGGGATTAACTCTAAAGCATGTTTAAGAGTTTCTTTTTCTCTCTGGTACACCTTCCCCACAATTGATTTCGCAGTGTTTCTTGAAATGAATTTGACCTCCCTATTCAAATAAGCATGAAGCCTTCTATTGCTTGCATGTTCTACGAATAAATAGGAATAATTATGGTCAACAATGGCCTTTGCAAGCAGTTCCCTATAAATTTCCTGATTCAACGGTTGATTATCGAACAAACTGTCATCGTCTTTATGCATTTTTTTCAAGTGACGGATTAAATTACTAGTGCCACACTCACCAGCAATATAGTTGTGATCACACCTTTTACATTTTGCCCTTTCTTTCCCAGAACCATCCTTGTATTTATCAAATTCTGTCCACACGGAAGATGTCGTGCATCTAAATCTTCTCGTAGCACTTGAAGCAGACTCATCAACCACTTCAAAATCTTCAAATTCTCCCAATTCTTCCTCCATTGCACCTCTTCAAATTCTTCATGCAAAAAAATAGTTTCAGGATTAGCCCAAGGAGATAAAATTCAAACAACAATAAAGCTTGGACGAGTAGAAGATTTCGATGGAGATTAGGGTCTCGTTCAGAAACCCAGATGAGAGAGAGAGAGAGAGAGTACCTGAAACACTGAGTGAAACCCAATCGCTCTGCGGTCGCGACTCGAGAGGAAGGGAGAAGAATCGAGGGAGGTCGTGACTTCAGAGGAGAAGAATATCTGATAAATGGGGGGTTTTTTAGTTGGGTCATACTCATACTTATTGGGTCATTTAAGTTGACCCAATTAAAACCCAATTAAGCCCAATTAATAAATGGGTTAGATGGGTTGGACCCATTCTGACCCAGCTAATAAATGGGTTGGGTTGGGTCTATTTTTTAATAGATGGGTTTGGGTTTCTTAATGGGTCTGGGTTGAATTTGCCACCCCTAGTTTAAATGCTCTCTCTGGATAGGCCTTTACATAGTGGTTAGAAGTCGCAATAGCAACCTCAAAACCAACCCGATCAACTACTCTGAAATTAACCCAAAAAAGAACAACATATAGATAGAAAAGATACGTGTTCGAGCATATTTCAATATGAAGATGACTCTCTATTCTTGCAAAAATGAATCCGATGTGAACTTTGTGCCTTCTTCTTGGAGCTTATCATATACCACAGGAAGACTTGTAATAAGAGAAAAGCTATGCCTGTTTGGCATCGTTCATTCATTGTGTTATGTTTTAGATTCTGGACACAAAGCATATTTGTTTGGTGTTTGAGAAGTTTTCCTGAAACCGCATCAGCAAGAGATCAATGAGCAGAAACCAGCGCCCGACGATGGCTGCAAGAGCACAACCAGCGGACCGACCAAGGCCAGAGAAACCGTAGAAAGAAAACCGAAACAGCCAAAGGACAATCTAACTTGGAAGAGAAAATATGGATGGGGAAACACGGAAAGATGGAAGAGAAGGGAAAGGGTGGTTTGGAGAAGCCAAAACTTCAAGCGGAGCAAAAAATTTCAAGAGCAATAACTAAAAACCTAAACCAAAATGCTTTCAAACACTTAAACTGCATAAATACCAGTTAATTTGCGAAGAACAGAGAAAATCTTTAGAGAGAGAGAGAAGAACAATACCTGTTGGGTTTAGGAATTTTCCATTTCGATTGATCGACTTCTCCATTTGAAGCTCGCTCTCAATCTCTCTCTCTCTCTGATAACAAACTTGCGCGAGGGAGTGCGCCGTTTCTTCCTTCACAGTGGTGGTGGAGAGAGATAAGGCGGCAGCAGCGTGTGAGGATGGGGGCGCAGAGGCGGTGGCGGGTGAGGATACTGGGGATGGAGATGAAACGTGTACTGGAAAGGCTAAGTACAGAGCTTCAACGGGTGAGTGGAGAGTGTAACTAGGGTTTATTTTGGGGTAACACGAAACTACGTCGTTTTGAGAACATTACTTTTCAATTCGCGCCTAAATGACAGAAGCAGCGCCCACGCAAAAATTCACAACTTCCTGGTTTTTATCACAGTTTTTTATCTCACCACAAGAGCGAGATCTTTTATCTCGCTTTTTTTCGTGCCAAAGTTTTTTATCACGCCGTAAGGGTGAGGTCTTTTTTTTTTATCTCACCGTACGAGCGAGGTCTTAAAGTCTTCTATCACACTGTAAGGGTAAGGTCTTTTTCATTTTATCTCGTCCCAAGAGTGAGATCTATTATCTTGCTCTTTTCCATGACTAAGCACCACTTTTTATCTCAGCTTTTGATTTAAACTGAGATTAAAAAGTTAGTCTATAATTTTTTATCACGCTTTCACTAAAAACCGTGATCTTTGTGAACCTCTTTAGTGTGGTATTTATCTATTATTATAGTAGTGTAGAAACACCACAACTTTTCCGTTGCGCTTCTTGTACACACATGACTCATCTGGACATTGATCAAAACCAAAAGACTTGATTGCTTGATCAAAACGGATGTTCCAAGATCTAGATGCCTGCTTAAGCCCATAAATAGGCTTCTTGAGCTTGTACAACATGTGCTCTCGACCTTTTGCTATGAATCCATCTGGTTGCACCATATAGATACACTCATCTAGATTTCCATTAAGGAACGCGGTCTTGACATCCATTTGCCAAATCTCGTAATCGAGATGAGCTGTAACGGATAAGAGAATCCGGATGGACTTAAGCATGGCTACTGGCAAAAAAGTTTCCTCATAGTCGATCCCTTCTTTCTGAGTATACCCTTTCGCAACAAGCCTAGCTTTAAAGGTATGCACCTTCCCGTCCGCCCCTCTCTTCTTCTTGTAGATCCACTTGCATCCAATGGGTTTAATCCCTCTAGGTGGTTCTACAAGATCCCAGACTTGATTAGAGTACATAGACTCCATCTCTGATTTCATAGCCTTTTGCCAAAGTTCCACATCTTTATCTTGAAGTGCCTCATTGTAGTTACAAGGTTCGGCATGTTGATCATCAGGGATCATTTCAAAAGACTCTCCCAACAACGTATACCGACTGGGTGGAACAATAACCCTCCCACTACGACGAGGTACCGGTGTGTCAATAGGTGCCTCTACAGATGTCTCTTGTGGCGTTTCCTCCTGCACTATTGGTGGTACAGAAGTTTGTGCCTGTCTCTCTCCTCTCAATTCCTCTAGAACAATTTTACTTCTGGGCTTGTGGTCTATTACATAGTCCTCTTCTAAGAACCGGGCATTAGTGCTAACAATGACCTTCTTATCCGTAGGACTATAAAATAGTCCACCTCTCGTTCCTCTAGATTACCCCACAAACAAGCAAACTTCTATCCTCGATTCCAATTTATCTGCGTTCCCATTCAGCACATGTGCTGGACTACCTCAAACCCGAACATGCTGCAGACTAGGTTTGCGCCCAGTCCATAGTTCTGTGGGTGTAGATGGTACTGACTTAGATGGTACCAAGTTAAGAATATATGCTGTTGTTTCTAGTGCATGTCCCCAAAACGAAATTGGTAAATCTGAATAACTCATCATTGATCTTACCATATCCATAAGAGTCCTATTCCTTCTCTCTGCTACACCGTTTTGTTGTGACATACCTGGAGCTAACAATTGGGATGTAATCCCTTCAGCTGACAAGTAATCCCTAAACTCTCCTAAGAGGTATTCGCCACCACGATCAGATCGCAATGTCTTGAGACATTTACCCAGACGCTTTTTCGTTTCCGCCCTATACTCCCTGAATTTGTCAAAGCATTCGGACTTACGGCACATCAAATAAATGTATCCATACCTTGAGTAATCGTCAATAAAAGTGACAAAGTACTCAAAACCACCTCTAGCTTGGACATTCATAGGTCCACACAAATCAAAGTGAACCAATTCCAACGGCTCTTTGGCTCTGTAACCTTTTGCTGAAAAGGCCTTTTGGTCATCTTACCTTCCAAACAGGATTCACAGACTGGAAGTTCCTTAACTTCTAATGAACCTAAAGGTCCATCTCTAACCAGTCTAGAAATCCTCTTCAGATTATTAGTGTTATTCAATTCATGCAGTTGCACTGTAGGAAACATAGGATTAATAATATAGAGATCATCCACCAATGAACCAGAACAGATAAAACGTTTATTTAACTTAATAACCACAGAGTCACTAAAATAAACCAAATATCCATCCTTAATTAACTTAGAAACTGAAACCAAGTTTCTTCTAATAGTAGGAACATAAAGACAATCTCTCAAAATTAAATTCCTATTACTACTAAAACTTAAAAAGACATTTCCTACTGCAACTACTGCCACTCTCGTAGCATTTCCCATATGTAGATAAATCTCCCCATCACTGAGTCTTCGAGTTTCCTGGAACCCCTGCAATGAATTGAAAACATGATTAGTGGCTCCCGTGTCTACACACCAGGTACTGGTAGATAACACCGCTAAACATGATTCAACAACCAGTGAAAAAGATTTACCTTGTTTGTTCACTTTATTGAGAAAAACCGGACATTCCTTCTTCCAATGTCCTTTCTGCTTGCAATGAAAACACTTGCTCGCAGGCTTTTTCACTCCACCTTGAGGCGCATGAACTGCCTCCACAACCTTTTTCTGAGACTTGTTCTGCTTCTTCTTGCCTTTTGGCTTAGAAGTAGAAGCCTTCTCAGCCACTAACACTGATGGTGATTTCTTCACAACCACATGACCCTCAGTTGCTTGGAGTTCCTTAAGAAGTTCCGCCAAGGATAAATGCATTTTGTTCATAGAATAAGTCAAGCGAAACTGCTTAAAACTCTCAGACTGCAGTGAGTTAAAAACGAAATCGATCTGGGTTTCCCTATAAATTTCAGCTCCTAGGATCTCTAGTTCATTAAGAAGAGCTATCATCTTCAGAACATGATCCCTAATCGGGGTCCCTTCAACATGGGTGATGTTCACCAATTCTTTCATAGCAACTAGCCTTGCTGCCCAATTCTGATCCCCAAACATTTCTCTGAGGTTCAGCATCATATCGGAAGCAGTTTCCATAGCTTGATGCTGATGTTGCAATATATTCGACATAGAAGCCAGAATATAACACCGTGCCATCTCATCAGCCTTAACCCAATCTTTATAAGGCTTTGCTTCCTGTTCTGTGGCATTCTCTTCAGGTATAGGAGGGCACACCGTAGATAGCACATATTTGTGGCCCTCAACAATTAAAAGTTTCTTTTCCAATCAACATAGTTTGGTCCAATAAGTTTATTTTCTTTAAGAATAATGGCAAGTGGATTGAAAGAGCCCATTTTTTAATCTGAGAATCAAATAACATAACAATCAATTATGAAGGGCAATAAAAATTTTGAATTTCATTTTAATATTGGTTCCCTCTACCACATGTTAAAAGAAAAACATTGGCAACCCTACACACCGTGAAGAGCATGCCTCGATGGGAAGTCCTATACTCTTTATCATTCATGTAGATAGGCACAACCTTTTAATTTTACTACCCAGACACTATACCGTGCCAAGCAAAATTAAATAGCCAATATAGCTTCGGTCCTATAAATAATAATAGTGACTCAGATGGTGAGGATACTATTATTTACAGCTAAGTGTATACCATTACCTAGCCCCATGACCCATTGTTCCGTTATGAATTACCTCTGATGGAGAAGTAATTCACACAACAATTATCATAGACCTATCCATTTAAGGAAGTTTGTACCGATAAGACCATAATTAATCTTGCCCGATGGGGGGGAAGGTTCTAAAACCATCACACAAAATTAATTACATCATCTACATACTAGTAATGGAGACCGTGGGATTTATAAAAATAAACTCCCTCTCCCACTTAGTTATTGTAGGGAGGTATTCCCGAACAGGTACAATTGGTGGCCGCACACGTGGTGTGCTAGATCCGTGTAATGAGAAAAGTGATATGGGACTCCATATAAGATGAACGGCGACGGAAAGGTCCGGTGCACCAAGAGGACACCAATTGAGGCAATCTGTTCGGCTGAGATGGCCCAATGACATGAGAAGTCATTAGTTGGTACAGTCTGTTCGGCTAAGGTGGGCCAGTGACATGAGAAGTCATTTACTTGCGCAGTATGTTCGGTAGGGGCATGTGCCGAACAGATGGAGTCACTTGATGGAACGTTGTCTTAAAAGATAAGGCAATAGGAGTGTTTTGTAAAGACGAACCCGATTTACAGTAAAGATGAGTAAGGAAACAGTCCTACCGAGGAACGAGTTCTATGGTGAGAAGAGACCCTATGAGAAAGGGATCTCGGTTGATTGGGCAAGAGATCCCCAAGAGAGCCAAGATTCCTATACGAGGCAGGAGACCTGGGCAACAAGAATGCTTGAAAAGCAAGGATACTTATATCTATAAATACGAGGTAAACCTGGAGAAAAAAGGTACGCAAGAAGTTGCATTCATTCTACACTTTCCTACCGATAATTAGGGTTTTGATACAGTACGAGATACTAACTTAGGCATCGGAGGGCCTTTGCCACGAGAGGCGAAGGTGCGCTCACCCCTTGTCTGTTTTACAGGTTAGGGTTCAGGCGAAGCTATTAGGGTTCCGGTTGGACAGCACGTGAAGGAAGGAGATTCAGTGCTGTTCTAGGTGCCATCTATTTTTCTCCACCTACAATTGGCGCCGTCTGTGGGAAACGAAAGAGTTCCCTTTTGAAATACGACCATGGTGAAAGTAGATCCAATCACACCAATTGCTGATAAGAACCAGGCTGGTGGGTGATGAGATAAATCCCCACCAGGTGCTCCGAGAAAGCCTACCAGCGGGCATGATAAGAGGACGACAAGCAGGGATCCTCTTACCATCCAAGATAACTCCAAGAATAAGGAAGGCAGGACGGCTACAACCTCCACGCGAAGGAGCAAATCCCGTCAAAGGGGAGAGTCGGTTGCACATTCAAAGAGTGTGCACAACAACGAGGATATCCTCGACAAAAAGAGGCAGGAAGTTGAGGAATACGCTCGACTAATTTGGAAAAAGGAACACGAGATCCGAGAGTTAGAGCGGATTCGAGAACATCCCGAGGATTCTGGGTTGTCAGGAAGGAGATCCAGGGGAGACGGACTGGCCATGGTGCATTACACAAAGGCCCCTTCACGAAGAAGGAGGAGCAAGTCCAGAAGCCCCACTCCTCCCAAGAAAAGGGTTTCTTCACGAAAAAGAAGGAGCAGGAGTCCGAGCAAGCAAAGAACTCCCCCACGTTGCAGGAGAAGCAGGAGCCGAAGCTCCTCACCCAAGGAAGGCATAAGAAAACACCACAGGGACAGGTACGAGAGACCTGATAATGATTGGAACAGGGCAGTGACCCACGAATCCAAAAAGAGAGAAGATGGGTCTATGACTGCACGAGAAGCAGCGAGGCAGGCCCTGAGTAATATAGCAGCATCACCTTTTTCAAAAAGGCTACAGGATGCGCGCTTGCCGAGCAGAGTGAAGCATGGGACGTTTGTACTTTACGAGACAAATGCGGATCCCGTTGCTCACGTACAACATTACCAACAGGCTATGTTCATGCATGATGGAGATGACGCCATTATGTGTAAGATGTTCCCTTCAAGCTTGGGAAAAGTGGCTTTATCGTGGTTCCATAAGTTGGAACCACGTTCCATACGAGGATGGACGCAGTTAGCAGAAGAGTTCACTGCTCGGTTCTTGACGAGTAGAAAGGCTCCCAAGACATTCGAAAGTCTCTCAATGATGAAGCAGGAGGACAATGAGCCGATCAAAGACTACGCAAAGAAATACTGGGAGACCTTCAATGAGATAGACAGTTGCAGTGAGGAGTATGCGATTGCTACCTTCAAAACTGGCCTGCCTGTTCAGGGCGAGTTACGTCGGTCATTGAATAAGCACCCTATGGCATCACTGGCAAGGCTGATGGAGCGTATCGAACAACACGCAAGAATGGAGGATGACATACTCCGGGAGGAAGGCAGAGTTGTTGCCGAACAGCCAAAAACTCCAGCAAAGAAGGCGGATAAGCCAGAGCCCAAGGCCTATAGGAAAGAATATGGGCAGGCTAAGAAAGAGCCTTACAAGGAAAAGCAGGCACCTGATCCTAAGTCATTCTTTTCAATAACCACGGTTTGGAAAGAACCAATCTATAGGATTCTTTATCGAATAAAGAATCAGCCTTATTTCAAATGGCCCCCAAGTCTAGGTGGGGATAAGGATGCAAAACGTGCTACGAATCAGCACTGCAGTTACCACAAGGATTGGGGTCATATGACCGAGGATTGTGAGATGTACAAGAGACATCTCGACGATTTGGTCTCTCATGGTTATCTTAAGGAATTCATTCAGGAGGATCCCAAAGATAAAGGGAAAACAATGGAGTTGGATTACGAGCAAAATCCTAAGGGAGTAATCCATATGATACATGGATTGGCCACACCTTATACGAGGAATGAGGTGAGGCTACTCCAGAGGCAGGTCAAGCATGACCAGCATGTTATGCGAGTGGGAAACAAAAGAGGGCGAGGGAATGATATGCCCAAAGAAGCTATAGTCTTTACAGATGAGGATCTGGGAGAGGTCCAGGTGCCCCACAACGATGCATTAGTCATAACCCTACGAATTGGGGAATACGACATTGAGAGAATCCTGGTGGATTCAGGGAGCTGTACAGAGGTGTTGTACTACGACGCATTCAAAAGGTTGGGGCTGAAGCAGACAGATTTGGAACAATCTATCACACCTTTGGTTGGATTTGGTGCAAGTGCAGTATGGCCCCTCGGAAAAGTGACGCTGCCTGTTCGGGCGGGGACAGTAGTCCTAAGGACAGACTTCTTGGTTGTGGATGTACCATCATCCTATAATGCAATTATAGGAAGGACTTGGTTACATAAGATGAGGGCTGTTTCTTCTACATATCACCAGATGGTGAAATTCCCAGGGTCCGACGGGATCGAGAAGATAAGGGGAAATCAAAGTCAGCACAACAGTGCTTGATTTCCATCATCAAGAAAGTTCCAAAGGCCCATCAAGTTCATATAGTAGAAGTACCAGATCAACCAACTGTTGAGGATGTTGGAAGAGATCCAACAGAGAAAGTAGTGGAGGGCCTCAAGAAGATACAGATCAACGAGACTGATCCTGAGAGGTATTTTCTAATTGGGGAATCATTGCCGGGTGAGGAAGAATCCGAACTGGTGGGTTTCTTGAAAGAACATGTTGATGTGTTTGGTTGGATACCAGAGGAGATGCCTGGAGTGGATGCAGATGTGATCTGCCACCACCTGAACGTTGACCCGCAGCATAAGCCCGTTATTCAGAAGAAAAGAAGGGCAGCTGTACAGCATGTCGATGCTGTTATTGAAGAAGTGGATCGTCTGATAGAGGCCAAAGCAATACGAGAAGTCTATTACCCAGAGTGGCTATCCAACACAGTGGTCGTGAAAAAGAAGAATGGGAAATGGCGTGTCTGTGTAGACTTCACAGACTTGAATAAAGCATGTCCTAAGGATAGCTTCCCTCTCCCAAGGATTGATCAGTTGGTTGATGCCACTGCTGGGTATGAACGCATGAGTTTCCTCGACGCGTATCGGGGATATCATCAGATTGCCATGTTTGGGCCTGATCAAGAAAAGACTTCTTTTATTACACCACGAGGGCCGTACTGTTACAGTGTTATGCCTTTTGGGCTAAGGAACGCAGGAGCAACTTACCAGAGGCTGGCAACGATAATGTTCAAGAAACTTCTTGGCCAAACTATGGAGGTATACATAGACGATATGGTGGTCAAAAGCAAAACCCGGCAAGGGCACATTCTAGACTTGAAGGAAGCCTTTGGAATTTTGAGAAACTACAAGTTGAAACCCAACGCCTCGAAATGTGTGTTTGGAGTTGGCTCTGGAAAATTCCTGGGCCACCTGGTGACTCTGAGAGGGATCGAGGCAAACCCTGATCAGATAACGGCCTTGCAGAAGCTACAAAGTCCCAAGACTACGAAGGAAGTCCAGAGGCTGACTGGGATGGCTGCGGCCCTCAATAGGTTCATCAGCCGTTCAAGTGATAAGTGTAGGCCCTTCTTCCAATTGCTGAAGAAAAGAGAAGGATTTGAATGGGGAGCGGAATGTGAGCAGGCATTCCAAGATTTAAAGAAGTATCTAGCTCAGGCCCCACTCTTATCAACTCCGGACCCGGGTGAGTCTTTGATTTTGTATTTGGCAGTTTCTGAACATGCTGTAAGTGCAGTCCTGTTAAGGAATATGGAATCTGAGCAAATCCCAATTTATTATGTGAGCGTACTGGATGCGGAGACGAGGTATCTGCCCCTTGAGAAGCTGGTCCTTGCATTAAGGACAGCAACACGAAAGTTGCCCCATTATTTCCAAAGCCATAAGGTCGTGGTTTATACTGAATTTCCGTTGAGATCACTGCTACGAAAAGCAGATTTCTCTGGACAGATCTCAACGTGGTCTGTTGAGTTAAGTCAATATGATATTGACTTCCAGCCGCGCACTGCAATAAAGGGCCAAGTGCTGGCAGATTTTGTGGCAGAATTCTCACCAACGGTAGCACCCCAGCCCCCTGCGAGACAATAGCAGAAAGTTGAACTATCGAAGAGAAAAGGTAAGGTGCCTGCCTAATAGGACCCTTTGGAGTGGAAGCTGTTTGTTGACGGTTCTGCCTGCAACACTGGTTCAGGTATTGGTATTGTTTTGTTCCCTCCCGGAGGGGTTATGTTGGAACAGTCTGTTCAGCTTGGCTTTAGTGCATTGAATAATGTGGCAGAGTATGAGGCTCTCTTGGTCGGCTTGAACAGTGCAAAAATTCTGAAGGTTAAGAGGATCAGGGTTTATTGTGATTCACAATTGGTGGTAAACCAACTGTCCGGCGAGTATGAAGCTCGGAATGAGAAGATGGCAGCCTACGTGGAGGCAGCCAGAGGTTTACTGAACACCTTCGAAAGAGTGTGTATAGAACAAATAAGCTCTGGACAGAATTCTCATGCAGATTCTTTAGCTTGGCTGGCTGCAGCTGTTCCAACTGAGTTTAAACGAAAGGTAGCAGTTGACTATTTGGCCGAGCCGAGCATCGGCAGAAGTGTGGACTTGATCCTGGACGTGAACCAAGGACCAAATTGGATGGATCCAATCATGGAGTTTTTACGAGATGAAAAACTCCCTTCAGATAAAAAGGAGGCACACAAAATCAAAACCAAGTCTGCAAGGTTTTGGCTGTCCCCCGAAGGGAAGTTATATAAGAAATCCTTTACTGGGCCATATTTGCTTTGTGTTCACCCCGAGATGGTGCAGAAGTTCCTCCACGAGATACACGAGGGAACATGTGGAAGCCATGCTGGGGGCAGATCTATTGCCCACCGAGCAATTACCCAAGGGTATTGGTGGCCACACATGCAGGAGGATGCCAAGGTCTATGTTAAGATTTGTGAGAAATGCCAGAAGTTCTCACCTATGATAAAGACACCGGTCGAAGATCTAGTACCCTTAACTAGCCCTTGGCCATTTGCCCAGTAGGGAATGGACATCGTGGGTCCACTCCATAAAGCAACAGGAAATCGAAAGTTCCTGTTAGTGGCCACTGACTACTTCACCAAGTGGATTGAGGCAGAACCCTTGGCAAAAATCACTGAACCCATGATAGAAAGGTTTGTGTGGAAGAGTATTATCACTCGATTTGGAGTCCCTTACTCTTTGATCACAGATAATGGGGCACAGTTCCAAAAAAAGTTCAAAACATTTTGTTCCCAATATGGGATAAGGAACTATTACTCAACCCCTGCTTACCCTCAGAGCAATGGGCAAGCAGAAGCTTCCAACAAAACCATTCTTGATGGGATCAAGAAGAGGTTAGACAAGGCAAAAGGCAAGTGGCCTGATGAACTGCCCCTGGTGTTGTGGGCCCACCGAACAACGCCTAGGAGGTCTACGGGAGAGACCCCCTATTCATTAGCGTATGGTACAGAGGCAGTCATACCCCTGGAAGTTGGACTTCCAACCAATAGGACTGCATTGGTTGAAAGTGGGGGGAATGACAGGGCCTTAGAAATTGAGCTTGATTTGGCCGAAGAGAGGAGAGAAAGGGCCCTGGTCCACCTGGCCTCGTACCAAGAACAGCTAATGAGAGGCTACAACAAACATGTCCACCCTCGAGAGTTTGGCATTGGAGACCTTGTGCTTCGAAAAGTACTCGGCAATACCAAAGTGGCTGATGAGGGAAAGCTAGGAGCAAATTGGGAAGGTCCATATCAAGTGACTGAAATTGTGGGCATTGGAGCTTATAGGTTGGCAGACCTGGACGAGAACCCGGTGCCAAGGCCTTGGAATGTCCACAATTTGAGAAAGTTCTTTGTTTAAAAAGACTTGGTTTATCATTAATTCTGTTTTAGGATTATGATTGTGTGGGATTACGAAGATAATTCCTTTGTTTTTTAATTCTGTTTTAGGATTATGATTGTGTGGGATTACGAAGATAATTCCTTTGTTTTTTACTTCTGTTTTAGGATTATGTTATTGTGTGGGGATTACGAAGAAAATCCATTTGTTTTTTAGTTGCAAGGAGTACGCCTAACGACCCCTTGAGTTTGAGAATTATGAATAAAAATTATGTTTTCGCAACATATTTGAATTTTTAGAAATTTTGTTTCTTCTGATATATGGCTGTTTTTTGACTTATGAATCCGAAAAACGGCCAAGCTGTCCCTCCTTCGTATTGGGGAGCAGGTAATTGGTATGAATGTCTTAGACGTACGAAAATACGTGCTAACAATATTAGTACGAAATACTTGTTTAAACAAATTGCTAAGTACGATAAAACTTAACAATCTGATTTAAGGACGAGAAACTTGAATCAAGTACGAAATACTTGTTTAAACAAATTGCTAAGTACGATAAAACTTAACAATCTGTTTTAAGTACGAGAAACCTAAACAAAGTACGAAATACTTGTTCAAACAAAAATTCCTTGCTTACACGAGTTACTAAGTATGAAAACTTAGAAGCAACAGAAACACCCAAGTACGATTATACTTGAGAATTTGTCCAAATACGTGGAAATTGGGGACCATACGAGAATATGCAGATTTATCTAAGTATGAATAAACTTAGGAATATTCCTGAGTACATGAAAACTGGAATGCACACTAGCATGTGCACCAACAGCTAAGTGCGTACAGAACTTAGATCAATATCCAAGTATGAACACATTTGGTAAATACCAAACACTAAACATATATGAGAAACTGACTAAGTATGAAAAAACTTAGCAATTTAACATAAAACGTCCGGGCCACGAAGGGCCACTTGCAATATCAAAAAGCCACGAAAGGGCCGAGCAAACCAATGTAATGCCACAAAGGGCCAAATACCTGTGTTAAGAGTATGTTAAAATGTACTGATGCCACGCAGGGCTAAAGATTAAGGTCACGCAGGACCAGCAAAATGTTTTTGGATGTTCGGAGGAATGGATTAAAGACTTACCAAATCAGTCCAGGTTCTGGACCTCGGGGGTGGTATTGCTTGCAATATCAGTAGCATTGCTGTCCCCAGCTGGTTGTTCCTCCAGATCGACGATTTCGGTAGTTGTTCCTTCAATGGTTGGTTGCTCATGATGGGCTTCTTGAGATCCAGATTGGGCAACTTGAGTCTCCATCTGCATCTCTTCATCTACATCAGCAAAATCATCAATTTGCTCTTCGATGTTATCAAGGGTAGGTTCCTCGGTGCCATGAGATGGCTGGAGACGTTTGCTAGGCAGATCATTGTCAACCCACAGGTTGGAATCATCGGGAGCTCCAATCTTTATCAAACATGCCTCCCATCCAGCAGCCCATATTTGGTCTTGGATGCCCGGCATCTGTTGTACGTAACTGGCCGTCGCCACATCGAAACCTTTCTGATGACCATCATCGTAGGCAGCCTTCTTGGTAGCGTCAATCTCCGACAAAGCTTGTTTGAGGTTCTCCTCGGCAGCCTCCATTTTCAATCTCATCCCGTCAGCTTCCAATTTTGCTTTGTCTCTCTCCCTCTCCAGCCTTGTTATAGTCTGAAGCTGTCCCTCAAAAGTCTGTTTCGTTCAGGCTCTATCTCCTGCAGCTTCTGACCCAGTACGACCATCTTCTGGATAAACTGGATGGATCAAAACAAGAGGGAATTAGTACATAAGAGAGAAATGTACTAAAATCTTGTGAGAGTAACATTTTACCTTAACCCCACTCGCTATCCCAGTCGCCACTAGCCGGTCAGATGAAGAGGCAGCCTCTTTTTGCATGTCCGCGGGCAGCAACAGTGCCTGTGCAACGGCCAGTGCAGTCTCCGATGAGCTGGCACTGTCCCCTACGTTCACGGGCCGGTCACCTCTGACGAGTTGAGGGGTCCAGGCCTCGTGAGTAATCTGGATGATCGGCGATGGGATTTCAAGGGTAGCCGCGGCTGCTTGGGTAGGAGAGGCCCCAGGTTCTTGGTGCCTGGGGCGTTTGTCCCGATGGGCGTCAGAAGCCTCAAGGGAACCATCCTATTCCCGAGGAGATGAGGACAGTGTTGAACCCCCCCTGCTTCGGCGGGGCGGAGGAGGAGCTTGACCGGTGGATGACACCCAGCCAGAGGAACCTCGTCCCCGTGTAGGAAGGGTAAGGAGGGTGCTGAGGTTGAGAGGTTGGAGAGACATGGTACCTGAATCTTGAGGTGACCGAGAGTATCCTGGAGAAGGAGACCGACTGGTATCTCATAAGGGGGCTGGTTGTTCGGGCTGTTGTGGAGAAACAGCCCGTCTGCGAGATGATCTTCTTAGAACTAACCGGGGTAGTGGGACACCTTCAGCAATTGGAATCTCACCTGGTTGGCCGGCAATAGTCACTCCAGCGTTCGATCTTAAGCTTCTAGGCTGGGGAGCAGTCAAAGTAGAAGCGGCACTGGTGCTTGGATGGGCTAGTCTTCTGTCTATAAAGCCTCTATAAGTTGGATCGTAGCCCAGAAGTACGCTTGCGTCACGACCCCTCCCAGCTGTTCGGGTACCTGGCTCACGAGTGTATTGTAGGATCCTGTTGATTTCCGCTGTTCGGACGTAGCTAGGCTCTCGTCTGGGGCGTTTATTGGCGTTAGTCGCTACAGATTCAAAATTCAAGTATGAATTAAAACACACAAAAAGATAGAGATGGAAGCAGTAAGTTATAGTGAAATGAATTAGGAGCATACGTGGGTGGCCCCATTTGTGGGGGCAATGGAAGCCCACCACTTGGCCATCTTCCCCGAATGGCTCGAAGGCGCCAGTGACATACAAGAAGTCCATTTCGTGATCACGAGCAGAATCTGGCAGGTTAAGCACGAGACGTTTTTCTGCTTTCCTTACTTTGAAATAGTAGGTGTTGTATTCTGGGTTCAGCACAATGATGTACCACCATTGGATATCCCATAATCCTATTTGGGTGCCTAAAATTCTGTTTAGGGCCACAATACCCATCATTAATTTGAAAAAAATTAGTGGATACTTGCATGGGGGTGAGTTTGTACCAACTAAGAACCCGACGAAGTAAGGGGTCAAGGGGAAAACGAACCCCACCCTCAACAATAGCTACGATAGGGATGCACAGCCTGTCCCACGTTCCAGCATCCCTTATTGCACCTAAAGGGGCAAGTTCAAGCCCGACATTTGCAGGAACTTTGTAGTCCGCCCTGAATGCCACCATAGCAGCAGGAGTTTCACAGAGTTTTCTAAATTTTCCTGGTTTTGGGCCACTATCAGCCTCATCCGCCATGGATGAACTTAACAAACTAAGAACAAGTATAAAGGAGAATCTCGAAAGAAGGGTTCGAACGAAACCCTGGTACACTAAAATTGAATATGAGAAACGAGATCTCAGATTGAAATGCGAAATAGAGAGGAAGTAAAAGTCTTACAAAAAGTGATTCTGGGACTTTTCTGGGATGCAAATCAAGTTTTGCAGACGGCGACGATGGCGGATGAGAAAGGAGGTTGTCGCCTGGTTTTAGAGCGAGAGAGAGAGAGACTCAATTTTCTGTGATGAAAAAACCAAAAAAGCCCCCCCTTTTGGGGTTAAGAGAAGGAGACGGAGACGAACCGTCTCCCCTCACGACCGTTACATGAAAAGTAACGGAGAATGAATTGAAAGGGAATAACGTTCTAATGCCGTTAGACTGGAACGTCAGTTCGAATTAAATGAGAAGTGTACGAAACACGCCACGTGGAGTCATTATTTCGAGAAAATCATGACTAAACCGCCAAAAGACATCAATGGGAGCCCAATGACTATATCTGCACGGGATCTGGTCTGTTCGGCCTTGAGTTCATTCTTTGAGCTTTACCCATCATTCCTGAGCAGTAGTGATAAGCAAAAGCTGGGGAGCAATTGTAGGGAGGTATTCCCGAAGAGGTACAATTGGTGGCCGAACACGTGGTGTGCTAGATCCGTGTAATGAGAAAAGTGATATGGGACTCCATATAAGATGAACAGCGGCGGAAAGGTCCGGTGCACCAAGAGGACACCAATTGAGGCAATCTGTTCGGCTGAGATGGCCCAATGACATGAGAAGTCATTAGTTGGTACAGTCTGTTCAGCTAAGGTGGGCCAGTGACATGAGAAGTCATTTACTTGCGCAGTATGTTCGGTAGGGGCATGTGCCGAACAGATGGAGTCACTTGATGGAACGTTGTCTTAAAAGATAAGGCAATAGGAGTGTTCTGTAAAGACAAACCCGATATACAGTAAAGATGAGTAAGGAAACAGTCCTACCGAGGAACGAGTTCTATGGTGAGAAGAGACCCTATGAGGAAAGGATCTCGGTTGATTGGGCAAGAGATCCCCAAGAGAGCCAGGATTCCTATACGAGGCAGGAGACCTGGGCAACAAGAATGCTTGAAAAGCAAGGATACTTATATCTATAAATACGAGGTAAACCTGGAGAAAAAAGGTACGCAAGAAGTTGCATTCATTCTACACTTTCCTACCGATAATTAGGGTTTTGATACAGTACGAGATACTAACTTAGGCATCGGAGGGCCTTTGCCACGAGAGGTGAAGGTGCGCTCACCCCTTGTCTGTTTTACAGGTTAGGGTTCAGGCGAAGGTATTAGGGTTCCGGTTGGACAGCACGTGAAGGAAGGAGATTCGGCGCTGTTCTAGGTGCCATCTATTTTTCTCCACCTACAGTTATTTAAAAAAAATTTGTGAGGGTTATCAATATTTTTGAGTTTGCAAAAACGGTGATTTAGGTCAAAAGCCAAATATCACCATGTTGTCCAGTATGGTAAACTATCACATATGCAAACACTCATGGAAACATGCATAAACATAAATAAGGAAACATAATAAAATATACATCCCAACTATTATGGTCAATATCCTTGTTTCCAAAATCAGCCAAGATTGCAACCGTGTCTTGCCCACCAAGTCAGAGGTTGATGTTGGCATAGGGGGTCGAAGGGGGTCGAGCCACCATACAGAAACTACGATTTTATACATCAATCCTATGCCTCCTTTACAGAGTTCACATAATCTGGATCTAAAACACATACTGCATGACTTGTAATCTTACAACAATTCTACATATCAAATAATGATACAACTGGAGAAACAAAGATTACACAAAAAAACTTATGCCTCCCACATGCCGGAGTTCATAGACTACTTTTAATATTACAACCACGAAAAATAATTGTGGCAACCAAATATAAAAGCAGTAACCACGTATGCAAAAACGTGGGATCCAATCACACAAACATACATGCATGACCATAATAGTGGGATAAGATTTTCTTCAAAACAGACGTTAGTAAAACGGAAACCTGCAAAATAGTGGTTACCACAGTTTCATACTATACGATCTACGGACAACATGGCCTGTTTAATCCATACGCGCGATTACAGCCAGCTCTGATACCACTGCTGGGAAACGATTCCCAAAATCCAGTAATGACACGTACAGATTAGACAACAAAATAACCGCAAAACCCTACAAGGTGGAATTAGGATTTTACCACAACTCCCTGCGACACAAACGCTGGTTGAACTTGCTATAGCACGTCTTGCTATAAACCACGAATACTGCTCGATCGTACCTTACAATCTTCTATCGTATTCCCTGCACGTCTAGAACACGAACCGATTGTGGACTCTTTCGTGATCTGTTTACTCTCTCTAAGCCTGCCTCTATTTCATGAATAATAGAAAATGTGTATCTGACCTAAAGAGCATAACGTGTATATATAGGGCTACGATAGGGACCTAAGGAGTAATAAGTCTGGGCTCCCAGTGTAAATAAGAAACCCTAATCCCACTAGGATTCTATTTCTTACTTCACTAATTATAATTCACCCCACTACAGAATTATAATTGCACTCCCGTCCTTATCTCAATTATATTACGAGCTCCATTATATTAAATACTTATTAATCTCTTCACGTTAAGATTACAGATACCCGTTGATTCAAATAAATTAGTAACAAATGTAACCAACTGGGACTAGTTCAGTTGGCCAGGACTCTTGCATATCACTAGGAGGTTAGGAGTTCGAATCTCCCCATCTGCGTATGAGTGTTCCCTTGGAGAGTTTTTCTTTTCTATTTTTGTTTCTCTACCCTATAATGTGCTTATTTCTTATATTAGTTGAGTTGTTGGACTTGGTTGTCTCGTGGACTCTCACAATTGATGTAGTATCCTGGGTTTGTACTCTATACTTCATATCTGATGTAAAATGATCTTTTCTATCGATTGACAAAAGAAAAATAAAATACAAAATTAAGAAGAATTAGACCCAAGTGAGAAGAACAGAGTTTTGGTTTTGCAATTCATGATGCTAAATTTTGGCTTTAGCATGGACTACAAGGGTGGACTTGCTCTAAGATTCTTCGGGGTCATCATAATCTTGGCTTTCATCACCACAGCAATCAAACCCAAGTTTCTTGGTTTGAAAACCGTTGGACTGTTTCCAAATTTCTTGGTTAATTAATTCCTCTAAATTGCGGGCACTTCACGACATCTCTCACCCTCCTTATTTATACTCTCTTTTGTGCCCAACCACTCCACAAGAAATTTTGTTTACTAAGTTTTTGGTGTTTTCTCCTTTCTTTCCAGAACCCTTATATTTGAGTCGATTCCTTAGCAAAATGCCGAAGAGCATTGCTAAGGATATCGACACAAATATGGGTTCGGGCAGATTTGATGGGTCAGGTAAAGATCGGTTGAAATGGACAGAGGAATTGCATGATTTGTTTGAGAAGGCGGTTAATCAACTTGGTGGTCCTGACCGTAAGTTTTGGAAATCATATGAATGTTTTGAACAGTTCGGTTTGTCTAGGAGTCTTTGTTAATGATTCTAAAGGACTTTGTTAATGGTTTGTGTTTTCATATCTTGGGGGATTGGAAATCCAGGGGCCACACCAAGAGGGATACTGAAGACTATGGGGACTCCAGGACTGACCGTCTACCATGTCAAAAGCCACTTACAGGTACTCTCTCTCTCTCTCATCACACACACACACACTCTTGACAATTACGTATGTCCTGAAACATGCAATGGAGTAGTGAGCTATAAGTGTTAGTAATTTATTTTAATCAACGGGTATCTGTAATATTAACGTGGGGAGATTAATAAGTATTTAATATCATGGAGCTCGTAATATAATTGAGATAAGGACGGGAGTGCAATTATAATTCTGTAGTGGGGTGAATTATAATTAGTGAAATAAGAAATAGAATCCTGGTGGGATTAGGTTTTCTTATTTACACTGGGAGCCCAGACTTATTACTCCTTAGGTCCCTATCGTAACCCTATATATACACGTTATGCTCTCTAGGTCAGATTGACGTTTTTTTAGACGTTTCTATTATTCACAAAATAGAGGCAGATCTAGAGAGGGCAAACAGACCACGAAAGAGTCCACACTCGGTTCGTGTTCTAGGCGTGCAGAGAATACGATAGAAGATCGTAAGGTGCAGTCGAGCAGTATACGTGGCTTATAGCAAGACGTGCAATAACAAATTCAACCAGCGTTCGTGTTCGCAGGGAGTTGAGGTAAAACCCTAATTCCGCCTTGTAGGGTTTTGCGATTTTCTTATTGTCTAATCTGTACGCGTCATTACTGGTTTCTGGGAATCGTTTCCCAACAATAAGGTTGAGGAGCCATCAGGATTTTAAGAGCGTGCTTCTTGAAGAAAATTAGTACCGTCTTAGTGATTTGATGTCGTATAAGTAAGACTTCGTTCTGCTTGTGTTGTGGTGGACCCATAGAATTCTATGGGTTATTTCCTTTAGAGATCAGCTGCAAATCTGGGACATCCCTACCAAGTCGCCAGCTGCGGATCCAAAAATTTAATTTCAACGAGGCACTTATTAGTGCTTGCTTATGCTCGAGTTATGGTGTTATACAAAGTTCAGGGAGGGGTGTCAGGGACGTCCGACGACGTCCCTTGGTCGCTGGTAATAAGAAAGAAAAAGATGAAAAACAAAAATTAATAGTAGAAAAATGGAAGGGTAAATTTTGCATATCCGTCATGGCATCATCTGGTATATATATTTACTTCTTAGGATCCCCTACAAATTCATAATCCAAATAAACTTATTATTCTTTAGAAGCGAAAACTCCTGATATAGAGGGAGGATTGGATTCTATTACCGGATATAACGTGGTGCAGTATATTTCGGTTTTTTTCAAAAGAAACTAAGGATGTGCAGTATATTTCGTTTTTTCAAAAGAAACTAAGTGTAGGAAAGGTCAATAGGCGCGACCGTTGACCGTTTGACTAGCCAATGAGCATGCGACACGTGTACTCGTCCTTGCGGGGTTGAAAATTTGACCAACGAACCCTAGCTCGCCACGTGGCGCCTCAGTCGCGCGACACGTGGCCCCTTGCACGAGGGAGCCTCGCGCTACTCATCGCTCCGCAGCGACCATGTAAGGGTCGCGAGCTTCTTTTCCTCCATTAAGGAGAGAATTACATTTATTCAGGTGAACACTTGGCGCGGTCCCAATCTAATGGAGACGATAACGCGGTTTAACCAAGACACCAGTGATTTGCCCAGGCTCTTATGCCTGCTCCGGCCTTTAGGCAGGACCCAAGGGGCCCCTTGAGGCTTGGCAGCGGTATAGGCGCGATCGATTAAGGTCACGACCTTGCCCTTACGGGAATGAAGGGGGATCTAGTGGTTTGGTGGCTGTAAAAGAAGAAGAGGATCTCCGCGAATAAGAGGATACGCCGACCGTCATACTCGCGGGCCATCGCGAGGGTCGCGACACCTCGGCGGTCAGGGGGTACAGGGGGGACACGTGTCATTTTATTAGCGCGCCACTTGGCGCCTGAGCATTAGCTCGTGTGGTCTATAAATATGAACGTTTCTTCACCAGATCCCACACAGATAGAGCCTTGTGAACATTTCCTAGAGAGAGAAAGTTGGTGAGCACTGATTTTAAAGGAGGTCTTATCCTCTTTCAGGGGCTCTATTGTCTTTCCTCCTAGGGATCTTTGGGTTTGGGTCTCCACTGCCTACCCTTCCTGTTCACCCCTGCTCTCTTCTTCACCCTTCTAGATCACTCCTTCCATCCATTTCCATAAGCTATTCTAACCTCTCCGGCACATCTATTCCTAAGGGGTATTTGTCCACTCAGATTTCGGACCTATCCTACATTGGCGACTCTGCTGGGGAGGTTGTTTAGTTTATGGTTAGCTTAAGAAGTGGTTTAGAAACTCCAGCTCTTCTTCCTCCTCCGACTCATACTCCGGCCATGGCGGAAAATCTGCTCAATACCGGGCAATCTTGGCCGAGGGCGATGGATCTTCCACCCATGGAGGAGACGCCACCATAGAGATTCTTCAAGCTGTTCGAGATGGCCAGAATCAGATGATTGCTGCCATGGCTGCTCTCACAGAGGCTATTACTGCAGCTCTGCCAGTAGCGCCAGTAGTACCACCTGTAATAGCCCAGCCCCCTCCCGCAGCAGCAGCAGCAAACGCAGCAGCAGCTGAAAACCCTCTTCAAAATCCCCAAAACCCCCCAAACCGGTGGACCGGCCCCTCTTACGGGTACCGGTTCAGTCCACCAACAACCTCTCCCGGCCGGGAACAACGGCCAATCTCAGAATCAGTTCCTCACTGTAGCTGATGTTCAAGCCCTCTTACTCAAAGAGAAAACCAAAGCCACACTTCCCTCCCTACCCAATCCCGATATACAACCCCCTTATCCCATAACCATCCTCTCTCTACCTTATCCAGAGGGATATACCCCACCCAAGTTCATCAAGTTCGACGGAAAAGAAGGCAGCGCCCAAGAACATGTGGTTCGGTTCACCGAAACACTTGGGGCCCATTCTGGTGACCATAACCTTCGCCTTCGCGAGTTCTCAAAATCCCTTACCTCGCGAGCATACACTTGGTATGTGAATCTTAAACCTTATTCGATCGAAACTTGGGAAGAAATGGTAAACAAGTTTTACACTAAGTTCTTCCAAGTCCGCGAGAAGGTCACTACCTTGTCCCTCGTAAAGGAAACCCAGCGTAATGGTGAGGATATCATCGACTACATCAAACGTTTTCAGGACAAAGCTGTGGACTGCCACGAGCCAGTGGGCGAGTCACACTTGGTCGAAATATGCATTGACGGAATCCTGCGCGAGTATCGCGTATTCTTGGTGAACATTTAGATCCCAACCTTTTCAGCTCTCCTTGAGGCCGCTTACAACCTGCGGTATACTGTGAAACCCCCTTCCAAAGACAACTGGAAGTCCAACCGCTCTATCACAGTCGCTTCTGCCTCTTCCGCTCAACAGTCGCACAAGAGGAAGGGGGGTGGTAGCGACGGTGGCGGTCATAAGAAGCGAAGGGACAAAGAACCAGCCGAGGTCCCAGAATACCCATGTAGTATGGAAGAAGTGAAGGCGTTGGTGGAACAATGGGTCACCGATGGCGTACTCAGGCTGCCTGAAGTTGAGCGTGAACCATCGCGGCAGGATCGCGAGAGTCCGAGGTACTGCATGTACCATAGGCACATGAAGCATCCAACAAGCGATTGTTGGACCTTGAGGAGGATCTTCAAAAGAAAGCAAGAAACCATCCAGTTGAGGGTTGGAACTGGCCGCCCTAACGACGTGCACGAACATCCTTACCCTGAGCACGAGCTGGCTGTCCACATGGCTGCCTGTTATAATTTCTTTGCTGATGAAGACGAATACACGGATGAGGAGGTCTGCATGACTTCCTATTATGATCACTTGGATGAAATTGCTTATCATGAGCAGCCAAGGGTCACTCTTGACCCTGACGCTGCAGTCAAGGTGTTGCAAGGAAGTACTAAGTTCAAGGCGTTCTACGACGCGCTAGGCTTCACAGCCGCGGCTAGAACAGAAATCACTAAGTCCATCGTGAGCATCGCGGAGGCGCACCAGCAGGCGTGCATGGCTTTGGATGGCTCAGTGCCGCGAACCATCCGAGAAGGAGCTAACTCTATCACCTTCTTTGACGCTGACCGTCGCGTCACATTCTCCCACAACAGGCCACTCTATGTAACAGCTCACATCAAGGGGGTTGAGTTGAGGCGAGCTTTGTTAGATGGGGGAGCATCCATCAACATCATGCCACTCGCTACCTTCAAGAAGCTTGGAATACCAGAAAACCGAATCATAAAGACCTTCGTCGGGATCACGGGATTCGGAGGAGATAAGAAGGGATCCTTGGGCTACGTGGTGGTGGACCTCGCGGTGGGCGTCATCCGCGCCGCGACAAAGTTCCACATCATCGAAGCACAGATGAACTACCATATCATTCTGGGGAGGAGCTGGATGCACAAGTATGCTGTAGTCCCGTCGAGCTATCATCAGTGCATGAAGGGAATCTGGGCAGGAAAGAAAGTCACGGTAGCCGCGTCGGAAAAGCCTTTCGACACGGATGAGGCGCACCTGCCCGATGCGGTCTACTTCTCCGAGATGGAGGAAGAAGTGGATGTGGTGTCAACAAAACCCATAGGCATCAAGGTCCCAAGATGGGAGAACATCATGAACAGGGAAGAGGGGGTTGCGAGCAAGCGACCCACCGCGAAGGTGGCGTCGGCAGTCCCGAGGAAAGTTACTAAGGTCCAAGAGGGTGGAAAGACGGTGTACTGCTTATGACGGTGCGCGGGGGTAGCAGTCCCTCCCGGGGTCACTAACCCCCACACTGTGATAGCAGCAGAAGTCGAGCCAGACTTGGTGGATAAGCCGGAACTAGCTCCGGAATGCATGCAAGACGGTCCCAGGCCCCAGCAAGAGGCCTTGGAAGAGATAAACCTGAGAGAAGACGAAGGAACCCCGCGGCCTGTGTTCATAAGCAAGGCGCTAGGGGCAGAAACCCGAGAGAAGTTGATACAACTGTTGCGGAAGCACGGGGATGTCTTCGCGTGGCACTACGAAGAAATGCCCGGGCTGGATGAAGGCCTGGTTTCGCACCACTTGGATGTGTTCCCCAACTCCAAGGCTGTGAAGCAAGGGCAATGGAAGTACAACCCTGAGTTGGAGGAGAAAATCAAGGAAGAAGTCGAGAAGTTGAGGAAGGCCGGTTTCATACGGCCGATTCAATACCCCTCATGGCTGGCGAACATAGTCCCAGTGAAGAAAAAGAATGGGCAGATTAGGGTCTGCGTGGATTTTCGCGACCTTAACAAGGCGTGCCCTAAAGATGAGTTCCCATTACCGCATGTTGACACTTTGGTCGACGCTACCGCAGGTCACCAAATGTTCTCATTCATGGATGGTTTCAGCGGATACAACCAGATAAAGATGGCCCCCGAGAATGCGGAGAAGACTGCCTTTCGCACGCCGCTAGGGAATTTCTACTATGTGGTAATGCCCTTTGGTCTGAAAAATGCAGGCGCCACTTACCAGCGCGTCATGACGGCAATTTTTCATGACTTAATGCATCACATAGTGGAAGACTACGTGGATGATCTAGTAGTCAAGTCAAAGGAAAGCTGTGACCATTTGAAGCACTTGGAGGAGGTGTTCGAAAGATGCAGAAAGTTTAACATGAAGATGAACCCGCTGAAATGTGCCTTTGGTGTGACGGCAGGAAAGTTCTTGGGATTCTTGGTGCACAGGCACGGGATCGACGCGGATGAGACAAAGATAAGGTCCATCGCGGAGATGCCCGTGCCACACTCGCAACGGTCCCTCAAGTGTTTTCTCGGAAAGATCTCGTACTTGCGGAGGTTCATTCCAGCACTAGCAGAGATCACCGCACCATTCAGTGACCTGTTGAAGGGGAAGGCAGAGTTCAAATGGAGCGGCGAGCATCAGAAGGCCTTCGACAGCGTCAAGGCCGCTTTAGCCTCGCCTCAAACCATGATCGCGCCACAACCGGGGAAGCCACTCATTCTGTACCTAACGTCAACAGCGAAATCTATCGGGGCACTCCTCGTTCAGGAGATAGAGGGAGTAGAACGACCGGTGTACTACATAAGCCGGAAGATTCAAGGAGCGGAGGAAAGGTATACTCCAGTGGAGCGACATTGCTTGGCCCTTGTGTTCACTGCTCAGAAGTTGAGGCACTATTTCCTGTCATTCCCGGTACAGCTCGTCACCAAAAGTGACCCGGTGAGGTACTTACTGTCGCGACCAGCCCTTTCGGGGAGGATCGCGAGATGGCTTCTAGCATTGGCTGAATTCGAGATTACATGTGTTACTCCGCGGGCTATCAAGTGTCAAGCTCTAGCAGATCTCCTTGCACAATTTCCGAGTGGGCAGTACGAGCCATTGGAAGAGGCGCTACCGAGAGATGGTTTCGAAGCCCATGCAGCCAGTCCAAGCGAGGTGTCCTGGACGCTAAGCTTCGACGGGGCAGCAGGAGGAGCACATGGCGGCGCAGGAATTGTCCTTCAAAGTGATGAAGGAGAAAGGGAATACTTGTCTTACAAGCTAGGCTTCGCATGCTCCAACAACGAAGCAGAATATGAGGCCATAATCCTGGGGCTCTTGGCAGCAAATTTCAGAGGAATTTCACGACTGAAAATAGTGGGGGATTCAAAACTTATCATTCTCCAAACATCAGGGGAATATGCGCTAAAGGAGCCCACCCTCACGCCTTACAGGGCGACGGTACAAAGGCTAATGGAAAGATTCGAGGCAGTGGACATAATCCATAAGCCAAGGTCAGATAACAGATTCCCAGATGCCCTCGCGACGCTGGGGGCAAAGACCGAATTTGACGAAGAAAAGGTGACGATTGAGATCATTAAAAAGACAGAGCCGTCGATCATAGATGAGCTCGGGGCACGATGTGAGGAAGACTGGCGCGACCCCGTCTTGAAGCAGTTGGTTTCTGGAAATGGGACCTTGCCTATCGCGGAGGTGGCTCAGTTTACTGTCCTTCGTGGTGAGCTTTACTACCGCGGACCTCAGGGGTGGCTAGCGAGATGCGTAGGCCCCGGCGAGGCGAAGACCAAGTTGCGTCAGATCCATGACAAAACTTGTGGCGAGAACGAGATTTCCCTATATCGCAGAGTTCAAAGGCAGGGTTATTACTGGCCCAGCATGAAAGAAGATGCCGCGAAGGTCCTCCGCACTTGCCAAAAGTGTATGCTGTACGCAGTGGAGATAGAATGTTGCCTCATGGAAGAGCTAGACTGGAGACAGGAATACATTGATTTCCTTCGCGAAGGAGCACTGCCTCTGGACCCGAAGGAGGCTCGAAGAATTCAACGCTGCTCCCAACGCTACTTTCTGGAAGGGGGGCAACTCTACCGACGCGCCCTAGACGGAATACCCCTGCGTTGCCTGTCTCGCGAGAAAGCCGAAGAGGTTCTACAGAAAGTTCATGAAGTGGAACATCAGGGTTGGAGGAAGCTATACGAGCACTTGATCCATCTCGGGTATTTCTGGCCTACGATGGAAGTAGACTCAAAGCGACATGTGCGCAGGTGTGCGGCCTGTCAAAAGTTTGGGAACTTGGTCCATGCACCATCCGTGGAACTACATTCCGTCCGCGCCCCCTATCCGTTCCATACTTGGGCGATGGATTTGATCGGGCCCATACATCCTACGTCCAGAGGGAGCCAGTGGATCCTAGTCGCTACCGAGATAAGCATGAAATGGGTTGAGGCCGTTAGCTTGAGTAAGGTGACTGGCGCGGCGGTAGCGAACTTCATTAAGGAGAACATCATTTGTCGTTTCGGCATACCCAAAGTCATCCTCTCAGACAATGGCACCCCCTTTATCAACAAGAATGTGAAGGAGCTCTTAAAGTCCTATTCAGTGAGTCACCTCACGTCGACTCCATACTATCCTCAAGGCAACGGTCAAGCCGAGGCGACCAACAAGACTCTCATCTGCATCATTAGCAAACTATTGGATGAAAAGGGAGGAACATGGGCTGATCATCTTGCGGTGGCACTGTGGGCATACAGGACCTCTCATCGCAAAGCTACGCGCTCGAGTCCTTTCAGCTTGGTTTACGGGGCTGAAACTGTCCTCCCCGCGGAGCTGAGCGTGCCATCCGCGAGACTGGCCCTCGCGGCCGAGGTGACACAATAAGAAAGAAGGGCAGACCTGGAAGCCATGGAGGAAAGAAGGAATGATGCGGCAAGAAATCAGGAAAGGTATTGGTAGTCAGTAGCCAAGTATTACAACAAAGGTGTGGTGCCGCGAGCGTTTCAAGTCGGGGACTTAGTGTGGAAGTCCACCACCGCAGTCATGAGGGACCTGGAGCAGCCAAAGTTCACTCCAAGGTGGGAAGGTCCATATGAAGTAATCAAGGCCAGTAGCAGCAGCCATTATGAGCTAGCAAGGGTCAGTGATGGCTTTAAAACTGGCCCTATCAATGTTAAGTTCATTAAGATGTACTACCCATGATGTAAGGGTATTTCCTATATTTTCAGTTTTTAAGAAGGCGTCAGGCCATTCTATCCTTGGTTCATTTATGAACAGCTGTCATATGTAAGGTGGCAAGTATTATGTGATGGGCAATGAACGGAAAGTAAAGCGGCAGTTGTAATATCATCTAACTATGTTCCTAAAACATAGGCATATTACGCATAAAACTACTGCAAAATATCCGAAGTTGTCATTGCACCACCATAAGCTACCCCAAAAGTTTACTACAAACAGGCCATCACCACTATAATCCTCGTCGTCGTCGTCGTCGTCATCACTTGGGTTGCCCTCGCTGTCACCCGCACTGCTATCGTCATCCTCCTCATCATCGCGATCATCGTTACTATTAGCGTCGCTCTCATCACCATCAAGTTCCCCCTCATCGAGGGTGACAACCACTTTCTTACCTGCGGCAGCAGACGTGCCGCCAGGGCTGAGATGCCTATGTTTTAGGAACATAGTTAGATGATATTACAACTGCCGCTTTACTTTCCGTTCATTGCCCATCACATAATACTTGCCACCTTACATATGACAACTGTTCATAAATGAACCAAGGATAGAATGGCCTGACGCCTTCTTAAAAACTGAAAATATAGGAAATACCCTTACATCATGGGTAGTACATCTTAATGAACTTAACATTGATAGGGCCAGTTTTAAAGCCATCACTGACCCTTGCTAGCTCATAATGGCTGCTGCTACTAGCCTTGATTACTTCATATGGACCTTCCCACCTTGGAGTGAACTTTGGCTGCTCCAGGTCCCTCATGACTGCGGTGGTGGACTTCCACACTAAGTCCCCGACTTGAAACGCTCGCGGCACCACACCTTTGTTGTAATACTTGGCTGCTGACTCCCTCTTTCTCTTCAACTTGCTCAAGGGGATGTGCTCCCCCCCTTCGTATCTGAACGAGGAGCCTACGAAGCGATAAGAGATATGTGAGAAAGCAGTAACAAAACGAAGCGAGAACTAACGGGATAAGCTCAAGGCAGGAGACAAATCTCACCTGCAGACGCGACACTCGCAGGGGTCTCTTCAGAGCGAGAAGTCCTTGAGGAGTGGATAGGGGCACCCTAGAAGAGAAACGAATTCAGAAGTCGCAAGAAACATTAACAGCGAGCACCACTAAGAATAAGATGGAGAAATGCCATTTCAAAAGAAGGCGTACCTTCCGCAGTCGTTTTAGCTGAAGACCTTGCTGTTGCGAGGAGGATTGCTCCATTGCCTTCGCGCGAGTCATTCTCGACGGGATGATAGTTGAAATTGGCTCCGCGATGGTGATGCCGCGGCTGGCCACGGGAGCAGCGCTTGGTGGGGCCCAACGACTTCTCTTACCTCGCCAACCAGTTTGCCTCGCCTTTGGGGACCTTAGAGACACATCGCGATGGTAAACGTCTGGAAGGGCTGGAACCTCAGGGGCGCCGCGTACATAATTGATGAAGGAGTCGAGATTGCGACGCCAGGCCAAGCGGCCATTGGCAGTAAAGAAAGCCTCCATGTCGTTCCTTGGAAGTACCACAACATCATAACCCTCAGCCAATTCCTCCACATGAGCCCTGGTAGAGCGACGAAGACTCTCGGCATAACTTTTCAGCGGTGGCGCTGGACCCGGCGCACCTTGATCGTAGCCGAACTGTCGTGCTACCCTATCTGGACGATACAACACAGAGCGCGTCCCCTCCGCGCATAATGCGGGAAGGGAGCATGGGCAAGCGGCGGCGAATGCAGCGAGAGCAGAAGAGGAGACAGCAACACCGTCAGTTTGAAAGTCAACAATACGGTCGTCTTCCGAGAAAAAGCTGGTTGGGAGGACACCTTCGACCGGCTCAGCATAGGGTCGCGGAAGGAATGTGCCAACATCATCGATCCGTCTCCCCCAAGGCTTCGTCGAACTCACCCCACTCCATCTCATGATTCGGGGGCGAGGTTCCTCACTCCAGCTAAGGTCCACAGGAGAAGGCGCAAGGCTCGGGAAATGCTCGAAGCAGAAAGCCATCAGAAACTGTGTTTGCACCACTGACACCATATCATAGCGCCCCAAAGATCTCTCAGTATCAGCATGGACTTGATCCAAACGGTGAAATAACGAGCCAAGGAAGAGAGGGCCAAGCGAAACAAAATCCCCCCGCGCGAGGCTTACCGCGAGGGGGAAAACAGTATGATTCGGCCCTTCATAAGGAAAATCAGGAATTACAAAGAAAGAAAGCCAGTAGACGAGGAAACCTGCAAGATGGAGATCGGAATCAAACATCTTCCCATGAACCTCAGTTGCTTGCCCAGCAGGAGGCACGGTCCCCGGAGGAGGCAAGTCCTTGAAGAAGTACCTTAACCAACAGCCCCAAGATGTCTTACCCGACTTCGAAGGGGCCCGTACGCGTCCCTCTCTGTCAAAGCGGGACCCGCACTTGCCCGCCGCCGTGTATGCCCTCCTCAGCCGATCAACCAGTCTCGCATCCGCCGAAGAGAGGTTCGAGGGGTCGAAGGCCACTGACCCCCTCGTGCTTAGCCTCATCATCACAGCCGTATCCTGAAGCGTCGGACCGCAGTCCCCCCAGGGGAACACGAAAGTGTGAGTATCCCTGCTCCACCGAGAGACCATGAAGTCAATGTTGTTGTTGTTCCTTCGAATACTCAACTTCGCCGAGAGGCGGACAGGCTCGAGAACACGGGCAGCCGTGAGCGCATGCACGGAGGCTGGATCTTCCAAAACCGACTCCACCCAGTCGCCCCAATGGGCCGGCGCCTGAGATACGGCCTCGTAATTAACGAAACAATTGGGGACATCCCCTCTCTCCACTCGGAATCTCAAAACAGAAGAAGGAGGGATCAAATCAGCCTCCTCATGTGGTACCTCGGGAACTAAGGAGAGGGGTTCCTCCGGGATCTCTGTCTCCGACACGAAAGCCTCCGCCTTCCGCCAGAACGAGTCACTCGAACCGTCGAGGTACGGCGCCCGAAGCCACTCATCCGCGGGGAGTGCTCGGATGGAAGTCTGCAAAATGGCCTTGCTCCCCTGCTCTACGTCGTCTCTCACCATCATGAACCAAGAAGTGGGTTTGTGAGGAAGAAGAGAGAGAGAAAGTTGCAGTCGGTGAAGGAAGGAAGAAGAAGAAGGAAGATGGGGCTCTGGTAGAGAGAGACGAGAAAAAGTTGGGGTCTTTTAAAAAGTGAAGAGGTTTGTGGCTAAGCGTGGGTACTTATACTCAGAGAGAGGTCCCCCAAATCTCGAGAAAGGGACACAGCAAATGAAGGGGTGTGATAATGTCACGCCCTCGATTTTCAACATAAATAATAATCATTTGTAATAAATAAAATCCTCGCTGAAGTACAGATAATACCCAAATAACATTTCTTTTTCCTGTTCTCAAGTTAAATACACCTGTTTAATCCTGGCTCGAGGCCCCAAATTATCTCATATAAGTATCCAAAGCTAAATAACGTTACAATTTACAATAATTACTCTTCTGAACACTTCACTTGAAAACCCTTCAATAACATGATCATGCAAGTGCACCACGTATGCCAAGCCAACTCCTGAATTATACCTGAAATTTATAATAGGTTTGAGCAAACACGCGCCCAATAGAGAAATCTTTACACAAGCTAAATGAAAATGCGATGAGAGATGCATCAGAGAGGAATGAGTTTTCAAGGAACAAGCACAAGCAACGCGGAACTACCACAATAGACAAACGGACATCGACTTCAATGTTCTAAGCATCATATCGGGATTCCTATCAAGCTCATGTCAAACTTGAAGCTATACTAAGTTCACATCAAGTCAACAAACCTACAGTGGGTTCTCAACCACCTCATTTACTTCATGCATGAACATCACCATCTAACTCAATTTCACATTACAGAATATCAAATCTCTTTCCCTTAACACTTTCCTTTTGATTGCAAATGACTTGTGAAAACCAAACCAAACCAAACCAATACGAGTCAAGCTCCGTGATTCGAGCTTGAATACCGGAGTCCGTTGATTTGTGCCCAAATACCAAAAACCGTTGATTCGCTCAAGAATACCAGAGGATTTTCATCAAAATCCTTTAACCAAACCCAAAATCCTCTCGTTAACTTCGTAAACCAATAACGTGTCGTTTAGAGTCTGAGCCGAAGCTCCTGCCAGGCACTTACTCGATAACGAGCCCTGAAGACAAATGATATGAGCATCTAGCTCCTGCCAGGCATTTACTCATCTAAGAGTCCTGAAAGCATACAATATGAGCATCTAGCTCCTGCCAGGCATTTACTCATTTAAGAGTCCTGAAAGCATACAATATGAGCATCTAGCTCCTGCCAGGCATTTACTCATTTAAGAGCCCTGAAAGCATACAATATGAGCATCTAGCTCCTGCCAGGCATTTACTCATTTAAGAGCCCTGAAAATCCTCTTTGCGTCCATTTAACATTTACAGTCTTTCCACATTCCCGTGTCACAAACATCAATCATTCAATCGAATCCAAAAGCCGTTTAATCAATCACAACTTAATCATCCCAAACAGTTAAATCACAACGTCGATGAGATTTCAAGCATTCTAAACGATCTACCAATACACCACATTGATTATATTTCAAAACGTCCCAAATAGTCAACCATTGCATGACTCCGACCCATGAATTAATACACATCCTTCCCTTTAAGTAAACCATAGTACCACACGTTACGTACCAACCCATCACCACCCTACGGCATACCTTTTGCTATTGTTGACACCTAGACCTCATGGGATAAGCACCCAAAGAGTTAAGAGGAAACAACAAGATCGATCACGAGAACATGAATTTTGGTCTTACCTTTCGGATCACTAGATGGACACCCATCTACCCACTCGCGCTCACCATAATGCCTCGCATATCCTACGACACTCCGAAACAACCTTACAATGTATCATTCATTTACAACGTTACCCAAAGATTACATTTTACGAGTGTCTCGAGAATGAGGACGATCAACGAGTCACCAAAGGACAAGCCACTAAGCTTATAGATGGTTTAAGGGTGTTTTAGAGGTGTTAGAAGTGATCGGGGGTCAAAATAACGAAGTTTGGAACAAAATAGTGAAATCTGGGGATAAGCTCACCGTATCGATACGGGGAAAATCCGTATCGATACGGGTTGGTTACGAATCTGTCCAGCTTGTGGGGTATCGATACGGTTTAAGGGCCGTATCGATACGGGAGGCTTTCGAGCAGTTTCTTAGCAGGCTTTCGAGCAGTTTCTTAGCAGGTTTTCGAGAATTCGACCACAGCAACAACAACAACAACCAAAGCACGATTTTCATGTACAAGACCAACTCATAAACATATAGAGTGTGTAAGAAATCCCTACCTCGAGTATCAAGCCGAACCCCAACGAGAGATCGAGCCCTAGCTTCCAAAATCGACTCCGAGAGCAATACACCTCCACCGAGCACTAGCCAACGATGTACGAGCTCCAATACGCGCGTAGATGATGGATTGGAGGTTGGTTTACATGGGTTTTAAGTTTGGGGTGGAGTTTTTGAGTGATGGAGTGAGAGAGAGGGAGGAGCCGAGAGAGGGGAGTGAGATCGGGAGAAGAGAGAGAGTGGAGGAGTATTTTACTCCTCTACACCCACACCCACACATATATATACTAATACAATTATAAATTGCACTTACACCCCTCTACTAACAATCTTATCACATCGACCCCAAATCAAATAAACTCAACAAATTTTACATTTTCCTCATTTATTCCATATTCTAACATCAATAAATCCTTTAAACGATTTTAAAAAAAATACGGGTCTCTACAGATAAACTCTGCAGACTTGAACAGTCCCGACCGTTGCACGCGCGAATGACAGCGCGTGGGTCATACGCGCGTGGGGGGCAATTGTAGGAAAGGTCAATAGGCGCGACCGTTGACCGTTTGACTAGCCAATGAGCATGCAACACGTGTACTCGTCCTTGCGGGGTTGACGATTTGACCAACGAACCCTAACTCGCCACGTGGCGCCTCAGTCGCGCGACACGTGGCCCCTTGGGTGAGGGAGCCTCGCGCTACCCATCGCTCCGCAGCGACCATGTAAGGGTCGCGAACTTCTTTTCCTCCATTAAGGAAAGAATTACATTTATTCAGGTGAACACTTGGCGCGGTCCCAATCTAATGGAGACGATAACGCGGTTTAACCAAGACACCAATGATTTGCCCAGGCTCTTATGTCTACTCCGGCCTTTTGGCAGGACCCGAGGGGCCCCTTGAGGCTTGGCAGCGGTACAGGCGCGATCGATTAAGGTCACGACCTTGCCCTTACGGGAATGAAGGGGGATCTAGTGGTTTGGTGGCTGTAAAAGAAGAAGAGGATCTCCGCGAATAAGAGGATACGCCGACCGTCATACTCGCAGGCCATCGCGAGGGTCGCGACACCTCGGCGGTCAGGGGGTACAGGGGGGACACGTGTCATTTTATTAGCGCGCCACTTGGCGCCCGAGCATTAGCTCGTGTGGTCTATAAATATGAACGTTTCTTCACCAGATCCCACACAGATAGAGCCTTGTGAACATTTCCTAGAGAGAGAAAGTTGGTGAGCACTGATTTTAAAGGAGGTCTTATCCTCTTTCAGGGGCTCTATTGTCTTTCCTCCTAGGGATCTTTGGGTTTGGGTCTCCACTGCCTACCCTTCCTGTTCACCCCTGCTCTCTTCTTCACCCTTCTAGATCACTCCTTCCATCCCTTTCCATAAACTATTCTAACCTCTCCGGCACATCTATTCCTAAGGGGTATTTGTCCACTCAGATTTCGGACCTATCCTACACTAAGGATGTGAAATTTATAACAGCTCCTGGATATGTGGCCACATAACAGCTCCGGACGAGACCATCGGATATGTGGTCACAACTCCGAGAGCTGTGGCCACTCATCAAGCACTATATATATTTTAACTTTGTTGATGAACAATGTTGAAAAAAATTCACTACAAGAAAAAGTGTCAAAACAACAAAAAACACATTTGGTGACACCCTTTGGTGACAAAAAATTGGTGTTGACGCGGAATATACTCAATGGTGACAAAAAAATTTACTGCTTGTCACCAAAAACCAACGGCTAAGGCGCCAAATAAAGAAAAGATTTGGTGACAGAAAATTTGTCACCGAAAGACAAGTTTTAGTGACAAACATAAAGTTGTCACTGGAAGATCTGAATTTTCGGACTCCCGGGCTGCTATTTTGTTTCGGCGCGCTTTGAAAATTAAATGGAAAGTTATACCATGTAAAACGACGTCGTTTCATACAGTTTTGCTTGTCACCGAAAACAAGCCCTAATTTTGCTCCATCAGACGCTGCCTCTCCATTCACGCTGAAGACTCAGAGGCACCATTCACGCTGAAAACTCACCGGCTGCCTCTACATCATCATCTTCATCTCCGCCCCCTTCCTCGCCGAACTCTTGCTCAGATATCGAGTAAACGCGAAGGAGAGCATTGAGTAAAGCCCTACTTTGATTTCAAATATCTTTTTCTCGTTTCATTATGTCTCTCCCTCTTTCTTCTCCTCTCTACAGACCTCAAGCTCTCCTTCTCCAAAAAGAAGAGAGAACACTGAATCAAACACTAAATCAGATATGAAACCTTCTTTTTCTCGCACTTGTGTGTATATTTTTACCTATTTGCAAAAAAATGGGGCTTCATTTGAGTTATAAAACTAGAAATTAGAGATTCATTTGGCTTAATTAGGGCTTGATTTATGCTTTTCATCATTGTCTGGTCTCTCTCTCTCTCTCTCTCTCTCTCTCTCTCTCTCTCTCTCAAATTTGTGCATCTGTGTTTGAAACTTTTGTCAATCGCTTTGGGGTTTTCCAAGGATGGCGCCGTGGCGTGGTGAAGCTGGGGCCGGTAGGGCTAGGTGAAGGTGGGTGGTCTATGATTGGTCGATTTCGGGTTCATTGTTTTAATTTTACAGACTGATTTGGTACTTTTCATTCTCGTGCAGAGAGAAAATTTCCCTAGTGCTCGAATTGCCTCTTGCCAATCCATCTCTGTAAGTCTGCCTCTCTCTCTATCTCTTTCGTATTCGGCTTTTCGCTCACTACTGGTATATATCTCTCTCGATATTTCTATGTTTCTCTCTCGGTATTTCTCCATCTCTGTTTCTGTTCCAACAGATTTGGGTTTCATAGTCCGGGGTGAGGTATTTGTTAGGGCAGTCGATTAAGGGAGGGAGGGGTCGAGGGGAATGAGGGTTTCTAGGTTTCGGATAGGACGCAAATAAGCTTTGGTTTTGTGGCAGGAAATGGTAAAAGCCCTTACTTTCTCGATGGAATTACTTGTATGAAGAAAATAGTTTTTGGAAATCTAATTCCATGCTAGCAATTTCGTTGGTCCTTTTAAGTACAGTTGGCTATATCAGGAATTTTTTGAGTGCCAAAAGGGGTGTTAAGCCAACTCAAGTGAATTGGGCTTTCTATGCTAATTGGGGTTTAACCTTAGAAGGTTTTTTCTTAGATTAAATATAGTGTAGATATTGCTTTGTTTTCTGTTGGCGTATTTTGCTTGTAATCCTTAGGACTAGTATTTCAGTTATTATGTATAACAACACAATGATCAGTTTCAACATGCTTTGAGGCCGCTAGGGTCAATGGAGTCGAGAGTTATGTTGCCCTAGGTTTTGGTAGAAGATAATTTTTCCATGTTGAGAGAAGTTAGAGTTCTCAAGTCTGGAATGATCTACATTAGTTAATCATGTCGTTGAACTGTCAATGTTACATCTTACTATGGCTGGTAAAAATTCAAGCACTGTTTGGATATATGCTGATTTCCAATGACAGGATTTGATGTTGAAGGAATCTGATGCATGGCCTGCGGAGGTTGGTTTGTTGTCTCCAGTAGGCAAACCTCTAATCTAGTTGTAGTTTTCTTCCAAATTGTTAGAAAGCAATTTATGGGTTTCTTCTTTTTGGTTTTTATTTTTAGCCTCAAGATGCTTATGGCTTGGAGAAACTCGCGACAGAAGAGCTGTGTAGGCACTATACAAAAGACTTTGGAATTTAATGTCGGATTGGTAGGTTGCACAACATATATGATCCCTTTGGAGCGTGGAAAGGTCACTACTACAATAAGGCTTGAACTTCTGGAGTTGTCACTTTAACTTCTCAATTTGTCACTTTTTTTTTCATAGCATGTTACCCTTGGCGGTTCATAGTGCCGATTGATCTGCTTATTATGATGTCGTGTCCTTTTGCAGTGCTACCCCTCAAGAAAGTGTTGGTTAGACGGAGTTTTTGCAAACAATGTTCGTTAGAACAGCACCCCAGAATTTAGTTTTGCTGGTGTATCTATATATAAGGTTCAAATGTCATTTGTCTTCAATGATTTGCTTAATGATGTTTATGGTAGTCTGTTCGTCTAAGTAGTGCAAGGGTAATAGATTGTTTGTGTTACCATTTGCAGATTTAACTAGTTAGAGACTCAGAGTTGTTTCCTTGTGTTTTATCAGCATACTCTGTTACTAGTGTGATATATAGAGTATATGTTTGTCGAACTAGGACTTCAATTGGATTCCTTTTTCTGAAAAAAGATAGCTCCATCTAGATTTATTATCCTTTTGATGTTTGCAACTTTGACTGGTATAGGTTGGTTGTTGCTTATGATACATTTAGAATTTAAAAACCAGTACACTGATTCAGTTGCAATCGGTGTATACAATTTCATATTGTCCTGTGATTCTTTGGGCGCTATGGGATGTTACATGTGTCCATGATCTATACATGTATTTTGTTAGCTCTCATGTGATTTTATCAAATAACTATAGTCAACATTAGCATAGGTATTGATGTACCTTTTCCAAAGCTGAACCTGTATGTCAGTATGTGTTGTTTGGCCCATAAGGAGAAGTTTAATGGGCCTTAGAAACACCAACTTAGTGTTAGATTTGTGTATTTCTCTTAGATTTGTTTAGGTTCCTTGGATATTTGTAATATGAGTAGTTTTTTGGAATATATGGTTGGGAACTGTGCTAGATACCTTCCTATAGTATGCTATTCTTATGAGGATATCTGTAGCAACTCTTATTGTATGCATGTTCCTGATTTTCTGTCTTAGATTCTAGAAAAGTTCTGAGTTTAGATAAGTTCAGTTTAATTATCAGGTGACATGGCATTTGACTCTAGCATTTGCCATGATATCAGTCTTATAGAATATCATTCTGGTTTATGATAGCCCCAAGATTGACATGAACACTTATTCTGTACATAGGACAAATCAGTTATAGTTTAGATGTGTTCCTCTTCTGTTAATCATCCGTTGAACTAGTAAAGTGAACTGGTGACTGGTCTTAAACTCTTGATAATTGCTATTGTTGTTTTAGAAGTTCTAGTGTTTTGCTTTGACTCTTGGCCATGGGTAGAAGTTCTAGTGTTATGCGTTGAATTATTAGTTAATTAGTTTTGCTTGGCCTCTATGGCTGCGGATTTTTGTAGTCTGCAGATTTTTGAATCCCTGTCCAGAGAAATAGAACCTTAATCTCCTCTCGTCATAAACTAAAGGTAATATACGAAATCCAGATTTTCCTTGGTTCGTAGTGACTATAATGGGTGTGAGTATAGCAAAATATCTTATCGTTGTAGAATCTAATTATGGAATTGGTTTCATTTTTCTTGGGAATGGTGAGTTCGAAATATGAAGCTGCGGAGTTTTGACTTGGTTGCTAACTAATTCAGTTTTTGCATCGCATTCATTGTGCTTTTGATCTGCTAGTATTGTACTAATGGCTCTGTTTTTTGGTTGTTGATTTGCTCTTTTGCAGGTTGTCAAAGGTAGGGATACTAAAATTGTACATAAAACTAAACATAACCTACAGTGGTAAGTTTCCATCTTCAAATCCTTGAACCATTAAGTTTTCTATTTAGTTTGTTGGACCAGTGCCTGATGGAGTTGTGCTTACTTGAGCTGAGTTTGCTTCTTTTTTTTCTTTTTTTTAAATGTAGTGTAATTATGTTCGTATATGTGGAATTTGAGAGACATACTTGGTATAGGAATAGGGACTCGGGGTCGTTAGAAAGAAATGGTGAAATCTGTTAATAGTAGTACTGTATTAACTAATTAAGTAGAGATTATACAGGTTTTGAGTAGCTTGATTTCTTATAGTAGCTATGTAGCTATTTGGACATGCTTTTTTAGTGAAATCTGTTAATCCAGTATCAATCAACAACGCTTCATTTGGATCTCCTTTGTTAACTTGCCTTTGGCGTGGAGGCAATATGGTCATCCTAGGAGTAGAACTTCATTTAGAAAGCTATGAACCAGAAGCGTGTTAGACACGTGTGGGTGTCTAAAGTGTGTCTAGAGCGTGTACATGTCTTACACGTTTCTGACATCGACACTTTGATTTTGGCGAAGTTTTGCTACTACGTAGATTACATATCATCGATATTATGTAGAATGACATCAAAATCTGGGTTGGGTAGCTCGCTTAGTCACTCATGAGTCATGCCATAATTTGTCATATAACAACTTGGAGCAAAATCTCTTTCTTTTTCAGAACCTTTCGTAGGCTTGACATGTTACATAATTACTTTTTTTTTTTTGCAATTTTGTACAGGTAAGTAAGGAGATGGAGTTGCTTTTTGGCAATTAACCAAGATGGAGTTGAAGACTTTTTGGTAGTTAAATGGAACACTTGTTTTGAGTTCTTTTTGTCATTGGACACACCATGGATATAGATGTTTTGTAGTTTCGGTAATGTTGTTAAGTTTGAAGTAGTTATTATTGGAGGATGAATGTTTTGAAAGGTTTTGAAGTTGGATGATGGATGTTGACTTATTGGATATTTGATTTGAATGATATTTTGCTTCTTCGCAATTTAAGTTTTGCTAAGTTGAATCATAAGACACAGAAAAATCTGAAACTTTGTAAGCAGGTGATAACAATATATGGAATAAAGTGTGTATTGCTGCTAAAGTCCTATTTTTGGTGACAAAAGAGATTGTCATTGTTGTGTGTCTACTACTACGATAGGTTATTGGTGACACACAATTGGTTGTCCTGGTAGGTACTTTTAGTGACAACCTTTGTCAGAAAAATCTCTCTTCCATGACAACATGGTGCCGTCATCGTTACTATCCGTGACATAATCACCTTTGTCGCAGAAAATCTCTCTTCCGTGACACTATATTGTTGTCACTGTTACTTTCAGTGACAATTGTGTCACTGAAAATCTGTCTTCGGTGACACCAAATTTGTCACTATTGACAACATTCCGTGACAACTACACAATTTTGTCACCCTTGACTTTCAGTGTCATGGATACAATGACACCTCTTCTTGTGTCACCAAAGATAATAGGTGACAAAATTTGGACTTTTGGTGACATTTTTACATGTCACCGAATGTGTTTTTTGTTGTAGTGTGTATTTGTTGACGAAAAAAATGGTGACGAAATTTAATTTTTAGTATAGGTGACGAAACAACAAGATTTTTGTCACCAAAAGTTACTATATGTTTTTAGTATAGTAATTTTTGCTGACGAAAATTTTATTTTTCGTCAGCAAATATACTTTTTCTTGTAGTGATTTCTCCAACCTACACATCAAAAGAGACCATCAAATTAAATTGGTAATACTCTCTCTCTCTCTCTCTCTCTTTAAATATAGTGACTCCTCAAATAATCAGTTCAGGAGTATAATACCAAAAAAAGACTCTTAAAAAAAGAAATGAATTAATAAAGTTTGAGGAGTGGGTTGTGAGTCATCAAAATGCTACATAGGTCACCAAAAGGTACGTATGGTAAAAATTTTAGATGAGTGGTTTAATTGGAGATGCTCTTACAAGTTATATTGGCAAAAGATTATTTGCCTACCTAACCTTGAATCTTGAGTCCGCCCATGATAAATCCTCCGAGGAGTACCAAGTAGTGCTGTATTCCTATGCTAATTGAACATATATACTCCTATTAACATGTATATATATTCCTACGGTCATAGTCACTGTATGTCCTATAAGCATATCCGTCAATGAGAGATTGTTCGTCAGGAAAATGTTAGGGGCATATCAATGTGTCACATTACAATCACACTTTTCTCACATGCATGTGTGAGAATTTCACAATAAATGCTAGGGACCCACATGTATGTGAGAGGGATGTGGTTGAGGTGTGACAAAATGATGTGCCCCTAATATCTCTCCGTTCGTCAATGTTGTGGGGTCCTCACACTTAGTCTCGAACTTCATCCATAGTACTATCATTTTGTGTTTGGAGTTTGGACGAACAATGGGCCTACGCGTTATCCTTATTTCATACAAATCTCACTTTTTTTTTAAGTAACAATATTTCATGTGTATATCTTCCTACTATACATACAAGGATCATGGATATATCCAGCTGCCGCTATAAAAGGAATGAAGTTCCAAAATGTGGCTCCTTTTTTGGTCATTTCCGGACGATAATGCCCCTCGGTTCGGAAACTAGCCACTTACATTTCCTTCTTTAGAGTTTTGGGCGTTTTCGTCATTTCACGCTCAAAAGTGGTGGGCCATAGACACTATTTGGGTTATTTTCGAATTACTTTAACGGGTTTTCGGACTTTCGATGTTTTCCGTCTGCGTCCCGGATTTTCAACACTATTTTGTCACGTAATGGTGTTGGGCTTGAGGGCTTTTCGGTAAAATTGCTTGGCAATTCTACTGTGTGCACAGGGAGAAAAACTGCCTGTCCAATTCCCCCTTTTTCCTCCCTAAATCCCTCATATTTTGACACCTCATGTTTGTCCAAGAGTTAATACCCCATACACAAATCTAAAACCATTTTTAATATCCTTTCTTCCTTTTTATTTTTGGTTTCCCAGCAAACCTTTCTGCAGAGGAGAGAGAGAGAGAGAGAGGGAGAGAGAGAGGAAGCAGCCGGCACCACCTCCGGTCCTCACCTTTGCCGATCAGCGGCACCACCTTCATCACCCGAACTCCATCACAACTTGAACCCCGCTGCCCCGCCTCGCTCCACTCCTGAACCAGCCCATAAATAGTTCCAAACCGGCTGCATTTCAGTCTCAAAATCAGCTCCAAAAATCAGTCCCGAAACTGACCCATAACAGTGTCGGAAACAGCCACCGACGAAGCTCCGTTGCCGTCCGATTCAACCCCATCCGGAACCATCTCACCACCGAGCTCCGACCCACCGTCGTCTCTTGCCGAAACCCGTTTTGCTGGACGAGAGGTACTCCGAACTCACCTCCCTAAATATATATTATGTTCCGTATTGATTGTTTCGTGTTTCGGTATGATAAGATTCGAACCCGATGTCGCCGGTCGAAACCCACTGGATTTTCCGAAATCCACGGCTGTGGTGTCCGTTGGCCATGGCTACTGTTATTTTATAAAAATTGTTTTAGATTAATTACAATTTATCCCTCAAGATAGATAAGCTTATAAATTGAACCTTGAGTATTAAGATAATAATATTATAAACTCCAAAGTTAATTAGTTCCGATATGATCTTAGTTTAATCGCATGATTAATTCTATGGCATGATTAATTTTATTGCATGATTTGTTAGTATCATAAAATTTATGGTTGTTAGTCTGTTAGCATGTTCGTAAAAATATTGAACTGTGTGAAATGTTGATGTACTGATAGATTGGACAAATAGGTTCCCGGGGTTGGTTGTGATGTGTGGATTTAACATATTAGACGTGAAAATAGGATTAATGGAAGAATAAAATGGGTGAGATGATGGTGAGACGTATGTGACGCCCCATAGCCAGGTTGAGTCTAGGCTCTGGAGTCGAGTCCCGGTAGACATCTGGATGGGTGGTCATGATGATGGATTTGGATTTGATTATCGAGGTTACGGATCCCTGAGTATGGTATGGCTATGATTACCTTTTGAGAAACGGGATTGAAGCGCAAGGGGTGGTGTAGAGCAAGGGGTGGAATTTATCGTGTTCGTTTTCCTTGTGTTAGAGCAAGGGGTGGAATTTATCGTGTTTGTTTTCCTTGTGTTAGAGCAAGGGGTGGAATTTACCGCAATGAATTCTCTTAAGTAGATAACTTGGGGTAATATAGAAGATCTCCAACTATTGATTTGGGTCAGAAGCAATACTGAAAATCTGAAAATGCATTAGGTCGGATCGACCATTAGTCGAGTTGTGCAACAACGAGTTGCCTTTATAATTCAGGTTGAACTCAGGACAACTTTCAAACCTAGAATGTTAATTCAGATGTTTTTGCAATTTATCAACTGAGATAATGTGTTTTGGCAGCAATTCTTTAGTAGCTGTGTGTGTTATTATTTGAGCAAGGATTTGAAAAATGTGGATAGGCATTCAGTACAGTAGTAATTTACTAATTTTAGCTTCTAGAACTAGAAGTGCATGCTGCAACATCTAGAAGGAATCTTGAATTATAGTGATACAATGAGGTCGTTTCCTGTAGGAGTCTCTATTTTTGTTGCATATTTGACATTAATATCCTCTATCTAATACGAAACCCTTCACGAATCTATAGTAGCTGCATATTTGACATTAAAACTACATTGCGATGCCATGGACTAGATGAGAAGCATGTGTTATTTTCATGCTTTTGTAAGTTTGTTATGATCATCCTTCATTTCTTTAGCTATGGGTCTATGGACTATATTTTCCACACTAATAACCATTGAGAGAGGAATTGAAAGGAATTGTGTTCAAGGCGACAAGATTAAAGTTGGAGATTGAAAGGTAGCCTGATATGTCGAACCAATTTTTAATGACCATACATAAATTTCATAATTAACAAAAGATAGAGCTTAATGTTATCTCGCTTCCGCAGGATTGTTTTGTTGCGTTTAATTGGAGTTTGTCCTCCAATGCCGCATTAGGTAAAGTTAACAAAGCTTCCACATACACACCAGGAGCCAAAATGATAACATAAATAGAAACTGACTCACTTCCCCTCATAAGACATGACATAAAAACTCCATTTAAGAATACAAAAGTTGAGAACCTTCATTCAATCAAGAATATAGATTGAAAGGAGTGGAGTTATTTTGGAGGCTTGGTCGAAGAGAATTTTGTTTTGGTGGGTTTTTTTACAACATACTTTCATTTTGATACAAGGGAAGAACGGAGAAGAAGAAGAAGGCTGACTGGATAATGGACGTACTGTACCTGATATTCCCCTTGATTTTGGTGGTCTTTCACTTCTTTTCTGGTTTCTGTTGAAAGGAGTGGAGTTATTTTGGAGGCTTGGTCGTGTTTTAGATTTCGTTTTGGCAATTGATCACTTTTTCGACAGTTGTGTCTCATTGTTCTTTTGGCTGCGTATTGTGTTTTGAACGGATAAAAATTGATTCTTTGAGACATTTGTATATTAATTACGTGCACAGTGATGATTTCTACATTATGCATTAGTATTTGATGGTGTATACTGACCGTCATGAAGCCAGTGCTGTGTATCTTTCTCTAGACCATTTGTGTACTAAGAGAGAGAGAGAGAGAGTTGTTAGTTTAGGGTAGGTCGAAGTTGGCTGGTTTTGTGAACTTCAGAGATGTTAATTACGGAGGTTACCCGTTTCGGGTTTTAAAGGTGCACCATTGTTGTGCCTTCCGCCTTCAATCAATGTATGAGCCTCTGGGCCTAACCTGCACCTATGCGTTGTTGCCCAGCCCAACATTCTTAAAGCATTAGTCACGTGCCTTGGTGCGCATTTGATAACTATGGTTCTTAGTCAACGAAACCAATGAATTGTGAGACACGTAGCAAATAGATTGCTAGACACGTATTCAAATGAAGATTGTTATTGTCGAATAATGGACAAAAGAAAGTATCGAACATGTTTCTGAGCGTGTTTGAGGAGTGTCGAGGTAGGACACGGACACGTGACATTCTTAGGAGTTATGACAGATCTTGCTTCCTAGATTAAAATGATGATTTTCTACTTGACCGAAAGTATCTCCATGTTGGGTCAGTTTTTAAGGGACACATGTTTCCGAGAATGTTTGAGGAGTGTCGAGGTTGGACACAGACAAGTGACATTCTTTTGAGGGATCTTGCTTCTTAGATTAAAAGGATGATGCCCAGATTGACGAGAAGTATCTCCATGTTGGATCAGTTTTTAAGGGATGACCTACTTTGTCCATCCTGATCAGGTTAAGGTTAATGCTGGTGTGATCTTCCTTCCAACAACGACATCGCTTCGAACTTTCTTACTGAGCACGTGATTCGTGCGGAGCACGTACCCCGACACTAGTAGTTATATACATTTCGGCTATGGCGACACTTTGAGTATTGAGTTTCCCTTTTTTTCCCAGAAATATCGGATGACAGTTTATTCCATGGCCAGAATCCTCCAATAGTAAGTTTCACCAGTTCTCCAGTATCTTTTTAATTTTTTTTTTTGATAACTCTTCTCAAATTAATTTTCTTTTCTTTTTTTTTTGAACGGCAAATTAATTTTATTTTCTCCACGGGAAACTGAAAAATATTTCATCTTTTACCAAATAGATGACAGACATGGTGAAATATTGAACTGTTTGATGTTGTTGACATATATATATATATATATGCAAGTTTTTTTTTTATCAGCATTATTTTTTTTGATCGGCAACATATCAAACTTCTTACTTGATGTTACAACTCTATGGGCGCAGGAAGCAAGTTTGAGAGGAGAAGTATTTCTGAAATAATGCCCAACTTCAGCCTAACATCATACGTGTGTTGTTGCTTATTCTTCTTCCACTTCTTCTTGCTTTTAAAAAAATATCTATCTGACTGGAGCTTCGTTGAAAATTATATATATAATCTTTGCGATGATTGTAAACTATTTGTAGATGTTCTCAGTGTTGGGAAACGATTCCCAGAAACCAGTAATGACGCGTACAGATTAGACAATAAGAAAACCGCAAAACCCTACAAGGCGGAATTAGGATTTTACCTCAACTCCCTGCGAACACGAACGCTGATTGAATTTGTTATAGCACGTCTTGCTATAAGCCACGTATACTGCTCGACTGCACCTTACGATCTTCTATCGTATTCCCTACACGCCTAGAACACGAACCGAGTGTGGACTCTTTCGTGGTCTGTTTGCCCTCTCTAGATCTGCCTCTATTTTGTGAATAATAGAAACGTCTAAAAAAACGTCAATCTGACCTAGAGAGCATAACGTGTATATATAGGGCTACGATAGGGACCTAAGGAGTAATAAGTCTGGGCTCCCAGTGTAAATAAGAAAACCTAATCCCACTAGGATTCTATTTCTTATTTCACTAATTATAATTCACCCCACTACAGAATTATAATTGCACTCCCGTCCTTATCTCAGTTATATTACGAGCTCCATGATATTAAATACTTATTAATCTCCCCACGTTAAGATTACAGATACCCGTTGATTAAAATAAATTACTAACAATCTCCCACTTAATCAACATCTTAACTTGAGACTATCCGCTTAACTTATTCGATATGTCGGATACAAATATCCACCTGCAGGGTTTGACATAATCGAAACTTATAAGCTTACTCAAGGGGTATCATCAATCCCTATCGGGACGTGGATTCCATTAATAATTAATAGTTGTCATATACATAATGTTGCGACCCAACTCACCGAGACTATTGACCGTATAAAGATCTCACCCTTTAATGAATCAAAATCAACAACATTAAATATATACATCTAATAATTATCTTTGGATTAAGAGCATAAGCATTCATAATAACCATGAGGTTCCAATTGTCTTATAAAGTTAGTACAAAGACAATTACCTCAATGCGGTCCCATTCAATACACACAAAGTGTACTAGCACAATGAGTTAGAACTAGACCGTTCCCTGTAGTCAAGACAAACCTACTAAATATTGTACTACAGTCCTACTGATGGTGTGTCCAGTTCCATCTAAGACTGTGAACCATATCTTATATTTTACAAGAACCGATGATCCGATCTTCTGTGTGTAAGCCGAACTCTACACACCGGATCATCTACTTTGTAAAATAAAAGACACATATGCACAACATACAATAATATTATGCAAATATTACCCATAAAAGATTCTCATCAAAAAAGGGATAAAATTGATTAATACATAACAATATTAATCCATCATATAAAAACATAGCTTTTACATAACCTCCTAACAAACTCCCACTAAGACTCAAAGTCATGTTGCCACGCATCTTACTCGCATTCTCTCTACTACGTGACTATCAAAAGTCTTAGCCTGTAAGCTGTACGTAAAAGAATTTGCTAGGTTGTTTACCGATGCGATCTTGGCCACAGCTACATCACCTCTCTGAACGATCTCTCGAATCAGGTGATACTTACGCTTGATGTGTTTTCCTTCTTATGAGTCAATGGCTCCTTAGAGTTAGCAATTCCACCACTATTATCACAATAGATGTAATAGCTAATTGCACTAAAGGAATCACTTCTAGATCCATCAAGAAGTCTCTAAGCCAAAACGGCCTCTTTGGTTGCTTAAGAAGCTACCACATACCCGGCCTCCATGGTGGAATCAATCAATCCACGATTGCTTGATACTCCTCCAACTTATGGCTCCACCTCCTAAGGTAAACACATATCCGGAGGTAGACTTTCTGGAATTCCTATTTGACATAAAGTCTGAGTCTGTGTACCCATAAGGTACCAGACTATCTGACTGGAACACCAACATATGATCTCTAGTTCTTTTCAGATACTTGAGTATATGTTTCACTGCAGTCCAATGTTCTTGTCCTGGATTAGACTGAAATATGCTAACCATGCCAACGGCAAAGCAAATATCAGGTCTAGTACACAACATAGCATACATAAGGCTTCCTACTGCCGAGACATAAGGAACTGCCTTCATTTTCTCCATCTCCTCAGGTGTTTTAGGACACTGATCCTTGGATAGGTTGATTCCATGTCTAAAAGGGAGGAACCCTTTCTTGGAATCCTGTATGCTAAAACGGGCAAGAATCTCATCGATATAAGTAACTTGTGATAAGCCCAACATCTTGTTCTTGCGATCTCGCATAAGCTTAATCCCAAAGATGTGACTGGCTTCTCCCAAGTCCATTTTGAATTGGTCGGATAACCACACTTTCACTGAAGACAATACTCCCACATCGTTTCTGATGAGTGTAGACACCTCCCAAATAGGGCATCGCCATACAGATTGATCACGCTTGTTTGCTCGATTGGTTGCTTGCTTCGTAAACCAAAACCATGGACATTCCCATGGCTAGGAACATCACCACATGATAGCGGTTATCATCAAAACAGAGTCGCCACCCAGTTTATTAAAACTGGGAAAATAGATTGAGATTCTGGATACGGGAGCCAAAAGTACAATAAGAGGAAGGTGTTAGGCACCCCTCTTTGCCCAGTCGTGAGACTGGCCCATAATCATTCAGCATAAGACGTATAGATGCTTTGTTTAATTCCAACATATAGTCTGTTTATTTATTCCTTTAAACAGTAAGCAAGGTGAGCCAGTGCGATAAATGAAGCATGCATCAGAAAGCAGAAAAGCAAACAAACTGTCCCAGGAAATCGATTACTCGGCCGGTGAATAGATGTCACGGCCGAGTAATCATACTGGTTTTATATACCGGCCGAGGGATCGAGACCCCGGTCGGTGTTCTTCCTCACACCAGACAGAAAGATTAATAGATGATCAGAAAGCTACGATTAGTTATGAACGCAATAAGTAAAACAAACCAGAGGCCGTTGGGCCTCACCACCTTGATCCCTCAGTTGCTTGATTGCTTTGGATTGGGCGTGATTGTCTGATTGCTTGATTGAAAACCCTAGGGTTAGGGTTTGAACTTCGGGGTTTGATCGCCGGATTGACGGCTGCATTCGGGAAGTTAGGGCTTTTGAAGAGTGGGTATGAGGGAGTATTTGTGCAGAGTTTCGAGGCTTGAGAGAGTGTATACTCTGATAATTTTTGTGTGTTTATTTTCGGAGTCCAAAGGCCCTTTATATAGGCAATTGGTGACTCACTCCGGCCAATCAAATCACGAGATGGCAATTGCAATTGCAATTGCAATTCATATCTAACTCTACGTCGTAATCTCTGAGCGTAGCCCGAACGCATCGGGAAGGTAGTGTAATCGGATCAAACGTCTGACAGAACACGTTCCAGAGTCTGGGGAAAGGTCGATCTGGCGGCCGAGTAAAGGATATCACGGCCGAGGAATGGATGTCTCGGCCGAAGGATAGATCTTGCGGCCGAGGGATTGATCTCTCAGGGAGATTTTGCTAGCAACAGGTTGCTCGGGTGAGGAAATGATGTTAGGGCCGTGGGATCGATGTCACGGCCGACAGATGGATTCTCCTAGGCTTCTGTATTTCTGTCTGAAAGGCTGTATGGCTTTGAATTGGGTCCTCTAAGTGGCTCAAAGTTCTTACCGAAAGTCCTAAGGTTCTCAAGGAAGCAATCAGCAATCACTGTATCCATTTCATCATCGGGATGGTCCCAAGGTGGGACTTGAAATAATCGTTAGGCCAAATTGGGGTGTCTACAGATGCCCCTCTTTGACTGAACTCAAACAGATCGCGAGACATGTTTGAGTAAGAGTCAAAGCTGTAAAAAGCAACTCAATTTGGTCCAACCACTATTCTAAGGGTTTTTTGAAAAAGGTTTTGTTGTGGTCGGGCCGGGAGGCTGCCTACGTATTCCACAAGGGAAATTCAGACCAATCGTAGTTCAGGCTGAAAAATAAGCTTTGTTATGGTCGGGCCGGGAGGCTGCCTACGTATTACACAAGGGAAATTCAGACCAATCGTAGTTCAGGCTGAAAAAAAAAGTAAAAGTTTGGAGGGTTAGAGACAGAAGACGTACCTTAGGGCTTAAAAAGCCGTAGTGTGACGTACCTAGACTGAGCCAGGGTTTTGGCGAAGAGTAGTTGAAGGAGCGCGGGGCTGCCGGGGGAGTTTTTTACGGAGAGCTTCCTTAGTATTTTGGGGTAGATCAGTACACTGCAGGTGCGTTTGCTTTTCTTGATCATCCTTACTTTGACTGAAAGGAGCTCGGTAGAGTAGCCTATCCTTGCGAATGAGCTGGAAGGAATTGATGTAATGGGGTGGAATCCAAACCATCTGCTGGGATGAATTGGACGCCAGTTTGTTTTTGAGATGTGGAGGGCGCAGGACCAGTGTCTAGAGCATGGAGCTTTGCTGATGAGGGAACCGAGGCACGGAGCCGGTTGTAGTCATGAGGCGAGAGCCTGAGGAGTGATGGAATCGAGGCGTAGAGCCTGTTGCAATCTTGAGGTGAAGGCCTGAGGGGATTGGATTGATTGGACCGAAGCGCGGAGCTGGTGTTGATCATAAGGCGAGAGCCTGAGGTGATTGGATTGAGGCGTGGAGCCTGCTGTGGTTATGAGGCAAGGGCTTGAGATGAGCTTAGAGCTTGATGGGACCGAAGCGCGGAACTGGTATTGATCATAAGGCGAGAGCCTGAGGTGTCGGAGCTTAGAGCTTGACGTGATATGAACCGAAGCGTAGAGCTGGTATTGATCATAAGGCGAGAGCCTGAGGTGTCGGAGCTTAGAGCTTGACGTGATATGAACCGAAGCGTAGAGCTGGTTGCATTCTGATGATCTGTGCACGGAGCTTTCTCATCATAAGTGTTGACGTAGAGCCAAAGGATCGAGGCGCTGGACCGATCAATAAAACCGAGGCATAGAGCCGGTTGATTGCAGGGTTAACCTGTTTCATGAGAGATATGCAGAGTGTATATGTGTAATGATGTTTGTTAGATGTGAACAGATGTGATTGTGCAGACTCGATGTGAAAATGTGGATGCAATATGTGCACGGGCCCGTGCGTGTGTGCTTGTTTTAAAGCTTAGAGCTTCTATCAAGTTCCGGACTTGAGCATTCAGAGCGTAGAGCTTGAGCATTCGGACGGCAGAATCCGAGCATTCAAAGTACAGGCTTTGAGCGTCCAGTACGCAGTGGTTGGGCATCCAAGCGTAGAGCTTGAGCATTCAAGTGTATAACTTGAGCATCCAGTACACAGTGGTTGGGCATCCAAGCATAGAGCTTGAGCATTCAAAAATGTTAGATTTTCGAACATTCAGGCGTAGAGCCTGAGAATAGATGTCTTGATTATTGGGGCGGCGTAGAGCCTGTTGCTTGTTTACGGCTTCGAGCCAATTGAGATAATGGGCTTGGAGCCGTTGAGATTGTTTATTATGGCTTTGAGCCATCTCAGATGGTAAACACAGGCTTCGAGCCTGTTGAAGTAATGGGCTTTGAGTCGCTGAGATTGGTTGTTTACGACTTTGAGCCAGTTGAGACAATGGGCTTAGAGCCGCTGGGTTGTGATAGCGAGCGTAGAGCTGCTGAATGAGTGAATATGGGCGTAGAGCCAGTTGCTGTGATAGCAAGCGTAGAGCCGCTATGATAAAGGGCTTCAAGCCGCTGGGTGATAGTAAACGTAGGCTTCGAGCCTGTTGAGGTAATGGGCGTCGAGCCGTTGAGATAGTTGCTATGGCTTTGAGCCAGTTTGAGATGACAAACATAGGCTTCGAGCCTATTAGAATAGTGGGCGTAGAGCCTGTTGCTGTGATAGCGAGCGCAGAGCTACTATGATAAAGGGCTTCGAGCCGCTGGGTGATAGTAGACGTAGGCTTCGAGCCTGTTGAGGTAACGGGCGTAGAGCCGCTGAGTGAATGAGTACAGGCGTAGAGCCTGTTGCCGTGATAGCGAGCATAGAGCTGCTGAGATAGTAAACATAGGCTTCGAGCCTGTCAAGAACTTGATTGTGTACGGCTTCGAGCCAGCTTGAAACGATGGGCTTGGAGCCACTGAGTCGATAGGTGGAGGCGTAGAGCCGCTGAGTCGATGAGTTGGTAAATTCGGGTGTAGAGCCGCTGAGTGTTCTGACTTGCTTTGGCCAGCAGTTTGCGGAGAGAGAATTTCCTCATGCTTGGACATGCCCCCAAGGCTAGTTTTGACCACATTGTATTGGCTCGGGGATGCCCCCAAGGCTGACTTGGCTGGTTGAAGACTTAGAAGTTCGTAATTGCCTGAATTGGTGCACTGAGCAAGATCTGATATTGCTGAAGGAAATTGATTGGGAGGCCAGGAGATCGATCTCTCGGCCGAAGGATTGATGTCTCGGCCGAGGTATCGAATGCTCGGCCGTTTAATCGGTTTGCTTCCAAGGGCCTATAAAAGACCACGGCGTCAGCCGTTTCATTTCACTTTCCTTTCTTCCCTCTCCGTTTCTTTCGTCCGAGACTTCCACCGAAGATTCCTTCCACTTTTCCTTGTTTTTGACAGCTTCGGGCCGTGGGTGATATGCTGATGCGGCTAGCGTGCGCGGAGGGAGACCGCGTTTGCTTTTGGTCCCGTCTTGATGCTTGACTTGGGACCCTCGCATGGGTATGCTTGATTAGGGGCCCTCGCATGGGTGGCTTGCTTCCGTGACACGGAGCTCCTGGCGTGATGGTGGTAAGCGGTGTGGTGATTTTTCTGGGCCATGTGGTGATTCTTTTGAGCCATGTGGTGTCCCTTCTGCACCGTAGTATTCCTTTGGTATACATCGCCCCAGGGGCGTCCTCTTCTTTTTTGCAGCTGGTCTCTGGTGTTCGGACCACCAGAGGGTTCGGCATCCTCTTCTGCTTCCTCTTTTGTTTTTGTTTTTTTTTTGCTTCTCTTCCTGCATAGGTTAGTTTGATAGGAATATCGATGTATAGTTTGTTTTAGAAAATGTGGGGTGATCCACCTTGTGATGTAAAAAGATTTCGATGTATGAAACAAAAACCTTTTGCTCTGCTGTTGTGATTGTGTACGCTGTGTTTACGTTGTTTGCGTATAATGGCTTGTTAATCCAATGAAACGAATTGAACCGTGGGAACAGTCTGTAAAATAGCCGTTCTGGCGGTCGATTTAGTGATTACACGGCCGAGGCTTTGATCTGGCGGCCGAAGGATCGTTTTGTCTGCCTGGGTTTGACTTACAGTCAACCCTGATTTTCACGGGCCGATGGATAGATCCTACGGCCGTCGTATCGAAGTATCGGCCGAGAGACCGATTGAAATTCTGAGGATTAAGAATCCGATTCCGATTCGAACTAAGACTCGACTTAGTTCTATAAATACGCGTTCTACGAACCCGATAACATTGTCAGTAGCAATTCCTTACATATGGCACAACCAGTCCTTGATCAGTGGTTGATTTCCTTCAATGGCCTCGACCGTTTACACTTTAAGTCTTTTGGCATGGACTTCCTCTTTTCCCTTTGTCAAATTCCTGTGAATTTTGCCTTCCTTAGGGCAGCCGCTAGTTTGTGGGACCCTGATTTTCACGTCTTTCGATTTAGGAGAGAGGAGTTGTGCCCTACTATCGAGGAGTTTGCGGCCATCATGGGTCATTCAGACAGAGAGGGTTTTGTTGTCCCTAATCCTTTATTCAACCGAGGTGATCTCCTGAAGGATTTACTCCAAGTTCAGAAACATGAAGTTAAATTCTTTCTAGTGAAAGGAAGGCTGGAGATTCTGCAGCGTTTTGGTACAGCTGAGGCTCATCTCCAAGTTTCCCTACAGAAGTCGTGCTTTCATGCGTTGTGCATTTGTCTCCTTCATTATTATTTGCTTGGTCCTTCCTCTGGCCACGCTGATCCTGTGTTGCTTAACCTTGCTCAACATATTGGAAACCGTGTGGGTTTTGCTGGCTTAGTATTGGCAGAGACCTTGATGGGTCTAGATGTGATGAAGGGTAGCCCTACAGCTCAGTTTTCAGGCAGTCCCTTGCTATTGCAGATTCGCTCTTTTATTTGTTTATTTGTCAAGTTTATCTTTCCACTCATCACTCTTTTGTTTTGACTCACGTGTTCTCTCAACTCACAATTTTTCCTTATTCTCTAGGTATGGTTGTTTGAGAAGCTAAAGGTGTGGGATGCGCCGGAGCGACTTCCTTATAATCCAGACCAATGCACAGAGCGTCATATGATTAAACAGTTCCCAACTGAGGTTGCTTGGGAAGCATGGATGAAGACTTGCAGAGGTGATTGGATTCAATGGGTTTGCCCCTGGTATGGTATTGAGAGCATGACTGTGAGTACCATGAACCATTTTGGTGTAGCAGTAATTGGTATTACTCGAGTCATTTTCTACTTTCTTGCTCGCTTTCAAAGGCAGTTCGGGGCTGAACAAACCGCAATCCTGGGTGACCCTGAGTACACCGTCTCTAAGATCCATGATGCCAACTTCCGCCGCACTATGCTGCGTCTTTGGCCAAATAGAGTAATGCAGGAGGTTGCTGAGAACTTCGTTGTTAAGCTATCGGGTTCTTACAAACGCTGGTTGAAGAAAAACCTTTTGGAGGATGGTAGTGCAAAGAGAAGGAAGACCTAGAGGCTGACACTTTGCTTATGTTTTTCAAAAGATGTTTGTTTGATTCTAGCTTTCATGGATTAAGAATTGTTTAGGTTTGCTTTGTCCTTTCCTTTTGGAAATTATAAAACATTTGGTCGTTTTATTTGAAGATGTTATTGCCATGATTTGATAGCGAACATGCTTTAGGATAGACCTAAAAATTTTGGAAGTGATGACGATAGTAGTGGCCGAATCTCAAATTTAGAGATTGCCTACGTATCCCATGGAGGGAATCAGGCCATAAACGTAGTTCCAACAAAGGGGATTTGTTTTGTTTTTAGTTAGGGTCCACTCGAGTATTTTCCTCTCCTTTTGTGCTCTAAATTTTGCCTAAAACCGCCCTTGCGGGTTTTCGGTCTAGCGAGCATTTTATTTATGCCTTAGTTTTTGCCTAAGCCGCCCTTGCGGGTTTTTGACCTAGCAGGCTGCTCTAATTTTTGCTTGGATCCGCCCACCCTTGTGGTTTTCGGTCCAACGAGCATCTCTCATGGGTAATACTTCCTTAGCTTGTCAATGTTGACTGGCGTTGCGAATTCCATTCCATCCAAGTCTGCAATGTATGCTGCTCCTCCAGAAAGTATGCATTTGATAAGGTAGGGGCCTCCCCGAGATGGTCTAAACTTGCCCCTTGGGTCTGAGACGTGGCGATGAATTGCTTTGAGCACCATGTCTCCTACCTTGATGTCCCTAGGTTTCACCTTTTTGTTGAATGCTCGTGCAATGCGGTGTTGATACCCTTGTACATGGTGTAACGCTCTCAGCCTCCTTTCGTCTAGTAGTACCAACTCGTCGTGGCGATTTTGAACCCAGTCTTCTTCGATCATTCCAGTCTCAGCTAGAACCCTTAACGAAGGTAATTCCGGTTCGATGGGCAAGACAACTTCCATTCCATAAACCAGAGAGTAGGGAGTGGCCCCAGTTGAAGTCCTTTCAGTTGTTCGATAACCCCATAGTGCCAGAGGTAGCATTTCTGGCCAGTCTGTGTAAGTGTCGGTAGTCTTCCGCAGAATCCTCTTGATATTCTTGTTTGCAGCCTCAACTGCTCCATTAGTTTGAGGTCGGTAAGTAGATGACCGATGATTCTGTATCCCAAATTCGGCGAAAAGCTTCTTTGTTGCCCCCTTGAAGTGCGATCCATTGTCACAGACGAACTCATGAGGTACACCATATCGATAAATGATATTAGTGCGAATAAATTTGGCCACATGAGTGGCTTTGAGTGTAGTATAAGAAGCTGCTTCTACCCACTTGGTGAAGTAGTCGATGGCCACCAGAATGAACTGATGTTTGTATTTTCCCTTCGGATTTATGCTTCCAATGACGTCTATCCCCCAAGTGGAGAATGGCCAAGGGGATGTCATGCTATATAATTCCGTAGGGGGAATACGCATACGATCAGCGTGAGTTTGGCATTTAACATCGGCAGACATAATCAGCGCAGTCGGCCTCCATTGTAGTCCAGTAATATCCCTGACGTAGGATCTTCTTTGCCATCGTTGCCCCATTCATGTGTGGCCCACAAATTCCTTCATGTATTTCCTCCATTACCTTGCGGCTGTCCTCCATTGTGACGTAAAGTTGACTTGGATCCAAGTGTGCCCTTCGATACAATGCTCCTCCACAGATTACAAATCGAGAAGCAAACTTCCGCAGAGCCGTTTTGTCTTTCGAGGTGGCCTCGGATGGGTATTCTCATTTTTCCAGGAATTCCTTCACGTCTTCGCACCATGGCTTGCCATCGTCTTCACCTTCCTCGGTAAAGGTGCATTCACATGCTGGTTTGACTTTTTGCTCGATCATGAGAGGCCGCATTGTGAACCCCAGGGGTATTTCGACCATAGATGCTAATGTTGCCAATGCATCTGCAAATCTATTGCTTACTCGAGGAGTGTGTGTGAAGATAACGGAATCGAATTGTGGAATTAGATCTTCCAGCACAGAATGATATAGCTTTAGTGTATCCTCATTGACCTTCCAGTCTCCTCTTGCTTGAGATACCACCAAGTTTGAATCCCCAATGACTTCTACCCTTTTTGCCCCTAGCTCCAGGGCTGCCTCCATTCCAGCAATACAGGCCTCGTATTCAGCTTAGTTGTTAGTGACTTCAAACCTCAGTTTATATGACAGAGGGATGTGAGAGTCGTTTGGGGAAACTAGCGGTACCCCTATGCCATATCCACATCGGTTTGATGCTCCATCAAAGTAAAGTTGCCAGGTGTCGTCTAAGAGACATAAGATGTCCTCGTCGGGGAACATGAAGCCCTCTGCCTCGGCCTCTGTCACAGGGTGATCTGCCAAGAATTCTGCCACAGCTCTTCCCTTTACTGATTTCCTTGTCATGTATTTGAGGTCGAACTCTGCTAGCAGCAATAACCACCTAGCTAGCTTTCCGATAAGTGCTGGTTTTTCGAAAAGATACTTGATTGGGTCTAAACGAGAGACCAGTACCACCGGATGTGCTAACAGGTAGTGCCTCAGTTTCTTTGTGGCCCATACTAGCCCCCAACGGGTTTTCTCGAGGGGAGTGTACCTTGTCTCATAATCCATCATTTTTTTGCTGAGGTAGTATATGGCGCACTCTACTTTGGCGTCGTTTTCTTGTGCTAGCATGCATCCCATGGATGTGTCTGTTACTGAGAGATACAGAATCAACGGCTTCACAGGGATGGGCGGCGACAGTACAGGTGGATTCTGAAGATATTCTTTGATTGCCTCGAACGCTTGCTGACAGTCTTGGCTCCATTCAAAATCAGTACCTTTCTTTAGTAGCTTGAAAAGAGGTTCATAGGTGGTTGTGAGCTTAGAAATGAACCTGCTGATGAACTGTACCTTCCCTAAGAAGCTCCTTACTTCCTTCTCCGTCCTAGGCGGTGATATCTCCATGATAGCCTGTATCTTGGAAGGGTCCACCTCGATTCCTCTTTGAGTGATGAGGAATCCTAACATCTTTCCAGCTGTTACCCCAAAAGTGCATTTTTGAGGGTTAAGACGTAGTTTGTAATTCCTAATCCTCTCAAAGAACTTTTGGAGTGCTCCATAGTGTCCCTCCCTTTCCTTCGATTTGACTATCATATCGTCGACATAGACCTCGACCTCTTTGTGCATCATGTCGTGCAGCAGTGTTGTTGCCATCCTCTGGTAAGTGGCTCCAGCATTCTTCAATCCAAACGGCATTACTCGGTAGCAGTAAGTTCCCCAAGGCGTAGTGAATGTGGTTTTCTCTCTATCCTCAGGAGACATAAGGATTTGATTGTACCCAGAAAATCCGTCCATGAAAGATAGCAATGCATGGCCTGCGGTGTTATCTACTAGCTCGTCTATGTGAGGTAATGGAAAGTCATCCTTTGGACTGGCCTTGTTGAGATCTCAGAAATCTACGCAGACCCTGATTCCTCCAGTTTTCTTTGGTACGGGAACAATGTTAGCTACCCATTGTGGATATTCGGTGACTATGAGAAAACCGGCATTGATTTGTTTAGTGACTTCTTCTTTTATCTTTAGGACCCAATCAGGGCGCATATGTCTCAGTTTTTGTTTAACTGGTTTTGCATCAGGATGAAGGGAAATTTTATGCTGAACAATTTCAGGGTCTATTCCAGGCATGTCCTCGTAAGACCAGGCAAAAACATCTTTGTATTCTTTTAGCAAAAGGATTAGTTTTTCACTTTCTTGAGGGGATAGTGCGGCACCAATTTTAACCATTTTGGGCTCGTTTTCAGAGCCTATGTTTGCTGTGATTATTTCCTCAGAAAAAGGTTTAGCGTGCCTTTCTTCTTCTCTCTCGATGAATTCTAGAATTTCTTTTGGAATTTCTTCCTCAAAATTTGGTTTGTCGGAATCCACACAATTGATCATAGGCAAAGTGAAATACTCTAAATCTTCCTTCTCATTGCTAAGTTTATCAAAAGACATTTCAGAGTCGAACTCAAAGTAAATGTTATGCTTTGGTACTTTGACCAGGTTTTCCTCACTAGATTTAGTAGTTTCAAAAGATGAAAAACTTGACTCGGACTGAGTCGACTCGGAGTCGGAATCGGAATCAGAACTAAGATCAGAATTAGCGCTTTTCATTTTGTATTTCAAAGTGTGTTCCACGGTCCAGTTAGGGTAAGCCCCTTTTTCAGCATCCACAATCAGCTCAGAGCAGTCTTTTTCATCACCAAGGTCGATCACCAGCACTTCACTGTCACCTCGATTCGCACTTTCATCATTGTCACCCTGCAAGTCTTGGAGGGCCATTTGATTTGTTATCGCTGTTATTTCTTCCAATTGAGCTTCAATCTCTGCTTCGTCGCTGTTGTCGACTCATCGTGTGCCAACAAAGCCCCACCAATTACCAAAGCTATCTGTGATGGGGTGGATCACCCTTATTTCATTGTTGGTGACCCCGTCATCAAAGAGTAGGTTTAGTGATATTTCGTCTAGTGGGTCATTGTCGACAGACTCTTCTTCCTTTGCCTCTTCAATTTCGAGGTTGTTGACCTCGTCTATTGGCCAATAGTCGTCGGTAGGTGCATAGGGGTCATAAAAATAGATTGGAACCCTGCGAAGCCCTTCTTCTTCGATCAGGTCTTCTATTTCTTCCTCATAAACCGTTCCAGCGAACATGACATGGTTATCTTCAATGATAGCCACCATAGGCTTTGGTTGATTTACTGGAGTGATGTATTCGGAGGGGTTGAAGTCTTCAACAGCAAAGTGGAACGGACCAGACAGCTTGGTGACAACTTGAAAGTGCGAATCAGACATGAACAGTGATGCAGTCATTTTTCCTGAAAAGGTTTTTGCCTTAGTTAGATTGATTAATCTTACCTACTGTTTGTTTGACTTAGAGAAATTCCTAAGGTTTATCCTGCAAAAGAGAAACTTTACAACATACACATATACAATGGGTGTGAGGAAGAACTTGGAAGTAAAATGCAAGTAGGTTCCTAGCCTGTAGGTTCCTGTCTTAGTTTGATAAGTTCTATGGCTTTCTAAAACATGCAAGGTTTTGGTAGTCTCAGGGTGCTCCGTTGTCAAAGGGCACCAATCCTCTCTCCAGCCCATCATAAGCGGTGATTGGGTGATTCCCTTTTTGATATACCACTAGGTACAAGTGACTGTGGAGTTTGTTGGAACCCCCAACATAGCCCGTGTCATGCCGGGATATCAGGTGAACTCAACGGGTTGCCCGCTCAATGCATATGATAAATGAATTAAACAAGGCAGGTATTAGTCTTATGTTGAACTTTTTGGTTATGGCTCTCATATTCCCCAGCAGAGTCGCCAAAAACTGTAGACACCTCCCAAACGGGACATCGCCATACAGATTGATCACGCTTGTTTGCTCGATTGGTTGCTTGCTTCGTAAACCAAAACCATGGACATTCCCATGGCTAGGAACATCGCCATATGATAGCGGTTATCATCAAAACAGAGTCGCCACCCAGTTTATTAAAACTGGGAGAATAGATTGAGATTCTGGATACGGGAGCCAAAAGTACAATAAGAGGAAGGTGTTAGGCACCCCTCTTTGCCCAGTCGTGAGACTGGCCCATAATCATTCAGCATAAGACGTATAGATGCTTTGTTTAATTCCAACATATAGTTTGTTTATTTATTCCTTTAAACAGTAAGCAAGGTGAGCAAGTGTGATAAATGAAGCATGCATCAGAAAGCAGAAAAGCAAACAAACCGTCCCAGGAAATCGATTACTCGGCCGGTGAATAGATGTCACGGCCGAGCAATCATACTGGTTTTATATACCGGCCGAGGGATCGAGGCCCCGGTCGGTGTTTTTCCTCACACCAGACAGAAAGATTAATAGATGATCAGAAAGCTACGATTAGTTATGAACGCAATAAGTAAAACAAACCAGAGGCCGTTGGGCCTCACCACCTTGATCCCTCAGTTGCTTGATTGCTTTGGATTGGGCGTGATTGTCTGATTGCTTGATTGAAAACCCTAGGGTTAGGGTTTGAACTTCGGGGTTTGATCGCCGGATTGACGGCTGCCTTCGGGAGGTTAGGGCTTTTGAAGAGTGGGTATGAGGGAGTATTTGTGCAGAGTTTCGAGGCTTGAGAGAGTGTATACTCTGATAATTTTTGTGTGTTTATTTTCAGAGTCCAAAGGCCCTTTATATAAGCAATTGGTGACTCACTCCGGCCAATCAAATCATGAGACGGCAATTGCAATTGCAATGCATCTCTAACTCTACGTCGTAATCTCTGAGCGTAGCCCGAACGCATCGGGAAGATAGTGTAATCGGATCAAACGTCTGACAGAACACATTCCAGAGTCTAGGAAAAGGTCGATCTGGCGACCGAGTAAATGATATCACGGCCGAGGAATGGATGTCTCGGCCGAAGGATAGATCTTGCGGCCGAGGGATTGATCTCTCAGGGAGATTTTGCTAGCAACAGGTTGCTCGGGTGAGGAAATGATGTTAGGGCCGTGAGATCGATGTCACGGCCGACAGATGGATTCTCCTAGGCTTCTGTATTTCTGTCTGAAAGGCTGTATGGCTTTGAATGGGGTCCTCTAAGTGGCTCAAAGTTCTTACCGAAAGTCCTAAGGTTCTCAAGGAAGCAATCAGCAATCACTGTATCCATTTCATCATCGGGATGGTCCCAAGGTGGGACTTAAAATAATCGTTAGGCCAAATTGGGGTGTCTACAATGAGCAGGATATCATCGACATATAGTACTAAAAACACCACAGCTTTTCCGTTGCGCTTCTTGTACACACATGACTCATCCGAACATTGATCAAAACCAAAAGACTTGATTGCTTGATCAAAACAGATGTTCCAAGATCTAGATGGTTGCTTAAGCCCATAAATGGACTTCTTGAGCTTGCACAACATGTGCTCTTGACCTTTTGCTATGAATCCTTCTGGTTGCACCATATAGATACAATCATTCAGATTTCCATTAAGGAACGCGGTCTTGACATCCATTTGCCAAATCTCGTAATCGAGATGAGCCGCAATGGATAAGAGAATCTGGATGGACTTAAGCATGGCTACTGGCGAAAAGTTTTCTCATAGTCGATCCCTTCTTTCTGAGTATACCTTTTCGCAACAAGCCTAGCTCTGAAGGTATGCACCTTCCCGTCTGCCCCTCTCTTCTTCTTATAGATCCACTTGCATTCAATGGGTTTAATCCCTCCAAGTGGTTCAATAAGATCCTAGACCTGATTAGAGTACATAGACTCCATCTCTGATTTCATAGCCTTTTGCCAAAGGTTTACATCTTTATCTTGAAGTGTCTCATCGTAGTTACAGGGTTCGGCATGTTGATCATTAGGAATCATTTCAAAAGACTCTCCCAACAACGTATACCGACTTGGTGAAACAATAACCCTCCCACTACGACGAGGTACCGGTGTGTCAATAGGTGCCTCTACAGATGTCTCTTGTGGCGTTTCCTCCTGCACTATTGGTGGTAAAGAAGTTTGTATCGGTATCTTTCCTCTCAATTCCTCTAGAACAATTTTACTTCTGGGCTTGTGGTCTATCACATAGTCCTCTTCTAAGAACCGGGCATTAGTGCTAACAATGACCTTCTTATCCGTAGGACTATAAACAGTCCACCTTTCGTTCCTCTAGGGTACCCCACAAACAAGCAAACTTCTGTCCTCGATTCCAATTTATCTGCGTTCCCATTCAGCACATGTGCTGGACTACCCCAAACCCGAACATGCTGCAGACTAGGTTTGCGCCCAGTTCATAGTTCTGTGGGTGTAGATGGTACTGACTTAGATGGTACCAAGTTTAGAATATACGCTGTTGTTTCTAATGCATGTCCCTAAAATGAAATTGGTAAATCTGAATAACTCATAATTGATCTTACCATATCCATAAGAGTCCTATTCCTTCTCTCTGCTACACCATTTTGTTGTGGCATACCTGGAGCTGACAACTGGGATGTAATCCCTTCAGCTGACAAGTAGTCCCTAAACTCTCCCAAGAGGTATTCTCCACCACGATCAGATTGCAGTGTCATGAGACATTTACCCAGACGCTTTTCCGTTTCCGCCCTATACTCCCTGAATTTCTCAAAGCATTCAGACTTACGGCGCATCAAATAATTGTATCCATACCTTGAGTAATCGTCAATAAAAGTGACAAAGTACTCAAAATCACCTCTATAGCTTGGACATTCATAGGCCCACAAAAATTAGAATGAACCAATTCCAACGGCTCTTTGGCTTTATATCCTTTTGCTGAAAAAGGTCTCTTGGTCATCTTACCTTCTAAACAGGATTCACAGACTGGAAGTTCCTCAACTTCCAATGAACCTAAAGGTCCATCCGTGACCAGTCTAGAAATCCTATTCAGATTAATTTGACCAAGGCGTAAGTGCCAAAGATACGTTTAGTTGAATTTAGAAGGCTACTTTCTCTTACATGGCAAATTATTAGTGTTATTCAATTCATGCAGTTGCTCTGTAGAAAATATAGGATTAATAATGTAGAGATTATCCACCAAATATCCATCCTTGTTAATACTTAGAAACTGAAACCAAGTTTCTTCTAATAGTAGGAACATAAAGACAATCTCTCAAAATTAAACTCCTATTACTACTAAAATTTAAAAAAACATTTCCTACTGCAACTGCTGCCACTCTCGTAGCATTTCCCATATATAGATAAATATCTCAATCACTGAGTCTTCTGGTTTCCTGAAACCCATGCAACAAATTGCAAACATGATTAGTGGCTCCCGTATTTACACATCAGGTACTGGTAGATAACACCACTAAATGTCTTTCAACAACTAGTGAAAAAGATTTATCCACATTGTTCACTTTATTGAGATAGAATGAACATTCCTACTTCCAGTGTTCTTTCTGCTTGTAGTGAAAACACTTGCCCGCAGGCTTTTTCACTCCACCTTGAGGCGCATGAAATGCCTCCACAACCTTTTTCTGAGACTAGTTCTGCTTCTTCTTGCCTTTCAGCTTAGAAGTAGAAGCCTTCTCTGCCACTAACACTGATGGTGATTTCTTTACAACCAAAAGACCCTCAGCTGCTTGGAGTTCCTTAAGAAGTTTCGCTAAAAATAAATGCATTTTGTTCATATAATAGTTTAGGCGAAATTACTTAAAACTCTCAGACTGCAGTGAGTTAAGAACGAAATCGATCTGGATTTCCCCATCAATTTCAGCTCCAAGGATCTCTAGTTTATTCAGAAGAGCTATCATCTTCAGAACATGATCCCTAATCAGGGTCCCTCAACATGGGTGATATTCACCAATTTTTATAAAATTTTGCTTCATGTTATGTGGCATTCTCATCAGGTCTAGGAGGGCACATCTCATACAACACAAATTTGTGCCCCTCAGCAGTTAACACAATATCCAAATTCCTTTTCCAATCAATATAATTCGATCCAGTAAGTTTATTTCCTTTGAGAATAATTGCAAGTGGATTGAAAAAAATCCATTTTTGAATATGAGAATCACATAACAACAATTATGAAGGGCAATAAAACCTTGAATTTCATTTTAATATTGGTTCCCTCAACCACGTGTTAAAAGAAAAACATTGGCAACCCTACACACCGTGAAGAGCATGCCTCGATGGGAAGGTCGTCTACTCTTCATCATTCGTGTAGATAGGCACAACCTTTTAATTTTACTATCTAGACACTATACCATGCCAAGCAAAATTAAATAGCCAATATAGCTTTGGTCCTATAAATAATAATAGTGACTCAGATGGTGAGGATACTATTATTTACAGCTAAGTGTATACCATTACCTAGCCCCATGACCCATTGTTCCGTTATGAACCACCTCAGATGGAGAAGCGACCCACACAACAATTATCTTAGAACTATTCCTTTAGGAAGTTTGTACCGATGATGCCACAATTAATTTTGTCCGATAGGGAGGAAGGTTCTGAAACCAACACACAAAATTAATTATATCACTTACGAACTAGCAATGGAGACCGTGGGATTTATAGAAACTCCCTCTCCCACTTAGTTATTTTAAAAAAAAATTGTGAGGATTATCAAAATTTTCGAGTTTGCAAAAAAATCGTGATCTAGGTCAAAGGCCAAATATTACCATGTTGTCCCAATATGGTAAACTATCACATATGCAAACAATATGGAAACACAAATAATAAGGAAACACAAGATAAAGAATCCAGCTATTATGGTCAAAGATGCAATCCTTGAGCAATAAGGAATCCTTCCAAACTTGAAATCCTTAAGCAATAAGGAGTCCTTCCAAACTTGAAATCCTTAAGCAATCCTTCCAACCTTGAAATCCTTCAGCCTAATTGTGTGGAAGACTTAGATACTTTGAATCAATTAAGGAAACCAAAATCCAACCGTGCTTAGGCAAGAAAATTCGGATTTGATATATTCCCGCGTAAACTGGACAGCCTTCAGTATTTTGGCCATATCTTCCTCATCCGACCTCCAATTGGAGTGATTCAAATTGGGTTGGATTCGAAATTCAATTATCTACAACTTCCGTGAAGAACTGATTTTCTAAATCCAATGTTTACTGGGTCGAAATAGCCCTGCAATCAGACCCTACGAATCTGGAAAAAAAACTGTTGCGAGCCAAACAACTTGTATCTTCTGTATCTCCCTTTTTCGATCTCCGAATAACCATTGAATGCTATTACTATTGAAGAAACATACATATATCGATCTTATGCCTCCATTGGAGTTCACATGCTACGTTAATTATTACAACCACGAAAAATAATCATGGTACCCAATAAATAACACATGCTACGTTAATTATTACAACCATGAAAAATAATCGTGGTACCCAATAAATAACAATAACCACACAAAAATTATGTGGGATCCAATCACACAAAATCAACAAAAAATCATTTGACCATAATAGCTGGGTAAGAACGCTGCAAAATAAGGGTTAGCACAGTTCTACGTTCTACCCTCTATAACCTATGGACAACATGGCCTGTTTAATCCATACGCGTGATTACAGCCTGCTCTGATACCACTGTTGGGAAACGATTCCCAGAAACCAGTAATGACGCGTACAGATTAGACAATAAGAAAACCGCAAAACCCTACAAGGCGGAATTATGGTTTTACCTCAACTCCCTGCGAACACGAATGCTGGTTGAACTTGTTATAGCACGTCTTGCTATAAGCCACGTATACTGCTCGACTGCACCTTACAATCTTCTATCGTATTCCCTGCACGCCTAGAACACGAACCGAGTGTGGACTCTTTCGTGGTCTGTTTGCCCTCTCTAGATCTGCCTCTATTTTGTGAATAATAGAAACGTCTAAAAAAACGTCAATCTGACCTAGAGAGCATAACGTGTATATATAGGGCTACAATAGGGACCTAAGGAGTAATAAGTCTGGGCTCCCAGTGTAAATAAGAAACCTAATCCCACCAGGATTCTATTTCTTATTTCACTAATTATAATTCACCCCACTACAGAATTATAATTGCACTCCCGTCCTTATCTCAATTATATTACAAGCTCCATGATATTAAATACTTATTAATCTCCCCACGTTAAAATTACAGATACCCGTTGATTAAAATAAATTACTAACACTCAGCTTAATGAAACGTTGAAAATCCACAAGGAAACAGAAATGGGATTGAGTGATCGACTTGAGGTACCAATGTATTTACACAAACATAAATAGAAACGTGCACAGAAAAGATCGATCTTTAGATTGCTGACCAAAAAAATTAAAAAAAAAATTTGATCGGACTTCTAGCAAGGGTGTATCCCATAACAAAATCTTCACGTTCTGGGATATACATCCTTGCAGATATAGTTTGTGTCAGAATCTGTGGTGATTTCTATGGATGCAGACTTTTATATTGTATTTTTCTCATTTTGTAGGTTCAAATGAGCTTGAAACTTAAGATTGAAGCCCAAAGAAGATACTTCGAGAGAATCGCAGAGGATTTCAAAAATCGAGTGAGCAATGCAAAATCCAGCAACAAGGCCTTTTCCCCTGTATCATTGCGTTCCTTTTGTGAGGATTCGGATTCAAATCCCAAGGAATCCGAATCGGATTCAGAGATTGAAAAAGTACAATCTCAAGAAGAATCCCGAGCTCCAAAAAGGTCAAGGACAAAGGAAAATGATTTGCTGGAAAAATATATGGTTAAGTTGCATCACTTGATTCAAAGTATCACAATCAGAAATTGTTCTATTCATGCATGGAGTGTGACAGCCTTGAATTCACCTTTGGTTCCATCTTTATATAGCTCTTACAATTAGCCTATGTAGTTTGGCTAAATAAAATCCCAAAGTTGTTTGGGAATTAAGGTGGAAATGTTTGTATTTTTCTTTGTAACAGTCTCTCCGTTTTTGTGATCAAGAAAAAACTAGCGATTGAGTTTCAAAATTAATTCTCAAGATGAGTACGTAGTTTGCTCTGTAATACCTAATGTGCGCACTAAATTTAAATTGAAATGGGGATTGTTTTGTTTATAGTACTTTACATGATGACGTGTGGTTGATCAGGATGTCTAGATGGATGATCAAGTTGTATGGTTGAAAACTCAACAATCTTCTAACTACTAGCTCGTTGGAGCGGGTTTGGTTTATGATTGTAAATCGGAAAGGGTGTCAACATCGTTGAGATTTTATTCGCTCGTTGTGATGTCATCTTCTCTCGCTTCCTTTCTTGTACTGTTCCCTCTAATTATTAATAAAATCTTAGTTTTTTCGCTGTTAAAAATAATGAATATATATATATATATATATATATATACACACACACTCCGGTTCTCCTCCGGGATCCCGTTTGGAGAGGCTGGTGCGGGACTCTGTTGTGGGCCGTTGGATCTCATCCAACGGCTGGTGTTTTAAAGAGGAACACGCGGATCTAACCATGGGTGGGTCGGGTAGAAACTATAGGATCCGGGTCTTAACAAAACAACCCTCACCCGACTCCTCCCATTTCACCTGCGTTCAAACACAGACAGAAGAGAGAGAGAGAGAGTGACGAACTGAGGCGATTTGGACGAAGACGACGAAGCACTCAGATGATTTCGACGAAGAACAAGATCGAAGCAAACCCCCACCAGGTATATCTCTCTCTCGAATCTCTGCCTCGTATCTCTCGCTCGATCGATCGCAAAATTTCTCACAAATTAGGGTTCTGTTTTGAACAGTTCGACGAAGAACGATTTCGACGAAGAACATGACAGCCCCCAAATTAGGGATCGATTTCAAGGTGTCTCTCTCTCTCTCTCTCCGAACCTGTATTTTTTTGGGTTTCTATCGATTTGAAGCCCTAATTTGTATTTTTTTTGTAGGTAGGGTTTGTGACATTGGGTTAGAGTTTGTCACATTACTGATATTGGCGATTTTCCCCCCCAAAAAAAAAACATTTTGTTGATTTTTTTGAATGCAGAATGGAGCCCTAATTTGTGGTTCGATTTTGTGGATCGATTTTCCCCAAATTTGCATTAAGGGTACCAGCGAGAAATCAGCAAAAAAAAAAAAAAAGACTGAGAAGGGTTTGATTGGTGCAGTTTTCATTAAACGGTTCAATAAAAAACTGCTCAAATCAAGCCCTTCCGGGTTATTTTTTTTGATGATTTGTCACGTGTGCTTTTAAAATTACGTTCTGCACACTCTGAGCGGCTTGGATCATTAAAATTTGTTCGGGAAATGGGATTTAAAAATATTGTATTATAAAACTAATTGAGATTTATGAAACAAAATACATATTGGATATAAAATTCATTACCGATTTAAAGATATAACTAATATTTTATCCGGTTAGAATAGAACTAGAAACAATTAAATTGGGACGGAGGGAGTATGTTTTAGTCCTCACCGTTTTCCCATGATATTTTGTTGGGAAAATAACGAATCAGTGGAAGGAGGGGCAAATATTGCCCAGGTCATGGACAACTTTTTTGGAATTCCTAAGTGATGGGAAGGAGAAAAGTAATTCATAAGACATGGGAACCAAAACATATATGGACAAAGTTACCCCTCTATTCCAAGACGACGTCGTACGTGTACTCTCGGGTCTTCCTTCCGTGTTTTCCCTTTCCCACTCCCCTCCCCATTGAAGTAAACCCTTCTGCTCCACAAGAACGTAAGACGCCATCTTCTCCTCTCTAGGGTCTGCTCCATCTTCATCTCCTCTGTGCTCTCTCCATAGGGTTTGCTCCCCCTTCATCTCCTCTGTGCTCTCCATCGTCTGAAGAGTTGCCCTAGTACGAACGCATGACCACGGTTCATCCGAATTGATTCGGACTCAATAATCGTTAGGTAAGTTGAACGCCTCTCTCTCTCTCTCTCTCTCTCTCTCTCTCTCTCTCTCTCACACACACACACACTCACTGTCTCATTTGTTTATTATTGGGTTGGGTTTACTCCACGTATTGCAAATTGGTTTTAGGGGTGAACTCTCTAAAAAATTTGAAAATGGTTATCAATTTTGGCTTAAGTAGATCACAGATAAAAGTGGAAATGCGGTGTTTGGGTTGGGGCAGAGGTATTTTTTTGGAGGTGTTGGGAAAGTGGTGCTACTGTGGTGGAAACTAATTGTTTCTCTTCCCATATTCTCGTAAGGGTAAAGTTTGAGGTGACTGGATTTGGTTCAGTAAAGCTGATAGTAGGCAATTAATGGTAAGTGACGGGAAGCTTGAAATTTAATTTATTTCTAATACTTGACTACTCTTGTATAAAAAATTCAATGGTGCTTTGTGGACTTATATATGTTGGTGAACTGGAAGGAGAAAGGAAAAAGGGAGGACATGAAGAGAGTATACATTTATACAAAAATAGCAGATGTGGGAGATGGTATTGCTTCTCATCGATATCAGGCCCTTTGATAAGAAAAATGTGTTTCATGTTTTTTTTTTATGGCATTCTGGGAATTAATAAAGTGGGGGATTGGGAGGATTACATCCCACATGTGCTGTTGGTGGCAGGGCTGAGGGTGCCATAGAAGTTGAGGAGGTTGTTATTCCTCCCAAATGCTGTCAAACAACCTTGTCTGTATTCTTGATTACCGGTTGAGGAGGAAAATTAAGAACTGTTAAGAGAGTAACAGAAAGTGAAGTCATGATAAGTAAAGACGAGGAAAATGAGAAATTTGATCAAGGAAAGTAATCGAGGCTATGTGAGCCTAGCATGCTATAAAACCCCAGTGCTTTAACGTATATTATTTGGGCTTGATCTTTTAGATCAACATTTGCAGTTGCAGCTATGTTTACTTCGACCAGCTGTTTGTGATTTTGTTTTTGCTTTTATTTTTGTTTCTAGGTTTGTTGTGGTTTAACACTTGCATTACTAATGGAACATGATGTAATCAGTCTTATTAAAGGTTAGTATGATTTCCTCTTACACCAAGTTATTCTTTATGGGTCAGTTTTCCCTTTTGTTTTGTTTCCTCGTTAACTTGTAAGTTCCAAACATGAATTCCCTTTTCCGCACTTCACAATGCAGAAGAATCCTTTAAGCACTTGATGGTGGGAGTTTTCAATATTGGTTTATGGTGCTTTTTGTGAGTGAAAACAGCAAAATGTGTTTACGCATTATGCTCCCATTAACATATTTCACTTGGTCTACATAAACGGAACAAGACTTGCAATTTCCTTTTGTGGCCCTGCTTATCTTAGGTATGGACTTGTATTCCACCAATTTGCCATTCTTTTAACTCACATGGAAGTTTATCCTGTTTAGTAGCTTTTCAATGGCATCTCTTGCGTTATCAGGTATGGGTGGTTTTGCTGCAGGATTATGTGTTATTAAGCATACTTGCCCCCACTCACGCCATTGTTCGGTTATATACTTGCAGGAATAACCAAGTTATTGTTATGATTGAAAATAGATCAAGATGCTTCCAAATAATGATGGATATGCATTGAAAATTCTAACATTGCATTTTACTTGGTGATTAAGAGGAAAAAACAAAAAAGAAAGTGATAAGTTCTTGGTGTAAATAGAATCATCTGGCTAAATAGGGTCTTATCCCAACAAATTGTCTATTCTTGCTATATTTTTTGGGTTGTTAGGCTTGTATTGTTAAGAGTGGTTATTTTTAATCTATGGTACTGCTTTGTTAGATGGATGTGAGTTATTTATCATTCGCATGCACAAAAAGAATGGTACCTCTTTTCCCTTGCTCATTACGTATAACTTTCGTGTTGCACTTCATGAAGAAGTAAAAGTTCAATAGCTCGAATCGGTAATTGGGGAAGAACATTCTGGAGTGTATCAGTGTAAAGTGTAAACTTTATCTGATTTTGCAGATTGTAGAACTGCAATGCATACCTACTGTGAAACCATTTTTCTTTACGGTTTTTGAGAGAAGCATGTTGTTGTGAAATATAGCGAGAGTATTGTGAATGAGCTCACATTTGGCACCTAAAGCCAAGATTTTTATTTTGGCAAGCAAAGCTCAATAGAAGGAGATATGATACATAGCTCACATGACTGTTTCTTTTGTTGTTGCTAGGTACCTCCTTTGAAACAACGTACGAACTCATAAGGATTAAGCAGCTTGAGGATCTGGTGTTTCTTTTGCATAGAAGTGAGTACTTAATCCTGTTTGCTCATTCTTCAGTTCAATTTTAGGTTTTTTAACAATTTTAGTGCACTTAAGTGTAGCTACACAACTGTTCCATTTGCCCTTTTTGGTCTTTGATATTGGTCATTGAAACTTGAAAGTATTTAATTGCAAGTAAGCTGGTGACTTGTGTAGAGAATCAGTTCCAGGCTCCACCTAGATTCAGTTTTTTCGTTCCTAGAGCAGATAGGGTATGGTAATAATCATCAGGAGATCCAATGAACTCTTATCTTGTCCTGAAATCGTAGTTTCTCTTTGTAGTTTACATTGTTTTGCAATTTTCATTGTGTTCGGGTACTTCAAAGATTTATTATGTAATCAGCAAGCTAAAAGCTGAATTTATTTGTTAAAACAATGATATTTTTGCACATGATAATAAACTTTTGGTAGTCAATGTTCATTTTTCGCTTGTCTTGTTTCACCCACATGGTGATGACTGATGATGGATCAGTTGAGTTATTTTCTTGTCCATACATAGATGCCGAAACAGTTTGTAAATGAGCACACATTTGGTACCTGAAGCCAAGATTTTTGTTTTGCAAAGCAAGGCTCAATAGAAGGAGATATGATATGGAGCTCACATGACTGTTTCTTTTGTTGTTGCTACGTACCTCCTTTGAAACAACGTACGAACTGACAAGGATTAAGCAAAGAGAAGAAAAGGGATTAATGTAGCCCGCCCAAGTGATTAGGATGCAAAGACTTAGTTTCGATTACGAACACATGTGTTCCTATATATATGTGTGTTCTGAAGCACTTTCATTTGTTAAATGATTTGGTTGGTGGTTTTTGTCCTTTCAATATCCTTTTCTTTTGACCTATAGATTGAAATTTCCGAGTCCTTTCTTGAGCTCATATTGACTGTTAGCCTTATCTGGATGTTGCCTTTCTTACCCTTGCTACTTGTTTCAACATCCACCAAACGGTTCGGGGAAGGTGTTGTGTCTGGGAGTACAACAGTGTGCTGTGAGTGCAAATTGGGTCCATCCCAGGCTCGATGATTTGCACTCACAGCACAGGATGAGGCACAACACCCACTCCGAATCCTTCATTAAGAATCCAATGCCATTATTCCCCCAAACTGAATGAATACGATTTGTTATTAGTATCATAATTTTTTGGTTGGGTGACAGGTGGGCATACACCCTTCTGCAGCGGAGGAATTTGTGACTATGCGCTCAGTGACAAGGCGCCTCACTAAACCGAAGACTAATCTCTGAATACACATACAGCTTTGAGAATAGTAATTAGGCTGATATAAGAGGCTCTATTATGTAATTTGTTTCATATTATCTATACACCCAGGAAAGTAGAGACAAGGATCAAAGAAGGTTATTTCGTTGAGAGTTTGTTGAAGTATATATTGTCTCATAAATGGAAGTATTTGTTTACACTTGAAATGCTTATAATGGATCAGGATCCACTCATATGAAGATCCTTATTGCGATTTTTATGTATGTTGCCAACTTCAGTTCCATTTTTGTGATGTGCAAGCGGTGTATTTTGTAGGTCCCAATGCATGTACCATTAAACGATGGGTGATGTTCGAAAAGTATGTGAATTTTATCGAAGTGTATGCATATATGTTGCTCTTTCTGTGGTGTACAAATAGTTTACTATTGAAATTTATTCATGAGTTGATAGCACTTCAATTTGGCATTGAGTAAACAAGAGTGATGAAAGGTTGTTTTTCGAGAAAGCAGAAACTTCATTACCAAAATATAGCAAGAGTACAACCACCAGCCCTCCCTTTTCAGGGTGGCTTTCGCCAACCTATGAGCAACTTGCACCGAGACACTACTGACTTTTACAATCGAAATAAAGTCAAACCTATTACAGAAGCACCAAATATCTAAAATAATAGAGCTTGACCAAACATCCGGTTTAATGTCTTCATGCAAAAACATCATAAGCAGCAAACTATCCGTTAGGATGGTAGCATTCGCAATCCCCTGAGCATAACACCAGCGAACAGCCTCCAAACTAGCAGTGGCTTCTGCAATATTTGCACTGGGCATTGAGTGCTTCCTCGAACCCTACCACGCTCGCATATGGGATCATCAACCCATTGAAAGTAACTGTAATGGTTTGGATCATCAACCCATACAGACCAACACACCTTTATAAACATAGAGCAAAGTCAAAAGGTAACCATTGGAATGACAAATTAAAATTGCACCTTATAGTGATCAAATTGAAGCATATCTTCCTCATTACCCACTCTGCAAAATATGCTACAGGCATTTGGCATTATCGCAACCAGAACAAGACCCTCTTTACCCAAGCGGTGCTCGAAGCATTGAAAATTTAATTTTCCCAACCACGGTTCAATGCCCAATCTAACCAATTTCAGCCTGTCCGTTGTTAAATTTAACACATCGTTCTTCAATAAAACAGCTCCTAACTGGATAAGATTTCTAATATCCATGTCAATAGCTATTGCATTAAGAGCATCAATAAAATCTAAACTCTGTACATCAGTTGTGGCAAAAGCAAGAATCCTTAAAACTGCCACACCAAGATGAACCCAAGTGATCTATTGGGTTCCTGATGAGGTGGCATAAATTGAAAATCACTCTTGGAATAAAGTCTATAACACCTTCCCGGTTCAATTCTCCCAGAACGACCAGTTCGTTCATTTGCAGAGCTCTGACTAATCCAGCAAACCTTGAGGACATTCATACGAGAGCCAGGTTCAAACCTAGTCTTTTTCACTATAAAAGGTAACACAACTACAGAGGGAAATTTGAACTTTTTATAATTTCATTCTACTTCCATCTGAGATTTGAACTTTCTCACAAGCCCATTCTACTTTTCAAATAAGGTATAACTTTTTTCGAATAAGCGTACGATACGATTAGGATACGAGCACTTTTAGGCTAGTAGGAGACACGCTCCATTCCAATTATCCAACTAGACATCCCAACAACGTCTTACCCAATCAAGGAATGGAATAAACTAGGATATGAACAAACAAACCTTATTAAGCAAAGAAACTTAACCTTATTAATAGTTAAAATGGCTATAATAGAAACTTATCAATACACAAGGGTAAAGGGACAGCCATTGAGTGAGTTAAAACATGGGTGACTGCCCGTAACAGTTTAGAGCATACTTTCTTACATAGAGAGCAACAAAAGTTCATAAAAGGAGTAACATTAGGTGACTTAAAAAGCAAATTTTATATTTTCAGAAAAAAAACAACCCTAAACAGTCTAGGGCATACTTTCTTACATAGAGAGCAACAAAAGTTCATAAAAGGAGTAATATTAGGTGACTTAAAGAGCAACTTTTGTATTTTCGAAAAAAAAACAACCCTTAACCGTCTAGGGCATACTTTCTTACCAAGAGAACAACAAAAGTTCATACAAGGAGTAACATTAGGTGACTTAAAGAACAACTTTTGTATTTTCAGGAAAAAAACAACCCTTAACAGTTTAGGGCATACTTTCTTACATAGGGAGCAACAAAAGTTCATACAAGGAGTAACATTAGGTGACTTAAAGAGCAACTTTTGTATTTTCAGAAGAAAAAAAACAACCCTTAACAGTCTGGGGCATACTTTCTTACATAGAGAGCAACAAAAGTTCATATAAGGAGTAACATTAGGTGACTTAAAGAGCAACTTTTGAATTTTCAGAAAAAAACAACCCTTAACAGTCTAGGGCATACTTTCTTACATAGGGAGCAAACAAAAGTTCATACAAAGAGTAACATTAAGTGACTTAAAGAGCAACTTTTGTATTTTCAGAAAAAAACAACCCTTAACAGTCTGGGGCATACTTTCTTACATAGAGAACAACAAAAGTTCATAAAAGGAGTAACATTAGGTGACTTAAAGTGCAACTTTTGTATTTTCAGAAAAAAAACAACCCTTAACAGTCTAGGGCATACTTTCTTACATAGAGAGCAACAAAAGTTCATACAAGGAGTAACATTAGGTGACTTAAATAGCAACTTTTGTATTTTCAGGAAAAAAACAACCCTTAACAGTCTAGGGCATACTTGAAGAAGAACCACATTTCATACAGACCAATACACAAGGGTAAAGGGACAGTCATTCCCCGTCGTAATTGATTCCAGAAATTCCTTGTAATCTTGAGTCCATCGTCGGATTGGCAGCTCTGAATTCCTGAGTGTGATGTCATTGACTTTCCTCTATAATTCCATTGAAAGTGTAACTAACCCCGGATTCATAGGGCAGCCAATTTTCTTCTTTTTCCTCCTGGGATATGCCCCTTGTAGGTTAGGCTGTACATTCGCTTAGCTTCTTTTTCTATTTCAAGCTAAATTACCCAACAAAAAAAAAATCCCGGATTCATTGGTTGCTATTTCTCAATCTTTTCTCTAAACCCTTTGCTACGGTTGGGTCCATAACTTCCATTGCCTCATAAATGTCTCACATTTGCAACTATATCCCTTAGGCTATAATTCGGAATAAATGAGCTCCATCCTGTCCCAATTCCCTTACTTCTGTTGACAACTAACATCGGTATGATCGGCATGTACCTTTAGAAAATGACAAATGAATATACAACATGCCAAACAAATTCATCGTAATGTAAATTGTTTACTACTACTCAAAAATCATACCAAGTAGGTTCAATAGATTGCCCATCTTCATTCAAGTAGTCAAGAAGGATGTCATCATCCTTGGGGATCAAGAATCTCGTAAAAAAAGATGTGGAGTGTATACATACGTACCACTTGTAATCGAAGGTATTGACCGCTGAAGATCTGCCATTGAAAACAGTATAAGCTCCTTGTAGACAAAGTCAATGTACTTGATGAGTTTCTCCTTCTGATTAAGGTAAGTACCAGGCTGCAACGACAAAAACAAAGAAAGTGTTGTCCCCATTAGAAAAGACAATATTTGCAAAACAAAAGAGAACTTACAAATTTGAGGAATACATTATATAACTTCAAACCTCAAAGTGTCGGAGCCAATTCTTTCTTGCTTCAAATTTCTTCTTGCTGAAGGCAAGCTCAATTGCTTCCCCATCTTGTTCATCTTCCCAAATGATGTCTTTGTTGTGGCTTTCAAGATCATTGAAGTATTCTTGTGGCTTTCAAGATGATTGGTAGTTATGGCCTATGCGGCTAACAAACCGTTAGCTTTACCTTCACTGGCCCCCCTTGGCGTGTATATGGCGTAACTTATTTTCATAGAGAGAGCAATTTAATTTCCACAAAGGGCAACTTTATTTCATAGAAGGAGCAATATATGTGGATTCACAGAGCAACTATCTTGGGCAAAAAAATATAAAGTTGTTGCATAGATCCAACAACAATACTACCACAATTTATAATTACTAAAATGAAATAAAATACAATTACTCCTATTCGTCATCGGAATGTCGACGACCACCCCCTTCATCCATCTCACTTGGTAGTCGAAAACGACGAAAATGGGAGTTGTTCGGTAGATCAACAGGTGGGGGTGTACTGGTGGCACTTGGATCGGTAATCCACCATATTGTTCTATCGATCGTTCCATAACTTCCCCGTTTGTGAGAACTCTCATACTTCTTGTTTGAAGTAAACGATGCAGTTCTTGATCTTCTGTCGAACCAAAGGAAAGCCGGATGTTCGGATGTTGAACAGGTAGGGATGTACGTGTACGTACCCGTGTACGAGAATGAGAACTCTCTCCTTTTTCTAGTCTTCTTCCAAAAGGACAATTTGGATCCATATCGTAATTGTTTTGAATGCTTCATCAATGGCCGAGCAAGAGTGTATATAGACAACTAAATTAGTTCATATGACCTTTTACTGGCCCCCTTGTCATGTATATGGTGTAACTTAATTTCATATAGAGAGCAACTTATTTGCCTTAAGGAGCAACTTAATTTCATAAAAGGAGCCACATATGTGGACTGACAGAGCAAGTGTTACGGGTAAGAAAACATAAAGGTGATATGACCTTTCACTAGCCCATCTTGTCATGTATATGGTGTAACTTATTTTCATATATACAGAGCAATTTATTTTCATATAGAGAGCAACTTATTTGCCTTATAGGGCAACTTAATTTCATAAAAGGAGCCACATATGTGGACTGACAGAGCAAGTGTCATGGGTAAGAAAACATAAAGTTGATATGACCTTTCACTGGCCCCTCTTGTCGTGTATATGGTGTAACTAATTTTCATATACAGAGCAATTTATTTTCATAGAGAGAGCAACTTATTTGCCTACTGGGGCAACTTAAGTTCATAAAAGGAGCTACATAAGTAGACTGACAGAGCAAGTGTCACGGGTAAGAAAACATAAAGGTGATATGAACTTTCATTGGCCCATCTTGTCGTGTATATGGTGTAACTTATTTTCATATACAAAACAACTTATTTTCATATAGAGAGCAACTTATTTGCCTTATGGTTAAGTTCATTGTGGACTCCTCGCCCGGCGCGCCCTGGAAGAGTCGCCACCCGGATTTTTGAGATGGATGATCCGAGAAACCGAGAACTCGTTTGGAAAAGGCTTTTGGTCTAGCGAAAACGTCGAGACTTTGGATTCGGGAGCCACGTTACGAACGGGGAATGTTTTGTTGAAAAGCACCTCATTCGCCCGGTAAAACCGGTCTCTACTAAACATTCTAAAAGGGAAAGAATTTCGAATATCTTTTGGAAAATGAAACTTTTTAATAAACAAGTAAAATGGGAAGGGACATTAGGGATGGCATTCGGGGCGGATATTGGCATATCCGTACCCGATCCCCGAAACCGAAACCCGAACCAAATCCGCCCCGATACCCGAACGGGGAGGGGAGGAATGATCCGTAAGCGAACCAAACGGGGTTCGGGTATCCCCGAACCGAATGGGTAACCGATTATTACGAGAGAGAGAGAGAGAAAGAGAGATGCAGATCTAGAATCTCAGTAAACTAATCAAGCAACACAACTCATTGACCAACACAAACACCAACTTCAATCGATTAAATAAACGTATATGGAACAGAAATGAAACTTGTAGTCCTGTTGCGGCGGACCTCGGTTCTCACGCTCAGTCTGAGAGACGATGGACGAGACGAGACGAGACGACATCAGCTCCTTCACCCCTTCGAAGTGATGATGATGGACAGCGAGAGGAGTGCCTGGACTGATGATGATCGACGGCGACTCGGCGAGAGAGATGAGGCAAATCGACGGCATGAGGCGAGAGGGTTGAGGATGATGGATTGGCAGCGTAGGACCTGTAAGGATGACTGGTAGGAAATTAGGAATCATAGGATGAGAGAGAGAGAGAATCGCCTCATGGAGGCGCACAGGAGACTGACTGCCCTAGGTGTGATACACACATCTATATATATAGAGGGGTATTTTTGTAATTACATGTTTTCGGTTCAGTTCGGTTCGGTTCGGGTATCGGTTCGGGTATCAGCTGAACCAGAACCGAACCGAAACTCGTTCGGTTATCCTGTGTGCCAACCATACCCATACCCACGGGGAAAATTTCGGTTATGGTTTGAGGATAATTTCGATTATCGGTTCGGGTACCCATCGGTTCGGTTCAAATTGCCATCCCTAAGGGACATGGGAAGATATATCCACACTGGCGTGTACGTGGTACTGTTTGTACATAAATAATGAGTGAATAGTATGATGCAAAATGAAATAACTGATCAATAAGCTGTCTGGGTCAGAACCACCACAACCACCACAAAACGGCTTATCATAATGTCCTTAACAGTTTGGGTCATACATTCTTACATAAAGAGCAACAAAATTCTTACAAGGAGTAACATTAGTTAACTTAAAGAGCAACTATTTTATTTTCAGGAAAAACATGTTCTATGACTTGAACAAGAATCACATTTCATACAAACCAACATACCTTTGTAAAGGGACAACCATTCAATGAGTTAAAATACAGGTCATTGCCCTTAACAGTTTGGGGTATACATTCTTACATAAAGAGCAACAAAAGTTCTGACGAGGAGTAACATTAGGTAACTTAAAGAGCAATTATTTTATTTTCAGGAAAAACACACTACAACAAATAAGTCATTTCATAGCGTTCCGAAGAATGCCTTATTAGCCGATGTAATTAAAAGTCGTTTCTTTCAATAGCGTTCATTGTCTGCTATTGTTAACACATTCCACACGAGCAAAGCACACTATAAAAAGTTAAACATAGCGTTTAGATGGGCGCTGTACTAGACCCTGCTATTATAGATACTGGACCGTAATTTCATAGCATTTAAAGACTGCTATAAATAAGAGACCTTCCATAACATTCAAAAACTGCTATGAATAAGTAACTACATCAATAAAATTTGAAAATTCCATAGCGTTTATGTCCGCTATAACTTTTCAACTTCTTGATATATACAATTGTAAGTATTCATTGCATCTTATGCAAAGCTCTGAAAAGAACAACCAAAACCAATCGTCAAGTTCAATTAATTTCCATAAAGAAGCTCTCATATATTCACATATTGTTCCATACAAAACCATGCAGCAGGAGACTTCATCTTACATCACTTAAGTCTAAATATAAGTAGCTAGCTAGCTATAGTCTTCATCTTGCTAACAACATTTGTAAGGAGGAAAGTTGCCCAGCTATATGTCTTCATACAAAAAAGGAGCATTGAGCCTCTACAAAAAAAAAGAGAGATATCAATAAACTTCAATCGAGGTAGATCGAACTTGCTGGTATTTATATTATATGAGGGTGAAAAGTTAGGGGAGCCTTCCCTGAGCTATAGATGACTAAGTCAAAATTTCATAAAGACTACACTTAAAATACGTGAAAACCAATAGAAGGTTTCATGAAGAGTAAGTCTTCTACGGATTGTGGAATGTTGGGAAGCCATCAACCATTTAACTACAACCAACCCTCTCCGAGGTATAAAAGACCAAGTCAAAATTATATTAGAACTATACTTAATATAAATGAAGACCAATATAAATTTGCATAAAGACCAATCTACTTCGGATTGTGAAATGTTGGGGAGGCATCTACATTCAACCTCAACCTTCTTTGAGGTATAAAAGACCAAGTCAAAACTATCAGAATTGATTTGAAATAATTACTTCGACCCGAATTGATGGCTTTGGTGTTACTTAAATCCATATAGCACTATATTTCCCAAAATTGAATTGAATAGCCAAGAAAAATAGAGTTTTCTTGTATAACCAACATTACCAACCAAACGGAAGGCTCAACGGGATAGCCTTCAGAATCCACTACAAAACCACCTGATTAACAAATACAACCAAAGCTACGAAAACCAATGAGTAGAACAAACAAAGAGTCGGCACCTAACTGCCATTGTTTGAACATAGGACCATTGCACCCCGTAAAGCAATACTTAGAAAGAAAGAGAGGCTAATTACCGTTAAAAAAAAAAAAACAAGAAAAAGTTCAATTTTAAAGGTCTGGTACAAGCAAGTGGAAATTAAAACGAAACAATTCATCTAACCTTGTTGAATTGTAAAAGTCCGGGATAAGGTCATTAATTTGTCTTGTCTTTTCTACAAACAAGTCGACATCATCTTTGTTCAAGTGGAACAACATTGCAACACCATTTTCGTCATTCAATATTACATACTTCATCGTGTCCCTCTTTGTGTTATAAAAATACAATTTACCTTCCAAATTAATGTTATGTGTCACGACCCTAGCCCATCCCTGGAGGTATTAGCCATGACAAAGCGCCAATGATTTAATCACTAAGGCCATTTCAAAGTTAAACATCTCATTAGCAAATGACTAAAGAGACTCAATTAATGACAAGCGGAAGCAAATTCCATTTTATTACATACGCCAAAACTATAAGTCTTTACAAAGATCTCTACATGGCAAACCACCCAGAACTGTGCATATTCACATGTCAAAAGTATTCACAAAGAACAAATCCCTATCTACAAGTCCACATTTACATACCACGTCCAAAAGAAGGGCTGCATGTCACCACCCTACTTTCCGTTGCCAAAAAGGTGGGACAATTACATAAGTCAAAGGTCGTATGAATGATTAATCACTCACCTCGTATCCACGTGTCACCCGAACCTCCTAAGACAATTAGGCAACAAAGCATGATTAGAGGATGTCAAACAAACCTACCTTCAATGAACATAAGGTCCTATGGTAAGAATATAAAATTAGATAGCTAGCCTCAAGAAAATAATCACAGAATCCGCAGTTCCAAAAACGTCAACCTAAAATCTGACTTTGCACTGGAGTAATTAAGGCACAAACGTTACATATTTTTTAAGGTCTATGAGTCTAGTTTCAAAATCAGAAAACGGTTCGCTATTTCGTCGCTCGAGCTAAAAATTATAGCCGTTTCTCCAATGTGTGTCAGTGCAGTCAGCACATTCCAAAATTGCGCGCCGCATGGTTACGAATTTCTATAGAGTTCAATACTTAGAATTCCGTCCTGAAATTTTTACCACATACAAAAGACTCATAAAGGATCTCTCAATAAAAATCTCATGATTTTTGGAGTTTAGGAACTGCCTCAACAAAAATCCCCAAAATCAGGTCAAATACAAGGTTTCTCAATTCTGCAAATTTTCCAGAAAATTACATCTTGTTCTTCCTTCAATTTTCAACTCTAGAACCCTTCCAAAATACTTCAAACTCACATCAAAACCTTACTAATCATGCTCAAACTGATAGATATAGAAGAACTACTCCAAGAACACCAAATTCATGCATCAAAACAAGTTTTAAACATCAAATCCAATGGATTTCAAGCTAGGTTCTTGAGATTTTTAAGAGTTCAACCCCAAAATCCAAATTCAACTTAAACCAAGCATCTAGAGCATGAATTCAGCAAATAAAGCATGATATTCAAGTCAAGAAATATAAATTCAAGTGTAAAGAACATGATTTACCAAGTTAGGGCTTCAATACAAGTCAAGCAAGATCAACCTTCTCTCTCTCTCTCTCTCTCTCTCTCTCTCTCTCTCTCTCTCTCCCTCCCCCCCGTAGAAGATAGAAACAAGAAGAGAAGTACGTAGAAGCTCTCTGTTTTGTTTTGCTAGGCTAACAGAAAGTTATTAGATGCAAGTGTGACATATGCTAACTTATGCTCCAAACATATTCACTAGCAAATGAAGCCAATAACCACATAGTTAACTCAAAACTCCACACACAATTAACTTTAACCACAATTAAAGACTAAGGGTATTACATTAAGGGCACCACAAACCTTCTCAAGTAACTCATTTACTTGACTTTCTTCCTCAAGTAGAACAGTTACACATGTCCCACCGTTGTACAAGAAGGTGCCATTACCGTTTACCTTCCGTTCCCCGCCTCAGTAGCAAAAACCTGTTAATTTTTTCTTTCCCACATTCTTCATACCTAAAAAGTAAATATGAAAGTCAACTTTACTGGATTTAGCTTCCATGTAACTCCTTATAGCATTGAACTGCAAGAGGTTAGCATGCAACAAGGAGTCCAATGATTATTCAAAAGATTGTACTAGAAAACATAATATGCAAGAAGGAAAAAATATACAAGAGAACATAGGGGAAAAAGTACTAGCACATGTTAGAGTTCCATACTCCAGTTGCCACATTTTCCAAATTTTCTTGGTAAGAATCAAAGAGTTTTTGAACGACAATACATACATTCATTGCGTTAGTTAACCAAACACTTTGAGGGCAACACAAAATTTACATTTGGGCTCACACTTTAATCATCAGACAAAGCTCCTAAATAAACATCCACATAACATATTCTACACCAAAGAACCATGAGAGACCCACTTCTACACTAAAATCATGTTCGTATATACCAAGAGAACCACAAACCAACAATCCATAAAACATGAGCACAGTAACAACTTCAACTCCTACAACCTGGCCAAAACCCTAGCCCTCTCAATACTCCAATAGATTTAATGAATTAAATACTAGAAAACAGGAATCCCAAAATACCACATGCTAGAATCACGGCTTCTTTATAACTAAGATTGAAAAGATTAATATGATAGTTTGTACCGTGAACTGAGATTAAAAGTTTGGCCCACAAATCTTTATCTATCACGATTTTGCAATGACTGTGATCATTTTCAGTTTCCTGCGTGTGATCTTTAAGGATTATTGTAGTAGTGGCAACTTACCATTTCCAATGATCAGCAATGGGGACGAAAATTTCAGCAATTCCTGTGTACAATAAAAGTAGAGGATCATGTTCTTGCCAAACATGGAACCCTAATTTCAAACAAAATCCCCAATTTCACTTCAATATGGAACCCTAATTTTTCTGATTTGAACAAGTTCTGGCATGAAGGTTTCGGGGGGAAACACCGAAGTTCTACTACACACACAGAGCGAGTGAGAGAGAGAGACCTTGGTGGTGTGGGTTTGGCGTCGGTGGTCGCAAAGGGGTGCGCTTGGGGAAATTGATACTCCTGAGAAAAACACAGCCAACAACCCCAAATCATCCTTTCTCCGAGGGAAATTGATACTCCTGAGAGAAATTGATACTGCAAATTAATATAAATCCATACATAGCAACACTTCGTTAATTAGAATAAAAAAAGGATGGGTTCTGAACTCCACAAATCCATACACAGATCAAACCAAAAAATAAATCCATACACATGCAGCAACACTTCGTTAGAATCAAAAAAGGATGGGCTGAACTCCATAAATCCATACACAGATCAAACCAAAAAATCCATTGACGCACGCTGAACTCCAATATAAATCCATACACAGATCAAACCAAAAAATTGATACTACCCATTCCCTCAGATGAAGACGCACGCTGAACTCCATTGACGTCGTTCTGGTTCGACTCCGCTGATGCCAACGCCTTCCTCGACGCTAGGGTCGGCCTGACCCAAAAGATCCAATGCCCATCCCAGAGATGGCCTCCTCTCACGACGGCCTGGCTGAAACACCTGGCTGGGTTAATCCCAGCTCCAGCGTAGCCCTTCGCCGCCGTCACCGTTGTCGAGATGAACACCAAGTGGCCCAACACAAGCCCAACAATGGAGCAAACAAGAACTTGGCCCATCTTCTTCACTTGACGTCCATCAAAAGCCATCCAAATCGAGGCAAAAAGGAACATTAAGGTGCATAAGATCTCGAGGCAGAGGGCCAGGCTCACTCGACGCCGTCGACGACCTCTTGCCGCTCATCCTGATCTTGACTCTCGCATCCGACGACAAGCCCGCCGCTTCCTGCCTCGATTACGCCGACGACCTCCTCCAGCAGTCCATGTTCCGGAGAGAGAGAGAGAGAGAGAGAGAGAGAGAGAGAGAGAGAGAGAGAAGCAGCTGCTGTTGTTGGCTGCGTAATGAGACAGAAGAAGCAGCTTAGGGTTTCAAATGTGTGTGGGGGTGTATTGGTCTTTTTACGTGGCCATTTCCATGTATTACAAATTATTTTTGTCCATTTCATACTTAGATGAATTTTAAGAAAACTACTCCATCAGGTGGGACTTAATTGCCCCAACAGCCGCTGAACGGCAATTCTCCCTATTTTGTTGTATTTGTACCACATTGCGTTTTTTTTTTTTTTTGGTAAGTACCACATTGCGTATTGTTTATATCCTAATCGTATCCGAAAATGGGGATTTGAAAATTAAATTTAGTACACTTGTTGAGGTATCCAATGCGTGTATCCAATTACGTACTTGAAGAGCGATTATGAGTCGTATAAATCATTACTAACCAATTTTCTATTCTTTTCCATTTCACATGTTTGCCGAGAGATTTGCAGAAGGATAAACAAAAGAAAGAGGGAAAAGAAGTTTAGAAAAATTGCATTAGTTTTTGGCTGCTGATTTTGCCACTCTCTTTTTTGTCAACGGCACTCTCCTGCAAGTGTATTTTTGTTGCAAAAATACATTTGCAGGGGAGTACCGTTAACAAAATACCAAAAATACACTTGCAGAAGAATGCCGTTAACAAAAAAGGGATTGACAAAATCGTTTCCCTAATTTTTTATTCTCTCCACTGATCTCTTAGACTAAAGCATGCATACATAGCTAGCAGATCATATGTAGTGGCGGAAACGGGTCCCAAAACTTCGGGACTTTATAGTTAAGTTATGAGCCTCAAAGTACTTTCTGTATTCAGACGATAAGCTATCATTTTGATTTTCCGCTTGACCGAAAAAAAAGATAAGCTATCATTTTTGCCGTTCCATTATCTTAAACAATTAATTAATTACATTGGTCCCATATATAGTTTCCCATAAACAAAAATATTCTGAATTTTGTTAAAGGGAAATAATTGTCACACACACCTTCCCCCCCCCCCCCCTTTTTATTTATTTATTTATCCACACACCTTTTTTTATTTTTTTAGCAAAAAATTACATACACTTTCAACACCATAAAACAAAAAAATAGAGTACAGATATAAAAAAAGAGAGTGAAAATCATGACTCCCCTTTGTCATACTGTTCCCCACTTTTCCGCCGCGTAGGCGTGAGCGGAAAATCAATGGCATTTGCGGTATGAGCGCGGGCGTGCCAGGACTTGTCGTCGTCCAACGTATGAAAGACGTGAGCGCCTCGATCTGACTTTGTATGTAGTGCGACTGCGTGTGACCCAAAGGGTGAGGCCACAAAAAGGTTCGTGATTTGCCACAACGAAGTGGACTTAGAATTTCCCAACCGTGTGAGAAAAAGAAGAGAATATCGTAGAAATTACTTTATTATATCGTAATAATAAAGTAAGGGATACAAGAGAGATAGGAATAACTTTATTATGTCTCGTAATAATAAAGTTGGGGGTACAAGAGAGATAAAAATTGAGATACAAGAGAGATAATTGCTTCGCTGGGAAGACTTTGGTTTAAGCGTTGAGCTTGATTGGTGTGAGACCCCTTTTCTCTTCTTTGCTTCTAGTACTTATAGGCCAAGCTTCCACGGTTCTTGCATGCAAGGATTTCCCGCTCTTGCTCCTTGAGGTGACACGTGTCCCATGATCTCTCCACTTCATGGGGTCATGGGGAGTTACTGGAGAAAATGGAAGTTACCCATATGCTGATTGTAAGTCATGGGCAGTTACCAAGAGATAGTGGGCCACCTCATCCCTTTTCCCGTGGGTTTCAAAGAATAATGGACCATTTGACTTGTCAAATGGCCATGTGGCAATAACCCCCACTAACCCATTTCCTACTTCCATGGGCACTCTGGAACAATCAGCCGCTTGACTTGGTCAAATAGCTCCTCAGCAGGTAACAACTTTCTAACTTCCTTCCACCTTTTATGGGCCACCTAGATAATGGGCCATTTAATAATTTAAATGGCCTTTTTAACTCAACTAGCCCAAACTCTTACTTGATCCACCTGACTAAAACATGGGCCAACCGAATCCTTATGTAAACAGGCCCAAGAATCTTCAAATAACTCTTCAACCCATGACCCAATTCAATTAAACTCTAATCGAATAACCGTCCAACGTTGGCCTTGGACTGGGTGCCAAAAACGGGTGTAAACAATGCCCCCCCATGTCTTGATTCTTTACTTTTAGGATCAAGGCGTGTATAAAAAAGAAAACTGTTTTTGGCATCCAAACAGTCCTTTGTTGTAGCATATCTTCTTTTGTTTGCCTTGCCTATGGACTTAGTAGGCATTAGGCATTTTTCGTGTTCCCTTCAGACCTTTGACAAAATTCTCTGAATTCAGACCTTGGAAGGAGTCCACCAGCAATCTTTAGACAGGCCTTTCAAAGGCCTCCCTTAGAGATAAATGCCTCATTCTGCATCCTTCAGGGCTTCTTAGAGTGATTTGATGATGCTCGTGCCTATCTCAGAGGTGAATTTCAATGCTCCCACCTTTTATCAGGCCTATTTCCACTAACAATGGCCTGTGTTCAGGTCTAATCGTAGAAAAACGATCAAACCATAAAAAAGGCCTAGCAAAGACTGAACGTCATATTGGAAGGACTGAACCTCCACTTTGAGTGCTCATAATAGTAATTCAGTCCTACGGGAAAGGTCTGAACTTCTGTTTGAATTGCTTATAATATTGGCTCGGGCCTAGACAAAGAGCTCAAAGGTCCTTCGTACCTGTAGAAAAGGCCTGCTCACACCAATAGAGTCTTGCGTCCAGGCCTGGTTGTATAGAAGCCATAGCACCTTGAAAAGGCCTGGAAAGGACCGAAAATATATTTGAAGGTCTGAACCTCTACTTTGAACTTTCAGGTATTCTTAATGAAATAAAAAGGTCTCCACCTCTGCAGAAAAGGCCTAGTAAAACTCTAATAGGGCCTATTCAAGGACTGATAGGCCATGGCCGAACATTTTAGGAGTGCTTGTTCGGCCCATGAAGGACTTTTCTTTGATCTTAGCCCTTCTTGACACCATTTTGGCATTTTTGTGTAAGCCAAGTGAGTGACACTCGCTTTTGATGTGCCCCACAAATCCAATATGGGCGCAATTCTACACACTTAAGGCCTAAAATTGGCCTAAGCTGATAATGCCTTTTAGCAGTTTGGACAATGCCAAAAAGGCCTTCATGAACCGGGGGAGGAGGGGGATCTCCGATTACAAATGAATCGGTATCAAACCCTGGAGTGTCGTCGCTTTCCTCCTCTTCATTCAATTCTTCCTGCTCTGGAATGGGTGCAACATCCAATTCAGTCCTACCCATAGGACTGATGGCAGGTCTGGATCCTTCCTAATTTGTATCTGTTATCTGCTCACCGCTTAGGACTGAATCTGGATGTGGTAACTCTTCAGACACTTGAGAAAGCTCTTGAGATGAGAGAATGGGTTGATCTTGCCTCATAATAGGACTTTGTATGTTCTGGCTTATCTCAAGTCTGAGATCTTGCTCCTTTTGCGTTGAGACAGACCTATCTTCTCGTTCCTCCAGGCATGGAAATAGCTTACCATCCAAAAGTTTTTGGAACACTCCTGAATGTTGGCTGTTGTGCTCAGACCTGAGACTGTTGCCCCTATCATTTTGATGTTTATCATCTAGACCTTGGCGCCGTTCAGGAATCCTCAAAGGGCTGAGCTGAGGACTTTGCCCCCCGAGTGCAGGGCTTTCAGAAGTTAAGGACTGAGAGAAGCCTGGAGGCCTGGTGTGCTTGCTGGAAGTTTGTTGAAACTCTTGCCCCCCGAGTCCAAGTCCTTGGCCTCCTTGCCCCCCGAGTGCAGGGCTTTCAGCAGTGAAGGACTGAGAGAAACCTGGAGGCCTGGAGTACTTGCTAGAAGCTTGCTTAGAGACATTCAGGCCTGAAGTTTGGCCTAAAGTGCTAAATTGTGATATCCGTGGTGGAATGGGAGATGAATCCTTTTCTTCGAGATCAGCCCTTAATTTTTCAATGGTCTTGTTGGAGTCCTCAAGGGCTTTCTTGGAGTCCTCAACGGCCTTACTGGATTTGATTACCAATTCTTTAATTTCACACAAAGATGCATGCAAGGGATCTATGAACTCCTGTGAGAGTTCTTCATTGGATGCAAAGGTACAGGACTGAGTGCTCATACTTTCCTCAACTCAACCCCCAAAGGTCTGAGCAGAAGGATCATCAAGCCCACCATTTTGGAATTCATGCTGTTCGGGCAGGTTTGAAGACATGATATGTGAATAGCCGTGTGACTTAGCACTAAAGAGACGGTTTACCTCATGACGTAACTGGCGATCCTCATCTTCAAGCATGTTAACTTCATCTTCAAGCCTTTGAATTGCATCGTTGTAGTAGTTTTTTGCGTTGATATACCCATCCTCCATATGATTGAGTCGGAGCCTCTCTAGATCGAGACGGTAGATTTCATCTTCAAGCTCGTCGACTTTATCATCGCGCCAACGAATTTCTTCATTAAGACGCCGAATTTCAACATCCAATTCAATGTATTGAATTGACATGTGAATGAATTGGCGTGATACCCCTTGAAACGATTGGGGTCCCACCGGGCGTGCCAAAAGATGTTTGGCTACGAAAGTGCTCAAGGACTGAGCGGGCGTGCCAGGACTTGTCGCGTCCAACGTGAAGGACTGGGCGTCCCTGTTCTGACTTCTAGATCTGAGAGAGCGATAGTGCTGCAAACCTAAAGGCTAGATTGCAGTGAAGGTCCGTGGTTTTGCCTCGTCGTGTGAGGACTTAGTAATTTCCTAACCGTGTAGGAAAGAAAGTAACAACATAGAAGTACTTTACTATATCGTAATAATAAAGTAAGGGATGGAGAGAGATAGGAATAACTTTATTATGTTGCGTAATAACAAAGTTGGGATACAAGAGAGACGAAGCTCGAATTACTTGGTGAAGTAATTGAGTAAAAGGTGAGAAGATAGAGATAGCTGCTTCGCTGGGAAGGCTTTGGTTTTTTAAGCGTTGAGCTTGATTGGTGTGGGAACCCTTTTCTCTTCTTTGCTTCTAGTACTTATAGGCCAAGCTTCCACGGTTCTTGCATGCAAGGATTTCCCGCTCTTGCTCCTTGAGGTGACACGTGTCCCATGATCTCTCCACTTCATGGGGTCATGGGGAGTTACTGGAGAAAATGGAAGTTACCCATATGCTGATTGTAAGTCATGGGCAGTTACCAAGAGATAGTGGGCCACCTCATCCCTTTTCCCGTGGGTTTCAAAGAATAATGGACCATTTGACTTGTCAAATGGCCATGTGGCAATAACCCCCACTAACCCATTTCCTACTTCCATGGGCACTCTGGAACAATCAGCCGCTTGACTTGGTCAAATAGCTCCTCGGCAGGTAACAACTTTCTAACTTCCTTCCACCTTTTATGGGCCACCTAGATAATGGGCCATTTAATAATTTAAATGGCCTTTTTAACTCAACTAGCCCAAACTCTTACTTGATCCACCTGACTAAAACATGGGCCAACCGAATCCTTATGTAAACAGGCCCAAGAATCTTCAAATAACTCTTCAACCCATGACCCAATTCAATTAAACTCTAATCGAATAACCGTCCAACGTTGGCCTTGGACTGGGTGCCAAAAACGGGTGTAAACACATACTCTTTTTTCTTTTTCTCTCGGAAATTCCTGTGTTTACCACTAGTATGTATAGTCAAGACTACGACGCGTTCACGTTAAAGCATAGTTTGATTTTACACCAAAAAGAAAGAAAGAAAAAGATGCATCATTAGCTAGCGTAGGGAACATATATATGTAGTGAATCGACTTGTGACATCCCACATTGACGCATTCTCCTAGTGAACATTCTGTGCTTGTTGAATGTCGTTGCCGCCTTGCCGGGTAGAGGGTAGGCTCGTCCTCTTTTACGATCTCCTTGGCAGGTTCGATGGGAATTAATGTTGCCATTAGATCAGATTATACTACAAGAAAGACAATCTATAGTTATCTTAATTTTGATGATCACCGATGATCCAGTGGAGTGGATTTGGGGTACCCTTAAAACTATAGTTATCACATTCTTAAAAAGGTCCACCCAACCTTTTCGCCACCATTTCTCTCAAAAAAGTAATAGTAGAATAATTCACTAATTTAACACTCAAATAGGACAATTTATCTAAGTCAATTGTAAAATCTTACTCTAAAAAAAACTTATTCTCCACGCGAAACGAGAACTTTGGAATTTTTTTTTCAAAAACTAAAAATAGTCATTATTATCTACTCACTTGCCAAAAAAGGTATGGATTTTTTTTTTATACCTAGAATAACTTTTTTGAGTTCTAGCGTGGCATAGTGGACAAATTTTTGTGGAATTTCTTGATTGCATTATCCATACTCACACATGAAACCGTGTTACTTGTGTATATATGTTGGGTTAATATAAAGAAAATTTCTGAACACCCTAATGCAAAATCCTGGAGCCGCCACTGGATATTAAGGAAAAAGACAACCACTTCCCCTCCCGTGGACGTACCCGATTTTGGAAATCACGTATATTATGTGTGTTGATTTTTTACTGTTTCTTATTCGCATATTGTGTGTGTTTTTATGTTTAACAACCCGATGCTCCACGTTGTTGTATGTTGCATTGTTTATTACGAATCTCAGTCATCCTCCATCCAAAAAAGAATCAAGAAAAGGTTGCTGATTTTGCCACTTACTTTTTTGTTAACGCCACTCTCTTGCAAGTGTATTTTTGGTGCAAAAATACACTTGCAAGAGAGTGACGTTAACAAAAAAGGGAGTGACAAAAACATTTCCAAAAAAAAATATACTCCAAAAAATGGAAATTGAAGAATTTATAGTATCAAAAGTCATTGGGAAGGGGCACGGTGCAGGATAACAAGAAAAGTCTACAGTCCTACAGAGGCGGCAGGCAATGAAAACAACATAAAGTCTACAGGCACAGTAAATTTGTGCACAGATCGTGCACAGATTTTTATGTGGAGCTTACTACGGGTCCCACACAAGTGATCTGAGCCGTTCATTATGTTTAAAATATTTTTTCAAGTGCTCCCGCAAAAAATAAGCTCAATCCGACACCTATAAGTACTTGATCTAATCGTCTAACTTTTCATTCTCTAAAAACCAGAATGAAAAGTTAGATGATTAGATCAAACACTTTTAGGTATCGGATTGAGCTAATTTTTTACGGAGGCCCTTGAAAAAATGTTTTAAACATAATTAACGGATCGGATTATTTTTTTAGGACCCTTAGTGGGCCCCACAATACAATCTGTGCACAGATCTGCTGCCAGTAGCAAGGTTCTGAAAACAACGACTGTTGGGAAACGATTCCCAGAAACCAGTAATGACGCGTACAGATTAGACAATAAGAAAACCGCAAAACCCTACAAGGCGGAATTAGGGTTTTACCTCAACTCCCTGCAAACACGAACGCTAGTTGAACTTGTTATAGCACGTCTTGCTATAAGCCACGTATACTGCTCGACTGCACCTTACGATCTTCTATCGTATTCGCTGCACGCCTAGAACACGAACTGAGTGTGGACTCTTTCGTGGTCTGTTTGTCCTCTCTAGATCTGCCTCTATTTTGTGAATAATAGAAACGTCTAAAAACGTCAATCTGACCTAGAGAGCATAACGTGTATATATAGGGCTACGATAGGGACCTAAGGAGTAATAAGTCTGGGCTCCCAGTGTAAATAAGAAAACCTAATCCCACCAGGATTCTATTTCTTATTTCACTAATTATAATTCACCCCACTACAGAATTATAATTGCACTTCCGTCCTTATCTCAATTATCTCCCACTTAATCAACATCTTAACTTGAGACTATCCGCTTAACTTATTTGATATGTCGGATACAAAAATCCACCTGTAGGGTTTGACATAATCGAAACTTATAAGCTTACTCAAGGGGTATCATCAATCCCTATCGAGACGTGGATTCCATTAATAATTAATAGTTGTCATATACATAATGTTGCGACCCAACTCACCGAGACTATTGACCGTACAAAAGATCTCACCCTTTAATGAATCAAAATCAACAACATTAAATATATACCTCTAATAATTATCTTTGGATTAAGAGCATAAGCACTCATAATAAACATGAGGTTCCAATTGTCTTATGAAATTAGTACAAAGACAATTAACTCAAAGCGGTCCCGTTCAATACACACAAAGTATACTAGCACAATGAGTTGGAATTAGTACCATTCCCTGTAGTCAAGGCAGACCTACTAAAATATTGTGCTACAGTCCTACCGATGGTGTGTCAAATTCCATCGAAGACTGTGAACTATCTCTTATATTCCACAAGAACCGATTATCCAATCTTCTGTGTGTAAGCCGTACTCTACACACTGGATTATCTACTATGTAGAATAAAAGACATACATGCACAACATTCAAAAATATTATGCAAACATTGCCCATAAAAGATTCTCATAAAAAAAAGGGATAAAACTGATTAATACATAACAATATTAATCCATCATATAAAAACATAGTTTTTACATAACCTCCTAACAAACTCCCACTAAGACTCAAAGTCATACTGCCACGCATCTCACTCCCATTCCTTCTACGTGACTATCAAAAGTCTTAGTCGGTAAGCTTTTCGTAAAAGGATCTGCCAGGTTATTTGCTGATGCAATCTTGGTTACAGTAACATCACCTCTCTGTACGATCTCTCGAATCAGATGATACTTACGCTCGATGTGTTTATCCTTCTTGTGAGTCCTTGGCTCCTTCGAATTAGCAACTGCACCACTATTGTCACAATAGAGTGTAACTGCTGATTGCACTGAAGGGACAACTTCCAGATCCAACAAAAAGTTTCGGAGCCAAACGGCCTCCTTGGCTGCTTCAGAAGCTGCCACATACTATGCCTCCATGGTAGAATCAGCAATGCAAGATTGTTTGACACTCCTCTAACTTATGGCTCCACCTCCCAAGGTAAACACATATCCCAAGGTAGACTTTCTGGAATCCCTATCTGACATAAAGTTTGAGTCTGTGTACCCATGAGGTACCAGACTATCTGACTGGAACACCAACATATGATCTCTAGTTCTTTTCAAATACTTGAGTATATGTTTCACTGCAGTCCAATGTTCTTGCCCTGGATTAGACTGAAATCTGCTAACCATGCCAACGGCAAAGCAAATATCAGGTCTAGTACACAACATAGCATACATAAGGCTTTCTACTGCCGAGGCATAAGGAACTGCCTTCATTTTCTCCATCTCCTCAGGTGTTTTAGGACACTGATCCTTGGAAAGGTAGATTCCATGTCTAAAAGGGAGGAACCCTTTCTTGGAATCTTGCATGCTAAAACGGACAAGAATGGCATCGATATAAGTAGCTTGTGATAAGCCCAACATCCTATTCCTGCGATCTCGTATAATCTTAATCCCTAGGATGTGACCGGCTTCTCCCAAGTCCTTCATTTCGAATTGGCCGGATAACCACACTTTCACTAAAGATAACACTCCCACATCGTTTCCGATGAGCAGGATATCATCGACATATAGTACTAGAAACACCACAGCTTTTCCGTTGCGCTTCTTGTACACACATGACTCATCCGAACATTGATCAAAACCAAAAGACTTGATTGCTTGATCAAAACAGATGTTCCAAAATCTAGATGATTGCTTAAGCCCATAAATGGACTTCTTGAGCTTGCACAACATGTGCTTTTGACCTTTTGCTATGAATCCTTCTGGTTGCACCATATAGATACAATCATCCAGATTTCCATTAAAGAACGCGGTCTTGACATCCATTTGCCAAATCTCGTAATCGAGATGAGCCGTAATGGATAAGAGAATCCGGATGGACTTAAGCATGGCTACTGGCGAAAAGTTTCCTCATAGTCGATCCCTTCTTTCTGAGTTTACCCTTTCGCAACAAGCCTAGCTTTGAAGGTATGCACCTTCCCGTCCACCCCTCTCTTCTTCTTGTAGATCCACTTGCATCCAATGGGTTTAATCCCTTCAGGTGGTTCTACAAGATCCCAGACCTGATTAGAGTACATAGACTCCATCTCTGATTTCATAGCCTTTTGCCAAAGATTTACATCTTTATCTTGAAGTGCCTCATCGTAGTTACAGGGTTTGGAATGTTGATCATCAGGGATCATTTCAAAAGACTCTCCCAACAACGTATACCGACTGGGTGAAACAATAACCCTCCCTCTACGACGAGGTACCGGTGTGTCAATAGGTGCCTCTACAGATATCTCTTGTGGCGTTTCCTCCTGCACTATTGGTGGTAAAGAAGTTTGTGTCGGTATCTCTCCTCTCAATTCCTCTAGAACAATTTTACTTCTGGGCTTGTGGTCTATCACATAGTCCTCTTCTAAGAACCGGGCATTAGTGCTAACAATGGTCTTCTTATCCGTAGGACTATAAAACAATCCACCTTTCGTTCCTCTAGGGTACCCCACAAACAAGCAAACTTCTGTCCTCGATTCCAATTTATCTGCGTTCTCATTCAGCACATGTGCTGGACTACCCCAAACCCGAACATGCTACAGACTAGGTTTGCGCCCAGTCCATAGTTCTGTGGGTGTAGATGGTACTGACTTAGATGGTACCAAGTTTAGAATATACGCTGCTGTTTCTAGTGCATGTCCCTAAAACGAAATTGGTAAATCTGAATAACTCATCATTGATCTTACCATATCCATAAGAGTCCTATTCCTTCTCTCTGCTACACCATTTTGTTGTGGCATACCTGGAGCTGACAACTGGGATGTAATCCCTTCGGCTGACAAGTAGTCCCTAAACACTCCCAAGAGGTATTCTCCACCACGATCAGATCGCAGTGTCATGAGACATTTACCCAGACTTTTTTCCGTTTCCACCCTATTGATGAGCACCCAATATTGTAGATATTTGGTGCAACTATGTCACGACCTCGATTTTCAACATAATTAATAATCAATTTCAATAAATACCATCAATATTGAAGCACCGATAATACCCAAATGACATAATTTTCCCAGTTCTCAAAATTAAGTTCAAAAGTTACTATCCTGGCTCGAAGCCCCAAGTTATACAAATACCAACATAATGTTACAATTTTCGTTATTCATCCTTCTGAGTACTTCTTTCAAATAAAATGCAAATTAAACTCCTCATTTATACCTCTGAGACACGTGATTACAAGCACGAGATGCACGCCATGCCAACTTCCTTGCTTTTTACCTGAAAATGATAGGTTGAGCTACACTAGCCCGGTAGGAAATTCTATACTCAAGTTATATGAAAATGCGATGAAACATGCAATAAGAGTTAATGATTTCCAATCAACAAATCAAGAGATGCAAGAGGACACCACAACGAATCGACAAACTACGACTACGGGATTCTATACGTCTTATGGTTATCCTTAACCATTCGTACACCAAACTCGGAGTAGCATTAAACACACATCAATAAATATAACCTACAACAGATTCTCAAACCATTTCAAGATCTCTCAAATGCATGCCACTATTGACTTCCTCATTTCATACCATTCACCATAGAGTCTAGGTTCATGAAACCTTTCCTTTTTGATTTCCAAAACAATTTAAAGAAAACTCAAGACCATTACGGGTCAAGCTTCGTTGATTCGAGCTTGAATGCCGGAGTCCGTTGATTTGTGCCCAAATACCGGATCCGTTGACTTGCTCAAGAATACCGGAGGATTTTTATCAAAATCCTCATTTCAAAAATCAAATTTCATTCTTTAATAAAACCTTGATAGAACCAACCTTTCATTCTCATTTTCGACAACTACAATCTCATGCAACCCATAGTACAAATATCAACACAAACTTCTAAGTCAATCACAATTCTTTTCATCATATGAGACATTCAACTGTGTTACCACCCCTTGCGTCACATTGAATTCTCTTAATCATGCGAGACATTCAACTGTGTTACCACCCCTTGCGTCACATTGAATTCTCTTCACCCGGGTTTCCACTGTGTTACCACCCCTTGCGTCACATTGAATTCTCTTCATCATGCGAGGCATTCAACTGTGTTACCACCCCTTGCGTCACATTGAATTCTATTCACCCGGGTTTTCGCATTACCACACCTCGTGTAACGGGCCCTCTAGAGTCCTCGCATTTCCACCCCTTGCGTTGCGGGACCCTCCATTCAAATTCTCGACTTAGGCATACACACACACATCAACAATCGATATAAAAGCAAGAAGACAGTTCTCCGTAGTTCACATTCTTTCATTTATCCCCACATAGGGCAATACAAACAAATAAACATGTCACAACGTTCATTGACAACTACTCAAATTTAAGTTATTCCTCTATGTCTGCCATGATATACTTTGTCATGCACCGGACCCAACATTGGCTCTATGACCCACCACTCGCTAGGTTCTTTCCCTAGAATCTCTTAGAACGAACACCCAAAGAATTTAGGAGGTTCCACTTCTGTCCGGACCTCTAAGCAAGTCCCTCTCGACGAACTAAGCATTCTACGTTATACCTTATAATCTACGATACTCGATAACCCCTCTACTATACGTTTTCCAATTCACCAATCACCAATTCATGTCACGGTACCTAAAGTGTCAATATCGTTGACCACGTCATGCCACAATCATCCCCATGTACGGTCAAGTTCATTAGAAGCATCCCGATCAAGCATTAACCAACTACGACACTACTCTTTCTTTACTAACGGGAGACCAACGAGACGAGGGTAACTTAGATTAACCCAAGGTATTCAATTAAACATGCTTGGAATAGGTTTGGAGGTGTCCAAAAGGGTCTAGAACTGTTCAGGAATCAAAACAGTCAAATCGGAGCGACATGGCAAAACTGCCCAGAAAGCCAAGGAGTATTGATGCAGAAATCGGAGTATTGATACGGCAGTGTCTGGAGTATCGATATGGAAATCGGAGTATCGATACGGCAGAGTCTGGAGTATCGATACGGAGATGGAGTATCGATACGGCTACGCTACGATAGATTTCTGATGCTACTGGAATGCAGATCCTCTCAGCGTATCGATACGCAAACAATTGTATCGATACGGGGACATTACGAGCGGCGATTTCGTGCAGAAAACTCAAGGACAACACAACACAATAATCAACACTCTAAGGCATGATTACCACATGAAATCAACTCAGAAACACATAACAAGAGCAAGAATCCCTACCTCAATGATCAAAGATCAAAGATCCAACCCAAATAAGCGAGCCCTAGCTTTTGAATTTGAAAATCCTCCATGAAACTCTTCCTCCGAGCTCCACCCACGCGATCCACGAGTCAAGAACACTTCCAAACGGGGGAGAGGAAATGCATCTTCAAGCAATCGAGGTTTGTTGCAAGTTTTGAGGTAGAACGAAGAGAGAGAGATGAGAGAGTCGGATGAGAGGGTGGGAGAGAGAGGGAGCCGAGAGGTAGAGAGAGAGTGAGATGGGATCTTGTGATCCCCTACACACACACCCACATATATATACTAGTACATATACAAATTACACGCACACTCCCTCAAATAACAATTCTATCGTTTAAGACCCAAATCAAATCAACTCCACAAATTTCACATTAACCCCAATTTTACATAAACTTAACAAAAAACGTATTTTCCTCAATTTCCAATATTACATAAACCCTTAAATACTTTTCAGAAATTACGGGTCGTTACATCCTTCCCTCCTTAAAGAAATTTCGTCCCCGAAATTTGCTAAGTCAAATCCAACCAAGTCTCCAACCACAAAACGTAACCTCATACTTGCTCTTCATAATCACCCTTCATCCTTCCTTCTCTACATTGACCTTCCCTTACCCTTTTGCTCGATAGAACCCCTCACTAACGGTATGATCCTACCACTCAACAATCAGTCTCTCCTCAAGAATTACGCCGTCCTCTAATCATTCTCATGGAATCTCAACCTTCATTGACACTCAAATTCTAACACTCACTCCGTGATTCAACAACTTATACCCTTTCGTTTCCCCAAACTCTAAATTTCACTTTCTCTTTTCCCTGATCAATGTCAACTTTCAATCTAGAAAACCTCGGATAATCTCTACGATAATAAAACCAATAAACCCAAAATTCAACTATTAGACTTCGCAATGATTAAACTTCTTACGTCTCAAAGCTATTGATATCCTCCTCAACTCTAAGAACAACACGTTCCACAATTGATCCGACTCTATTGATAATACTATGGATAGACACCGATACCAAACACACATAAGACCAACCGCTAGTCACGATCTCCAATTCACACCTCCGTCTACTTACATAACTCTTCCCTATGAATTCTGGACAAACCTCAAACGTCTTTTCGCCCGTCCAACATTCAACACAACCAAGCTTCTAACGCTTTTCCACATCTCTCATCACACTCAGCGTCACTACCAACTCCCGTTCGAGAAATCTAAATTCACTCCTATAGTAATATGTCCCTTCTACATAACTCAACGCGACACAATATTGGAACCATTCACGTGAACTCTCAACTTCACCATATTCCATAAACTTAGTTCCCCGTACATTACTGCTACTACTCAAAAGACATACACCAAATTCCAACTGCAAAATAATTCATCATAGCGAATATCCACATGTGCATCATTGTTTATTCTACATCGTATACTGAAAGCAAACTTCACGCATTGAGACTACTTAATAAGTTAAGCATAGCAACGAATTTCATACACGAAACATCCCAATAAGCCAGTCGTACCATTTAACAGCTTACACAACACCAAATATATTCACACATCAACAGACTCACTCTGTATCCAACGGACTCACCACGTATCCACGTACCCACAATGTGTCCATCACTTCACAATTCATGGCTCTAGAAAGCCCAATGGTAATCTCGTTCCTTTCAACCTCATAATACCTTTCACATTTTCTGTTCACCCATCAGTCTCAAATACTCCCGTCAATTAGTCAAATCAAGCCACATGTTTCCCATTCTCACAATCTTAAATATCATTTAACAAGCACGCAAAATCAACATTTACTATTTCTCTATCATCATTACAATCACACAGCATTTCATCACCCAAACAACTACACAATGCGTGCAAGAGCTGCGCTAACGAACTTTCACCACTTTTGATTATCTCGATACTAAAGTTTAAACACCAATACAAATACAAACAAATTGACAGACTTCGTCCTAAATACCAACAAGACTCAGGGGTCTCAAACAACCTTTCTATACTTCTCATTATATTCCATGACTCCCACCACCTCATTACTTAATAATAAGTTCTACTTGCATTAATATTTTCTAACAGTTTCGTTCACCACAAGTTTCACAGCTCACAATTGTCTCTTAACTAATTAATCATATCAACCTTAATATTTCTCAAAGGCATTCACCACCTCTACACTCGACCTCAAGAACAACAACTTCCATTACCACCACCGTCCCTGCTATCACTATCATTATCACTATTTTCTCTTAATCTCTCTTAAACAGACTCATCATCTCGATGGCATACCTCAACATGTCCCACATACATTCCGTACTACACACCATACATGATCTCTACACTCCGATCCTTCAATTCTCAACATACTATTTCTCCACACGCCTATCACTTCAAAGTTCCTACCTCAAGTCTTGTCGTCCCTCTTACAAGATTACTATATATATAGCCCTCTACCTTAATTCTCAAGCCTAGAGATCTAGCCCATATACACAATCCTAGTGTCCAATTGACTTTCCGAGACCTCCATCTAGAAGGAGCGGTGATCAAGCGCCTCTTCCAATTGGATCTCATCGGTAGTCGCCTGGGTGTCCAAAAGACATACACCGTATCTAGACACCCTATCTATAACCCTCATCTTCCTAAGTCAACCTCAAATACACACAACTCTTTAGGCGGGCTCAACTTGCCTTACATATGCTTAAAATCACTTCCTCAATAACCACCATAACAATGACAAAACACAACCATTACCACAACAAGACATTATCCCTTTAAACACATCCAAGACACTTACTAGCTCAATACTCTAGCTATGACACACCTTGCTTACTTTCTAAACATGCTATGGTTCCTGTCATACCTCACATCACATAAAAATTACTTAAAGTATTTGAAATTTAATACATAGTCAGCACAGTTCAAATAAAACACATCAATTACTTAGCTCACAAAATCCTACTAACAGTCTAGCACTTCTATTGTATACTAATAGATATCAGCCTTCACATACCGGACTTGGCACTACAAACAACCACCACAATCCTTCATGGCTTTCTAGCTCACCGAAAAGGGTACCTTACTACATAAATCCAAAAACAAGATTGCTAACGGCAACCACAACAATAGCGACAAACGTTGCCACAACCACTATGCACAGACCAAACTCTGTTCTTTCTTTTCTTTTTCTTTTTTTTTTTTGACACGGGTCAACAACATTCCACCAATCCACTTAAACATAGTGCAATGCCACATCGATGAACACACGTCGGAAAAGCAAGCACACACATGTTCTTGTTAAGATATGCAATGATTTGTGAACCCATGAGACCAAGTCTCCCCACGGTCTCTAGGTATTCAAACCTAACGCTCTGATACCAATTGTCACGACCTCGATTTTCAACATAATTAATAATCAATTTCAATAAATACCATCAATATTGAAGCACCGATAATACCCAAATGACATAATTTTCCCAGTTCTCAAAATTAAGTTCAAAAGTTACTATCCTGGCTCGAAGCCCCAAGTTATACAAATACCAACATAATGTTACAATTTTCGTTATTCATCCTTCTGAGTACTTCTTTCAAATAAAATGCAAATTAAACTCCTCATTTATACCTCTGAGACACGTGATTACAAGCACGAGATGCACGCCATGCCAACTTCCTTGCTTTTTACCTGAAAATGATAGGTTGAGCTACACTAGCCCGGTAGGAAATTCTATACTCAAGTTATATGAAAATGCAATGAAACATGCAATAAGAGTTAATGATTTCCAATCAACAAATCAAGAGATGCAAGAGGACACCACAACGAATCGACAAACTACGACTACGGGATTCTATACGTCTTATGGTTATCCTTAACCATTCGTACACCAAACTCGGAGTAGCATTAAACACACATCAATAAATATAACCTACAACAGATTCTCAAACCATTTCAAGATCTCTCAAATGCATGCCACTATTGACTTCCTCATTTCATACCATTCACCATAGAGTCTAGGTTCATGAAACCTTTCCTTTTTGATTTCCAAAACAATTTAAAGAAAACTCAAGACCATTACGGGTCAAGCTTCGTTGATTTGAGCTTGAATGCCGGAGTCCGTTGATTTGTGCCCAAATACCGGATCCGTTGACTTGCTCAAGAATACCGGAGGATTTTTATCAAAATCCTCATTTCAAAAATCAAATTTCATTCTTTAATAAAACCTTGATAGAACCAACCTTTCATTCTCATTTTCGACAACTACAATCTCATGCAACCCATAGTACAAATATCAACACAAACTTCTAAGTCAATCACAATTCTTTTCATCATATGAGACATTCAACTGTGTTACCACCCCTTGCGTCACATTGAATTCTCTTAATCATGCGAGACATTCAACTGTGTTACCACCCCTTGCGTCACATTGAATTCTCTTCATCATGCGAGGCATTCAACTGTGTTACCACCCCTTGCGTCACATTGAATTCTCTTCATCATGCGAGGCATTCAACTGTGTTACCACCCCTTGCGTCACATTGAATTCTATTCACCTGGGTTTCCGCATTACCACACCTCGTGTAACGGGCCCTCTAGAGTCCTCGCATTTCCACCCCTTGCGTTGCGGGACCCTCCATTCAAATTCTCGACTTAGGCATACACACACACATCAACAATCGATATAAAAGCAAGAAGACAGTTCTCCGTAGTTCACATTCTTTCATTTATCCCCACATAGGGCAATACAAACAAATAAACATGTCACAACGTTCATTGACAACTACTCAAATTTAAGTTATTCCTCTATGTCTGCCATGATATACTTTGTCATGCACCGGACCCAACATTGGCTCTATGACCCACCACTCGCTAGGTTCTTTCCCTAGAATCTCTTAGAACGAACACCCAAGGAATTTAGGAGGTTCCACTTCTGTCCGGACCTCTAAGCAAGTCCCTCTCGACGAACTAAGCATTCTACGTTATACCTTATAATCTACGATACTCGATAACCCCTCTACTATACGTTTTCCAATTCACCAATCACCAATTCATGTCACGGTACCTAAAGTGTCAATATCATTGACCACGTCATGCCACAATCATCCCCATGTACGGTCAAGTTCATTAGAAGCATCCCGATCAAGCATTAACCAACTACGACACTACTCTTTCTTTACTAACGGGAGACCAACGAGACGAGGGTAACTTAGATTAACCCAAGGTATTCAATTAAACATGCTTGGAATAGGTTTGGAGGTGTCCAAAAGGGTCTAGAACTGTTCAGGAATCAAAACAGTCAAATCGGAGCAACATGGCAAAACTGCCCAGAAAGCCAAGAAGTATTGATGCAGAAATCGGAGTATTGATACGGCAGTGTCTGGAGTATCGATATGGAAATCGGAGTATCGATACGGCAGAGTCTGGAGTATCGATACGGAGATGGAGTATCGATACGGCTACGCTACGATAGATTTCTGATGCTACTGGAATGCAGATCCTCTCAGCGTATCGATACGCAAACAATTGTATCGATACGGGGACATTACGAGCGGCGATTTCGTGCAGAAAACTCAAGGACAACACAACACAATAATCAACACTCTAAGGCACAATTACCACATGAAATCAACTCAGAAACACATAACAAGAGCAAGAATCCCTACCTCAATGATCAAAGATCGAAGATCCAACCCAAATAAGCGAGCCCTAGCTTTTGAATTTGAAAATCCTCCATGAAACTCTTCCTCCGAGCTCCACCCACGCGATCCACGAGTCAAGAACACTTCCAAACGGGGGAGAGGAAATGCATCTTCAAGCAATCGAGGTTTGTTGCAAGTTTTGAGGTAGAACGAAGAGAGAGAGATGAGAGAGTCGGATGAGAGGGTGGGAGAGAGAGGGAGCCGAGAGGTAGAGAGAGAGTGAGATGGGATCTTGTGATCCCCTACACACACACCCACATATATATACTAGTACATATACAAATTACACGCACACTCCCTCAAATAACAATTCTATCGTTTAAGACCCAAATCAAATTAACTCCACAAATTTCACATTAACCCCAATTTTACATAAACTTAACAAAAAACGTATTTTCCTCAATTTCCAATATTACATAAACCCTTAAATACTTTTCAGAAATTATGGGTCGTTACAAACTAGTCCCGTTTTATGTTGTTTTAACTTGCGTTTATTTAGCTTTTATAGTGATATTGCTCGTAAGGTAGGTTTTTGTGTATTTCAGGTAATTCGTATAAATAAGGCGCATTTGAATGCCAAGGAATGCTCCGGATGCAACCAAGTACTCAAGGCCACGTGCCACCATGTTGTGGTGCCCGAGGAGTCATGAAGAGGTGGTTTGGAGGTTGCTCGGGTCGCCTAAGGGTCAAGGGAATTGAAGGAGAAGTGAGAATTTTACCAAAGCTACTCATCTTCCGACCAGCTGAGGGTAGAATTGTCATAACTTTTTATGTACAAATGATATTGGATCCAAACCACTTGGGTTAGAAAGTAGACTCGACGAGCTTTCCAACAGTCCACAGAATGCCATAATCCGAGTTCGGGAGTGTTCGGAGCGAGCCCGCGAAATTTGCCCAGAAATCTGTCAGCCATGAACCGGTACCGGAAAATGTGTATACCGGTTCACCAAGTCCAGATTTTGTATTTTGGAAGATTTTTCAAGGCCATGAACCGGTACTGGGAAAAGGCTATACCGGTTCACGCTGTGTAAATTTGTTCCCGAATCTGCTACTTTTCCACCTTTTTGCTTTTGGGATATTTTTGCTCCTAGCAACTTTTAGGATATTTTTGGATATTTTGTGAGAGATTAGGCCACCTTGTATATATAGTCCTCTCTCTCTCTCTCCCTAGGATATTATGTTCCTTTTTTACTTTAAGTCTTTTATGTTCTAGTCTTTTTCCATTAAAGCTCTTTCAAGCTTTTAAGTCTTTTCCTTCAAGAACCTTGGTAAGTATTTGTCATTTATTGTTTTTCCGTTTATTAATGTTGTAGTCGTGGATTAGATCTTTCATAATCTTAAGTTTATTTTCGTTTTCATCGGTTAAAAGTTATGTCTTGTTTTTATGCTTTAACTTATGCTTTAACTATGTGTGAGTAGTCTTTTGGCTAAATCTCGGGATAATCTATCCCGAGGACTTAGGCGGTTATTTGGTTCTCGAGCCATTGAGCTTTAAAGCATGATTTCCGGAATAGAGCTTGACTTGCAATTTTGGTCTAAGCAAAGGGGTGTTAACCCCTCGGCATGGTATTTAGTCAAGCGGTCTTGGCAAGTAGCATACCGACGCCTCGTGGCCTCCTAGGTGTTCGATAAATATTAAAAACAAGTTGGTTCGCCTCCGAAAAATCACACCTTTCGTTAAACGTAGTCTTTTAAAGTGAAATCCTCCGGGCGTGAGCACGCGGTCGTGACTCTCGCCTGAGTTATAATCGAGAACCGGTAACGGCTTTTGTCAAGGGTTAGAAGACCCCGAGACTTGCCTCTTTAAGTTAATCAAGCGTTAATCTAGTTTTCGTTTTAGTCATTCCGTTTAAAGCAAAACCAAGTTGGCCGTCTTGAACGCCGAATTCTACCGTAAAACCTACAATCCATTTCAAGCTATATTCGATTCTCTGTGGAAACGATTCCGGACTTCTGGATATTATGCGCACAACGACCTAGCCCTACGCTTCGGGTTTCTATCAACCTTATATTTGAAGGCAAGGTTTCGACGTAAGCACCTATACTCCCTGAATTTCTCAAAGCATTCGGATTTACGGCGCATCAAATAATTGTATCCATACCTTGAGTAATCGTCAATAAAAGTGACAAAGTACTCAAAATCACCTCTAGCTTGGACATTCATAGGCCCACACAAATCAGAATGAACCAATTTCAACGGCTCTTTGGCTCTATATCCTTTTGCTGAAAAAGGTCTCTTGGTCATCTTACCTTCTAAACAGGATTCACAGACTGGAAATTCCTCAACTTCCAATGAACCTAAAGGTCCATCCCTGACCGATCTAGAAATCCTATTCAGATTAATTTGACCAAGGCGTAAGTGCCAAAAATACGTTTAGTTCAATTTAGAAGGCTACTTTCTCTTACATGGCAAATTATTAGTGTTATTCAATTCATGCAGTTACATTGTAGAAAATATAGGATTAATAATGTAGAGATTATCCACCAAATATCCATCTTTGATTAACTTAGAAACTGAAACCAAGTTTCTTCTAATAGTAGGAACATAAAGACAATCTCTCAAAATTAAACTCCTATTACTACAAAAATTTAAAAAAACATTTCCTACTGCAACTGCTGCCACTCTCGTAGCATTTCTCATATATAGATGAATCTCTCCATCACTGAGTCTTCTGGTTTCCTGAAACCCATGCAACAAATTGCAAACATGATTAGTGGCTCCCGTATCTACACACCAGGTACTCGTAGATAACATTACTAAATGTCTTTCAACAACTAGTGAAAAAGATTTATCCACATTGTTCACTTTATTGAGATAGAATGGACATTCCTACTTCCAGTGTTCTTTCTGCTTGCAGTGAAAACACTTGCCCGCAGGCTTTTTCACTCCACCTTGAGGCGCATGAAATGCCTCCACAACCTTTTTCTGAGACTAGTTCTGCTTCTTCTTGCCTTTCAGCTTAGAAGTAGAAGCCTTCTCTGCCACTAACATTGATGGTGATTTCTTTACAACCAAAAGACCCTCAGCTACTTGGAGTTCCTTAAGAAGTTTCGCCAAAAATAAATGCATTTTGTTCATATAATAGTTCAGGCGAAATTACATAAAACTCTCAGACTGCAGTGAGTTAAGAACGAAATCGATCTGGGTTTCCCCATCAATTTCAGCTCCAAGGATCTCTAGTTCATTCAGAAGAGCTATCATCTTCAGAACATGATCCCTAATCAGGATCCCTTCAACATGGGAGATATTCACCAATTTTTATAAAATTTTGCTTCATGTTATGTGGCATTCTCATCAGGTCTAGGAGGGCACATCTCATACAACACAAATTTGTGCCCCTCAGCAGTTAACACAATATCCAAATTCCTTTTCCAGTCAATATAATTCGATCCATGTAAGTTTATTTCCTTTGAGAATAATTGCTAGTGGATTGAAAAAACCCATTTTTGAATATGAGAATCACATAACAACAATTATGAAGGGCAATAAAACCTTGAATTTCATTTTAATATTGGTTCCCACAACCACGTGTTAAAAGAAAAACATTGGCAACCCTACACACCGTGAAGAGTATGCCTCGATGGGAAGGTCGTCTACTCTTCATCATTCGTGTAGATAGGCACAACCTTTTAATTTTACTATCTAGACATTATACCATGCCAAGCAAAATTAAATAGCCAATATAGTTTCGGTCCTATAAATAATAATAGTGACTCAGATGGTGATGATACTATTATTTACAGCTAAGTGTATACCATTACCTAGTCCCATGACCCATTGTTCCGTTATGAACCACCTCAGATGGAGAAGTGACCCACACAACAATTATCTTAGAACTATTCCTTTAGGAAGTTTGTACCGATGATGCCACAATTAATTTTGTCCGATAGGGAGGAAGGTTCTGAAACCAACACACAAAATTAATTATATCACCTACGAACTAGCAATGGAGACCGTGGGATTTATAAAATAAACTCCCTCTCCCACTTAGTTATTTTAAAAAAAATTTGTGAGGGTTATCAAAATTTTCGAGTGTGCAAAAAAACCGTGATCTAGGTCAAAGGCCAAATATTACCATGTTGTCCCAATATGGTAAACTATCACATATGCAAACAATATAGAAACACAAGATAAAGAATCCAACTATTATGGTCAAAGATGCAATTCTTGAGCAATAAGGAATCCTTCCAAACTTGAAATCCTTAAGCAATCCTTCCAACCTTGAAATCCTTCAGCTATACTTGTGTGGAAGACTTAGATACTTTGAATCAAGCAAGGAAACCAAAATCCAACCGTGCTTAGGCAAGAAAATTCGGATTTGATATATTCCCGCGTAAACTGCACAGTCTTCAGTATTTTGGTCATATCTTCCTCATCCGACCTCCAATTGAAGTGATTCAAATTGTAAAGGATTCGAAATTCAATTATCTACAACTTCCGTGAAGAATAGATTTTCTAAATCCAACATTTACTAGGTCGAAATAGCCCTGCAATCAGACCCTACGAATCTGGAAAAAAACTGTTGCGAGCCAAACAACTTGTATCTTATGTATCTCCCTTCTTCGATCTCCGAATAACCATCGAATGCTATTACAATTGAAGAAACATACATATATCGATCTTATGCCTCCATTGGAGTTCACATGCTACGTTAATTATTACAACCATGAAAAATAATCATGGTACCCAATAAATAACACATGCTACGTTAATTATTACAACCACGAAAAATAATCGTGGTACCCAATAAATAACAATAACCACACAAATATTATGTGGGATCCAATCACACAAAATCAACAAAAAATCATGTGACCATAATAGCTGGGTAAGAACGCTGCAAAACAAGGGTTAGCACAGTTCTACGTTCTACCCTCTATAACCTACGGACAACATGGCCTGTTTAATCCATACGCGTGATTACAGCCTGCTTTGATAGCACTGTTGGGAAACGATTCCCAGAAACCAGTAATGACGCGTACAGATTAGACAATAAGAAAACCGCAAAACCCTACAAGGCGGAATTAGGGTTTTACCTCAACTCCCTGCGAACACGAACGCTAGTTGAACTTGTTATAGCACGTCTTGCTATAAGCCACGTATACTGCTCGACTGCACCTTACGATCTTCTATCGTATTCCCTGCACGCCTAGAACACGAACCGAGTGTGGACTCTTTCGTGGTCTGTTTGTCCTCTCTAGATCTGCCTCTATTTTGTGAATAATAGAAACGTCTAAAAACGTCAATCTGACCTAGAGAGCATAACGTGTATATATAGGGCTACGATAGGGACCTAAGGAGTAATAAGTCTGGGCTCCCAGTGTAAATAAGAAAACCTAATCCCACCATGATTCTATTTCTTATTTCACTAATTATAATTCACCCCACTACAGAATTATAATTGCACTCCCGTCCTTATCTCAATTATATTACGAGCTCCATGATATTAAATACTTATAAATCTCCCCACGTTAAGATTACAGATACCCGTTGATTAAAATAAATTACTAACAACGACTGTAGGGAGGTGTTCCCGAACAGGTACAAGTAATGGCCGAACACGTGATGTGCCAGATCCGTGTAATGAGGAAAGTGATATGGGACTCCATATAAGATGAACGGCGGCGGTAAGGTCCGGTGCTACGAGAAGGCACCGGATTAGACGATCTATTCGGCTTAGACGAGCCGGTGACATGAGAAGTCTTTAGTTGATACACTCTGTTCGGCTTAGATGGGCCAGTGGCATGAGAAGTCATTTACTTGTGCAGTATGTTCGGTAGGGGCATCTGCCGAACAGATGGAGTCACTTGATAAAACGTTGTCTTAAGAGATAAGGCAATGGGAGTGCTCTGTAAGACGAACCCGATATACAGTAAAAATAAGTAAAGAAACAGTCCTACCGAGGGACGAGTTCTATGGTGAGAAGAGACCCTATGAGGATGGGATCTCGATTGATTGGGCAATAGATCCCCAAGAGAGCCAGGATTCCTATACGAGGCAGGAGACTTGGGCAACAAGGATGCTTGGAAAGTAAGCATGCTCATATCTATAAATACGAGGTAAACCTGGAGAAAAAAAAGTACGCAAGAAGTTGCATTCATAATAATCGTTAGGCCAAATTGGGGTGTCTACAGTACGAGATACTAACTTAGGCATCGGAGGGCCTTTGCCACGAGAGGCAAAGGTGCGCTCACCCCTTGTCTGTTTTACAGGTTAGGGTTCAGGCGAAGGTATTAGGGTTCCGGTTGGACAGCACGTGAAGGAAGGAGATTCGGCGCTGTTCTAGGTACCATATGTTTTTCTCCACCTACAATTGGCGCCGTTTGTGGGAAACGAAAGAGTTTCCTTTTGAAATACGACCTTGGTGGAAGTAGATCCAATCACACCAATCGCTGATAAGAACCAGGTTGGTGGGGGAGGAGATAGATCCCCACCAGGTGCTCCGAGAAAGCCTACCAGCGGGCATGATAAGAGGACAACAAGCAGGGATCCTCTTACCATCCAAGATAACTCCAAGAATAAGGAGGGCAGGACGGCTACAACCTCCACGCGAAGGAGCAAATCCCGTCAAAGGGGAGAGTCGGTTGCACATTCAAAGAGTGTGCACAGCAACGAGGATATCCTCGACAAAAAGAGGCAGGAAGTCGAGGAATATGCTCGACTAATTCGGAAAAGGGAACGCGAGATCCGAGAGTTAGAACGGATCCGAGAACATCCTGAGGATTCTGGGTTGTCAGGAAGGAGATCCAGGGGAGACGGACTGGTCATGGTGCAATACACAAAGGCCCCTTCACGAAGAAGGAGGAGCAAGTCCAGAAGCCCCACTCCTCCCAAGAAAAGGGTTTTTTCACGAAAAAGAAGGAGCAGGAGTCCGAGCAAGCAAAGAACTCCCCCACGTTACAGGAGAAGAAGGAGCCGAAGCTCCTCACCCGAGGAAGGCGTAAGAAAACACCGGAGGGACAGGTACGAAAGACCTGATAATGATTGGAACAGGGCAGTGGCCCACGAATCCAAAAAATGAGAAGATGGGTCTATGACTGCACGAGAAGCAGCAAGACAGGCCCTGAGTAATATAGTAGCATCACCTTTTTCAAAAAGGCTACAGGATGCGCACTTGCCGAGCAGAGTGAAGCATGGGGCGTTCGTACTTTACGAGACAAATGCGGATCCCGTTGCTCACGTACAACATTACCAACAGGCTATGTTCATGCATGATGGAGATGACACCATTATGTGTAAGATGTTCCCTTCAAGCTTGGGAAAAGTGGCTTTATCGTGGTTCCATAAGTTGGAACCACGTTCCATACGAGGATGGACGCAGTTAGCAGAAGAGTTCACTGCTCGGTTCTTGACGAGTAGAAAGGCTCCCAAGACATTCGAAAGTCTCTAAATGATGAAGCAGGAGGACAATGAGCCGATCAGAGACTACGCAAAGAAATACTGGGAGACCTTCAATGAGATAGACAGTTGCAGTGAGGAGTATGCGATTGCTACCTTCAAAACTGGCCTGCCTGTTCAGGGCGAGTTACGCCAGTCATTGAATAAGCACCCTGTGGCATCATTGGCAAGGCTGATGGAGCGTATCGAACAACACGCAAGAATGGAGGATTACATACTCCGGGAGGAAGGCAGAGTTGTTGCCGAACAGCCAAAAACACCAGCAAAAAAGGCGGATAAGCCAGAGCCCAAGACCTATAAGAAGGAATATGGGCAGGCTAAGAAAGAGCCTTACAAGGAAAAGCAGGCACCTGATCCTAAGTCATTCTTTTCAATAACCACGGTTTGGAAAGAACCAATCTATAGGATTCTTTATCGAATAAAGAATCAGCCTTACTTCAAATGACCCCCAAATCTAGGTGGAGATAAGGATGCAAAACGTGCTACGAATCAGCACTGCAGTTACCACAAGGATTGGGGTCATATGACCGAGGATTGTGAGATGTACAAAAGACATCTCGACGATTTGGTCTCTGTAGACACCCCAATTTGGACTTTTCAAAATTCCTTGACTTGTGGCCCGGAGGCTCCCCGATGATGACTTTGGATTGAAACAAGCCCAGTACCGATCGGAACTTTGCTCCTTGAAAGATTTGAAGAGGGATTAAAAATGGTCAAAAACATTTTCAAGCGCTTGGGAGAAGTCCCGAGCGCTCAAAACCATTTTCCAAAACCTTTGGTCCGTCTCTTTCTCGAGCGCTCGAGACTGTTTTGTGGCCCAATGGATGGCAGTATCACCCACTACCCGTGCAAATCATTATTACCACCATCTTGAGCCGGCTGGTAGCTTAGTCCACACTCAACCTCTGGTGGCAGAGATTCAGGCCAAAGATTTTCTCATTAAAAAAATGTTTTTTTATTAAATCCATTTGATTTTCAAAACTATAGGTTATTTGGCCTATAAATACCACTGGTCTTCAGCTGAAGGGGGGGGGGCTACGAAAATTCATTCCTGAAGAACCCTTACTCTCTGCTCTCTTTCTCTCTCTAGCTAAAAAACCAAAAACTTCCAAAACTCACCTTCCAAACTTGAAAAGTTTCAGAAATCACCAAGGAAAAGGGCAAGAAATCCAGAATACTCTTCTGATCTCTTGCACTCTTCTCACTTCACCCACATTTCAAAGGCATTCCAAGGAGCAAGGTTCAAGGAAAAGGTAGAAACTTTTACCTTTGGTCACAACTAAAAGGGTTGTTCTTCCCTTCTGAAGGGGGTCTCTCAGCCTGACCCAGTCTTCAATACTGGGTGCATGGTTGGGAGACCCTAGTGTAAAAACAAGAGCAATGGGGTACAAGAAATATTTTCACAAAACCCTCACTGGAAACACTCCCGAGCGCTCGAGAGTATTCCAGAGCGCTCGGAACTATTCCCAGTCTCATGCATGATCTTTTGTCACACAACAGGCTGGTTATGAGTTAAACTTTTAAAGGAAATGGTGTCATTTTGGCATGCATGCACAAGAAAATCGTTTTCCCCTAAAACATAAACATTTTCTCACAAGTTTTCATGTGTGAACAAGGCACCTTTCTTTCAAAGTTAAGAGAATCATTCACTTCAGGGGAGAATCAAAACGAGGGCCTTTGCATGTCAAGATAGTACCATTTCCTGTTTGAGAGCAAGCTGACATGCAGCTCACTCCCAAGCGCTCCGAACCATTCCCGAGCGCTCGGGAGTGCATGCATGCCATTCCCTTCCATCTCCCCCAGTCTTCTGTGTTCTCTGGTTTCTACATGCATAAGTGTAGCCTGTTGCTCTTTTAGATTTGTAGATTTAGTCTTGTTAAGGCAGGGTTGCACGATCTGAAAGATTGAGGGCTTAGCTCAGTCTTTCAAATCCTCTGCTGAGCCAGTAGTGTATATAGAAGCTTTTCAGTTCCTATTTTAGCATTATATCTTGTCTGTGCTAACAAGTTTTGCAGGTTGAGTATCAGAACTCCCAAGCGCTCGGGACCATTCCCGAGCGCTCGAGAGTGAAGTCAGTGACAGATCCTCAGTTTCTGTGACCATGCATTTTATTCACTGACCATTTCACCCTCAACTGTACACATGCACCAGTACACACTTCTTACGTGTTATAACTGTGGATATTTTCTAAATGCTCTAATGAAACAAAATCCCTTTTGAAAAATCCCACAAACGTTTAGTAGAGACCGATTTCGAATCGGGCGAGGGGGGTGCCGTAAAACCCTTCCCCCCTCGTAACATGGCTTCCGGACCCTCAAAATGATCTCTGGTTTTCAAATTCAAATCAACCATTTTCAAAACAAAACGGTTTCTCGGGTGATTAACCAAAAATCCGGGTGGTGACTCTTCAAACCATATTTTTCTTCAAAACGGGGAAAACGTAAATAATTTTTTCGGGTAGGTAGCCCACAGTCTCTCATGGTTATCTTAAGGAATTCATTCAGGAGGATCTCAAAGATAAAGGGAAAACAATGGAGTTGGATTACGAGCAGAATCCTAAGGGGGTGATCCATATGATACATGGATTGGCCACACCTTATACGAGGAATGAGGTGAGGCTACTCCAGAGGCAGGTCAAGCATGACCAGCATGTTATGCGAGTGGGAAACAAAAGAGGGCGAGAGAATGATATGCCCAACGAAGCTATAGTCTTTACAGATGAGGATCTGGGAGAGGTCCAGGTGCCCCACAACGATGCATTAGTCATAACCCTACGAATTGGGGAATACGACATTGAGAGAATCCTGGTGGATTCAGGGAGCTGTACAGAGGTGTTGTACTACGACGCATTCAAAAGGTTGGGGCTGAAGCAGACAAATTTGGAACAATCTATCACACCTTTGGTTGGATTTGGTGCAAGTGCAGTATGGCCCCTCGGAAAAGTGACGCTGCCTGTTCGGGCGGGGACAGTAGTCCTAAGGACAGACTTCTTGGTTGTGGATGTACCATCATCCTATAATGCAATTATAGGAAGGACTTGGTTACATAAGATGAGGGCTGTTTCTTCTACATATCACCAGATGGTGAAATTCCCAGGGTCCGACGGGATCGAGAAGATAAGGGGAAATCAAAAGTCAGCACAATAGTGCTTGATTTCCATCATCAAGAAAGTTCCAAAGGCCCATCAAGTTCATACAGTAGAGGTACCAGATCAACCAACTGTTGAGGATGTTGGAAGAGATCCAGCAGAGAAAGTAGTGGAAGGCCTAAAGAAAATACAAATCAACGAAACTGATCCCGAGAGGTATTTTCTAATTAGGGAGTCACTGCCGGATGAGGAAGAGTCCGAATTGGTAGGTTTCTTGAAAGAACATGTTGATGTGTTTGCATGGGTACCAGAGGAGATGCCTGGAGTGGATGCAGATGTGATCTGCCACCACCTGAACGTTGACCCGCAGCATAAGCCCGTTATTCAGAAGAAAAGAAGGGCAGCAGTACAGCATATCGACGCTGTTATTGAAGAGGTGGATCGTTTGCTAGATGCCAAAGCAATACGAGAAGTCTATTACCCAGAGTGGCTGTCCAACACTGTGGTCGTGAAGAAGAAGAATGGGAAATGGCGTGTCTGTGTAGACTTCACAGACTTGAATAAAGCTTGTCCTAAGGATAGCTTCCCTCTCCGAAGGATTGATCAATTGGTTGACGCCAGTGCTGGGTATGAGCGGATGAGTTTCCTCGACGCATATCGAGGATATCATCAGATTGCCATGTTTGGGCCTGATCAAGAAAAGACTTCTTTTATTACACCACGAGGGTTGTACTGTTACAGTGTTATGCCTTTTGGGCTGAGGAACGCAGGAGCAACTTACCAGAGGCTGGCAACAATAATGTTCAAGAAACTTCTTGGCCAAACTATGGAGGTATACATAGACGATATGGTGGTCAAAAGCAAGACCCGGCAAGGGCACATTCTGGACTTGAAGGAAGCCTTTGGAATTTTAAGGGAATACAAGTTGAAACTCAACGCCTCGAAATGTGCGTTTGGAGTTGGCTCTGGAAAATTCCTGGGCCACCTGGTGACTCTGAGAGGGATCGAGTCAAACCCTGATCAGATAACGGCCTTGCAGAAGCTACAAAGTCCCAAGACTACGAAGGAAGTCCAGAGGCTGACTGGGATGGCTGCAGCCCTCAATAGGTTCATCAGCCGTTCAAGTGATAAGTGTAGGCCCTTCTTCCAATTGCTGAAGAAAAGAGAAGGATTTGAATGGGGAGCAGAATGTGAGCAGGCATTCCAAGATTTAAAGAAGTATCTAGCTCAGGCCCCACTCTTATCAACTCCGGACCCGGGTGAGTCTTTGATTTTGTATTTGGCGGTTTCTGAACATGCTGTAAGTGCAGTCCTGTTAAGAATATATGGAATCTGAGCAAATTCCAATTTATTATGTGAGCAAAACCTTACTGGATGCGGAAACAAGGTATCTGCCCCTTGAGAAGCTGGTCCTTGTTTTAAGGACGGAAACACGAAAGTTGCCCCATTATTTCCAAAGCCATAAGGTCGTGGTTTATACTGAGTTTCCATTAAGATCACTGCTACGAAAAGCAGATTTCTCTGGGCGGATCTCAACCTGGTTTGTTCAGTTAAGTCAATACGATATTGACTTTCAGCCGCGCACTGCAATAAAAGGCCAAGTGTTGGCAGATTTTGTAGCAGAATTCTCACCAACGGTAGCACCCCAGCCCCCTGCGAGACAAGAGCAGAAAGTTGAACTATCGAAGAGGAAAGGAAAGGCGCCTGCCGAACAGGACCCTTTGGAGTGGAAACTGTTTGTTGACGGTTCTGCCTGCAACACTGGGTCAGGTATTGGTATTGTTTTGTTCCCTCCCGGAGGGGTTATGTTGGAACAGTCTGTTCGGCTTGGCTTTAGTGCATCGAATAATGTAGCAGAGTATGAGGCTCTCTTGGTTGGCTTGAACAGTGCAAAAATTCTGAAGGTTAAGAGGATCAGGGTTTATTGTGATTCACAACTGGTGGTAAACCAATTGTCCGGCGAGTATGAAGCTCGGAATGAGAAGATGGCAGCCTACGTGGAGGCGGCCAGAGGTTTACTGAACACCTTCGAAAGAGTGTGTATAGAATAGATAAGCTCTGGACAGAATTCTCATGCAGATTCTTTAGCTTGGCTGGCTGCAGCTGCTCCAACTGAATTTAAACGAAAGGTAGCAGTTGACTACTTGGCCGAGCCGAGCATCGGCAGAAGTGTGGACTTGATCCTGGACGTGAACCAAGGACCAAGTTGGATGGATCCAATCATAGAGTTTTTACGAGATGAAAAACTCCCTTTAGATAAAAAGGAAGCACACAAGATCAAAACCAAGTCTGCAAGGTTTTGGCTATCCCCTGAGGGGAAGCTATATAAAAAATCCTTCACTGGGCCGTATCTGCTTTGTGTACACCCCGAGATGGTGCAGAAGTTTCTCCATGAGATACACGAGGGAACATGTGGAAGCCATGCTGGGGGCAGATCTATTGCCCACCGAGCAATTACCGAAGGGTATTGGTGGCCACACATGCAGGAGGATGCCAAGGTCTATGTAAAGATTTGTGAGAAATGCCAGAAGTTCTCACTGATGATAAAGACACCGGCCAAGGATCTGGTACCCTTAACTAGCCCTTGGCCATTTGCCCAGTGGGGAATGGACATCGTGGGTCCACTCCATAAAGCAATGGGAAATCGAAAGTTCCTTGTGGGCAGCACGCCCTGGAAATTTCGGTTTCCAAAAATGCAAGGGCCCGGATCGAGAGAGCGCGAGCGCAGGTGGCAAGCGCTCAAAAATACAGAGTCACCACTTGAGTTTTGAAGGTCCGACACTCAAGGAACCATATTTCGAAGCACCTGCCGCGTTGTTTGATTTGAAAAAGTTAAGGAACCAGTCCGTCATAACCATATCTGGGTTCGGGAGCCAGGTTACGAGAGGGGAAGGGTTTTATGGCACCCCTCTCGCCTAATCCGGAGATCGGTCTCTACTTGAGCATTTTGAAAACGTTGTGATTCTTCTTTTATTAATCAATTTTAGCCAATTAGGGCGGGGGAACAGTTAATCGGGGATTAAAACTGTAACAATTCGCAGGATGTGATCAAATAATGACATGGATGAGTAGCATGATGAATAATAAACGGAATGATCTTGAAACAGCGATCAGATGCCAAAACCAGGCTCGGGGCAGATTTGCCCTGCACGATGATCAACTTGCATGCCTGAACAGATCTGCATGCAAGTCAATCATCGCGCGAGACACGCTGACTCTCGCGCGAGTGTTGTCATCTCACCACAGTCCCAAAATCATCTGTAGACACCCCAATTTGGCCTGACGATTATTTCAAGTCCCACCTTGGGACAATCCCGATGATGAAATGGATACAATGATTGCTGATTGCTTCCTTGAGGACCTTAGGACTTTCGGTGAGAACTTTGACCACTTAGAGGACCCAATTCAAAGCCATACAGCCTTTCAGACAGAAATACAGAAGCCTAGGAGAATCCATCTGACGGCCGTAACATCGATCCCACGGCCACAACATCAATCCCTCACCCGAGCAACCTGTTGCCAGCAAAATCTCCCTGAGAGATCAATCCCTCGGCCGCGAGATCTATCCTTCGGCCGAGACATCCATTCCACGGCCGCGACATCCTTTGCTCGGCCGCCAGATCGACCTTTTTCCAGACTCTGGAACGTTCTGTCAGACGTTTGGTTTGATCCAACTACACTACCTTTCCGATGCGTTCGGGCTACGTTCGGAGATCACGACGTAGAGTTAGAGATGCATTGCAATTGCAATTGCCATCTCGTGATTTGATTGGCCGGAGTGATTGACCCTATGCCTATATAAAGGGGCCTTTGGGCTCCGAATTTAACACACAGAAATTGAGATACCTACACACTCAATCAAACCTCGAAACTCTGCACAAATACTCCCTCAATCCCACACTTCAAAAGCCCTAACCTCCCGAAGGCAGCCGTCAATTCGGCGATCAAACCCCGAAGTTCAAACCCTAACTCTAGGGTTCTCGATCAAGCAATCAATCAATCACGCCTAATCCGAAGCAATCAAGCAACTGAGGGATCAAGGTGGTGAGGCCCAACGGCCTCTGGTTTGTTTTATTTCCTGTCAATAATCATGATTTTAGCGTTTTGATTATTTACTAACGTTTCTGTCTGGTGTGAGGAAGAACATCGACCGGGGCTTCGATCCCTCGGCCGATATATCAAACGAGGAGGATCCCTCGGCCGTGACATCCATTCACCGGCCGCGGGATCCATTACCCTGGGACAGCTTTGTTTGTTTCCTGCTTTCTGATGCATGCTTCAATTACAGTCCTGGCTCACTTTACTTACTGTTTAAAGGACTAATTAAACAGACTATGTGTTAGAATTAAATAAAGCATCTATACGTCCTATGTTGAACGATTATGGGCCAGTCTCACGAGTGAGCAAAGAGGGGTGCCTAACACCTTCCCCTTATTGTACTTTTGGCTCCCGTATCCAGAATCTCTATCTATTTTCTCAGTTTTAATAAACTGGGTGGCGACTCTATTTGATGATAACCGTTATCATGTGGCGATGTTCCTAGCCATGGGAATGTCCATGATTTTGGTTTATGAAACGAGCAACCAATCGAGCAAACAAATGTGATCAATCTGTATGGCGATGCCCCGCTTGGGAGGTGTCTACAGTTTTTGGCGACTCTGCTGGGGATATGAGAGCCATAACCAAAAAGTTCAACATAAGACTAATACATGCCTTGTTTAATTCATTTATCATATGCATCGAGCGGGCAACCCGTTGAGTTCACCTGATATCCCGGCATGACACGGGCTATGTTGGGGGTTCCAGCAAACTCCACAGTCACTCGTACCTAGTGGTATATCAAAAAGGGAATCACCCAATCACCGCCTATGATGGGCTGGTGAGAGGATTGGTGCCCTTTGACAACGGAGCACCCTGAGACTACCAAAACCTTGCATGTATTAGAAAGCCATAGAACTTATCAAACTAAGACAGGAACCTACAGGCTAGGAACCTACTTGCATTTTCGCTTCCAAGTTCTTCCTCACACCTTGTACCATCTGTTGTTGTAATTAACTCTTTCTGTGCAGAAGGGTTGGGATTTCCAGCCCAAATCCTAACCCTACACAAGTCAAGTACTAACTTACAGGTACTCTACTTTTCAAAGCAGACACAATAAGTAAAACAAAGAAGCAATCACAGCCAATTTTATACTCTTACAACACCCGAAGTCACGCCAAACAGAGGTCTTTGCAACCGTCCCATCTGTCACTCTCACCGGTCAAAACACCTACACTGCTACGGTCCCAATCACTTCCAGGGACTCCGCGGTCATCTCCTTAGCAAACTCAATCATCTACCAAATCCTAAGCTTCATCAAGTAATCCTCCCACTCTCATGGCAAATAACGATGCCATCATTGCTAATTACCAAGTTCAAAGTCGCTACCTTACTAGCAAAGAAAGCAGCAAGAGATGCTGAGAACGAAGAGAAATCGGTGGAAGATGAGAATCCTCAAGAAGTGGTATTGGCAGGAAAACCCCGAATTGGCCAAACAAGTCAAGGAGATTAAACGTACTCGGCCCGTTCACAAGGGGACCAAATTCTAGATTTTGAAGGACTCTGCCTTTCCAGATTCTCAACTACCTGAGAAGTTCAATAGAACTGGCAATCCCACTAGCCATGTCCGCCATGTCATCAACACTCTGAAGCCAATGGGCTTGGATGATGAGCTCATTGTTCAGTTATTTCAAAGGACTCTTACTGAAAGCGCTCTCGATTGGTTTCTCACTTTGAAGTTTGTGCACTATCATACTTGGCCAGAAATTGCCAATGCTTTTTTCAAGCAATATGCATACAACGTCCAAATTGAGTTAACAACTCGAGATTTGGAAACGACTAAGTAGGAATCAAACAAGGACTTTGCAACCTTTGTGGCTAGATAGAGAGAAAAAGCCGCCAAGATGAAGAACCGCCCCTCTGAGGAAGATCAAGTGAGAATAGTTGTCAAGAGTTTGCAGCCCAAGTACCTCACACACATTTACACTCAGACTATCACTGATTTCAAGCGCCTGTAGGCTACTGGGCTGCAGATTGAAGAGAGGATCAAGCTAGGCCTCATTGGGAAAGAAGAAACTCCTCCACCCAAGAAAACCTTCACAACCCGTACATCTCCTGCCTCCGTCAACACCTTTAACTCAATCTTACCACAAGACCCTTTTCAAATTAGCTCATCCCAAAGCTCAAATCGCCCCGTTGCAACTTTGACCATTTTTACATGACCTCATCTCAAGCCTTAGCCATTCTGAGCCATTAGGGGCATCTCAAACCTTTAAACAAACCACTTCCTCAGCCACCCTATGGCCCAAACCATGATCCTAACAAACTGTGCACTTACCACCAACACCCTAGGCATGAGACAGATAACTGCATGCGTCTCCGCCATGACATTCAAGATCTCATTGATAGCCGAACTATAAAACTTCCAAAACCTAATGTGCAAGCCAATCCACTTCCTACTCACAAAGCTGAGCCACCACCCCGAAACATCGATTTCATAAACAACCCCACATACAATCCTGGCCAATACATTGTCCAAAACAACCAAACCAAGCCAACCTTTACCTTCCCAGGGGAGGACGAATGTTTCATGATGGAGGAGGAAGAAAACAATGAGTCCAATCAATCAGAAGTGATCGATCCCGACATGTCTGACAAAAGTAATGAGGAAGAACAAGCAAAGGGGAAAATGACTTTGACGAAATGGCAGGAAAATACAATGATCCACTCGATGGAATCTCCTTAGCATCACTATTCAATCAAGTGGAAATAGCTGACGACTACACAATCAATAAGGAGGAAGAAAGGGTGATGAAAACCTAGACCAACACTTCCATTTGGGGACTGCTCATGGCTCAAAGAAGTAGCCACCAGTGAAGATGGATCTAGTTCAAAGGCCCTGTTTGGCAAAGAAGAGGGTGGAAAAGAGTATAAAGTTGCGAAAGGCAAGGGTTTTGAAAACGACCTCGAAATGCTACAATAGCTAAGAAGTCACAACATGGCAAAGAACATTAAAACATTGCTTTTATCAAGCTAAAACATGTTTTGAGCCCCTGCTTGGGCATTTAATTTCTGCTAAGTGAATTCCTGTTTCATCCTCTAGACTATGCTTATTCAATGATTTACTTCCTAAATTGCAATTGCCAAACACTATAGTCTCTTTGCCAAACAAGGGAAATTTCAAGGAATCAAGTTCCCTGTGTCGCTGACAAAAAGGAAGGAAATGATGAACTTTAGTTGCTTAAGAAACTAGGTTTTTGTCAAAACTTAGAAAGAAGACACTATCTCCGTGAGAACACTTAGGGTTAGCTCGCTCATTATGAAGGTACAAACACAAGGGAGATTTAGAAAAATATCTCCATCAAATTCCTCTCCGAAACGTAGAAACCCTCTTGAGAGAAGTGCTCGTTGGGTAACCTGAAAACCCAAGCAAAAGTAAGAGCAAAGCCTGCTAGGCCAGAAAATGCAAAAACGCAGCCTAGGCAAAAGTTAAGGCATTCAAAGAAAAGCTCGCTAGGGACTCAACCTCCATTAGGTAACCTAGGCAAAATCAAGATCATGTGAGAAGAAAAACCAAGAGTGAAAACTCAACCCCAGAGGTGATGATTTTGGAACTACGTAAAAGGCCTGATTCCCTGATTGGGATACATAGGCAATCTCACATCGAGATGCGGCCCAAACATTTGGAGAGAAGGAAAAACATCAACAAATTTGTACTCAATGATAGGCATAGCTAACCCTGCGTATTGAGCTCGCAAAAGATGAGTATGCTTTTCTCGAAAATTGGCAACAGCAATAGACACAAGAACTATTGCTCATCCCCTCTAACCTGAAGTTCATTAACACAATGAGCAGGATATCTCGAAAACTCTCGAGTTTGGCAATCGGACTATGGAACATGGCAAAAGCAAAAGGCAAGAAAATCAAAACCAAGCATAAGAAGGAAGAGAAAAGAGGATGCCACTTGGCCAAAACAAAATCTACCTTTGGAAAATCAAAGTAACGGCCGAAGAATCTATACATCGGCCACAATATCGATTTTTCAGCCGAATAATCAATTCTTCGGCCAATATTTCATTTTCACACAAATTACTGTCTATCAGCAAATACTTGTTCAAAAAGCCATGTTCTGACTATCGCATGCAAACTCAAGACATCTAGGGGCATAAAAAGCATTTCTCATTTCATGAACAAAAGCTTGCCTGCAAAATCATCACTGTGGTTGCTTTCACCATACAAATACAGTTTCTGCTTCTCTCTTTGCTAACCATGAACAGGAAGGAAAAAGAAAATCCTAAAGCTGGTCGTGACGCCGTCTTCAAGACGATCTCTGAGACAAAGAAGGGGATTGCTGGTTATCCTCCCCACTGACAGCTGGTGCTCATTCAACCTCAAGCTACAAGGAAAAGAATGCAAAACAAGGGGCAAGCACCAAGCGCCTCTTCTCCGTCATCAAAATGGAAGGAGACAAAGGAAAGGGCCCGTGGCCAAACAAGAGCAACTGAAGGAACAGCAGGCAGAACCAAGGAAAAATGGTAGTACTCCATACAACCACCTGCCTAAAGAAGCAAACCCACCTAGATCTGAGCATTCTCCAAGTCTACTTTAGACATCGAAGAAGTAGACCTCATCAACGTCGGAGGAGGAGGAGGAACAAACTGAAGATCCTCAGCACGCGGGCGCCACTGGCTGGCCACCCGATCACATAAGTACCAGGCTTAACAAAAGGGACCCTCGAACAGGCTACGAGTACAATCTGGAACCCTGGAACGTGTAAGAGGGGTGTCCTCTGATATACCACTCCAAGGGTCGAACCTCGCCTACAAAGACAAAGAATGCAAGGGGTACCTGGTCAACCGTCAATCGGTTCAAAACTCGTCGCCAAGGCTCAAAATTGGCGACCGTGGCTTCCGTTGCCCCACCAACCATCGCTCGTAGCAAGGGAAAAATCACAACGAGAAAGGAAGAAGGATATACCTCAAGTACCCGGTAGTGACCGCCAAGAGTCCTGTCCCGTGAACAAGCCTTAAGGAGGCCATACAAGGTGGCCAAGGCAGATGCTCCCTAATCAAGCTCCCAAAACAGCCTCCAAATACTGCAAAGGGGCTAGAGATTGCCTATGCACTGAACTATCCTTGTTGACAAACGACGAGGTAGAGAAGAAAGGCCCGTGTCAACTACTCAACACTCACCTGAGTCAAGATATCAACCTTCATAAAAGTCTTGATCAGCCAAGAGACGTCAACATGACCACGCGAGCGAAGAGGGAGGCACCCTGCCCAAGAACCACTCCAAATCCCCTACTCGCTCCCAAAGCCTAGGGTTAACCCAAAGAGGAGCTCCGTTTACTCATAGGCCAGTAAGCAAAGAAAAATCACCTGGCGTGATCGTCATCTCGCCAACAGAAGGAAAGCGGAACGTGTTGGGAATATCCCACCACCTTTCAACCAGCGAGGTCATCAACGACCAATCCATCTTCAGAAGATTGAGGCCCAAAACAAACGGCTCAAGACCAGCAGCGTGTGCTAACTCCCGAGCCTGCTCCGACAACGTCACAAACCACTTGTGCACTAAAGGCCTCCACCGCGAACCTCCAGTCTCCTGTTTCTCTGCCAAGGACAAAAAGGGAGTTAATCTCACGATTGCATAAACAAATAAAAAGCTAGGGGCATCAAATCGACGTTTAAAAAGCATGCATTGCCTAAACAGGGGGCACAGTTATCTTAGCTTCTTTAAACAGAACAACTTCGACCCAACCACGGGTTCTTCTCATTCACGCCCCTGGCTAAGAGGGATCTCATCCCGCAAATCAAAACAAAAAACAAAAAAAACTCACTCTTAAATCATACAAAACCAAAAACTCCGAACTAAAGCAAACTTTTTGCTTTTCAGGAAGCTTACCGAAACATTAAGGACGCTCAAGTGCTGCTCAGCGGCTCTACGCCCACACCTCAACAGCTCTATGCCACGCCATGTGCACAACCTCGCGCTCAGCAGGCCAGTAAAACAATCCTGCGGCTTCCACTCAATGCACCCTCCAGAAGGCGTTTATGTTACTAGCTTCCAGAAAGCGTTGCCAACTTGCAAAAAACATTTAGCCACCAAAAGACATTTGAGTCGCTAGAAGGCGTTTGGCCTCCGGAAGGCACTCCCAGTAGTGGAGGTAATGGAAATCTCCCTAACAAAGTGGAATATGGTCAAGAACTAGCCTTGGGGACAATCCCGAGCATGTGGAAATCTAGCCTTGGGGACAATCCCAAGCATACTCAGAACTAGCCTTGGGGACAATCCCGAGCATGTGGAATCTAGCCTTGGAGGCAATCCTGAGCATACTCAAAACTAGCCTTGGAAACATCCCAAGCATAAGGAACCAATCAAACCCCGTGGAAGATGGAAGATGGAATACTCAACAGCTCAGCAGCTCAAAGCCGTAGCAATTCTCAACAATCCTCTATCAGCGGCTTTACGCTCGCCACCTCATCAACTCAGTGGCTCGAAGCCCACCATCTCAACTGGCTCGAAGCCGTACACAAGCAGTCTCAGCGGCTCGAAGCCCATCATCTCAACTGGCTCGAAGTCATAACAATCAACTCAGCGGCTCGAAGCCCATTACCTCAACAGGCTCGAAGCCTTCGTCTACTATCACCCAGCGGCTCGAAGCCCTTTATCATAGCGGCTCTACGCCCGTATCAATTCAGCGGCCCTGTGCCCATCATCTCTACACAACTCAGCGGCTCTAAGCCCGCTATCTCAAATGGCTCGAAGCCGTACACAAGCAGTCTCAGCGGCCCTGTGCCCATCATCTCTACACAACTCAGCGGCTCTAAGCCCGCTATCTCAACTGGCTCGAAGCCGTAAACAAACAATCTCGGCGGCTCAAAACCCATTATCTCATATGGCTCCAAGTCATCACCTCAACAGGCTCGAAGCCTATGTTTACTATCTCAGCAGCTCTATGCTCGCTATCACAGCAACAGACTCTACGCCTGTTATCACAAACTCTTAACAGGCTCGAAGCCTGTGTTCATCATCTCAACTGGCTCGAAGCCGTAAACAAGCAACAGGCTCTAAGCCGCCCCAACAATCAAGACATCTATTCTCAGGCTCTACGCCTGAATGCTAAAAAATCTAACATTTTTGAATGCTCAAGCTCTACGCTTGGATGCCCAACCACTGTGTACTGGATGCTCAAGTTATATACTTGAATGCTCAAGCTCCACGCTTGGATGCCCAACCACTGCGTACTGGACGCTCAAAGCCTGTACTTTGAATGCTCGGATTCTGCCATCCGAATGCTCGAGCTCTACGCTCCGAATGCTCAAGTCCGGAACTTGATAGAAGCTCTAAGCTTAAAACAAACACACACGCACGGGCCCGTGCACATATTGCATTATCACATCGAGTCTGCATCATCATATCTAACAATCATCATCACACATATACACTCTGCATATCTCTCATGAAACAGGTCAACCCTGCAATCAACCGGCTCTATGCCTCGATTTTATTGATCGGCCCGGCGCCTCGATCCCTTGGCTCCAAGCCAAAACTTATGATGAGAAAGCTCCGTGCACAGACCATCAGAATGCAACTGGTTCTACACTTCGGTTCAAATCAAAACAATCTCCAACCCCTTTTGGCTCTACGCCAACACTTATGATGGAAAAGCTCCGTGCACAGACCATCAGAATTATACCAGCTCCGTGCTTCGGTTCATCACGTCAAGCTCAAAGCTCTGACACCACAGGCCCTTGCCATATACCAGCTCCGCGCTTCGGTCCCATCAAGCTCTAAGCTCACCTCAGGCCTTCGCCTCATAACCACAGCAGGCTCTACACCTCAATCTAGACCAGCTCCGTGCTTCGGTCCTATCAATCACCTCAGGCTCTCGCCTTATGATCAAGACCAGCTCCGTGCTTCGGTCCTATCAATCACCTCAGGCTCTCATCCTGATCAATACCAGCTCCGCGCTTCGGTCTTATCCCAATCTCCTCAGGCCTTTGCCTCAAGATTGCAAACAGGCTCTACGCCTCGATCCCATCACTCGCCAGGCTCTCGCCTCATGACTACAACCGGCTCCGTGCCTCGGTTTCCTCATCTCCAAAGCTCCGTGCTCCAGTTATTGGCCCTGCGCCCCTCACATCTCAAAAACAACCGGCATCCAACTCATCCCAGCAGATGGTTTGGATTCCACCCCATTACATCAAACCCCTTCCAGCTCATTCGCAAGGATAGGCTACTCTACCGAGCTCCTTTCAGTCAAAGTAAGGATGATCAAGAAAAGCAAACGCACCTGCAGTGTACTGATCTACCCCAAAATACTAAGGAAGCTCTACGCAAAAACTCCCCAGGCAGCCCTGCGCTCCTTCAGCTACTCTTCGCCAAAACCCTGGCTCAGTCTAGGTACGTCACACTACGGCTTTTTAAGCCCTAAGGTACGTCTTCTGTCTCTAACCCTCCAAACTTTTTGCTTTTCTTTATTGCCCGAACTACGATTGGTCTGAATTTCCCTTGTGGAATACGTAGGCTGTGAGAACCCTCACGTTAAAAATAGTATTAGTACATGATAATTCGTCACTACCTTTAATTATGGGTCACGGACACATTTTATAAGTCAATCGGCCAGGCATTTCAAATCTCTGTGTTTTAGATTTTTCCTTGAAATTCCGAGAATGGGGTTATTCTTAGAATAATTTATTTAGGGTACTGTGCGAATTTTATATTTTTCTGAGTCCGGAACCCGTACAGTTTTTCGAGCCGCGCGTGAGTCGCGCTCCGGAATTAACCATGCATGCATGGCTAGGTGTCAAGACCAAGTTAACACTTGGCAACCCCATTAGTTTAGTTAGGTGCCAAGTGTACACTAGCATATAATTATTCATATAATATATTATTACTATTGTATTTTGTAAGAAAAAGGAAACAAAAAAAAAAGAGAAAGAAGAGGAGAGGTCGGCAGAGAGAGAGAGAGAGAGAGAGAGAGAGAAGAGGAAGGAAGAAGAGAAGCCATTTTAGCTCCTCCAAGGTCTGGACCAGCCCTTAGACACTAAGATTCTCTACCAAATTTTGCTGGTAACTTCTTAAACTTCTTGACAGCTTTCTGGACCATCACAAATTCATATTTTGAGAACCCTTCTGCTATGATTCAATTTTTGAAGTCTTCATAACTTTTAAAGTACGTTTAAATACGAAGATTTTGATACCAAGAACATGCAAAACCGATCAACACAGAATTAGTTATGAATTTTTGAATACTGACTGTAATCTGTGTGTCCGAATCTGATTGTGTCTGTCTTCTTTTAAATTTATGGAAACTTTCACTACTTGCATGGCTATGGTTTTTTTTCAGGAATTAAAAATTTAAGTTGGAAACATTTTGGCTTTGGAATCAAATCATTTGGATAAATATACAATATTTGGTGAATTTTTAAAGTAGAGTTGTCTGACAGGGACATAAACTGTGATCAATCTGTTTTCTTTTGTTTGCCGAGGAAAATCCTTTTTACTTTTGAATCTGAGATTTTTACTGAGAATAATAATTTACGTTTCGCAACTTTGAGCACTAGTTTCAACATTTTTGAAGTTGAAATGAATTAGTTATGGTTTTTCTACTAAAACATGTTTGGCTGCCCTGTTTTCTGTAGAACAGCTTGTTCTTTTGAAATCTGGAGAATATTTGGTTGATAACTAATCTTCCAATTTTTACAGTAGATACACATGGATGTTACGCAAGTTTGGGCGCTGGTTTGAGTATTTTTGGACGTTATATGAATAAGTTATGATTTTTCAAAGAAAGGGTGACAGATTTTAGTAAATGAGCAAAGTATTGTTTTTATTTCTTAAAATACCTTGCATGCATAGATTTTTGAGAGTTTTTGACAAAACTAAGTTTTTACCCAGAAATTTCATGTGATATTAAGGTAGAAATGTGTTTACCATTTTACCAATAGAGGTTGTTGAACCTCCGATCCATTGTGTTGCGTTTCTACGCCAAAAATAGACTTTGTATATAATTTTATTGATTTTTGTAAAAATTACAGGATTGTAATTTTTGAATAATTAGGATACTTAAATTTTACACTTTGTACTTAGAGATTTAAAATGACTATTTTGCCCTTGGGATTCAATGTGTGCTAAAATGACCTTTTTAGTCATAAATGTTTTAAAACTGAGTTTTATACTTGAGTTCTGAATGAATTGTGATTTTTGGATCAGAATTGATAAGATGAGAGATCTGAGTTCATAGCGCTTGGATAGATTGACCTTGGAACGTAAAATGACCATTTTACCCCTAGTAACAGATCGGCTCTAAGCCATGACTTAGAGGACTAGAATTAGATTATTCGGACTTAGTACATTAATTGTACTCATACTTGGACGTTTATAATATTCTCATTAGGTCTGTGTGATCGTTAGTGTGAAATACGTGAAGACTCGAGTAGAGATTAGCTGCGTCTTCAGGAGCAAGGTGAAACATGCGTATCTTGTTTACATTTGTTGTTTAAATATTTCATTGCTGTTGAAATATCTTAGAAATGTTTTCTAAATGGAATCATGGATATTTATTAACTTGTTAAATGACTTGATGAAATGTATATTTTTCTGTCGATGCATCTGAATAAGTGTCCGTGCTTGAGGACTTTAAACAGACAAATGGATTTGGAGTTATAAGGTTGGAGGATATTGACCAGGTATCCTGATGGTTTGACGTCATTCCCTTTTATGATATAGAGGTCGCTCCTCTAGAATTCTGGTTGAAACTTGTTCATGAAAGATGTGCGAAATCGACGAGTATTATGAAATGTGATATTTTTAATATCATGATGGTTTTCTGCTTTATCCTGAAAAGTTGGATTTCATTCTGTGAATGAACTGATGAACCGATGACTTAGAATTATTGCTTTTAGCATAAGTCTATTGAAAGACTTGTATTCATTTTATTATGGACTTGAAATTTGATTATCTTGAAAGGAAGTACATTTTACATGTTCGATACTGAAAAGTATGACTACACTTTTTATAAGATGTTAGTTGTATCCATGATTTGACATGTTTACTGGATATGTCATGTTTCATACGAGCTTTAGCTTATGGAGTTTTTCAAAAACCATACTTTTCAGGTTAGCAGCATTAGATGGACTCGGCTTTGCTCTCAAGTCGAAATCTTTTTGGTGATCAGTTCTTATGTGTATATAGTAGTACTGTTCTGACGTGAGCATAGAGCTGTGAGGACTTGACTTGAAGACTTTCGAATTTTTGATAATCGGCTTGTTCCGGTCAGGTTATGCTATGGTTATTTGCAGGTATTGCTAAGCAGTTATATTTATTTCCGCACGTAGAACTCTGGAATATGTTGGAATTATTGAAATCAGCTTACTAAATTTCTTAAGGTAATCTATTTTGATGAGAGGATTTTATGAATTCCCTAAACTGACTTATTAGGATAGGCCTAGGGTGACGTAGACTCACTGGCCGGTCATTAGACCTTTAACCCATGGGTTTGGGTCATGACAGAAGTGGTATCAGAGCTGCAGTTTTCGGAATTTTAAAAAAAATCCAGAGTTAAGATCACTACACATTATATTGCACCTATGTGACTACTTGTATAATTACTATGTTTGCTTGTAACTATTCAACACGTAAGTTGAATTTTTCGGTCGATAGACCATTTTACCTAAGATCGACACTTGAGGTCTAGTTCAGCAGTTGGCATGAATTAGTATGGTGATTAGTGGACATGGGTCGACACCATTGATGGTTATAATTTTTTCACGAGGGATATCATATGCATAATATATTGGATTATTGCACTTTTCGATGGGAATATTGTGGAACCTAGAGAGGTACAAGAAAACTGTACATTGATCAGAGGTGAAATTTACAACCGATTAGAGAATTGAATTTTGGTAGCTCAGCTTAGACATGTATGTGCTGAGTGGAGATTATTATGAAGAATAGATTGCGGAGTTCCTCTATTCCATAGAAATTGGATTGTAGCTTTCCATATTGCGCTTGGAGTGATGGTCTTCCTTGCATTAGTACTCGAGTTAGTACATGGAATTGAAAATCTTTTGAAGGAAATTTTTTGAATTAGAACTTTTACCTTTCAGGAGAGAGATAGATACTTGAAAATGAGAAAGTTGGCACACTTCGTTGAAGGAGAATTTTTATGATCGTTAGTTGTACTAAGTTACATATATAGAGAGTTTGATTGCTCATTGAGTTAGGTGAATTCGATGCTACAACCTAGGAATCCTAGAAAGCCCAGTATGAATTGGGGAAAGTTTGAATTTGTGGATTTAGCCCATGTAGATCATACCTTATCGTGATTGAGAATTGAACCTACGAATTTTGAGGCTTATGCTCTTGTTTTTTTTAATAGACAATAGTAGATGGGTAAGGAAGGGGAGTCGTATTAGTTCATGAGAATAAAAGAGTTTGGGTTGGGCAATGAAGGGAACAAGTTAAACAAGGAACCTAGTATAGAAAGGTTGAACAAATAACTAGATAAGAACCAAAGCGGTACTGTGAAAAAAATTTATGGGTCATTTGTGGATACACTCATTTGATACTATGTTGTGGATGATAAGAGAAGGACGTACAATTGGCCTGGAAGAGAACAGTCATAGGCCACAGTTCCTAGGAATGGCAATGCCAAGAGTAGTTGTGACAACAATGAGAAGAGTGCGCAGCGGAAGCATGGTGGAATATGCTAAGAGGATATGAAATGGGAGTATGAGAAGAAAAAAAAAAAGGGAACCGCAAAATTTGTCTCCTACTAGTGTGAAACCCCTAAATGATGATCCCTAAGAGTTGTTAAAGGCATTGGAGAAAAAAAAATTTTAAAAAAAAAAAAATGGCTTGGTGTGTGCTATTTGTGATAAGAACATAAGGAATTACTTGCCGTTAGCAATGCTAAAGTATGTTATGGGTGTCATTAGATGGTATATGAAAGATAGAGTCGGGATCTTGAATTCATGAGGTGTACATGGGTTAATGTAAGTTAGCTATATATACTTTACATGTGTAGCTACCTGTTATGTAGAAGTAGTTTTTCTACTTAGCTTGTAGTTATATTACTTGATCCCTTTAACTTATTGATTTAATTGGTGACGTACCCTGAGGGCTTCTGGTATGGAAAAGGGAAACATGAGAATTTTTCTTTTAGAAATGAAAACGTAATGTTCTATGTGAATTATTAAGCTCTAATTCATGATGCATGTGAAAATTTTATTCCGAGTGAAGTATTGAGTAGTAAAGATGAATGTATATGGCATAAATGAAACACGTTTTTGTTAAACTTTGACAATCTACTTTTGGATATTCAGTTGGAAGGGCGACTGGCCACCGCAACTTCATGTCGAATATCCGAAATAGAAACGCTAATACAAGATATGAGAAAAAGTTTTCAAATTACAATGACATTAAATTTCGATAGAAATATCAAAGTTAAAGACTGATACTTGTTTGTTGACTTTACACCTTTGAGACATGATTTTTCTGATGTGAACTTCTTTATAAGGGACAATTTAGACACTAAGAAATATATTGTGAGTATGGTTAATGGATTGTGAAAGAAATTAGGGCAGCATTTACTGTCGGAATATTATCACAATGGTTAATTATCAAATTTTGATGCACACTAAGGCGGATGGTGAAGAATTTTCATCATGATGGGCAGATATTAGAAAATTCTTAGATGGGTTGGAAGCACATCGTTTTGTACAGAATTCTTGAGTTAATCATTATTTGTTTTGATTCTATGTTTGGATCTTTATAAGATCGATTGTATTTTCTTAAAGGTTTCACCTATGAAAGGAATTTTGAGGTTCGTGAGGAAAGGAAAGTTGTGGGTCCTTTTGAAATCCTAGAGAGGATTGGGCCAGTTGCTTATCGTTTAGCATTGACCTTAGAACTTGCAAAAGTTCATGATGTGTTTCATGTATCCATATTAAAGAAGTTATATTAGTGACTCCTCTTACGCCTTGGAACAACCTAAAGTAGAGTTACAAGAGGATTTGAGTTACGAAGAGATATCTGCTTGTGTTTTAAATTGGTAAGAGAAGCGGTTAAGGAACGAAGTAGTTCCACTCATGAAAGTTTGGTGGAAAACCATTTTATTGGTGAAGCCACTTGGGGAAAACATAAGTTGATATGCGTGAGTGTTACCCAGAGTTGTTTGTTGTTGGTACTTGGTAAGCTACCGACTACATACTTTATGTGTGTATATGTTAAGTTAATTTGGAGGACCAAATTTCCTAAGAGGGGAAGGATGTGAGAACCCTCACGTTAAAAATAGTATTAGTACATGATAATTCGTCACTACCTTTAATTATGGGTCACGGACACATTTTATAAGTCAATCGGCCAGGCATTTCAAATCTCTGTGTTTTAGATTTTTCCTTGAAATTCCGAGAATGGGGTTATTCTTAGAATAATTTATTTAGGGTACTGTGCGAATTTTATATTTTTCTGAGTCCGGAACCCGTACAGTTTTTCGAGCCGCGCGTGAGTCGCGCTCCGGAATTAACCATGCATGCATGGCTAGGTGTCAAGACCAAGTTAACACTTGGCAACCCCATTAGTTTAGTTAGGTGCCAAGTGTACACTAGCATATAATTATTCATATAATATATTATTACTATTGTATTTTGTAAGAAAAAGGAAACAAAAAAAAAAGAGAAAGAAGAGGAGAGGTCGGCAGAGAGAGAGAGAGAGAGAGAGAGAAGAGGAAGGAAGAAGAGAAGCCATTTTAGCTCCTCCAAGGTCTGGACCAGCCCTTAGACACTAAGATTCTCTACCAAATTTTGCTGGTAACTTCTTAAACTTCTTGACAGCTTTCTGGACCATCACAAATTCATATTTTGAGAACCCTTCTGCTATGATTCAATTTTTGAAGTCTTCATAACTTTTAAAGTACGTTTAAATACGAAGATTTTGATACCAAGAACATGCAAAACCGATCAACACAGAATTAGTTATGAATTTTTGAATACTGACTGTAATCTGTGTGTCCGAATCTGATTGTGTCTGTCTTCTTTTAAATTTATGGAAACTTTCACTACTTGCATGGCTATGGTTTTTTTTCAGGAATTAAAAATTTAAGTTGGAAACATTTTGGCTTTGGAATCAAATCATTTGGATAAATATACAATATTTGGTGAATTTTTAAAGTAGAGTTGTCTGACAGGGACATAAACTGTGATCAATCTGTTTTCTTTTGTTTGCCGAGGAAAATCCTTTTTACTTTTGAATCTGAGATTTTTACTGAGAATAATAATTTACGTTTCGCAACTTTGAGCACTAGTTTCAACATTTTTGAAGTTGAAATGAATTAGTTATGGTTTTTCTACTAAAACATGTTTGGCTGCCCTGTTTTCTGTAGAACAGCTTGTTCTTTTGAAATCTGGAGAATATTTGGTTGATAACTAATCTTCCAATTTTTACAGTAGATACACATGGATGTTACGCAAGTTTGGGCGCTGGTTTGAGTATTTTTGGACGTTATATGAATAAGTTATGATTTTTCAAAGAAAGGGTGACAGATTTTAGTAAATGAGCAAAGTATTGTTTTTATTTCTTAAAATACCTTGCATGCATAGATTTTTGAGAGTTTTTGACAAAACTAAGTTTTTACCCAGAAATTTCATGTGATATTAAGGTAGAAATGTGTTTACCATTTTACCAATAGAGGTTGTTGAACCTCCGATCCATTGTGTTGCGTTTCTACGCCAAAAATAGACTTTGTATATAATTTTATTGATTTTTGTAAAAATTACAGGATTGTAATTTTTGAATAATTAGGATACTTAAATTTTACACTTTGTACTTAGAGATTTAAAATGACTATTTTGCCCTTGGGATTCAATGTGTGCTAAAATGACCTTTTTAGTCATAAATGTTTTAAAACTGAGTTTTATACTTGAGTTCTGAATGAATTGTGATTTTTGGATCAGAATTGATAAGATGAGAGATCTGAGTTCATAGCGCTTGGATAGATTGACCTTGGAACGTAAAATGACCATTTTACCCCTAGTAACAGATCGGCTCTAAGCCATGACTTAGAGGACTAGAATTAGATTATTCGGACTTAGTACATTAATTGTACTCATACTTGGACGTTTATAATATTCTCATTAGGTCTGTGTGATCGTTAGTGTGAAATACGTGAAGACTCGAGTAGAGATTAGCTGCGTCTTCAGGAGCAAGGTGAAACATGCGTATCTTGTTTACATTTGTTGTTTAAATATTTCATTGCTGTTGAAATATCTTAGAAATGTTTTCTAAATGGAATCATGGATATTTATTAACTTGTTAAATGACTTGATGAAATGTATATTTTTCTGTCGATGCATCTGAATAAGTGTCCGTGCTTGAGGACTTTAAACAGACAAATGGATTTGGAGTTATAAGGTTGGAGGATATTGACCAGGTATCCTGATGGTTTGACGTCATTCCCTTTTATGATATAGAGGTCGCTCCTCTAGAATTCTGGTTGAAACTTGTTCATGAAAGATGTGCGAAATCGACGAGTATTATGAAATGTGATATTTTTAATATCATGATGGTTTTCTGCTTTATCCTGAAAAGTTGGATTTCATTCTGTGAATGAACTGATGAACCGATGACTTAGAATTATTGCTTTTAGCATAAGTCTATTGAAAGACTTGTATTCATTTTATTATGGACTTGAAATTTGATTATCTTCGAAAGGAAGTACATTTTACATGTTCGATACTGAAAAGTATGACTACACTTTTTATAAGATGTTAGTTGTATCCATGATTTGACATGTTTACTGGATATGTCATGTTTCATACGAGCTTTAGCTTATGGAGTTTTTCAAAAACCATACTTTTCAGGTTAGCAGCATTAGATGGACTCGGCTTTGCTCTCAAGTCGAAATCTTTTTGGTGATCAGTTCTTATGTGTATATAGTAGTACTGTTCTGACGTGAGCATAGAGCTGTGAGGACTTGACTTGAAGACTTTCGAATTTTTGATAATCGGCTTGTTCCGGTCAGGTTATGCTATGGTTATTTGCAGGTATTGCTAAGCAGTTATATTTATTTCCGCACGTAGAACTCTGGAATATGTTGGAATTATTGAAATCAGCTTACTAAATTTCTTAAGGTAATCTATTTTGATGAGAGGATTTTATGAATTCCCTAAACTGACTTATTAGGATAGGCCTAGGGTGACGTAGACTCACTGGCCGGTCATTAGACCTTTAACCCATGGGTTTGGGTCATGACATAGGCAGCCTCCCGGCCCGACCATAACAAAACCTTTTTCGAAAACCCCTTGGAATAGTGGTTGGACCAAATTGAGTTGCTTTTTACAGCTTTGACTCTTACTCAAACATGTCTCGCGATCCATCTGAGTTCAGTCAAAGAGGGGCATCTGTAGACACCCCAATTTGGCCTAACGATTATTTCAAGTCCCACCTTGGGACAATCCCGATGATGAAATGGATACAATGATTGCTGATTGCTTCCTTGAGGACCTTAGGACTTTCGGTGAGAACTTTGACCACTTAGAGGACCCAATTCAAAGCCATACAGCCTTTCAGACAGAAATACAGAAGCCTAGGAGAATCCATCTGACGGCCGTAACATCGATCCCACGGCCACAACATCAATCCCTCACCCGAGCAACCTGTTGCCAGCAAAATCTCCCTGAGAGATCAATCCCTCGGTCGCGAGATCTATCCTTCGGCCGAGACATCCATTCCACGGCCGCGACATCCTTTGCTCGGCCGCCAGATCGACCTTTTTCCAGACTCTGGAACGTTCTGTCAGACGTTTGGTTTGATCCAACTACACTACCTTTCCGATGCGTTCGGGCTACGTTCGGAGATCACGACGTAGAGTTAGAGATGCATTGCAATTGCAATTGCCATCTCGTGATTTGATTGGCCGGAGTGAGTCATCCCTATGCCTATATAAAGGGGCCTTTGGGCTCCGAATTTAACACACAGAAATTGAGATACCTACACACTCAATCAAACCTCGAAACTCTGCACAAATACTCCCTCAATCCCACACTTCAAAAGCCCTAACCTCCCGAAGGCAGCCGTCAATTCGGCGATCAAACCCCGAAGTTCAAACCCTAACTCTAGGGTTCTCGATCAAGCAATCAATCAATCACGCCTAATCCGAAGCAATCAAGCAACTGAGGGATCAAGGTGGTGAGGCCCAACGGCCTCTGGTTTGTTTTATTTCCTGTCAATAATCATGATTTTAGCGTTTTGATTATTTACTAACGTTTCTGTCTGGTGTGAGGAAGAACATCGACCGGGGCTTCGATCCCTCGGCCGATATATCAAACGAGGAGGATCCCTCGGCCGTGACATCCATTCACCGGCCGCGGGATCCATTACCCTGGGACAGCTTTGTTTGTTTCCTGCTTTCTGATGCATGCTTCAATTACAGTCCTGGCTCACTTTAATTACTGTTTAAAGGACTAATTAAACAGACTATGTGTTAGAATTAAATAAAGCATCTATACGTCCTATGTTGAACGATTATGGGGCAGTCTCACGACTGAGCAAAGAGGGGTGCCTAACACCTTCCCCTTATTGTACTTTTGGTTCCCGTATCCAGAATCTTTATCTATTTTCCCAGTTTTAATAAACTGGGTGGCGACTCTATTTGATGATAACCGTTATCATGTGGCGATGTTCCTAGCCATGGGAATGTCCATGATTTTGGTTTATGAAACGAGCAACCAATCGAGCAAACAAATGTGATCAATCTGTACGGCGATGCCCCGCTTGGGAGGTGTCTACATCATCCCCTTCTGGCTCTGGAAGGACCAGTGCACACCCAGGAAGCAAACCAAGCAGTGTATTGGAAGACTGTAAAATGCTAATTATTACACAATACTCCAAGCAGTAGCCAAATAAGATGAAACACAACCCCTAAACAGTGGGGGTATCAAAACAGAGGCCAAGGGCCAAGTTGCCCATGCAAGGGCCATTCATGGAAATCAGAGAACTGTCGCGCGACAGAGAGTAAAACCTCACGCGACACTCCTGACTGGACTTCCAGGAATTGCTTTACATGCTTGGGGTCCTGAGACAGATTCAGGGGATCCCAAGGGCATTCCAAACTGAACAGAAATGAATATTGAGATGTAAAACTAGCAATTTAAGCTCTAAGAAAAGCAGTAAACTGATTATTAGCATGCTTAACAGTGATCCATAATAATTATTAAGACAATAAAACAGGAAAGAACCAACATCCCTTCCCCACGAGAACCATCGCGCGATGCTTGAGACAAGCGCGCGCGTGACTGGGTCCGTCGCGCGAGGGTATGTTGGTTGCACGGTTTTTGAAACCTTGCCAGCTTTAGGGCCAAGACTGGTATTGATTACCAGCCTTGACCCTGCCAGCCCCCCTCAGGGATCAGAACAGAGAGCAGAACAAAGGTAAGATATACCTTTGAATTTTGAGGTTTGAAAAGTGTTTGAGCTTTGAGCTTGAGGTTGGGTTTGAGGTTTGATTGAAATGTGAAAATGGGGAGGAAGAACAAGCTTTGTTCTTAGGGTGTTAGGTTGGAAACCAAATGTTGCATTTGCTAATGGAGGAGAGATGAACAAAGGGTTAGGGTTAGAACCTTTGTGCTTTGAATTTTTTTGGAACCCTTTGAAAGAGAAACAAAGGGGGCTATTTATAAGCTTAGCACCTTCCACTAATGGAAAGGCAGGTCTGGTCCAAAGAATGGAGGCCAGCCAGCCACGAGGCTGGCTGGGGATTACTTGGTGATTAAGCTGCCCAGTTGAATAAAGGTGATGGGGACTGGTTCTGACCGTCGCGCGAGGGTTCCAAACTGTCGCGCGACAATGATCCCTGGCGCGCTGGTCAATGCTCCGGTTGACCATCGCGCGATGGAGTCAAACTGTCGCGCGACAGTGCTCCCGGGCGCGCGATGGTTGCGCCCTGGCACACATCAATAGGATTTTTGGCTTTTGGAAGTGGCTTAAGATTAGGTTAGGTTCAAGGGTTATTCAAACACTCAAAGCTCAAACACTCGACATTCCCGGGGTGTTCTTGATCCGTTTCATCATCGGGGAATAAAACCGTAAGTAAACTAATCTGGAAGCCCAGATTGAGGTGTCTACAGTAGCCCCCCTTTGATGGCACTTGGAGCACCATTGAATTGGTACAAGTAATGTCAAAGGTTTCTAGACACCCCTCAAGGCAATCCAGAGCAGAACATACTAGCAAAGTAGACAAGCATACTTACAGAACCTGATTGGTTGAATGGACGGACGGACCGTCACTGGAGATGGAAGTAGAAGTGGACGATTGCATCGCCGCTTGTTGATTGAATTTGGACAGGACAGGCTGTCGCTGCAGATGTTGACGGGACCGGCCGTCGTTGCTGGGGATCAAGCTATCCTCGGCACAAAGTATTCCAACAAACACGGGTAGGTCGTGTCAGGCAGGTTGAATTCCATCTGTTGGGAATCAGAGCCAATCTCCTTATCAAAGACCATCCGAGACAGAGCAATAAGCCTGCTGGAAGATGCACTTTCGGCTAGATTAAGGGTGATTATCGTTCGGGAAGGGCCAAGGCGGACTCTCCTGGGGAACAATCAGTTGCGGATGAACGGACCATCGAACGATGTTCTGGTCGTTGTTTGTGGATTTGACAGGACCGGCTGTCGTTGATTAGTTTGTCAATGCCACAACACCAACTGAAGAACGCCTCAACACTCTTTGATTTGCCAATGCCTCAACACTGACTGAAGAACGCCTCAACATGCTTTGATTTGCCAATGCCTCAACACTGACTGAAGAACGCCTCAACACGCTTTGATTTGCCAATGCCTCAACACTGACTGAAGAACGCCTCGACGCTGATTATGATTTGCCAATGCCTCAACACTGACGGTTTGAACGCCTCGACGCTGATTTGATTTGCCAATGCCTCAACACTGACGGTTTGAACGCCTCGACGCGCTTTGATTTTTGAACGGACAGATCATCAGTATAAATGATCGAGCCGTTGGGGGAATTGACAGGATCAGCTGTCGGTGAAAGCGGACGGGGAGATCATTGTGCTGAGTGATCAAGCCGTTGGGAACTTGGATGGGCGGATCATCAGTATAAATGATCAAACCGTTGAAGCCTGGATGGGAGGATCAGCAGTATAAATGATCAAACCATTGAATGACCGATATGGCTGACCGTCATGGATGATATGGCTGATCATCGTTGAATTGGGAGGGCGGATCGCTATAAAAAGTGATCGAGCCGTTTGAAGTTGGACAGGACCGGCTGTCGTTGATTGAGACGGCGGATCACTATAAAAAGTGACCGAGCCACTGGAAATTGGACAGAACCGGCAGTCGTTGATGGAGACGGCGGATCGCTATAAAAAGTGACCGAGCCATTGAGGTTGGACAGGACCGGCTGTCGTTGATAGAGACGGCGGATCACTATAAAAAGTGACCGAGCCATTGAGGTTGGACAGGACCGGCTGTCGTTGATAGAGACGGCGGATCACTATAAAAAGTGACCGAGCCATTGGAAATTGGACAGAACCGGCTGTCGTTGATAGACACGGCGGATCACTATAAAAAGTGACCGAGCCATTGAGGTTGGACAGGACCGGCTGTCGTTGATAGAGACGGCGGATCACTATAAAAAGTGACCGAGCCATTGGAAATTGGACAGAACCGGCTGTCGTTGTGTTGATCCAAGAAGCACAAACAGTGGATAACATGGATAGAAGCAAGGCGGACTGCCGTTGGGGAGAAATTGGTGACAAGTGCTGAGCTGTTTACTTGCTGCCTTCGATACCGGGCAGGCTTGCTTTGTCGTTTTGATGGATTTTTCCTGCGTTCAACATTTGATATACACACAATATGCAATGACATGTATAAAATATTGAAAATGCAGATGCAAGCTTAGGGCGGTTCCTAGAAGGACAACGACGCCTAAGGACTACCACTGAGCCTCATTACTGTACTGTCTGTGCTTCTGAGATATGCACCCAGATAGAAAGACGCTGAACGGGCTGGCATGCCCCAATTGACGTTTGAGTAATGACATTGGGCATGCGTGCCCCCTCTTCGATGCTTGGGTGGATGTGCCCCAGAGATGCCTTGCTTGGCCTTGGGCTGACGTGCCCTTTCTGCTTTACGAGATTCCACTGCTTGCGGATTACAGATACTAGGGTAGCAATGTAACAATTGCGTTTTCCAGTTTATTGACTCTCTTTTTGCAAGTGTTGAAGAGAATGCAAAAGCTAACCACTAATATCTAATTTGCATTGACAAGTGCTTTGAATCGACACACAGACATGCACACATATGTACAGACTCGCCTAGCTCGAACGAAAAGGGAGACAGAGCCCCATGGTACAATGCGAACCCTCAGACACATAGAATATAATGAAATTTTGGGCATTAAAGTGCCAAAACTCACAATATTCCTGAACAGGTGAAACTGACACTTATGAAAAGTGGAAAAGGTACAAAGACTTGTACAAACAAAATCGAGAAAAGCATCCCGACATGACAATTGATTGAAAAACTGAAAAAATGTCGCAAAAACGGACATAAGACGTAGATTATGACTCGTATAGGCCCGGACTGAAACCGACACCCCCGTGCAGTCACATTAAGTCCATATGACTTGCATGGTTTGACAAGACTTGGCAAAAGCCCCTGGAACGACATTCGAGGGTAGTAGCCAACTGCTACTGCCTGCTGCAAGAAGCGTGCGCATGTTTGAGACCAACGCGTATCACTCGAACAAACGCGCTGCGGTTGCTTACACCAGACTTTGCTGAACTTAGAATAAACTGTGAGCCTGTTAAGGCCTCTAGCATTTCGTTCTGTTTTTGATGCTTCAATTATTTTTTTAAGACTTATGCTCAGCCTGTAAATTGAAGAAGCAGTTTGGTAATAAAATTGAAAGACGAAGGGTTTCCCCCAAAGCAGCTTGTCTTGATCTTCGATCCTCTTTGACCTTTGATGTGTACCAAAATGTCAACCATGGATCCAATTGATAGATTGTGACCGAGTCTCATAGAGAGACTGCCTACGTATCCCAAGCTAGGGAATCAGGTCAAAACGTAGTTCAGGCTACGGTTCGACAGAGTATGACCGAGTCCCAAAGAGAGACTGCCTACGTATCCCAAACTAGGGAATCAGGTCAAAACGTAGTTCCGGCTACGGTTCGACAGAGTATGACCGAGTCCCAAAGAGAGACTGCCTACGTATCCCAGTCTAGGGAATCAGGTCAAAACGTAGTTCAGGCCAAGGGTTAACTCTCGAGTATTTACCTCTCCTTTTACGCTCTAACTTTTGCCTAGTACCGCCCATTCGGGTCTTCGGTCTAGCGAGCTTTGATTGATTGCCTATTCATTTTTGCCTAAACCACCTTCATAGGTTTTGGTCTAGCAGGCTGCTCTAACTTTTGCTTGGAACTGCCCACCCTTGGGGTTTTCAGCCCAACGAGCTTCTCACAAGGAAAAACAACATTTGAATTGATCCAGGTTGACCCAGGGTATTGAATTTGTTGCTGTTGAGGTCGAAGACCTTTGGTTGTAGCCTCAGATAATATGGCTTTGATGACGCAGGGTCAAGAGTGCTTTGATTGGAAACGTCTTGCTCCGGGCCGTTTTGTAAATTTTCTCATTTGTACCTGGCGGAACACCACTATCATTGCTTTGAACATGGTACAAGGCCCAGAGACTTCTGTGCCTCTGCTTTCTGGATTGGCACCCGATAACAGGGGATTTGATGCTTCTTTGTCTCAGGATCAACGCGAGGCGTGACTTGATGAGACCATGCCAAGACGTCGACGAATTCTTCAAGCCTGTCTGACCGGGCACAATGCTCCTCTGGGGGCGGCTTTGAACCAATTGAACCTTTCGGGAGGTTATACTTGTCTTTCAAGTTTATTTGAAATTACTTCTTCTTTTAATAGGCTGAGCATGCCTTTTGTCTTCCCTTTCGGCGAGGGAACACATTTCCTTGGGAATGATCCCATCGAAACCTATCCCTGCGTCGTCAGGGTCGACACGGTTTATATAAAAGCCAGCGAGGCATGTAGAAGCAAGACGATGCATATCATAAAAACCCTCGGGGTTGTCAAGTACAACAGACTCGAAACTTGAAACAAAAGCTACGACGTGGAGGGCCAAGAGGCACAACCTCCGACTCAGAGCTAGACTTAGACGAACGCAAAAGACTCTGTGTCAGACTCAAACAAGACGCCAATGCAAACTAGACGCGGTTTTGAAAATGCAATTGTTAAAAAGCTACCCATAGCTTCCGCAAAAAGAGTTAGGATCCAGCGGGCGTCAGGCCCAAGCAACAGCACTTCGGCCTCCTCAGCTTCTTCAGCCAAACCTACTCGATGCTCCTTTGAACGATGGACCTCAGCCAAACGGTCCTTTCCTTTGCAAGCCCCTCATCACTGTCAAACCAAACGTTGGCAGTGAAAACCTCGGTTGTCCCACCTACAGCCATCATGTTAACCTCCGATTCAGACGGGATGGATAAGATGGGTTTGGGTTGATGTGCTGGGACGATATGGTGGCTAGGGTTGAATATGGTGGAGCTTGGGTTGATCTGAGTGGAGGTGATAGATACCTGACCAACCAGAGGGTCAGGCCCGTGTTGAGGCAAGGAGTTGGAAATGACATTGGGCTTTGGTGGAACTTGAACCGTGCCATCATCAATTAGATCTTGAATCTCGTGTCGGAGACGCAAGCAGTTATCAGTGAGATGGCCAGGCATTTGGTGGAAGGCACAGAAAAGGTTGGCATTGTAGTTGGTCGGAAGGACTTTGGGTGGAGAAGTTGGGGTCAAAGGTTTGAGATGCCCAGACTTGACAAGTTTCTCCATCACTGCGGACAGAGATGCCTCGAAGGCAGAGAAGCTTCGTGGTTGTGTTCGAGATCGGAGGCTTTGAGCGCTTCGAATTTGATTGATATCGGCGGCACGACTGGAGTTGGAAGCTGGGGCATCACTCCCACTTGCGGCTGTATTGGAGTAGTTGCTGTCACCAAACAACGCACTACTATTTCCCGAATAAGCCCTTGGCTTAGCCTTTTGAGTGGAGGAAGAGGATTCACCCCTTGGCAAAATGCCAGCTTGCAGCGCATCCTCGATGGCTAGGCCAGAGTCGAAGAAGATCTCAAAGTTGGCGGTCGCTTGAGCGAGTACCAAGTGCCTGGCATAGTCTGGCTGAAGATTACGGGAGATGATGCGGAGTTGGTCTCTCTCGCTCGGGCGCTCAGTCATTAGAGCGGCTTTGGCTCTCCACCTTTTAACAAAGTCCGCAAAGGACTCCTTTGCCTCCATCTTCGTGGATTCTAACTCTCGAATAGTCATCTTGAGTTGAGAGTTGTAGCTATATTGAGAGACAAAGGCAGCCCCTATGTCTTCCCAAGTACTTCGTTTGGAGATGTCGAGCGACAGGAACCAGTGGAAGGCAGGCCCAGAGAGGGTTTGAGGGAAAAGTTGAGACATGGCCTCACTTTCCACACCCAGCAGCTTCATTGCGGCATGGTAGCCATAGAGATGAGTTTTGGGGTCACCGCTCCCGTCAAACTTAACCAAGTCAGGCATCTTGAACTTGTCAGGGAGCTTGGCATTAGGGTACAAACAGAGACGATCCAAGTCAATTCCTCCTGCGTTGATCTTTTCAGACTTTGTGACAGCCTCTTCCAGTTTAGCCATCTTGGCCATGAGAGCAGCCATATCCGGATTCAAAATAGGCTTGCCACCTACCGGATTTGTGTTTGCAGCAGGTGCGTGAACCTCATTAGGGTTGAGCTGAACAATGAGACGCCCCTCGTGATTCGGATCTGGGACCAAGACAAGTTGTTCATGAGCATCCTCATCGTCCTCGCCTTCCTCTTCGAGAGGAGGTGGAAGACGAGTGTTGATAAGGTCATTCAGGAGGGCAATATTGGTATCTGTCTGAGCTGCCCTCTGTTGCATGGCGGTGATGCTATCCTGAAGGTTCATAAGCATGGTTTCCAGAGTGAGCGGTTGATCTGCCATAGCTGGCCTTGAAGATGTTGAAGAAGGGGAAGCCGATGGCGTGGCTCTTTGTAAAATCGATGGCGAACCCGACTGTAGGGCGGCCAACAATGAACCTGGAGAAGCCTCCGTTGCAACTGACTGAGTTTCGAGCCTGACAAGTCTTTGAACCGGATTCTGAAGACGCTCCCAAGTAGGTTTGGCTCTTCCTTTCGGTACTCTCTTGCTCGGTGCAATGGCTCCAAACTAGACAGTAAAGTAAGAGAAAGCTCAGTGGCGTTCCTGCAGCAAAATGCAATGCATACATCGTCGTCGGTGTCCACCCTAGACTCTAGAACTAGAGACAAATCTGTCTCATGATGTTCGGACGCTGCCAGAATCCTCAGATTTCTTTTCGAGGGTGTATCCTTTGAATAGATCAAACTGATCCTAAGAGATGTCAAAACAGACTAAAACTTTGGCTAGTCCCTTTTGAAGATTCGACTTTGAATTAGAAACAACTCGGTATTGATGGCGTGACACCTTTACCGGGGTGGCGTGAGCGACAACGCGCTTTAGCCGGGGCGGTGTACGTGCGAAGCACGATAACCAAAATGACATCAATATCACGACATCAACACTTTGTGGTTCCTTATGTTCGGTTGAATCCTCAACCGGGCATGAGCCAAGGATTTAGTAAGGTTTGATTTCTCAAAGTCTCGCTGATCTAAGGACTTTTGAAAAACTAACAACGTGCACTATCGGGATGCACGAATCTTCATCGGGTCATAGCAGCATCCTAATAAGCATAAGACAGACTCGAAAGCGAGAGACAACTTAGAAGCCGCCCTAAACATGCTCCTACGCAGAACAGAATGTATGCATGCACAGTTCCAGAGACAAGTTTGCCTCACAAGTTTCAGACGTTGCCGGAATCCTCAGAATTCTTTTCGGCGATGTGTCCCTGAGTAGATCGACAGATCCTAAAAGATGTCAAAATAGACTAAATCTTTGGCTAGTCCCTTTCGAAGATTCGACTTTGAATTTGGAACAACTCGGTGTTGATGTCATGGCACCTTAACCTTGAACACGGCGGTGTATAGTGACAACGCACTTCAACCTGGGTGGCACCAGCGACACGACATCACCACTTTGTTGTTCCACATTGTCGGTTGAATCCTTAAACGGGCATGAGCCAAGGATGTAGTAAATTTTGATTTCTCAAAGTCTCATTGAACTAAGGACTTTTGCGATTGATAACGAACATTCAACAGAATGAACGACTCCTCATCGGGTCCAACAACGTCTTAGACAGTGTAAGACAAACTCGAAAGACAAAACAGCCTTAAGCATGCTCCTATGCAAAACAGAGTATGTACAGTGCATGCGATAGGGAAAGCAGTAACACATAGACAGTTACGGGTTTAGATGCAAATAGATCTTAACCTGTGGGTACCTGTCTTAGTTTGGAGAGTTCTAGTGCTTTGTATATGCAAAGGCTGGTTTTGGCTTGTAACAGGTTCCTCGGACTAGGGCCACAGATATACCTCCCATTACCCGCGTTTTTCACAGAGTAACAGTCGAATGGTAGCATGACCCATCATCGTCGAAGGTTGTCGGTCATTCGGGGTCCCCGGGCTACGGTAAACCGTGCCGGATTGCCAAAACGATCCAACGAGGCTTTTCCCACATCGATGCAAATGAGATGCTAGAATTGATTAAGAGAAGAAGAACCGCAAAATCGCAAAATGCTTTTTCAAATTTGGCTCACTTTATTCAATCCATCTTTAGAGGAAACTACGCAAGCGAACAATCGAAAAAGCCCCAGATTAGGATGGTCGGACACGAGGTCCTGTTAAATCACCATTCCGACCTTCGGCAGCGCGAAGCTAACCGTTTTGACAGACTTTTAAGGGATTGTTTACAAGTGTATTAAACTCTAAGTGTGGATTAATATCGGTTCTATCATCCCCAGCAGAGTCGCCACTGTGGGCAGCACGCCCTCGGAGAGAAAGGATTTCGTTCCTGCAAGGGCCCGGATCGAGAGAGCGCGAGCGCAGGTGGCAAGCGCTCAAAAATACAGAGTCACCACTTGAGTTTTGAAGGTCCGACACTCAAGGAACCGTATTTCAAAGCACCTGCCGCGCTGTTTGATTTGAAAAAGTTAAGGAACCAGTCCGTCATAACCATATCTGGGTTCGGGAGCCAGGTTACGAGAGGGGAAGGGTTTTATGGCACCCCTCTCGCCCAATCCGGAGATCGGTCTCTACTTGAGCATTTTGAAAACGTTGCGATTCTTCTTTTATTAATCAATTTTAGCCAATTAGGGCGGGGGAACAGTTAATCGGGGATTAAAACTGTAACAATTCGCAGGATGTGATCAAATAATGACATGGATGAGTAGCATGATGAATAATAAACGGAATGATCTTGAAACAGCGATCAGATGCCAAAACCAGGCTCGGGGCAAATTTGCCCTGCACGATGATCAACTTGCATGCCTGAACAGATCTGCATGCAAGTCAATCATCGCGCGAGACACGCTGATTCTCGCGCGAGTGTTGTCATCTCACCCCAGTCCCAAAATCATCCCCTTCTGGGCTCTGGAAGGACCAGTGCACACCCAGGAAGCAAACCAAGTAGTGTATTGGAAGACTGTAAAATGCTAATTATTACACAATACTCCAAGCAGTAGCCAAATAAGATGAAACACAACCCCTAAACAGTGGGGGTATCAAAACAGAGGCCAAGGGCCAAGTTGCCCATGCAAGGGCCATTCATGGAAATCAGAGAACTGTCGCGCGACAGAGAGTAAACCTCGCGCGACACTCCTGACTGGACTTCCAGGAATTGCTTTACATGCTTGGGGTCCTGAGACAGATTCAGGGGATCCCAAGGGCATTCCAAACTGAACAGAAATGAATATTGAGATGTAAAACTAGCAATTTAAGCTCTAAGAAAAGCAGTAAACTGATTATTAGCATGCTTAACAGTGATCCATAATAATTATTAAGACAATAAAACAGGAAAGAACCAACATCCCTTCCCCACGAGAACCATCGCGCGATGCTTGAGACAAGCGCGCGCGTGACTGGGTCCGTCGCGCGAGGGTATGTTGGTTGCACGGTTTTTGAAACCTTGCCAGTTTTAGGGCCAGGACTGGTATTGATTACCAGCCTTGACCCTGCCAGCCCCCCTCAGGGATCAGAACAGAGAGCAGAACAAAGGTAAGATATACCTTTGAATTTTGAGGTTTGAAAAGTGTTTGAGCTTTGAGCTTGAGGTTGGGTTTGAGGTTTGATTGAAATGTGAAAATGGGGAGGAAGAACAAGCTTTGTTCTTAGGGTGTTAGGTTGGAAACCAAATGTTGCACTTGCTAATGGAGGAGAGATGAACAAAGGGTTAGGGTTAGAACCTTTGTGCTTTGAATTTTTTTGGAACCCTTTGAAAGAGAAACAAAAGGGGCTATTTATAAGCTTAGCACCTTCCACTGATGGAAAGGCAGGTCTGGTCCAAAGAATGGAGGCCAGCCAGCCACGAGGCTGGCTGGGGATTACTTGGTGATTAAGCTGCCCAGCTGAATAAAAGTGATGGGGACAGGTTCTGACCGTCACGCGAGGGTTCCAAACTGTCGCGCGACAATGATCCCTGGCGCGCTGGTCAATGCTCCGGTTGACCATCGCGCGATGGAGTCAAACCGTCGCGCGACGGTGCTCCCGGGCGCGCGATGGTTGCGCCCTGGCACACATCAATAGGGTTTTTGGCTTTTGGAAGTGGCTTAAGATTAGGTTAGGTTCAAGGGTTATTCAAACACTCAAAGCTCAAAACACTCGACATTCCCGGGGTGTTCTTGATCCGTTTCATCATCGGGGAATCAAAAACCGTAAGTAAACTAATCTGGAAGCCCAGATTGAGGTGTCTACATTCCTGTTAGTGGCCACTGACTACTTCACCAAGTGGATTGAGGCAGAACCCTTGGCAAAAATCACTGAACCCATGATAGAAAGGTTTGTGTGGAAGAGTATTATCACTCGATTTGGAGTCCCTTACTCTTTGATCACAGATAATGGGGCACAGTTCCAGAAAAAGTTCAAGACATTCTGTTCCCAGTATGGGATAAGGAACTATTACTCAACCCCTGCATACCCTCAGAGCAATGGGCAAGCAGAAGCTTCCAACAAAACCATTCTTGATGGGATCAAGAAGAGGCTAGACAAGGCAAAAGGCAAGTGGCCTGATGAACTGCCCCTGGTGTTGTGGGCCCACCGAACAACGCCTAGGAGGTCTACGGGAGAGACCCCCTATTCATTAGTGTATGGTACAGAGGCAGTCATACCCCTGGAAGTTGGACTTCCAACCAATAGGACTGCATTGGTTGAAAGTGGGGGGAATGACAGGGCCTTAGAAATTGAGCTTGATCTGGCCGAAGAGAGGAGAGAAAGGGCCCTGGTCCACCTGGCCTCGTACCAAGAACAGCTAATGAGAGGCTACAACAAACATGTCCACCCTCGAGAGTTGGCATTGGAGACCTTGTGCTTCGAAAAGTACTCGGCAATACCAAAGTGGCTAATGAGGGAAAGCTAGGAGCAAATTGGGAAGGTCCATATCGAGTGACTGAAATTGTGGGCATTGGAGCTTATAGGTTGGCAGACCTGGACGGGAACCCAGTGCCAAGGCCTTGGAATGTCCCCAATTTGAGAAAGTTCTTTGTTTAAAAGACTTGGTTTGTTTTTAATTCTGTTTTAGGATTATGTTATTGTGTGGGGATTACGAAGAAAATTCCTTTGTTTTTAATTCTGTTTTAGGATTATGTTATTTTGTGGGGATTACGAAGAAAATTCCTTTGTTTTCAATTCTGTTTTAGGATTATGTTATTGTGTGAGGATTACGAAGAAAATTCCTATGATTTTTAGTTGCAAGGGGTACGCATAACGACTCCTTGAGTATGAGACCTATGAATAAAAGTTAAGATTTTGCAACATATTGATTTTTTCAGAAATTTTGTTTCTTATGCTATATGATTATTTTTAAATACGAACAACGGCTTGGCTACCCCTTTTTCGTATTGGGGAGCAGGTAATTGGTATGATTGTCTTAGACGTACGAAAATACGTGCTAACAATATAAGTACGAGAAACTTGAATAAAGTACGAAATACTTGTTTAAACAAATTGTTAAGTACGATAAAACTTAACAATCTGTTTTAAGTACGAGAAACTTGAATAAAGTACAAAATACTTGTTTAAACAAATTGCTAAGTACGATAAAACTTAACAATCTGTTTTAAGTACGAGAAACTTAAACAAAGTACGAAATACTTGTTTAAAATTCCTTGCTTACACGAGTTACTAAGTATGAAAAACTTAGAAGCAACATAAACACCCAAGTACGAATATATTTGGAAATTTGACCAAATACATGGAAATTAGGGACCATACGAGAATATTCAGATTTATCTAAGTACGAATAAACTTGGGAATATTCCTGAGTACATGAAAACTGGAATGCACACTAACATGTGCACCAAAAGCTAAGTGTGTATAGAACTTAGATGAATATCCAAGTATAAACACATTTGGTAGATACCAAACACTAAAACATGTACGAGAAACTGACTAAGTATGAAAAAACTTAGCACTTTAACATGAAACATCTGGCCACGAAGGGCCACTTGCAATATCAAAAAGCCACGAAAGGGCCGAGCAAATCAATGTAACGCCACGAAGGGCCAAATACCTGTGTTAAAAATATGATAAAGTATACTGATGCCACGCAGGGCCAAAGATTACGGTCACACAGGACCAGCAAAATGTTTTTGATGTTTGGAGGAATGAATCGAAACTTACCAAAGATTAGTCCAGGTTTTGGACCTCAGGGATGGTATTACTTGGAACCTCAGCAGCATTGATATCTCCAGCTGGTTGTTCCTCCAGATTTATGGTCTCAGTAGTTACTCCTCCAGTGGCTGGTTGCTCGGGTTGGGCTTCTTGAGATTCAGTTTGGGCAGCATGAGTCTCCATCTGGATCTCCTCATCTGCATCAGCGAAGTCATCGATTTGCTGTTCGATATTATCAGGAGGAAGCTCCTCGGAGCTGTGAGATGGCTGGAGACGCTTGCTAGGCAAATCATTGTCGACCCATAGGTTGGAATCATCAGGAGCTCCAATCTTTATCAAACATGCCTCCCATCCAGCGGCCCATATGTGGTCTTGGATGCCCGGCATCTGTTCTACATAGCTGGCCGTCGCAGCATCAAAACCCTTCTGATGCCCGTCATCATAAGCAGCCTTCTTGGTGGCATCAATCTCTGCCAGAGCTTGTCTAAGGTTCTCTTCTGCTGCCTCCATATTTGCTTTCATCTCATCGGCCTCAAGCCTTGCCTTGTCCCTCTCCCTCTCCAGTCTTGTTATAGTCTGGAGTTGTCTGGTGCTATCCCTCAGGAGCCTGTTCCATTCAGGCTCAATCTCCTGCAACTTCTGGCCAAGAGTGACCATCTTCTGGATAAACTGAGTTAGATTGAAACAAAGGTGAAGTAAGTACATAAGAAAGGAATGTACTGAAATCTTATGAAAATAATGCAAATACTTTACCTTAACCCCACTCGCTATCCCAGTCGCCACTAGCCGGTCAGATGAAGAGGCGGCCTCTTTTTGCATGTCTGTAGGCAACAACAGTGCCTGTGCCACGGCCAGTGCAGTCTTTGATGAACTGGCGCTATCCCCTATGTTCCCGGGCCAGTCACTCCTTTTGAGTTGGGGTGTCCAGGCCTCGAGAGTGACCTGGGTGATCGGCGAAGGAATTTCCAGGGTCCCCGCTGCATCTTGGGCATGTGAGGCCCCGGCTTCGTCGTGCCTAGGGCGTTTGTCCCGGTGGGCATCAGAAGCCCCAAGGGAACCGCCTTGTTCCCGGGGAGAAGAGGATCTTGTTGAACCCCCCCTGCTTCGGCGAGGTGGAGGAGGAGCTTGACCGGTGGATGACACCCGGCCAATGGAACCTCGTCCCCGTGTAGGGAGGGTAAGGAGGGTGCTAAGGTTGAGAGGTTGGAGAGACATATTACCTGAATCGTGAGGTGACCGGGAGTATCCTGGAGAAGAGGACTGACTGTTATCTAGTGGGGGAGCTGGTTGTTCGGGCTGTTGTGGAGAAACGGCCCTCCTGCGAGATGATCTCCTTAGTACCAGTCGAGGTAGTGGGACACCCTCGGCAATTGGAACCTCACCTGGTTGACCGGCAATGGTCACTCCAGTGTTCAACCTTGAGCTTCTAGACTGGGGAGCAGTCGAAGTGGAGGCAGCGCTGGTGCTCGGATGGGCTAATCTTCTATCTATAAAGCCCTTGTAAGCAGGATCGTAGCCCAAAAGCACGCTCGCGTCACGACCTCTCCCAGCTGTTCGGGTCCTTGGCTCACCAGTGTATTGTAGAATCCTGTTTACTTCTGCTGTTCGGACGTAGCTAGGCTCTCGTCTGGGGCGTTTGTTGGCGTTAGTCGCTGCATAAACAAAATTCAAGTATGAATCAAATTACGCAAAGAGATAAAGATGGAAGCAATAAGTTATAGTGAAGTGAATAAGGAGCATACGTGGGTGGCCCCATTTGTGGGGGCAATGGAAGCCCACCACTTGGCCATCTTCCCCGAATGGCTCGTAGGCGCCAGTGACATACAGGAAGTCCATTTCATGATCACGAGCAGAATCTGGCAAATTAAGCACGAGGCGCTTTTCTGCTTGCCTTACTTTGAAATAGTAAGTGTTGTATTCTGGGTTCAGCACGATGCTGTACCACCACTGGATTTCCCATAATCCTATTTGGGTGCCTAAAATTCTATTTAGGGCCATAATACCCATCACTAGTCTGAAAAAATTTGTGGATACTTGCATGGGGGAGAGTTTATACCAACTGAGGACCCGACGAAGTAAAGGGTCAAGGGGGAAACGAACCCCACCCTCGACAATAGCTACGATAGGGATACACTGTCTATCCCATGTTCCAGCCTCCCTGATTGCACCTAATGGGGCAAGCTCAAGCCCAACGTTCGCGGGGATTTTATAATCCGCCCTGAATGCCGCCATGGCAGTAGGGGTTTCACAGAGTTTTCTGAACTTCCCTGGTTTTGGGCCACTATCAGCCTCATCCGCCATGGATGATCTTAAAAAACTATGAATAGTATAAGGGAAAATCTGGAAAAGAGGTTCGAACGAAACCCTGGTACACTAATTGAATCTGAGAACGAGATCTCAGATCGAAATGCGAAATAGAGAGGAAGTAAAAAGTCTTACAAAAAGTGATTCTGGGACTTTTCTGAGATGCAAATCGAGTTTTGTAGACGGTGGCGATGGCGGATGAGAAAAGAGTTCGTTGACTGGTTTTAGAGCGAGAGAACGAGATTCAGTTTTTTGAGGTGTAAAAACCAAAAAAGCCCCCCTTTTTTGGGGTTAAAAGAAAGAGACGGAGACGAACCGTCTCCCCTCACGTCCGTTACATAAAAAGTAACGGAGAATGAACTAGATGGGAGTAACGTTCTAAACGCCGTTGAACTGGAACGTCAGTTCGAATTTAATGCAAGGTGTACGAAGTATGCCACGTGGAGTCATTATTTCGAGAAAATCATGACTAAACCGCCAAAAGACATCAATGGGAACCCAATGACTATATCTGCACGGGATCTGATCTGTTCGGCCTCGAGTTCATTCTTTGAGCTTTACTCATCATCTTCGAACAGTAGTAATGAGCAAAAGCTGGGGAGCAATTGTAGGGAGGTGTTCCCGAATAGGTACAAGTAATGGCCGAACACGTGATGTGCCAGATCCGTGTAATGAGGAAAGTGATATGGGACTCCATATAAGATGAACGGCGGCGGTAAGGTCCGGTGCTACGAGAAGGCCCCAGATTAGACGATCTGTTCGGCTTAGACGAGCCGGTGACATGAGAAGTCATTAGTTGATACACTCTGTTCGGCTTAGATGGGCTAGTGGCATGAGAAGTCATTTACTTGTGCAGTATGTTCGGTAGGGGCATCTGCCGAACAGATGGAGTCACTTGATGAAACGTTGTCTTAAGAGATAAGGCAATGGGAGTGCTCTGTAAGACGAACCCGATATACAGTAAAAATAAGTAAAGAAACAGTCCTACCGAGGGACGAGTTCTATGGTGAGAAGAGACCCTATGAGGAAGGGATCTCGGTTGATTGGGCAAGAGATCCCCAAGAGAGCCAGGATTCCTATACGAGGCAGGAGACTTGGGCAACAAGGATGCTTGGAAAGTAAGCATGCTCATATCTATAAATACGAGGTAAACCTGGAGAAAAAAAAGTACGCAAGAAGTTGCATTCATTCTACACTTTCCTACTGATAATTAGGGTTTTGATACAGTACGAGATACTAACTTAGGCATTGGAGGGCCTTTGCCACGAGAGGCAAAGGTGCGCTCACCCCTTGTCTATTTTACAGGTTAGGGTTCAGGCGAAGGTATTAGGGTTCCGGTTGGACAGCACGTGAAGGAAGGAGATTCGGCGCTATTCTAGGTACCATCTGTTTTTCTCCACCTACAACGACCATGTATGTTTCCCATCTCATAATTTTAGTCAATTATTTAAAGATTGACCGCGATTAAAAGCCTTAATATAAAATTACGTTTTATTCTGCACCGTTATCCCAATTAATATCCTGTATTCCCAGTATTCTGTTGTTCATGTCCGTACTCTATCGCTGCTGTATCCTTTCTACGCCCTCGTTTTAAACCTGTTTAGGATTCCAAACAGAAAATGAGGAACAAATGGAGTAAATATCATGATGCTTACACCAAAAGGTAACAAGTGCCTCGTCACTTACGCCACCCGGCTAATAGCACAATGCTGCTCACGCCAACCTGGTTATAGTATCATGATATTCATACCGAGTTGTTCTGACTTCAAGTTTGAAATCCCAAACGGCGGGATGGACGAAGGTTTAGACTTCTTTTGACATCCTTTAGGACCGCTCATTTCAAACAAGGATACACATTCGAAAAGAATTCTGAGGGCCTCAAGCAATGTCCGAACGTTTTGAGACAGACTTGTCTTCTAGCTCTAGAGTCTAGGGCGACACCGACGACATTGGCTGCATTTGCACTTTAGTCTTTTATTTAGATTAAAGTTTCTGCAGGACCCCTTTTAAGCCTTCTTTTACTTTGTTGCAAAGATCTGAATCATTGCACCACCGAGGAAAGTATCGAAGCAAGATGCCAAACCTGCTTGGGAACGTCTGCAACTCAATCCGGTTCAGAGGCTTGTCAGGTTACAGTCCCAGTCAGTCATCACGGAAGACTCTCCGCGCTCACCTTCGGCAGCACAGCACTTAGATTCTCAGTCAGGTTCACAGTCAGGTTCACCACCAATCTTACAGGAAGGGCGTCCAACTACCCCATCATCCGCATCAAGTGTCTCCGAACCTCCTGTCACAATGGAACAGCCACAGCCAGAACCTCTTACCTTGGAGACCATGCTCATGAACCTTCAGGACAGCATCACCGCCATGCAACAGAGGGCAGCTCAAACAGACACTAACATTGCCCGCCTGAATGACCTTATCCACACTCGCCTTCCACCCCCTCTCGAGGAGGAAGGCGAGGACGATTATTCTGACCAGGAACAACCCATTTTGGTTCCGGATCCGCTTCACGCAGGACGTCTCATGGTACTGAACCCAAGGGAAGGCCGCAGTCCCGCAGCAAATCTCGTAGGTGGTAGACTTCCTCCAAACCAAGAAGGACCAGCTCAGAATCCGGATGTGACTGCACTTATGGCAAAGATTACCAAGTTGGAGAAATCCATTTCCAAAACCGAAAAGATCAATGCTGGGGGAATTGATTTGGACCGTCTCTGTTTATATCCTAACGCCAGGCTCCCCGAGAAGTTCAAAATGCCCGACTTAGCCAAGTTCGATGGGAGCGGTGACCCCAGGACTCATCTCTACAGCTACCACGCCGCTATGAAACTCCTTTCTGTCGAGCCAGAGGCCATGTCGCAGCTCTTTCCTCAGACTCTTTCAGGCCCCGCTTTCCATTGGTTTTTGTCACTCGACATCGCCAAGAGGAGGACCTAGGAGGACATTGGGACTGCGTTTATTTCGCAGTACAACTACAACTCCCAGCTGAAGATGACTACCCGGGAACTCGAGTCCACCAAAATGGAAGCTAAGGAGTCCTTTGCGGACTTCATCAAAAGGTGGAGGGCTAAAGCCGCACAGATGACTGATCGCCCCAGCGAGAAGGACCAGCTCCGTATCATCTCTCGCAACCTCCAACCTGACTATGCTAGGCATCTGGTGCTTGCTCAAGCATCTGCAAACTTCAAAACCTTCTTCGATTCTGGCCTGGCCATCGAGGATGTGCTGTAGAGTGGAATTCTACCAAAAGGGGAATCCTCTAATCCTCCTAAAACCAAGACTCGAGCATACTCTGGGAATGCCAATGCGCTGTTTGGAACAGGGACTTACTCCAACACAGCAACCAGCGGCTCCAATGCCACCTCCTCCAACACAACCAATCACATTGCAGATGTCAATCAAGTCTAGACTCCACAGAATAACCGGCCTCGGAACCAACCCCGTAGCTTTTCCGCTATTGAGGCACCTCTGTCCTAGGTCTTGGAAAAGTTGGTCAAATCAGGGCATCTCAAGCCCCTGGATCCAACTCCTCTACCCAAGAACCCTTCACCTGGCTTCAAAGCCAACCTTTACTGTGCTTACCATCAAGGAGTGGGTCATCTTACTGACTCTTGCTTTCGCCTCCGTCATGCAATTCAGGATCTCATTGACGATGGCACTCTGGAAACCCCTCCGCCACCTCAAAAGCCTAACGTCATTGCCAATTCCCTTCCCAAGCACAATGCTGCTCCCCACATCAACCAGATATCCCTCAGCTCCACTATATTCAACCCCACCGACCATATAGCCTCAGCCGATCAGCCCAGGCCCATTGTACCTTCCCCGCTTGAATCTTTTGCCGAGATTTCTTACATACAAGTGGTCGAAGGACGGATTGTTGACACTGATGCCCCTTCGGAACCTTTGCAAATTGGATCACCCGTCTCCGAAAAATCTGTCAGTTCTCTTTTCCATCAGTCAATCCCTGCCGTGCAGATCAATTTTGCCTCGTCACTTGACAGCCCATACGCAACCATCGCTGGCCCGTTTCCTGATCCTTACCAGCCTTGGGTGCCTCCCTCAGACAACAACATGCAGGCTGTAGGTTGGGCCATAGCAGACAACATGGACTATGCCCTCCCTATTTTCAATGAGTGGTCACGCCTCGAAGCAGAGGGTTTTCCTTCGCAGCCCGAAAACGTCCCGTTTGATCAAGCTTGGTACGATGGCTGGATGGCCGATTATGAAGCAGCTCTGCTCGATCCTTTGGATGGTTTCTCCTTGTACATGCTGTTTCATCCAGTCGAGCCTCCAGTTCTCGAAGAAGAGTATTACTGGGATCCTGAGCCAGCTTGGTATGCTCCCGTGGACATCGACCCTAACCCTCTTCAAGGCTACGCTATACCGGACTACCTGTTACATTATGCAGAGGACGAGCTTGTCCAGGAAGATCCGTGGGCCCTGGGAGACCATGTTTCCCTCTTCAACTCGGTCTTTGATTCAGTTTGTGATACTGATCCCGACACCGACTTCGACCCTTGCTCTTACATTGTTGACGGAGAATGCCCGCGTCCTGAGGTGCCTTATCCGAATAACAGGGACTGCAGCATCATGGTTACGAACCTTGTCCCGCCTGTCAATCTTTGGGAAGTTGACGACATAGTGGATGTCCAAGTTGGAAATAAAGTCTGGGCTGTCAATCGATCCCTTGCCGACGGCGGCCTTTGGGACGTTCCCTTCATTGTAAATCCGGAGCCTGTTGCTGAAGTGGCTGCCGTGCAAGATCTGAATTTCTGGGACTCCCTGCTAATGAAAGATTTGGCTGAGGACCTGGGCTTAGACATGGAAGTGCCCATCTCTGCACCAACCACTGATAGAGGAAAGCGCAAACTGGGAGATATTCCTGCTAATCTCTGGGATGTGAATGAAGACCCTCAGGTTGTGCCCTCTTTGGGGAACGTTCACAATGTTACAAGGAGTGGACGGATTTTTTAGCCTGCTAATCTGCAGGCCGGGAGTTCGTCCAATCCTTCTAATCAAAGGAACGAACCCATTGCTTTCCCAAGGTCTGCACCTCCTGAGGTTTTAACTAGGCCACCAACTGCTGATTCTGTTCAACGACAGCTGGAGCGCATTTCGGCCGCTATTTCGATCTGGGGACTGATCTGTTCGTCCAAGGAGCATCGTCAGAGGCTTTGTCATGCTCTATCTCGGCTTGAGGTTCAAGCGGATGTCACTCCTGAAGCGATCATATCTCTCATCCTCCCTCCGACCTCCAAGCATATAGTGATCTTCACAGACAAGGATCTGCCAATCGAAGGAGTTGATCACAACCGCCCTTTGCACATCACCGTCAAGTGTCGAGGACTCTGGGTCCCGACTGTTCTTATTGACAACGGCTCGGCGATCAACGTCTGCCCTTTGAGGGTCGCCTATCGCTTGGGACTCACCAAGAAAAACCTTGCACCTTCCAACCTGGCTGTTAAGGCATATGACGGCACCCGTCGCGTAGTCGAGGGTATTTTAATGCTCAAACTCGATGCTGAGGGTTTTGAGATGGATGTGGAATTCCATGTCGTGGACATTCCCGCAACCTTCAATCTTCTACTGGGCAGGCCATGGCTCCATCGACCTGACATCATGGCTGTACCGTCTACTCTCCACCAAAAGGTTATTCTGGCATTACCTACCAGTACTTTGACCATCTACGGGGATTCTGGAATTCGCCCGCTCAAGGAGGATGGGACTCCTGTTTTGGGAATTCAACATGGCGAAGAGGACGTCGACCTTGGAGGTTTCTCTTTTGATACTTCGGGCACTGTGATGGCCATCAACGTGGACGGGAACTTCCTCATAAGCTCTGTCGCACTGGACATTATGAGGAGGATGTCTTATTTTCCGGGCATTGGTTTAGGTTCGCGCCGACAAGGGGTCCCGGAGTTCCCCACTTTTCCTTTCAACAAAGGCCGCTTTGGTTTGGGGTACATCGCCTCTGCCAAAGATGCTAAGAGGAGGAAATATACGGGAAAACCTCACACCCTCTGCGGTGGTCCTAACTTTGCGTGAGGTGGGAAACGCTGCTTACACTGGACAGCCCGAGCCGTTTGTTCATTCCAAAACCGGGGAGCTGCTGCCTGGATTTGATGTTTTCGCTGATGACACCTGGTCAAGCAGTGATGATGAGCCAGCAAGGACGGAATTCAAGAAGAAGCTTAATCAGGTGAAGATCAAGACTGACTGGCTGGAATCCGTCCATCAGGGGAATTTGGAGCTACTCTTCCAGGAATTCTCTCAAGTGGGTTTGGTTGGGGAAGGTGAAGAAGCCGAAGTGCTCATGCTCGGGCCCGACACCCTCGAGGACCCTACCTCTCTCATTGTTGAAGCTAGGGGTAGCCTTAAAAATTGCATTTTCAAACCACGCCTAACTTGCATTAATGACACCTCTGAGTCCGAGTCTGAGTCTGAGTCAGATACAGAGTCTGTTGAGTCGTCTAAGTCTAGCTTTGAATCGGAGTTTGTGCCTCTGGGCCCTCCACGTCATAGCTTTTATTTCGAGTTTGATTCTCTTGTACTTGGTGACCCTTCAGGGGCTTGTGAAATGAACGAACCATCTTCTGACTATTTCAATGATCTTTATATAAACTGTGTCGACCCTGACGATGAGGGGATAGATTTCAATGGGGATATTCCCAAGGAATTCCGTGCCTTCATCGAAAGGGAAGACGAAAGGCATGCTCAGCCAATAAAAGAAGAAGTAGTTTCTATAAACTTGAAAGATGAAAATGATCCCCGAATGGTTCAAGTGGGCTCCACGCTTTCGCCATAGGAGCATTGTGATTTCAAAGAGCTGCTCACTGAGTTCAGCGATGTTTTTGCATGGTCTCACCAAGACATGCCTGGCATTGACCCCGAGATCGTGGAGCATCGGATCCCTTTGTTGCCAGATGCCAAACCTGTAAAGTAGAAGCTCAGACGGATGAGGCCAGATTGGGTTCAGAAGATCAAGGAGGAAGTTACTAAGCAAATCGATGCTGGTTTTCTCATGGTTTCTCAATATCCAACGTGGGTGGCCAACATTGTCCCCGTTCCTAAGAAAAATGGGCAAATTCGGGTTTGTGTTGATTTCAGGGACTTGAACAAGGCGAGCCCCAAAGACAATTTTTCCATGCCACACATCGATGTGCTTGTGGATAATACTACGGGGCCCGCTTTGCTCTCGTTCATGGACAACTTTTCTTGCTACAACCAAATTCTCAGGGCACCCGAGGACCGTGAGAAAACCACGTTTATCACTGAGTGGGGGACTTATTGCTATTTGGTCATGCCGTTCGGTTTGAAGAATGCCGGACCAACCTATCAGAGGGCCGCTACAACTATCTTGCATGACATGATGCACAAAGAGGTCGAAGTCTATGTCGATGACATGATCGCCAAGTCTAAAACCCGAGAAGGTCAAATTCCTGTGCTTAGGAAGTTCTTCGAAAGGTTACGTAAGTTCCGCATGCGTCTTAATCCTCAGAAGTGCACCTTCGGTGTCACAGCAGGCAAAATGCTTGGTTTCATGATTACTTCTCGTGGAATTGAGGTTGATCCATCCAAGATTAAGGCTGTGCTCGACATGAAGCCTCTAGAGTCTGAAAAGGGAGTACGCAGCTTTCTGGGGAAGGTTCAGTTATCAGCAGATTCATCGCCAAGTTAACTTTGACTTGCGAGCCGATGTTTCGCCTACTCAAGAAGGATACCCCTTTCATATGGACAGATAAGTGTCAGGCGGCTTTCACCTCTATTCAAACCTACTTGCAGAACCCTCTGATTTTAATGCCACCAGTGCTTGGGAAGCCCTTGATACTTTATCTATCGGTGAATCCTTCTTCTATGGGATGTTTACTGGCTCAGGAAGGAGACAAGGGGGTTGAGAAGACCATTTATTACTTGAGTAAGAGGATGGTTAGCGCCGAAGAACGTTACACTGCTCTTGAGAAGACTTGTTGGGCTCTTGTGTGGGTATCTAAAAAATTGAGACACTACATGCTGGCTTACCCAGTGAAGTTGATTTCTCGAATGGATCCTCTCAAGTATCAGTTTGAGAAGCCTGCACTTACTGGTAAGCTAGCACGTTGGTTGCTCTTACTCGCCGAGTTCAATCTCGAATATGTTACTAGGAAGTCTGTCAAAGGGCGTGCGGTGGCAGAATTCCTGGGCGATCATCCCGTCGATGGGCCAGAAGACTCAGACTTTGTGTTTCCGGATGAGGAGGTGCTAGCAGTTGTCGAAGACACCTGGACTCTTTACTTTGATGGAGCGGCTAACCAGAAAGGATATGGGATTGGGGTTTTGCTGATAACTCCAGATGGTTCTCATATTCCGCTTGCGTTTAAACTCAATTTCGATGTGACTAACAACCAAGCTGAGTATGAAGCCTGTATTGTTGGCATGGAAGCTGCCCTCACGCTGGGTGTTGAAAAACTCGAAGTCATTGGCGATTCCAATCTTGTGGTGTCTCAGGCCAACGGGGACTGGAAAGTTTGGGAGGATAGGCTGAAGCCTTATCACCGAGACTTGGAGGACCTCGTTCCTCGTTTCAACAAAGTCACATTCACGCACATCCCTCGGATGAAGAATCAGTTTGCTGATGCTCTAGCAACTCTGGCTTCTATGGTCGAGCTTCCGATTGGTGTCAAGCTTCGCCCTATTCTAATTGAACAGTGGGACTTGCCTGCTTATCAGTACGTCAACGCTGTCGATGATGTCGATGACGGCCTACCCTGGTATCATGACATTTGGAATTTCATTGAAAGTGGTCAGTTCCCGGCTGACGCCACTAAGAAGGATCAAATAGCACTGCGAAGGTTGGCTGCTCAATACATTATCTGTGGAGGGAAGCTGTACCGAAGATCTCACTGCGGAATGCACAAGCTCTGTGTCAGTGGAACTGAGGCCATCAAGATCATGGAGGAAATCCATGAGGGAATTTGCGGCCCTCACATGAGCGGGGTCATGCTCGCCAGAAAAATTCCTGCGACAAGGTTACTTTTGGTCTACCATGGAGTCTCAGTGCGTGGATTATGTACGCCGCTGCCATAGGTGGCAAATCCATGCCAATCTTATTCACGTCCCTCCTTCTAAGCTGTTCGGCATGACATCGCCGTGGCCCTTTTATGTTTGGGGTATTGACGTCATCGGCATGATCAGGCCATTGGCTTCGAACGGGCATCGGTTCATTTTGGTGGCGATAGATTACTTCACCAAGTGGGTCGAGGCTGAATCTTACAAGACCCTGACGGCGGTTCAGGTTGCTCAGTTCATCCTAAAGAACATCATCTATCGGTACGGGGTTCCACAGGCATTCGTTTCGGACAATGGGGTTCACTTCAAAGGCAGGGTTTTGGAGCTCTTCGATGAGTTCAAAATTCAGATCCACCATTCGACAGTTTATCGCCCTCAGACGAATGGGGCAGTCGAAGCGGCCAACAAAAACATCGAGACTATCATCAAGAAGTCCGCAGAGTCCGCCAGGGACTGGCACGAGCAGCTACCTCTAGCTCTTTGGGGGTATCGTACGTCAATTCGAACATCAACGGGAGCAACCCCCTTTTCTTTAGTCTACGGGATGGAGGCCGTGCTTCCCATTGAACTCGAGGTGCCAACTTTGAGGATCATGGCTGAATGTGAACTCACGGAGTCCGAATGGCTTAGCGGGAGGTTTGTTGAACTCATGCTTTTTGACGAAAGGAGGCTCTGTGCCTTGTATCATGTTCAAGGGTATCAGCGTAGAATTGCTAGAGCATTCAACAAGAAAGTGAAGTCTCAGGATCTGATTGAGGGGGACATGGTCACGAAGGAAATCCGGGCTCCCATTTTTGATCTACGTGGTAAGTTCCGCCCAAAGCGTGCGGGACCTTACATTATCAAGACCATCCTCTCGGGTGGGGCAGCTCAACTTATTGATCTAGACGGCAACGAGTTCAACACTCTGGTCAACCTGGATCAACTTAAGCGTTACTATCCTTGAGAGAAGCTCGTTGGACCGAAAACCACAAGGGTGGGCGGTTTCAAGCAAAAATTAGAGCAAGCCTGCTAGACTGAAAACCCAAGGGGGCAGTCTAGGCAAAAATAAATAGGCATTCAATCAAAGCTCGCTAGACTGAAAACCTGTAAAGGCAGTTCTAGGCAAAAATTAGAGCGCAAAAGGAGAGCCAAAATACACGAGCGAACCTTAGCCTAAACTACGTTCTGACCTGATTCCCTAGCTTGGGATACGTAGGCAATCTCTCCGTGAGATTCGGTCACAATCAATCAACTCGATCCATGGTCTCAAAGTGTACCTCGACATTCAAGCAGCGCGGTGTTCAACACTTGGACCAAAAAGGGAAAGTTCACCATCTTTCAATTTTATTCTAAACTACTGTTTCTAATACATAGGCTGAGCAGAGTCTTTAAAACAGTAAGCATAAAAATAGAACGAAATGCTAGAGGCCCTCACGGGCTCACAGTTTATTCTAGATCATTGGAGTCATGTCGGGAGTCAGTTTGCATTTTGTCTTCTTGCAATGTCTTTTCTCAGCCATGCTACATAACGGCGTTTGAGTCCTGTGCTGAAGGTTGGTTCTGCTCCGCCAAGATGCCTCAAGCCCCAGTTGTGTTCATACCCAACCAGATGTTGGGCAGTGAATGCAGGAATCTGGAAATCCTCTATCCCAGCTTGGTGCAGCCCTTGGTTCATGCCTAGTTGCCAGAGAATACGGCCTGGAATGTAGAAAGTAAAACGAGACAGCCCGGCAATCACTATCCGCTCGAAACCTGCAGAATTCAGGGCCATGTCCGGAATGTTCAAGGTTTCATGCCGCCAGACGATTTCACGAGGAGACATCTCTCTCAGGAAGGCATACCACTCCTCAGCAGTCATGTCTAGATACAGCATCTCTCTGATGCATTCGCCCGGGCAGATGAGGCCAGTTCGCCTCAGGAGCTGCAATTAGCCCGAGTTTGTCGCGAGTTTGTCCGATAGCCATAGCTGTACGAGCGAAAATACAAGTAAGGAGCCATATAAAGCCTGAGCGAAAGAAAACAAGTAAGGAGCTTCTATATAGCCTTAGCCGAGCGTTGAGGTAAAAGCAGACTGTGTGAAGATCGGAAAAAGGTGAGCTGAGTGAGAGTTTACCTGCAATAAGAGTGGGCTATCGCCGAATATCTTTGTTTGGCCAGCAGCCACCGAATCCAAACCCATGAGCGTTTCTGCAAGAACCATAGGAACCACATCCACTAGCAAGGGATCAGGTCGTCCATTTGGGGACACCAACATGTATGCGGCTAGTACCCCAATTGACAGAGCAAAACGGCGTCGGACTTGTAGGGCAGTATCCTCTGGATCACCGTCAGGCCTATACCATTCCATCAGGCGCAGGACGTTTATTTGCCCGCCAGCCAGTAGGCTACCCGCGCGCTCCACTCGAAATGTTCAGACAAGTTTTTAGGAGCTTCGACATACTCTTTCTATAGGGCGGCACGACAATCACGCTAGAGGCAAAACCTTGGAGGTACGCCTGGAATTCTTCTACAGTCGGGCACAGCTCGTTGTCCCCGAATCGGAACGCGTGGATGTCTGGATCCAAAAACTGCAGGGCTGCTCTCAGGATTTCGGGGCGAAGCCTTAAACTTTTTAGGAAGCGAAAGGTGGCCAGCCCGTGAGAACGGAAGCATAGCCAGTCGCTGGCAACAAATTCTTCGAGCCACGGGCTGATTAATGTGGGGAGATGATTTGCCATTGGGGGAAAAGGTATCTGAAGTTTTCTACGGAGAGCATACCCTTCATTCAGGGGGTTACTCTTCTTTTATAGCCAAGAAAGGGTAAAATGACTTTTGCCTTGGATAAAATATCCATGCAAGGTGTCCCATATGTCCCCCAAATCAAGAGCACACCTTTGTGAGAACCCAGGAGCTCCTGCACGTCCAGAGTTGGTGGCAGAGCCTGCCACACTTTAATTTCCAGATGAGTCAAGGCTACAGCTGTAAAAGAGTCTCTCCATCGCGCTACGGTTCGGGAGTATCGCGCAATTGAGTGAATCTTGTGCGACAGTTTCAATTCCTCGCGCGAGGGTTCAGTTTATTTCGGCACAGTAAGGCAGGCTACTGTCTTTTGGTGGGTGGTTTATCGCATTTTGCCTCGGGCTAGATTTTGAGATCCCGATGCTTCCAGTAGGTCATTATGGATATTTATGACTACGTCGAAGCGTTGTTAGTTCAAATCGCACATTCGGTGATAAGTTTGGTCCCTCGGGTGGATAACGTCCAGATCATTCTTATTCAAGGTTTTTATTTAGCCGGTCGAGCCGGGCAACGGGACGCGTAATTTACAAGGCGAGCATACAGATTAAAAGACAACAGCTCAGGTAACCTAACGGTTTCCGGGCGCACGTTGGTTACAAGTTCCTTTTTCTACAGGGTTCAGAAATATCCCCTTAGCCTTGCCTCAACTTCAGCACGAAGCCATCTTACATAGCGATTTTCCAGCCATGTCTTGAAGTCTGGAATCGGTTCTTTCAAAGCCCTGTTGCTCCAGTTGTCTTCGTAGCAGCGCAGATGCCACGAGTCAAATACAGGGATGTCGAAGTCTTCTGCTCCATAGCGTTTGTACCCTTGGCTTCTCCCGAGTTGACGAAGAGTACGCCCTGGGATGTAAAAGGTGAAGCTTGTTAAGCCAGCGATTACCACTCTACTGAATCCAGCCAAATTGATCGCCATTTCCGGAAGGTTTAACCAAGGACATCTCCAGACTATGTCTTCAGGCTGCATCTCATTCAGAAATACGAACCATATGTCCACCGACAGGTCAGGGAATATCATCGGTCTTTCGACCAAAAGCTTGGGAAAGTCTTCAAAGCCAGCCTGCGGCTCTTCTAAAACTCCCACTTTGTCCGACAGCCAGAGCTGCATGAGAGCAGGGGACAAGTCAGAAATCAAATACAGCCTGAGTGTCCGGGCAAAAAAAAATAAAAATGAAAATGCGAGAAATGAGTTGGGTAAGAATCTACCTGGAGCAGGATAGGACATCCACCGAATGAATCTGCTTGCTCAAGTTTCACCGTATCCAAGCCCAGGAGCGTTTCCGCTAAGATCACGGGCATGATGTTTTTCTGGGCGTCCATTTGTAGAGCCATGCTCACCAGTTTGGGACTCACCCTTCCTTCGATGGGAACCAGCATATAAGCAGCCAGTGCGCATATGGACAATACGAAGCGCCTGTGAGCTTCCCCTACGTAATCTCCCAGGGCTCCCTCGGGGCCATACAGCTCAATCAGTCGAATGATGTTGAGTTCGCCGTTCTGAATGATGCTGGCCGTCAGTGCTTCGGGAATGTTGAGTTTTGCCTGTAAAATCTGCTCCATGTCTTCATGAAGTAGCGGAACTACAAGGACGTCTAAGTTGGCGAAGCCAGGCACATACGCTTGGAATTCTTCCATGGTTGGGCATATCTCGTCTTGATGGAATCGGAAAACATGCACAGTCGGGTCCCAAAAAGGTAATGCAGCTTGGAGAAGCTCGACGCACGGTCGACTGAATCGGAGATCACGAATTGAGGACAAGCACCGAGACCGGGGGCTCGCCCAATTTATGGTTTCGTCTCTCATTAGCCAAGGGTCGAGTATTTCCATTAATGAGTCTTCCATTGTGGGAGAGTGAGAGGGTATACCCTACATGGTTTCCTATACCCTTCCATTTATAGGAAAAACCCTACCAATATCATGCAAGGTGTCCTACCACCTTGCCATGCAAGGACAACCCCCTTCTGCAACTTCAGAATACCTTCCAAGACGTGGAGAAGTGAATAGGTTTATGGCAATAATTTGGTCAAACAAAGGCAGCTTAGCAGGGTTTGACTGTCGCGCGACAGTTCCAAATCATCGTGCTACAGAGGATCACTCGCGCGGCAGTTTCACACCATCGCGCGACGGTTTGTCTGCAGCTTTGACAGATTCCAACAGCTACTGATCTGTTTTGGTCATTTTTCATTCCAAGGGTCTTTTTGAACTTTTGATGATTCCAGCAAGTCATTATAAGTATTTATGACTGTATCCAAGCATCGGATTCGAAATGCCGTGCTTAACGAAGATTTTGGACCCTCAGAGGCCCATTTCAGGTTCAAATCAAGGTTTCGGGAGGTTGAAACTCGCTATGGAGGTTCTAGCCCAATTCGGTCATGCCATACAGATCACCTGGACCTTAAGTGACTGTATGGAGGTGTCGATTTCAGTCCGGGACATAATTGAGTCATGTTTGCTATGTTAGATTGTTTTTGCGTCATTTTTGAGCGTTTTCGCGTCCAAATCTTGTTTCGAGGCATCTTATTCAATTCCGTCAATTGGAACAGGTCATGTTGAGTGTATTGGGTCTTGTATAAGGGTCAGTCTTGTCCGGTTCGGGTTATTTTGAGTTTTGGCCCATAAATGCCAAATTCCTCGTATCCTCGTATCATAGCCGTGTCCTGGGGTATATTTCCGTTTTCTTTGCAATTTGGTCGCATTTACATTCACGTGTATTTGTGGACATGTTGGTGCATTGTCAATGCAAGTTTTTGGTATTAGTGGTTGGTTTTACTTTCTCTTATGTGAAACAATAAACCTGGAAATGCAAGTTTTATGACTGCTAACGATCTATCCATGTCAACAAAAGGGAACTACTGTATCAGAGCGCTTCGGCCAATCAAAGAGCTATCAAGTCAAGTCAGGGCACATGCACCCGCTAGTCAAAAGGCACGCAGGCCCTCAAAAGCTATCTACTTGGGCACGCAGGCCCGAAATCAAAAATCAAAATGCAAAGGAGTAAAGGAGGCTTCATGGTAGCCCTCTGTGCTATCCAAACCACATGTTGAGGTCCTCGTCGTCCTCCTCATCCTCCGGGGGGTCATCCTTGTACCCCGGGTCATCAACGGAGTCGTCAGAGCCACTGCTAGTGGATGAGTGCTCCTCGTCCTCTTCTTCCTCTCCTTCTTCTTTTCCTTCGTCTTCCACGTCCTCAGAATTTGGACCCAAGACTAGCTGTTTCCTGCGAGCCGGCTCCTCTATTGTTGGCTTCTCACGCATCTTGAGTTGGTACCGAAGCTCAGCGCGCTTCTCGGTCTATCTAGCTCCCTCCTGGCGTGTGCGCTCCAACTGTGAGCTCCTAGTATGTCGCCGCGTGGTAGTGGCCGGAGGTGTGGGCTTCTTTGCCGCCATCTTCTTCGGTGGCGGATCTTGCACGCTTTTCCTCCTAGGATTCATCTTCCCCTGCACCTGCATTGTCATTTCATTTCAAAGCATGAGTATGCATTGTATACATTGTATTTCAAGTATTGAAAGCAGGTACAGTCTATCAAACTATCAAAGCAGGAATGTATCGAAAGCAAAGCATATCGAAAGCTGGAATGTATCGTTTTTCATACCTGGGTCCTCTGAACAACGACTGGCCGAGTTTGCTGTGGTGTCGGTGCCTGGTATTGTAGCTCCAGTGGCATGCCGATCGCCGCTCTTCTCACTACGTTCTCCAAAGCCAGCATGCGTCGAACGGCCTCGTTCACCCACTCAGTTGGCACCTGTATGCAGTTTGGACTTATCAAGCTATTCAGCAGATAATTCAAGTATTTGGAATTGAAAAGCAATATTTAAAGCTGAGTCTTACCGAAACGGTCACAGGGGTGGGCTCCGCTCTCGCGGGCACTAACTATAACTCTGCAGGATTCCCCTGGCTGTCAATCACAGGAATCCTCCAAAGTAGCTCAGGGGGTCCACCGGCCACAGGTCCGCCTAGGCCTCGCCTCACACGGCCTTCGCCTCCTCTCTGTCTCTCTCTGGCTGCTCTCCTCTCCTCAGCGGCTCCTGCGGCCTGGCCCCGCACCTCTCTAAGGCCATGGATCCCCAGTGGACCCGCCAGGTACTCTCGCCGGTAGGCGGCATAGTCCCTTTTAGGACGCAAGTAGTGCGCAAGCTCAGTGTTCGGCTGCGTGTACCTCTCCAGCTCAGCCCGTGTGAACTCTCCTGTGTGTGAAGCTCGAGGTGGGAGTGGCCCTGGCACCTGGAACTCAAGGTGACCAAGCGACTGGCGCGTCACTCGGTCCCCCAAGTACCACTGCCAACCGAAGGCCGACTCCAATAGCACCTTGCTGGCTATAACGACTCTGCTCCTGGCCAAGTACTCTGGCTCTGACCCCGCTCTCCTCCAGGGATCCCAATTGATCTGCAATTCAAGACAAGCAAGCGATATGAGCAATTGATCAGCGACAGCATTAAATCAAGGAAACGAATGCATGTCTAATGATTATGATTCGTGTCATACCTGTGAAGCCCTGAGCTCGTCTAGGTACAGTCTGAAGGCGTTGAGGTCACCTCTCCCTTCTTTCTTCCCCATGTTGGACTTGCTCCATTTTAGTGCGCGGGGGAGGGTGCTCAAGTCTGGGTGCTTACACTCTGGCGGATACATCCGCAAAACCTCGTAGGCCCAAAGCTACACAAGGTTTAGACAAGTTCAAACATTAGTCGCAAGGCATACAACATTTGAAATTGAAGTAGTCAAGCAGGCTAAACAAGTAAATGGACAAGCGTAATCAAATTATGCTTTACAAAGGGTTAGAATCATACCTCCCATACCCTCCAGTAGCCAGCCGTGCTCTTACCCGTCCTCGACGAGTTATCGAAGAAGTGGTAGGCTGTGCCGAGAGCAGCCCCGCCCCAGTCAAAACGTGAGGCCGTTCTCAGGTCCCTCAGCGCTGGCAAGTAGGAGAGATGCACTTTGCTTCATCTGTTCGGGTACAAAGTGGCACCAAACAGGTATAGCAAGAACGCTCGGGCCATCTGCTCCGCCTCCCGGTCATTCTTCACCTCCTTCTTCAGGTAATCCTTGAACTGATCATACCTCGCCATCCCCTCCTCTATCTTGGGCGCCTTGCCCAGAAACCACTCCAGTGAAGCCCGATCCTCCTGGATCCCCGAGTCGAACGGGATGGGCTCGCCTCCAACCCTCAGTCCTGTGATCGCCGCAAAGTCTGCAGGCGTCACTGTCACCTCCCCAGGTGGTAGGTGGAAGGTATTGGTGGTATTCCTCCACCTCTCAGCAAGCGCTACCAGGACAGCATGGTCGTTTCTCGCCGGGGTCAAAGTCCGCACAAACACCCCGAAGCCCGCCTCATCCACCAACCGCCTCACTCTCTCGGGCAGCCCCTCGTACAACCGTAAGGACATGCACGCGCCCTTGAAGCCGCGGATATCCCTCTGTCCCTCTCCAGCCTATTTCAGACACAAAGACAAGCAGCAAAAGGGATTATCAGTATACAGGAAGTTCATTTTCAAGTTCTAGGTAATCAATGAAGCCTACGACACGTGTTTGGCTTGAGTTCTGTGCCATGACTCAACTCGGGAGTGTGGTGTGTTATTCTAGTTTCCCGTTCATACAGAGTTTCATTTTCAAGTTCTAGGTAATCAATGAAGCCTACGACACGTGTTTGTCTTGAGTTCTATGCCATGACTCAACTCGGGAGTGTGGTGTGTTGTTCTAGATTCCCGTGCATACGGAGTTCTCATTTTCAAGTTCTGGGTAATCAATGAAGTCTCCAACGGATGGTTGGTTCAAGTTATTGCATGCTGGACCTACGTTACAAGAAGTACGTAGTTCTAGCACGGTTTGGCTCACAAGTCATCTATGCAATCCTAAGTTCGAGCGTTTCTAACAAGTATCGAATTTGAACTACGAAAAGCAAATATCGAAACCAAATTGCAAAGGGTGTTTTCTGAGAATATACCTCCATCCATGTCGCTGCAATGTGGACCCGGGGATCTCTCAGCACCAGCTCGTCGTCGTAGTCCCTCCGCGACGGTGCGTATGCCCCAAAGCCCGACGACACGAAAAGGTGCGGCGTAGGAAGCACATATGCCTCCGCTGAAAAGCCTGGGCGACTTGTGTTCTTCGCCTCCGCCACAGCCGTAACCCTAGGCCCCTGAGCCTCTGCTCTGGCTCTCTCCTCGGCCTCCCTTAAAAGCTCCTCTCTCTCCTGTCTCTCTCTATCGGCTCTCTCCGCCGCCTCCGAAGCCTCAATGGCCCTCGCCCGCTCCTCCTTGGCTTCCAACACCGCGGTGCCAACCGCGGGATTCTCCTCGAGAAACCTAGCCAAGGCCACGTCGCTCAAGTACTCGGCGAAGTCTTGCCTCGTGATCGGCACATGACTCGATGACGTCGCCGCTGGCCGAAACAGTACATCCTCCTCTCGGACCTCAACCGGAACCTCCGCGGTCTCCTCGACAGGTCCTTTACCCTTCGCCGAGTCCCTCGGCGGGGACCCGGTCGGTTCAATATCATCACCTTGGGCACCACTGCTGCCCGCTCCCCCAGAACTTCGCCCGGTCACCACTGAGCCTTCCACGGCTATACTCGGGTCAAACTGCTCGACAGCAGCCCCCACGACCCCAGCATCACCCATCGCGCGAGCCTCCTGCTTTGTCGCACGATGCTCATCCTCGCCACCTACCTCTTGCTCGTGGCCCTCTCCGCCATCTCCGCCCGTCGCCGCCGCTGCACCGGTCTCCGCGACAACCTCTGCTGGCTGCTGATCTCCCGTTTCTACGTCCATGGTCCTTCCTCGGTCCTCCGGTTGGTCTATAACATCACCGCCTCCCCCGTCTCCGCTATGATCCGCCATGACCGCTCTAAATCCACGTGGGTTTGTTGATTTAGAGAGGAAATCAAGTGTTGAGAAGAAGGATTGAAGAGGATTTTGAAGGAGTTCTGTGTTCTGAACTTCTGAAACCGTCTGTGTACTGTTCTGTAACGTCCCCGCGAGCGTTTAAACGAGTGAAACGGGTTTGGGCCGGGTCTGGGCCTGTTCAGATCCAAGCCCTAACCGCAAACCATCGCGCGACTGTTCAGAAGTGTCGCGCGACACTTCGTTTTGGGCCTCAGGCCCAATTCAGGTTCTACACCTGGCCCGGTCTCGTTTACCACTCTTTTAGATCTATGAATTCTTGGTATGTTCCTAAAATAAATTTGAGGGTCATTTTGGGAGCTTTGCCTTCAAACCCGAAGAATTTTGTATCCCCAACAGTGGTCCGCCCGCAATCAGCGACGATCCATCCGTCCGATCATCAATTAGCGACGATCTATCCGTCCGATCATCAATCAGTGACGATCCATCCGTCCGATCATCAATTAGCGACGATCTATCCGTCCGATCATCAATTAGCGACGATCCATCCGTCCGATCATCAATTAGCGACGATCCATCCGTCCGAACATCAATTAGCGACGATCCATCCGTCCGAACATCAATTAGCGACGATCCATCCGTCCGATCATCAATTAGCGACGATCCATCCGTCCGATCATCAATCAGCGACGATCTATCCGTCCGATCATCAATTAACGACGATCTATCCGTCCGATCTTCAATCAGCGACGATCCATCCGTCCGATCTTCAATCAGCGACGATCTATCCGTCCGATCTTCAATTAGCGACGATCTATCCGTCCGATCTTCAATCAGCGACGATCCATCCGTCCGATCATCAATCAGCGACGATCCATCCGTCCAATCATCAATCAGCGACGATCCATCCATCCGATCTATCAACCAGCGACGATCTATCCGTCCGATCTTCAACCTTCCCCCTTGGTGCACGGTATTTTTACATACTTGTCTGCATTTTCCATTTAATCGGCTTTTGGGCGGATTTGGTGAGTGTCTAGAAATCTTTGACGTTACCCGTACCAGTCAATGGTGCTCCGCGTGCCGTCAAAGTGGGACTACTTTAGACACCCCGATTTGGATCTCCCAATTGTTTTACTTTATTTTACGGTTTTCTTGTTTCCCCGATGATGAAATCGGATCAAACGAGCTTGGATTGGAAATGGATTGAGCTTGGAGTGCTTGGAACCCCACTTAAAGCCTTTTGAACCCCTCTGAACCTTCAGTCAAACCCTAGCGTCAGGATTGACTATCGCGCGATCCTTCATGTTCCTCGCGCGATACTCAGCTTGCCAGGTGTTAGTCAAAGTCAAACTGTTGACTGTTGACCCTCGCGCGATGGTTTTGAACCCTCGCGCGATGGTTCTCCCATGTCACTATCACACAATCCAGCTAGATTTGTGATGATTGGATGTCACATGGGTCCCCATGGGCTGGAACCCCGTTTTCCTCAACTGAACAGCGTCCTGGCAGGTTCTAGCCCATCCATTCTCCCAACCACTTCACCACCTTGTTGGCTAGCCTCTCCACCAAGTTGTGACCAGCCTTGTTGGCTGGTTGCAAAGCCAAGTTTGGCCACCACCTAGCCCACTCACTCCTCCTATAAATACCCCCATTTCTCTTCCATGTTAAGGGTTGGTTAGTTCCAAGATTTGCAAGGTTAATCACTAATTACCAAGCAAATCACTCTCATTAGCACAAGTTTACTAACCTAAGCTACTTCCTAGTCTTTCAAATCTAGTATCCAATACACACTTAGTTGCAAGGTTACAATATATCAAGCAATCCATTGTTCAAACCCTTTCCAAGCAAAGGTATAACATTTAGCCTGTTTCTGTTTTGATCCCTGAGGGGGGCTGACAGGGCCAAGGCTGGTAATCAATACCAGTCCTGGTCCTAAAGTCAGCAGAGTTACAAGAATCCGTGGCTGGCCAAACCCTCGCGCGATGGACCCACATACTCGTGCGACGCTTCTGTCACCAAGAGATTGGTCCTCGTGGGGAAGGGAGGCTGATCTTTTATTGTTTTAATTACATGCATGCCTGTTGTAATTTTGTCTTGATAAATAGATCACTATGATGCATGCTTAAATAAATGCAGTAGCTTAGTTTATCATTTCAGTTAGCTCTGAATGCCCTTGGGATACTCCTGAATATGTCTCAGAGCCCCAAGCATGCAAAGCAATTCCTGGAAGTCCAGTCAGGAGCATCGCACGAGGCTTTCACTCTGTCGCGCGATGGTTCTTTGATTTCCAGAGGTTGCCCTTGCATGGGCAACTAGGCCTTAGCCTCTGTTTTGATACCCCCTCTGTTTAGGGGTTGTATTTTATTCCATTTGGCTCTTGTTTGAAGCAATTTGTAATATTTAGGTATTTACAGTCCCCTTTAAACTGCTTGGTTTTCCCCCCTGGGTGTGCACTGGTCCTTCCAGAGCCCAGAAGGGGACGAAATTCCACCTGTGGCAGAAGATCAACCCTTGCGCGATGGAGTGGATGTGTTGCGCGACGGTCAACTTGCATGTACGTAGATCCATGCATGCAAGCTGGCTGTTGTGCACTCCACACTCACTCCTTGTGTGGTTTTTGATGTTCTGATCAGAGGGTGGGGTTTTATCCCATGTTATTTTCCATTATTTCATCCATCCATGCTATTCCTCACATCTTGCAAAACGTGTTACAGTTTTAATCCCCGATTAACTGTTCCCCCGCCCTAATTGGTTACAATCTGATTAATAAAAGAAGAATCGTAAAACATTTTCAAAATGCTCAAGTAGAGACCGATCTCCGGATTGGGCGAGAGGGGTGCCTTAAAACCCTTCCCCTCTCGTAACCTGGCTCCCGAACCCAGATATGGTTATACGGACTGGTGCCTTCACTTTTTCAAATCAAAATAGCGCGGCAGGTGCTTCGAAATACGGTTCCTTAGGTGTCGGACCTTCAAAACCCGAGTGGCGACTCTGTATTTTTGAGCGCTTGCCACCTGCGCTCGCGCTCCCTTGATTTCGAGGGCCTTGCCAAGTTGTCGGAAAGGAACAGGATCCTCCTCCGAGGGCATGCTGCCCACACTGGGTAGGTACTGTCAGGTAGGTTAAATTACGATTGCTTCGGAACCAGAGCCAATCTCCTTATCTTGACCATCCGAGACAGATCAATGTGACCTTCAGAATCCAGATACGTATATCCTCAAGGTTAGTCCTAAATCAAGGGAGCCGTTTGAGCACGGCAAACACCAGAGGTATCGCAACCTCCATGGATTTAAGGTCTCCTAGACCGATCGGAGTAATCTTAGGATTTCTATAGAAGCCCCATCCTCTAGCCCACAAAATGCATGAATGGTATGTATGTATAGGAAAGAAATGCACACAAGCATAATATAACACATAAGTCCTAACCACGGGTTCCTGTCCTAGTTGGGAAAGTTCTATGGCTAAGTACAAGTGCAGAAGGCCGGTTTTGGTCTCAGAAGGGTTCCCCGGACTTAGAGCCAAGATGTACTACCCCATGTCAAGTGTATAGCAAGACAATGGTCGAACAGCACGATGGCCCATCATAGTCGAGGGTTGCTAGGCATCCCGGGAGAGCTTGTCACCGGTAAACCGGACAAGATTGCCGAGACACGCTAACGAGGCTTGTGCAGTGCATAGTGTAAAAGAAAGTTAAGTTTTCCAAATTGCATTAAGTACCCCAAGTAAAATGCCTTTCAAGTTTGGCCCTCTTGATTATTCAACACTCTTTTATTCTTTCTTTTAAAAAAAGAAGAAGTAAAGTATTGAATAAAGATCCCCAGCAGAGTCGCCATTGTGGGCTCCCGTGCCTGGCGCGTTCGAAGAGTCGCCACCCGAATTTTTGAGATTGATGATCCGAGAAACCGAGAGTTGGTTTTGAAAAGAAAGACTTTTGATCTAGCGAAACCATTGAGATTTTGGATCCGGGGGCCACGTTACGAGCGGGGAAGGTTTTGTTGAAAAAGCACCCCGCTCGCCCGGCGAAAACCGGTCTCTACTAAGCATTTTAAATGGGGGATTTAATACCATTTGGAAAGCCTCAAAAACATATACGGGAAAGGGAAACAAGAAGAAATGTATTACATTGTCGTGCACGTGGTGCTTACTGTACAGAAATGATAAAGGATGATGTGACGATGATATAAATAAGGAAAGAGTTTAAACAAGCTATCTGGATCACCATCCTCTGCTACACGGCACACCATTATATGGCGCACGGCTTTCTGATATGCCGTGCGTGGTTCTGATCCTGTTATCATGCTTTTGTCATTTTTCAAAGCCTCGCACGGCAAACTCGATTCGACGCACGGTGCTTCCTCAAAACATCAGAAAGCTTACACCCATTAGATCATCTCGAAACTGTACCATCCCTCCAAGCCATGAGTGGAAAACCACTTTTGATACATTTGTTCATTCGAAAAGTTTGATAGTTTACTCATGGTAATAAAACATGCTTGTAGACATGGTCTCATTCCGAGACTGCTATTGGTGTACGGAAATAGATCTAGCAACAGACAATCATGATCCAAACAGTTCAAACAAGAAAACAACAGTTAACTGAAATGCCGCACGTGTGAGTCTACTATGTCGTGCGACGCTTCAAAGCGTCGCGCGGCATAGCTTACCCAGCATAAAGGGTTTGTTTTGCTTTGCAAAAATGATTTTTAGGCCAGATCTTAACCAAAAGGGGTTGAGCCTGACAGTAGAACGGTCCCCTCAGGGCCAGGGCAGAGCCTAGCCCAAGGAAACTTGGTTTTTACCTTTGATCTTGAGCTTGAATGAAGATTGATGATGGTGGATGGCCGTCGGGAAGGTTGGTAAAGAAAAGTGGAGTATGGATGTGTGTAGTAGATGGGTGTATTGGATAGTTGGGGGTCTCAAAGTTAGTAAGTGACTAACTTTAATGGTGAGGAGAAAAATTGTGCAAAAGGCCTAGATAATGTCTTTTAAGAGCAACATTCTCAAGACTTAGAAGTGGGGAATGGGTATGAAAGCAAGAAGAGAGAGAAAGGGTATAATGGTGATCAAGGGCCCTTTTCTCTTGAGTGGATGGGTGTATTTATAGGCAAGAGCCATGGATTTTGAATTTCAAATGTTGGAGGTATTTTCTGGGCGGGCCAGAAGTGTGTTTTCGGCTGAGCCATTTTGCAGCTGTGGCTCAAATAGGCGTGGCCGACAACTTACTGAGCCAGTCAATACTTTTCATGAAATGCCGCGCGGCTAACCCCATGATCACGTGCGGCGTTGTAGCTTTGGATATGCTGTGCGATGTAGGAGTGTCCCGTGCGGCATTCCAGGTCCAGTCCAGGGCTTTTGGGCTTTCTCTGGGCTTTTGGGCTATTTGGGCTGAGGATTTGTTTGGGGCTGAGGGAATCCTTTATTCAAGCTCGCAAAGGTCTCGTTTCCTATATTTCATCGTCGGGGTGGCCAAAGACCCCTCGAGGTTCAGATTGGGGTGTCTACACCAGCAAAGTCGCCAAAAACTGTAGACACCTAGCAGAGCGGGGCATCGCCATACAGATTGATTGTTGCCGTTTGTTTGGAATTGTTTCATAAACCAAGATTGTGGATATTCCCATGGCTAGGAACATCGCCACACGATAACAGTTATCATCAAAACAGAGTCGCCACCTAGTTTATAAAAACTAGGAAAAACAGATAGAGATTCTGGGTACGAGAGCCAAAGGTACAATAAGGGGAAGGTGTTAGGCACCCCTTTTTGCCCAGTCATGAGACTGGCACATATTTATTCGACATATGATTAGTTCGTGCTTTATTTAATTCTAACATGTAATCTGTTTACTTAGCCCTTAAACAGTTAATGGTGAGCCAGTATAGTAATTAAAAGCATGCATCGAAATAAGCAGAAAAAAACAAGCTGTCCTAGGAAAATAGATCCCTCGACCGGTGAATAAATGTCATGGCCGAGGAATCTCACTGGGTTGATGTACCGGCCGAAGGATCGAAGTCCCAGCCGATGTTCTTCCTCACACCAGACTAAATGATTAACAAAAAGCTAAAACACTACGATTGATATGTAAAAACAGAAAATAAACCGAACCGAAGGCCCTTGGGCCTCACCACCTTGATCCCTCAGTAGCTTGATTGCTTCGGATTGATTGTGATTGACTGATTTGATTCTCGAAAACCCTAGGGTTAGGGTTTGTACTCCGGGGTTTGATCGTCGGATTGTGGCTGCCTTCGGGAGGTTAGGGCTTTTATAGAGGGAATATGAGAGGTGATTTCTGCAGAGTTTAGCGGTATGAGATGGAGGAATTGAATGTTAATTTCAGAACCCTAAGGCCTCTTTATACAGGCAATTGGTGACTCACTCCGGCCAATCAAATGGTGTGAATCAAAAAGGTAGTTTAGGGCATCAAGAACTCTGAATGGAAACTCCTTTCGTAGCCCCTAAGCATCGTGTTGTGGCTGTTAGGGTTTGGTGCGTCGATCAAACGAAAGACAGAACATTCCAGAATTCTGGAAAAAGACGATCTAGCGGCCGAGGAATGGATCTGGCGGCTGAGGAATGGATCTGGTGGCCAAAGAATGGATCTGGTGGCCAAGGAATCAATTTTACGGCTGATAGATGTATTTCCTAGGATGCTGTATTTCGGTCTGAAAGGCTATTTGGCTCTAAATTGGGTCCTCTAAGTGGCTAAAAGTACTCACCAAAAGTCCTAAGGTTCACGAGAAGTCAATCAGCAATCATTGTATCCATTCATTATCAGGATGGTCCCCAAGGTGGGACTCGAAATAATTGTTAGGCCAAATTGGGGTGTCTACATTTACACAGAATATATGTGAGAACAGGAAATAAGCAAGCACAAGGCTAAAAGGGAGGGGGAAAACATGTTAGTAGCAATAGCAGAGTTTTTGGTCGTCAGAAACCTTGGTGAACGTCACAATCACTGACGACCGCTGGAAACAAAGTAACGATTGCCACAAGCACTAGCGATTGTCACACTAAACTGGTAATCATCATGTAAGGTTGAACGACTACCACACGCATATACAATAATTAAACAAATTACACAATTACACCAATTTAGCGACTAAAATCATTTAGTCGGCGAATGCACGCACATTTACCGACCAATCTGTATTAGTCGGTAAAACTATAACAATTGGCGACTAAAATAGTTTTTTAGTCGATAAAACTATACCAATTGGCGACCAAATAAATTTAGTCGCTGAAAGTATACATTTTGTGACAAAAATAATGTTATTCGCTGAAATATATTTTCCGACTAAATCTTTTAGTCGGGGAATGTCAAATTTTTTCAATTTAAAAAATCATTAAGTGAAATACATTTCCCGACTAAATTATTTGGTCGGGATTTATAGAGTTTTGCCGACTAAAAATAAATTTTAAAAAATCATTAAGTGAAATACATTTCCTGACTAAATTATTTGGTCGGGATTTATAGAGTTTTGCCGACTAAAAATAAATTTAGTCGGGGAATAAGAATTTTGATGTCCAATCAAGTGTCTATCATATTGTGGTTGTCATGCCCTCGATTTTTAACATATTTATAAATGAATTCCATAAACAAAATGTCACCTTAATCCATACGATACCCCAAAAGAGTTTGACATTCCCATTTCCTTAATATAATTCAACATCCAATAGTTTCCAAATAGTACATCTTTGGCTCCAAGGCCCAAATCAACATTAGTATTGAACATCAAACGAGAGTTAAGAACTGTAGACACCCCAATTTGGCCTAACGATTATTTCAAGTCCCACCTTGGGACCATCCCGATGATGAAACGGATACAGTGATTGCTGATTGCTTCCTTGAGGACCTTAGGACTTTCGGTAAGAACTTTGAGCCACTTAGAGGACCCAATTCAAAGCCATACAGCCTTTCAGACAGAAATACAGAAGCCTAGGAGAAACTATCTGACGGCCGTAACATCGATCTAACGGCCATAACATCAATTCCTCACCCGAGCAACCTGTTGCTAGCAAAATCTCCCTGAGAGATCAATTCCTCGGCCGCAAGATCTATCCTTCGGCCGAGACATCAATTCCACGGCTGCAAGATCCTTTACTCGGCCGCCAGATCGACCTTTTTCCAGACTTTGGAACGTTCTGTCAGACGTTTGGTTTGATCCAACTACACTACCTTCCCGATGCGTTCGGGCTACGCTCAGAGATTACGACGTAGAGTTAGAGATGCATTGCAATTGCAATTGCCATCTCGTGATTTGATTGGCCGGAGTGAGTCACCAATTGCCTATATAAAGGGCCTTTGTACTCCGAAAATAAACACACGAAATTGATATACCTACACACTCAATCATGCCTCGAAGCTCTGCACAAATAATCCCTCAATCCCATACTTCAAAAGCCCTAACCTCCCGAAGGCAGCCGTCAATCCGGCGATCAAACCCCGAAGTTCAAACCCTAACCCTAGGGTTCTCGATCAAGCAATCAGTCAATCACACCCAATCCGAGGCAATCAAGCAACTGAGGGATCAAGGTGGTGAGGCCCAACGGCCTTTGGTTTGTCTTACCTACTGTATTTTCGATTAACCTTAGCGATTTGATCATCTATTAACGTTTCCGTCTCGTGTGAGGAAGAACACCGACCGGGGTTTAGATCCCTCGGCCGGTACATAAAACCAGGAGGATCCCTCTGCCGTGAGATCCTTTCACCGGCCGCGGGATCCATTTCCCTGGGACAGTTTTGTTTGTTTCCTGCTTTTCTATGCATGCTTTCAATTACAGTCCTGGCTCACCTTTATCTGTTTAAAGGAATAAATAAACAGACTAAGTGTTGGAATTAGACAAAGCATCTATATGTCTTATGTTGAATGATTATGGGCCAGTCTCACGACTGGGCAAAGAGGGGTGCCTAACACCTTCCCCTTATTGTACTTTTGGCTCCCGTATCCAGAATCTCTATCTGTTTTCCCAGTTTTCATAAACTGGGTGGCGACTCTATTTGATGATAACCATTATCATGTGGCGATGTTCCTAGCCATGGGAATGTCCATGATTTTGGTTTACGAAGTGAGCAACCAATCGAGCAAACAAACACGATCAATCTGTATGGCGATGCCCCGTTTGGGAGGTGTCTACAATTTTTGGCGACTCTGCTGGGGATTTGAGAGCCATAACCAAAAAGTTCAACATAAGACTAATACATGCCTTGTTTAATTCATTTATCATATGCATCGAGCGGGCAACCCGTTGAGTTCACCTGATATCCCGGCATGACACGGGCTATGTTGGGGGTTCCAGCAAACTCCACAGTCACTCGTACCTAGTGGTATATCAAAAAGGGAATCACCCAATCACTGCCTATGATGGGTTGGAGAGAGGATTGGTGCCCTTTGACAATGGAGCACCCTGAGACTACCAAAACCTTGCATGCTTTAGAAAGCCATAGAACTTATCAAACTAAGACAGGAACCTGTAGGCTAGGAACTTACTTGCATTCTACTTGCAAAAATTCTTCCTCACACCTTGTATCATTTGTTGTTGTAATTAACTCTTTCTGTGCAGAAGGGTTGGGATTTTCAGCCCAAATCCTAACCCTACACAGGCCGAATACTGGCTTCCAGGTATTCTACTTTTCAAGCAGGCACAATAGGTAAATCAAAGAAGCAACCACAGCCAACTTTGTACTCTTATAACACCCGAAGCTACGCCAAACAAAGGTCTCTGCAACCTTCCCGTCTATCATCCTCATCTGACAAAACACCCTCACCACAACAATTCCAACCATTTTCAGAAACTTCCCGGTCATCCCCTCAACGGACTCCGTCATTTACTAAATCTCAAGCTTCGTCAAGCAACCCTTCCATCTTCATGGCAGACAACGACACCACTATTGCCGAGCTCCAAGCTCAAATCACTGCGCTACTAGCAGAAAAGGCAGCTAGAGATGCTGAGGATGAGGAAAAATCAATGGAAGACGAGAACCCCCATAAAGTAGTGTTGGCAGAAAGTCCTGAGTTAACCAAGCAAGTCAAGGAAATCAAACAAGCCTTGGCTCGTTCACAAGGGGACCAAATTCTAGATTTCGAGGGGCTTTGCCTCTTCCCAGAATCCAAGCTGCCTGAGAATTTCAAGATGCCCAACATTGAGAAGTTCAATGGAACTGGCAACCCTACCAGTCATGTTCGCCATGTTATCAACACCCTGAAGCCGATGGGCTTGAATGACGAGCTCGTCGCTCAGTTGTTCCAACGAACTCTCACCGGAAGTGCCCTCGACTGGTTCCTCACTTTGGAGTTTGTACATTATCAAACTTGGCCAGAAATTGCCAATGCTTTCGTCAAGCAATATGCGTACAACGTCCAAATTGAGCTAACGACTCGAGATTTGGAAATGACCAAACAAGATTCCAATGAGGACTTTGCTACCTTTGTGGCAAGATGGAGGGAAAAGGCCGCCAAGATGAAGAACCGCCCCTCAGAGGAAGACCAAGTGAGGATAGTTGTCAAAAATTTGCAACCCAAATATCTCAGGCATATTTACACACAGGCTATCACCGACTTCAAGCGCTTGCATGCCAATGGGTTGCAAATCGAAGACGGAATCAAGTTAGAACTCATTGGGAAAGAAGAGGCCACTCCTCCACCTAAGAAAACCTTCTCTAGCCGTACATCTCACGCCTCCGTGAATGCCCTTGGCACATCCTTGTCTCAAGACCCTTTCCAAACTAGCCCATCCCGAAGCTCAAATCGGCCCCGCCGCAACTTTGATCCTCTTTACATGACCTTGTCCCAAGCCCTGACCATTCTCAGTCGTCAAGGGCATCTCAAACCTCTAAACAAGCCACTTCCTCCGCCGCCCTACGGTCCAAACCATGATCCAAACAAACAATGCGCCTACCACCAACACCCTGGGCACGAAACAGACAATTGCATGCGTCTTCGTCATGACATTCAAGACCTTATTGATAGTCGAACCATAAAACCACCAAAACCTGATGGGCAAGCCAACCCACTCCCTACTCATAATGCTGAGCCGCCACCTCGAAATATCAATCTCATAAATCTATCTCACAACCCCACATACAATCCCAGCCAATACATTGTCCAAGACAACCAAACCAAACATACCTTAACCTTCCCCGAGGAGGACGAGTGTTTCATGATGGAGGAGGAGGAGGATAATGATTCCAATCAGTCAGAAGTAATCGACATTGATATGTCCGACATAAGCAGCAAAGATCAGGCAGAGGAGGAAAAGCTAAGGAAGTGGAAGGAACACTCTTGGGCAAAACACAATTTGGAGGATCCAGGCATTCCATTTGTAGAGGATGACGAATGGCTTCGTATCTGGTTTGAGAATAGGAAGAAGAAAAAAAAAAGGGGTCATCATGATGAGAAGGCACGCTCGCTTCGAGCCTGCCCAAATAGTGGTACGCATCAACCGTCCCAAAATTCCAACCCCGCCCATTGTTTGGGAGACAATCAATCTCATAGAAAAGGTAGAGGAGTTTCAAATGCAACTATGGGTTAACCCTTACGACGAGTGCGACTATAGTCAATGGATAGAGGAAAGAGAAGATCTGGATTTCATGTGCACAGAACCCTATAAAACAGGGGAAAGTGACTTTGATGAAATGGAAGAAGATTGTAATGATCCGCTCGATGAAACCTCCTTAGCATCATTATTCAAACAGGGGGAATTAGCTGATGTCCATATAATCAATGAGGAAAGGGAGATTCAAACTGACACATCCATCTGGGGATTACTCATGGCTCAAGGAAAAAGCCATCACACGAACTTCAAAGATGAACCCAATCCAAAGGCTCTGTTTGGCAAGGAAGAGGGTGGGAAAGAGTACAAAGTTGCAAAAGACAAAGGAAATGACCCCGACATGCTACAGTAGCTGAGAAGTCACAACATGGCAAACAAGAAACGTTAAAACATTGTTTTTGCCTTAAACAAACTAGAATAAGTTTTTGGCCCCTGTTTGGGCATTTTATTTTTCGCTAAGAGAATTTCTTTTTCATCTTCCAGATTATGCTTATCTAAATATTTTTGCAATTGCCATGCGCTACGCTCACTGCCAAAACAAAGGAAGAATTCGAAGGGATCAAAATCTTTGTGTCCCCGACAAAAGGGAAGGAAAGGATGAACTCTAATTACTCAGGATTAGGTTTTTATCAAAACTCAGGAAGAAGACGCTATCTCCGTGAGAACACTTAGGGTTAGCTTGCCCATTATGAAAGTACAAACGCAACAGGAGATTCATCTCCATCAGATTCCTCTCCAAAACACCAAAACCCTCTTGAGAGAAAAATGCTCGTTGGGTAAAATATACACCCAAGCAAAAGTAAGAGCAGAGCCCGCTAGGACAAAGAAAAAGCAAAAACACAGCCTAGGCAAAAGTCAAGGCATTTGAAAGCTCGCTAGGGACTCAACCTCTATCAGGTAACCTAGGCAAAACTTAGAGCATGAGAGAAAGAAAAACCAAGAGAGAAAACCCAACCCCCAAAGGTGGTGATCCTGGAACTACGTAAAAGGCCTGATTCCCTGATTGGGATACGTAGGCAATCTCGCATCGAGATGCGGCCCAAACATTTGGAGAGAGGAAAACATCAACATGTTTGTACTCAATGATAGGCATAGCTAACCCTGCGTATTGAGCTCACAAAAGATGAGTTAGTCATTTTCCAAGGAATTGGCAAAAACAAAGGCACTTAAGAATTATAGTTCATCCCCTCTAACCCACAAGTCGTCAACGCAATGGGTATGATGCTTCAAAAAGACTCTTAAGTTTGGCAATCAGGCTATAGAGCATGGCAAAGGCAAGGGACAGAAAATCAAAGACTAAGCATAGGAAAGGATGTGAAACAGGATGCCACTTGGCTAAAGCAAAACCTATCTTCCTTGGGAAAATAGACGTAACGGCCAGACAATCGATACCTCGGCCGCTACAATGATCCTTCGGCCGAGTGATCGATTCTTCGGCCAAATATTTTCACACAAATTAACTGTCTATCAGCAAAAACTTGTTCAAAAAGCCATGTTCTGACTATCGCATGCAAACTCAAAGACATTTAGGGGCATGAAAGGCATTTCTCATTTCTCAAACAAAAACTTGTTTACAAAACCATTGCTGTGATTGCTTTTACTATACAAATATAGTTTCTGCCTATCTCCCACTAACTATGAACAGGAAAAAGGAAAAGCCCTAAAAGCTAGGCGATCTCTGAGAAGAAGGCAAAGGCTGCTCACTAGTCCCCACATTCCCACCAGCAGCCGGTACTCCCTCAGCCTCAAGCTGCAGCCAAGGAAGATATAAACATTCAGACTCAAGGGATAATACACAGCAGATAGAGCTCATAAAGAAAGTCATACCTCGAGGATCCTACGGCGCTGTCTCCGAACCAAAGCCTCTGTACTCTGATAGGTGCGAAGCCATTCCTGCACTATCTCGGTAGGCACCTGTGGAACAGTCAAGCATTACAAACATCTAAAGCAAGGATACAATGCGAAGTGATGAAAGCTAACATAAGAAGCTAAAAATACCTGTGAAGCCCCGATTGGCAAAGTATAGAGCGGGGTCGTGCAAGGAATCAGCGTCAGGCGCTCCTCCTCCCCATCGTCTGAGTGGAAGGAGACAAACGAAGGAGCCCGTGGCCAAACAGGAGCAACGGGAGGAGCCGCAACAGAGGGGGTCAAGAAAAGACGGCAGTACTCCGTATAATCACCTGCCTGGAGGAGTAAACCTGCCCAATCTCTGATCCGGGCATTCTTCAGATCTTCCTTCGACATCAAGGAAGTGGACCTCATAGATACTGGAGGAGAAGGGGGAACAAACCGAAGAGCCTCAACGCGTGGCCGCCACTGACTGGCAACTCGATCGCCTAAGTACCAGGCTCGGCAAAATGGACCCTCGAGCAAGCTACGGGTCCGGTCTAGGACTCTACAACGTGCAAGAGGGGCATCCTCTGGTACACCACCCCAAGGGTCAAACCGTACCTATAAAGCAAGGACAAATCAGTCTCGACACAAGAATATGGAAGTCTAAAGGACAAGAGGTACAAAGAAAAAGGTACCTGATCGACCGTCAGTCGGTCCAAAACTCGCCGCCACTCAGGAAGGCTCAAAACTGGTGACCGTGGCCTCCGTTTCCCCACCAACCATCGCTCGTAACGAGGTATGCAATTAACATCACCATGCCTAGTCTCAGGGGGAAACTGGAGAAGGTACTCAAAAGCCCAGAGATGAAAAGCAGGTTAACCAAAGCAAGTTCAGAATTAGGAAAAGCCAAAGTGAAAACAGAAGTACAAAGGAATGATACATACCTCAAGCACTCGAAAGTGACCACAAAGAATGGGACTCTTGTCCCGCGAGCAAGCTCCAAGACTGCCATACAAAGTGGCCAAAGCAGATGAGCCCCAGTCAAACTCCCGAATAGCTCCCAAGTGCTACAGAGGAACCAAAAACTGCGTGTGTACCGAACCATCCTTGTTGGAAAACAACGTTTGCCCAATGAGGTAAAGAAGGAAAGCCCGCGTCAACTGCTCGGCACTCACCTGGGTCAGAATGTCAGCCACCATAAAAGTCTTGCTTAACCAAGCAAGATCGATATGACCCCGGGAACGAATAGGGGGCACCTTGCCCAGAAACCACCTCAAAGCACCTTCTCGCTCTCAAAGCCGGGGGTCAACTCGAAGAGCAACTTCGCCTATCCGCAGGCCAGTCAACAAAGAAAAGTCACCCAGAGTGATGGTCATCTCACCAGCAGCAGGAAAGTGGAAGGTATTGGTGGTATCCCACCACCTCTCAACCAGCGAGGTCATCAGTGACCAATCCATCTTCGGAAGATCGAGGCCTAGAACGAATGTCTCGAAGCCTGCAGCACGTACTAATTCCCGAGCCTGCTTTGGCAGCTTCAAGAACCATCTGTGCACCTCTTTGCCTCCACCGCGAGCTTCCAGCCTCCTATTTCTCTGCCAAAGACAAAAGGGAGTTAATCTCATGATTACATAAACAAAGAAAATGCTAAGGGGCGTCAAATTAACATCTAAAAGCACGCATTGCCTAGACAGGGGGCATAGTTATTTTAGTTTCCTTAAACAAAAATAAATTCAACCCAAACATGGGTTCCTTACATTCATGCTCCTAGCCAAAAGGGATTTTCGTCCCGCAAGCAAAAATTTTTTATTCTAAATACAAGGATTTCCAAAACTCCTAACTAAAGTAAAACTTTTTACTTTTCAGGAAACTCACCGGCACGTTCAGAACGCTCAGGTGAAGCTCAGGCTCTCGACGAACCACCTCGGCCTCTGGGCCACCAACAGGAGGGCGGTACTGCAGGAAACCGCCATAACCCAGCCTACGCGAAGGACGAACATAGGTAGCAGCATCAAACAAACCGGGCTCCTCAATCGCCTCCTCATCGGAAGACGAATACTCGCACCTACATGGAGGATGCGAGGATGAACCCGCAGCACCCGAAGATGACATGGCCATCACGTCCAAGCCAAGAAAACCAACGGTTTCAAAAAAACCGAAGCCAGCAGCGACGGCAACAGCAGCGGTAGTCGGAAAAGATGGTCGCCGGAGATGATGGTGGCCGGCGGTAGCGGAGGAGGGCGGCGGTGTACGGTGATCGTCGAACGAAGAGGAAATGGAGAAGAATGAGAGACGAGGAGGAGGAAAAATTAAATGGGCCGTAAGATCGATTTAACTGAACTTAAATCGATTTCCCGGCTTTTGGCATTCTCACGGCCGATACATCGATTCCTCGGCCGAGATATCAATCCTTCAGCCGAGAGATCGATCTCCTGGCCCTCCAATCAATTTTCCTCAGCAACATCAGATCATGCTCAGTGCACCAATTCAAGCCACTACAGACTTCTAAGTCCTCAACCAACCAAGTAGCCTTGGGGGCATCCCCAAGCCAATGCAACATGATCAAAACCAGCCTTGGGGGCATACCCAAGCATGAGGAAAATCTCTCTCCACAAACTGCTGGCCGAAGCTCCTACTACGGAAAAACAAGACACCTAGCAGCTCTACGCCTCCACCTACTAACTCAGCGGCTCCCAGCCCACCATTTCAACAGGCTCAAAGCCATGACGACCAATCTCAGCGGCTCTACGCCCATTGCTTCAACAGGCTCGAAGCCTATGTCTACCATCCCAGTGGCTCTACGCCTGTATACACTCACTCAGCGGCTCCAAGCCCTCGAATCAGCAGCTCTACGCTCGCTATCACAATTCAGCGGCCCTGTGCCTATCATCTCTACACAACTCAGCGGCTCCGAGCCCGCTATCTCAACTGGCTCGAAGCCATAACAACCATCATAGCGGCTCTAAGCCCATTATCGACAGGCTCTACGCCCTTTATCACAACTCAACGGCTCAAAGCCCGCTATCTCAACTGGCTCGAAGCCATAACAACCATCTTAGCGGCTCTAAGCCCATTATCGACAGGCTCTACGCCTGTTATCACAACTCAGCGGCTCAAAGCCCACTATTTCAACTGGCTCGAAGCCATAAACAAGCAACAGGCTCTACGCCGCCCCAACAATCAAGACATCTATTCTTAGGCTCTACGCCTGAATGCTAAAAAATCTAACATTTTTGAATGCTCAAGCTCTACGCTTGGATGCCCAACCACTGTGTACTGGATGCTCAAGTTATACACTTGAATGCTCAAGCTCTACGCTTGGATGCCCAACCACTGCATACTGGACGCTCAAAGCCTGTACTTTGAATGCTCAGATTCTGCCGTCCGAATGCTCTACGCTCTACGCTCTGAATGCTCAAGTCCGGAACTTGATAGAAGCTCTAAGCTTTAAAACAAACACACAGCATGGGCCCGTGCACATATTGCATCAACATTATCACATCGAGTCTGCATCATCATATCTGTTCACATCTAACAAACCATCATCGCGCATATACACTCTGCATATCTCTCATGAAACAGGTCAACCCTGCAAATCAACCAGCACTATGCCTCGGTTTTATTGATCGGTTCAGCGCCTCGATCCTTTGGCTCCACGCCAACACTTATGATGAGAAAGCTCCGTGCACAGACCATCAGAATACAACCAGCTCTACGCTTCGGTTCATATCACGTCAAGCTCTAAGCTCCGACAACTCAGGCCCTCGCCTCGAGACTGCACGCAGGCTCCACGCCTCAATCATTTCAGGCTCCACGCCTCAGTTTCCTTCACCTCAGCTCCGCGCTTCAGTCCCATCAAGCTCAAAGCTCTGACACCACAGGCTCTCATCCTGACCAATACCAGCTCCGCGCTTCGGTCCCATCAAGCTCTAAGCTCACCTCAGGCCTCCGCCTCATAAACCTCAGCAGGCTCCACGCCTCGATCCAGTCACCTCAGGCTCTCGCCTTATGATCAGTACCAGCTCCGCGCTTCGGTCCTATCAAGCTCAAAAGCTCCGACACCTCAGGCTCTCGCCTTATGATCAACACCAGCTCCGCGCTTCGGTCTTATCAATCCCATCCCCTCAGGCCTTCGCCTTATGACTACAACCGGCTTCGTGCCTCGGTTCCCTCATCACCAAAGCTCCATGCTCCAGTTACTGGCTCTGCGCCCCCCATATCTCAAAAACAACCGGCGTCCAACTCATCCCAGCAGATGGTTTGGATTCCACCCCATTAAATCAATCCCTTCCAGCTCATTCGCAAGGATAGGCTACTCTACCAAGCTCCTTTCAGTCAAAGTAAGGATGATCAGGAAAAGCAAACGCACCTACAGTGTACTGATCTACCCCAAAATACTAAGGAAGCTCTCCGCAAAAACTCCCCAGGTAGCCCCGCGCTCCTTCAACTACTCTTCGCCAAAACCCTGGCTCCGTCTAGGTACGTCACACTACGGCTTTTTAAGCCCTAAGGTACGTCTTCTGTCTCTAAGCCTCCAAACTTTTATTTTGTTTTATTGCCCGAACTACGATTGGTCTGAATTTCCCTTGTGGAATACATAGGCAGCCTCCGGGCCCGACCATAACAAAACTATTTTTTTGCCCGAACTACGATTGGTCTGAATTTCATTTGTGGAATACGTAGGCAGCCTTCCGGCCCGACCATAACAAAAACCTTTTTCAAAACCCCTTGGAATAGTGGTTGGACCAAATTGAGTTGCTTTTTACAGCTTTGACTCTTACTCAAACATGTCTCGCGATCTGTCTGAGTTCAGTCAAAGAGGGGCATCTGTAGACACCCCAATTTGGCCTAACGATTATTTCAAGTCCCACCTTGGGACCATCCCGATGATGAAACGGATACAGTGATTGCTGATTGCTTCCTTGAGGACCTTTGGACTTTCGGTAAGAACTTTGAGCCACTTAGAGGACCCAATTCAAAGCCATACAGCCTTTCAGACAGAAATACAGAAGCCTAGGAGAAACCATCTGACGGTCGTAACATCGATCTAACGGCCATAACATCAATTCCTCACCCGAGCAACCTGTTGCCAGCAAAATCTCCCTGAGAGATCAATTCCTCGGCCGCAAGATCTATCCTTCGGCCGAGACATCAATTCCACGGCCGCAAGATCCTTTACTCGGCCGCCAGATCGACCTTTTTCCAGACTCTGGAACGTTCTGTCAGACGTTTGGTTTGATCCAACTACACTACCTTCCCGATGCGTTCGGGCTACGCTCAGAGATTACGACGTAGAGTTAGAGATGCATTGCAATTGCAATTGCCATCTCGTGATTTGATTGGCCGGAGTGAGTCACCAATTGCCTATATAAAGGGCCTTTGGACTCCGAAAATAAACACACAAAATTGATATACCTACACACTCAATCAAGCCTCGAAGCTCTGCACAAATAATCCCTCAATCCCATACTTCAAAAGCCCTAACCTCCCGAAGGCAGCCGTCAATCCGGCGATCAAACCCCGAAGTTCAAACCCTAACCCTAGGGTTCTCGATCAAGCAATCAGTCAATCACACCCAATCCGAGGCAATCAAGCAACTGAGGGATCAAGGTGGTGAGGCCCAACGGCCTTTGGTTTGTCTTACCTACTGTATTTTTGATTAACCTTAGCGATTTGATCATCTATTAACGTTTTCGTCTGGTGTGAGGAAGAACACCGACCGGGGTTTAGATCCCTCGACCGGTACATAAAACCAGGAGGATCCCTCGGCCGTGAGATCCATTCACCGGCCGCGGGATCCATTTCCCTGGGACAGTTTTGTTTGTTTCCTGCTTTTCTATGCATGCTTTCAATTACAGTCCTGGCTCACCTTTATCTGTTTAAAGGAATAAATAAACAGACTACATGTTGGAATTAGACAAAGCATCTATATGTCTTATGTTGAATGATTATGGGCCAGTCTCACGACTGGGCAAAGAGGGGTTCCTAACACCTTCCCCTTATTGTACTTTTGGCTCCCGTATCCAGAATCTCTATCTGTTTTCCCAGTTTTCATAAACTGGGTGGCGACTCTATTTGATGATAACCATTATCATGTGACGATGTTCCTAGCCATGGGAATGTCCATGATTTTGGTTTACGAAGTGAGCAACCAATCGAGCAAACAAACACGATCAATCTGTTTGGCGATGCCCCGTTTGGGAGGTGTCTACAAGAACTTACAATATTCTTTAATCAAAAGATTTACAAATAGAGTTACGAATACATCTTCCAAAAGTAATTTACAAAGATGACTTAGTAACTCCTCTATGTTAGCTATCAAAACAATGTCCACGTCCAAGCACTCCAAACATGCAGTTACTGCCCTGAGTTAGTACCTGAAAATGATGTAAGGTTTGTAGACACCCCAATTTGGCCTAACAATTATTTCAAGTCCCACCTTGGGGACCATCCTGATGATGAAATGGATACAGTGATTGCTGATTGACTTCCTGTGAACCTTAGGACTTTCGGTAAGAACTTTTAACCACTTAGAGGACCCAATCCAGAGCCAAATAGCCTTTCAAACAGAAGTACAGTATCCAAGGAAAATCCATCTGTCGGCCGTGACATTGATCTCAGGGCCTCAACATCAATTCTTCACCCATGAAGCCAGTTGCTTGAAAAACTCCCTGAGAGATCGATTAGCCGACCGCCAGATCTATCCTTTAGCTACAATATCATTCCTTCGGCCGTTACATCTTTTGCTCGGCCGCTAGATCGTCTATTTTCCAGATTCTGGAACGTTCTGTCAATCGTTTGATCCGTTCACAAAACCCTAGCAGCCTTTTTCCGATGCGTTCGGGCCACGTTCAGGGATCACTATGTAGAGTTTGTCTCACTCCCCAACTCCAATTCCCACCGTGCATTTTGATTGGACGAGTTGTGTCATCCCTAGTGCCTATATAAAGAGGGCTTCGGCTCCGAAATTGAGAGACCAACACCTCTCCATCCACCACGAAACTCTGCAAAAATACACTCTCATATCCCCTCTACAAAAGCCACAATCTTCTGAAGGCAGCCATAATCCGACGATCCAAACCCCGAAGTTCAAACCCTAACCCTAGGGTTTCAAGAAGCAATCAGTCAATCACCCTCAATCCGAAGCAATCAAGCTACTGAGGGATCAAGGTGGTGAGGTCCAGGGGCCTCCGGTTCAATTTATTTTTCGTTCTTACGCTTAATCGTACTTGTTTAATTATCTGCTAATCGTCTGGTCTGGTGTGAGGAAGAACATCGGCTGGGGAATCAATCCCTCGGCCGATACATAGAACCAGGAGGATTCCTCGGCCGTGGAATCTATTCACCGGCCGCGGGATCCATCTCCCTGGGACAACCTGTTTTATTCTGCTTTTCTAATGCATGATTTCAATTACAGCCTTGGCTCACCATTAACTGTTTAAAGGCTAATTAATCAATTTATTTGCAAGAATTACATAAAGCATGCGTTAATCTTATGTCGAACAATTATGGGCCAGTCTCATGGTTGGACAGAGAGGGGTGCCTAACACCTTCCCCTCACTGTACTTTTGGCTCCCGTGCCCAGAATCTCTATCTGTTTTTCCTAGTTTTCTTAAACTAGGTGGCGACTCTATTTCGATGATAACCGTTATCGTGTGGCGATGTTCCTAGCCATGGAAATATCCACGATCTTGGTTTATGTAGCAAACAACCAATCAAACAGCAATGATCAATCTGTATGGCGATGCCCCGCTCCAGGGACTCTACAGTTTTTGGTGACTTTGCTTGGGACTTGAGAACCATAACTAGAAAGTTCGACATATGACTAATTCATGCTTTATTTGATTCATTTATCATATGCATTGAGCAAGCAACGTCGTTGAGTTCACCTAATACCCCGTCATGTCACGGGCTATGTTAGGGGTTCCAGCAAACTCCACAGTCACTTGTACCTAGTGGTATATCAAAAAGGAAACCGCCCGATCGCCGCCTATGATGGGCATGTGGAAGGGCTGGCACCCTTTGACAACGAAGCACCCTTGAGACTACCTGAACCTTACATGTGTTCGAAAAGCCTTAGAACTTATCAAACTAAGACAGGAGCCCGCAGGATAGGGAATTTTCCTGCATTTCGTCTTCAAGTTCTTCCTCACACCCTGTAAACATTTCTTTCTGTGCAGAAGGGTTGGGATTTTCAACCCAAATCCTAACCCTATACAGCCAAGTACTGACTTGTAGGTATTTTTACTTTTCAAGTAGGCACAATAGGTAAGCCAAGAAAGCAACCACAGCCAATTTTATACACTTACAACACCCGAAGTCACGCCAAACAGAGGTCTTTGTAGCCATCTCGCCTGTCACCTTCGCCTGCCGAAACACCTTCTCCACAACGGTCCCGATCACTTCCAGGGACTTCGCGGTCATCTTCTCAACAAACCCGGTCATCCACCAAATCCCAAGTGTAGACACCTCCCAAACGGGGCATCGCCATACAGATTGATCACACTTATTTGCTCGATTGGTTGCTTGCTTCGTAAGCCAAAATCATGGACATTCCCATGGCTAGGAACATCGCCACATGATAGCGGTTATCATCAAAACACAGTCGCCACCTAGTTTATTAAAACTAGGAAAACAGAGAGAGATTCTGGGTATGGGAGCCAAAGATACAGTAAGGGGAAGGTGTTAGGCACCCCTCTCTGCCCAGCCGTGAGACTGGCCCATAGTTATTCAACATAAGACGTATAGATGCTTTGTTTAACTCTAACACATAGTCTGTTTAATTAAGCCTTTGAACGGTAAATAAAGTGAGCCAATGGGATAAGTAAAGCATGCATCAGAAAGCAGAAAAGCAAACAAAGCTGTTCAAGGGTAATGGATCCCGCGGCCGGTGAATGGATGTCACGGCCGAGGGATCCTCCTGGTTCGATTTATCGGCCGAGGGATCGAAACCCCGGTCGATGTTCTTCCTCACACCAGACAGAAACGTTAGTAAATGACTAAATGCTACGATTAATCATAAATGCGATAAGTAAAACAAACCAGAGGCCGTTGGGCCTCACCACCTTGATCCCTCAGTTGCTTGATTGCTTTGGATTGGGTGTGATTGACTGATTGCTTGATTGAAAACCCTAGGGTTAGGGTTTGAACTTTGGGGTTCGATCGTCGGATTGATGGCGGCCTTCGGGAGGTTAGGGCTTATGAAGAGGGGGTTTGAGAGAGTATTTTGACAGAGTATCGGAGCTTGAGAGGGTGTATTCACTCATGAATTTTGTGTGTCCATTTTCAGAGACCAAAGGCCCTTTATATATGCAATTGGTGACTCACTCCGGCCAATCAAATGGCACGATTGCAATTGCAATTGCAATGCAATTCAAACTCTACGTCGTAATCTCTGAACGTGGCCCGAACGCATCAGAGAGGTAGTGTAGTTGGATCAAACAATCGACAGAACGTTCCAGAGTCTGGGAAAAGGACGATCTGGCGACCGAGTAATAGATTACACGGCCGAGGAATGGATGTCTCGGCCGAAGGATAGATCTTGCAGCCGAAGGATAGATCTTGCGGCCAAGGGATTGATCTCTCAGGGAGATTTTGCTAGCAACAGGTTGCTCGGGTGAAGAAATGTTGTTAAGGCTGTGAGATCGATGTTACGGCCGACAGATGGATTCTCCTAGGCTTCTGTATTTTCTGTCTGAAAGGCTGTATGGCTCTGAATTGGGTCCTCTAAGTGGCTCAAAGTTCTTACCGAAAGTCCTAAGGTTCTCAAGAAGGCAATCAGCAATCACTGTATCCATTTCATCTTCGGGATGGTCCCAAGGTGGGACTTGAAATAATCGTTAGGCCAAATTGGGGTGTCTACAGATGCCCCTCTTTGACTGAACTCAGACGGATCGCGAGACATGTTTGAGTAAGAGTCAAAGCTGTAAAAAGCAACTCAATTTGGTCCAACCACTCTTCCAAGGGGTTTTCAAAAAAGGTTTTTGTTATGGTCGGGCCGGGAGGCTGCCTACGTATTCCACAAGGGAAATTCAGACCAATCGTAGTTCGGGCAATAAAGAAAAAAAGAAAAAGTTTGGAGGGTTAGAGACAGAAGACATACCTTAGGGCTTAAAAAGCCATAGTGTGACGTACCTAGACTGAGCCAGGGTTTTGGCGAAAGATAGTTAAAGGAGCGCGGGGCTACCGGGGGAGTTTTTGCGGAGAGCTTTCTTAGTATTTTGGGGTAGATTAGTGCATGGCAGGTGCGTTTGCTTTTCTTGATCATCCTTACTTTGACTGAAAGGAGCTCGGTAGAGTAGCCTATCCTTGCGAATGATCTGGAAGGAATTGATGTAATTGGGGTGGAATCCAAACCATCTGCTGAGGATGAATCGGACGCCAGTCGAGATATGAGGGGCGCAGGGCCAGTAACTAGAGCTCGGAACTTTGGGGATGAGGGAACCGAGGCACGGAGCCGGTTGTAATCCTGAGGGGTGATACCTTCTGACGTGGTGGAACCAAGGCGCGGAGCCGGTTGTAGTTACAAGGCAAGAGCCTGGGGTGATTAGAACTAAGGCGTAGAGCCTTTTGTGGTCATGAGGCGAGGGCCTGAGGTGATAAAATTGAGGTGTGGAGCCTGCTGTGGTCATGAGGCGAGGGCCTGAGGAGATCGGAGCTTTGAGCTTGATAGAACTGAAGCGCGGAGCTGGTATTGATCATAAGGCGAGAGCCTGAGGTGTCGGAGTTTAGAGCTTGACGAGATTTGAACCGAAGCATAGAGCTGGTTGCATTCTGATGGTCTGTGCACGGAGCTTTCTCATCATAAGTGTTGGCGTAGAGCCAAAGGATCGAGGCGCTGGACCGATCAATAAAACCGAGGCGTAGAGCCGGTTGATTGCAGGGTTAACCTGTTTCATGAGAGACATGCAGAGTGTATATGTGTGATGGTTGTTAGATGTGAACAGATATAATGATGCAGACTCGATGTGATAATGGTGATGCAATATGTGCACGGGCCCGTGCGTGTGTGTTTGTTTTAAGCTTAGAGCTTCTATCAAGTTCCGGACTTGAGCATTCAGAGCGTAGAGCTCGAGCATTCGGACGGCAGAATCCGAGCATTCAAAGTACAGGTTTTGAGCGTCCAGTACATAGTGGTTGAGCATCCAAGCGTAGAGCTTGAGCATTCAAGTATAGAACTTGAGCATCCAGTACACAGTGGTTGGGCATTCGAAGAGCTTCGAGCATTCAAAATGTCAGATTTTGAGCATTCAGGCGTAGAGCCTGAGAATAGATGTCTTGATTGTTGGGGCGGCGTAGAGCCTACTGAGATTTGCTTGTTTACGGCTCTGAGCCAATTGAGATAATGGGCTTGGAGCCGCTGAGTTGGTTGTTACGGCTTCGAGCCAGTTGAGATAATGGGCTTAGAGCCGCTGAGTGAGTGATAGCGAGCATAGAGCTGCTGAGTCGAGGGCTTGGAGCCGCCGAGTGAGTGAATACAGGCGTAGAGCCTGTTGAGGTAATGGGCGTAGAGCTGCTGAGATAATGGCTTTGAGCCGCTGAGACGGCAGACATAGGCTTGGAGCTTGTGGAGGTAGCGGACTTGGAGTCACGGTGTTTGGTGAATGGATAGACATGGTGATGGGCCTTGAACCACCGAGCGTGTATAGGCATAGAGCCACTGAGTGAGTTGATATGGGTGTAGAGCCTGGGTGACTTGAGCGACCTGTGCTTAAAGCTATTGAGCGCGGAGCTACTGAAGTATTGAGCTCAGGGCTGCTGAGTGTCTCGTTTTGCTGTAGTAGGAGCTTCGGCCAGCAGTTTGTGGAGAGAGATTTTTTTTTGGTGCTCGGGCATTGCCCCCAAGGCTAGTTTTTGATCATGTCGTATTGGCTCGGGGGTGCCCCCATGGCTGACTTGATTTTGCTTCTGTTGGTCATGGACCCAGAATTCCATAATGGCTTGAATTGGTGCACTGAGCAAAATCTGATGCTGCTGAGAGGAATGGATTAGGGGGCCTGGAGATCGATCTCTTGGCCGAAGGATTGATGTCTCGGCCGAGGTATCGAATACTCGGCCGCTTAATCGATTCGTTTCCAGGGGCCTATAAAAGGCCGCGGCCTCAGCCGTTTCATTTTATTTCTCTCTTTCCTTGGTTTCTCTCTTCGTCCGAGAAACTTGCCAAGAGCTCCTCTCATCTTTCTCTTGGTGCTTGTCAGCTTTGGGCCATGGATAGCGCGCGGCTGATCGTGGAGGGAGTCCGCGACGTTCTTGGTCTCGTCTTGATGCTTAATTAGGGCCCCTTGCATGGGTGGCTTGCTTCTGTGACGTGGAACTCCTGGGATGATGCTTGTACGTGATATGGTGGTTTTTCTGTGCCACCTGGTGTCTTTCTTGCACCGCAGTGCTTCTTCGGTACACGCCGTCCTGGGGTGTCCTCTTCTTTTTTGCAGTTGGTCTCTGGTGTTCAGACCACCAGAGGGTTCGGCATCCTCTTCTCCTTCCGTTTTTTGTTTTTCTGTTTCTCTTCTTGCATGGGTTAGTTCGACAGGAAATCGATGTATAGTTTGTTTAGGTAATGTGGGATGATCCACCTTGTGATGTAAAAAGCTTTCGTTATATGAAATAAAAATCTTTTGCTCTGTTATGTGGCTGTGTACGGTATATTTGCACCGTTTGTGTATGATAGTTTTGTTAATCTGATAAAAAACTAGTGAAACGAACAGAACCGTGGAAACAGTCTGTAAAACACCCGTTCTGGTGGCCGATCTAATGATTACGCGGCCGAGGCTTTGATCTGGCGGCCGAAGGATCGTTTTGTCTGCCTGGGTCTGACCTGTAGGTCAACCCTGATTTTCACGGGCCGATGGATAGATCCTACGGCCGTCATATCGAAGTGCCGGCCGAGAGACCGACCAAATTATCGAGGATTAAGGATCCGATTCCGACTCGAACTTAGACTCGACTTAGTTCTATAAATACACGTTCTATGAACCCGATAGCATTGTCAGTAGCAATTCCTTGCACATGGCACAACTAGTCCTTGATCAGTGGTTGGATTCTTTTAATGGCCTCGACCGTTTACACTTTAAATCCTTTGGCATGGACTTTCTCTTTTCCCTCCGTCAAATTCCTGTGAACTTTGCTTTCCTTAGGGCAGCCACTAGCTTGTGGGACCCTGCTTTTCACGTCTTTCGATTTAAGAAAGTGGAATTATGTCCTACTATCAAGGAGTTTGCGGCCATCATGGGTCATTCGGATAGATAGGGTTTCGTGGTCCCTAATCCTTTGTTCAACCGAGGTGATCTCTTGAAGGATTTACTCCAAGTTCAGAAACATGAAGTTAGGTTCTTCCTAGTGAAGGGAAAGCTAGAGATTCTTCAAGTTTGGTACAGCTGAGGCTCATCGCCAAGTTTCTCAACAGAAAGCATGCTTTCATGCGTTGTGCATTTGTCTCCTTCATTATTACTTGCTTGGCCCTTCCTCTGGTCATGCTGATCCCATACTGCTTAACATTGCTCAACAGATTGGAAACCGTGTAGGTTTCGCGGGCTTAGTTGGCAGAGACCTTGATGGGTTTAGATGTGATGAAGGGTAATCCTACAGCTCAGTTCTCAGGCAGTCCTTTGCTATTGCAGGTTCGCTCTGTGTTTGTTTTATTCGTCAGTTATCTTTTCACTCATCACTCTTTTGTTTTGACTCACGTGTTCTCTTAACTCACAATTTTCCCTTATTCTCTAGGTGTGGTTATTTGAGAAGCTAAAGGTGTGGGATGCGCCAGAGCGACTTCCTTATAATCCAGACCAATGCACGGAGCGTCGCATGATTAAACAGTTTCCAACTGAGGCTGCTTGGGAAGCATGGATGAAGACTTGCAGAGGTGATTGGATTCAATGGGTTTGCCTCTGGTATGGTGTTGAGAGCATGACTGCGAGTACCATGAACCACTTCGGCGTAGCAGTGATTGGTATCACTCGAGTCGTCTTCTACTTTCCTGCTCGCTTTCAAAGGCAGTTCGAGGCTGAACAAACCGCAATCCTGGGTGACCCTGAGTATGCTGTTTCCAAGGTCCATGATGCCAACTTTTGTCGCAATATGCTACGTTTTTGGCCGGATAGAGTGATGCAGGAGGTTGCTAAGAACTTTGTTATCAAGCTATCAGGTTCTTACAAACGCTGGTTGAAGAAAAACCTTTTGGAGGATAGTAGTGCAAAGAGAAGGAAGACCTAAAGATTGACACTTTGCTTATGTTTTTCAAAAGATGTTTGTTTGATTCTAGCTTTCATGGATTAAGAATTGTTTAGGCTTGCTTTGTCCTTTTCCTTTGGAAATAGTAAAACATTTGGTCGTTTTATTTGGAGATGTTATTGCCAAGGTTTGATAGCGAACATGCTTTAGGATAGACCTAGAAATTTCAGAAGTGATGATGATAGCAGTGGCCGGATCTCAAATTTAGAGATTGCCTACGTATCCCCTGGAGGGAATCAGGCCATAAACGTAGTTCCAACAAATGGGATTTGTTTTGTTTTTTAGTTAGGGTCCACTCGGGTATTTTCCTTTCCTTTTGTGCTCTAAATTTTGCCTAAAACCGCCCTTGCGGGTTTTCGGTCTAGCGAGCGTTTTATTTATGCCTTAGTTTTTGCCTAAGCCGCCTTTGCGGGTTTTCGACCTAGTAGGCTGCTCTAATTTTTGCTTGGATCCGCCCACCCTTGTGGTTTTCGGCCCAACGAGCATCTCTCAGGGGTAGTACTTCCTCAACTTGGCGATGTTGACTAGCGTCGCGAATTCCATTCCATCCAAGTCTGCAATGTATGCTGCTCCTCCAGAAAGTATGCGTTTGATAAGGTAGGGGCCTCCCCAGTTTGGTCTAAACTTACCCCTTGGGTCTGAAACGTGGCGACGGATTGCCTCGAGCACCATGTCTCCTACCTTGATGTCTCTAGGTTTTACCTTTTTGTTGAATGCTCGTGCAATGCGGCGTTGATACCCTTGTACATGGTATAACGCTCTCAACCTCCTTTTGTCTAGTAATGCCAACTCGTCGTAGCGGTTTTGAACCCAATCTTCTTCGATCATTCCAGTCTCAGCTAGAACCCTTAATGAAGGCAACTCCAGCTCGATAGGCCAGACAGCCTCCATTCCATAAACCAGAGAGTATGGTGTAGCCCCAGTTGAAGTTCTTTCAGTTGTTCGATAACCCCATAGCGCCAAAGGTAGCATTTCTGGCCAGTCTGTGTAAGTGTCGGTAGTCTTCCGTAGAATCCTCTTGATATTCTTGTTTGCAGCCTCAATTGCTCCATTAGTTTGGGGTCGATAAGTAGATGACCGGTGATTCTGTATCCCAAATTCGGCAAAGAGCTTCTTTGTCGCTCCCTTGAAGTGCGATCCATTGTCACAGACGAACTCGTGAGGTACACCATATCGATAGATGATATTAGTGCAAATAAATTTGGCCACATGAGTGGCTTTGAGGGTAGCATAAGAAGCTGCTTCCACCCATTTGGTGAAGTAGTCGATAGCCACTAGAATGAAATGATGCTTGTATTTTCCCTTTGGATTTATACTCCCAATGACATCTATCCCCCAGGTGGAGAACGGCCAAGGGGATGTCATGCTATACAATTCCGTAGGGGGAATGCGCATGCGATCAGCGTGAGTTTGACATTTGTAGCATCGACGGACATAGTCAGCACAGTCGGCCTCTATCGTGGTCCAGTAATTTCCCTGCCGTAGGATCTTCTTTGCCATAGTTGCCCCATTCATGTGTGGCCCACAAATTCCTTCGTGTATTTCCTCCATGACCTTGCGGCTGTCTTCCGTTGTGACGCAAAGTTGATTTGGCCCAAGTGTGCCCTTCGATACAATGTTCCTCCACAGATTACAAATCGGGCGGCAAACTTCCGCAAAGCTGTTTTGTCTTTCGAGGTGGCCTCGGATGGGTATTCTCCTCCTTCCAGGAATTTCTTTACGTCTTCGTACCATGGCTTGCCATCGTCTTCACCTTCCTCGGTAAAGGTACATTCGCATGCTGGTTTGACCTTTTGTTCAATCATGAGTGGCCGCATTGTGAATCCGAGGGGTATTTCGACCATAGATGCTAATGTTGCCAGTGCATCTGCAAACCTATTGCTCACTCGGGGAGTATGTGTGAAGATGACGGAATCGAATTGTGGAATTAGATTTTCCAGCACGGAGTGATAAAATTTCAGTGTGTCTTCCTTGACCTTCCAGTCTCCTCTTGCTTGCGATACCACTAGGTTTGAATCCCCAATGACTTCTACCCTTTTTGCCCCTAGTTCCAGGGCTGCCTCCATTCCAGCAATACAAGCCTCATATTCAGCCTGGTTGTTAGTGACTTCAAACCTCAGTTTATATGACAAAGGGATATGATAGTCGTTTGGGGAAACTAACAGTACCCCTATGCCATATCCACATTGGTTTGATGCTCCATCAAAGTAGAGCTGCCAGGTGTCGTCTAAGAGACATAAGATGTCCTCGTCGGGGAACATGAAGTCTTCTGCCTCGGCTTCTGTCACAGGATGATCTGCCAAGAATTCTGCCACAGCTCTTCCCTTCACTGATTTTGTTGTCATATATTTGAGGTCAAATTCTGCTAGCAGCAATAACCACCTAGCTAGCTTTCCAATAAGTGCTGGCTTTTCGAAAAGATACTTGATTGGGTCTAAACGAGAGACCAGCACCACCGGATGTGCTAACAGGTAGAGCCTCAGTTTCTTTGTGGCCCATACTAGCCCCCAACAGGTTTTCTCGAGGGGAGTGTACCTTGTTTCGTAGTCTATCATTTTTTTGCTGAGGTAGTATATGGCGCACTCTACTTTGGCGTCGTTCTCTTACGCTATCATGCATCCCATGGACGTGTCTGTTACTGAGAGATACAGAATCAATGGCTTCCCAGGGATGGGTGGTGACAGTACAGGTGGATTCTGAAGATATTCTTTGATTGCCTCAAACGCTTGCTGATAGTCTTGGCTCCACTCAAAGTCAGTACCTTTCTTTTGTAGCCTGAAAAGGGGTTCGCAGGTAGTTGTGAGCTTGGAGATGAACCTGCTGATGAATTGTACCTTCCCCAAGAAACTTCTTACCTCCTTTTCTGTCCTAGGTGGTGATATTTCCATGATAGCCTATATCTTGGAAGGGTTTACTTCGATTCCTCTTTGAGTGATAAGGAATCCCAACATTTTTCCAGCCGTTACCCCAAAAGTGCATTTTTGAGGATTAAGACGTAGTTTGTAATTCCTAATCCTCTCAAAGAACTTTTGGAGTGCTCCATAGTGTCCTTTCCTTTCCTTTGATTTGACTATCATATTGTCGACATAGACCTCAACCTTTTTGTGCATCATGTCGTGCAGTAGTGTTGTTGCCATTCTCTGGTAAGTGGCTCCGGCGTTCTTTAATCCAAACGGCATCACTCGGTTGCAGTAGGTTCCCCACGGTGTAGTGAAGGAGGTTTTCTCTCTATCCTCAGGAGACATAAGGATTTGATTGTACCCAGAAAATCCATCCATGAAGGATAGCAATGCATGGTCTGCAGTGTTGTCTACTAGTTCGTCTATATGGGGTAATGGGAAGTCATCCTTTGGACTGGCTTTGTTGAGATCTCGGAAATCTACACAGACCCTGATTCCTCCTGTTTTCTTTGGTACGGGAATGATGTTAGCTACCCATTGTGGATATTCGGTGACTATGAGAAAACCGGCGTTGATTTGCTTAGTGACTTCTTCTTTATCTTTAGGACCCAATCAGGGCGCATACGTCTCAGTTTTTGTTTAACTGGTTTTGCATCAGGATGAAGGGGAATTTTATGCTGAACAATTTCAGGGTCTATTCCAGGCATGTCCTCGTAAGACCAGGCAAAAACATCTTTGTATTCTTTTATCAAAAGGATTAGTTTTTCACTTTCTTGAGGGGATAGTGTGGCACCAATTTTAACCATTTTGGGCTTGTTTTCAGAGCCTATGTTTGCTGTGATTATTTCCTCAGAAAAAGGTTTAGCGTGCCTTTCTTCTTCTCTCTCGATGAATTCTAGAATTTCTTTTGGAATTTCTTCCTCAAAATTTGGTTTGTCGGAATCCATGCAATTGATCATAGGCAAAGTGAAATACTCTAAATCTTCCTTCTCATTGCTAATATTATCAAAAGACATTTCAGAGTCAAACTCAAAGTAAATGTTATGCCTTGGTACTTTGACTAGGTTTTCCTCACTAGACTTAGTAGTTTCAAAATACGAAAAGCTTGACTCGGACTGAGTCGACTCGGAGTCGGAATCGGAATCAGAACTAAGATCAGAATTAGCGCTTTTCATTTTGTATTTCAGAGTGTGTTCCACGGTCCAGTTAGGGTAAGCCCCTTTTTCAGCATCCACAATCAGTTCAGAGCAGTCTTTTTCATCACCAAGGTTGATCATCAGCACTTCATTGTCACCTTGATTGGCACTTTCATCATTGTCACCCTGCAAGTCTTGGAGGGCCATTTGATTCGCTATTGCTGTTATCTCCTCCAATTGAGCTTCAATCTCTGCTTCGTCGCTGTTGTCGACTTTTCGTGTGCCAACAAAGCCCCACCAATTACCAAATCTATCGATGACGGGATGGATCACCCTTATTTCATTGTTGGTGACCCCTTCATCAAAGAGTAGGTTTAGTGATAGTTCGTCTAGTGGGTCGTTGTCGACAGACTCTTCTTCCTTTGCCTCTTCAGTTTCGAGGTTATTGACCTCGTCTATTGGCCAATAGTCGTCGGTAGGTGCATAGGGGTCATAAAAGTAGATTGGAACCCTGCGAAGCCCTTCTTCTTCAATCAAGTCTTCTACTTCTTCCTCATAAACCGTTCTTGCGAACATGACATGGATGTCTTCGATGATAGTCACCACAGGCTTTGGTTGATTTACCGGAGTGATGTATTTTGAGGGGTTGAAATCTTCAACAGCAGAGTGGAGCGGGCCAGACAGCTCGGTGACAACTTGAAAGTGCGAATCATACGTGGACAGTGAAGCAGTCATTTTCCTGAAAAGATTTTTTGTTTTAGTTAGATTGGTTAATTTTACCTACTGTTCTTTTGACTTAGAGGGATTCCTAAGGTTTAACCTGCAAAAGAAAAACTTTACAACATACATATATACAATGGGTGTGAGGAAGAACTTTTGCAAGCAAATTCAAATAGGTTCCTAGCCTGTAGGTTCCTGTCTTAGTTTGATAAGTTCTATGGCTTTCTAATACATGCAAGATTTTGGTAGTCTCAGGGTGCTCCGTTGTCAAAGGGCACCAATCCTCTCGCCAGCCCATCATAGGCGGTGATTGGGTGATTCCCTTTTTGATATACCACTAGGTACGAGTGACTGTGGAGTTTGCTGGAACCCCCAACATAGCTCGTGTCATGCCGGGATATCAGGCGAACTCAACGGGTTGCCCGCTCGATGCATATGATAGATGAATTAAACAAGGCATGTATTAGTCTTATGTTGAACTTTTTGGTTATGGCTCTCAAATCCCCAGCAGAGTCGCCAAAAACTGTAGACACCTCCCAAACGGGGCATCGCCATACAGATTGATCACACTTGTTTGCTTGATTGGTTGCTTGCTTCGTAAGCCAAAATCATGAACATTCCCATGGCTAGGAACATCGCCACATGATAGCGGTTATCATCAAAATAGAGTCGCCACCTAGTTTATTAAAACTAGGAAAACAGAGAGAGATTCTGGGTACGGGAGCCAAATGTACAGTAAGGGGAAGGTGTTAGGCACCCCTCTCTGCCCAGCCATGAGACTAGCCCATAGTTATTCAACATAAGACGTATAGATGCTTTGTTTAACTCTAACACATAGTCTGTTTATTTAAGCTTTTAAACGGTAAATAAAGTGAGCCAATGCGATAAGTAAAGCATTCATCAGAAAGCAGAAAAGCAAACAAAGCTGTTCCAGGGTAATGGATCTCGCGGCCGGTGAATGGATGTCACGGCTGAGGGATCCTCCTGGTTTGATTTATCGGCCGAGGGATCGAAACCCCGGTTGATGTTCTTCCTCACACCAGACAGAAACGTTAGTAAATGACTAAATGCTACGATTAATCATAAATGCGATAAGTAAAACAAACCAGAGGCCGTTGGGCCTCACCACCTTGATCCCTCAGTTGCTTGATTGCTTTGGATTGGGTGTGATTGACTGATCGTCGGATTGATGGCGGCCTTCGAGAGGTTAGGGCTTATGAAGAGGGGGTTTGAGAGAGTATTTTGACAGAGTATCGGAGCTTGAGAGGGTGCATTCACTCATGAATTTCGTGTGTCCATTTTCGGAGTCCAAAGGCCCTTTATATAGGCAATTGGTGACTCACTCCGGCCAATCAAATGGCACGATTGCAATTGCAATTGCAATGCAATTCAAACTCTACGTCGTAATCTCTGAACGTGGCCCGAACGCATCGGAGAGGTAGTGTAGTTGGATCAAACAATTGACAGAACATTCCAGAGTTTGGGACAAGGACGATCTGGCGGCCGAGTAATAGATTACACGACCGAGGAATGGATGTCTCGGCCGAAGGATAGATCTTGCGGCCGAGGGATTGATCTCTCAGGGAGATTTTGCTAGCAACAGGTTGCTCGGGTGAAGAAATGATGTTAAGGCCGTGAGATCGATGTTACGACCGATAGATGGATTCTCCTAGGCTTCTGTATTTTCTGTCTGAAAGGCTGTATGGCTCTGAATTGGGTCCTCTAAGTGGCTCAATGTTTTTATCGAAAGTCCTAAGGTTCTCAAGAAGGCAATCAACAATCACTGTATCCATTTCATCATCGGGATGGTCCCAAGGTGGGACTTGAAATAATTGTTAGGCCAAATTGGGGTGTCTACACCAAGCTTCACCAAGCAGTTCTCCCACTTCCATCCCAAAAATGGCAGACAACTATGCCACTATTGTCCATCTTCAAGCTCAAATCACTGCTTTACTAGCAGAGAAGGCAGCAAGAGATGCTGAGGATGAAGAAAAATCAGTAGAAGATGAGAATGTACTTAAAACAATAACAGTGGAGAGTCCAGAATTGGCCAAGCAAGTCAAAGAAATCAAACATGCTCTGGCTCATTCGCAAGGGGACCAAATTCTAGACTTTGAAGGACTATGCCTCTTTCCAGATTCTCAACTGCCCGAAAGATTCAAAATGCCAAACATCGAGAAGTTTGATGGAACTGAACCCTACCAGCCATGTCCGTCATGTCATCAACACCCTGAAGCCGATGGGCTTGAATGATGAGCTCATTGCTCAGTTATTTCAAAGAACCCTCACTAGAAGTGCCCTCGCTTGGTTCCTCACTCTGGAATTTGTACATTATCACACCTGGCCAGAAATCGCTAATGCTTTTGTCAAGCAATATGCATACAATGTCCAAGTTGAGTTAACCACTCGAGATTTGGAGATGACCAAGCAAGAGTCAAACGAAGATTTCGTTACCTTTGTGGCTAGATGGAGAGAGAAGGCTGCTAAAATGAAGAATCGCCCCTCTGAGGAAGATCAAGTAAGGATAGTTGTCAAGAATATGCAATCCAAGTATCTTAAGCATATTTACACATAGGCCATCACATATTTCAAGTGCCTGCATGGCACTGGGTTGCAAATTGAAGAAGGGATCAAACTGGGACTCATTGGAAAAGAAGAAGCTCCTCCACCTAAGAAAACCTTCCAAAGCCGTACATCTCATGCGTCCGTAAACACTCTTAACTCAACCTCACCAGAAGACCCTTTCCAAGCCAGCCCTTCCCGAAGTTCAAACCGACCTCGCCGTAACTTTAGTCCTCTCTACATGACTCTCTCCCAAGCCTTAACCATTCTGAGCCGTCAAGGGCATCTTAAACCCTTAAACAAACCACCTCCTCAGCCACCCTATGGCCCAAACCATGACCCCAACAAGCAGTGTACCTACCATCAACACTCTGGGCATGAGACAGACAACTGCATGCGTCTACGCCATGACATTCAAGATCTCATTGATAGTCGAACCATAAAACCTCCACAACCTGATGCACAAACCAAACTACCCCACAATATTGAACCACCCCAAAATGTCAATCTCATAAACCTATCTCACAATCACATATACAACCCTGGCCAATACATCGTCCAAAGCACCCAAGCCAAGCCAACCTTGACCTTCCCAGAGGAGGATGAATGTCTCATGATGGAGGAAGAAGAAAACAATGAGACCGATCAATCAGAAGTGATTGATCCCGACATGTCTGACGTGAGTGATGAAGAAAAACAAGCAAAGGAGGAAAAGCTAAAGAATCCCGACATTCCATTTGTTGAGGATGACGAATGGCTGCGCGTCTGGTTTGATAAAAGGAAAAAGGAAAAGGAAAGGGTCATTATGATGAGCCTGCCCAAATAGTGGTGCCCATCAATCGCCCAAGAATCCCAATGCCTCCGATCGTCTGGGAAACAATCAACCTTATAGAAGAAGTTGAGGAATTTCAGATGCAGCCGTGGGTCAATCCCTATGAAGAATGTGACTACAGTCAGTGGATAGAAGAAGAAGAAGGTCAAGACCTCACATGCACTGATCCATACCAAACAAGGGAAAGTGACTTTGACGAAATGGAAGGAGAATATGACGATCCGCTCGACGAGATCTCTTTGGCATCACTATTCAATCAATTGGAAGTATCTGATGACTGCTCAGTTAACGAAAAGGAAGAAGAGGTGGTAAAAGCCCAGTGTAGACGCCCCAATTTGAACTTGTCGAATTTTCTTAATTTGTGGCCCGGAGGCTCCCCGATGATGAACTTGGATCAAAACAAGCCTTGTACCAATCGAGACTTTGCTCCTTGAAGGATTTGAAAAGGAAATAAAAATGGTCAAAAGCATTTCCAAGCGCTTGGGAGCAGTCCCGAGCGCTCCAAACCATTTTCCAAAACCTTTGGTCTGGCTCACTCCCGAGCGCTCGAGAGTGAAGTCCCAAGCGCTCGAGACCACTCCCGAGCGCTCGAGTCTTTTGTGCTGCCCAATGGATGGTAGGATCACCCACTATCCATGCAATCCATCATTGCAGTCACCTTGAGCAGGCTGAGGCTTGAGTCAACACTCAACCTCAGTCTGAGAATTTCAGGCCAACAGATTTCCTCCATTTTAAAATGATTTATTCAAAATCCATTTCATTGCAAAACTATAGGTTATTTTAGCCTATAAATAGGAGTGCCTGGTTTCAGGGGCAGGGGCTACGAAATTTTCTCTCTCTGAAAACTACTCTCCTCTCTCTCTTGCTCAAGGCAAAAAAAAACTTTCAAACTCAAACTCACTTTTCAAACTTCAAAGGTTTTGGAAAATCATCAAGGAAAAGGGCAAGAAGTCCAGAACACTCCCTGTTTCTGATCTCTTGTGTTTTTCACTCTACATTCACTTTTCAAAGTCATCCAAAAAGCAAGGTGTCAAGCAAAAGGTAGAAGTCTTTACCTTTGATCACAAACAAAGAGGCTGTTTTTCCCTTCTGAGGGGGGTCTCTCAGCCTGACCCAGTCTTCAATACTGGGTACATGGTTGGGAGACCTTAGTGTAAAAACAAGAGTAAAGGGTACACAAAGTGTTTTTCCCAAAACCCCTACTGGAAACACTCTCGAGCGCTCGAGAGTGCTCCCGAGCGCTCGAGAGTGCTCCCGAGCGCTCGGGACTGTTTCCAGCCACATGCATGGCATTTTGTTGAACGACAGGCTGGGGGGTGAGGTGCATTCTCAAGTAAGATGGTTTTATCATAGCATGCAGAAACACAAAATCAGTTTGCCTAAAACAGAAACATTTCTCACAAGCTTTCGTATGTGAACAAGGTTCTTTTCTTTTAAAGTTAAAAGATGATTTTCTTTTGGGAAAGACCAAAACAGGAGTGTTTGCACGTCAGGTCAGCGTTATTTCCTATTTAAAACCAAGCTGACATGCAGCCCACTCCCAAGCGCTCTGAACCATTCCCGAGCGCTCAGGAGTGCATGCATGCCATTTCATCCCATTTCCCCAGTCTGCTGTGTTCTCTGATATCTGCATGCATAAGTGTAGCCATTTGCTCTTCTAAGCTTGTAAATCTAGTTTTATTGAGGCAGGGATGCATGATCTGGGAGATTGAGGGCTTATTTCAGTCTTTCAAATCCTCTGCTGAGCCAGTAGTGTACTTAATAACATTTCAGTTTCCAGTTTTGCATTATATTCTGTCAGTACTAACAAAATTTGCAGGTTGAGAGTATCAGCACTCCCAAGCGCTCGGGACCACTCCCGAGCGCTCGAGAGTGAATCCAGTAACAGTGTTACATTTTCAGTCATCTTGTACATCATGCATGGCTATTTCACCCCCCTCCTGTACACATGCACATGTATACACTCATTATTTGGTGTAACTGTGGGTACTTGCTAGCTGGTTAAATGAAACAAAACCCCTTTTAAAAATCCCACAAACGTTTAGTAGAGACCGACGTCGCATCGGGCGAGGGGGGTGCCGTAAAACCCTTCCCCCCTCGTAACATGGCTTCCGGACCCTCAAATGATCTCTGGTTTTCAATTCAAATCAATCATTTTCAAAACAAAAAGGTTTCTCGGGTGATAAACCATAAATCCGGGTGGCGACTCTTCAAACCATTTTTCGAATCGATTCAAAAGTTCGAGGCGCACGATTTTCCATTTGGGCCGCCCCGATCCACCCGGGGCTGTGGTAGCCCACAGTGGCGACTCTGCTGGGGATGTTTAATTAATACTTGAGAAAAAGTTGGTATGTTGATAAAACGGCCCGCTTTCCTTGAATATCAATTAAACTTGTGAGCCAAACTTGAAAAACGTTTGTGGGATTTTCAAAGTTATTTTGTTTCATTGTCTATTTCTTGTATATATATCTTGTGCAGCCTCGCTGTTGTGTTTCGGCAATCCTACCCGGCTTGCCGGTGATGGGGAATCCCGGAATGCTCAGCAACCCTCGACTGTGATGAGTCATCCCTACCGTTTGTACCATTATTGGGTGTACGCTCAATAGTGGGAGGTATACTTTGACTCTAGTCCGGGGAACCCTTTTCAAACCAAAACCGGCCTTTGTACATGCTTAGCAAGCCATAGATCCATCCAAATTAGGACAGGAACCTACAGGGTAGGGTTACATGCTATATCCTGTTTACGTGATGCATTTCATCTTGCATCATCATTCTGTCAGCCACTGTTCTCGAGACTCGCTCGCGCGGTCTTTGCGAGGTTGCCAAAACCCGATGAAGAGTCACGCTCCCTTATGTGTGTTGATCAACCATGTGAGTCCTCGAACTAAAAACCTGAGGGAAACTAGAATTTTGCTAAGTCCTTGACTAGTGCTTAATCAAAGAGTTAACCAAAGGAAGGAATGACGTGGAAACGAAACGCCGTGATACCAACACCATCCGGGCTAAAAGCAAACGTACCGCTTACGCCGCTTTGGTTATCGTATCACGTTGTCCACCCCAAGTCATTCCAAACCAATGGTCGATTTGTCGAGGGAACATTAGTCGAATACTTAACCTATTTTAGTATCCTTTGGGAAGCATTGGTTCCTAAACGAGGATACACCCCAAAAATCCGAGGATCAAGGCAACCTCGCATGAAGGATACTAAATCGTTTTTGAAAAATGAGAGTCGATGACGGTGACGATGATGCACACTCTTTTCTAAAAACCCATGCACATATTTCATAAAAATGTAAACAAGGACTGCATCTGAGTACGGTTTTTGCTTTGCTGTCAGTTCTAAGCAATTGGGCCAAAGAAGAAGAACATCATACCCTCCTGGACCAGACCCCTGGGACAGAGATTGGAACGGCTTCGACTGCAGGCAGATTCCGTCAGTGCATCAGATTTGAGGGTGGAAATGGATCTACTAATTGGGAACCTCAATCCAAACCCAAACCCCAATCCTAACCCTAACGGAGGCAATCTTAACCCTAACGGAGGCAATCCAAACGCCAACCCAAATGTCAACCCAAACGGAGGCAACCCAAACCCGAACCCAAACGGAGGCGAGCCAAATCCAAATCCTAACCCTAACCCTAATCCCAATCCAAACCCTAACCTAAATCTGGGAAACGTGTATGGAGAAATGGGACAGATCAGAGAAGACATCCTACGTTTGGGCGAGCGCACTGACAACCAAATCGCCCAACTCATGATGATGATCACTGGAGTTGCGCGACGTCTTCCGCCGCCAAACCCTAACCCAAACCCGAATCCAATTCCAATCCCGAATCCGAATCCGAATCCGATTCCAAATCCAAATCCTAACCTCAACCTAAACCTCAATCCGATCCCCAACCTGAACCTCAATCCAAACCCTAATCCGAATCCGAACCCGGAGCAGCTGATCTTTGAATTGGAAACCCCGCAAAACCCCCAGATGGCAGCGGTATTGGCGAAAATCACCCAGTTAGAGGAGTCAGTAGCAAGGAATGAGAAGATAGCATCGACTGGTTTTGACATCAACAAGCTTTGCCTTTTTCCCAACGCGAAGCTTCCGAAAAAGTTTAGGCCAATCGACTTTGCTAAGTTTGACGGAACTGGTGACCCAAAAGCACACTTGACTGGATACATCGGAGCACTTTCCATGTGGGGAGTGGAGAAGGATGCTATGGCACAGATGTTCTCGCGAACTCTAGTGGGGCATGCTCTACACTGGTTTACTTCCCTGGATGAAAGGAAGAAGCCTTCATGGGAGGACATATGCGCGGCTTTTGTGGCGCAGTATGATTATAACATTCAGCTGGAAGTTACCACTCGGGAATTGGAATCAACAAAGATGGAAGCTAAGGAGGCCTTTGCCGATTTAGTGAAAAGGTGGAGAGCAAAGGCAGCACAGATGAAAGACAGACCGAGCAACAGGGACCAAATCCGGATGATTGTCCGAAACCTTCAACCCAATCTGGCAAGGCACGTGGTTATGGCCCAAGCATGTTCAGACTTTAAAACATTCTTCGATACAGGCCTAGCCGTCGAAGAAGCAGTTCAATTGGGGATCCTCGAGAAGCCCGAACCTGCCCCTAAGCCCAAGAAAGTCTACTCGGGAAACATCAACGCCCTATTTGGAAACTCCACCTACACCAACCTCCCAAACACTTCCTCAAACACAACTCAAGCCGAGCCCGTCAATCAGATTGGGACCAAAGCTAGTCAACAACGTACCCAACCCCGCACTTTTGCTCAATTCTCGGCACCCCTCTCTGTCGTTCTCTGCCGTGCTCGAGAAGTTGGTCGAAAGTGGCGTGCTCAAACCACTTGCCCCTACTCCCTTACCTCAAAAGCTCCCCGCATCCCACAATCCTAACGCATACTGTGCTTACCACCAGAATGTGGGCCACCTAACCGACAACTGCTTCCGCCTACGCCATGCTATCCAGGATCTCATAGACAACAAGACACTCCCCATGCCACCACAAAAGCCAAATACCATCTCAAACCCGCTCCCGAAGCATTCGAACGCCCGCACCAACCATATCTCCATAGACCATCCCTTTAACCCCAGCCATTACATCGTCCCTACCACCCAACCCAAACCAATCGTCGAGTTGCCGACCGAAGAAGTTGTCTGTGCCCTTGAGTCTGCAGATTGGGACTTCCAAAGAAGGTGGGAGGATCTGGCGAGCGATTTCTTTGCCGTAGAAAGCCGGGCTATCGTAACTGGAGTGTGGCCCGTGGCACTCGACGCTCACCAAGTTGAAGAATTGGAACATGGCAATTGGCGCCAGGAATTCGAATAAGTGATGGCCGACCCGTTGGACGGGTACTCCCTATTTGCTCTGTTCTTGGAACCGGAACCGATTGAAGATGAAGATGAATGGGAATGGGAGCCCGAGCCCAACGGGTGGCGCTGGATTGATGATTCCGACCCTTTAGATGAGACGTCTCTGGCATACCTATTTCAAGAGGAGGAAGTACGGGAAGAAATGGACCTCATGAACCCCCGTATGTTCTCGGGGCTCACCGTCAGCGCCATTATCAATCTCACTAGAGGATTCGACGTTCTGGACCACGTCATGGACCATGCTTTCATCCCGCGGCACTACATTATTGGGGAGTTATTCCCGCAACCCGTAGTTGAAATCCCCGAGGAACCCAACATCTGTGTACTCGATCCCAAAGATCTTTGGGGTAAATCTGAATTGGTAAATGTGTGGGTCGATGGTGAAGAACTCACAGTCAACAAAGCTATGTTGGAAGAAGGCTCCCTGCAGGTCACCAACAGCAACAGCAATAGCAGCAACAACAACAACAACAACAGCAACAACAACACTGTCAACTTCTGGAATTTTTTGGAGGAAGAGAACATGTGGGGCATGCCCTAGAGATGGAAGTTCTTAATGAAAATCTCGAGAAAACAAGCTTGGACAAAGGCAAGCGCAAGGCCGACGCTGATCTTTCCAACTTTTGGGAAGATTCTTGGTGGGATCCCATCCCTAAATCAGTCAGCAACCTTACCAGAAGTGGGAGAGTGTACCAACCAACCAACCTTTAGCAAGGGAGCTCATCCCGAGTCCCTCCGCCACCACAGAACAATCCTGTCAATCTGGCAAGCACCCCTATCCCACCTACACCACCAAATAACCCTTCAAGCTCCACAAACCCTCCGCGTCAACCTAATCCCCCTATCCACCTTAACCCATTCGCTAGCTCTAACCCCAACTCCTCCCAGCAGCAAGATCCAAGTTCCACCACTGACCCCATAATCCAACAGCTCCAAGAAACCCCCATGTGTATGTCCATGTGGGGAGTGTTAGCGGCATCCCGCGAGCATCGCCGAAGGCTCGTTAACACTCTCTCCAAATTCGAGGTCCCCTCTGATATAGCCCCAGAAGCCCTCATTGCCCTTATAACCCAGATGAACCTCACCCAGCACACCCTGCCATTCACAGAGAAAGACCTCCCGCCTGAGGGAGCTGATCATAACAAGCCGCTACACGTGACCATTAAGTGCCTCGGAAAGTGGGTCCCTGCAATTCTCATAGATAATGGTTCGGCCATTAACGTGTGCCCACTCCGCACTGCTTACTGCTTGGGGCTGAAAAGTAAGGACTTTGCACCGTCAACCCTTGGTGTTCGCGCCTATGATAACACACGGCGTGATGTCCTAGGGACCGTCAACTTGGAACTTGTGACTGGGAAGTTCAAAACCACCGTCGAGTTCTGTGTACTGGAAATACTTGCTTCGTTCGACCTCCTACTGGGAGGCCATGGCTGCACAGGTCGGATGTCATGGGAGTACCCTCTACGCTGCATCAGAAACTTATCCTGGGATTGGATTCCGGGACTCTCATCATCCATGGGGACTCGGGCATCCGTCCTCACTCCGAAGACAACTCCCCGCTGTTAGAGATAATGCATGGAGAGGAAGATATTGCCATGGGGGGGTTTGCAGTCATGACCTCAAAAGTTTGCACTATCCGGGCCGAGGATGGGTTCTTGGTGAGTTCCGCGGCGCTGGAGATTATGAAGAGAATGAACTATCTGCCGGGCATGGGCTTGGGACTTCATGGGCAAGGAGTCTCCGAGTTCCCTGATTTCCCCGGAAGCAACGAGCGCTTTGGCCTCGGATACGAACTCAAGAAGGGTGACCCAACGAAAAGGTGGCGCAACCGTGCCCGGGCTCATGCAGCCGGGGTAAAGCTGAAGGTGAAAGAAGCGCTATACCGAGGACAACCCGAGCCTTTTGTGGATCTGGAAACAAAGGTGAAGTACCCCGGGTTTGAGATCTTCGCCAATGACACTTGGGAGGATGACTTTGAAGAGGTGACCAAGATGGAAGAAGTATCTGAAGCACTGGACTGGCTAGAGGCTTTCGGTTTGGGCAGTCTCCAATCTCTGTTTGGGGGCGAAGAAGCGGAGGGTATGGTGGAGGACGCTGTTGTGCTTATGCTTGGAGAGGAAGAAGAAATCGAAGACCCTTCCAAACTCATTGTAGAGGCTGTAGGCGCTTATGAGAGTTGTATTTTTATACCGCTTGTAAAGCGCACTCACGACACTTGCATCGAATTGGAGTCTGAGTCTGACTCCTCGTCTAGCACAGAGTTGGAGTTTGTGCCTATCGGCCCTCCACATCGTAGTTTTTACTTTGAGTTTGAGTCAACCGCTGTATTTCTCCCTTCTGAAGAGGCTGCTAATGAAATGAACGATCCCTTTGCTTACTTGCCTGATTTTGAAATAAATTGCTTAGACCCCGATGATGAAGGAATAGATCTTGATGGGGACATCCCCAAGGAGATCCGTTCCCTCATCGATCGTGAAAATGAAAGGCATGCTCAGCCTTTAAAAGAAGAAATAATCTCAATAATTTTGGGTGATGAGGAGGACCCTCGATTGGTTCAGGTCGGTTCCGGGCTGTCCCCTGATGAGCTTCAAGAGCTCACAGATTTACTAAAAGAATTCAAAGAAGTTTTCGCTTGGTCCCACGCGGACATGCCCGGAATCGACCCGGAGATCGTTGAACACAGGATCCCTCTCTTCCCCGATGCAAAACCAGTTAAGCAGAAACTGAGAAGAATGCGGCCCGATTGGGTGTTAAAGATAAAAGAAAAGCTTACAAAACAAATCGATGCCGGTTTTCTAATAGTAACAGAATACCCCACTTGGGTTGCTAACATCGTTCCTGTCCCCAAAAAGGATGGAAAAATCATAGTGTGCGTCGATTTCAGAGATCTGAACAAAGCGAGTCCCAAGGTTGATTTTCCATTGCCGCATATAGACATACTTGTGGATAACACTGCAGGGCACGCTTTACTGTCTTTCATGGATGGCTTCTCTGGGTACAATCAGATTCTCTTGGCTCCGGAAGACAGGGAAAAGACCACATTCATCACCGAGTGGGGAACATACTGTTATCGGGTTATGCCATTTGGGTTGAAAAATGCCGGTCCTACGTATCAGAGGGGTGCCACGACGCTGCTACACGACATGATTCATAAGGAGGTCGAAGTATACGTCGATGACATGATAGTGAAGGGAAAGGAGCGGAAAGACCATCTCCCAGCATTGAGGAAGTTCTTGGAAAGGATTCAAAAGTATAGGATGCGTCTCAACCCGCAGAAGTGCACGTTCGGAGTCACGGCTAGAAAGATGCTTGGATTCATGATCACAACCAGGGGAATTGAGGTGGATCCTTCTAAGATCAAAGCCATTCTTGAGATGGAGCCACCTCAATCCGAGAAAGAGGTCTGATGCTTCTTGGGGAAAATTCAGTTCATCAATCGGTTTATCGCCAAGTTGACCTTGACCTGTGAACCACTGTTTCGACTACTCAAGAAAGACGTGAAATTCGAGTGGAACGACAAGTGTCAGAAATCTTTCGAAGCGGTGCGAACTTATCTCCAAAATCCTCCAATCTTGATGCCGCCCATCCCGGGAAAACCTTTGATCCTATACTTGTCTGTCACGCCCTCGTCAATGGGGTGCATGTTGGCACAAGAACGAGAAGATGGGGTTGAAAGGGCAATCTACTACTTGAGCAAGAAGATGGTGGGAAGCGAAGAGCGGTACACTTCATTGGAAAAGACGTGCTGGGCTCTGATATGGGCCACAAAGAAATTGAGACACTACATGCTGGCTTACTCGGTGATACTGATTTCTCGGATGGACCCTCTCTAATATCTATTCGAGAAGCCAGCACTTACCGGTAAGTTAGCACGTTGGTTACTCTTATTGGCCGAGTTCAAAATCAAGTACGTCACTCGCAAGTCAGTAAAAGGAAGAGCGGTAGCAGAATTCTTGGCGGATCGTCCGATTGAGGGGCCAGAACACACAGAATTTCAATTTCCTGACGAAGATGTAATGACGGCAGTTGACGAAACATGGACGTTGTACTTCGATGGAGCCGCTAATCAGAAGGGCTTTGGGATTGGCATACTGCTAGTCTCGCCTGAGGGGTCGCACATCCCTCTCGCTTTTAAACTGAATTTCGAAGTCACGAACAACGAGGTAGAGTACGAAGCCTGTATTGTGGGAATGGAAGCTGCATTGGAGATTGGAGTCAAGGTGCTGGAAGTTGTCGGAGATTCCAACTTGGTCGTATCGCAAGCAAATGGAGAATGGAAAGTTAGGGATGAGAAGATGAAGCCGTATCATCAGCAGCTTGACAAGCTTATCCCGAACTTTCAAAAGGTGACTTTCACGCACGTACCGAGGATGAAGAATCGCTTTGCGGACGCACTGGCTACTTTAGCATCCATGCTGGAACTTCCAATCGGGGTAAAACTGAGACCTGTCATGATTGAGCAGAGGGGAAAGCACGTATACGACTATGTCATGAACATCCACGAACCAGACGATGGCCTCCCTTGGTTCCACGACATTTGGAACTTTGTTGAGAAGGGGGAATTTCCTGCGGATTCAACTAAGAAGGATCGGATCGCCTTGCAGCGGCTCGCATCTCAATACATCATCTGTGGTGGGAAGTTGTACCGGCGATCTCCGTGCGGAGTTCACAAGTTGTGTGTTCACGGCGATGAGTCGAGAGCAGTAATGGAAGAGGTGCATGAAGGTGTTTGTGGACCCCACATGAACGGAATGATGCTAGCAAAGAAAGTTCTGAGGTTGGGATACTATTGGTCAACCATGGAAACAGATTGCATCGAGTATGTGCGCCGATGTCATAAGTGCCAGACTCATGCCAATCTTATCCATGTCCCGCCCTCGGAGTTACACTCGATGGCGACACCATGGCCATTCTTCGCCTGGGGCATCGCTGTTATTGGAAAGATCACTCCCGCGGCTTCCAATGGTCACAGGTTCATTCTAGTAGCAGTGGATTACTTCACCAAGTGGGTCGAGGCAGCTTCGTACAAGACGTTGACGGCAGTTCAAGTGGCTCATTTTATCAGGCAAAACATCATTTATCGGTATGGGGTCCCTCAAGCCTTCGTATCTGATAATGGTGTTCAGTTCAAGGGAAAGGTTTTGGAACTCTTCGACGAGTTTAAGATTCAAGTGCATCATTCGACCACTTATCGGCCACAAACGAATGGGGTAGTCAAAGCAGTGAATAAGACAATCAAGACGATCCTCGAAAGGACTACTCAGTCAGCTAGGAATTGGCACGAACAATTACCACTAGCTTTGTGGGGATACCGGACGTCTGTCTGCACACCGACGGGGGCAACACCCTATTCTTTGGTGTACGGTATGGAAGCCGTTCTCCCTATCGAGCTAGAAGTTCCATCCCTAAGGGTCATGGCTGAGTGCGGAGTGGATGAAGCTAATGGATTAGTTGAAGATTTGAAGAGCTCATGCTATTCGACGAAAGAAGGCTACGGGCGTTGTACCACATTCAGGGTTACCAGCGAAGGATCGCCCGCGCGTTCAACAAGAAAGTAAAGTCGAGGGACCTGCAAGAGGAGGATATGGTAGTCAAGGAAATCCGTGCGCCGGTGTTTGACCTACGAGGAAAGTTCCGACCTAAATGGGCAGGGCCGTACATCATCAAGACCATTCTCTCTGGAGGAGCGGCCTCAATCATCGACCTCAATGGCAACGAATTCTCAAATCTCGTCAATTTGGATCAACTCAAACGGAATTACCCTTGAGAGAGCTCGCTGGGCCGAAAACCGCAAGGGCGGGCAGTCCCAAGCAAAAATTAGAGCAAGCCAGCTAGGTCGAAAACCCGAAAGGGCGGCTTAGGCAAAAGTTAAGGCAAAAGTCGAAAGAGAGCTCGCTAGGCCGAAAACCCGAAAGGGCGGCTCTAGGCAAAATTTAGAGCGCAAAAGGAAAGCATTAATACCCGAGCGAACCCTAGCCCGAACTACGTATGGGCCTGATTCCCTTTTCGCGGGGGATACGTAGGCAATCTCACACTGAGGTTCGGTCCTAAATATCACCAAAATCAAAATCCAAATTGACAAATTAGAATATTTTCTCAAAGGCGCATGCGATTAATAAACCGAAAGGGGGAAACCCTTAATCAGTCGATTTTATTCAGATTATCTCTTCATTACAAGCTGAGCATGAAAACGAAAATCACGTATTAAAACACTCTCTTTATTTCAAAAAACGGCAAAGTAAGCAGTCAACCCATCCGTGCTTCCACATCTCTCCTCAGCCATTTGCGGTACCTTCCGATCGAAGCAATAGAGAAGAGTGGGTCACTCGGCTCAGTCCTGCGAGCCTCCCATGATCGAACATAACTCCGAAGGCCCGGAATGGTGAAGGGAGGGAGACGAAGCACTTCAGAACCCAGCAGCGGCATTTCTTGGTTAAGTCCAAACTGACGGAGGATGTGGAAGGGTGAATAGAAGGAGAAGCCTGTCAAGCCAGCCACAAGCACGTGCGTCGAACCCATGTTGCTAATAGTCATGGCAGGAAGCCTCAGCCAATAGCACCGCCAAACGATGTCATCTTCCTCGGCAGAAGCAAAGTAATCAGCCCAGTCATCTTCATTACCATACATCGCTAGAAAGGGGCGGTTCCATCCACTTGCACGATACCACCAATCATTGGCCGGAGGTGTCAGCAGGCTCAACTTGTCACAAAGCCACATCTACCCAAAAAGAGAGAAAACAAGTAAGGAGCCAGATAAAGCCTAAACCGAGCGTTGAGGTAAAATGAATGAGAGAAATAGAAAAAGGAGAGCTGAGTGAGGTCCATAACCTGCAGCAACAGCGAGCTACCACCAAAAACCCTTGTGCGACCAGCATGGAAAGCATCTAACCCCATCAAGGTTTCAGCAAGAACCAATGGCGCAACATCCTTGCGAGCCTCAATCTGAGAAACAACACCCACCAATAAAGAACTGGGCTGACCAACAGACGGAACCAGCAGAAAAGCTACCAAGAGACAAATGCAACAAGCTGTCATTCGTCGACCTTGGTACTCAAAGTCTATCAAGTCTCCAGGTGGGCTGAATCTCTCGTACAGCTGCACGATGTTGATGGTATTGCCCCGACTGAGAAACTCGGCTGTATTTCCACTGATTCCTAGCTTGGCTTTCAGAATGTTTTTCATACTCTCCCTAAGCATTGGAACAATTGGCTTAGTGGAGTCATGACTTCCAAGGTAGGCATGGAACTCCTCGATGGTGGGGCACAACTCTTGAGAACCAAAGCGAAAGACGTGCACTTCGGGATCCCAAAAGCGTGCCGCCGCATGTAGCAAGACAGGACGGATTGCGACCTCTCGGAGATGCCTTAGGGCGTAGAGTCGGTGTCCTCAGAAGTTCAGCCAGTCGATGCCTTCGAGACTGTCCAACCAAGGTCGAAGCAAGGCTTGGTTCAACGAGGCCATGGGTAGGATGGATTTTTGGAAGAAGAATGATGGAATAAAGTGTGAAAGACTTTCCAAAGCATGACTCTGTATTTATAGAGGCCTGGGGAGTACAATGCCACTTCCCACCAGCCTTGGAACTCATCAAACTTAACATTTTCAAGACAATTTCAAAAATTCAAAATTTTGGAAGTTCAAAAGTGTTGGAAAAGGCTCAAGTCTTGCTTTGGGAGGCCAGTTCTCCTGGGAAACAGTCAGTGCAGAGTTACAAGGCACCTTGGAAGTGTGCATGAAGAAGAAAATGACATGGGAATAGCTAGTGAGTGGCATTGGGAAGCAACAGGGGACTGCAGACAGCAGCAGTCCCGAGCTCTCGGGAGTGAAGTCCCAAGCGCTCGAGACCACTCTCAAGCGCTCGAGAGTTCTGCTGTTTTGCAGCAGGTTCTGATCCCAGCTTTCCAGCCTCAATTCAACGTCGCAAATACAAGGAGCTTAGGTCACAAGGTCCTCAGCATGTACCTAGGAGATGCAGCGGTTTCTGTTATCAATTTTCTCTTGTATTTGTCCATTTTCCTCAAAAATAAGAAAGTCTCCATGATTTTCGTTCCGCAAATATGTCAAATTCCACGTTGAGCATGTTTGATTGAATCCAGCGATGCGTATAAGTCATATTGTGCATTAGTGACTGTATGGCACGATCAAATGCGTGCTAACGCTCTTAGTTCAAGTTTTCGTCGTTCAAATGTCCCAAAATCATCATTTGCAAGTGTAAATAAGGGTCGATCTTCGTGTCAAGGGCGTTTTCGTAATTCTAGCAGTACTCACAGGTCATGTCAACCGCACAGCGGGCTTTGCTGCGGTTTAAAGCCCTTAGATCTAAGTTTCATGGTCGATTGCTCAAAATTTGCTGTTATGTGTCAATGTCAAGTTTTCGTTATTTCTTTGAGAGTATCGGTTGAAATTCGCGTGCTCTTTACTTTCTTTCAAGCTAGACGAGCATATTTCATAAAATACAATTCTTAAAGGGAGTGCAAACGAATGCAAAAGAACGAAGTGCGAATTCTCATAAATGAAATACGGTATTTATAATGAGTAAGGAAGGAAGTACAAAAGCTGGGGCAAACACACGCCCAATCCTAACTACCGGGGCACGCAAGCCCAAACAAAATCAAGGCACGCAGGCCTAGAAGCTACAACTACGCCGGCACATAGGCCCATGTACAAGAAAGCTAGCAAAGCAAAAACCTAAGACTCAGACGCGACAGGTCCTCTTCTGCTGGTGGCCCTCGGGCTCTGTGCTCTCGCTCTCGTCACCGTCATCACCGTTGTCTGCGCTAGGAGAACCGGAAGCAGTCTCTGAGTCCGTCGACCCTAAGACACATGACTCGGAGGACTCCTCTGTCTCATCCTCCTCCTCTAACTCCACACGAGCGAGTCTCCGCTGGGACGCCACCCTAGGTAAAACCTCGAACTATCTAACCTCCGTAGCGGGCCGCGACACTCCCTGTGTCCCTCGTCCCTGTGCGCTGGCGGAAGCTGGAGAGCTCATGGTAGCCTGAGGTTGTGCCCTAGCTGAACGTCGTGGCTGCACCTGCATATCACAACCATGCGATCATTCTATGCATATTTGGGATTCAATTGATTCATTAAAAGTTCTATACCATGCATTGTCATACCTGTGGAACGACAGGAGAGACAGGCTCAGGGACAGGTCTGGTCTGCAAGACCCTCCCTCTAGCGCAGCCCTTCATCAAGTGGCGCATCCCCACCATCAGCATTATGGCTGTCTCGGCCCACTCTCGCGGTACCTGTAACGTTCAAGAATCAGAAATGTGCAAGCAGTAATCATTTGAAGCAATACGAAGATCAAATTCGTTTATACCTGAGCAGGAAGCCGTATAGGCAGCTGCGGAAGGCGTGGGACATCTATCACCGCCCGTGCCCTCGAGGGGTCTGTCGCCCCTATCGTCCACTCCAGCGTAGGTAGCACTGTCGAAGTCGAAGCCTCTGCCATCTCCGGCACCCCCGTGTCACCCTCTACTCTGCCAGGTGGGCAGGCACCTCTACCGCCTGCAGGCTGCCTACCACCTCGACCACTACCTCGTGCGGACCGGCCGCCACGGCCTCGCACCCCAGCCTCTCCTCTAGCACCAGGGCCTCGCCCTCCCTCAGCTACCCTCCGCTCCAACTCTGCCTCCACCCCTAGACTCGTGGCCAGGTACTGGCCTACATAAGCTGCGTAGTCCAGAGTGCGTCGTAGGTGCGGCTCCAAGTCCGTATCTGGCACTGTGAACTGCTCCAGCTCCGCACGAGTGTCTGTCTCTGTCCTCTGCACGCGTGGAGGAAGCAGCCCAGGCACTACGAACGCTGGAAGACCGAGCGACTGCCGAGTCACCCGATCTCCCAAGTACCACTGCCAGCCCAGTGGGCACTCCAGCAGCACCCTGCTCTGTGCCACCTCCCGGCTCCTAGGCAGGAACTCAGCCTCCACTCTCGACCACCTGTCCCAGTGAACCTGCATTTCAGATTTTTGGAACATCAGTAAAAGCATATGTCGAATACAGAAGAGAAAAGGAATAGGAGTAAATCATACCGTGACTCTGGTCAGGTTATCCAACCAGCGTCTGAAGGTAATCACCTCCCCTCTCCTCTCCTTGACCCTCCTGTAAGCCTTACCCCACGCGAGCCTGCGAGGAAGCAAACCAGGATCTCGGCACGTGTTCTCAGGGGGGAACATCCCCAGAACCTCGTAGGCCCAAAGCTGTAAATTGTCAAGTTCAAGTCAATTCAATTTCAAGCATCTATTCAATCATTAAGCGGTCGAAAGTTGTATTAAAGCAATAATTTGAACCATACCTCGACGATCCGCCAGTAGCCACCGACTGTGTTGCCCACTCCGCGTGAGACAGCTCCCAGGAAGCAGTAGAGGGTGCACAAGGCGCCCCCTCCCCAGTCGAACCGTCCAGCGGTCCTCAGGTCGACCAGGCCCGCCAAGTAGCAGAGGTGCACCCGCGACCGCCTAGTCGGGTACAGAGAAGCTGCGAAAAGGTAGAGCAGGTACGCCCGGGCCATCCTCGCTGCCTCCTCGTCGTCTGCGGGCTCGTGGTCCCAGTACTCCACGAACTGCCCGTACGCCGCCATCCCTCCGCTGTGCCGTGGAACCCGCCCGAGGAACCACCGCAGAGCCGCGTCGTCTAGCACCAAGCTCGAGTCGTAGGGGATCGGCTCTCCTCCCACTCTCAGTCCCGTGATCACTGCGAAGTCCAGCGGTGTCAGCGTCATCTCCCCGAACCGGAGGTGGGAGGTGTTGGTGGTATCCCACCACCTCTCGGTCAACGCCGTGAGCACGGCGCGGTCCACCCTCACTGCCGTCATCAGCTGGATGAACGGCCCGAAGCCCGCCGCCACCACCAACTCTCGTACTCTCTCGGGTAGCCCCTTGAAGTACTTCAGCGAGCTAGCTGAGCCCCCGTGGCCGTACACGTCCGTCGTGCGCTGTTTCAACAGAGTAAAGAAATAGCATCAAGCATCAGCAATCAATATAGCAATTTGCAAAGCAAGTCGAGTGTCGAATTCAAGAGTTCCAAGTTGTCGAAGCTTACCGTGGTCCAACCCGAAGAGATGTGCGAGTCGCGGTCTCGGAGAAGTAGGTCCTTGGAGTAATCAGCCCGAGCGGGGACGTAGCTGTCCATCCCCATTGGCTCGAAGAAGTGAACCCTCGGAGCGTAGGTCGCAATTGCGAACCCAACACGCTCTCCCCTCAAGTAGGCCTTCACCTCGTCAACAGCAGTGACCCGTGCCTCAGCAGCCGCCTCCGGCTCTGGCCTCTCCATCTCCATCTCCTCCACCTCCTCCTCCTCAACCCTGTCTCCTCCCACGTCTGACGCCCCCGCGCCGCTCAGCAAGGCCCCCAGCAACAGTGCTGAGGCCCGCTCCTCCGAAGTCTCAACACTCCGCAACACAGCCGCTACCCCCGAGTCGAGGCCGAGCGCGTCTAGTATGTCCCGCGGCTCCGCCGAGGCTAGGAAGTCACCCTCCTCGAAAGGAACGGGGCGTGAGGCCCCGATCCTGCTGTCACCTCCCCTCGGTACCACCGCCGTCGACCTCAAAGCGGGAGTGGCCGTGACGCGACCACCCACCACTGCCTCGTCCACCTGTCCCTCGTCGCGGGCCCAATCCGCGGCCGCGAACAACTCCTCCATAGTAGGAGTAGGAGGAGTGCTCGAGGCGCCCTTGCTGCTGCCCGCAGCACCCGCTCCGCTGCCCGTGGCTTCCCCGCCACTCGTCACCCGGTTGCCGTCGCCTCCCTGCACAACTGTACCATCACCACCCTCCCTCATCGCCGTTGTGGCAGCCACGGCTGCATCACCGGCCGCACCACCGCGGGCTTGGCCCACCGTCGACCCCTTCCCTCTACTACAGCCGTAGGGTCACCCCCACCGTCACCCACTGCCACCGAGCCCTCACTAGTAACCCCCTCTTCCCTGGCAACGCCTCCTCCACCACCTGTTTCACCCATCGTCATCGCCGCGGCTGCAGCCGCCACCACGCCGTTCCCAGGTGTAGCAACACCCCCGCGGGCCTCGCCCACCATCGCCCTCTCCTCGGTGTTGGCCATTGCCCTTCCTTCTTCTTCCTGAAGCTTCTTCTTCCCCCTAATTCGAACCTCCTGGCACACGATTGCCCACTGAAAGATCGAAGAGATCTCGAGGTCTCGGAATCGATCCGTGGCTTTTCAGGAGTGAGAGAGGTGGTTTTTAGGAGAGAGAGTGATCGTGAGAGAGATTCCGAGAGAATGAGAGAGAGTTCGTATGAGAGGGAGAAATCGTCGAAAATCGAGAGCAGGAGGACAGTCGTACGTCACCTGGTTCTCGAGTGCTCGGGTTTGGGGGTTTTGAACCCCAGACCTGGAAAAGGAAGACGAAGGAGTGGCGGGCTCCAGTCGCGGTCCCAAGCGCTCGACACCACTCCCGAGCGCTCAGGAGTGGTCCCAAGCGCTCCACTCTGTTTTAGGTCGTTGTGCCGAAATCTTCGATCCCCCGTTTATTTCACTCTCTGTCAATTATTGCAATGTCGAGGCTTTTTACAAAATCAATCTCAGTCCCGATTTAGTTCGTGTCAAAACAGAGCAATTGATCGCGAACTTCAGTTGATTTGGCGCATTTGGTTCACGTTTGAAAATTGGTACTTTATGTCGAAGTCGATCAGATTAGTCTAATCATTTCACTTTCGCTGCATTTGCAAAATGTTTTATCCTTGTTTTGTCCGCCGAACAGAGTAACAGGTGGACTCTCCATGCATTTATCTTACCAATGTCTTGTCGATGCTTACTTTCTCGTGCATGCATTACACGTGTTTGCATTTGCCCCGAAGAACTACGCTGGTCTGATCCCTGCAGAAAAGGGTACGTAGGCAGTCTGAAAAGACGCGACCTCCTGCATTGAATGCTGGTGTCTTCACTCGCATTTGTGTTTTGAATTGAGGATTTGACTTGGCTCGAATTGGGCTGTCTCAATCTTTAGACGGCACTCGTATCCAGACATGATGCTGAGCGACGCCCAAAGAGGGGCAACTGTAGACACCCCAATTTGAACTTGTCGAATTTCCTTAATTTGTGGCCCGGAGGCTCCCCGATGATGAACTTGGATCAAAACAAGCCTTGTACCAATCGAGACTTTGCTCCTTGAAGGATTTGAAAAGGAAATAAAAATGGTCAAAAGCATTTCCAAGCGCTTGGGAGCAGTCCCGAGCGCTCCAAACCATTTTCCAAAACCTTTGGTCTGGCTCACTCCCGAGCGCTCGAGTCTTCTGTGCTGCCCAATGGATGGCAGGATCACCCACTATCCATGCAATCCATCATTGGGCCAGAGATTGGGCGTCTTTACTTCTCCAGGTGGGGGATTATATGGAGTATTGCCGTCTTTCTTGGCTCCTCTTGTTGCTCCTCCAGTTGCTCCTATTTGGCCACATGCCCCTTCTTTTGTTTCTTTCCACTCAGATGATGGAGAGGAGGAGCGATTGGCGCTTACTCCTTGCACGACCCATCTTTATACGCTGCCAGTTGGGATTTCACAGGTATCACCCTATTTCTGAACTTGTTTCCCTGTTGTATCTGGCGTTCCAGTATTTGAAATGCTTGGTTTGTTTTCAAAGGTGCCTGCTGAGATAGCACAAGAGTGGCTGCACGCTTATCAGAGCGCGGAGGTTTTGGTCTAGAGACAGTGCCGTCGAATTCTTGAGGTACAGTTTTTTTCTTTATGCATTTGTTTGTGCGTCTTCTCTTGAATCTGAGTGTTTACATGCTTGTCCTTGCAGTTTGAAGCTGAGCGTGTACCAGTTGCTGGTAGGGAGGATGTGGGGGCTAGCGAGCAGTTCCCATCTCTACCTCAAAGGTCGTCTCAGAGGCGCCGTCATGACTAGCTTTAGGATTTTTTTCTTTTCTTTTTTTTTCTCTTTTCCTGTACATGGTGAGCAAAAGGACAAACAAAAACTGTATTTGTATAGTGAAAGCAACCACAATTTTGTTTATGAAATGAGAAAAGCTTTTCATGCCCCTTGAATGCCTTATGCATGCGATAGTCGGAACATGGCTTCTTGAACAAGTAATTGCAGTTTTTACCCAGAGTTTGAAAATATGCAGAAATCTTTGTGAAATGAAATATCGGCCGAGGAATTGATCATGCGGCTGAGAAATTGATCATGCGGCTGAGGAATCCATCCATCGGCCGTTACTTCTGTTTTGGCCAAGTGGTTCCCTCCTTTCTCTTCCTTCTTATGCTTGGTTTTGATTTTGCCATATCCTATAGCCTTATTGCCAATTTCGGGAGTCTTTGATATATCTTGTTTGTTGTGTCAATGGCTTTTGAGTCAGAAAGGATGAACGATAGTTCTTGTGTCTTTTGCTATTGTCAATCCCTCGAGAGAGACATACTTATCTTTTGTGAGCTCAATACGCAGGGTTAGTTACACCTATCATTGAGTACAAATCTCTTGATGCTTTTCCTTCTCTCCAACTGTTTGGGCCGCATCTCGAGGTGAGATTGCCTACGTATCCCAATCAGGGAATCAAGCCTTTTACGTAGTTCCAAATTACCACCTTTGAGGTTGGGTTTTCACTCTTGGTTTTTCTTTTCACGTGCTCTTGATTTTGCTTAGGTTACCTAATGGAGGTTGAGTCCCTAGCAAGCTTTTCTTTGAATGCCTTGATTTTTGCCTAGGCTGCATTTTTGCGTTTTCTTGCCCTAGCAGGCTTTGCTCTTACTTTTGCTTGGGTTGCTTGGTTTACCCAACGAGCGTTTTTCAAGAAGATTTCTGTACTTTAAAGAGGAATTTTAGTGGAGGTGTTTCTATAAATCTCCTTTGTGTTTGTACCTTCGTAATGGGCAAGCCTAAGTGTTCTCACGGAGATAGCTTCTTTTCTCTAAGTTTTGACAAAAACCTTGTTCTAAGCAACTAAAATTCATCCTTTCTTTTTCTTTTGTTATTGACACAAAAAACTTGATCTTTCACGGTTTCCCTTTTTGGCAAAAAGACGATAGCATATGGCAATTGTAATTTGAATAAGCATAGTCTAGAAAATGAAACAAGAATTCACTTAGCAGAAATAAAATGCCCAAACAGGGGCCCAAAACATGTTCTAGTTTGGTTTAGAAAACGAAAGTAATGTTCAATGTTTTACCATGTCATGACTTTTTAGCTACTGCAGCATGTCAGGGTCATTTTCTTTGCCTTCTGCAACTTTATACTCTTTTCCACCCTCTTCTTTGCCAAACAGAGCCTTCGAACTAGGTCCATCTTTGAAGCTTGCACGGTGGCTACCTCTTTGAGACATGAGCCGTCCCCAAATAGAAATGTCAACCTGGGTGTGGGCTACCACAGCCCCGGGTGGATCGGGGCGGCCCAAATGGAAAATCGCGCCCCTCGAACTTTTGAATCGATTCGAAAAATGGTTTGAAGAGTCGCCACCCGGATTTATGGTTTATCACCCGAGAAACCTTTTTGTTTTGAAAATGATTGATTTGAATTGAAAACCAGAGATCATTTGAGGGTCCGGAAGCCATGTTACGAGGGGGGAAGGGTTTTACGGCACCCCCCTCGCCCGACGCGATGTCGGTCTCTACTAAACGTTTGTGGGATTTTTAAAAGGGATTTTGTTTCATTTAACCAGCTAGCAAGTACCCATAGTTACACCAAATAATGAGTGTATACATGTGCATGTGTACAGGAGGGGGGTGAAATAGCCATGCATGATGTACAAGATGACTGAAAATGTAACACTGTTACTGGATTCACTCTCGAGCGCTCGGGAGTGGTCCCGAGCACTTGGGAGTGCTGATACTCTCAACCTGCAAACTTTGTTAGTACTGACAGAATATAATGCAAAACTGGAAACTGAAATGTTATTAAGTACACTATTGGCTCAGCAGAGGATTTGAAAGACTGAAATAAGCCCTCAATCTCCCAGATCATGCATCCCTGCCTCAACAAAACTAGATTTACAAGCTTAGAAGAGCAAATGGCTACACTTATGCATGCAGAAATCAGAGAACACAGCTGACTGGGGAAATGGGATGAAATGGCATGCATGCACTCCCGAGCGCTCGGGAATGGTTCCGAGCGCTTGGGAGTGAGCTGCATGTCAGCTTGGTTTCAAATAGGAAATAACACTGACCTGACATGCAAACACTCCTGTTTTGGTCTTTCCCAAAAGAAAATCATCTTTTAACTTTAAAAGAAAAGAACCTTGTTCACATACGAAAGCTTGTGAGAAATGTTTCTGTTTTAGGCAAACTGATTTTGTGTGTCTGCATGCTATGATAAAACCATCTTACTTGAGAATGCACCTCACCCCCCAGCCTGTCCTTCAACAAAATGCCATGCATGTGACTGGAAACAGTCCCGAGCACTCGGGAGCACTCTCGAGCGCTCGAGAGTGTTTCCAGTAGGGGTTTTGGGAAAAACACTTTGTGTACCCTTTACTCTTGTTTTTACACTAAGGTCTCCCAACCATGTACCCAGTATTGAAGACTGGGTCAGGTTGAGAGACCCCCCTCAGAAGGGAAAAATAGCCTCTTTGTTTGTGATCAAAGGTAAAGACTTCTACCTTTTGCTTGACACCTTGCTCTTTGGATGACTTTGAAAAGTGAATGTAGAGTGAAAAACACAAGAGATCAGAAACATGGAGTGTTCTGGACTTCTTGCCCTTTTCCTTGATGATTTTCCAAAACCTTTGAAGTTTGAAAAGTGAGTTTGAGTTTGAAAGTTTTTTTTGCCTTGAGCAAGAGAGAGAGGAGAGTAGTTTTCAGAGAGAGAAAATTTCGTAGCCCCTGCCCCTGAAACCAGGCACTCCTATTTATAGGCTAAAATAACCTATAGTTTTGCAATGAAATGGATTTTGAATAAATCATTTTAAAATGGAGGAAATCTGTTGGCCTGATCTTCTCAGACTGAGGTTGAGTGTTGACTCAAGCCTCAGCCGGCTCAAGGTGATCCTGCGACCGCCACTCAGGAAGGCTCAGAACAGGCGACCGCGGCTTCCGTTGGCCCGCTAACCATCGCTCGTAGCAAGGAATACAATTTGCATCCTCATACTTCGTGCCAGGGGGAAACTGGAGAAGATGCTCGAAAGCCCAGAGTTGGAAAATGAATTAGCAAACAGAGTTCAATACTATGTGAAATCAAAACATAAAAGGAAGCGAAGGAAAAGTGTGAATACCTCAAGCACCCGGTAGTGACCGCCAAGGATGAGACTCTTGTCTCGCGAACAAGCTCTGAGGTTGCCATACAAGGTAGTCAAAGAAGATGCTCCCCAGTCAAACTCCCGAATAGCCTCCAAGTGCTGCAGAGGAGCTAGAAACTACATATGCACCGAACCATCCTTGTTGGCAAACAACGTTTGCCCAAGGAGATAGAGAAGGAAGGCTCGTGTCAGCTGTTCGACGCTCACTTGAGTAAGGATGTCAGCCTTCATAAAAATTTTGCTCAACCAAGCAACGTCAACATGGCCTCGAGAACGAAAAGGGGGCACCTTGCCCAAGAACCACTCCAAAGCCCCTACTCGCTCCCAAAGCCTGGGATCAACCCGAAGAGGAGCTCTGCCTACTCGCAAGCCAATCAGAAGAGAAAAGTCACCTGGCGTAATCGTCATCTCACCTGCAGATGGGAAGTGGAATGTGTTGGTGGTATCCCACCATCTCTCTACCAACGAGGTCATCAACGACCAGTCAACCTTCGGAAGGTTGAGACCCAGGATGAATGCCTCGAAACCTGCAGCTCGCACTAACTCTCGGGCTGGCTCCGGCAATGCTAGAAACCATTTGTGCACCTCATTACCTCCTCCACGAGCCTCCGATCTCCTGTTTCTCTACAAAAATCTACCACGACAAAAGGGAGTTAATTTCATGATTACATAAGTGAATAAAAAGCTAGGGGCATCAAATTAACGTTTAAAAAGCATGCATTGCCTAAACAGGGGGCACGGTTATTTTATTCTTTTTAAACAAACAATTCCGACCCAACCACGGGTTCTTCTCACTCACGCCCCTAGTGTAGACACCCCAATTTGGCCTAACGATTATTTCAAGTCCCACCTTGGGACCATCCCGATTATGAAATGGATACAGTGATTGCCGATTGCTTCCTTGAGAACCTTAGGACTTTCAGTAAGAACTTTGAGCCGCTTAGAGGACCCAATTCAGAGCCATACAGCCTTTCAGACAGAAATACAGAAGCCTAGGAGAATCCATCTGTCGGCCGTGACATCGATCCCACGGCCCTAACATCATTTCCTCACCCGAGCAACCTGTTGCTAGCAAAATCTCCCTGAGAGATCAATCCCTCGGCCTCAAGATCTATCCTTCGGCCGAGACATCCATTCCTCGGCCGTGATATCCTTTACTCGGCCGCCAGATCGACCTTTTCCCAGACTCTGGAACGTGTTCTGTTAGACGTTTGATCCAACTACACTACCTTCCCGATGTGTTCGGGCTACGCTCAGAGATTACGACGTAGAGTTAGAGATGCATTGCAATTGCAATTGCCATCTCGTGATTTGATTGGCTGGAGTGAGTCACCAATTGCCTATATAAAGGGCCTTTGGACTCCGAAAATATACACACGAAATTCATTAGAGAATACACTCTCTCAAGCCATGAAACTCTGCCAAAATACTCTCTCAAACCCACTCTTCAAAAGCCCTAACCTCCCAAAGGCAGCCGTCAATCCGGCGATCAAACCCCGAAGTTCAAACCCTAACCCTAGGGTTTTCAATCAAGCAAATCAGTCAATCACAACCAAATCCGAAGCAATCAAGCAACTGAGGGATCAAGGTGGTGAGGCCCAACGGCCTCTGGTTTGTCTTATTTACTGTATTTCTGACTAACCGTAGCGTTTTGATCATCTGTTAATCTTTCTGTCTGGTGTGAGGAAGAACACCGACCGGGGCTTCGATCCCTCGGCCGGTACATCAATCCAGGAGGATCCCTCGGCCGTGACATCCATTCACCAGCCGCGGGATCCATCTCCCTGGGACAGTTTGTTTTGTTTTGCTTTCTGATGCATGCTTTATTTATCGCACTGGCTCACTTTACTTACTGTTTAAAGGAATAAATAAACAGACTATGTGTTAGAATTAAAAAAAAGCATCTACATGTCTTATGTTGAACGATTATGGGCCAGTCTCATGACTGGGCAAATAGGGGTGCCTAACACCTTCCCCTCATTGTACTTTTGGCTCCCGTATCCAGAATCTCTATCTGTTTTCCCAGTTTTAATAAACTGGGTGGCGACTCTATTTTGATGATAACCGCTATCATGTGGCGATGTTCCTAGCTATGGGAATGTCCATGATTTTGGTTTACGAAGCAAGCAACCAACCGAGCAAACAATCGTGATCAATCTGTATGGCGATGCCCCGTTTGGGAGGTGTCTACAGTTTTTGGCGACTCTGCTGGGGAATATGAGAGCCATAACCAAAAAGTTCAACATAAGACTAATACATGACTTGTCTAATTCATTTGTCATATGCATCGAGCGGGCAACCCGTTGAGTTCACCTGATATCCCGGCATGACACGGGCTATGTTCGGGGTTCCAGCAAACTCCACAGTCACTCGTACCTAGTGGTATATCAAAAAGGAAATCACCCAATCACCGCCTATGATGGGCTGGTGAGAGGATTGGTGCCCTTTGACAACGGAGCACCCTGAGACTACCAAAACCTTGCATGTTCTAGAAAGCCATAAAACTTATCAAACTAAGACAGGAACCTACAGGCTAGGAACCTACTTGCATTTTACTTCCGAGTTCTTCCTCACACCCATTGTATATGTGTATGTTGTAAAGTTTCTCTTTTGCAGGTTAAACCTTAGGAATCTCTCTAAGTCAAATAAACAGTAGGTAAGATTAATCAATCTAACTAAAGCAAAAACCTTTTCAGGAAAAATGACTGCATCACTGTTCATGTCTGATTCGCACTTTCAAGTTGTCACCAAGCTGTCTGGTCCGCTCCACTTTGCTGTTGAAGATTTCAACCCCTCTGAATACATCACTTCAGTAAATCAACCAAAGCCTGTGGTGACTATCATTGAAGACAACCATGTCATGTTCGCTGGAACGGTTTATGAGGAAGAAGTAGAAGACCTGATCGAAGAAGAAGGGCTTCGCAGGGTTCCAATCTATTTTTATGACCCCTATGCACCTACCGACGACTATTGGCCAATAGACGAGGTCAACAACCTCGAAACTGAAGAGGCAAATGAATAAGAGTCTGTCGACAATGACCTACTAGATGAAATATCACTAAACCTACTCTTTGATGAGGGGGTCACCAACAATGAAATAAGGGTGATCCACCCCATCACAAATAGCTTTGGTAATTGGTGGGGCTTTGTTGGCACACGACGAGTCGACAACAGCAACGAAGCAGAGATCGAAGCTCAATTGGAGGAGATAACAGCGATAGCAAATCAAATGGCCCTCCAAGACTTGCAGTGTGACAATGATGAAAGTGCGAATCAAGGTGACAGTGAAGTGCTGGTGATCAACCTTGGTGATGAAAAAGACTGCTCTGAACTGATTGTGGATGCTGAAAAAGGGGCTTACCCTAACTGGACCATGGAACACACTCTGAAATACAAAATGAAAAGCGCTAATTCTGATCTTAGTTCTGATTCTGATTCCGACTCCGAGTCGACTCAGTCTGAGTCAAGCTTTTCATCTTTTGAAACTACTAAGCCTAGTGAGGAAAACCTGGTTAAAATACCAAGGCATAACATTTACTTTGAGTTCGACTCTGAAATGTCTTTTGATAATCTTAGCAATGAGAAGGAAGATTTAGAGTATTTCACTTTGCCTATGATCAATTGTGTGGATACCGACAAACCAAACTTTGAGGAAGAAATTCCAAAAGAAATTCTAGAATTCATCGAGAGAGAAGAAGAAAGGCACGCTAAACCTTTTTCTGAGGAAATAATCACAGCAAATATAGGCTCTGAAAACGAGCCCAAAATGGTTAAAATTGGTGCCGCACTATCCCCTCAGGAAAGTGAAAAACTAATCCTTTTGCTAAAAGAATACAAAGATGTTTTTGCCTAGTCTTACGAGGACATGCCTAGAATAGACCCTGAAATTGTTCAGCATAAAATTCCCCTTCATCCTGATGCAAAACCAGTTAAACAAAAACTGAGACGTATGCGCCCTGATTGGGTCCTAAAGATAAAAGAAGAAGTCACTAAACAAATCAACGCCGGTTTTCTCATAGTCACCGAATATCCACAATGGGTAGCTAACATCGTTCCCGTACCAAAGAAAACTGGAGGAATCAGGGTCTGCGTAGATTTTCGAGATCTCAACAAGGCCAGTCCAAAGGATGACTTCCCATTACCTCACATAGACAAGCTAGTAGATAACACCGCAGGCCATGCATTGCTATCCTTCATGGATGGATTTTCTGGGTACAATCAAATCCTTATGTCCCCTGAGGATAGAGAGAAAACCACCTTCACTACGCCTTGGGGAACCTACTGCTACCGAGTGATGCCGTTTGGGTTGAAGAATGCTGGAGCCACTTACCAGAGGATGGCAACAACACTGCTGTACGACATGATGCACAAAGAGGTCGAGGTGTATGTCGACGATATGATAGTCAAATCAAAGGAAAGGGAAGGACACCATGGAGCACTCCAAAAGTTCTTTGAGAGGATTAGGAATTACAAACTACGTCTTAACCCTCAAAAATGCACTTTTGGGGTAACAGCTGGAAAGATGTTGGGATTCCTCATCACTCAAAGAGGAATCGAGGTAGACCCTTCCAAGATATAGGCTATCATGGAGATATCACCACCTAGGACGGAGAAGGAAGTAAGGAGTTTCTTGGGGAAGGTACAGTTCATCAGCAGGTTCATTTCCAAGCTCACAACCACCTGTGAACCTCTTTTCAAGCTACTGAAGAAAGGTACTGATTTTGAATGGAGCCAAGACTGTCAGCAAGCGTTCGAGGCAATCAAAGAATATCTTCAGAATCCACCTGTACTGTCACCGCCCATCCCTGGGAAGCCATTGATTCTGTATCTCTCAGTAACAGACACATCCATGGGGTACATGCTAGCACAAGAAAACAACGCCAAAGTAGAGTGCGCCATATACTACCTCAGCAAAAAAATGATGGACTATGAGACAAGGTACACTCCCCTCGAGAAAACCTGTTGGGGGCTAGTATGGGCCACAAAGAAACTGAGGCACTACCTGTTAGCACATCCGGTGGTGCTGGTCTCTCGTTTAGACCCAATCAAGTATCTTTTCGAAAAGCCAGCACTTATCGGAAAGCTAGCTAGGTGGTTATTGCTGCTAGCAGAATTCGACCTCAAATACATGGCAAGGAAATCAGTAAAGGGAAGAGCTGTGGCAGAATTCTTGGCAGATCACCCTGTGACAGAGGCCGAGGCAGAGGACTTCATGTTCCCCGACGAGGACATCTTATGTCTCTTAGACGACACCTGGCAACTTTACTTTGATGGAGCATCAAGCCGATGTGGATATGGCATAGGGGTATTACTAGTTTCCCCAAACGACTCCCACATCCCTTTGTCATATAAACTGAGGTTTGAGGTCACTAACAACCAAGCTGAATACGAGGTTTGTATTGCTAGAATGGAGGCAGCCCTGGAGCTAGGGGCAAAAAGGGTAGAAGTCACTGGGGATTCAAACCTGGTGGTATCTCAAGCCAGAAGAGACTGGAAAGTCAAAGAAGATACACTGAAGCTATATCATTCTGTGCTGGAAGATCTAATTCCACAATTCGATTCCGTTATCTTCACACACACTCCTCGAGTGAGCAATAGATTTGCAGATGCACTGGCAACATTAGCATCTATGGTCAAAATACCCCTGGGATTCACAATGCGGCCTCTTATGATCAAGCAAAAGGTTAAACCAGCATGTGAATGCACCTTTACCGAGGAAGGTGAAGACGATGGCAAGCCATGGTACGAAGACGTGAAGGAATTCCTAGAAAAAGGAGAATACCCATCCGAGGCCACCTCGAAAGACAAAACAGCTCTGCGGAAGTTTGCTGCCCGATTTGTAATATGTGGAGGAGCATTGTATCGAAGGGCACACTTGGGTCCAAGTCAACTTTGCGTCACAACGGAGGACAGCCGCAAGGTAATGGAGGAAATACATGAAGGAATTTGTGGGCCACACATGAATGGGGCAACGATGGCAAAGAAGATCCTACGTCAGGGATATTACTGGACTACAATGGAGGCCGACTGCGCTGATTATGTCCACCGATGTTACAAATGCCAAACTCACGCTGATCGTATGCGTATTCCCCCTACGGAATTGTATAGCATGACATCCCCTTGGCCATTCTCCACTTGGGGGATAGACGTCATTGGAAGCATAAATCCAAAGGGAAAATACAAACATCAGTTCATTCTGGTGGCCATTGACTACTTCACCAAGTGGGTAGAAGCAGCTTCTTATGCTAATCTCAAAGCCACTCATGTGGCCAAATTTATTCGCACTAATATCATCTATCGATATGGTGTACCTCACGAGTTCGTCTGTGACAATGGATCGCACTTCAAGGGGGCGACAAAGAAGCTTTTCGCCGAATTTGGGATACAGAATCATCGGTCATCTACTTACCGACCTCAAACTAATGGAGCAGTTGAGGCTGCAAACAAGAATATCAAGAGGATTCTGCGGAAGACTACCGACACTTACACAGACTGGCCAGAAATGCTACCTCTGGCACTATGGGGTTATCGAACAACTGAAAGGACTTCAACTGGGGCCACTCCCTACTCTCTGGTTTATGGAATGGAAGCTGTCTTGCCTATCGAACTGGAATTACCTTTGTTAAGGGTTCTAGCTGAGACTGGAATGATCGAAGAAGACTAGGTTCAAAATCGCCACGATGAGTTGGTACTACTAGACGAAAGGAGGCTGAAAGCGTTATACCATGTACAAGGGTATCAACGCCGCATTGCACGAGCATTCAACAAAAAGGTGAAACCTAGGGACGTCAAGGTAGGAGACATGGTGCTCAAAGCAATTCGTCGCCACGTCTCAGACCCAAGGGGCAAGTTTAGACCAAACTGGGGAGGCCCCTATCTTATCAAACGCATACTTTTTGGAGGAGCAGCATACATTGCAGACTTGGATGGAATGGAATTCGCAACGCCAGTCAACATTGACAAGCTGAGGAAGTATTACCCATGAGAGATGCTCGTTGGACCGAAAACCACAAGGGTGGGTGGATCCAAGCAAAAATTAGAGCAGCCTGCTAGGTCGAAAACCCGCAAGGGCGGCTTAGGCAAAAACTAAGGCATAAATAAAACGCTCGCTAGATCGAAAACCCGCAAGGGCGGTTCTAGGCAAAATTTAGAGCACAAAAGGTGAGGAAAACACCCGAGTGGACCCTAACTAAAAACAAAACAAATCCCCTTTGTTGGAACTACGTTTATGGCCTGATTCCCTCCATGGGATACGTAGGCAATCTCCAAATTTGAGATCTGGCCACTGCTATCATCATCACTTCCAAAAATTTCTAGGTCTATCCTAAAGCATGTTCACTATCAAATCATGGCAATAACATCTCTAAAATGAAACGACCAAATGTTTTATTATTTCCAAAAGGGAAAGGACAAAGTAAACCTAAACAATTCTTAATCCATGAAAGCTAGAATCAAACAAACATCTTTTGAAAAACATAAGCAAAGCGTCAGCCTCTAGGTCTTCCTTCTCTTTGCACTACTATCCTCCAAAAGGTTTTTCTTCAACCAGCGTTTGTAAGAACCCAATAGCTTGACAAAGAAGTTCTCAGCAACCTCCTGCATCACTCTATTTGGCCAAAGACGCAGCATATTGCGACGGAAGTTGGCATCATGGATCTTAGAGACGGTGTACTCAGGGTCACCCAGGATTGCGGTTTGTTCAGCCCCAAACTGCCTTTGAAAGTGAGCAGGAAAGTAGAAAACGACTCGAGTAATACCAATCACTGCTATACCAAAATGGTTCATGGTACTCGCAGTCATACTCTCGATACCATACCATGGGCAAACCCATTGAATCCAATCACCCCTGCAAGTCCTCATCCATGCTTCCCAAGCAGCCTCAGTTGGGAACTGTTTAATCATGTGACGCTCCGTGCATTGGTCTGGATTATAAGGAAGTCGCTCCGGCGCATCCCACACCTTTAGCTTCTCAAACAACCACACCTAGAGAACAAGGGAAAATTGTGAGTTGAGAGAACACGTGAGTCAAAACAAAAGAGTGATGAGTGAAAAGATAAAAAAACAAATAAAAGAGCGAACCTGCAATAGCATAGGACTGCCTGAGAACTGAGCTGTAGGACTGCCCTTCATCACATCTAGACCCATCAAGGTCTCTGCCAATACTAAGCCAGCGAAACCCACACGGTTTCCAATCTGTTGAGCCAGGTTAAGCAACACGGGATCAGCATGGCCAGAGGAAGGGCCAAGCAAATAATAATGAAGGAGACAAATGCACAACGCATGAAAGCACGCCTTCTGTAGGGAAACTTGACGATGAGCCTCAGCTGTACCAAAACGCTGAATAAGTTGCAGAACCTCCAACCTTCCCTTCACTAGGAAGAATTTAACTTCATGTTTCTGAACTTGGAGTAAATCCTTCAGGAGATCACCTCGGTTGAACAAAGGATTAGGGACAACAAAACCCTCTCTGCCCGAATGACCCATGATGGCCGCAAACTCCTCGATATTAGGACACAATTCCTCTTTCCTAAATCGAAAGACGTGAAAAGTGGGGTCCCACAAACTAGTGGTCGCCCTAAGAAAAGCAAAATTTCACAGGAATTTGACGAAGGGAGAAGAGAAAGTCCATGCCAAAGGACTTAAAGTGTAAACGGTCGAGGCCATTAAAGGAATCCAACCACTGATCAAGGACTGGTTGTGCCATGTGCAAAGAATTGCTACTGATAATGCTATCGGGTTCGTAGAACACGTATTTATAGAACTAAGTCGAGTCTTAGTTCGAATCGGAATCGGATTCTTAATCCTCGGAATTTTGGTCGGTCTCTCGGCCGGCACTTCAATCTGACGGCCGTAGGATCTATCCATCGGCCCATAAAAATTAGGGTTGACCTACAAGTCAAACCCAGGCAGACAAAACAATCCTTCGGCCGCCAGATCAAAGCCTCGGCCGCTTAATCATTAGGTCGGCCGCCAGAACGGCTCTTTTACAGACTGTTCCCACGGTTCAGTTTGTTTCATTGGATTAACAAGCTATTATATGCAAACGACGTAAATATGGCATACACAATCACAAGCAGAGCAAAAAGGTTTTTGTTTCATATAACGAAAGCTTTTTACATCACAAGGTGGATCATCCCACATTTCCTAAACAAACTATACATCGATTTCCTGTTGAACTAACCTATGCAGGAAGAGAAACAGAAAAAACAAAAAGAGGAAGCAGAAGAGGATGCCGAACCCTCTGGTGGTCCGAACACCAGAGACCAGCTGCAAAAAAAGAACAGGACGCCCCTGGGGCGGTGTATACCAGAGGAGTGCTACGGTGCAGAAGGGACACCACATGGCCCAAAAAAATCACCACATCGCGTACCACCGCCACGCCAGGAGCTCCGCGTCACGAAAGCAAGTCACCCATGTAAGGGTCCCTAATCAAAGCTACCCATGCAAGGGTCCCCAATCAAGCATCAAGATAGGACCAAGAACAGCGCGGTCTCCCTCCGCGTTTGCTGATCGCACGCTGCCCATTGCTCGGGCCCAACGAAACGCTAAATGCAGCAGAAGAGTCTTCGGAGGTAGAGAAGGCGAGAGAAATCTTCCGTTGTTGGAAAAAGTAGGAGGAATAAGACGCTGATCGGAGCCTTTAAATAGACCTCTGGAATTAAGGCATCTCACGGCCGGTTTATCAATGATTCGGCCGGAACATCAATCCTTCGGCCGAGAGATCGATCTCCTAGCCCCTCCAATCAATTTCCCTCAGCCATATCAGGTCTTGCTCTGTGCACTGACTCAAGCCACTACAGACTTCTAAGTCCTCAACCAACCAAGTAGCCTTGGGGGCATCCCCGAGCCAATGCAACATGATCAAAACTAGCCTTGGGGGCATATCCAAGCACGAGGAAGCTCTCTCTCCACAAACTGCTGGCCAAAACAAGTCAGAACACTCAGCAGCTCTACGCCCATATTTAGTATCAAAACACCGTGACTCCAAGTCCACCACCTCCGCAGGCTCAAAGCCATTATCTCAACGGCTCTGCGCCCAATACTTCAACAGGCTCTACGTCTGTATTCACTCACCTGGCGGCTCTAGGCCCAATCACTATCAGCAGCTCTACGCTTGCCATTCCCAGCAGCCATACAACCATCAAACTCACATAGCAGTCCCGTACCCATCATCTCTACACAACTCAGCGGCTCTACGCCCGCCATTTTATCAACTCAGCAGCTCTATGCTCGCTATTACAACTCAACGGCTCCAAGCCCACTATCCTAACAGGCTCAAAGCCCACCGTTTCAACTGGCTCGAAGTCGTAAACAATCAAGTTCTTAACAGGCTCGAAGCCTATGTCTACTATCTCAGCAACCCATCATCTACAGGCTCTACGCCCGTATTCACTCATTCAGCGGCTCTAAGCCCTCGACTCAACAGCTCTGTGCTCGCTATCACTCACTCACTATCTCAACTGGCTCGAAGCTCATTACTTCAACAGGCTCGAAGCCTATATCTACCTTCTGAAATGGCTCAAAGCCGTAACAAACAATCTTAGCGGCTCTAAGCCCACTGTCTCAACTGGCTCGAAGCCGTAAACAAGTGAATCTCAACAGGCTCTACGCCTATATACACTCACTCAGCGGCTCTAAGCCCTTGATTCAGCAGCTCTACGCTCGCTATTACAACTCAGCGGCTCTAAGCCCATTGTCTCAACTGGCTCGAAGCCGTAAACAAGCAACAGGCTCTACGCCGCTCCAACAATCAAGACCTCTATTCTCAGGCTCTATGCCTGAATGCTCAAAATCTAACATTTTGAATGCTCAAGCTCTACGCTTGGATGCCCAACCACTGTGTACTGGATGCTCAAGTTATACACTTGAATGCTCAAGCTCTACGCTTGGATGCCCAAACACTGCGTACTGGACGCTCAAAGCCTATACTTTGAATGCTAGGATTCTGCCGTCCGAATGCTTGAGCTCTACGCTCTGAATGCTCAAGTCCGGAACTTGATAGAAGCTCTAAGCTTAAAAGAAATACACACGCACGGGCCCGTGCACATATTGCATCAACATTATCACATCGAGTCTGCATATCTATTCACATCTAACAAACATCATACATATACACTCTGCATATCTCTCATGAAACAGGTCAACCCTGCAATCAACCGGCTCTATGCCTCGATTTTATTGATCGGTTCAGCGCCTCGATCCTTTGGCTCTACGCCAACACTTATGATGGAAAAGCTCCGTGCACAGACCATCAGAATGCAACCAGCTCTACGCTTCAGTTCAAATCACGTCAAGCTCTAAGCTTTGACAATCCAGGCCCTCGCCTCAAGACTGCAGCAGGCTCCACGCCTCAATCTAATCACCTCAGGCTCCACGCCTTAGTTCCTTCACCTCAGGCTCTCACCTTATGATCAATACCAGCTCCGCGCTTTGGTTACGTCAAGCTCAAAGCTCTGACACCTCAGGCCTCCGCCTTATGACTACAACCGGCTCCGTGCCTCGGTTCCCTCATCTCCAAAAGCTCCGTGCTCTAGATACTGGCCCTGCGCCCCCCACATCTCAAAAACAAACCGGCGTCCAACTCGTCCCAACAGATGGTTTGGATTCCACCCCACTACATCAATTCCTTCCAGCTCATTCGCAAGGATAGGCTACTCTATCGAGCTCCTTTCAGTCAAAGTAAGGATGATCAAGAAAAGCAAACGCACCTGCCATGTACTGATCTACCCCAAAATACTAAGGAAGCTCTCCGCAAAAACTCCCCGGGTAGCCCCGCGCTCCTTCCACTACTCTTCGCCAAAACCCTGGCTCAGTCTAGGTACGTCACACTATGGCTTTTTAAGCCCTAAGGTACGTCTTCTGTCTCTAACCCTCCAAACTTTTTATTTTTCTTTATTGCCTGAACTACGATTGGTCTGAATTTCCCTTGCGGAATACGTAGGCAGCCTCCCGGCCCGACCATAACAAAACCTTTTTCAAAAACCCCTTGGAATAGTGGTTGGACCAAATTGAGTTGCTTTTTACAGCTTTGACTCTTACTCAAACATGTCTCGCGATTCGTCTGAGTTCAGTCAAAGAGGGTGTGGGCTACCACAACCCCGGGTTGAGATCGGGGCGGCCCAATTTGGAAAATCGCGCGCCTCGTGCCTTTTGAAGATCGATTCGAAAAATCGTTTGAGTTGAAGAGTCGCCACCCGGATTTGTGGTATATCACCCGAGAAACCGTTTTGTTTTGAAAATGATCGATTTGAATTGAAAACCAGAGATAGTTTTGAGGGTCCGGAAGCCATGTTACGAGGGGGAAGGGTTTTACGGCACCCCCCTCGCCCGATTCGAAATCGGTCTCTACTAAACGTTTGTGGGATTTTTAAAAGGGATTTTTGTTTCATTAAAGCGTTTAGCAAGTATCCATAGTTATAACACGTAAGAAGTGCATTCATGTGCAAGTGTATAGTGGATGACAAAATGGTAAATGAATAAGATGCATGATAATAGAAATTGATGATCTGCCACTGACTGCACTTTCGAGCGCTCGGGAGTGGTCCCGAGCGCTTGGGAATTCTGCTACCCAACCTGCCAGCTTTGTTAGTACATACAGGAAATAATGCTAATAACAACAAACTGAAATGATTCTAAACATATTAAAGGCTCAGCAGAGGACTTAATAGACTGAGATAGGGCCTCAACCCCTTAAGTCATGCTTCCCTGCCACTGCACGGTTAGACCTACAACTTTGAAAAGAGCAAGAGGATACATTCATGCATGCAGAAAGTCAGAAAATGCAACAAACTGGGAAAATGGGATGCAGTGTCATGCATGCACTTCCGAGCGCTCTGGAACGGTCTCGAGCGCTTGGGAGTGAGCTGCATGTCAGCACTCTCTGAAATGGGTAATGGCGTTACTTTAACATGAAAAAGCCTCTGCTTTGATCTTCCCCACGAGAAAATGATCTTTTAGGCTTGGAAATCTTTAGTCTTACATGAAAAACTTGTGAGGGATATTTCTGTCTCAGGAAAACTGATTTTATGTGCATGCATGCTAGAGTACCACCATTTTATTTGAGAGTGCACCTCATCCTCAGCCTACTGCCTACCAAAGCAACATGCATGGAACTGGAAACAGTCCCGAGCGCTCGGGAGCACTCTCGAGCGCTCGAGAGTGTTTCCAGTAATGGTTTTGAGAAAACATTTTTTTTGTGCCCCATTGCTCTTGTTTTTACACTAGGGTCTCCCATCCATGCACCCAGTATTGAAGACTGGGTCAGGCTGAGAGACCCCCCTCAGAAGGGAAAAATAGCCTCTTTGATTTGAGAACAAAGTAGAAAGAAAATTTCTACCTTTGCTTTGAACTTAACTCCTTGAATGGCTTTGGAAAAATGGATGCAGAATGAAAGAAGGCTAGAAATCAGGAACTTAGAGTGTCCTCATTTCTACCCTCTTCCTTGATGGTTTTTGAAAGCTTTTGAAGTTTGGAACTTAAGCTTGAGCTTGAAGATTTCTTGCTTTGAACAAAAGAGAGAGAGAGAGCAGAGAAGGGATTCTCAGGGGGAAAGTTTTCGTGGTCTCCAGGAGCCCCCCCCCCATTTCTCAGCTGAAGTCAGTCATTTATATAGGCCAAGATAACCTATAGTTTGCAACATGAAATGAATTTGAAATAAAACATTTGGTTGGGGGAAAATCTACTGGCTCTGACTCCTTCTGAGGTTGAGTGCTTGACCTAACTCTCAGCCGGCCCATGGTGACTGCAATGATGGATTGCATGGGTAGTGGGGAGCCCTGCCAACCATTGGGCAGCACAGAAGACTCGAGCGCTCGAGAGTAAGCCAGGCCAGAGGTTTTGGAAAATGGTTTAGAGCGCTTGGGACTGCTCCCAAGCGCTTGGAAATGATTTTGACCATTTTTTATTACCCATTTCAAATCCTTCAAGGAGCAAAGCTTCAATCGGTACGAGGCTTGTTTTGATCCAAAATCATCATCGGGGAGCCTCCGGGCCACAAATCAAGGAAATTTTGACAAGTCCAAATTGGGGTGTCTACAGAGGGGCATCTGTAGACACCCCAATTTGGCCTAACAATTATTTCAAGTCCCACCTTGGGACCATCCCGATGATGAAATGGATACAGTGATTGCCGATTGCTTCCTTGAGAACCTTAGGACTTTCAGTAAGAACTTTGAGCCACTTAGAGGACCCAATTCAGAGCCATACTGCCTTTCAGACAGAAATACAGAAGCCTAGGAGAATCCATCTGTCGGCCGTGACGTCGATCCCACGGCCCTAACATCATTTCCTCACCCGAGCAACCTGTTGCTAGCAAAATCTCCCTGAGAGATCAAACCCTCGGCCGCAAGATCTATCCTTCGGCCGAGACATTCATTCCTCGGTCGTGATATCCTTTACTCGGCCGCCAGATCGACCTTTTCCCAGACTCTGGAACGTGTTCTGTCAGACATTTGATCCAACTACACTACCTTCCCGATGCGTTCGGACTACGCTCAGAGATTACGACGTAGAGTTAGAGATGCATTGCAATTGCAATTGCCATCTCGTGATTTGATTGGCCGGAGTGAGTCACCAATTGCCTATATAAAGGGCCTTTGGACTCCAAAAATATACACACGAAATTCATTAGAGAATACACTCTCTCAAGCCACGAAACTCTGCCAAAATACTCTCTCAAACCCACTCTTCAAAAGCCCTAACCTCCCGAAGGCAGCCATCAATCCGGCGATCAAACCCCGAAGTTCAAACCCTAACCCTAGGGTTTTCAATCAAGCAAATTAGTCAATCACAACCAAATCCGAAGCAATCAAGCAACTGAGGGATCAAGGTGGTGAGGCCCAACGGCCTTTGGTTTGTCTTATTTACTGTATTTCTGACTAACCGTAGCATTTTGATCATCTGTTAATCTTTCTGTCTGGTGTGAGGAAGAACACCGACCGGGGCTTCGATCCCTCGGCCGGTACATCAAACCAGGAGGATCCCTCAGCCGTGACATCCATTCACCGGCCGCGGGATCCATCTCCCTGGGACAGTTTGTTTTGTTTTGCTTTCTGATGCATGCTTTATTTATCGCACTGGCTCACTTTACTTACTGTTTAAAGGAATAAATAAACAGACTATGTGTTCGAATTAAACAAAGCATCTACATGTCTTATGTTGAACGATTATGGGCCAGTCTCATGACTGGGCAAAGAGGGGTGCCTAACACCTTCCCCTCATTGTACTTTTGGCTCCCGTATCTAGAATCTCTATTTATTTTTCCAGTTTTAATAAACTGGGTGGTGACTCTGTTTTGATGATAACCGCTATCAAGTGGCGATGTTCCTAGCCATGGGAATATCCATGATTTTGGTTTACGAAGCAAACGACCAACCGAGCAAACAAACGTGATCAATCTGTATGGCGATGCCCCGTTTGGGAGGTGTCTACACCTGGATAAAAGGGATTTCATCCCGAGAATGAAATTCATCTTTAAATCACTACAACAAAAATGATCTATCACGATGAAAACTGACGACGAAATCCAAAATTCGTCGCCAAATGGTATTTTTTGGCGAGGAAAACGAATTTCGTCATTAAATGGGACTTTTTTTCGAGAAAATTGAATTTTGTCGCCAAATGATACCTATTGGCGATGAAAAAAAGAAATTTGTCGTCAAATGGGACATTTTTGCGAGGAAATTAATTTTTCGTCACCAATTGATTCAATTTGACGAGGAAATTAATTTTTCGTCGCCAATTCTTTAAAAAAAATTGAAAAAAAAAGTATTTGAAATAAATAATTCTATTTTCTGTGTATATTACATATATTTCACACATTGGTTAATTTGAAAATTCTCAAAAAAACATCTATATATATTTGATTTTGCATAACTATCAACAAAGGGTTGGTTGGCTGAGTGGTTGGAGTTGTTGTTCAAGAACCCATGGGTCACGAGTTCGAGTCCGTGTAACAGCAAAGTGGAAATTTTTTTTCGAGTTTGGGTGTTTTTGGCGACGAAAATAAATTTCGTCGGCAAAATGTACATTTGACGACGAAAAAATTCGTCGCTAAAGGGTGGCACCCCTTCTGCGTGAAACAAAAGACGACGAAATGGGGCGATGAAATTTTTCGTCGCCAAAAGCTTTAGCGACGAATTTGGCTTCTTTGGCGAGGAATTTTTTTCGTCGTCATAGACCTTTTTTGTTGTAGTGAATCATGCGAAATTAAACTCCAAACTAAAGTAAAACTTTTACTTTTCAGGAAACTTACTGGAACATTAAGGACGCTCAAGTGCTGCTCAGGCTCTCTGCGAACTACCTCGGCCTCTGGGCCACCAACAGGAGGACGGTACTGCAAGAAACCGCCATAACCTAACCTATGCGAAGGAAGAACATAGGTAGCAGCGTCAAACAAACCTAGCTCCTGAATTGCTTCCTCGTTAGAAGAAGGGTACTCACATCTACATGGAGGATGCGAAGAAGAACCCGCAATGTCCGTAGAGGAGGATGGCGGCAAACGACGAAGGGTGGCGTGGCCATCACATTCAAAGCAAGAGAAAAAGGCAACAACGACGACAGTCAACAGGCGAGAACGCGGCGGTGGTGATCAAAATCGGCGGTGGTGGTAGTTGGGAACGGCGGCGAACGGTGGTCGGAGGGAACGGGGACAGAGGAGTTTCGAACGAGAGAAAAAAAGAAGAGAGGAAAAAGAAAATATGAGCAGTGAAATCGATTAAACCGAACTTAAATCGATTTTCTGACTTTTGGCTTTCCCACGGCCGAGACATCGATTCCTCGGCCGAGACATCAATTAATCGGCCGAGAAATCAATCTCCTGGACCACTAATCAATCTCCCATAGCAGTATCATATTTTGCTCACCAATTCAAGCAATTATGAAACCCTAGGTCCATAACCAACAGAGACAATGATTAAAGTAGCCTTGGGGGCATATTCAAGCATAAGGAAGCTTTCTCTCCATAACAGCAAGCTCACAGCTGCTAAATCACCTAACCACTAAGTGTTACCAAACCCGAGCTCTTGCTCCTTAAAAACCCATAAATCCACTATCTCAAGCTTCATGCCTGCCTACAAAGTTCTTCAACCAGCAGCCCCGAGCTACTCAACAGACTCCATGCCTTGTGCTCACTATCATAATCACCCAGCGGCTCTATGCATGTACTCATCGTCAGCAGCTCTATGCTCAACAAGCTCAAATAGCACCACGTCCTCATCATCTTGATAACTCCTTGCTCCCCGTAGCTCCAAGCTTATTACTCAACAGCTTCGCACTCAACAGCACCCCATGCTCACTATCTGGGCCGTTCAGCAAAGTCTCGAGCTAACCGATACGCTCGCTATGTTCATGCTCATAGCCTTCAAAAAAACTCAACGGCTATATGCCCATACCAAGTCATTCAGCAGCTCGAAGCCCATCTCTACCATCTCAGCGGCTCTATGCCCGTGCTCACCATCTCAATGGCTCTACGCCCGTATTCATCAGCAGCTCTAAGCTCGCCATCACTTACATTCAGCGGCTCTACGCCCGTGCTACTAAGCTCATTCAGCAGCTCTAAGCTCGCTCAGCAGCTCTATGCTCGATACTCATCAGCTTCACCATCTCAGCGGCTCCACGCCCACAAATCAACTGGCTCTACGCCACCCCAATCAACAAGCTATTCTCAAGCTCTACGCTTGAATGCTCAAAATCTAACATTTTGAATGCTTGAAGCTCTTCGAATGCCCAACCACTGTGTACTAGATGCTCAAGTTCTACACTTGAATGCTCAAGTTCTACACTTGAATGCTCAAGCTCTACGCTTGAATGCCCAACCACTGCATACTGTATGCTCAAAGCCTGTACTTTGAATGCTCGGATTCTGCCGTCCGAATGCTCGAGCTATACGCTCTGAATGCTCAAGTCCAGACTTGAAAGAAGCTCTACGCTTAAATCAAACACACACGCACGGGCCCGTGCACATAAGCATCGATTGCATCATCATTGTCACATCTATGCATATCTATCTCTCATGAAACAGGTCAATCCTACAATCAACCGGCTCTATGCCTCGGTTTTATTGATCGGTCCAGCGCCTCGATCTTTTGGCTCTATGCCAAAACTTATGATGAGAAAGCTCCGTGCATAGACCATTAGAATGCAACCGGCTCTAGGCCTCGGTTCAAATCACGTCAAGTTCTACGCTCCGACACCTCAGGCTCTCGCCTTATGAATACAACCGGCTCTACGCCTCGGTTCCATCATGTCAGAACTCTAAACTCTCTAGGCTATTGCCTCATGACTACAACTGGCTCCGCGCCTCGGTTCCCTCATCTCAACGCTCCGTGCTCTAGTTTCTGGCCTCACGCCCCCCCATATCTCAAAAACGGCATACAATACGTCTCCAGAAGGTGGCTTAGGTTCCACCCCATATCTCAAAAACTGGCGTCCGATTCATCCTCAGCAGATGGCTTGGATTCCACCCAATTACATCAATTCCTTCTAGCTCATTCGCAGGGATAGGCTACTCTACTGAGCTCCCCTAGGTCAAAGTAAGGATGATCAAGAAAAGTAAACGACTCACCTGGTGTGTATTGGTCTACCCCAAAATTTTGAAGATGCTCACCACAAAAATTTCCCCGACAGCCCCGCGCTCCTTCAACTATCCTCCGCCAAAATCCTGACTCAGCCTAGGTACGTTGCACTATGGCTTTTTAAAGCCTAAAGGTACGTCTTCTGTTTCTAACCCTCTAAAACTTTTATTTTTCTTTATTGCCCTTCCGAACTACGGTTGGTCTGAATTTCCCCTATGGAATACGTAGGCAGCCTCCCGGCCCGACCATAACAAAAATCTTTTTCAAAAACCCCTTGGAATAGTGGTTGGACCAAATTGAGTTGTTTTTATAGCTTTGACTCTTACTTAAACATGTCTCGCGATCCGTCTAAGTTCAGTCAAAGAGGGGCATCTATAGACACCCCAATTTGGCCTAACAATTATTTCAATTCCCACATTGGGGACCATCCCGATGATGAAATGGATACAGTGATTGCTGATTGACTTCCAATGAACCTTAGGACTTTCGATAAGAACCTTTAGCCACTTAGAGGACCCAACCCAGAGCCAAATAGCCTTTCAAACAGAAGTACAGTATCCCAGGAGAATCCATCTGTCGGCCGTGACATTGATCTCACGGCCTCAACATCAATTCTTCACCCGTGAAGCAAGTTGCTTGAAAAACTCCCTGAGAGATCGATTAGCCGGCCGCCAGATCTATCCTTCGGCCGCAATATCATTCCTTCAGCCGTTACATCCTTTGCTCGGCCGCCAGATCGTCTATTTTCCAGATTCTAGAATGTTCTGTCAATCGTTTGATCCGTTCACATAACCCTAGCAGCCTTTTTCGATGCATTCGGGCCACATTCAGGGATCACTATGAAGAGTTTGTATCACTCCCAACTCCAATTCCCACCGTACATTTTGATTGGACGAGTTGTGTCATCCCTAGTGCCTATATAAAGAGGGCTTCGGCTCCGAAATTGAGAGACCAACACCTCCCCATCCACCACGAAACTCTGCAGAAATACACTCTCATATCCCCTCTACAAAAGACCCAACCTTCTAAAGGCAGCCATAATCCGACGATCCAAACCCCGAAGTTCAAACCCTAACCCTAGGGTTTCAAGAACCAATCAGTCAATCACCCTCAATCCGAAGCAATCAAGCTACTGAGGGATCAAGGTGGTGAGGCCCAGGGGCCTCCGGTTCAATTTATTTTTCGTTCTTAAGCTTAATCGTACTTGTTTGATTATCTACTAATCGTCTGGTCTGGTGTGAGGAAGAACATCGGCTGGGAAATCTATTCACCGGCCGCGGGATCCATCTCCCTGGGACAACCTATTTTATTCTGCTTTTCTAATGCATGATTTCAATTACAGCCTTGGCTCACCATTAACTGTTTAAAGGCTATTTAATCAATTTACTTGTAAGAATTACATAAAGCATGCGTTAATCTTATGTCGAACAATTATGGGCCAGTCTCACGACTGGGCAGAGAGGGGTGCCTAACACCTTCCCCTCACTGTACTTTTGGCTCCCGTGCCCAGAATCTCTATCTGTTTTTCCTAATTTTCTTAAACTAGGTGGCGACTCTGTTTCGATGATAACCGTTATCGTGTGGCGATGTTCCTAGCCATGGGAATATCCACGATCTTGGTTTACGTAGCAAATAACCAATCAAACAGCAATGATCAACCTGTATGGCGATGCCCCGCTCCAGGGAGGTGTCTACAAGGTTTGAGCTACACTAGCCCAATAGGAAGCTCTAATCTAACAATGTATGCAAATGAAATGTAGGGATGATCACATGATGAACAATGATAATAAGATTTGAAGAATGGATGGTGAGATCAACCAATAACCCAATATTTCATTTTTAGAACCAATTGTATAACTCAATGAGTAACTTTTGAAAGTACCATGTATCCGTATGTGTCTCGTACAAGTGTCTTGAGCCGTAGCTCCTGTCGGGCCAGTTATGGGACCCTGATGTCCTCTGCCAGGCACCTTGCCCATTGGGAGGTCCTGAAGTATCCAATACGTGCATATAGCTCCTGCCGGGCCAATTAAAGGACCCCGATGTCCTCTGCCAGGCACTCACCCGTTGATGAGTCCTGAAATGTTCTCGTCATGTCCGTAAGTGTTAAAATCCTTTTACTGTCATGTTCGTACCGTTCAAACCCAACTTTGATACATAAAGTGTTTTTGTGAAATCATATCCAAACAAGCATTAAGGTTATGGGAACGTTCAATGAAGTTATTAAATACAAATAAACAAGTTAAGGGACACTCGGGGGGGTGTTTGAGTAGGTTGGAAGTGATTGGAAACCAAAATGGTGAAATATGAGGCAAAACAATGAAAACTGTCCTTAAGCAATAGGTATCGATACCTAACACAATGGTATCGATACCATTGGGCCAAGAAACGTTCCAGACGCAAGGGTATTGATATCCGTGGAGGATGGTATCGATACCAGTGTGTTTTCTGGGTTTGGTAATGCAAGGGTATCGATACCCAAGGAAAATGGTATCGATGCCAGGGCTGTTCGAGCAGATTTTTGTGGGTTTCTCAACAACATCGACCTCAACAACAACAAAAACAACATATGGCAAGATTCAAGCTATAGGAAACAAGTCATGCACATATATTGAAAGGTAGAACTCCCTACCTCAAAGATTGAGGAAAAAAATCAAAGATCCTCCAAGCCCTAACTCCAAACCTTGAAATCGGACAAGATACGCCTCCAACGACTCAAAACAGCGAAATACGGGCCACAATACGCATAGGGATGAAAGATTGAAGGTAGTTTTGAGTTGTTTGGGAGAGAATTTAAGGGAGGGCAAGAGAGAGGGAGGGAGCCGAGAGAAGCGAGGGGTGGACGGTGGGTGGAGAGAAAAAGAAAGGGGAAAATTATTCCCTATACACACACACAAGTGTTATATACTGTAGACACCCCAATTTAGCCTAATGATTATTTCAAGTCCCACATTGGGGACCATCTCGATGATGAATGGAAACAATGATTGCTGATTGACTTCTCGTAAACCCATGGACTTTTGGTGAGTATTTTTTGCCACTTAGAGGACCCAATTCAGACCCAAATAGCCTTTCAGACAGAAATACAGCATCCTAGGAAAATACATCTGTCGGCCGTAAGATTGATCTCACGGCCTCCACTTCATTCTTTCACCTGTGAAACATGTTGTTTGAAAATCTCCTTGAGAGATCCATTCTTCGGCCACCAGATCTATTCCTCGGCTACCAGATCCATTCTTCGGCCACCAGATCCATTCCTCGGCCACCAGATCCATTCTTCGGCCGCCAGATCCATTCCTCGGCCCCCAGATCGTCTTTTTCCAGAATTCTGGAACGTTCTGTCATTCGTTTGATCGACGCACCAAAACCCTAGCAGCCACAACACGATGCTTAGGGGCTACAAAAAGAGTTTCCCTGCAGAGTTCTTGACGCCCTAAACTACCTTTTTGATTCACACCATTTGATTGGCCGGAGTGAGTCACCCCATGCCTATATAAAGAGGCCTTAGGGTTTTGAAATTAACATTCAATTCCTCCATCTCATAGCTCCAAGCTCTGTAGAAATTATCTCTCATATCCTCTCTACAAAAGCCCTAAACCTTTGTGAGCAGCTGCATCCCGAGCGATCAATCCCCGAAGTACAAACCCTAATCCTAGGGTTTCGAGAAGAAAATCAGTCAATCACCCTCAATCTGAAGCAATCAAGCACTGAGGGATCGGCTGGGGAATCAATCATTCGGCCGATACATCGATCCAATGGGATTCCTCAGTCGTGACATCAATTCACCGGCCGAGGGATCTATTTGTTGGGACATATTTGTTTTCTTCTTATTCTGATGCATGCTTTCAATTATCATACTGGCTCACCTTATCAACTGTTAAAGGCTAAAAACCAGATTATGTGTTAGAATTAAGGGAAAATTTTCGTAGTCGTCCCTCTAGTTTTATGGTTGTCTCAATTTCGTCCCTCTAGTTTCAATTGTCACCAAATAAACCCCGTAGTTTGGTTTACGCTCCAAATTGGTAAAATCGTTAACACCTTTAATGAAACTAACGGAAAAATATGATCAAAAAATTAAGTGCTCCAATTTTCAATCCGGTTGAACCAGTGCAAAGATCTTATTTTTTGGATCATTTTATCCTAGATGGTCGTAATGAATTTTTGGCTCTAAGGCTTTTCAACGAGCATCCGAAGACTCATTATTTAGTTTTAGGGCTCTCTTAGGGTGCTCATTGAAAGACCTTAGAGCCAAAAATACATTATGACCATTTAAGATAAAATGATCAGATAAATAAGATTTTCGCACCGGTTCAAACAGATTGAAAATTGGAACACTTATTTTTTTACACTGTTTATATATTAAAAAATATAGTTAAAATTAAGTGTTCCAATTTTTAATCTGTTTGAACCGGTGCGAAAATCTTATTTTTCTGATCATTTTATTTTAAATGGTCATAATGGATTTTTGGCTCTAAGGCCTTTCAATGAGTACCCTAAGAGAGCCCTAAAACTAAATAAGGAGTCTTCCGGTGATCGTTCAAAGGCCTTAGAGCCAAAAATTCATTACGACCATCTAGGATAAAATGATCAAAAAAATAAGATCTTCGCACCGGTTCAACCGGATTGAAAATTGGAGCATTTAATTTTTAATCATATTTTTCCATTAGTTTCATTAACGTTGTTAACGATTTTACCAATTTGGAACGTAAAACAAATTACAGGGTTTATTTGGTGATAATTGAAACTAGAGGGACGAAATTGAGACAACATAAAACTAGAGGGACGACTACAAAAATTTGCCCTAGAATTAAATAAAGCGAATATACATTGTATGTCGAACGATTATGGGCCAGTCTCACGACTGGGCAAAGAGGGGTGCCTAACACCTTCCCCTTATTGTCCTCTTGGCTCCCGTACCCGGAATCTCTACTTGTTTTTCCTAATTTTTATAAACTAGGTGGCGACTCTGCTCTGATGATAACTGTAGACACCTCCTTGGAGCGGGGCATTGCCATACAGATTGATTGTTGTTTGCTCGTTTGGTTGCTTGCTTCGTAAACCAAGATCGTGGACATTCCCATGGCTAGGAACATCGCCACACGATAGCGGTTATCATCAAAACAGAGTCGCCACCCAGTTTATTAAAACTAGGAAAATAGATAGAGATTCTGGGTACGGGAGCCAAAAGTACAGCAAGGGGAAGGTGTTAGGCACCGCTCTCTGCCCAGTCGTGAGACTGGCCCATAATTATTCAACATAAGACATGTACTTGCTTTATTTAATTCTAACACGTAGTCTGTTTAATTATCCTTTAAACAGTTAATGGTGAGCCAGGACTGTAATTGAAAGCATGCATTAGAAAGCTGAACAAAACAAAGCTGTCCCTGGGGAATGGATCCCGCGGCCGGTGAATGGATGTCACGGCCGAGGGATCCTCCTGGTTCGATGTACTGGCCGAGGGATCGAAGCCCCGGACGATGTTCTTCCCCACACCAGACAGAAAAGTTAGCAGATGATCAAACGCAACGATTAAATGTAAGAATGGGAAATAAATCAAACCAGAGGCCCTTGGGCCTCACCACCTTGATCCCTCAATGGCTTGATTGCTTCGGATTGATTGTGATTGGCTAATTGCTTCTTGGAAAACCCTAGGGTTAGGGTTTGAACTTCGAGGTTTGATCGTCGGATTAGCGGTTGCCTTCGGGAGGTTAGGGCTTTTGAAGAGGGAGTTTGAGATTGTATATGTGCAGAATTTTGGGGCTTGAGAGGGTGTATCAACTTTTCAATTTCGGAACCCAAAGGCTCGTTTGTATAGGCAAAGGGATGACACACTTCATCCAATCGAAATGCACGATTAAGATTGGAGTTAGAGAGTGATTCTAATTCTTCATGGCAATCCTCTAACGTAGCCCGAGCGCATTGGGATTTGGCTGCTAGGGTTTTGTGATCGGATCAAACGTATGACAGAACATTCCAGAATCTGGAAAAAGGACGATCTGGCGGCCGAGCAATGGATTTGGCGGTCGAGGAAATGAGGTTGCGGCCGTAGGATAGATCTAGCTGCTGAGGGATTGATCTCTCAGGGAGATTTTCATGCAACAGGTTGCTCGGGTGAAGAAATGATGTTAAGGCCGTGATATCAATGTCATGGCCGACATATGGATTCTCCTGGGATACTGTATTTCTGTCTGAAAGGCTATTTGGCTCTGGATTGGGTCCTCTAAGTGGCTAAAAGTTCTTACCAAAAGTCCTAAGGTTCACAAGAAGGCAATCAGCAATCACTGTATCCATTTCATCATCGGGATGGTCCCCAAGGTGGGACTTGAAATAATCGTTAGGCCAAATTGGGGTGTCTATAGATGCCCCCCTTTGATTGAACTTAGACAGATCACGAGACATGTTTAAGTAAGAGTCAAAGCTATAAAAGCAACTCAATTTGGTTCAACCACTATTCCAAGGGGTTTTCGAAAAAGGTTTTTGTTATGGTCGGGCCAGGAGACTGCCTACGTATTCCACAGGGGAAATTCAGACCAACCGTAGTTCAGGAGGGCAGTAAAGAAAAAGAAAAAGTTTGGAGAGTTAGAAACAGAAGACGTACCTTCGGGCTTACAAGCCGTAGTGCGACGTACCTAGGCTGAGCCAGGATTTTGTTGGAGGATAGTTGAAGGAGCGCGGGGCTGCCGGGGAAGATTTTTGCGGAGAGCTTCCTTAGTATTTTGGGGTTGATTAATACACGGCGGATGCGTTTGCTTTTCTTGATCATCCTTACTTTTACTGAGGGGAGCTCGGTAGAATAGCTTATCCTCGGGAATGAGCTGGAAGGATTTGATGTAATGGGGTGGAATCCAAGCCCTCTGTTGGGGATGAATCGGACGCCGATTTGAGATATGAGGGGCACGAGGCCGATAACTGGAGCACGGAGCATTAGAGATGAGGGAACCGAGGCACGAAGCTAGTTGCTATCATGAGGCGAGAGCCTGAGGGATTGGAGCTTAGAGCTTGACTGAATCGAAGCATGGAGCTGGTTTTGATCATAAGGCGAAACCCTGAGGTGTCGGAGCTTAGAGCTTGACGTGATTTGAACCGAGGCGTAGAGCCGGTTGCATTCTGAAGGTCTGTGCACGGAGCTTTCTCATCATAAGTTTTGGCATAGAGCCAAAGGAGTCAGAGCTTAGAGCTTGATGTGATTTGAACCGAGTCGTAGAGTCGGTTGCATTCTGATGGTCTGCGCATGGAGCTTTCTCATCATAAGTTTTTGGCGTAGAGCCAAAGGATCGAGGCGCAGGGCCGATCAATAAAACTGAGGCGTAGAGTCGGTTGATTGCAGGATTGACCTGTTGAAATGAGTGAGGTAGATATGCAAAATATGTATATGTGATGATGATGGTTGTTAGATGTGAACAGATATGATGATGCAGACTCGATGTGATAATGGTGATGCAATTGATGCAATATGTGCACGGGCCCGTGCGTGTGTGTTTGATTTTAAGCTTAGAGCTTCTATCAAGTTCTGGACTTGAGCATTCAGAGCGTAGAGCTCGAGCATTCGGATGGCAGAATCTGAGCATTCAAAGTACAGGCTTTGAGCATCTAGTACGCAGTGGTTGGGCATTCAAGCGTAGAGCTTGAGCATTCAAGTGTAGAACTAAAGCATCCAGTACACAGTGGTTGGGCATTCGAAGAGCTTCGAGCATTCAAAATGTTGGATTTTGAGCATTCAAGCGTAGAGCTTAAGAATTGATGATATCTTGTTGATTGGGGTGGCGTCGAGCCTGTTGAAAATTGTTACGGTTTTGAGCCAGTTGAGATAGTGGGCATAGAGCCGCTAAGATGTTGGGCTTGGAGCCGCTAAGATAATGGGCTTAGAGCCGCTGAGTTGATGAGATGGTGGGTGTAGAGCCGCTGAAGTGGCGAGCGCAGAGCTGCTGATGTGGTGAATACAGGCATAGAGCCGCTGAGTTGGCGAGCATGGAGCTGCTGAAGTGAGCTAGAGAGCTGCTGAGCGAGCTTAGAGCTGCTAAGACAGCAAGCACGGGCATAGAGTCTGAGGTGGTGAATATGGGTGTGGAGCCATCGATCATTTGGCGAAGCAGTGAGATATGTAGTGTTGCGGGCGTAGAGCCATTGTAGAGCCGCTGGGTGATTGGGCGTAGAGCCGCTAAGATAATGGGTTTGGGGCCGCTGAGTTTGTAGATATGGGCATAGAGCCGCTGAGAATTGTTTGGTTACGGCGCAAAGCCAATTGAGATAATGGGCTTGTTGCCGCTGAGATAATGGGCTTGGAGCCGCTGAGATAGTTGAGATGGTGGGCGTAGAGCCGCTGAGATAGTGGATACGGGCATGGAGCCGCTGAGACGTTTGCTGTTGATAGCGAGCCTGGGCGTGGAGCCGCTGAGTTGTGAGCTTAAAACTACTGAGACAGTGAGCATAGAGCTGCTGGAGTAGTTGAGCTGTTGAATGGCTTGGTACGGGCATAAACCCCGTTGAGTTGGCGAGAGTAGAGCTGCGGAAGTGAGCTTAGTGAGTATAGGCGTATAGCCGCTGAATGGCTTGATAGTGATGAGTTCGAAGCTGCTGAGTAAGCTCAGAGCTGCTGGTGGTGCAAGGAGCATGGTGTTGTCGAGTGACTTATGCACAAGGCTACTAAGCGTAGAGCTGCTGAGTGATTTGACAATAGTGAGTATGGAGCAAAAGCTTGGTATTGATAATCCTTAGTAGTCAAGTGACCAGCATCTGGTGAGTTCGCTGTTATGAAGAGAGAGAGTTTCCTTATGCTTGGATATGCCCCCAAGGCTAATTCTGATCGTATTGTGTTTGCTCGGGAATGCCCCCAAGGCTGATTCAACCATTGCTTTTGTTGGTCATGGACCCAGTACTTCATAATGGCTCAAGTTAGTGCACTGAGCAAGATCTGATGCTGCTGTGGGAGATTGATTAAGGGGCCAGGAGATTGATTCCTCGGCCGATTAATTGATGTCTCGGCCGAGTAATCGATGTATCGGCCGTGAAAAAGTCAGAAAATCGATTTAGGTTATGTTCGATCGATCTCACGGCTCATTCGATCTTTTTCTTCCTCCTCTCTTTCTCTCGTTCGAGCGATCTCCTCTGTCCTCTTCTCTTCGGTCACCATCGTCCCCTTGTCCCCGTCGTTCTCCCGACCACCGTGGTTCCAACCGCTGTTTTTCTTAGCAGTCATGGCTTCGCCACCGCCTCCTCCACCGTCCAACCTCCCTTTGTCTTCTACCATTGCAATGAGGGATGCAGGCAAGGCCCCGGCCGTTGAGGCCGATGTTCTCAGGGGAGTATTGAATACCCGTGTTCTTCGTTCGAGTCGGCGTACATCGGTTGTCGGGGGGAGTTCTTCTCAACTGAACCCTCCTAACACCGAGTTCGAGATTCCTTCCGACGTGGGCGACGATGCTTTGCCGCCGTTTGACACTGCCACATACACCTCGCAGGTTCACATCATCGGACGTGGTGGTTCGTTGCGGTATCGCCCTCCTCTTAGCAATGCTCTACCTAAGGTCTTGCACAGAGAACTAGAGCAGCATTTCGGTTTTACCAATCGGAAGGTAAATTTCTTCCTGCCAATAATTTTGTTTTGCATTAGAATTTATGAAGCAGTAATTGATATTTTGAAGTTGAAACTGAGTTCTCAATAATTGCCCCCTGTTTTGGCATTTTTGCTAATGTATTGATTTCTTCTCGTAACTTGCAGGTGAATGAGAAATTGGGTATGTGGGGAAGCGGTCCTCAGGTGTTCGAGTGGTATGAGAGGCTTCCCTAGGGTGCCAAGGATGCAGTTGCTTTGGCTGGCTTTGAGCCTTTGATACTTGGTTTCCATCTTTTGAAAGCGGAGTTAGGATTGACTACGGCACTGGTGGAGCGGTGGTGGGACACCACCAACACTTTCCATCTTTCGGAGGCTGGAGAGATGACGATCACCTCCAGGTGATTTTGCTTTGTTGACAGGTTTGTGAGTTGGTGGTGATCCCCTTCCTATTGATTCGCGAATCCATGAGCGGGAAGGTTCCTTTGACTACCTCTTGGGGAAGACTCTTGACGTATCGGAGAGTGGTCATGTTACATATTCATGGCTCCGGGCACGGTACGATTGGGATGGTATTCTGACAACGGTATCTCTTTCCCAGTTAGTGCGAGCTTTCCTTTTTTATCTTCTTGGACAGACCCTGTTTTGCAACAAGGAGAACTCGGTGCACGTCCAGTTTTTGGCTGCCTTGGTGCACTTGGAGACCATAGCAGAGTTCGATTGGGGAACTCCTGCTCTAGCTACGCTGTACGGGCACATCAGTGCTTGTTCTCGGGGGGTTAGTTTGTCGGTGGGTGGACACCACCGTATTCTTGAGGTACATACTTTGACTTCCTGTGTTGTTCCTTTATTGCTTTTATCTCTGTAACTCATGCTTGTTTTTCATCTTTGTTTGTAGCTCTGGGCTTTTGAGCACTTGTTGTAGTTCCCTCCTCCGACCAGGCATATAGAGCCTAGGTTTGTTCCACGGGCAACCCGTTGGTTGAAAGGAGTTCGGAAGACACGATCGCCTGCTATGGACTTACTAGCTTGGAGGTGAGTTTTGGACCGCTTGACACTGGATCAGGTATGTTGCATCCTATTCTTTGATTTTCATGTGATTTCTTCATTTTGTTATTTTGATGTTATTTCCCTTATTGCAGGTGCGATTTGATCCGTGGGGCACTTTGCTTGACAATGCTCCTTTGGAATTGACCTCAGCTCGGGCTTTGGACAACCAGCACTTCCTCCTGGAGGGACCTTTCTCGAGGGCTTGGTATCTTGGTGAAAGGGTGGCGAGTCAGTACTTCCCATATTCTGAGGCGTTGCAGCTTGTTCCCCTTCCTCCTCCAGCTAACATGAGGTCGACCCACCTCTTGACAGGAGAGGGTTTGCTTTTTGCTCTTGAGAGACAGCCAGCCATGGGTTTTCTTGTAGTGGGAGATTACTCGGCCTTTCGCTTGGCCTCGCTGACCCTACCTACTGCTACCACTGCTGCTGCTCCTCTTGTTTGGCCACAGGCCCCCAGCTTTATCTCATTCAATAATGCCAATGGAGAAGAGGAACGCCTGGCGCTGACCCCATGTGCTACTCAGCTCTACGTGCTTCCTACCGGAGTTCAGCAGGTAATATTGCAGACTCTGCCTTAGTTTCCTTCAGCATTCTTCCCCTGCTTTGCTATATATGTGACTATTTCCTCTGTAGGTGCCTGTTGATGTTGTTCAGAAGTGGTTGCGTGCATTCCAGAGTGCAGAGGCCTTGGCTCGACGGCAGCGAAGCCGGATAGTCGCGGTATATATCCTTTGATTTCTTCTCTTTCCATCCCATATTTTATGTGAACCTGAACGTCCACAAACTATGTTTTGCAGCTTGAAGCGAAGCGGGTGCCAAAGGTGTCAGTTACTCAGAGTGCTGGGGTCAGCGAGGGCGGGAGCACCAGGGCTGGTGATGGAGGTGCTAAAGATGGTGATGGAGCTGATGACGGAGGTGAGGGACAGAGAATTAGTGACCCGGTTCCTGAGCGCTTTCATTCTTCTTCTTCTAGACATGTACCCAAGAGGCGTCATGGGCAGTAGTTTGCCCTTTTCTTTGTACCTGTATTTGTTAGCTTCCAAAATCGATAATGATATGTATTTTCATGAAGCAACTTCAGCATGTTTGGCAAGTATTATGATTTGTGCTTTGTCCTGTGATACTTTAGATTTATGTTCAATGCTTATGAGTGTCAAAACAGTCTTGTAATAGATTGAAACATGGGCCGAGGAATGGATTACTCGGCCGAGGATTCCATTCTTCGGCCGCTACTTTTATTTCCTAAAGAAGTTGGACTTTTGTTCTAGCCAAGTGGCATTCCTTCCTCTTTATGCTTGAATCTGATCCATGCCTTTTATTTGCTTTTGCTATTTCCAAAGTTTCTTTGCCATGTTTTGGGATCTTTGGGATATTTTGTCTGTTATGTTGATGACCTTTGAGTCGGAAAGGACGAGCAATAATTCTCATGTCCTTCTATCTTTCTCAATTCTCTGGAAAATGACTAACTCATCTTTTGCAAGCTCAATACGCAAGGTTAGCTATGCCTATCATTGAGTACAAATCTGCTGATGTTTTATCCTTCTCTCCAAATTTTTGGGCCGCATCTCGATGTGAGATTGTTTACGTATCCCAATCAAGGAATCAGGCCTTTTACGTAGTTCCGAAATCACCACCTTTGGGGTTGGGTTTTCACTCTTGGTTTTTCTTTTCACATGCTCTAAGTTTTGCCTAGGTTACCTGATGGAGGTTGAGTTCCTAGCGAGTTTTTCTTTGAATGCCTTATCTTTTGCCTAGGCTGCGGTTTTGTTTTTTCTTGCCCTAGCAGGCTTTGCTTTTACTTTTGCTTGGGTGTTTAGGTTACCCAACGAGCATTTTCTCTTTAAAAGGGTTTCAGTGTTTTGGAGAAGAATTTGATGGAGGTATTTTTTTCCTGAATCTCCTGTTACGTTTGTACTTTCACAATGGGTAAGCTAACCCTAAGTGCTCTCACGGAGATAGCGTCTTCTTTCTAAGTTTTGACAAAAACCTAGTTCTTAAGTAATCAGGGTTCGTCCCTTCCTTCCTTTTTGTTAGCAACATAAAGAATTAGATTCTTAAGATCCTTTCCTTTTTGGCAAAGAGACTGTAGCATGTAGCAATTGCATTTTAAAGATTGAAACATTTAACAAGCATAAAATGATAAAAGGAGAATTTAGCTGTAGAGAATGCCCAAACAGGGGCCCAAAACGGGTCCTAACTTGTCTTTAGGAAATGAAAGTACTGTTTTTGTTATGTCATGCGATTTATTGCAATATCTCGAGAGTTGCTCTTTTTTCCTTGCCTTTCACAGTTTTATACTCTTCTTCACCCTCTTCTTTGCCAAACAGAATCTTTAGGTCAAACTCAGCTAGCACCTCGATCCAGTCTTCGGGAATAGGAGACGAATTCGTTGGTTCTTCTTCCACATCACTCTCAGTCCATTCTTGATCAAAGAAGATTGGGAAAAATTCAAAAAAACCCCTGAACTTTGAACCCAATGTCAAATAGGCACCTGAACTTAAATAAACTTCAATTGAACACCTGTACTTTCACTCCGTTATTCAATTTACCCCCTGCCGTCTCAATCCGTGACTTTCCTAACGGCAACCGCTGAGCTGGATACTAATAGACAGGACAAAACGTCAGAGGGAGAAATTGGAAGGAAACAATAGTGATCTGACACCTTTTTAAGGCCCCATTCGGCTAAATAAGCCTATTGGCTTACTTTTTGTCCTTATTCAAAATTTTTTTCATATTTGTTAGTTTTACGTCAATTTTTTGGGGATTATTGCATCGTCATAACGAGAGGAATCTAAAAGTAAAAAATTATGATCGAAATCCATTTTTTTTAATAAAGACAAAAAAATTGGCTTAATGACTTATTTTTGTATTTATTCAAAAAAATTAGGTTTCGATCGTAATTTGTTACTTTTTAGATTCCTCTTGTCATGACGATGCAATAATCCCCAAAAAAATAACGAAAAACTTGCTATGTTTGGATTGGTGTTTGAAATTTTTTTTAAAAAATAGTAGGAGTAATAAGTGAAGAGAGATAGAAAGTGAAATGTTGGAAGTATGGAGAATCTAGAGAGAATTTTTTGTAAAAATTCTTTTTGAATTGTAAAGAGAATAAGGCATAAAAAATACCAAAAAAAAATTGAATAAGGGCAAAAAATAAGCCAGTAGGCTTATTTAGCCAAACGGGGCCTTAAAAAGGTGTCAGATCACTGTTGTTTCCCTCCAATTTCTCCCTCTAACGATCGAGGCTTTGGCACAGTTGTCACACAGAACACGAACAGCTCAGCGGTTGCCGTTAGGAAAGTCACAGATTGAGACGGTATGGGGTAAATTGAATAACGGAATGAAAGTTCAGGTGTTCAATTGAAATTTATTTAAGTTCAGGTGCCTATTTGACATTGGATTCAAAGTTCAGGGGTTTTTTTGAATTTTTCCCAAGAAGATTTGCATTCCAGGATACCTTTGCTTGGTAGTTTCATCTTCCCATGTTTCTGCGAAATCGCAAAATGGGAAGTCTTCTCCTTCTCTTACAAACCAACCGTTGAGTGTTTTTGGGATCATGAGTTTCCCTTCTTTGATCCTGCTTCCTCTTGCCTTAGCTTTTTCCATGCTTCTCTTCCTTTCTATCTCTTCTTCGGTCAGGGTGTAGCCAAGACCAAAGGCGTATTGATTATGTGGGGGATCAATCATTTGCGGGAAACCTTGTGATCTTTTGCCTAAACCCAATCCAGGGCAGTAGTTTTGTTTCTTCATCATCCATATGGCAGGGGTGCTTATGTAGAAGCTTCTTTCAGCCATTAAAGCTTGCACAACAGTTGCTTCCTCAAGACTGAATCCAGTAAGGAAGGTTTCCTCGGTCCCTACCTCTTGGATAGGTGTGTCGGAGTGAGCTCGGATTGATGAATCCCCTAGAATGGTTATGACTCTTCCGTCTACTGCAAATTTGACCTTCTGATGCAAAGTGGAAGGCACTGCCCCAGCGTCATGTAGCCAAGGTCTTCCTAGTAAAAGATTGAAGGTGGCTGGTATATCCATCACATGGAACTCTACATCTATTTTGATCTTTTCCCCTTCTACAGGCAGTGTAACGCACCCAACCACTCTTCTCTTTGAGTTGTCATAGCCCCTTACACCTTGGCTTGAGGGGCGTATGTCGGCAGCGCCTACCCCTAACTTGTCAAGGGTCCTTTGAGGACATACGTTTAAAGCAGACCCATTATCCACCAAGACCAGTGGGATCCATTTAGTGAGACATTTGAGTGAAATGTAGAGAGGTTTGTTGTGTGCAGGACCTTCAGGAGGCAGATCCTTGTCAGTGAAAGCTATTGTTGGTTTTAGAGCTTTGGATGTCATTATGAAGCCTACCAGATCTTCAGGGGTGATGTCGATGAGAACTTTAGCTTTTCCCAAGGTTTTGAAGAGGGAATTGCTTTAACGCCCCCATTTTCGGGTTCGTTAATTAAACATTTTATTGAATTAAAAGGGCTAAGAGTCAAGCTTATTATTACAACATAAGTCTTACTAGAGTACTTCTTTTATTACACAAGGTTGGAAATTCTAAGGTATTCTATTAGTCCGCTTCTTCCTCCATCCTAGCAAGCTCTTCGGCTCCAAAGGCCTCCAATGTGTACTGTTCACCTTGCTCATCAATTAACTCTGACACATTATACCAGCGTCGCCCCCAGTATAATATGTCAGGGTCACCAAAAAGGTAACACCGTGAGCTACAAGCTCAATAGAATAAACCATACCCACTAACTCTTAACTTATAGCAAGGAAGCATATAAACAATTACACATGCTCATTCAACAACATAGTTAAATAATGACACATCCACATTCGATATCTTTATTAGCGTTGGTGTCATGCCTTTTCTCGAGTTTCTCCTACGTGACTCGTCGTAGACCGTGTCAACCTTTTCACCTTTACCAAAACCACAATTTCCAAAGTTTCTTTCACAAATTGCCACTAACGAGGCTACCAAGTCCGGCTTCATTAGTAACACACACGATGGCTACCAAGTCCAGCCATATCATGGTTTTCAAAACATACTCTTTCAAATCTTGCATTGATTCCTTTTCGCGGAGAACCAAGCCATATTTCCACATGAGACTACCACGTCCGGCCCCATTGGAAATCTTCGCAATGAGCTACCAAGTCTGGCCACATTACGGTTTTCAAACACTTACACAACGACTACCAAGTCCGGTCATTATGTAATTTCAAAATATTTTCCGCATGTTAATCCCATCCTTTCTTTAACCACACCCTAGGTGTCATGTTTCTACTTTCTCGGTTTTCGTGTCTCGTTCGCATGCCAAGACTCCGCGGTAATTCTTTTCATACTTTAAGAAATCTTGAAACTAAACTAGTAAGGTCATCCAACTCTATATTCGCTATCATGCTCATATTAACACATAATCATGCTCAATCACACTTAAGCATAACGCCACATGTACGGACGCCTTTGGAGTGATAAATCACTTATCCTTAAATCAATAACCACAAGTAATGTAAGTAAACATGTAATCATGCTCATATCATCTTAAGATCAAAATGAAATCATTACAGCTTAATCCAAAATCATGCTTCCTTAAGTTCAAAACAGCATATGTTTATTGAGTGTTTCTAACGTTATGCTAATCATGCCATGGCTAACCAAGATAACATCTTATAAACATTTCTAGTCATGCTTAAGGAATGTAGACAAAATAACCTACGTATACTTAGAATTTTGAAGGTTTAGAATAATCTACAATCATTTCGAAATACGCTATACTTAGATTTTGGGAAGTTTAGGAAAATTATACTATACTTAAAGTTAGGGCGAAAGGAGTATTCTACCGTTCTTCTTGGCGGTAGGCGGCTACGGATTAGGAAAATGGTACGTCGGATGGAGTAACGGCTTAGGAATGGCTTCGATAGCTTCGAAAGAGAAAGGTTTCTCTCGAAACTAAGTCTTGACTAACACTACTAAAACTTTTGGATCGGTAGGGTGGCGGAGGCTTCATGGTACGAGGTATGTGACATTGAGGCCAATTTTGTTCCACGTCCCTACAACATCCCTTCTTCGGGCATCATGGGCGTGGGGCTATGCCTTCTCCCAGTCGGCTCTTCTGTCAGGGCCGCGAGTGGCAACGATCCCGTGGCGCGGACGGTGATCAATTCCGTGCTCATTGCTCTTCCTGGGTGGCTCCCCACTTTGTGCAATGAGACAGCTGGGATGGCGGTGTATCGCCCGGATCGCTTCGCAAGGCAACTGGGTTTTGACCAAGGGGTGCCCGGGCCTGCCCCCGCGATGCCTTCCTTCGTGGGGTCACAGCTTCGATTCATGGTAGGGGAGCTTTCCCAAATCTTGACACAGCTTGGAGATTTGCCCATTCCTGGTAGGGACAGGGTTTCAAGTTACACGCCGGAATTCCGCGCGTTCTGGAGGAGGAACCTTGACTCCTTCCTAACATTTGTCCGTGGGCAGGCCGTGGTCTCTGAGGTGCCCGCGATCCGGACCCGGGATACCTCTCTGTGGGCCATTACTGCGGTTCGGGCAACTGACTGGCGCGGACCCCACAGTCAATGGGCCGTGATCCATGCCGAGCCTGTGAACAGGGTTTTCCCTGTGGAGGCGTCACCTGCACCTCCTCAAGCCGCCCCGGGGCGAACCCGCGCGCAGGGACCGTGCGTGAGGACACATCCTCCGCCTCCTCCCCCAGCAGAACCATCTCAACCGTCCTCTTCTCAGGTGCCCGCGGCGGTGGAGCGACGTCGCCCAAAACGCATCCGAAACGTAAGTGTCTCTCCCCGCGTTCAATCATCTCTTTACAATACTTTTGTCTTTTTGCACTCTGGGACTTATTCCCTCTGTCTTGCTCGTTCCTTTTCTTTAGCAGCGGGAGCGAGATGCTAGCACCTTCGTGGCCTATGAGCCAGAGGCAGCCACTGTAGCGGAAGAAGCAGCGGGTGGAGCAGGAGAGGATGCCCCAGATGCCCAGCCAAAGAGACGCCGCCTCGATGGTAAGCCTTGCTTCGTTAGGATGCCATTTCTGTTGTCTTGTATCTTTCAGTCCCTGACTGTTATTTTGCCATAATTTCTCAAACAGTTGTGGCGGAGTCTGACGAAGAAGAGAACGAGGGCGCGGAGGCGGGCGATGATGATAATGATAATGATGATGATGACGATCTCCCCCTCAGCGTCTTGCAGGCCCGAGCGTCCGCGCCCGCGAGGGGCCCCGTCGCGGAGGACGTCAGCATTGTGGAAATCTCTGACTCCCCAGAGGAACAGAGGGCAGCGGAGGTGATTCAACCCCGGGCGGAGCTAGTTCCTTTTCTTCACCCGGAGCCAGAATCCTCCGCGGTTATTGGAGGTATGTTACCTGACGAGCCTTCCATTGTTGACCTCGGGGGAGATCCCAACACAGTTTCCTCCGAGTCGTATTCTTTCCCGGAGGAATCTGAAAATGTTATAGTACAATCTGCTGATCCAGCCCCATCTCCTTCTCACGCAGCGACTTCTGAGGCCCGCGAGCCCCCGCCGTCAACGGACACCCGCAAGTCTGTGGGCCAGGCCGATATTGCTGCGGAACCTCTCAACGCGGCGGCTGCACGAATGTTGAGGGAGGGAGATGAAGATGACCTCGAAGAGCATGCTCATGCTGCCGCTGGGGGTTCCGCAGCGGGTCAACCTGAGGCGCGTTCTACCTCTACTCCTTCTGGCTCTCACCAACAGTCCACCAGTGCCCGCATCCGGTCCACGGAGAGTTATCTGGGCCGGGTTGCTGGCGGTTCTCCAGGGGTCTCCAATGCCTCATTCCTCCCAGGCCCGGGCTTAAACGCGGAGCGGGATACGGCTATGGACGCCGCCAGTCCTCATTCCCCGGCGTGCTCTACTTTACAAACCCATTCTCCTCACCAGTCCGCGAGACGCACGCCGACCCCGTAGGCCGAGCCTACCGCTCAACCTTCAGACCGACAGCTGGAGGTAAACGAAGAGCTTATTGGTGGCCCACCTCCATTACTGACTCAGATTTCAATTCCTTATTTAAAGAAATGGACTTCTTGCCTACTGACAATGTTTTGGGGGGACAGGGAAGCCAAGCCCTTGGGGATTACGAGCTTGATTTGAATTTGGACATGGGCGAGCAGAGGGAGGAGGTTGAGTCGAGGGAGCAGTCGCCGCCCAGGCCCAGCCAACCTGCCTTAGATCTGGGGAAGGGGCCCATGGATACTGAGGCCGCGGAGCCCATCCGCCTCTTCCCTGTGGGCTATGATGTACCCGCGGAATACTACCCGCTGCTGAATGCCATAGCCCGGTCTCATCCGGAGACCTTCAGCTCCTTCAACCCGCGGTCCGCCCGGCTTGGGGTGATCTACCTCAGAAGCCTTCACGACGTGCTCAATCCTTGGGGGCAGCTTCGCTACAGGGACTTCAATCCCGGGACCGAGGCCGATCTGCTGGAGGTTGCCCAAGATATGCAAGTCTTTGGGTTTGACCTGGCCTGGCTGTGCGCGCGAAGTTCTGCTCTGAGGGCCGCGGGGGAGAGGGCCGCTCTGAGGCCTAAACTTCAAAGCTTGTCGGCCCAGATGGAGTCCACGCGTCAACACTTGGCTAATCTAGAGGCCAGCTTTGCTCGAGTGCTACAGCGTGACGCGGAGCTGGCTGCTGCCTCGCTGAATCTAGCTGACCCCGACCCTGATGGGCTTGTTTTCTTGGATTGGCAGGCTTAGAGGGCTTTTGTTTGTTTGTTTCTTCTTCTTTTTTTTTTAACACATGTATCATTTTCCTCCTTTCTTACCTGAATAAAACTTGGGTCTTATTGAAATTCGTGTCGATGACATCATGATGCACGTTCTTTTGCTTGAGTCCGCGGGCCATGTTCTGACTTCTTTGTGACTTGTTTATCACTTTGGCTCGACAAATAGTAGGTTTGCCACTCGGGGGGCCATGTTCTGGCCGCTCAAGACTTAACACTATCTCTTTTTGACAATCACTAAGTATGAATCTCGCGGGTCATGTTCTGACTTCTCGCGACTTAGCATCATCTCTTTTCAATAATGGTTAAGTTTGAAATTGGGGCCATGTTCCGGCCATCAAAGGCTTAACATTATCTCTTTTTGACAATCACTAAGTATGAATCTCGCGGGTCATGTTCTGACCTCTCGCGACTTAGTATCATCTCTTTCTGATAATCGTTAAGTTCGGAGAAATGGATCGGGGGCCATGTTCTGGCCGCTTAAGACTTAACATTATCTCTTTTTGACAATCACTAAGTATGAATCTCGCGGGTCATGTTCTGACCTCTCGCGACTTAATATTATCTCTTTTTGATAATCGTTAAGTTCAAATGAAAGAATCATGAAAAGGAGTTGATAGTACCGCGGAAATGTTCTCTCCGCGGAGTCTTATCGCTTTACCTCAGCGTGAAAAAAGTAAAGCAACAGTATGAATTAGGAACAAGTGCCCATTTTTCATTAACGGTAGATCCAATTAACAGTTACAAGAGGGAAGAAAAGAAACAAACTGTTCTAAAACAGAAAGGAGGGAAACTGGCAGGGCAGGACAGCGGCTTGCGAGCTTCTAGCGTCTCCCCTTACGGGTAGAATTTCTTGACGTACTTAGCATTCACTGCTCCTGTCTCAAAACCATCTTCGACGCGGGCTAGGTGGTAGTATCCGCTAGCAGAGGCACTGATCACTTCATAGGGTCCTTCCCACCTAGGGGTGAATTTTGGCGTCTTCATATCCCTCATTACTGCCGTGGTAGCCTTCCAAACTAGCTCCCCGACTTCGAACACCCGCGGCACCACGCCCTTGTTGTAGTAGCGCACCACGAATTCCCAGTATTTTTCGTGGGCAAGGGCCGCCGTTGTCCTTCTCTCTTCCAGGGCTTCCAGGTCTGCTTTCCTTTTTTCCGCGGAATTCTCCATCGCGAGTATCATTCGCGCGGAGGGGATACTTAGTTCTGCGGGTAAGACCGTTTCCGCTCAATATACTAGGCTGAAGGGGCTGGCGCGGGTAGACTTCCTTTTCGAAGTACAATAAGCCCAAAGAGCTATTGGTAAGTGATCCGCCCAAGTACCCCCGCGCTCGTCCAACAGCTTGCTCAAAATTCTGATCAAGGTCTTGTTCGTTGCTTCCGCCTGCCCATTTCCCTGCGGGTAGTAGGCACTAGATGTACGATGATCGACCGTGTATTCATCGAGGAGGCTTCCCACGTGGTGGTTGATGAACGGAGTACCGTTATCAGAAAGGATCACCTTGGGTATGCCAAACCTGCAAATGATGTTTTCCTTGATGAATGCTGCCACCGCGTCTCCTGTAGCCTTCTTCAGCGGAACAGCCTCGACCCACTTAGTGTAAACCTCCGTGGCAGCCAAAATCCATCTGTTCTTCCGCGATGCTGGTCTAATCGGTCCAACTAGATCCATTGCCCAAGTGTGGAAGGGATAAGGGGCGCGGACGGAATACAACTCCACGGAGGGAGCGTGGACCAAGTTCCCGAATTTCTGGCAGGTTTGGCATCTTTGCACGTGCCGCTTCGAATCCTTCTCCATGGTGGGCCAAAAATACCCCAGATGAACCATCTGCTCGTAAAGCTTCCTCCACCCTTGGTGCTCAGTCCCGTGAGTCTTGGCTAGAACCTCTTCCGCCTGCTCCTTGTCCACGCATACTTGAGGCATTCCATCAAGGGTTCTTATGAACAGTAGCCCCTTTTCTAAGAAGAAACGCCGTGCACCGCGGACAACCCTCGCGGACTCAGCTCGCTTGATGGGCAGGGATCCTTCTCGTAAGTAGTCGATGTAGACTTGTCTCCAGTCCACCTTCTGGTTACCAACGTTTGCCATCAGGCATTCTGGTTTGGCCATGTACAGGGAACACCAAGTGCAATTCTTCGTAATCAAATCAGCATCTTTCTTCATAGTAGGCCAGTAATAACCTTGCCTCTGAATTCTCCTGTATAGGGCTATTTCGTTGTCCGCGCAGTTGTGGATGTGGATCCTGTCCAATACTTCTTCTGCCTCCTTCGTGCCAATACATCGCGCGAGCCATCCCTGCGGGCCGCGATAATACAATTCTCCGCGTAGAACTATGAAACACGACAGCTCCGTGGTGGACAGGTGCCCTACGCTGGTGACTAACTGAATCTTGATAGACCCGCGCCAATCCTCGGTCGGCTCTGCGAAGTCCTCCACCGCGGATGGTTCAAACATCTTCACAATTTCAATGCAGGCTCTGTCTTCCTCGAATTCCGTCTTTGCCCCAGTGTCGCAAGAGCATCCGGGAAACGGTTATCTGATCTGGGTTTGTGGATGATACTGACACTTTTGAAGAATTTCATCAATTTCTGCACTGTCGTTCAGTATGGTGCCAGAGTTGGTTCTTTTAGCGCGTATATCCCTTCCGTTTGCAAAACTACCAGTTTTGAGTCTCCCGCTACCCTCAGGTGTTGACTCCTCTCTCTTTTGCCGCTATTAGACCCAAGATTAACGCCTCGTATTCCGCTTCGTTGTTGGAGCATGGGAAATTCAATTTGTACGCCAGATGCACTCTATCTCCTTCTTCTGTTTGCAACACTATTCCCGCGCCTCCCGATCCACTACCCGCGGCCCCATCGAAGCTGAGTGTCCAGTGTTGTTCATCTGTGCTGGCCGCGAGAGCTTCGAAACCATCTCCGGGTAGACAATCTTCAAGCGGCTCGCACTGCCCGCTTGGGAACTGAGCTAGCAGGTCCGTTAGGGCTTGACACTTGATTGCTTTTGGAGTTATGCATGAGATGTCAAATTCTGCGAGTGTTAGCAACCAGCGGGCGACCCGTCCTGTGAGGGTGGGGCGCGACAACAGAAATCTCACTGGGTCACACTTAGTGATTATCTGGATGGGAAATGACAGGAAGTAGTGCCGGAGTTTCTGCGCGGTAAAAACGAGGGCTAAGCAATGTCTTTCGATGGCGGTATACCTTTCCTCGGCTCCGTGTACCTTCCTGCTGATGTAGTAGACTGGGCGCTCTGTCCCATCTACCTCTTGCACCAACAGGGCCCCAATGGATCTAGGGGTAGAGGTTAGATAAAGGATCAGCGGCTTCCCCGCGACTGGTGCCACCATTGTCTGAGGAGAGGTTAACTCCGCTTTAATCCGCTGAAACGCCTGCTGATGTTCTTCCTTCCATTCAAATTTTGCATTTCCCTTTAACAGGTCCGCGAATGGCGCCGCGATTTCCGCCATTGCGGGGATAAAACGGCGGAGATAGGATACTTTCCCTAGGAATCGCTTGAGCGTCTTCTGGGAGCGGGGCGGGGGCATTTCCGTGATAGACTTGATCTTGGCCTCGTCCGCGTCAATTCCGTGGCGATGTACCAGGAAACCCAAGAACTTTCCCGTGGTGACTCCAAATGCGCACTTCAGGGGGTTCATCTTAAGGTTGAACTTTCTGCATCTCGCGAAGACGGTGGCTAAATCTGCAAGATGGTCCTTCCGCTCCTTAGATTTCACCACCAGGTCGTCCACGTAATCCTCGATTATCTTGTGCATGAGATCATGGAAAATTGCTGTCATGACCCGCTGGTACGTTGCCCCCGCGTTCTTGAGCCCAAAGGGCATTACGATGTAGTAGAAATTCCCCAATGGTGTTCGAAATGCCGTTTTCTCTGCGTCCTCCGGAGCCATTTTGATCTGGTTGTACCCGCTGAAACCATCCATGAAAGAGAACATCTGGTGACCCGAGGTGGCATCCACCAATGTATCAATGTGTGGCAGCGGGAACTCATCCTTTGGACACGCTTTGTTGAGGTCGCGGAAGTCGACGCATACTCGAATTTGGCCATTCTTCTTCTTCACAGGGACAATGTTTGCCAGCCACTCCGGGTACTGGATTGGGCGAATGAATCCTGCCTTCCGCAGCTTCTCGACCTCTTCCTTGATCTGTCCTTCTAAATCGGGGTGGTACTTCCGCTGGGATTGTTTCGCGGGCTTAGAATTTGGGAAGGTATCCAAGTGGTGCGTGACCAGCTCTAGATCCAACCCGGGCATCTCCTCATAGTGCCACGCGAACACGTCCGAGTTGGCACGTAGCAGTGTTATCAGCTTCTCGCGGAACTCTCTGCTCAACTCCTTACTTATGAACACCGGCTTTTTGGGGCCTACCCCGTCGCTTAGATCAGCTTCTTTTAAAGCTTCCTGCTGCGGCCTGGGCTGGTCTTGCATGCATTCTGGAGCGGGCTCCAGCTTTTCTATTACCTCTTCTTCTTCTGCCACGGCACATGTACCGCCGGGGCCAGCGGTTTCATGGTCAGCCGCTGCCCCGGTGGACCGTCACAAATAGTATACTGTTTTGCCCCCCTCTTTAGTCTTGGTTACCTTCTTGGGGGCTGCGGCGTCTGTCGCGGATGGGTCTCTCTGGCGTATCTCCGGCTTCTCTTCTTTTATATCTTCCCACCTTGGGATCTTGACAGCGCGAGGCTTGGCGGTGATCGCCTGAGATACCTCGCCCAGCTCAGAGAAATAGACCGCGTCCGAGAGGTGTGCTTCGTGGTTATCAAACGGGTTTTCAGATACGCGAATCGTGACTTTCTTTCCTGCCCAGACTCCTTTCAAACATTGGTGGTAGCTAGATGGTACAACCGCGTACTTGTGCATCCAACTTCTTCCGAGAATAATCTGATAACTAGGGTCCGCGTTGATGAGATGAAATTTAGTGGCCGAGCGGATTGCCCCCACTTCTAGGTCTACCACCACGTATCCCAAGGACTGCTTCTTGTCTCCTCCAAATCCCGTGATGGTGATTGGAGATTCTACTATTCTGTTGGACTGTATCCCCACTTTCTGGAACGTCGACATTGGCATCAGGTTTATGGAGGCCCCGCCATCTAAGAAAGTCCTCTTCAGCTCTGTCCCATTGACGCGGGATGTAACGTACAGTGGGCGGTTATGGGGGTAAGGCACCCGTCGATCCGCATCCGAGAAAGTGACCGAGTTGGACTCATCGCGGATCGTTCGCGGGACGGACCCCTCTGCGGTCATGCACGACTCCTGATGAACTTCCGCGATGTTGACAATCGCCTTAGTAATTTCCAACCTTGCCGCCGGTGTGAACCCAAAGCCGTCGAAGAACGCGCGGAACTTCGCACTATTCTGTAATGTCTTGGCCGACGCATTGGGTTCTGGTATTACCGCGGGGACTGGACCCTCCCCGAATTCTTCTGTTATTTCATAGCACGAGACCATGTAGGCCCCTGCTTCTTCATCCTCTCCTTCCATGTAGTAGTTGCTTTCAGCATCGTCTTCATCGTTGTACATAAACGGGTAACACTCCGCCATGTTGACCTCTCCGTTGTTGTTTCCGTGGGCTGGATAAGGCTCGACGCGAACGTCGCGCCGTCCTATCCTCAGCTCATTCGCGTTCTGCTTCCGTTTGAACAACCTCTTCAATGACCAACAATCGCTCGTCCGGTGCTTGGTGTGCCTATGGTACATATAGTACCTTGGGTGCTCACGGTCCTCCCGCGTCGGTTCATACTCCACAGGGGGGAGTGCCAACTCTCCATCCTGCACCCATGCATTTACCAAGGCCCGCACTTCATCCATTGTACAGGGGAAATCCGGCGCCGGCCCCATCTTGCGCTCTCTCCGCTTTCGTCCTCCCGCGGCCTGTTGAGTCTGCGGCGCCTCCGCGACAGCCACAGTGGCGCTGGCGGCCTTGCCTTTCCATGCATCTTTTCTTGCCGGCTTGACCACATGGCGGATGTTGTACGCCGACTCCAGTAAAGCAGAGAATGTTCCCAACTTCAAATTGATAAGCAACATCTTGAATTCGTCCATCATCTCACCAATGCAAATTTCCACCAGTTGAACCTCCTTCGCGGACTCGGTGCAGTCAACTGCACGATCCTGAAACCTCCTGATGTAGTCCACCACATCTTCCCCGCTAGCTTGTGTCTCCTTCGTCAAGCTGATTACCGTTACCTTTTCACGGATCTGGAAGAATTTAGTGTAGAAGCTGCTCACCATTTCTTCCCAGGTGGTGATCGAGTAAGGCTCCAGGTTGACGTACCAAGTGTATGCGCTGGAGGTGAGAGACGCGTGGGCCCCCAGACGCAAGTTATGATCGGACGCGTGGGCCCCCAGAGATTCCATGAAACGGACCACATGTTCCTGGGCAATTCCCTCTTTTCCGTCAAATTTCACAAATTTTGGTGGGGTATACCCCTCCGGGTAGGGTAGTGATAGGATCACCAAAGGATAAGGCGGGCGGATATCTGGACTAGGGAGAGAGGGTAAAACCGTCTTTGTTTTCTCCTTAGTGAGGAGGGCTTGCACGTCCGCAAGGGTGATGAACTGTCCCGCGGATGAGGCCCCAACTTCAGTGATGACTGGCTCTTTTCTGCTCGCCTCACTTGCCTTCTGTTGCGCTAGCAGGGCCTGGACTTCCGCCATGGTGATATAGGGTCCCGCGGAGGGCGTGCTAGCACCATCAGCGGCTACCTCCTTCTGGCGCCCTCCAGCATGATTTCCCGCGATGCCTCCTACAAGCACGGGGCGTAAATGGGGAGGCACCGTCGGGGGAACCTGGGGCTGCACCATCTGGCTAGTGCTGCCCCCTGCTTGGTTCTGTGGGGGTTCGTCGTTTTGACCGACCGCGGCCTTTGGGACGCCGCTGAGATGACCTCAGTGAGACCAGCAAAGGCTGCGAGCAGCTGTCGCTGCGTCTCGAGGAACTGTCGCTGGCCGTCCTGGAGAGCCCGCAGCGCCTGCACTGCCGTGCCCGCGCTGTTGGTTTCCTCGACTTCCTCGAGAACTGGCGTGTCGTCGTGTTGTGCCGCCATTGCTTTACGGCGTGATAGGGGCCGCTCAATGTATTCTGTGGAACGGGTACTAACCATAAACCAAAAGACACCTCCCCAGCAGAGTCGCCTAAATGTGGGTGAAGCGGGTTCTTGTGGGGTCGCTTACGTGTGCAAAAGTGAGCTGGAGAGGTGCGATTGGCCGATAATTAGTACCAAGGGGAAAAGAGGAATGAACTCGTGGGGTGAGGGCTGGAGCAAGAGGTACGGAAAAGGCAGAGGCAACGTGTCTCCTTTGTTCTCCGCGGGGGGAATGACGTCTGCCCTTTTCTGGAATCGAACGAGTGAGGTCACCTTCTCTCCGGGGAAGAATGTTCTCCTTCCTCAGAATCAGTGCTCTCTCTCTCTCCTTTTCCAGAAAAGTCAGCCTCTGGCAATCATTGGGAATGACAGGGGTATTTATAGGGCACCTGGGCCTAGGTCAGGCCCAGGATGGCGCTCCTATAAGACCCCAACACGTGTCCCTCCCGTACCTCCAGGTCCCGGACAGGCTCGCCCTCCCGCAGAGGTCTTTCCGCGGGAGGACTCGCACTTCCGCGACGCTACCGCCATCCCAAGCCACAAGAGCTTCCCCAATTCCCGCAAGAGCAAGGTCGCGGCCCACGGCGATCGCTTGCCTCCCGCGGGGTCCCTTCCGGGCCTGCCTTTTAGGCCAGAATAGGATCTCGGGGTCTTCTTGTAGTTTCTGTACCAATTCTGGTACGTCTTCCAATTTCCCCTGGCGGGGCCCGCGGGGGGGGGGGGGGTTTGCGGGGTCTTCCCTTCCGCGGGTATCGATTTTATGGGTTACACGTGCTTCCATTCCATTGGTCAGTCAAACGTCTTCTCGGAATAGTGTTTTGACTAAGATTGACTTCCCGCGTGGACCAAAATGCCACGTGTCCAAGGCCAATTGGTTGGTCAAAAGGTCTTCTCTGATGACCTGTCAATAATTTTGACCGCGCCTACAATGCTCATATCATCTTAAGATCAAAATGAAATCACTACAGCTTAATCCAAAATCATGCTTCCTTAAGTTCAAAACAGCATATGTTTATTGAGTGTTTCTAACATTATGCTAATCATGCCATGGCTAACCAAGATAACATCTTATAAACATTTCTAGTCATGCTTAAGGAATGTAGACAAGATAACCTACGTATACTTAGAATTTCGAAGGTTCAGAATAATCTACAATCATTTCGAAATATGCTATACTTAGATTTTGGGAAGTTTAGGAAAATTATACTATACTTAAAGTTAGGGCGTAAGGAGTATTCTACCGTTCTTCTTGGCGGTAGGCGGCTACGGATTAGGAAAATGGTACGTCGGACGGAGTAACGGCTTAGGAATGGCTTCGATAGCTTCGAAAGAGAAAGGTTTCTCTCGAAACTAAGTCTTGACTAACACTACTAAAACTTTTGGATCGGTAGGGTGGCGGAGTGGCGGCTTAGTGGTGGCACTAGAAGAGTTTCTTGAAGAACTATGAAGAACTTCAAGAACAAGCTATGAACTAAGCAAGAACAACTAAGAACACTAAACTTTCTAGAGAGAAGTTGGAGGTTGGAAGAGGTGTGAGATGAATGAAGGATATGAAGTCCTATTTATAGGCAAATGGATGGCCTCTCCCCCTCTCTCATGGCCGGCCCCCCCTCTCTCTCTAAATCCAATGGATTTTGCTTCCAAATCTAGTTAGGACAAGTCATGACATCACCCTAGTTCTTCTTCTTCCAAACTAGGACAAATCTAGGTTATTCTATTAGGGTTTTAGTCTAATCTAGTCCTTTGAAAGAATAGGAAATGAGATTTGATTGTCCTTGGTTGATCAAGGTGTAAGAAAGACTAGATTTTGGTTGTACTTAAGATGATAGAATAAGAAACCCTAGATTGAGTAGTACATGGTGATGCAAGAAGATGATGTAGGAAGATAAGGTGAGTACACTTGCACACACATCACACTCTCTCTCCCTCTCTCAATCGGCCTCTCTCTCTCTCTCTCCCTCTCTCTCTCTCTCGGCCACTCTCTCTCTCTCTCTCTCTCTCGGACACCTAATCAAGAAAGGACAAGGGTTGGTGGCTCCATTTGGAAGGGCAAGGATTTTGTGTAAGTCAATCTAGTACTTAGCAATCTCAATTGTGTCATTCTATCTATCTTCTTGCACGCAGGTACTATATAACAGTAGCGTACCTTGGATCACAGAGGGATCCTGCTCCTGTTCCTCGGTCTGCAGCGCAAAGATACGCCCTCCAGTGTTTTGTTGGTTTCCCACGGGTTGCTTTCCCTTGTTCTGCCCGTTCAGCTGATGAGATGAATTTCCAAGAGTTGGCTTCGCAAATCCGGCTTGACCAGATTGAGCTCCTCAATTTCCAAAATTCCCATTTCCCTCCTTCTAGGGTTGTGGGCATTGGCGGCTGTAATGGCCCATAGACTGACAGTTGTAACACTTAACTGTCGACAGATCTCTGCTACCTCTCTGTGGTTTGTCACGAGTTAGTGCAGTGGTCTTCCAAGCTTGGTTGTTCTGAGATGAAGCAAAGGGTTTGGTGAGGTAGGGTCCGCGGTTGTTGTTGGTTACTTGGGTTCGGATTGGTCCGCCGGTTGCCTTCCTCCATCGATTCTTGAAGTCAGTCTCCTCATTCTCCAATCGAAGAGCACATTTCACCACGCCGGAGTAAGTGGGGAAAGTTTGTGCCACCACGGCTCTGCGAGCGGTCGTCAGCCCCCACTCAAACCTTCTACCCTTCTTGTCCTCAGTTAACACAGCGTCCGTGGCGTAACGGGACAGCTCCTCGAATTTGGCCGCATACTGGGTGACGGTCATCGTTCCCTGCTTCAGGTTCATGAATTCTTGTTCCTTGGCGAGGCGAATGGGTGTAGGAAAATACTTATCAAGAAACAAGGTTTTGAACTCAGCGAAGGTCATGGTGGCTATGGCATGGGTTGCCTCCATCAATTCCCACCAATAGCGGGCTTCTCCCTTTAGTTGGTACGTGGCTAGGGCTACACGATCTCCATCGCGGGTAATCTCCAAGGTGTCCAGGATCACCTTAGTTTCCTTCAGCCATGCTTCGGCCACAGTGGGGTTGGTATCTCCGTGGAAGGTCGGGGGTCAGCGTTTGCAGAACTCATTCATGGCTTGGGTTCGAGTCATTGGTCCGTCATCGCGGTTAGGGTTTTGGCGGTTGGCATTCAAGGCGGTTACGAATGCCTGCATGACTTGGGCTAGGTTAGGGTTTGCGTTGGAGGACTCTCCGGTTTCGTATCCTAATCCACTGCGTCGATTCACCATCTACGAGTAAAAATTGTAAAGGGGAGGTTTAGCCTATTGAACAATTTCTTTTGAAATTCGGTTTTCTCCCTAAGATTGAAAGCGGTAATTTAAGCGGGATGCAATATTATACCATAAAATAAGGTAATTTTTCCATAGATAAGCAAAGGATTACAACATAGCATAGAGTTCTAAAAAATGAAACACAAGACAGATTTCCTACTACAAGTTGAAACGATCCTACTAATTCTGATTACATGGTTTGGTTAGTCTACGTGCGCCACAAGTGCAATCACAACTTCCGAACCTTATTCTAGTACTACTATACTACTGACTAGGTAGGATAAGTCCGAAGTACTCTCTCAATTGCTCCTTCCACTCCTTCTCCCTTCTCTTGAGCCAAAGCTCTCCCTTTCGACGGATCTCCTCGGCTAATTCTTCTACCTCCATGAGTCGATCCTTGTTGGTGAGGGGTGCCATCACGACTAACTGGTACATTTGGTAGCCAGTCTCAGGGTCACATATACCCAAGTGGGGTATAGGGGTAAGGCTCTCAGGTGCTAGTATGGCCTTGTAGAGTATCAGGTCCGCAACAGTGGTCGGGGCAGCAAAGGTACGGCTATCCATATCTACAATAAGAAAATTATATATTAGACTTAACGGTGTGAAAGTGGTAGTCGCGCACAAGTATGCATATAAACAGTGATCACAAGATAGAAAGGAAACACATAATTTTCATTACATAAACGAAGCAAGTACAACATAGATGGCTTTATAACAGCCTAACTTCCTATTCTATTTACACAAGAGTTCGACCATATCCTATTTTACAACCTGCATCCCGAAGGATTACAATTATTACTAAGTTATCTTAGATATTCTTAATTGGCATATTCTACTCTTGGGTCTTGTCTTCCTCGAGGGTTGCCTTATTGGCATCCTTCTTGTCTCCAATTTCTTCCTCTTCCTCTTTAGTAGTTCCCTCAGTGTTTTCTTCACCAACGACTTCTTCCTCTTGATCACCAACCTCAAGGTCTCCCATTGGGGGTAAGGTACCAAAGATCTCATAGTAGGCACACAGGATAGGGAACAGTGCAGGGAACCAAGGGTCGGTCTCTACAGGAATAGGGGTATTTTGTTGCACTTTTATGAAATCTTGCTTTTCTGCTAGTACAGCGGCAATGAAGTCAGGGCTCTCTGCTAGGTGAATGGCCAAAATTTCTATGGTGGTCTTGAGTTGGCGAACTCCTGCCAATAGGTCGGCTAGGCGGCCCAGGTGATTCATCTATAAGGAAGGTTTAAACCTCGATTAGTAAGAAGAGTTTGGCAGGTTTAACTATTGAAAGGTTTTTAGGACAAGGCTTTAATCGAACTAGAAAATTTTCAAGTTTTTAAGTTCCACATTTGATTCTTGATTTAAGTCATCATCCAATTGTTCGGGAATTCCCAGCACGGTGGTATTTCCAATTTCCACACCTTGCTTCAATCCGGAGATTGTTTCGACAGAATTCCACCCAATTTGGGACGGTAAACTTAAACTCAATTCACGTTTGTGCAACGGTCAATCTATCTCGTGGTTCTACCCATTCTACCCATGGCCGAGGCTTTGAATCTAAAGCTCTGATACCAAGTTGTAACGCCCCCATTTTCGGGTTCGTTAATTAAACATTTTATTGAATTAAAAGGGCTAAGAGTCAAGCTTATTATTACAACATAAGTCTTACTAGAGTACTTCTTTTATTACACAAGGTTGGAAATTCTAAGGTATTCTATTAGTCCGCTTCTTCCTCCATCCTAGCAAGCTCTTCGGCTCCAAAGGCCTCCAATGTGTACTGTTCACCTTGCTCATCAATTAACTCTGACACATTATACCAGCGTCGCCCCCAGTATAATATGTCAGGGTCACCAAAAAGGTAACACCGTGAGCTACAAGCTCAATAGAATAAACCATACCCACTAACTCCTAACTTATAGCAAGGAAGCATATAAACAATTACACATGCTCATTCAACAACATAGTTAAATAATGACACATCCACATTCGATATCTTTATTAGCGTTGGTGTCATGCCTTTTCTCGAGTTTCTCCTACGTGACTCGTCGTAGACCGTGTCAACCTTTTCACCTTTACCAAAACCACAATTTCCAAAGTTTCTTTCACAAATTGCCACTAACGAGGCTACCAAGTCCGGCTTCATTAGTAACACACACGATGGCTACCAAGTCCGGCCATATCATGGTTTTCAAAACATACTCTTTCAAATCTTGCATTGATTCCTTTTCGCGGAGAACCAAGCCATATTTCCACATGAGACTACCACGTCCGGCCCCATTGGAAATCTTCGCAATGAGCTACCAAGTCCGGCCACATTACGGTTTTCAAACACTTACACAACGACTACCAAGTCCGGTCATTATGTAATTTCAAAATATTTTCCGCATGTTAATCCCATCCTTTCTTTAACCACACCCTAGGTGTCATGTTTCTACTTTCTCGGTTTTCGTGTCTCGTTCGCATGCCAAGACTCCGCAGTAATTCTTTTCATACTTTAAGAAATCTTGAAACTAAACTAGTAAGGTCATCCAACTCTATATTCGCTATCATGCTCATATTAACACATAATCATGCTCAATCACACTTAAGCATAACGCCACATGTACGGACGCCTTTGGAGTGATAAATCACTTATGCTTAAATCAATAACCACAAGTAATGTAAGTAAACATGTAATCATGCTCATATCATCTTAAGATCAAAATGAAATCACTACAGCTTAATCCAAAATCATGCTTCCTTAAGTTCAAAACAGCATATGTTTATTGAGTGTTTCTAACGTTATGCTAATCATGCCATGGCTAACCAAGATAACATCTTATAAACATTTCTAGTCATGCTTAAGGAATGTAGACAAGATAACCTACGTATACTTAGAATTTCAAAGGTTTAGAATAATCTACAATCATTTCGAAATACGCTATACTTAGATTTTGGGAAGTTTAGGAAAATTATACTATACTTAAAGTTAGGGCGTAAGGAGTATTCTACCGTTCTTCTTGGCGGTAGGCGGCTACGGATTAGGAAAATGGTACGTCGGACGGAGTAACGGCTTAGGAATGGCTTCGATAGCTTCGAAAGAGAAAGGTTTCTCTCGAAACTAAGTCTTGACTAACACTACTAAAACTTTTGGATCGGTAGGGTGGCGGAGTGGCGGCATAGTGGCAGCACTAGAAGAGTTTCTTGAAGAACTATGAAGAACTTCAAGAACAAGCTATGAACTAAGCAAGAACAACTAAGAACACTAAACTTTCTAGAGAGAAGTTGGAGGTTGGAAGAGGTGTGAGATGAATGAAGGATATGAAGTCCTATTTATAGGCAAATGGATGGCCTCTCCCCCTCTCTCATGGCCGGCCCCCCCTCTCTCTCTCTAAATCCAATGGATTTTGCTTCCAAATCTAGTTAGGACAAGTCATGACATCACCCTAGGTCTTCTTCTTCCCAACTAGGACAAATCTAGGTTATTCTATTAGGGTTTTAGTCTAATCTAGTCCTTTGAAAGAATAGGAAATGAGATTTGATTGTCCTTGGTTGATCAAGGTGTAAGAAAGACTAGATTTTGGTTGTACTTAGGATGATAGAATAAGAAACCCTAGATTGAGTAGTACATGGTGATGCAAGAAGATGATGTAGGAAGATATGGTGAGTACACTTGCACACACATCACACTCTCTCTCCCTCTCTCAACCGGCCTCTCTCTCTCTCTCTCCCTCTCTCTCTCGGCCACTCTCTCTCTCTCTCTCTTGGACACCTAATCAAGAAAGGACAAGGGTTGGTGGCTCCATTTGGAAGAGCAAGGATTTTGTGTAAGTCAATCTAGTACTTAGCAATCTCACTTGTGCCATTCTATCTCTCTTCTTTCATAAGTACAAGTACCTATATACATATAGAATTTAGGGTTTTGGTAGAGAAAGATCAAGAAAGTACAATCATATATATATATATCTCTCTCTCTCTCCTCTCTCGGATTCTCTCTCTCTCTCTCTCCTTGGTACTTTGGACACCTAAGCTTGTAAGGACAAGGGTTGGTGGTTGACTAGGTGAAAGAGTAAGATCAAGGTGAAAGGTTTGTAAGAGATTTGGTAAGGGGAGTCTAGTACTTCTAGTCCACCTCATGTCCTTCATATCTCTCATCTATCAACAGTACATGCACATATATATATATATATAACTTAGATTTGGTAGGATAAGGGCCAAGAAGTACATGCATATCTCTCTCTCTCTCTCTCTCCTATCTCTCTCTCCCTCCCTCTCCCGAATTCTCTCTCTCTTTCTCCCCCTCTCTCTCTCTTCCTTGGTTAATATATATACATACATGGATGACCGACTACAAGGACAATGTACTACGTGATCTTATCCTAGATTTTTAAGTAAAAATTCCCTATTAAACTAAGTCAAATTGCCACCTATGCACTTATAACTATATTCTGATACATAGTATCCTAGGGTGACATATACATATCACATACTTTAATTAAATAAGTACATATCATATCTAGGAAGTAATTAACTAATTTTAACCTAGTACTATAGCTTGATTTGGCCTTATGGACCAATGGACTATAATTCCCCTAACTTTTATTATCCAAAGGATAAAGGATGGAAGTACTACACTTATATAATCTATCTATATTAGTACAATGACTCATGGTGAATCTAATTAAACTAATAGATCTTGTACTAGGTAGAAAGACTAACCTATTGTCCAATGGTTAATAATTCTCCTAACTTTTATTATCCAATGGGCAAAGATGGTGAGTAATATATAAACATATAAAGTGTACCTAGCAATCTAGTCACAATATCCTAGGTGGAAACCTATGGTCCAATGGATAAAGATTATCCTAGCATTTATCGTCCAATGGGTAATAGATCAAAGGTTGACTTTGGCCAAAAGGGTTTGTTTAGGGTTCATAAGGTTCACGAAGATCAAAGGTTCGATTAGGCTTCCTTAACGATTAGTTAGAAGCTAGCTAGGTTTGCTAAATAGGACTCCTTAGGGTTTACTAACTCACTTGTCTTTAGAAAAAGACTAAATCGCATGGCGTAATGAAATTAGATTTTGAATCGAATAAATCTAATTATGACGGATTATTAGAAAACAAGAAATTTATAAAGTCATTAAAATAATCAACGAGATTTTTATTTACTGAAAATCGGAGTTGTTACAATTGAAGCCGACCCAAACTAGATATCCACAGTACAACAATTGAAGGCTCCCTCGACCCCTTGGGAGATATAGAAGCTGACATGAATGGCCGCAGCTCTCAACAGGTTCATTAGTCGCTCATCGGACAAATGTCATGTTTTCTTTCAAACTTTGAAGAAACAGAGCTGACGGAGCTTCAAATGGACGAAAGAATGTGATTCAGCCCTCACCGAGCTTAAGGCATATCTTGGCTCAGCTCCACTCCTCGTCAAGCCGAAGCGCTTTGAAACGCTATACCTTTACTTGGCCGTCTCTCCACATGCTGTCAGTTCGGCTCTTGTCCGACGCGAAGGCTCAGAGACCAGCCCATCTACTTTGCTAGCCGAACGTTGCTTCCGACCCAGACAAGATAACTGCCTTTGGAGAAACTTCTTCTTGCGCTGGTTACAGCGGCTCGGAAGCTCCTTCCTTATTTCCAGGAGCATCCCATCATCATCCTCATAGAGTTCCCACTCAAGAATCTCCTTAGGAAGGCGGACCTCTCAGCCTAGTCTCTCAATGGGCAGTTGAATTGGCAAACTTTGACATCCATTTTGAACCTCAGACCGCAATCAAGACTCAGGTCTTAGCAGACTTCATTGCCGAATTCACTCCTGTAAGCCCAGACCAAGAATCCTTGGTTCGGCCAGACTATGGGATGTTGCAGCAGCACGAGGCTCGGAAGACATGGAACCTCTTCAGTAGTGACGTTTGGAAGCTTCATGTTGATGGAGCATCAAACAGCAACGGTGCAGATGCAGGGGTTGTCCTTATAACCCCTTCTGGTGTGATTCATGAAAGTGTTATCACGATCAACTTCCCAGCCACAAACAATGAGGCTGAGTATAAAGCGTTACTTGCTAGACTCTGAGCAGCTGCCCGCTTACAAGTGGAAGACTTACACGTTTTTTGTGACTCTTAATTAATTGTTAACCAAGTCACGAGTGATTACGAAGCACGAGATCCTAGAATGCTTTAAGTACCAGGCAACAGCTCTGGAGTTAATCCGACAATTCAAGGGATTCCAGATCGAGTAGATTAACCAAGAGAACAATGCTCACGCCGACGCTTTGGCTAGTTTAGCTTCGGCCAGCAAGGCCTCAGAGTACAGAAACATTAGCCTTGGCGAGATCGACGTGCCGAGCTTCGAAGCTCCAGAGGAAGTCCTTAGCATCACACTCGGTCCTAGCTGGATGGACGAGATTGTTGCTTTCCTGAAGAATGAAACACTACCTTCGGACAAGAAAGACGCCCACTGCGTTCGGAGCAAGGTGGCCTATTATTGGATCTCTGAAAATGGCCAACTCTACCGTAAGAGCTTCACCGGGCCATACCTGAGAGTTATCCATCCCTTGGAGGTTCCAACAATCCTAGCCGAGCTCTATTCGGGCAGTTACAGTTGTCAATCTGGTGGCCGCTCCCTCTGCCAATGAGCCTTAAGCCCAGGATACTTTTGGAAGGGAATGAAGAAGGACTGTGAAGAAGTAGTCAAGAAGTGCAAACCATGCCAACTTTTTTCTCCAATTCCGAAGCAACCAGCTCAAGCCCTCAAACCCATCACTAGTCCTTCACCTTTTGCTCAATGGGGCTTGGATATAGTTGGTAAACTCCCTACTGCCCCTGGGGACTTCAAGTTTTTGATAACGGCAACTGACTACTTTTCAAAGTGGGTAGGGGCCGAGCCTCTCGTTACAACGATCGAGGCCGATGTTCGGTGTTTTGTCTGGAGAAACATCGTAACACGGTTCGACATCCCATACGCAATCGTCTCTGACAACAGCTCCCAATTCGTCGGCAAAGAACTCATAGGACTCTATGCTGAATTTGGTATCCGTTTCTTCAATTCTACCCCATCCTACCCACAAGGCAACAGCCAAGCCGAGGCAACAAACAAGACGGTTTGTGCTAGCATCAAGCGACGGCTCAACTCCAAAAGAGGAAGGTGGGTCGAGGAACTGCCTCGAGTCCTTTGGGCCTACCGCTCCACCCCAAGACGCTCCACAGGCTAGACTCCCTTTGCCATGGCCTTCGGCATGGAGGCTGTAATTCTACTTGAGTCAAGGTTCCCAACCCTTAGAAGTGAAACCTTTGATCCACAAACCAATGACGAAGCCGTTGCTACCGAGCTTGTACTTGCCAAAGAAAAGAGGGACGACGCTCAGCTCAAACTTGCTAGCTATCAACAAGAAGTCGCTTGGGGCTATGACCGAAATGTTCGGCTCAAAAAATTCAAAATCGATGATTGGGTTTGGAGGAAGGTTGTCTGAGCCAGTCAGAAGACGAAATTCAAGCCTAATTGGGAAGGCCCTTACAGGGTGATCAAAGAGGTTGGCAATGGCTCCTATAAGTTGGAAGACAGAGATGGAAGGGAAATTGAGAACCCTTGGAACACCCTCAATTTAAGGAAAGTGTACCTTTGAAGTAAAGCTTCGGAGCACTTTATCCTTCGTTTTACCCAAAGTCATCCTTGAACAATGTAGCTCGGCCTTTTTCTATCTCTTACTTAGCAAATTTTGTTCTTGTTTTTGACCTAATTTCAAGTTAATGAGAAGTACCACCTTTTCCTAATGCAACAATTCTCTCACTTACACTCTCTTTTCATTTACCAATTCGACTTCGGTCACTCAGCTCGGCCACCAGGCCATCGTAAACACATTCGGATCATTGATCCTTAACTAATGTCATGGCTCGGACGGTTTGACGTTCGGCCACTAACATGCAATCAACCTATTGGTTTATTCTTGGTTCGGCTACATTCATATTTGACTTGAGCTATTCAACCATTCAAACAAGCAACACATGCAAAAATTTCTATGGCATGGAAAGACAAAGCATGTGCTTGAGAAAATCCTAACAAAGAGGCATGGCGTGGTAGATCGTTCGGTGCCGTCCTCCTCCAAACTATTACGAAATCAAACATGCCACTTGTTCGGCAAAATATCCTAGTTCAACTATTACACCTGGTACGGCAAATTCCTAATGTTCGGAGCCGTCCAGTCCATTCAAAAGTTTAAGTAACATGGAGAAACAAAAAAAAACATGGGGAAATTCATGGAAAAGTTAAAGGTTTTCTTCGACAGCAGCCGCATTCTGACCTTCGGCCTCGGCTGCTTTATCAGAACTACCTCCCTCGGCAACTCCATCTCCAACCTTGTCTCCCTGATTCTCGGCCTCAGCCATCTCTTCATCATCGTCCTTGGGCGGTAACGGCGCGCACTCCTCCTCGGTGTACGGTAGCTCAAGGTCCGGTACGACTGGCTCGGGAAGTTGTTTCAAGAAACCTGACTCGGGTTGTATCACCACAACTCCCGCCATCGCCTCGGCACCAGCAGCGTAACTGAGCTTGTATAAGTCCGGCAGCCTCGCCTCAAGTTCATCATTCACCATCTTTTGGGCAACTTGGGTATATTCCAAAGCTGCCCGTTTAATCCCCACTTCGTATCCCTTGGCATCGGCCTGTCTCAGCTTCTCCCTCTCCTCCTCCTTGATCTTCTTCACCTCGGCTTCAGCAATGTTAGCGGCAGCTTTTGCATCGGCAAGCTCTTTCTTAAGTTTCTCCACCTCGGCCTCCGTATCTTTGACTTGCTGCTCTGAGATCCTCCATTTGGTTCGGTAGGAGTCTCGGTCAATCTTGTATCGTTCGCGCTCGGCTGTGACCTTAGAAGCCTTGTCATAGGCCTTCAGCGCAGCTTGCCTAGCCTGACAAAACAACAAGTCAGAAACAAAGAATAAAAACTCAAAGGCAAAATTATAGTAGCTAAGTCAAAAGATGTATCTGCACTAGATGAGAACACATTTCTCTGAGCCCAGGAAGCAGATCGGTTGGAACCTTATCAATATCCCTCGACAGGGCCAACCCTTTCAATAAGGTGACAGCAAGACTCGGCTCCTCCTTGATGGAGTCTTGGAGGAGCAGCACCCTGTTGTCGGGGCTCGTGTATGAAGGGCTGAATTCCCTACGAAAGACGGCTTCGGTGGGAGGCTCATTGGTGTCAACTTGAGGATCGGGAACTTTTTCTTGTTCCTTCGGTGTCGTGGCTCGGGAATCCTCGAGATGGGTTGCCTGAGAGATGCTCGGTTGGGGACCATCAGCCGAGGTCTTTTGCCTCTTTTCCTTTTATTGCTGTTGCTGCTCGATAGAACTCCTGGACTGAGTTGGATTTGTGGTCTTCGTGGGAATAATGGGTCGGGGAATGTTTCTTCTCGACATTTCTTCCGGTGTGGGGTCGATGACCTGGAGGGGAATGTTTAACCCTAGGATAATTGGCTCGATAACGTCGTCCGAGTGAAATGGCTCGAACCACTCCTCTGCTGTCCACCCGAACTTGGGGAGCTTGACTCTCGGCTGCTTTATTTTCTTCTTTGCAGCAGCTGCTACCGGAGCCTTCTTCTTCACGACACTCGGCTCGCTGTCCTTCTTCTTCTCTTTCCTTTTGAGTACGCCCTTGTATGACGGGATGTAATCGAGGAGCGTTGGAGCGTGTCGGCAGGCCTGAGTGAAGAGCGTCTTACAGGCTTTGGCTCGGGAGTTGGTGTTGAGGACCTTTGATATTGGTCCGAGCTCTGCTAAAGAAGGGAACAGAAATCAAAACATCAGTAAGAGCACGAGAGACCGATATTTCACAAGTATTGATAAAGGCTCGGCATCACCTCTTGTACCTTTAACCTTTGGAACTGAGTATTGACAGCTATAGCCGCCGAACTCATAGTTTCTATGGACTTCAAGATAGAAGTCAGCCCACTTATCCGTGTCGGATAGGCCATCGATCAAAGGTTCCTTCTTCAGGCGCGTCGTCAAGTACCGACGCCCCGTTTTGCTGTGCCGAGACATTGTATACGTGTAGAAAAGGTCGGTCACGGTGAAGTCCAGATCCTGACTCTCGATCAAGGTAACTACCGACATGATTATTCGGTAGCTGTTGATCGCCAGCTGATGGGGGGCAAGGCTAAACCTAGACAGAATCTCCCTAAGAAACGGGTGAAGAGGGAACTGAAGCCCGGCCTCGCAGATGGCAATCAGGGGCACGGTGATGTGCTCTGGGCGGTCCCCCCTCTTATCCCTAATCTCGTTGCTCTTGACCCGATGGAGGAACACATTATCGGGAATGTTATACTTCTGACAGAAGGCCTCATACTCCCCAGGCTCTCCACTGAAGTAGTGGGCGTAGGGGCACAGTAGACCCAACATCGAGGCTTCGGCTCCCGATGCGAACTTCGACTCGGCCTCGTGTCCCATTCGAGGCTCGGCATCAGATTCGGTCTCGGGAGTGAATTTGATCTTAGGATCGGTCAGGAAATCGTCCTCGGCGTACTCATGATCCCTCTCAGCATTAGAGTCGTCGGACGCTGGAGAAGTCACAAACATCCTGGAAGAGACAGATTCGGCGGCTCAATCTCGATTTCTACGTTGCTCAAGGAATGTCCTGATCAGTTGCTGCTCGGATTCGGTTTTCGAGCAGTCAGAGTCTAAGGAGACGTCGATAATCTCGTGAGCCAGACCTAAAAGGAAAGAAAGGAGAAATAAGAAGTAGAAGTCTACGTCGGCAAAGAAGGGAGTCAAAAGGTTCGACTCATCTTATCGGCTCACGGGTCTTTGCTTACTTAAAAGGGGCTCGACGTTCCTAAGGACAATTCTACATTCGGTTAGAAAACAAGAAAGGGATGACGCTCGGGTCCTCGTCCCTATCGAAAGACGACGTTCGACAGAGTTCCAACACCCCCATTGGGGCTTGAAAGAACAGATTGAATCTCGGGATGAACTTCACTGTTCACCCCCAATTTTGCACTATTCACAAAGAGCAAAAACCCCCCAAAATGCCCCCAAAAACACATGAAAAGTAGAGAAAAATAGAGAACAGTGGTAATCGATCACTTACTTGGAGTTTTTGCTACTTAAATCAACCCTGGAACTGGAGATCTGGATGAGAATCGAAGTCTGGAATGGAGTTCTAGAGAGAGGGGCTCTGGAAGCTTAAAGAGAGAGAGTGCAAAAGGTTTCTCTCTCCTCGCCCCACGACTATTTATAGAGGAGCTGGCGGTTTCGAATTTCCCGCCCATTCATTCCACCGCCGAACCGTTGGCCAACCAGAACGTGACACGTGGCGACTCAGAGCTTCTCGCTTACTAGTCGTCCTTTCACCTGCCAGAGCATCCTTTTAAATGACATGCCCGTTCAACTTTTGACACTTGTCACTCTACCATTGGGGCTCGGATTTAATCGTTGCAGCACCCGAAGGAGGATCCATGGCTGGGGCAGATGCTCGGCCTAATTTGAAGTCAATCCCTACCATGCAAAACAGCGTCGGCAGGAATTGAGGGGGCTATTGTAGCAGGCCGAGCCAAGTATGCCGAACAAGATACCAAGCCCCCCTTGACGGTTCGGCAGAGCCTTAGTCATCGTTTCATTCCGGCTCGGCAGGCCGACGATCTCAAATCAAGGCCCTCGTGATAACTAATCGAAGCAATCGGCTCGGCCTACCGATCCTTCAACGGACGGGCACAACGTTCGGCCTTGAACGGACGTGGGGGCCAAGATTCCAGCTCACCCATGTGGGGAAAAACAACCGTGGCCATGATGACGATCGTGACGTCATCCGAACGGTTATCAGGATAACGATGAGAGCACGTGAAGATGTCAGTGTTAGTAATTTATTTTAATCAACGGGTATCTGTAATCACGCGTATGGATTAAACATGCCATATTTTCTATAGGATATAGAGGGTAGAACGTAGAACTGTGCTAACCCTTATTTTGTAGCGTTCTTACCCAGCTATTATGGTCACATGATTTTTTGTTGATTTTATGTGATTAAATCCCACGATAATTTTTTTGTGGTTATTGTTATTTATTGGGTACCACGATTATTTTTCGTGGTTGTAATAATTAACGTAGCATGTGTTATTTATTGGGTGCCACGATTATTTTTCGTGGTTATAATAATTAACGTAGCATGTGAACTCCAATGGAGGCATAAGATCGATGTATGTATGTTTCTTCGATTGTAATTGCATTTGATGGTTATTCAGAGATCGAAGATGGGAGATACAGAAGATACAAGTTGTTTGGCTCGCAACAGATTTTTTCTAGATTCGTAGGGTCTGATTGCAGGGCTATTTCGACCCAGTAAACGTTGGAATTAGAAAATATGTTCTTCACGGAAGTTGTAGATAATTGAATTTCAAATCCAACCCAATTTGAATCACTTCAATCGGAGATCGGATGAGGAAGACATGGCCCAAATACTGAAGGTTGTACAGTTTACGCGAGAATATATCAAATCCGAATTTTCTTGCCTAAGCACAGTTGGATTTTGGTTTCCTTGATTGATTCAAACTATCTAAGTCTTTCACACAAGTATTGCTTAAGGATTTCAAGTTTGGAAGGATTTCTTGTTGCTCAAGGATTGCATCTTTGACCATAATAGCTGGATTTTTTATCTTGTGTTTCCTTATTATTTGTGTTTCCATATTGTTTGCATATGTGATAGTTTACCATATTGAGACAACATGGTAATATTTGGCCTTTGACCTAGATCACGTTTTCTTGCAAACTCAAAAATTTGATAACCCTCACAAATTTTTTAAATAACTAGGTGGGAGAGGGAATTTATTTTGAATAAATCCTATGGTCTCCGCATTGCTAGTTTGTAGGTGATATAATTAATTTTGTGTGTTGGTTTCAGAACCTTCCTCCCTATCAAACAAAATTATCAAGGACATAAGTTTGTCTGTTTGTGGAGTACCCTAGAGGAATGATATGTGGATTATTTTATAGTTCTAAGGATCAGAAGGTCATTGCTAGCACCAATGCCCGATACTTAGTGGATGACTATGTGATAGACCACAAGCCCAGAAGTACAATTGTTCTAGAGGAATTAAAAAGAAAGAGATCGGCACAAACTTCTTTACCACCAGTAGTGCAGGAGGAAACACCACAAGAGATATTTGTAGAGGCACCTATTGACACACCGGTATCTCGTCATAGTGGGAGGGTTATTATTCCACCCAATCGGTATACGTTGTTGGGAGAGTCTTATGAAATGATCCCTGATGATCAACATGCCGAACCCTGTAACTACACTGAGGCACTTCAAGATAAAGATGTGAAACTTTGGCAAAAGGCTATGAATCAGAGATGGAGTCTATGTACTCTAATTAGGTCCGCGTTCCTTAATGGAAATCTGGATGAGTGCATCTATATGGTGCAACTAGATGGATTTATAGCAAAAGGTCAAGAGCACATGTTGTGTAGGCATCTAGATCTTAAACCATCCGTTTTGATCAAACAATCAAGTTTTTTGGTTTTGATCAATGTCTGGATAAGTCATGTGTGTAGAAGAAGCACAACAGAAAAATGGTGGTGTTTCTAGTGCTGTATGTCGATGATATCCTGCTCATCGGAAACGATGTGAGAGTGTTGTCTTCAGTGAAAGTGTGGTTATCCGGCCAATTCGAAATGGACTTGGGAGAAGCCGGTCACATCTTTGGGATTAAGCTTATGCGAGATCGCAAGAACAAGATGTTGGGCTTATCACAAGCTCCTTATATCGATGAGATTCTTACCCGTTTTAGCATGCAGGATTCCAAGAAAGGGTTCCTCCCTTTTAGACATGGAATCAACCTATCCAAGGATCAGTGTCCTAAGACACATGAGGAGATGAAGGCAGTTCCTCGTGCCTCGACATTAGGAAGCTTCATGTATGCTATGCTGTGTACTAGACCTGATATTTGCTTTGCCGTTGGCATGGTTAGTAGATTTCCGTCTAATCCAGGGCAGGCGCATTGGACTGCAGTGAAACATATACTCAAGTATCTGAAAAGAACTAGAGATCATATGTTGGTATTCCAGTCAGGGAGTTTGGTACCTTGTGGGTACACAGACTCAAACTTTATGTCAGACAAGGATTCCAGAAAGCCTACCTCCGGATATGTGTTTACCTTAGGAGGTGAAACCATAAGTTGGAGGAGTATCAAGTAATCGTGGATTGATTAATTCCACTATGGAGGCCAGGTATGTGGTAGCTTCTTAAGCAACCAAAGAGGTCATTTGGCTTAGAAACTTCTTGATGGATCTAGAAGTGATTCCTTTAGTGCAATAAGCTATTACATCTATTGTGACAATAGTGGTGGAATTGCTAACTCTAAAGAGCCATTGACTCATAAGAAGGAAAATACATCGAGCGTAAGTATCACCTGATTCGAGAGATCCTTTAGAGAGGTGATGTAGTTTTGACCAAGATCGCATCGGTAAACAACCTAGCAGATTCTTTTATGTACAGCTTACAAGCTAAGACATTTGATAGTCATGTAGAGGGAATGTGAGTGAGATGCGTGGCAGCATGACTTTAAGTCTTAGTGGGAGTTTGTTAGGAGGTTATGTAAAAGTTATATTTTATATGATGGATTAATATTTAATTATTAATCAGATTTATCCTTTTTTTATGAGTTTTTTTTATGGGCAATATTTGCATGATATTATTGTATGTTGTGCAGTGTGTCTTTTATTTTACAAATTAGTAGATGATCCAGTGTATAGAGTTTGACTTACACACAGAAGATCGGATCGTCGGTTCTTGTGAAATATAAGATATGGTTCACAGTCTTAGATGGAACTGGACACACCATCAGTAGGACTGTAGTACAATGTTTAGTAAGTCTATCTTGACTACAGGGAACGGTCTAGTTCTAACTCATTGTGCAAGTACACTTTGTGTGTATTGAACGGGACCGCATTGAGGTAATTGTCTTTGTACTAACTTTATAAGACAATTGGAACCTCATGGTTATTATGAATGCTTTTGTGATAAGCCCTCAATAGTGTAAATAATAGGGCTTATCTCTCTCATTTTTGTCACACACAAGTGCATAACTTGCTTGATTTGAACGATATTGCACGAAAGGTGTGTTTTTTACGTTTTCAGGTAAATTGTACGAATAAGGTGCATTTGAAAGCCATGGATAGCCCCGAGTGTGTCCAAGTACCCAAAACCAAGTGGCGCTCCGTGACCAAGTCCCAAAAGTCATGAAAAGAAGCTTTGAAGCATACTCGGGATGTCCAAGGATCAAGGGAAGTGAGGGAGATGCAAGGATGTTACCCAAAGTAACTCATTTTCTGACCAGCTGAGGGTAGAATCATCATAACTTTTGATCCAAACCACTTGGGTTAGAAAGTAGACTCAACAAGCTTTCCAACGGTTCGAAAAACACCCAAATCCGAGTTCGGAGTGTCCGGAGCGAGCCCGCAAAGTTGAAAATGTGCCTGTAGAATCCAGCCAGCACATGGATCAATCCCCCAATGTTTAGGGATCAATCCCTTGGTCCCGCGCGAACATTTTAATGGCAGTTTTGTAATTATTTTGTAAATGGGGTATATATACCACCCTTAGCCCGATTTTAGGGCATTCTTCATTTTACACTTTCTCTCTCTACCTCCGTCTTCTCCTCTCTTCTCTAGTTCTCCTTTTCTCTTCAAAGGAGGAGGATTGCTAAGGTTTTGGGGCTTTTTCCTTCATTAATGTTGTAAGTATACTTATGTTCTTCATTAATCTAGCATTTATTTCAAGTTTCATCCATGTTTTCATTTCTCTCTATGCTTTCCCTTGTGTTTACACCCACTATGGGTGAGTAGTGATCAAGGCTTGGTCATGGGGTGATTTCTACCCCATGATTTAGGTAGTTTAATGGCTTCTCTCATTTCTTGTGCTTAATGTGGTTTGTGAATGGATTAAATTCATCTTTATGTAACAAAACCTAGGGTTGTACATGTTAACCTCTTTGATTATTTGTAGGCAAGGACTTGATCTCTTGCCACATATAATGCTTAGAGCTATGTCACTCTAGGTGTTTGCCAAAATGCCTCAAAGAACTTGTTGAACTCTAATCTTTGATCTAAACTTAGGGTTGTTAACTTCTTTGATTGTGTGTAGACAAGTCTCCTTGGCACACCCAATGCTTAGAACCATGGCACTCTATGTGTTTGATAAAATGCCTAAATGAGTTCCTTTCCATTTCCAAACCCCGTTGTATGAGTTAAACTTGATTTTCATGGTTAAATCTTCCGAGTGAGATCAAATGACAATGACTCTCACTTGAGTTATCAAAGAGAAGCATTGAACGGCCTAAGTTATGGGCGGAATGAACCCCTAGACCTTGCCACTTTTAATTTCTAATCAATCTTTATTTTCCAATTAAAGTTAGGAGGTAGAGAAAATTTTCATCACTCAAAAGTTGGCCGTCTCAACGCCAAATCTAAAGGATGGCGGTCCTAACGCTAAAAACCCTTCGTAAATCAAACCTCCAGCCTAGCTCCATTGGCTCCTTGTGGATTCGACCTCAGACTTCCAAGTTTATTATGCTACAACCGACCTAGCCCTACGCTTGGGGCACTCTTTACTACGACACACTTTGGTCGAGCAAGCATTATGCTCTTAATCCAAAGATAATTATTAGAGGTATATATTTAATGTTGTTGATTTTGATTCATTAAAGGGTGAGATCTTTATACGGTCAATAGTCTTGGTGAGTTGAGTCGCAACATTATGTATATGACAGCTATTAATTAATGATGGAATCCACGTCCCAGTAGGGATTGATGATACCCCCTTGAGTAAGCTTATAAGTTTCGAATATGTCAAACCCTGCAGGTGGATTTTGTATCCGACATATCGAATAAGTTAAACGGATAGTCTCAAGGTTAAGATGTTGATTAAGTGGGAGATTTTTAGTAATTTATTTTAATCAACGGGTATCTGTAATCTTAACGTGGGGAGATAAATAAGTATTTAATATCATGGAGCTTGTAATATAATTGAGATAAGGACGGGAGTGCAATTATAATTCTTTAGTGGGGTGAATTATAATTAGTGAAATAAGAAATAGAATCCTAGTGGGATTAGGGTTTCTTATTTACACTGGGAGCCAGGACTTATTACTCCTTAGGTCCCTATCGTAGCCCTATATATACACGTTATGCTCTCTAGGTCAGATATACGTTTTCTATTATCACGAAATAGAGGCAGGCTTAGAGAGAGCAAACAAATCACGAAAGAGTCCACACTCGGTTCGTGTTCTAGACGTGCAGGGAATACGATAGAAGATCGTAAGGTGTAGTCGAGCAGTAAACGTGGCTTATAGCAAGACGTGCTATAACAAGTTCAACCAGCGTTCGTGTCGCAGGAAGTAGAGGTGAAACCCTAATTCCGCCTTGTAGGGTTTTGCGATTTTCTTGTTGTCTAATCTGTACGCGTCATTACTAGGTTCTGGGAATCGTTTTCCAACATCCAGCTCATCCTTCAAACGGTTACAAAACCCTAATATGACGCAAGGGTGGTATCAGCCGACGCGTGTCGAGCGTAGGTGCAATCTTGGAGGCCAAGCCAAGAGTTCTCTATATATACCTCTTTATGCCCTACGAGAAGAGGTACGTTACATACAACCCTAAAATCCTAGCTCTTGGTCTTGGACTTCTCTCTGCAAGTGTACTGATTCTTGCACCGGAGGGCCATTCCAAGGAACCTCCGGTGTGGTCTGTAGTTGTGCTTCCTTTTGCAGGACAAGGAGAAGATCAAGGACGAATCACGAACCCCAGATCCAAAGGTGCAAACCAGCTTGATCGGAATTCATCGGATACTGGAATCGGGTCTGTTGTGTTCATTTAATAAAGAAATAAGTCAACCAGAGTTCGTATCGTGGGAGTTGAGGTAAAACCCTAATTCCGCCTTGTAGGGTTTTTGCGTTTTTTTTGTTGTCTAATCCGTACACGTCATTACTGGGTTCTGGAATTCGGTTCCTAACAAGTTCCATATATAGTTTTCTCAAAATCTATATATTTTTTGATATTTCTTAATTAATTCGTTTTTCTTCCTCTTTGAAATTTCTGCCTTTGCCATGCCCCTCTAGTTTGTATAGTCGAGACTACGTTTGCTCACGCATTCACGTTAAAAGGAGAGGTTGATTCCATACAAGCAAAGGAGAAATACAACTTACGCCAGCTTTGTCGTACGTAACACGAAAAAGGGAAAGGGAAAAACAAAATTAATTAGCGCGGGGAACGTAGTGAATCAACTTGTGACTTGCCACAAGGACCCATCCTCCTAATGAACATTCTGTACTCGTTGAACGTCATTGCCGGGTAAAGGGTAGGCTTGTCCTCTTTTACGAGCTCCTTGGCGGGTTCGATGGGAATGTTGCCCTTCGGATTGTAGAAGAAGGCAATCGATACTCTCTCTCTAGATGAATTCACAATCACCCGATGCTCCACGCTCTTGTATGTTGCATTGCTTATTACCTACATTATGCATTTAAAAAAATGAAGGGAAATTATTAACATAAATTTACATGAAATAGAAGAGTTTATGTCAATCGCGCTAGGGCAACGAGCTAGGGGCTCCTCAAAATTTTATCAACTACAAGTTGACTTGCTCTGGGGTAGGACTTGTCTGAAGTGGTGATCATGGTTATCTTGGGATTTTCAGGATGAGTTTTCTGGTTTGGTACTTTGGGCCATTGTAATCCTGGGTTCATTCAATCTTCATTGAATGTATTTTTATTTTTATTTTTATTTTTATTTTTATTTTCATTTTCATTTTCCTTTTTTCCTCACAAGCCTCTTATGGTACCTCAATTTATGTGGTCCATATTTGGTCTTGTGTCGATATACCCTTTGTTGAGTTTCTAATAAAATTTTGTTGCCTATAAATAAAAAAAAAGTATTGGGTATACATGTAGATATGTGGAACCCATACATTGTGAACACCACACACACATGTAAAATAGTCTTGTTTAGTAGCAAAAATTACTCGTAGTAGCTAGCAACCATAACTTGTAAGTAGCAAAAATTAGTACTCTTGTAGGCGGCCACCAATGGAAAAAGCCTCATGTTAAAAAATATAAGCCATATAAATTTTTAATAACTTCTTAATGGTTTCTATGTAGTGGCTTCTTTCATTGATTCTCACAACTTCAATGTTAGAGGCTTCTCTAATTTAATTATCTGATTTCACTAAAAATTAGAGCGAAAAAATTGGGTGACAGGATTTCCCAAGCTCTTTGATCCCTTCAAGTTTTTCCAGTTATGTATTCTTGAAGTATGTTGGAAGGTTAAAAATTCACTTGGATATGTTCGTACTTACAGCCACACACCATGAATGTCAACCTTACAATTTACTTTAGGAATTTCTTTTAGCATGGCTGATAGGATTTTTTACAAGTACCAATCGCAGGACTAGGGAGTACGCGCTTTAGTACAAAATTAATGAATTGGAGTTAAGGAGGTCACTTTGGAACCAACTGCGTGCAAATGGCCAAACCAAATGAACCTTCCCAATCATTTTGTGTTTCCTACTGAGGGTAAGTAGGTTTGATCAAGATTAGTTTCGTGTCTGTTTTTTTTCCCGCCTTTTGATATATATATATATTTTTGGTCTTACGTCAAAAGTATTTTTGAGTTAACCATTCATCTACTCGACGAGAAGAATCTAATATGTAAAACATAGGACTAAGGTCTTAAAAAAATTTCCATGATGACAAAAATAATCGAGAGCAAATGCTCCCTCAATACCATTTTATTTGCTCACGGAACTAAATTTTTTGAGTGAACATGCAATTAATGCGTCACTTAGAATGTTTCATAAGATTATCTTGTTTACCTCTTATTTTCTATCTCTTAAACTATTTTTAAACTATTTATGAGGGTTAGTTCGTACAAATTTATACATTATTTTCTTGACTTTTCAGAGAGCACAAATAATTAATGGGTAAATTACAGTTAACCCCCTCTAACTATGCCTCGGTGACACTTAACCCCCTCTAACTAACTGAAATTCAAACGGTCATAACTTCAAACGGTCATAACTTCTTCGTCTGAAATCGAAAACATGCAAATTGTATATCGATTTCGAGATCTTGAAGTCAGCTTTCTAATGACACCAAAATCACATCACGATTCAAAGCACACAGAAAGTTATGATCAAAAGAGTAAGGGCTGGTAGACAGAAAGACCGTTTTGATCATAACTTTCAGTGTGCTTTGAATCGTGATGTGATTTTGGTGTCATTAGAAAGCTGACTTCAAGACCTCAAAAATCGATATATAATTTGCATGTTTTCGATTTTGGACGAAGAAGTTATGACCATTTGAAGTTATGACCGTTTGAATTTCAGTTAGTTAGAGGGGGTTAAGTGCCAAAAATAATAGTTAGAGGGGGTTAAGTGTCGCCGAGGCATAGTTAGAGGGGGTTAATTGTAATTTACCCATAATTAATTGAGACATTTTGAAGTAGAATACTGAGCAAACAAAATAGGATGGAGGGAGTAGATCATTTGAATTATGTTTTCCTTTTTGAGCTTTTTTAAACTTATGTGATTCTTCTAGTCAAGCCAAATTCAAAAAATCAAATGTTTTGGAATAAATTTCAAATATATATATATATATATATATATTCACTAGCAACATAATTAAATTAATCAACGGAAAGAAAAATAAGTTAAGTTAGACCAAACCCCAACTCCCTAAACTACTATAAAACACTAATCTAGGTAGAAAGATACCTGAAGTTGATCACCAATGTTGACAACGAAAGCATTAGGGACAGGCTTAACGGTGACCCATTTCTCTCCTCTCCGGACTTGTAGTCCGGAGACATGTTCATCAGGAAGAAGAAGGGTCATGCCACCTGGGTCCGAATGTGGGGAAAGACCCAGTGTTAGGTCCGGTTGTGGACACTTTGGATAGTAGTTCACCCTTAAGCAAGCTCCCACTTCTTCACCTCCAAATGCTTTTTGGAGGTACTCCTCTTCTAACCCTAGATTCGCTGAGAAAACCTTCATCAACTTCCCACAAAATGTTGCCAGTTCGTTTCCGTACTCTGCTACCAGTTCCCTACAAAGTAAAATTAATTAGCCTGTGAACGTTTTCAGGTGGAGTATTATAATCATATATTGTTAGAAACTGCGCGCTTCTACTAAGGGCCTGTTTGGATGGGGGATTTGCCCCCGGATTTGCCAAGCGCCCGGAGTACATCTCCCCCTTCTCCTCATCTCCGGTGTTTGGGTGTGAAAAACATGAGCCGGATTTGAGGGGGGAGTTGTCACTATTGAGATTACAAATCAGGAAAGAGGTGGATTTGCCAAGGCTAGGGTACCCCCTGTCGTTAACCAAGCGGGGTGTCCATTTGACCATCCACCCTTGCCTTTTCTCTTCCATCACCAACGATTTAGGCCTCTCTCTCGCCGATCACATATGCATGTATACGTATGATGTACAAATACACCCACAATCACACACATACATACACACAGTGAGAGATAGCGAGAGGCACAAATCAGAGAGAGAGAGATACCGGACTAATCGGAGCAAGAGGCCGTCGGTGTCGAGAGAACCTTGGCCTGGCAACGAGGTGCCGGTGTCGGAATCGGAATCGCCGAACTCGGCGGAGAAAGAACTGGGCGTGGGTGAAAGTAAAAAGAGGTGAATTTGGGGCAATAAATTGGGGCGTGGGTGTAGTTGGAGGGATAGAAATTGGGTGTAGTTGTCTGGGTGTATAGTTTAATTTCCAATTACTTATATTTTGATAAATAAAAAAAAGGTTAAGCATTTAGTGTATTCTAAAATGAAATTATTTTATCCTAAAATTAATACTCCCTCCGTCCCTTTATTACAGTCCAGTATTCCATTTTGGGCTGTCCCTTAATAAGTGTCCATTTTGTAAAGTTAGTGGGTAAAAGTTGGTGAATTGTCTATTTTGTCCCTAAAAGTAGATTCCATTTTGAAAAGTTAGTGAGTAAAAGTGTAATGATGATGGGTAAGTAGGGAAAGTGGAAGAAAAAGTTGATGTGAAAGGTATAATGATGATGTCTTTTTAATAAGTTGGAATTACGAAGCAGGACACTTAAAAAGGGACGGAGGGAGTAGTAAAAATCAATTTATTCCAATCAATATGAAATAAACCAATTTTGAACATTAACAAATCAAAGTGGGGGCAATTCAGTCATTTGACATCTAATCCTATCATATCCATTATCCACCTTCCATATCATCCTCCTTAAAAAACAGCAAATTGGTCTAAAGTCCAAAAGAAGAGATCACAAAGTAGATTTAGTCCAGCTTAATTTTCAGTGATGTGTAAAGTCCATTAACAAAAATGTTTTGGAGTTTAAGATCCGTGAAAAGACCAAATTGCCTTTAATGAGACAAGGGCCTTGTTTGGCTAACACAAAAAATATCTTTTTCATTTAAATTGACTTTAATGAGATAAGGGCCTTGTTTGGCTAACACAAAAAATGTCTTTTTTCATTTAAATTGACTTTAATGAGACAAGGGCCTTGTTTGGCTTACATAAAAATGTCTTTTTTTTTATTTTTTTTATTTTGACCGGTGTTACCGGCGTTTACTGGTGTATTTGTTCATTTTTGGTATATCTGTTGATTATTTTTTTAATTTTTTATTTTTTTGACCGTTGACCAGCATTGACTGGTGTTGACCGACGTATCTGTTCATTTTTGGTGTATCTGTTGATTTTTTTATTTGTTTAACCATTGACCAGCATTGATGTTGACCGGTGTATCTGTTCATTTTTGGTGTATCTGTTGTTGATATCTGTATATCTGTATTTTAAGTGGAGGTTGTGGTGGTAGAGGTGGTGGTAGAAGTGGAGATTGTAGATCTATTTTGTTATATCTGATATTGATATACATGTATCTGTTTTGTGTTGGTGTATCTATTTAGGTGTATTGGTATATCTGTATCTGTTTTGTGTTGTGTTGGTGTATGTATTTCGGTATATTTATATCTATTTTTTTTATCCATTGTTGGTATATTTGTATCTATTTTGGTACATCTGTTCTTGATATAATTGTATCTGTTTTCTGTTGGTGATTCCGTTGTGGTATATCTATTATATCTGTTTTGGTGTATCTGTATCTTGTATATTTGTATTTATTTTGTTTTAAGAAATAAAAAAAGACTTTATTGTTTATTGTGATTGTGGTGGTGGCTGTGGAGTGGTGGTGGTAGACATGGTCGTGGAACTGGAGTGGTGGTGGTGGAGTGATTGTGGAGGTGCTGATGGGTGGTGGTAGTGGTGTGGTGAAGGTGGTGGAGGTGGTGGTGATGGAGGTGGTGGTAGAGGTAGTGGTAGAAATGGAGGTTGTGGTGACATGGTGGTGGTGATGGTGACATCGTGGTGGTAAAAGTGGTGGTTGAGGTGGATGTGGGGGTGGTGGCGTGGTGGTGATGGAATGGTGGTATAGGTGGTGGTGGAAGTGGAGGTTGTGGATTTATTTTGGTATGTCTGTTGTTGATATATCTGTAACTGTTTTGTGTTGGAGTATCTGTTTTGGTGTATTGGTATATCTGTATCTGTTTTGTGTTGTGTTGGTCTATGTGTTTTGGTATATTTATATCTATTTTTGTGTATCTATTGTTGGTATATTTGTATCTATTTTGGTACATTTGTTGTTGATATAACTGTATCTATTTTGCGTTGGTGTATCTGTTGCGGGTATATATGTAAGTCTTTTGTGTTGGTGTATATGTCTTGATATATCTATATCTTTTTTTTTTGTTGGTGTATCTATTTTGGTATATCTATATCTATTTTGATGTATCTATTGTTGGTATATTTGTATCTATCTATTTTGGTACATCTGCTGTTGATATATCATCTGTATGGAAATTTTTTATATTAGCACCTGACTTTTCACGCAAATCACATAGATACCTGACCTTATCGGAATACCACATAAACATTTGACGTTTTAAAAACACTTATCAATTAAACTCCTACCATCAACTTCCGTCCAAAAACAAACGAAAAACTTATTTCTCTCTCCAATTTTGCAAGAGAAAAGCCGAAGCAAACCCTAGCAGATATTGTTGATATATTTGCATCTGTTTTGGTACATCTGCTGTTGATATATCTGTGTCATTTTTGGGTTGGTGTATCTGTTGTGGTATATCTATTGTATTTATTTTGGTGTATTTGTATCTGGTATATCTGTATCTGTTTTGTATTGTGGTGGTGGTGGTGGTAGTGGCGGTAGCGGTGGAGTGGTGGTGGCGATAGTGGTGGTGATGGACATGATTTTGGAACTGGAGTGGTAGTGGTGGTGGAACAGAGAGGTGGTGGTGGAGTGGTTATAGAGGTGCTGATGGGGGTGGTGGTGGTGTGGTGGAGGTGATAGTGGAGTGGTGGTAGAGGTGGTGGTAAGAGTGGAGGTTGTGGTGGTATGGTGGTGGTGGCGTCGTGTTGGTTGAGTGGTGAAGGTGGGGGTGGAGGTGGTGGCGTGGTGGTGATGGAGTGGTGGCATGGTAGGGGTGGAAGTGGAGGTGGTGGTGGCGGCATCATAGTGGTGGTGGTAGAAGTAGTGGTTGAGTGGTGGAGGTGGAGGTGAAGGTGATGGAAGTGAAGGTTGTGGTGACATGGTGGTGGTGGAAGAGGTGGTTGAGAGGTGGTGGTAGAGGTGGAGGTGATGGCGTGGTAGTGATGGAGTGGTGGTGGTGGTGGTGGAGTGGTGGTAGAAGTGGAGGTTGTGGTGGTATGGTGGTGATGGTGGTAGTGAAAGTGGTGGTTGACTGGTGAAGGTGGTGGTAGCGTGGTGGTGATGGAGTGGTGGCATGGTGGTGGTGGAAGTGGAAGTTGTGGTGGCGTGGTGGTGGTGGTGGCGTCGTAGTTGTGGTGGTGGAAGTGGTGGTTGAGTGGTGGAGGTGGTGGCGTGGTGGTGATGGAGTGGTGGAAGTGGAGGTTGTGGTGGCATGGTGGTGGTGATGGTGGAAGTGGTGGTGGTGGAGGTGGAGGCGGTGGCGTGGTGGTGATGGAGTGTTGGTGGAAGTGGAGATTGTGGTTGCATGGTGGCGGTGGTGGTGGCTGCGTCGTGGTGGTGGTGGAAGTGGTGGAGGTGAAAATAGTGGCGTGGTGGTGGAAGTGGAGGTTGTGGTGGCATGGTGGTGGTGGAAGTGGTGGTGGAGATGGAGGTGATGGTATGGTGGTGGAAGTGGTGGTTGAGTGGTGGAGGTGGAAATAGTGGCGTGGTGGTGATGGAGTGGGAGTGGTGGTAGAAGTGGAGGTTGTGGTGGCATGGTGGTGGTGGAAGTGGTGGTTGAGTGGTGGTGGTAGTGGAAATGGAGGTGATGGCATGGTGGTGATGGAGTTGTGGTGGTGGTGGAGTGGTGGTAGAGGTGGTGGTAGAAATGGAGGTTGTGGTGGCATGGTGGTGATGGTGGTGGTGGAAGTGGTGAGGTGGTGGTGGAAGTGGTAGCATGGTGGTGCTGGAGTGGTGGCATGGTGGTAGTGAAAGTGGTGGTTGACTGGTGAAGGTGGTGGTGGAGGTGGTAGCGTGGTGGTGATGAAGTGGTGGCATGGTGGTATTGGAAGTGGAGGTTATGGTGGCATGGTGGTGGTGATGGCGGCGTCGTAGTTGTGGTGGTGGAAGTGGTGGTTGAGTGGTGGAGGTGGTAGCGTGGTGGTGATGGAGTGGTGGAAGTGGAGGTTGTGGTGGCATGGTGGTGGTGATGGTGGAAGTGGTGGTTGAGTGGTGGTGGTGGATGTGGAGGTGGAGGCGGAGGCGGTGGCGTGGTGGTGATGGAGTGTTGGTGGAAGTGGAGATTGTGGTGGCATGGTGGCGGTGGTGGTGGCTGTGTTGTGGTGGTGGTGGTGGTGGAAGTGGTGGTTGAGTGGTGGAGGTGGAAATAGTGGCGTGGTGGTGATTGAGTGGTGGTGGAAGTGGAGGTTGTGGTGGCATGGTGCTGGTGGTTGAGTGGTGCTGGTGGTGGAGATGGAGGTGATGGCATGGTGGTGGAAGTGGTGGAGGTGGAAATAGTGTCGTGGTGGTGATTGAGTGGTGGTGGAAGTGGAAGTTGTGGTGGCATGGTGGTGGTGGTGGAAGTGGTGGTTGAGTGGTGGTGGTGGTGGAGATGGAGGTGCTGGCATGGTGGTGATGGAGTGGTGGTGGTGATGGTGGAGTGGTGGTAGAGGGGGTGGTAGAAGTGGAGGTTGTGGTGGCATGGTGGTGATAGTGGTGGTGGAAGTGGTGAGGTGGTGGTGGAGGTGGTAGCATGGTGGCGCTGGAGTGGTGGCATGGTGGTGGTGGAGGTGATAGCATGGTGGCGCTGGAGTGGTGGCATGGTGGTGGTGGAAGTGGAGGTTGTGGTGGCATGATGGTGATGGTGGTGGCAGCGTCGTAATGGTGGTGGTGGAAGTAGTGGTTGAGTGGTGGTGGTGGAGGCGGTGGCGTGGTGGTAGGAGTGGTGGTGGAAGTGGAGGTTGTGGTGGCGGTGACGGTGGTTGTGGAAGTGGTGGAGTTGGAGATGGTGGCGTGGTGGTTATGTAGTGGTGGTGGAAGTGGTGGTTAAGTGGTGGTGGTGGAGGTGGTGGCGTGGTGGTGGTGGTGGTGGTGGTGGTAGTTGAGTGGTGGAAGTGGTGGCGTGGTGGTGATGGAGTGGTGGTGGTAGAGGTGGTGGCGTGGTGGTGATGGAGTGGTGGTAAAAGTGGAAGTGGAGGTTGTGGCGGCATGGTGGCGGTGGCGTCGTGGTAGAAGTAGTGGTTGAGTAGTGGAGGTAAAAATAAAAAATCAACAGATACACAAAAAATGAACAGATACACCAGTCAACGCCGGTCAACGCTAGTCAATGCCGGTCAACGCTAGTCAACGCCAGTCAATGGACACTATGTAAATTCTGGACATAATGTCCTTTAGACTTTAAGGGAAAATATTTATGTCCTTAGGCCCCGTTCCGGAAACCTTCTTAAAAAATAAGTACTTATTTCATCAACTTCTTATTCCACCATCTTATTTTTCCCAAACAAAAAGTTTTTTTCACATTTTCAAACTCAAATATAACATAAATGAAAAAAAAAAAAATTTTTTTTTTGCACCGTATTAAAGATCTCAATGAGATCTATTAAATAAGATCCATAGTGGTAGGAAAATTTTTTGCGTAACCCTATTGTTTTTGACCTGGAAGTTGCTGTATACCAAAACAGAGGACTGTTGGTATGAGAATGAGGGCCGGCGGTCGGAAATCGACCGGTAGCCTCGCGGGGCCGTCTCCGGCCACCGGACGGCCGATCCGAGCCGTCCAAAAATTCTAAAAAAAAAAACCAAGGGGGCCCTCGCGAGAATCAACGGCATCCGAGGTGTGTAGGGTGCTTGATCCGAGCACCCAACTTCATATGTACACGGAAAAGGGGTGCTCGGATCAAGCACCCTACACACCTCGGATGCCGTTGATTCCCGCGAGGGCCCCCTTGGTTTTTTTTTTTAGAATTTTTGGACGGCTCGGATCGGCCGTCCGGTGGCCGGAGACGACCCGGCGCGGCCGCCGGACAGATTTCCCTCCGTCGGCCCCCATGGAACCTATATAAATTCTTCCAAGCCTTCTTATTTTTCAGGAACTCCCCTTCTTATTTAACAAAAAATAAGTTCTTATTCTCGTTCTGGAACGGGGCCTTATTATAGCAAAAAACCTTATAGTATGTTCTCCTACTCAATTTTCCCCCTTAAAAAATCACTCAAATACCTAATTATAAATCCACTCTTAAGAAGGTGAGGCCACCCTTCTTAACATATCACCCTTCATTACTTATCTACATTCAAATCTACCATCATTCAATATCCACCCAAAACAAATCCTCCATCCAAACGGGTCGTAATAGTGTTGGTATTGTATGTGTTAGTAAAAGTTGTTCGGCTTAATAAGTTAAGTGGTTTTTTTTTAATTTCGTATTCAATTTTTTTTTTGCATTTGTTAATTTTTTTTTTTTTGGAGATTATTGCTTTGTCGTGATGAGAGGAATCTAAGAAGGAAAAAATTATGATCAAAATCCAATTTTCTTTAAATAAAGATGAAAAATTTGGTTTATTGGCTTATTTTTGTCTTTATTTAAAAAATTTGGGTTTCGATTGTAATTTTTTATTTTTTAGATTCCTCTAGTCTTGATGAAGCAATAATCCCAAAAAAATTAACAAAAAACTTAAAAATGCAAAAAAAAATTAAATAAAGACAAGAAAAAAAAAAACCCAAACGGCTCATTAAGCCGAACAAGCCCTAAGTTTTAGCAACAGATCAATGCCACTTCATCTCGAACATGAGACTCTCTCGGGGGCTAGCTCCACAAACACTTGGACTAGAGCCCTAAGGCTCAGAAACTGTTTCGGGTTTTCTTGGGGTGTGCTTGGTCCACTTGTTTGGGCTAAGCACTTTGTGCTTTAATGCTTGATTTGGGCTTTGAAGGCCTTTGGGTGTATTTTAATTGTATTATCTAGGCACTTTAGGCCTTTGGGTGTTTGGGCTTTACCCTCAGGGTGTTCCAATTTTTGGTTGGACTTGGCTTTTCTCTTCTCGATGTACCATTTGTCAAGATATTTTAATAAACTCTGGTTGCCGATCAAAAAAAAAAAAAAGGCTCAGAAACTGTTCTTGTTTTTTTTTTTTTTTTGGTAACACCTTACTACCTTCCTCAACTGTGAACCAACGACAAATTGACAAGATTATCTCCAAAATTAATTATGTGGGCTTATCTTTAAATGGAGGGGAAAGACTACAATACACTCCCTTTATTTGGATGTGTATCACATGCACTCCCAAAATATTATGGTACGAATTGTATTGCTAAAAAGTTACGAATTGTATAAAAGTTACGAAATACACCAAAATGTTATAAATTGAACCGCTGAAAGGTTATGAACTCTAGAACAAAACAAAAGTTACGAAATACACTAAAATATTATGAATGAACCATAAAATAGGTGCATATGATACACTCTTTTAAAAGATTTGTATTGTAGACTTTCCCTAAATGGAGAGGTCACATATACTTGTGACATTCGGCTTGTTTGGAAAGTTCTTCAAAATCGCATATTGCACGCGTGTTTGCGTGGAATTTTAGGGAGAAAAAAATCTTATATTCTAGCCCTTCCAAAGGAGTTTTGAGTATTGGTCAAAAGTCCAGTATAACTTGATTTTGGCACGGTAGGTGATTTGCTAAGTTTGGTTATCTTAATGTGAGCATTTTTTTGAGCAATTATTGCTAATCTTAACAACATTTTGGTTTTGATTATTCCACTACGGATGCTCTTAGTAATAGTCTTAAAATCTATTTTTGAAAACATTAAGTCAGGTGCTGTTGACGTAGATTTTGAAATATTCCAAATCATTTAGCAACTGATTTTCAATATTATTTGGAACACATTACTCGCATTTGCTGTAGCTTATGTCATAATTTTAATAATTTCTTTCTTCTAGAATTCAAAGAAGTTATATATATATACATATACTAAACAAGATATTCAGTTTTAGCTTAAAATCTGTTTCCAGAGTTATAGCAAATGACATTCAGTGCCTATCAATCAATTTCCCTCCTTTCTTTGTCGCGACCTAGCTAGAGTCGCCTTAATTAATTACTAGCTACTAGGCTGGCATGGAAACTAGTCTAGATTATGGTATACCCGGCCAAAATCTATTTTTAATTTATACCGGCCAGAATGTTGAAATTTTCATTAATCATTTGATTAGTTAATCTAATTTCTATATCAGGATGCATGTAGAAATTTTCATTAAATAATTTCAGAATATTGAAATTTTCAATAATTAATGGTACTGATACGCGTGAAATTGAATGACTGCCATATTCTCACTATTTTTTTCTTTTACTTCAATATATGGTAGAGGTTGTGAAAGACCTGCTTCAATTTTTATGGGGAAAACAAAGTCCCACAAAAACGCACGCACTATTAATTTGTGGAAGTGAAGTGAAATAGGAAATTGTGTTTGTAGCTAGCTAGTAATACCAGCCTTTTGCTTACTAATACTAGCTACTACGTACGTACCTGCAAGGGAGAGGACGAGTAGGCCACTTATTCTGATCCCGTACTGACTCAGGAAGATAGTTAAGGAAGAAATAATCACTCCAATCCAGCTTAATCCCCTTCTCGACTCCTAACCGGCTTCCATACCCCTCGTAAGTCCCCGGCGTATTCGCATACCTTTGCTTCTCCTCAACGGGAAGAAGATGAAAGAACTCGCGCCATACCTCTCTCATGCGGCTCATCAGGTCGTGGCTCACGCCGTGGTTCACCGCCTGGAAAAAACCCCACTCGCGGCACGCGCGTGAGACGAGGCTCATTGTCCCGTGGCGGAGAGTGGAGTCTGGGGAGAGTAGGTTGGAGAGGTCAATGATCGGGATGTCGTGGACTTCAGTCGCGGGTGAGTCGAGAGGGTTTGGAGAAGTAGTGGTAGCAGGCCTGTCGGATGGTGGTTTTATGTACTGTTCGGGGATTACGGTTATGCCACTGTCGGATAGGGATTGGACCCTGACTATTGGTTCTGGCCATGTTAGTAGCGTGCAGTTCATTGGCTTTGTGTGTGTGTGTGTGAGAGAGAGAGAGAGGGAGAGAGGGGTCAAGTGGAATGTTGTTGATTTTATATATGTAAGTGAATGCGATGTGCATGGGTGTGTGTATGTATGTATTAATTGATGTGTTTATATAGAAAAAGAGAGGGTAGGAGAGGGGCTTGAGGGGGTACCCGATAAAGAGTAATTATTCATTTAGCACTACGTGGAGTTGTTATTGCCTAACAATTTAAATTTTTATGGTAGAGAAGTCATCAATTATACTTTTATTGGGTGGTTATAAAATAATTGACTGACAGTCTGACAATATTAGATCGTACTCCGAGAATAATATTTTATTAAATAATTGGACTGTAATATAAAAGTATATGCAAACACATGTGAGGTGAGCTTAATCTGGCGCCGTGATGAACTTGATTTGCTCTCTCTCTCTCTCTCTTTCACGAGGATGACGGGACCTTCAGTGCTTACCAAGGGGCATGGTGTACAAATGGGTTCAGTTGAATAAAAAAAAATGGAAAATTCTAAAATCAATCAAATGAGATGATAATAACAAGTATGTGAATGTTTATTATAAAGTGTAAAAATTATACAGAAATACATATTTTTCTTATTCTATTGTGTGCTTATTGTTAGCCCAGTAAACTGACAATAGAAAAACCGGAAGAAAACAGCAAGTTAAAAGGATCAATACTTACCTACAAATAAAGTGCTCGTTAAACTTAATTAAATAAACAATTCAGCTGGTGATGATATAGAAAGTCTAATTGCACAGATTTTGTTCCCAGACTTTGTGCACAAATTGCGGTTTGAAGCCCACTACGGGTCTCACACAAACTATCTGACCTGTTCATTAAGGCTCTGTTAATTTGTTTGAGCGTAAAATGTTTACCGATAACATATTTTACCTATTTTTCGGTATTTGGTTATGTAAAAAATGAGAAAAATATTTTAGATATAAAACATTTTCCATTAATTGAATGAAAATGACTTACCCTTAAATCTTCCGTAAGTTATTTTTCGAAATGAACCCGCTGCTTTCTACTGCAATTCTCATTGCTCAGTTTCCTTAATCGTCAGTTCTGACCTACGTTCAATTCTAATATTCTCATATCTCTCTACCGTTTAAACTCCCCCTCTCTCTACACTATTTTGTCGATTTCTGAAAATATATTTTAAGTGCCAAAACACCAAAAAAAATAAAAAAATTGAAGTTTATTTTCTGAAAAAATATTTTACATGAAAAATATTTCACATTGTAAAGCATTTTACATCGAAATAAACGGAGCCTAAATGTAAAATAATTTTTCAAGGGTCTTAGCGAAAAATCAGCTCAATCCGATACATATAGGTGCTCAATTTAATTATTTAATTTTTCATTATCCTAAAATCTGAATGAAAAGTTATATATATATGATTGGATTGAGAACTTGTGCGTATCAAATTGAGCTGATTTTTATTAAAGACTCTTGAAAAAATGTTTTATACTTAATGAATGGAACAGATCATTTGTGTAGGATCTGTAGTAGACCCCACATCACGATATGTGCACAAAATTTGTGCAGTTAGCAGACCTCGTGAATTTTTAGTTGACGGATTTTTCCTTCCATTCGAGTCATACATTTGAGAGAGTACAAAACACAAAGAGATTCAACAAACCCATCGATTATAGTGTTGTTTATGTGAGGAGTTCGATTAAGTGTTGTTGGGAGATAGACGTTCATACAAACCGTGAGCACCGTAGTTGGGACGAATCTGTCTTACGTATAGAATGTCACACATTAACACTCGTCTTGATCACTAATTTGTAGGGGTGTCAAATGGGCGGGTTTGGCCAAATTAGGTAAGTTATTAGTGGGTTGGGTCTTTAATGGGTCATTGACCCCTTTAGACCCAATTAGTTATGAACCCAATTACCCATACCTAATCCAACCCATTTATTTGAAATCAAACCCGACCCGCCCATTATCCCGGCCAATTACATATATATATATATGTATTAAAATTTAAAATTACTAAAATACCCATATACACTAAAATGACCATATTACCCTTATACATTTTAATGACCAAATTACCCTTGTATACTAACATTACCATAATACCCCTATATACAAAAATGATCAAATTACCCCTGTATACTAAAATTACTAAACCGAATGGAGATTCTGCTGAAATTTTAGCATCCAGTAAAAACTGATTCGAATGAATTGTCTAAATCACACAAAAAAAAAAGAATGACTATTACCAACTCCAAAAATTTCCTTCGAAAAAAAAAAAAAACTTTTAAAAAAAGAACTGAGTTGAGTAGCTTGTGGCTCGGCTCGACTCTTTAGTGATTGAGCCGAGCTTAAGCACGAGTTTTTGGCTCATTTTCTAAATAAGTTGAGATCGACACTCCAAAGCTCAGCTCAGCTCGCAAAAGTTCGGCTCATTTGTATAGGCTTGGCTTGTTTGAGAATATGGTGGGGATTCAACGAGATTTTAAAAATCCTGATTGATGTCTTAGATGGTGTGGACAACGTGTACGTTTAGTGTGTGGCATGTGAAACTAAAGATTTTTCGGTGTCAGGTGGGTATATCCCACGTGGTATCCACTCGGCATATCCATACGCTTTTGGACGGTTCGGATTGAAATTCTCTCTTTCCTCTCACCCCAACACTTTCTCTCTCCAAATTTGACCCGTTCAAAAATGCAATGGATGGCTCAGATGCGCTGAGCGGGCGCCACATACGTGATACCCACTCGGCGCTGATTTTTTTTCCTGTTAAACTAGCACTATGTGGGGATACACGAATGGAAACTGCTACAGAAAGTCAGAAAACGACCATATATAACACCATGAACGGAAACTGCTACAGAAAGTCAGAAACTGCTCCTCGATTTTTCTAGTACCCACTTGGTTTAAAAAATTTCAGTGCCAAGCAGGTACTACGTGGTGCCCGCTCGGTGCATCCGGGCCATCAATTTCTATTTTGGACGGCTCGGATTTGGAGAGAGAAAAAGGAGAGAGAGTGGTGGGGTGAGAGGAGAGAGAGTGGTTTGATTTGGGCCGTCCAACACACTTTTGGACGGCTCGGATGTGGGTGCTCGGCACCACGTCAGCCAGGTGACGTGGTACCCACCCGGCACCCAAAAATTTCTCGAGATCGAGAGGGGCTAATTTCAATTTATATTATGTTTTTTCTATTTTTCTTTAATGAATCATGTTCATGACTTATTGGGTCATTTAAGTTAACTCATTAAGACCCAATTACTAAATGGGTTAGATGAGTTGGACCCATTCTGACTCAACTAATAAATGGGCCGGGTTGGGTCTATTTTTTAGTTGATGGGTTTGAGTTGATTAATGGGTTTGAGTTTAATTTACCACCCCTACCAATTTATTTTCATCAATTTTTCAGATTTTGAGTTATGATTTTATTGCACTTATATTACCGGTTTTCATCACAAAAGTAAACATATTTTCCAATAGATAATATGTCCAAAGGTGTTTTGGAGGTGCACCACGATCCTATACTGCGTTGTATATATGCTCATTGCACCCTGTTTGGATGCCGGATTTGCAGCTGGATTTACCACGCGCCTTGATTTCATCTCCCCCTCCTCCTCATCTCCGGTGTTTGGCTGCAAAAACCCCCACCCGGATTTGCCCTCGGATTAGGCTCGAGCTGGATTTGTAATCCACTCGAAGGTGGATTTGGTAACGATGGGGGGTACCCTGTCGTTGCTATATCCAGGTTCTAAATGACAAACATGCCCTCTCTCTAGCACAACAGAACTGAAGAAGATGAAGAGAGAGAGAGAGAGAGAGAGTACTATTTGTTGCCTGAGTCTTTGTCAAGGCCGGAGTTTTGGATGCAGATTTGGGGGTGGCTCTGATTCGATCGCCAGACCTGCCATCGTTGTACTTGTACCCATCATCGCTCTCGTTGCTGGTAGAAGGAGTAGTGAAGTTTTAGGGCTCCTCTCGATCCTCTGGTTTATCGATCAAAATGGGGGAAGTAAAGGACACGTGTTTAGTTTTACATTTGCTCTTCTATCTTTTACTACTGGTATTTACCATCTTCGGAATGTTAAACTTTTTCTTAAATAAAAAAATAAAAAATAAGGTTTAAATATTTTAAAGATAATTTGATTTAATTTTATGCAATTATTAAAGGTAAATATATATATTTCTGTAATTATAATTAAATAAACAAATTTTGATCATTTAAAAATCTAAGTGGGGGCAATTAAGTCATTTGACATCTAATCCCATCATATCCACCTTTTATATTTTCCTTCTCAAATAACTATCCAAACACCTCATTACAAATCCACCATTCTTAACATATCACCCCTTATTATATATCCACCTCTAAATCCACCCTCATTCTATATCCACCCAAAACAAATTCTCACTACAAGAAAATCGTTCTATAGCAACGGTCGAAAGCGTTGCCAAAAAGCCGTTGGTAGAGACCCATTTAGGCTATACCAACGGTTGGTCAAACCGTTGCTGTAGGGTATAGCAACGGTTTTGACGAGCGTTGGTACAGATTTTTTTTTAGTAACGGTTCCTTTAGCAACGCTTGTAACCGTTGCTAAAGGCAAGTTTTTTTTTTTTTAAAATATGGGGTAAAATATGACATGGCAACCACGTGGCCGCTGACGTGGATTCCACGTGTCGCCATGATGCGTGGCGGCCACGTGTCGCCTGCGTGGCGCATGGAAGGCAACACAATTTTGCTTCTCCTGGGAATCGAACCCAGGACCTCGCGTATGCGCACGCGAGTGCATACCAGCTGGGCTAGCCCAGCACTTGTGCATTATTAAGGAACAACTAATATTTATATTATGCGAACTGTCATTAGAGCATCCATAATGTGATAATCAAAACCAAAAAGTTGTTAAAGTTAGCAATATTTGATCAAAAAAGTGCTCACATTGTAATAACCAAACTTAGCAACCTCTTAATCAAATCAAATTTTGGCTTTTGAATAATCAAAAATAGCAACTTTTTTGCCAATAATCAAATCTAATGGTCTCCACATTTTTTTAATCAAATACACCCATCATTACATAAAAACTTTTTCTCTTTCTCAACAATGTTTCCAGAAAATTATTTTTAAATTATTTTTTTTTCCAGAAACTTAAAAAAAAACAGTATTTACAAAAAACTTTTTTTTAAAGTGTTTTAACACAAAAAAATTGTTTTTTTTTTTTTTCAAACGGCTTTTAACAATTTTTTTTTTTAAAAAACTGTTTTTTAAAACAAATTTTTTTTTTTAAAAAAATGGCTATTAACAAATTTTCAAAAAATAATTTTTAGCAACGGTTGTTGGAAAACCATTGCTATAGTCAGGTTTTTAGCAACGGTTATTGGAAATCCGTTGCTATAGTCCGGTTTTTAGTAACGGTTATGAAAAACCGTTGCTATAGTCTTGTAATCTAGTAACGGTTGCATGAAAACCGTTGCTATAGTCCTGTTTCTAGTAAAGTTTTGTAAACCGTTGCTAAAAACCATCTATACCGACGGTTTTTTGAACCGTTGCTAAAAAAACCGTTGCGAGATCCCAAATTTCTTGTAGTGTCTCCATCCAAACGGACTGCAAGTGGAAATGCTTCGTTGGCCACAAAAACTTCAGCTAGTTCCGTGTGAGGTAGCGCTAGCTGTTGCGGTAGATTTTTTGGTTGTTCAAAACTAGTGTTCGACTTGTGATGTGGGTGGGAAAAGTACTGGTCAGTGTCATTGTCCATTTCATTTGTTCCACAGTCCCTATAGAAAACTAGTCCTTATCAGAGAAAAACTAGTGATACTAATAAGGAGTATGATTGGCCGACATATTGTACTCTGGACGATAAGCAGACAGCTATTTGATTGTAGGTTTTTCATTACACGTGGCAAATATATCCCCGAATTTGATATTTTTTGGGAAATGATTTTGTCACTCCCTTTTTAGTTAACGCCACTCCCCTGCAAGTGTATTTTTGCACTAAAAATATAATTGCAGGGGAGTGACGTTAACAAAAAAAGGTTTGGCAAAATCAGTAGTCTATTTTTTTCCTCCATATTTCAGCGAGGCCTAGCTCGTACGTACGGTTTAGAACAATGAGTCTATGAAAGTGTTCGAGAAAAAAATTGGATAGTCTAGATTTGTGAACCCGTTCGTTTTGGGATTTTGGATTTACAGGTAATGAGTGTAGAAAAAATAGAGTAATGATTGAAAATAGGGATAATAATTAGAAAGAGATAAAGAGAGAAAAATGAGAATAATAATTAAAGAGAAATAAGGTAATTATTAGAATCCAAAATTCAAAACCCTAAAACGAACGGGGTCAAGTGTTTTGAATTTGGACTATTCATTTTCTTTCTTAGACACTTTCATGGATCAAGTGTCTTGGATCCTTTCAGAAGAAGCCTTTTTTTTTTCGGTAAAAGAAATTTACATTAATCTTTAGAGAAACATAAAAAAATTCAAGGCCACAATTGTAAACACCATTTAAGACCAAAAAACTAGAATGACAAGATGCCAACCAAAATAACTAAGACCAATGGAAAAAGCGCCAAAACTAAGCACCCAAAACCTCCAAATGTCCCAACCCAAACAAAACACATACAATTGCGAAGATTTACAATTTACAATAGAATAGCATCTGATCCAACCTATAAAATTTAGCATCAAACATCCTCTTTATATGAGTTGAATCGAGAAATTTTTTTTATTGGCAAAAAAGATTTCATTAATCTTTGAGAAGAGATACAAAGATTAAACTGATCTCGGTCACACCAGCAAAAAACCACTCGAGAACCAAATCAAAAAGGACGGCAAGAAGCCAACCAAGACACCACTAAGTAAAGCGAAAGCCTCACACCCGCTAAAATACCCAACAACATACAACCAAACAAACTAAAGCCCAAAGGAAACCCAAAAATTGCAAGAGAAACAAAACAAAAACGTACCGCCAAACCCCTGAATTAAAATTTCAGAGAAAGAGAGAGGTTCTTTCCTCAAGCTCATCATCTTCCTCCAAAAAATCATTTCCTCTAGATCATCAAGAGCATTGTTCCTTTCCGCTATTGTGGCCTCCTCCATTTTGACATATTTCTTCAAATTAATTAAAGTTCCTCCCCTCTCTAAATTTAACGCCCAAAGTTTCCTCTATGTCCATCACACTACATGCATTTCTCCCTTGGAGAGTTCTTGTTCCGAATGTCCAGAATTTCACTGCACCAAAGTATAGCTATATAACAGATTGGCCACTATCCCAATTATTGGAACTAAGCACTTGGGCTTTTGAAATCAAACGGATTGAACATGGCCATACTGTAAATTACACTAATTGCGTAAATTTTTTTCAATGTAATGTGGCAGAGATAGAATGAAATGACCATCGCGTCGTTTTTTTTTTTGGGGAAGCACCATCTCATCGTTAAACTCTCTAATACCCATGTTGAAATAACTGCTGGAAAAATAAGGAACGGATTACCTCAATGATCTGTAATTGAAAACAGATTACCAATTGAAGAACAACTGCTGGGTTGAGTCGCGGACTAGGTCGCTCTCTTTAAGACGTTTCGCGGCTCTGCCCAGTTTGTGCAAGCAGTTCATGAATGCCCCGCCGTCTCCAGGATAAATCAGTCCAGAATTCACTACCTTTGCTCGGCTTTCTCTGCACGGAAGAAAAACCGAAAACGAAAACACAATCGACCAATTGCTCGAACTCAGAAATATTTTTTTTTGGGGAAGGAAGAGAGACTGTTTTTGCTGTGTTGAAACCAATTCCGAAATGCAGTATTTATAGGAGCGGGCTGGGGTGTGGTTTTGGAAAACAAATCAAATCCCACTAATTAAGCACACGTTTTAATCAATCCAAAATCATAACGTTTTAATCCCGCTGATTAAGCACATGTTTTTCTTAATCAGCAAGAAAATCAAATCCTTTAACCAGCCAGAATTTCCGTTTTGAAAAAGGATTTTGATTGACTGAATATTCTGTAACAAAAAAAACGTGTTTCAGAATTTTAGCAAAAACGTGGGCTTAACTAGTACGTGCGCAAGGCTCAAATCCCGGATTTGCACCCCCCCTGCACGAATAACTCGTGACGCGCACCCGGTTAACTGGTTTCCGAATCGATTTTCCAAATTGCCGCCCATTTTCCTGAGCGCGCGAGACCTCTCCTTGGGTCCTCTTTTGCAAACTCATAAGTGTGCATAGTCATTTAAAGTAGAGAAGAGTTTTATGACTAGCCAATGTGGGACTTATGAAAAACACAATGTTTTACAAAATACACCAAAGTTCCAACAATCCCCCACTTGTATTTTTAAAACAAAATATACGAGCAAAGGTATAAAGCTGTGCATAAGTAAAGGTGTCTTTCAACTTGAACCATTACATAGTAATAATGCTTCAGATAGTAACTAGAGTGACTTGTGATATTGAACTCTAAGTCTGAGAGCACTACACACACAACTCTACTAATGTGTAATGTTTAAAGCCAGCACTTTACGGCCATGTGCTTATATCCCAGTTTCATGAATGACCTAGAGAATTTGCCCAAATTCTCCCAAGAAGCGGCCACACTTCAACATTCATATAGGTGAGTCTATCAAGAGTACTCCTGTAGTCTAGGTACTCCACTCCACATAGAGCTATAGAACTCATTAAGTGTTAAACACAACCTCTTTCGCTATAGGATGTCATGCTTCTTAGGGATGGACTTTGAGTGTAACTCCTTATAGCATGATTCTTACCATATAACCATGTGACTCGTTTTTCCCTTTGAACCTATTTCTTGGGATCTCCAATCTATAGGTTGGGTATCCATCACAAGTGACTCATTTCTCAATAGGCTTTAGCCCCATCCCTTTCGAGGTGTTCCACACCTTCTCCCGAGCTAATCCTTTTGTCAAAGGATCAGCCAGGTTCTCAGCTGACCGTACATAATCCACTCTAACAGCCCCTTTGGTGAGTAAATCTCTAACTGTGCTGTGCTTACGACGTATTTGTCGTTTCTTATCGTTGTAAAAACGATTCTGAACTTTTGCAATAGCCGCGGTACTATCGCAATGGATTAGTATGGCCGATATCGGTTTTTCCCATTAGGGAATCTCTGACAGGAGGTTTCTCAACCAAGCTGCCTCCTCACTAGCCACAGCTAGCACTATCATCTCGAACTCCATAGTGGATTGCGCCAAAATTGTTTGTTTCTTGGACTTCCAAGAGACTGCACCTCCTGCTATGTTGAACACATACCCACTAGTTGCTTTGGAGTCATCCGAAAGGGTGTTCTAATCGGCATCACTATATCCCTCTAGAACAGCGGGAAACTTCTGATAGTGTAATTCAAGGTTCATGGTTCTTTTCAGATACCGCATGAGCCTCTCAATAGCAAACCAATGCTCCATTCCTGGCCTGCTAGTAAACCTGCATAATACCCCCACTGCATAAGCAATATCTGGTCTCGTGCAATCACAAGCATAACGAAGACTACCAATTATACTAGCATACTCAAATTGTCTAACACTGTCTCCAGTGTTCTTAAACAATTTAATACTAGGATCAAAAGGAGTGCAAGCAGGTTTACAGTCAAAGTAATTATATTTCTTCAAGATCTTTTCAATATAATGTGATTGATCAAGAGAAATTCCATTTGCAGATTTAGTAACTTTAACTCCGAGGATTACACTAGCCTCACCCAAGTCCATGTCAAAATTTTGGCTAAGCAATAATTTGGTTTCATTCACGACAGATATACTTGAACCAAATATTAGAAGGTCATCCACATACAAACAGATAATAGTGCATGCATGATTATCAGACTTGTAATATATGCATTTATCACTCTCACTGACCTTGAAACCATTTGAAATAACTAGACTGTCAAACTTTTCATGCCACTGCTTTGGAGCTTGTTTTAGGCCATAAAGAGATTTAACTAATCTACACACTTTGTGTTCTTGACCATGGACAACAAATCCCTCGGGTTGATCCATATAAATCTCTTCTTCTAAGTCTTCATTTAAAAAAGCAGTTTTAACGTCCATTTGATGTACAACTAAGTTATGAACAGCAGCTATGGCAATCAAGACTCAGATAGAAGTAATCCTTGTCACAGGAGAGTAGGTATCGAAAAAATCTATGTTCTCCCTTTGTCTATATCCCTTAGCTATGAGTCTAGCTTTATATTTATCCACAGAACCATCAGGTTTCAATTTCTTTTTAAGTACCCATTTGCAACCCATAGCTTTGCAGCCCTGAGGTTGGTCTACTAATTCCCAAGTTCTATTGGACTCCAACGAGTCCATTTCGTCATTTATGGCTTCTTGCCAAAAATCAGCATCTGGGGAAGTTAAGGCCTCATTCACAGTAGTGGGGTCCTCTTCTAAAGAGAATGCAAAGTCAGGACCAAAGTCCTTAGCAATTCGAGCTCTCTTGCTCCTCCTCGGTTCAATCTCAGTGTCCCTAGAGTTCTCGTTTCTAGGTTCTTCTAATCTAGGCACACTACTACTAGATTTAGCGCCCCCACTATTTCTGGATTTAGAAGGGATTTTTTCTTCGTAAAAATCAGCATCTATAGATTCTACGATCACCTTATTGTTAATATCGAAGAATTTATATGCTTTACTCTTTACAGCATAACCAATAAAAAAGCATTCATAAGCTCTACTTGCAAGTTTTGACCTTTTCGGATCAGGAATACGAACATATGCTAAACAGCCCCAAACTTTAAAATATGACACATTGGGCTTCTTGTTTTTGCACAATTCATAAGGTGAAATCAAAGACTTAGAATTAGGAATTTTATTCAGCACATAACATACAGTCAACAGAATTTCACCCCACCAATGCGAAGCCGCACCAGAACTAAGCATAATGGCAACTACAAGTTGACATAAAGTTCGATTCTTACATTCTGCCTTTCCATTCATTTCGGGTGAGTATGGAGCAGTTTTCTCATGTATTATACCAGTAGAGTTGTAAAATGCAATGAACTCATTCGAATCATACTCAGTGCCTCTATCACTACAGAGTCTCTTAATCTTTCTATTAAATTGGTTCTCAACCTCATTAAGAAAGATTTTAAACATATCAAACGCTTCACTATTATGTTTCATCAAATAAATTGAGGTATAATTAGAATGATCATCAATAAACGTGATAAAGTATCGATGTCCATTTCTAGTGAGAACTCCATCTAATTCACACATATCATAATGGATTAAATCTAGTAATTCGGTTTCCTTAAAGGTTGATTTATGAGGTTTCTTTGTGATCTTAGCCTTGCTACATGATTAACATTTTTCAAAATTATTTAAGGAAATATTAGGGATAAAACCTAAGTTGCTCATATTCTTAATCAGTTTCTTGTTAACAAGACAAAGCCTAGCATGCCACATATTAACAGAACAAACAATGTAAGAAGAAGATGCACTTTTATTCATATCAATGGTAAGCTTAAACATGCCATCAGATGCATAACCCTTTCCAACAAACATGCCATTTTTAGTAAGAGTATACTGATCTACTCCTATAGTCTGGGTAAATCCAGCCTTATTGAGGAGGTAGCCGGATATAAGATTCTTCCTCATTTCTGGAGTGTGCAGGACTTCCTTCAGAGTAACAGTCCTTCCAGAAGTGAACTTGAGATCAACCTCACCAGTACCAAGAACCTTAGTGATGTGGGAGTCTCCCAACAACACTCTCTTATCATCAGCCTCAGAATACTTTTTGAACAAGGAGCGATCATAACAGACATGGCGAGAGGCGCCAGTGTCTATCCACCACCCTTCTAAACCACTTATCAGATTAACCTCTGATATCATAGCCACTAGTGGTTCTCCATCCGCCAGGTTCGCCTATGGAGCGCGACGCCTGGGGTTCTTGTAATTTCTTGCCATATGGCCAGGCTTGTTACAATTGTAACACACAAATTGGACAGAGTCCGTGTTTCGAGCCTGGCCTCCAGAAGGGGGTAACTTCTTGTTCTGATTCAGTTTTCTGTTCCGATTCTGGTTCTCATTTGGCTTCGCAATCCCTCCTTTCGGCTTGAGCACAGCCGAACTGTGGTTCCTTTTGTTTGCAACAAAGAGAACCTTATCCTTCTGATCCTGTTTCCGAGCCTCCTCCTCAACACGGAGCCTAACAATCAAACTTTCCATAGAAAAATCTTTTGACTTGTGACGGAGATCCTTATTAAAATCTTTCCAGTAGGAGGCAATTTATCAATAAGAACAGCAACCTGAAATTGTTCACAAATAGACATGCCCTCAGAAACTATTTCATGTGCAATTTTCTGTAAATCGTGAGCCTGGGAAACCTCGGATTTTTCATCAACCATAAAAAACTTCAAGTAACGACTAACAGCATATTTCTTAGTCCCAACCTCTTCGGTATCATACTTTTTCTGGAGGGCATCCCAAAGTTCTTTAGCAGTATCAAAAGTGGAATAGTAATCGTAAAGCTCATCAGTCAAAGCATTCAGAATGTAGTTCTTGCACAAAAAATCATCGTTGGTCCATTTTGAAATCTCTTTAGTGTTTTCAGCAGTAGGGGGATTCGCAACAACAGGTTTAGTCGAATCACAGTATGCAGCAAGTTTTTGGGTCGTAAGAAAGAAAAACATCTTTTGCTTCCAACGTTTAAAGTGCAGCCCCTCAAAGCGAAAAAGTTTGTCGATATCAGTGGTGGTAACCGAAATCTTGTTTTCAGAATCCATGGCAGATTGATATCGTCTTAAAATTGTTGAAATAACTGCTGGAAAAATAAGAAACGGATTACCTCAATGATCTGTAATTGAAAACAGATTACCAATTGAAGAACAACTGTTGGGTTGAGTCGCGGACTAGGTCGCTCTCTTTAAGACGTTTCGCGGCTCTGCCCAGTTTGTGCAAGAAGTTCGTAAATGCCCCGCCGTCTCCAGGATAAATCAGCCCAGAATTCACTACCTCTGCTCGGCTTTCTCTGCACGGAAGAAAAACCGAAAACGAAAACACAATAGACCAATTGCTCAAACTCAGAAATATTTTTTTTTGAGGAAGGAAGAGAGACTGTTTTTGCTGTGTTGAAACCAATTCCGAAATGCAGTATTTATAGGAGCGGGCTGGGGCGTGGTTTTGGAAAACAAATCAAATCCCACTAATTAAGCACACGTTTTAATCAATCCGAAATCATAACATTTTAATCCCGCTGATTAAGCACACGTTTTTCTTAATCAGCAAGAAAATCAAATCCTTTAACCAGTCAGAATTTCCGTTTTGAAAAAGGATTTTGATTGACTGAATATTCTGTAACAAAAAAAACGTGTTTCAGAATTTTAGCAAAAACGTGGGCTTAACTAGTACATGCGCGAGGCTCAAATCCCGGATTTGCACCCCCTCTGCGCGAATAACTCGTGACGCGCACCCGGTTAACTGGTTTCTGAATCAGTTTTCCAAATTGCCGCCCATTTTCCTGAGCGCACAAGACCTCTCCTTGGGTCCTCTGTTACAAACTCATAAGTGTGCATAGTCATTTAAAGTAGAGAAGAGTTTTATGACTAGCCAATGTGGGACTTATGAAAAACACAATGTTTTACAAAATACACCAAAGTTCCATCAACCCAAAAGTACATGTGCAAAACCATCATATCTTTCATGCTAAAATTAGCAAAAGGAAAATATTTTGTACTTTAGAATGCTCTGGTTTGTCCTGAATATGAGCATATTTACATGACTGGTGTATGGGAGAATTTTGCATAAGTCCACTGTAGCAGTTTCCAAACTCATCTAGTCCACTTCAAAGTTTCATACCCACTAAGTCCACTAATAATTTTAATGACAAAAATACCCCACCTAAGAAACAAGGGCCTTGTTTGGCTAATACGAAAATGTATTTTTTCCATTTTTTTTCGTTTTTGTTGCAATCAAGCCGCCGCCACCGCCACCACCGTCGTCGCCGCTGCCATCACGCCACATATAACGTTATATGTGTAACAAAAAACGTATTTTTTCATTTTTCTCGATTTTTTTTATTGAACCCACTACACTTAACATTTAACGTTATATATGTGACAAATTTCTCTTTTTGATTTTCCTATTTTTCTTGTATCGATTTTTTAACGTTATATGAGTGATAAAAATTTCCTAACATACAATATTATATGTGTGGCAAAAATTTTCTAACATGCAACATTTCTTTTTGGTTTTTCTTGTTTTTAGTCTTTAACGTTATATGCTGGTTCATACAAAACATATAATGTAGCGGGCCGAGTTAGACGGCTCGGGCTGCACCGAGCGTAATACCGAGCCGCAGGACCGACGGTCCATGTTCATTCTGATTAAGGCTAACAGAGCCTCGGCGTACCGACGGTTCTAATCCCTCTACGGAGACGTTGACGGAGCCTCGGCTTACCCGCGGTCCAATTTGACCCAGGGAGATATCTCATTGCCTCGGCTTCCCAAGGGACGAACGTTCCTTCGTGATATCTTTCTCGGCCAGCAGTTCCTCGGCTAGCCGACTCCTTGACCGTCGGCTCACATTTCGGCTTTGAACGGATGTGTGGGCCATTTTCCCTTCTCCTTCACGTGGGAGTGCCATCATGGCTTAGATGATGAAAAGTGACGTCAGCTGGGCGGTTACCAGGTTGATGGTACCACGTGAAGGGGCCCGCTCACTCGCCAAGCGGTTACGAAACCCTAAAAGGTGACGTAGAGGGTACGTCAGCCGACACGTGGCAAGCATGCGTATGATCTTGGAGATCAAGCTGGACGATCCCTATAAATACACTGCGATGCCTCCTGAAAGAGGTACGTTAAAAAACACAGCTCAAAACCCTAAACACTTGGTCTTTCCTCTTTGCAAGAGATCTGATTCTTGCACCGGAGGGCCATCCCGGAGAACCTCCGGCGTGGTCTTTAGTCGTGCTTCGTTTTGCAGGATTAAAGAAGATTTGAGAACAAGATCCAAACCCCAGGGCAAAGGTGGTCAAACCATCCTGAAAGGAGCCCCACAATTTGGTGAACCCGACCTGAACTTTCTTTTTTCTGATCCACGGCGGCTCCTCCGTTGCCCCTCTTTCATTCTTTCACAAAGAAATCTCTCCCTCCACATCTCCACCACTTTTCCACCTAGAAAATGGGCGGAGCACCACCTCCCTTTCAACCCCTCAACCCTTCTCTGATACTTTCGGACACAGGCGTCCACACCGCCTCTCCTTCTCATCCTCCTGGCTTTACCTCTCCTGGCGTTAGCACCTCAGTTCAGCGTCTGGTGGGACTAAGCGACGAGGCCCTGGCGTACGTCCAGTTGCTGGAACAGCAGCAGGAACAAACCAACTCTGATGTGGCCATGCTCAAAATGGAGATGGCTAGAATCAGAGCGAATGAACACCCGGCGGGCTCCCATTCAGGCTCTCAGGGAAGGCGCCGGCGTGGGAACTTACCACCACCACCACCTAATTTGGTCGGTGAAGGAGATCCTCATCGAGTCTCGGTATACGACCGCCTGGACCCACCACTAACGGACAATCGGGCCGGGAACAGCGCTCGCTTCGGGCAGCAACGTTCTCCGGTCCATAAGCGTCTCGGTAGTAGTGCGGGACACAGAGGTGGAAAAACAAGAAGGGAAGGGAGCCCTTACACAAATTACTCAAGCTCGTCGGCTGGTGACGAATACTCTCAATCCCAAAGTTATGATACGGTTGAATTTCATGACAATGAGAACAATCTGGCCCTAATTCCGCATGATGGACGGCGAAAGAGCCGAACATCAAGAAGGGACGGCAAGGATCCTGAAATGTTCCCTCCTGAACAAGAAGATTTCCCTCGGGAAAATACACACGCCGGACGTACGGTAAACTCAAGAAACCCACGAACTTTCCCTCGGGAAAAGAGTGTGAGTGTTGTCGTTCGGCATGACGAACAGCCGAGTCGACGCAAAGTTTATCATACAGAAAATCTCCCTAACGCGGATCGGTTGAAGATCCCCGTCGACAAAAAGGAAAGGGCATACCAGCGTCGGCAAGACGAAGCTGCTGACAGAGATAGAGAATACCAAGCCTACAAAAAGTCTCGGAAAGACAGAGACGGACGCCCGCCTCGGCCAACACACGAATATCAGCTTAAAAAATTGATCGAATCTCCATTCTCGGCCAAAATTCAAGCAACTCTGCCGAAGCCTGGGCTCCACCTGCCGAAATTCCAGAAATTCGATCCCAGCTCGACCGAGGCTTACACCCACCTCATCAGCTACCGCAGCACCATCTCCTGCGTCACCGACGACGACGCCATCATGTGCAAAGCATTCCCTTCAAGCCTCGGACGCCTCGGCCTTCTGTGGTTCAATCAATTGGAAGCAGGATCAATCCACAGTTTCAAGGAACTTGAAAGAGCCTTCAACTACAGGTTCATCACAAGCAACAAACAAGCCAAAGAGGAAGATGCCTTGGCTCAGATGAAGAAAAGGCCAGGCGAAACGCTTCGAAAGTACGCCGAAAGCTACTGGCAGTTATTCAATGAGATACCCGGTGTTGATCAGTACTGGGCAGCAAGAAACTTCAAGAATGGATTGGAGACTGGAAGCAAAATCCTAGACGAATTGGCAATTCGAGCACCCCACGGGATGAATGAATTAATGAGGACGGTTGAGCAGTTCTGCTCTTACGAGGAGTTCCTCGCAGACCGAGAACTCCATGGAGGACAGAACTCAGCCATCCCTCACCAACTCCACGTTCCCACCCCTCAAATTTCTGCACCAAAGCCAGTAGCCGTCACACAACCGAAGAAGCAGGTTAACACGGTAAAAGTTGCAAACAAGAAGGCTCCAAAGGATCACGACTATGTAGCCGAGACGATGGTGTTCAAAGAGCCAATCTACTTCCTTTTACGAACCTTGAAGCGCGAGCCGTTCTTTGTTTGGCCGAACCCACCCAAGCTCAACACCGAGGCAGGAAACGTCAACACTCGGAAGAGATGTTCCTATCACAACGAGCTCGGACACTACACAACGGCCTGCGCCCCATACAAAGCTCTCTTGGAAAACCTGGCAGCTCAAGGACTCTTGGATGATCACATCGACTGGACCAAAACACCGAGGCGCCAGCCGAACGCTGGGGGTCAACTTCAAATCCCACGACCAGTCGGTGTCATAAACGTAATCCACGGGCCAGTGACCAAAGAAGGGGCACAGAAGCTTCGGTCTGAGCTGGATAAGGCCAAAAAATCTGCAGAAATTTTTTCTGTCTCTTCAACTCTCAAAAGACCTCGGACATCCGAACGACCTTGGTCTATCACATTTACAGACAGAGATCTCGAGCAGGTGCAGACTCCCCACAACGACGCCTTAGTGGTGACAGTGCAGATCTCCACTCACTCGGTTAAAAGGGTCCTTGTGGATCAGGGAAGTTCGGCAGAGATCATGTACTTGTCTCTCTTCAAAGAGCTCAACATCCCAGAATCATCATTGGTACCAAGCACCGTGCCTCTCGTCGGATTCAGCGGCACCCCGGTCTGGCCCCTCGGCAAGTTGATTCTCCCCGTCGTCACTGGTTCGGTTGCCGTCAATATGGAGTTTATTGTTGTGGACGCTCCAAGTCCTTACAATGCAATCCTCGACCGAAATTGGCTCCACTCCCTCAAAGCCATTGCCTCAACCTACCACCAAGTGGTACGATACATTGGGACCACAGGCCGACAAGAAGACCTGCACGGCGACCAAGTCCAGGCGAAGCAATGCTACGTCTCGGCCGTTGGAAAGGCGCCGAGCCCTAACAGAGTACATTGGGTGGAAGTTCCAGACAAGCCAGTCCTCGAAGACGTCAGCGCTCCAGCCGAACAAAAGTCAATCGAAGATCTCGTGAAAGTACCAATCAACGAAGACGGGTCACGCTTCTTCATGCTCGGTTCTAGTTTGATGGATGCCGAGCGTGACGAACTGGTCCAATTCCTTAAGGATAATATTGAAGTCTTTGCTTGGACTCCTTACGAGATGCCTGGAATCGACCCACAGGTCATTCGGCATTCTCTCAATGTCTCCAAGTCCGCAAAGCCGGTGATCCAGAAACCAAGACGTTCGGCAGCAATTCACGCCGAAGCGGTCAATCAAGAAGTAGATAGACTCCTCGTAGTAGGGGCTATCAAAGAAGTCCAATACCCCACCTGGCTCGCCAATCCAGTGGTGGTGAAGAAGAAAAACGGAAAGTGGAGGGTTTGCGTGGACTACACCAATTTGAACGACGCTTGTCCAAAGGATTGCCTTCCCCTCCCAAAAATTGATCAACTAGTGGATTCAACGGCAGGCCACGCTCGGCTAAGCTTCATGGATGCTTATAGAGGCTATCACCAAATAGCAATGGATCCAGATGACATGGAAAAGACCGCTTTCATTACACCTAGGGGACTCTTTTGTTATCTCGTGATGCCATGCGGCCTCAAGAACGCCGGGTCCACGTTTCAGAGGATGGTCTACCTGCTGTTCGGTTTACTCATTGGTGAAATCATGGAGGCTTATATCGATGATATGGTCGTCAAAAGTCTGAAAGCCGAAAACCATCTAGCACACCTCGCCGAGGTGTTCGCAATTTTGAAAAAATTCAAGTTACGCCTAAACGCCGAGAAATGTGCTTTCGGCGTCGGCTCGGGAAAATTCCTCGGATACCTGGTGACGCGAAGAGGAATCGAGGCTGACCCAAACCAAATCTCGGCGGTACAACAACTGAAGGCTCCATCAACTCCTCGGGAGATACAAAAGCTAACAGGAATGGCCGCGGCACTCAACAGATTCATCAGTCGGTCATCCGACAAGTGCCACGTCTTTTTCCAAACTCTAAAAAAGCAAAGCCGAAGGAGCTTCAAGTGGACGGAGGATTGTGACACAGCACTCGCCGAACTTAAGACTTATCTCGGCTCGGCTCCACTCCTGGTTAAACCGTCACCTTTCGAAACTCTTTATCTTTATCTTGCTATCTCCCCACATGCCGTCAGCTCGGCGCTAGTCCGACGCGAAGGTGCCGAAGACCAGCCGATCTACTTTACTAGCCGGACGTTGCTGCCAGTTCAGACTAGATATCTTCCTTTGGAAAAGCTCTTGCTCGCCCTGGTGACAGTGGCTCGGAAGCTCCTCCCTTACTTCCAAGAGCATCCCATCATCGTACTCACGGAGTTCCCACTGAAGAACCTCATTCGGAAGGCCGACCTTTCCAGCCGAGTCTCACAATGGGAGGTCGAGTTGGCCAACTTCGACATCCATTTTGAGCCTCGGACAGCAATCAAGGCACAGGTCTTGGCCGACTTTATAGCCGAATTCACTCCGGGTAGTCCTGATGAGGAAGCTCTGATTCAACCAGAATATGGAATGCTGGAGCAGCATGAAGCCCGGAAGACTTGGAACTTATTCAGTGGCGATGTCTGGAAGCTCCACGTTGATGGGGCATCAAACAGCAATGGCTCGGGCGCCGGAGTTGTTCTTGTCACTCCCTGCGGCGTGATACATGAGAGCGCCATTACGATCAACTTCCCAGCAACCAATAACGAGGCCGAGTACGAGGCTCTGTTGGCCGGTCTCCGTGCGGCAGCAAAACTTCAAGTGGAGGACCTACATGTCTACTGCGACTCCCAGCTGATCGTTAATCAAGTGACAGGGGACTACGAGGCTTGGGACCCCAGGATGCTGAAATACCAAGCTACGGCACTGGAGCTCATTCGGCAGTTCAAGGGGTTTCATATTGAGCAGATCAACAGGGAATACAACGCCCACACCGACGCTCTCACAAGCTTGGCCTCGGCTGCAAAGGCCTCAGAATACCGAAGCATCAGCCTCGGCGAAATTGATGCACCAAGTTTTGAGGCCCCGGCAGAAGTCCTCAACATCTCCCTCGGTCCCAGCTGGATGGATGAGATCGTAGCTTTCCTCAAGAACGACACGCTCCCCTCGGACAAAAAGGAAGCCCACAGGGTCAGAAGCAAGTCGGCTTATTACTGGATATCCGAAAACGGCCAGCTCTACAGAAAAAGTTTCACTGGGCCGTACCTTCGCGTCATCCATCCGACCGAGGTTTCCACAATTCTGGCCGAGCTACATTCTGGAAGCTGTGGGTGCCATTCTGGTGGTCATTCTCTCTGTCAAAGGGCCCTAAGTCAGGGATATTTTTGGAAGGGAATGAAGAAGGATTGCGAAGAAGTGGTCAAGAGATGCAAGCCGTGCCAGCTATTCTCTCCTATTCCTCGGCAGCCAGCCCAAGCTCTCAAGCCTATCACCAGCCCATGGCCTTTCGCTCAGTGGGGCTTGGACATAGTCGGGAAACTCCCTACGGTCCCTGGAGGATTCAAGTTTCTTATAACGGCGACAGATTACTTTTCAAAATGGGTGGAGGCCGAACCACTCGTTACAACGACTGAAGCCGACGTTCGACGATTCGTTTGGAGAAACATCGTTACAAGATTTGGAGTGCCCTACGCAATTGTCTCTGACAATGGCTCTCAATTCGTCGGCAAAGAGCTGACAGGACTTTGCGAGGAATTTGGAATACGTTTCTTTAATTCTACTCCTTCATACCCACAAGGCAACGGTCAGGCCGAGGCTACAAACAAAACCGTTTGCGCTGGAATCAAACGACGGCTGGACTCTAAAAGAGGGCGATGGGCCGAGGAATTGCCGAGAGTACTCTGGGCCTACCGCTCCACTCCCAGACGCTCCACTAGCCAGACCCCATTTGCAATGGCCTTCGGCATGGAGGCAGTCATTCCACTTGAGTCACGATTCCCAACACTCCGAACCGAGACCTTCGACCCTCAAACCAATGACGAGGCCGTCGCCACCAAGCTCATCCTGGCCGAGGAGAAGAGGGATGAAGCCCAACTCAAGCTAGCTAGCTACCAACAGGAGGTAGCTCGGGGCTACGATAGAAACGTTCGGTTAAAAAAGTTCAAGCCAGACGACTGGGTTTGGAGGAAGGTCGGCAGGGCAAGCCAAAAGACAAATTCAAACCAAACTGGGAAGGTCCATACCGAGTTGTTAAGGAGGTCGGCAATGGCTCCTACAAACTTGAAGACAAAGATGGAAAAGAAATTCAAAACCCCTGGAATGCTCTCAATCTCAGGAAAGCTTACCTTTGAGAAATCACTCGGCTTGAGCTTGGCTCGGCCTTTATCTGTCTTTTAATTCCAAAACTTGTAACACGTGTTGAGAACATTTTACTTGAAATTAGAGTTGCTATTATCTAAAGCTCAAGTCTTGTCTTTACTGCTCTTTCCATCATATATGATTCGACTTCGGTCACACAGTTCGGCTTATCAGCCATCGGATCTAGCATCCACAAAACTCATTTGCCTCGGACGATTAGACGTTCGGCAAAAAATAGAACGTTAAACCTTCTGGTTTATTTAATGCTTGGCTACGTTCATTTTTGACTTGAACAAATATGGCCACATTCAAACATTTACTTAGTTTCTTATTTTTGGTACAAGGCTGGCATTTGAGCCGAGCCTAACACCAAAATAGGGGCTGATAACAAGTAAATAAGATAAGCAAGGGCCTTTGAAACCCTCGGCGACGTCAACACAAAAATATTTCTAAAGCAAAAGAAAATATTCAAACATTCAGACCATCGAAAAATTTTAAGGCATTGAAAAAACTTGACATGTCTTATAAAGCCTAGCAGGAAGATACGGCATGGTGGATCGTTCGGCGCCGTCCCTCCTCAAAAACTATTACAAACTGAAGTTCAAAGGTACTTGACAGAACAAAAAATAATGAAAAAGCTAAGTTAAGAGATTGAGGGTGGCAGTAGCTCCATCTTCGCCTTCGGCGAGTGCTGCTTGATCTTGCTTCTCCACTCCCTCGGATGGCTTCTCCTGCACAGAAGCCTCTGCCATCACTACATCCTCATCTTCCTCGGGTGGAAGAGGAGCACACTCCTCCTCGGTATAAGGCAGTAGAAGATCAGGAATCACCGGCGGAGGAAGCTGTTGGAGGAATTTAGAGTCGGTCTCAACGACCAAGACCCCAGCCATGGCCTCGGCACCCGCAGCATACCCGAGCTCGAAGAAGTCTGGGAGCCGAGTTGTAATACCCGTTCCGGATATTTAGAATATTTAATTCACTTTTTATTTGAATTATATGATTCGGGGTTAGATTGCATGCATTAGAAGTTTGAGGGCCTTGTGTGTGTTTTGGGTGGTTGCATAAGTGGAGGGTGGTGTGGTTACACCTTATAATTTCTCTAGAGGGGATTTATACAGATATTTTTCTCTTTCCTTTCATTTCTGCCGACACTAGAGAGAGAGAGAGAGAGAGAGAGAGAGAGAGAGAAACGGGTGAGGAGAGGAGAAGAGAAGAAGAAGAAGAAAATAGGTGCAGAGCTGCTCTTCACGAATTTATTCAAGGTACCTAGAAAACTTGTTAATTTCTGGTATTTTTACTGAAGGTTCATTAGTGTGTCTATTGTATCGTGTTAAATTTTCAGAATTTTCTGAGAAGTGTGGAAAAAGATAAAAATCATAAACCAAGCTGTGGTCGGATTGCTAGTTTTGTGCAAACAGTTTTCAGATCTGTGTTATGCATCACGTTTTTTTTAGTTAAACGACCCTCCTGGTTTTGGGTCCTTATGAGTCTGATAGATTGCTAAGTTGGTGATGTTTTGGCGTTGGAATCACTAAAAAATATTGAGTATTCGATTTTTAATGAATTTTCGAACACGGACTACTCTGCTGGAAATTGTGCTTCGCTGCACAGAATTTCTGAGTTTGGAGATGGATTTGACTAGGTTTCCTTGCTTTGTAAAATCTGGGAAAAATCAGGGATAAACTTTGAGATGTTGTTATGATCTCTACCAAATTTCAGGTCATTTTGTTGTACGGTCTAAGTTTGACGGATTTTACAAGTTTGTGTGTCCCTGCTGAATTTTGTATTCGCTGCATTGACATGTTTTGGAAAATGGTCATATCTCTTAGCTCGAGTATCGGGTTTGCGCACGGGTTTTTGATTCTAAAACTAGACTCGTATGCCTTTCGGAATATGTAGGGGTTGTGGCTTAGTTTGCACTAGGTTAAATCAGTTTTTGATTTGAAGTTAATTGACGTGCAGAATCTGTGATTTTGGACATGTTATTGTGTAATTTCGGACGAGCATAACTTTATCGTTCGGACTCTATGTTGGGCAAATTTTATATCAAAATTCATGTACCGAAAGTCTGTTTTCTAATGGTGGTGGTCTCATGATCTGGTTTTAACACTATAAGAAGTTGTAGGCAGAATACGACAGGCTGGTTGTAGATTTTAAATCAAAGGTAGGGGTTATATGGTGTTTAAGTGTTATGTTTGTTTAGGGATACTTCTAAACCTTTGAGACGGACATGCTAGTACGTGTTAAGCATCTTTAATCTATTTTTGGTGTTAAAGATTGTTGTTAGGAGCTGGTTTTGGCGTTTAAGCGTTCAATAAATTGATATGGTTAACTTGTGATTAGGTGTCAAGCCGGTCAATTGGGAGGTGCCGAAACCGTAAGTTTAGCGTACCTCGGTCGATACAAAGGTGAGTGTGTCTGATATGGTTCTTCTCAATAAAATATTGCTGTGGTGGTTAGTGTACATTTTGCTAGTGGTGTTTTAGCTTTTGGACATGATTATCGTTAAATAGATAATGCGGTGGAGGTGATTGTATATCAATGGTATCATGCTAACCGAGGTTTAGCTATTGATATGGATATATGTGGTGGAGATTGTATATCATGCTATATGCTATTTTAGCTAATGATATGCATGCTTGTTGGGTGTTGATTATACCGCTGAAGGTTTGCGTGTGAGGCACACCATGTCGTAAGCCATGCCGCCTAATTAACGGTAGTGGGAGCATGGTGTGTGGGACACCACTCTTGGGGTATATGGGATTGTGGCAGACGTGTCACTGCATGCTTGTGTGATTTATATTCATGCTGTTGTTGAATCAGTTATTGTTATGTGGTTATTCATGGGTTAATACTGTTGTGTTTTGGGGATGTGGTGGTTATATCTATTGTATTCAATTGGATATTTTGTTAGACTGGTGAATTCATTTATGATGATATTCCTTTGGGTATTGTGATATTTTATCGAGCATTTCTATATCTCACACACTCTGGCTTTCCTTTTTGGTCTGCCAGGTAGCAGGTTGCTTAGAGTGGGTCCACTACCGGTCATCGTGTTGAGGAGTGTTTGGGCTAGCCTTGGATGTTGTGGATGGTCGAGCTTGTTGTAGGTAGTTGAAGAAGAAGTTATTTTGTTTAAGTTGTCGGTGGACAGGTTGAAGTATGAAATTTTCTAGAGTGTTTTAAATCGATATTGTAGTTAGTTGGTTGACACGTTGACTCATTTTTATGTTAAGGTGATAAGTCTTCCGCTGGGTGTTTATTTCTGACAGGTTGTGAGGTGTGTTTTGTTCTTCTGTGGGGAATGCCACGTGGCCGCGTCGACTCGGGCCCACTTTGGGTGCCGTTTGCGGGGCGGGGCGTGACACGAGTCTCCAGCTCATCGTTTACCATCTGATGGGCCGTCTGAGTATACTCCAAGGCTGCCCTCTTAATCCCAGCTTCATAGCCTTTGGCGTCGGCTTCCAGCAGCTTCTTCTTCTCCTCCATCTTCATCTTCTCCATCTCAGCCTCGGCGGTAGCTGCAGTAGTTTTGGCCTCGGCAAACTCTTTCTTCAACTTCTCAACTTCAGCGTCGGTCTCTTGGAGCTGAGACTCCGAGATCTTGAACTTTGCTCTGAAGTTGTCTCGGTCAGTCCTGTACCTCTCACGCTCGGCAGAAACCTTGGCAGCTTTGTCGTATGCCTTCAAGGCAGCCTGGCCAGCCTGAAAAAAGGAACAAGTCAGAAACATGAAATAGGAATTGAAATGCAAAATCCTAACTCAAGGATTAAAGACAATACCTGGACGAGGTGAGAGCACATATCGCCGAGTCCTGGGAGCAGCTCGGTGGGAAGCTGGTCGTAGTCCCTCGGCAGGGCCAACCCCCTCAGCAGGGTAACTGCCAGGTTCAGCTCCTCCTTCACCGAGTCCTTCAGCATAAGCACCCTCCCATCGGCCATGGTATAGGATGGGCTGAAGGGGCGTGGGACCTCGGCCTCGACAGGACCGCCATCCAAATCGACGCGGCTCTCGGTCTGGCAACCCAGGTCTTTTTGGGGAGAGGGTCGGCGAGTCTCAGAAGGGACGGTTTGAGAAGCACTCGGTGGAGGGATATCATCCGAGAGTCTTTGCTTCTTCTGCTGTTGCTGCTGCTGATCCGTGCTTCGGCCTCGAGCAGGGTTCGCACTTTTAGTCGGTATGCTGGGCCTCGGAATGTTCCTCCTCGACATTTCCTCTTCAGTTGGCTCGTGAATCTTGAGAGGAGCGTTAAAGCCTGGACCCGTCGGTTCAAGTAAGTCCTCTCGACCCAACGGTGTTAACCACTCTTCGGCGGAGAATCCGATCTTTGGCAGCCTCACCCCTTTCTGACGCTTTATGCGGGGACCCTTGGTCTCGGATGGCGCCCCCTTCTTCTTCAAAACTTGGCTCGGTTTGCCTGCTTTCTTCTTCCCTAAAGCGCTCGGCTCGCCGTCCTTCTTCTTCTCCTTCTTCTTCAAAATCCCTTTGTAAGAGGGCTCGTAGTCCAGGAGAGTTGGAGCGTGTCGGCAAACCTGGGCTCACAGTGTGTCACAAGCCTTTTCCCGAGACGTGGAATTGAGAGTCTTCGAAATCGGGCCGAGCTCTGTAAACCGAGACAACAAAACAAAACGTAAACTTCAGTCAAGAAAGAAAGGACGAAGTAAAGAGCCAATATGCAAAAAAGGAATCTACACTCCCTACCTCGGTTATCTATAAATCTGGGGATATCATACCGACGGTGAATACCCCTGAACTCAAAATTCCCGTTGACTTCGAGAAATATGTTGGCCCACTTATCAGTGTCGGAAAGCCCTTCGATCAAGGACTCCTTCCTAGGACGCGTTGACAAGAACCGACGCTTAGACTTCCCGTGCCGAGACATCGTATAAATGTGGAAAAGATCCGTCGGCTTGAAGTCTAAGTTCTGGCTCTCGATCAGAGCAATTACCGACATGATTATTCGGTAACTGTTGATCGCGAGCTGGTGAGGGCACATGTTGAATTTCCAAAGGATCTCCCTGAGGAATGGATGGAATGGGAACCGAAGCCCGGCCTCGCAGATTGCCATTAAAGGCACGGTTATGTGTGTTGGACGGTCCTCTCTTTGGTCTCGGATTCGTTCACTCTTCACCCGGTGCAGGAGAACATCGTCGGGAATATTATACGTACGGCAGAACGCCTCGTATTCCCCAGCGCTCCTAGAAAAATAGTGGGCGTATGGGCAAAGAAGGCCCTTGTCGAACAAGTCAGCATCGCTTGGCGCCGAATTCGAAGCTCCGGCACCAGATGTGAACCTCGACTCAGCTTCGGATCCTAACCGGGGCTCGGCTTCAGACTCGGTCTCTGGATTGAACACGATCTCGGGATCGGTGGCATAATCGTCGGCAGCATATTCAAAATCCGCCACGGCGTTCGAGTCGCCGGACGCTGGAGAAGTAGCAGACATCTCTGTAGGCACAGGTGGTGCGTCTCGGCCAAGGTTCCTACGGCGTTCTACCAGGGTATCGATGACCCGGCGCTCGGATTCGGTAAGTGAATCGTCCGAGCTTGAAGAGATGTTGATGACCTCGTGAGCCAGACCTAGGAGAAAAGGAAACAAAGAAAATAAGAACGCCAAGCATCCACGTCGGTAAAAGAAAGGATAAAAAAAGGTTCGGATTACGCTACAGGCTCACGAGTCAATTTCTAAGTCTTTGGTTTGATTCGGCATCCTCCAAAGAGGAGGCAGCGTTCGGCAACAAACGTCGAGATGATCAACGTTCGGCCACCTAAGCTATGGAGACATAAGCCTCGGCGAGTCCTCAGCATCCACTTGGAAGCTCGGAAGAACAGGTTGAATTTAGGGATGAACACACTGTTCATCCCCAGGGTTTCTACTATTCCTATAGAACAAAAACCCAGAAAACCGCCCCAAAAACCCAGAAAAATGCATAAAAAGTTGAGAAAAACAACAAGGAAGTTAGATCGATTACTTACTTGAAGATTTGCAACGAACTAGGCCTGGGATTGGAAGATCTGGATTGAGAGCGGAGTCTGGAGCGGGGGCTGAGGAGTGAGAAGCTCTGGATTTGTAGAGAGAGAAAGTGCAAGAACTTCCCGCGCGATGATGACCACGCCGAACCGCTGACCAATGAGAGCTGGCCACGTGGACATCCTCGTTCCTCGTGCATACTGCGAACGTCCCTTCGTCTGCCAGAGCGTCCTTTCAACTGACACGGCCTTTTATCGTTTGACATCTGTCAAGCAGCCATTGGGGCTCGGATCTTACCGTTGCAAGCGCTCAAAGAAGACCCTTGGCTGGGGCTGGGGCTCGGCACGACTGGAGTCAATCCCTACCAACTGAAGAGCCTCGGCAGGAATTGAGGGGCTATTGTAGCGGGCCGAGTTAGATAGCTCGGGCTGTACCGAGCGTAATACCGAGCCGCAGGACCGACGGTCCATGTTCATTCTGATTAAGGCTAACAGAGCCTCGGCGTACCGACGGTTCTAATCCCTCTACGGAGACGTTGACGGAGCCTCGGCTTACCCGCGGTCCAATTTGACCCAGGGAGATATCTCATTGCCTCGGCTTCCCAAGGGATGAACGTTCCTTCGTGATATCTTTCTCGGCCAGCAGTTCCTCGGCTAGCCGACTCCTTGACCGTCGGCTCACATTTCGGCTTTGAACGGATGTGGGGGCCATTTTCCCTTCTCCTTCACGTGGGAGTGCCACCGTGGCTTAGATGATGAAAAGTGACGTCAGCTGGGCGGTTACCAGGTTGATGGTACCACATGAAGGGGCCCGCTCACTCGCCAAGCGGTTACGAAACCCTAAAAGGTGACGTAGAGGGTACGTCAGCCGACACGTGGCAAGCATGCGTATGATCTTGGAGATCAAGCTAGACGATCCCTATAAATACACTGCGATGCCTCCTGAAAGAGGTACGTTAAAAAACACAGCTCAAAACCCTAAACACTTGGTCTTTCCTCTTTGCAAGAGATCTGATTCTTGCACCGGAGGGCCATCCCGGAGAACCTCCGGCGTGGTCTTTAGTCGTGCTTCGTTTTGCAGGATTAAAGAAGATTGAGAACAAGATCCAAACCCCAGGGCAAAGGTGGTCAAACCATCCTGAAAGGAGCCCCACATATAACATTATATGTGAGTTTTTGAATGTCTAAATATCGCAAAAATAAAAAAAAGAAACAGAACATATAACATTATATTTGAGCTTCTGCAGCTCTGAATCTCACAAAAAAATAGAACAGAACATATAACTTTATATGTGAGCTTCTGTAGTTCTAAATCTCAAAAAAAAAAAAAACCAGAATATATAACATTATATCTGAGTTTCTATAGCTCTAAGTCTCACAAAATATGACATATAAAATTATATGTTCTCAAAACAATATCATATCTTTCCAACAATATTATATATCTCAAAAAATAACATTATATGTTCACATATCATGCCACCATTATCCTTGTTTCCAGTCGTGCCTTGAATCCCAAGTTGAATGTTGATGAGGCCACAGGGGGTCAAGCTTCATTTTTTCACCGTTTCTTCATCAAAACCTTCATCGAATCATTCAAAATTTGTGATTTTCTGCCTTCGAATAGCATTCCCATAACCTCTATATCTACATATATATACATATTCAAAACAACATTAATATATCTCAAAAATGAGACATAATATTATATGTCTAACCCTAGGAAAAACACATATTATACATGACAGAAGTTCACATATAGCGTTATATGCTCCGTTGTTCATCACTTATTGAATTGGTCTGTGCAGCGACCTCTTCGACTTGCTTCTGATAATATATGGATATATCCATATGTGCTTTTGAGAGGTCACTGCGCAGACCTATTCAATAAAAGAACATATAACGTTATTAGTTCCTTCTTCTTTTTTTTTGAGTTTTACAGGACAAAATCTCATATCCAACGTTATATGTTCTCTATGCAAATTGAAATATTTTTTTTTATGTCAATACAAGCTCATATATATATATATATGTATATATGGTCACAAATATTCTCATATAACCATATATAATCATATATGGATATATTCATATGTGTTTTTGAGAGGCCGCTGCATGGACCAATTCAATAAGAGAACATATAACGTTATTAGTTCATTTGTTTTGGAGTTTTACAGGCCAAAATTAGGTACTAATGGCAAATTGTCACATATAACATATATGTCTCAGTATAGAAGATTATCTATAACCAAACCACATCGCTAACCGAGCTTTGAATCACATATTTTCACATATAAGTCAGAGAGGCCGCTACGTGGATCAATTCAATAAGTGATCGACAATGGAGCATATACCCTTATATATGACAGAAGCTCATACATAATGTTACACGGTACAAAAGGTCATATATAATATTATATATTCTCTTTATTAAGTAACATAGAATATTTCTAATCTAGAATGTTATGTATAACAATATAACGTTATATATTATTATATCTCTCTCTAACTGAGAATATTTTAAAAAAATGACATTAAATAACAACAAAAACACACAAAAATGTATTTTTTGTGTGACACGAAAAGCACACATATAACCTTATATATTTTTTCAAAAAACACAACATGTTCCAACCTTATATGTCTAGCCCTGAAAAAACACACATATAACTGTAGACACCCCAATTTGGACTTTTCAAAATTCCTTGACTTGTGGCCCGGAGGCTCCCCGATGATGACTTTGGATTGAAACAAGCCTAGTACCGATTGGAACTTTGCTCCTTGAAAGATTTGGAGAGGGATTAAAAATGGTAAAAAGCATTTTCAAGCGCTTGGGAGCAATCCCGAGCGCTCAAAACTGTTTTACAAAAACCTCTGGCCTGGCTCACTCTCGAGCGCTCGAGAGTGTGGTCCCAAGCGCTCGAGACTGATCTGTTGCCCAATGGATGGGAGTATCGCCCACTACCCTTGCAACTCATCATTATCACCACCTTGAGCCCGCTGATAGCTCGGTCCACACTCAACCTCTGGTGGCAGAGATTCAGGCCAAAGATTTTCCTATTAAAAAAATGTTTTATTTAAACCCATTTGATTTTCAAAACCATAGGTTATTTTGCCTATAAATACAACTGGTTTTCAGCAGAGAAAAGGACCATGAAATTTTCTCTCTCTAAGAACTCCATTCTCTGCTCTCTTTCTCTCTTGCTAGAAACTAAAAACTTCCAAAACTCACCTTCCAAACTTCAAAGGTTTTAGAAATCACCAAGGAAAAGGGCAAGAAATCCAGAATACTCTTCTGATCTCTTGCACTCTTCTCTCTGCTTCCACATTTCAAGGCTTTTACAAGGAGCAAAGTTCAAGCAAAAGGTAGAAACTTTTACCTTTGACCACAACTAAAAGGGCTGTTCTTCCCTTCTGAGGGGGGTCTCTCAGCCTAACCTAGTTGCATGGTTGGGAGACCCTAGTGTACAAACAAGAGCAATGGGGTACAAAAAAAATGTTTTCATAAAACCCTTACTGGAAACACTCCCAAGCGCTCGAGAGTACTCCAGAGCGCTCGGGACTGTTCCCAGTTTCATGCATGGTCCTTTGTGACACAGTAGGCTGGGGGGTGGAGTGCACTCTCAAATAAAATGGTGTCACCCTAGCATGCATGCACAGAAAATGAGTTATCCTGAGACAGAAATACCTCTTACAAGTTTTTCGTATAAAATCCAAGATTTCCGAGCTGGAAAGACTATTTTCTCTTCTGAAAGATCAAAATAGAGGTTTTTGCATGCTAAGTCAGTACCATTTCCTGTTTGAGAGCAAGTTGGCATGCAGTTCACTCCCAAGCGCTCTGAACCATTCTAGAGTGCTCGGGAGTGCGTGCATGCCATTGCTTCCCATTCTCCCAGTCTGCTGTGTTGTCTGGTTTCTGCATGCATAAGTGTAGCCTGTTGCTCTTTTAAACTTGTAGATTTAGTCTTGTTAAGGCAGGGATGCAAGATCTGAAAGATTGAGGGTTCATTCCAGTCTTTCAAGTCCTCTGCTGAGCCAGTAGTGTATATGTCAGCTTTTCAGTTCCTATTCTAGCATTATATTCTGTCTGTTCTAACAAGTTTTGCAGGTTGGGTATCAGAACTCCCAAGCGCTCGGGACCACTCCTGAGCGCTCGAGAGTGAAGTCAGTGACAAATCCTCAGTTTCTGCGACCATGCTTTCTATGCACAACCATTTCACCCTCTACTGTACACATGCACCTGTATACACTTCTTATGTGTTATAACTGTGGATATTTGCTAAATGCTCTAATGAAACAAAATCCCTTTTAAAAAATCCCACAAACGTTTAGTAGAGACCGATCTCGAATCGGGCGAGGGGGGGTGCCGTAAAACCCTTCCCCCCTCGTAATATGGCTTCCGGACCCTTGAAACTGATCTTTGGTTTTCAAATTCAAATCAATCATTTTCGGAACAAAAACGGTTTCTCGGGTGATATACCACAAATCCGGGTGGCGACTCTTCAAACCACATTTTTCTTCAAAACGCGGGAAAATACATGTGTTATTTTTCGGGCAGGTAGCCCACAGTGGCGACTCTGCTGGGGACATTTAATTAATACTTGAGAAAAAGTTTGTTTGTTGATAAAACGGCCCGCTTTTCTTGAATATCAATTAAACTTGTAAGCCAAGCTTGAAAAACGTTTGTGGAATTTTTCTAAGGGATTTTGTTTCATTGTCTATTTTTTGTATATATCTTGTGCAGCCCCGCTGTTGTGTTTCGGCAATCCTACCCGGCTTGCCGGTGATGGGGAATCCCGGAATGCTCAGCAACCCTCGACCGTGATGAGTCATCTCTACCGTTCGTACCATTATTGGGTGTACACTCAATAGTGGGAGGTATACTTTGACTCTAGTCCGGGGAACCCACTTCAAGCCAAAACCAGCCTTCGTACATGCTTAGCAAGCCATAGATCCTTCCAAACTAGGACAGGGGCCCGCAGGGTAGGATTATATACTATATCCTGCCTACATGTTACTGCTTTCTGCATCTCACCATGCATCTCATCCATGTCATCCCGTCATGCTGTCTGTTCAATTTCGAGTCCTGTGCTCTTAACCTCGCTCGCACGGTCTATAGAAGGTTGCCGAGGCCCGATGATGAGTCGTGCACCCCGGTGTACATTGTCTAAACTACATGAGTCCTTAGAACAAGGAGACTTTGGGAAATCAGAATATGCTAAGTCCTTGACTAATGCCTAATCGAAATTTCAACGGAGAATAAGGAATAACAAAGGAACCTGCGCCGTGATGCCACTTTACTTACACCACTCTGGCTAATGGCACCATGTCACTGACACCACGATGGTTGGGGTATCACGCCGTCTATACTAAGTTATTCCAAGTTCAAAATTGAGACTTCGAATGAGGACTAGTTGAATACTTAGTTCATTTTGACATCTCTTAGAATTTGTCGTTCTGAACGAAGGATACACCCTAAAAGAAATTCTGAGGAATTAGGCAACCTTCGAAAGACCGTGACCTTATCACCCTTGCACATCCCACCTTGCATCTTATACCGTCCGTTTGCTTTTGTATAGAACTCTTAGACTCGCTCGCGCAGTCTCCGCGAAGTTGTCAAGACCCAATGAAGAGTCACGCATTCTATGTGCGTGTTGTTTAACTACATGAGTCCTTAGAACAAGGAGACTTTGGGAAATCAGAATATACTAAGTCCTTGACTAATGCCTAATCGAAATTTCAATGGGGAATAAGGAATAACAAGGAAAACGGCGCCGTGATGCCACTTTACTTACACCATTCTGGCTAATGACACCATGTCACTGACACCATGATGGTTGGGGTATCACGCCGTCTATACTAAGTTATTCTAAGTTCAAAATTGAGACTTCGAATGAGGACTAGTTGAATACTTAGTTCATTTTGACATCTCTTAGAATTTGTCGTTCTGAACGAAGGATACAGCCTAAAAGAAATCTGAGGATCAAGGCAACCTCGCGTGAAAGATACTCGATCATTCTTGGAAAATCAGAGTCGATGGCGGTGACGATGATGCACATTTCTCTAAAAACCTCTGCACATATTTCATAAAAATACAAACAGGAATCGCGTCTGAGCATGGTTTTTACTTTGCTGTCAGTACTGAGCAATTGGGCCGAAGAAGAAGGACACCATACCCTCCTGGACCAGACCCTTGGGACAGAGATTGGAACGGCTCCAACTTCAAGCAGATTCTGTCAGTGCGTCAGGTTTGAGGGCAGAAATGGATCTATTGATCGGCAACCTAAACCCAAATCCCAATCCAAACCCGAACGGGGGCAACCTAAACCCGAATGCTGGCAATCCGAATCCTAACCCCATTCCTAATCCGAACCCAAACCCTAACCCAAGTCTGGAAGACTTGTACGGAGAAATGGGACAGATAAGGGAAGGTATCCAACATCTTGGCGAGCGCACTGATAACCAAATCACCCAGCTTATGATGATGATTACTGGGGTCGCGCGACGCCTTCCACCACTAAACCCGAATCCGATTCCGAACCCAATCCCGAATCCGATCCCGATCCCAAATCCCAACCTCAACTTAAATCCGAATCCTAACCTCAATCCAAACCCTAATCCGAATCCGATGCCGAACCCGGAGCAGCCGACCGTTGAATTGGAAACCCCGCAAAACCCCGAGATGGCTGCAGTAATGGCGAAGATCACCCTGTTGGAGGAGTCTGTGGCAAGAAATGAGAAGATAGCATCAACCGGTTTTGACATCAACAAGCTTTGCTTGTTTCCTAATGCAAAGCTTCCGGAAAAGTTCAGGCCGATCGACTTCGCTAAATTTGATGGGACAGGAGACCCAAAGGCTCACTTGACCGGATACATCGGAGCGCTTTCCATGTGGGGAGTGGAGAAGGATGCTATGGCACAGATGTTCTCACAGACTCTAGTGGGGCATGCTTTGCACTGGTTTACCACCCTGGATGAAAGGAAGAAGCGATCATGGGAAGACATATGCGCGGCTTTTGTGGCGCAATATGATTACAACATCCAATTGGAGGTGACCACTAGTGAATTAGAATCAACGAAGATGGAAGCAAAGGAGGCCTTCGCCGAGTTTGTGAAAAGGTGGAGGGCTAAGGCCGCACAGATGAAAGACAGGCCAAGTGACAGGGACCAAATCCGGATGATTGTCCGGAACCTTCAACCAACTCTCGCATGGCACATGGTTATGGCTCAAGCATGCTAGGACTTTAAAACATTCTTCAACACAGGCTTAGCCGTCGAAGAGGCAGTTCAATTGGGGATCCTTGACAAAACCGAGCCTGCTCCCAAGCCCAGGAAGGTTTACTCCGGAAACAACAATGCCCTGTTTGGCAACTCGAACTACACCAACCTCCCAAACACTTTCTCAAACGCAACTCAAGCCGAGCCCGTCAATCAGATTGTGACCCAAGCCAGTCAACCCCGTACCCAATCCCGCACTTTTTCTCAATTCTCGGCACCCCTCTCTGCTGTGCTCGAGAAGTTGGTCAAAGATGGCATGCTTAAACCACTTACCCCTACTCCCCTACCCCAAAAACTCCCTGCATCCCACAACCCTAACGTATACTGTGCCTTCCACCAGGGCCTGGGCCATTCAACCGACAATTGCTTCCGCCTGCGCCATGCTATCCATGATCTCATAGACAATAAAACTCTCCCCACACCACCACAAAAACCAAACACCGTTTCAAACCCATTCCCAAAACACACTAATGCCCGCACCAACCATATCTCCCTAGACCATCCCTTTGACCCGAGCCTTTACATCCTCCCTACCACCCAACCCAAACCAATTGTTGAGTTGCCAACCGAGGATATCGTCTGTGCCCTTGAATCTGCGGATTGGGATTTCCAAAGAAGGTGGGAAGAATTGGCAAGTGATTTTCTGGCGGTGGAAAACCGGGCTATCGTAACTGGGATATGGCCCGTAGCTCCTGATGCTCACCAAGTCGCAGAATTGGAACATGGCAATTGGGGGCAAGAATTCGAAGAAGTGTTGACTGACCCGTTGGACGGGTACTCCCTGTTTGCTCTGTTTTTGGAGCCAGAACCGATTGAAGAAGAGGATGAATGGGCATGGGAGCCCGAACCCGACGGGTGGCATTGGATGGATGATTCCGACCCGTTAGATGAGACGTCATTGGCATACCTTTTCCTAGAGGAAGAAGTTCGTGAAGAAATGGACCTCATGAACCCCCGTATGTTTTCGGGGCTCACTGTCAGCGCCATTATCAATATCACTAGAGGATCCGACGCTCTGGACCATATCATGGATCAATCCTTCATCCCGCAAGATTACATTATTGGGGAGCACCTTCCGCAGCCCGTAGTCGAAATCCCCAATGAGCCCGCTATCTGTGTAATGGACCCGGAAGATCTGTGGGGAAAATCTGAATTGGTGAATGTGTGGGTTGATGGCGAGGAACTGACCGTCAATAGAGCCATGATAGATGAAGGCTCTCTGCAGATTAACAACAGCAGCAACAACATCAGCAACAGCAGTAGCAACAACGGTAACAACAATGTCAACTTTTGGAGTTCCCTAGAGGAAGGAAATATGTGGCACGCTCTAGAAATGGAAACCCTCAACGAAACCTTGGAGAAAACTACACTTGACAAAGGAAAACGTAAGGCTGACCCTTGCAACTCTGACTTCTCCAACTTTTGGGAGGGTACTTGGTGGGAGGCCATTCCCAAAACAATCAGTAATCTTACCAGGAGTGGAAGAGTGTACCAGCCAACCAATCTCCAGCGGGGAAGTTCATCCCGAGCCCCTCCGCCGCGGCAGAATAACCCCGTCAATTCGGCAAACCCAAACACCCCTCAAGCTCCACAAAACAACCCTCCTAACTCCACAAACCCACCGCCTCAATCTAACCCACCTGTCCATCTCGACCTTTTCATGAGTTCAAACCCTGATGCCTCCCAACAACAAAACCCAGCTGCCATCGCTGACCCCATAATCCAACAACTCCAAGAAACCCCTGTACGCATGTCTATGTGGGGAGTGTTAGCTACATCCCGCGAGCACTGCCGCAGGCTCGTAAACACTCTCTCTAAATTTGAGGTCCCCTCTGATATAGCCCCAGAAGCTCTCATTGCCCTCATAACCCCGATGAACATCACCCAGCACACCCTGTCGTTCACAGAAAAGGATCTCCTGCCGGAGGGAGCTGACCATAACAAACCACTGCACGTCACGATGAAGTGTCTCGGAAAATGGGTCCCCGCAATTCTCATTGACAATGGTTCAGCCATCAACGTGTGCCCACTTCGCACCGCTTATTGCTTGGGCCTCAAGAACAAGGACTTTGCACCATCGAATCTGGGTGTTCGTGCCTATGATAATACGCGCCGCGATGTTTTGGGGACAATCAATTTGGAACTAGTGACGGGGAAGTTTAAAACCACTGTCGAATTCTGTGTATTAGAGATACCTGCGTCGTTCAACCTCCTGCTGGGGAGGCCATGGCTGCACAGGTCGGATGTCATGGGTGTGCCCTCAACGCTGCATCAGAAACTCATTCTGGGTTTAGAGTCTGGAACCCTCATCATCCATGGAGACTCAGGCATCCGTCCACACTCTGAGGACAACTCCCCACTACTAGAGATTATGCATGGAGAGGAGGACATTACCATGGGGGGCTTTGCGGTTATGACTTCGAAAGTGTGCACCATCCGGGCTGAGGACGGCTTCTTGGTGAGCTCCGCAGCGCTAGAAATCATGAAAAGGATGAAGTATCTACCGGGCATGGGTTTGGGACTTTATGGTCAAGGAGTCCCGGAGTTCCCTGATTTTCCTGGAAGTAACGAGCGCTTTGGTCTAGGATATGAGGCCAAGAAGAGCGATCCAGCAAAGAAGTGGCGCAACCGCGCCCGGGCTCATGCAGCCGGGGTCAAGCTAAAAGTGGAATAGGCGCTGTACCAAGGAGAGCCCGAGCCCTTTGTGGATCTTGAAACGAAAATGAAGTATCCGGGGTTTGAAATCTTTGCCAACGACACTTGGGAAGAGGATGAAGTGGTGACCAAGAGGATGAAATCTTTTGGTTTGGGCAGTCTCCAACTCCTGTTCGAGGGTGAAGAGCCGGAGGGTATGGTCGAAGACGCTGCTGTGCTGGTGCTTGGAGAGGAAGAAGAGGTTGAAGATCCTTCCAAACTCATCGTGGAGGCTGTAGGCGTTTATGATAATTGCACTTTCATACCACATGTAACTCGCACTCACAGCACCTACACTGAGTCTGAATCCGGGTCCGACACTAGCTCGTCGTCTAGCATAGAGTCGGAGTTTGTGCCTACCGTCCCTCCACAGCGTAGCTTTTACTTTGAGTTTGAGTCAACCGCTGTATTCCCCCCTTCTGAGGAGGCTGCTAATGAAATGAATGACGCTTTCGCTTACTTGCCGATTTTTGAAATAAATTGTTTAGATCCCGACGATGAAGGAATAGATCTCGATGGGGACGTCCCCAAGGAGATCCGTGCCCTCATCGATCGCGAAAATGAAAGGCATGCTCAGCCTTTAAAAGAAGAAATAATCTCTATAAATTTGGGTGATGAGGAGAACCCTCGATTGGTTCAAGTTGGTTCCGGGCTGTCCCCCGATGAGCTTCAAGAGCTCACCGATTTACTAAAAGAGTTCAAAGAAGTTTTCGCTTGGTCTCATGCGGACATGCCCGGAATCGACCCGGAGATCGTCGAGCACAAGATCCCTCTCTTCCCGGACGCAAAACCCGTTAAGCAGAAATTGAGAAAAATGCGGCCTGATTGGGTGCTTAAGATAAAAGAAGAACTCACAAAGCAAATTGACGCCGATTTTCTAATCGTAACGGAGTACCCCACTTGGGTCGCAAACATCGTTCCGGTCCCCAAAAAGGACGGAAAAATCAGAGTGTGTGTCGATTTCAGAGATCTGAACAAAGCAAGCCCTAAGGACGATTTCCCATTGCCACATATAGACATGCTTGTTGATAACACTGCAGGGCATGCCCTACTATCCTTCATGGATGGTTTCTCAGGGTACAATCAGATTCTTCTAGCTCCGGAAGATAGGGAAAAGACAACATTCATCACCGAGTGGGGAACATACTGTTATCGGGTTATGCCATTTGGGTTGAAAAACGCCGGTCCTACATATCAAAGGGGTGCCACAACACTGCTCCACACATGATTCATAAGGAGGTCGAAGTATACGTCGATGACATGATAGTGAAAGGAAAGGAGCGGAAAGACCATCTCCCAGCATTGAGAAAGTTCTTGGAAAGGATTCAGATATATAGGATGCGTCTCAACCCACAGAAATGCACGTTCGGAGTCACGGCTGGCAAGATGCTTGGGTTCATGATCACAACCAGGGGGATTGAGGTGGATCCTTCCAAGATCAAAGCCGTCCTTGAGATGGAGCCACCCCAATCCGAGAAAGAGGTCCGGTGCTTCTTAGGGAAGATCCAGTTCATCAGCCGGTTTATCGCCAAGTTGACCTTGACCTGTGAACCACTGTTTCGACTACTCAAGAAAGACATGAAATTCGAGTGGAATGACAAGTGTCAGAAGGCCTTTGAAGCAGTGCGGACTTATCTCCAGAATCCTCCAATCTTGATGCCGCCCATCCCGGGAAAACCTTTGATCCTGTACTTGTCCGTCACGCCCTCGTCAATGGGGTGCATGTTGGCATAAGAAGGAGAAGATGGGATCGAAAGGGCAATCTACTACTTGAGCAAGAAGATGGTGGGAAGCAAAGAGAGGTACACTTCATTGGAAAAGACGTGCTGGGCGCTGATATGGGCCACAAAGAAATTAAGACACTACATGCTGGCTTACTCGGTGATACTGATTTCTCGGATGGATCCTCTCAAATATCTATTCGAGAAGCCAGCACTTACCGAAAAGTTAGCACGTTGGTTGCTCTTGTTGGCTGAGTTCGAAATCAAGTACATCACTCGCAAGTCAGTGAAAGGAAGAGCAGTGGCAGAGTTCTTGGCGGATTGTCCGATTGAAGGCCCAGAACACACTGAATTTCAATTCCCCGACGAGGATGTAATGATAGCAGTTGACGAAACATGGATGTTGTACTTCGATGGAGCCGCTAATCAGAAGGGCTTTGGGATTGGCATACTGCTAGTCTCGCCTGAGGGGTCACATATTCCCCTCGCATTTAAGCTAAACTTCGAAGTCACAAACAACGAGGCAGAATACGAAGCATGTATTGTGGGAATGGAAGCTGCATTGGAGATTGGAGTCAAGGTACTGGAAGTTGTCGGAGATTCCAACTTGGTCGTATCACAAGCAAATGGAGAATGGAAAGTTAGGGATGAGAAGATGAAGCCGTATCATCAGCAACTCGACGAGCTTATCCCGAACTTTCAAAAGGTGACCTTCACGCACGTACCAAGGATGAAGAATCGATTCGCAGACGCACTGGCCACTTTAGCATCCATGCTGGAACTCCCAATCGGGGTAAAGCTAAGACCCGTCATGATTGAGCAGAGGGGGAAACACGTGTACGACTATGTTATGAACATCGACGAACCAGATGATGGTCTCCCTTGGTTCCATGATATTTGGAATCTCGTCGAGAAGGGAGAATTTCCCGCGGATTCAACTAAGAAGGATCGGATCGCTTTACAGTGGCTCGCATCTCAATACATCATCTGCGGTGGGAAATTGTACCGGCGATCTCCGTGCGGAGTTCACAAGTTGTGTGTTCACGATGACGAGTCAAGAGCAGTAATGGAAGAGGTTCATGAAGGTGTTTGTGGGCCCCACATGAACGGAATGATGCTAGCGAAGAAGGTTCTGAGGTTGGGATACTATTGGTCAACCATGGAAACAGATTGCATCGAGTATGTGCGTCGATGTCATAAGTGCCAGACTCATGCCAATCTTATCCACGTCCCACCCTCGGAATTACACTCAATGGCGACACCATGGCCATTCTCCGCCTGGGGCATCGATGTTATTGGAAAGATCACTCCCGCGGCTTCCAATGGTCACAGATTCGTTCTGGTAGCAGTGGATTACTTCACCAAGTGGGTCGAGGCAGCCTCATATAAGACATTGACGGCCGTTCAAGTGGCTCATTTTATCAGGCAAAACATCATTTATCGGTATGGAGTCCCTCAAGCTTTCGTGTCTGATAATGGAGTTCACTTCAAGGGAAAGGTTTTGGAACTCTTCGACGAGTTCAAGATTCAAGTGCATCATTCGACCACCTATCGGCCACAAACAAATGGGGCAGTTGAGGCAGCCAACAAGACGATCAAGACGATCCTCGAAAGGACCACTCAGTCAGCTAGGAATTGGCACGAACAATTACCACTAGCTCTGTGGGGATACCGGACGTCTATTCGTACACCGACGGGGGCAACACCCTATTCTTTGGTGTACGGTATGGAAGCCGTTCTCCCTATCGAGCTAGAAGTTACATCGCTAAGAGTCATGGCTGAGAGCAGAGTCAACGAGGCTGAATGGATCAGTGGGAGATTTGAAGAACTCATGTTATTCGACGAAAGAAGGCTACGGGCGTTGTACCACATTCAGGGTTACCAACGAAGGATCGCCCGGGCGTTCAACAAGAAAGTGAAGTTGAGAGACCTGCAAGAGGGGGACATGGTAGTTATGGAAATTCGTGCGCTGGTGTTTGATCTGCGAGGAAAGTTTCGACCTAAATGGGCAGGGCCGTACATCATCAAGACCATTCTCTCTGGGGGAGCGGCATCAATCATCGACCTCGACGGCAACGAGTTCTCTAACCTCGTCAATTTGGATCAGCTTAAACGGTATTACCCCTGAGAGAGCTCGCTGGGCCGAAAACCGCAAGGGCGGCGGGTCCTAGGCAAAATTTAGAGCAAGCCTGCTAAGTCGAAAACCCGAAAGGGCGGCTTAGGCAAAAGTTAAGGCAAAAGTCGAAAGAGAGCTCGCTAGGCCGAAAACCCGAAAGGGCGGCTCTAGGCAAAATTTAGAGCACAAAAAGGAGAGCGTTAATACCCGAGCGAACCCTAGCCCGAACTACGTATGGGCCTGATTCCCTTTTCGCAAGGGATACGTAGGCAATCTCACGCTGAGGTTCGGTCCTAAATATCTCTAAAATCAAAATCCAAATTGACGAATCAGAACGTTTTCTCAGAGGCGCATAACCAACCAAAAAGGGGAAACCCTTAATCAGTCAATTTTATTCGAATTATCTCTTTATTACAAGCTGAGCATGAAAACGAAAAACGCACATTTTTAACACACTCCTTTTATTTCAAAAGCGGCGAAGTAAACGGTCAGCCCATCCTTGCTTCCACATCTCTCCTCAACCATTTGCAATACCTTCCGGTCGTAGCAATAGAGAAAAGTGGATCACTTGGCTCAGTCCTGCGAGCCTCCCATGATCGAACATAACTCCGAAGGCCCGGAATGGTGAAGGGAGGGAGACAAAGCACTTCAGAACCCGACGGCGGCACTTCTTGATTGAGTCCAAACTGACGGAGGATACGGAACGGTGAATAGAAAGAGAAGCCGGTCAAGCCAGCCACAAGGACATGCATCGAACCCACTGTAGACACCCCAATCTGGGCTTCCAGATTAGTTTACTTACGGTATTTGATTCCCCGATGATGAAATGGATCAAGAACACCCCGGGAATGTCGAGTGTTTGAGCTTTGAGTGTTTGCAAAACCCTTGAACCTAACCTAGCCTAAGCCACTTCCAAAAGCCAAAAACCCTACTGACGTGCGCCAGGGCGCAATCATCTCGCGCCAGGGCACACCGTCGCGCGACAGACTGGAACCCTCGCGCGATGGTCAAACTGCCAGGTGGACAAAGTTTGACCGTTGACCCTCACGCGACAGTTTGGAACCCTCGCGCGATGGTTCCAACCTTTCCCCATCACCTTTATCAGCTGGGAAAACTTAGCCACGAATTAATCCCCAGCCAGTCTCGTGGCTGGCTGGCCTCCATTCTTTGGACCAGACCTGCCATTCCATTAATGGAAGGTGCTCTCCCTATAAATGCCCCCCCTTTGTTCTCTTTCAAAGGGTTACAAAAAAATTGGTTCAAGATTTGGTATAAAAATCCCACCTTCCAAAGGCTTACATTCCAAAGCTTCCAAGAACAAAGTTTGTTCTTCCTCCCCCATTTTCACTCCTCAAACATCTCAACCACAACTCAAAGCTCAATACTTTTCCAAACTCAAAGACCAAAGGTATAACTTAACTTGGTTCTGCTCTCTGTTCTGATCCCTGAGGGGGGCTGGCAGGGTCAAGGCTGATAATCAATACCAGTCCTGGCCCTAAAGCTGGCAAGGTTACAAAAACCGTGCAACTAACATACCCTCGCACGACAGACCCAGTCACGCGCGCGCTTGTCTCAAGCATCGCGCGATGGTTCTCGTGGGGAAGGGATGTTGGTTCTTTCCTATTTTATTGTCTTAATAATTATTATAGATCACTGTTAAGCATGCAAAAAACCAGTTTATTGCTTTTCTTAGAGCTTAAATTGCTAACTTGCATTTCAATATTAAGTTCTGTTCTGTTGGAGTACCCCTGGTATTGGATCTGTCCCAGAACCTGGAACGAGCAAAACCAGACACTGGAAAGTTGGCTCGAACCCGCGCGCGCTGCACCCAAACCATCGCGCGATGGTCAACGCTCCATTTGACCAGCGCGCCAGGGCGCAGTCGTCGCGCGCCAGGGCGCTACCATCGCGCGCCCAGGCGCATTGTCGCGCGACGGTTTGGAACCCTCGCGCGATTGTTTATACCCGATTAGTGGCTGGCCTTGCATGTTTAACTTGGTTTTAGGCTATTATTTTGTCCCCACACTGTTTATGGGGTGTTTTTGTTTATTTATTAGGCTTTTCAGTCTTTAAACTGTATATTATGACTGCATAAACTGCTTGGTTTCTCCTGGGTGTGCACTGGTCATTCCAGAGCCTAGAAGATTTGAGAATAAGAGCTGTGGGCTTAGGCTTACTGGCGCGCACAGGTCTTGTAGTAGCGTGCGCAGGTATGATCAGCATGCATTGACTTGATCAGTGCATACTGGTTACCTCTTGCGTGCGACACTCCAAAACATGGATTTTCCAGTCTGTTTAAACTCCCACAGCAGTCTGTTCTCATCCTATACTAACTGCTCATCCATGCCATCTATCACATCCTGCAAACATGTTACAGTTTTAATCCCCGATTAACTGTTCCCCCGCCCTAATTGGCTAAAATTGATTAATAAAAGAAGAATCGCAACGTTTTCAAAATGCTCAAGTAGAGACCGATCTCCGGATTGGGCGAGAGGGGTGCCATAAAATCCTTCCCCTCTCGTAACCTAGCTCCCGAACCCAGATATGGTTATGACGGACTGGTTCCTTAACTTTTTCAAATCAAACAGCGCGGCAGGTGCTTCGAAATACGGTTCCTTGGGTGTCGGACCTTCAAAACTCAAGTAGCGACTCTGTATTTTTGAGCGCTTGCCACCTGCGCTCGCGCTCCCTCGATCCGGGCCCTTGCATTTTTGGAAACCGGAATTTCCAGGGCGTGCTGCCCACAGTGGCGACTCTGCTGGAGATCGAACCAATATTAATCCATACTTAGAGTTTAATACACTTGTGAACAATCCCTTAAAAGTCTGTCAAAACGGTTAGCTTCACGCTGCCGAAGGTTGGAATGGTGATTTAACAGGACCTTGTGTCCGGCCATTCTAATCTGGGGCTTTTTCAATTGTTCACTTGCGTAGTTTCCTCTAAAGATGGACTGAATAAAGTGAGCCAAATTTGAAAAAGCATTTTGTGATTTTGCGATTCTTCTTCTCTTAATCAAATTCTAGCATCTCATTTGCATCGATGTGGGATAAGCCTCGTTGGATCGTTTTGGCAATCCAGCACGGTTTACCGGAGCCCGGGGACCCCGAATGACCAACAACCTTCGACGATGATGGGTCATGCTACCGTTCGACTATTACTTTGCGAAAAACGCTGGTAACGGGAGGTATATCTGTGGCCCTAGTTCGAGGAACCTGTTACAAACCAAAACCGGCCTTTTGCATATACAAAGCACTAGAACTCTCCAAACTAGGACAGGTACCCACAGGTTAAGATCTATTTGCATCTAACCCCATATACTGTTAATATGTTACTGCTTTCCCTATCGCATGAACTGTTCTGCATAGGAGCATGCTTAAGGCTGTTTTGTCTTTCGAGTTTGTCTTACGCTGTCTAAGACGTTGTTGGACCCGATGAGGAGTCGTTCATTCTGTTGAATGTTCGTTATCAATCGCAAAGTCCTTAGTTCAATGAGACTTTGAGAAATCAAAATTTACTACATCCTTGGCTCATGCCCGTTTAAGGATTCAACCGACAATGTGGAACAACAAAGTGGTGATGTCGTGTCGCTGGCGCCACCCAGGTTGAAGTGCGTTGTCACTATACACCGCCGTGTTCAAGGTTAAGGTGCCATGACATCAACACCGAGTTGTTCCAAATTCAAAGTCAAATCTTCAAAAGGGACTAGCCAAAGATTTAGTCTATTTTGACATCTTTTAGGATCAGTCGATCTACTCAGGGACACATCGCCGAAAAGAATTTTGAGGATTCCGGCAACGTCTGAAACTTGTGAGGCAAACTTGTCTCTGGAACTGTGCATGCATACATTTTGTTCTGCGTAGGAGCATGTTTTGGGCGGCTTCTAGGATTGTCACTTTTTCGAGTCTGTCTTATGTTTACTAGGACGCTGCTATAACCCGATGAAGAGTCGTGCATCTCGATGGTGCACGTTGTTAATTTTTCAAAAGTCCTTAAATCAGTGAGACTTCGAGAAATCAAACCTTACTGAATCCTTGGCTCATGCCTGATTGCGGATTCAACCGACAATAAGGAACCACAAAGTATTGATGTCGTGATATTGATGTCATTTTGGTTATCGTGCTTCGCACGTACACCGCCCCGGCTAAAGCGCATTGTCGCTCACGCCACCCAGGTTAAGATGTCACGCCATCAACACCGAGTTGTTCCAAGTTTAAAGTTGAATCTTCAAAAGGGACTAGCCAAAGTTTTAGTCTGTTTTTGACATCTCTTAGGATCAGTTTGATCTATTCAAAGGATACACCCTCGAAAAAAATATCCGAGGATTCTGGCAGCATCCGAACATCATGAAACAGACTTGTCTCTAGTTCTAGAGTCTAGGAGGACACTGACAACGATGATCTTTGCATTTTCGTTCTTTCAATTCTTTCAATAAACTGCTGAAAGGGCGTCACTGAGCTTTCATTACTTTACTGTCAAAGCTTCGGGCCATTGCATCATCGGAAAGTACCGAAAAGAAGAGCCAAACCTGCTTAGAAGAGTCTGTCAGGGCTGTTACACCTTTGCTTCCAAGGTCATATCACCTACCTCGCTCATCAATTCGGAATGGCAGTACAAATGGAGCTGGCTGAGCTCAGGAAAGCTGTAGAAGAATTGGGTCACAAGATGGACAAACAGATGATTATGGTCCAGGGACTCGTTGGCCTTGTTTCCTCCACAGCCTTGCAACCAGATATGGGACTAGTCAAAGAACCTTCTCAAGTCTACCACCCTCCAACAGTTGGAATCAAGCTGTGCTCAGGAGACATGTTCAAAGACCTGGCTGAGTTTCATGAGGCCAGGACTCATTCGAAGGAGGATGCTGATTCCTTGTTCAAAGCCTTTGCCAAAGGGGAGGACATGCTTAGTGATGAATTCAGCCCTGAAGGCAAAAGAATGCATCCTGTTGATGAGGCAAATTGCAAAGCAGACAAGGGTTCCGCTTCGGATTCTCAGTTCACTCGCCGGAACCCACCAAGGACTTTCTCATGCTTCTCTACGCCTTTAGCCTCAATTTATGAAAAGCTCCTCGATGCTAGTTCCATCAAGCCCCTCAATCCAACTTCATTACCCAAAAATCCGTCACCCAATTTCAAGCATAACCTCTATTGCACCTACCATCAAATGCCTGGCCATTCTACCAATGCCTGTTTTCGGCTTCGACATGCCGTTCAAGATCTCATCGATTGTGGCATCATCACAACTCCACCTCCATCATCAGTCGATATCAACCAAATTCGAAGCGCTCAAAGCCTCCGATCTCGAACACAACCCCGGAGTTTCTCTGTCTTAGAGGTATCTCTATTGCAGTAATGGAGAAACTCGTCAAGTCTGGGCACCTTAAACTTTTGACCCCAACTTCTCCACCCAAAGTCTTTCCAGCCAACTACAATACCAACCATTTCTGTGCCTTCCACCAAATGCCCGGCCATCTCACTGATAGCTGCTTGCGTCTCCGACACGAGATTCAAGATCTTATTGACGATGGCACGATTCAAGTTCCACCAAAGCCCGATGTCATTTCCGACTCCTTGCCTCAGCACGAGTCTGACCCTCTGGTTGGTCAAATATCAATCGACTCTACTCAAATCAACCCGAGCTCCAAGCCGACTGTACCCATCCCGTCCGAGCCCGAGGACAGCCTGCTGGCTGCTGTTTGTGCGACGAGGTTTTCACTGCCAACGTCTGGTTTGACAGTGATGAGGGGCTTACAAATGAGAGGACTGACTGGATGAGATCCGTTGTTCAAAGGAGCACAGAGTAGGTTTGGTCGAAGAAGCTGAGGAAGCTGAAGTGCTGTTGCTTGGGCCTGACACCTGCTGGATCCTACCTCTTTTTATGGAAGCTATGGGTAGCTTTTTAACAATTGCATTTTCAAAACCGCATCTAGTTTGCATTGGCGTCTTGTTTGAGTCTGACACAGAGTCTTTTGCGTTCGTCTAAGTCTAGCTCTGAGTCGGAGGTTGTGCCTCTTGGCCCTCCACGTCGTGGCTTTTGTTTCAAGTTTTGAGTCTGTTGTACTTGGCAAACCCCGAGGGTTTTTATGATATGCATCATCTTGCTTCTACATGCTTCGCTGGCTTTTATATAAACTGTGTCAACCCTAATGACGAAAGGATAGATTTCGATGGGATCATTCCCAAGGAAATGTGTTCCCTCGCCAAAAGGGAAGACGAAAGGCATGCTCAGCCTATTAAAAGAAGAAGTAATTTCAAATAAACTTGAAAGACAAGTATAACCTCCTGAAAGGTTCAAAATTGGTCCAAGCACCGCCCCCAGAGGAGCATTGTGCCCATTCAGTCAGGCTCGAAAGGTTCATCGACGTCTTGGCGTGGTCTCATCAAGTCACGCCTCGCGTTGATCCTGAGACAAAGGAGCATCAAATCCCCTGTTATCGGGTGCCAATCCAGAAAGCAGAAGCACAGAAGGCTCCGGGCCTTGTACCATGTTCAAAGCAATGATGATGGCGTTCTGCCAAGCATAAATGAGAAAGTGTACAAAGCGGTCCGGAGCAAGACATTTTCGACCGAAGCACTCTTGACTCTTTGTTATCAAAGCCATATTATCTGGGGTTGCAGCTAAAGGTCTTCGACCTCAACAGCAACAAATTCAATACCATGGTCGATCTGGATCAATTCAAAAGCAACTTTTCCCTGAGAGAAGCTCGTTGGGCTGAAAACCCCAAGGGTGGGCAGTTCCAAGCAAAAGTTAGAGCAGCCTACTAGACCAAAACCTATGAAGGTGGTTTAGGCAAAAATGAATAGGCAATCAATCAAAGCTCGCTAGACCGAATACCCGAATGGGCAGTACTAGGCAAAAGTTAGAGCGTAAAAGAAGAGGTAAATACTCGAGAGTTAACCCTTGGCCTGAACTACGTTCTGACCTGATTCCCTAGCTTGGGATACGTAGGCAGTCTCTCTATGAGATTCGGTCACAATCTATCAATTGGATCCATGGTTGACGTTTGGTACACATCAAAGGTCGAAGAGGATCGAAGATCAAGACAAGCTTCATTGGAGGAACCAGAAGGGGGAAAACCTTCGTCTTTCAATTTTATTACCAAACTGCTTCTTCGATTTACAGGCTGAGCATAAGTCTTAAAAAATAATTGAAGCATAAAAAACAGAACGAAATGCTAGAGGCCTTAATAGGCTCACAGTTTATTCTAAGTTCAGCGAAGTCTGGTGTAAGCTACCGCAACGCGTTTGTTCGAGTGATGCGCGTTGGTCTCAAACCTGCGCACTCTTCTTGCAACAGACAGTAGCAGTTGGCTACTATCCTCGAATGTTGTTCTAGGGGCTTTTGCCAAGTCTTGTCATGCTGTGCAAGTCATATGAACTTAATGTGACTGCACGGGGGTGTCGGTTTCAGTCCGGGCCTATACAAGTCATCATTTGTGTCTTATGTCCGTCTTTGCGACATTTTTCCAGTTTTTCAACTGTCATGTCAGGGTGTTTTTCTCGATTTTGTTTGTACAGGTCTTTGTACCTTTTCCACTTTTCATGAGTGTAGTTTCACCTGTTCAGGAATATTGTGAGTTTCGGCACATTAATGCCCAAAATTTCATTATGTTCCGTGTGTCTAAGGGTTCGCATTGTACCCTGGTTCTCTTTCTCCTTTTTCATTTCGAGCTAGGCGAGTCTGTACATATGTGCGCATGTCTGTGTGTCGATTCAAAGCACTTGTCAATGCAAATTAGATATTAGTGGTTAGTTTTTGCATTCTCTTCAATACTTGCAAAAGAGAGTCAATAAACTGGAAAACGCAATTGTTACATTGCTACCCTAGTATCTGTAATCCGCAAGCAGTGGAATCTCGTAAAGCAGAAAGGGCACGTCAGTCCAAGGCCAAGCAAGGCATCTCTGGGGCACCTCCACCCAAGCATCGAAGAGGGGGGCACGCAGGCCCAATTCCATTGCTCAAACGTCAATTGGGGCACGCCAGCCCGTTCAGCGTCTTTCTATCTGGGTGCGCGTCTCAGAGGCACAGACAGTACGGTGATGAGGCTCAGTGGTAGTCCTTAGGTGTCGTTGTCCTTCTAGGAGCCGCCCTAAGCTTGCATCTGCATTTTCAATATTTTATACATGTCATTGCATATTGTGTGTATATCAAATGTTGAACACAGGAAAAATCCATCAAGCGACAAAGCAAGCCTGCTCGGTATTGAAGGCAGCAAGTAAGCAGCCCAGCAGTTGTCACCAATTGCTCCCCAACTGCAGTCCGCCTTGCTTCTATCCATGCTATCCACTGTTTATGCTACTTGGATCAACACAACGACAGCCGGTCCTGTCCAATCCCCCAATGGCTCGATCACTTTTTATAGCGATCCGCCAGTTCAAATCAACGACAGCCGGTCCTGTCCAACCCCAATGGCTCGATCACTTTTTATAGCGATCCGCCAGTTCAAATCAACGACAGCCGGTCCTGTCCAACCCCAATGGCTCGATCACTTTTTATAGCGATCCGCCAGTTCAAATCAACGACAGCTGATCCTGTCAATTCCCCCAACGGCTTGATCACTTAGCACAATGATCTCCCCGTCCGCAATCAACGACAGCTGATCCTGTCAATTCCCCCAACGGCTTGATCACTCAACACAATGACCTCCCCGTCCGCTTTCACCGACAGCTGATCCTGTCAATTCCCCCAACGGCTTGATCACTCAGCACAGTGATCTCCCCGTCCGCTTTCACCGACAGCTGATCCTGTCAATTCCCCCAATGGCTCGATCATTTATATAGCTGATCCTCCCATTCAGGCTTCAACGGTTTGATCATTTATACTGCTGATCCTCCCATCCAGGCTTCAACGGTTTGATCATTTATACTGCTGATCCTCCCATCCAGGCTTCAACGGTTTGATCATTTATACTGTTGATCCTCCCATCCAGGCTTCAACGGTTCGATCATTTATACTGATGATCTGTCCGTTCACAAATCAAATCAGCGTCGAGGCGTTCTTCAGTCAGTGTTGAGGCATTGGCAAATCAAAGCGCGTTGAGGCGTTCTTCAGTCAGTGTTGAGGCATTGGCAAATCAAATCAGCGTCGAGGCGTTCTTCAGTCGGTGTTGTGGCATTGACAAACTAATCAACGACAGCCGGCCCTGTCAAATCCACAAACAACGACCAGAACATCGTTCGATGGTCCGTTCATCCGCAACAGATTGTTCCCCAGGAGAGTCCGTCTTGGCCTGTCCCGAACGACAATCACCCTCAGTCTAGCCGAAAGTGCATCTTCTAGCAGGCTTATTGCTCTGTCTCGGATGGTCTTTGATAAGGAGATTGGCTCTGATTCCCTACAGATGGAATTCAACCTGCCTGACACGACCTACCCGTGTTTGTTGGAATACTTTGTGCCGAGGATAGCTTGATCCCCAGCAACGACGGCCGGTCCCGTCAACATCTGCAGCGACAGCCTGTCCTGTCCAAATTCAATCAACAAGCGGCGATGCAATCGTCCACTTCTACTTCCATCCCCAGCGACGGTCCGTCCGTCCATTCAACCAATCAGGTTCTGTAAGTATGCTTGTCTACTTTGCTAGTATGTTCTGCTCTGGATTGCCTTGAGGGGTGTCTAGAAACCTTTGACGTTACTTGTACCAAGTCAATGGTGTTCCAAGTGCCGTCAAAGGGGGGCTACTGTAGACACCCCAATCTGGGCTTCCAGATTAGTTTACTTACGGTATTTGATTCCCCAATGATGAAATGGATCAAGAACACCCCGGGAATGTCGAGTGTTTGAGCTTTGAGTGTTTGCAAAACCCTTGAACCTAACCTAGCCTAAGCCACTTCCAAAAGCCAAAAACCCTACTGACGTGCGCCAGGGCGCAGTCATTGTGCGCCAGGGCGCAATCATCTCGCGCCAGGGCGCACCGTCGCGCGACAAACTGGAACCATCGCGCGATGGTCAAACTGCCAGGTGGACAAAGTTTGACCGTTGACCCTCGCGCGACAGTTTGGAACCCTCGCGCGATGGTTCCAACCTGTCCCCATCACCTTTATCAGCTGGGAAAACTTAGCCACGAATTAATCCCCAGCCAGCCTCGTGGCTGGCTGGCCTCCATTCTTTGGACCAGACCTGCCATTCCATTAATGGAAGGTGCTCTCCCTATAAATGCCCCCCCCCTTTGTTCTCTTTCAAAGGGTTACAAAAAAATTGGTTCAAGATTTGGTATAAAAATCCCACCTTCCAAAGGCTTACATTCCAAAGCTTCCAAGAACAAAGTTTGTTCTTCCTCCCCCATTTTCACTCCTCAAACAACCTCAAACATCTCAACCACAACTCAAAGCTCAATACTTTTCCAAACTCAAAGACCAAAGGTATAACTTACCTTGGTTCTGCTCTCTGTTCTGATCCCTGAGGGGGGCTGGCAGGGTCAAGGCTGGTAATCAATACCAGTCCTGGCCCTAAAGCTGGCAAGGTTACAAAAACCGTGCAACTAACATACCCTCGCGCGGACACGCGCGCGCTTGTCTCAAGCATCGCGCGATGGTTCTCGTGGGGAAGGGATGTTGGTTCTTTCCTGTTTTATTGTCTTAATAATTATTATAGATCACTGTTAAGCATGCAAAAAACCAGTTTATTGCTTTTCTTAGAGCTTAAATTGCTAACTTGCATTTCAATATTAAGTTCTGTTCTGTTGGAGTACCCCTGGGATCACTCTGGACCTGTCTCAGAACCCAGGACGTGAAAAACCAGACACTGGAAAGTTGGCTCGAACCCGCGCGCGCTGCACCCAAACCATCGCGCAATGGTCAACGCTCCATTTGACCAGCGCGCCAAGGCGCAATCGTCGCGCGCCAGGGTGCAACCATCACGCGCCTGGGCGCATTGTCGTGCAACGGTTTGGAACCCTCGCGCGATTGTTTATACCCGATCAGTGGCTAGCCTTGCATGTTTAACTTGGTTTTAGGCTATTATTTTGTCCCCACACTGTTTATGGGGTGTTTTTGTTTATTTATTAGGCTTTTCAGTCTTTAAACTGTATATTATGACTGCATAAACTGCTTGGTTTGTCCTGGGTGTGCACTGGTCCTTCCAGAGCCCAGAGAGTTTAAAGTGCTTGGTTTGTCCTGGGTGTGCACTGGTCCTTCCAGAGCCCAGAAGGTTTGAGAATAAGAGCTGTGGGCTTAGGCTTACTGGCGCGCACAGGTCCTGTAGTAGCGTGTGCAGGTATGATCAGCATGCATTGACTTGATCAGTGCATACTGGTTACCTCTTGCGTGCGACACTCTAAAACATGGATTTTCCAGTCTGTTTAAACTCCCACAGCAGTCTATTCTCATCCTATACTAACTGCTCATCCATGCCATCTATCACATCCTGCAAACATGTTACAGTTTTAATCCCCGATTAACTGTTCCCCCGCCCTAATTGGCTAAAATTGATTAATAAAAGAAGAATCGCAATGTTTTCAAAATGCTCAAGTAGAGACCGATCTCTGGATTGGGCGAGAGGGGTGCCATAAAATCCTTCCCCTCTCGTAACCTGGCTCCCGAACCCAGATATGGTTATGACGGACTGGTTCCTTAACTTTTTCAAATCAAACAGCGCGGTAGGTGCTTCGAAATACGGTTCCTTGGGTGTCGGACCTTCAAAACTCAAGTGGCGACTCTGTATTTTTGAGTGCTTGCCACCTGCGCTCGCGCTCCCTCGATCCGGGCCCTTGCATTTTTGGAAACCGGAATTTCCAGGGCGTGCTGCCCACACCCATGTTACCAGCAGTCATGGCAGGGAGCCTCAGCCAATGGCACCGCCAAACAACGTCATCTTCCTCGGCAGAAGCAAAGAAATCAGCCCAGTCATCCTCGTTGCTGTACGTCGCTAGGAAAGCACGGTTCCATCCACTTGCACGATACCACCAGTCATTCGCCGGAGGTGTCAGCAGACTCAACTTGTCACAAAGCCACATCTACCCAAAAAGAGAGAAAACAAGTAAGCAGCCAGATAAGGCCTGAGCCGAGTGATGAGGTAAAATGAACAAGAGAAATAGAAAAAGGAGTGCTGAGTGAGGTCCCTAACCTGCAGCAACAGCGGGCTACCACCGAAAACCCTTGTCCGACTAGCATTGACAGCATCTAACCCCATCAAGGTCTCGGCAAGAACCAAGGGTGCGACGTCCTTGCGAGCCTCGATCTGAAAAGCGACGCCCACCAATAGAGAACTGGGCTGACCAACTTAAGGTACAAACATAAAGGCCGCCAAAAGACAAATGCAACAGGCCGCCATTCGTCGGCCTTGGTATTCGAAGTCTGTCAGGTCCCTGGGGGGACTGAATCTCTCGTACAGTTGCACGATGTTGATGGCATTGCCCCGAGTAAGAAACTCAGCGACATTTCCACTAACACCTAGCTTAGCTTTCAGAATATTCTTCATACTCTCTCTAAGCATTGGGACAATAGGCTCCGTGGAGTCATGACTTCCAAGGTAAGCATGGAATTCCTCGACGGTGGGGCATAGCTCTTGAGAACCAAAGCGAAAGACGTGCACTTCGGAATCCCAAAAGCGCACCGCCGCGTGTAACAAGACAGGACGGATGGCGATCTCTCGAAGATGCCTAAGACCGTAAAGCCGGTGACCACGGAAGTTCAGCCAATCGATGCCTTCGAGGCTGTCCAACCAGGGACGAAGCAAGGCTTGGTTTAGCAAAGCCATGAGAGGAATGGGTTTTTGGAAGGAAAAAGGATTTTTGGGAGGAGAAGAATGGAATGAAGTGTGAATGAATGGCCAAGACAGGAAGCTCTTTATTTATAGAGGTCTGGGGAATGCAATGCCAGCCCTCACTAGCCTTGGAACTCTTAAAGCTCAACATTTTCAAGACAATTTCAAAATTTCAAACTTTGGAAATTTAAAAAAAAAAAAATGTGGGAAAAGCCCAAGTCTTGCTTTGGGAAGTTGTTTCTGATGGGAAACAGATGGTGCAAGGTTACGAGACGTCTTGGAAGTGTGTATGCAGAAGAAGACGACATGGGAATAGCTAGTGAGTGGCATTGGGAAACAACTCTGAACTGCCAGTAACAGAAGTCCCGAGCGCTCGGGAGTGAAGATCCAAGCGCTCGAGACCACTCCCAAGCGCTCGAGAGTTCTACCATTTTACAGAGGGTTCTCATCCCAGCGTTTCAGCCCCGGCTCAGTGCCACGAATACGTCCAACTCCAATCAGAAGATTTCCAACATATTCTCAGGGGGATATAGCGGTTTCCATTACATGTTTTCTTGCGTATTTGTTCTCGTTCTTTGAAAAATGTTAAAATTCCCAAGATTTTCGTCTCTCGAAAGAGTCAAATACCATGTTAAGCGTGTTTTATTGAACCCAACGATACGTATAAGGCACAAAGTGTATTACTGACTGTATGTCGATGTAGATTTTCGTTCCCGCTTTGAGAGTATCGGTTGAAATTCGCGTGCTCTTTACTTTTCTTTCAAGCTAGACGAGCATATTTCATAAAATACAATTCTTAAAGGAAGTGCGAATGAATGCGAAAGAACGAAGTGCAAGCTTTCATAAACAAGTACGGTATTTACGATGAGTAAGGAAGGAAGTACAAAAGTTGGGGCAAGCACCGCCCAATCCTAAATACCGGGGCACGCAGACCCAAACAAAATCAAGGCACGCAGGCCTAGAAGTTACAACAACCTCGGCGCTCGGGTCCATGTATGAGTAAGCTAGCAAAGCAAAAACCTAAGGCTCAGACACGACGAGTTCCCCCCTCCGCTGGCGGCCCTCAGGCTCTCTGCTGTCTTCATTGTCGTCATCATCATCGTCTCTTCGAGAACCAGGAGCAGTCTCTGAGTCCGTCGACCCTAACACGCGCGACTCAGAAGACTCCTCCACTACAACAATTATGAGTTTTAATAGCATTAGATAATAACGTTCTTTTAGGAATGCTATTGTAAGGATACATTTATAGCGTTTAGCAGGAGAAAAAGAAGAAAACGCTCGCGCCTAGTATATAATAGCGTTTCTTTTCCTCTATAATAGCATTCCACCAAAAAATAAAAGGCGCCCTATCGCACAACCCTTTCCAACAAAATTCAGAAATGGAGGCACATCTCCTTTCTCTCTCTCTCTCTCCGTCAAATTTCGACCCCCGGCGACCAACAACTGCCATGGGGAGGAAGACCAAATAGGTGCTTTGAAGATTGTTGAAGTTACCAGTCTCGAACCCTAGGAGGCGATTTTCCCCAATGCTCGAACCCTAGCCGTCGATCCTTCTCGGGCGGCTAACGCCGTCGCCTTACACCGAGCCCTCTTCTCCGAGAACACTGAATCAAACTCTTCAGGTATGAAACCTTCTCTTTCTCGCACTTCTGTGTACATTTTTACCGATTTGCAAAGAATAGGGCTTCATTCGAGTTATAAAACTAGAAATTAGGGATTTATTCGGCTTAATTAGGGCTTGATTTATGTTTCCCATCCTCATCTGGTCTCTCTCTCTCAATTTTGTACATCTGTGTTTGAAAGTTTCGTCAACTGCGTTGGGGTTTTCCAGGGACGGTGCCGTGGCATGGTGAAGCTGTGGCCGGTAGGGCTGGGTGAAGGTGGGTGGTCGACTTAGGGTTCATTGTTTTGATTTTGCAGACTGATTTGGTACTTTTCATTCTCGTGCAGAGAAAATTTCCCTAGAGCTCGAATCGCCTCTCGCCCATTCACCTCTGTAAGTCTCTCTCTATCTCCTTCGTATTGGGCTTTTCGCTCACTACTGGTATATATATATATCCCTCTCTCCCTGTATGTTTTTCTCTCAATATTTCTCCATCTCTGTTTCTTCTCCAGCAGATTTGGGTTTCATTGTCCGGGGTGAGGTTTTGTTAGGGCAGTCGATTAAGGGAGGGAGGGGTCGTGGGGAATGGGGGTGCCAAAAGGAGTGTTAAGCCAACTCAAGTGAATTGGGCTTTGTTTTCTGTTGGCGTGTTTTGCTTGTAATCCTTAGGACTAGTATTTCGGTTATTATGTAACAACACAATGATCAGTTTCAACATGCTTGAGACCGCTAGGGTCAATGGAGTCAAGAGGTATGTTGCCCTAGGATATATGCGGATTTCCAATGACATGATTTGATGTTCAAGACTCTTGAAAGTACAAATTGATTAGTTTAGGGGGCTTATGAAACTAGATGGGAAGATGGATTAGAAGTAGAAGAGATGGAATTGATTGGGAATTTGGGATCATTGTATAGCTTTTAACTCTTTCCTTTTCGCTCTTGGGTTCTCTTTTTCCTAACAAGTTCTAGCTTCTTGGATTGACTTACACACTTCCATACAATACAAGAAGAATACATAGATGTGCCGAGGGACTTGGTGTGTAGTCAATCTTCCTAGTCTTGCTTGCTTGTATTGCCTTCTTTATTGCTTGTAGGTTAGCTAAAGTCTAACATGTTGATTTGGGAAAAAAACTTGACTGTGCCGAGTGTCTCCGGAAATGCCAATTCCCAGAAGGGACTGCTACTGTGGGAAGGAGGGAGTATTTCCTTCCAAACTAAATTTTCTTGATGCACATGGAAGATATTTGGTCAAACAATTGTCATCCTTAGTTCATCACAGCTTTCTGCTAGGGAAAGGATCAAAGGAATATTTCTGTGTTTATGCAAGCCTGCAAATGTGTACAGCTGTGCATGCTCTCTTTCAATTGTCTTTCATTTCCTTCCTTTTTTGAGTGAACAGATTTATGAGATAATTTAGTTTTATGATGTTGAACATGGATTAAACCTATTCATCAGTAGTATCTTCAGTTATAAAGGATTAAAAGGTCCGAAATACTGTGTTTTATCAAACTAAGCATTAAGGATGACCATACTAAAGAAATTTTGGCTTGCAATAGGTTCACCCAACATTGATTTGTATAATTTTTTTGTGATGAATGTATTTTAGCTTTTGTTTGTATCACCTTATGGTTCTTGATTACTTTTCAGCACTACAACAAAAATTACTTTGTGCGCGCAAAAATCTGGACACATATGTTTCCAAAACCGTCCGATACACGTGGAGAGAATGCGTTTCATTCCTGCTGCTTTTCGTTTGAGAGAATGCTGAGCTAATCTCATACTTGTTGTTCATGTAGAATGTGGTCCTAGCTTCGCGCACGAGGTGTGGTGGTGATAATTTGTGCACCCAAGGTAGAGTCATAGGGGTGTAAAAACTAACCGGACGTAGGTTTTGAAAATTTCTCAAGCCTGCGTCATCCTGGCTTACAGTGATCTCAAGCTGTATAAAGGGTGGGAACCTGGGTGGATTTAGGGCCGCTGGGTCAGTGTCCAGCCCTACTCCCAACCTGTAAACACAGTATGAAATGCTTTGTAAGTAAAACGACATTCAATACATCATACAACTAGGTTGTCCCAGTAGTGGTCTCTTAACCAAACTCAAATCAAATTTACATTTCCCTTAGAGTTTGACAGCATGTATGCACTTGTTTATGGCTTCTGTTTAGTATGTTATGGTGATTATTAGTTGGTTGTTTAAAAATTTGCCTTAACTGGGCACGCTGCTCTCGTGAAGTCCCTGTACTAAATGGTGTCAAGTTGCTCTTAAAATTTAGACAAGCGATCTCCCGAAATTCTCACGTTTTACTGTTACATACTTTTGTATTTTGACTTTCTTTGTATTCTCACGTTTTACTGTTACATACTGTTGTGGCGATAATGGTTTAGTCATTTGGTTGCACACTCCTTCAATCAAGCTGGTGTTGCTTATATGGGATCGGTATTGTTTATGCTTTGGTTCTGCTTCTAATGAGTTCATCTGCTATAGTTTTTTTTGGTTTGTCTCTCTGCTACTAATCCTATTGGTCAAAGTGTCCCTACCCTTTGTTTCTTAATATATCTTCTTTTGCTGATTGAGGAAAAAAACTTATCTTGGGGTGATTATGAAACATTTCTTTTGTTGATCGTGGAAAAAAACTTATCTTGGGGTGATTATGAAACATACTGTTGAACCCACCAAAAAATATGTTGATTGACATCTAATGTGAAGCTAAATATCTGCTTATGTTTTCCTGTTCGATTGAGGACCCATCATAGCTTAATTTCCATCTCAATTTCCACCTTCTCATGGACTCATGGTGAGATGGAAACTTGTACTTGAAAAAAGCAAACCTGAAAATTGTTAGTCCATTAGTCTTATCTTGTTGATGTCTGTCTTTTTGAGTTGTATTGTTTTAGAATTTAAAATACTTCCTTTACCAATCTTGAGCATTATCTTAACTGATTATCCTAAATTCCACACTATTCCCAATTTTGGAAGGATTTAGTATGATTATTATATACTAAAGTTGACTTTGATTAGGTGAAAAAAAGGGGACTTTGTCGCTTTGCTAGGTGAAAAAAGGGGACTCTCTCATTTTTCTGATGTTTATGTATGTTTAGAAGGTTAGTGCAATGGATAGCACCATGAGCATTTGGACATATTTGGTATGTTATGGTCCTTTCATCTTTGTATAACAAAAGGACTTCTCTTTGTTATTTTGTCATTCTATAATACAACTTTAGATGGATAGGCTCTAATCATTTGGCCCATAAGAGCAATGCTTAGAATGATTGTTTAGGGATATTAATGTCTTAAAGAACTGTTTGTGATGAAGTGAAGGTTACTCCTACATTCTTTGGCTATTACTAATTATTCTTCTATGTTTGTTGTAGAGAGCTGGTGATGTTCTATTCGTCCCATGTATCTGTAACCAATTGCAAGGTCATTGGGAAACTTCATGCAGGTATGGTCTAAGTGTTTGAATGACGAAGACAAACTAGTATTTGGTTGTGCAATTTAGGCTCATATATTGTGTATGTACTCCTTTTGAGCATGATGACATATTTGGGCATGACCCTATGTAAGTCCTGATTGAATTCTCTTTTTAGGTAATCTAGTGAGGGATTGGGTTTTTTGCTTAGCCATTGGGTTTTTCTTTTTTATGTTTGCCTTTTCTTGCTGATCTATTAGTGCTTGAGGTTTGAGTAGCAGGAAATTGGGAATTTAAGCAACTTGTCGTATCTGTTACTCGATTTTACAAGTATATGTTTTGATCACCAATTTTTGCAAGTATATGTTCTTCTTTCCAATGCTTTTTCAGCCTCCTTAATCCTTGTTTTTCAGAAAATGGATGAACTTTGGAGAGCCTCAAAGTCAAGATTAGGTTAAAAAAAAAGTGAAGTAAAAGACAAGTGAAAGGTATGTGCATTTTGGTGCAGTTGTAAGATTGCAACATTGACACCTCATATTTATCCGATTCCTTCTTCGTAAGTTGGTTAAATTTTTTATATGGGCTTTATGGCACTTCTCTATACTGTAATGTTCTAGTAACTCAATTCGTTCGAATGATTGATGACTGCCTTATCAGTGATCCTTTGGTGCCTAACCCACTTGTATAGCTGAATTGCAGATTGGAGACAAAGAGCAAAAGAAGGTGCTAATCCTCTTCCATATCCTAAGCCAATTAATTGCTTAGGATGACCGCTTGAAACCCAATGATAGATATGAAGTTCGGCGAGCGGATCCATAAGACGATAATGTTGATGTGCCTCTTGCTTGAAATAATGGTTGTGTAAGTCTCAAACTCTACAATAACCAGGAGGTCAGACTTCCATTATACTCTTACTAGTTGATATTTGTCTTGGGATTTTGTAATGTGTGACTGAACTTTTTGGTTGTCATTGTTCCATTGAAATGAAGAGAATACGGGAGTTACAAATTGCCTTTAGTCCAAATAGGATAAAGGGGACATGGGGGTGAGGAAAAGGAGACTTGGACGATAGGAAGGATAGACTTTGGTTTTTTTCTCTTGTTTATGTGAAAGTTGGATACTCTGATTTTGAGAGACTAAGGAATCATCAAATGAGCAGTTTTTGGAGTTGGGGAAAGTGCTTGGTCAGATTAGGTATCCTCCAAATTTAAATTAGTTCGTTGATTATACTTTCACAAGCGAATAGTTATTCAACTTATATTTGTTGTTGTGATGTGATAATACTGCAATCTCGAAAGATTGGATGTTTAGTGAAAAAATAGTATTTTTTTGCTTAGATAAAGTGCTAGAATATGATATTTTTTGTTGCTGATATACCTTAGTTGTTGCTGAAGTGTGCTGAAATTGTAAAGAGACACGGGGATAAGTAGAAGAAAAACTCTTACTACCATAGCGTCCCACCAAATTTTGGGCGCCAGTCTCTTTTACGTCATCCTTCGTAGTATCAACAAATTCTTGCTTCGAAGCAACACTAGATGCACTGGTAGTGCTTTCTAAAGAGGCAACAGTTTCATTTTTTTCCTCTGGACCCTTGTAGGCCATATACAGATCAGAGGTTGTTCCCAAAGCATCTACTTTTTGAAGAAATTCTTTTCTTTTCTTCTTTCCTTTGGATGCATTACTCTTTGACCTACTAAGTTCTACCACAGGTTTATCCTTGGAAGCTGCTGCTGGAAGAGATACCAAGCCAACATTAACATACTCGGTACCTTCCCCTTCACTTTCCAAAGCTCGTTCTGAAACAGATGGAATAGCTGAAACTGGAGCTTCCTCCTCATCAGATAGAACAGACTTGGTAACAACAGCTTGTCTACCACCCAAGCTATCAATTCTACTACAAGAGACATCTGAAATTGAAGTCTTGCTATCACTGTTTGAACTAGGGGAAGTTTTATCATTTGTATCATCTAATTAGTCAGACTCTTTTATGTAGTTTTTGTAGGGGAATTGTTTTCCCCGCTAATGTAATGAATCTTTATTCAATGGTTGAATTGTATATTGTACATTGACGTTTGGATATAGTTGGTGTTGAATGGAATATTTCATTTTTGTTTTTTTTTAAATGAAATTACCATGATCTTATTTGAAAATACTAGCATATTGGTATTATAGAATATTTAAAAAAAAAAAGGCCAAAAATTGGCTAATATAGCGTTCATTGCAAGTTATAAAAAGTAGTATAGGATAGCAGGCAAAGAACGCTATGAAAAGTATAAAATAGCGTTTTAAAGAACACTGTATTAGTCAATGCTATTAAAAGTCTTGGACGTTCGACAGCGGGCAAAGAACGCTATTAAAAGTTTATCTACAACAGCGGTCAAAGAACGCTATTAAAAGTATGTTAAAGACAGCACACAAAGAACGCTATAAAAAGGTTACATGCTATAGCGTGCAATGAACGCTATTAAAAGTCTTGACTTTTAATTGCATCGCCTAATAAGGCGTTCTTCGGAACGCTATCTATGACATTTAACAGCGTTTTTCGTACGCTATAAAATGTGATTTTTGTTGTAGTGCTCTGATCTCCCCTCTTCCTCCAACTCCTCCACACGAGCGAGTCTCCGCTGGAACACCGCCCTGGAGACTACCTCGAACTATCCAGCCTCTGCAGCGGGCCGCGACGCTCTCTGTGTCCCTCGTCCCCGTGTGTTACCAGAAGCTGGAGAGCTCGCGATAGCCTGAGGTCGTGCCCTGGCTGAACATCGTGGCTGCACTTGCATATCACTAGCGTGCAATCATCTTTATTTACATGTTTAAAATTCGCTTCATTATTTGAGGTACCATATGTGCGACCACTCTCCATCCCATCTTGTCTGCCATAGATTTGGCACCCTCCATCCGCCGCCATAGATTTGGCACCCTTCTTGTCTGCCATAGATTTGGCACCCTCCTTCCGCCGCCATAGATTTGGCACCCATCTTGTCTGCCATAGATTTGGCACCCTCCTTCCGCCGCCATAGATTTGGCACCCATCTTGTCTGCCATAGATTTGGCACCCTCCATCCGCCGCCATAGATTTGGCACCCTTCATCCCCGGTTTTCTCCTTCATCCGCTGCCATAGATTTGGCACCCATCTTGTCTGCCATAGATTTGGCACCCTCGTTCCGCCGCCATAGATTTGGCACCCATCTTGTCTGCCATAGATTTGGCACCCTTCATCCGCCGCCATAGATTTGGCACCCATCTTGTCTGCCATAGATTTGGCACCCTCCTTCCGCTGCCATAGATTTGGCACCCTCCTTCCGCCGCCATAGATTTGGCACCCTTCATCCCCGGTTTTCTCCTTCATCCGCTGCCATAGATTTGGCACCCATCTTGTCTGCCATAGATTTGGCACCCTCCTTCCGCCGCCATAGATTTGGCACCCATCTTGTCTGCCATAGATTTGGCACCCTCCTTCCGCCGCCATAGATTTGGCACCGTCCTGAGGGACACCTTTCTATCATTTGCTTGCATGTCTGCATGTCTGCATTTGCCCCGAAGAACTACGCTGGTCTGATCCCTGCAGAAAAGGGTACGTAGGCAGTCTGAAAAGACTCGACCACATGCATCAAATGTTTGTGTTTTTACTTGCATTTGATTTTGAGTTGAGGATTTGATTTGGCTCGAATTGGGCTGTCTCAATCTTTGGACGGCACTCGTATCCAGACGTGATGCTGAGTGACGCCCAAAGAGGGGCAACTGTAGACACCCCAATTTGGACTTTTCAAAATTCCTTGACTTGTGGCCCGGAGGCTCCCCGATGATGACTTTGGATTGAAACAAGCCTGGTACCGATTGGAACTTTGCTCTTTGAAAGATTTGAAGAGGGATTAAAAATGGTAAAAAGCATTTTCAAGCGCTTGGGAGCAATCCCGAGCGCTCAAAACTGTTTTACAAAAACCTCTGGCCTGGCTCACTCTCGAGCGCTCGAGAGTGTGGTCCCAAGCGCTCGAGATTGATCCCGAGCGCTCGAGACTGATCTGTTGCCCAATGGATGGCAGTATCGCCCACTACCCTTGCAACTCATCATTATCACCACCTTGAGCCCGCCGATAGCTCGGTCCACACTCAACCTCTGGTGGCAGAGATTCAGGCCAAAGATTTTCCTATTAAAAAAATGTTTTATTTAAACCCATTTGATTTTCAAAACCATAGGTTATTTTGCCTATAAATACAACTGGTTTTCAGCAGAGAAAAGGACCACGAAATTTTCTCTCTCTAAGAACTCCATTCTCTGCTCTCTTTCTCTCTTGCTAGAAACTAAAAACTTCCAAAACTCACCTTCCAAACTTCAAAGGTTTTAGAAATCACCAAGGAAAATGGCAAGAAATCCAGAATACTCTTCTGATCTCTTACACTCTTCTCTCTGCTTCCACATTTCAAGGCTTTTACAAGGAGCAAAGTTCAAGCAAAAGGTAGAAACTTTTACCTTTGACCACAACTAAAAGGGCTGTTCTTCCCTTCTGAGGGGGGTCTCTCAGCCTGACCTAGTCTTCAATACTGGGTGCATGGTTGGGAGACCCTAGTGTAAAAACAAGAGCAATGGGGTACAAAAAAAATGTTTTCATAAAACCCTTACTGGAAACACTCCCAAGCGCTCGAGAGTACTCCAGAGCGCTCGGGACTGTTCCCAGTTTCATGCATGGTCCTTTGTGACACAGTAGGCTGGGGGGTGGAGTGCACTCTCAAATAAAATGGTGTCACCCTAGCATGCATGCACAAAAAATGAGTTATCCTGAGACAGAAATACCTCTTACAAGTTTTTCGTATAAAATCCAAGATTTCCGAGCTGGAAAGACTATTTTCTCTTCTGAAAGATCAAAATAGAGGTTTTTGCATGCTAAGTCAGTACCATTTCCTGTTTGAGAGCAAGCTGGCATGCAGTTCACTCCCAAGCGCTCTGAACCATTCTAGAGCGCTCGGGAGTGCGTGCATGCCATTGCTTCCCATTCTCCCAGTCTGCTGTGTTGTCTGGTTTCTGCATGCATAAGTGTAGCCTGTTGCTCTTTTAAACTTGTAGATTTAGTCTTGTTAAGGCAGGGATGCAAGATCTGAAAGATTGAGGGTTCATTCCAGTCTTTCAAGTCCTCTGCTGAGCCAGTAGTGTATATGTCAGCTTTTCAGTTCCTATTCTAGCATTATATTCTGTCTGTTCTAACAAGTTTTGCAGGTTGGGTATCAGAACTCCCAAGCGCTAAGGACCACTCCCGAGCGCTCGAGAGTGAAGTCAGTGACAAATCCTCAGTTTCTGCGACCATGCATTCTATGCACAACCATTTCACCCTCTACTGTACAGTTGCACATGCATGCACTTCTTACCTGTTATAACTGTGGATACTTGCTAAATGCTCTAATGAAACAAAATCCCTTTTAAAAAATCCCACAAACGTTTAGTAGAGACCGATCTCGAATCGGGCGAGGGGGGTGCCGTAAAACCCTTCCCCCCTCGTAATATGGCTTCCGGACCCTTGAAACTGATCTCTGGTTTTCAAATTCAAATCAATCATTTTCGGAACAAAAACGGTTTCTCGGGTGATATACCACAAATCCGGGTGGCGACTCTTCAAACCACATTTTTCTTCAAAACGCGGGAAAATACATGTGTTATTTTTCGGGCAGGTAGCCCACAATAACCTTATATATTTATTCAAAAAACTCCAAATATATCAGAAGCAAGTCGGAGAGGCCGCTGCGTGGACCAAATCAATAAGTGATTGATGAAAAACACAAATATAACCTTATATATTTATTCAAAAAACTTCAGATCTCTAACCCTAGGAAAAGCACACATATAACCTTATGTATTTATTCAAAAACCTCCAAATCTGATGATAACTGGACACGGGACAAACAAAAGACCCGATCAACCTTCTTATAATATTATATTTTTTATTTTTACTACTCCAGATTTCTCTCCAGTAAAACAAATAAAAGACCAGATCAACCTTATTAATACGATAGACAAACCAACTTTAAAGCACGTTTATGAAAAAGTGGAATAACGTTATATAATTGACTGAAACTACAAATTCCACACACATAACAAATCGAAAATCCAAATTCATTCAAGAAATAGACTATAACCTTAAATATCAAAGAGATCAAGATACAGAACAACAAGTAATACTATGAGGAACATGTATTATATGTATAAGATGAGATTACCGATTCCGAGGTTTGGGTGAATTACTCTTCTCCACGACTTCGCGTATGTTCTCCCTCCGCTGCCTGGTGAATCAATTCACGGTGATTTACGAGCCGGTCCATCTCTGGCCATGGCGGCGGCGTCCATCGAGGGCCATGTCGACGGCGTCCATCATGTGCGGGAGCAGAAACAAAAGTACCAAAAATCTATTCGAATTTGAGCCGATTTCTAGAGCGTTGCCAAGTCCTTTGCTTTGTGCACAAAATTCTTATCGTTATGAAAGATCGTGGTGGAAAATGATGCTGCAAAATTAAAAAGGAATAAAAGATCAGTTTAATTGAAAGACGAAGTGATTTGAAAGTCATGCATCGTGTTGATGAGGGATTGTACCAGAGAGTTCACTGCAAGAGGAATCCCTAATTCTGCAAGAGTTCATTATGAGGGAGAGCTCGTCGGCGTGAAGAATTTGGAGGCGGACGGTTCACCAGGGGAGGGGAGGAGAGAGAGAGGGGGAGAGGGGAGGCTCAGATCTGTTTTGTGATCTAGGGTTTCTCTCTCTATATGTTATATAGGAGGGTTTTTTAGTCTTGAAAAATATATCTTTTTAAGTAAATTGGAGTTATTAGGATATATAACTATATTAGTGGACTAGAGGGGTTATAAAATTTAGAAGTGGACTTAGTGGGTTACAAACATGCTATAGTGGATCTCCCACCAATTTTTTATAAATTCTAGTGAATCTGAATCAGAAGATGATTCAGAAGATCAGATTAATGAAATATTTGATGAAGATGATACTTCTGATAGCTCAGAAGTATGCTCTTATCCTTAAACGTACTACAAAATCCTTTGGTTGCAGCACATAGATTTTTTCTTTTAACATTACCATTAAGGAATGCAGTCTTAACATCAATTTGGTGAATCTCAAACTTACATATCGAAGCAAGAGCAATTGAAACTCTAATTGTTAAGATTCTAGCAACCGGAGCATATCAAAGTAATGAACACCCTCTAAAACCTTTGGCAACTAATTTAGCCTCGAACTTATCTATTGTTCCATCAACTTTTATTTTCTTCTAGAAAATCCATTGACAACTAATTGGTTTAGAACCATGAGATAAATTAGCAAGAACTAGAATATTATTGTCCGTCGGAGAATCTATTAATTTCATCATGTACAACCTCAAAAGTCAATGGATCAGTTTCCACATGTACTGAAAACGTACTATGGTGACATGTAGTCTCTGTAGTACTATTTGCTCCATACCTGTGATTTTCCTTTTCCTCTGTCGATTGGATGACATGTGGCATGAATAAAAGGGCATAATTGGAAAATGAAAGGTTTAACTTCGGTTTACCTAGTAAAAAGGTTTAAAGTGATAATTTAGTTAATGATATAATAAAGCTATGATAGAGCTTTATGAAATTATTCAACTGTCGATTAGCCAATATTTGGCATATTTTCTCTGTCGATCGTGTTATTTATGACTTGTTTCTTCTGTCGATCAAGTTACAAGTGGCAAAAGGAGGTTTGCTTAATTGTCCCATGATCAAAGAGGCAGTTATGCATGACTATAGGAGCAGTTATGCGAACGTGTGTGCATATTCCTTTCGTGGGGATTATTTGCAAAGGCATGGAAGATAACCATCACCTTGGAGGGAAGATTTAAATTCAAGTTAGCAAGGCCTATTTAAGTAAAAGTTAGTAGCAGTTTCAAGGACACACAAACAAACGCCAATAGGCCTATATCTTTTCTTTTCTAGGAGTAGGGTAACTGTTAAGTAAATTGTACTCTGTCGATTAGGCTACACCTTATTGATTCTGTGCTTCCACTTGGAGATTCAATAAAAGTTTCTTTTATTAAGTCTTCAATTCCATTTCCACCCATTCCATACTATTACGTTTGCTTCCAAAGAAGTCCTGAAATACGACAAGGAACCAAACACCACCTTATAATCTACCCACATTCTAGCAAATCACTACATATCACTCTGTCGATTGGCATTTATCTGTCGATTAGATAGAAACCAGAAAATTTGGTAACAATTTTGGCGCTAGAAGGAAGGCTCTTACTAATTCGGAAGTGAGAAATGGCACCTAAGACTAGGAATCAATTACCAACAGATGGTAACAATGACAACAAGAATTCTGCCACTGTTAATGGTGGAAATGATGTGAATGAAGGAACTACAGTGAATCCAAATCAAAGGATTCCAGAGATTGGCCAGTCAAATGGCTAGAAATTGAATCTTCAGATTTGATTCAAAAGTTTGCAAGAGTATTAAGCGATCCAGCGAATGAAACAGCCAAAGTGTTGATGGCTATGTTTAAAGCAGCGGTGGCACAAAATCAATCAACTCAACCAATAGTTGAAGTGCCACTTAGTGTGAATGTGTACCCTGGACAAAGCAGTGGGCAGTCAAATCCCATGAATGGAATGCCTTCTTCTCAGGTATTTGATAATCCAAACTTTGAAACTGTTTTTTACTAGGGCTAATAGGATCCCATTTGGGAATCAAAACTTTGGACAAAATCAAAGTTTTTATCAAAGCATACCAACCACAATTCCTATGGTTGAAGGAGTTGGAAATAATGGGAATAATAACCCAAATCCGTATAACATAGGGATTGGGGGACAGAATCTTAATGCAAATTTGAATAGGAATGATCACAAAAATGTTCCAAACATGGCTAATGTTGACCCAAATATGTATGGGTTTGACCCACCACACACGTTTAATCAAAATGGAAGGAGGCCAGATTACCCTTATGGGTATGATATGAGGCCTGATATTCCTAACCAAGTGGGAAGAGTGCAAGAGCCTTACTTAAGGGCTCAACTCATGAACATCATGCAAGATGTGTATGGTCCTGGATTAAGAAGGATTGAGAAACCTATGTTCAGGAAACCATATCCAAATTAGGTAGATAATGTGTCTTTTCCTAGGCATTATAGAATCCCAGACTTGGTTCACTTTAATGGAGAAGAAAACCAGTCGACAGTGGAGCATGTAGGAAGGTTTTGCCTATAAATAGGTGAAGTAGACTTAGATGAGGCGTTAAAGTTGAAATTATTTCCTCATTCTCTTACTAGAACTGCTTTTTCATGGTTCTTAAGTTTGCCTCCAAATTCTATTCATTCTTGGAGAGAGATGGAAGGACAATTCCATGCCCAATTCTTTAGGCATGAACTAGAAATTTCAATAGCAGATCTGGCCAAAATTAAACAAAGGCCTGCAGAGTCTGTAGAACAGTACATGACAAGATTTAAAAAGATTAGAAATCAATGTCACTTCTTTGTTCTAGAATCAGAGATAGTTAGATTTGCCCAAGAAGGGCTTGACTATGATTTTAAGAAACATTTTAATGGCACTGAATTTGGAGACTTGTTTGACCTTACATCAAAAGCCATAGGATATGAGGCTATACTCATGAAAGGTGAATAGAGAAAGAATAAATCACGTGGTACTTATTATCAAGATGTAGAAGGTGATGTGGAAATTGATGTGGCCCAAGTAATTGGTAAAGCACCAATTGTTTGTGACACTTTAAACGAAGGCTGAAAAACCTGTGAATATGCCCTCATCTCATCCAAATAAGAGGAATCAAGCAAATTTTAGACAATATTCATTTGACTTGTGTAAAGCAGACCAATTGTTTGATGAACAAATATACCAAAAGTTCTTAACTTTGTCACCAGGACATGTGATTCCTCCAGAAAAGGATAGAAAAGAAAAAGATTATTGTAAATGGCATAATTCTTTTAGACATAACACTAACAACTGTGTTACATTTCAAAATTGTGTGCATGACCTAATCCAGAAAGGTTTGTTGAAGTATGCTAAAGGAAACAAGGAAGTTATGGGGATTGATATAGATCCATTCCCTTTAGTAGATGTTAATGTGGTGACTGCCAGATTAAAGAAAGGAAAAATGGCATCCCAAATTGAAAAAAAGATTCAGAAAGAATAGGAAATCATGGAAACTGAAGAGGAGTCACATGTGAAACAGAAATTTGAGAACTATTTCTGTTAAAGATGTGATAGGGAGATCAAATCTGGAGAAGAAGTAATTGCAGGGAAGGAGTATAATGGGACTTATGCTAAAGGTTCCATAAGGTTTAATACTATGGGAGGCAGTGACTTGCAGATTTATGTGGGTCCAAAATTGATATTCGAAGGAGATGACCCTGGAATTTTTGTACCTTTTGAGTCCATTAAATGGTATGGAGAAGATGATGGTCCATTCCTATTTAAAGGGTATCCTGTGATTCCTACACTGCCAGGAAAACTAGATACTAGTCTGATTTATCCACCTATGTTTAGAGGAAGAGGTTCATACCCAAGGGGTACGAGATCAAGAGGAAGAATTCCCTATACCAGGGGTGGATACCAAGGGAGAATGGTTATCCCACCAAATATTGAACATCACATGTGGGATACAGTGAGACATCCTTAATTCCCAAATGCAGGGGAATTTGTTCCTATCACCAATACTCAGAAAAGGAGGTTGCAAAGAAGGATTTCAGAAGAGAAAGGAGCGATTCATATATGGTGACAGAACCAACACAGTGGCCAGAATTGAAGGCCAAAGCAATTCCAAATCAACCAGTTCCTATGGTTTGGAATAGGGAGCCAACAGTGCCTAAACAGAAGGCAAAGGAGACAAAAAAGCTTGGGGGACAAACCAACAAACCAACTCTTGCCCAAAGACTTGGGGGGCAAGGCCCAAGTTCATCTGACACTTCTGTTTTGTCGATTAAAGAACAAAAGGCAGAGTTTAAGAAGAGTTTGAAAAAGAAGATAGAAGAATTTCAACAGGTCTTACTGGAAGATGATGAAGATGATGACTTGTTGTCTGTCGACAGTTCAGATATCATGAAAGATGATCCCAAATATTACAAAAATGAAGTGGACTCCTAAAAGTCTGCTACCTTTGGCCAAGGACTGGCCATTATCCAATTTGGGTCAGTTTCTCCTATCCATGTAATATGATTTTGGTATTGCCAAAAACATTTCAGGCAAAACCTAATCAACCAACAAGTTTGGAGGGAGAAGTAGAGGATAAAACAAATGCTATAGTGAAGATAAATGAACAAGAAAAAGATTGTCAACAGGAGTCTATAAGAGTTGAGAAAGATACAAAAGGAAAAGATGTTATTGTACTAAGCTCTCCTGATGATGCCTTGGTTAGGCACCTAAAACCTTTATATATCATGTTACATATCAATGGTCAACCTATTAATAAGGTTTTGGTTGATAATGGGGCTATTGTCAATATCTTACCTTCAAAAATGATGAAAGTTTTGAACAAAAATGAGTCAGGCTTGATTCCAATAGAGGTAACAGTTGGTAACTTTGCAGTAGGGTGCTCACCTGCTAAAGGTGTGATCACTTTGCAGTTGCAGATTGGAAATAGGAAGATGAATACTACTTTCTTTGTCACTGATTCTTCCTCCAATTACAATGCCTTGTTAGGCAGAGATTAGATTTGTAGACACCCTAATTTGGCCTAACGATTATTTAAAGTCCCACCTTGGGGACCATCCCGATGATGATATGGATACAGTGATTGTTGATTGACTTCTTGTGAACCTTAGGACTTTCGGTAAGAACTTTTAGCCACTTAGAGGACCCAATCCAGAGCCAAATAGCCTTTCAGACAGAAATACAGTATCATAGGAGAATCCATCTGTCAGCCGTGACATTGATCACACGGCCCCAACTTCAATTCTTCACCTGTGAAGCCTATTGCTTGAAAAACTCCCTGAGAGATCGATTAGCCGGCCGCCAGGACCATTCCTCGGCCGCAACATAAATTATTCGGCCGCCACATCCTTTTCTCGGCCGCCAGATCGTCTATTTTCCAGATTCTGGAATGTTCTGTCATACGTTTGATCCGTTCACAAAACCCAAGCAGCAAAATCCTGATGCGTTTGGGCTACGTTAGAGGATCACCTTAAAGAGTTTGTATCACTCTATAACTCCAATTCCAATCGTGTGTTTTCATTGGTTGAGTTGTGTCATCCCTATGCCTATATAAAGGGGGCCTTCGGCTCCGAAATTGATATACCAACACACCCCCATCAGCCACGAAACTCTGCAGAAATACACTCTCGAATCCCCTCTACAAAAGCCCTAACCTTCCGAAGGCAGCCGCTAATCCAACGATCAAACCCCGAAGTTCAAACCCTAACCCTAGGGTTTCAAGAAGCAATCAGTCAATCACCCTCAATCCGAAGCAATCAAGTCACTGAGGGATCAAGGTGGTGAGGCCCAGGGGCCTCTGGTTCGATTTACTTTCCATTATTATGCTTAATCATAGTTTTCTGATTATCTGTTAATCGTATAGTCTGGTGTGAGGAAGAACATCGGCTGGGTCTTTGATCCATCGGCCGATACATTGAACCAAGATGATCCCTCGGCCGTGACATCCATTCACCGGCCGTGAGATCCATCTCCCTGGGACATGTTGTTTATTCTGCTTTTTTCTAATGCATGTTTTATTTATCGTCTTGGCTCACCTTATTCATTGCTAAAGGCTAAAAATAGATTACGTGTTAGAATTAAATAAAGCATGCGCTATACTTATGACGAACAATTATGGGCCAGTCTCACGACTGGGCAGAGAGGGGTGCCTAACACCTTCCCCTCATTGTACCTTTGGCTCCCGTGTCCAGAATCTCTATCTGTTTTTCTTAGTTTTCTTAAACAAGGTGGTGACTCTGTTTTTATGATGACCATTATCGTGTGGTGATGTTCCTAGCCATGGAAATGTCCATGCTCCTGGTTTACGAAGCAAACGACCAAACAAACAGCAACGATCAATCTATATGGCGATGCCCCGCTTCGAGAGGTGTCTACAGTTTTTGGCGACTCTACTGTGGAACTGAGAGCCATAACCAGAAAGTTTGACATAGGACTAATACATGCTTCATTTATCATATGCATTGAGCAGCCAACCTCGTTGAGTTCACCTAATACCGGCATGTCACGGGCTATGTTAGGGGTTCTAGCAAACTCCATAGTCACTTGTACCTAGTGGTATATCAAAAAGGAAACCACCCGATCGCCGCCTATGACGGGCAGGCGGAAGGGTTGGCACCCTTTGACAATGGAGCACCCATGAGACTACCTAAACCTTACATGTGTTAGAAAGCCTTAGAACTTATCAAGCTAAGACAGGAGCCCGCAGGTTAAGGAATTTTCCTACATTTTGTCTTAAAGTTCTTCCTCACACCCTGCATTATTTGTTGCTGTAACATTTCTTTCTGTGCAGAAGGGCTGGGATTTTCAGCCCAAATCCTAACCCTATACAGCCAAGTACTGACTTGCAGGTATTTTACTTTTCAAGCAGGCACAATAGGTAAGCTAAGAAAGCAACCACAGCCAATTTTATACTCTTACAACACCTGAAGTCATGCCAAACAGAGGTCTTTGCAGCCATCTCGCCTGTCACCTTCGCCTGCCAAAACACCTTCACCGCAACGGTCCCGATCACTTCCAGGGACTTCGTGGTCATCTTCTCAGCAAACCCGGTCATCCACCAAATCCCAAGCTTCACCAAGCAATCCTCCCGCTTCTATCCCAAAAATGGCAGACAACGATGCCACTATTGCTGATCTCCAAGCTCAAATCACTACTTTGCTAGCAGAGAAAGCAGCAAGAGATGCTGAGGACGAAGAAAACACGTTAGAAGATGAGAATCCTCATAAAGCAATAACAGTAGAGAATCCAGAATTGGCCAAGCAAGTCAAAGAAATCAAACATGCTCTGGCTCGTTCACAAGGGGACCAAATTCTAGACTTTGAAGGACTGTGCCTCTTCCTAGATTCTCAATTGCCCGAAAGGTTCAAAATGCCAAACATGGAGAAGTTCAATAGGACCGGTAACCCTACCAGCCATGTCCATCATGTCATCAACACCCTGAAGTCGATGGGCTTGAATGATGAGCTCATTGCTCAGTTGTTCCAAAGAACCCTCACTGGAAGTGCCCTCGATTGGTTCCTCACTCTGGAATTTGTGAATTACCACACCTGGCCAGAAATCGCCAATGCTTTTGTCAAGCAATATGCATACAACGTCCAAGTTGAGTTAACCACTCGAGATTTGGAGATGACCAAGCAAGAGTCAAATGAAGATTTCGTTACCTTTGTGGCTAGATGGAGAGAGAAGGCTGCCAAAATGAAGAATCGCCCCTCTGAGGAAGATCAAGTAAGGATAGTTGTCAAGAATTTGCAATCCAAGTATCTTAAACATATTTACACACAGGCCATCACAGATTTCAAGCGCCTGCATGCCACTGGGTTGCAGATTGAAGAAGGGATTAAACTTGGACTCATTGGAAAAGAAGAGCTCCTCCACCTAAAAAAGCCTTCCAAAGCCGTACATCTCATGCGCCTGTAAACGCTCTTAACTCAACCTGACCACAAGACCTTTTCCAAGCAAGCCCTTCCCGAAGCTCAAACCGGCCTCGCCGCAACTTTAGGCCTCTCTACATGACTCTCTCCCAAGCCTTAACCATTCTGAGCCGTCAGGGGCATCTTAAACCCTTAAACAAACCACCTCCTCAGCCACTCTATGGCCCAAACCATGACCCTAACAAGCAATGTACCTATCATCAACACTCTGGGCATGAGACAGACAACTGCATGCGTCTTCGCCATGACATTCAAGATCTCATTGATAGTCGAACCATAAAACCTCCACAACCTGATGCACAAACCAAACCACCCCACAATACTGAACCACCCCAAAATATCAATCTCATAAACCTATCTCACAATCACATATACAACCCTAGCCAATACATCGTCCAAAGCACCCAAGCCAAGCCAACCTTGACCTTCCCAGAGGAGGATGAATGTCTCATGATGGAGGAAGAAGAAAACAATGAGTCCGATCAGTCAGAAATGATTGATCCCGACATGTCTGACGTGAGTGATGAAGAAAAACAAGCAAAGGAGGAAAAGCTAAAGAAATGGGAAAAGCATTCTTGGGCAAAACACAATTTGGAGGATCCCGACATTCCATTTGTTGAGGATGACGAATGGCTACGCGTCTGGTTTGAGAAAAGGAAGAAGGAAAAGGAAAGGGTCATCATGATGAGGAGGCATGCTTGCTTCAAGCCTGCCCAAATAGTGGTGCCCATCAGTCGCCCAAGAATCCCAATGCCTCTGATTGTTTGGGAAACAATCAACCTTATAGAAGAAGTTGAGGAATTTTAGATGCAGCCGTGGGTCAATCCCTATGAAGAATGTGACTATAGTCAGTGGATAGAAGAAGAAGAAGGTTGAAAAATCCTTTTTCGCTATCTAAAAACTTAATCAAGCAAAATAAAAGGAATTGAAAAAAAATAAATGATGAACAATACCGAACACAAGATATACGTGGAAAACCCCTTAAAAAGGATAAAAACCACGGGAGGAAATCGAACCACTAAAAGTAATCATTGTGCAGTTACAAAAACGATCTTACTTAAACAATCGTGAATCCTCACCGACTGACCAAAGATCGAGTTGCCGAATCCACGTACACCGCACCAAGTGGTTGATTGCCGCACGCCTTGAATCCACAAGTCCTCCGATATACTTCCAGAATCCACCGGAAGAATGTTTCAACTAATTGGAACAATGGTTGGAAAGAATACTTGGAGTTTATGTAAAAAGATTTCTAATAACCGAATCATATGTACTCCAAGAGGTAAGAAACAATCACCATTAAACCATTCTCGGTATTGGACACAAAAAGGGTGAAGAGCTCTCTGATCTTCGGTAACCCGAAATCCCAGCCAAAACCGTATATTAATAGAATGATGCAAAGCTGTCCAATAATACCAAGCTGTCTAATTGCTCAACCACAAGATTTATGCACGTTCCCTTATTTCCCTCACAGATGGCAAGATCCCATTTCCTTCGGCAACTGCTATCACCCCAATTCCTCTCCATAATTGATTTTCTTCCATACCCATTGCCTTGATAAAATCACATCCTTTGATTTACTTTCCTGATAAGCACGGAATGCTCTTGCAATTGAATTTCCTTCCAAGCCAATTTCTTTCTCTCAATTACACAATATTTGATTTCCTAAAACAAATGCTCTAGAAAGGAAACACAATAAATTACAACTCAATTAACGGGCTACAAATCAAAAGGGGTTTTTGTCATGGGATTTGCCAAATTATGGACCTTACAAAAGGTCAAGACTTCATATGCACTGATCCATACCAAACAGGGGAAAGTGACTTTGACGAAATGGAAGGACAATATGACGATCCGCTCGATGAAATCTCCTTAGCATCACTATTCAATCAAGTGGAAGTAGCTGATGACTGCTTAGTTAACAAGAAGGAAAAAGAGATGATAAAGGCCCAAGCTGACATTTCTATTTGGGGACTGCTCATGTCTCAATGAGGTAGCCACCGTGCAAGCTTTGGAAATGGACCCAGTTCAAAGGCTCTATTTGGCAAAGAAGAGGGTGGAAAAGAGTATAAAATCCCAAAAGGAAAATGACCCTGACATGCTGCAGTAGCTGAGAAGTCATGACATGGCAAAACATTGAACATTACTTTCATTTTTTAAACCAAACTAGAACATGTTTTGGGCCCCTATTTGGGCATTTTATTTCTGCTAAGTGAATTCCTGTTTCATTTTCTAGACTATGCTTATTCAAAATGCAATTGCCATACGCTATCGTCTCTTTGCCAAATAAGGGAAACCATAAAAGATCAAGTTCTTTGTGTCAATGACAAAAGGAAAAGAAAGGATGAACTTTGGTTGCTTAGAACTAGGTTCTTGTCAAAACTTAGAAAGAAGACGCTATCTCTGTGAAAACACTTATGGTTAGCTTACCCATTACGAAGGTACAAACACCTCCACTAAATTCCTCTTCAAAGTACATAAATCCTCTTGAGAAATGCTCGTTGGGTAACCCAAGCAACCCAAGCAAAAGTAAGAGCAAAACCTGCTAGGACAAGAAAACGCAAAAATGCAGCCTAGGCAAAAATCAAGGCATTCAAAGAAAAGCTCGCTAGGGACTCAACCTCCATTAGGTAACCTAGACAAAATCAAGAGCACGTGAAAAGAAAAACCAAGAGTGAAAACCCAACCTCAAAGGTGGTAATTTGGAACTACGTAAAAGGCATGATTCCCTGATTGGGATACTGTAGACACCCCAATTTGAACTTGTCGAATTTCCTTAACTTGTGCCCTCGAGGCTCCCCGATGATGAAATAGGGTCAAAACAGGCCTTGGCAAACTTGGACGATACTTCTTGGACTTTTTCAAAATCAAAACTGTGTGGCCCGTGATCCTTTGGTCCTCGATCCTTCGTTGGTGACTCGATGATGGGTAAGCTTTCTCCTCCTAGCCTGCACAAGGAACGCACGACTAAGGCCTGGCCGGGGTTTGTCCCGGCAAGGCCCTCCGGCGAGAGGATGAGTATAGCGCAGAGAGGAAGCAGAAAGCTTTTGAGAGAGTAATTATGAGTATTGAGTAGCGTGTACCTGTTAGGGTTACCATCACTAGGTATTTATAGTGCCTTCTGTCTTGCTCTCCAAGTGCGATCGCGTGCCTTCCATGGGCCAAGTGACGTCATAATGATGTCGAGGAATGGATCTGATAACCGTTTTCAGGGCTGAGCTGGCACACCCATGTGCGCCCGTGATCATCTTCTGTTATAACCGCTTTTGCACGTGGCAGGGCGCGTGGCTTTTCAGCCAGTCACCGTCGGCTGCACGCCGTGCTCTGAAGGTATCCGAACGCGGGCAATGCCGAGCATGGCCATGCGTTTAACGAGGGAGTAACATCGCTGGAGGCCCTGCCGACGGCACAATCCGAGCGTGGGTTTGTCCGCTGCCGAGCCTGAGGCAAACCGAATACACATGATGGATCACCGTCGGCACGCCGTGCACGAAGCCTCTGATTGGTTCATGACAGGTCAGGTCCGCACCATGCGAATCATCTGTGTTCGGTCCGCTACAATAGCCCCTCAATTTCTGCCGATGCCGTACGCATGGTAGAGATTGAAGTTGAGCCTTAGGCCGAACATGTCGAATCGCCGAGCATATATTTGTTTGATAAAAATGGATTCCAGTCGAGCCTGAATCGTTTCATTCTCAGGAGAGTCCCGACCGTCGATGAAGCACTCCATTGGTTGGGCGCCAGATGTCACCTTGTGGATGGGTACGGCGGACGAAGGGAAGGCTGGCAAGCCCTGCAAACCGTCCTTTCAGTGACACGTGTCATGCGCTGACTGGCCATTGGTTCGGCGGTGTAATGATGGGCGGGAAACTCAAAACCCAAACCCTAGTCCTATAAAAGGGGCGAGGCGAGGAGAGAGAAGCTCCTTCGTTCTCTCTCTCTCTAAAACTCCATTCTCCAGAGCTCAAGAGCAACCGTTCGTCTTCCATCTTCGATCTCCAGCAGATTCTGCCACTAGATCTCGCCACAAATCCAGGTATGAGATCGTTTCTTGCTTCTCTCTAACTTTCTGCAGTTTTCAGTCCATTCATCTTTGATTTTCTGGGTTTTTGGGGCATTTTTTGTTCTGAATGAACAGTGCACCCATGGAGATGAACGGACTGTTCATCTCCCTCTTCAACCTGTTCTTCCGAGCATGGAGCCTCCAAGGGGTTCTGGGCTTGGCCGTTGATGGAAAAGGCCGAGCCCCAATCTCTGTTGTTCGGGAGGTTCCGACCGAACATGGTTTGGCCGAGCCTTGAGAATGATGATGGGGTGGGCCATTTAGGGCACCGAGCGTAGTGAGACTCCTATTTTCTGGCCGACGACAAGGTCTCATGTTTTATTTTTGACTTTGTTAGGTCTGGCTCCCCCAATCATCGTCATCTCATCCGACTCTGAAAGTTCAGGGGACGATTCTGCGAACCTTGTGATCCGAGAGTACTTGGAGATACACAGAAGCCGACGTCAAACCTCTTCCATTGCCTCGAATATGTCAGACTCTGGTGATTCCAATGCCGAGCTTGACCACGAGTACGGTGGTTTCAACACCAACCCAGAGATAACCTTCTCTACTAGCACAGAATCCGAAGCCGAGCACGAACTTGGACCGGAGGCCGAGTCTAGGATTCGTTCCCAGGCCGGAGCCACGACCTCTTCACTCTCTGCTCCTGCTGAAACTTCGTCTGGGGACAGAGAGTTTACCGACCTCTTTGAGCGAGGGCAGGTTTGTCCCCACGCCCATTACTTCAGTGGGCGTCCCAATGAGTATGCGGCCTTCTGCCGAGCGTACGACATACCGGATGATGTGGTCGTCCACCAAGTGGCTAGCAACAGGATTAGGGACAAGAGGCAAGATCGTCCCGAACACATAACGGTCCCTCTAATGGCCATCTGTGAGGCTAGGCTCCGCTTCCCCCTTCATCCATATCTGAGGGAACTGTTAGCTAGGTTCGGCATAGTACCTCACTTCTTCTCGATCAATAGCTTTAGGATTGTGATGTCCGTAGTTAAGTTAAAGGAGCTTCACAACCTCGATTTCACCATTGCCGACCTCTTCCATACATACATTATGTCTAGGCACGGTAAGACTAACCGTAGATATTTGTCCACACGTAGCGGTAAGGAGCCGTTGATAAACGGACTTCCCGACACTGATAAGTGGGCTAATCTATACGTCGAAGTCAGTGGGAACTACGAGTTCGGCGATCAGACTGTGCGGCTGCATTCTGTGCCGAAGATAACGGATTTCCGAGGTTTTCCCTTTGTTTCTGTAATCTACCGAACATGATCCATTCTTTTAATGTATTTGTTGATGTTTAGCTTACATCTTCTTTCCTTTGCAGATCACCGATCAATAACCAAGACTCAGAACTCTTTGGCCGTAGACAGTCACGTGGAGATACTAAGGGCTTGTATCTGCCGCGACGCGCCGACGCTGCTGGGTTATGACCCTTCGTACAAGGGGAGGTTGACGAAGAGGAAGAAGAAGGATAAGGAGGCAGGGCCGAGCACGAAGGCCAAGGGTAAGAAATCAGCTACTGAGGTAGGTGTTGGCGACGAAGTTCCAAAACCGAGCAAGAAGGTGAAGGAGCCGAGGGTAAAGTTTCCCACTTTCCAAAAGTCAGCCGACTTCTGGTTCCAGGAAAGTCTGCCAACTGACCTCCAAGGTATCCACATCCCTCCAATCCAAACTTTAATTCCTCATTTTGCCGACGACATGGGGAGGAGAAATGTGGTGAGGATGAACCTTAAGGAAGCAGCTGCTGCCAGCAAGAAAGTAGCTGCTCCTTCTCCCACTGAGAGTCCTGCAAAGAGGCAGAAGGTACATGACTTCTTTCCTGCCAGGCCGCCAACGCCACTTCCAAAGGAGAAGGACCAAACCGAGTCTTCGGCAGCGGGAGGTTCAAAGCCTGTGGAGAGGGCAGCAGGTTCTGGTGGGCGAGTGATCGTCTCAGAGTTTGCACCATCGTTCGCGATGGCCGACGGCAGAGTGGTTACGGTGGAGGACAGCGTCAAGGAGGAGCCTGGCCTTGCTGTGACCATGCTGCATGGGCTTGCTCTTCCAAAGGATATGGACAGGGTTCCAGGGGAGCTCCAGCCGAGCCTAGTCCACACCAGTGCATATCTCGTTCAGGTACGTTTTGACTTGGTTTTTTAATTTATATTGACATATTGCCGATGCTGATAACTTAATCTTGTGTAGGCTGGGCAAGCTTTGCTGCGTGCTTCTCGGCAAGCCGAACTCCTGGCCGCTGACAGGACACGTTACAGCGATGACGCGAAAGTCGAGCGTGAGAAGGCAAAGGCTGCGAAGAACGGCTTGAGGTTTGCCAAGTCAAGGGTTGCCGAGCTTGAGAAAGAGAGGGATGAGGCCCTTGAAAATGCAAAGACGGCCGAACGCGAGCTCGGGCAGGTTGTCCGCAGGGAGAAGAGGAAGATGAAGGAAGTGGATGAGAAGGCATTCCAGGCTGGGTACGACAGAGCCGGCGCCAAGTACGTGAGGGAGGCTCGGTCGATGGTCAACGAGGAACTAGCGAAGAAGCTGCCGATCGCATACCGAAATGGGTACAAGGATGGGGTGAAAGCTGCGTGTGGGGTCATGCAGCTGGAGCTGGACATGAACCTGATGAAGTCGATCCCCGTAGCTGAAGTGCCCGAGCTTGTGCTGCCGTACACGGAGGAGGAATGTGCCCCACTTACTCCGGAGGAGTTTCCCGAGAGTGAGGACGATGTCGAAGATATGACTATCGCCGACGCTGAAGGTGGAGGGGATGGTTCAACTGGGGAGAAGAAGGACGAGGCTGTCAACGCCGAGCAAGACACCAAGCCAGTTCAGAAAAATGATGAAGTGGCTGTTGAAGCCGAGGGCGATGCTGCTCGTCTTACTGAAGCTGCAGCCGAGGGTGATCCGCATTAACCTAAGAGTTATAGTTTTCTTTGAATTTCTTGAATTTTTGTTGGACTGGACGTCTCCGAATCTTGGGAGTTTGCCGTGCCAGAAGTAATAGTTTAAGGGGGGTCGGCACCGAACGATTTACTAAGCCGTACCTCCTAGCTTAGGATCTTTCAAACACTTGTCTTTATTTCAAAGTTTTAGATGAATGCATGGCTTCCTTTTGCAACGTCTCTACTATTGCCGAGCTTGTTTGATTTCCTTCATGTCTTCACATAATTTTGTTGGTCTTGCATGTTTGTATGTAGTTGTCCGTAGCCCCCACTTTTGGTTTGGGTGCGGCTGAATAGTTGAAAGTATTTCATGATCGAAATGGTTAAGTAGAGATATTGCAGCTGAGCCCTGACCAAAGTAGTATGGCCGTAGTTGCTATAGGTCGCCGAACATGGATGTATTGTTAGCTGACATGATCCAACCTTTGACGTAGTTTGAGAGTGTGAAGTGCCCCTTTGCCAGTGGATGGGGCTCGGCCAAAGTTTCAGCCCCTGGCCATGGTAGAGGAACGTTTGAGAGTGGTGATTGGTTGTGGGTGGTTTGCTCGCCAAATTGCGAGTGTAACCTTTCGGTGGCCGACCATAGTGTCTTGCCAATCCGAGCCGAAGCCTAAGTTCCAAAAGTGTATTTCAAGCTCGGCGGACCATATGTCCAGTGATTGCTTCTTTGGGCGGTGAAGTTGGCCGAAGCAAAGGGCTTTTTAAGGAGCCGTTTGGTGGGTGTGACCGAAGTCATCGTTTGTGTGTGGCATTCTTAGCCGAGAGTGGAATGAATGCATGAAATGTTTGTTGAAAACTTTGAAATGAAAAAGATTGTCATTGCATTGATATTTCTTCGAAGTACAGGGAAAGTAATAAAAACAGTAACAGTGGGTCGAGGCCCTTCTTTGAAATGCAAGAAAAATAAAAAGTAAAAGAGTTTATGCCGAAGCCGAAGAAAACAGAAACTCTGAATGCACGATGTGTTGGCCAAAGGTAGTTGTCTGATTGAAGCGTCACATGTAAGCCTTCCTGAGGTTCTGTGCGTTCCATGGGTTGGTGAGTACCTTGCCGTGCATGTCTTCGAGGGTGTAAGCCCCTTCACCGGCAACCTTCACAATACGAAATGGCCCTTCCCTATTAGGCATGAACTTTTTCTTTTTGCTTGCTTGGACGACCTTACGCCAAACCAAGTCGTCGGGCTTGAACTTCTTGATTCTGACACTTCTGTTGTAGCCCTTGGCGACAGTCTGTTGATACTCGGCAAGCTTTAGCCGAGCGTCATCTCGTTTTTCCTCAGCCAAAATCAGTTCTTGCTCGACGGCTTCGTCATTGGACTGTGGGTTGAAGTTTTCCGTTCGGAGGGTTGGGAACCTTGATTATAGGGGGATGACGGCCTCCATGCCGAACGCCATTGAGAATGGTGTCTGGCCTATTGAACAGCGGGGAGTGGAGCGGTAAGCCCATAAAACCCTGGGGAGTTCCTCTACCCATTTTCCCCTCTTTGAATTCAATCTTCGTTTTATCCCTGCACAGACCGTCTTGTTTGAGGCTTCGGCCTGGCCATTTCCCTGAGGGTAGGCTGGTGTTGAGTTGAAGAATCTGATGCCGAACTCCTCACAGAGACTTGTGAGGCCGTCCCCGACAAATTGGGTGCCGTTGTCGGAGACGATGGCGTAGGGTACGCCGAACCTTGTCACGATGTTCCTCCATACGAATCGTCGGACGTCTGCTTCTGTAATGGTGACAAGGGCCTCGGCCTCTACCCACTTGGAGAAGTAATCCGTTGCTGTGATCAAGAATTTGAAGCCCCCAGGTGCTGTTGGGAGCTTCCAGACGATGTCGAGCCCCCATTGCGCGAATGGCCATGGACTTGTGATGGGGGAGAGATTTTGAGCCGGCTGCCTGGGGATTGGGGAGAAAAGTTGGCATGGTCGGCACCTTCGAACAATTTCCTCGCAGTCTTTCTTCATGTTTTTCCAAAAGTATCCTTGACTCATCGCGCGTTGGCATAACGAACGTCCACCAGAGTGGCAACCGCAGCTTCCGGAGTGCAATTCTTCTAGGATCTGGCAACCTGATTTGGATGAATGACAAGAAGATAGGGCCCAGAAATGGATTTTCTATAGAGTTGGCCGTTCTCAGAGAGCCAATAGTACGCGGCCTTGTTTCTGATACGGAAGGCTTCCTTCTTATCGTCGGGTAGAGTATCAGTTCTGAGGAAGGCAACGATTTCATCCATCCAGCTCGGACCAAGCTCGATGTTGAGCACTTCTGGAGTTGTGTCGAAACTCGGGTGGTCAATGTTCCCAAAATTTATGGTTCGGAACTCTGATGCCTTTGAAGCCGAGGCTAGACCAGCAAGAGCGTCGGCGTGAGCATTGTGCTCGCGGTTGATCTGCATGATGTTGAAGTTGTTGAAGTGAGTGATGAGTTCCGCCGCCGTTGCCTGATACTTCATCATTCTTGGGTCCCGAGCTTCGTAGTCACCCAGCACCTGATTGACTATAAGTTGAGAGTCGCAATACACGGCCAAGTCGTCAACCTTCATTGCGATTGCCGAGCGTAAGCCAGCAAGCAGTGCTTCATATTCGGCCTCATTATTTGTTGCAGGAAAATCGATGGTGATAGCACTCTCGTGAAGTGTTCCACATGGTGAGACCAAAACGACTCCGGCACCTGCTCCGTTGTTGTTGGAGGCGCCGTCTACCTGCAATCGCCATGTGTCTCCCTGAAAGAGGAGCCACTTGTCCTTTTTCTGTTCACCTTCGGCAGAAGGTTGAGTAGTTGGGGGAGTGTTTAGGATCTCGGAGTCTTCAGGTGTTAGCTCAGCAATAAAGTCGGCGAGGACCTGACCCTTTATTGCTGTCCTCGGTTCAAAGCGGATATCAAAGTTCGCAAGCTCGACCGCCCATTTCGAAACTCGATTTGAGAGGTCAGCTTTTCGAAAAAGCGCTTTGAGAGGATGCTCGGTCAACACTGTTATTGTGTGCGCCTGAAAGTATGGCAGGAGCTTCCTCGCCACAGATACCAGGGCGAGTGCCAGTTTTTCCAGTGGAAGGTACCGAGTCTGGGTGGGTAGGAGTGTCTTACTCGTGAAATATACCGGCATGTCGTCGGCCCCTTCTCGCCGAACAAGTGCTGAGCTAATGGCATGGCTCGAGACTGCAAGGTAAAGGTAGAGATTTTCGTATTCTTTGGGCTTTACCATCAGCGGTGAAGAACCCAGGTAATCTTTGAGCTCGGCCAACGTTCTGTAGCAGTCCGGCGTCCATTCGAAACTTCGTCGGCTTTTCCCTTTGAGAGCGTGAAAGAAGGAGTGGCACTTATCGGACGATTTGCTGATGAAGCGGTTGAGAGCCGCTGCCATCCCAGTTAGTTTTTGTACCTCTCTGATTGATCTTGGTGGCCGAAGGTCGGCCACTGCCCTGATTTGGTTGGGGTCGGCTTCGATGCCACGTCGTGTGACCAGGTGGCCAAGAAATTTGCCAGCACTTACGCCGAACGCGCATTTCTCCGGGTTTAAACGGAGTTTGTGGAATTTAAGGATCTCGAAGACCTCGGCCAGCTCCTTCAAATGGTTGTGCTCCTTTTGACTTTTGACGACGAGGTCGTCAATGTATGCTTCCAGGATGTTGCCTATTTGTGCATAGAGCATCTTGAAGATCGCTCTGTTGAATGTGGCTCCGGAGTTCTTTAGACCGAACGGCATCACCCTGTAGCAAAAAATTCCATGTGGAGTAATGAATGATGTCTTCTCCATGTCAGCCGGGTCCATAGCAATCTGGTGATAGCCGCGGTAGGCATCCAGAAAACTTAGCCGAGCATGGCCGGCTGTTGCATCTACGAGCTGGTCGATCTTTGGTAGTGGGAACCAGTCCTTGGGACAGGCGTCGTTAAGATTTGTGTAATCGACGCAGACTCGCCACTTTTCATTCTTTTTCTTGACGACCACCGTGTTGGATAGCCAGGTTGGGTATTGCACTTCCTGAATGGCGTTGGTGTCGAGGAGTCGGTTGACTTCTTCGATCACGGCGTCGGTGTGCTCTGGTGCCGAACGTCGAGCCCGTTGAACGACTGGTTTGGCGTCCTTTTTTATGTTGAGGGAGTGGCAGATAAAGTTGGGATCCACCCCTGGCATTTCCTCCGGGGTCCATGCAAAGACTTCAAGATTGTTTTTGAGGAACAGGAACATCTCTTCTCGCTCGGCGTCAGATAGTGAGGAGCCAAGCAAGAAGAAGCGTGATCCGTCCTCGTTGATGGGCATTTTCACCAGGTCCTCCTCAGCTTTGTCCTCGACCTTTTGGCCGACGTCTTCGATTATGGCCAAGTGTGGAACTTCAACCCACTGCACTTGTTTTGCTTTGGAAGAACTGTGTACGGCGGAGACGTAGCACTTTTTGGAGGCGATTTGGTCACCTCGCAAGTCTTCTTGTCTCCCAGTGGTGCCGATGAAGCGGACGAGTTGGTGGTACGTGGAGGCAATGGCCTGCATTCCGTGAAGCCAATTTCGTCCCAGGATGGCGTTGTATGGGCTCGGCACGTTGACGACGATAAATTCAACCGAGAGTGTTTTTGTGCCGACGACGACAGGGAGGAAGATTCGGCCAAACGGGTGCTCCACTAAAGCCGATGAGGGGTACTTCGGTTGGTAGTAGTGCCGATTCTGGGAGTTCCAGTTTTTTGAATAGATCGTAGTACATAACCTCGGCCGAGCTCCCTTGATCAATGAGGACGCGTTTGACGTCGTGAATGCTGATCTGGACGGTGACGACGAGGGCGTCTGAATGCGGTGTTTGAACGTGGTCAAGGTCACGTTCGGTGAAGTTGATCGTCCACTTTGGCACGTCTTGTGGTCGTTGACGCTTGGATCCGCATCCGACGGAGAGTATTTCCTTTGAAGTCGAGGCGTGATTGATGTCGGCTTTGAGGGCAGTCTCGGACGCCTTGGTTACTGGGCCGTGGATGACATGGATCAGCGGGCGTTGTTCATTGGGGTTGGGATTTGTCTGCCGGGCGGGCGTCTTTGAACGATCAATGTATTGATCGAGATGACCTTGAGCCGCAAGCTTCTCAAGGACAGCCTTGTATGGTGCGCAGGCAGTCGTGTAGTGGCCGAGCTCGTTGTGGTAAGTGCATTTTTTCCTTGGATTTTGATCCGGTTGGCCGGTGTCGGTTCCGAGCTTGCCCGTCGGCCATTCAAACCACGGTTGTCTCATTATTTCCTTCAGAAAAGACCAAATCGGTTCCTTGAAGTGAGTGGTTTCGGCCACGTAGTCGTGCTCCTTCGGCGGACGCTCCTTCCCCTTTTTGATGTTTTGCACTTGCTTCTTTGGCTGCGTTGGTTGGGTTGCCACTTGTGCTGGCAGCTGGTGCACGATCGAGGAGAATGGATTGGTTGAGCTCGGGATTCCCTGGGCCGCTCTGTCTGCATAAAGTTCCTCGAGAGCACAAAATCTTTCCACGACGCGCATCAGTTCACCCATGCCGTGTGGTGGGCGGATGGCGAGTTCGTCTAAGATCTTGCTGCCAGTTTCCAGGCCGTTTTTGAAAGTGCGCGCAGCCCAATATTCATCGATTCCTAGAATTTCGTTGAATAGCTGCCAGTAACGCTCGGCATATTGCCTGAGGGTTTCCGACGATAGTTTTCTCATTTGAGACAATGATTCAGGCTCTTTAGCCGTTTTGTTGCTTGTGATGAAGCGTGTGTTGAAGGCGCGTTCAAGGTCGGCCAGGTTCCTTACGGATCCAGCGGGCAATTTGTTGAACCACTGGAGTCCCAAGGAGCCGAGGCTGGACGGGAACGCCTTGCATTTTACCTCATCTTTCAGCGTGCAGAGCTCAATGGTTTGTCTGAAGTGGATGAGGTGAGTGTAGGCCTCACACGTCGACGGATCGAACTTCGTGAATTTGGGCAGGTGGAAAGTGGGCTCTGGCGGCGTGTTGATTATGTGGGAGGTGAAAGGGGAAACGCCGAGATCTTTTAGTTGTCGTTCGAACCCTGGGCGCGGTGGTTTGCCTTGTTCGTCCGTTTTTGATCTCTTTGAATCCCTTTCCTTGTGTTCTTTTGCCGCCGTCTTCTCGGCTTCCCTCCGCCGAAGCTTGTCTCGCAGGTCCGTCGCTGTTCGGCGTGGGCCGTCGAAGGTTTTATCCTTGTTGCGACGGGATTTGTTCTCATCGTTCGCGCCCTCAATATGTACGCCTTTCCCGTTGCGCCGAGCGTGGTGCTCGTCGTCCTTGTTTTCGATCGGGGTGTTCCCTAGGCGTTCGGAAACATGGGGTCTGGTCCGTGCAGAGTCTCGGCTACGGTGCGAGGCCGTCGTGCGAGAGAACTCTGCGCGACCAGTCGAGTACGTGCTTGTAAACGACTCGGTATCCCTTGTCCTAGTTCCGTCGTGATGGCTTCTAGAACGATGTGTTCCAGATACGGTGGGTTGCTTGTAGAGGATGATTTCTCTGGCGTCGCCTGGTGCTGGAGTGAAGCCTAGGCGGTCTTTCACGGATCCGCGTTGGCCTCCATCGTTCTGACGCCCTTGCGGTGGTGGAGGTGGAGGCGGAGTTTGGCCTCCTCTACCCCTGTCTCCGCCAGATCTTGATGCGGCAGGGGTGGCGTCCTGCTGCATGTGTTGCTTCATTTGGGCCACCTCTTCCCTTAGAGCGGCCAGTTCATTGTCGCGTTCATCGTCGCGACGCTGCAACAGGCGGATGTACGCCGAAGTTACGTCGTCTGAGACGGGCGAGAGCCCGGACCCAGGGGCGAGGGAGAGGGACATGTGCCTTTCGAGGGTTGGCATGGAATTGACGTTTCCACCTGCGTCTTTGGCCCCCGAAACGGTTGCGTTTGCTAGATCTCCGCCCATGGTAGGTGATTTGGTGGTTGTTTTACGAAGGAGTGAGGGGGGTATGGAGGATGAGAGAGCCGTTTAGATCAGAAGTGTTTCACGTCGGGTTCACCAATTGTGTGGCCTGTGATCCTTTGGTCCTCGATCCTTCGTTGGTGACTCGATGATGGGCAAGCTTTCTCCTCCTAGCCTGCACAAGGAACGCACGACTAAGGCCTGGCCGGGGTTTGTCCCGGCAAGGCCCTCCGGCGAGAGGATGAGTATAGCGCAGAGAGGAAGCAAAAAGCTTTTGAGAGAGTAATTGTGAGTATTGAGTAGCGTGTACCTGTTAGGGTTACCATCACTAGGTATTTATAGTGCCTTCTGTCTTGCTCTCCAAGTGCGATCGCGTGCCTTCCACGGGCCAAGTGACGTCATAATGATGTCGAGGAATGGATCTGATAACCGTTTTCAGGGCTGAGCTGGCACACCCATGTGCGCCCGTGATCATCTTCTATTATAACCGCTTCTGCACGTGGCAGGGCGCGTGGCTTTTCAGCCAGTCACCATCGGCTGCACGCCGTGCTCTGAAGGTATCCGAACGCGGGCAATGCCGAGCATGGCCATGCGTTTAACGAGGGAGTAACATCGCTGGAGGCCCTGCCGACGGCACAATCCGAGCGTGGGTTTGTCTGCTGCCGAGCCTGAGGCAAACCGAATACACATGATGGATCACCGTCGGCACGCCGTGCACGAAGCCTCTGATTGGTTCATGACAGGTCAGGTCCGCACCATGCGAATCATCTGTGTTCGGTCCGCTACAAAAACATTTCTTTTTTCTCGACACCCTAAGGGTAAAATTGGCACACATTTTAGCATATAAAATATATTTGAATGAAACCAACTGGGTTAGAAAGAGGACTTAACGAGCTTTCCAACGCTTCGAAAAACACCCAAAACCGAGTTCGGGAGTGTCCGTGGCGCCCTTCTGAAGTTGGGCTGCCACTCCCAAGCGCTCGGGACCACTCTAGAGCGCTCGGGAGTAACACTCCCAAGCGCTTGGAGTGCTGACTGACCAATGCATGTTGAGCTTGGCCTTTGACCATGACTTTTCAGGCTTTTCAGACCTTTCAACGTTCAAACCTACCAGTCAAGCCTGACTGAGCCAGCAGAATATCATCACGCCTTCTTTTTCCCTCCAAAACTACTTTTTTTATTTCCAAACCATAGGTTATGTTTGCCTATAAATACCCCTTTGTTCTTCCATTCAATGGACCACGAAAAATCAGTCCCTCTCTCCCCCTTTTGCTGCCAAAAACCAGCCTCTCAAACTCTTTCAAAACAACCTACATTTTCTAAGAAAAACCACCAATTTTCAAGGAAAATTTCTAAGAAGAATGGAATACTAGATTTCATCTCCTCTTACTGTTTTCAATCCATTTTCAAGCAAACAAGTCAGTCCAAGAAGCTGGATTCAAGTCAAGCAAAGGTATAAAATCTCATTTTATACCCAAAATCTACCGTTTTTCTACTTCTGAGGGGGATCAAGGGTTCATACTAGTTCCTTATACTAGTTGTGAGCTCATTTGATCTTAGTTTAGCACCAAGAGCAAGAGGAACACAAAGAAAACAAAACTTTTTCTGGGCACTGTGTTCATTCCCGAGCGCTTGGGACCATTCCTGAGCGCTCAGGAGTGCTTCTGCCACCAAAACTTTGTTTTGTTCATTATGTATTTCATTTTCTATTTTTAGTAGATACTGGGTGTGCACTGGTCCTTCCAGAGCCCAGTTAGGTTTGCTTTCAGTTGCAAGGAAGCCTTGTTTGGATGGTTAGGACCAGTTTTTAGCTGTTTAAACCTCTGGCTGAGCACATCTGTATTTTGATTTCTTTGTGACTTTTCTGGCAGTATTAGCATGCGAATATGTCTAACCAAATTTGCAGGAAATGTTGGCAACACTCCCGAGCGCTCGGGACCACTCCCAAGCGCTCGAGAGTGAATCCAGTGACAGGGTTTCATATTCTGCTGTCTTGTATACCATGCATGGCCATCTCATCATTCTCCTGTACATATGCACATGCATGCACAGTTTTTGCATTATATCTTGTCTGTACTAACAAATTTTGCAGGTTGGGCACCAACACTCCCAAGCGCTCGGGACCACTCCCGAGCGCTCGAGAGTGAAGTCAGTGGGCAGGGCTTCATTTCATGTTATTTTGGCATTCTTTCACCATTTTGTCACTCCCTGTACACATGCACATGTAAGCCCTTCTTATTTGGTATAACTGTGGATACTTGTTAGTTGGTTTAATGAAACAAAATCCCTTTTGAAAATCCCACAAACGTTTAGTAGAGACCGATCTTGAATCGGGCGAGGGGGGTGCCGTAAAACCCTTCCCCCCTCGTAACATGGCTTCCGAACCCTCAAAATGATCTCTGGTTTTCAATTTCAAATCAATCATTTTCGAAATAAAACGGTTTCTCGGGTGATTAACCATAAACCCCGGGTGGCGACTCTTCAAACCATTTTTTCTCAAAACGGAAATATGTTTTTCGGGCTGGTAGCCCACAGATACGTAGGCAATCTCGCTTCGAGATGCGGCCCAAACAGTAAAAGCATCAAGATATTTGTACTCAATGATAGGTGTAGCTAACCCTACATATTGAGCTCACAAAAGATAAGTATGCCTCTCTCGAGGGATTGACAACAGCAAAAGACACAAGAACCGTCGTTCATCCCTTCTGACTCAAGAGTCCTTGACACAACAAACAAGATATCTCAAAGACTCCCAAAATTGGCAATAAGGCTATAGGATATGGCAAAACCAAAACCAAGCATAAGAAGGAAGAGAAAGGAGGAAGCCACTTGGCCAAAATGAAATCTAGCTCCCTTTTTGAAAACAGAAGTAACGGTCGAGGGATGGATTCTTCAGCCGCGTGATCAGTTCCTCGGCCGATATTTCATTTCACAAAAGATTTCTGCATATTTTCAAACTCTGGGTAAAAATAGCAATTACTTGTTCAAGAAGCCATGTTCCGACTATCGCATGCATACCTAAGGCATTCAAGGGGCATGAAAAGCTTTTCTCATTTCATAAACAAAAGCTTGATTACAAAGTCAAAATTGTGGTTGCTTTCACTATACAAATACAGTTTCTGCTTGTCCTGTTTCTAACCATGTACAAGAGAAGAAAAAGATCCTAAATCTAGTTATGATGGCCCCTCCGAGACGACCTCTTAGATAAAGATGGGAACTGCTCGCTAGCTCCCACGTCCTCCCTACCAGCAACTGGTACTCGCTCAACCTCAAGCTGCAAGGAAGAGAATGCAAATACTCAGATTCAATGCAAAGCAGATGAAATACATGGGGAAGTTCACACCTCAAGAATCTGACGCCGCTGTCTCCGAACCAAAGCTTCCGCACTCTGATAAGCGTGCAGCCACTCCTGCACTACCTCAGCAGGCACCTATACAAGCAAACCAAGCATTTCAAGCACTGGAAACAACCAGATACAACAGGGAAATAAGTTCAGAAATAAGATGATACCTGTGAAACCCCAGCTGGCAGCATATAAAGCTGGGTCATGCAAGGAGTAAGCGCCAAGTGCTCCTCCTCTCCATCATCCGAGTGAAAGGAAACAAAAGAAGGGGCCTGTGGCCAAACAGGAGTAACTGGAGGAGCAGTAGGAGGGGCCAAGAAAAGACGGCAATATTCCATATAATCTCCGGCCTGGTGAAGCAAGGCTGCCCAATCCCTAGCTTGAGCATCCTTCAAATCAACCTTAGACATCGAAGAGGTAGATCTCATCGACGCCGGAGGTGGAGGAGGAACAAACTGAAGAGCCTCAGTATGCAGGCGCCACTGGCTAGCCACCCGATCCCCTAAGTACCAGGCCCGACAAAAAGGACCCTCAAGCAAGCTGCGAGTACGGTCCAAGACTCTAGAGCGTGCAAGAGGAGCGTCTTCATGTGCACTACTCCAAGGATCGAAACGCACCTGCAAACAAGGTCGAATCAGCCACAATACAAGGATATGGAAATCTAAAGACAAAGAATACAAAGGGAGAAGAGAGGTACTTGGTCGACCGCCAATCGGTCCAAAACTCGCCGCCACTCGGGAAGGCTCAGAACAGGCGACTGAGGCTTCCGTTGGCCCGCTAACCATCGCTCGTAGCGAGGAATACAATTTGCATCCTCATACTTTGTGCCAGGGGGAAACTGGAGAAGATGCTCGAAAGCCCAGAGCTGAAAAATGAATTAGCCAACAGAGTTCAATACTACGTGAAATCAAAACAGGAAAAGAAGCAAAGGAAAAGTGTGAATACCTCAAGCACCCGGTAGTGATCGCCGAGGATGAGACTCTTGTCTCGTGAACAAGTTCCAAGATTGCCATACAAGGTAGCCAAAGAAGACGCTCCCCAGTCAAACTCCCGAATAGCTTCCAAATGCTGCAGAGGAGCCAGAAACTGCATATGCACCGAACCATCCTTGTTGGCAAACAACGTTTGCCTAAGAAAATAGAGAAGGAAGGCTCGTGTCAGCTGTTCGACGCTCACTTGAGTAAGGATGTTAGCCTTCATGAAAGTTTTGCTCAACCAAGCGACATCAATGTGGCCTCGAGAACAAAGAGGGGGCACCTTGCCCAAGAACCACTCCAAAGCCCCTACTCGCTCCCAAAGTCTGGGATCAACCCGAAGAGGAGCTCTGCCTACTCGCAAGCCAGTCAGAAGAGAAAAGTTGCCCGGAGTGATCGTCATCTCACCAGCAGATAGGAAGTGGAATGTGTTGGTGGTTTCCCACCATCTCTCCACCAACGAAGTCATCAACGACCAATCAATCTTCGGAAGGTTGAGACCCAGAATGAACGTCTCGAAACCTGCAGCTCGCACTAACTCTCGAGCTGGCTCCGGCTATACCAAGAACCACTTGTGCTCCTCCTTGCCTCCTCCGCGAGCCTCCAATCTCCTGTTTCTCTGCAAAGTTCCACCAAGACAAAAGGGAGTTAATCTCATGATTGCATAAACACAACAAAAAAAAAGGGGGGGCTAGGGGCATCAAATTAGGTGTTTAAAAAGCATGCATTGCCCAAACAGGGGGCACGATTATTTTAGCAAAACAAATTTGACTCAAACACGAGTCCTTCTCATTCACGCTCCTGGCTAAAAGGGATTTCATCCCGAGAATGAAATTCATCTTTATATCGTGCAAAATTAAATTCCAAACTAAAGTAAAACTTTTACTTTTCAGGAAACTTACCGAAACATTGAGGACGCTCAAGTGCTACTCAAGCTCTCTACGAACTACCTCGGCCTCTGGGCCACCAACAGGAGGACAGTACTACAAGAAACTGCCATAACCTAACCTACGCAAAGGAAGAACATAGGTAGCAGCATCAAACAATCCCGGCTCCTCAATCGCTTCCTCGTCAGAAGAAGGGTACTTACATTTGCATGGAGGGTGCGAAGATGAACCCGCAACGTCTGTAGAGGAGGATGGTGGCAAGTCGCCGGCTTCCAAAGAAGGCATGGCCATTGCGTTCAAGGCAAGCAAAAGAGAAAGCAAACAAAAACGGTAGCCGAGACTGGCGGTAATGGCGGTCGAAACCGGCGGTGGTCAGACGAACGATGGCAGCCGGACGATGGTGGTCAGAGAAATGGGGACGGAGAGGTTTTGGACGAGAGAAGAAAAGAGGAGGAGAAAAGATAAAATGAGTCGTGAGATCGATTAAACAGAACTTAAATCGATTTTCCAACTTTTGGCTTTCTCACGGCTGAGACATCCATTAAGCGGCCAAGAAATCAATCCCCTGCCCCTTTAATCTATTTACTACAACAACATCAGATCTTGCTGAGTGCACCAACTCAAGCCCTTATGAAGCTCTGGGTCCATGACCAACAGATACAATGATCAGAACTAGCCTTGGGGGCATATCCAAGCATAAGGGATCTCTCTCTCCGTAACAGCAAGCTCACGACTACTGGTCGCTAGACCACTGAGGATTATCAAACTCGAGCTCTCGCTCACAAGATCAAAGGACCCTTGATACATCCAACTCAGGCTCTATGCCCGAATAACTGTGCTCCGAAAGTACATTCAGCAGCTTTAATCTCATTCAGCAACTCTACCCTCAACTCAATCAATAGCCCCGTGCCCACCTTCTCCATGCTCAAGCTCCGCACTCAAGTCATCCTATGCTTAGCTCCATACTTACTCACCACCATCAAGCTGAAACTCTCCGTTAGCAGCACCATACTCTACACTCCCCGCAGCTCCAAGCTAACCATCTCAGTAGCTCTACGCTTGCTAACTTAGCGGCTCTATGCTCATCAACTCAGCGGCTCTACACCCGTATTCACCCCCTTAGCAGCTCTACGCTCTCCATCTCAGCGGTTCTATGCCTGTATTCACCCCCTTAGCAGCTCTACGCTCGCTACTTTAGCGGCTCTAAGCCCATTATCTCAACTGGCTTTATGCCGTAACCAACCAATTCTCAACTGGCTCTACACTACCCCAATCAACAAGATATCATCTCTTCTCAAGCTCTACGCTTGAATGCTCAAAATCCAACATTTTGAATGCTCGAAACTTTTTGAATGACTAACCACTGTGTACAGGATGCTCAAGTTTTACACTTGAATGCTCAAGCTCTATGCTTGGATGCCCAACCACTGCGTACTAGATGCTCAAAGCCTGTACTTTGAATGCTTGGATTCTGCCTTCCGAATGCTCGAGCTCTACGCTTTGAGTGCTCAAGTACAGAACTTGAAAGAAGCTCTACGCTTAAATCAAATACACACGCACGGGCCCGTGCACATAAGCATCAATTACATCATCACTATCACATCGAGTCGTCATCATCATATCTGTTCACATCTAACCCACCATTATCATCATACACATACTTTGCATCTCTCTCATGAAACAGATCAATCCTGCAATCAACCGGCTCTACGCCTCGGATTTATTGATCGGTCTAGTGCCTTGATCCTTTGGCTCAATGCCAAAACTTATGATGAGAAAGCTCTGTGCACAGACCATCAGAATGCAACCGGCTCTACGCCTCGGTTCAAATCACGTCAAGCTCTAAGCTCTGACTCCTCAGGCTCTCGCCTTGTGAGTGCAACTGGCTCTACGCCTCAAATCTGTCAAGTTCCTCAGGCTCTCGCCTTGTGACCATAACCGGCTCTACGCCTCGGTTCCATCACGTCAAAGCTCTAAACTCTCTAGGCTTTCGCCTCATGACTGCAACCGGCTCCGCGCCTCGGTTCCCTTAAGCTCAACGCTCCGTGCTCTAGTTACTAGCCTCGCGCCCCCCATATCTCAAAAATAGCGTCCGATTCATCCTCAGCAGATGGTTTGGATTCCACCCCAATTACATCAATTCCTTCCACCTCATTCGCAAGTATAGGCTACTTTACCGAGCCCCCCTCAGTCAAAGTAAGGATGATCAAGAAAAGCAAACGACTCACCTGCTGTGTATTGGTCTACCCCAAAGTTCTGAAGATGCTCACCGTAAAAATTTCCCCGGCAGCCCCGCGCTCCTTCAACTATCCTCCGCCAAAATCCTGGCTCAGCCTAGGTACGTCACACTACGTCTTTTTAAGCCTGAAGGTACGTCTTCTGTTTCTAATCCTCCAAAACTTTTTATTTTTCTTTATTGCCCTTCCGAACTATGGTTGGTTTGAATTTCCCCTGTGGAATACGTAGGCAGCCTTCCGGCCTGACCATAACAAAAACCTTTTTCGAAAACCCCTTGGAATAGTGGTTGGACCAAATTGAGTTGCTTTTATAGTTTTGACTCTTACTTAAACATGCATCTGTAGACACCCCAATTTGGCCTAACGATTATTTCAAGTCCCACCTTGGGGACCATCCCGATGATGATATGGATACAGTGATTGCTGATTGACTTCCTGTGAACCTTAGGACTTTCGGTAAGAACTTTTAGCCACTTAAAAGACCCAATCCAAAGCCAAATAGCCTTTCAGACAGAAATACAGTATCATAGGAGAATCCATCTGTCGGCCGTGACATTGATCACACGGCCCCAACTTCAATTCTTCACCTGTGAAGCCTATTGCTTGAAAAACTCCCTGAGAGATCGATTAGCCGGCCGCCAGGACCATTCCTCGGCTGCAACATAAATTATTCGGCCGCCAGATCGTCTATTTTCCAGATTTTGGAACGTTCTGTCATACGTTTGATCCGTTCACAAAACTCTAGCAGCCTAATCCCGATGCGTTCGGGCTATGTTAGAGGATCACCTTAAAGAGTTTGTATCACTCTATAACTCCAATTCCAATCGTGTGTTTTGATTGGTTGAGTTGTATCATCCCTATGCCTATATAAAGGGGGCCTTCAGCTCCGAAATTGATATACCAACACACCCCCATCAGCCACGAAACTCTGCAGAATTACACTCTCAAATCCCCTCTACAAAAGCCCTAACCTTCCGAAGGCAGCTGCTAATCCGACAATCAAACTTCGAAGTTCAAACCTTAACCCTAGGGTTTCAAGAAGCAATCAGTCAATCACCCTCAATGCGAAGCAATCAAGCCACTGAGGGATCAAGGTGGTGAGGCCCATGGGCCTCTGGTTCGATTTACTTTCCATTATTATGCTTAATCATAGTTTTCTGATTATCTGTTAATCGTATAGTCTGGTGTGAGGAAGAACATCGGTTGGGTCTTCGATCCATCGGCCGATACATTGAACCAAGAGAATCTCTCAGTCGTGACATCCATTCACCGGCCACGAGATCCATCTCCTTGGGACATGTTGTTTTATTCTGCTTTTCTAATGCATGATTTATTTATCGTCTTGGCTCACCTTATTCATTGCTAGAGGCTAAAAATAGATTATGTGTTAGAATTAAATAAAGAATGCGCTAATCTTATGACGAATAATTATGGGCCAGTCTCACGACTGGGTAGAGAGGGGTGCCTAACACCTTCCCCTCATTGTACCTTTGGCTCCCGTGCCCAGAATATCTATCTATTTTTCCTAGTTTTCTTAAACTAGGTGGCGACTCTATTTTTATGATGACCATTATCGTGTGGTGATGTTCCTAGCCATGGGAATGTCCATGATCCTGGTTTACGAAGCAAACGACCAAACAAAAAGCAAAGATCAATTTGTATGGCGATGCCCCACTTCGGGAGGTGTCTACAGGATTCACATAAATGGTTGTGTTCCTTCTTCTTTGCACCAGGCATTGATATTTATGAAGCAAGGACAGAATAAAGAAGCAACAGAAATGGAGGTTTTCTGGACTGATAAGCATCCATTCAAAGCAGATACCAATAATGTGGAAGCAGGTCTGTATGATGAAGACTTGTGGTCAATCAAAATTGAAGATTCAAAGGTAAAGTCAGTAGGAACAAGCCTCACTGAATGCCAGTTTCTTAAATACATTAAAGATGATTTCCAGGAGACAAGTAAGGATTTTGTTAGACCTAATATAATACTAAGGTCTAGTGGTTCTGAATCAAAGGTTTCTTATGTCTAGTGGTGTTTTGAATGATGTAGATGAAGAGTTGGCTACTTTAAAAGCCACTTTTAAAAAGGTAGTTTTCTTTTATTGTGTCTAGGAAATTGAGCCTGATGAGCCTATTTCTTGTAATTGGGCAGACTGTGTAGTAGATGATAGTCCTTTAACTCTTAAGGAATTAGCTATGGAAGATCTTAAAGCTGCTCCTGCTAAGCTTGTTGATCTTAAGGCAGAAGTTAAAGATCCTTTAGAGGATTTTAATGTAGGGATAGAAGAAGATCCTAAAATTCTGCATGTATGTGCATCTTTACCTGATGAAATGAAGGATCGTTTAAAGTACTTGTTGTCTGAGTTTAAAGATTGTTTTGCTTGGGATTATCCTGATATGCCTGGTTTGGATAGATCATTGGTTGAACATAGGATTCCCATTAAGGAAAATTTTGTTCCATACCAACAAACCCCAAGACAAATGACACCTGAGGTACAAAGAGAAGTAAAGAAAGAAATGGAACGTTTATTTAAAGCCAAATTTATTAGGCCTGTTAGATATGTGGAATGGATTTCTAACATTGTTCCTGTAATTAAGAAGAATGGGAAAGTTAGAATATGCATTGATTTCAGAAATTTGAATACAGCATCACCTAAAGATGAGTATCATATGCCTATTGTAGACCACTTGGTTGATGCAACTGCAGGCGATCAATTTCTTTCCTTCATGGATGGATATGCTGGTTAAAATCAAATATTCATTGCTGAAGAAGATACTCATAAAACTGCATTTAGATGCCCAGGATATATTGGGTTATTTGAATGGATTATAATGACATTTGGATTGAAAAATGTAGGTGCAACTTATCAACGAACTATGAATGCAATCTTCCATGACTTGATTGGAAGGTTCATGGAAGTTTATATTGATGATGTAGTTGTGAAATCTCATACGTTTGATGATCATATTGATCACTTAAAACAAGTCTTGCAAAGAATGAGACAATATCAGTTAAAAATGAATGCAACAAAGTGTGCTTTTGGAGTCACTGCTAGAAATTTCCTTGGATTCCTAGTACATAAGAAAGGAATTGAGATTGGTAAGGATAAAGCTAAAGCAATTATGGAAGGCAAGAACTCCAACAGTTCTTAGGGCAAGTCAATTTCCTTAGAAGATTCATTTCCAATTTATCTGGAAAGACTCTTGCTTTTTCACCACTTTTAAAGCTAAAATCTCAAAAAGATTTTAGGTGGAATGAAGAACATTAGAAGACTTTTGAATTTCTAAAACAATCATTAGTTAAGCCTCCTGTTCTTATGCCACCAATATTTGGTAAACCTTTGAAATTGTATATTTCAGCTAGTCATCAATCGATTGGCAGTCTTTTGGCTCAAGATAATGAAAATGGCCATGAATAGGCCATATATTATCTTAGTAGAAGATTAAATGAGTGTGATGTAAAATATAAACCAATTGAAAAACTATGCCTAACATTGTATTTTTCTGCAATCAAATTGAGGTATTATATGTTGCCATCGACAGTGCATGTGATTGTACAAACTGATATCATTAAGTATATTCTAACAAGGCCTATATTAAGAGGTAAACAAGGCAAATGACTGTTAGCTTTGGTAGAGTATTGCTTACAATATGTGCCTCAAAAGGCAGTAAAAGGTCAAGCATTGGCTGACTTTTTAGCTGATCATCCTAACAATGTTAATGGAAAAGGATGAATTTGAGATTCATTTGGTTGAAATAAAACCTTGGAAGTTATCATCTGATGGTTCTAAAACTGAAAGAGGAGTTGGAGCAGCTGTAGTTCTTACCTCTCCTAAAGGAGAACTATTACAGTATTCTTTTCGATTAGATGAGAACAGAATTCTATCTAATAATCAAGCTGAATATGAAGCTTTAATTATTGGATTAGAAAATTGCAAAAGAACTAAATATAAGACATCTAAGTGTTACAGGAGACTCACAGTTGGTGATTCGACAGGTAATTGGTCAATATAAGTGTAATCATCCATTATTAGAATTGCTATTGCATAAAGTTAGAGTTCTTATGTCATATTTTGATGATGTCCAATTAGAGCATGTTTATAGATTAGAAAATAGTGAGGCCAATCAAATGGCACAAATTGCTTCTAGGGTTAAGATCCCAGAAGGGCAAAATGAAAAATTAATAAGAGTACAGAAGAGATTCTTACCTTTCTCTGTCAAAAGAGATGGAAATGATTTGGATGTCATGGAGATAAACCTATTTGATCATTGGAGAGTTCCAATAAAGAAGTTCCTAGAAAATCCAAATGAAAAGACAGATAGAAATATAAAACAAAGGGCTATTAATTATATCATTTTAGGTGATGATTTATTTAGAAAGTCATCAGATGATGTGTTATTGTTATGTATTGCAAAGCCTCAAACAATGACAGTGATGAGAGAAGTTCATAAAGGAACTTGTGGATCCCATCAATCTGGAGAGAAAATGAAGTGGTTAATCAAGAGATATGGCTAATTTTGGCCAACTATAAGGAAGGATTGTATGGAATATGCAAAAGGTTGCCAAAAATGCCAACAATATGGACCAATTCAAAGGGTTCCTGCATTTCCTTTACAGTCGATTGTTAAGCCCTGACCTTTTAGAGGTTGGGCCATTGATCTGATTGGTGAAATAAAGCCCCATTCTTCTTCACAACACGAGTATATAATGGTGGCTACTGATTATTTTACAAAGTGGACAGAGGCTATTCCTTTAAAGAGTGTAGCTCAAAAACAAGTAATTGATTTTCTAAAGGAATATATTTTCTGTCGATTTGGTCTTCCTGAAACGATTACTATTGACCAAGCATCTGTATTTAATGGTCAAGAAGTAATGGCTTATGCTAACTCATATGGAGTAAAAATTTTAAACTTCTCTCCTTATTATGCTCAAGCAAATGGGCAAGTGGAATCAACCAATAAGATTATTAAAAATACTTTATCTAAAATGATTACAGATAATCCCAGAGAATGGCATTACATATTGCCAAAGGTTTTGTGGGCTTATAGAACATCAAAAAGGGATAGTACAAAAGCAACACCATATGAATTGGTGTATGGTCAAGCTGCAGTTTTGCCTGTCGAAATTAATGTCATTTCTCATAGAGTTGCTAGACATTATGATTCATGTAATTTTGACTTTGAAGAGGCAATGTATAGGGAACTTGATGGACTAGAAGAGTCCAGAATTGATGCTTTGAATAATATACAAGCACAGAAGAAAAAGTTAGAAAGAATATACCATAAAAGAGTTCATGAAAAGTCATTTGCAGAGGGTGATCTAGTTTGGAAGGCAATTTTGCCTTTAGACAAGAAAAAGAAAGGAAAATTTGGCAAATGGTCTCCAAATTGGGGGGGACCATTCCGTGTATTAAAAATTCTTAGAGGAGGAGCATATCAATTGGAATCAATCTTTGGGGTGGCTCATGAAAGAACCATTAATGGGAAGTATTTGAAAGCATATTTTCCATCTCCTTGGGAGTCAGTTGATTTATGAAGTTACAAATTCAAAGTTACTCATGAAAGAAAAGAATATGTAGAATGATTAAAAGACCTCAAGATAGAGTCTTTTTAGTATTGCAATATTTGTGGCAATAAATGAGTTGGGTTGGAAATTGTATAGGGTTGCCAAACAACTGTTATAGTTAATGGTAAGCCGCGAATGTAGTGCATGAAACTGAAGGGTCATGTACTGAGAATGACAAAACTATTATTGATTTTTAATTGACAAAAGAATAAATCGTTTTTGTTATTCTTTTTCTTGGGAATTTTAATATAGTTGGAAATTTGTTGAGCAAGAATCTGTCGTGGGAAACTATGATTAACATAAGAGCCTGTTGATTAAGGCTTACTTTTCATTCATAACACAAAACAGATTACAATGCCTATTTAAAAGGCAAAAAGTACTGAAATAAAAATAAAATTACAAGTGAAAAGATAAAATCCTATGAATCTAAACTTCCGTAGGTGCAATAGGATTACCATCAGCATCAATCTTGATGATCTCGAAGTAATGAGGGAAACTTCAAGTCACAAAAACATGAAATTTACCCAAGCATATGTCAGGAAATCATGCTCCTTGTCTCTGGCGATCTCTTCTGCATCCATCTTTATTTTCTTGTCGATTAGTGGCCTCATAGCTATTACTCTCTTTTTGGCTTTGGCTAGAAGTTCAACCCTTTTGTGGGCTTTTGTTATTTGCCAGTTTTGGTTTTTCTTGACAAGAGTTTTTGATGAATTTGGGGGAAGAACCCAATTAGAACTCTCAAGTTCCATAACTTTATTGTGAAGACTAACTACCTTATCATGATTCGTTTCATATTCGACCCAAAAAGGGTCATAATGTGCAGCAGTGCTAGCTTTCATCCAAAGCCTTGTACGAGGCAAAGTAGTTTTGAACCCATGAAGATGGGTGGTAATAAGGCTGCTCTCGTAAAATTGGAGAGTTTCACATGCCCACAGAAAATTAAGATATGGGACATGTTTCTCCAGAATGTGAACATCCAAAAAAGCAAAAGCAGCCATTAGTTCTTTGGCTGTGGTTTCATCAGAGTAAAAAAAAATTGAATACCCTGAATGGGTATGAGATAATGGAGGATCATACCTCAACTTTTTTAATTCTTGGAACCAATCAGGGTTCTCAGGAAGTGGATTTATGTCAGGCTGATCATCTAAAAAATCAACTGGGTAGCAGGGTTTTCGGACCACTTCTTTCCAATAATGCTGCTGATTGTTGGCCCTTTCAAAGAGAGATTCGTGACTCTCTAAATTCGGTTTGCCACCTACCTCTGCCAATTGAAATGGCATTGGCCTATAGGTCAGGGAGAGTAGTGAGTCCAGCAGCATTGCCCTCGGTTCCTCTCTAACCCAAGGAAACTGGTAACTAACTTTGACGTGAGAACGTCGAATGCTGGAATTTGGATATGATGGTGGTGCCTCCATTCTTACTACCACCCTTTCTGTGGGTGGTTCAATGCCCCAAGTGGCAGGAGGATTAGATGGTAAAGGGTCATCCCACCCAGTAGTGGCAGTGATGGGAGAAAATGGACATTCAACAGACGAACTTGTAGACACCCCAATTTGGCCTAACGATTATTTCAAGTCCACCTTGGAGACCATCCCGATGATGATATGGATACAGTGATTGCTGATTGACTTCTTGTGAACCTTAGGACTTTCGGTAAGAACTTTTAGCTACTTAGAGGACCCAATCCAGAGCCAAATAGCCTTTCAGACAGAAGTACAGTATCCCAGGAGAATTCATCTGTCGGCCGTGACATTGATCTCACGGCCTTAACATCATTTCTTCACCCGTGAAGCCTGTTGCTTGAAAATCTCCCTGAGAGATCGTTTAGCTGGCCACCAGATCTATACCTCGGCCGCGATATCATTCCTTCGGCCGCCAGATCGTCTATTTTCCAGATTCTGGAACGTTCTGTCAATTGTTTGATCCGTTCACAAAACCCTAGCAGCCTTTTTCTGATGCGTTCAGGCTACGTCAGAGGATCACTTTGAAGAGTTTGTGTCACTCTATAACTCCAATTCCAATCGTGTGTTTTGATTGGTTGAGTTGTGTCATCCCTATGCTTATATAAAGGGGGCCTTCGGCTCCGAAATTGATATACCAACACACCCCCATCAGTCACAAAACTCTACAGAAATACACTCTCATATCCCTTCTACAAAAGCCCCAACCTTACGAAGGTAACCGCTAATCCGACAATCAAACCCCGAAGTTCAAACCCTAACCCTAGGGTTTCAAGAAGCAATCAGTTAATCACCCTCAATTCAAAGCAATCAAGCTACTGAGGGATCAAGGTGGTGAGGCCCAGGGGCCTCTGGTTCAATTGACTTTTCGCTTTTATGATTAGTCGTAGCTTTTTTATTATCTGTTAGACGAATAGTCTGGTGTGAAGAAGAACATCGGCTGGATCTTCGATCCATCGACCGATACATCAAACCAGGACGATCCCTCGACCATGACATCTATTCACTGGCCGCGGGATCCATCTCCCTGGGACAGTCTGTTTGTTTTCTATTTTCTGATGCATGTTTAACTTATCGTCTCGGCTCACCTTATTCATTGTTAAAGGCTAATTAAACAGACTATGTGTTTAGAATTAAACAAAGCATGACTTAATCATATGTCGAACAATTATGGGCCGCCAGTCTCACGACTGGGCAGAGAGGGGTGCCTAACACCTTCCCCTCATTGTACCTTTGGCTCCCGTGCCCAGAATCTCTATTTGTTTTTCCTAGTTTTTATAAACTAGGTGGCGACTCTGTTTTTATGATGACCATTATCGTGTGGTGATGTTCCTAGCCATGGAAATGTCTATGATTTTGGTTTACGAAGCAAACAACCAATCAAACAGCAAACAATCAATCTGTGTGGCGATGCCCCGATCCAGGGAGGTGTCTACAGAACTGCCTTCTTCAAGGGTTGAAGGGATGTTTTTCACATCGACTTCCATATTTTCCAGAGGTTGATTTTGGGCTGCCATGGTAAAAGAAGTGATGAGTTTTGACTTGTTGCTTTAGAAAGATGTGAGAAGAATGGACTAATTAAAGTCCAATTTATAGATGTATTAAAAAATGTCGATTCAATTTCCGAGCAGTTTTTGGAACTGTCGATTTAGTTTTCAGGCAGTTGTTACCCCACGTTCTCCAATATTATCAAGAAGTGGAAGCGTTACTTGGCAATTTACATAAATTTTGATTAGTTAACCCTGTCGATTGGGGTTAATACCTGCTCACAATACCCACTATTATTGGAAAGTGGAAGAGTCGTTTGGCAGTTTACTTAAATTTTGAATGATTAACCTTGTCGACTTGGGTTAATATCAACATTTTAGCAATAGTATAATTGAATACAAATTAGAGTAAGCCTTGGATCGCAGGTTTAATATGAATCAAATGGGAATTAAATTAAACACAAGTTAAATAGCAAGAGTTAAAGAGCCTCAAAAGAATAGGCTAAATATAATTACAAAAATAATAAAAACTAACAACTTGCAAAGCCTAACATAAATAGGCCAAAATGAAAGTTATTTACAAATAACTATTGAATTTTAGATTTAAAGTCCATGAACAGTCTTTTGAAGTAGCTCCATTTGTTGTCTATGACATTATATCTTTCTTGATTCTTCAAAAAGGCGTCTCTTGCCATAGACACCATGGTTTTGATCCCTTGTTCATCATAAGTGATGTTGGACAGCTCTTGGTTGATCATTATTTCTGTGCTAATAGGGACCTTCTTTCTTCTCTAAGTTTGCCCAAACGGGCAAGAAGTTCAGCCTCTTCCACATCCACTTGATGCAGCATATCCTTCAGTTGATGAATATATATTGCTTCCCATTACATCCAACGTGCTAGAGACATTGGCAAATTGGTTCATGGTATCAAGCTTTTCCTTCATTTCTTTCTGGCAATAGGCTGCTACAATTAGGTTTTCACTCAGACTTGACCAAAACTCTTCAAGTTTGATATGTTCAGATAGTGGAAGAACATTCTTTGCTATCAAATGGCTCACACAGCTAGTGAAAGCTGGGGTCTGATTAGTAGCAATCTTTGCCAGAAGGAGTTCTAGCATCCTAAAGAAGGACTTTACCTCATCCTTAGTCTCTTCACTAAGTTGATAGAAGGCAGGTGGAGTCAAAGATTCAGAAAACTCGGATACAGACCTAGAATAGGATTCTAAATATGACTTAGCCTTAGTGAGCATGAGGTTCAAGTCAGAATTGGGAGTGCAGACCAAGTCAGGATTCACTTCATTGACAGAAGAAGGTGAGGCCATGGGAGTCTTTTCAGTCGCCAATTCTTGGCTAGCAATTGGGAAGACCTCTGTAGCTTATGGTTGCTCTTGAGTTTCAATAACCTCTGTCGACAGAAGAGGTTTAGGTTCCATATTAGGATTGGGTACAGTAATCAGCTTTGCATCTGCATCCTTTGCAATTTCAATAGGGGAATTGAGCTCTGTGCTTCCCAAATCAGTAGTCTCTTTTTCCTTAGGAGACACTGATTCAACATCTTCTTTATCTTTTTGAAACATTGACACATCTTGACCTTGAAGGTAAAATTCAAGATTAAGATCAATTGGTGTTCCATCACCTTCTTGAAGTATTTCTTCCTGCACGAGGGTCTCAAGTGTGGAATCAACTAGTTCATTTGTTGTTTGAACATTAGCACTGGATTTCACAATTTCTTCCACAGTTTCAAGCACAACAGCTTCAGGAATAGAGATCATTTCTTTGGGTTTTGATATTTCTGGGTTCTCAACCTCTTCAGGTTCTGTGTCCTCTTGATTTGTCTGTACTTGAGGTTTAAGAGGTGATATCACAGGGCTATTGGGCTTATCCTTTGGGGATTGAGGCTTTGCAGCACTTGAAAGGTTAGTAGTTGAACCTTTATCTTGACCATTATCATCATCTGATGTTGGTTGCAATTTAAGCTTTCTCCTTGTTCTCTGATTTAGAAAGAGATCAATATATTTAGATAAGTCAATGAATGACCAAACAATATCTTCAAATGGTCAAGATCTAATTAAAATAAAAGCTTGAGTTAAGAATCATACTCTTGTATATAGCCCCATAATTTGTGAATATTCAGCTATTTCCTCTTGTCAACTAGTGGTATTATATCTCTTTCTTGTGTTAGCCATTAATGGAGGATTTTGAATAGTGTCCAAACCTAGAGAACTTCTGGTTCTTTTCTTAAGGATGGACAAATCCTCAGCTGACTTAGTTTTTTTTCCCCTTTCCTTGATCTTGTGGTTGGGGAACAGATATCTTCTTGGGAATTGAAACTATAGAAGTAGTAAGATAAAATTAATAATTGAAACAAAAGCATTGAATTAAACAACTGAACAAAGGTGATGGTATACCTGACTGGTTGTTCTATGGATCAAGCCTTAAAAGGCAGTTATCCAAATCTTTGGTAAAAATTGTTGCTTGAATACACTCCCAAAACATTTTTGAATTCTGATGTAGAGGATGGTTCACCTACAAAGCTTTTAAACTCAAAGCTTGTTTTGGTTCCTTGGAAATGTCCAACCAACTCCCTGATAAGGGAAACTTCAGTCACATTTGGCCTAGTGTTGGCCAAGTCTTTCATCCTGGGATGAGAATAGGGAACCGGAATCCCTTGCACTAATCCAAACTGCCTAGCACATTGATTAGGAATATACACTTCAAAGTTGTAGTTTGAAAAGTGTGTAGTCAACGGGGAGAATCCAATAGAAATGAATCTTGGGATCAAAATACTTGCCCAAAAGTCATTCACCATTTGCACTGGGACCAACAGTTGAAGGATTGATTTTATCTTCTCAGAGGCAGAATATTGACATTCCTTAAAAGGAAGCCAATTTGGTAACTCTCCAATGCTAGGCTTATAAAACATTCTGAAGTACATCTTGAATGAAGCATTCTCTTGCCTTGGTTCATGAGACAATAAATACTCAGCATAACTTAGACAACTACCTCCATCCTTTCTTTTGGGATAGTAGCTAAGAGGTTTGATGGATGGAAAGTAAGCATACAGCCATGCTTGAAGAATCCAAAAGGGACCACCACAATTGCTTGTTATTTTGTTTTGGACAAATGTCCAAAGTCCTTTGTACAAAGTTCCCAAAACAAAGGGAGCTAAGGAAAGTTTGGCACCCTAGGCCAAACAGATGGCCAAACGAATATACTCTTTGGTGATCTTTACACCAGATACGCACAAAAGGTATTTATTGAGCCAGTACAAATAGAAGGCAATCTTCTCATTGAAAGAAGGCTCTTGATCATCAAGTACACTATACTTGGCTATAAAATTTGCATAACTATGGACCTTCAATTTTAAACGGTGGATCATAAGGTTTATGGTCAAGGGCGGCATTCACCTCCTTGCCCAAACTTGACAGACCAGTTAAATGGATAATATCCAATACATTGAGGGTCATTGGTCCATAGGGGAGTATGAAAGATTTGATGAAACAGACCAAAAACATGCAGCAGCAGCAATTAGGTTTGGGTTTAATTCCAACAGTTGGGTAGACAAATCAATAGCCTCATAAAGGTTCATCACTCGCCATGATGGAGCTAGAAATTTCTTCATTCGATTAACCCATTTTTCCCAAGATGGAAAAACAGTGGGCCATGATCGAATGGTACCTTTGGAAACCTAACCAGTCCGATGTAAACCAGGGAGTGAAAGAAGCAAAGGTTCATCAAAATTTACTGGGTAATAGGTAGGAAGTTCGACAGGTGCAGTTGGGAAATAGATTGGACCAAGCACGAAATTGGTCGAATTATCGATTATTGAGATAAGATATTGGTTCACCTGGTCCGCCTCTCTAAGGCATTGAGGATACCTTGGTGGGTAGTTCTCAGTGGAAGCTTTTAGCTTTGGCAAACTATGTTTCTTTGCTTTGCTCTTTTGTGAAGCTGATGATTTAGAAGAAGATTTCCATTTTGATGCCATTACTTTGCTCGACGACACTTTCTGTTTGGGCGCTGTTACTTTACTTGAAGAGCTTTCAAAGTGGGAGTGAAATAAAAAAACTGCACCCTTACTTTATACAGTAAAGGAGATATATATGTTTGAAAGCGCACATGCCAATCACGTCTTTGGGGGAATTATTTACTTGAGTTAACTATTTTTAACTCAATTAAATAAGGGGGGCATTGTTTGCTCCATACCTGTGATTTTCCTTTTCCTCTATCTATTGGATGACACGTGGCATGAATAAAAGGGCATAATTGGAAAATGAAAGGTTTAACTTCGGTTTACCTAGTAAAAAGGTTTAAAGTGATAATTTAGTTAATTATAATAAAGCTATGATAGAGCTTTATGAAATTATTCAATTGTCGATTAGCCAATATTTGGCTTATTTTCTTTGTCGATCGTCTTATTTATGACTTGTTTCTTCTGTCGATCAAGTTACAGGTGGCAAAAGGAGGTTTGCTTAATTGTCCCATGATCAAAGAGGCAGTTATGCATGACTATAGGAGCAGTTATGCGAACGTGTGTGCATATTCCTTTTCTGGGGATTATTTGCAAAGGCATGGAAGATAACCGTCACCTTAGAGGGAAGATTTAAATTCAAGTTAGCGAGGCCTATTTAAGTAAAAGTTAGTAGCAGTTTCAAGGACACACAAACAAACACCAATAGGCCTTTATCTTTTCTTTTCTTGGAGTAGGAGTAACTGTTAAGTAAATTGTACTCTGTCGATTAGGCTACACCCTGTCAATTCTGTGCTTCTACTTAGAGATTCAATAAAAGTTTCTTTTATTAAGTCTTCAATTCCATTTCCACCTATTCCATACTATTACGTTTGCTTCCAAAGAAGTCCTAAAATACGGCAAGAAACCAAACACCACCTTATAATCTAACCCACATTCCAGCAAATCACTACATATCACTATGTCGATTGGCATTTATCTGTCGATTAGATAGAAACCAGAAAATTTGGTAACAAGTACCTACAACTAGATAAACAACAAAGTTAGGACCAAATGTTCTCTTTCAATTCCAAACTCATTTTCTCTTCCTTAATTAGCTGAACTTGTTGCACAGGATCATTTTCCTTATCTAACACCTCTATTGCAGGAGGGTCCTCCGAACTGGACCATGTAGGGCCAAGCACGCGAGATGCACGTGGCTTGCTATAACACACTACGAGAGGGTAGAGGACACCGACGCCGACCAGTGTGGTGACATCATCAAGGGATGAGCAACGGTAGTGCTGAGAAGATATGCATAGGCATTATCTGTTAGGTGCACAAAGGACAAAACCCTAGCAAGGGCCGCTGAGAGATAAGGAGACAAGGTATTCTGGAGCATTCTAGAAGAAATGCACTACGAGATGTGCAAGTATCCCATGAAAATGGGGGATATAGACTAAGTTTTCTAACGAGATTAGAGCTGTGGCTCCATATGGAAAGAAGATTCCCATATGAGGATGTTTCCTAACGAGGAAAGGAAACATAGGGCAACAAGGAGACTTGAGGCACAAGTCGGACTGCATCTATAAAAAAGAGAGGTAAACCTAAGGTAAAAGGTATGCAATTCATATACTACTTACATACGTGATATTAGAGTTTCTATCGTATAGACAGGGGCGGAGGTATGTAGGGGCTCGGGGGCTCCGGCCCCGGCTTCCCGAGCATCCGAATTTTAAAATTTTTGTCTTATATATACCTGATTTTGAATATTATTGATAATTATTCGTGTATAGTTACTTATAATCTTAATAATTTTGCTTTGGTTTGATAAAAAATTGGTTATTTTACATTATCATTTCTCAATTTCTTTCATAAATAAAAAATAAGCACGTGACAGTTGAAATTGCCTAAAGAATCATTTCAATGTACAAATGTAATGAACTGAAAAGCAAAAACCTTATGATATAATAAGTATACGTTCTGATAAAAAATATATGTCTGTTAAGCCCCCCCTGGAAACAAAATGCTCATTCATGGAGAAGAAGATAATAATTCTGGAACGTTGACTATGCAGGTACGATTAAATGTCCCCTCTTTCAGTCCTTCTTTGTGTGTGGGATTAATAACTGGACACTCCTTAAATAGAAATAGTGACATTTCCCCAACCTCATTGAGAAATACAATAATTGGCTTCTTTTTCTCTTTCGGTCTCTCGCTGCTTTTGGGAGGACAGGGGAGAGGATAAGGGGGGGAGGGGGAGAAGGAAAAAAGGTGTTCGTTGGTGGGAGAAGGAAGGGGGAGAAGGGAGGAGATGGAAAGCTTATCCCCCTCCAAGAATGTTAGCTAACAACATCTCCAGCCCTAGGATTAGCTTATCTGGATGGGGAAAAGACCAAATTACCCCTCAACCTTAGGATTAGCTTATCTCAATGAAATGATTAAATAAGGGCAACTAAGTAATTTATCACATTATCTACTCTTATCCACTCAATCTTATCCACCTATATCAACTACTACTCAAACCAAGTATTTGGTAATCCCCCATCCTTAAATAATCCCCTCTTATAATATATACACGTCTTATCCATCATTTTTTCTTATCCACCAAAAACCTTATCCGTCCAACAAATGGGCCGTAAAAATAATGGCTCCAAGTCATTATTTGACTTTTAACGTTGGAAATTAACTTGTCGAACTTGTTTGCATAAAATACTGCATCGATCCTAAGATTCAATGATGGTGTTTAATGACACAAGATCATTTGGTTCAGCCACTATAAACCTATATACACATTCCAATCCTTTGCTACAAGACTTCTTAATTCCTTTTGGGTTCAGGCAATAAACAATCGCCCTGCACAAAATAACCAAGGCTTGGTTTCTTTTTTGACCAAAGCGCACATGGAGTAATGCTAGACTTTTGGTTAATCACCAATGCCTTTAAAAGTTCAAGCCATGAGAAAATATGTGCTCCAAAGCGCACATGGAGTAATTCTGTTATTCATATCAATAGTTCCACCACTTGTGGTCAGGTTCTCCTTACAAGCAAACCAAACACGTGCAGGCATTTTTATTTTGTGAGCAATGCGGTTCGAAAAAGTAATCCATTGCTGGCCTGCTCTTATAACATAAAATAGATTAATGTTAAGCACTTTTGTCTCGAAATTTGAGTTGTTGGAAATATGGAAAACTTTATTGCTATGTCCACATGCACTGTATATCCCTCACATTTATATAGCTTGTCAGACTCTTCTCTGTAAACTAGTGAAGTTCATTCAAGTGTTTCATGAAGTATCCAATTAGCTGAGAACTTGATTCTCTTGACTTTGATTCGTACCTATACAGGAGTTGCCAAGATAGAAAAATGGCATGCTTATGGGATAGGGTCATGTGTGCCATACCTCAACCATTCAATGTTGGGTTTTTTTTTTTTAATTGACAAAAATAACATTTTATTAGGGAACTAATCCTTAACACTTTGTGGTGTGACCATTCATTGTTGGTGTGACTAAAGAGTAACTAATCCTTTTGTTCATGCACTTATGGTTGACTATAAATCCCTTGTTTGGGACTATATCGGATATTGGGTTGTCCTCGTGTGCCATCCCCCTTGCCATTCATTCATGCATTATGTACCTTTTTTTCTCTTTTACTTTTCCAAAGTCTGAGATGCAAATGTTTGTCCTATTGAACGGCAATATTATTGTACGTTGATGCTCTACTTCTACCACATTAATGGCTCCACATCTATATACTATAAATGCTACGTACCCACGTGCTACTACTAATTACCCGCCCATTCAAAAAAGTCCAATTAATCACATGGGAAAGCATAACAGTCCCATACCTTATCCACCCAAAAGACTCTGGCTGTATCTTGTGTGTTTATTATTCACATAGATTCACACTTGATTGTATATGTTTTTTTTGTTTATATATCACTTCTCTAGAAGATATATGAAGAGAGGAAGATATGAACACACATATACACCAAGCTTCTTGTAGGGGATCCCCTACTTATCTTAAGTGCGGACTTCACATTTTTCGATTTAATTTCGATGATTCGAACCATTCAATGTGTTCAAAACGTGATTTTAAGGGTCCTCACAAGGAATCAACTAAAAATATGATTGAAAAGTGCTTGATTCAAACAGTTTTTCATAAAGTCTGCACATATATATATAACTATATATATATATATATATATATATATAGAGAGAGAGAGAGAGAGAGACCCCTTCTAATGAGGACCTTATAGTTCGGAGTCCCATGCTAAAAATCGGACCCGTTCAACTTGTTTAAAATTTAAAATAAGTTTTTAAGGATAGCCACGAGAAATCATCTATTATTTTGTTACCAATGGCTAAAAAATGACAAGCTATTCTCTGTAAAGTCGATAAATGAAAAATGGGATGATTCTCAACACAATCCAAATCCCATTCTGAACTCAATTTGGAAAAACTTGTGCCCTCCGAAAATAGAATTCTTTGTTTGGCAAGCCACCCAAAAAAGGATAGCTACAAGATCAGCTCTGATTTCAAGAGGAGTTGGAGTTCAAAACAATTTGGGACAGGTTTTGTGTGATTTCTGCAAAGTGAGGTGGAAACATCTGACCACCTATTCCTTCACTGCCCTTTTTCAAGAAGTATTTGGAGGATTATACTTGATTGGTGGGGCATCTCTATGACCTATCCTCCTGATATCCATTCTTTTGTTAGTTTGTGGTTTTCTAACAATTTCTCAAATTTGGAAAAACACTGTTAGGAAACAACTCTCTATGCAAGAATGTGGTCAATTTGGATTGCAAGAAATAATCTCATTTTTAATAATTCTACTCCAGACAAATCAGAGATTGGGGATTTAGTGAAAGTCAGGGTTGCTCTTTGGATGAAATCAGGGTTCAATATCAGAGAATACTCAGTGGAAGACTTCAGAAGAAATTTTGATGGATTAAGGAGATTCAAAATCTGAATAAGGTGGAAGGAATTAAAGGGAAGGAGAGAGAGCTTGAATCTCACCTGATATTTTGATATTCTGTATCTGTATCTTCTTTATTTTCTTGCTTTATATGTTCGGTTGGTATCTCACCAACTTTTGGGTTCTTAGTGGCAAATGATTGTCGAGAACTAGTGTGCACTTGGTTGGGATGTTAGTTTTTTCTCGTTGTGATGCCGTACACTTTAGATCCTTTTAATCATTGTAACTTTGTTCCAATGATTAATAAAATTCTTTTTGCCGATAAAAAAAGGCTACTCTCTCCGTTCTAATTTAATAGTTTCTCGTTCTATTCTAAGCAAATAAAAAACTAGTTATATTTTTAAATTGATAATGAATTTTATTTTTAATATGGATCGTATTTGATAGATCTCGATTAGTTCTACAATACAATGTTTTCAAAATCATATAAAACATTATAAATTACAAGATATAATTAATTGAAAAATGACACAAACTCCCAAAAGGAACAATTAAATTGGTACGGAGGGAGTATATGGCTTGCCCCCAAAGGGGTCGAAAGTTTGAATCCTATAAAGACCAAACATTCAAAACCTTGGGATCACTGGAGATTTGTTCGATCGTTAACTTCAAAGCTTGAAATTAGTCGAGGTGCACGCAAATTGGCTCAGACATCTGATTATTAATCATAAAAGAAAAAAGCCAAGTGCTTAAACCTAACTCATGTATTTGGTGCATTAAAGATGCATTGTCCTCGAACGAAATATCCAGATATGATTCAATATTTAATTGTAGCATTCAAGGTGCATTGTACCCAAATGAAATACCTAGATATCGTTATCATTATTTAATAATGTTGTCTCACAAAGTAGTAGTAAAGTAATACTCCCTCGGTCCCTTTTTAAGTTTCCTGGTTTGTAACTCTAACTTACTAAAAACACATCATCATTACACATTTCACATCAACTTTTTCCTCCACTTTTCCTACTTACTCATCATCATTATACTTTTACTCACTAACTTTTCAAAATGAAATATACTTTTAGGGACAAAATAGACAATGCACCAACTTTTATCCCTCCAACTTTATAAAATGGACACTTATTAAGGGACAGCCCAAAATGGAATACTGGACTCTAAATAAGGGACGGAGGGAGTAGTAATATACTGTATACACATGTGTCGCTATATATGCATGGTATCATATCAATTACAATGACGGTTAGCCATTTCTCTCATGGCAAAATCATTATTTACTAAGAGTCCTCGATCAAGTATCAACTCCATTATTGCCATGCGAAATTTTAAAAGCCCAAGAATAATTTTGTCATTTCGTTAGCCAAATATGAGTTAGAAAATGCCTATCAAAAAAAAAAATTTATTATGAGTTAGAAAATAGGATATTGACGCATCACCATTTCTCTTCAAAATATTGACGTGCACTCTCGTTGAAAAGATATACTGGTAGATCATATTTTCACATGTGCCAATACAAATTTTCAACCTTCTTTACAGCCCAGTTAATAAATTATTTTTTGAATTTTCCAACAACTACATGCCACTTTTGCCAGGCAACACTTCTTTCACTACTCACGCACTTCCTCTGTTACTGCTTCTAGTGAGGTTTCCAACTGTACTATGTGAATATTCCACTGCCATCTTCTAGACAAAATGTTGTCCACGAATGATACCACTATGAATGCCTTACTCTGGCAATTGGATTCATATATTCAAATGTTTTCAAATTTGTTATCATAGTTTCTTGGTTCTATTATTATGTTTTTGGTTTTGTCTAAGTCATTATTCGTGTTTTCTATTTAGTCTAAGTTTTCATGTTACATATATTTCTCTAATTTTTTTTTAGGGTTCTTGATGGGTTAAATTTTGTAGCCAATATAAAGCTTGTTAGGGTTATGTTTTAGACACAATCAATAATACATCATTTTTCTTTTCTTAACATGCCCTGTGAAATTTTTGCTCTCGGTGGACGGCCTAAACTTCGTCGTCGTCCGCCGAGCATTCGTAGATAGTAACATGTAACTGGCTCGCTCATTCGCCTAAACTTCGTCGTCGTCCACCGAGCATTCATACGTAGTAACATGTAACTGGCTCGCTCATTCAGATTTCACCTCCTGATTTCTCTGTGCTTAGCTTGGCTGGGCTACTCCTGATTTCTCTTGAGTTTTTTTTTTTCTCCAAGGCTTTTCCTGGTTTCTCTTGGCTTGACTTAGCTTGGCTGCTCCTGATTTCTCTTAGCTTGGCTGCTCTTGGTTTCTCTTGGCTTTTTCAAACTTACATTTGTAGATCTACTTGAGTTTGAAGGAGATGTTAACAAAATATTAGAAAATATTATGTTACCATAGTTAATTTCTTGGTTCTATTATTACATTTTCTGTTTTGTGTAGGTCATTCTTTGTGTTTCCTATTTAATCTACGTTTCCATATATTTTTCTAATTTGTTAAGGGTTCTTGGTGGTTAAATTTTGTAGCCTATATAAAAGCGTGTTAGGGTTATGTATTAGACTCAATCAATAATACATCATTTCACTTTTCTTAACATGATTTATATTTAAGCTGCCTCATTTGCAGTCTATTTTTTTTAAACTCAGAGTGTTCGGAACAGTTTATGCGCACTTCGACAACTTTCTATTAGGACCATTTCCACTGTCCACAAGCAGAGGCCCAATTAGTTGGATTCTACTCCCCCCCCCCCCCCCACTTGATGTACCCTATCAGGTTTCTTAATAATATTTTTCCATTTTTTTTAAAAAAAGTCAGGATAAAGCTCCGAGTGGAATGTCCCATAAGAATAGACAGTACTTGAGAGATTTCAAACTTAAGACCTATCGAGATTATAGTCCCCGTTTTCTTGAACTTAACTTAAATCTGAAAGTTGTCACTATTTCAATTTTTTTCTCATTTGTTATTTTTGTGCCAATCTTTTGTGGTCAATTGAATCGTTTCGACGAGAGGAATCGGCAAAGTAAATTTTTTTTACTTTTACCCAAGTATTTTGAGAAATAACCATTTTTTAGCTCAAAAATGTTTTTTTTGCTAAAAAATGGTTATTTCTCAAAATACTTGGGTAAAAATGCCAAAATTTTATTTTTCCGATTCCTTTCGTCGAGACGAATTAATAACCCACAAAAATTTGGTGCAAAACTAACAAGTGCGAAAAAATTCAAATAAGAACAAAACTCACAGATTGAAGTTAAGTTCAAGAGAACGGGGTAACCACTATGTCCAGGTCCTATGACATCATTTGTTGGTGAAAAGAATTGCACGAATAACTTTTAAAATGGTAATGATGTAGATGCCCACATTGCGTGACCTAGGGTAATGACAACTGCTATTCATTTACAAGTTGTGTCAGAAATTAGAGTAATGAAAAAACTCTTATCATGAAAAAAAAAGAGAGATGATACACCCACCGCGCCCCCCACCCACCGCACGGCTGCCGGGTCCACTCCGGCCACCGGACGGTCGATCCGAGCAGTCCAAAAATTTTATAAAAAAAAACCGAGTGGGCCCACGCGAGAATCAATGGCATCCGACGTGTGTAGGTACTCGAACCAATCTTCCATTTTTAACGGCTCGGATCATCTAATTTTTGGAAGTTCGGATCAAGCACTTACACACGTCGGATGCCATTGATTCTCGCGTAGGCCCACTCGGTTTTTTTTTTTAGAATTTTTGGACGGCTCGGATCGGACGTCCGGTGGCCGGAGTGGGCCCGGCAGGCGTGCGGTGGGCGTTTGGTGGGTGGGGGTTCGGTGGGTCTATCATTTCTGAAAAAAAAATGAGAGGAAGACCGTCTACGTACCAACTAACTCTACGCGAAATTAAACCTGGGTTGCATATATAAACCTTCCAGAAAAGCTATTGGTACCGACGGATACCATACCGAAAATGGATCGACGGTCGCGTCGGGACAACTTCGGCCACCGGACGGCCGATCCGAGCCGTCCAAAAATTCTAAAAAATAAAATAAAATAAGGGGACCTACGCGAGAATCAACAGCTCCGATGTGTGTAGGTGCTCGATCCAAATACCCCATTTTTTCGTATATTTGGATCGAGCACCTACACACATCGGATGCCGTTGATTCTCGCGTAGGCCCCCTTGTTTTTCCTTGTTTTTGAATTTTGGACGGCTCGGATCGACCGTCCGGTGGCCGGAGTTGGCCCGGCGCGGCCGTCGGTCCATTTTCGGTATGGTACCCGTCGGTACCAATAGCAGGACTCATCAACCTTCCGTAGGACGCTTCACTCTCGCTTCCCGTTCACGTTAGTGATCAGCTAATGCACCACATTTTTTTGGTTGTCTTTATTAAAAAAAAATCGCGTTTGTTAGTTTTACACTAAATTTTTATGTGATAAGAGTTCGTCTCGACAAGGGGAATGTAGCAGGCCGAACACAGATGTTCGCGTGGTGTGGACCTGGCCTGCCATGAACCCGTCGAAAGCTTCGTGCATGGCGTGCCGACGGTGACTCGTCGTGGATATTCGGTTTGCCTCAGGCTCGGCAGCGGTCAAACCCACGCTCGGATTGTGCCGACGGCAGGGTCTCCAGCGATGTTACTCCCTCGTTAAACGCATGGCCATGCTCGGCATTGCTCGCGTTTGGATACCTTCAGAGCACGGCGTGCAGCCGACGGTGACTGGCTGAAAAGCCACGCGCCCTGCCACGTGCAGAAGCGGTTATAACAGAAGATGATCACGGGCGCACATGGGTGTGCCAGCTCAGCCCTGAAAACGGTTATCAAATCTATTCCTCGACATCATTATGACGTCACTTGGCCTGTGGAAGGCACGCGATCGCACTTAGAGAGCAAGACAGAAAGCACTATAAATACCTAGTGATGGTAACCCTAACAGGTACACACTACTCAATACTCACAATTACTCTCTCAAAAGCTTTCTGCTTCCTCTCCGCGCTATACTCATCCTCTCGCCGGAGGGCCTTGCCGGGACAATCCCCGGCCAGGTCTTAGTCGTGCGTTCCTTGTGCAGGCTAGGAGAAGAAAGCCAACCCATCATCGAACCACCACGAAGGATCGAGGACCAAAGGATCACGGGCCACACAATTGGTGAACCCGACGTGAAGACTTCTGATCTAAACGGCTCTCTCATCCTCCATACCCCCTCACTCCTTCGTAAAACAACCACCAAATCACCTACCATGGGCGGAGATCTAGCATACGCAACCGTTTCGGGGGCCAAAGACGCAGGTGGAAACGTCAATTCCACGCCAACCCTCGAAAGGCACATGTCCCTCTCCCTCGCCCCTGGGTCCGGGCTCTCGCCCGTCTCAGACGACGTAACTTCGGCGTACATCCGCCTGTTGCAGCGTCGCAACGATGAACGCGACAATGAACTGGCCGCGCTAAGGGCAGAGGTGGCCCAAATGAAGCAACGCATGCAGCAGGACGCCACCCCTGCCGCATCAAGATCTGGTGGAGACAGGGGTAGAGGAGGCCAAACACCGCCTCCGCCTCCACCTCCACCACCGCAAGGGCGTCAGAACGAAGGAGGCCAACGCGGATCCGTGAAAGACCGCCTAGGCTTCACCCCAGCACCGGACGACGCCAGGGGAATCATCCTCTATAAACAACCCACAGTATCTGGGACACATCGTTCTAGAAGCTATCACGATGGAACCAGGACAAGGGACACCGAGTCGTTTACAAGTACGTACTCGACTGGTCGCGCAGAGTTCTCTCGCACAACGGCCTCGCACCGTAGCCGAGACTCTGCGCGAACCAGACCACATGTCTCTGAGCGCCTGGGGAACATTCCGATTGAAAACAAAGACGACGAGCACTACGCTCGGCGCAACGGGAAAGACGTACGTGTTGAGGGCGCGGACGACGAGAACAAAACCCGTCCCCACAATGACAAAACCGTCGACGGCCCACGCCGAATGGAGAAGGACTTGCGAGATAAACTTCGGCGAAGAGAAGCCGAGAAGGCGTCGGCAAAAGAACACAAGGAAAGGGATTCAAAGAGATCAAAAACGGATGCGCACGGCAAACCGCCGCGCCCAGGATTTGAAAGGCAGCTAAAAGATCTCGGCGTCTCCCCATTCACCTCCCACATAATCAACACGCCGCCAGAGCCCACTTTTCACCTTCCCAAATTCACGAAGTTCGATCCGTCGACGTGTGAGGCCTACACTCACCTCATCCACTTCAGACAAACCATTGAACTCTGCACGCTTAAAGACGAAGTAAAATGCAAGGTGTTCCCATCCAGCCTCGGCTCCGTAGGACTCCAGTGGTTCAACAAATTGCCCGCTGGATCCGTAAGGACCCTGGCCGACCTTGAACGCGCCTTCAACACACGCTTCATCACAAGCAACAAAACGGCTAAAGAGCCTGAATCACTGTCTCAGATGAGAAAACTATCGTCTGAAACCCTCAGGCAATATGCCGAGCGCTACTGGCAGCTATTCAACGAGATCCCAGGAATCGATGAATATTGGGCTGCACGCACTTTCAAGAACGGCCTGGAAACTGGCAGCAAGATCTTAGACGAACTCGCCATCCGCCCACCACACGGCATGGGTGAACTAATGCGCGTCGTGGAAAGATTTTGTGCTCTCGAGGAACTTTATGCAGACAGGGCGGCACAAGGAATCCCAAGCTCTAACAATCCATTCTCCTCAACCGTGCACCAGCTGCCAGCACAAGTGGCAACCCAACAAATGCAGCCGAAGAAGCAAGTGCACAACATTAAAAAGGGTAAGGAGCGTCCGCCGAAAGAGCATGACTACGTGGCCGAAACCACTCACTTCAAGGAACCAATTTGGTCTTTTCTGAAGGAAATAATGAGACAACCATGGTTTGAATGGCCGACGGACAAGATGGGAACCGACATCGGCCAACCGGATCAAAATCCCAGGAAAAAATGCACTTACCACAACGAGCTCGGCCATTACACGACTGCCTGCGCACCATACAAGGCTCTCCTTGAAAAGCTTGCGGCTCAAGGTCATCTCGATCAGTACATTGATCGATCAAAGATGCCCGCCCGGCAGACAAATCCCAACCCCAACGAACAACGCCCGCTGATCCATGTCATCCACGGTCCAGTAACCAAAGCGTCCGAGACTGCCCTCAAAGCCGACATCGATCACGCCTCAACTTCAAAGGCAGTACTCTCCGTCGGCTGCGGATCCAAGCGTCAACGACCACAAGACGTGCCAAAGTGGACGATCAGCTTCACCGAACGCGACCTTGAACACGTCCAAACACCGCATTCGGACGCCCTCGTCGTAACCATCCAGATCGGCGTTCACGACGTCAAACGCGTCCTCATTGATCAAGGAAGCTCGGCCAAAGTTATGTACTACGATCTATTCAAAAAGCTGGAACTACCAGAATCGGCACTACTACCAACCGAAGTACCCCTCATCGGCTTCAGCGGAGCACCTGTTTGGCCAGTTGGCCGAATCTTCCTCCCTGTCGTCGTCGGTACGAAAACACTCTCTGTTGAATTTATCGTCGTCAATGTGCCAAGCCCATACAACGCCATCCTGGGACGAAATTGGCTTCATGGAATGCAGGCCATTGCCTCCACGTACCACCAACTTGTCCGCTTCATCGGCGCAACAGGGAGACAAGAAGACTTACGAGGGGACCAAATTGCATCCAAAAAATGCTACGTCTCCGCCGTACACAGCTCCTCAAAAGCAAAACAAGTGCAATGAGTTGAAGTCCCAGACATGGCCGTCATCGAAGACGTCGGTCAAAAAGCAGAGGACAAAGCGGAGGAGGACCTGGTGAAAATGCCCATCAACGAGGACGGATCACGCTTCTTCTTGCTTGGCTCCTCACTATCTGACGCCGAGCAGGAGGAGATGTTCCTGTTCCTCAAAGACAATCTTGAAGTCTTTGCATGGACCCCGGAGGAAATGCCAGGGGTGGATCCCAACTTTATTTGCCACTCCCTCAACATAAAAAAGGACGCCAAACCAGTGGTTCAACGGGCTCGACGCTCTGCACCTGAACACGCCGACGCCGTCATAGAAGAAGTCAACCGACTTCTCGACACCAACGCCATTCAGGAAGTCCAATACCCAACCTGGCTATCCAACACGGTGGTCGTCAAGAAGAAGAATGGAAAGTGGCGAGTCTGCGTCGACTACACGAATCTTAAGGACGCCTGTCCCAAAGACTGGTTCCCACTGCCGAAGATCAACCAGCTCGTAGATGCAACAGCCGGCCATGCTCTGCTAAGTTTTCTGGACGCCTACCGTGGCTATCACCAGATTGCTATGGACCCTGCCGTCATGGAGAAGACAGCATTCATAACTCTGCATGGAATCTTCTGCTATAGGGTGATGCCGTTTGGTCTAAAGAACTCCGGAGCCACATTCAACAGAGCGATCTTCAAGATGCTCTATGCACAAATAGGCAACATCCTGGAAGCATACATCGACGACCTCGTCGTCAAAAGTCAAAAGGAGCACAACCATTTGAAGGAGCTGGCCGAGGTCTTCGAGATCCTTAAATTCCACAAACTCCGTTTAAACCCAGAGAAGTGCACGTTCGGCGTAAGTGCTGGTAAATTCCTTGGCCATTTGGTCACACGACGTGGCATCGAAGCCGACCCCAACCAAATCAGGGCAGTGGCCGACCTTCGGCCACCAAGATCAATCAGAGAGGTACAAAAACTAACTGGGATGGCAGCGGCTCTCAACCGCTTCATCAGCAAATCGTCCGATAAGTGCCACTCCTTCTTTCACGCTCTCAAAGGGAAAAGCCGACGAAGTTTCGAATGGACGCCGGACTGCGACAGAGCGTTGGCCGAGCTCAAAGATTACCTGGGTTCTTCACCGCTGATGGAAAGCCCAAAGAATACGAAAATCTCTACCTTTACCTTGCAGTCTCGAGCCATGCCATTAGCTCAGCACTTGTTCGGCGGGAAGGGGCCGACGACATGCCGGTATATTTCACGAGTAAGACACTCCTACCCGCCCAGACTCGGTACCTTCCACTGGAAAAACTGGCACTCGCCCTGTATCTGCGGCGAGGAAGCTCCTGCCATACTTTCAGGCGCACACAATAACAGTGTTGACCGAGCATCCACTCAAACCGCTTTTTTGAAAAGCTGACCTCTCAAACCGAGTCTCGAAATGGGCGGTCGAGCTTGCGAACTTTGATATCCGCTTTGAACCGAGGACAGCAATAAAGGGTCAGGTCCTCGGCGACTTTATTGCTGAGCTAACACCTGAAGACTCCGAGATCCTAAACACTCCCCCAACTACTCAACCTTCTGCCGAAGGTGAACAGAAAAAGGACAAGTGGCTCCTCTTTCTGGGAGACACATGGCGATTGCAGGTAGACGGCGCCTCCAACAACAACGGCGCAGGTGCCGGAGTCGTTTTGATCTCACCATGCGGAACACTTCACGAGAGTGCTATCACCATCGATTTTCCTGCAACAAATAATGAGGCCGAATATGAAGCACTGCTTGCTGGCTTACGCTCGGCAATCGCAATGAAGGTTGACGACTTGGCCGTGTATTGCGACTCTCAACTTATAGTCAATCAGGTGCTGGGTGACTACGAAGCTCGGGACCCAAGAATGATAAAGTATCAGGCAACGGCGGCGGAACTCATCACTCACTTCAACAACTTCAACATCATGCAGATCAACCGCGAGCACAATGCTCACGCCGACGCTCTTGCTGGTCTAGCCTCGGCTTCAAAGGCATCAGAGTTCCGAACCATAAATTTTGGGAACATTGACCACCCGAGTTTCGACACAACTCCAGAAGTGCTCAACATCGAGCTTGGTCCGAGCTGGATGGATGAAATCATTGCCTTCCTCAGAACCGATACTCTACCCGACGACAAGAAGGAAGCCTTCCGTATCAGAAACAAGACCGCGTACTATTGGCTCTCTGAGAACGGCCAACTCTATAGAAAATCCATTTTCGGGCCCTATCTTCTTGTCGTTCACCCAAATCAGGTTGCCGAAGTCCTTGACGAACTGCACTCCGGAAGTTGCGGCTGCCACTCTGGTGGACGTTTGTTATGCCAACGCGCGATGAGTCAAGGATACTTTTGGAAAAACATGATGAAAGACTGCGAGGAAATTGTTCGAAGGTGCCGACCATGCCAACTTTTCTCCCCTATCCCCAGGCAGCCGGCTCAGAATCTCTCCCCCATCACAAGTCCATGGCCATTCGCGCAATGGGGGCTCGACATCGTCGGGAAGCTCCCAACAGCACCTGGGGGCTTCAAATTCTTGATCACAGCAACGGATTACTTCTCTAAGTGGGTAGAAGCCGAGGCCCTTGTCACCATTACAGAAGCAGACGTCTGACGATTCGTATGGAGGAACATCGTGACAAGGTTCGGCGTACCCTACGCCATCGTCTCCGACAACGGCACCCAATTTGTCGGGGACGGCCTCACAAGTCTCTGTGAGGAGTTCGGCATCAGATTCTTCAACTCAACACCAGCCTACCCTCAGGGAAATGGCCAGGCCGAAGCCTCAAACAAGACGGTCTGTGCAGGGATAAAACGAAGATTGAATTCAAAGAGGGGAAAATGGGCAGAGGAACTCCCCAGGGTTTTATGGGCTTACCACTCCACTCCCCGCCGTTCAACAGGCCAGACACCATTCTCAATGGCGTTCGGCATGGAGGCCGTCATCCCCCTAGAATCAAGATTCCCAACCCTCCGAACGGAAAACTTCAACCCACAGTCCAATGACGAAGCCGTCGAGCAAGAACTGATTTTGGCTGAGTAAAAACGAGATGACGCTCGGCTAAAGCTTGCCGAGTATCAACAGACTGTCGCCAAGGGCTACAACAGAAGTGTCAGAATCAAGAAGTTCAAGCCCGACGACTTGGTTTGGCGTAAGGTCGTCCAAGCAAGCAAAAAGAAAAAGTTCATGCCTAATTGGGAAGGGCCATTTCGTATTGTGAAGATTGCCGGTGAAGGGGCTTACACCCTCGAAGACATGAACGGCAAGGTACTCACCGACCCGTGGAACGCACAGAACCTCAGGAAGGCTTACATGTGACGCTTCAATCAGACAACTACCTTTGGCCAACACATCGTGCATTCAGAATTTCTGTTTTCTTCGGCTTCGGCATAAACTCTTTTACTTTTTATTTTTCTTGCATTTCAAAGAAGGGCCTCGACCCACTGTTACTGTTTTTATTACTTTCCCTGTACTTCGAAGAAATATCAATGACATGACAATCTTTTTCATTGCAAAGTCTTCAACAAATATTTCATGCATTCATTCCACTCTCGGCTAAGAATGCCACACACAAACGATGACTTCGGTCACACCCACCAAACGGCTCCTTAAAAAGCCCTTTGCTTCGGCCAACTTAAAACGCCCAAAGAAGCAATCACTGGACATATGGTCCGCCGAGCCTGAAATACACTTTTGGAACTCAGGCTTCGGCTCGGATTGGCAAGACAATATGGTCGGCCACCGAAAGGTTACACTTGCAATTTGGCGAGCAAACCACCCACAAACAATCACTACTCTCAAACGTTCCTCTACCATGGCCAGGGGCTGACACTTTGGCCGAGCCCCATCCACTGGCAAAGGGGGCACCTCACACTCTCAAACTACGTCAAAGGTTGGATCACGTCAGCTCACAATACATCCATGCTCGGCGACCTATAGCAACTACGGCAATACTACTTTGGTCAGGGCTCGGCTGCAATATCTCTACTTAACCATTTCGATCATGAAATACCTTCAACTGTTCAGCCGAACCCAAACCAAAAGTGGGGGCTACGGACAACTACATACAAACATGCAAGACCAACAAAATTATGTGAAGACATGAAGGCAATCAAACAAGCTCGGCAATAATAGAGACATTGCAAAAGGGGCAATGCTTTCATTCAAAAAAAGACAAGTGTTGTTAAAAATCCTAAGCTAGGAGGATCGGCGTAGTAAACCGTTCGGTGCCGACCCTCATTCAACTATTACATCTGGCACGGTAAACTCCCAAGTTTGGAGCCGTCCAGTCCAACAAAAAGTTCAAAAAGAAAACTACAATCCCTAAGGTTGTGGCGGATCACCCTCGGCTGCAGCTTCAGTAAGACGATCAGCGTCGTCCTCGGCTTCAACGGCCACTTCATCATTTTTCTCAACTTGCTCGGTAGCTTGCTCGGTGTTGTCAGCCACGTCCCTCTTCTTTCCACTTGAGCCATTCCCTCCCCCTTCAGCGTCGGCCACGGTCATATCTTCGACATCATCCTCACTCTTGGGAAACTCCTCCGGAGTAAGTGGGGCACACTCTTCTTCAGTGTACGGCAGTACGAGCTCGGGCACATCAGCTACGGGGATCGACTTCATCAGGTTCGTGTCCGGCTCCATCTGCATGACCCCACACGCAGCCTTCACCCCATCCTTGTACCCAGTCCGGTACTCGATCGGCAGCTTCTTCTTCAGCTCCTCATTGACCATCGACCGAGCCTCCCGAACGTACTCGGCGCGGCTCTGTCGTACCCAGCCTGAAATGCCTTCTCATCCACTTCCTTCATCTTCCTCTTCTCCCTGCGGACAACCTGCCCGAGCTCGCGTTCGGCCGTCTTTGCATTTTCAAGGGCCTCATCCCTCTCTTTTTCGAGCTTGGCAACCCTTGACTTGGCAAATCTCAAGCCGTTCTTCGCAGCCTTTGCCTTCTCACGCTCGGCTTTCGCCTCATCGCGGTATCGTGTCTTCTCAGCGGCCAAGAGCTCGGCTTGCCGAGAAGCACGCAGCAAAGCTTGCCCAGCCTACACAAGATTGAGTTATCAGCCTCGGCAATATGTCAAAAAATAAATTAGAAAACCAAGTCAAAGCGTACCTGAACGAGATACGCACTGGTATGGACTAGGCTCGGCTGGAGCTCCCCTGGAACCCTGTCCATGTCCTTTGGAAGAGGAAGCCCGTGCAGCATGGTCACAGCAAGACCAGGCTCCTCCTTGATGCTGTCTTCCACCGTGACCACTCTACCGTCGGCCATGGCGAAGGATGGTGCAAACTCTGGGACGATCACCCGCCCACCTGAACCTGCTGCCCTCTCCACAACCTTTGAGCCTCCCGCTGCCGAAGACTCGGTTTGGTCCTTCTCCTTTGAAAGTGGCATCGGTGGCCTGGCGGGAAAGAAGTCATGTACCTTCTGCTTCTTAGTAGGACTCTCGGTAGGAGAAGGAGCAGCCACCTTCTTGCTGGCAGCAGCAGCTTCCTTAAGGTTCATCCTCACCACATTTCTCCTCCCCATGTCGTCGGCGAAATGAGGAATTAAGGTTCGGATTGGAGGGATGTGGATACCTTGAAGGTCAGTTGGCAGACTTTCCTGGAACCAGAAGTCGGCTGACTTTTGAAAAGTAGGAAACTTTACCCTCGGCTCCTTCACCTTCTTGCTCGGTTTTGGAACTTCGTCGCCAACACCTACCTCAGCAGCTGATTTCTTACCCTTGGCCTTCGTGCTCGGCCCTGCCTCTTTATCCTTCTTCTTCCTTTTCGTCAACTTCCCCTTGTACGAAGGCTCGTAACCCAACAGCGTCGGCGCGTCGCGGCAGATACAAGCCCTTAGTATCTCCACGTGACTGTCTACGACCAAAGAGTTCTGGGTCTTGGTTATTGATCGGTGATCTGCAAAAGGAAAATGTGTTAGCAAAATATCACAAATTCATTAGGGGAATGGATCAGGTTCGGCAGATTTAAAGAAGAATTGGAGACCTCGGAAATCCGTTATCTTCGGCACAGAATGCAGCCGCATTGTCTGATCGCCGAACTCAAAGTTCCCACTGACTTCGACGTACAGATTAGCCCACTTATCAGTATCGGGAAGTCCGTTTATCAACGGCTCCTTACCACTACGAGTGGACAAATACCTACGGTTAGTCTTCCCGTGCCTGGACATAATGTATGTATGGAAGAGGTCGGCAATGGTGAAATCTAGGTTGTGAAGTTCCTTTAACTTAACTACGGACATCACAATCCTAAAACTGTTGATCGAGAAGAAGTGAGGTACTATGCCGAACCTAGCTAACAGTTCCCTCAGGTACGGGTGAAGGGGGAAGCGGAGCCCGGCCTCACAGATGGCCATCAGAGGGACCGTTATATGCTCGGGACGATCTTGCCTCTTGTCCCTTATCCTGTTACTAGCCACTTGGTGGACGACGACATCATCCGGTATGTCGTACGCTCGGCAGAAGGCCGCATACTCATTGGGACGCCCACTGAAGTAATGGGCGTGGGGACACACCTGCCCTCGCTCGAAGAGGTCGGCAAACTCTCTGTCCCCAGACGAAGTTTCAGCAGGAGCAGAGAGTGAAGAGGTCGTGGCTCCGGCCTGGGAACGAATCCTAGACTCGGCCTCCGGTCCAAGTTCGTGCTCGGCTTCGGATTCTGTGCTAGTAGAGAAGGTTATCTCTGGGTCGGTGTTGAAACCACCGTACTCGTGGTCAAGCTCGGCATTGGAATCACCAGAGTCTGACATATTCCAGGCAATGGAAGAGTTTTGACGTCGGCTTCTGTGTATCTCCAAGTACTCTCGGATCACAAGGTTTGCAGAATCGTCCCCTGAACTTTCAGAGTCGGATGAGATGACGATGATTGGGGGAGCCAGACCTAACAAAGTCAAAAATAAAACATGAGACCTCGTCGTCGGCCAGAAAACAGGAGTCTCACTACGCTCGGTGCCCTAAATGGCCCACCCCATCATCATTCTCAAGGCTCGGCCAAAACATGTTCGGTCGGAACCTCCCGAACAACAGAGACTGTGGCTCGGCCTTTTCCATCAACGGCCAAGCCCAGAACCCCTTGGAGGCTCCATGCTCGGAAGAACAGGTTGAAGAGAGAGATGAACAGTCCGTTCATCTCCGTGGGTGCACTGGTCATTCAGAACAAAAAATGCCCCAAAAACCCAGAAAATCAAAGATAAATGGACTGAAAGCTGCAGAAAATCAGAGAGAAGCAAGAAACGATCTCATACCTGGATTTGTGGCAAGATCTAGTGGCAGAATCTGCTGAAGATCGAAGATGGAAGACGAATGGTTGCTCTTGAGCTCTGGAGAATGGAGTTTTAGAGAGAGAGAGAACGAAGGAGCTTCTCTCTCCTCGCCTCGCCCCTTTTATAGGACTAGGGTTTGGGTTTTGAGTTTCCCGCCCATCATTACACCGCCGAACCAATGGCCACTCAGCGCATGACACGTGTCACTGAAAGGACGGTTTGCAGGGCTTTGCAGCCTTCTCCTCGTCCGCCGTACCCATCCACAAGGTGACATCTGGCGCCCAACCAAAGGAGTGCTTCATCGACGGTCGGGACTCTCCTGAGAATGAAACGATTCGTGCTCGGCTGGAGTCTGTCTTCATCAAACAAATATACGCTCGGTGGTTCGATAAGTTCGGCCAAAGGCTCAACTTCAATCTCTACCATGCGTACGGCATCGGCAGAAATTAAGGGGCTATTGTAGCAGGCCGAACACAGATGTTCGCGTGGTGCGGACCTGGCCTGCCATGAACCCGTCGAAAGCTTCGTGCACGGCGTGCCGACGGTGACTCGTCGTGGATATTCGGTTTGCCTCAGGCTCGGCAGCGGTCAAACCCACGCTCGGATTGTGCCGACGGCAGGGTCTCCAGCGATGTTACTCCCTCGTTAAACGCATGGCCATGCTCGGCATTGCCCGCGTTTGGATACCTTCAGAGCACGGCGTGCAGCCGACGGTGACTGGCTGAAAAGCCACGCGCCCTGCCACGTGCAGAAGCGGTTATAACAGAAGATGATCACGGGCGCACATGGGTGTGCCAGCTCAGCCCTGAAAACGGTTATCAGATCTATTCCTCGACATCATTATGACGTCACTTGGCCCGTGGAAGGCACGCGATCGCACTTAGAGAGCAAGACAGAAAGCACTATAAATACCTAGTGATGGTAACCCTAACAGGTACACACTACTCAATACTCACAATTACTCTCTCAAAAGCTTTCTGCTTCCTCTCCACGCTATACTCAAAAGTTTGCCAAAAAACTACTACCTCCGTCCCAAAATGTTTGTCCAATCCGCAAAAGAAGAACTCAAAAATAATGCACTTCTTTCAAGAAAAAATTCTAACTTTTTTCATAAATTAAAAGAACTTAACGATATCTAGTGAATTGTTGAAAAAAATTGAATTTTTCTTATAAAAATTATATTATTTTTACGTCTTTATTTTGCGAACCGGACAAACATTATGGGACGAAGGGAGTAATAAACGCAAAAAAAAAATTGAATAAAGACAAAATCAAAAAATTATGCTGCATAAGTTAATCACTAGCGTAAACACCCCCGAATCGACCCTCAGCTCAAGCTCTTAATCTTCATTTCCACGAATTTCAATAGCGTAAAGACACTTTTACGCTCGCACTCTTACCCACACTCATGCGCACGCATTATATGAATTAGCCGAGAACTGCTAGGTCTTGCGCGTACGTACGCAAGTGTTACAAGTAACTTCTGCATTAGTGGCGCACCTTAGTTTGCTTTATTCTTTATTCTTTTTTTACTACTATTTATGTGGCCAAAATGGTAGAACACGTGTTTAATTATCTTGAGCCGACATGGTTTGCTTCTTGCCTTCCTGTCTATTTAAGTCTTCGGTTGCGTTTTTTTCCCCGGTTTGTCCTTATCCTTTTAATTTTTATTTCTCTTTTGCAAAGATTAATAAATTTCTTGTACTTAACAAAAAAAAGTTTCAGACTTCGATATAGATTTTGCGTCAGTCTGTAGGCATATATGGCTAAAAGCCCTACGTACGCTTTCTTGAATCACCTCCTCATATACCAAAGACCGTTCTTAAGGAAAAATTATTGGTTGCTCCTGGGGCAGCACCATCCTACTCCACCATAAGTTTATGTTGAATTTAGAACTAAGTGTATGGATCCCGTACATAAATTTGTGGTGGACTAGGTGTTGGTGCATGTGCATCATCACGTGGCAATGCCTAGCTAAAGATAACTGAATAATTACTCGTTCCTAAAGCTATGAATCACTACAACACGAAAGGGCTATAGCGAGGAAATATGACGAGGAAAATGAATTTCCTTGCTAAAAGTATACTATTTGCGAGGAAATTAAATTTCGTCGCCTTTTCTAGCGAGGAAAATAGTTTTCCTCGCCAAAAGGTTACATTTGGCAAGGAAAATTTGTTTTCCTCGCCATATGTAACCTTTTTGCGAGGAAATTTTTTTCCTCGCCAAATGTAACTTTTTGATGAGAAAATATTTCATTACCTTTTTTAGGATTCATTCTTTTTTTATACATAAGTTATTATTAATTATATTCCTATGTATTTTGTAATATCACGACGGTATGACATAATACACTATACTATTATGAAATTTATTAAAATAAAAAAGTGTTTAAAGGGAACAAATAGTTTTCATCACCAATCGCATTGAATTGGTGAAAAAACCTCATATTTGTCACTTTTCTTATGATAATTAGCAATGAAAGATATCTTGAAGTGTCGGTATCGATAATTTTTTCCATAATAGTGAAAAACTCAACAGAAGATAAAGTTAAAAACATCTTAAAGTACTGATGTCGTATTTAAAATATCTCAAAATTGGATTATCACAATTCTATTTTCATAACATCTACATAAAAATGCACTATTTCACAAAAAATACACTATTTCATATGTATTGTGCATTCATGCTGTAATTTTTTTTTTCCATAAACAGTTTGTTGATTTTTATTTAAACCAACTTGGGTGATTCTAATGGCATTCCTTTATAACCAGATAAATATGTTAAGTATTTAATTTCAAATACAATTTTGTAAGTATCATGGATACTTTTATTTATACATATACATATTGTGTGTGTGTGTGTGTGTGAGAGAGAGAGAGAGAGAGAGAGAGAGAGAGAGAGGGGGGGGGGGGGGGCAATTTAAAATTTAAAAAATTTTGTTAAGGATTAAAAAATTTAAAAAGTATTGTCTTTAGTGCTTTTAGGATGATCTTATATGAATATTTATAAATTTTGTTCATATTATTATAACGATGATGAAAAAAACTACAAGTCTATATTACCATTTGTATTTGGCAAAAAAGAATGTCAAACTCACTTTTAAAATTAGAAAATGGGAGTGATGCCTCTTGTTATTTATAATCTGATATTAAAATATTAGTACTAGGTACAAAGAAAACTTACCCCGAAAAAAACAATTAGTGGTTGAGATTCACTTTGATATATAGGGTCCCACACATCAAACTGAATCTCAACCACTAGTTTCTCTTTTCGGGGCACTCTGAGGTAAATTTTCTTTGTCCCTAACTTTTTCGTTGAAATATATCTCAAGTTTATGACGAAAAAAATCTCATTCCATAAAATCTAGGATTATCCCATCAAAAAATGAGAATAATAACACATATTATTAGTCCTTCAAAAGTTGTTAGTTAGATAAAATTGTTGTGCTAGCAAAAAATTAACTTGTTCAAATAAAGTTCAGACACTATAAGACTACAAAAAGTAGAAAGGCCAAAATTAATGTCAAAAAAATTAATTTGGAGTGGTGAAAGAGATAATATATAAATAAAGTTTCACCAATTTCATAGAAAGTACATTGTAGTGTGGTTGGTAGTTGCTTCGCGTCTTATGGGAGAGGTCCAAGGTTCGATTACCAGGAGATGCAAAAAACGCAGAGAGATTACTTCTGTTTTGGGATTCTTTTTGTTTAGCGAGGAAAAAATTTCCTCCCCTATTGTTTGTAGTAATAAATTCGTAGCCTAATTGACGACAAATGGTATTTGCGAGGAAAACATTTAGCGAGGAAAAAATTCCTCGCAACACGTCAAAATAGGCGAGGAATTTTTTTTCCTTGCTAATACTTTTTGCGACAAGGTTTTAGCGACGAAAACTGGCGACGAAAATTTTCCTCGCTAATACATTTTGCGAGGAAATCAGGTGCTTTTACGAGGAAACTAAATCCTCGCTATAGCCCTTTCGTGTTGTAGTGAATTATGTGTAAATTAAATTTATGCTTGTTAATGATGATATATGTGAAGTGCGTAGCATTTGAAGTCAATAGACAACCATCGATCTTGTTACGGCTCTCACACCCTGCATGTTGTAAGAGGAAAGTGTGAAATATATTAAACCTTTTGTAAGGAGTAAATCCCGAGCAGGTAAAATTGTGCCCGGGTACGTGGTACGTAGGACCACGATATAATTATGATGGGGACAGTCGCCGTGCAAAACGGTGGTCGGCGACAGAGACCAATGATATGAGAAATCATTGGTTCAGAGAGTCTATGCAAGGTCAAGGTCCAGTGACACGAAAGGATATTGAACCAAGGGATTGTCAAAGGACCAGTAACATGTAAAGTCATTGGTCCAGGTAGCTTGTTCGGCAACGATAAGGCCGAACAGGGGGGGAGTTTATACGAAAGTAGTCCCAGAGCAGGGGACGATCCAGAAGGTTCCAGAAACAGAGATGTTCCGTGAAGGAATGAGATCCCAATAAAATAGGATCTTGGGAAGATACCCAACGGGAATGGGAAGCTCGGCCAGCTGTGGAAAAGAGTCCTAAACGGACTAAGGTAATGAACTGATAAGGGAACGAGAATCCAAGTTATTCTGGGTTTCCTATACGAGATAGGAAACCTAGGGAAACGTGGATACTTGGGCAGCAAGCATCCATAAACCTATAAGTACGAGGCAAACCTAGAGGAAAAAGGTACACAATACATTACGGTTTTACGTATTCTTCTACTCGAATTAGGGTCTTTCGACTAGTACGTGATACTAACTTAGGCATCGGAGGGCCTTTGCCACGAGAGGCAAAGGTGCACTCACACTTTGTCTGTTTTGCAGATAAAGACTACGGCGACATATTAGGGTTCCGGCGAGGATATCGAAGTAGCCGTTACGTTCTTGTGCTACTTAAACCACTCACGGTTTTTCTGCACTTACAATTGGCGCCGTCTGTGGGAAACGAAAGAGATCCCTCTGAAAAGCGACCATGATGGAAGAAGATCCAAAGACTCAACATGATCCGAAACACCAGTTGGGGGGATGAGGTGGCAACTCCCCACCGGATCCTCCGAGAAAGCCCGACTGTGAGAACCCTCACGTTAAAAATAGTATTAGTACATGATAATTCGTCACTACCTTTAATTATGGGTCACGGACACTTTTTATAAGTCAATCGGCCAGGCATTTCAAATCTCTGTGTTTTAGATTTTTCCTTGAAATTCCGAGAATGGGGTTATTCTTAGAATAATTTATTTAGGGTACTGTGCGAATTTTATATTTTTCTGAGTCCGGAACCCGTACAGTTTTTCGAGCCGCGCGTGAGTCGCGCTCCGGAATTAACCATGCATGCATGGCTAGGTGTCAAGACCAAGTTAACACTTGGCAATCCCATTAGTTTAGTTAGGTGCCAAGTGTACACTAGCATATAATTATTCATATAATATATTATTACTATTGTATTTTGTAAGAAAAAGGAAACAAAAAAAAAAGAGAAAGAAGAGGAGAGGTCGGCAGAGAGAGAGAGAGAGAGAGAGAGAAGAGGAAGGAAGAAGAGAAGCCATTTTAGCTCCTCCAAGGTCTGGACCAGCCCTTAGACACTAAGATTCTCTACCAAATTTTGCTGGTAACTTCTTAAACTTCTTGACAGCTTTCAGGACCATCACAAATTCATATTTTGAGAACCCTTCTGCTATGATTCAATTTTTGAAGTCTTCATAACTTTTAAAGTACGTTTAAATACGAAGATTTTGATACCAAGAACATGCAAAACCGATCAACACAGAATTAGTTATGAATTTTTGAATACTGACTGTAATCTGTGTGTCCGAATCTGATTGTGTCTGTCTTCTTTTAAATTTATGGAAACTTTCACTACTTGCATGGCTATGGTTTTTTTTCAGGAATTAAAAATTTAAGTTGGAAACATTTTGGCTTTGGAATCAAATCATTTGGATAAATATACAATATTTGGTGAATTTTTAAAGTAGAGTTGTCTGACAGGGACATAAACTGTGATCAATCTGTTTTCTTTTGTTTGCCGAGGAAAATCCTTTTTACTTTTGAATCTGAGATTTTTACTGAGAATAATAATTTACGTTTCGCAACTTTGAGCACTAGTTTCAACATTTTTGAAGTTGAAATGAATTAGTTATGGTTTTTCTACTAAAACATGTTTGGCTGCCCTGTTTTCTGTAGAACAGCTTGTTCTTTTGAAATCTGGAGAATATTTGGTTGATAACTAATCTTCCAATTTTTACAGTAGATACACATGGATGTTACGCAAGTTTGGGCGCTGGTTTGAGTATTTTTGGACGTTATATGAATAAGTTATGATTTTTCAAAGAAAGGGTGACAGATTTTAGTAAATGAGCAAAGTATTGTTTTTATTTCTTAAAATACCTTGCATGCATAGATTTTTGAGAGTTTTTGACAAAACTAAGTTTTTACCCAGAAATTTCATGTGATATTAAGGTAGAAATGTGTTTACCATTTTACCAATAGAGGTTGTTGAACCTCCGATCCATTGTGTTGCGTTTCTACGCCAAAAATAGACTTTGTATATAATTTTATTGATTTTTGTAAAAATTACAGGATTGTAATTTTTGAATAATTAGGATACTTAAATTTTACACTTTGTACTTAGAGATTTAAAATGACTATTTTGCCCTTGGGATTCAATGTGTGCTAAAATGACCTTTTTAGTCATAAATGTTTTAAAACTGAGTTTTATACTTGAGTTCTGAATGAATTATGATTTTTGGATCAGAATTGATAAGATGAGAGATCTGAGTTCATAGCGCTTGGATAGATTGACCGTGGAACGTAAAATGACCATTTTACCCCTAGTAAAAGATTGGCTCTAAGCCATGACTTAGATGACTAGGATTGGACTATTTGGAATTAGTACATTAATTGTACTCATACTTGGACGTTTATGATATTTTCATTAGGTCTGTGTGATCGTTAGTGTGAAATACGTGAAGACTCGAGTAGAGATTAGCTGCGTCTTCAGGAGCAAGGTGAAACATGCGTATCTTGTTTACATGTGTTGTTTAAATGTTTCATTGCTGTTGAAATATCTTAGAAATGTTTTCTAAATGGAATCATGGATATTTATTAACTTGCTAAATGACTTGATGAAATGTATATTTTTCTGTCGATGCATCTGAATAAGTGTCCGTGCTTGAGGACTTTAAACAGACAAAGTGGATTTGGAGTTATAAGGTTGGAGGATATTGACCAGGTATCCTGATGGTTTGACGTCATTCTCTTTTATGATATAGAGGTCGCTCCTCTAGATTCTGGTTGAAACTTGTTCATGAAAGATGTGCGAAATCGACGAGTATTATGAAATGTGATATTTTTAATATCATGATGGTTTTCTGCTTTATCCTGAAAAGTTGGATTTCATTCTATGAATGAACTTGTGACTGAGAATTATTGCTTTTAGCATAAGTCTATTGAAAGACTTGTATTCATTTTATTATGGACTTGAAATTTGATTATCTTCGAAAGGAAGTACATTTTACATGTTCGATACTGAAAAGTATGACTACACTTTTTATAAGATGTTAGTTGTATCCATGATTTAACATGTTTACTGGATATGTCATGTTTCATACGAGCTTTAGCTTATGGAGTTTTTCAAAAACCATACTTTTCAGGTTAGCAGCATTAGATGGACTCGGCTTTGCTCTCAAGTCGAAATCTTTTTGGTGATCAGTTCTTATGTGTATATAGTAGTACTGTTCTGACGTGAGCATAGAGCTGTGAGGACTTGACTTGAAGACTTTCGAATTTTTGATAATCGGCTTGTTCCGGTCAGGTTATGCTATGGTTATTTGCAGGTATTGCTAAGCAGTTATATTTATTTCCGCACGTAGAACTCTGGAATATGTTGGAATTATTGAAATCAGCTTACTAAATTTCTTAAGGTAATCTATTTTGATGAGAGGATTTTATGAATTCCCTAAACTGACTTATTAGGATAGGCCTAGGGTGACGTAGACTCACTGGCCGGTCATTAGACCTTTAACCCATGGGTTTGGGTCATGACACCGACGGTGGGAAAGCAAAGAAGCCCACAAACATGGATAATCCCCTGACTGTCCATGGCGACTCCAGGAACAAGGAGGGAAGGACGGCCACAGGCTCCACGAGAAGGAGTAAATCCCATCGTGAGGGAGAATCAGTGGCGCATTCGAGGAGTGCACACAACCGTGACGATATCTTGGATAAAAAGAGACAAGAGATCGAAGAGTACGCACGTTTGATTAAAAAACGAGAATATGAGATACAGGAATTGCAACGGATACAAGGACATCCGGAGGATTCTGGACTGTCACGAAGGGATTCCAGAGGAGAAAGGCTGGCAATAGTAGAACACAAGAAGGCTCCTTCACGAGGAAGAGGGAGCCGGTCCAGGAGTCCCACTCCGAAAAAGAAAAGGACTTCTTCACGAAAAAGAAGAAGCAGAAGCCTCACCCCCGAAGAAGGAGAGATTAGAAGACATCACAGGGATAGGTACGAGAGACCTGATTCCGATTGGGAAAAGAGTACTCCCAAGAAAGCAAAAGAGAGAGAGGAGGGAGCCATGTCTGCACGAGAGGCGGCACGGAAAGCCCTCAGCAATATAGCCTCATCCCCTTTTTCGAAGAGATTGCAGGAGGCGAGGCTTCCGAGCAAGGTGAAGCACGGGGCATTCGTACTTTACGAAACAAATAACGATCCCGTGGCACACGTACAACACTACCGACAGGCAATGTTCATGCACGACGGGGATGATGCAATCATGTGCAAGATGTTCCCATCGAGTTTGGGGAAAGTGGCCTTGTCATGGTTCCATAAGCTGGGGCCGAACACCGTGCGAGGATGGAGACAGTTGGCCGAAGAATTCACTGCTCGATTTCTGACGAGCAGGAAAGCACCAAAAACCTTTGAAAGCCTCTCTGTTATGAAACAGGGAGAGGGTGAGCCGATCAGAGATTATGCCAAGAAGTACTGGGAGACTTTCAACGAGATTGAAGGGTGCAGAGAGGAATATGCCATAGCCACGTTCAAAACAGGGTTGCCTGTTCGGGGAGAGCTGCGTAAATCCCTGAACATGAACCCGGTAGATACACTGGCGAGGCTAATGGAACGAATCGAGCAGCATGCCAGAAACGAGGATGACATACTGCGTGAGGACAACAGGATGGTTGCCGAACAGGCAAAGGTCCTACCGAAAAGGGCGGACAAGCCAGAGCCCAAGACCTACAAAGAAAGGAAAGAGTACGGGCAGGTCAAGAAAGAACCGTATAAAGAAAAGCACGCCCCAGACCCCAAGTCTTTCTTTTCGGTGACAACGGTTTGGAAGGAACCAATCTACCGGATTCTCTACAAAATAAAGAATCGCCCATATTTCAAATGGCCCCCAAGGCTGGAGGGGGACAAAGATGCGAAGAGGGCTACGAGTCAGCATTGTAGTTACCATAAAGACTGGGGGCATATGATGGAGGATTGCGAGATGTTCAAACAACACCTCGATGATCTGGTCTCACGGGGTTACCTGAAAGAATTTATTCAGGAGGAGCACAAGGGTGCAGAGAAAGCATTGGAATTGGATTATGAGCAGAATCCAAGAGGGGTAATCCATATGATACATGGATTGGCCGCGCCTTACACGATAAGTGAGGTGAGGTTGCTCCAAAGACGAGTAAAACACGACCAGCACGTGATGCAGTTGGGAAAGAAACGAGGACGTGAAGGGGAAGAATGCACTGGGGGCATAATCTTCACGGATGACCTGGGGGGAATCCAGGTGCCGCACAATGATGCCCTAGTCATAACCCTACGAATTGGGGAATATGACATGGAGAGAATCCTGGTAGATTCGGGAAGCTGCACGGAGATACTGTATTATGACGCATTCAAGAAGCTAGGGCTGACACAAGCAGATTTGGTGCCGTCAACAACCCCTTTGGTCGGATTTAGTGCAGGAGCAGTGTGGCCATTGGGCAAAGCAACTCTCCCTGTTCGGGCAGGAACAGTTGTGCTAAGAACCGACTTTTTGGTGGTAGATGTACCATCCTCCTATAACGCGATTATCGGAAGGACGTGGTTGCACAAGATGAGGGCGGTTTCCTCCACTTACCATCAGATGGTAAAATTTCCTGGGTCAAATGGCATCGAAAGGATTAGGGGAAATCAGAAGGTCGCCCAGCAATGCTTGGTTTCTATAATCAAGAAGGCACCAAAGGCCCAGTTAGTTCAAGCAATCGAGGTTTTGGATCGGCCAACCATTGAGGATGTCGGAGGAGATCCCGCCGAGAAAATGGTGGAAGGCTTGAAGAAGATTCAGATCAACGAGAATGATCCAGAAAGGTATTTTCTGATTGGGGAAAATCTGAATGAAGCAGAAGAGGGAGAATTGGTAGGGTTCCTCAAGGAACACGTTGATGTGTTTGCTTGGGTGCCCGAAGAGATGCCCGGAGTGGATGCAAACGTGATTTGTCACCACTTGAATGTGGATCCACAGCATAAGCCTGTGATGCAGAAGAAGAGACGATCCGCCGTACAACACGTGGATGCTGTTATCGAGGAGGTGGATCGATTGCTCGAAGCAAAGGCTATACGAGAGGTATACTACCCGGAATGGCTGTCCAACACTGTGGTGGTAAAGAAGAAGAACGGGAAGTGGCGAGTTTGTGTCGACTTCACCGACTTGAACAAGGCATGCCCCAAGGATAGTTTCCCCCTCCCCAGGATAGACCAGCTTGTCGATGCAACGGCTGGGTATGGGCGGATGAGCTTCCTTGATGCTTATCGGGGTTATCATCAGATAGCCATGTACGGCCCCGATGAGGAGAAGACATCCTTTATCACGCCAAGGGGGCTGTACTGTTACAGTGTCATGCCTTTTGGTCTGAGAAATGCCGGTGCAACATATCAGAGGTTAGCAACGATTGTGCTAAAGAAGTTGCTCGGTAAGACCATGGAGGTTTACATAGACGACATGGTGGTCAAGAGCAAAGAGAAGGAAAACCACATCGCTGATTTAAAAGAAGCTTTTGAGATATTGAGAGAGTATAAACTGAAGCTCAACGCCTCGAAGTGTGCGTTTGGGGTAAACTCAGGAAAGTTCCTGGGGCATTTGGTCACCATAAGAGGGATAGAAGCGAACCCCGATCAAATTACAGCGTTACGAAGGCTCCAAAGTCCAAGGACCACGAAGGAAGTCCAGAGGTTGACTGGGATGGCAGCGGCTTTAAACCGATTCATCAGCAGGTCTAGTGACAAGTGCAGACCCTTCTTTCAGCTGCTGAAAAAGAGGGAAGGATATGAATGGGGAGCAGAATGTGAGCAGGCATTCCAAAACCTGAAGAAGTACTTGGCAGCAGCCCCCCTTCTGTCCACTCCCGAACAAGGCGAGTCCCTAACTCTATATCTAGCAGTCTCCGAACATGCTGTAAGCACGGTGCTACTGAGGGACAAGGGATCCGAGCAAATCCCAGTCTATTATATCAGCAAAACGTTGCTGGATGCAGAGACAAGATATCTGCCCCTCGAAAAGTTGGTCCTGGCATTGAGAACAGCGGCACGTAAATTGCCCCATTATTTCCAGAGTCACAGAATCGTGGTTTATACTGAGTATCCGTTAAAATCTCTGCTACGAAAGGCAGATTTCTCGGGACGTATCTCAACTTGGTCGGTCGAACTGAGTCAGTACGACATAGATTATCAGCCGCGCACCGCAATAAAGGGGCAGGTGCTGGCGGATTTCGTAGCTGAGTTTTCACCTACGGTGGCTCCCGAGCCTCCTATGAGACAGGAGCCGAGAAAGGAGCAAATGAAGGAGCAATCAACGAAAACAAAGAAAGCTCCGGCCGAACAGGATCCCACGGAGTGGAAATTATTTGTTGATGGCTCTGCATGCAACACGGGTTCGGGAATTGGTGTGGTGCTTTTCCCTCCTGAAGGAGCAATGATGGAACTGTCCCTTCGATTGGGATTCAGTGCCTCAAATAACGTGGCGGAGTATGAGGCACTCTTGGCGGGATTAAGAAGTGCAAAAACCCTGAAGGTGAAAAAGATACGAGTGCATTGTGACTCGCAACTCGTGGTGAACCAGTTGTCCGGGGAGTATGAAGCCCGGAACGAAAAGATGGCTGCCTACGTGATAGCCGCCAAAGATCTGCTTGACACTTTCGAGAAAGTATACATCGAGCAGATAAGTTCTGGGCAGAATGCCCATGCTGATTCTCTTGCCTGGTTGGCCGCCGCTGTACCAACAGAATTTAAGAGAAGGGTGACAGTAGATTATCTTGCTGAGCCGAGCATCGGAAGAAGTGTGGAACTGGTCTTGGACGTGAACCAAGGACCAAGTTGGATGGACCCAATAGTGGAGTTCCTACGAGATGGGATACTCCCCACAGATAAAAAGGAGGCTCACAAGATTAAAACAAAGTCTGCACGGTTTTGGCTGTCACCAGAAGGAAAGTTGTACAGAAAATCCTTCACTGGACCCTACCTACTTTGTGTGCACCCCGAAATGGTGCAGAAGTTTCTCCACGAAATCCACGAGGGAACGTGTGGAAGTCATGCTGGGGGAAGGTCCATTGCTCATCGAGCAATAACCCAAGGGTACTGGTGGCCTCACATGCAAGAAGACGCAAAGGTGTATGTAAAGATTTGTGAGAAGTGCCAGAAATTCTCACAATGATAAGGACACCAGCCGAAGATCTGGTGCCCTTGACCAGTCCTTGGCCCTTCGCACAATGGGGGATGGACATCGTGGGTCCACTTCACAAGGCAACTGGGAATAGGAAATTTCTATTGGTAGCAACAGATTATTTCACCAAATGGATTGAAGCTGAGCCACTGGCTAAGATCACTGAGCCTATGATAGAGAGGTTCGTTTGGAAAAGTATAATCACCCGTTTCGGGGTCCCTTATTCCTTGATTACGGATAATGGGTCCCAATTTCAGAAAAAGTTTAAGGCTTTTTGTGCCCAGTATGGGATAAGGAATTATTACTCTACCCCAGCCTACCCACAGAGTAATGGGCAAGCGGAAGCGTCCAACAAAACTATACTTGATGGGATCAAGAAGAGATTGGACAAAGCAAAGGGGAAGTGGCCCGATGAATTGCCACTTGTTCTTTGGGCGCACCGAACAACGCCTAGGAGGTCTACGGGAGAGACCCCCTACTCATTAGCCTATGGGACAGAAGCCGTAATCCCATTAGAGGTTGGTTTGCCGACCAACAGGTCCACTTTGGTTGAAAGTGGAGGCAATGACAGAGCCTTGGAAATAGAGCTGGATCTTGCCAAGGAACGTAGAGAAAGGGCTCTGGTGCACTTAGCCTCATATCAAGAGCAGCTGATGAAGAGCTACAACAAAAATGTCCACCCCCGAGAATTCGGTATTGGAGACCTTGTACTTCGTAAGGTGCTCGGCAATACCAAAGTAGCCAACGAGGGCAAGTTGGGAGCAAACTGGGAGGGCCCGTATAGAGTTACGGAGATTGCGGGCATTGGGGCTTACCGCTTGGCGGACCTGGACGGGAACCCGGTGCCAAGGCCATGGAATGTCCACAACTTGAGGAAGTTTTTTGTTTGAAAAAACTTCAGCGTATTTTTTAGGTTGCACATCGTGATTGTGTGGGAATTACGAGTACAATTCCTTTGTTCTTTTATTTATTTAGTTGCAAGGGGTACGAATAACGCCTCCTTGAGTTTTTTGAATTATGAATAAAATTCTGATTTTGATTTAAGACATCGTTTCTTTTGTCTTCATTATGATTAGAATACGAAGTTTGGTCCTTGCTCCTCACTTCGTATTGGGGAGCAGAGGGATAGGTTTATGCCAAATACGAATACATTTGAGCGGATTCAAAACTTTGCAAGAACAAATATACTCGGTTACGAATACAGGTATGAACAAACCGGGCATGTATACGTGAAAATACACACTTTTCCCAAATATGAAAACATTTGGATAGACTAAGTATGAATACACTTAGACTTACGAACAAACATTTGGCGTGCATACGAAAATATGCATAGCTTCCCCAAATACGAAGACATTTGGGAATTTAAGTACGAATAAACTTAAGAGGGTTATATTCCAACCCAACGAAAATGGGCAGCATACGAATATATGCAACAACTGTTTAGGTACGAATACACCTAAGAATTGTCTCCAAGTACGAGGAAAACTTGGGCAGTACATGAACGAATACGAAATCGTCTAAGTACGAACATACTTAGAGTCACCTCCGAATTACGAGGAAAATTCAGAAAGCATTCGAAAACATGCAAAGCAAAAAGCTAAATCAAACAGTTGGCCATGAAAGGGCCACCAGCAATGTCAGAAGGCCACGAAGGGCCGGGCAAACTTACAGCCGCACAGGGCAAACTTACAGCCGCGCAGGGCCACCACTACGTATCAAAAATTATATTGTTCCAAGGGAGGAAGACTTTATACCTGTTGATCAACGATAGGGTTTTGAGTGACTGGGGTTGAGTCTTGAGTGACTGAAGCTGGGGTCTGATCTTGAGGGACAGGAGCAGGTGTTTGCGCGGGAACATCTTTCACAGCAGTACTTCCATCTGTTGGACCACCACCGGCTTCCTTCTGGCCAGGGTTGGTCACTTCATCATTAGCATCAGCGCCGAACTGCTCGGGAATATCCACGCTGGGCTCCTCGATCAGATTGTCCTCCTCTTCCTCGATCTCATCTTCATCCACCATAGCGCTTGGAAGATCAATTTCCGTCCACAGGGAAGAAGATTCAGCTGTACCAGTCTTCCTGAGGCCAGCAGTCCAACCAGCAGCAAATACTTGATCTTGGATCTTGGGCATCTGACTTTTGTAGCTTTCAGTGGCTACGTTGATCCCTTCGTTATATCCCTGCTGGTAAGACGTCTTCGCCTCGCTTTTGCTCGCCTCCAGCTCTATCAGAGTCTGGTTCAGGCTATCTTCAGCACCATCCAGCTTGTTCTTCAACTCAGTTGCCACGTTTCGAGCTTGGTTTCTCTCTCTCTCAAGCCGGGCTATGGAGGTCAGGAGTTTGGCATTTTCGCTGGCCAGCTTTGCACGCTGGGGCTCTGAGTGACCTAACTTTTGGGCCATGGCCACCATTTTTTGTGCAGCCTGAACATATTTTGATGGTTCAGTAACAACGAGTGAGAAGAGGACGTAGTAATGTAACTAGGAAATAAAAAGGGTAAGACAGGTTTACCTTGAAGCTGTGCACCATAAATGATCCAAGCAGGTTGTCCGGTGAGTTGACCACTTCCTTTTGCATGTCCCCGGGCAACATGAGAGCCTGGGATAGGGCCAGAGCGGTCCCTTCGGACTCCACACTGTCCCGGACGGTGACGGTCTTGTTTCCATGGGAAAGTTGGGGAGCCCATACTGGAGTTTGGGGTATTGGAGTTTGGGTCGAAGTTGCCCCAGGTGCTTCGAGACGCGGGCGTTTGTCCCTGTGACCTGCCTCGATTTCCTCGGGAGAAAATCCAGGAGGAGCGTCAATTTGTGTTGTTCCTCGGCGGCCATGAGGAGGAACCGGGCTCTGGGAGCGACCGCGGCCCCGAGAAGTGCCACGGCCTCTTCCACGGCCTGCTCCTGGGATTGTGAGGAGACTTTCGAGGCTGATGGGCTGATTCATTTCTGGAGAAGGAGGAGATGGAGAGTACCCGTCGGATGACGTAGATGCTTCCTCGACAATTTCCGCAGATGAACTGCGGAATGGGGGAGTCCGAGAACGTCTATCCTCTTCTGTTTGCTCGGGTTGTGCAGCGGCAGGTCCAGGAACTGGCGGGTCGTCTGCTGCTCGGATGCGCCGATCAATGAAGCCCCCGTAAGATGCTCTGTAACTCAGGAGCACCTGCGCTGCTCTTGCTCGGCCTGCCAAGTAGGTGCCCTCGCCGTTGAAATTTAGGGCCTGGTTGATGTGTGCCACATGTACTTGGGGGGTGATGATGGCGTGCCCTTGGTTGATGTTTTCAGCTACAACATGTGAAGTTAGCAGTTAGAAGATAGGAAAACTAAAGAGTGCAATACGATTAAAATTGCTCGACAAGTAAATTTTATAAAGAGGAAAGAACTAACGTGGTTGCCCAAATCTGTGAGGGGCATGAAAGCCTATCACTTGACCATCCTCATTTCTGGGCTCGAAATGTCCAGTAACGACGAGGAAGTCATCATCATCTCCTCGGGCGGAGTCAGGCAACTCAAGCACCAGTCGCCTTCTGGAATCCCTACTCTTTAGGTAGTAGGTAAGGGCATCTTTTGTACGTGAAATGCTGTACAGATGATGGATGTCATATAAGCCTAGAGACGTGCCTAACATCTGGTTTAGGGCATGTACGCCCATGACAACCCTAAAGAAGTTGGCAGAGACTTGCATAGGGGATAGCCTGTAATAGGCCAGAACTTGGCGGAGTAATGGCGCCAGGGGGAATCTAACGCCGCCCTCGACAATGGCAACCACCGGGATGTGGAGAGTGTCGTTGTTAGGACTCTGGCGTATGGCGTCTATGGGGGCCAGACTAGTAGCAATATCATCAAGAATCTCATAGCGAGATCTGAACGAAGCCATGGCCTGAGGAGTATTGCAGTGACGTCTAAACCTCCCCATTATGAACAGGGATGGTACAGACGAGTAATATGGGAACGAAGAAACCCAGAAAGCAATTAAAAGAAACCCTAGACCGACGAAAGGAAAGGGAAGAGGAAAGTGATGACTTACGATTGAGATGATCAGGGGTCCTAAGTGCACAAACGAGGAATCTCGAGGTATTGAACAGGGCTCCAATGGCGGATGTGCTTGTGAGTTCTGGTTGCAGAGGGAATCGATACAGAGAAAGGGGTTTCGAAATGAGGGGAAAATCCAAAAGTGCCCCAAGCTTAGTGAGGTGGCGTATGCGAAACGTCATCTCAGCGCCGTTTGGGCGTTCCGTTTTCCAAAGGACGTCCATTCGCATTTAATACGGGCGGTACGATTTGTGCCACGTGGAAAGGTTGGGGCAGGAAAGGCTTGTCCAGCCCAAACGACGAGACGATTTTAGGCTGGTATAATGATGATATTTGCACCAGTTTTTGAAACGAAGAGTGCATGAACAAAAACAAATGTTATTCGGACCCTAAATAGCTTTGCTCGTCATATATGAAGAGATAACGAGTAAAGCTGGGGAGCAATTGTAAGGAGTAAATCCCGAGCAGGTACAAATTATGCCCGGGTACGTGGTACGTGGGACCACGATATAATTATGATGGGGACAGTCGCCGTGCAAAACGGTGGTCGGCGACAGAGACCAATGATATGAGAAATCATTGGTTCAGAGAGTCTATGCAAGGTCAAGGTCCAGTGACACGAAAGGATATTGAACCAAGGGATTGTCAAAGGACCAGTAACATGTAAAGTCATTGGTCCAGGTAGCTTGTTCGGCAACGATAAGGCCGAACAGGGGCGGAGTTTATACGAAAGTAGTCCCAGAGCAGGGGACGATCCAGAAGGTTCCAGAAACAGAGATGTTCCGTGAAGGAATGAGATCCCAATAAAATAGGATTTTGGGAAGATACCCAACGGGAATGGGAAGCTCGGCCAGCTGTGGAAAAGAGTCCTAAACGGACTAAGGTAATGAACTGATAAGGGAACGAGAATCCAAGTTATTCTGGGTTTCCTATACGAGATAGGAAACCTAGGGAAACGTGGATACTTGGGCAGCAAGCATCCATAAACCTATAAGTACGAGGCAAACCTAGAGGAAAAAGGTACACAATACATTACGGTTTTACATATTCTTCTACTCGAATTAGGGTCTTTCGACTAGTACGTGATACTAACTTAGGCATCGGAGGGCCTTTGCCACGAGAGGCAAAGGTGCACTCACACTTTGTCTGTTTTGCAGATAAAGACTACGGCGACATATTAGGGTTCCGGCGAGGATATCGAAGTAGCCGTTACGTTCTTGTGCTACTTAAACCACTCACGGTTTTTCTGCACTTACACCTTTTATCCACTACTAAAGTCGACCGGCACAATGTTAACACAAAACTTGCGTTATTATCAACAAAATGCAGCTAGCATACACACAAATTCGAAAGAAGAAAAAAATGGCAAAAGGGCCGGGTTACAAAAAAGTAGTGTCTAGTTTGTATTCTTCTGCCTTCCAATTATTATTCTACAAGAAAAAACAGAGAAGCCTAGCTAGCAAGTTGTGGAAATTAAATATGATATATATCTGATTCTTTAAAATTAAACTTATCCATGAACCCGGCCGATTGAGTAGGAGATAAGGTGAATGAATATACACACCAGCAAAACAACAAATTAACAAGAGATCAGTGGCAAATGGCAACTTTAGTTTGGGCATTTAAATTCAAAGATAATATATATATGGTGCACCAGCTAGCTGCATGCGCGCTTCACTTTTTCACAAAAGCATGCATGGGTCTATATATTCTATCTGGCAATTTGGCTCATTCCATGGTGTTGGGAGGATAGACATCAGTAGAAACTCCAGTTATATAATTGGGCCTAACAAGACAAGAAGAACATGTATGATGATCATTTAGATCCCCAAAGGACAAAATGATCGATTTCGGAACTACTTAATTGGACTGTCTCCCACATTGTATATAAGAGAGATGATGCACTACTTTAATACCACTTTAGCAATATTATGCGCTTAAAAATGTACACGTTTTTCTACTATGGTGTGTACATTTAATACTACTACATGCGATTTACTACCCTGAATCATCATGCAAATCTTAAAATTAGTCGTAAAAAAAAATAATGGAGGGCCAGTTTGGCTTTAAAATAGCTAGTTGGCTTAATTTTTGTCTTTAATCAATTTTTTCATATCAGTTAGTTTCATGTTGAATTTTAAAGATTATTAATTCGTCTCGACAAGATTTTTTGACTTATTTTTGTACTTATTCAAAAAAAATTTAAGTTTCAATCATAATTTTAAAATTTTCGATTCCTCTCGTTGAGACGAATGACAATTCACAAAAATTTGTCGTGAAACTAACAAATATAGAAAAAATTGAATAAAGACAAAAAAACAAAGCCAACTAGACTAAAGCATTATTATCAATCACCATTTGATACTATGGATCGGAAGCTTAGAAAATAAATAGATAAGACAAATAAAACCAATGTTAACCAACAGTAGTAGTTAATTAGTTGATACAAACAAAATAAAAGGCTAATAACAAGATTAAAAAAATACTTCCAAAAAACTAATTAAGAGCGATAATATGCTATTATATTTACGGTGGAAAATAGAATAAAAATAGAGATCTGTACGAAATAAGAGAAATAATAAAATTTAGAATGGGGTGATGATCAGAGAGTAGACAAGTTTGGGATAAGATCTTTTCCTGGTGGAATATGTCTTGGATAAGCCCTTCAACTCTAAAAGCATTGTTCTTGTTTTGGGACAGTTTTAGATTCAAAAATCTTGAAAGAATTTGTTGGCAACCCACTTTTTATGCTGTGGTGTGGTCAGTTTGGTTAAGCAGGAATGAAATAGTTTTCAACAACAAAGATTGGAGTACGTGTGGATGAAATCTCTGATTTGGTGAAAACAAGAGTGATCCTTTGGGTAAAGGGGAAGTAATTCAATATTCATGATTATTCAGTTGATGACTTCAAGAATAATTTGGACGGAATCAGAAAGGTGAGGATTTGATGTAGAATGTACCTGTTTTGGGCTTTTGCTATGGGGTGCACACTTTGGGTTCTGGGCTTTTCTTGGTGTCCTGTTGGGTTTATTGAGTGTTTGGGCTTGTCTTTTGTCTCTTTTGGGGAATTTAGAGGCCGGCCCTTTTTTCTTGGTTCGGACTTCAAATAGTCCTGATCAAAATATTTTTTCTTTCCTTCAGTCCTTTTTTTTTACTTTTCATGCAATTTTACTATTTTACCCATTCTTCTTAACTTTTTGTGTACATGTCTATTTTTAATAAAATTTATATTTTTAGAATTAATTTCTGACCCATATTATTTAGGACAAAAATACCTTTATGATGATGAATCGCTAATTCTCATAATCGATTCTATGAGAATCGCTTCTCATGTAAAACGACTATGTGATCCATATTATTTCTGACAAAAATACCCTTGGCTATGAGAACTGTCAATTCTTTCTATGAGAATTGCTCAGTTCTCATAGAAAATTGGCTATGTGACCCATATTATTTCTGACAAAAATACCCTTGGCTATGTGGGCAATGAGAATTGCCAATTCTCATAATCAATTCTATGAGAACTGCTCTTATAGAAAACTGGCTATGTGACCCATATTATTTCGATAAAAATACCTTTATGTGGTATGCAGAATCGCCAATTTCATAATCTTTCTATGAGAACTGCCTTTCTCATGTAAAACCCATGTGAATCGAATTATGAGAGTTTCTTTATGTGAATTGCCAATTCTCATATTCAATTCTAATGGTAAGTTTTATGAGAATTGACTATTCTCGTAGACTGGCTATGAGAATGGGCTATGTGAACTAAAAAATAAACAGTTCACATAGCCTCACCAGACACTAAAATACACAGTTCTCATAGAAAAATATACAGTTCTCATAGAAAAATACACCGTTCAAAATAGTCTCACCACACACTAAAATACACAGTTCTCATAGATAATCATCATGGACAATAACAGTTCTCATAGAAAAAAATACAGTTTTCTTAAAAAAAACACAGTTCTCATAAAAAAAAATAGTTCTCATAGAAAATATACGGTTCTAATAGACAGTTCTCATAAAAAATACACAGTTCTCATAGAAAAATACACAGTTCTCATAAACAGTTCTCATGGATAATACACAGTTCTCGTAGATAATACACAGTTCTTCTATAAAATACACAACTCTCATAGACAGTTCTCATGAACAATACACAATTCTCATAGAAAAATACACACAGAAACAAAATTTTTAACCTTGAAATTAGTGAAAGAGTAAAATCCTAACCTTAAAATTAAATTACAGCAGTCATAGTAGAGTGTAATCCACCGACATCATTTCCAGAGGAATCGAATCCTTCTTGATCCTTTTCTTTTCTACTATATACATTGCTAGTCGAAATTGTAGGTTTGATTTCAAGTAAATCAAACACTATATATGTCTTGTGACGTCCACGAGAGAGAGAGGTGATCCACGAGAGAGAGAGGTGAAAATTGACTATGAAAATTGACTATTCTCATAGAGAACTAAATTAGTTATGAGAACTGGACTATGTAAACTAGTTCTCATAGACAATTTTCATAGAAAATACACAGTTCTCAAAAAAAAATACACATTTCTAGTAGAATACACCTCAAGTGTCAAAGTATCTCTTATTAAAATTTATTTTAAACTGCATCATGACTTCCCAAGTAACATCATTCTGTAATTTCTGTTGCCACGGCAACGAGAAAAAGAAAAAAGGAAAGAAACAAACCAACTCCACCTGTTCACATACAAACCAACACCACCAGTTCACTCGTGTTATGCTCCGACTGCATTCTCGATGGCTGTCATGGCAGCAACTCCTCCGCCATCTTGGATCTGCACCGCCGCGTTGCTGTCGAAGAACTTACCGGCGAATTCGACAAATTCCATACCGTTCGAGAATTCTCATCTCTCTTTCTTCAACATACGGTTTGAATCCTGGAAAATTCAAACCGGATCCGGCGGAGTTACTGAGAGGGCTTCCATGGTCGTCGGGTGTGCGGCTAGAGATCTGGACGGAGAGACAGTAGACCGAGGTGGAGCTCGTCGTCGCCGGAGGATGGCCGGAGAGAAAGAGATGACAGAGGTGGTGATTCCGCATCAGCCTGATCTGAGTTTGATATTGCCGTAGTCGTCGTCGAGATCGATTTCGCGGTCGTGGAGTTTGATATTACCGTAGTCGTCGTCGTCATCAACTCTGTCAGTTTGTTTTTTCTGATGGATTTGAGAAGTTGAGGTTGCAATCGGGGTTGGGATTGGTGGCGGAGAGGTGGTGCGCGCAGAGCTAGTCTCCGATTTCAAGAGAGATGATTTGTTGATAATGGCAAGTTGGAGTCGACGAAGCGGAATAAAAAAGGGCAAAAAAGTAATGCGAAACATATCCGAGCCTACGTAGGTTCGGAAATAATATTCAGGGTTGGGTTCAAACCGAACCTAAAAAAAGGGACCGGCCTCTAATTTTCTACATTTCTTTTTCATTTTTTTTAATCCTTTTTTTGGGCTGGTTACTTTTTGAAGTTGGGCTGTCTTGTGTTGGTTGAGTTTGGTTTGGGATTTTGAGTCTGGTTTGTTGGGGTGTCTTGTCATGTTGGGGTATTTAATTTTTAGTTGGTCTTTTGTGTTGGTGTTTGTGTCCTATTGTATGCTTTGTTTTGGTCTGAGTGAGAGGTGCTCCCCCCTCAATTCTATTTTAATTTTGTAATTCTTTATTTGTTTACTTACTTCATTTCATATCTTTATTTATTTAAGCACCACTCTTTAATTTTAATTTGGTTAACTCAAATTCTATTTTCAATTAAAATTGACTTTATACTTAATAAATTTATATTATTTTAATTAATTAATTAATTTGTCTTAACAATAAATAATAAAAATAACTTCTAATCAACAATAATAAATTTAAACAAAATTACATTTTATTATAATTGAGTACATATTGTCAAAACATGAAAATACATAAAAATACAAATTCTAATCAATATTTCCTCCAAATTCTGCTCCCGGCGCGTTTATACCCATTACTTCGTACCACAATTGCAAACGTGTTCCATAACTAGCAGCCCATCATGTAGCTTCGTTCGATCCATGCTCCTGCCACCATGTTGGGATGGGTGGTCTAGGTAATGAGGTTCTAAGAAAACTTGCACGAAGTGATTGTCAATACGAGCAATAGCAATTTTTCGGCGGTCTTCGACTGGAATTGGAGGGGATCTCAATGGCAATTGAGTAAAACAACCGAAAACATTCTCGTCAAATGTATGTAGTACAAGGTTGTACCTTGTTGCGATGACAACTCCCAAAGTCATAGCCTCCATCCAATGTGCCAATGGTGCCCTAGGCTCGAACCAATCCAATAAGTATAGTAGATGGTTTGCCCAATCATATGCTGGATAAATCACACTATATAGATCATAATTTTGTCGAATCTCTTCAATAAGCTCCTCCCGTACTCGATTCCAATCATTTTCACTATACCCGATTTGTGCAGCTATCACCCTGAATCCACAATGACCATCACCTTCGACGTCAACAGTGTGGGAAATATAACGCTGATAAGCCTGAGGTAATCGCTGAATGTAGCGATCATGGATGGGTGGAACTGTAAATTGAGTGTTGCGAACCCTCGATCCCCTCCCATGTCTCCCTCTCCCTCTCACTTGCGATGTTGCAGTCCTTGATCCTGAAGTGGTTGCTTCTGAAAAAGAAGCTATGCGACGTGTACTTTGCTCATCTTTACTTGCAGGTCAACCTCTATGTTCTGTGTTGTACGATGAAGGTCGAACTGTGCTACGAGATGGATCTGCCATATCGATAAACCTGTCTATGATATGCTCTCGCATACGTGGATCCATCCCATCTAATATCTCAACAACCTGAGATGTCCTGTCAGGTCGTGTTCCCTCGTCATTAAACTCGTTTGCGTGCATAAACAACCTAGTCCAATGAGCATGGATATTGCATAGCGGAATTGGAACGATAATATGCAAGATCGTGCATGCATGACAATTTGTGTGTGATTTTGGTCGTACAGTTGCAATAGCCGACTATGTGGGGGGATACTTCTAAAGCGCTTTCTAGCTGATCATGTATGAACTCCACTGTCTCTAATGAAATGTGACACCTTACTTGATCAAAAATTTCGTCACGTAATTGTTTGTGGCGGGGAATGTTCATAGATTTCTCGAACGACTTCTTAATTTCCCCGAACTGATTTTTCAACATCTTTTCTATTTTATCAAAAGTTGTTTGTATCGATGACATGGTATCCCCCAAATATAGCTTTAGCCTTGCATGTGCAGACTCTGCCCTACAATAGAATAATGCACTATGTTTAAATAGGAAAGTATCAAAAAGTATTCCTTAGTGTAGTAGAGAAATGCACAAAATTTTAATAGTAAAGTTATAAAGTGATTATACCTTTGACTTGAATTGCTTCCGAGGTGCATACATGTATCTGTTCATGCTGAAACAAACCGCTCTTTGTACAACCTTAACCATGTTTGCCACAGGTAAGTTATGACAATCGGGAATTGGCGAAACTCGTCGCACATGGCTTGCCACTTCTGTTCGAAAGAGACTGTGTAGATGAATTGATAAATGAGTGTCATGACACGAAAAAGCACTTCCATTCCGGACCAAGCACACGGCTGCAATTCTTCATGACGCACTAATTTATGTGCCAAATATACAGGATGTGACGTGCCGCGGGTAAACATGCTTCAATGGCGTTCATAAGTGCTAAATCTCGATCTGAAACAAACACCAATGGCAACGATGCCCCCTTTTGAAGCATCTAGTTTTTTAAGGTATCCAATGCCCATGTCAGTGTCTTTTCTCTCTCATTACTAAGATATGCGAACATAAAATAGGGAATTGATAACATATCTTCTCTACTTTCAAAAATCTATATAAAAAAAATGTGAATATGTGTAAGTACAACATTAACCAGTCTTAACATATATTCTCTACTTTTAAAATAAGAAATTGATAATGCCAAAACAATTATAGAACTAAACCCCTGGCTCATGCCTTCTATTTGTAGAGATGTGGGATAAGTTGTATGGTATTCTGTAACTAAACATTACATGCTACTATTGTTGATCCGAATTACTAGGAATCCAGCAAACATGATGGCCATAAGGTTTGTTCACTAGTTAACATTTTCTGTAAACTAATACCAGCTTATGCTTATTGGACTGAATAAGACAATTTGTTTATATGGTCCTTCCATTAGACAGAGTAGTGTGTACTAGAATTTCTAGGTTTGCAAAGAGTTTTCGAAAAACAAAGGAAAAATAGTATACTAAGATTTGCTCATCTATTATGGAAGTTAAAGAAAAATGATTTTACATTTATTCAACCCTTAAAGTTGCAATAAACAGTAGAAGAGCAATAATTTTACAACATGAAAAATGCATACTATAAAAAAGAACAACATGAGATCACCCATAAGTTTTTGTTCAACATGGAGTGATTAAAAAATGGAGCAATCTGATGGGAGAATGAATGAGAAACCCAAGGCAGGAACAATTTAGGTTTTGGCAGGAACAATATGGGTTTTGGCATTATCAGCTCCCTTAAAATAAATAACGAATATGCAAAACAATAACAGTAATAACTAACCTGGTCAGTGGTAAATTCGGGTCTATAATCGTGACTATTGTGGGAGATGCTCTCCCCATTACGAACATCATTCTCAAATGACCAACTATCTGAAATTGAAAAGTTGAAGTCATCCATTGTTCCACCCTGAATTTTCTGCTGCGACGTTCCTAGAAAATTTGGGATTCTTTGTGTCACTAAAACCAAACTCTTTTTTTTTTCCTTACAGCAGTTTATGACGAAAGCCTAAGGGAAAGAGGAATAGATGACTTCTTAGTGGAATATGCGTACACAAAACTCTTATATCATTTTGAAACACAAAGTCCTCCTTTTATAGCCTCCAGAAATAACATTTTTGGCACACGAATCAACATTTTTGGACCACCCGATGTAGACACCCCAATTTGGCCTAACGATTATTTCAAGTCCCACCTTGGGGACCATCCCGATGATGATATGGATACAGTGATTGCTGATTGACTTCCTGTGAACCTTAGGACTTTCGGTAAGAACTTTTAGCCACTTAAAGGACCCAATCCAGAGCCAAATAGCCTTTCAGACTGAAACACAGTATCATAGGAGAATCCATATGTCAGCCGTGAAATTGATCACACGGCCCCAACTTCAATTCTTCACCCGTGAAGCCTATTGCTTGAAACTCCCTGAGAGATCGATTAGCCGGCCGCCAGGACCATTCCTCGGCCGCAACATCAATTACTCGGCCGCAACATCCTTTTCTCGGCCGCCAGATCGTCTATTTTCCAGGTTCTGGAATGTTCTGTCATACGTTTGATCCGTTCACAAAACCCTAGTAGCCAAATCCTGATGTGTTCGGGCTACGTTTAGAGGATCACCTTAAAGAGTTTGTATCACTCTATAACTCCAATTCCAATCGTGTTTTTTGATTGGTTGAGTTGTGTCATCCCTATGCCTATATAAAGGGGGCCTTCGGCTCCGAAATTGATATACCAACACACCCCCATCAGCCACGAAACTCTGCAGAAATACACTCTCAAATCCCCTCTACAAAAGCCCTAACCTTCCGAAGGCAGCCGCTAATCCGACGATCAAACCCCGAAGTTCAAACCCTAACCCAAGGGTTTCAAGAAGCAATCAGTCAATCACCCTCAATCCGAAGCAATCAAGCCACTGAGGGATCAAGGTTGTGAGGCCCAGGGGCCTTCGGTTCGATTTACTTTCCATTATTATGCTTAATCATAGTTTTCTGATTATCTGTTAATCGTATAGTCTAGTGTGAGGAAGAACATCGGCTGGGTCTTCGATCCATCAACCGATACATTGAACCAGGAGGATCCCTCGGCCGTGACATCCATTCACCGACCGCGAGATCCATCTCCCTGGGACATGTTGTTTTATTCTGCTTTTCTAATGCATGATTTATTTATCGTCTCAGCTCACCTTATTCATTGCTAAAGGCTAAAAATAGATTACGTGTTAGAATTAAATAAAGCATGCGCTAATCTTATGACGAACAATTATGGGCCAGTCTCACGACTGGGCAGAGAGGGGTGCCTAAGACCTTCCCGTCATTGTACCTTTGGCTTCCGTACCAAGAATCTCTATCTGTTTTTCCTAGTTTTCTTAAACTAGGTGGCGACTCTGTTTTTATGATGACCATTATCGTGTGGTGATGTTCCTAGCCATGGGAATGTCCATGATCCTGGTTTACGAAGCAAACAACCAAACAAACAGCAACGATCAATTTGTATGGTGATGCCCCGCTTCGGGAGGTGTCTATAGTTTTTGGCGACTCTACTGGGGAACTGAGAGCCATAACCAGAAAGTTCGACATAGGACTAATATATGCTTCATTTGATTCATTTATCATATGCATTGAGCAGGCAACCTCATTGAGTTCACCTAATACCCCGGCATGTCACGGGCTATGTTAGGGGTTCCAGGAAACTCCACAGTCACTTGTACCTAGTGGTATATCAAAAAGGAAATTAACCACCCGGTCGCCGCCTATGACGGGCAGGCGGAAGGGCTGGCACCCTTTGACAACGGAGCACCCTTGAGACTACCTAAACCTTACTTGTGTTAGAGTGTCTTAGAACTTATCAAGCTAAGACAGGAGCCCACAGGTTAAGGAATTTTCCTACATTTTGTCTTAAAGTTCTTCCTCACACCTTGTATCATTTGTGGTTATAACATCTCTTTCTATGCAGAAGGGTTGGGATTTTCAGCCCAAATCCTAACCCTATACAGCCAAGTACTGACTTACAGGTACTTTACTTTTCTAGCAGGCACAATAGGTAAAATAAAGAAGCAACCTCAGCCAGTTTTATACTCTTACAACACCCGAAGTCACACCAAACAGAGGTCTTTACAGCCACCTCGTCCATCGCTTTCTCCTGTCAGGACACCTTCACTGCAACGGTCCCAATCACTTCCAGGGACTTTGCAGTCATCTTCTCAACAAACTCGATTATCTACCACGTCTCAAACTTTGCTAAGCAATCCTCTCATGGCAGACAAGGACACCACCATCACTGAACTCCAAGCCCAGATTACTTACTTACTGGCAGAGAAGGCAGCAAGAGATGCCGAGGACAAGAAAGATGAGGAAGAAAACCTTTAAGGACTGGTAATAACAGAGAACCCTGAATTGGCCAAACAAGTTAAGGAGATCAAGCACGCTCTGGCCCGTTCACAGGGGGACCAAATTCTGGACCTTGAAGGACTTTGCCTCTTTCCAAATTCTCAATTGCCCGAAAGATTCAAAATGCCAAACATCGAGAAGTTCAATGGAACCGATAACCCTACCAGCCATGTCCGTCATGTCATCAACACCCTGAAGCTGATGGGCTTGGATGATGAGCTCATCGCTCAACTATTTCAAAAGACTCTCACCGGAAGCGCTCTTGATTGGTTCCTCACTTTGGAATTTGTGCATTACCATACTTGGCCAGAAATTGCAAACGCTTTTGTCAAGCAATATGCGTACAATGTCCAAGTTGAGTTAACCACTCGAGATTTGGAGATGACCAAGCAGGAGTCAAGCGAAGACTTCGTTACCTTTGTGGCTAGATCGAGTGAAAAGGGCTACCAAGATGAAAAACCGTCCTTCCGAGGAAGATCAAGTCAGAATAGTCATCAAGAATCTATAGCCTAAGTATCTTAAGCATATATTTACACATAGGCCATCACGGATTTCAAGCGCTTGCATGCCATTGGGTTGCAGATTGAAGAAGGGATTAAGCTGGGACTCATTGGGAAAGAAGAAATTCCTCCACCCAAGAAAACCTTCCCAACTCGTACATCCCATGCCTCCATCAACACCCTTAACTCAACCATGCCTCAAGACCCTTTCCAAGCTAGCTCATCTCGAAATTCAAACCGCCCCCGCCGCAACTTTGACCCTCTATACATGACGTCATCCCAAGCCTTATCCATTCTAAGCCGTCAGGGGCACCTCAAACCTTTGAACAACCCGCCCCCTCAGCCACCTTACGGCCCAAACTATGACACCAATAAACAATGCGATTACCACCAGCACCCTGGACATGAGATAGACCACTGCATGCGTCTTCGTCATGACATCCAAGATCTCATCGATAGTCAAGTCATAAAACCACCCAAGCCCAATATACAAACCAACCCACTCCCCATTCATAATGCTGAACCGCCACCTGGAAACATCAATCTCATAAACCTATCCAACAACTCCACATATAATCCTACCCAGTACATCATCTCAAATACCCAAGCCATGCCATCTCTAACCTTCCCTGAGGATGATGAGTGTTTTGTGATGGGAGAAGAATTTCATTTCCCCCACATCAATGCAATCGATGATGGGGATTGGTGGTTGGAAATGGGCCAAGCCCTGACAAACGATTGTAAGTGGGGAGAATCGAACCTGTTGATCCTTGGAGCACTCAAGAGGAGGAGATAGGTCATCTCACAAGAAGTGGAAGAGTATACAAACCACCCAAACTAAGCGGAGAGAGTTCAACCTCAACCCGAGTAATAGAGGAAGAAGAAGAGGAAAGCCAAAGGATTGAACCTGAGGAAGACAGGGTGTTGAGGCAATTAAAGAAGATCCAAGCAGATATCTCTATCTGGGGGCTGCTCATGTCTTCTTATGAGCATTGCAACTCCTTTTTCAAAACCTTGGGAAAAGCCAAAGTTCCCATCGATGTTACCCCCGAAGATTTGATAGGCTTTATAATGACGTCCAAAGCCTTAAAGCCGACAATAGCTTTCACTGACAAGGATCTACCCCCTGAAGGTCTTATACACAACAAACCCCTCTACATCTCTCCCAAGTGCCTCACCAAATGGGTCCCACTAGTCTTGGTGGATAATGGGTCTGATTTAAATGTATGTCCTCAAAGGACCCTCGACAAGTTAGGAGTAGGTGCTGCTGATATACGCCCCTCAAGCCAAGGTGTAAGGGGTTATGACAACTCAAAGAGAAGAGTGGTTGGATGTGTTACCCTACTAGTAGAAGTAGAAAAGGTCAAAAGAGACGTAGAATTCCATGTGATGGATATACCAGCCACCTTCAATCTTTTACTAGGAAGGCCTTGGTAACATGATGCTGGGGCAATACCTTCCACTTTACATCAAAAGGTCAAGTTCGCAGTAGAGGGAAAGGTTGTAACCATCCTAGGAACTCGTCAATCCAAGCTCACTCCGACACACCTGTGCAAGAAGTAGGAGCTGAAGAAACTTTTCTTACTGGGTTCAGTCTTGAGGAAGCAATTGTTGTGCAAGCATTAATGGCTGAAAGAAGTTTCTACATAAGCACCCCCGCCATACGAATGATGAAGAAGCAGAACTACTGTCCTAGATTGGGTTTAGGCAAAAGATCACAGGGCATCCCACAAATGATTGATCCCTCGCATAATCAATACACTTTTGGTCTTGGCTACACCCCAACAGAAGCCGAAATAGAAAAGAAGAGAAGCATGGAGAAAACTAAGGCAAGAGGAAGAAAGGGCGAAGAAGAGAAACTCATGATCCCAAAAAACACTCAACGGTTGGTTTATAAGAGAAGGCGAAGACTTCCCATTCTGTGGTTTCGCAGAAACATGGGAAGATGAGACCACCAAGCAAAGGCTTCCTGGGATGCAAATCTTTTTTGATCAAGAGTGGACTGACAGTGACATGGAAGAAGAGCCGACAAATTCATCCCCCATTCCCGAAGACTGGACCGAGGTGCTAGCTGAGTTTGATCTAAAGATTCTGTTTGGCAAAGAGGAGGGTGAAGAAGAGTATAAAATTGTAAAAGACAAGGAAATTAAAAGGAGGAACTCCCGAGATGCTACAATAATTGCATGACATGGCAAAAACATTACTTTCATTTCCAAAATCAAGCTAGGACACGTTTTGGGCCCCTATTTGGGCATTTTCTATAGATAAATAAACTACCATTTTATCTTTCCGTTTTGTGCTTATTAAATGGTTTGATCGTTGAAATGCAATTGCTATACACTACAGTCTCTTTACCAAAGAAGGGAAATTTTAAGAATCCAATTCTGTATGTTGCCAACAAAAAGGAAGGAAGGGACGAGCCCTGATTACTTAGAACTAGGTTCTTGTCAAAACTTAGAAAGAAGATGCTATCTCCGTGAGAACACTTAGAGTTAGCTTGCCCATTATGATAGTACAAACACCAAAGGAGATTCATAAAGATATCTCCACCAAATTCCTCCTCAAGATACGGAAAGGCTCTTAAGAGAAACGCTTGTTGGGTAACCCAAGCAAAAGTAAGAGCAAAAGCCTGCTAGGGCAAGAAAATGCAAAAATGTAGCCTAGGCAAAAGTTAAGGCATTCAAAGGAAAGCTCGCTAGAGACTCAATCTCCATTAGGTAACCTAGACAAAATCAAGAGCATGTGAGAAGAAAAAAACCAAGAGTGGAAACCCAACCTCAAAGGTGGTGATTTCGGAACTACGTAAAAGGGCCTGATTCCCTAATTGGGATACGTAGGCAATCTCCCAATGAGATGCGGCCCAAACATTTGAAGAGAATATGTCAAAGTAGATTTGTGCCCAATGATAGGTGTAGCTAACCCCGCATATTGAGCTCGCAAAAGATGAGTTAGTCATTTTTCAGAGGATTTACAAAGACCAAAGTATACGAGAATCATTGCTCGTCCTCTCTGACTCGAAAGGCACCAACATAAGGGACAAGATATCCCAAAAATCCCAAAACATGGCAAAGAGACTGTGGAAATAGCAAAAGCAAATAAAAGGCATGAATCATATTCAAGCATAAGAAGGAAGGGACGCCACTTGGCTAAAACAAAAGCTCTGACTTCTTTAGGGAATTAAAGTAGCGGCTGAAGAATGGAATCCTCGGCCGAGCAATTCATTCCTCAGCCAATGTTCCAACTTACCTACCAAAAGACAGATTTGCTACAAAATCATTTATCAAACCTCATTGCTCATAGCAAATACTTTTCTTAAACCATTGCATAAAAATCTAAAGTATCTCAGGACAAAGCATGTTCTCATAGAGTTTTAATTACAAAACTCACCCAGCACGCTGAGGTTGCCTCATCAAAATACATATCATTATCTGTTTCAAAACTAACAAATACAAATGCAAAGAAAAGGGCAAGCTACTGCCCGCAGCCCCTCTTGGGTGCACGACGAGAAGAGGAAGGACGAAAGCGCTCAGGAACTGGGACACTGATCCTTTATCCCTCACCTCCATCATCAGCTCCAACATCTCCTTCACCAGTCCTGGTACTCCCACCTTCGCTAACACCAGCACTTTGGGTAACAGACACCGTCGGCGCTCACTCCGCTTCAAGCTGCAAAACGAGAAAACTGGATGTTTAGATTCACACAAAGGATACAGGATGGAAAGAAGAAAATTAGAGGATACATACCACAACTATCCGGCTGCGCTGCCTCTGAATCAAGGCCTCTATACTCTGAAAAGCACGCAACCACTCCTGAACTATGTCTGCCGGCACCTGCAAAGGGAGTCACATCATTTATAGCTAAGTATAAAAGGGATATCAAAGGCAACGGAAATACACGATGTTACCTGGTGGACGCCGGTAGGAAGCATGTACACTTGGTTAGCACATGGAGTTAGTGTCAAATGCTCCTCTTCTCCGTTAGCATTATGGAAAGTGATGGAACTGGGAGCCCGTGGCCAAACGGGAGGAGCAACAGTAGCAGTGGTAGTAGGTAGGGGCAGCGAAGCCAAACGAAAGGCCGAGTAATCTCCCGCCTGTAGAAAATCTGTGGCGGGCTATCTCTCGAGAGTAAGCAACAAACTCTCTCTTGTCAAAAGGTGAGTCGACCTCATGCCAGCTGGAGGAGGGAGAGGAACAAGCTGCAACGTTTTTGAGCGTGGAAAGTACTGGCTCGCTACCCTCTCTCCAAGGTACCAAGTCCCCAAGAAGGGCCCCTCCAAAAGGAAATGCTGGCTATCCAGAGCCTGAGCTGAAGTCAACTCAAAGGGAGCATCGTCAAGTAAGGTGCCCCACGGGTCAAACCGCACCTGTGAAAAGGAAAATAGCATCAATGCAACAAAGCAAAGAAATCACACGAAGATAAGAAAAATAGGATGCACTCTACCTAATCCACCGTCAAACGATCCAAAACTTGCCTCCAGGACAACAAGTCCATAGCAGGCGACCGCGTCCTTCGAACTCCTTTCAGCCAGCGGGCCGCCCGTGGAATGAACCTAGGCTCCCTATGCCTCGTCGGAGGAGGGAACTGTAACAGGTGCTCAAAAGCCCAGAGCTACAAGCAAAGGTAAAAGACAAGCGTGAGATACAGAAATCAAGGTAACAAAAGAGCGACAAGGAAAGCTGAAACATATACCTCGAGAACAAGGTTATGCCCACCCAGTGAGAGGCTAACGCCTCGAGAACAAGCACCCAAGTGCCCGTACAACGTAGCTAAAGCAGGAGTCCCCCAGTTGAACTCTGCTATAGTCTCTAAGTTTACCAAAGCAGCCAAAAACTGAACGTGCACCAAGTTCTCCTTGTTACAGAACAGGGCCTGTCCAAGAAGGTAAAGGAGAAAAGCCCTCATCAACTGCTGCATCGATTCCTCAGACTTAATGCCCACACGATCGAACTGTTCCCGAAGCCACGAATAGGTAATATGACCGCTCTCCGACACAACAAGGGTCTTCCCCAAAAGGTATTCAAAAGCACCCTCTCGCTCGTGAATCCATGGATCAATTGGAAGAGGATCACCGCCAACCCTCAATCCTGTAAGCAAAGCAAAATCACCAGGTGTGATTGTCATTTCTCCAGCCTCGGGAAAATGTAAAGTGTTGGTGGTATCCCACCACCGATCCACCAGTGCCGTAGTCAATCCTAACTCTGCTTTCGGAAGATGGAAACCGAGTATCAAAGGCTCGAAGCTAGCCAAAGCGACTGCATCCTTGGCACCTTGGGGTAGCCTCTCGTACCACTCAAACACCTGAGGGCAGCTCTCCCAAATGCGTAGCTTCTTATTTGCCTGACAAAATGCAAAGAAGAGATCAATACAAAAGAGTCGCCTACACATAGGGCAATTTCCAGAACTCAATTTCATTACCAAATATCAAATTATTGCTTCATGAAGTCTTATACAAATATCATTGACAGGATAAAATTTTACCTTCACATTGGTAAAACCAAAATGCTGCTCCGGCTCTCTGTGCAAGACCTTAGGTGGGACGTCACTAAGAGGAGGACGATATCGCAACGATCCACCACGCCCGATTATGTGAGCCTGAGGGACATACGTGATGGCGTCAAACGGTGGCAAAACATGCCCATATCAGAAAGAGTCTCGAACTCAGTCTCAGGAGGGTTCGATTGTGAAGAACCCTCCCCAGCAATCGGCATACGCCGACTAGAACGAAGAACGCGGGTACTTGAAACCCCGCCTAAAATCGTGGCCTTAATGACCGGAGTCTTGCCCGAATCCCTCGAGGTCGCGGTAGATGATGAAGGAGCACCGACAGAGGAGTCAACCGGAGGTGAAGGCGACGAAGTCATGGCAGCCAAAAGAAACGACAGTCGGAACAGTGGTAATCGGAGAAAACGACAATGGCGGTAGTCGGGAGATGGGGTGACCGCGGTCGCTCGGACGGAAGAGAGGGAGGAAAGGTAGAAAAAGAAAGATGAAAATGGTTCGCGAAATCGATCGAACTTAACTTAAATCGATTTTTTGACTTTTAACTTTCTCACGGCCAAAACATCGATTAATCGGCCGAGACATCCATTAGTCGACCGAGAGATTGATCTCCTGGCCCCCTAGTCAATCTCTTACAGTAACATCATATCTTACTCAGTGCATCAACTTAAGTAATTATGAAGTTCTGGGTCCATGACCAACAGAAGCAAAATAAAGCCAGCCTTGGGGGCATTCCCGAGCAAAAGCAACATAGTCAGAACTAGCCTTGGGGGCATACCCGAGCATAGAAAACGTCATAGCAACACAAGCTCTCTCTCCGTAGCAGTAAGCTCACCAGAAGCTGGTCACTTGACTGACTATAAACTCTGCGCTCCCCAAGCAGCACCATACTCCACGCTCCTCGTAGCTCCAAGCTAACCACCTCAGCAGCTCTACCCTTTCAGCGGCTTTACGCCCGTATTCACCACTTTAGCAGCTCCACGCCTGTATTCACCATTTCAACAGCTTTATGCCCATATCCACCATCAGTAATTCTAAGCTCACTCAGCAGCTCCAAGCTAACCATCTCAGTAGCTCTACGCTTGCTAACTCAGCGGCTCTACGCTCGCCATCTTAGCGGTTCTACGCCCGTATTCACCCCCTTAGCAGCTCTACGCTCACTACTTCAGTGGCTCTAAGCCCATTATCTCAACTGGCTCTATGACATAACCAACCAATTCTCAACTGACTCTACGCCACCCCAATCAACAATATATCATCTATTCTTAAGCTCTAAGCTTGAAGGCTCAAAATCTAACATTTTGAATGCTCGAAACTTTTCGAATGCCCAACCACTGTGTACTGGATGCTCAAGTTCTACACTTGAATGCTCAAGCTCTATGCTTGGATGCCCAACCACTGCGTACTGGATGCTCAAAGCCTGTACTTTGAATGCTCGGATTCTGCCGTCCGAATGCTCGAGCTCTACGCTCTGAATGCTCAAGTCCAGAACTTGAAAGAAGCTCTACGCTTAAAATCAAACACATACGCACGGGCCCATACACATTACATCATCACTATCACGACGAGTCTGCATCAATTACATCACCATTATCATATCTAACAATCATCATCATCATTGCATACACACTTTGCATATCTCTCATGAAACAGGTCAATCCTACAATCAACCGGCTCTACGTCTCGGTTTTATTGATCGGTCCAGCGCCTCGATCCTTTGGCTCTACGCCAAATTTATGATGGAAAAGGTCCGTGCACAGACCATCAGAATGCAACCGGCTCTACGCCTCGGTTCAAATCACGTCAAGCTCTAAGCTCCGACACCTCAGGCTCTTGCCTCATGACTACAAACTGGCCCTATGCCTCGATACCATCAAGCTTCAAGCTCAAAGCTCCTCAGGCTCTTGCCTCATGACTGCAATCGGCTCCGCGCCTCGGTTCCCTCGTCTCGACGCTCCGTGCTCCAGTTACTAGCCTTGCGCCCCCCATATTTCAAAACCGGCATCCAACTCGTCTCCAGAAGATGGCTTGGGTTCCACCCCATATCTCAAAATGGCGTCCAATTCATCCTCAGTAGATGGTTCTGATTCCACCCCAATTTCATCACTTCCTTCTAGCTCATTCGTAAGAATAGGCTACTCTACCGAGCTTCCCTCAATCAAAATAAGGATGATCAAGAAAAGCAAACGACTCACCCGCCGTGTATTGATCTAGCCCAAAATTTTGGAGAAACTCACCGCAAAAATTCCCCCGGCAGCCCTGCGCTCCTTCAACTACCCTTCGCTAAAATCCTGGCTCAGCCTAGGTACGTTGCACTACGGCTTTTAAAGCCTGAAGGTACGTCTTCTGTTCCGAACCCTCCAAACTTTTTCTTTATTGCCCTTCCGAACTACGGTTGGTTTGACTTTCCCCTGTGGAATACGTAGGCAGCCTCCCGGCCCGACCATAACAAAAACCTTTTTCGAAAACCCCTTGGAATAGTGGTTGGACCAAATTGAGTTGCTTTTATAGCTTTGACTCTTACTTAAACATGTCTCGCGATCCGTCTAAATTCAGTCAAAGAGGGGCATCTGTAGACACCCTAATTTGGCCTGACGATTATTTCAAGTCCCACCTTGGGGACCATCCCGATGATGATATGGATACAGTGATTGCTGATTGACTTCCTGTGAACCTTAGGACTTTCGGTAAGAACTTTTAGCCACTTAGAGGACCCAATCCAGAGCCAAATAGCCTTTCAGACAGAAATACAGTATCGTAGGAGAATCCATTTGTCGGCCGTGACATTGATCACACGGCCCCAACTTCAATTCTTCACCCGTGAAGCCTATTGCTTGAAAAACTCCCTGAGAGATCGATTAGCCGGCCGCCAGGACCATTCCTCTGCCGCAACATCAATTATTCGACCGCCACATCCTTTTCTCGGCTACCAAATCGTCTATTTTCAAGATTCTGGAATGTTCTGTCATACGTTTGATCCGTTCACAAAACCCTAGCATCCAAATCCTGATGCGTTCGGGCTACGTTAGAGGATCACCTTAAAGAGTTTGTATCACTCTATAACTCCAATTCTAATCGTGGGTTTTGATTGGTTGAGTTGTGTCATCCCTATGCCTATATAAAGGGGGCCTTCGGCTCCGAAATTGATATACCAACACACCCCCATCAGCCACGAAACTCTGCAGAAATACACTCTCAAATCCCCTCTACAAAAGCCCTAACCTTTCGAAGGCAGCCGCTAATTCGACGATCAAACCCCGAATTTCAAACCCTAACCCTAGGGTTTCAAGAAGCAATCAGTCAATCACCCTCAATCCGAAGCAATCAAGCCACTGAGGGATCAAGGTGGTGAGGCCCAGGAGCCCCTGGTTCAATTTACTTTCCATTATTATGCTTAATCATAGTTTTCTGATTATCTGTTAATCGTATAGTCTGGTGTAAGGAAGAACATCGGCTGGGTCTTCAATCCATCAGCTGATACATTGAACCAGGAGGATCCCTCGGCCGTGACATCCATTCACCGACCGCGAGATCCATCTCCCTGGGACATGTTGTTTTATTCTGCTTTTCTAATGCATGATTTATTTATCATCTCGACTCACCTTATTCATTGCTAAAGGCTAAAAACAGATTACGTGTTAGAATTAAATAAAGCATGCGCTAATCTTATGATGAACAATTATGGGCCAGTCTCATGACTGAGCAGAGAGGGGTACCTAACGCCTTCCCCTCATTGTACCTTTGGCTCCCGTGCCCAGAATCTCTATCTGTTTTTCCTAGTTTTCTTAAACTAGGTGGCGACTCTGTTTTTATGATGACCATTATCGTGTGGTGATGTTCCTAGCCATGGGAATGTCCATGATCCTGGTTTATGAAGCAAACAACCAAACAAACAGCAACGATCAATCTGTATGGCGATGCCCCGCTTCGGGAGGTGTCTACACCCGAACCTTGCCTTATCTTGGCACACGAATCATGATTTTTGATACTTGTCCTTTGTTCACACTTCAGATGTAAGCATTCTCTAATGAATTCGACTGTTTTTTTGTCCTTTATATATTTAAAAATATAGTTAAAAAAATAAGTGTTTCAATTTTCAATCCGTTTGAACCGGTGCAAAGATGCACTACTAGAAAAATAGATAAAGATCTCAGTCATTTAGTGTGGTCTTTCACTCTTAATCTCGCATCCAAAACCGTGGTTTATCAAGGTGTAACTAAAAGTCCCTATCTTTTAACCATGGGATGGAACCGTGATTACAAATCATTAAAATCGTGACCAAATATGACTAAACCGTGACCTTTAACACCTTAACATCTTAGTTTTATTGTAAAACCGAGGTTAAAAGTGGCATTTTCCTATGGGAAAAAAATCCCACTTTCTTTCTCCTACTAGGTTTTGAACCTACGTCTCCAAAGTTTTGCACGGACACTTCAACCAACTCCACCACACACAGTTTTCAATATATAATTGAAATATCTAATATATAACATATGCGTTTAACAATAAAAATATATTTCAAACTTCATTTTAAACCTTTAAATATTAAAATTAGTAATTTTGATAAACATGAAAGTTGTAGCCCTTTGTGTTATTGTTCAAAGCCAATTTGAATTATCTCAATCGGAGTTCTGAGAAAAGAGTTATGCTCGAAATACATTTGGCGACAAAACGCAACCTTCACAAATTTGGTCACTAAAGGTACCCATTTGGCAACGAAATATAATTTCACCGCCGAAAGCGCCCCATTTGGCAACGAAATATTTTTTGTAGCACGGTTGAAAGTGAGAGAGATGAACGATAATGGAGGGCGGAATTTTGGAAGTCGATCGTGACATTCATTTTTTCAACTTTTTCTATGTAAGAGTTTTTGTCTCAGTCCAAATAAAAAAATGAGATGTATTCTCTAACTTACGATCTCAGTTTCTAGATTACCGAGATTAAAGGTTCTTTTTATCTCAGTTTTTTCGAAATGAGATATATTCTTTCATATACAATCTCAGTTTTTCAAAAATTGAGATCTATTCTTTAAGTTACAATCTCACTTTTTAAATTACTGAGACTAAAAAAATCTTTTCATCTCAGTTTTTTTGTATAACTGAGATTAAAACTATAGTCCATAATAGAGGTAAGCAAAAAATTTGTCAAACCGTGAATCCAGTCCAAACCAATCCAAACCGAATGGTTTTGTTAGGTTTTTCAGTAGTGTGGTTTGGTTCTGGTTTAAAAAATTTAGAAATCGCGTTAAATGGTTTGGTTTGTGGATTTACGTTAATGGTTTCGGTTCCAAACCGATCCAATCTGTATATAGATATAATATATATACAGATAACTCATTTAATTTAGATACACCAAGTATACATGAAAGTTATAGTCAACTAATTTTCTAAATTAATAATTTATTCAATCCACCGTCTTATTCATTATTCATTTACTATCAAAATTATTTAGGATAAATTTCTATATAATGCTCCATTTAGTGAATAATGATTCCACGGCTTAATTAATTCCTAAATGTTTCTATAAATAAAAACCAATTCTTAGTTTATCTCCGCAATTTTGAGTACTTTAAATAGTTTACGAAGATAATATCTCAATTTCAAGTAAATCATGGTTCGAAACTGAAACCGAACCATAGTCTAATGGTTTGGATTGATTTGGTTCTACACTTTTTTTGGGTGGGTTTGGTTCTCCAAATACATAATTGTAGACACCTCCCGAAGCGGGGCATCGCCATACAGATTGATCATTGCTGTTGGTTTGGTTGTTTGCTTCATAAACCAAGATCGCAGATATTCCCATGGCTAGGAACAGCGCCACACGATAATGGTTATCATCAAAACAGAGTCGCCACCTAGTTTAAGAAAACTAGGAAAAATAGATAGAGATTCTGGGTACGAGAGCCAAAGGTACAATGAGGGGAAAGTGTTAGGCACCCCTCTCTGCCCAGTCGTGAGACTAGCCCATAATTGTTTGACATAAGATTACCATATGCTTTATTTAATTCTAAACAAATAACCTATTCAATTAGCCTCTAAACAGTTAATGGTGAGCCGAGACTATAATTGATAACATGCATCAGAAAGCAGAAAACAAAACAAACTGTCCAGGGAGATGGATCCCGCGACCAGTGAATGGATGTCACGGCCGAGGGATCCTCTTGGTTTGATGTACTGGCCGATGGATCGAAGATCCAACCGATGTTCTTCCTTACACCAGACTATACGACTAACAGATAATTAAAATACTATGATTAAGCGTAAAAGCAAGAAATAAATCGAACCAGAGGCCCCTGGGCCACACCACCTTGATCCCTCAGTTGCTTGATTGCTTCGGATTAGATGGGATTGACTAATTTGCTTCTCAGAAACCCTAGGGTTAGGGTTTGGACTTCGGGGTTTGATCGTCGGAGTAGCGGCTACCTTCGGGAGATTGGGGCTTTTTTAGAGGAGATTTGAGAGTGTATATTGGCAGAGTATCGTGGCTTGAGAGAGTGTATTCTGTTCTTCATTTTGGAACCCAAGGGTTCCTTTATATAGGCAATTGGTGACACATCTCAACCAATCAAAACGCACGATTGACTTGGAATTATAGGGCAACACAAACTCCTCATGGTGATCTCCTTACGTAGCTCGAACGCATCGGAAAAGGGCTGCTAGGGTTTTGTGAATGGATCAAACGATTGACAGAAGGTTCCAGAATCTAGAAAATAGACGATCCGACGGCCGGACATAGGATTTGGCGGCCGAAGAATTGATGTTGCGGCTGAGGAATAGTCCTGGCGGCCGGCTAATCGATCTCTCAGGGAGATTTTCAAGCAACAGGTTTCACGGGTGAAAGAATGATGTTGAGGTCGTGTGATCAATGCCACGGTCGACAGATGGATTCTCTTGGGATACTGTATTTCTGTTTGAAAGGCTATTTGGCTCTGGATTGGGTCCTCTAAGTGGCTAAAAGTTCTTACCAAAAGTCCTACGGTTCACGAGAAGTCAATCAGCAATCATTGTATCCATTTCATCATCGGGATGGTCCCAAGGTGGGACTTGAAATAATCGTTAGGCCAAATTGGGGTGTCTACAGATTCCCCTCTTTGACTGAACTCATACGGATCGCGAGACATGTTTGAGTAAGAGTCAAAGCTGTAAAAAGCAACTCAATTTGGTCCAACCACTATTCCAAGGGGTTTTCGAAAAAGGTTTTTGTTATGGTCGGGCCGGGAGGTTGCCTACGTATTCCACAAGGGAAATTCAGACCAACCGTAGTTCGGGCAATAAAGAAAAACAAAAAGTTTGGAGGGTTAGAGACAGAAGACATACCTTTGGGCTTAAAAAGCCGTAGTGTGACGTACCTAGACTGAGCCAGGGTTTTGGCGAAGAGTAGTTGAAGGAGCGCTGGGTTGCCGGGGGAGTTTTCGCGGAGAGCTTCCTTAGTATTTTGGGGTAGATCAGTACACGGCAGTTGCGTTTGCTTTTCTTGACCATCCTTACTTTGACTGAAAGGAGCTCGGTAGAGTAGCCTATCCTTGCGAATGAGCTAGAAGGAATTGATGTAATGGGTTGGAATCCAAACCATCTGCTGGGGATGAGTTGGACGCCGTTTGTTTTTTGAGATGTGGGGGGGCGTAGGGCCAGTAACATAGAGCACGGAGCTTTGGAGATGAGGGAACCGAGGCACGGAGCCGAGGGATCCTCCTGGTTTGATTTATCGGTCGAGGGATCAAAACCCCAATCGATGTTCTTCCTCACACCAGACAGAAAAGTTAGCAGACGGTTAAATGCTATGATTAATCATAAACGCGATAAGTAAAACAAACCAGAGGCCGTTGGGCCTCACCACCTTGATCCCTCAGTTGCTTGATTGCCTCGGATTGGGTGTGATTGACTGATTGCTTGATTGAAAACCCTAGGGTTAGGGTTTGAACTTCGGGGTTTGATCACTGGATTGACGGCTACCTTCGGGAGGTTAGGGTTTTTGAGGAGTGGGATAGAGAGAGTATTTTGACAGAGTTTAGTGGCTTGAGAGAGTGTATTCTCTAATGAATTTTTGTGTGTATATTTTCGGAGTCCAAAGGCCCTTTATATAGGCAATTGGTGACTCACTCCGTCAATCAAATGGCACGATTGCAATTGCAATTGCAATGCACCACTAACTCTACGTCGCAATCTCTGAGCGTAGCCCGAACGCATCGGGAAGGTAGTGTAGTTGGATCAAACAATCGACAGAACGTTCGAGAGTCTGGAAAAAGGTCGATCTGGCGGCCAAGCAATGGATGTCACGGCCGAGGAATGGATGTCTCGGCCGAAGGATAGATCTTGCGGCTGAGGGATTGATGTCTCGGGGAGATTTTGCTGGCAACAGGTTGCTCGGGTGAGGAAATGATGTTAAGGCCGTGATATCGATGTTACGGCCGACAAATGGATTCTCCTAGGCTTCTGTATTTTCTGTCTGAAAGGCTGTATGGCTCTGAATTGGGTCCTCTAAGTGGCTCAAAGCTCTTACCGAAAGTCCTAAGGTTCTCAAGAAGGCAATCAGCAATCACTGTATCCATATCATCATCGGGATGGTCCCCAAGGTGGGACTTGAAATAATCGTTAGGCCAAATTGGGGTGTTTATAGATGCCCCTCTTTGACTGAACTTAGACGGATCGCAAGACATGTTTAAGTAAGAGTCATAACTGTAAAAGCAACTCAATTTGGTCCAACCACTATTCCAAGGGGTTTTGAAAAAGGTTTTAGTTATGGTCGGGCCGGGAGGCTGCCTACGTATTCCACAGGGGAAATTCAGACCAACCGTAGTTCGGAAGGGCAATAAAGTGATGCAGAATGAGAATTGAAAATAATTTAATAAATAGCATTATTTAGTTTTCCGTATTTTGGTTTTAATAATTTTGTTAGGGAGTTTCAATTTTAGAAATAAGCGTTCTAGAGCATTCAGTATTCCAATTATAGTTTATTTAGTTTCCTATTATATGTTTTCTTGTTCTACAAGAATTAGGGTTTAATTAACGTTAGGATTTTCTACCTATATAATAAGTTGTAAGCCTTCGGGCTAAGAGAGTTGTTATTGATATTGAATTAAAAATAGTCTAGAGAGTGTTTCTCTAAACCTATCCAGTTTGTGATTGATTGTTGCATGTCCTATTTCTGTAGTTCATATATCTCCCTGCATCAGTTGGTATCAGAGCGCAAGTTCCAATCCTGACTATGGCCGGAGGACGTGCTGGAGGTCGAAGGAGATGAGGCAATCGTACGACGTATGTGGAGGAAGTTTATGAAAGAGATGACGTCGCGCAGGAAGCACAAACAGAGGCGCGATTTCAACAGCTTGAGCAGCGGATGGCGGACGCGATTGGCGCCCTAGCCGACCAAATCACTGCCTTGTCTGTTGGGGGAAATCCACCTCGCCATCACCCGTATGATCGGCGGCCTCAAGAAGAGGACGAGAATTCGGATGGTGAACAGGCTGACAACCCTTTTACTGGAGGAGCAACCGATGCCGGTAGAACTAGTGGTGGTGGCTACTATCAACCAAGGGGTAGAGGCCAGGAGATCACAGCTGACCACCGTGATGTTCGTCATTGGGAATCTGGTTCAAAGACCAACTTTTTTGAGTTCCAGGGAGGTATGGCACCAGAAAAAATCCTAAAGGTTGATATGGTGGATGATACTACTATTGAGTGGCCGTTCATAGTAAATATTCTTTCGGATCCAGTAGTGGATTGGAGTAAATCACCAGTTTTTGATGAAGAACTGATGGAGAAAATCACAAAAGAAGAAAATCAGAAAATATTGCAAAAAGTAGTTGTCACAATGCTTGTAGATGGTGAAGTTGAACAGAGTAATGGATTTGTTGATCCGTTTTGGGAGTTTATTAAAAACACTACACGCAAGAGTCTTTATGTTTCGATCCGGGAGGAAGGTAGATTTGTTTTATTGATGGAGATTATTTATTCACATTTTTCAGACTCTTGTTTACAATTTGGGTTGGAAAACATCAATTTGAAGTACAAGATTGATGTGGACAAGATTCGGCGAATCCAACTATATAAACTCGAGGACGAGTTTCTTCAAGCTGGAGAGAATGATGCAGAATGAGAATTGAAAATAATTTAATAAATAGCATTATTTAGTTTTCCGTATTTTGGTTTTAATAATTTTGTTAGGGAGTTTCAATTTTAGAAATAAGTGTTCTAGAGCATTCAGTATTCCAATTATAGTTTATTTAGTTTCCTATTATATGTTTTCTTGTTCTACAAGAATTAGGGTTTAATTAAGGTTAGGATTTTCTGCCTATATAATAAGTTGTAAGCCTTCGGGCTAAGAGAGTTGTTATTGATATTGAATTAAAAATAGTCTAGAGAGTGTTTCTCTAAACCTATCCAGTTTGTGATTGATTGTTGCATGTCCTATTTCTGTAGTTCATATATCTCCCTGCATCATAAAGAAAAAAAAGTTTGGAGGGTTAGAAACAGAAGACGTACCTTCGGGCTTTAAAAGCCGTAGTGTGACGTACCTAGGCTAAGCCAGGATTTTGGTGAAGGGTAGTTGAAGGAGCGCGGGGTTATCGGGGAAATTTTTGTGGAGAGCATCCTTAGTATTTGTAGACACCCCAATTTGGCCTAACGATTATTTCAAGTCCCACCTTGGGACCATCCCGATGATGATATGGATACAGTGATTGCTGATTGCCTTCTTGAGAACCTTAGGACTTTCGGTAAGAGCTTTGAGCCACTTAGAGGACCCAATTCAGAGCCATACAGCCTTTCAAACAGAAAATACAGAAGCCTAGGAGAATCCATTTGTCGGCCATAACATCGATATCACGGCCTTAACATCATTTCCACACCCGAGCAACCTGTTGCCAGCAAAATCTCCCCCAGACATCAATCCCTCAGCCGCAAGATCTATCCTTCGGTCGAGACATCCATTCCTCGGCCGTGACATCCATTGCTCGGCCGCCAGATCGACCTTTTTCCAGACTCTAGAACGTTCTGTCGATTGTTTGATCCAACTACACTACCTTCCCGATGCGTTCGGGCTACGCTCAGAGATTGCGACGTAGAGTTAGAGGTGCATTGCAATTGCAATTGCAATCGTGCCATTTGATTGGCCGGAGTGAGTCACCAATTGCCTATATAAAGAGCCTTTGGACTCCGAAAATATACACACAAAAATTCATTAGAGAATACACTCTCTCAAGCCACGAAACTCTGTCAAAATACTCTCTCTATCCCACTCCTCAAAAACCCTAACCTCCCGAAGGTAGCCGTCAATCCTGCTATCAAACCCCGAAGTTCAAACCCTAACCCTAGGGTTTTCAATCAAGCAATCAGTCAATCACACCGAATCCGAGGCAATCAAGCAACTGAGGGATCAAGGTGGTGAGGCCCAACGGCCTCTGATTTATTTTACTTATCGCGTTTATGATTAATCATAGCATTTAACCGTCTGCTAACTTTTCTGTCTGGTGTGAGGAAGAACATCGACCGGGGTTTTGATCCCTCGGCCGATAAATCAAACCAGGAGGATCCCTCGGCCGTGACATCAATTCACTGGCCGCGGGATCCATTGCCCTGGGACATTTTTGTTTGTTTTGCTTTCTGATGCATGCTTTACTTATCGCACTGGCTCACCTTATTCACTGTTTAAAGGCTTAAATAAACAGAATATGTGTTAGAATTAAACAAAGCATCTACATGTCTTATGTTGAACGATTATGGGCCAGTCTCACGATTGGGCAAAGAGGGGTGCCTAACACCTTTCCCTTATTGTACTTTTGGCTCCCGTGCCCAGAATCTCTGTCTATTTTCCCAGTTTTAATAAGCTGGGTGGCGACTCTGTTTTGATAATAACCACTATCATGTGGCGATGTTCCTAGCCATGGGAATGTCCATGATTTTGGTTTACAAAGCAAGCAACCAATCGAGAAAACAACATGATCAATTTGTATGGCGATGCCCCATTTGGGAGGTGTCTACAGTTTTTGGCGACTCTACTGGGGACATGAGAGCCATAACCAAAATGTTCAACATAAGACTAATACATGCCTTGTTTAATTCATCTATCATATGCATCGAGCGAGCAACCCGTTGAGTTCGCCTGATATCCTGGCATGACACGGGCTATGTTGGGGGTTCCAGCAAACTCCACAGTCACTCGTACCTAGTGGTATATCAAACAGGGAATCATCCAATCACCGCCTATGATGGGCTGGCGAGAGGATTGGTGCCCTTTGACAACGGAGCACCCTGAGACTACCAAAACCTTGCATGCTTTAGAAAGCCATAGAACTTATCAAACTAAGACAGGAACCTACAGGCTAGGAACCTACTTGCATTTTACTTCCGAGTTCTTCCTCACACCCATTGTATATGTGTATGTTGTAAAGCTTTTCTTTTGCAGGTTAAACCTTAGGAATCTCTCTAAGTCAAATGAACAGTAGGTAAGATTAATCAATCTAATTAAAACAAAAACCTTTTCAGGAAAAATGATTGCATCACTATTCATGTCTGATTCGCACTTTCAAGTTGTCACCAAGCTGTCTGGCCCGCTCCACTTTGCTGTTGAAGATTTCAACCCCTCTGAATACATCACTCCAGTAAATCAACAAAAGCCTGTGGTGACTATCATTGAAGACAACCATGTCATGTTCGCTAGAACGGTTTATGAGGAAGAAGTAGAAGACCTAATTGAAGAAGAAGGGCTTCGCAGGGTTCCAATCTATTTTTATGACCCCTATGCACCTACCGACGACTATTGGCCAATAGACGAGGTCAATAACCTCGAAACTGAAGCGGCAAAGGAGGAAGAGTCTGTCGACAATGACCCACTAGATGAAATATCACTGAACCTACTCTTTGATGAGGGGGTCACCAACAATGAAATAAGAGTGATCCACCCCATCACAGATAGCTTTGGTAATTGGTGGGGCTTTGTTGGCACACAAAGAGTCGACAACAGCGACGAAGCAGAGATTGAAGCTCAATTGGAGAAAATAACAGCAATAGCGAATCAAATGGCCCTCCAAGACTTGCAGGGTGACAATGATGAAAGTGCGAATCAAGGTGACAGTGAAGTGCTGATGATCAACCTTGGCGATGAAAAAGACTGCTCTGAACTGATTGTGGATGCTGAAAAAGGAGCTTACCCTAACTGGACCGTGGAACACACTCTGAAATACAAAATTAAAAGCGCTAATTCTGATCTTAGTTCTGATTCCGATTCCGACTCCGAGTCGACTCAGTCCGAGTCAAGCTTTTCATCTTTTGAAACTACCAAGTCTAGTGAGGAAAACCTGGTCAAAGTACCAAGGCATAACATTTACTTTGAGTTCGACTCTGAAATGTCTTTTGATAATCTTAGCAATGAGAAGGAAGATTTAGAGTATTTCACTTTGCCTATGATCAATTGCATGGATTCCGACAAACCAAATTTTGAGGAAGAAATTCCAAAAGAAATTCTAGAATTCATCGAGAGAGAAGAAGAAAGGCACGCTAAACCTTTTTCTGAGGAAATAATCACAGCAAACATAGGCTCTGAAAACGAGCCCAAAATGGTTAAAATTGGTACCACACTATCCCCTCAAGAAAGTGAAAAACTAATCCTTTTGCTAAAAGAATACAAAGATGTTTTTGCCTGGTCTTACGAGGACATGCCTGGAATAGACCCTGAAATTGTTCAGCATAAAATTCCCCTTCATCCTGATGCAAAACCAGTTAAACAGAAACTGAGACGTATGCGCCCTGATTGGGTCTTAAAGATAAAAGAAGAAGTCACTAAACAAATCAACGCCGGTTTTCTCATAGTCACCGAATATCCACAATGGGTAGCTAACATCGTTCCCGTACCGAAGAAAACTGGAGGAATCAGGATCTGCGTAGATTTCCGAGATCTCAACAAAGCCAGTCCAAAGGATGACTTCCCATTACCTCACATAGACGAGCTAGTAGACAACACCGCAGGCCATGCATTGTTATCCTTCATGGATGGATTTTCTGGGTATAATCAAATCCTTATGTCTCCTGAGGATAGAGAGAAAACCACCTTCACTACGCCTTGGGGAACCTACTGCTACCGAGTGATGCCATTTGGGTTGAAGAATGTTGGAGCCACTTACCAGAGGATGGCAACAACACTATTGCACGACATGATGCACAAAGAGGTCGAGGTGTATGTCGACGATATGATAGTCAAATCAAAGGAAAGGGAAGGACACCATGGAGCACTCCAAAAGTTCTTTGAGAGGATTAGGAATTACAAACTACGTCTTAACCCTCAAAAATGCACTTTTGGGGTAACAGCTGGAAAGATGTTGGGATTCCTCATCACCCAGAGAGGAATCGAGGTAGACCCTTCCAAGATACAGGCTATCATGGAAATATCACCGCCTAGGACAGAAAAGGAGGTAAGGAGTTTCTTGGGGAAGGTACAGTTCATCAGCAGGTTCATTTCCAAGCTCACAACTATCTGTGAACCTCTTTTCAAGCTACTGAAGAAATGTACTGATTTTGAATGGAGCCAAGACTGTCAACAAGCGTTTGAAGCAATCAAAGAATATCTTCAAAATCCACCTGTACTGTCACCGCCCATCCCTGGGAAGCCACTGATTTTGTGTCTCTCAGTAACAGACACATCCATGGGATGCATGCTAGCGCAAGAAAACAACGCCAAAGTAGAGTGCGCCATATACTACCTCAGCAAAAAAATGATGGACTATGAGACAAGGTACACTCCCCTTGAGAAAACCTGTTGGGGGCTAGTATGGGCCACAAAGAAACTGAGGCACTACCTGTTAGCACATCCGATGGTGCTGGTCTCTCGTTTAGACCCAATCAAGTATCTTTTCGAAAAGCCAGCACTTATCAGAAAGCTAGCTAGGTGGTTATTGCTGCTAGCAGAATTCGACCTCAAATACATGACAAGGAAATCAGTGAAGGGAAGAGCTGTGGCAGAATTCTTGGCAGATCACCCTGTGACAGAGGCCGAGGTAGAAGACTTCATGTTCCCCGACGAGGACATCTTATGTCTCTTAGACGACACCTGGCAACTTTACTTTGATGGAGCATCAAACCGATGTGGCTATGGCATAGGGGTATTGTTAGTTTACCCAAATGACTCCCACATCCCTTTGTCATATAAACTGAGGTTTGAAGTCACCAACAACCAGGCTGAATATGAGGCTTGTATTGCTGGAATGGAGGCAGCCCTGGAACTAGGGGTAAAAAGGGTAGAAGTCATTGGGAATTCAAACCTGGTGGTATCTCAAGCAAGAGGAGACTGGAAGGTCAAGGAAGATACACTGAAGCTATATCATTCTGTGCTGGAAGATCTAATTCCACAATTCGATTCCGTTATCTTCACACACACTCCTCGAGTGAGCAATAGATTTGCAGATGCACTGGCAACATTAGCATCTATGGTCGAAATACCCCTGGGATTCACAATGCGGCCTCTCATGATCGAACAAAAGGTCAAACCAGCATGTGAATGCACCTTTACCGAGGAAGGTGAAGACGATGGCAAGCCATGGTACGAAGACGTGAAGGAATTCCTGGAAAAAGGAGAATACCCATCCGGGGCCACCTCAAAGGACAAAACGGCTCTACGGAAATTTGCTGCCCGATTTGTAATCTGTGGAGGAGCATTGTATCGAAGGGCACACTTGGGTCCAAGTCAACTTTGCGTCACAACGGAGGACAGCCGCAAGGTAATGGAGGAAATACACGAAGGAATTTATGGGCCACACATGAATGGGGCAACGATGGCAAAGAAGATCCTGCGTCAGGGATATTACTGGACTACAATGGAGGCCAACTGCGCTGATTATGTCTGCCGATGTTACAAATGCCAAACTCATGCTGATCGTATGCGTATTCCCCCTACGGAATTGTATAGCATGACATCCCCTTGGCCATTCTCCACCTGGGGGATAGACGTCATTGGAAGTATAAATCCAAAGGGAAAATACAAACATCAGTTCATTCTGGTGGCCATTGACTACTTCACCAAGTGGGTAGAAGCAGCTTCTTATGCTACTCTCAAAGCCACTCATGTGGCCAAATTTATTCGCACTAATATCATCTATCGATATGGTGTACCTCACGAGTTCGTCTGTGACAATGGATCGCACTTCAAGGGGGCAAAAAAGAAGCTTTTCACCGAATTTGGGATACAGAATCATCGGTCATCTACTTACCGACCTCAGACTAATGGTGCAGTTGAGGCTGCAAACAAGAATATCAAGAGGATTCTGCAGAAGACTACCGACACTTACACAGATTGGCCAGAAATGCTACCTTTGGCACTATGGGGTTATCGAACAACTGAAAGGACTTCAACTGGGGCCACTCCCTACTCTCTGGTTTATGGAATGGAAGCTGTCTTGCCTATCGAGTTGGAATTACCTTCGTTAAGGGTTCTGGCTGAGACTGGAATGATCGAAGAAGACTGGGTTCAAAACCGCTACGACGAGTTGACACTACTAGACGAAAGGAGGCTGAGAGCGTTATACCATGTACAAGGGTATCAACGCCGCATCGCACGAGCATTTAACAAAAGGGTAAAACCTAAAGACATCAAGGTAGGAGACATAGTGCTTAAAGCAATCCGTCGCCACGTTTCAAACCCAAGGGGCAAGTTTAGACCAAACTGGGGAGGCCCCTACCTTATCAAACGCATACTTTCTGGAGGAGCGGCATACATTGCAGACTTGGATGGAATGGAATTCGCAACGCCAGTCAACATTGACAAGCTGAGGAAGTATTACCCATGAGAGATGCTCGTTGGGCCGAAAACCACAAGGGTGGGCGGACTCAAGCAAAAATTAGAGCAGCCTGCTAGGTCGAAAACCTGCAAGGGCGGCTTAGGCAAAAAACTAAGGCATAAATAAAACGCTCGCTAGACCGAAAACCCGCAAGGGCAGTTTTAGGCAAAATTTAGAGCACAAAAGGAGAGGAAAATACCCGAGTGGACCCTAACCAAAAAACAAAACAAGCCCCCTTTGCTGGAACTACGTTTATGGCCTGATTCCCTCTATGGGATACGTAGGCAATCTCTAAGTTTGAGATCCGGCCACTGCTATCATCATCACTTCCGAGGTTTCTAGGTCTATCCTAAAGCATGTTCACTATCAAATCATGGCAATAACATCTTCAAATAAAACGACCAAATGTTTTATTATTTCCAAAGGAAAAAGCAAACCTAAACAATTCTTAATCCATGAAAGCTAGAATCAAACAAACATCTTTTGAAAAACATAAGCAAAGTGTCAATCTTTAGGTCTTCCTTCTCTTTGCACTACCATCCTCCAAAAGGTTTTTCTCCAACCAGCGTTTGTAAGAACCTGATAGCTTGACAACAAAGTTCTCAGCAACCTCCTGCATCACTCTATTTGGCCAAAGATGCAGCATATTGCGACGGAAGTTGGCATCATGGACCTTAGAGACAGTATACTCAGGGTCACCCAGGATTGCGGTTTGTTCAGCCCCGAACTGCCTTTGAAAGCGAGCAGGAAAGTAGAAAACGACTCGAGTAATACCAATCACTGCTACACCAAAATGGTTCATGGTACTCGCAGTCATGCTCTAAACACCATACCAAGGGCAAACCCATTGAATCAAATCACCTCTGCAAGTCTTCATCCATGCTTCCCAAGCAGCCTCAGTGGGGAACTGTTTAATCATGCGACGCTCCGTGCATTGGTCTGGATTATAAGGAAGTCGCTCCGGCGCATCCCACACCTTTAGTTTCTCAAACAACCATACCTAGAGAACAAGGGAAAATTGTGAGTTGAGAGAACATGTGAGTCAAAACAAAAGAGTGATGAGTGAAAAGATAAACTTAACAAAATAAACAAACACTGAGTGAACCTGCAATAGCAAAGGACTGCCTGAGAACTGAGCTGTAGGGCTACCCTTCATCACATCTAGACCCATCAAGGTCTCTGCCAACACTAAGCCCGCAAAACTTACACGGTTTCCAATTTGTTGAGCAATGTTAAGCAGTATGGGATCAGCATGACCAGAGGAAGGGCCAAGCAAGTAATAATGAAGGAGACAAATGCACAACGCATGAAAGCATGCTTTCTGTTGAGAAACTTGGCGATGAGCCTCAGCTGTACCAAAGCGCTGGATAAACTGAAGAATCTCTAATTTTCCCTTCACTATGAAGAACCTAGCTTCATGTTTCTGAACTTGGAGCAAATCTTTCAAGAGATCACCTTGGTTGAACAAAGGATTAGGGACAACGAAACCCTCTCTATCCGAATGACCCATGATGGCCGCAAACTCCTCGATAGTAGGACACAATTCCTCTTTCCTAAATCGAAAGACGTGAAAAGCAGGGTCCCACAAACTAGTGGCTGCCCTAATTAAGGAAGGCGAAATTCACAGGAATTTGACGAAGGGAGAAGAGAAAGTCCATGCCGAAGGACTTAAAGTGTAGACGGTCGAGGCCATTAAAGGAATCCAACCACTGATCAAGGACTGGTTGTGCCATATGCGAGGAATTGCTGCTGACAATGCTATCGGGTTCGTAGAACGCGTACTTATAGAACTAAGTCGAGTCTTAGTTCGAATCGGAATCGGATTCTTAATCCTCGGAATTCTAGTTGATCTCTCGGCCGACACTTCAATATGCCGGCCATAAGATCTATCCATCGGCCCGTGAAAATCAAGGTTGATTGCAAGTCAAACCCAGGCAGACAAAACGATCCTTCGGCCGTCAGATCGAAGCTTCGACCACGTAATCATTAAATCGGCCGCCAGAACGGCTGTTTTATAGACTGCTTCCACGGTTCAGTTTGTTTCATTAGATTAACAAGTTATTACGTACAAATAAACGTAAATTTAGCATACACAATCGCATAACAGAGCAGAAGATTTTTGTTTCATATAACGAAAGCTTTTTACATCACAAGGTGGATCATCCCACATTTCTTAAACAAACTATACATCGATTTCCTGTCGAGCTAACCTATGCAGGAAGAGAAACAGAAAAACAAAAGGGAAGCAGAAGAGGATGCCGAACCCTCTGGTGGTCCGAACACCAGAGACCAGCTGCAAAAAAGAAGAGGAAACCCCTGGGGCGGTGTATACCAGAGGAGTACAACGGTGCAGAAGGGACACCACGTGGCTCAAAAGAATCACCACATGGCCCAGAAAAATCACCATACCGCGTACCACCGCCACGCCAGGAGCTCCGCGTCATGGAAACAAGCCACCCATGTAAGGGTCCCTAATCAAAGCTACCCATGCAAGGGCCCCTAATCAAGCATCAAGACAGGACCGAAAAATAATGCGGTCTCCCTCCGCGCACGCTAGCCACGTCAGCATATCACCCACGACTCAGACCCGGCAGGAATCGAGGAAGAGGAGGTGAAAGGTCTTCGAGAGACTTTTCGGCGGAAGAGGATGGGGAGAGAAGAGGAAAAGATGAAACAAAAGAACGCCGAGGCCTCGGCTTTATAGAGCTCTGGAAATGAAGCGATTACTCGACCGGTGCATCGATGATTCGGCCAACACATCAATCCTTCGATCGAGAGATCGATCTCCTGGCCTTCCAATCAATTTCCCTCAGCCATATCAGGTCTTGCTCTGTGCACTGACTCAAGCCGCTATAGAATTCTGGGTCCGTGACCAACAGAAGCAAAATCAAGTTAGCCTTGGGGGCACCCCCGAGCCAGTACAACGTGATCAAAACTAGCCTTGGGGGCATGCCCAAGCATCTAAAATCTCTCTCCACAAACTGCTGGCCAAAGCAAGTTGAAACACCCAGCGGCTTTATGCCCATATCCATTATCAAAGAACCCAGTAGCTCCGTGTCCATGTTCACCCATATCAACTCACCCAGCAGCTTTACGCTTGCCATTCTCGCGACCATACAACCATCAACTCACTCAGCGGCTCTATGCCTATGCTCACTATCACTCAGCGGCTCTACGCCCGCACTCGTTATCACTCAACAGGCTCTAAGCCCAATCACCGTCAGCATCTCCACGCTCGCTATCTCAGCGGCTCCAAGCCCACTATCCCAACTGGCTCTAAGCCATAACAACCAATCTCAGTGGCTCGAAGCCCATTACTTCAACAGGCTCGAAGCCTATATCTACCATCTCAACTGGCTCAAAGCCTTCGACTCAGCAGCTCTATGCTCGCTATCACAACAACAGGCTCTACGCCTGTACTCATTCACTCAGCAGCTCTATGCTTGCTATTACAAACCAACGGCTCAAAGCCCATTATCTCAACTGGCTCGAAGCCGTAAACAAGCAAATCTCAACAGGCTCTATGCCGCCCCAACAATCAAGACCTCTATTCTCAGGCTCTACGCCTGAATGCTCAAAATCTAACATTTTGAATGCTCAAGCTCTACGCTTGGATGCCCAACCACTGTGTACTGGATGCTCAAGTTATACACTTGAATGCTCAAGCTCTATGCTTGGATGCCCAACCACTGCGTACTGGACGCTCAAAGCCTGTACTTTGAATGCTCGGATTCTGCCGTCCGAATGCTCGAGCTCTACGCTCTGAATGCTCAAGTCCGGAACTTGATAGAAGCTCTAAGCTTAAAAACAAACACACACGCACGGGCTCGTGCACATATTGCATTATCACATCGAGTCTGCATCATCACATCTAACCATCATCACACATATACACTCTGCATTTCTCTCATACAGGTCAACCCTGCAATCAATCGGCTATACGCCTCGGTTTTATTGATCGGTCCAGCGCCTCGATCCTTTGGCTCTACGCCAACACTTATGATGAGAAAGCTCCGTGCACAGACCATCAGAATGCAACCAGCTCTACGCTTCGGTTCAAATCACGTCAAGCTCTAAGCTCCGACAACCCAGGCCCTCGCCTCATGACCACAGCAGGCTCCACGCCTCAGTTTGACACCTTAGGCTCTCGCCTTATGATCAAAACCAGCTCCGCGCTTCGGTTCTATCAAGCTCTAAGCTCTCCTCAGGCCTTTGCCTCATGACCACGTACAGCAGGCTCTACGCCTTAGTTCTAATCACCCTAGGCTCTCACCTTGTAACCACAACCGGCCCCGCGCCTCGGTTCCATCACATCAGAAGCTATCACCTTAGGCCATCGCCCCATGACTACAAACCGGCTCCGTGCCTCGGTTCCCTCATCTCCAAAGCTCCATGCTCTATGTTACTGGCCCTGTGCCCCCCCACATCTCAAAAAACAAACGGTGTCCAACTCATCCCCAGCAGATGGTTTGGATTCCACCCCATTACATCAATTCCTTCTAGCTCATTCGCAAGGATAGGCTACTCTACCGAGCTCCTTTCAGTCAAAGTAAGGATGGTCAAGAAAAGCAAACGCACCTGCCGTGTACTGATCTACCCCAAAATACTAAGGAAGCTCTCCGCGAAAACTCCCCCGGCAGCCCAACGCTCCTTCAACTACTCTTCGCCAAAATCCTGGCTCAGTCTAGGTACGTCACACTACGGCTTTTTAAGCCCAAAGGTACGTCTTCTGTCTCTAACCCTCCAAACTTTTTGTTTTTCTTTATTGCCCGAACTACGGTTGGTCTGAATTTCCCTTGTGGAATACGTAGGCAGCCTCCCGGCCCGACCATAACAAAAACCTTTTTCGAAAACCCCTTGGAATAGTGGTTGGACCAAATTGAGTTGCTTTTTACAGCTTTGACTCTTACTCAAACATGTCTCGCGATTTGTCTGAGTTCAGTCAAAGAGGGGCATCTGTAGACACCCCAATTTGGCCTAACGATTATTTCAAGTCCCACCTTGGGACCATCCCGATGATGAAATGGATACAGTGATTGCTGATTGCCTTCTTGAGAACCTTAGGACTTTCGGTAAGAGCTTTGAGCCACTTAGAGGACCCAATTCAGAGCCATACAGCCTTTCAGATAGAAAATACAGAAGCCTAGGAGAATCCATCTGTCGCCCGTAACATCGATATCACGGCCTTAACATCATTTCCTCACCCGAGCAACCTGTTGCCAGCAAAATCTCCCCGAGACATCAATCCCTCGGCCGCAAGATCTATCCTTCGGCCGAGACATCCATTCCTCGACCGTGACATCCATTGCTCGGCCGCCAGATCGACCTTTTTCCAGACTCTCGAACGTTCTGTCGATTGTTTGATCCAACTACACTACCTTCCCGATGCGTTTGGGCTACGCTCAGAGATTGCGACGTAGAGTTAGAGGTGCATTGCAATTGCAATTGCAATCATGCCATTTGATTGGCCGGAGTGAGTCACCAATTGCCTATATAAAGGGCCTTTGGACTCCGAAAATATATACACAAAAATTCATTAGAGAATACACTCTCTCAAGCCACGAAACTCTGTCAAAATACTCTCTCTATCCCACTCCTCAAAAACCCTAACCTCCCGAAGGTAGCCGTCAATCCGGCGATCAAACCCCGAAGTTCAAACCCTAACCCTAGGGTTTTCAATCAAGCAATCAGTCAATCACACCCAATCCGAGGCAATCAAGCAACTGAGGGATCAAGGTGGTGAGGCCCAACGGCCTCTGGTTTGTTTTACTTATGGCGTTTATGATTAATCGTAGCATTTAACCGTCTGCTAACTTTTCTGTCTGGTGTGAGGAAGAACATCGACCGGGGTTTCGATCCCTCGGCCGATAAATCAAACCAGGAGGATCCCTCAGCCGTGACATCCATTCACCGGCCGCGGGATCCATTGCCCTGGGACATTTTTGTTTGTTTTGCTTTCTGATGCATGCTTTACTTATCGCACTGGCTCACCTTATTCACTGTTTAAAGGCTTAAATAAACAGACTATGTGTTAGAATTAAACAAAGCATCTACATGTCTTATGTTGAACGATTATGGGCCAGTCTCACGATTGGGCAAAGAGGGGTGCCTAACACCTTTCCCTTATTGTACTTTTGGCTCCCGTGCACAGAATCTCTGTCTATTTTCCCAGTTTTAATAAACTGGGTGGCGACTCTGTTTTGATAATAACCACTATCATGTGGCGATGTTCCTAGCCATGGGAATGTCCATGATTTTGGTTTACAAAGCAAGCAACCAATCGAGCAAACAACATGATCAATCTGTATGGCGATGCCCCATTTGGGAGGTGTCTACTATATTTTTGGGTAGATCAATACATGGCGGGTGAGTCGTTTGATTTTCTTGATCATCCTTATTTTAACTAAGGGGAGCTCGGTAGAGTAGCCTATCCTTGCGAATGAGCTGGAAGGAATTAATGTAACGAGTGGAATCCAAGCCATCTGCTGGGGATGAATCAGACGCCGATTTTGAGATATGGGGGCGGAAGGCCAGTAACTGAAGCACAGAGCGTCGAGATGAGAGAACCGAGGCACAGAGCCGGTTGTAATCATGAGGCAAGAGCCTGAGGAGTTGAAGCTTGAGGCGATGGAAGCGAGGCGTAGAGCCGGTTGTAGTCATGAGGCGAGAGCCTGAGGAGTCGGAGCTTAGAGCTTGACATGATTTGAACCGAGGCGTAGAGCCAGTTGCATTCTGATGGTCTATGCACGGAGCTTTCCCATCATAAATTTTGGCGTAGAGCCAAAGGATCGAGACGCTGGACCGATCAATAAAACCGAGGCACAGAGCCGGTTGGTTGCAGGATTGACCTATTTCATGAGTAAGAGATATGCAAAACATGTATATGATGGTGATGGTTAAATGTGAACAAATATGGTGATGGTGATGTAATTGATGTAGACTCGATGTGATAATGGTGATGCAATTGATGCTTATGTGCACGGGCCCGTGCGTGTGTGTTTGATTTAAGCGTAGAGGTTCTTTCAAGTTCTAGACTTGAGCATTCAAAGCTTAGAGCTCGAGCATTCGGACGGCAGAATCCGAGCATTCAAAGTACAGGTTTTGAGCATCCAGTACGCGTTGGTTGGGCATCCAAGCATAGAGCTTGAGCATTCAAGTGTAGAACTTGAGCATCCAGTACACAGTAGTTGGGCATTCGAAGAGCTTCGAGCATTCAAAATGTTGGATTTTGAGCATTCAAGTATAGAGCTTGAGAACAGATGATATCTTGATGATTGAGGTGGCATAGAGCCTGCTGAGAATTGTTACGGCATGGAGCCAGTTGAGATAGTGGGCGTAGAGCCGCTTGATAAGGAATATAGGCGTGGAGCCAGTTGAGATAGTGGGCGTAGAGCCGCTGAGAATTGTTGCGGTGTAGAGCCGCTGAAGTAGTGAGCATAGAGTTGCTGAGATAGTGAATACGGGCGTAGAGCCGTTGAGATGGTGAATATGGGCATAGAGCCGCTGAGCTTATGGGTACGGGCGTAGAGCTGCTGAGATGGTGAATACGGGCATAGAGCCACTGAATTTGTGGGCGTAGAGGCGCTGAGTTGCTTGATGATAATGAACACGTGGTGTGGAACCGCTGAGTGGCTTGAAATATGTGAAGCTGCTAAGATAGCTTAGAGCTGGTAATGAGCACGTGGTGCTGCTGAGATGATGAGATAATGGGCACGGAGCCGCTGAATGAGCATGGAGCTGCTGAAGTGACAGTGAGCTTAGAGCTGTTGAGTGATGGTGAGCTTTAGAGTTGCTGAACACGAGGCTACAGAGCTCAAGGTGTAGAGCTTACTAGATGCGAGCCTAGAGCTACTGGTGGTGGATATGGTGATCGTAGAGTGAGGCAACACAGGTTGTGATGGCTGTCGTACTTCCAGAGCACAGTATTTTGGGCATAGAGCCTAAGTTTGGATGTATCGAGGGTCCTTTGATCTTGTGAGCGAGAGCTCAGATTTGATAATCCTCAGTGGTCAAGCGACTAGTAGTTGTGAGCTTGTCGTTACAGAGAGAAAGTGGGTTAAATGCTCATGCATGACATTCTTCATGCTCGGGGATGCCCCCAAGGCTAATTTCATCATTGCCTTTGTTGGTTACGGACCCAGAACTCCATAAGGGCTTGAATTGGTGTATTGAGCAAAATCTGATATTGTTGTGGGAAATTGATTAGGGGGCCAGGAGATCGATCTAACGGCCGAATAATTGAGGTCGTGGCTGAGGAATCGATGTCTCGGCTGTGAGAAAGCCAAAAGTAGGAAAATCGATTTAAGTTCGGTTTAATCGATTTCACGGCTCATTTTTTCTTTTCTCTCTTTTCTCGTCCTAGACCTCTTCATCCCCCATTTCTCCGACCACCATTCGCCACCGTCCTCACTCACCATTGCCGCTAGTCTTGACCATCGGCGTTGTCAGCTGCCCTTGTCATTGCTTGCTCTATTTCTCTCTTGCTTCGAATGCAATGGCTACGCCACCTTCTGATACCGCCAGCTTGCCGCCACCCCCCTCTACAGACATGGCAAGTTCGTCTTCACACCCTCCATGCGAGTGTGAATACCCTTCTTCTGACGAGGAAGCGATTAAGGAGCCTGGTTCGATCGTTTGACGCCGCTTCCTATGTTCTTCCTTCGCGTAGGTTAGGTTATGGCAATTTCTTGCAGTCCTGCCATCCTATTGGTGGCCCAGATGCCGAGGTGGTTCGCAGGGAGCTTGAGCATCACTTGAGTGTCCTCAATGTTCCGGTAAGTTTCCTGAAAAGTAAAAAGGTTTACTTAAGTTCGGAGCTTAATTTTGTGTGATTTAAAGATGAATTGTATTCTTGGGATGAAATCCCTAGGGGCATGAATGAGGAGGACCTGTGGTTGGGTCGGAATTGTTTAAAAAAGACTAAAATAACTGTGCCCCTATTTAGGCAATGCATGCTTTTTAAACGTTAATTTGATGCCCCTAGTTCTTTTTATTTGTTTATGCAATTATGAGATTGACTCCCTTTTGTCTTGGTGGAATTTTGCAGAGAAATAGGAGATTGGAGGCTCGTGGAGGAGGCAAGGAGGTGCACAAGTGGTTCCTGGCACTGCTAAAGCTAGCTCGAGAGTTTATACATGCTGCTGGCTTTGAGACATTCATTCTGGGTCTCAATTTTTCGAAGATGGACTGGTCACTAATGACCTTGCTTGTTGAGAGATGGTGGGATACCACCAACACATTCCATTTTCCTTTTTGCTGATGAGATGATGATCACGCCAGGAGATTTCTCTCTTCTGACTGGCCTGCGAATAGGCGGAGCTCCTCTTCGGGTTGATCCCAGGCTTTGGGAGCGGGTTGGGGCTTTGGAGGGGTTTTTGGGCAAGGTGCCTCCTCTCCACTCCCAGGGTCACATTGATGTCGCTTGGTTGAGAAATACTTTTATGAAAGCCGATATTCTGACCCAAGTGAGCGTCGAACAGCTGACACGAGCCTTTCTTCTCTACCTCATTGGGCAAACATTGTTTGCCAACAAGGACGGTTCGGTGTATGCGTAGTTTCTGGCTCCTCTGCAACATTTGGAGTCTGTTTGGGAGTTTAATTGGGGGCATCTGCTTTGGCCACTCTGTACGGCAACCTTGGAGCCTATTCACAGGACAAGATTCCCATCCTCGGTGGTCACTACCGGGGGCTTGAGGTATACATCCTTCTCTTTTGCTTCCTTTCCTATTTTGATTTCTCCTAGTATTGAACTCTGTTTGCTAATCCAATTTTTAGTTCTGGACTTTCGAACATCTTCTCCAGTTTCCCCCTGGCACCAAGCACAAGGATGCAAACTGTATTCCTCGCTACAAGCGATGGTTGGCGGGCCAATGGAAGCCACGGTCACCAGTTTTGAGCCTTCCTGAGTGGCGACGAGTCTTGGACCGATTGACGGTCGATCAGGTACCTTTCTCTTCCCTTTGTATTTCTTGTCCTTAGACTTCCAATGCTCTGTACTGTTGCTGATTTGTTCCTGTTTGTAGGTATGTTTTGATCCTTGGAGTGGCGCACCAGAGGATGCCCCTCTTGCGAGCCCCAAGGTATTGGACCGCACCCGCAGCTTGCTTGAAGGTCCCTTCTGTCGATCCTGGTACTTAGGGGATCGGGTGGCCAGCCAGTGGCATCCCCGCGCTGAGGTTCTTCAGTTCGTTCCTCCTCCTCCTCCTGCGCTGATGAGATCTACTTCTTTGATGTCCAAGGAGGATTTAAAGAATGCTCGGGCCAGAGATTGGGCAGCCTTACTTCTTCAGGTAGGTGACTACATAGAGTACTACCGTCTTTTCTTGGCTCCACCTGTTGCTCCTCCAGTTGCTCCTGTTTGGCCTCGGGCCCCTTCCTTCATCTCCTTCCACTCAGATGATGGAGAGGAGGAGCACTTGGCGCTTACTCCTTGCACGACCCAGCTTTACACACTACCAATTGGGGTTTCACAGGTATCACCTCATTTCTGATTTCGTTTCCTTGCTTTTGTCATTGTATCTTGCGTTCCGGCGTTTGAAATGCTTGGTTTGTTTCCACAGGTGCCTGCTGAGGTAGTATAGGATTGGCTGCACGCTTATCAGAGTGCGGAGGCTTTGGTCTGGAGACAGTGGCGTCGGATCCTTGAGGTATGATTTTTCCCTATGTATTTCATCTACTTTGCATCTTTTCTTGAATCTGAATGTTTGTATTCTTTCAGCTTGAGACAGAGTGAGCACCAGCTGCTGGTGGGGAGGACGTGGGAGCCAGCGAGTAGTCCTTGTCTCAGAGGTCATCTCGGAGATGCCGTCGTGATAAGCTTTAGGATTTTCTCTTTTCCTGTTCATAGTTAGTAAAGAGACAAGCAGAAACTATATTCTGTATAGCGAAAGCAACCACAATGATGATTTTGTAACCGAGCTTTTGTTTATGAAATGAGAAGTGCTCCTAAATGTCTTGAGTTTGCATGTGACAGTCGGGACATGGCTTCTTGAACAAGTAATTGTCGTTTTCCGAACCAGAGTTTGAAAATATATATAGAAACCTCTGTAAAAATGAAATATCGGCCGAGGAATTGATCCCACGGCTGAGGAATTGATGTTGCAGCCGTTTTATCCATCCTTCGGCCATTACTTCTATTTTCGAAGGGAAGCTTTGTTTTAAGCCAAATGGCATCCTCCTTTCTCTTCCTTCTTATGCTTGGTTTTGCTTTTGCCATATCCTATAGCCTTATTGCCAATTTCGGTAATCTTTGAGATATCTTGTTTGTTGTGTCAATGACTCTTGAGTCAGAGGGGATGAACGATGGTTCTTGTGTCTTTTGCTGTTGTCAATTCCTTGAGAGAAGCATACTCATCTTTTGCGAACTCAATACGTAGGGGTAGCTATACCTATCATTGAGCACAAATCTCTTTGATACTTTTTCTTCTCTTCCAAATGTTTGGGCCGCATCTCGAAGCAAGATTGCCTATGTATCCCAATCAGGGAATCAGGCCTTTTTACGTAGTTCCAAAATTACCACCTTTGAGGTTGGGTTTCCACTCTTGGTTTTTCTTCTCACATGCTCTTGATTTTGCCTAGGTTACCTAATGGAGGTTGAGTCCCTAGCGAGCTTTTGAATACCTTAACTTTTGCCTATGCTGCATTTTTGCATTTTCTTGCCCTAGCAGGCTTTGCTTTTACTTTTGCTTGGGTTGCTTGGGTTACCCAATGAGCATTTCTCTCAAGAGGCTTTCTGTACTTTGAAGAGAAATTTGGTGGAGATGTTTTTATGAATCTCCTTTAGTGTTTGCACCTTCACAATGGGCAAGCTAACTCTAAGTGTTCTCGCGGAGATAGTGTCTTCTTCCTAGGTTTTGACAAGAACATAATTTAAGCAACTAAAGTTCATCCCTTCTTTCCCTTTTGTCATTGACACAAAGAGCTTGATCCTTCAGAGTTTCCCTTATTTGGCAAAGAGATGAAAGCATATGGCAATCGCAATTTGAATAAGCATAGTCTAGAAAATGAAACAGGAATTCATTTAGCAAAAATGAAATGCCCAAACAGGGGCCCAAAACATGTCCTAGTTTGATTTAGAAACGAAAGCAATGTTCAATGTTCTTGCCATGTCATGACTTCTCAGCTACTGCAGCATGTCAGGGTCATTTTCTTTGCCTTTTGCAACTTTATACTCTTTTCCACCCTCTTCTTTGCCAAACAGAGCCTTTGAACTGGGTCCATCTTTGAAGCTTGCATGGTGGCTACCTCCTTGAGACATGAGCAGTCCCCAAATAGAAATGTCAGTCTGGGCTTTTACCACCTCTTCTTCCTTCCTGTTAACTAAGCAGTCATCAGCTACTTCCACTTGATTGAATAGTGATGCTAAGGAGATTTCATCAAGCGGATCGTCATATTCTCCTTCCATTTCGTCAAAGTCACTTTCCCCCATTTTGTATGGATCTGTGTATATGAAGTTTAGCTCCTCTTCTTCCTCTACCCATTGGATGTAGTCACACTCTTCGTAGGGATTGACCCACGGCTGCATCTGGAATTCCTTCACTTCTTCTATAAGGTTGATTGTTTCCCAGACAATTGGAGGCATTGGGATTCTGGGACGATTGATGGGCACCACTATTTGAGCAGGCTCGAAGCGGGCATGTCTTCTCATCATGATGACCCTCTCCTTTTCCTTCTTCCTATTCTCAAACCAAATACGTAGCCATTCGTCATTTTCTACAAATGGAATGTCGGGATCCTCCAAATTGTGATTCGCCTAGGAATGTTCTTTCCATTTCTTTAGCTTTTCCTCCTTTGCTTGTTCTTCTTCATCACTCATATCGGGATCAATCACTTTTGACTGATCGAACTCATTGTTTTCTTCCTCCTCCATCATGAAACACTCATCCTCCTCTGGGAAGGTCAAGGTTGGCTTGGCTTAGGTGCTTAGGACAATGTATTGGCTAGGGTTGTATGTGAGGCTGTGAGACAGAGTTATAAGATTGATATTTCGGGGTGGTTCAGTATTGGGTGGTTTGTTTTGTGCGACTATCGATGAGATCTTGAATGTCATGGCGAAGACGCATGCAGTTGTCTGTCTCGTGCCCAGAGTGTTGATGGTAGGCACACTGCTTGTTAGGGTCATGGTTTGGGCCGTAAGGTGGCTGAGGAGATGGTTTGTTCAAGGGTTTAAGATGCCCTTGACGGCTTAGAATGGTCAAGGCTTGGGAGAGAGTCATGTAGAGAGGACTGAAGTTGCGGCGGGGGCGGTTTGAGCTTCGGGATGAGCTAGTTTGGAAAGGGTCTTGTGGTGAGGTTGAGTTAAGAGCGTTTACTGATGCATGAGATGTACGGCTTGGGAAGGCTTTCTTAGGTGGAGGAGCTTCTTCTTTCCCAATGAGTCCCAGTTTGATCCCTTCTTCAATCTGCAACCTAGTGGCATGCAGGCGCTTGAAATCTGTGATAGCCTATGTGTAAATATGCTTGAGATACTTGGATTGCAGATTCTTGACAACTATCCTTACTTGATCTTCCTCAGAGGGGCGATTCTTCATTTTGGTAGCCTTTTCTCTCCATCTAGCCACAAAGGTAACGAAGTCTTCGTTTGACTCCTGCTTGGTCATCTCCAAATCTCGAGTGGTTAACTCAATCTGGATATTGTATGCATATTGCTTGATGAAAGCATTGGCGATTTCTGGCCAAGTGTGATAATGCTCAAACTTCAGAGTAAGGAACCAATCGAGAGCACCTCCAGTAAGAGTTCTTTGAAACAACTAAGCAATGAGCTCGTCATTCAAGCCCATCGGCTTCAGGGTGTTAATGACATGGCGAACATGGCTAGTGGGGTTGCCAATTCCATTGAACTTTTCGATATTTGGCATCTTGAACTTTTTAGGTAGTTGAGAGTCTGGAAAAAGGCAAAGTCTTTCAAAGTCCAGAACTTGGTCTCCCTATGAACGGGCCGGGCATGCTTGATCTCTTTGACTTGCTTGGCTAATTCTGGATTTTCTGCTTTATTCTCATTTGCCATTGATCTTTCTTCGTCCTCAACATCTCTTGCTGCTTTTTCTGCTAGCCAAGTAGCGACTTGAGCCTGAAGATCGGCGATAGTGGTGTCATCGTCTGCCATGGGAACAAGAGGGTTGCTTGGTGAAGCTTGTAATTTGGTAGATGATCGGGTTTGCTAAGAAGATGACCGCGAAGATTGGGACTATTGCGGTGAGGTGTTCTGACAGATGAAGGTGACAGGCGAGACGGTTTCAAAGACATCTGTTTGGCGTGACTTCGGGTGTTATAAGAGTATAAAATTGGTTGTGGTTGCTTTCTTGGCTTACCTATTGTGCTTGCTTGTTAAAGTAAAATACCTGCAAGTCAGTACGTGGCTGTATAGGGTTAGGATTTGGGCTGAAAATCCCAACCCTTCTGCACAAAAAGTGATGTTACAACAGATGATACTAGGTGTGAGGAAGAACTTCAAGGAAAAATGCAGGAAAATTCCTTAACCTGTGGGTTCCTGTCTTATTTTGATAAGTTCTATGGCTTTCTAACACATGAAAGGTTTGGGTAGTCTCAAGGGTGCTCTGTTGTCAAAGGACGCCAGCCCATCATAGGCGGCGATTGGACGATTTCCTTTTTGATATACCATTAGGTACAAGTGACCATGGAGTTTGCTGGAACCCTAACATAGCCCCGTGACATGCAGGGGTATTAAGTGAACTCAACGAGGTTGCCCACTCGATGCATATGATAAAAGAATTAAACAAAGCATGTGTTAGTCTTATGTTGAACTTTCTGGTTATGGCTCTCTAGTCCCCAGCAGAGTCACCAAAAACTGTAGACACCTCCCGAAGTAGGGCATCGCCATACAGATTGATCATTGCTATTGGTTTGGTTGTTTGCTTCATAAACCAATATCGCGGATATTCCCATGGCTAGGAACATCGCCACGCGATAACGGTTATCATAAAAACAGAGTCGCCACCTAGTTTAAGAAAACTAGGAAAAACATATAGAGATTCTGGGTACGGGAGCCAAAGGTACAATAAGGGGAAGGTGTTAGGCACCCCTCTCCGCCCAATTGTGAGACTGGCCCATAATTGTTCGACATAAGATTACCATATGCTTTATTTAATTCTAAACAAATAACCTGTTCAATTAGCCTTTAAACAGTTAATGGTGAGTCGAGACTGTAATTGAGAACATGCATCAGAAAGCAGAAAACAAAACAAACTGTCCCAGGGAGATGGATCCCGTGACCGGTGAATGGATGTCACGGCCGAGGAATCCTCCTGGTTTGATGTACCGGCTGATGGATCGAAGATCCAACTGATGTTCTTCCTCACACCAGACTATATGACTAACAGATAATTAAAATACTATGATTAAGCGTAAAGCAAGAAATAAATCAAACCAGAGGCCCCTGGGCCTCACCACCTTGATCCCTCAGTTGCTTGATTGCTTCGGATTAGATGGGATTGACTGATTTGCTTCTCGGAAACCCTAGGGTTAAGGTTTAGACTTTGGGGTTTGATCGTCGGAGTAGCAGCTGCCTTCGGGAGGTCGGGACTTTTGTAGAGGGGATTTGAAAGTGTATATTGGTAGAGTATCGTGGCTTGAGAGAGTGTATTCGGTTCTTCATTTTGGAACCCAAGGGTTCCTTTATATAGGCAATTGGTGACACACCTCAACCAATCAAAACGCACGATTGAATTGGAATTATAGGGCAACATAAACTCCTCATGGTGATCTCCTTACGTAGCCCGAACGGATCGGAAAAGAGCTGCTAGGGTTTTGTGAACGGATCAAACGATTGACAAAAGGTTCCAGAATCTGAAAATAGACTATCTGGCAACCGAAGAATTGATATTGCGGCCGAGGAATAGTCCTGGCGGCCGGCTAATCGATCTTTCAGGGAGATTTTCAAGCAACAAGTTTCACGGGTGAAAGAATGATGTTGAGGCCGTGTGATCAATGTTACGGCCGACAGATGGATTCTCTTGGGATACTGTATTTCTGTCTGAAAGGCTATTTGGCTCTAGATTGGGTCCTTTAAGTGGCTAAAAGTTCTTACCGAAAGTCCTAAGGTTTACGAAAAGTCAATCAGCAATCACTGTATCCATATCATCATCGGGAAGGTCTCTAAGGTGGGACTTGAAATAATCGTTAGGCCAAATTGGGGTGTCTCCAATAATCCGTATGTAGTGGTTTGGTTTTTGGTCTACTATAAAATCGAACCAATTCGGTCCATGCTCACCTCTAGTCCATAATATATTATTACGCTTTTACAAAAATGAGATCTTCTTAGTTTTTGGACCGTGATCTTTATGCCATTTTGTAGTAGTGATGTTATTTTTCTGATCATTTCATCCTACATGGTCGTAATAAATTTTTGGCTCTAAGGCCTTTCAATGTGCACCCTAAGAGAGCTCTGAAACTAAATAAGGAGTCTTAGAGTGCTCGTTGAAAGGCCTTAGAGCCAAAAATTTACTACGACCATTTAGGATGAAATGATTAAAAAATAATATATTTGCACCGGTTCAAACGGATTGAAAATTGAACCACTTATTTTTTTACACCGTTTATATATTAAAAAAATATAGTTAAAAATTAAGTATTTTAATTTTATAGTTAAAAAATATAGTTGAAACACAAAGTCCTCCTTTTATAGCCTCCGGAAATAACATTTTTGGCACACGAATCAACATTTTTGGACCAGCCAATCGCTGCCTTATCTTGGCACACGAATCAATATTTTTGGTACTTGTCCTTTGTTCACACTCCAGGTGTAAGCATGAGGTGTAAGCATTGCCTCTAATGAATCCGACTACTAATCTTTTTTCCTTTTTTTCCCTTTATATATTAAAAAATATAGTTAAAAAATAAGTGTTTCAATTTTCAATCTGTTTGAACCAGTGCAAATATGTTATTTTTCTGGTCATTTCATCCTAAATGGTTGTAATAAATTTTTGGCTCCAAAGCCTTTCAATGGACACCCTAAGAGAGTCCTGAAACTAAATAATAAGTCTTAGGGTGCTCGTTGAAATGCCTTAGAGCAAAAAATTCATTATGACCATTTAGAATAAAATAATCAAAAAAAATACAATCTTCGTTCCGATTCAACTGAATTGAAAATTGGAGCACTTAATTTTTGAGCTATATTTTTTAATATAGAAAGGATGTATTTATAGAAATAAAATAAATAAGATAAAAGTAATTAAATAAAGAAAGAAATTTAAAACTGTAAGGAGAGAGAGAGAGAGAGGGGGTGGCGGGGGTACTCCGGGAAAAGGGCCAGGGGGTGTGGTGTCGGGTTAGGGCTGTAAATGAATTGAGCTGTTCGTGAACTGTTCGAGGTTCGACTCAATAAAGGCTCATTCGAATTCGATTCGTCTACTTAACGAACTGAACTTGAACCTCAATTTTAGGCTCATTTCATAAATGAGCCGAATATGAACGTAATAGTATTCGGCTTGATTAGACTCGCGAACCTGGAGTATATGTATATCATAGGGATTTTATATAGTTACATAGTGAAAATTTTAAAATTTGTACAAGTCTAAATGTTTACAATTACTAAAAACTTGCTTATGTATACGTTTTTATCATTTTATATGTATATGAACAAATATATATACATACTAAAAATTTTATTTACCACTTTAGACATGTATGAGAGCATAAATATATGATCTTATTGGGTCGTTAAGGCTCGTGAACAAGCTCGAATGCGACCCAAACTTAGGCAAGTTGGGTTCGAGTTCGGCTCGTCATAATTTTCATTGAGTTCAGTTTGAGCTTAAGTTTGCTAAAAAACTTAATGAACGAATCTGAATATTCTAATATATGGCTTGATTCAGCTCGTTTACAGCCCTAGTCTTGGTGTTTCAGTCCTTGGGTCTATGTCTTGGTCCTTTTTTCTTGTCAGTCTTGGTGCTCAAAGATATCTCTTTCCAACTCCTAGTATTTGGAGGGCTAAGAGATTTATGGATGTCTATATAGACTTTTTTAGTGGTACCCCCTTATTCTTTGTGTGATTGCTACTCTCTCCTTTTGCAAACTCCTAAGTTTTGGAAGGCTAAGAGGATGTTTTCCATTAGGTCTGTTAATGGATCGGATTGGATCCGAATTCAAAACTGTTCAAATTCGATCTGAATCCGAACTTCATAAATCCGGTAGTAGTAATCCGAATTCGTAAAATCGGATATCCGATCCGAAATTTTTTTATATTTCCAGAATTTTAGTAAAAAAGGAAAAAATACAATATTTAAAAAAAAAATGGAGGAGAGGGAGATCTCCAAATAGCTCGCTTTGTTTTCCAAATCTAGTTTCGCTCATTGGAGCACTCCAGACACCGACACCGCAGAACGATACAAGAGGACGACGATGACTTGCCGATGAAATGCCCAAGTGCGTTGCCGCCGGAGGATCGAGGTCAGGCGCCTGGCAGCCGCCACCGTGGCCGGTCCTTCTTTGTCGGCGTCTCCCGCAAGTGGAGAGAATCCTACCGATGTTTCAGAGAGGAAGAGAATTCGTATGGAGGGAACCGTAGACCCGACGTCGTCGTCATCCGGTGATGACGTGGAGGTGTTTTCCAGTTCACCATCGGTGGACGGTGGACGTGATTCCGATGAGAGAGGAAATAGGATTTTGAACGATGAGAGAGGAAATAGGATTTTCTAAAATAACTAGGTTCCTTCTTCGTGCACAACACGAATGTTTTGCCCGTTGAAGAGAGCATGTTGGGAACGGTAGATTCACCTTCGTGCACAGCACAAATGCATGTCCATCGAAGGGAACAAGTTTTGATATAGGCTAGATATGTCTTGTTTGTAATTTTAGAGCAGGAAGCAATAGAAGAGTATGAAAATAGCTAGGAATATATATTACATAGTTTGATCAAAGTAGCAAAAGCATTAGATGATTTACACACATACCACATAGAGCGTAGTCATAGAGCGTAAGTCTTTGAACTTATTTCACCAATTCCAACAGTTGTATGGTGAAATCCACTGTTGGTGGCGGCGTGGGCATGAAACCCACTGTTGGTGACGGTTCGGCGGAGAGCCGAAGGACGGAGGAGATGGTGGTGAGGCCGAGAGGGGGAGGTGACGGGTGGTGGAGCTCGGTGGTGTGGGGAGAGGAAGGTGGTGGTGCCGTGGAGGAGAGGAGAGGTGGGTGTTTTGGGTGGTCTTAGGCCGGAGGTGACAGTGGAGGCGGGGAGGGGCATTATTGGAAATGGCATCCCTGGGCAATTGGTAAAATGAACTAACTTAAAGGGCAAAATTGTCCCAAATTTAAAAATGGCAGGCCAAAATCTAGGCAAACTGTAAATTGTCTGAAATCGAGGGGCAAAATTGCAATTGACAATTTGGCATGGCTGGGCAATTTGTAAAATGGGCCAAATCAAAGGGTAAATTGGTCCTAAATTGAAAAATGGTAGGCCAAAAACTCCTCTTTATTATATAAGGCTTGGACATTCTCACTTTTGTAAATAACAAAAAATAATAATTCAGATCGAATTGTTAACAGATATAATCCGACATAATCCGAATCCGATCCAATCCGTAATTGAAATACCAGATTCGAATTATCGAATTGACTTTATCGGATTTGGATGAGATTTTTGTAATCGGATTCGGATTGAATTTGGTCCATTGATAGACCTACTTTCCATCATCTGAGGCTGCCTTTGTGATATTGGTAAAATAGGGGTGCTTACTCAACTCAGGAATTGGGTGTCAATCGTTGGACTTTAATTTGAGTGGAACCCCTCTTTCTCCGTGTGGTTGCTGCTCTCTCCTCTTATCAACTCCTAAGTTTTTGGAGGGCTCTCTTATCAATTCCTAAGTTTTGGAGGGCAAATGCCATCCACCATTGGTATAATTAAAAAAGAATAATCAAAAGTTGACACATCAACTTTTGATTATTCACTTAAAAGGTTGTTAAGCATAACAATGTTGAGCTTCACAATGGTCACTTCTAGTTCATAACCAAAATAAGGGGTCCACTACAATTTCACTTACTCTCTCTCTCTCTCTCTGTTTCCCGCCATTCACTTCCTTCTATTTACGTTTTAATTTTGGGGAAAAATCGGTGACTTTCTTCTCTCCTACTATGAATTTTTATTTTATTTTAACTTTTTTTTTCTTTTTTCTTTTTTCTTTTTTTTTTTTTGGGGGGGGGGGGCACAAGGAAAGAAGAGTGAAATATCTTAATCTGGCGACGATGGGTGGAATTGTAAATGATCGAGAGATTTGAGCTTCACTTTTGGAGGGAAAGAAAGAAATAGTTTGTGGGTGAAGTGAAGAAGATAAAGAGTATGCGAAAAAGAGAAGAAGAAAATACCAGTTGAAACACGCGTGTGTACAAATTTTGGAAACTAGTTAACTTACATGGTGTGGGGCCCACAAATTTTGATTATTGAAAAAGGTTGCTAGTTTGGTTATCCAAAACCCAAAATTTGATTATTTCTAAGGATGTTAAGTTTGATTATACTATTGTGAGCCATTTTTTGCATCAGCATTATTAACTTTGAAAACAATTGACTTTTGATTATATCACTGTGGATGGCCTAAGAGGATGGTTCCTTTCATGTGCTGCTGACTGTGTGATATTGATAAAAAAAAAGGTTGCTTACTCAATTCAGAAATTCGGTGATGCCATCCTACAGTGTGATATCTACTCAGATACATTTAAATACCTCTTCTTAACTCCTACTATGGGAGGGCTAAGAGTATTTCCAATCAAGCTCTAAATCTTTAAAATAGAGAACCAATTTACTCCAATCAAGCTCTATATTGGGTTTCTATTTTAGAGACCCAAATTTAGTTCTACATATATAGAGATGTTTCAAACATATAGAGAATGATCTCTATTTTTGCCTTTCTAAAATCACCACTTTACCCTTTTTATGTAGAGATTTTTTATTTTTTTTTCCAATCGGTAATAGGTGGTTATTCTTATTGCAGCATCAAAGAAACATCGAGGGAGGCTTCCCTATTAACCCAGCTTGGATAATCCCGAAGCCAAGTTATAGGGGTCTCCAGAGATAGGGCATATTTGGCTAAAACATTAGCCACCCTATTACAATTACGAGGAACAAAAGAAAGGAACAAGAATTAAAACGACTACCAAAAGACAAAGTATCTCTAATTATGACTTCCAGGCATGCTTTAATTAGTCTCTTCCCCTGTAACATGTTGATCACAGTTTGCACATCCCCTTCAACAGAGTATGAGCATCCAAACGAACAAATGGGACTAGCCAGTGCAATGCGAAATCCTTCTGCTTCCACCATTTCGGTTGATGCTCTTCCTAGAATAAGAACAGCCATTGCTCCCAAAACCTCTCCAGAAACATTCCTAAAGACCACACCCACACCCCCGTTACGAGAATTTGGATCAAAAGCACCATCAACATTTATCTTAATCATTCCATGTACTGGTGGTTTCCATAGCACATCATCTCCACAATTCTCGGCACAAGTGGAAACTTGATCTTTCTTAGTGGCCTGCAAAAAGATATCAAAGTCCTCTAAAGCATCTTGGATAATTTTTGTTTCCAATTTCCAGTTCTGTTTGAAAGCCCAATTGTTCCTTGCTATCCACACATGCCAACCAATTGTAGCAAATAATCCCAGAGCTTCCTTCTTCACCTCCCCATTAGGCATATCCCCTACACTCTTCCACATGTCTCTAATCTGTGCATTGCATGTTATCTCCGGACGAAAGCGAAATGGAGATAATACCCAGACTTTGGACGCTCTGTCACAATTAAAGAGCATATGGGAGGGTGTTTCCTCTGCCAAACCACATAGAGTACAAATAGGATCTACTTGTATTTGTCGCTGTAACAGAGCACTAGTCACTGGAATAATACCATGCAAACACTGCCACATAAACATTTTAATTTTTGCGGGAGCCTTCATATGCCATACCCTTTTCCACATATTCTCGTCAGCCTCTAATCCACTGATCTGGCCACTACTACGGGCTGTTCGTCGTGTCTGAACAATTTCCTTTGCAATAACATAGGCTGACTTGATAGTAAAAGACCCCTTTTGTGTACCCCTCCATATGCATTTATCTACCAGACCTGTCTTACTCAAAGGAATACTTAAAATCTGCTCCACATCTCTGGAATTAAATACCTCCTTAATGACTGACTCCTTCCAAGCCATATGGTTGTGATTAATAAGCTCTTCGACATAGTTCCAGTTACTACCTTGAGGTTTTGGCGTTAGGATTTTAGGATAAGTTGAGTCCCCAAGCCATGGTTCCTCCCAAATCTTAGCCTTTTTACCTGTCCCAATTCTCCACTGCCAACCCTTACTAATCACTTCTTTACTTGCTAAAATACTCTGCCATGCCCATGAAGAGGATTGCTTTGGATTAGCCTCCAAAAAGGAGGTTTGAGGGAAATATTTCGCCTTGAACACCCTAAACAAAAGGGAATTATCCCTAGTCATCAATCGCCACCCTTGCTTTGCTAGCATCGCCAGGTTAAAAGCCTCAATATCTCTGAAACCCAGACCTCCCATTCCCTTCACCTGTGTCATTTTCTCCCAACTCATCCAATGAATTTTCCTTTTCTCCTCAGTACCACTCCAAAAGAATTTTGCAATCACTGAATTTAACAACTTACAGAGACCGAGTGGAATCTTTACACACGCCATGGCATAGATTGGTAGAGCTAACAAGACATGTTTAGCTAATACCTCTCTACCCGCATGGCTAGTAAAAGATCCATCCCAGCTTTTAATTTTTCCCATGGTGCAATCTTTAAGATACAATAGAGCATCTTTCTTAGACCTTCCAATGATGTAGGGTAATCCCAGATATTTTCTTTCCTCCGTGCTATTGCAAAATCCCAAGATCTCTTTACACTCCTGCCGTTGATTAGCTGTAGTATTGGAGCTAAAAAGAATAGAAGATTTGGAGTTGTTAATTAATTGACCCGAAGCCTTTCTGTAAGTATCCAACACTTCCTTCACAGCCCCACTTTCCTCCTTAGTAGCCTTGCAGAAGACAAGAGAATCATCTGCAAAAAGAAGATGAGAAATGTTTGGCCCTCCCCTACAGATTTGAATTCCTTTCAGTTGCCCTTGCCTCTCCCTCTGCTTAAGTAAACGTGAAAACCCCTCCGAACATAGTAGAAACAAATACGGTGATACGGGATCTCCTTGGTGCAACCCCCTTTGAGGCTTGACATAACCATGTTGCCGGCCATTTATAGTTACAGAATATGAAACCGTGGTCACACAGCTCATAATCCACTTCACCCATTGCGAATGAAACCCCATACGTATCATGACAGCCTCGAGATAGTGCCATTCCACTCTATCATAAGCCTTGGCCACATCTAACTTCAAAGCCATGCACCCAACCTTTCCCCTTCTTTTCTGTTTCAAGAAATGGACCACTTCGTGGGCAACTAGAATATTATCACTAATCTGCCTATTCTGAATAAAAGCACTCTGATTCTTACTAATCAAATTAGGCAGAATATGTTGTAATCTGTTAGACAATGCTTTTGCTATGATTTTGTAGAAGACATTACACAGCGAAATAGGACGAAATTGCGATACCTGGACCGGTGTTTTGACTTTAGGGATGAGTACAATCTGCGAGTGATTAATACTCTTCAGTATATGGCCCGATTGGAAGAATGACTGGACCGCCATGGTGACATCCTCCCCAACTACCGCCCAATACTTTTGGTAGAAGCCAGCCGTCATGCCATCTGCTCCTGGCACTTTATTAGGGTCCATATCAAACAAGGCTTGGCGAATCTCCATAGCACTAAATTGTCTTGTAAGAGAATTGTTCATCTGCTCTGTTACCCGTGCTTGAATTGAGTCCACCACCGTAGTATCATGGCTCGACCCTTCTATTTGGAAAATGGATTGGAAGTACAGTACGAATTCCCCAGTAATTGCATCTTGATCCTCACACCAATTCCCATTCGAATCTTGCACCCCGGAGATAGTATTCCTTCTCCTTCGCTGAGTAACTTTAGCATGAAAGAATGCAGTGTTGCGATCACCTTCTGCTAGCCAAGATTTTCTTGCTTTTTGCCTCCAAAACCTCTCCTCTTGCACCCAAGCATCACCCAATTCCTTCTCTAAAACACCGATTTGGCTTTTATCACTTGAATCTCGGTCTTCTCCAATTGCTTTAAGTTTATCATGTATCTCATTAATCTTTTTCCTGGCATTGAAATTTTTCACCTTACTCCACACTCTCAATTCTTTACGGGTATTACGAACTTTGTGAAACACTTCAAACATCTTAGACCCACGAATAGTCTTTTGCCAGCCCTTGCAAACTGTATCATAACTAGCCGGATCATTGGCCCATCTACCGTCAAACCGGAATTGCCGATTACCTGTAAATTTGGGGGGATTCGTATCCAATAATAACACCGCATGGTCAGACCCAACCACAAACAAATGCTGCACCCTTGCCCTGTCATATTTCAGTCTCCAACCTGGTGCGACGAAAACCCGATCTAAGCATTCTTTAACTTGCCCATCGCCACCTCGTCTATTAGACCAAGTAAATGGGTACCCATGAAATCCTAAATCCACCGCCCCAAGACTATTAACAAAATCTCTGAACACCCTTAGGGACCAAACTTCTCGTCTCCTACCCCCTTTCTTCTCATCTGTCCACAAGATGTCATTGAAATCTCCCCATAACACCCAATCTCCAGTACTCTGCTGTCGATACCTCAGAAGATCTTCCCACTGGGATTTGCGTACGCTATCAATAGAGCTTGCATATAGGTTGATCAAATGCCATTCATGATTAGACTCATCATCCTTTATTAAAACTTCAATAAAGAAACTACTCCTACGAACAAGACTAACATTCAAGCCCCATTTCCACAATATAGCCAAGCCACCAGCTATGCCAGATGGATCCACAACTAGAACATTATCCATACCTATAAAAGACCGAATAAAATCGATTCTACAAAGCTGATTTTTCATTTCGGAGAGAAAAATCAACTGGGGAGAGTGAAGTCGGCAAAGCTCCTTCAATTGATTCGCAGTCAAAGCCCTCCCCAATCCCTGACTATTCCAGGCCATAAGCTTCATCTGTTCTCTTGGGCCCATTTTTGGCTGGCCACCTCCACCATTTCCGAAAAAACCTGCCCCCCATCTCCTTCCCCCACTTTCTGTTTCTTAGCCTGACTTGGACACTTTTCCTCAGCAATTTCTACCTCCACAAGAGCCACTTCTAATTTCCGTTTGGTCTGTTCTGCATTTGCTTTGCCCTTTCCTCTGCCCCTCCCACCTCGAACCACTGGATTATTCTGTTGCATCTTGTATCCTCGACCACTTGACCGCTTCTTAGAACCCTCCACCACCTCACCTTTCTCCGTGATTTCCTTTACTGTTCCAGATACTTTATCCGTGTTCGCTTCCCGACCAAGGATTTGGGTTTCCTCACTCGATTTTTTCTGTATCTTTGCTCCCGTTGGATTAGTACAATCCTCCTCCATTATATCCTTTGGGCTTCCGATTGACCCCTCAGATTGGGCCTTTTCCTTCCCTTCTATTTGGATCTCAGAAATTTTAAGCACTGCTGCATTTCATGGGCCAGACATTTGACCCATAATAGGTGGCCCAATTTTTTGAGGGCTCACCAAATTAGGGATCACATTCTCACCCCGAATATCCGCTTCCACATTATTCGAATCCCATTGAAGACGCCTCATTCCAAATTTGAAAACCCCTGAATTGGCGGGATTATGCAAATCTCTTGTGTAATCTTCAGTCCCCGCATGACTCGCTCTTGCCGTCGCTGACGACTCAGCCGGTGAGCCCTCCGATCGGCCTTCAAACTTCTTCTTGAACGGCGCCTTCACAGGCGATGCTCTAAGCTACACTCCATATTGATTCACCTTCATGATCCCCGCCTTGGCTTCATTATACTTTAAGATGCAAGCCTTATCATCATGCCCTACAAGACCACAGTAGTGACAGAGATGTGGAAATTTCTCATATCGAAATGAAACCCAGATGGGATTCCAATCTGCAATACTGCTCACATGCTTCCCTCTTGGAATAGGCTTTGTAATGTCCAACTCCACCTTGACCCGAATACATCTTCCCTGGTTTCCGCTGAGTTGAGCCATCACAACTTCCAGCACTTCACCAAACCCGACCATCATTTTCCTTCCCACTTCAACCGACATGAACTCCAAAGGGAGAGCACGAAGTTGAATCCAAAAAGGACTATAAGAAAAATTAATCTGGTCAGGTTTGATGCCCTCCTCCCACCGTTTAAGCACGATGAGTTGGTTATTGAACAGCCAAGGACCACCGGCAATAACCCTGAGCAGATCCATCTCATTCCCAAAAACAAACTGGAAAATCCCACCGCCAATCTCCATCACTTTCAAACCTTTGGGATACCCCCATGCAAGATCCATGGATGCTTTCAGTCCACCCAAGTTAATACCTTTCTGTGTTAAGATCTTCCCCATAGCACTCCTAGCACATTCCTGATGGCTGACGTTGAAATCTTCTGCATCTAATAAAATCGCTTCCTCTTCCTCGTTCGTCAAAACGAAAGAAGAAAGCTTTTGTAATAATTCCTCTTCCATACTCAAGATGAAAAGGAATCGCACACGTCTAATACTTGAGAATAAAGAAAGAAAAGGAATCAAGAAGCCCTACGTTTACAGGAATTAAACGAGGGAGAAATTTTGCAAGAAGCAAACCCTAATCTCAACCTAGAGTTTCTCACTTAGCGGACTATGCGGAGCGCTCCGTGAGAAAAAAGCCATTGAGTTAATTCTTTATGTAGAGATGAAAATAGAGATTTAGGATTAGAGTTGTAATGAATAGTAAAAAACTGTAAACTTGCTTTTTGGATAAAAAAGTATATTTTGAGTCTCTATTTAAGAGAATTGAATTGGAGATGCTCTAAGAGGGCACAGCTCTCTTGTGTTTCTTTCTCTTGTCAACTCCTAAGTTTGGAGGGCTAAGAGAATGTTATGTTGTTGTTGATCTGGTGCTGATGATGTTGGCATTTAGCTTCCAGAGTTGATGGCATGATGGAAATGGAAATGGAAATGGTAATGGTACAAAGCTTTATTTCTCATGGCTCCAAACTGGAACCAAATTGATACCTGGGTGCATAATGCTCTCAAATGATGCTGGTCACCTCTCTGAAGTTTCTGGTGTAAGATGCAATTGGAATGTGATACTATTTTCTGCTGGCCCTACGAAGATCACTGCTTATGAGACACTCATGTTTCTGCTATTGTGTAGGGAGATAATTCATTGTGCTAATGGTGTTAGGATGTCCCACATACCTAGTTGTGGATTCATTCAATTTCTTGTTGGATGTAATTTTCTTCTCTCTTCCTTTTCTTTTTGGCCATCTCTATGCTACAAGTTCTTTCTTGTATCTAGAGATTTAGCCATCTCGATCAATATACCCTTTGTCGAGTTCAATAAAATTTTGTTGCCTATAAAAATAATTGAATTTTTTTTCCTGCGATGCTAACTCTATATCTTTTTTGCGGGACTTGTTTTGAGAAAAAGTGAGTGCTACTAGGACAATATACCCTTTGTCGAGTTCACTCCAAAATATGTATGAAAACTAATTTTTCCATCGTTTGTCATCATTTCTCTACATCTGAACGGAGCTATGAGTAATACACGAGAAATTAGCACATGGTATAATCATATAATTACCTCAATATTATGGAGTGGAAAAAAATGGGGTAAGACCGTTCATCGAGGTGATGCCACTCCCACAGTCAATATTATGGGCCATGTGGGGATATTTTGAATATACTCTTCTAGATTTTGGGTTCGGATTTGAAACTGAACTCTTGTTCCTAAGCTAAATCTGCAAGATAGAGAACTACTGTTAATTAGTGTTGACCGACCGATGATGGTTCGGAGGCACTTTGATAATTAAGTAAGTCTTGTTCAAAGAGATAAAATACAAGACTCAAACGTTAGTAATGACAAACCTCGATCTTTAGGGTTTAGAACTATATACTTTATATAAGAGTGTCTTAAGGTTTAGGATTCTAAGTAAGCTCGTGCTACGCACAAGCTATAACCGCTACTTGGAGTGATTTCATGCATGACGTATCAAATGTACAGTGACAGTCACGTGTATCGGATTATTAACCACCAACTCATCTAAAAACTTATTTTATTAGAGAGAGGGAGACAACTTTATTATTTATACATTTAACACGCCCCCTCACTTATAGTTAGACTCTTCTCCATAAGTGATGCAAGGAGGCGTGTTGGAAAAAAAGAACGCGCAACAAGGACAATTACGAATAAGTATGAACTAGGGTACTCCCTCTACGAACACACAATAATGAGAAAACTTCTCAAATTTTCATTAATTCAATCATAAACAACTCCCTTGCCCTAATGGCTACAATCTTCTTATATTATACTCCCTCCGTCCCCTTTTTAAAGTCCAGTATTCTATTTTGGGCTGTCATGTAACGCCCCCCAAATTCGGGTACGTTAAAAGGACAGTTTTATTGAATAATCAAAGAGAGTCTGGCTCTTTATTACATCACAATACCCATATGGGTGCCTTCATTACATAAGGGAAGAAAAATCTGGGGTTCCTATCTACAGCTCCTCCTGCTTCTCCATCCTAGCCAGCTCTTCTGCTCCAAGGGCTTCCAAGGTGTACAGCTCCCCTTGATCATCTACAAACTCTAACACATTATACCAGCGTCGCCACCGATATAATATGTCAAGGTCACCAGAGGTAACACCATGAGCTACGAGAGCTCAGCAGAACAATCCTAAACCCACTAACCCTTAACTTACACAAAACAAGTCATACAGATAACGATATCTACGCGGTACATGTTTTATTCAACAATCATCAACAATAACACATCCGCACTCTCTATTAACTATCGTTGGTGTTGGTGACATCAGAGTTTCTTCTACGTAGCGTTTCATAGATCGTGTCATCATATTACCTTTTCATTTCCAAATCAACATTTCGAAAATCACATTTTAACACACACCACACAATGGGCAAGTCCGGCCACATTGGGGGTTTTCAAATATCACACACGATGGGCTACCACGTCCGTCCACATCGTGGTTTTCAAAATCCACACAAGGGCTTTCACGCCAGGTCCCTATTGAGTGTATAGATAAATCATGTCACCGATGGAGCTACCACGTCCGGGTTCATTGGTACGTGACACACACACAATGGCTACCAAGTCCGGCCACATTGCTGCTTTCAAAATCTATCCACACAATGAGCTGCCGCGTTTGGCCACATGAGGGTTTAAAACACACCCAACCTCGGTTCCGCCATTCCGGGTTCTCGAGTATCCTCACAATGGTTCCGCCGCACCGGGTTCCCATTGGCACACATTTGCATTGGCTCCTCTCCGCGGATAACCAAGCCAAACCTCACCATGGTTCAGCCGATCCGGTTTCCCATGGGAACACACCCAACCTCGGTTCCACCGTTCCGGGTTCCCGAGTATCCTCACAATGGTTCCGCCGCACCGGGTTCCCAATTGCACACACACACACAACACCACCCAACGGGCAAGTCCGGCCACGTTGTGGTTTCAAAAACACACACCACACAATGGGCAAGTCCGGCCACATTGCGGTTTCAAAACACACCTTGTCTTTAACACACCCTAGGCGTCATGTTTCTATTTTCCTTGATTCTTCTGTCTCGTTATCATGCATAGACTCCGTGGCAGGACATTAGCCTTTCATTGAAATCTTAGCAAGATCATCCATCTCTATATTAACTAGCATGCTCAACATTATCACATCATCATGCTTAACATTTAACACGCAAGGCAAGCATAGTGCCACATGGACGGACACCTTTGGAGTGGTAAACCACTTATGCTTTATCAGCAACAAGTAGACAAGCAAACATGTATACAAGCTTATAATCATCTTAAAGGTTAAAATACATATACTTCCGTTCAGGCGACAATAGGTTTATTCACTAACATGCATTTCAACGTACAAGTAATATACAAACTTTTAATTATACTTAGGGAAGAGAGTAAGGATAATCTACCTTGATCCGAAACTAGTCGGGGCCGAATAAGCTAGTCGGAAAATCCTACGGGCGGTGAAACTCACGAATCTGGACCAAACTTTGGATGGCGGTAACTCGATCAATATTTGGCCGAATATGCTCATTCTTGAGTTGACATCGAAGCTCTAGAAGTGCTCTACCACTTTTGTGAAGGAAGTTGGTCCTAGAAACTACTTTAGGTAGGAGAAATATGGTGATAAAGGAAGGGACAGCTTGCTGTCTGGAATCTGGAAATCCGAATTTTTACTGAACTTCGGATGTCAATATCTTTGTCGTTTCTTGACCGATTAGGGTGGTTCTTGGGTCTAATTTGAAGCTCTCGACGTGCTCTAGAACTTTCCCGGAGGGAGTTGGTTCTAAAAACTACTCTAAGCAGGAGAATAATGAGGATTTACAAAGGGCAGTAGGCTGTCTGGAAAATCAGAAATGGTTTCTAGAGAGAAGTGAGAGCAAACGAGTGAGGTATGAGTTGAATGGTGAGTGAGGGGTGCTATTTATAGCAACACATTGGGCTCCTTCTCCCTCTTCATGGCCGGCCTCCCTCTCTCTCTCCTTTCTCATGGATTTTGCGCCATTGTGTTGTCCAATCATACCTTTAAACAAGCCAAAGCCTTGTCAATCCATCCTAGGTGTGATCATGGAGATTTTCTAAGGCTTTTAAGGCTATTCTAGGTGATTATAACCTAGGTTGGTAAGTCGTGCAAGCAAAGGGAAATGATAGCTAGGCCTAGGAGTAGTCTTCCCATGTTTAAAGTTGGCTAGAAGATGGGTTGGCAAATGGGGTTTAGGCTTAAGGCTATTAGGTAGCTTGTGTAAGAACCAAAAGCACACTCCACCTCACTTTCTCACTCTCGGCCTCTCTCCCCTCTCTTGGCCGAATTCCCCTCCTCTCTCCTCCTTCTCATTGTCTTGTCAAATCATGCTTGAAAGCATGCCAAGCATGGTGCTTCCATTTTTAAGCTAGGGCTTAGGTTATCATGAGGGGTTTTTGGTTTAGTCAAATAAAGTAGGACAAGTGGCAAGTCTAGATTGTGCTTGGAAGACTAGAATGGGTTGTAAAGAAGATAATAGGTTGTACTTTGGTTGGCCAAGTAAAGAGATTGCTTGTTGGAGTGACCAAACACAAGCACACACACTCACTCCCTCATTCTCTCTCTCTCGGCCTCCCTCCCTCTCTCTCCTCACGGTTTTCTCTCTCTCTCTCTCTCTCTCGGAACCAAGTACATATATATTTATATATATGCCTATATATAGAAGACTAAGGAAAGACTAAGAGGTGCCATGATTAATGGTGAGTCACACTTTCCTAGAAAGTGAACATGTTCTTGGAAAATCTAGGAAAGTAACCCTAGAATGATTAGGCTTAGGGCTAACTCTAGGTTTGCATGCATGGCATGACAATGTTAAGGCAATGACTTGTCTAGTCAATTTTGTCATTGGCTTGACTAGTTTCTATTGACCAAGGGATAAAAATTCCCCTAACATTTATTAACCAAAGGAATAAAGAAGGTGGCATGGGCTTGAATGACTAGTCAAGGGATATAATCATTAATCCTAATGGCCTAATGGTTCTAAAATGCTAGGAGGATGTAACTAAGTCAATTGGTACTTAGATTAGGCTAACTAACTAGTTGGAAACTAATTCTAAGTAGGATATCTAACTAATAAATAAAATTTTAAGACTTTATTTCAAATACTTGAAAAATATACAAGTGCTTTTATAGGCATACTTGTCTTTAGAAGATGACCAAATAATTTTATATGAAGAAAACTATTTTTATAAGTCTAGAATCAATAACGACTGATTTTTGGAATTTTAAAAAGAAATTTTTAAATGGAATCCAAGTAGTTAAAATAAAATTCAAATTTTTAACGAAATTTTATTTACCAAAAATCAGGGTCGTTACAACCTATCCCCCTTAAAATAATTTCGTCCTCGAAATTGGCGCGTGACTACGGGTCAGACATAGCCGCTATGCCGGTCTCGGAATCATTGTCTATCCCCCTTAAAATAGAAGCACGTTGCCATCAATCCTCTGAGGTGATCATCTTCGCCATTTGTCGTCCATCTATTAGACGCAGGTGGGTATTGCCATCCCGTAACTTCTGTAGACTAGGTTGACGGTTGTTCTCTCCTCTAGAGTGATAGGTTTAAGAGCGATCTTGAGGGTTCAGTTCCTAGCCTGTGTAGGTATGCAGCGATAAACAGTTTAGGATGAACCTCCCCATTTAAAGGGTAGATTCTCAATTGGTAGGGAATGGGAAGTAAAAATATGCTACACGGGTATAGGTCCCCTGCAGTGCTGACTGGGCTCGAAATGATTGAACAGAGAGAGGGAATGTCAAGGAATGAGAGAAACGCCTCTGCGAGTCCAAAAATGATTCTATAGGCATGTTTTAAGCCTATCAGCGATCTAAACAAGATTCAATACTCTGGTAACCCACAAAATGGTTGGGCACCATGCGGCCATCGTCTAAAGGCTCAGGCAGGTCCTTGAAGTATTTTGAAGTAGCACGACAATGTCTCGGGCATCTATCACAATCTTCTATACGTTTGTTAATCGAATTAAGCCTCATCACTTGCCTTTGAAGTTGCTTCAGCCATCGAACAATTTGCCTTGTTGTCGACCTTTGATAGGGTTTCCACCAAATGCAAAACTTCTATCAAATCTTCATGCGGACTCGTTCCCTACAAACATTTCCTTGGCATGTCCCTGTTGAATCAGCATGCTACCCCATTTAACGATTTTAGACCCCATCTAAAACAATGGATCAACTTGAGCTGAATCAATTCGAAATTGTGAAACCTAAATACTCTATCCTCATCCGGGAAGAATCGAAGATTAGCAGGCCTAATGATATTCTAAGAGTTTTATCCAAGGCACTGAAAGAACCATTACGGTAAGGGAAAACAAGTCTTTGTTAGCGTCGACTTCCGACGGTAGTTTCAGAGGTATGACAATCTTGAAAACAAATTTTCAAAGGTCAAGATAATACTAGATGTTGGGATGAGAATGACTGATTTAAGCTGCCCTCAAGTAGTGCAAGCTTTTGATAGGGAGTTGATAATACCCGGTTGGTTCAAGGGAAAGTATCCATCTTCTGAGGAAATTAGTTTCAAACAATCGAAAGAGTTGATACTTGAAGGATCGTTTTGTGTGAGTGAGACAGGGAGTTTAAATGATTTTGAATATCATCCAGGGATAATCCGAATTTATTGATTATGGACGAAGTGGAATAGATATCAGTGATCGAATGGACCAATCACCAAATGGCATTGCCTGTCTTTATCGAAAGTGCCAATAAAGTTGTATCGGAAGAGAAAATGGTTGTTAAAATTTTCAAGCTTCAAAACTCAGGAGATCAATATCAAGGAGATACGAAAAATTCAAGGGATAGTGAAAGGTTTTCTAGCAAAGTGATGATGGTTGGATCAGTATCACCGTAGGGTGTACTGCTGAGTCGAATCGCTTGGCCAATAAGGTCGGGTCACAAAAGATACCCAAGATTACGCTACTCTTGTCAATAAGTGTCGTAAAGATGATTTCATTATTTGAAGCAATGAGGGTTTTGTGGGCTACCTGCCCGAAAAATTATTTATATTTTCCCCGCTTTGAAGAAAAATATGGTTTGAAGAGTCGCCACCCGGATTTGTGGTTAATCACCCGAGAAACCGTTTTGTTCCGAAAATGGTTGATTTGAAATTGAAAACCAGAGATCGTTTTGAGGGTCCGGAAGCCATGTTACGAGGGGGGAAGGGTTTTACGGCACCCCCCTCGCCCGATTCGAGATCGGTCTCTACTAAACGTTTGTGGGATTTTCAAAAGGGATTTTGTTTCATTAGAGCATTTAGCAAGTATCCACAGTTATAATAGATAAGAAGTGCATGCATGTGCAGGTGTACAGTGGAGGGTGAAATGGTTGTGCATGCAACACATGATAACAGAAACTGAGGATCTGTTACTGGATTCACTCTCGAGCGCTCGGGAGTGGTCCCGAGCGCTTGGGAGTTCTGACACTCTGAACCTGCAAAACTTGTTAGCACATACAGAATATAATGCTAGAATAGGAACTGAAAAGCTACTATATACACTACTGGCTCAGCAGAGGATTTGAACGACTGGAATAAACCTTTAATCTTTCAGATCTTGCAGCCCTGCCTTAACAAGACTAAATCTACAAATTTAAAAGAGCAACAGGCTACACTTATGCATGCAGAAACCAGACAACACAGCAGACTGGGAAAATGGGATGCAATGGCATGCATGAACTACCGAGCGCTCGGGAATGGTTCGGAGCGCTTGGGAGTAAGCTGCACGTTATTTTGCTCTCAAACAGGAAATGGTACTATCTTGACATGCAAAGGCCCTTGTTTTGATTCTCCCCTGAAGTGAATGATTCTTTTAACTTTGAAAGAAAGGAGCCTTGTTCACACATGAAAACTTGTGAGAAAATGTTTCTGTTTTAGGGGAAAACGATTTTCTTGTGCATGCATGCCAAGATGAGATACTTTCCTTTAAAAAAGTAACTCATACCCAGCCCGTTGTGTGACAGAAGACCATGCATGAAACTGGGAACAGTCCCGAGCGCTCTGGAGAACTCTCGAGCGCTCGGGTGTGTTTCCAGTGAGGGTTTTGTGAAAACGTTTTTTTTGTACCCCATTGCTCTTGTTTTTACACTAGGGTCCCCCAACCATGCACCCAGTATTGAAGACTGGGTCAGGTTGAGAGACCCCCCTCAGAAGGGAAGAACAGCCCTTTTAGTTGTGATCAAAGGTAAAAGTTTCTACCTTTTACTTGAACCTTGCTCCTTGGAATGGCTTTGAAATGTGGATGAAGAGAGAAGAGTGCAAGAGATCAGAAGAGTATTCTGGATTTCTTGCCAAAGTCCTTGGTGATTTCTAAAACTTTTGAAGTTTGGAAGGTGAATTTGGAAGTTTTTGGTTTTTAGCTAGAGAGAGAAAGAGAGCAGAGAGTAAGGGTTCTTCAGGAATGAAATTTCGTGGTCCCCCCTGCATCTGAAACCAGACCCTCCTATTTATAGGCAAAATAACCTATAGTTTTTGAAAATCAAATGGGTTTAAATAAAACATTTTTTTAATAGGGAAATCTTTGGCCTGAATCTCTGCCACCAGAGGTTGAGTGTGGACTGAGCTACCAGCCGGCTCAAGATGGTGGTAATGATGAGTTGCATGGGTAGTGGGTGATACTGCCATCCATTGGGCCACAAAACAGTCTCGAGCGCTCGAGAGAGAGCCAGGCCAAAGGTTTTGGAAAATGGTTTTGAGCGCTCGGGACTTCTCCCAAGCGCTTGAAAATGCTTTTGACCATTTTTAATCCCTCTTCAAATCTTTCAAGGAGCAAAGTTCTGATCAGTACTAGGCTTGTTTCAATCCAAAGTCATCATCGGGGAGCCTCCGGGCCACAAGTCAAGGAATTTTGAAAAGTCCAAATTGGGGTGTCTACAGGTTTCTTTCCCAAGGATGCCGATTTCAATCGAGATTTGAGAGAAGCAATGTAGTTGGAAAAAGTACAGATACAACTAGCGGATTAAGACGTGCTTTCCATAAATAGAATGCATAGAGTTCTACTACAAAGAGAATTATACAACAGTAGGCAGTCATAAGGACAGGCGTGCGTACACGAACGGCGATCAAGACAGATTGCCGCAGGCAAGCAGTTTAAAATTTCGAGGTAAAATAAGATCAACATACTACTCGCCCGAAGGCATCATCGAATACAAAGAAATGAAAAAAAAAAAAGATAGATAATATTGGCTACGGTGCCACTGCCATGCTTCGTCCGTGCTGGGATACCCTACCATTTTTCATTGAAGGCTTGGCGCAAACGACGTTCGTAATCTTTTATGAAAGCTGCGAGTGCGACGGCCACAATGAGGGCCCAGTACCAGAAGGTGTTGAGACGGTCATTCCTGCCGAACCACCGTGGCATGCTTATTATAAGCACCACACAAAACAAGATGAAGCTGAAGAGTTCCAACCAAAGAGCTTGGATTGTCATGGTTAGTTCGGTTCGCTCGATTTCTCGGAACACGGCATCTTCTGGAAATCCTCGTCGTCGGGTTGCCATGGCTCGGTATGATAGGATAGTGATTTGGAGGGGCTAGGATGGTGAGGGAGATGAAGAGATGGAAAGTGGTGGGGGGATATAATAGGGGCGGAAAAGGGGTGTTGAGGAGGGAAAAGATTTGAAATTTGAAATTTGAAATTTTGAAATTTGGAGTTTGGAGGGTGCGGTTTTGCCGCGCCGAATGGGGTCTCGCTCGGCACTCGATGCTAGGTTCTGTTCTCGTTCCTTAAGAGGCGTAGGAAAATATATATCCAAGAATGGCTCCTTAACGAACTAGTAAATAAAAATTGCTTAACGGGTAGCGTGCGACAGTACCCTATCAAATGAAGCAAGCTTCCCATAGATAAAAGGAGTTGAAATTCTACTACAATGGCAAGTAAAGACCTACGATAAGGTTCTCCCTAGTATAAGTTGGAACGGTCCTGCATACTCCTATTCTACTACTACTACTACTTTACTGACTGGGTGTAAAGAGAAAATTGTGTACGAATAGGTATAAAATACCAGTATGCACGTAAATAGTGATCACATATTGAAAGGAAAATACTAGTCTTTCATTAAAGGGAAACTAGGACACATAGATGGCTTTACTAGTCTAAGCTTCTTATTACAACAAAAGTCCAACCATTGCTAAGTCTTCCTAATTGGTCTAGAAAATATCCGGAATTGGGCCACATACGCGCCTATGTCGGTTTCGTATGGTGGTGGTGGGACATCGCTGGAGTCAAAAAGTATATCCATAACTTCTGGCTCTTGTACTGGTTCTATTTCCCCCACAGGCTCTATATCCCATTCCTCCGGTCCTATTTCCCATTCCTCGGGATCCTCTTCCTCCATTGGTTCTTCCTCGGGATCTCCCTCGGGAACTTCCCATACCTCCTCTGGGTTTTCTTCGGGGTCCTCCTCGGGATCTTTTTTGACTTCTTCAATTATAAATTCTACGTCCTCGGGGGGTGCTATTTGGACTAGGACAGGTGGTGCTCCTTCGTCATCATCCTCCTCCTCATTTTCGGGGAGTGGAAAGGTACCATGCTCCTGATAGAAGTCATGTATGTAGGGAAAGGCGTACGGGAAGTAGGGATCTCCTACGAGTTGATTCATCATCGACCTTATGGTACTTTCAAGCTGACGGGCTTCGGCTATTAGGTTGGCTTGATAGAGATTTGGTTGGTTCATCTACAAGGAAAGACAGAGTTTAAACCTCAATTAATAACGTTTTGAGACAGAGTTTGCGAGCGCTAAGGAAACTTTGGGATTTCTAGGTTCCACATTCGGTTCTTGATTTAAGTCATCATCCAATTGTTCGGGAATTCCCAGCTCGGTGGTACTGCCAATTTCCACACCTTGCTTTAATCCGAAGATTGTTTTGACAGAATTCCACCCAATTTGGGACGGTAAAGTTAAACTCAATTCACGTTTGTGCAACGGTCGAACTATCTCATGGTCTACCCATTCTACCCATGGCCGAGTGTTGAGCCTAGAGCTCTAATACCATGTTGTAACGCCCCCCAAATTTGGGTACGTTAAAAGGACAGTTTTATTGAATAATCAAAGAGAGTCTGGCTCTTTATTACATCACAATACCCATAAGGGTGCCTTCATTACAAAAGGGAAGGAAAATCTAGGGTTCCTATCTACAGCTCCTCCTGCTTCTCCATCCTAGCCAGCTCTTCTGCTCCAAGGGCTTCCAAGGTGTACAGCTCCCCTTGATCATCTACAAAGTCTGACACATTATACCAGCGTCGCCACCGATATAATATGTCAGGGTCACCAGAGATAACACCATGAGCTACGAGAGCTCAGCAGAACAATCCTATACCCACTAACCCTTAACTTACACAAAATAAGTCATACAGATAACGGTACATGCTTTATTCAACAATCATCAACAATAACACATCCGCACTCTCTATTAACTATCGTTGGTGTCGATGACATCAGAGTTTCTCCTACGCAGCGTTTCATAGATCGTGTCATCATATTATCTTTTCATTTCCAAATCAACATTTCGAAAATCACATTTTAACACACACCACACAATGGGCAAGTCCAGCCACATTGGGGGTTTTCAAATATCACACACGATGGGCTACCACGTCCGTCCACATCGTGGTTTTCAAAATCCACACAAGGGCTTTCACACCAGGTCCCTATTGAGTGTATAGATAAATCATGTCACCGATGGAGCTACCACGTCCGGTCTCATTGGTGACACACACACAATGTCTACCAAGTTCGGCCACATTGCTGCTTTCAAAATCTATCCACACAATGAGCTGCCACGTTTGGCCACATGAGGGTTTAAAACACACCCAACCTCGGTTCCGCCGTTCCGGGTTCCCGAGTATCCTCACAATGGTTCCGCCGCACCGGGTTCCCATTGGCACACATTTGCATTGGCTCCTCTCCGCGGATAACCAAGCCATACCTCACAATGGTTCCGCCGCACCAGGTTCCCATTGGCACACATACACACAACACCACCCAACGGGCAAGTCCGGCCACGTTGTGGTTTCAAAAACACACACCACACAATGGGCAAGTCCGGCCACATTGCGGTTTCAAAACACACCTTGTATTTAACACACCCTAGGCGTCATGTTTCTATTTTCCTTGATTCTTCTGTCTCGTTATCATGCATAGACTCCGCGGCAGGACATTAGCCTTTCATTGAAATCTTAGCAAGATCATCCATCTCTATATTAACTAGCATGCTCAACATTATCACATCATCATGCTTAACATTTAACACGCAAGGCAAGCATAGTGCCACATGGACAGACACCATTGGAGTGGTAAACCACTTATACTTTATCAGCAACAAGTAGACAAGCAAACATGTGTACAAGCTTATAATCATCTTAAAGGTTAAAATGCGTATACTTCCGTTCAGGCGACAATAGGTTTATTCACTAACATGCATTTCAACGTACAAGTAATATACAAACTTCTAATTATACTTAGGGAAGAGAGTAAGGATAATCTACCTTGATCCGAAACTAGTCGGGGCCGAATAAGCTAGTCGGAAAATCCTACGGGCGGTGAAACTCACGAATCTGGACCAAACTTTGGATGGCGGTAACTCGATCAATATTTGGCCGAATATGATCGTTCTTGAGTTGACATCGAAGCTCTAGAAGTGCTCTACCACTTTTGTGAAGGAAGTTGGTCCTAGAAACTACTTTAGGTAGGAGAAATATGGTGATAAAGGAAGGGACAGCTTGCTGTCTGGAATCTGGATATCCGAATTTTTACTGAACTTTGGATGTCAATATCTTTGTCGTTTCTTGACCGATTAGGGTGGTTCTTTGGTCTAATTTGAAGCTCTCGACGTGCTCTAGAACTTTCCCGGAGGGAGTTGGTTCTAAAAACTACTCTAAGCAGGAGAATAATGAGGATTTACAAAGGGCAGTAGGCTGTCTGGAAAATCAGAAATGGTTTCTAGAGAGAAGTGAGAGCAAAGGAGTGAGGTGTGAGTTGAAATGGTGAGTGAGGGGTGCTATTTATAGCAACACATTGGGATCCTTCTCCCTCTTCATGGCCGGCCTCCCTCTCTCTCTCCTTCCTCATGGATTTTGCGCCATTGTGTTGTCCAATCATACCTTTAAACAAGCCAAAGCCTTGTCAATCCATCCTAGGTGTGATCATGGAGATTTTCTAAGGCTTTTAAGGCTATTCTAGGTGATTATAACCTAGGTTGGTAAGTCTTGCAAGCAAAGGGAAATGATAGCTAGGCCTAGGAGTAGTCTTCCCATGTTTAAAGTTGGCTAGAAGATGGGTTGGGAAATGGGGTTTAGGCTTAAGGCTATTAGGTAGCTTGTGTAAGAACCAAAAGCACACTCCACCTCACTTTCTCACTCTCGGCCTCTCTCCCCTCTCTTGGCTGAATTCCCCTCCTCTCTCCTCCTTCTCATTGTCTTGTCAAATCATGCTTGAAAGCATGCCAAGCATGGTGCTTCCATTTTTAGGCTAGGGCTTAGGTTATCATGAGGGGGTTTTGATTTAGTCAAATAAGGTAGGACAAGTGGCAAGTCTAGATTGTGCTTGGAAGACTAGAATGGGTTGTAAAGAAGATAATAGGTTGTACTTTGGTTGGCCAAGTAAAGAGATTGCTTGTTGGAGTGACCAAACACAAGCACACACACTCACTCCCTCCTTCTCTCTCTCTCGACCCCCCTTTCTCTCTCTCCTCACGGTTTTCTCTCTCTCTCTTGGAACCTGTTAGCTCCAAAAAGTGGCGCCATTTGTTTTGGTTGACAATTCCATTGACAAAACATATTTTTCATTATATCTCTTTCTTTATTGAGTTGTAATTAATTTTTATATTTTCTAAGCATAGTGAGTCTGTATAAGATTAGAGTGGAATGAGTCTTTTATTTGTAATTGGGAGAGAGTGAATCGAATGACTAAAGGCAGAACAATTTCGCGAAACGGGCTGACTAAAAAGAGGCGGAACGTGGGACCAAAGGTGTTCTGAGCGCATACTATAATTTATATATATACAAGGTTGTTGTTGGGTGCTAGGGTTGGACAAGGAAGACATACGGCAGCCACAAAGTTTCTAAGAAAAAAAGAAGAAGAAGTTCGTGTGATTAAATGGTGGTTTGTTCATCTTCTACATGATGCGAGTTCTTCGAAGGAGTTCAAAGGCGATTGGAGGTTGGTCTAAAGGAGGAGTCCTGCGTAGATCAAATATTCGAGGAGTCGAATACGAAGGAGTATCTATTAGAGCTGTTCATGAGGAGTCAGCAAAGAGATTCTTAGCCAATATTGAGGAGTCATAGAGTGGTTGTAAGAACTCTCTGTTTCCGCGTTTTGCGTATAGTGCTCTCTTCCCTCCCGTGGTTTTTTCCTTCTTGGGGTTTTCCACTTATATCTCTGTGTGATGCCTGCTTCTTTATTTATTGCGTTTATTATCTTGCATAATCACATAGATTAAGGTTTGATTAAATTAGTTGGTTAATTTAATTTGTTCACCGTAATAGTAAATCGCGGGTGATCCGATCTTGGTTTTTCAATTGGTATCAAAGCGGGTTAATCAAAGTTTTTTTTTTTAAAAAGAAAACTTTTTCAAAAATCTGAACATTGATTTACTGTTATGGAGATAAATAACTCCACTCCTCGTCCGCCTATGCTTGATGGTAATAACTTTGATTATTGGAAAGCTAGGATGAGAGCCTACTTAAAAGCTATTGATAGTGGTGTTTGGAATACTTGTCTTACGGGTTACACAATACCCACGGTTACGCTTGAAGGGAAGATAGTCCCTAAATCTGAGGTTAACAACGTTGAGAAAGCTGCTCGTCATGCTAATGATCGAGCGATTAATGCGATATTTTCTGCTGTTGATCTTAATGAATTTTCTCGCATATATAATTGTGAAATTGCTAAAGAAGCTTGGGATATTTTGGTTACTACTCATGAGGGAACTGACACTGTTAAGCAATCCAAACTTCAAAGGGTCACTACTGACTTCGAGTTGATTAGGATGCAGGAAGATGAATCCTTCAATGAGTTTTATGCGAGACTTAATGCCATTGTCAACACGAGTTTTACCCTGGGTGAGCCTATGTCTGATTTTAAAGTTGTTAAAAAGATTTTAAGATCCCTGCCTAAACGTTTTCGAACTAAAGTCACCATGCTTCAGGGTAAGAAAAAGCTTCCTAACATGTCTGTTGAAGAAATTGTCGGACTCCTTCAAACTTATGAAGCAGACATATTGCAGTATGACTCTGTGAATGATAAAACTAAAACTTCGGCTAAGTCGATTGCTTTTAAGAGTACTCAAGTTGATGATTCTGATTCAGACTGCAATAATGTTGAGTATGATACTAAAGCTATGGCTCTCTTTACTAAAAAATTCCAGAAGGCTTTTCAAAAAAGAAATTTTACTAAGAGATCTTCTAAAAAGGAGTCAAAAGATAAAGGCAGTGGAAAAATTAATTTTGATTCTTCCAAAGATAAAGAGAAGAAAATTAGAAAAGGTCAATCCTCGGGTCCTCGGTGTTATGAATGTCAAGGCTATGGGCATATTGCTCAAGATTGTGGAAATAGAAAGAACAATAAAGTCTTGAATGTTAAGACTTGGGATGATGATAGTGACTCTAGTAGTTCTGATTATCTCAAAGAGGAAAGCAGTAGTGATAATGAGAATGTTGTTGCTTTTGTTGCTTCTTTTGAGTGTGCATCGTCTAACTCTGAAGATGATAGTGAGGAAGAAGAGGTGAATGAGACTTTAGATTTTAAGACATTGAAAGATGACTACAACAAACTTTATTTGAAGAGTCTGAAAATATCTCGCATGAATGTTAAGCTGGTGAGTAAAGTTGAATCTAGTGAGAAAAATGTTGTTAATCTCACACAAGACTTGGAGAAGGATCAAATCAACATAAGAGAGTTGGAAGATCTAGTAATGATGAATGTGAAGTGTTGAAAAAAACAGTTTGTGATTTTCAAGAGAAAGAAAACAATCTTGTTGAATTAAACAAATCTTTAGAAGTTAAAATCAACAAGTTGAATTATGAACTTAAAAATGCTGATGTTGTTTTTAAGCGTTTCAATGCAGGGTCTAAAGTATTAAATGAGATTCTTGATATTCAAAGACCAACCAGCGACCGATCAGGACTTGGGTATCAGGCCTCTTTTTCACGTCCAGAAAAAGAAGAAAAGATACATGAAAAGAGTATGAAGTTTGTATCAAAAGTCTCAGTAAGTGCCAAAATATCTCAGACTCAGCATAACGAGGTAAAAGCTAAACCTATTCAGAATAATGCTAAGCCTCGAATGTTTGTTAAAATGCCTGGATATATTCAAAGGTCTACTGCTAGTAAATTTATTCCTGTGTGTCACTATTGTGGTGTGAAAGGTCATATTCGCCCTAACTGTTTTCAACTTTATGGTTATCCTACAAATCATCACATTCACCGTAACAACACTAATGTTAATCAGAATGGTGGTAATTATAAAATGTATGTGCACAATAACGTCAAAGAAAAATCAGTTAGTATTCGGACTAGACCTATTTGGGTAAGGAGGTCAGATTTGAGACATCATGTAGAATTGCCTTCCAATCCTCTAGATGACGCTGAATCATCCGGAGGCATTGACCTTATTTTTTAATGCTTGGTATCATGTCCATAGTCTAGGTTAATTTGCTTTTTTTTATCTAATACCTAGAGCTATGGTTGAGTCATTATTTATTTATTTATTTTGCGTATTCCTGTTTTTCTTATCTAGCTTCATTTGTTTAATGCTGTTGGTTTTCATTTATGCAATACTTATGAAAATCCAAAAAAAAAAAAAGAGTCTTTAAAATCATTTTAAAAAAAAGATTTTTCTTGTTTACAATGAGCATGCTCGTGAGTCTTCAGTTGTTTACTATGGGTTTTAGGCATATGAGCATATTTGTTAATGCATGGGTGTCTTGGATGATTTCATTCATGTGATGCATTAGAAAGTTAAGTGTGTCTTGATCCATGACTCTTTGATTTCCACTTTTTTTTTTACACGTCAAAGATAGCCAGATTTCTTATAGAGACTTGTCCGTTCCCATGTACTTTGCTCCTCTGTCTTTTGTACTCCCTCCGCGATTGACCGTTTAGCATATCAGTTTTGTTTTGGGGATACAACGTTCCATATGCCATGCTATGAAAAGAAAAAAAAAATTGTGTATGTTATGTTTGAGTTGATAATGCTTATCCGGGCGTTCACCGAGTAACTGGGTCTCTTGCCTCAGTAAGCAGTGAGTGTTCGCGTCAAAAGGTGGATTGACCTTGTGAAGGCACTCGTATTGGACCACTTGCCTAGTAACCGGATCCATTCGGCTCTATCTAGTCTGAACGTTCGCGTCAAACGGCAGTGGCGGGTCGGTTATTGACACTACTACAAAAATATATAGATAAAGACCTCGGTCATTTAAAATCGTGGTCTATCAAGGTGTAACTAAAAGTCTCTATCTTTTAACCACAGAATAAAAACCGTGATTAAAACTCATTAAAACCGTGACTAAAAACATAAAAAAGCCGTGACCTTTAATAGCTTAACATCTCAGTTTTATTATAAAACCGTGGTTGTTTATAGAGAAATAATCTCAGAACCCAAGTCTCTTGAGTTTTATATTGAAGCTTTAACCAACTCCACCACACACACTTTTCAATATATAATTGAAATATTTAATATATATAACATATGCGTTTAACTTACGATCTCAGTTTTTAGATGAGTTTTTTTCGAGTCGAGACAAATTCTTTCATATATAATCTCAGTTTTTTGAAAATGAGATCTATTCTACAAGTTACAATCTCACTTTTTAGATTATTGAGATTAAAAAATCTTTCCATCTCAGTTTTTTCGTATAACTGAGATTAAAACTATAGTCCATAACATTTTATACGCTTTTACAGAAAGTGAGATCTTTTTAGTTTTTGTACCGTGATCTTTATATCATTTTGTAGTAGTGTGATGGTTACATAAAAAATATAAAATGGAGGGAGTATTCATTGGTTGAGGGGGAGTTGTGGTCGTTCTTTGGCACTTAATGTGTATCGATGATTGCTTGGTTTGACTTCGTGAGGGGGAGACAATTTGACAGCCCAGAGTTACATGAGAAATCAAGGCACTTGAATGTTAATCTGAATAGCTTATGACGTGGTTCACACACTCACCATTTGTCACCGATTCATGTCTCATGGCACATTTATCTTCTAAATAAATCCGTGGGTTGGTTTCAAAAGAGGTTGTCCATGCATTTTTAAATGTTCTCATATTCATTAAATCTCATGTTCAAGAACTGGGTCTTCGTTGGTGTGTCGCATTGTTTTTTTTTTTTGGTCATGGTGACGTGGTTAGATTTTTTTTTTGTTTTCATTCATAATTAAGTTATGCTTTTAATATTTTGACTGCTCATGCTACTTTCCTATTGGTCGTTGTTCGGTGTGGCGGTTTGTGTTTTTAGCTGTCACTTCTATTTGGATTTTAAGATATATTGCTCGTATGGTGATTTTATGTGGGTAAGTGGATGTTGGACTTATTCGTATGAATGCTTAGTAGGTCAACTATCTATCTTTGGGTTTCTTTTCATGCTTGTTATGTTCTTTGTCATTCCATGACAAAAAGAGGGAGTAGGAATTCTTGTTTATCTAATGCTTGATTTTGTTTGAGTTGTGATTGCAGCGGATTAACGACTTAGGGATATGGTATTTTTTTGTAGTGTGTTTTGTCATGGAAGTGTCAAAGGGGGAGATTATTAGCTCCAAAAAGTGGCGCCATTTGTTTTGGTTGACAATTCCATTGACAAAACATATTTTTCATTATATCTCTTTCTTTATTGAGTTGTAATTAATTTTTATATTTTCTAAGCATAGTGAGTCTGTATAAGATTAGAGTGGAATGAGTCTTTTATTTGTAATTGGGAGAGAGTGAATCGAATGACTAAAGGCTGAACAATTTCGCGAAACGAGCTGACTAAAAAGAGGCAGAACGTGGGACCAAAGGTGTTCTGAGCGCATACTATAATTTATATATATACAAGGTTGTTGTTGGGTGCTAGGGTTGGACAAGGAAGACATACGGCAGCCACAAAGATTAGAGTGGAATGAGTCTTTTATTTGTAATTGGGAGAGAGTGAATCGAATGACTAAAGGCTGAACAATTTCGCGAAACGAGCTGACTAAAAAGAGGCGGAACGTGGGACCAAAGGTGTTCTGAGCGCATACTATAATTTATATATATACAAGGTTGTTGTTGGGTGCTAGGGTTGGACAAGGAAGACATACGGCAGCCACAATGTTTCTAAGAAAAAAAAGAGAAGAAGTTCGTGTGATTAAATGGTGGTTTGTTCATCTTCTACATGATGCGAGTTCTTTGAAGGAGTTCAAAGGCGATTGGAGGTTGGTATAAAGGAGGAGTCCTACGTAGATCAAATATTCGAGGAGTCGAATACGAAGGAGTATCTATTAGTGCGGTTCATGAGGAGTCAGCAAAGAGATTCTTAGCCAATATTGAGGAGTCATAGCGTGGTTGTAAGAACTCTCTGTTTCCGCGTTTTGCGTATAGTGCTCTCTTCCCTCCCGTGGTTTTTTCCCCGTCTTGGGGTTTTCCACGTATATCTCTGTGTGATGCCTGCTTCTTTATTTATTGCGTTTATTATCTTGCATAATCACATAGATTAGGGTTTGATTAAATTAGTTGGTTAATTTAATTTGTTCACCGTAATAGTAAATCGCGGGTGATCCGATCTTGGTTTTTCAGAACCAAGTACATATATATTTATATATATGCCTATATATAGAAGACTAAGTGTGGGCTACCACAGCCCCGGGTGGATCGGGGCGGCCCAAATGAAAGTCGCGCGCCTCGTGCCTTTTGAGATCGATTCGAAAAATGTGGTTTGATTTAAAGAGTCGCCACCCGGATTTATGGTATATCACCCGAGAAACCGTTTTGTTTGAAAATGATTGATTTGAATTGAAAAACAGAGATCATTTGAGGGTCCGGAAGCCATGTTACGAGGGGTGAAGGGTTTTACGGCACCCCCCTCGCCCGATTCGAAATCGGTCTCTACTAAACGTTTGTGGGATTTTTCAAAAAGGGATTTTGTTTCATTAAGACAACTAGCAGGTATCCACAGGTATATCCAAATAGATGTGCTTGCATGTGCATGTGTACAAGGAGTGGCAAAATGGTGAGAGAATGCCAAAATAACATGAAATGAAGCCCTGCCCACTGACTTCACTCTCGAGCGCTCGGGAGTGGTCCCGAGCGCTTGGGAGTGCTGACACTCTGACCCTGCAAAACTTTGTTAGCACTGACAGAATATGATGTAAAACTGGAATTTGAAATGTTATTAAGTACACTACTAGCTCAGCAGAGGACTTGAAAGACTGAGCTAAGCCTTCAATATTTCAGATCATGCATCCTTGCCTTAACAAAAATAGATCTACATTATTTTAAGAGTAAAAGAGCACATGCATGGGCATTGAGAGGCAGGAAAGTTGCTAAAAAGGGGAAGAAATGAGGCGGGACAACATGCATTCACTCTTGAGCGCTCAAGAGTACTCCCGAGCGCTCGGGAGTGGTTCCAGTGAGTTAGTGCAGGAAATGCTTTCATGCCCCTTTGCTCTTGTTTAAACACCTAGATCTCCCAACCTCACACTCGGTATTAAGAACTGAGGTGGGCTAGGAGACCTCCCTCAGAAAGGAAGTACAGCCCTTGTTTTGAGATCGAAGTAGAAATATTTTTCTACCTTTTGAGAGGCTTTGCTCCTTGAGTGACTTTGAAAGGTGGAAAGAAGGAAGAAAAATGCAGAGAATTAGAGATCAAGTCTATTCTCCACCCCTGCCTCTTCTGGTCTTTTTTGCTCTTTTAAAACCTTGTTTTTGGAAAATATTTGAGGTTGAAGAAGAGGGTTTTTTGCTTGAGAGATTTTCAGAAATGTTTTACCAGAGATGGAGAGGGTTAGAGAGAGAAAAAGCCCCCTGTTTCAGCTGAGAAAGAAGGTATATATAGGCAAAATGACCTATGGTCTCATTTGAAATGAATTTGAAATAAAACCATTTTTTTAATGGGGGAAAATCTGCTGGCCTGGTCTTCTCTGACTGAGGTTGAGTGTTGACTCAAGCCTCAGCCGGCTTAAGGTGGCTGCAATGATGGATTGCATGGATAGTGGGGAGCCCTGCCATCCATTGGGCAGCACAGAAGACTCGAGCGCTCGGGAGTGGTCTCGAGCGCTTGGGTCTTCACTCTCGAGCGCTCGAGAGTGAGCCAATCCAGTGCTTTTAGAAAATGGTTTGGAGCACTTGGGACTGCTCCCAAGCGCTTGGAAATGCTCTTGACCATTTTTATTTCCTTTCAAAGTCCTTCAAGAAGCAAAGTTTCACATGGTTCGAGGCTTGTTTAATCCAAATTCATCATCGGGGAGCCTCCGGGCCACGAATCAAGGAAATTTGACAAGTTCAAATTGGGGTGTCTACAATTGCCCCTTTTTGGGTGACGCTCGGCATCATGCATGGATACGAGTGCCGTCCAAAGATTGAGACAGCCCAATTCGAGCCAAATCAAATCCTCAACTCAAAATCAAATGCAAGTAAAGAACATACCAACATTTGAAGCATGCGGTCACGTCCTTTCAGACTGCCTACGTACCCTTTTCTGCAGGGATCAGAACAGCGTAGTTCTTTGGGGCAAATGCGAACATGCAGGTGCAAGCAAATGGCGGAAAGGGTGTCCCTCAGGACGGTGCCAAATTTATGGCAGCGAAGAAACTGAGAGGTGTCCCTTAGGACGGTGCCAAATTTATGGCGGCGGAGAAACTGGGGGGTGTCCCTTAGGACGGTGCCAAATTTATGGCGGCGGAGAAACTGGGGGGTGTCCCTTAGGACGGTGCCAAATTTATGGCGGCGGAGAAACTGGGGATTTATGGCGGGATGAGATTAAAGGGTGGCGAAGAGAGTTGAATTTGAAAAGCTTGAATTTTGAAGGAGCTTGAATTTTGAAAGAAGCTTGAATTTTGAAGGAAGAGCTTGAATTTTGAAAGAAGCTTGAATTTTGAAGGAAACTTGAATTTGAGATTTAAAGGGTGTCTCTCAGGACAGCGCCAAATTTATGGCAGGAAGAGACTGGAGGGTGTCCAACAGGATGGTGCCAAATTTATGGCGGGAAGAGACTAAAAAGTGTCCTTTAGGACGGTGCCAAATTTATGGCAGCGGATGATTAAAGGGTGTCCCTTAGGACGGTGCCAAATTTATGGTAGCGGATGAGTGAATAGTGTCCCTCAGGACAATGCCAAATCTATGGCAGCAGATGAGTGAATGGTGTCCCTCAGGACAATGCCAAATCTATGGCCGCAGATGAGCAGTCATGTTGACGAATATGAAGGAAGAAGGCGACCGTGAGAGGTCGAGGTTAGAAAGTGAGACCCGTGTTTCAACTTTTGACAACACTGATGATTTTTAGTTTTGAAAAACAACAATGGACATGTCCGAGTACCCTTTCTGCTTTACTGTTTTTGGCCAGTGGATCGGTGCTTTCAGAACCTTGGGATTTAGGATGGAATTTGTTTTTGGATGGAAATTGGGTTTGAGCTGGAGCCAGGGCTTGCACGGGGGTTGGCTTGAGTTTGACCTTGATCAGGGCTTGAGTTTTGAGCATGCATGCCCCAGTCTTGATGTCGGCTGTACACTTGCAATGATTGATGGCATTGGACTGATGTGCCCCAGTGAGTGATAGACCTTAGTTCTGATCCTTTTCCTTGATTCCACTGATAGTTTCGGCAACCAGTTTTATCATGAGTGCAAAAGCGCGGGTTCTTCCATGCATTGGAGTTTCTCTAACAAGTTGGGGCCTCAATGACCTTGTGTGAATTTGGACAAGGCCCAGATGACTCAAAAGATAAGAAAAACCCTTTATGAAAGGACTGACTCTCCATGATGACCTTGACTGGACGAGGAGCTTGATTACTTGAGGATTTGATTGTTTGAAATTGTCATGATAAAATCAAGTTTCGATGATTTTCCCATTCGAGGCTTTGAAATTGATCTTGCTTTATCAAAACACGAGGATTTTACCAAGAACCATGCCCCAGGTCGAAATTTTGCAAGATTCACAAAATGCCTTGGCGCTCCTTCTTGTTTTCTCATATTGTCCAGGATTTTTGTTATCAAGTTGTGTTTTTCAATCTGATAGGACTTTATTCGGGTTGTAACGTGGCCAAGGTTTGGCTTAACAAAGAAAGGATAATAGGCTCAAACTTTTTTCATTTTTTTTTTGGGGTTTCGAGAGCTAGCAGCCATCTTGAATATTTTTATGCCCTTTTTGCTTTTGATGGGCGCCTTCTTTCACTTGCTCTGTTTTGCACCTTCGTTGTGCCGATGTGTTGGCACTTTAGTTGATTTCTGAACTTTTTCTGATTTTTCTTCGATGTCTTGCATCTCACTGTACCCATGTATTTGGCACTTTCACGCTTTGAATTCTGATGCGCCGATGATAACCAGGTGTTTGGCACATTTGTCCTCCTCATTTTACCCTAGTGTGGGGATAGCTGCCTAGCTGGGTTCTTTCAAAGAAATTGATTTAGGCTCAAAGGGGGTTATCAATGGATATATATCTTCAAGCGTGTGATAAAAGAAAAGAATGCCTTTCTTCATTTTGAATTGCACAACTTGATAACTGGATCCTAGATGCAAGTTAAGAGATTTGTGTGCTCTAACTTTTGCCTAGATCACAATTTGAGGTTTTGATCTAGCGAGCTTTTTCTCGGGCCAAGGCGTTGCTTCTTGACGGCGTCAGGGAATGGTCCCATGAAATTCTTCTTCTTGCAAGGGTGAAGTATCTCGTGTTTTGATTTCTCAATTGATGGTGAAAAACAATTCCAAGTTGCGGGATTATCACAAAACGCGAGTTTATTATCACAATTTCGACACAAGCTTGACATTGATTTGAAAGATTGCGACCGAATTTTGGAATTGACTCAAATGAACATGACCGGGCCTCGGGATAAGGCTGTTTACGTATCCTTCTTGCAAAGGAATCAGGTCACGACGTAGTTCAGGCCTACGAAACTGACACTCTCTTTGGTTTTTTTTTTCTTTTTTTTTGACTACAAACTTGAATTTGAAAACATACAGATACGAAAGCATGAAAGACCCAAAGTACAAACTGACTCGAAATTGAAAGACAAAGACTTGACTCGACACTCAAAAGCTTTCCGAACTCGTGAGTAATTCCATTCATGGACTGCACTCAAAACCCTCCTCCAGATTTGAGGTCCGGCACTGGGATGGTTCCGTCGTCGATTAAGTCTTGGATCTTGTGACGGAGACGGTGACAGTCATTGGTAGCGTGACCGGGCATTTGATGGAAGGCGCAGAAGGCATTTGGGTTGCGGTAGGCTGGGAGCTTTTGAGGTAGGGGAGTTGGCAGGAGTGGCTTGACGGTTCTGCTTTCGACAAGTCTTTCGAATACCATGGATAGTGGTACAAAAAACTCGGAAAAGACACGAGGTTGTTTAGGCTTGGTGGCTTGAGCAACGATCTGGCTAATGGGCTCGGTCCGGACATGGTCGGTATGTGTAGGGTCAGATGGCAAGTCGGTGTAACCATACAACATGTTGCTGCTGTCGGGGTCTACATTTTCTGTCTCTGGGAAGGAATCAGCATTTTCGAGGATGCCCAACTGAACAGCTTCTTCGACGGCCAGGCCTGTTTCGAAGAATGTCTTGAAGTTGGAAGAGGCTTGAGCTAGGATCATGTGCCTGGCAAGTGCGGGCTGGAGATTTCGGACAATCATCCGAATTTGATCTTTCCCCGAGGGTTTGTCCTTCATCTGAATAGCCTTTGCTCTCCATCTTCGGACAAAATCCATAAAAGACTCCTTCGGTTCCATCTTTATTGATTCCAACTCTCGAGTGGTGACCTCAAGTTGGATGTTATAGTCAAACTGGGCCACGAAAGCCTCACAGATGTCTTCCCAAGATTTCTTCTTTGTCACTTCCAAGGCAGTGAACCAGCGCAAGGCATGTCCAACCAGTGTTTGAGAAAACATTTGGGCCATGGTGTCTTTCTCCAAGCCCCACATGGAAAGTGCCCCAATGTAACTGGTCAAGTGTGCTTTTGGATCACCGGTTCCGTCAAACTTAGCGAAGTCGATTGGCTTGAATTTCCTGGGTAGTCTGGCATTCGGGAAAAGGCAGAGTTCGTCGAAGTCGAAACCAATTGAGGTGATTCTTTCGCTTCTGGCTAAGGACAGCTCAAGTTGGGATAATTTGGATTCGATGGTGGCCATTTCTGGGCTTTGGGAGTTTGGTTCATGGCTATTTTTGAGGGGTGTTTCTGGGTTTTGTGGAGGTGGAAGTCGTCTGGCAACCCAGATTATCATAAGCATCAACTGGGTAATCTGGTTGTCTGTTCGTTCACCCATCTGTCGGATAGAGGTTCGAATTTGATCCAACTCGTTCAGAATCCCTGCTGGCTGTTCCCCGTTCAGATGTTCCCCATTCAAAATTTCCACCGGCTGTTCCATATCTTCCCACAAATTCTGAGTTTTTGAGGGTATGGTTTCGTTGTAGGATGGGTGGCCTAGTGCTGACAGTAAAGCAAAAAGCGAGCTCAGAACGTGCCCCTATTATGATTTATTGAAAAATGCATGTTGAATAAAAGAATTGCTATTGACATGTTGTCATCGTCGACTCAAGGGATCGAACTTTACAGATAGTTCCAACAGTCACAGGTAGGTCGTTGTCAGGCAGGTTTAATTCCGCACGTTGGGAATCAGAGCCAATTTCCTTATCTAAGACCATCCGAGACAGAGCAATAAGACTGCTGGAAGATGCACTTAAGGCTAGATCGAGCCGTTCGGGCACGACGAACACCGGAGTTATCTCAAACTCCATGGATTTATGGTCTCCTAGACCCTGACTCAAGAAATGACATCCTATGAAGGATTGCCTTAGTCCTTAGAGATTGTTTTGAATGTGTATCCTTTGATTAGGAATGACAAGATTTGAGAGATATCAAGACAAATTAAGTCTTTAACATTTTTCACTTGAAGTTTCTGTTCTGGTTTCAAAAACCGTTTAGCGTAAATGACATGATACCGTAACCGGGGCGGCGTAAGTGGCATGGCGCCATTAGCCTAAGTAGTGTAAGTGACTTCGCACTATAACCTGGGTGGTGTGGGTATCACGGCATTGTAGCCTAAATGTTTTGTTAATTTTCATTGAATCCATGATTGAAAAAAAATGTATTGAAGACTTAACGAATTTTGATATCCCCAAAACCTCATCGTTCCTAGGACTAATTAATTTCAACAACGTGCCTTTAAAAAGCACGACTCATCATTGGTCCAGGCAATCCTAAACAAGCCGCGCGAGCGAGTCTAAGAGTTCTATACGCGACACGAAAGCGAACGGTCGGCATAAGATGCAAGGTGCGATGCGCAAGCGGGATATGATCACGGTCTTTTGAAGGTTGCCTAATTCCTCAGAATTTCTTTTAGGGTGTATCCTTCGTTCAGAACGACAAATTCTAAGAGATGTCAAAATGAACTAAGTATTCAACTAGTCCTCGTTCGAAGTTTCAATTTTGAACTTGGAATAACTTAGTATAGACGACGTGATACCACAACCAGAGTGGTGTCACTGACATGGTGCCATTAGCCAGAGTGGTGTAAGTAAAGTGGCATCACGGCGTCGTTTCCTTGTTAGTCCTTATTCTCTGTTGAATCTTCGATTAGGCGTTAGTCAAGGACTTAGGATATTCTGATTTCCCAAAGTCTCATTGTTCTAAGGACTCATGTAGTTTTGATAACGTATACCGGGGTAAACGACTCATCATCGGGCCTCGGCAACCTTCTACAGACCGCGCGAGCAAGTCTTAAGAGCACAAGACTTGAAATTGAACAGACAGCATGACGGCATGACATGGATGAGATGCATGGTGAGACGCAGAAAGCAGTAACATGTAGGCAAGATATAGCATATAACCCTACCCTGCGGGTCCCGTCCTAGTTTGGAAGGATCTATGGCTTGCTAAGCATGTACAAAGGCCGGTTTTGGCTTGAAAAGTGTTCCCCGGACTAGAGTCAAAGTATACCTCCCACTATTGAGCGTACACCCAATAATGGTGCAAACGGTAGGGATGACTCATCACGGTCGAGGGTTGCTGAGCATTCCGGGATTCCCCATCACCGGCAAGCCGGGTAGGATTGCTGAAACACAACAGCGAGGTTGCACAAGATACATATACAAAAGATAGACAATGAAACAAAATCCCTTTTGAAAATCCCACAAACGCTTTTCAAGCTTGGCTCACAAGTTTAATTGATATTTAAGGAAAGCGGGCCGTTTCGGAAACATGCCAACTTTTTCTCAAGTATCAATTAAAATTCCCCAGCGGAGTCGCCACTGTGGGCTACCACAGCCCCGGATGGATCGGGGCGGCCCAAATGAAAGTCGCGCGCCTCGTGCCTTTTGAGATCGATTCGAAAAATGTGGTTTGATTTGAAGAGTCGCCACCCGGATTTATGGTATATCACCCAAGAAACCGTTTTGTTTGAAAATGATTGATTTGAATTGAAAACCAGAGATCATTTGAGGGTCCGGAAGCCATGTTACGAGGGGGGAAGGGTTTTACGGCACCCCCCTCGCCCGATTCGAAATCGGTCTCTACTAAACGTTTGTGGGATTTTTCAAAAAGGGATTTTGTTTCATTAAGACAACTAGCAGGTATCCACAGGTATATCCAAATAGACGTGCTTGCATGTGCATGTGTACAAGGAGTGGCAAAATGGTGAGAGAATGCCAAAATAACATGAAATGAAGCCCTGCCCACTGACTTCACTCTCGAGCGCTCGGGAGTGGTCCCGAGCGCTTGGGAGTGCTGACACTCTGACCCTGCAAAACTTTGTTAGCACTGACAGAATATGATGTAAAATTGGAATTTGAAATGTTATTAAGTACACTACTAGCTCAGCAGAGGACTTGAAAGACTGAACTAAGCCTTCAATCTTTCAGATCATGCATCCCTGCCTTAACAAAAATAGATCTACATTATTTTAAGAGTAAAAGAGCACATGCATGGGCATTCAGAGGCAGGAAAGTTGCTAAAAAAGGGAAGAAATGAGGCGGGACAACATGCGTTCACTCTCGAGCGCTCAAGAGTACTCCCGAGCGCTCGGGAGTGGTTCCAGTGAGTTAGTGCAGGAAATGCTTTCATGCCCCTTTGCTCTTGCTTTAACACCTAGATCTCCCAACCTCACACTCAGTATTAAGAACTGAGGTGGGCTGGGAGACCTACCTCAGAAAGGAAGTACAGCCCTTGTTTTGAGATCAAAGTAGAAATATTTTTCTACCTTTTGAGAGGCTTTGCTCCTTGAGTGACTTTGAAAGGTAGAAAGAAGGAAGAAAAATGCAGAGAATTAGAGATCAAATCTATTCTCCACCCCCTGCCTCTTCTGGTCTTTTTTGCTCTTTTAAAACCTTGTTTTTGGAAAATATTTGAGGTTGAAGAAGAGGGTTTTTTGCTTGAGAGAGTTTCAGAAATGTTTTACCAGAGATGGAGAGGGTTAGAGAGAGAAAAAGCCCCCTGTTTCAGCTGAGAAAGAAGGTATATATAGGCAAAATGACCTATGGTCTCATTTGAAATGAATTTGAAATAAAACCATTTTTTTAATGGGGGAAAATCTGCTGGCCTGGTCTTCTCTGACTGAGGTTGAGTGTTGACTCAAGCCTCAACCGGCTCAAGGTGGCTGCAATGATGGATTGCATGGATAGTGGGGAGCCCTGCCATCCATTGGGCAGCACAGAAGACTTGAGCGCTTGGGAGTGGTCTCGAGCGCTTGGGTCTTCACTCTCGAGCGCTCGAGAGTGAGCCAATCCAGTGCTTTTAGAAAATGGTTTGGAGCGCTTGGGACTGCTCCCAAGGGCTTGGAAATGCTCTTGACCAATTTTATTTCCTTTTCAAAGTCCTTCAAGAAGCAAAGTCTCACATGGTTCGAGGCTTGTTTAATCCAAATTCATCATCGGGGAGCCTCCGGGCCACGAATCAAGGAAATTCGACAAGTTCAAATTGGGGTGTCTACACTAAGGAAAGACTAAGAGGTGCCATGATTAAAGGTGAGTCACACTTTCCTAGAAAGTGAACATGTTCTTGGAAAATCTAGGAAAGTAACCCTAGAATGATTAAGCTTAGGGCTAACTCTAGGTTTGCATGCATGGCATGACAATGTTGCTTCTTTTGGAAGCAAGGCAATGACTTGTCTAGTCAATTTTGTCATTGGCTTGACTAGTTTCTATTGACCAAGGGATAAAAATTCCCCTAACATTTATTAACCAAAGGAATAAAGAAGGTGGCATGGGCTTGAATGACTAGTCAAGGGATATAATCATTAATCCTAATGGCCTAATGGTTCTAAAATGCTAGGAGGATGTAACTAAGTCAATTGGTACTTAGATTAGGCTAACTAACTAGTTGGAAACTAATTCTAAGTAGGATATCTAACTAATAAATAAAATTTTAAGACTTTATTTCAAATACTTGAAAAATATACAAGCGCTTTTATAGGCATACTTGTCTTTAGAAGATGACCAAATAATTTTATATGAAGAAAACTATTTTTATAAGTCTAGAATCAATAACGACTGATTTTTGGAATTTTAAAAAAAAAATTTAAATGGAATCCAAGTAGTTAAAATAAAATTCAAATTTTTAACGAAATTTTATTTACCAAAAATCAGGGTCGTTACATGTCACTTAATAAGTGTCCATTTTGTAAAGTTAGTGGATAAAAGTTGGTACATTTTTCAATTTGCCCCTGAAAGTAGATTTCATTTTGAAAAGTTAGTGAGTAAAAATGTAATGATGATGTCTCCGTAGAGGGTAAATAAGAAAATTGGAGGTAAAAGTTGATATGAAAGGTGTAATGATGATGTTTTCTTAATAAGTTAGAGTTACGAAACGAGACATTTAAAAAGGGACAGAGGGAGTATAGTAGTAGTAGTCACCCTAGAATTAAAAAGGAATAAAAATATTGGGAAGCATCCCTAATTTTTGTAAAACAAGAACACATAAAATAGAAAACTGACTCAACGTAAATTAAGAAAACTAAATAATTCTATGTTAAGAATCCTAAATTATAAGATTCTTAACAAAATACTAAAACTAAAGCCGTAAAATAAGATACTAATAAATTACTATTTTTTTCGAAAATCTAATTTGCATTATTAACCTCCTCGGCTTGAAGAAACTCGTTCTCGAGTTTATATAGTTGAATTCTGTGGGCAACATGCCCTTTAAATCCCAGTTAAAAAAGGTCGGATCGAGAGAGCGCTAGCGGGACGAGCGCTCAATTCAGAGTCGCCACTTGGGTTTGAAGTTCCGACACCCAAGGAATCGAATTTGAAACGCTTTCTATGCTTTTTTATTAGAAAAAGTGAAGGCACTAGTTCGTCGTAACCATATCTGGGTTCGAGAGCCAGGTTACGAGAGGGGAAGGGTTTTAAGGCGCGCACCCCTCTTGCCCAATCCGGAGATCGGTCTTTACTTAGGCGTTTTATGAAAATGTTTGAGATTCTTCTTTTTTAAGCAATTTTAGCCAAGGACAATGCTACTCACACAACAATCCAAACACAACAACTTACACAACCTCTCACATACATGTGGGGCACACACACATAGTAGCCCCACATGTATGTGAGAGGTTGTGTAAGTTGTTGTGTTTGGATTGTTGTGTGAGTATCATTTTTGTTTTGCCAATTGGGGCGGGGAAACAGTTAAAAGGGGGATTAAAATTATAACAATTTATAGGACGTGATTGATGGCATGGATAGCATATTACAATAAGCAACAAAATAGGATAAAAATCAAATATTGTCAAAATATACCAACACAGCACTCAAAATGAAAGTTGGCAAAACAGGGACCAACTTGCATGCACTGATCTTTTCACGTAGATCATTGCATGCAAGATGACCCGTGCACGCACATCCCATATCGACGCGCGTGCATCAGCTTGTTTCAACAGTCCTTAATTTTACTCCTCTTTTGGGCTCTGGAAGGACCAATGCTCACCAGGACAAACCAGGCAGTCTATACAACAATCAGTATACAACTACTTGCAGCTTTAAAAGGCTGTAAAGCCACAAAACAAATAAGACACCCCATAAACAGTGTGGGGATTAAAACAGAGGCCATTTCCTAGCTACCCATGCAAAGCCAAGCACTGGGGTCAGTTATTAACCTGCGCGCGCAGATCATGGACAGGCGCGCGTCTGTTCTGACTTTACTTCCAGTAATTGGTGTTGCATAGCTGGGCTCTGAGACATGTTCAGAAGTCACCCAGGGGTATTCCAAAGCAACAGTTACGCATATTGAAAAACAGTTAGCAATTTTAACAAGGAAAGCCAAAAGATAGGTTTTAACATGCATCATGATGACCTAAATGACAATAAAACATAATAGACCAACACCTGTGTCCTCACCAGGTCTGCGCGCACAGCCAAGGATTGGCGCGGGCATACAGGCGTGTAGACACCCCAATTTGGCCTAACGATTATTTCAAGTCCCACCTTGGGGACCATCCCGATGATGAAATGGATTCAGTGATTGCTGATTGACTTCTCGAGAACCTTAAGACTTTCGGTAAGAACTTCAAGCCACTTAGAGGACCTAGTCCAGAGCCATATAGCCTTTCAGACAGAAAAAACAGAAGCCTAGGAGAATCCATCTGTCGGCCGTAACATCGATCTAACGGCCTTAACATCATTTCCTCACCCGAGCAACCTGTTGCTAGAAAATCTCCCCGAGAGATCAATCCCTCGGCCGCAGGATCCATCCTTTGGCCGCAATATCCATTCCTCGGCCACAAGATCTTTTGCCCGGCCGCCAGATCTTCCTTTTTCCAGACTCTGGAACATTCTGTCGATTGTTTGATCCAACTACACTACCTCTCCGATGCGTTCGGGCTACGTTCAAAGATTATGACGAAGAGTTTGTATTACATCGCAACTCCAATTCCAAATCGTGTGCTTTGATTGGTCGAGTTGTGTCACTCCTATGCCTATATAAAGGAGCCTTTGGGTTCCAAAATTAACAACACAATACACCTTCATCAGTCACGATAATCTGCAAAAATACTCTCTCAAATCCTCTCTTCAAAAGCCCTAACCTCCCGAAGGCAGCCATCAATCCGACGATCAAACCCCGAAGTTCAAACCCTAACCCTAGGGTTTTCAAAGAAGCAATCAGTCAATCACCATCAATCCGAAGCAATCAAGCAACTGAGGGATCAAGGTGGTGAGGCCCAACGGCCTCTGGTTTGTTTTATTTATCGTATTTATGATTAATCGTAGCATTTAATCATTTGCTAACTTTTCTGTCTGGTGTGAGGAAGAACACCGGCCGGGGCTTCGATCCCTCAGCTGGTACATAAAATTAGGAGGATCCCTCGGCCGTGACATCCATTCACCGGCCGCGAGATCCATCTCCCTGGACAGCTTGTTTTGTATTATGCTTTCTGATGCATGTTTCAATTATTGCACTGGCTCACTTTACTTACTGTTTAAAGGCTTAATTAAACAGATTATGTGTTAGAATTAAACAAAGCATCTATACGTCTTATGTTGAACAACTATGGGCCAGTCTCACGGCTGGGCAGAGAGGGGTGCCTAACACCTTCCCCTTACTGTACTCTTGGCTCCCGTACCCAGAATCTCTATCTATTTTCCCAGTTTTAATAAACTGGGTGGCGACTCTGTTTTGATGATAACCGCTATCGTGTGGCGATGTTCCTAGCCATGGGAATGTCCACGATCTTGGTTTATGAAGCAAGCAACCAATCGAGCAACAAACGATCAATCTGTATGGCGATGCCCCGTTTGGGAGGTGTCTACAGTTTTTGACAACTCTGCTGGGGACTTGAGAGCCATAACCAAAAAGTTCAACATAAGACTAATACATGCTTTGTTTAATTCATTTATCATATGCATCGAGCGGGCAACCTCGTTGAGTTCACCTGATACCCCGGCATGACCCGGGCTATGTTAGGGGTTCCAGCAAACTCCACAGTCAGTCGTACCTAGTGGTATATCAAAAAGGAAATCACCCAATCACCGCCTATGATGGGCTTGTGAAAGGATTGGTGCCCTTTGACAACGGAGCACCCTGAGACTACATAAACCTTGCATGTGTTAGAAAGCCATAGAACCTATCAAACTAAGACAGGAACCTATAGGCTAGGAACCTACTTGCATTTGCTTGCAAAAGTTCTTACTCACACCTTGTATATGTTGTTGTAACATCTCTTTCTGTGCAGAAGGGTTAGAGCTTGAACTAAAAGCCCTAACCCTAAGTCTTTATAGCCAAGCACTAATGGCGTTGCCTGCAAGGTATACTTTTGGTAAAAAGCATCATTGCTTACTTAACACTCTCGCTTTACTTAAAGCACCGTGAAGCATGGATTTCTAGAACGAAATCAAACACTGGCTGCCCCGCCGGCAATTGAACTAGGGGTTGCTCTAGCAATCTTTGCCTTGCGAGGCTAAAGGAAAGAGGGAGTGTAAAGTAGTAGAGTAGGTTATGGATGATTGTATGCAAAGTTAAGGATATTACGGATAGAACTTGCAATACTTATTTCTCCATGGATGATTCAGCTTGACAAGTGTAGGACTTTGGTTCCTATTTCCAAATCGGCCTAGCAACCCATCTTTCAAAATTCAAAATTTTGAGCATGCTTACCTCAACGAGCTGGTAAAATTTAGGAGGTTGTCAATGTGCTAGCAAATAATCAAGTGGATTTCAATTACCTCAATCATGTTTTGAGAAAGAATCTTCCCTAACCAAGAATTGAAAGAACTTTCAAAACTTTTTGCAATACCTAGTCTAATGACAAGTTTTTCTAAAACATTCAAATAGCCGCTAGCATAGCGATGGACTCCAAGTCTACTTTCTGTTGTAGTCATATGCTCAACCTTTTCGGTTTGTCTCATAATATGGATTGGCTTGGAAGTGGGATCTTAAGTTGTAGCAATGAGTCTTAAGAATCGTCCATGTCAAAAATGGCTGGCTATCTATAGTATCCGATAAACTCATGCATACAAACGAATTGCAATGCATGACTCATCCATAATCTGTGTAAGTAGCTGTGGTGCTATATATATACATATCATTTTGATTGCCTCTTTCTAACTATGCAGGGGCAAACCAAAAGAGGAGTCCATCCCCCTCATTTCCTTTCTTTGTTCACCGCATGTCATTTGGTTGCACCACCACTAAGGGCAGTTTGCATATTAGAAAATGCGCCGCATGGACAATTAGTTTTGGATATCTCAACTTGAGCATGATTAGGTTTCTCCTTCTCATAGATTTGGAGTTTGATCTCAGACATGATGGTAATGGCTGATGGAAAAAAATTGAAGTTTTAATCCAACCAAGTTTTGAGCAATGGCAGCCATGTCCATCACGTCTTGGCTTAGATTTTAAAACAATCTTTTCATACCTAGCTAACTTTCACCGCCATTTTGGCCCATGTTTTGCTTCTCTTGAAAAAAAAAATTGATATCATTTTGATCATCATAGTTTCTGGCCAATTGTCACACTCAGCATGAAATGTGGGTCTTAAATTCAAGTCTACTCGAATATGAACTACGAATGGCCTGATTCTCTGTTGGGATACGTAGGCACCTTTTGGTCGGCCACAAATTTGAAAATGTTCCCTCCTGTGTTAGTTTGCTGCCATAGAATGCTCATAATAACATCAAACGTTGAAAACAATCCTTAGGGATTTCAAAGTAATCTTATGGCATCTTTTGGAACACATCATGATCACTTGAATTGTTAAAAGCACAAACGAGTTTTTCAAAGCTATGACCCGCGTCATTTCTGTTGAGCTAAGAAGGAGTTGACACATCTCTGCACCCTCACAGAGATCACTTGTAAGCAGAACATGCTGTTGAAGATGAAGAAGGAGAAAGAAAAAAATGATGAGCTCGCTAGATTGAAAACCCGTAAGGGCGGTCTAGGCAAAAGTTAGAGCACGAACAAAGTGAGAAATTAGCCATGTCTCTATGCATCTACTATGTGTCTCAAAAGATTGTCCTCAATCTTAGAAAATTCACTTGGTTAAACCTCGAAGCCCCTAATTTCTTGGTTAGGATCCTTGCCACTTTGTCGTGTGTTTCAAGATGAAGAAAGGCATTCATTTCTCTATCCCAAACACTTATCCCTTGCTAGCCACGTCGAGCCTCTGGATAATTCCTTTGAAAAGCCTGCTAGATAGCCATCCCCTACACTGGGGCATACACAAAAACACAAGAAAGGATGAAAGAGAAATCAATGAAAGAATGAGCACCCCGTCATACAAGGGGCATTTTGAAGGAAACATTTCTTCCAATACATACAAAGGACATTTTTGAAGAAACCAACTCTTTTACACAAAGTGAGGCAAGAGACGACAAGAGTTGATAAAAATGTTGAAGATGGTTGCTAGCTTTTAAAACCCAAGCGTGAGTAGAAATTAGGTTTGAGCCTTTTACATCCGCTTCTTTCTCAAGCCAAAACCCCAAGCCTACATTATGGTCCATAACAAAGTCCTCTCAGATTGGGGAACACGACTTAGTAGCAAGGTCCTAGACACTAGGGGCATCACCAATGTGGGACTTAACACGAAGGGCAAGAATCCTGGAATTTGCATCATCTTGGCAAATCGCACAACATGGAGAGTTACGTGAGACAAGGGGCATGGTTGTGTTCCCCTTTATGCACTTCTCTCAAAAGTATCCAACCTCTTATGTGGGTCTCAGTAGGCGCTTATCAATCCAACTCAAGTCAACCAAATCAAGCTCAAAACAACAAACTCACCTAATTGACTAGGGGCATAGGTTTGTAAAATAGTTCTATGTCCTTTGATGATTGAATGACGTGAGTGTGGAACATATAGATGAAATGATATGATTTTGAAACCTTGAGGAAAAGTTTTCAAAGTTGATTTTATCCTAAGCATTCTTAACACAACAAATACAAGCGCAGTCACTTTTGCAAAGCTTTGAGGAAATAACATGGATCTCTCATTTCATGAGGAATGCAGCAATTTGGTCTATTGGCCAAACAATATTTTTAGTAGTGCCGCTAGAGTATCGCGGTCTTTCAAATCACCTGCCTAGTGTAAGCAATAAGTCATTGTCAGTGTAGACAGCTCCCAAACGGGGCATCGCCATACAGATTGATCGTTTGTTGCTCGATTGGTTGATTGCTTCATAAACCAAGATCGTGGACATTCCCATGGCTAGGAACATCGCCACATGATAACGGTTATCATCAAAATAGAGTCGCCACCCAGTTTATTAAAACTGGGAAAATATATAGAGATTCTGGGTACGGGAGCCAAGAGTACAGTAAGGGGAAGGTGTTAGGCACCCCTCTCTGCCCAGCCGTGAGACTGGCCCATAGTTGTTCAACATAAGACGTATAGATGCTTTGTTTAATTCTAACACATAATCTGTTTAATTAAGCCTTTAAACAGTAAGTAAAGTGAGCCAGTGCGATAATTGAAACATGCATTAGAAAGCATAATACAAAACAAGTTGTCCCAAGGAAATGGATCCCGCAGCCGGTGAATGGATGTCACGGCCGAGGGATCCTCCTGGTTTTATGTACCGGCTGAGAGATCGAAGCCCCGGTCGGTGTTCTTCCTCACACCAGACAGAAAAGTTAGCAGATGATTAAATGCTACGATTAGTCATAAAAAAGATAAATAAAACAAACCAGAGGCCGTTGGGTCTCACCACCTTGATCCCTCAGTTGCTTGATTGCTTCGGATTGATGGTGATTGACTGATTGCTTCTTTGAAAACCCTAGGGTTAGGGTTTGAACTTCGGGGTTTGATCGTCGGATTGATGGCTGCCTTCGGGAGGTTAGGGCTTTTGAAGAGAGGATTTGAGAGAGTATTTTTGCAGAGTATCGTGACTGATGAAGGTGTATTGTGTTGTTAATTTCAGAACCTAAAGGCTCCTTTATATAGGCATAGGAGTGACACAACTCGACCAATCAAAGCACACGATTTGGAATTGGAGTTGCAATGTAATACAAACTCTTCTTCGTAATCTCTGAATGTAGCCCGAACGCATCGGAGAGGTAGTGTAGTTGGATCAAACAATCGACAGAACGTTCCAGAGTCTGGAAAAAGGACGATCTGGCGGCCGGGCAAAAGATCTTGCGGCCGAGGAATGGATATTGCTGCCGAAGGATGGATCCTGCGGCCGAGGGATTGATATCTCGGGGAGATTTTCTAGCTACAGATTGCTCGGGTGAGGAAATGATGTTAAGGCCGTTAGATCGATGTTACGGCTGACAGATGGATTCTCCTAGGCTTCTGTATTTTCTGTCTGAAAGGTTGTATGGCTCTGGATTGGGTCCTCTAAGTGGCTCGAAGTTCTTACCGAAAGTCCTAAGGTTCTTGAGAAGGCAATTAGCAATCACTGTATCCATTTCATCATCGAGATGGTCCCCAAGGTGGGACTTGAAATAATCGTTAGGCCAAATTGGGGTGTCTACAGATGCCCCTATTTGACTGAGCTCAGACGGATCGCAAGACATGTTTGAGTAAAAGTCAAAGCTGTAAAAAGCAACTCAATTTGGTCCAACCACTATTCCAAGGGTTTTTCGAAAAAGGTTTTTGTTATGGTCGGGCCGGGAGGCTGCCTACGTATTCCACAGGGGAAATTCAGACCAACCGTAGTTCGGGCAATAAAGAAAAATAAAAAGTTTGGAGGGTTAGAGACAGAAGACGTACCTTTGGGCTTAAAAAGCCGTAGTGCAACGTACCTAGACTGAGCCAGGGTTTTGGTAGAAGATAGTTGAAGGAGCGCGGGGCTGCCAGGGGAATTTTTGCGGAGAGCTACCTTAGTATTTTGGGGTAGATCAGTACACGGCAGGTGCGTTTGCTTTTCTTGATCATCCTTACTTTGACTGAGAGGAGCTCGGTAGAGTAGCCTATCCTTGCGAATGAGCTGGAAGGAATTGATGTAATTGGGGTGGAATCCAAGCCATATGCTAGGGATGAATCAGATGTCAGTTTGTTTCGAGATATGGGGGGCGCAAGGCTAGTATCTAGAGCATGGAGCTTTGGGATGAGGGAACCGAGGCACGGAGCCGGTTGTAGTCATGAGGCGAGAGCCTGAGGTGATGATTTCTGACATGATGGAATCGAGGCGCGGAGCCGGTTGTAGTCACAAGGCGAGGGCCTAAGGTGATAGAATTGAGGCGTGGAGCCTGCTGTGGTCATGAGGCGAGGGCCTGAGGAGATTGGAGCTTTGAGCTTGATAGAACCGAAGCGCGGAGCTGGTATTGATCATAAGGCGAAATCCTGAGGTGTCGGAGCTTAGAGCTTGACGTGATTTGAACCGAAGCGCAGAGCTGGTGTTGATTATATGGCGAGATCCTGAGGGTTCAGAGCTTAGAGCTTGATGTGATTGAGGCACGGAGCTAATTTTGAGGGGCTTGATTTGAACCGAGGCGTAGAGCTGGTTGCATTCTGATGATCTGTGCACGGAGCTTTCTCATAAGAAGTTTAGAGTTTGATGTGATTTGAACCGAAGCGTAGAGCTGGTTGTATTCTGATGGTCTGTGCACGGAGCTTTCTCATCATAAATTTTGGCTTTAAAGCCAAAGGATCGAGGAGCCGAGCCGATCAATAAAACATGGCGCAGAGCCGGTTGATTTGCAGGATTGACCTGTTTCATGAATAAGAGAGAGGTGCAGAGTGTGTATATGATGATAGTGGTTAGATATGAGCAGATATGATGATGCAGACTCGATGTGATAATGGTGATGCAATTGATGCAAATGTGCACGGGCCTGCGAGTGTGTGTTTGATATAAGCGTAGATCTTCTTTCAAGTTCCGGACTTGAGCATTCGGAGCGTAGAGCTCGAGCATTCGGACAGTAGAATCCGAGCATTCAAAGTACAGGCTTTGAGCATCCAGTACGCAGTGGTTGGGCATTCAAACGTAGAGCTTGCGCATTCAAGTGTAGAACTTGAGCATCCAGTACACAGTGGTTGGGCATTCAAAGGGCTTCGAGCATTCAAAGTGTAGAACTTTGAGCATTCAAGCATGGAGCTTGAGAATAGATGATATCTTGTTGATTGGAGCTGCTGAGTAGTGAGTTTGTAGAACTGCTATGCTGTTGAGTATTCCATCTTCCATCTTCCACGGGGTTTGATTTGTTCCTCATGCTTGGGATTCTTCCAAGGCTAGTTTCAACATGCTCGGGATGTTTCCAAGGCTAGTTTTGAGTATGCTTCGGATAGTCCCCAAGGCTAGATTTGTGTATGCTCGGTATTGTCCCCAAGGCTAGATTTCCACATGCTCGGGATTGTCCCCAAGGCTAGTTCTGAGTCGGGATTGCCCCCAAGGCTAGATTTCCACATGCTCGGGATTGTCTCCAAGGCTAGTTTGAGTATGCTCGAGATTGCCCCCAAGGCTAGATTTCCACATGCTCGAGATTGTCCCCAAGGCTAGTTCTGAGTATGCTCGGGATTGCCCCCAAGGCTAGATTTCCACATGCTCGGGATTGTCCCCAAGGCTAGTTCTGAGTGTGCTCGGGATTGCCCCCAAGGCTAGATTTCCACATGCTCGGGATTGTCCCCAAGGCTAATTTTTGACCATATTCCACTTTGTTAAGGAGATTTCCATTACCTCCACTGCTGGGAGTGCCTTCCGGAGGCCAAACACCTTCTAGCGACTCAAATGTCTTCTAGTGGCTAAATGCTTTCTGGCAACGTAAACGCTTTTCGGAAGCTAGCAGCATAAACACCTTCTAGAGGGCTGTGCACTAGGTTATTGTAAGCTTCATGCAGGTGCTTTTTCTTGTTGGCTGTTGACTCAGAACTGTATAAATGTACACTCACTGCATTGAGTGGAAGCCGCAGGATTGTTTTGCTGACTTGCTGAGCGCGAGGCTGTGCACATGGCGTGGCATAGAGCTGTTGAGGTGTGGGTGTAGAGCCGCGAGGCGTTCATTTTGGGCCTCAACCTTCCAAAGATGGACTGGTCGTTGATGACCTTGCTGGTTGAAAGGTGATGGTATCAACACATTCCACTTTCCATCTGCTGGTGAGATGACGATCACGCCAGGTGACTTTTCTTTGCTGGCCGGCCTGTGAGTAGGTGAGCTCCTCTTTGGGTTAACCCCAGGCTTTGGGAGCGGGTAAGGGCTTTGGAGTGGTTCTTGGGCAAGGTGCCCCCTCTTCACTCGCGTGGTCATGTTGACGTCTCTTGGCTAATCAAGACTTTTATGAAGGTTGATATCTTGACTTAGGTGAGTGTTGAGATGGCTCAAGTATGGGCATGGAGCCGCTGAGAAGGTGAACATGGGCATATCGCCGATGAGTTTGTCGGCGTGGAGCCGCCGTGATAGTGAATATGGAGCTTGAAGCACGGTGCTGTTGATAGTAAGCGCAGGGCTGCTGAGATAATGGGTGCGGGGAGCTGCTGAATAGAGCTACTGGGAGGAGTGGAACTGCTGAGAGGGAGCTGTGGAGATTGGACCTGCTGAGCGCAAGGCGACATGGAGATGAAAGCGCGAAGTAATGAGCTATGGAGACGTGAAGTGCGAAGCCACTTTAATACTGTTGAAATGGTGTCAATTGTAGAGTTTGCTGAGGCTATCTTTCAGCTTCTTTGACTAGGCTCTGTCAGTCATAGATACCAAGCTTGGTATGGTCGGTTCTAGGACCGAAATCCAGGAGAATCCTGCAATCCATATTTGAATAGTTTAGAAAATAGCAATGGATAGGAAAACAACATGCAACAGGCTTGGGATCGACCACGGGCCGAAGTCCTTTTTATGCTGACTACTAGGGGCAAAACCACCAAGTTCAGGAACCCTCGTTCAAATGTTGAACCACTGTGGGTGACATAGTTTGCAACGTAACATATATGCATATTGAACTGAACATTCAGGAAGAAATCGATGCCCCCTGTTTAGGCAATGGATGCTTGATTCCAGCTTATCTGTGCATGACAATGACAACCTAATTGCCCCTAGTACAGAGATATGTGATGTATGCGACAATGAACATGAATGCAATGTTTCTCTTTCTGTTTGGCAGAGATCTTGGCATGCCCCTGACAATGCTGTGTGACAGCATTCCACAAAAGAGTTGAGGTGTTCCCCAAGGATATGACGCTTCTTAGGTTGAGCTTTCTTCAAGTGTGCTGGCAGGGAGGTAGACTTTACAGTGCATCCCTTTGTTGCCCTTTATTCCTTGATGACCATGATGCCTTGATGAACCTGCCTTACTTGAGCATAAGAACACCTCATACTTGGGGTTAGATCGTGCAACCAAGACAACTACTTCCATTAAGCAGCCGTAATGACATACACATGAAATGCTAGGGTCAAAAGATCAATATAAAGGACAGGGTGATAATGATATGCATGTGAATCCGTAATGCATTCTGGACATCTCAACTTTCGCGTATTTGATCAAATGCTTCCCCTTGCCCTAGGGAGACTGATAGTGACTTATGCTTATACTAGCCAGGTGTTTTGAAAGACCGCAATGCCCTAGCGGCACTACTGAAAACATTGTTTGGTCAAGGGACCATATTGCTACACTCTTCATGAAATGAGAGACCCATGTTATCTCCTCAGAAATTTGCAAAAAGTGGCTGCGCTTGTATTTGCTTTATTAAGAATGCTTAGGATAAAACCATCTTTGAAAGCTTTTCCTCGAGGATTTCAAGGTCATATCATTCCATCCATGTTTTACACTCACGTCATTCAATCATCAATGGACATAGAACTATTTTGCAAACCCATGCCCCTAGTCAATTAGGTGAGTTTGTTGTTTTGAGCTTGATTTGGTTGACTTGAGTTGGATTGATAACGCCTACTAAGACCCACATAAGGGGTTGGATACTTTTGAGAGAAGTGCATAAAGAAGGACTCCAAACCTTCTTGAAGTCTTTGCATGGACCCCGGAGGAGATGCCAGGGGTGGATCCCAACTTCATCTGCCACTCCCTCAACATAAAGAAGGACTCCAAACCGGTGGTCCAACGAGCTCGACGTTCGGCACCAGAGCACGCCGACGCCGTCATCGAAGAGGTCAACCGACTTCTCGACACCAACGCAATTCAGGAAGTACAATACCCAACCTGGCTCTCAAACACAATGGTTGTCAAGAAGAAGAATGGGAAGTGGTGAGTCTACGTCGACTACACGAACCTCAATGACGCCTGTCCAAAAGACTGGTTCCCACTACCAAAGATCGACCAGCTCGTAGATGCAACAGCCAGCCATGCTCGGTTAAGTTTTTTGGATGCCTACCGTGGCTATCACCAGATTGCCATGGACCCGGACGACATGGAGAAGACAGCATTCATAACTCCACATGGCATCTTTTGCTATAGGGTGATGCCATTCGGCCTAAAGAACTCAGGAGCAACATTCAACAAAGCAATCTTCAAAATGCTCTACGCACAAATAGGCAACATCCTAGAGGCATACATTGACGACCTCGTCGTCAAAAGTCAAAAGGAGCACAACCATTTGAAGGAGCTGGCCGAGGTCTTCGAGATCCTCAAACTCCGTCTAAATCCGGAGAAATGCGCGTTCGGCGTAAGTGCTGGAAAATTCCTTGGCCACTTGGTCACACGACGCGGCATCGAAGCCGACCCAACCAAATCAAGGCGGTGGCAGACCTTCGGCCACCAAGAACAATCAGAGAGGTACAAAAACTAACGGGGATGGCGGCAGCCCTCAACCGCTTCATCAGCAAGTCGTCCAACAAGTGCCACTCCTTTTTTCACGCCCTCAAAGGGAAAAGCCGACGAAGCTTCGAGTGGACGCCAGACTGCGACAAAGCGCTGGCCGAGCTCAAAGAATATCTCGGTACTTCACCCCTAATGGTAAAACCAAAGGAATTCGAACCCCTTTACCTTTACCTAGTGGTCTCAACCCATGCAATCAGCTCAGCTCTTGTTTGGCGAGAAGGGGCCGACGACATGCCAGTATATTTCACAAGTAAGACGCTCTTACCCGCCCAGACTCGATATCTTCCACTGGAGAAGTTGGCACTCGCCCTCATATCTGCGGCGAGGAAACTCTTGCCGTACTTCCAGGCACATACAATCACGATATTAACCGAATATCCTCTCAAAGCGCTCTTTCGAAAGGCCGACCTCTCCAACAGAGTATCCAAATGGGCGGTAGAGTTGGCGAATTTTGATATCCGCTTTGAACCGAGAACGGCAATCAAAGGGCAAGTCCTCGCTGACTTCATTGCCGAGCTCACCCCAGAAGACTCCGAGATCCTAAACACTCCCCCAACCCAACCCTCTGCCGAATGCGAACCAAAAGAGAACCGGTGGCTCCTCTTTCAGGGAGACACTTGGCGAATGCAAGTCGACGGTGCCTCCAACAACAACGGGGCCGGAGCTGGAGTCGTCTTGGTCTCTCCTTGCGGAACTCTTCACGAAAGTGCCATCAGCATTGACTTCCCCGCCACCAATAATGAGGCCGAATATGAAGCCCTGCTTGCTGGCTTACGCTCGGCAATCACAATGAACGTTGACAACTTGGCCGTATTCTGCGACTCTCAGCTTATAGTCAACCAAGTGCTGGGGGACTACGAAGCTCGGGACCCAAGGATGATAAAGTACCATGCCACGGCAGCAGAACTCATCACTCGCTTCAAAAATTTCAACATCGAGCAGATCAACCGCGAGCACAACGCACACGCCGACGCACTTGCTGGCCTCGCCTCGGCTTCAAAAGCATCAGAGTTCCGAACCATAAATTTTGGTAACATTGACCACCCAAGTTTGGACACAACTCCAGAGGTGCTCAACATTGAACTTGGTCTGAGCTGGATGGATGAAATCGTTGCCTTCCTCAGAAACGATCCCTTACCCGACGACAAAAAGGAAGCTTTCCGAATCAGAAACAAGGCCGCCTACTATTGGTTCTTTGAGAGCGGTCAACTCTATAGAAAATCCATTTCCGGGCCCTATCTTCTCGTCGTCCACCCAAACCAAGTTGCCGAGATCCTTAATGAACTGCATTCCGGAAGCTGCGGTTGCCACTCTGGTGGTCGTTCGTTATGCCAACGCGCGATGAGTCAAGGATACTTTTGGAAAAACATGAAAAAAGACTGCGAAGAAATCGTGCAGAGGTGCCGACCATGCCAACTATTTTCCCCAATCCCCAAGCAGCCAGCTCAGAATCTCTCCCCCATCACAAGTCCATGGCCATTCGCGCAATGGGGGCTCGACATCGTCGGGAAACTCCCGATAACACCTGGAGGCTTCAAATTCTTGATCACTGCAACGGATTATTTCTCCAAGTGGGTAGAAACCGAGGCCCTCGTCACCATCACAGAAGCAGACGTCCGACGATTCGTATGGAGAAACATTGTGACGAGGTTCGGCGTACCCTATGCCATCGTCTCCGACAACGGCACCCAATTTGTCGGGGACGGCCTCACAAGTCTCTACGAGGAGTTCGGCATACGATTATTCAACTCAACCCCTGCTTACCCTCAAGGAAATGGCCAAGCTGAAGCCTCGAACAAGACAGTCTGTGCAGGGATAAAACGAAGATTGAATTCAAAGAGAGGAAAATGGGCGGAAGAACTCCCCAGAGTTTTATGGGCTTACCGCTCCACAGTCCGTCGTTCCACAGGCCAAACCCCATTCTCAATGGCGTTCGGCATGGAAGCCGTCATCCCACTAGAGTCAAGGTTTCCGACCCTCCGAACAGAAACATTCAACCAAGAGACAAATGACGAAGCCGTGGAGCGAGAGCTGATTCTGGCTGAAGAGAAGCGCGATGACGCTCGGCTGAAGCTTGCCAATTATCAACAACAAGTAGCCAAAGGATACAATCGGAGTGTCCGAATCAAGAAGTTCAAGCCTGACGATTTGGTTTGGCGAAAGGTCGTACAAGCAAGTAAGAAGAAAAAGTTCATGCCTAATTGGGAAGGGCCTTTTCGCATAGTCAAAGTTGCCGGTGAAGGGGCTTACACCCTCGAAGACATGCAAGGGAAGGTGCTCACCAACCCATGGAATGCACAGAACCTAAGGAGGGCATACATGTGACGCTTCCTCCACAACATATCAGGCTGACAACTACCTTCGGCCAACACTTCATGCAAAAAGAGTTTCTATTTTCTTTAGCTTCGGCATAACTCTTTTATGTTTTTCTTTTACGTTTCAAAGAAGGGCTCCGTCCCACTGTTACTGTTTTTACCTTCACCATTTTCCCTGTACTTCGACAACTATCAATGAAATGACAATCCTTTTTGGTCAAAAGTTTGCAAAAGCATTTCATGCATCATTCAACCTTCGGCTACGACGCTGAACACAAACGATGACTTCGGTCACACCCACAAACGGCTCCTTAAAAAGCCCTTTGCTTCGGCCAAATATCACCGCCCAAAGAAGCAATCACTGGACATATGGTCTGCCGAGCCAGAAATACACATATCTAATGGAACTTAGGCTTCGGCTCGGATTGGCAAAACACTATGGTCGGCCACCGAAAGGTTACACTCGCAATTTGGCGAGCAAACCACCCACAAACAATCACTACTCTTAACGTTCCTCTACCATGGCCAGGGGCTGACACTTTGGCCGAGCCCCATCCACTGGCAAGGGGGCACTTAACACTCTCAAACTAGTCAAAGGCTGGATCCTGTCAGATTACAACACGTCCATGTTCGGCGACCTATTCTTACGGCCATACTACTTTGGTCAGGGCTCGGCTGCAATATCTATACTTAACCATTTCCTGTATCATGAAAAATTCTCAACTATTCTGCCGAACCCAAACCAAAGTGGGGGCTACGGACAACTACACATTCATAAACATGCAAGACCTACAAAATCTTGTGAGGACATGAAGGCAATTAGTCATGCTCGGCATTAAAAGTGACATTGCAAAAAGAAGCCATGCATTCATTCAAAACTTCGAAATAAAGACAAGTGTTGTTAAAGATCCTAAGCTAGGAGGTACGGCGTAGTAAACCGTTCGGTGCCGACCCCCCTTCAACTATTACATCTAGCACGGTAAACTCCCAAGTTCGGAGCCGTCCAGTCCAACAAAAAATTTCAGAAGTTCAAGAAAAAACACAACTCTAAGAAACTTGAAACTCTAGATTTGGGGAGGATCACCCTCTGCCGCAACATCAGCAAGACGAGCAGCACCGTCCTCGGCATCAACAGCCACTTCATCATTCTCAGCTTGCTCGGTGTCTTGCTAGGCGTTCTCAGCCTCGGCCTTCTTCCTCCCACTAGAACCATCCCCTCCACCCTCAGCATCGGCCACAGTCAGATCATCAACGTCGTCCTCGCTCTCAGAAAACTCCTCCGGAGGAAAGTGGGGCAAATTCCTCCTCCGTGTACGGCAGCACGAGCTCGGGCACTACGGCCGCAGGGATGGTCTTCATCAGGTTCATGTCATGCTCTAGCTGCATAACAGCACAAGCAGCTTGCACCCCAGCCTTGTACCCTTTTCGGTACGCAATAGGAACCCTCTTCTGGACCTCCTCATTCACCATCAACCGAGCATCTCTCATGTACTCAGCTTCGTCTCGATCGTACCCCGCCTGGTAGGCCTTCGCGTCCACCTCTTTCATCTTCCTCTTCTCCCTCCTCACAACTTGACCGAGCTCTCGGTCAGACTCCTTGGCCTTCTCCAGCGCCTCGTCCCTCTCCTTCTCAAGCTCGGCCACTTTTGCCTTAGCCAGCTTCAATGCAGTCTTGACGGCCTTCATTTTTTCACGCTCGGTCTTAGCGTCATCCCGATACCGCGTTCTCTCGGCCGCCAACAGATCAGCCTAGTTGGACACTCGCAGAGAAGCCTGCCCAGCCTGTAAAAGGAAAAGATGGTCAAGCTCGGCCAAAAGGGAAAGAGGTTAACTCAAAAAGGAAAGATTCAAAAGTCAAGTCAAATACCTGAACAAGGTAGGCGCTCAAATGCGCGATGCTCGGCTGCAGCTCCCCTGGAACTCTCTCCATATCCCTCGACAGAGCGAGACCATGAAGCATGGTAACGGCCAACCCAGGCTCGACCTTTATACTGTCTTCAACAGTGACGATCCTGCCGTCGGCCATTGCGAAGGATGGCGCGAACTCTTGCACGATCGGTCGACCACCCGAGCCCGCCGCCTCCATGGCCTTCGGCCCAGCTGCTGCCGATGATTCAGTTTGCTCCTTCTCCCTCGTGATTGGCATCGGCGGCCTTGTAGGGAAGAAGTCGTGTGTGACCTTCTGCTTCTTCGCAGGATTGTCGGCCAGTGCAGCTTCCTTTTGGCGGGTTGCGGCGCCGTCTCTTAGATTCATCTTCACTACATTCCTCCTTCCCATCTCGTCGGCAAACTCGGGAATAAGGGTTCGGATAGGCGGAATATTGATACCTTGAAAGTTGGCTGGCTGACTGTTTTGGAACCAGAAGTCGGCTGACTTCTTAAAAGATGGGAACTTGAGCCTTGGTTCTGCCTTCTTGCTCGGCTTGCTTCCTCCCGCTTGATTCTCGGCGGCCTTCTTCTTACCTTTAGCTTTTGTGCTCGGCCCAGCCTCTTTCTTCTTCCTCCTCAGCTTCCCCTTGAAAGAGGGAATGTAGTCAAGCAGCGTCGGCGCGTCGCGGCAAATTTGAGCCCTCAACGTTTCGATGTTAGCTTCAACGGATAAAGAATGCTGTGTCTTGGTGATTGCTCGGTTATCTGCAAGGAGAGAGTATTATCAAAATTTCAGCAACACAAACAAAGGGTAAATCATACTCGGCAATATAAAGAGACGAAATTTAACCTCGGAAGTCCTTTATCTTCGGCATTGAGTGTAGCCGCACTAATTGACTGCCAAATTCATAGTTCCCACTAACTTCAACATAGAAGTTAGCCCACTTATCGGTGTCGAGAAGCCCATTTATCAGGGGCTCTTTACCACTACGTGTTGACAGGTACCTGCGCTCGGTCCCGCCGTGCCTAGACATGATGTACATATGAAAGAGGTCAGCCACGGTAAACTCGAGACCGTGTAGCTCTTTCAGCTTAATTACAGACATTACTATCCTGTAACTATTAATGGCAAAGTAATGAGGCACTATGCCGAACCTAGCCAGCAGTTCCCTAAGAAATGGATGAAGGGGGAAACGAAGCTCGGTCTCGCAGATGGCCATCAGGGGGACCGTTATATGCTCGGGACGATCTTCCCTCTTGTCCCTAATCCTATTGCTGGCTACCTGATGGACGACAATGTCGGCTGGGATGTGGTATGTTCGGCAGAAGTTTTCATACTCGTCGGGACGCCCGCTGAAATAATGGGCATGGGGACAGACCTGCCCCTTCTCAAATAGGTCGGCAAACTCCCTGTTATCGGAAGAAGTCTCGGCGGGAGCAGAACGGGACAAAGTCGTGGCTCCGGCTTGAGACCGAAGTCTGGATTCGGCTTCGGGCCCGAGCTCGTGTTCGGCTTCGGACTCGGTACTGGTAGTAAAGGATATCTCCGGCTCAGTATTGAACCCACCATCGTACTCATGGTCACGCTCGGCGTTGGAATCACCAGAATCTGACATATTCGAGTCTATGGAGGAAGATCGACGTCGGCTTCGGTATCTCTCCACGTATTTTTGAATCACGAGATCGGCAGAATCGTCCCCTGAATTCTCAGAGTCGGATGAGATGACGATGACTGGGTGAGCCAGACCTAACAAAGGCAGAAACAAAAAAGTGAGACCTCGGCGTCGGCCAAAAAGCAAGGATCTCACTGCGCTCGGCATCCTAATTGGCCCACCCCATCATCGTTTTTAAAGGTTCGGCCAAATCCGCGTTCGGCCCGTTCCTACGAAACATCAAGAATTGGGGCTCGGCCAACCCCATCGTCGGCCAAACCCTGACATCATGAACGTTCCGCGCTCGGAAGAACAGGTTGAAGAGGGAGATGAACAGTCTGTTCATCTCCAAGGCGCACTGTTCACTCAGAACAAAAAATTCCCCAAAAACCCAGAAAATCAAAAGAAAATGGACTGAAAACTGCAAAAGTTAGAGAGAAGCAAGAAACGATCTCGTACCTGTGATTTGGAGCTAGACCTGGTAGCAGAATCCGCTGGAAATTGAAGCTAGAAGATGAACAGTTGTTCTGAAGCTCTGGAAGATGGAGTTTTAGAGAGAGAGAGAGAGAACGAAGGAACTTCTCTCTCCTCGCCTCGTCCCTTTATAGGGCTAGGGTTTGGGATTTCGAGTTTCCCGCCCATCATTACACCGCCGAACCAATGGCCACACAGCGCATGACACGTGTCATGGAAAGGATAGCTTGCAGGGTCTGCCAACCGTCCTCTCGTCCGCCGTGCCCAGCCACAAGATGACATTTGGCACTCCTCCACTAGAATTCTCCATTGACGGCTGTGCTTGCTTCTAAAGAGAGGATGTTACAGGCTCGGCAGAAGTTCACCTTCGACAAATAAAAACCACGCTCGGCAATTCAACAGGTTCGGCCAAGGCTCGACTTCAATCCCTACCACGCGTTCGGCTTCGGCAGAGATTGAGGGGCTATTGTAGCAGGCCGAACATAGAAGTTCATAGTGATGCGGACCTGACCCGCCTAGTGCCGAACGTGAGCCTCGTGCACGGCTCCCGTCGGTGTTCTTCATTGACACCCCACTTGCCACGGGCTCGGCAGAAGACAGGACCGTGCTCGGTCTCTGCCCTCGGCGAGGTCCTCAGCAACTTTACCTCCCCCATCGGCCGCATGACCAGGTTCGGCCAAGTTCGTGTTCGGCCACCCGCGGAGCATAGCTGGGTGCCGACGACGGCTGGCTGTTAAGCCACGCGTCCTCCCACGTGCAAAGGCGGTTATAACAGAAGATGATCACGGGCGCACATGGGTGTGCCAGCTCAGCCCTGAAAATGGTTATCAGATCTATTCCTTGACGTCACTATGACATCACTTGGCCCGTGAAGGACACGCGTTCGTACTTGGAGAGCAAGCCAGGAGGTCCTATAAGTACCAAGTGATGGTAACCCTAACAGGTACACGCTACTCAATACTCACACTTACTCTCTCTGAGCTTTCTGCTTCCTCTCTCTGCACTATACTCATCCTCTCGCCGGAGGGCCTTGCCGGGACAACCCCCGGCCAGGTCTTAGTCGTGCGTTCCCTGTGTAGGCTAGGAGAAGAAGGCTCAAGAACCATCGAACCACCAACGGAGGAGCAAGGATCTAGGATCACGGGCCACACACCTACTAAGACCCACATAAGGGGTTGGATACTTTTGAGAGAAGTGCATAAAGGGGAACATAGCCATGCCCCTTGTCTCACGTAACTCTCCATGTTGTGCGATTTGCCAAGATGATGCAAATTCCAGGATTCTTGCCCTTCGTGTTAAGTCCCACATTGGTGATGCCCCTAGTGTCTAGGACCTTGCTACTAAGTCGTGTTCCCCAATCTGAGAGGACTTTGTTATGGACCATAATGTAGGCTTGGGGTTTTGGCTTGAGAAAGAAGCGGATGTAAAAGGCTCAAACCTAATTTCTACTCACGCTTGGGTTTTAAAAGCTAGCAACCATCTTCAACATATTTATCAACTCTTGGCGTCTCTTGCCTCACTTTGTGTGAAAGAGTTGGTTTCTTCAAAAATGTCCTTTGTATGTACTGGAAGAAATGTTTCCTTCAAAATGCCCTTTGTATGATGGGGTGCTCATTCTTTCATTGATTTCTCTTTCATCCCTTCTTGTGTTTTTGTGTATGCCCCAGTGTAGGGGATGGTTGTCTAGTAGGCTTTTCAAAGAAATTATCCAGAGGCTCGACGTGGCTAGCAAGGGATAAGTGTTTGGGATAGAGAAATGAATGCCTTTCTTCATCTTGAAACACACGACAAAGTGGCAAGGATCCTAACCAATAAATTAGGGGATTCGAGGTTTAACCAAGTGGATTTCCTAAGATTGAGGACAATCTTTTGATACACATAGTAGATGCATGGAGACACGGCTAATTCCTCACTTTGTTTGTGCTCTAACTTTTGCCTACACCGCCCTTATGGGTTTTCAATCTAGCGAGCTCATCATTTTGTTTTTCTTTCTCTTTATTTTTCCTCTCTTTTCTTCTTTCTCCTTCTTCATCTTCAACAGCATGTTTTGCTTACAAGTGATCTCTGTGAGGGTGCAGAGATGTGTCAACTCCTACTTAGCTCAACAGAAAATGACGCAGGTCATAGATTTGAAAATTTTGTTTTGCGCTTTTGACAATTCAAGTGATTATGATGTGTTCCAAAAGATGCCATAAGATTACTTTGAAATCCCTAAGGATTGTTTTCAACGTTTGATGTTATTATGAGCATTCTATGGCAGCAAACTAACACAGGAGGGAACATTTTCAAATTTGTGGCCGACCAAAAGGTGCCTACGTATCTCAACAAAGAATCAGGCCATTCGTAGTTCATATTCGAGGAGACTTGAATTTAAGACCCACATTTCATGATGAGTGTGACAATTGGCCAGAAACCATGATGAGCAAAATGATATCGATTTTTCAAGAGAAGCAAAACATGGGCCGAAATGGTGGTGAAAGTTAGCTAGGTACGGAAAGATTGTTTTAAAATCTAAGCCAAGACGTGATGGACATGGCTGCCATTGCTCAAAACTTGGTTGGATTAAAACTTCAATTTTTTCCATCAGCCATTACCATCATGTCTGAGATCAAACTCCAAATCTAAGAGAAGGAGAAACCTAATCAAGCTCAAGTTGAGATATCCAAAACTAATTGTCCATGCGGCGCATTTTCTAATATGCAAACTGCCCTTAGTGGTGGTGCAACCAAATGACATGCGGTGAACAAAGAAAGGAAATGAGGGGGATGGACTCCTCTTTTGGTTTGGCCCCTAAATAGTTAGAAAGAGGCAATCAAAACGATATGTATATATATAGCACCACAGCTACTTACACAGATTATGGATGAGTCATGCATTGCAATTCGTTTGTATGCATGAGTTTATCGGATACTATAGATAGCCAGCCATTTTTGACATGGACGATTCTTAAGACTCGTTGCTGCAACTCAAGATCCCACTTCCAAGCCAATCCATATTATGAGACAAACCGAAAAGGTTGAGCATATGACTACAACAGAAAGTAGACTCGGAGTCCATCGCTATGCTAGCGGCTATTTGAATGTTTCAGAAAAACTTGTCATTATACTAGGTATTGCAAAAAGTTTTGAAAGTTCTTTCAATTCTTGGTTAGGGAAGATTCTTTCTCAAAACATGATTGAGGTAATTGAAATCCACTTGATTATTTGCTAGCACATTGACAACCTCCTAAATTTTACCAGCTCGTTGAGGTAAGCATGCTCAAAATTTTGAATTTTGAAAGATGGGTTGCTAGGCCGATTTGGAAATAGGAACCAAAGTCTTACACTTGTCATGCTGAATCATCCATGGAGAAATAAGTATTGCAAGTTCTATCCATAATATCCTTGACTTTGCATACAATCATCCATAACCTGCTCTACTACTTTACACTCCCTCTTTCCTTTAGCCTCGCAAGGCAAAGATTGCTAGAGCAACCCCTAGTTCAATTGCCGGCGGGGCAGCCAGTGTTTGATTTTGTTCTAGAAATCCATGCTTCGCGGTGCTTTAAGTAAAGCGAGAGTGTTAAGTAAGCAATGATGCTTTTTACCAAAAGTATACCTTGCTGGCAACGCCATTAGTGCTTAGCTATAAAGACTTAGGGTTAGGGCTTTTAGTTCAAACTCTAACCCTTCTGCACAGAAAGAGATGTTACAACATATACAAGGTGTGAGGAAGAACTTTTGCAAGCAAATGCAAGTAGGTTCCTAGCCTGTAGGTTCCTGTCTTAGTTTGATAGGTTCTATGGCTTTTTAACACATGCAAGGTTTAGGTAGTCTCAGGGTGCTCCGTTGTCAAAGGGCACCAATCCTTTCACAAGCCCATCATAGGCGGTGATTGGGTGATTCCCTTTTTGATATACCACTAACTAGGTACGAGTGACTGTGGAGTTTGCTGGAACCCTTAACATAGCCCGTGTCATGCCGGGGTATTAGGTGAACTCAACGAGGTTGCTCGCTCGATGCATATGATAAATGAATTAAATAAGGCATGTGTTAGTCTTATGTTGAACTTTCTGGTTATAGCTCTCAAGTCCCCAGCAGAGTCGCCAAAAACTGTAGACACCTCCCAAACGGGGCATCGCCATACAGATTGATCGTTTGTTGCTCGATTGGTTGCTTGCTTCATAAACCAAGATCGTGGACATTCCCATGGCTAGGAACATCGCCACACGATAGCAGTTATCATCAAAACAGAGTCGCCACCCAGTTTATTAAAACTGAGAAAATAGATAGAGATTCTGGGTACGGGAGCCAAGAGTACAGTAAGGGGAAGGTGTTAGGCACCCCTCTCTGCCCAGACGTGAGACTGGCCCATAGTTGTTCAACATAAGACGTATAGATGCTTTGTTTAATTCTAACACATAATCTATTATCAAAATGCTCGAGCTGGGGAGCTTCTCTCTCTAAGCAACCAGTAGCTCAGGGGCAAGGGAACCTCTATCGCTATAGAGGCTCTCCTCCACCGCCCATTTCACAATCGGATCCCCATGGGTCCGGCCAACGACCTTCTTCCACCCACCACTGGTCCGGTCAACCGGCGTCGACCAGCCCATATCTGGCCTTCTCTGGTCCAGTCAAGCATCTACGGGCCATCTATGGTCCGGGTATTACAGCTCGAGGTCCGGCCAGATCTAAACTCAAACCGGCCAGGTTTGTCCAGCTCGTGGTCCGGCCAGATCTCCACCTCAGCCGCGGCTCAACACCCGTGGGTCAACAGCCATGGCTCCAGCTCGTGGTCCGGCGATGGGTCCGGCCAGATCTCCACCCCAGCCGTGGCTCAACACCGCCTCCGGTGGGCTCAACAACAGTGGCTCAGCCCAACCCCGCCTCCGGTGGGCTATCAACCCCAAGTCAGACGTCGCCGGCGATGGCTCAGCCAGGCATCCGTCGCTGTGGATTTCACAGCCTCCTTGCTCGAGCAGTCAAGGCCTCCGGCCTTCATCCGCCGTGGCTCAACAGCCATGGCTCCTCTTCACAGTTAGCCTGGCGAGGCCAGCCTAGCTCCCCACCAGCCTCCTTCCAGCCAGCCCGGGCAACCAGCCAGCAAGCCAGCCTGGGCAGGCCGTCCGTGAGTGGCTCGGGCGGGGTCTGCTCGGGTAGAGGCTAGGCAGCAGCTTCTGCCCGGGCCGTCCTTCGTCTAGCCGCTGGGTGGCTCGGGCAGTGGGGCAATTTACATTTTAATTTTCAGTCATGCTATGTATGGTTTGTGCATTTATCTTGTTGCTGGACTTATGGGCCAGTTTACTATTAGTTTTGGCATCATCTGTTGGACTAAAATCGGGGGCCGGGCTCTTCGTCGAGCCCTCTATATCCATTGCGCCAGCGCTTTTAGCTCTGACGAGTTGCGTAGTATTCTTGTGGCTGTGGCTATTATTGATTAGATTGGATTCTCCTAGTTAAGGGGCAGTCTCGCAGTAGCAGCAGCTGTGGGTGTCGATGATTAGATTATGGAGAGTCTGGTTGAGCAAGGTAGTTGCCGGAGCTGTCATTGACTAGATTGGTGGATTCTCACTGATTGAAAAGGGTAGCTTCGTAGTCTGTTTCAGATTAGATTAGTGGTTTGCACTAATCGAAAAGTACAGCTTGGTCCACTTGAGGTTTGGGGGTTACTTTTGGTGGTCCTCTTCCTGTTCCGCTTATTGTTGTTAGCGAGCCTAGGGGATTTGGGCGAGGATGTAGTAGTCTGGATGGAATGGGCGTGGTGTGCAGGGTACTTAGCAGGGTAGCCTTGTCGGATGCCGTCATCTCCAGTTCGAGCCTCTCTCGGTCCGAGTCCCTCTGTAGTAGTTGACTTCTGTTGAGTGGGTATTATGCGAGCTTCGGGGTGATGGGCTTCTCGGTTCTTGGTTTTTATCCCAGCCTTGGAGGAGGAGGATCTCTCCTCAGCGCTGGTTATCATGTGGTCACCGTCGACCATGACTATCTACCGTATTTACTTTATTTCCTAGCCTGGCGGGTTGTGCCAGGTAGTAGTTCAATTTCATATTTCATGTATTACAGTACGCATAGCATTTTGTTATGTATTTACTCTATCTCACTCTCCATGCGGGTTGTGCATGGTTTACCGCACTTTTTCACTCTTATTTGTTTTTCTTTTCTTTCCTCCTGGGGTATGCCCCTTGTAGGCTGTACATTCGCTTAACCTTTTTTTAATTTCAAGCTAAATTACCCAAAAAAAAAAAACACATAATCTATTTAATTAAGCCTTTAAACAGTAAGTAAAGTGAGCTAGTGCGATAATTGAAACATGCATCAGAAAGCATAATACAAAACAAGCTGTCCCAGGGAGATGGATCCCGCGGCCGGTGAATGGATGTCACGGCCGAGGGATCCTCCTGGTTTTATGTACCAGCCGAGGGATCGAAGCCCCGGTCGGTGTTCTTCCTCACACCAGACAGAAAAGTTAGCAGATGATTAAATGCTACGATTAATCATAAATACGATAAATAAAACAAACCAGAGGCCGTTGAGCCTCACCACCTTGATCCCTCAGTTGCTTGATTGCTTCGGATTGATGGTGATTGACTGATTGCTTCTTTGAAAACCCTAGGGTTAGGGTTTGAACTTCGGGGTTTGATCGTCGGATTGATGGCTGCCTTCGGGAGGTTAGGGCTTTTGAAGAGAGGATTTGAGAGAGTATTTTTGCAGATTATCGTGACTGATGAAGGTGTATTGTGTTGTTAATTTCGGAACCTAAAGGCTCCTTTATATAGGCATAGGAGTGACACAACTCGACCAATCAAAGCACACGATTTGGAATTGGAGTTGCAATGTAATACAAACTCTTCGTCGTAATCTCTGAACGTAGCCCAAACGCATCGGAGAGGTAGTGTAGTTGGATCAAACAATCGACAGAACGTTCCAGAGTCTGGAAAAAGGAAGATCTGGTGGCCGGGCAAAAGATCTTGCAGCCGAGGAATGGATATTGCGGCCGAAGGATGGATCCTGCGGCCGAGGGATTGATCTCTCGGGGAGATTTTCTAGCAACAGGTTGCTCGGGTGAGGAAATGATGTTAAGGCCGTTAGATCGATGCTACGGCCGACAGATGGATTCTCCTAGGCTTCTGAATTTTCTGTCTGAAAGGCTGTATGGCTCTGGATTGGGTCCTCTAAGTGGCTCGGAGTTCTTACCGAAAGTCCTAAGGTTCTTGAGAAGGCAATCAGCAATCACTGTATCCATTTCATCATCGGGATGGTCCCTAAGGTGGGACTTGAAATAATCGTTAGGCCAAATTGGGGTGTCTACATTCAATCTCCCTAAGGCAAAGAGAAGCATTTGATCAAATACGTGAAAGTTGAGATGTCCAGAATACATTGTGGATTTACATGCATCACCCTGTCTTTTGCATTGATCTCTTGATCCTAGTATTTCATTATGGTTGCTTAATGGAAGTAGTTGTCTTGGTTGCACGAGCTAACCCCAAGTATGAGGTGTTCTTATGCTCAAGCAAGGTAGGTTCATCAAGGCATCATGCCCATCGTCTCTATGCAAGGAATAAAGGGCAACAAAAGGATGCACTGTAAAGTCTACCTCCCTGCCAACACACTTGGCCTTTAGAAAGAAGAAAGCTATGCTTGAGGAACGTCATATCTTGGGAGAACACCTCAACGCTTTTGTGGAATGCTGTCAAGGGCATGCCAAGATCTTTGCCGAACAGAAAAGAGAAACATTGCACTCACATTCATTGCCATTTACATTGCATGTTTCTATGCTAGGGGCAATTAGGTTGTCATTATCACACACAGTTGAGCTAGGATCAAGCATCCATTGCCTAAATAGGGGGCTTCTATCTCTTTCCAAAAGTTCAATTCAATATGCATATGTGTCATGGTTGCAAACCATATCACCCAAAGTGGTTCAACACTTGGACTAGGGTTTTCAAAGTATGGTGGTCATGCCCCTGGCAGTCAGCATTAAAGGACTTCGGCACGTGGTCGACTCCAAGCCTGTTGCATGTTGTTTTCCTATATATCCATTGCTGTTTTCTAAACTATTCAAATATGGATTGCAGGATTCTCTTGTATTTCGGTCCTTGAAGTTATCAGGACCAACCACATCAGGCTTTGTGTCCATAACCGACAGAGCCAAGTCAAAGAAGCTAGAAAAAGCCTCGTAACTATTCCTGAGCAATTGGCACCATGTCGGCAACATTAAAGTGGCTTCACACTTCGCATCTCCAAAGCTCCTTGCTCTGCGCTTTCATCTCCATGTCAGCAGCTCTGCCTTCATAACTCAGAAGCCTCGCACTTGCTCCTCAGTAGCACCATGCACATACTCTGAGAAACTTTACACTCAAACATCCTCATGCTCAGCAGGTCCAATCTCAATAGTACAGCACCTACTTTAGCTACCCCAAGCTCACATCTTGAAGATAAGCAGCCTCGCCCCTTCCAGGCCGGTGAAACAATCCTATAGCAGTCAATAACCAACAAGAAAAAGCACCTGCATGAAGCTTACAATAACCTAGTGCACACTTCAGCCCTTCAAAAGGCATCCGTGTTACTAAAGCCTTCCAGAAGGCGTTTTTGTTTCTAGCGTCCAGAAAGCGTTTATGGTGCCAGCTTGCAGAAAGCATTCAGCCACCAGAAGATGTTTGTGTCGACAGAAAGCATTCAGCCTTGGGGACACTCCAAACATGTGGAATTTAGCCTTAAGAAATCGATCCTCTGACTCTTGGTGTTCCTCTCGGCCACTGCATCCTTCTGCAAAATCTCCCCTTTCAAAGGCAATCGATTTGAATCCAAGCACCAGCAAAACACTCATGGTATTTTGGGCCCACGGCCAATAGAGTTTCCGATGGAGTGTAATCAAATCCAGTCTTGGGAGCATTCCCAAAACATGCATGATATCGAGCACCAACATCGAAATAAATCAAAAGCCTCGCATAGATTGTCAAATGCTTGTCAGAAGCACTCCGAGCATGACGAAACTAGCCTTGGGAGCATTTCCAACCTTAAGAAGGATCAAGTATCAATCAAAAACCTTATAAGGGCTACCAACAGAAACAAGCCCAAAAAGCCATCCAGTGGGCCTTCTTGCATAAATTCAGCCCTGCGCTCAAGCTCAAATGCCTCTACACTCATAAAGTTTGCATCCTCTGCAGCTCTATGCCACGCTCAAGCCTTGCGGTGTTCATAGCCCAGTGCTTTCACCATCATATGCTATCTCTTGTTACATTGGGTCTCTTGACCACTATGCCTCTTGGCATTGCATCTCTCGATGTATTAAGTCTCTCGACCACTATGCCTCTTGGCATTGCATCTCTTGATGTATTGAGTCTCTCGACCACTATGCCTCTTGGCATTACATCTCTTAATGTATTGGGTCTCTCGACCATTATGCTTCTTGGCATTGCATCTCTCGATGTGTTGGGTCTTTCAACCACAATATTTCTTGGCGTTACATCCCTTGATGTGCTAGGTCTCTTGACCTATTCACACCAAACTGCCGCTCTTCAGCAATGTTGTTCTAACATCTGAGTATAGCCATACTCCGGCAGCTCCGTGCCCCTGTCCAACAAACTTTGAGTAGGTCATTTGAAGCTTCACCCCGAGTTTAGAAGCACTCTGAGAATCCAAGCCCCAGAAGGCTCAAACCCATACCAATGAAACAAAGACAAAGTTGCCTTGGGGGCAATCCAGAGCTTACTCAGAACTAGCCTTGGGGACAATCCGAGCATGTGGAAATCTAGCCTTGGGGGCAATCCCGAGAATACTCAGAACTAGCCTTGGAGACAACCACGAGCATGTGGAAATCTAGCCTTGGGGGCAATCCCGAGCATACTCAGAACTAGCCTTGGGGACAATCCCGAGCATGTGGAAATATAGCCTTGGGGACAATCCCGAGCATACACAAATCTAGCCTTGGGGACTATCCCAAGCATACTCAAAACTAGCCTTGGAAACATCCCGAGCATGTGGAAACTAGCCTTGGAAGAATCCCAAGCATGAGGAACAAATCAAACCTCGTGGAAGATGGAAGATGGAATACTCAACAGCATAGCAGTTCTACAAACTCACTACTCAACAGCTCCAATCAACAAAATATCATCTATTCTCAAGCTCCATGCTTGAATGCTCAAAGTTCTACACTTTGAATGCCCAACCACTGTGTACTGGATGCTCAAGTTCTACACTTGAATGCGCAAGCTCTACGTTTGAATGCCCAACCACTACGTACTGGATGCTCAAAAAAGCCTGTACTTTGAATGCTCGGATTCTGGTGTCCGAATGCTCGAGCTCTACGCTCCGAATGCTCAAGTCCGGAACATGAAAGAAGCTCTACGCTTATATCAAACACACACGCACGGGCCCGTGCACATTTGCATCAATTGCATCACCATTATCACATCGAGTCTGCATCATCATATCTACTCATATCTAACCACTATCATCATATACACACTCTGCACCTCTCTCTTATTCATTAAACAGGTCAATCTTGCAAATCAACCGGCTCTGCGCCTCGATTTTATTGATCGGCTCTGCGCCTCGATCCTTTGGCTTTAAAGCCAAAATTTATGATGAGAAATCTCCGTGCACAGACCATCAGAATACAACCAGCTCTACGCTTCGGTTCAAATCACATCAAACTCTAAACTTATGATGAGAAAGCTCCGTGCACAGACCATCAGAATGCAACCGGCTCTACGCCTCAGTTCAAATCAAACCCCTCAAAATTAGCTCCGCGCCTCAATCACATCAAGCTCTAAGCTCTGAACCCTCAGGATCTCGCCTTATAATCAACACCAGCTCCGTGCTTCGGTTCAAATCACGTCAAGCTCTAAGCTCCTACACCTCAGGCTTGCCTTATGATCAATACCAGCTCCGCGCTTCGGTTCTATCAAGCTCAAAGCTCCAATCTCCTCAGGCCCTCGCCTCATGACCACAGCTGGCTCCACGCCTCAATTCTATCATCTTAGGCCCTCGCCTTGTGACTACAACTGGCTCCGCGCCTCGGTTCCATCATGTCAGAAATCATCACCTCAGGCTCTCGCCTCATGACTACAACCGGCTCCGTGCCTCGGTTCCCTCATCCCAAAGCTCCGTGCTCCAGTTACTGGCCGCGCGCCCCCCATATCTCAAAAATGGTGTCCGATTCATCCCCAGCAGATGGCTTGGATTCCACCCCAATTACATCAATTCCTTCCAACTCATTCGCAAGGATAGGCTACCCTACCGAGCTCCCTTCAGTCAAAGTAAGGATGATCAAGAAAAGCAAACGCACCTGCCATGTACTGATCTACCCCAAAATACTAAGGAAGCCCTCTGCAAAAAATTCCCCCGGTAGCCCCGTGCTCCTTCAACTATCTTCCGCCAAAACCCTGGCTCAGTCTAGGTACATCGCTACGACTTTTTAAGCCCTAAGGTACGTCTTCTATCTCTAACCCTCCAAACTTTTTACTTTTCTTTATTGCCCGAACTACGGTTGGTCTGAATTTCCCCTGTGAAATACGTAGGCAGCCTCCCTGCCCGACCATAACAAAAACCATTTTCGAACACCCCTTGGAATAGTGGTTGGACCAAATTGAGTTTCTTTTTACAGCTTTGACTCTTACTCAAACATGTCTCGCGATCCGTCTGAGCTCAGTCAAAGAGGGGCATCTGTAGACACCCCAATTTGGCCTAACGATTATTTCAAGTCCCACCTTGGGGACCATTCCGATGATGAAATGGATACAGTGATTGCTGATTGACTTCTCGAGAACCTTAGGACTTTCGGTAAGAACTTCGAGCCACTTAGAGGACCCAGTCCAGAGCCATATAGTCTTTCAGACAAAAAATACAGAAGCCTAGGAGAATCCATCTGTCGGTCGTAACATCGATCTAACAGCCTTAACATCATTTTCTCACCCAAGCAACCTGTTGCTAGAAAATCTCCCCGAGATATCAATCCCTCGGCCGCAGGATCCATCCTTCGGCCGCAATATCCATTCCTCGGCCGCAAGATCTTTTGCCCGGCCACCAGATCTTCCTTTTTCCAGACTCTGGAACGTTCTGTTGATTGTTTGATCCAACTACACTACCTCTCCGATGCGTTCGGGCTACGTTCAGAGATTACGACGAAGAGTTTATATTACATTGCAACTCCAATTCCAAATCGTGTGCTTTGATTGGTCGAGTTGTGTCACTCCTATGCCTATATAAAGGAGCCTTTGGGTTCCGAAATTAACAACACAATACACCTTCATCAGTCACGATACTCTGCAAAAATACTTTCTCAAATCCTCTCTTCAAAAGCCCTAACCTCCCGAAGGCAGCCATCAATCCGACGATCAAACCCCGAAGTTCAAACCCTAACCCTAGGGTTTTCAAAGAAGTAATCAGTCAATCACCATCAATCCGAAGCAATCAAGCAACTGAGGGATCAAGGTGGTGAGGCCCAATGGCCTCTGGTTTGTTTTATTTATCGTATTTATGATTAATCGTAGCATTTAATCATCCGCTAACTTTTCTGTCTGGTGTGAGGAAGAACACCGACCGGGGCTTCGATCCCTCGGCCGGTACATAAAACCAGGAGGATCCCTCGGCCGTGGCATCCATTCACCAGCCGCGGGATCCATCTCCCTGGGACAGCTTGTTTTGTATTATGCTTTCTGATGCATGTTTCAATTATCGCACTGGCTCACTTTACTTACTGTTTAAAGGCTTAATTAAACAGATTATGTGTTAGAATTAAACAAAGCATCTATACGTCTTATGTTGAACAACTATGGGCCAGTCTCACGGCTGGGCAGAGAGGGGTGCCTAACACCTTCCCCTTACTGTACTCTTGGCTCCCGTACCCAGAATCTCTATCTATTTTCCCAGTTTTAATAAACTGGGTGGCGACTCTGTTTTGATGATAACCGCTATCGTGTGGCGATGTTCCTAGCCATGGGAATGTCCACGATCTTGGTTTATGAAGCAAGCAACCAATCGAGCAACAAACGATCAATCTGTATGGCGATGCCCTGTTTGGGAGGTGTCTACAAGGCCACCGACGTGCGTAGGTGTGAAACCCATATGGTTCTTGTAACCTTGCCAGCTTTAGGGCCAGGACAGGTATAGATTACCTACCTTGGCCCTACCAGCCCCCATCAGGGATCAAAAGAGGAAAACCATAAGGTTTATACCTTTGCTTGAGTGTTGAAAAAGGATTTGAACTTGGTGTTTAGTGGTTGGAAAGTGGATGTATAATGGAAGTTTGAGTGATAGTGGGAGTATTAGCTTTAGCTAGAGAGGATTATAGCGTGAAAGCTTATATCCTTTTGAATTTTTGTAACCCTTTTAATGGAAGAACCATGGGGTATTTATAGGAGGAGTAATGGTTGTAGATATGGAGGACCAACCAGCCAACAATGGCTGGTTGGGGTTGCTTGGTGGTTAAGCCTTCCCATAAAGGTGATGGGAGGGTTAAGAGAGGGGAGGTCCAGGGGTGATCCCCGGGCTGCTAGGGAGGCTCTATTGGCCCGGTAGCTGCCTGATGATGGTTTCTGCACCTGGCCAAAAGGTGACGGGACAAGGGGTTGACCAGCATACGCGGGTCTCAGACAGGCGCGCGTGTATCAAACCTACCAACGTGTTGGTCAACGGTCAAAGATTGACCATTGACCAACACCTATCAAATTGACACGTGCGCACAGGTCCTGGACAGACGCATGCTTGTCAAACCTAACCACGCGTTGGTAAACGGTCAAAGCTTGACCATTGAACAACACCTGTCAAGTTGACCTGCGCGCACAGGTACCAGACCAATGCACTCTAGTAGGGTTTTTGGCTAGGGTTTAAAGGTTCAAAGGGGTGCCAAACACTCGAAGCTCAAATCCCAATCATTATCAAAGCTGTTCTTGATCCGTTTCATCATTGGGGTGTCTACAGTAGTCCCTCTATGACGGCACGCGAAGCACCATTGAGTTGGCACGGGTAACGTCAAAGATTTCTAGACACCCATGGAGCCTACCCAAGAGAAATCAAATAAAAAATGCAGATGTATATATAAAAATACCGTGCACCGAGGGATCGAAGATGGGCGAACCATTGCAAGATCATTGTAAGAGAGTTCAAACTCTGTTGGGGAAATAGATAATACTGGATGAGCGAATCAACATCAAATACTGAGGCGGACTCTCCTGGGGAATAAAAGGATTTGGACGGGCGGACCATCGTTGATTGAATTAGACGAATAGATCGCGTTGACAAGGAGCGAACGGATAGATCGTCATTGCTTGATTGAAATCGGACGGATAGATCATCGTTGATTGTAATCGGATGGATAGATCGTCGTTGACAAGGAGCGGACGGATAGATCGTCATTGCTTGATTGAAATTGGACGGATAGACCGTCATTGAGAAGGAGCAGACGGATAGATTGTCATTACTTGTTTGAAATCGGACGGAAAGATCGTCGTTGATAAGGAGCGGACAGATAGATCGTCATTGCTTGATTGAAATCGAACAGATAGATTGTCGTTGATAAGAAGCAGATGGATAGATCATCATTGCTTGATTGAAATCGAACGGATAGATCATCGTTGATTGTAATCGGATGGATAGATCATCGTTGATTGTAATCGGATGGATAGATCATCGTTGATGGATAAATCGTCGTTGATTGTAATCAGACGGATAGATCGTCATTGATTAATTGAATTGGAATCCCATGTGGATTAAAATGAACACAGACGGACCACTGTTGCGAAAATTAGAGTCACAGATTGAATTTGTCAACTCGGAGCACACGAAAATCATTGAAGCACGCCAAACCAGAATAGGAGAAATGCTACAAAGGGAACACAGCGATGCGTACGGGTTGAGTACCACTGCGCGCTGGTCAATGAGTTGACTGGGCCTCAGGCCCAAAAAGATCGGTGCGTGCGGTTCCGTTTCTAAAGGTAAATTTAGAACAAAGCCCAAACCTGACCCACGCCTGTTTTCTTCCTTTTCATCCACGAGAAGCAGCAGAACAGTTCATTTTGAACGGTTTTTGAAATTTCAAAACCTATCTGTAGCGGGCCGAACATGGTTTGTTCGCATGACGCGGACCATACCTGCCGTGGTCCGATCGCAGGCCTCGTGCGCGGCAAGCCGACAATGACTCGTCGTGTATATCCGGTTCGCCTCAGGCTCGGCAGCGGGCAGACCCGCGCTCGGATTGTGCCGTCGACGGAGTCCGCGGCGACGTTACCTCCTTCATTGAACGCATGGCTTTGCTCGGCGGTTCCCGCGGTCGGCTACCTTCAGAGCACGGCATGCAGCCGACGGCGGCTGACTGTAAAGCCACGCGTCCTGCCACGTGCAGAAGCGGTTACAACAGAAGATGATCACGGGCGCACATGGGTGTGCCAGCTCAGCCCTGGAAACGGTTATCAGATCTATTTCTCGACGTCATTATGATGTCACTTGGCCCGTGGAAGGCACGCGATGGTACTTGGAGGGCAAGTCAGAAGGCACTATAAATACCTAGAGATGGTAATCCTAACAGGTACACGCTACTCAATACTCACACTTACTCCCTCTCCAGAGCTTTCTGCTTCCTCTCTGCGCTATACTCATCCTCTCGCCGGAGGGCCTTGCCGGGACAACCCCCGACCAGGTCTTAGTCGTGCGTTCCTTGTGCAGGCTAGGAGAAGAAAGCTAACCCACCATCAAACCACCTACGAAGGATCGAGGACCGGAGGATCACGGGCCACACAATTGGTGAACCCGACGTGAAACTCCCTTCTGATCTCAGCGGCTCTCTCATCCTCCAAACTTCCCTCGCTCCTCCGTAAGACAGCAACCAAACTACTCACCATGGGCGGAGACATAGCGGACGCTACCATCTCAGGGGCCAAAGACGCAGGTGGAAACGTCAATTCCACGCCAACCGTCGAGAGGCACATGTCCCTCTCTCTCGCCCCTGGATCCGGGCTCTCACCGGTCTCGGACGACGTCGCTTCAGCCTACATCCGCCTGTTGCAGCGTCGCGACGACAAACGCGACAACGAGCTGGCGGCACTAAGGGCGGAAGTGGCCCAAATGAAGCGACATATGCAGCAGGACGCCACACCTGCCGCATCTCGATCTGGCGGAGACAGGGGTAGAGGTGGGCAAACACCGCCTCCACCTCCGCCTCCACCACCGCAAGGGCGTCAGAACGAGGGAGGCCAACGCGGGTCCGTGAAAGACCGCCTAGGCTTCACCCCAGCACAAGATGACGCCAGGGGAATGATCCTCTATAAGCAACCCACAGTATCTGGGACGCATCGTTCCAGAAGCCATCACGATGGAACCAGGACAAGGGACACCGAGTCGTTCACCAGCACGTACTCATCGCGCGGAGTTCTCTCGCACGACGGCCTCGCACCGTAGCCGAGACTCTGCCCGAACCAGACCCCATGTCTCTGAGCGCCTGGGGAACATCCCGACAGAAAACAATGACAATGAACATTACGCTCGGCGCAACGGGAAAGACGTATGCGTTGAAGGCGCGAACGACGAAAGGAAATCCCGACGCCGCAACGACAAAACTGTCAACGGCCCACGCCGAACAGAGAAAGACCTGCGAGACAAGCTTCGGCGAAAAGAAGCGGAGAAGACGTCGGCAAGAGAAACCAAGGAAAGAGATTCAAAGCGACCGAAGACGGACGAGCACGGCAAACCGCCGCGCCCCGGATTCGAACGGCAGCTAAAAGATCTCGGCGTCTCCCCATTCACCTCCCACATAATCAACACACCGCCAGAGCCCACCTTCCACCTGCCCAAATTTACGAAGTTCGATCCGTCGACGTGTGAGGCCTACACTCACCTCATCCATTTCAGACAAACCATCGAACTCTGCACGAGTAAAGATGAGGTGAAATGCAAGGCGTTCCCGTCCAGCCTCGGCTCCCTAGGGCTCCAGTGGTTCAACAAATTGCCCGCTGGATCCGTAAGGACCCCCGGCCGACCTTGAGCGCGCCTTCAACACTCGCTTCATCACAAGCAACAAAACGGCTAAAGAGCCTGAATCGCTGTCCCAAATGAGGAAACTGTCGTCGGAAACTCTCAGAAAATATGCCGAGCGCTACTGGCAGTTGTTTAATGAGATCCCTGGAATCGATGAGTACTGGGCCGCACGCACCTTCAAAAACGGCCTGGAGACTGGGAGCAAGATCTTAGACGAACTCGCCATCCGTCCACCGCACGGCATGGGTGAGTTGATGCGTGTAGTGGAAAGATTCTGTGCTCTCGAAGAACTCTATGCAGACAGAGCCGCACAGGGAATCCCGAGCTCTAACAATCCGTTCTCCTCAACCGTGCACCAGCTGCCGGTACAAACGGCGACCCAACAAGTGCAGCCGAAGAAGCAAGTGCACAACATTAAAAAGGGCAAGGAGCGTCAGCCAAAGGAGCACGACCACGTGGCCGAAACCACTCACTTCAAAGAACCAATCTGGTCTTTTCTGAAGGAAATAATGAGACAACCGTGGTTTGAGTGGCCGACGGCCAAGCTCGGGACTGACACCGGCCAACCGGATCAAAACCCAAGAAAGAAGTGCACTTACCATAACGAGCTCGGCCACTACACGACTGCTTGTGCACCATACAAGGCTCTCCTTGAAAAGCTTGCCGCTCATGGCCATCTCGATCAATACATTGATCGAGCAAAGACGCCCGCCCGGCAGACAAATCCCAACCCCAACGAACAACGACCATTGATCCACGTCATCCATGGACCGGTAACAAAGGCATTCGAGACCACGCTCAGAGCCGACATCGATCAAGCCTCAACTTCAAAAGAGATACTCTCCGTCGGCTGCGGATCCAAACGATCCCGACCACAAGACCTACCAAAATGGACTATCAGCTTCACCGAACGTGATCTTGAACACGTTCAGACCCCACATTCGGATGCACTCGTCGTCACCGTCCAAATTGGTGTCCATGACGTCAAACGTGTACTCATCGATCAGGGAAGTTCAGCTGAGGTTATGTACTATGACCTCTTCAAGAAGTTGGACCTACCAGAATCGGCTTTGCAACCCACCGAGGTACCCCTCATTGGCTTCAGCGGAGCTCCTGTATGGCCGATCGGCCGAATCTTTCTACCGGTCGTCGTCGGCTCAAAGACTGTAACCGTCGAATTCATTGTTGTCAACGCGCCGAGCCCATACAACGCCATCCTCGGCCGAACCTGGCTCCATGAAATGCAAGCGATCGCGTCAACATACCACCAGGTTGTCCGACGATTCGTATGGAGAAACATCGTGACAAGGTTCGGCGTACCCTACGCCATCGTCTCCGACAACGGCACCCAATTTGTCGGGGACGGCCTCACGAGTCTCTGTGAAGAGTTCGGCATCAGATTCTTCAACTCAACACCAGCCTACCCTCAGGGAAACGGCCAGGCCGAAGCCTCAAACAAGACGGTCTGTGCAGGGATAAAACGAAGACTGAATTCAAAGAGGGGAAAATGGGCAGAGGAACTCCCCAGGGTTTTATGGGCTTACCGCTCCACTCCCCGCCGTTCTACAGGCCAAACACCGTTCTCAATGGCGTTCGGCATGGAGGCCGTAATCCCACTAGAATCAAGGTTCCCAACCCTTCGAACGGAGAACTTCAATCCTCAGTCCAATAACGAAGCCGTCGAGCAAGAACTAATTTTGGCTGAGGAAAAACGCGATGACGCTCGGCTAAAGCTGGCCGAGTATCAACAGACTGTTGCCAAGGGCTACAACAGAAGTGTCAGAATCAAGAAGTTCAAGCCCGACGACTTAGTTTGGCGAAAAGTCGTCCAAGCAAGCAAAAAGAAAAAGTTCATGCCCAATTGGGAAGGGCCATTTCGTATTGTGAAGGTTGCTGGTGAAGGGGCCTACACCCTCGAAGACATGCACGGCAAGGTGCTCACCAACCCGTGGAATGCACGAAACCTCAGGAAGGCTTACATGTGACACTTCAATCAGACAACTACCTTCGGCCAACACATCGTGCATACAGAGTTTCTATTTCTTCAGCTTCGGCATAACTCTTCTACATTTTTCTTTACATTTCAAAGAAGGGCTTCGACCCACTGTTACTGTTTTTCCTTACTTTCACTGTACTTCAACAAAAAATATCAATGAAATGACAATCCTTTTTGATCCAAAAATCTTCAAACATCATTTTATGCATTTATTCCACTCTCGGCTAGAAAGCCGTACACAAACGATGACTTCGGTCACACCCTCCAACCGGCTCCTTAAAAAGCCCATTGCTTCGGCCAATTTTACCGCCCAGAGAAGCAATCACTGGACATATGGTCCGCCGAGCCTGAAATACACTTTTGGAACTTAGGCTTCGGCTCGGATTGGCAAGACACTATGGTCGGCCACCGAATGGTTACACTCGCAATTTGGCGAGCAAACCACCCACAAACATTCACTACTCTCCAACGTTCCTCTACCATGGTCAGGGGCTAACACCTAGACCGAGCCCCATCCACTGGCAAGGGGGACACTTCACACTCTCAAACTAAGTCAAAGACTGGATCATGACAGGTTACATTACATCGATGTTCGGCGACCTATAGCAACTACGGCCATACTACTTTGGTCAGGGCTCGGCTGCAATATCTATACTTAACCATTTCGATCACGAAATGCTCTCAACTATTCTGCCGAACCCAAACCAAAAGTGGGGGCTACGGACAACTACACATTCACAAACATGCAAGAACTACAAGAATTTTATGAAGACATGAAGGCAATAATAGACAAGCTCGGCAATAATAGAGACGTTGCGAAAGAAGCCATGCATTCATCTAAAACTTCAAAACAAAGACAAGTGTTTTGAAAGATCCTAAGCTAGGAGGTACGGCGTAGTAAATCGTTCGGTGCCGACCCCCTTAAACCATTACATCTGGCAGGGAAAACTCCCAAGTTCGTTGCCGTCCAGTCCAACAAAAATTCAAGAAGTTCAAAAAAAAAAAAAAAAAAAAACTTGAAGCTCTATGGTTGGGGCGGATCACCACCGGCTGCAGCTTCAGCAAGACGAGCAGCACTGTCCTCGGCCCCAACAACCACTTCATCATTATCTGCTTGTTCGGCGTCCTCCTCGGCGTTCTCGACCTCGGCCTCTGTCCTATCACCAGAACCACCCACTCCACCTTCAGCGTCGGCCACAGTCAGATCGTCAACATCATCCTCGCTCCCAGAAAACTCCTCCGGCGGAAGTGGGGCACATTCTTCCTCCGTGTACGGCAGCACGAGCTCGGGCACTACGGCCGCAGGGATGGTCTTCATCAAGTTCATATCAGGCTCCAGCTGCATAACAGCACAAGCAGCCAGCACCCCAGCCTTGTATCCTCTTCGGTACGCAACGGGAACCCTCTTCTCGACCTCCTCATTCACCATCGACCGAGCATCTCTCATATACTCAGCTCCTGCTCGATCATATCCCGCCTGGTACGCCTTCGCGTCCACCTCCTTCATCTTCCTCTTCTCCCTCCTCACAACTTGACCGAGCTCGCGTTCGGCCGTCTTAGCATTTTCAAGGGCCTCATCCCTCTCCTTCTCAAGCTCGGCAACTTTTGCCTTAGCCAACTTCAGCGCAGTCTTAACAGCCTTAGTTTTCTCACGCTCGGTCTTAGCATCATCTCTGTACCGCGTTCTCTCGGCCGCCAACAGATCGGCCTGGTTGGACACTCGCAGAGCAGCCTGCCCAGCCTGTTAAAAGGAAAGATGGTCAAGCTCGGCCAAAAGGGAAAGAAGGATAGCACAAAATCAAGTACCTGAACAAGGTAGGCGCTTAAATGAGTGATGCTCGGCTGCAGCTCCCCTGGAACTCTCTCCATATCCCTCGGCAGAGCGAGACCGTGCAGCAAGGTAACGGCCAACCCAGGCTCAACCTTTACATTATCTTCCAGAGTAACGATCCTGCCGTCGGCCATCGCGAAGGATGGCGCGAACTCTTGCACAATCGCTCGGCATCCTGAGCCTGCCGCCTGTTCCACGGCTTTGGAGCCACCCGCAGCCGAAGACTCAGTTTGGTCCTTCTCTTTAGGATGTAGCGTCGGCGGCCTCGTGGGAAAAAAGTCTTGGGTGACTTTCTACTTCTTCGCAGGATGGTCAGCCTGTGCAGCCTCCTTCTGACGGGTCGCAGCCCCGTCTCTCAGATTCAACTTCACCACGTTCCTCCTTCCCATCTCGTCGGTATACTCGGGAATGAGGGTTCGGATGGGCGGAATGTTGATGCCCAGAAAGTCGGCTGGCAGACTGCTTTGGAACCAGAAGTCGGCTGACTTCTTCAAAGATGGGAACTTGACCCTTGGCTCTTTCGCTTTCTTGCTCGGTCTGCTTTCTCCCGCTTGACCCTCGGCTGCCCTCTTCTTACCTTTACCCCTTGTGTTCGGCCCAGCTTCCTTCTTCTTCCTCCTCAACTTTCCCTTGTAAGAGGGAATGTAGTCGAGCAGCGTCGGCGCGTCACGACAAATTTGAGCCCTCAACGTCTCAACGTTTGCCTCAACTGACAAAGAATGCTGTGTCTTGGTGATTGCTCGGTTATCTGCAAGGAGAGGATATCTTCAGAATACTCAAAACGACACAAAGAAGAAATAAGCCATACTCGGCGACGTAAAGAAAATTAAAACCCAACCTCGAAAGTCTTTTATCTTCGGCACAGAGTGCCGCACTGGCTGAGGGCCGAACTCATAATTCCCGCTAACTTCAACATAGAAGTTAGCCCACTTGTCGGTGTCAGGAAGCCCATCTATCAGGGGCTCTTTGCCACTGCGTGTGGACAGGTACCTGCGCTCGGTCCCGCCGTGCCTGGACATGATGTACGTGTGAAAGAGGTCGGCCACGGTGAACTCGAGGTTGTGTAGCTCTTTCAGCTTAATTATGGACATCACTATCCTATAACTATTGATGGCAAAGAAATGGGGTACTATGCCGAACCTGGCCAGCAGTTCCCTCAGAAAAGGATGAAGGGGGAAACGGAGCCCGGCCTCGCAGATGGCCATCAGAGGAACCGTTATATGCTCGGGACGGTCTTCCCTTTTATCCCTTATCCTATTGCTGGCTACCTGGTGGACTACGACGTCGGCCGGGATGTGGTATGTTCGGCAGAAATTATCATACTCATCGGGACGTCCGCTGAAGTAATGGGCGTGTGGACAGACCTGCCCCCTCTCGAATAAGTCGGTAAACTCCCTATTGTCGGAAGACGTCTCAACGGGAGCGGAACGGGAAGAGGTCGTGGCCCCGGCCTGAGAACGAAGTCTGGATTCAGCCTCGGCCCCAAGCTCATGCTCGGCTTCAGACTCTGTGCTAGTAGAAAAGGTTATCTCCGGTTCGGTATTAAAACCGCCGTACTCATGGTCGCGCTCGGCATTTGAATCACCAGAGTCTGACATGTTTGAGTCTATGGAGGAAGATCGACGTCGGCTTCTGTATCTCTCTACGTATTTCCGGATCACGAGGTCGGCGGAGTCGTCCTCTGAATTCTCAGAGTCGGATGAAATGATGATGACTGGGTGAGCCAGACCTAACAAAGGCAGAAACAAAAACATGAGACCTCGGCATCTGCTAGAAAGCAAGGATCTCACTACGCTCGGCATCCTAATTGGCCCACCCCATCATCGTTTCCAATGGTTCGGCCAAATCTGTGTTCGGTCTGATCCTACGAAACATCGAGAATTGGGGCTCGGCCAACCCCATCGTCTGCCAAAGCCCTGACACCATGAACGTTCTGTGCTCGGAAGAACACGTTGAAGATGGAGATGAACAGTCCGTCCATCTCCAGTAAAGCACTATTCACTCAGAACAGAAAACACCCCAAAAACCCAGAAAGTAAACTAGAGAATGCAGAAAAACTACAGAAAAGTAAAGAGGGGCAAGAATCGAGCACATACCTGTAACTTTCAGCGAGATCTGATAGCTCAATCGCTGGGAATCACGACCAGAAGACGAACCGTTGGGCTTCGAAGCTCTGGCGATGGAGTTCTAGAGAGAGAGAGGGCATGTGACTTTCTCTCTCCTCACTCCGCTCCTTTTATAGAATTAGGGCTGGGAAATCGAAATTCCCGCCCATCATTACTCCGCCGAACTTTTGGCCACCCAGCGCATGACACGTGGCACTGACAGGACGGTTTGCAGGGCTTGCCAGCCCACCTCTCGCCTGCCGTACCCAGCCACAAGGTGACATCTGGTGTCCAACCATTGGAGTACTTCATCGACGGTCGAGACTACTCCTGAGGATGAAACGGTTCAGGCTCGGCTGGAACTTATCTTCATCAAACAAATGTACGCTCGGCGGTTTGACGAGTTCGGCCTAAGGCTCAAATTCAATCCCTACCATGCGTACAGCATCGGCAGGAATTGAGGGGCTATTGTAGCGGGCCGAACATGGTTTGTTCGCATGACGCGGACCATACCTGCCGTGGTCCGATCGCAGGCCTCGTGCGCGGCAAGCCGACAATGACTCGTCGTGTATATCAGGTTCGCCTCAGGCTCGGCGGACAGACCCGCGCTCGGATTTTGCCGTCGACGGAGTCCGCGGCGTCGTTACCTCCTTCATTGAACGCATGGCTTTGCTCGGCGGTTCCCGCGGTCGGCTACCTTCAGAGCACGGCATGCAGCCGACGGCGGCTGACTGTAAAGCCACGCGTCCTGCCACGTGCAGAAGCGGTTACAACAGAAGATGATCACGGGCGCACATGGGTGTGCCAGCTCAGCCCTGGAAACGGTTATCAGATCTATTTCTCGACGTCATTATGATGTCACTTGGCCCGTGGAAGGCACGCGATGGTACTTGGAGGGCAAGTCAGAAGGCACTATAAATACCTAGAGATGGTAATCCTAACAGGTACACGCTACTCAATACTCACACTTACTCCCTCTCCAGAGCTTTCTGCTTCCTCTCTGCGCTATACTCATCCTCTCGCCGGAGGGCCTTGCCGGGACAACCCCGGCCAGGTCTTAGTCGTGCGTTCCTTGTGCAGGCTAGGAGAAGAAAGCTAACCCACCATCAAACCACCTACGAAGGATCGAGGACCGGAGGATCACGGGCCACACACTATCTCTCACAAAAGCTCTCTCTCCCAAACCCTTCATCTTCAAAATCAAAAATCCACATACGTACATTCATCCGTGGCCGAACAGAGTGGCGACGGCGAAGGTGGCGATGTGGTAGATCATCTGAGGGATGAGGGAGCACTCACGGAAGCCGAAGTAGAGGACCCACAGGCGGTGGAGAATGTCGTGGATGAAGGTGCAAGGGCCATAGGCGGTGGCGACAACGGGAGTGGTAAAGCCCCTGAGGTTGAAAACGAAATTGAGCAGCGCGCGCAGGTGGGGTTCGAGGCCATGGGACCTGTGGTTCGGTCGTTGGATCCAAGTACGGCGGTGGAGGGTACTGTGATCACGGGTGGCGGCTTTGGTGGCGACGGCGGCAATGGTGTTGGCAGTAGTGGCGACGCTCGGAGCGGGTCCCCGTCGAGGGACTCGGCGAAGGGCAAGGGTGTAGCAGTTAAGGAAGAGGGGCCCATAGAAGTTCTGATAAGGCAGGTTGATTCCGGCCGGCGGCGGGGTCGTCAAAGCACAAGCTCATTTCCTAGGGTGACTTTGTAGAGTTTGTGGATGAGGCCGTGCTCGACTGCCTGCTTCGGGATAACCCGCCTATGGTTGCCGCGGTCTTGCCTTCTCGAAAGGAGAGACATGGGCCATTGAGTTGGCTCAAGAGGAGGAGCGGCTGAGGGCCAAGGCCGAGAGGGCTCGGTGTGGGCTACCACAGCCCCGGGGTGGATCGGGGCGGCCCAAAAAACGCGTGTTTTAGAATCGAATTGAAAAGTTTGAAGAGTCCCCACCAAGATTTATGGTTTGCCACCCGAGAAACCGTTTTGATCGAAAATGATTGATTTGAAATTGAAAACCAGAGATTCGTTTGAGGTTTGGAAGCCATGTTACAAGGGGGGAAGGGTTTTACGGCACCCCCCTCGCCCGATACAAGATCAGTCTCTACTAAACATTTGTGGGATTTTTCAAAGGGTTTTGTTTCATCAGGCATATAGCAAGTATCCACAGGTATACCAAATAAACGTGTATGCTGGTGCATGTGTACAGGGAATGATAAAATGGCGAGGAATAAATGCATGACAGTAGAAAACTGGGGACTGCTACTGACTTCACTCCCGAGCGCTCGAGTGTACTTCCGAGCGCTCGAGTGTACCACTGGCCATTCCTGCAAAACTTTGTTAGGCATAAACAGGATATAACACTATGCTATAGAACTGAGGCTATTTTAAACGTATGATAAGCTCAGCAGAGGGCCTAGCAGACTAAAACTGAACTTCACTCTCCCAAGCCATGCATCCTTGCCCTTACAAAGTTAGATCTGCATTCTTTTAAGAGCAAATGGGCATGTCCCTGCATATGGAATATCAGAAGCATGGCAAAATGGGGAGAATAATGGACTGCAGTAGCATGCAGGCACTCCTGAGCGCTCGGGAATGGTTTCAAGCGCTTGGGAGTGAGCTGCATGTCAGCTTACTTTCAAATAGGAAATGACATTATTTTGGCATGCAGACACTCTAGTTTTAGTCTTCCCAGGATAAGAACCTCTTTTTAACCTTGGAAAATCTTGTTCTTACTTGAAACTTGGTGAGAAACGTTTCTGTTTTGAGAAAACTAATTTTCTATGTCTGCATGTCACAATAAAACCATTTCATTTAAGAATGCACTTCACCCCAACTTGCTGCCCCACCAAAAATGCCAGGAATGGAACTGGAAACGGTCCCGAGCGCTCGGGAGCACTCTCGAGCGCTCGAGAGTGTTTCCAGTAGGTTTTCGAAAAAAAATGTTTTGTGATCCATTTGCTCTTGTTTTTACACTAAGGTCTCCCAACCATGCACCCAGTATTAAAGACTGGGACAGGCTGAGAGACCTCACTCCGAAGGGAAGAACAGCCTCTTGCTTGAGATTATAGTAGAAAAATTTCTATCTTTGGTGAGAACCTTGCTTCTTGAATGACTTTGAAAGGTGAAAGAAGAAGGAGAAATGCAAGAAATCAGAGACCAAGGATGTTCTCAACTCCCTGCATTTTCTGATATTTTTAATCTTTGTACCTTTGTCTTTGAAAATCTTTGTAGTTGAAAAACAAGTTTGTGCTTGAGAGTTTTTTTTGAACAAGAGAGGGGGGTTTTTAGAGAGAGGGATTTTCGTGTCCCCCCCCCCCCTCAGGAGAAGTGAGGGTATATATATAGGCCATATAACCTAAGGTTTCATTTGAGAAATGAAAATGAAATAAAATCTTTTCTTGGAGGGAAGATCTTCTGGCCTGACCCTCTCTGAATGAGGTTGAGTGTTGACTCAAGCATCAGCCGGCTCAAATGGCTGTAATGATGGGTTGCATGGATAGTGGGAAACCTTATCATCCATTGGGCAGCACAGAGGTCTCGAGCGCTCGGGAGTGAGCCAGGCCAATGGTTTTGGAAAATTGTTTTGAGCACTCGGGACTGCTCCCGAGCGCTTGAGATTGATTTTAACCTTTTATTTCTCTTTTCAAATCCTTTAAGAAGCAAAGTTACAATTGGTTCGAGGCTTGTTTCAATCCAATTTCATCATCGGGGAGCCTCCGGGCCACAGATTAAGGAAATTCGACGAGTCCAAATTGGGGTGTCTACACTCGGGCCGAGGTAGAGCTACCTAGGCAGAAGCGGTGACAGTGGCGAAGGCCACGTAGCATGCAGTATTTTCAGCAGTGGCATACGTGCCACCCACACCACACTTGTTCGTACCGTCTGGGTTTTTATGGCTACAAGCCACAGCGGACAGACTACGAGCCCAAACTTGTACTGAGAGACCCCATGGCTTATATTTCAACAACTTGGATCGAGGTATATTCTCAAAACTTACCCTTCTGTTCATTTTATCTTGAATAAACTTGAATAGAATTGGATAGGCCACCACGATATTTGAAACCTATTGCATGAACACATAATTTGAACCAACCATCTGTTATTAGATTGAATTGATTACCTGGAACCTGAAAATGAATTCCTGTGTGCTAATGTATTTTCCAATTGTTTGCCTTTGTGCTTGAAATAGAAGAAGGCAAAACAGCAAGACATTCGCGGCCATGGAGGTGCAAGCGAGTCCCTTGCGCCATACGAGGGGCTACCAGAGAGGGTCAGGAGGTTGGTGGATGAGGCGGGCTTTGGACAGTTTGTGCAGATCTTGACACTGGTCAAGAATGACCACGCCGTCCTCGTCGCACTTGCAGAGAGGTGGAAAGACACCACAAACACTTTCCACCTACCGCCCGGGGAGATGACGGTGACGCCTATAGACTATGTGGCGATCACCGGGCTGAGAGTCGGGGGAGTGCCTATCCCGTTTGATACAGGCATCCACAGAGACGAGACGGCCCTACAGTGGTTCTTGGGAAAGGTGCCACTCCTAGACGAGGAGTTGGTCAAATATGAGCAGTTCAAGGACTATCTGAAGAAGAACCCAACCACGGAGCAGGAGGAGGAGCAAATGGCGAGGGCCTACTTGTTGTACTTGTTCGGCACTTCCTTGTACCCGAGCAGGCGCAGCAGGGTGCACTTGTCGTACCTGCCTGCACTAAGGGACTTGAGGACGGCCTCGCGCTTCGATTGGGGTGGAGCGGCTCTGGGTGCGCTCTACGGCTTCCTGGGAAAAGCTTCGAGGACTAAGAGGGTTGTTGGCGGCTACTGGAGGATATAGGAGGTATAACTTTAATTTCATAAAGTTCAATTTCAATATACTCTTGTACCATTTTGACTGCATAGCCTGCTTGATTGTATAACTGTGTAACTGTATAATCTGTGACTAATGCCTTGAATGTTTTAAAACCATGCAGCTTTGGGCCTATGAGGTACTGAAGATGTACCCCCCACAGACCAGGTGTCTAGAACTAAGGACTCTCCCCCGCGCGCTTGTTTGGAGCAAGGACTACATGGGGGAGAAGAGGGGGAGAGGGGACCTTAATGCATTCAGGCTGTACTTGGACGACCTCCGAGCTTCGCAAGTATAACTCAAAACCCTACTAGTAATCATGTATCCTTGAACTGATTCAATGCTGTCGCTGATCAATTATTGCCTTATTCACTTGTCTTGATTGCAGGTCATGTAGGATCCCTGGTGCAGAACTGAGCCAGAGTTGGAGTACTTGGCCAAGAGCAGGGCTGTCACAGCGAGTCGGGTGTTGCTGGAGTCGGCTTTCAGTTGGCAATGGTACTTGGGCGACCGAGTGACACGACAGTCGCTTGGTTTGCCTGAGTTTCAGGTCTCAGGGCCACTTCTGCCCTGTGCTTCACACACTGGCGAGTACACACGGGCCGAGCTGGAGGAGTTTACGAGGCCAACTACTGACCTGACACGCTTATTGCTACCCGACTGTGACTACACCGCCTACCAGAGAGAGCACCTGGCGGGACTGCTCGAAGTTCGGGCTTTCAGAGGGGTTCAGAGCCAAGCTCATGGAGCTGCTGAGCAGAGGAGGGTGGCCACAGAGAGGCAAAGAGGAGTGGACGCCCATCCTCGATTGGGACTCTGTGGTCCGATGGAGGGCAAGGCGACGCAGTCGAGGTTCACTTCACACAGGCCAGGGTGGAGCCAACACCTGTGACTGTTCTGGTAAGATGTAGCTTTGATTTATGACTTTCAATAGACTTGCACTATTGTTGAATTGCTTGATAATCCCAAAATATATATATACAGGTGCCAGTTTAGTGGGCCAATGAGGTCGTTCGCCTTATGCTTGCAATGGAGAAAGTGATCAGAAGAGCGGCGAGCGGCCTACCGCTGGAGTTACACTACCCAGCACTAGCTCCACCACCGGTTCAGCCACCTGCTATTCAGAGGTCTCAGGTATGAACTCCAGAAAACCATTCAGTTCTGCTTTTGATACTTGTAATATGCAGCTGCTACTTGTAATATGCAGCTGCTTCTGATACATAATATGCTTGATAGCCCTTGCATTTGATAGTTGATAGATAGTTCCTACTTTCAACATTGAAATATACAATATGCACAAATGTATACTAATGTTTAAATGAATTGACAATGCAGGCACAGGGCAGGGCGGCTCCTAGGCGAAAGAGCGTGCGGGTCCCTCCTCCGAAGAAGGTGGCACCAGGCACTTCCATGACTCCGGTCATTACATAGAGATAGATGAGCGCTTCTCGACAATCAGCCAGAGATCTGTAGATAGCTAGGGAGAACGTGGTTCGCGCGAAGGCGAGGTACCAAATGAAGATGCGCGAGTGACCGACCCATCAGGAGCGGGTTCACAAGAAGAAGAGGGAGAGGAGGAAGAGGACGAGGAGTGCTCTTCTTCCAGCAGCGGCTCTGATGACTCCGCCGACGATCCAAAAATACAAGAAGGACCCGAGAGAGGAGGAGGACGATGACGATGACAACGACGACGAGTGGCTTGACTGAGGGCTACCATTGAGCCTCATTTATTTTGCTGCATTTTTTATTTTGATTCGGGTCTGCGTGCCTACGTAGATAGACTTTTGGTAGCGGGCCACCATGCCCCAGCTGACATTCTAGTAAGACTAGCATAGGGCCTGCGTGTCCCTTTTGACTATTGGGCAGATGTGCCCTGTTGATATGTTGTTATATTGGCCGAAGTGCCCCTTTTCGTACATAGTATTTCCACAATTGAGATATGGATGCAGTTTGGTAGTTATAAAAGTTGCATTTTCTATTTTATTAATTCTCTCAGAGGAAAATTGATAAAAAAAAAAAAAAAAGTATAAACCAACCACTAATACCTTACTTGCATTGACAACTTAAACTGAGACGACATACAGACACACGTATATGTATAGACATGACTAGCTCGAAAAAGAATAAAAAACGAATCCCCGAATACAACGTGGATCCTTGGATACGTGGAAAATAATGAAATTTTGGGCATTAACAGGCCAAAACTAAAAATATACCATTTTCAGGTGAAACTGACACTCATGTAAGGCCAAATAGATGTATAATGACCTGTACGAACTGACAAATCCGAGAAAAACATTCCGGTATAAAAGATAGACCAAAAAATGCTAAAAATATCGTAAAAATGGACATAAGACGCAAAAGACGACTCATATATGTCTCGGACTGAAACCGACACCCCCGCACAGTCACATTAGGTCCATATGACTTATACGGTATAACAAAACTTGGCAAAACCCCTTAGAACGGATTTCAAGCCTTCGAAACCTCGATTTGAACTTGAAACGGGCCGTTAGGGGTCCAAAATCCTCGTTGAGCGCGATATTTTGAATCTGATGCTTGGACACAGTCCCACATACCCATTATGAGTTGCTCAAGCCATAAAAAGTGTAAAAGAAGCCCTGGAATAAAAAACAACATGTTGGAGGCAGTAGCAAGCTGTTTCTGTCAACTGTTGTATTGCAGGCGCGCGCGCGCGTCAAAGACCAACGCGCGAGGGGAGGCATACGCGGGCGTGGATCCAATACCCACACGCGTAGGTTAGACCCTGCTCAGGTGCCTTTGTTTGACCAGACCCCCTTTTTGAGAGATAACAAGCCTTGTCACCTTTCCACATGGCCTACACACTATCTTAGACCAGCAGAGTGAAATATCCTTCCATGCAAGGTGGTAGAACACCAAGGCATTGAGCTTTAACTTCCAACACGAGAACTGAGGTAGATATTTTGAAGGTTTTGCTTGTAAATGGAAGGTGCAGATGCATTGTAATCACACGCCACTCCTCTCAATGTAAGGTGCAGATGCATTGCATTCACAATGGAAAGCCCTCTGCCAGCCTTGCTCGAACCTTGGTTGACAAGGTCCGAAACCATCGATTGGGCAAACTCTCAATCATGCAGTTTCACCTCAATCCAAGACCTTCGACTCGTGGGGCTTCGCCCTGAACTCCTCAGAGTTGCCCTATCATACTGGGACCCTATCATGCATGTCTTTCGGTTTGGTGATGACGAGCTGTGTCCGACCGTTGAGGAATTTGAAGCTTATGTTCGAGGCCTCGCTGCCTCTCACGTACTCACCGTTCCCCCACTTCGAGAGAACATGAAGAATCTTTTGCAGATGACGCTCGACATTTCTGGAGGGTTGACAGCGACTTTGGTCCACAGTGGCGAGCTTAACATTACGCGCTTCATCGAGTTATATAGCCCGGATGGAAACCTGGAGGATCATGCCATACAGGTTCATCGACAATTTGCCCTTTCAATATGTGCACTGGCTGCCTTCATGCTAGTCTCAGTCGATGGGAATGCTAGCTCTCTCCTGGTGAGCATTACCTCTCAAATGAGGGCTCACAAGAACATAATTCCCCTAGTCCTCGCAGAGACTATAATGGGCTTGGATTTGGTCCTTGCTGGCCAAACAAACACATTCAGTGGTAGTCCACTCTTGCTTCAGGTAGGTTCTCACACAACTCACCTTTTTCTGGCTTTCGCACTTTCTTATATTACCTCAACGCTCAGGTGAGGCTCGCTCTAGATCCTTACTTGTTTTTTCGCTCAGGCTTTATCTGGCTTCTTACTTGTATATTTGCTCATGCATTTATGGCTTTCTGACAAGGTTGGATTGCTCAAAGCTCCTCAAGCGGGTTGGGAGTACTTCCCCAGGCGTATGCTTCAGAGGTCGATGTTGTACCCTGAAATGGAGGTGCAGGAATGGTTTGCATTTCTGAACGACTTACAGTATGAGGATATTGTCTGGAGATGCCTTGGCTAGACCTGCCCGACATGGCCGTTCATTCTGTAGGTGTTGAAAGGATGGTAATCACTGGCCTGGCGAGTTTCACCTTCTATATTCCTAGCCGCATACTCTGCCAACTTGGCATGAGCCAGGGGCTGCACCGAGCCAGGGTTGAGGATTTCCAACTTCCCAACTTCGACGCTCAAACACTGCATGACTATCCGAGTAGCTGGAGTAACAGAGTGCTTGAGGGACCCAACCCGAGTTTTAGAACATGGCTGGAGAGCCATTACACAAAGTGGCTTCACGGAGAAGTCAGAGCAAGATCAAGGAACTACTGACCTCTTGACGACCTCGCTGTACTTAGAATAAGCTGTGAGCCACTAGGCTTCTCCAGCATTTTGTTTTGCCTTTCATGCTTGCTTAAACCGTTGTAAGGCTTTAATGCCTAGCTTGTGTAATAAAAGAAAGCTCTGTACAGCACGAGAAAACTTGGCAAAAGCTTGTGAAACCAATTAGGACACATCGAAACCTTGATCGTAGCTTGAAATTCCCCCCAAGGGTCCAAAATCTTCATTAGGCACAACATTGCAGATCCGATGCTTCGACACAGTCACATATACCTATCATGACCTACTTGAAGTGTTAGATGTGCAAAACAAGGCCTGGAATTGAAAATGAAAAATCACAGATCAAAGCAGTAGCTTGTGTCCTGCTGGTGTAAATTGCAGACGTGCGCATGGATCGGGGATCAACGCGCGTTTGGCTTTACCGGCACACACGTGTTCTGTACTGACGCGCGCAGCTGTAGTTGCCAACCTTGACCAGACTTGAATTTTGAAAGGCTAAAGGCCTTGTCATCACATTCACATGTCTTGAACACTCTTTGGACAATGTAGAGATGTACCCTTGCATTGAAGGTGCCATGCTACCTACCCTTAGATATTTTGCCCCGGCACGCAAACCGAGGTTGATATTTCCAGACTTTTGGCTATAAAATGGATGGAATGGCTACACTTCCGGTCTCATGGCTTGGCCGCCTTCCGCTTCCTTCGAAACGTGAGGCTTCGCCCTGAAATCATGAGGGCAACCCTACGATTCTGGGATCCAGACGTTCACGTCTTTAGGTTCGGTGATGACGAGCTGTGTCCCACGGTGGAGGAGTTTCAGGCATACCTCCAGAGTTTTGCGTCCAGTGTGCTCGTTGTTCTGCCGTATCAAAAGAGCATGCCTAAGCTCTTGAAGTCGTGTCTCAACATTCCCGGAGGAGCGGCAGAGAGTTTGCTAAGCGGTGGTGCGCTTGATGGAATGGTACGACCCAGAAGATACTACCGTGCAAGCCCAACGCCGGTTTGCCTTAACAATCTGTGTGCTGGTTGCCTATTTGCTAGTGTCCCCAGATGGGCAAGTTAGTCCCTTGCTAGTGAACGTTGCTACTCAAATGGGAACTCGAATAAATGTGGTGCCCATGGTTCTCGCAGAAACAATAATGGGATTGGATTTGGTTTACACCGGCCAAACTAACACGTTCAGCGGTAGCCCACTCCTGCTTCAAGTAAAATCTCACTCAGCTCACCTTTTTTCGGCTTTCACACGTTCTCATTTTACCTCAACACTCGGCTAAGGCTATATTGGAGTTTCTCACTTGTTTTTCCACTCAAGTCTTATATGGCTCCTTACTTGTCTTTCCGCTCATGTAGCTATGGCTCTCAGATAAACTTGGACTGCTTGCGGCTCCTGAGTCGAACTGGAGTACACTACCTGGCCGAATCCATTAGTGAGGGATGATATACCCAGAAGCATCAATGAACAAATGGTACACGGTCATGAACGAAATGGCACCAAATAAGATCGTTTGGAAGTGCGAATGGATGAACCTGCAGGATATGACCACAAACTCGATCGGCTTTGAGAGAATGGTGATTGTTGGGCTGACTGGTTTCACATTCTACATTCCAGGGCATATCCTTCGTCAGCTATGTATAAGCCAGGGGTTACACAGGGCCAGAGTCGAGGACTTTCACATTCCTATCTTCACCGCCCAAAACCTCCTCGGGTATGAACACAATTGGGGGCTGAGGCACCTTGACGGAGCAGATCCAGACTTCAGCACAGAGCTCCAACACCGCTACAAAGCATGGCTAAGAAGAGAAATTGCAAGAAGGCAAAACATCGACTGACTCCTAACAGGACTCTGCTAACCCAGAATAAACTGTGAGCCCGCTAGGGCCTCTAGCATTTCATTCTGTTTTTCATGCTTAGCTTTTTTAATGCTTTGCTCAGCTTTGTAAATTAAGTAGTAGTTTGAATAAAATTGAAAGATAAAGGGTTTTCCCCTTTTGATTCAACTGATAAACACCACCTTGTGTTCAGCCACTGAGATGCACCCAAACGTAAACCATGGATCAAGTTGATTGATTGTAACCGAACCTTACGGAGAGGTTGCCTACGTATCCCTTTTCAAGGAATCAGGTCGCACGTAGTTCAGGCAAAGATTGGCTCGTGTATTTTCCCTCACCTTTTTACGCTCTAATCGGAGTCCTCTAGTCCATCAACAGGGTGATCGGCCAAAAATTCTGCAACCGTACGCCCTTTGACTGATTTACTTGTGACGTACTCAAGATCGAACTCTGCCAGCAAAAGCAACCAGCGTGACAACTTACCAGTGAGCCCAGGTTTCTCAACAGATACTTGAGAGGATCCATTCGAGAAATCAGCTTCACATGATAAGCTAACATGTAGTGCCTCAACTTCTTGGAGGCCCATACAAGAGCCCAACACGTCTTTTCCAAAGGAGTGTAGCGATCTTCACATCCCACCATCTTCTTGCTCAAGTAATAGATGGCTTTTCAACTCCTTTGTCTCCTTCCTAAGCTTGCAAACATCCCATGGCTGACGGAATTATAGACAAGTAAAGAATCAAAGGCTTCCCAGGCACTGGCGGCATCAAAACCGACGGCTTTTGCAAGTAATTTTATATAGAGACAAAAGCAGCTTGGCACTTATCTGTCCATTTGAACGGGATGTCCTTCTTGAGTAGACGAAATATTGGCTCGCAAGTTAAAGTCAACTTGGTGATGAATCTGCTGATGAACTGAACCTTCCCTAAAAAGCTCCACACTCCCTTTTCAAACTCAGGTGGCTTCATCTCGAGAACTGCCTTGATTTTTGATGGATCGACCTAAATTCCCCTAGAGGTGATCATGAAGCCAAGCATTTTGCCCGCTGTGACTCTGAATGTGCATTTATGCGGATTGAGATGCATTCGAAACCTGCGGAGCCGTTCGAAGAACTTCCTAAGCACAGGAATATGGCATTCTCGAGTTTTTGACTTGGCAATCATGTCATCCATGTAGACTGCAACTTCCTTGTGGATCATGTCATGCAAAATGGTCGTGGCAGCCCGTTGATAAGTAGGACCGGTGTTCTTCAACCCAAATGGCATAACCAAGTAACAATATGTCCCCCACTCAGTGATAAAGGTTATTTTCTCACGATCCTCCGGTGCCATGAGAATCTGATTATAACCTAAGAAACCATCCATGAACGAGAGCTAAGCATGTCCCGCAGTATTATCCACAAGCACATCGATATGAGGCAAGGGGAAATCGTCTTTGGGGCTTGCTTTGTTCAAGTCCTTGAAATCGACACATACTCGAATTTGCCCATTCTTTTTAGGAACAAGCACAATATTGGCCACCCAATTGGGATACTGCAAAACCTTGAGAAAACCCGCGTCAATCTGCTTGGTGACCTCGTCCTTGATCTACTGCACCCAATTCAGCCTCATCCGACTAAGCTCTGTTTCACAAGTTTAGCATCCGGGAGCAAGGGGATTCAATGCTCCACTATCTCGGGGTCAATGCCGAACATGTCTTGATGAGACCATGCAAAGACATCACTGAACTCCGTAAGCAAGTCTGCGAAGCCATGATGCTCTTCTGGAGAAAGCGTGGAGCCCACTTGAACCATTCGGGGGTCACGCTCCTCTTTCAAGTTTATAGAGACTACTTCTTTTTTTAATGGCTGAGCATGCCTTTCATCTTCCCTATCGATGAGAGCACAAATTTCCTTGGGAATATCCCCATTGAAATCTATCCCTTCATCGTTGGGGTCGACACAGTTTATATATAAGTCAGCAAAGTAGTCAGAAGTGGATTCCTTCATTTCACAAAACCTCTCAGGGTTGCCAAGTACAGTATAATCAAACTCGAAGTAAAACCTATGACGTGGAGGGCCAAGAGGAACAATCTCCGACTTAGAGCTAGACTCTAACGACTCAACAGACTCTGTGTCAGACTCAGACTCAGATGTGTCGTCAATGCAAGTAAGGCGTGGTTTGAAAATACAATTTTTAAGACTACCCTTGGCTTCCACGATAAGAGTGGTAGGATCCTCGAGGGCGTCGGGCCCCAGCATAAGCACTTCGGCCTCTTTAGCTCCTTCGGCCAAACCCACCTGGGAGAACTCATTGAACAGCAGCTCTAAGCTCCCCTAATCGAAAGATCCCAACCAGTCAGTCTTCATTTTAACTTGGCCAAGCTTCCTCTGGAATTCTACCTTTGCCGGCTCCTCATCACTGTCAGACCAGGTGTCAGCAGTGAAAACCTCAAAACTAGGTAGTAGCTCCCCAGTTTCTGGGTCCACGAAAGACTCGATTTGCCCAGTGTCGGCGGTACCTCCTCCTTCGCGCACGAAGTAGCTATCTGCATCGCCATGAAAGGTTCGAGGCTTTTCCATACCTTTCCCCCTTTTAGCATCCTTGGTAGGGGTGACATACCCCAAACCAAAGCGGCCATCATTAAAGGGAAAGATAGGGAATTCAGCAATCCCTTACTAGTTGATTCCCAGTCCCAAGCCAGGCATGTACGATATCCTCCTCATTATGTCAAGAGCAGCAGAGCTTATAATGAAGTCGTCATCCATGTTGATAGCAAGTACTGAGCCCGTTGTATTAAAGGAGAAACCCCCGAAGTCAGCGTCTTCTTCTCCATGCATAATCCCTAAGATCGGGGAGCTCCATCCCCACTGTGCGGATTAATTCCGGAATCCCCGCAGATAGTTTGCGTGCTAAAAGGTAGACCCAGCATGACCTTCTAGTGAAGAATAGAAGGCACAACCATGATGTCTGATCTGTGAAGCCAAGGCCTGCCCAGCAGCAGGTTGAAGGTAGTAGGTATGTCGACCACATGAAACTCAACGTCCATCTCGAAACCCTCAACATCGAGTTTGAGGAGCAAAGTCCCCTCGACCACACGACGTGTACTATCATATGCTTTGACAGCTAAGTTCAAAGGCACGAGGTCCTTCTTAGTAAGTCCCAAATGATAAGCCACCCTAAAAGGGCAAACGTTGATCTCTGAGCCATTGTCGATGAGGACGGTCGGAACCCAGAGTCCTTGGCATTTGACGGTGATATGCAAAGGACGGTTATGAGCAACCCCTTCAACAGGTAGATCATTGTCGATGAAGACGACTGTATGCTTAGATGTAGGAAGTAGGATGAGAGATATCATGGCCTTGGGAGTGAGATCAGCAAGCACTTCCAACCGAGAGAGAGTGTGGCAGAGCTTCTGACGATGCTCACGAGAGGAGCAGATCAGACCCCAGATTGAGATATGAGCGGGAAGCCGCTCAAGTTGCTTTTGAATCAGATTAGCATTCGGAGAGCCAGTTGATGCCTCAAGCTACGCAGTCCTTGGGAGAGTAGGAGGTTTGTTCCTTTGGTTAGAAGGGTTGGACAAGCTTTCAGCTTATAGATTAGCAGGCTGAAAGATTTGTCCACTCCTCGTAACGTTATGAACGTTCCCAAAGGAAGGCACCATTTGTGGGTCTTCATATACATCCCAGAGATCGACAGGAACCTACCCCAATTTGCACTTTCCCTTATCGATCGCTAGAGCTGCTAAAGGTACCTCACCATCCAAACCCAAATCATTGGCCAAGTCTTGCATTAGCAGCGAGTCCCAAAAGCCAAGGTCCTTGACTGCTGCCTCTTCCACGACAGGGCCAAGATTGTCAACAAAGGGAACATCCCAAAGACCTCTGTCCACCAAAGAACGATTGATAGCCAAGACTTCTGCCCCCACAGTAACGTCGACTATCTCATCAACTCCCCAAAGATTGGTAGGCGGTACCAGATCTGTAACCATGATGCAGCAGTCCCCATCCTCAGGATAAGCAATAACAGGGTGCGGAAGCCCCTCATCGGCAATGTGGAAATAGGGATCATACTTGGAATCAGTCACCGAGTTGACGAGTGAGTTGATGGTGGAAGGGAAAAAACATTCCCCCAGAATGCGGGGCTCCTCTTGCACAAGATCATCCTCCACGTAATGTGTTATATAATCCGGCGCGGCATAGCCTTGGAGAAGATCAGGATTCAAATCCATTGAAACTTGCCATGCGGGCTCAGTGTCCTAATAGTACTCATCTTCAGGGGCTATAGGCTTGGGCTGTAGAAAGAGCATGTATAAGGAGATACCACCTAAAGGATCGAGCATCGCCTCGTGATACCCTGCCATCCATTCCTCATGCTATGCATGATCGAACGGGACATACTCGGGATCTTGCGGGAACCTGTCTACCTCGAGCTGACACCACTCATTGATTATGGGAGTGGCATCGTCCTCGTTGTCGGCTATTCCCCAACCCACAGCTTGCATGTCGATCTCCGGCTCTAGCTTGGGCAAAGTAGGCATAAAGGACCTAAATCGGCTCACTAGACTTTGAGAGGGGTTAGGGTCAGTTACGGTGAAGTATGGGTTGTGTGTGGTGGAGGCAAGGTCGAGTTGCACAGAGTGAATAGGGTCAGTTTGGAGGTCACCGATGACCACATTGAATGTAATCAAACCCCTCTGCAGATGCTCTGGGGTTGCATTGGGATAGGACGGTTGTCCATCCAGACGTATGTATATGTGCTCAGCCTCAGGTTCGAGAGGGATGGATACGACCGGCTTGTGTTGATTTTCTGGAATTATATGGTCGGTAGGGTTGAATATGGCGGAGCTGGAGTCCATATGAGTGGAGAAAGGGATATCTAGCTGATATGCAGGACAACTTTATGATTGGGGAGGGAGTTGGAAATAACATTTGGCTTTTGAGGTGGTGGAGGTGGAGCTTCAAGCGTGCCCTCGTCAATGAGGTCTTGAATCGCATGACGGAGGTGATAACAAGAGTCAATGAGATGGCCAGCCCTTTGATGGTAGGCGCAGTAAAGGTTAGGTTTGAAGTTGGCAGGTGGATTTTTGGGTAGTGGAGTTGGATTGAGGGGCTTGAGGTGCCCGGATTTGACCAACGTCTCCATGACAGAGGACAGAGGTGCCTCAAAAGCGGAGAAGCTGCGGGGTTGAGTGTGAGGCCGGTTATTCTGCGACGTTTGCACGCGGTTGACATCTGCAATGTGGTTGGCAACATTGGAAGAAGAGGCGTTGTTGCCACTGGTCGTTGCATTGGCGTAGTTACTACCCCTAAATAGCGCATTGGTATTCCCAAAGCAGGCCCGAGGCTTTGATTTCCAAGGATTGGAAGACTCCCCCCTTGGTAGAATTCCACTTTGCAGCACATCCTTGATGGCCAGGCCAGATTCGAAGAAAGTCTCAAAGTTGGCGGACGCTTGAACAAGCACTAGGTACCTGGCGTAATCGGGCTGAAGATTGCAAGAGATGATGCGAAGTTGATCCCTCTCACTTGGGCGCTCAGTCATTAGAGCAGTTTTGGCTCTCCACCTTTTAACAAAATCCGCAAATGACTCCTTAGCCTCCATTTTGGTGGATTCCAACTCTCGAGTGGTTATCATGAGTTGGGAGTTGTAGTTGTATTGCGAAATAAACGCAGCCCCTATGTCTTCAAAGTCCTTCTTTTGGAGATGTCGAGCGACAGAAACCAATGGAAGGCAGGCCCAGAGAGAGTTTGAGGGAACAGCTGAGACATAGCCTCACTTTCGACTCCCAACAACTTCATGGCAGCATGATAGCCAAAGAGATGAGTCTTAGGATCACCACTCCCATCGAATTTAACCAAGTCAGGCATCTTGAACCTATCGGGAAGCCTAGCATTAGGGTATAGGCAGAGATGATCCAAGTCGGTTCCCCCCGCACTGATCTTTCCGAATTTTGAGACAGCCTCTTCTAGCTTAGCCATCTTGGCCATAAGAGCAGCCATTTCAGGGTTTTGAACAGGTCTACCACCAGCAAGGTTCGGGTTTGGAGCAGGCGCATGAGCCTCTCTAGGGACAGGCAGAACAACGATACGCCCTTCATGATTTGGATCCGGGATAAAAACAGGATCTCCATGAACGTTCTCATCGTCCTCACCTTCGTCTTCGAGTACTGGTTGAAGGTGAGTGTTAATGAGATGATTCAGACGAGTGATGTTAGCATTTGTCTGAGTAGCCCTCTGCTGCATAGTAGTGATACTATTCTGGATATTCGTGAGCATGGTTTTAAGATTGAGCGGTTGATCGGCCATGACAGGTTTTTCAGAGGAGCTTAAAGTAGAAGTTGATGATGGGGAAGTCGGTGGTGTTGCTTTGTGCAAAATCAAAGATGAACATGACTATAGAGCAGCCAACAATGAACCCGGAGAAGCCTCTGTTGCAACTGACTGGGATTCTAGCCTGACAAGTCTTTGAATCGGATTCTAAAGAAGACATTCCCAAGTGGGTTTACCCTTTTGCTTCGGCTCTTTCCTCTTTGGTGCAATGATTCAGAACTTGCAGCAAAATAAAAGAAGGCTCAATAGTGGTCCTACAGCAACATTACCTAAATAAAAGAATAAAGTACAAATGCAATCATCATCGTCGTCGGTGTCCTCCTAGACTCTAAAACTAAAAGACGAGTCTGTCTCATGATGTTTAGACACCGCTAGAATCCTCGGGAATCTTTTCGCTAGTGTATCCTTGCTAAATCGACTACACTAAGAGATGTCAAAACAGTCTTAGCCTTTGACTATTCCGTTCTTGGAGTTCCAACTTTGAAGTTGGAATAACTCAGTGTAAATGACGTGATACTGAAACCAAAGTGGCGTGAGCGACACAACACTGTTAATCGGGCGGTGTAAGTGACGAGGCACTTGTTACCTAAATGGTGTAAGCATCACAGCATTCTCTCCGTTGTTCCTCGTTTTCTGTTTGAAACCTCAATTGAGTATTTAGACAAGGGTTTAGAAAGCTTTGATTTCCCAAAGTTTTGTTGATCGTAAGGACTTTGAAAATTGATAACGTGCACCATCAAGATGCACGACTCTTCATCTGGTCCAAGCAGGCATAAGACAGACTCGAAAGAGAACCAACTAGAAGCCACCCTAAACATGCTCCTACGCAAAACGGTATATATGTACAGTGCATGCGATAGGGAAAACGGGAACACGTAGACAGTATATGGGGGTTAGATGCAAATAAATCTTACCCTGCGGGTACCTGTCTTAGTTTTAGGGAGTTCTAGTGCTTTGTGTATGCAAAGGCCGGTTTTGGTTCGTAACGGGTTCCTCGGACTAAAGCCAAGATATACCTCCCGTTGCCCGTGTAATCGCAGAGCTACAATCAAACGGTAGAATGACTTATCATCGTCGAAGGTTGTTGGGCATTTGGGGTCCCCGGGCTCCGGTAAACCATGTCGGCTTGCCAAAACGCTTCAACGCAGCTATATCCAACATCGATGCAAATGAGAATTGCTAAAAAGTTTGATTTAAAGAAGAAGAATCGCAAAGTCGGAAAATGCCTTTTCAAATTTGGCTCACTTTATTTAATCTATCTTTAGAGAAAAATACACAACGGAATAATCGAAAAAGTCCCAGATCGGATTGGTCGGACTCAAAGGTCCTGTTAAATCACCATTCCGCTCTTCGGCAGCGCGAAGCTCACTGTTTTGACAGACTTTTAAGGGATTGTTCTTAAGTGTATTAAACTCTAAGTATAGATCAATATTGGTTCGATCAATCCCTAGCAGAGTCGCCACTGTGGGCAACATGCCCTTTAAATCCAGGTTTAAAAAGGCCGGATCGAGGGAGCGCTAGTGGGACGACGCCCAAGGAACCGAACTTGAAACGCTTTCTATGCTTTTTGATTAGAAAAAGTGAAGGCACCAGTCCATTGTAACCATATCTAGGTTCGGGAGCCAAGTTACAAGAGGGGAAGGGTTTTAAGGCGCGCACCCCTATCGCCCAATCCGAAGATCGGTCTTTACTTAGGCATTTTGTGAAAATGTTTGAGATTCTTCTTTTTTAAGCAACTTTTAGCCAATTAGGGCGGGAAAACAGTTAAAAGGGGGATTAAAACTGGAACAATTTATGAGACGTGATCGATGGCATGGATAGCTGTTACAATAAGCAATAAAATAGGATAAAAATCAAATACTATCAAAATAAACCAACACAGCGTTCAAAATGGAAGTTGGCAAAACAGAGACCAACTTGCATGCACTGATCTTTTCACGTAGATCACTGCATGCAAGACGACCCGCGCGCACATCCCATATCGACGCGCATGCATCAGCTTGTTTCAACAGTCCTTAATTTTACTCCTCTTCTTGGCTCTGAAAGGACCAGTATTCACCCAGGACAAACCAAACAGTCTATATAGCAGTCAATATACAACTACTGGCAGCTTTAAAAGGCTGTAAAGCCACAAAATAAATAAGGCACCCTATAAACAGTGTGGGGATTAAAATAGAGGCCAAGGCCTAGCTACCCATGCAAAGCCTAACACTGCGGTCAATTATTAACCTGCGCGCGCAGATCATGGACAGTAGCGCGCTTGTTCTGACTGGACTTTCAGTAATTGGTGTTGCATACCTGGACTCTGAGACATGTTCAGAAGCCACCCAGGGGTATTCCAAAGCAACAGTTATGCATATTGAAAAACAGTTAGCAATTTTAACAAGGAAAGCCAAAAGATAGGTTTTAACATGCATCATGATAACCTAAATGACAATAAAACATAATAGACCAACACCTCTATCCCCACGTAGGTCTGCACACCCAACCAAGGATTGGCGCGCGCATACAGGTGACCGACACGCGCAGGTGTGAAAGCCACATGGTTCTTGTAACCCTGCAAGCTTTAGGGCCAGGACAGGTATAGATTACCTGCCTTGGCCCTGCCAGCCCCTCTCAGAGATCAAAACAGGAAAACCCTAAGGTTTATACCTTTGCTTGAGTGTTGAAAAAGGATTTGAACTTTGTGTTTAATGGTTGGAAAGTGGATGTATAATGGATGTTTGAGTGATAGTGGGAGTATTAGCTTGAGCTAGAGAGGATTATAGTGTGAAAGCTTATATCCTTTTGTATTTTTGTAACCCTTTGAATGGAAGAACCACGGGGTAAGCCTTCCCATAAAGGGCTAGTTAGGGTTGCTTGGTGGTTAAGCATTCCCATAAAGGTGATGGGAGGGTTAAGAGAGGGGAGGTCCAAGGGTGATCCCCGGCTGCCAGGGAAGCTCTACTGGCTTGGTAGCTGCCTGATGATGGTTTCTGCAGTTGGCCAAAAGGTGATGGGACAAGAGGTTGACCAGCGCGCGCGGGTATCAGACAGGTGCGCGTGTATCACACTTACCCACACGTTGGTCAATGGTCAATCTCCAACACCTGTCAGATTGACACGGGCGCGCGGGTCCTGGACAGACGCATGCATGTCAAACCTACCCACGCGTTGGTCAATGGTCAAAGCTTGACCATTGACCAACACCTGTCAAGTTGACCTGCGCGCGCAGGTACCAGACCAACGCACTCTAGTAGGGTTTTTGGCTAAGGTTTTGAGGTTCAAAGGGGTGCCAAACACTCGAAGCTCAAATCCCAATTATTCTCAAAACTATTCTTGATCCGTTTCATGATTGGGGAAAACAAGAACCAAAAATAAAGTAAATCGATTGAGAGGTCCAGATTCAGGTGTCTACAAATTCGTTGTAATTTGTCCGCATCAATCTTGTGCTTCAAATTGATTTTCTCGAACTTAAATTTTAACAAGGAGTCTTCAAATGCATAAGAAGCAATAAAAGTAAATCCAATAAAATTGCCACAGACCATGTCTTCACTTTGTTCCTTGAAGAGACCAAATATTTGAACGCCTAACCATGTGAATGTTGGGTTACATTTAGATGAAACTTTAATGGCAGAGGTAGATTCTGATTGCAACGGCGCCAAGATTGTACTAGCATCCAATACAAAATGCAGATGATCATCTTTATGCAAAATGATCACAAACTCCACGTCATGGAATAGTTCCTCATCAAAAATAGGCGGCTTACTCCAATTTACAACTGGATATGGAATAATATTTGATGTGAATGGTCACTTAATGGTAGCTTCATCCACCATTGTCCTCCCCCTCGACTGGTGGTTACCAGCCAAAGATTTGGTGATAGAAACATCATCTGATACCTCCTCCTCTTTCGAAAACCGAGGTTGAACCGGACGACAGTGAGGTGAGTTTCTACCAATAGACAATGCAGCAATCTGATCGGTCAGTGCTCCAAACGCCTCCACCATCCGCTGCTCAAGTTGTTGAAACGTCTCCTCCATTTGTGCTTCTCGCGCAGGTTCTAATACCAACTGTTGCAGGGAGGCGTGTTGAAAGAGAAGAACACGCAACAAGGACAATCACGAATAAGTGTGAACTAGAGGTACTCCCTCTATGCATACACAATAATGAGAAAACTTCTCAAATTTTCATTAATTCAATCATAAATTAACAACTCCATTGCCCTAATGGCTACAATCTTTTTATATAGTAGTAGCCACCCTAGAATTAAAAAGGAATGAAAATATTAGGAAGCAACCCTAATTTTTGTAAAACAAGAAAACATAAAATAGGAAATTGTCTCTACCTAAATTAGGAGACTAAATAATTCTACGTTTACAATCCTAAATTATAAGATTCCTAACAAAATACTAAAACTAAAGCTGTAAAATAAAATACTAATAAATTATTCTTTTTTCTAAAATTTAATCTACATCAATAAGATAGTTAAATACGTGTAAATATTTTAACATTAGGTAGGCAGTGTTAATTGAACACAGGGTCTATTGTCTACTCTGATACCATATTTGATTATTAACTACCAACTCATCTAAAAGCTTATTTGTTCGAGAGAGGAGCACAATTTTATTATTTATACCTTCAACAACGTGAACAACTTGCTCATAAAAAAAAAAACAACGTGGACGAATTTATCCTTGGCTTTTACGCAAATTCTAGCTGTTTCGACTCAGGTTGAATCTTCTCCGTTTCCGTCCAGCCCGACCTAGCTGTTGGATCCCGACACTTGGGCTTACACGCAATAAATCAGCATGATAGTCCGGCCCAACACGTGCGAATCAGCCCAAGTGCTCAGCCACTTGGGCTGCTAACCCGTAGGGCCTTGACAAGCTGCTGGTTCAGTCCACAAAGCTGCACAATATCGAAGATTTCAAGGTTGGGACATCACATCTTTATTTTCCCATTAAAACCATTTTGTATGTCAACCAATCATGCCAAATTTGATATGCTATGTGTGAGACCCGCATATGCATTTCACGCATTATCTTTAATTTTTGGTGGTGAATAAAAAAAAAAAGAATGATTCAAATGTTTGAGATTTTTATAGTTGGTGTTGAAGTGTAATTGTTGGAAACTGGGAACTTTTGAAAGAAGAAGGGAGAACAATACAATTTTCGAAAAAAGAAATGATAAGCATATCTACAAGAAAATATGGCTTTGCCGGCACTTAACAAATGCCAGAAAAAGTGGTCAAAATGTCAGTAATAGTTGTACCGGCATTAGTACCACCTTTACCAGTATTTTTAGAAATGTCATCTAGAAATGTGTCGGGATTAATGCCAAAAAAACGCCGGTAAAGATGGAACAAATGCCAATAAAAGTATGACGTTTTTAGAAGCATATTTATAAATGCCGGTATTAGTGCCATGTAAGGTAGAAAAATACCACGTGGCATCCACGTAATTGAGTTGTACAAGGATAGGTGGTGCACTTAAACCTGAACTAGAGGCTGGGGCACACGCGATGCGTGTGCAAGTCGGATTTTCACAACATTTGTGAAAATTTGATCAAACAATAAGTGTGAAGTATTTTTACAAAAACGTTGTGAAAATCTGACTTGCACACGCATCGCGTGTGCCCCAGCCTCTAGTTTCCATAATGGTTAGTACGTAGTAGGCAAGCATTATTGGCGTGATGTAAGCAACAATGTTTGTACTCCCTCCTTATGCCTATAAAAGGAGGACTCATTTTACTGCTATTTGCATGATTTATTATATGGACTCCGTTTGGGCAGACGTACGTTGACTTGAGATGAAATAATTTGCATGATTTATCCCGGCTTAAGTAGGGTAGGTAGGATTCGGGGATATAGGCAGATGGTTTTTTTTTCTCTGTTACTGCAAAATCCGTTCTATATACGGGAAACAAAACACAGATTTTGAATGGCGAACTCAGTGAAGAGAAAATCAACTTACACCCCTCGCCTCTGAACCTCGCCAAGCCCGTGATCAACAATTGGTCCCTCGCCTTTGAACCTCGCCTCTAAAAATACAGTCAATTATAACCGAAGTTTTTTTTTTTTAACTTCGTGCGATTGCTATCGTCAATTTATTCAAGTTGTCGGACTACAAAAAAGGAAAAGTGATCAGGAGTTGCAAACATTCCTCTTTTGGTGGCAGATTTGGGAGAGTAAAATGGTGTGATATTAAATGGTGTGCTAGTCATGAACGTGTTAGGTAATTTGCTTTTCTGGGACATGAACGTGGTGGGGTGGGGGGTTGTTTGCATGTTTTTTTTTTCCTCGTTGGTAACTGGCGTGGGTGTGTGAGTATTTTAACGTGATTTTTTTTTTAAAAAAAAATTTCACGTTGATGAACCAAACTTTTTACTTTGATCAAAATCAAGAGACAAAAAAGTAGAAACATCATGGAGATCTGGAGACAGGAAATTAAAATACATAAGTACATGAATTTTTGTACCAAATGTTCTAACAAATTGAGCAATGATGCAATTGGGTATTGTTATTGTAGTTGGTGAACATGGTCTCTTATTTTCAAAATCTGAAGAACAAAAAAATCAAAGCACAATTAATTAGGAGAGGGAATGTAGGAAAACAGTGAAGATACATGACAAAGATGTGGTGATGGACTTACCTAGTCAGCAATTGTATGCTAATCTTCCCCTTTTGGCTTCATAGAAATAGATGGCAGCTTTTCGTTTTTTATGTGTACGGAAATGGTGAGAGTTAAAAGAGTAGAAGAAGAGGAAAAGTACTGAGGAGGAGTTGCAGGGATCGAAAAAGTAGTTTCACCATGAACTAAAGTTTGAAAAGAGAAACGTGGCAGTTGAGGGGAGAAGAAATGAGAAAAGTGGAAGAGGAAGTTTTCGGCAGTTTTTTTTGTGTTTAAATCTCAAATTTGTCCTCACAGTTACAGTACTTTTGTATTGGTTTTTTCTTTTTTTGAGAGGGCACTTATGGAAAAGAAAAATACATGACACAAAAGGGGAGACACCAAAGGGGTGCTCTCTCTTTATATATTAGAATAGATAGTTAGTTGTTGACCTCAGCCGTAACAGTTTTAATACATTGCTAAAGCCCTTTGTAGGAAGCACCTTCTGCACTTGACATAGCTGTTACCATTCTATCAAAAGCTTCAGGAAAACAGCCACACCGCTTGCGCAGCGTTGGACTGCCACCATGAAAGATCTTAAACTACTTTCACCTACAGCAGCTGCTTCTGCTGCCTATACATTGACAATTAATCATAACTTGCACTACTACAATAAAGCATAACAATCACATCTATTGGCAGTGATAGTTAGTCTTCTATCACACTCCCCCTACCATGATGGATGTGGGTGTGATTGTAAGTCACTCTCTTTTATCACGGTTATAAACCGTGATAAAAAGATAGAAACAATCACGCCCAAAAAGCGTGATCGTTTCTAGGCAAAACCGAGATGGAAACTCCTTTCCGTGTTCTTTTCCGGGTTTTGATCACTCTTCTTCAAAAACCGTGATTATATGTAAATAACAATCTCCACCAAAAACTGTGATCTTTCATGTCTAAAAAATGAGATGGAAAATGGTTAGGTGTGATCTTTTTTGGTTTTTAGATCACTGTTTTCGTCTAAAACCGTGATTAAATGTTCTTATCATCACAGTCTAGAAATGTGATTGAAAGATGCATCTTTTTTTTTTTTGTACATTTAAAAAATGCCCGAATCTCAAAGAACCAATAATAAATACACGTAAAATATGTATTCAGCCCGTAGCTATGTTCTCCAAAACAAAAGACATAGCAATACGGAATATGCATAACTGATATTGCATCTTGCACAAAACATGTCATAGATAGAAACATCGTGCCGGAAAGCCTACATTGAATTAATCTAACATCAATCAAATTTCAGAAAATGCAGAACAAAAGCTTAACAATAAAAAGGACAAAGAAAACTAATTGAACCACAAGCATGGAGTTATGTCCTAAGCTACAACGAATTCTTCATTCTTTGAGGCCAATTTCAAGCACTTCGTCATTCTCTGAAGCCAATTTCAAGCACTTCATCATTCTCAGAGCATGCCTAATTCAACCAGAGTAGCAGCATCAAGAACTCCAATATGCCTAAATCCAGCAGAAAACAAAAAGTAGCAGCATCAAGAACTCCCAAGAAAAAAGTAGCAGAAAACACATCTTTAGAACCAAACTATGGCAACTGACTGAACCTTGAAGTTCTCAGTACTACCATTAGGATGGTTATTTGACTGCACAGGTGAGACTAATATTAAAGTAGTGGTCACTAAATGCGCCTAGAGATGTGGCAGACAAAGTTTGGGTCGAATGCAGATTGGTAATTGCTTACTTCACATTCTTTGTACTGCGTAATGCAGATTGCAGAGGTCATATGACAGCCAAACTCAGAAGGAATTTTAATTAACCCTTATGATTGATCAAGTTAAGCTCTCAATGGGGAAATCCTAGATCTATCCCTATTGGAAATTAAACTTGTAACATATTGAGCACTGATGTATTATCGCTTGACATGCGAGTCAGTTTTTAAGTTTATCGTCGGCTTAAAATTAAACTCATTTTTTCCTCCATATATGGATGTCATGAAACCTTTCCAAATTGTGGTTGTCAGTTATTTCCGATGCTCAGGGTCATGAGGCATTAAGATGCTCTTAGGCTGTCGAGATGTGACATACAAACTTAATTATAAAGCTTCTTTAGAATGGCTTTGTCAACACAATCAGAATCCTTAATACTGCCTATCTGCTAATTGGCAATTCAAATATATTTTGACTAGAGACAAAACAAAGCTCAAGGACATATTATGAATATTGAAGCCAAGTATAATGTCTCCTCAAGTAGTGTTAACTGTTAACAAATATGCGCATGTCTTCGTGCCTAATACTACTCTCTCCAAAGACGTCCCTTAAGTTTATTTACTGATTGAACAGAAAGGTGAAAGTCTTCGGTGCTAGCTTCCAAGCGCAATAGCTCATTGCATTTGCATACAATGAGACAATGATGAAGTACCATTCAGGCAGCACCACTTCCAGAAAAAAGAAAAAGGGTAATTGCCTTTTGTGCGTTTTCTCAGTTCCAAACAAAACAAAAAAAACTATACCAATTATGCATGAATAGTGAAAGACGGCACAGGTTTTATTTGGTAAATTTTAGTCAATTGACTAGCATATCGTCTTACAAACGCAACAGGGCCACTAGAAAAAGCCGAAAACAACTACAAAGAGGAAGGAGATAAGATAAAATGCAACACACAGACATGTTCAACGTTGGACAAAACGAAGCCTGAGCACACTTACCACTTCTTGAAGTTTCAATGGTGGTCCAGAAATTGATCTCCACTGGGGGAAGAACTCTTCAGCAGAAACTGTTATAGCTTGAAAAAATTTATTCAGAACAGCAGGAAGGCGAAGTTTGACATCGACCTGCAGAAGGATACTACAAGAAATATTGCTTTTTCCGGCATTTCATAAATGCCGTTAAAAGTTAAAAAAATGCCGGAAAAGAGTATTACCGGCATTTGTTAGGTATTACCGGCATTTATTACAAATGCCGTCTAGGAATGTGTCGATAAAGGTACAAATGCCGGGAAAGGTCTCCAAAAATGCCGGGAATAGTTGGACTTATTTGCGGCATTTGTACAAATGCCGGGAAAAATTGTACCATATAAGACCCCAAAAAATGCCACGTGGCGCCCACGTGTCCGCCCACGTGTCCGCCTCGTGTCAGCCACATGGCGCTTGCGTGGCGCCCACGTGTCGTGCAAATTTTGTGGAGAAATTGCTTGCCCCAAGTTTCGAACTCGTGACCTTTGCCTCGCGCGCGCGTGAGGCTACCAACTGGGCTAGCCACCATATTGGGTCAACTTGCACATTGAAAAATATTTATATTAAACGGAGATTTTTTCCGGCATTTTTTTAACAAATGCCGGTAATAGTTTGGCGGTATTATTTTGGCGGAAAACTCGACTTTTGCCGGCATTTTTCTAAACAAATGCCGGTAATAATTATTTTTTCCGGCATTTTCTTGAAATGCCGGTAATAGTGGCTTTTCCGCCATTAATTAAAATGCCGGGAATAAAAATGCCGGGAATGACCATTTTTCTTGTAGTATATAAGATGCATTCAGTCTCTACAATCACCTTGGTAAAAGAGAGATTGCATTGATACCTCAACTGTTTTCCAATTAATAATTCGACTACTCCGTATTCCCTTACTGCTGTCATAGATTTTGAATGCACTTCAAGGAGGCAATACTTGTAAGTACTATCAACATAATATGATTAAGAAAAGGGCTCAAACAATAATGCTGAAGATTTGGAAGTGACAGTGACATGAAGCATCAGTGAAGTCATACCCTTATGAGAAGACACAAAACAAATAGCCTATCAAGCAATTCAAAGAACAAATCAAGTTTTGAGTTGCACGAAAGGGATGGAGATATATGGTACAAGGGAAAACGTAGAAAACACGACGTTCCTTCCATAACATGAAGTAACAAAAATCTTGGTAAATAACTAGTAATTTCGAAGAACTTAAGTAACCTTGATTCAGACCTGGGTTTCGGCTATGGGTTTGTACCTAAGTGTCACACTCCTCTAATTCTTATGCCATGGACACTAGGACACTCCAACGTATCAAATATATTGTTTTATTTTCTGAGATCAATTGTGTTTACAAGGTGTTAAAGATCATGTCATGCATAATATGGGAGTTTTATGCATAGTTCTACATTAAACTTGGATACCAAATAAACTTCTTCATTAAACTTGAATACCAAATGTGCTTTTTTAGGTGAGTGTCCAACTAAAAATATCAGACACATAGCCCACACTAACTCGGTTTTTGTGTGTCCAACAGGAGTGTTTTATATAAGCATTTCTAGTCATTTGAGATAATTGCATTTGCAATTGTCAGATTGTAAGCTGCTAGTGATCTGCCACACCAGTAATTGAAAGAAGTCAGCCTATTGGTGATAAGAATACATTCAACAACCATTTCATAGTTGGTGTCAGTAAATGCAGCTTAAGTAGTAAGTTACATTTGGGACATCACAAGGGAATTCTATTTGACTGATACCGAATTATCAGCAAATTAGAAAAAAGGTGCAACCTAAAATTTATTCGGTGGAATCTGAATACTAGTAACTATCAATTAAGATCTCTTGTAACAATAAAACTTGGCGCAAAAGAGAAAAATGTATATTTATCATTTCAAGGGAAAATGGCAAACATCAAACAGTTGAGGAGACACCACATCTAGAAATCGTAAACTCCGCCCAAAGAAAAGTAACAAGAAAAAACTCATGAAGATGAGGACTACTTCGAACTAGGAACCACCAAAATCTAGCTTTAAATGCTTCTAGTACTTGGATTACCTATATGCATTGAAATTTTTTCTGCTTATAACTTTCTCGAGGTCGGGACAGTATGGGTGTCTAAGTTCCAAAAAACAGAAGGTCTAAGGAAAGGATATTACCTTTCTTCACGGTGTAGGCAGTTAGCTGTTACCTGCAACCAACAAACATATCACCGCTAAAAAATGTAAACAGAACAACTAAAGAACACCCATGCGAGTTTATGCTCAAACTAACTTCATACTGTAATCCACATGGAGTCTGCTAAATGCACTTAGGTTACCACTTACTACCCAATTTAGACTCTTGGATCCTCTAACACTAATTCTATGATATTCAACGAAAAAGAAGCTCACAATGGCAAGAAAAGACACATTTATAACATTTTGCATGGATGAAAGATACTCTGATGTTCTTTAGTTCCGTCTAGTTTCGAGTTCAAATCTAAACCATTTCCAAAATACTTGTAAGTATTTCATCTGACTGATCTGCCGCTGCAACTATTCCAAATCTTCAGCCTTAATCAAAGAGATTTGTGGCTGCTAACTTATTAACAGAAACCATTTAGACATGACAATTGTGTCCATTGCAGTTATGGGCTTCCCTTTCCACCTAATTATCATTACAAACTTGCAACAAAGGGCCAACCTTCCCCCTAGACAAAATTGAGAATATAACATAAAGGCCCATGAACTAGCATAAAGGCCCATTTTGATATCAAATAATATTTTCAACAACTTGACTAGTTTAGATTACTGACACCATCCACCACCTAATTCAGTCAACCCAACCATAACCATTGACGCATCACATCCCTATTTGCTGAAAAACAAACAAGTAAAGTAAAATCTTAAGAGTTGATCTCTTTTTTCCCTAGGCCCTGTCTGTTTGAGTGCAGCAACAGTGCAGGGTAAAACCATAGGCCTCATTTAGAAAAAACAAAAGCTGTTAATGGAAGGGAAGACTAATTAAACTACATGGCTTTGCATGGCCACGCAGCCCATTCCATGAGGAGACCTAGGAATAACGATTTCATTCCTTCTCAGGAAACTAAAAACTACCTAAGTCATGTCGGTAAATTCCAGAGCAGCAACATGCAAGTCTACTGAATGTGTCAAGTACGAAAGTACAAGAAATGAAAAATGGAGGACATGCAGAAGAGAAAGATTGGGAAATTGAAAGTTAAATTGGAAAAATTAGGACAAATGCATAACTGGAGAAACTTTCTTTGTTATTTTCTTTTTGCGCTCTCTCTGTTCCTCGTTGGGCACTACTTCACATTCATGGTATTGATACTGCAAAAGCCCCTACCGTTGAGTCCCTCACTCGCCGATGATGCTTTACTGTCCTTGTAGCCCACTAACGCTGTGAACAGCCTAGGATTACCCTTTTTGTCCCAGGTGATTGTTCCATCGGTAGAATCCATTGAAGAAATGAAAATATGTCCTCTAGTTTTGAAAAAATTCTGGAGAGTGAAAGTTATTTAGATCTGATAAGACAACACTGAAATAGATACAAATTGCATTTCTATAATGCAATAAAAATACACCAAAATCTTCATCTCCCATGCGATTTTCCATACCGATGATTAAATCAGAAGACATTTTGGAGAAGGATAATGGAGGAATACAAGAAATCACAGAGAGGGAGCGCACCGTTTCTTCCTTCACGGTGGTGGTGGAGAGAGAACAGGCTGCGGCAGCGGCGTGTGAGGATGGGGGCGAAGAAGCGGCGGCAGCGTGGGAGGATGAAGCTTCAACGTGTGAGTGGAGAGGAACTACGGGTGAGTGGAGAGGAACTAGGGTTTATTTTGGGCCAACGTGAAACGACGTCGTTTTGAACACCCTTTCAATTACTTTCCCTTTTCCAAGCGCGCCTAAATGAGCCAAAAAAATTCGAAAGTTCCAGTCTTTTATCTCACCATAAGAGCGAGATCTTTTATCTCGCCCTTTTTTCGCACCAAAGTTTTTTATCACGCCGCAATAGTGAGGTCTTTTTTTTTTTTTTATCTCACCCGCACGAGCGAGGTCTTTGTCTCTCTCTTTTCCGCGGCTATTCCACGCTAAAGTCTTCTATCACACTATAAGAGTGAGGTCTTTTTTCTTTTATCTCGTCGCAAGAGTGAGATCTATTATCTTGCTCTTTTCTGTGGCTAAGCACCACTTTTTATCTCAGCTTTTGATTTAAACTGAGATTAAAAAGTTAGCTTACAATTTTTTATCACGCTTTCACTGCAAACCGTGATCTTTGTGAATCTCCTTAGTGTGGTATTTATCTATTATTGTAGTAGTGTTGGTCAAATTCTTTTGTCCTTCCATTTCTCTAACTAAAGCCTATTTTGATTAGTCTATGTGCCATTTAGAACATAGTGCACATAAAAAAGGTAGATTGTAAGGAATTACAGTAGAAGCAGCAGATTACTTGAGCAAAAATACGAAGCATTAGTAATCATAAGAGCACAAGATAGTTGTAGACACCCCAATTTGGGTCTCCCAATTGTTTTACTTTGTTTTACGGTTTTCTTGTTTCCCCGATGATGAAATCGGATCAAACGAGCTTGGATTGAGTTTGGAGTGCTTAGAACCCCGCTTAAACCTTTTGAACCCTTCTAAACCTTCAGTCAAACCCTAGGGTCAGATTTGACCGTCGCGCGATTCTTCATGTTCCTCGCGCGATACTCAGCTTGCCAGGTGTGGTCAAAGTCAAACTGTTGACTGTTGACCCTCGCGCGATGGTTCCGAACCCTCGCGCGATGGTTCTCTCCTTTCACTATCACATAATCTAGCTGGATTTGTGATGATTGGGTGTCACATGGGTCCCCATGGGCTGGAACCCCGTTTTCCTCAGCTGAACAGATTTCTGGCAGGTTTCACCCTCACACCCTCACAACCACTCCCACTCACCTTGTTGGCTGGTTGCAAAGCCATGTTTTGCCACTACCTAGCCCACTCACTTCCCCTATAAATAGCCCCATTGGTCTTCCATGTTAAGGGTTCCAAGAAAAAGGTTAAGAAGGTTAATTACCATTCACAAGGCAATTAGCACTCTAGCACAAAGTTACTAACCCAAACCACTTCCTAGTCTTCCAATCAAGTGTTCTATACACATACTTAGTCAAAAGGCTTCACCAATCAATCCAATCCATTTTCAAACCCTTTCCAAGCAAAGGTATAACATTTAGCCTGTTTCTGTTTTGATCCCTGAGGGGGGCTGACAGGGCCAAGGCTGGTAATTAATACCATGTCCTGGTCCTAAAGCCAGCAGAGTTACAAGAATCCGTGGTAGCTAAACCCTCGCGCAATGGTACACTCGCGCGACACTTGTGTCAGCAAGAGAATGGTCCTCGTGGGGAAGGGAGGCGAGCCATTTACTATTTTTCCAATATTAGTATGCCTGTTGAGCTTCATTTTCAAATATTGATCACTGTTATGCATGCAAAACAAAATACAGTAGCTTAGTTATTTGTCTCAGATAGTTTGGAATGCCTTTGGGTGATCCTTGAACCTGTCTCAGGACCCCAAACATGCAAAGCAATTCCTGGAAGTCCAGTCAGGACTGTCGCGCGAGATTCACTCTCTGTCGCGTGATGGTTCTGTGAACCCCAGGAATGGCCCTTGCATGGGCAACCAGGCCCTTGGCCTCCTTTTATCCCCCCACTGTTTAGGGGCTGTGTTTCCTTTTTATTCAGTTCCATTTTCAAGCTGTCTATAATAATTAGTATTTTACAGTTCCTTGATAAACTGCTTGGTTTGCCTCCTGGGTGTGCACTGGTCCTTCCAGAGCCCAGAAGGGGATGAAATTGGAACTGTGGTGAGATGACAACACTCGCGCGAGGGTTTGAGTGTCTCACGCGATGGTTCTCTTGCATGCAGATTTGTTCATGCATGCAAGTTGGCCATCGTGCAGGGCAAATCCATCCCGAGCCTGGTCTTGGCATCTGATCGCTGTTTTAGGTTTCATCCCATTTATTACTCATCATGCCATCCATCCATGCTATTATTTGATCATATCCTGCAAATTGTTACAGTTTTAATCCCCGATTAACTATTTCCCCACCCTAATTGGCTAAAATTAATTAAAAGAAGAAGAATCACAAAGATTTTCATAAAAATGCCTAAGTAGAGACCGATCTCCGGATTGGGCGAGAGGGGTGCCTTAAAACCTTTCCCCTCTCGTAACCTAGCTCTCGAACCCAGATATGGTTATGACGGACTGGTTTCCTTAACTTTTTCAAACAAACAGCGCGGCAGGTGCTTCGAAATACGGTTCCTTGAGTGTCGGACCCTCAAAAACTCAAGTGGCGACTCTGTATTTTTGAGCGCTTGCCTCTCCGCTCGCGCTCCCTCGATTTCCAAAAAGGGCCGCAACGGCGAAAAGGAACGAAATCCTTTTTCCGAGGGCATGCTGCCCACAGTGGCGACTCTGCTGGGGATTAATCGAACCAATATTTTTTCATACTTAGAGTTTAATACGCTTGGGAACAATCCCTTAAAAGTCTGTCAAAACGGTTAGCTTCGCGCTGCCGAACGTTGGGATGGTGATTTAACAGGGCCTCGTGTTCGGCCATTCTAATCTGGGGCTTTTCCGGTTGTTCGCTCGCGTAGTTTCTTCTAAAGATGGACTAAATAAAGTGAGCCAAATTTGAAAAGGCATTTTTACGATTTTGTGATTCTTCTTCTTTTTATCAAATTTTAGCATCTCATTTGCATCAATGTGGGATAAGCCTCGTTGGATCGTTTTGTCAATCCGGCACAGTTTACCGGAGCCCGGGGACCCCGAATGACCAACAACCTTCGACGATGATGGGTCATACTACCGTTCGACTGTTACTCTGCGAATACGCGGGTAACGGGAGGTATATCTGTGGCCCTAGTCCGAAGAACCTATTACGAACCAAAACCGGCCTTTTGCATATACGAAGCATTAGAACTCTCCAAACTAGGACAGGTACCCACAGGCTAGGATCTACTTGCATCTAACCCTGTAAATGCCTATGTGTTACTGCTTTTTCTATCGCATGAACTGTGCATACATCTCGTTCAGCGTAGAAGCATGTCTAGGATGGCTCCTACGTTCTCGATCTGTTCCGAGTCTGTCTTTAGGCTTAGTAGGACACTGTCATGGCCCGATGAGGAGTCATGCATCTTAATGATGCGTGTTATAATCTTTTAAGACCTTTTACGGTGGGACTTAAGGAAATCAGAAGCTTTTCTACACCTTTGCCCACGTACCTGTTCAGGGTTTCAAACAAAAAACGACGAACCACGGAGTAAAATACCATGATGCTTACACCAAAAGGTAACAAGTGCCTCGTCACTTACACCGCCCGGCTAATAGCACAGTGCTGCTCACGCCAATCTGGTTATGGCATCATGATATTCATACCGAGTTGTTCTAGCTTCAGAAACTTGAAACCCTGAGCATCGAAATGAACAAAGGTTTAGACTCCTTTTGACATCCTTCTGGATCGCTCGTTGCAAACAAGGATACATCCTCGAAAAGAATTCTAAGAGCCTTGAACAGTGTCCGAAGTGTCGTGAGACAGACTTGTCTTCTGGTTCTAGAGTCTAGGGTGACACTGACGACATTGGCTGCATCCGCTTTGGTCTTTTATTTAGATTAAAGTTACTGCAGGACCCTTATTAAACCTCATTTTGCCTTGCAAGCAAAGATCTGAATCATTGCACCGCCAAGGAAATCATCAAGGCCAGTCGCCAAACCCGCTTGGGAACGTCTGCATCTGAATCCGGTTCAAAGGCTTGTCAGGTCACAATCCCAGTTAGTCGCCACGGAAGACTCTCTGCACACTCTGTTGACTGCTTTACAGTCAGATTCTCAGGCAGGTTTACCACCGGTTTTACAGGAAGGGCGTCCGACTACCCCATCATCCGCATCAAGCAACTCCGAACCTCCTGTCACGATGGAACGGCCACAGCCAGAACCTCTTACCTTGGAGACCATGCTCATGAACCTTCAGGACAGCATCACCGCCATGCAACAGAGGGCAGCTCAGACAGATGCTAACATTGCCCGCCTGTATGACCTTATCCACACTCGCCTTCCACCCCTTCTCGAGGAAGAAGGTGAGGACGATGAGTCTGACCAGGAGCAACCCATTTTGGTTCCAGATCCGCTTCACGCAGGACGTCTCATGGTGCTGAACCCAAGGGAAGGCCGCAGGCCCACTGCAAACCTCGCAGGTGGTAGACTTCCTCCAAACCAAGAAGGACCAGCTCAGAATCCAGATGTGGTCGCACTCATGGCCAAGATGGCCAAGCTGGAGGAATCCATTGCTAAGACAGAAAAGATCAGTGCCGGAGGGATCGATCTGGATCGCCTTTGCCTGTATCCCAATGCCAGACTTCCTGAAAAGTTCAAAATGCCGGACTTGGCTAAGTTCGATGGGAGCGGTGACCCCAGGACTCATCTCTACAGCTACCATGCCGCTATGAAACTCCTTTCTGTCGAGCCAGAGGCCATGTCGCAGCTTTTTCCTCAGACCCTTTCCGGCCCTGCTTTCCATTGGTTTTTGTCACTTGACATTGCCAAAAGAAGGACTTGGGAGGACATTGGGACTGCGTTTATTTCGCAGTACAACTACAACTCCCAGCTGAAGATGACTACCCGGGAACTTGAATCCACCAAGATGGAAGCTAAGGAGTCCTTTGCGGACTTCGTCAAAAGGTGGAGAGCTAAAGCCGCACAGATGACTGATCGCCCAAGTGAGAAGGATCAGCTCCGTATCATTTCCCGCAATCTCCAACCGGACTGTGCCAGGCATCTGGTTCTAGCTCAGGCATCCGCCAACTTTGAAACCTTCTTCGACTCTGGCCTGGCCATCGAAGATGCTCTGCAAAGTGGGATTCTATCAAAGGGAGAATCCTCACACGCCACCAAGTCGAAGCCTCGGGCTTATTCCGGGAACACAAATGCGCTGTTCGGAACAGGAACTTACTCCAACACGGCAACCGCCGGTACCAACACCACTTCCTCCAGCACTACTAATCACATTGCGGATGTCAATCAAGTCCAGACTCCGCAGAATAACCGGCCTCGGAACCAACCCCGCAGCTTCTCCGCTATCGAGGCACCTCTATCCTCGGTCTTGGAAAAGTTAGTCATATCAGGGCATCTCAAGCCCCTGGATCCAACTCCTCTACCTAAGAACCCTTCACCTGGCTTCAAAGCCAACCTTTACTGTGCTTACCATCAGGGAGCGGGTCATCTCACTGACTCCTGCTTTCGCCTCCGTCATGCAATCCAAGATCTCATTGACGATGGCACGCTGGAAACCCCTCCGCCACCTCAGAAACCCAATGTCATTGCCAACTCTCTCCCCAAGCACAACGCTGTACCACATATCAGCCAGATATCTCTCAGCTCCACTTATATCAACCCCAGCTCCACCATATTCAACCCCACTGACTATATAGCCTCAACCGATCAACCCAGGCCCATCGTACCTTTCCCGCTTGAATCGTCCACCGAGACTTCTTATATACATGTGGTTGAAGGCCAGGTTGTTGACACAGATGCGCCTTCAGAACCTTTACAAGCTGGATCGCCTGTCTCCGATGAATCTGTCAGCTCTCTCTTCCATCAATCAATCCCTGCTGTACAGATCAATTCTGCCTCGTCGCTTGACAGCCCGTACACAACCATCGCTGGCCCGTTTCCTGATCCCTACCAACCTTGGGTGCCTCCCTCAGATAGCAACATGCAAGCTACTGGCTGGGCCATAGCAGACAATTGGGACTACGCCATTCCTCTGATCAACGAGTAGTCAAGCTTTGAAGCGGACGGGATTCCTCCACAACCCAAAAATATCCCGTTTGATCAAGCCTGGTACGATGGCTGGTTGGTTGGATGGCTTCTCCTTATACATGCTGTTCAACCCAATTGAGCCTCCAGTTCTCGAAGAAGAGTATTACTGGGATCCTGACCAACTTGGAATGCTCCCATAGACATTGACCCTAACCCCCTTCAAGGCTATGCTATACCGGACTACATGCTTCACTACGCAGAGGACGAACTCATCCAGGAAGATTCACGGGTTCTGGGAGACCACGTTTCCCTCTTTAGTTCGGTCTTTGATTCAGTTTGTGATACTGATCCCGACGCTGACTGTGACCCCTGTTCCTACATCGTCGACGAGGAAAATCCGCGCCCTCAGGTGCCTTACCCCAACAACAGGGACTGCAGCATCATGGTTACTAACCTTGTCCCGCCTGCCAATCTTTGGGAAGTCGATGACATAGTGGATGTCCAAGTTGGAAATGAAGTCTGGGCTGTCAATCGATCCCTTGCCGACGATGGCCTTTGGGACGTTCCCTTCATTGCAAATCCGGAGCCTATCGCTGAAGTGGCTGCAGTGAAAGACTTGAACTTCTGGGACTCCTTGCTGATGAAAGATCTGGCTGAGGACTTGGGCCTAGACATGGAAGTGCCCGTCTCTGCACCAACTACTGACAGAGGAAAGCGCAAACTGGGAGATGTTCCTGCTAACCTCTGGGATGTGAATGAAGACCCTCAAGTCGTGCCCTCTTTGGGGAATGTTCACAATGTTACAAGGAGTGGGCGGATTTTTCAGCCTGCTAATCTGCAGGCCGAAAGTTCTTCCAATTCTTCTAACCAAAGGAACGAACCTGTTTCTTTCCCAAGGTCTGCACCTCTTGAGGTATCAGTTGGCAATCCGATTCCTGACTTGGTTCAGCGGCAACTTGAGCGGATTCCCGCCGCAATTTCTATCTGGGGACTGATCTGTTCGTCCAAGGAGCATCGTCAGAGGCTGTGCCACGCTCTGTCCCGCCTTGAAGTCCAGGCCAACGTCACGCCAGAGGCAATGATATCTCTCATCCTCCCTCCGACCTCCAAGCATATAGTGATCTTCACAGACAAGGATCTGCCAGTCGAAGGAGTCGACCACAACCGCCCTTTGCACATCACCGTCAAGTTTCGAGGACTCTGGGTCCCGACTGTTCTTATTGACAACGGCTCCGCAATCAACGTCTGCCCTCTGAGGGTCGCTTATCGTTTAGGGCTCACCAAGAAGGATCTTGCACCTTCCAACCTGGCTGTCAAGGCATATGACGGCACCCGTTGCGTAGTCGAGGGTATTTTAAAGCTCAAAATCGATGCTGAGGGTTTTGAGATGGATGTGGAATTTCATGTCGTGGACATTCCCGCAACTTTCATTCTTCTGTTGGGCAGGCCATGGCTTCATCAATCCGACATCATGGCTGTGCCATCTACTCTCCACCAAAAGGTTATTCTGGGGCTACCTATCGGTACTTTAACCATCTGCGGGGATTCTGGCATCCGCCCGCTCAAGGAGGATGGGACTCCTGTTTTGGGAATTCAACACGGCGAGGAAGACATCGACCTTGGGGGTTTCTCTTTTGATACTTCAGGCACTGTGATGGCCATCAATGTGGACGGGAACTTCCTCATAAGCTCTGTCGCGCTGGACATTATGAGGAGGATGTCTTATTTTCCGGGCGTTGGTTTAGGTTCTCGTCGACAAGGGGTCTCGGAGTTCCCTACTTTTCCTTTCAACGAGGGCCGCTTTGGTTTGGGGTATATCGCCTCTGCCAAAGATGCCAAGCGGAGGAAATATATGGGAAAACCTCGGACCCTCTGCGGTGGTCCCAAATTTGTACGTGAGGTGGGAAATGCCGCTTACACTGGACAGCCCGAGCCGTTTGTTCATTCCGAAACTGGGGAGCTGCTGCCGGGGTTTGAGATTTTCGCTGATGACACCTGGTCAAGCAGTGATGATGAGCCAGCAAAGGTAGAATTCAAGAGGAAGCTTAATCAGGTGAAGATCAAGACTGATTGGCTGGGATCTATCAATCAGGGAAATTTGGAGCTGCTATTCCAGGAATTCTCCCAAGTGGGTTTGGCTGAGGAAGCTGAAGAGGCCGAAGTGCTCACGCTCGGGCCCGACGCCCTCGAGGATCCCACCTCTCTCATTGTGAAAGCCAAGGGCTCTCTAAATAATTGCATTTTCAAGCCACGCCTGACTTGCATTGACGACACTTCTGAGTCTGAGTTTGAGTCTGAGTCTGAGTCTGAGTCAGAGTCAGAGTCTGTTCCATCCTCTAAGTCTAGCTCTGAGTCGGAGTTTGTGCCTCTGGGCCCTCCACGTCATAGCTTTTATTTCGAGTTTGACTCTCTTGTACTTGGCGACCCTTCAGGGGCTTGTGAAATGAACGAGGCATCTTCTGACTATTTCAATGATCTTTATATAAACTGTTTCGACCGTGACGATGAGGGAATAGATTTCGATGGGGACATTCCCAAGGAAATCCGTGCCTTCATCAAAAGGGAGGACGAAAGGCATGCTCAGCCATTAAAAGAAGAAATAGTTTCTATAAATTTGAAAGATGAAAACGATCCCCGGATGGTTCAAGTGGGCTCCACACTTTCGCCAGAGGAGCATCGCGATTTCAAAGAGCTGCTCACCGAATTCAGTGACGTTTTTGCATGGTCTCATCGAGATATGCCCGGAATCGATCCCGAGATTGTGGAGCATCGCATTCCTTTGTTTCCAGATGACAAGCCTGTGAAGCAGAAACTCCGACGGATGAGGCCGGATTGGGTTCAGAAGATTAAGGAGGAGGTTACTAAGCAGATTGACACTGGCTTTCTCATGGTCTCTCAGTATCCTACATGGGTGGCCAACATTGTCCCTGTTCCTAAGAAAAATGGCCAAATTCGAGTTTGCGTTGATTTTCAGGACTTGAACAAAGCGAGCCCCAAAGACGATTTTCCCCTGCCACACATCGATGTGCTTGTGGACAATACTACGGGGCACGCTTTGCTCTCGTTCATGGATGGCTTCTCTGGCTACAACCAAATTCTCATGGCACCCGAGGACCGTGAGAAAACCACGTTCATTACCGAATGGGGGACTTATTGCTATCTTGTCATGCCTTTCGGCTTGAAGAACGCCGGGCCCACTTATCAGCGAGTCGCTACCACCATCCTGCATGACATGATGCACAAAGAAGTCGAGGTCTACGTCGATGACATGATCGCCAAATCCAAAACTCGAGAAGGCCATGTTCCTGTGCTTAGGAAGTTCTTCGAGAGGTTACGAAAGTTTCGTATGCGTCTAAATCCTCAGATGCTCGGGCCCACTTAACAGCTGGTAAGATGCTCGGTTTCATGATCACTTCTCGTGGAATTGAGGTCGACCCGTCAAAAATCAAAGCAGTCCTTGATATGAAGCCACCAGATTCTGAAAAGGGGGTGCGAAGCTTTTTGGGAAAGGTACAGTTCATCAGCAGATTCATCGCCAAGTTGACTCTAACTTGCGAGCCGATGTTTCGTCTATTGAAGAAGAATACTCCGTTTGTTTGGACAGACAAGTGTCAGGCGGCTTTCACCTCCATTCAAACCTACCTGCAGAACCCTCCGGTTTTAATGCCACCAGTGCTAGGGAAACCCTTGATACTTTACTTGTCCGTAAATCCTTCGTCTATGGGGTGTTTGCTAGCTCAAGAGGGAGAAAAGGGAGTCGAAAAGGCCATTTACTACCTGAGTAAGAAGATGGTTGGCGCTGAAGAACTCTACACCGCTCTCGAAAAGACGTGTTGGGCTCTCGTTTGGGCATCCAAGAAATTGAGACACTACATGCTAGCTTACCCAGTGAAGTTGATTTCTCGAATGGATCCTCTCAAGTATCTGTTTGAGAAGCCTGCGCTTACTGGTAAGCTAGCGCATTGGTTGCTTTTGCTCGCAGAGTTTGACCTCGAGTATGTCACTAAGAAGTCTGTCAAGGGACGCGCAGTCGCCGAATTCCTAGCTGATCATCCTGTCAATGGGCCAGAGGACTCGGATTTTGCATTTCCAGATGAAGGGGTAATGGCGGTTGTCAAGGACACCTAGACCCTTTATTTTGATGGAGCAGCCAATCAGAAGGGATACGGGATTGGGGTTCTGCTGATAACCCCTGAAGGTGCTCATATTCCGCTGGCATTTAAACTCAATTTCGATGTCACGAACAACCAAGCTGAATATGAGGCCTGCATTGTCGGCATGGAAGCTGTTCTTACGCTTGGTGTGGAAAAACTCGAAGTCATTGGTGGTTCCAACCTTGTCGTTTCTCAGGCTAACGGGGACTGGAAAGTTCGGGAGGACAGATTGAAGCCTTATCACCAAGACCTAGAGGACCTCATTCCTCGTTTCAACAAAGTCACGTTCACGCACATCCCTCGGATGAAGAACCAGTTCGCTGATGCTCTAGCAACTCTGGCTTCCATGGTCGAGCTTCCGATCGGTGTCAAACTTCGTCCTATTCTAATTGAACAGCGGGACTTGCCTGCTTATCAGTACATCAACGCTGTCGATGATGTTGATGACGGCCTACCCTGGTATCATGACAATTGGAATTTCATTGAAAGTGGTCAGTTCCCGTCTGACGCCACTAAGAAGGATCAAACAGCACTGCGAAGGTTGGCTGCTCAATACATTATCTGTGGAGGGAAGCTGTATCGGAGATCTCACTGCGGAATGCACAAGCTCTGTGTTAGTGGTACTGAGGCCATCAAGATCATGGAGGAAATTCACGAGGGAGTTTGCGGCCCTCACATGAGCGGGGTCATGCTCGCCAGAAAAATCCTGCGACAGGGTTACTTTTGGTCTACCATGGAATCTCAATGTGTGGATTATGTACGCCGCTACCATAGGTGTCAAATCCATGCCAATCTCATACACGTCCCTCCTTCTAAACTGTTCGGCATGACATCGCCTTGGCCCTTTTCTGTTTGGGGTATCGACGTTATCGGCATGATCAGGCCTTCTGCTTCGAACGGGCATCGGTTCATTTTGGTGGCGATAGATTACTTCACCAAGTGGGTCGAGGCTGAATCTTACAAGACCCTGACGGCAGTTCAGGTTGCTCAGTTCATCCGAAAGAACATCATCTATCGGTACGGGGTTCCACAGGCATTCGTTTCTGACAATGGGGTTCATTTCAAAGGCAGGGTTTTAGAACTCTTTGAGGAATTCAAGATTCAGGTTCATCACTCAACGGTCTATCGCCCTCAGACGAATGGGGCAGTTGAAGCGGCCAACAAAAACATCGAGACTATCATCAAGAAATCCGCAGAGTCCGCCAGGGACTGGCACGAGCAGCTGCCTCTAGCTCTTTGGGGGTATCGCACGTCAATTCGAACATCAACAGGGGCAACCCCTTTTTCCCTAGTCTATGGGATGGAAGCTGTGCTTCCCATCGAGCTTGAAGTACCGACTTTGAGGATCATGGCTGAATGTGAACTCACGGAGTCCGAATGGCTCAGTGGGAGATTTGTTGAACTTATGCTCTTTGATGAGAGGAGGCTTCGTGCCTTGTATCACGTTCAGGGGTATCAGCACAGAATTGCTCGGGCATTCAACAAGAAAGTGAGGTCTCGTGACTTGGCTGAAGGGGATATGGTCACAAAGGAAATCCGGGCTCCCATTTTCGATCTACGTGGTAAGTTCCGCCCGAAGTGCGCAGGACCTTACATTATCAAGACCATCCTCTCGGGTGGGGCGGCTCAGCTCATTGATCTAGACGGCAACGAGTTCAATACTCTGGTCAACCTGGATCAACTTAAACGTTACTATCCTTGAGAGAGGCTCGTTGGGCCGAAAACCACAAGGGTGGGCGGTTCCAAGCAAAAATTAGAGCAAGCCTGCTAGACTGAAAACCCAAGGGGGCAGTTTAGGCAAAAATAAATAGGCATTCAATCAAAGCTCGCTAGACTGGAAACCTGCAAAGGCAGTTCAAGGCAAAAATTAGAGCGCAAAAGGAGAGCCAAAATACACGAGCGAACCATAGCCTGAACTACGTTTTGACCTGATTCCCCAGCTTGGGATACGTAGGCAGTCTCTCTTTGGGACTCGGTCATACTCTGTCGAACCGTAGCGTGAACTACGTTTTGACCTGATTCCCTAGCTTGGGATACGTAGGCAGTCTCTCTGTGAGATTCGGTCACAATCAATCAACTCGATCCAGGGTTTTTATTCCAGGGTGTGCTTCAATATTCAAAACGACGTGGCGTTCAACACTTGGACCAAAAAGGGGAAAATTCTTAATCTTTCACTTTTATTCAAAACTATTATTTCTATTACATAGGCTGAGCAGAGCCCTAAAAAACAGTAAAGCATCAAAAACAGAACGAAATGCTGGAGGCCTTTACAGGCTCACAGTTTATTCTAGATCATTGGAGTCGTGTCAGGAGTCAGTCTGTGTTTTGTCTCCTTGCAACCTCTTCTCTTAGCCATGCTACATAGCGGCGTTTGAGTCTCGTCCTGAAGTCGTCTTCCACTTCTCCGAGTTCTCTCAAGCCCCAGTTGTGCTCATACCCTACCAGATGTTGGGCTGTGAATGCTGGAATCTGGAAATCTTCTATCCCAGCTCGATGAAAGCCTTGGCTCATGACTAACTACCGCAAAATACGACCTGGAATGTAGAACGTGAAACTGGACAGCCCAGCAATCACCATCCTCTCAAAACCTGCAGAGTGCATAGCCATGTCCGGGATGTTCAGGGCTTCGTGCCGCCAGACGATCTCGCGCGGAGACATCTCCCTCATGAAGGTGTACCACTCCTCCTCGGACATCTCTGGGTACAGCATTCCCCTTTGATGCATTCGCCCGGGCAAACGGGGCCAGTTCGCTTTAGGAGCCGAGATTAGCCCGAGTTTGTCGCACAGCCACAACTGTATGAGCGAAAAGACAAGTAAGGAGCCACATAAGCCTGAGCGAAAGAAAACAAGTGAGGAACTTCTATATAGCCTTAGCCGAGAGTTGAGGTAAAAACAGACTATGTGAAAGCCGAAAAAAGGTGAGCTGAGTGAGAATGTACCTGCAACAGGAGTGGGCTGCCACCGAACATATTTGTTTGACCAGCGGCCACCAAATCCAAACCAATGAGTGTTTCGGCAAGCACCATGGGAGCTACATTCTTTCGAACACCCATCTGTGTAGCCACGTCTATCAGCGAGGGGTCGGGCCGTCCATATGGAGACACCAGCAGGTACGCGGCTAGTACACCAATTGATAGGGCAAATCGGCGTCGAGCCTGCAGAACGGTATCCGCTGGATCGCCGTCGGGCCCGTACCATTCCATTAGGCGCACGACGTTTATCTGTCCGCTAATCAGCAGGCCTTCCGCCGCGCCCCTTGAAATATTCAGACAGGTTTTCAGTAGCTTTGACATGCTTTGTCTGTAAGGTGGCACGACGATCACGCTCGAAGCAAAGCCTTGGAGATATGCCTGAAATTCTTCTACAGTCAGGCACAGCTCGTTGTCCCCTAATCGGAACACATGGACGTCCCGATCCCAGAACTGGAGAGCTGCTCTCAGGATTTCGGGGCGAAGCCTTATACTTTTTAGGAAGCGAAAGGCGGCCAGCCCATGAGAACGGAAGCATAGCCAATCGCTCGCGACAAATTCTTCGAGCCACAGGCTGATTAATGCGGGAAGATGATTTGCCATTTTTTCCTACCGAGGGTATGTGATCACTCAGGAGGAAACCTTGCTTTTATAAGCCAAGGAAGTAGGTGAGACTTTTCCCTTGGGTGAAGTGTCCATGCAAGGTGTCCCCCTACTTATTAAAGATCAAGGGCACACCTCTGTGAAGAACCAGAAGCCTATGCACGTCCAGAACAGTTGGCAGGGTCTACCACACTTTACTTTCTGAATGGGTCAAGGCTGGCCACTGTAACAGGAGCTCTCAATCGCGCGATGGTTCTGAAGTGTCGCGCGACTCTTTGTACTCGCGCGATGGTTTCTTTTGCTCGCGCGAGGGTTCAGTTTAATTCAGCACAGTAAGGCAGGCTACTGTCTTTTGGAGGGGTGATTTTCCGAATTTTGACTCGGGCCAGGTTTTGAAATTCCGATGCTTCCAGTAGGTCATTATGGACGATTATGACTACGTCGAAGCATTGTATGTTCAAATTGCACGTTTGGTGACAAATTTGGTCCCTTGAACGGATAACGGCCGGATGGTTCTTATTTAAAGTCGTTATTTGACCGGTCAAGCCGGGTAAAAGGTCGTACAATTTACAAAGCAAGCATTGAAAAGCAGAGCCAGAAGTTCAGGCAGCCTGATGGTTTTACTAATTACAAACTTGGTTTTTCCACGGGATTCAGAAATATCCCCTCAGCCTTGCTTCGACTTCAGCGCGAAGCCATCTTATGTAGCGACTCTCCAACCATGTCTTGAAGTCTGGGATTGGTTCCTTCAGTGTCCTATCGCCCCAGTTGTCTTTGTAGCAGCGCAATTGCCACGAGTCAAATACAGGGATGTCGAAGTCTTCCGCTCCATAACGCTTGTACCCTTGGCTTCTCCTGAGTTGTCGGAGTGTACGCCCTGGAACGTAAAATGTGAAGCTCGATAGGCCAGCGATTATCACTCTCTTGAATCCAGCTGAATGGAGCGTCATTTTCGGAAGGTTTAACCAGAGACATCTCCAGACTATGTCCTCAGAGTGCAGATCATTCAGAAATGCAAACCATATATCCACCGTCAGGTCAGGGAATATCATTGGTCTTTCGGCCAAAAGCCTGGGGAAGTCTTCAAAGCCAGCCTGTGGCTCTTCTAAAACCCCCACTTTGTCCGCCAGCCAGAGCTGCATGGGAATAGAGGACAAGTCAGAAATCAAATACAGCCTGAGTGTTTGGGGTAAAAAATGAAAATGCAAGAAAGTGTGTCGAATGGGAATCTACCTGGAGCAGGATAGGGCATCCGCTAAAGGAATCAGCTTGCTCAAGTTTCAACATGTCTAAACCCAGGAGCGTTTCCGCTAAAATCACGGGCATGATGTTTTTCTGGGCATCCATTTGCAGGGCGATGCTCACTAATTTGGGACTCACTCCTCCTTCAATGGGAATCAGCATATATGTAGCCAGTGCGCATATGGACAAAACGAAGCACCTGTGAGCTTCCCCCACGTAGTCTCCCAGGGCCCCCTCAGGCCCATACAGCTCAATTAGGCGGATGATGTTGAGTTCGCCATTCTGAATGATACTGGCCGTCAGTGCCTCTGGAATATTGAGTTTCGCCTGTAGGATTTGCTCCATGTCTTCGTGAATGGGCGGAACCGCAAGAACGTCTAGGTTGGCAAAGCCTGGCGCATACGCTTGAAATTCTTCTATGGTGGGGCACATCTCGTCTTGTCGGAACCGAAAGACATGCACAATCGGGTCCCAAAAAGGCAATGCGGCTTGGAGGAGCTCGACGCACGGTCGAGCGAATCGGAGATCTCAAATTGAGGACAAGCATCGAGACCGGGGGCTCGCCCAGTTTATGGTTTCTTCTCTCAGTAGCCAAGGGTCGAGTGTTTCCATTAGCGAATCTCCCATTTTTGGTAATGAAGAGGGGTGTACACTACATTCCTCCTAAAAACCCTCCTTCTTATAGGCAAAATGTTGGTGGATTTGAAGCCTAGGTGTCCCACCACCTTGCCATGCAAGGACTGCCTTCCTTCTGCAACTCCAGAATAGCTCCCAAGACGTGGAACAATGAACAGGATAATGGCAATAAATTGGTCAAACAAAGGCAGCTTAGCAGGATTTGACTATCGCGCGACACTTCCGAAGCATCGCGCGACAGAGATCACTCGCGCGACAGTTCCAAACCATCGCGCGATGGTTTGTTTGCAGTTTTGACAGATTCCAACAGCTACTGTCCAATTTTTGTCATTTTTCATTCCAAAGGTCTTTTTACACTTTTAATGATTCCAGCAAGTCATTATAAGTATTTTTGACTGTATCCAAGAATCGGATTCCAAATGCCATGCTCAACGAAGATTTTGGACCCTCGAAGGCCCGTTTCAAGTTCAAATCGAGGTTTCGGGAGGTCGAAACTCTATAGAGGCTCTAGCCCATTTTGGTCATGCCATACAGGTCACCTAGACCTTAAGTGACTGTGTGGAGGTGTCGGTTTCAGTCCGGGACATAATTGAGTCATTCTTGGACGTATTATGCCATTTTCGCGTCATTTTGTGCGTTTTTCGGTATAAGTCTATTCTCGGGACGTTTTGTTCAGTTCCGTTGATTGGTACAGGTCATGTTGATTGGTACAGGTCATGTTGACCATCGTTGACATGTCGGGAGCGTCAGTTTTGTCTTCAGCAGGGTATTGTGAGTTTTGGCGTATTAATGCCCAAAATTTCATTATTTCTCGTATCCTCGTGTCCTAGCCGTATCCTAGGGTACCTTTCCTATTTCTTTCAGAGCTAGGCCAGTTTTTATACTCATATGTGTCTGTGAGTAGTCTCGGTGTGTTGTCAATGCAAGTTTGGTATTAGTGGCGGGTTTTACTTTCTCTTATTCGTAACGAGAAATAATAAACTTGAAAAATGCAAATTTCTATAACAACCATGATCTATCCATGTCAACGAAGGAACTACTGTATCAACGGCACATCGGCCAATCAAAACCATCAAGTCAAGTCAGGGCACATGCGCCCGCTAGTCAAAAGGCACGCGGGCCCTCAAAATGTCTGTCAAAGGCTATCTATTTGGGCACGCAGGCCCATAATCAAAATCAAAAGCAGCATGCGAAACGGTAACGGAGGCTTCATCGTCGCCTTCCGCGCACTCCAAGTCCATCATCACTACCTGCATCATCCCGTAGCTCCTGGGGGTCGTCCCTATACCCCGGATCGTCAATGGAGTCGTCGGAGCCACTGCTAGTGGACGAGTGCTCCTCGTCCTCTTCTTCCTCTCCTTCCTCCTCGTCCTCTTCTTCCTCTCCTTCCTCTTCTTCCTCGTCCTCAGAGGTTCGACCCAAGATTAGCCGCTTCCGGCGACCTGGCTCCTCTAGTGTCGGCTTCTTGCGCCTTTTGAGTTGATACCGAAGCTCAGCACGCCTTGCGGCTTGTCTGGCTTCTTCCTCGCGTGCGTGCGCTGTCTGTAAGCCCCTGGTCTGTCGCTGCGTAGTAGTGGCCGGAGGTGTGGGTTCCTTTGCCGCCACCTTCTTTGGTGGCGGATCTCGCACACTCTTCCTCCTAGGGTTCATCTTCCCCTGCACCTGCATTGTCATTTCATTTCAAAGCATGAGTATCTATTGTGCATATTGTATTTCTGTATTGAAAGCAGGTACAGCCTATCAAACTATCAAAGCAGGAATGTATCGAAAGCAAAGTGTATCGAAAGCTGGAATGTATCGTTTTTCATACCTGGGTCCTCTGAACAACAGCTGGCTGAGTCGGCTGTGGTGTCGGTGCCTGGTATTGCAGCTCCAGTGGCATGCCGCTCGCCGCTCTTCTCACCATGTTCTCCAAGGCCAGCATGCGTCGAACGGCTTCGTTCACCCACTCAGTTGGCACTGCATGCAATTCAAGTTTATCAAGCTATTCAGCAAATAATTCAAGTATTTGGAATTCAAAAGCAATATTGGAAGCTGAGTCTTACCGAAATAGTCACAGGGGTGGGCTCTGCTCTCGCGGGCACTAACTGTAACTCTGTAGGGTTCCCCTGGCTGTCAACCACAGGAATCCTCTAAAGTAGCTCAGGGGGTCCACCAGCCACCGGTCCACTCAGAGTTCGCCTTGCCCGGCTCTCACCTCCTCTCCGTCTCTCTCCAGCTGCTCTCCTCTCCTCAGCAGCTCCTGCGGCCTGGCCCCGCACCTCTCTCAGGCCACGGATCCCCAGTGGACCCGCCAGAAAGTCTCTCTGGTAGACAGTATAGTCCCTTTCAGGATGCAGGTAGTGCGCAAGCTCAGTGTCCGGCCTCGTGTACCTCTCCAGCTCAGCCCGTGTGTGAAGCTCGGGGTGGGAGTGGCCCTGGCACCTGGAACTCAAGGTGACCAAGCGACTGGCGCGTCACTCGATCCCCCAAGTACCACTGCCAACCGAAGGACGACTCCAGTAGCACCCTGCTAGTTGTAACAACTCTGCTCCGGGCCAAGTATTCTGGCTCTGGTCCCGCTCTCCTCCAGGGATCCCAATTGACCTGCAATTCAAGGCAAACAAGCGATGTGAACAATTGATCAACGACAGCATTAAATCAAGGAAACGAATACATGTCTAATGCTTATGATTATGTGTTCATACCTGTGAGGCCCTGAGCTCGTCCAAGTACAGCCTGAAGGCGTTGAGATCGCCTCTCCCTTCTTTCTTCCCCATGCTCCATTTCAGCGCGCGGGGGAGGGTGCTCAGGTCTGGATGCTTGCACTCTGGCGGCTACATCCGCAAAACCTCGTAGGCCCAAAGCTGCACAATGTTTAGACAAATTCAAACATTAGTCACAAGGCATACAGCATTTGAAATTGAAACAGTCAAGCAGACTAAACAATGGACATGCATTATCAAATTGTGCTTAATGAAGGGTTAGAATCGTACCTCCCAGACCCTCCAGCAGCCGGCCGTGCTCTTTCCCGTCCTCGACGAATTGCCAAAGAAGTGGTAGGCTGTCCCAAGAGCAGCCCCACCCCAGTCGAAGCGTGAGGCCGTCCTCAAGTCCCTCAGCGCTGGCAGGTAGGAGAGGTGGACTTTGCTTCGTCTGTTTGGGTACAGAGTTGCACCAAACAGGTATAGCAGGAACGCTCGGGCCATCTACTCCGCCTCCCGGTCATTCGTCACCTCCTTCTTCAGGTAATCCTTGAACTGGTCGTACCTTGCCATCCCCTCCTCTATCTTGGGCGCCTTGCCCAGAAACCACTCCAGTGCAGCCCGATCCTCCTGGATCCCCGAGTCGAACGGGATGGGCTCACCTCCAACCCTCAGCCCTGTGATCGCTGCGAAGTGTGCAGGCGTCACTATCATCTCCCTAGGAGGTAGGTGGAAGGTATTGGTGGTATCCCTCCACCTCTCAGCAAGTGCTACAAGGACGGCGTGGTCATTCCTCGCAGGGGTCAAAGTCTGGACGAACACCCCGAAGCCCGCTTCGTCCACCAACCGCCTCACCCTCTCAGGCAACCCCTCGTACAGCCGTAAGGACATGCACCCGCCCCCGAAGCCGCGGATATCCCTCTGTCCCGCTCCAGCCTGTGTCAGACACAAAGACAAGCAGCAAAAGGGATTATCAGTATATAGGAAGTTCATTTTCAAGTTCTAGGTAATCAATGAAGCCTAGGGCACATGTTCGGCTTGAGTTCTATGCCATGGCTCAACTCAGGAGTGTGGTGTGTTGTTCTAGATTCCCGTGCATACGGAGTTCTCATTTTCAAGTTCTAGGTAATCAATGAAGCCTACAACGGATGATTGGTTCAAGTTATTGCATGTTGGGCCTACGTTGCAAGAAGTACATAGTTTTAGCATGCTTTGGCTCGCAAGTTATCTGTGCAATTCTAAGTTTAAGCATGTTCTAAGCAAGTATCGAATGTGAACTATGGAAAGCAAGAATATCGAAATCAAATTACAAATGTTGTTTTCTGGGAATATACCTCCATCCATGTCGCTGCAATGTAGACCCGGGGATCTCTTAGCACCTGCTCGTTGTCGTAGTCTCTCCGCGACGGTATGCGTGCCCCAATGCTCGACGGCACAAAAAGGTGCGGCGTAGGAAGCACATATGCCTCCGCTGAAAAGCCCGGGCGACTTGTGTTCTTCGCCTCCGCCACGGCCGTAACCCTAGGCCCCTGCGCCTCTGCTCTGGCCCTCTCCTCGGCCTCCGCCTCTCTCAAGAGCTCCTCTCTCTCTTGTCTCTCTCTCTCGGCCCTCTCCGCGGCCTCCGACGCCTTAATGGCCCGGGCACGATCTTCCCTGGCCTTTAGGACTAACTCCCCAATCAGGGGGTTATCCTCAAGAAGCCTCGCCAATGCCTCGTCAGTCAAGAACTCGGCGACGTCGTGTTTTGTGATCGGCCTATGACTCGATGACGTCACCGCGGGCCGAAACAAAATGTCCTCCACTCAGATCTCAACCGGTGTCTCTGTGACCTCCTCCTCTACATCTACAACGCTCTTGCCCTTCACCGAATCCCTCGGCGGGGACCCGGTCGGCTCAATATCATCGGCTCCTGCTCCACTACTACTGCCTCCTCCAGTTTCAACCCTCGCGCGAGGCTCCTCCTCTGTCGCGCGAGGGTGCTCTCCAATACCAGTTTGTTCTGCGTCTCCTGGACCCACTCCGGTCACCACCGACCCTTCTACAGCCATGCTCGGGTCCAGTCGCTCGACACTGTGGCCCACGGCCCCTGCATCAACAGTCACGCGAGCCTCTGGCTCTGTCGCGCGAGCCTCATCGCCGCCACCAGTCGCCTGCTCGCGACCCCCTTCGCCATCTCCGCCCGTCGCCACCGCTGCACCGGCCTCTGCGATGGCCTCCACCGGTGGTTGATCCCCTGTTTCGACAACCATTGGGCCTCCTCGGTCCTCTAACCGATCAACAACTTCTCCCCCGCCATCCCCGCTGCCGTGGTCAGCCATGAACGGATTCCCTTGCGTGGGTTTGATGATTTTGTGGTTGCAATCAAGGTTTGAGAGGAGAGATGAGAGTTCAGGAGGAGTTTCGAAACTTTGAAACTGTTCTGCACTATTTCTGTAACGTCCCGCGGACGTTTAAACGAATGGAACGGGTTTGGGCCGGGTCTGGGCCTGTTCAGGTCCAAGCCCTAACTGGAAACCCTCACGCGATGGTTCTGGAGTGTCGCGCGACACTTTGTTTTGGGCCTCAGGCCCAATCCAGGTTCAGGGTCTGGCCCAATCTCATTTACCCGTCTTTTATGTTTGTGAATTATTAAGGTATTCTATAACAAAATTTGAGGGTCATTTTGGAGGCTTTGCCTTCAAAACCCGAAGACTTTTGTATCCCCAGCAGTGATCCGCCCACAATCAACGGCGATCCATCCGTCCGATCATCAATCAGCGACGATCCATCCGTCCGATCTTCAATCAGCGACAATCTATCCGTCTGATCTCCAACCCGCGACGATCCATCAGTCCGATCTTCAATCAGCGACGATCCATCCGTCCGATCTCCAACCCGCGACGATCCATCCGTCCGATCTTCAATCAGCGACGATCCATCCGTCCGATCTCCAACCCGCGACGATCTAACCGTCTGACAATCAATCAGCGACGATCCATCCGTCCAATCTCCAATCAGCGACGATCTATCCGTCCAGTTTCAAATCAGCGACGATCCATCCGTCCGATCATCAATCAGCGACGATCCATCCGTCTGATCATCAACCAGCGACGATCTATCCGTCCAGTTTGAAATCAGCGACGATCCATCCGTCCGATCATCAACCAGCGACGATCTATCCGTCCGATCATCAATCAGCGACGATCCATCCGTCCGATCATCAACCAGCGACGATCTATCCGTCCAGTTTCAAATCAGCGACGATCCATCCGTCCGATCATCAATCAACGACGATCCATCCGTCCGATCATCAACCAGCGACGATCTATCCGTCCAGTTTCAAATCAGCGACGATCTATCCGTCCGATCATCAATCAACGACGATTCATCCGTCCGATCTTCAATCAGCGATGATCCATCCGTCCGATTAATCAATCAGCGACGTTCTATCCGTCCAGTTTCAAATCAGCAACGATCTACCCGTCCGATCATCAATCAACGACGATCCATCCGTCTAATCTTCAATTTCCCCTTGGTGCACGGTATTTTTATATACTCGTCTGCATTTTCCATTTAATCGGCTTTTGGGCGGATTTGGTGGGTGTCTAGAAATCTTTGACGTTACCCGTACCAGTCAATGGTGCTCCGCGTGCCGTCAAAAAGGGACTACTGTAGACACCCCAATCTGGGTTTCCCAATTGTTTTACTTTGTTTTACGGTTTTCTTGTTTCCCCGATGATGAAATCGGATCAAACGAGCTTGGATTGAGAATGGATTGAGTTTGGAGTGCTTAGAACCCCGCTTAAACCTTTTGAACCCTTCTGAACCTTCAGTCAAACCCTAGGGTCAGATTTGACCGTCGCGCGATTCTTCATGTTCCTCGCGCGATACTCAGCTTGCCAGGTGTGGTCAAAGTCAAACTGTTGACTGTTGACCCTCGCGCGATGGTTCCGAACCCTCGCGCGATGGTTCTCTCCTATCACTATCACATAATCCAGCTGGATTTGTGATGATTGGGTGTCACATGGGTCCCCATGGGCTGGAACCCCGTTTCCTCAGCTGAACAGAGTTCTGGCAGGTTTCACCCTCACACCCTCACAACCACTCCCACTCACCTTGTTGGCTAGTTTATCCACCAAGTTGTGACCAGCCTTGTTGGTTGGTTGCAAAGCCATGTTTTGCCACCACCTAGCCCACTCACTTCCCCTATAAATAGCCCCATTGGTCTTCCATGTTAAGGGTTCCAAGAAAAAGGTTATGAAGGTTAATTACCATTCACAAGGCAATTAGCACTCTAGCACAAAGTTACTAACCCAAACCACTTCCTAGTCTTCCAATCAAGTGTTCTATACACATACTTAGTCAAAAGGCTTCACCAATCAATCCAATCCATTTTCAAACCCTTTCCAAGCAAAGGTATAACATTTAGCCTGATCTGTTTTGATCCCTGAGGGGGGCTGACAGGGCCAAGGCTGGTAATTAATACCATGTCTTGGTCCTAAAGCCAGCAGAGTTACAAGAATCCGTGGTAGCTAAACCCTCGCGGGATGGTCCACAACACTCGCGCGACACTTGTGATAGCAAGAGAATGGTCCTCGTGGGGAAGGGAGGCTAGCCATTTACTATTTTTCCAATATTAGTATGCCTGTTGAGCTTCATTTTCAAATATTGATCACTGTTATGCATGCAAAACAAAATACAGTAGCTTAGTTATTTGTCTCAGATAGTTTGGAATGCCTTTGGGTGATCCTTGAACCTGTCTCAGGACCCCAAACGCGCAAGATTCACTCTCTGTCGCGCGATGGTTCTGTGAACCCCAGGAATGGCCCTTGCATGGGCAACCAGGCCCTTGGCCTCCTTTTATCCCCCCACTGTTTAGGGGCTGTGTTTCCTTTTTATTCAGTTCCATTTTCAAGCTGTCTGTAATAATTAGTATTTTACAGTTCCTTGATAAACTGCTTGGTTTGCCTCCTGGGTGTGTACTGGTCCTTCCAGAGCCCAGAAGGGGATGAAATTGGAACTGTGGTGAGATGACAACACTCGCGCGAGGGTTTGAGTGTCTCGCGCGATGGTTCTCTTGCATGCAGATTTGTTCATGCATGCAAGTTGGCCATTATGCAGGGCAAATCCATCCCGAGCCTGGTTTTGGCATCTGATCGCTGTTTTAGGTTTCATCCCATTTATTACTCATCATGCCATCCATCCATGCTATTATTTGATCATATCCTGCAAATTGTTACAGTTTTAATCCCCGATTAACTATTTCCCCACCCTAATTGGCTAAAATTAATTAAAAGAAGAAGAATCACAAAGGTTTTCATAAAAATGCCTAAGTAGAGACCGATCTCCGGATTGGGCGAGAGGGGTGCCTTAAAACCCTTCCCCTCTCGTAACCTGGCTCCCGAACCCAGATATGGTTATGACGGACTGGTTTCCTTAACTTTTTCAAACAAACAGCGCGGCAGGTGCTTCGAAATACGGTTCCTTGAGTGTCGGACTCTCAAAAACTCAAGTGGCGACTCTGTATTTTTGATCGCTTGCCTCTCCGCTCGCGCTCCCTCGATTTCCAAAAAGAGCCGCAACGGCGAAAAGGAACGAAATCCTTTTTTCGAGGGCATGCTGCCCACAATAGTAGTTTATTTTCTCAGACGAAGAAATAACAAAACGATGTTATGATCCAATATGCTAGCAAAGCTAATACTAATCTATGTATCTCATGCAGGGGAAAGCAACAGCATCAAGTATTTTCCTTAGCCTACTTTAATTCATATTCACGCAGTTTCTTAACATCGATTTCGTCATTGTCATCATCATCATCACTTCATTTGTGCTCTTTATCATCATCAAATAGGAGTACAGGACCACGCACTACTTCCTCCTCCATACGCTTTAGTCCAAACTCAAATGAATAGATGACAACAAATATAATCTGTCCCCCTTTAGGAAGAAATGAGTTCAATAACACATACAAATCAACTGTCTACAGAGCAAAACGATTTTCTCAGCAGAGGACACCAATACATTACTGACTACACAAGTTTCGAATTATCTTCTCCTCAAACTATAGATAGCTTAGTTGCCCAAGGAAATAATAATTAGAAACTAAAGCACATAGTATGCTAACTAATTAAGTGATGCTGAAATACTGCTAAAAAACTACAGAATGTCGAGTAAACAACACATAAATGACGATAAAAAAATACCAAATCTGATTTTCTAATATGGGAAGCTTTAACACAAGTGAAACCAACATAAAAAAATGTTGTTCCTAATATAACAAGCTCCAATGAAGTGTGGCAATAAATTGATGGAAAAGGTGAGGCTCAGATCTGTATTGTGATAGTAAACAATGGTATTCCCACCATGGTTGCAACGTCAGTTGCCCTGCCATGAAATGGGTCCCATTTTCTCAACATATGAACTTGAGATTAATATCATCATAGCCTCTTATAATTCAAAAAATTCCACACTTATGATTAATATCAACATCCATATTTTGTGCATCAATCTTAACTGATACCAATCTTTCAAATTAAGTTCTCAAATGTGCATTCCATACTGAATTACAAAATGAAAAAACCACACAATATAAAAAGCACAAATTGAAATCGTGATCAAATGACCTATGTAAAAAAGGACACATCAACACCCAAAAAACATTAATCTGATTTATCAGTTAGGGGTTGGGAGGTTTTCGAACCTTTTGGCAAGACAGCTTTGGAAATAGGCTGACATGGGAAAACCTAAAACAAGTATAAAATAAATAGTTGAAAGCAAAAGAAAGACGAACAAAAAGAACCAAAACAAAAAATTTCAGTAAATTTAAACAAACGAAAGAAGCAAAACACATCAAGATTGAAAGCAAGATTACTACTGTAGGGGTGGATTTCTTACCTTTGGTCAGATGGGTCGGTGAATTCGAGAGAGTTCCTAAGGAAACCACGAATGATACGTGCCTACTTATGGATGGGAGAGCATGGGTCTTGCTGAATCAAGGGAGCCGAGCCAAGGAGAAGTGCATTGCCAGCTGAAGCCAAGCTGGAGCTTTGGGGAGCCACATGGAGGACGTGGTAGTGGGCCACAGTAGTTTGTTATGGGAGTCGGTTATTGCGAGTTGTTATCGCGTGGCTGTTTTGTGTGTTTTTTTTCTTTTATAAAAAGAGAGGAGGAGATTGTAGTGGGTGATAAGCACCCAATATTGTAGATATTTGGTGCGCCTAGTCCCGTTTTATGTCGTTTGTTTTATGCTTATTTGCCGTTTTTAGTGATTTTGCGCGTAAGGTTTTTCGTTGAGTGTTTCAGGTAATACGTGAATAAGAGGCCTTGTTTTGATGCCTCGTACAACCCTTGAGGGTATCCGAGTGGCGTGGCCTTATAGAGCGCAGCCGTCGCACTTTGGGATTGAGCAAACGAAGCACAGGAGAGTGCAAAGGTCCGTCGGGTGTCAAGACAGGGCACGAGGGACTTGATCTGCCAGGAAGCATCTCGGTATCGATACGGATCTTGGTGTATCGATACGGTTTCAAAACAGAGAGAAATCTAGCCTTCAGCGTATCGATACGAATCTCAGCGTATCGAGACGGGTTCTTGTGTATCGATACGGGTCGTCTACGGGGAATCCTGGATTTCAGAGCAAGACAGCTCGGTATCGATACAGCTACGGAGTATCGATACGGGAGACTGACTTACTTACTTTTTGACAGCTTTTAACTTTCCATAAGTAGCAAGTTTCCACTTTAGGCGGTATTTCGGATATTTTGGAGGAGAGAGAGTGTCACTTTGTATAAATAGGACCACCTCTCTCCCTCCTTTAGCACCTAGCGCATTACTTTCTTAGTTCTTACTCCATTAATGTCTTTTTGAGCTTTTCAAGTTTAATTTCCATAGAACTCAAGTAAGTACTTATTGTTTGTTAATTTCTCATTCATTAATGTTGTAGCTACGGATTAGATCTTTCTTAATCTCAAGTTTGTTTTTGTTTTCATCGGTTAAAAATTATGTCTCGTTTTTATGCTTTCTTTTGTGCTTTAAGTATGTGTGAGTAGTCATTTGGTTAAGTCTTGGGCTACTCTTTCCCAAAGACTTAGGTGGATATTTGGTTCTTGAATCTTCGGGCTTAAAATCATGATTTTCGAAATAGAGCTTAACTTGCATTTTTGGTCTAAACTAGGGGTGTTAACTTCTTGGCATGCCGTTTAGCCAAGCGGTCTTGGCACGTGGCATGCCTAGAGCTCGTGGCCTCCTATGTGTTCAATAGATGTTTTAAACAAGTTGGTTCGCCTCCGTTAAATCACATCTTTTGATAAACGTAGTTTTTAAAGCTAAATCTTCCGGGCGTGAGCATGCGGTCGTGACTCTCGCTTGAGTTATATTCGAGAACCGGAAACGGCCTTTGTCAAGGGATACAAGATCCCTAGACTTGCCTCTTTTAGTTTATAAAGCTCATTTCTAGTCTTTTGCTTTAGTATTTACACCGTTCAAAGGAAAACCAAGTTGGCCGTCTTAAATGCCACCATCCGTTACATAAAACCTTCAATCCGATCTAAGCTATATTCGATTCTCTGTGGGTACGATCTCTGACTTCCGGTTATTATGCTATCGACGATCTAGCCCTACGCTTGGGGTTTTCAATCCTTGTATCTAAGGCAAGGTTGTGGCGTAAGCATTTTTGGCGCCGTTGCCGGGGATTCTTATTATAGCTTATATTGGAGGATCGACAAACCACTGTAAGTACTCCGTTTATTTTCTTTTGTTTACATTGAACTCAATTTAGCGGATACCTCTAACTGAGCCACCAATTCGACTTGAGGTGTAACGAAGCTAAATTGAGTATCAATTGCCTTTTTACTGCATTTTATCTATAGAACGTGGCGGTGGCTTAACCCCACGGAACTGTTTTGAGAGAGGTGGCAGCATAGCCCCTCTAGCCTGTTTGCTTTATGTCTTATCTATCTAATAGAATGGCAGCAACAAATTTTGAAACACCCCCAAGACTTTGCTGGAGTACCTTTGTCCCAATCAAATTTTCCCAATCAAATTTTCACGCCTCCTTGCATAGCCACTCATGATGCCAATGTTTTTAAAAGTCGTATGACCATTACCAATTGGTTTGATCTCAAGAACCAAATTCAAACTTTTACCGAAAGAGAGAATGAGTCATTTTATGCATGTTGGGGAAGATACAAGGACTTGCTCAATGCAGTCCCGCGTCATGGCTTTGAAAATTTCCAAATTGCCAACTATTTTTAGAACGGACTTTCTCAAAAGAGTCATGCTTTCATAGATGTGTTGTGCGATGGAAAACTGTTTGATAAAGAACCCGCTGAAGCCTTAGATTTCTTTGATCTATTGTCTCAAACTTTGCAATCTAGGGTTTTTGTTAAACATTTTCAAGATTCTAACTCAAATGCCATGGAAGAGGAAATTAAGCCGCATGTCTTTGTTGAAACTGTTAGTTTAGGTTGTGACAGCTCCTTAGAGTTTGCATGGAGTGATGAGCCTAATGATGAACCTGTTGACCAGTGTTCTCCCCCCATGGATCCCTTTCTGTGTGACGATCCAAGGGAGCAATTTCTCATTGTTGAGGAAACAAATGTCTGTTGACTTTTTGTATGCTTTGCTCAATGAGCAGGATGGGAAGAATGTGAATAGACCTGAAAGTTTGTCTCTTTCCTTTGAGGAGATACCATCCATAGAAATTTTGAACTATCCAATACTCTCGGCTCTAGATGGTGCCACCCCTCCTATTGAGTCTCCACTTTCGCAAGAATTTTTAAAAGTCGAATTGATTGATTTTGTTGGTGTTGATGAATTTGATTTGGTTTACCATCCTTATATTGTGGATTTTGTCAACTCTTTGAAAATCAATCTATTGTGGAATGCGCACTTGGTTGAAATTAAATTTCTCAAAGGACGGCAAATGCGCTACTCAAAGTATCTAATTTTGTGGCATGGCCGCATTCAATTTTTAACCAAGATTTTGGAGTGGAGTGATGTGCTCATGGTTATAGCTCTTAATGGCACAATCAATGTTCGAAATCCGTGTTTGGCTGAACACACACACACACACACACACACACACACACTCTCTCCCTCTCTCTCTTTTCTTTTTCTCTTTTGATGGTCTGGTATAGCCACCCATTTCTCGCTTGGGACACGGGAAGAAAAGTATGACTCGTTCAATCGAGTGAAGAGTTGGTTGGAAGGTACGTTTACTCCCTCTCTTGTATTTCATTTCAATTGTCTTCATGCTATGAGGGCATAGCATATTTTAAGTTGGGGGGAGGGGTGCTATATATATGGTTATATGTTTTCGGTTAAATTTTTCATTTTTAGTTTTGCAATCCTTCCGTTATTACAAAATTTGTGGATTAAAACAACTTGGCACATGCTCATAAGGTGTTATTTTGCAAGAATTCGTTAACGCAAATTTTGTATACCGCAACTTGCATGAATGGACTAAGGTGGAATTCACGACGTTTGAGTATGTTTTGATCAAGTTTGGCCCATATCCCGTATTTGTTCTTTGTACATTTGTAGTTAGATAGAAATCTCATTTTCATGCCTAGATATGTTTGTTGTCTAATTTGAATCGATGTTGGAATCTATAGCGCACTTAGGAAATGATACAAGGCATTTTTGTATGATTAAACCACATATGAGTCTCATTGTCCTTATGACAAAGCCAAGTCCGAGTCGTTCCTACTTTTAACCTTAGGGAACCGGATGTTTGGTTGGACTTGATTGCTTCTCAGCGGCTGGATACTGGTTTCTCATGGTTTTGGGTGTTGGTGAGTTGCATGTGGGCATTGGAATGAGCTGAAAGGGTTGGAAATTGAGGAGTGCAAGGGAAACAAAACCGTATCGATACGAAAATATGAGTATCGATACTGTATCAAAATAGAGGGTTTTTGAGGCTTCAGCGTATCGATACGAATATACGGCGTATCGATACGGGTAACATATAGATTTCAGAGGAAATAGCTTCGGTATCGATACGGTTTCTGCGTATCGATACGGTTCTTAAATCTGTGTTTTTTAAAGTCAGATCGGGCACGACCTTTGTCATTCCAAACACTTCTCCATCTCTCTAAACCTCCATAGCTGCCCACCTCTCAAACCCTAACCCTAACCCTAAAACCTCCAATCCACCACCAAATCTCACAAATCCTCCACCAAAACCACTCCAAATCACTCTCCCTTCAAGATTCAAGCATCAAATCGTGGGTTTCAAGCTTAGATCATCAAACTTAAGGTAAGTTCGAAACCTCTCTCTCTCTCTTCGGATTTCCTTCTACCCACCATCAAATACCCCCAAAACCTTCATATTTCTTCCATGTAACCCATCCTAAACCCATTTCCAACATCAATTTCATCCCCACCTACCAAAAATCCGAAACCCTAACTTGCTCCCCTCCAAATTCGAAAAAAATCAAGAAATTTTTTAGAATGCCGAGACTCAAGCATGCTGCTAAGAAACCCCCAAGGGTCCCGGTTCCAAATGTGGCTTCCTCCTCTCGCCAACCTGAAATTGAGGAGAAGGATGAGGTTCTTCATGACTTTGAGGAGGAGGAAGAAATGATGGAGAATCCGAAGCAAGCGGCTCAACCCATTTCGAGATGGAAGTGGACTTCGGAAGAGGTCCGGGCTGATAAGCAAGCTAGGTGGGAGAAGAGTTTTGTGAAAAGAGGCATTAAGAATGAGCGCCATGTCGACGTGCAAAGCATTGGGCCGAATCACATTTGCGTCCAGCGCATTGTCGCTCAAGGTTTGTCTTACTTCTTTCGCGAGAATCCGGGTTATTTGGGGGGTGGTGGCTGATTTTTATAAGAACATGAAAGTCCCCGAGTTGGGGAAGTTAAATGAAAAGGTTGCCCGGATTACTTCGAAAATTGGTTGGGTCAATGTTGTGGTAGACCCCGATGTTATTGCTAGGGCTTTAAGTTATGAGAGACCTCCTCCATCGTCTTTGAATTGCCCGAGGGCTAATTTTGCCTCAAGGGATGAAATAAACCAAGCCTTGTACACTAACCCGGCGGATGCTAAACGTCCTCATGTTCCGGGAAAGTTTAAGGAGGAATACCGTTTGATTAATCAGTTGGTGCATTTCAATTTGAATCCGAGGGGTACCGAAAACAAGCCGGCAAAGAGTGAGGGTGAGATGCTTTATTTGTTCATGGAGCCAGGGAATGTGTTTTGATTGGGCTAAGTACATCTTCCGACAAATGGTTGAATTCAAGGTCAATGTGCCAACCTATACAAGGATGCCTTATCCGTGCATGGTCACCAAAATTTGTTTGGAGAAAGGTGTGCCGAGAGAGGACTATGAGGCGTGGGGAAAACTTGAGCCGGGGACTCTCAATAGTAGCATTTTGACCAAGAGCGTCTCCCAATCTCCAGGAGCGATGGGAGCGGAGGGTGTTCCTAGTGGTAGCTATCTCACTACAATGCCGTCCAAGCGTGCTAAACAGTCGGTGTGGTCGAAGCTGCTTTTCTGTCACGGTGTGGTCATCATGAATAGCCACCGCAAGCTGAAAAAGGAAATTCAAGAGAATGCAAGGAGACAGGAACGGATTGATCACAAGTTGGACTACGTTATTAGGAGGCAAGGGGATCGACGAGTGAGCCCTATGCACCGCCACCAATTGAGGAAGCCGACGACAGTGATGATTTTGCCGGAGAGGAGCTGGGGTCGGGAGACGAGGAGCAGTTCAAGGTTTAGGTTGAAATCCCTATACTTGGTCGGGGTGCTTGGTGGTTGACAGCCCACCTATCCTATCTTGTTTTTACTTTTATTAGTTGAACTCATAGTTAGTAGTTTAGAATTAAAGTTTTTGTTGAGGCCGGCATGTGGCCGTTGACTTGGTAGTGTAGTGTCGATGGTGGCCAAGGGTAGTTAAACCGAGCCAGTATATAGCCGCCACCCATTTTGCTAACCGTTCTTTGTTAACCAAGGTCAATATAAGCTTAATGAAGTCCTTAGTTGATCCATAGTGTGCGTTTATTCCTTTTTGATTCAGTTGTTGACAATGTGCATATTTAGTTTGTGGCGTGCTTTCTTTCGGTACTTTAGCTTTTGGCTTTATAGTTATGAAATCTGTTTAAAGGTGCTCTCCTCATATAAGGCATGGTTTTTGTTGTTCTCCATTGCCTAGCTTCGAGCCCTTTTTCTTGGGATATGTTTTGTAGCGTGCAAATGCATATGTGTTAGCCGTATCCTCCTTTTTCTTTAAGGATTCGGACTTTTGTACTTGGTTTGCAATATGCTCAATACTTAGTTATCCGTCTAAGTTTTCAGCAGTTAGTTGCGAGTTTGAATAAATTTGCTTTTGGAACTCTTGCTAGCTGTTGCGGTTTGTGCATGAGCTAAGTTGTTTTATCGGAAGGATTACATAGTTAGTTAGTATTGGTAATATGTTTTTGATGCTCGGGACTAGCAACGTTCAAGTTGGGGGGTGTGATAAGCACCCAATATTGTAGATATTTGGTGCGCCTAGTCCCGTTTATGTCGTTTGTTTAATGCTTATTTGTCGCTTTTAGTGATTTTGCGCGTAAGGTTTTTCGTTGAGCGTTTCAGGTAATACGTGAATAAGAGGCCTTGTTTTGATGCCTCGTACAACCCTTGAGGGTATCCGAGTGGCGAGGCCTTATAGAGCGCAGCCGTCACACTTTGGGATTGAGCAAACGAAGCGCCGAAGAGTGCAAAGGTCCGTCGGGTGTCAAGATGGGGCACGAGGGACTTGATGTGCCAAGAAGCATCTCGGTATCGATACGGATCTTGGTGTATCGATACGGTTTGAAAAAAGAGAGAAATCCAGCCTTCAACGTATCAATACGGATCTCTGCGTATCAATACGGGTTCTTGTGTATCAATACGGGTCGTCTACGGGGAATCCTGGATTTCAGAGCAAGACAGCTCGGTATCGATATGGCTACGGAGTATCGATACGGGAGACTGACCGACTTACTTTTTGACAGCTTTTAACTTTCCATAAGTGGCAAGTTTCCACTTTAGGCGGTATTTCGGATATTTTGGAGGAGAGAGAGTGTCACTTTGTATAAATAGGACCACCTCTCTCCCTCCTTTAGCACCTAGCACATTACTTTCTTAGTTCTTACTCCATTAATGTCTTTTTGAGCTTTTCAAGTTTAATTTCCATAGAACTCAAGTAAGTACTTATTGTTTGTTAATTTCTCGTTCATCAATGTTATAGCTACGGACTAGATCTTTCTTAATCTCAAGTTTATTTTCGTTTTCATCGGTTAAAAATCATGTCTCGTTTTTATGCTTTCTTTTGTGCTTTAAGTATGTGTGAGTAGTCGTTTGGTTAAGTCTTGGGCTACTCTTTCCCAAAGACTTAGGTGGTTATTTGGTTCTTGAATCTTCGGGCTTAAAATCATGATTTTCGAAATAGAGCTTAACTTGCATTTTTGGTCTAAACTAGGGGGTGTTAACTTCTTGGCATGCCGTTTAGCCAAGCGGTCTTGGCACGTGGCATGCCTAGAGCTCGTGGCCTCCTATGTGTTCGATAGATGTTTTAAACAAGTTGGTTCGCCTCCGTTAAATCACATCTTTTGATAAACGTAGTTTTTAAAGCTAAATCTTCCGGGCGTGAGCATGCGGTCGTGACTCTCGCTTGAGTTATATTCGAGAACCGGAAACGGCCTTTGTCAAGGGATAGAAGATCCCTAGACTTGCCTCTTTTAGTTTATAAAGCTCATTTCTAGTCTTTTGCTTAAGTATTTACACCGTTCAAAGGAAAACCAAGTTGGCCGTCTTAAACGCCACCATCCGTTACATAAAACCTTCAATCCGATCTAAGCTATATTCGATTCTCTGTGGGTACAATCCCGGACTTCCGGTTATTATGCTATCGACGATCTAGCCCTACGCTTGGGGTTTTCAAACCTTGTATCTAAGGCAAGGTTGTGGCGTAAGCAGTGGATAAGTTATTTGTAATCAAATCTAAGGGACTGAGAATCCCAGCGGTTACCAATCAAATTCCCCTACCTTTCTTCCCAAAATCCCCTATCTTCTTCTTCTTTTTTCCTTCAATCAATTCCAGTAAACTTCAGTAATCGTATCAGTGGTATCAAAGCAGTAGGTTCTCGGACCAGTCATGGCGAAAACTCGTGCTCAGGAACAGAAAAGGGTGGATGAGGTTATTGTTGTGCCGAACACGAAATTGAGAATATAACAAATCAACAAGCGATGAACAAGAACACAAGAATATACGTGGTTCCGCTCAAGCACAAAGCAAGAACGTACTCCACGGGGAAAAGAGCAAGATGATTCACTATAAACGGGGAGAGAAACAAAGAGCTGGCTTTACCCATAACTTTACTTAAAACACCAAACAGATATCTAGGGACAAATCTCTAGTGGAACCCAAAAGGGAGACACAAACCCTTGGTGGAACCCTAAGAGATGAACAAAACCCTAATATCTAAACCCTTGAACAAAAGACCATACTACTAGTAGCCCCCAAACCCCTTATTTATAATAGGGTACAAAAATGAGAACAACATAATTAACCATGTGAGACAAAATATTCAAGGCAATCCTAACAATTCTCCACCTTGACTTGAATTCCCTCGAACTCAACACTATAGGCAATCCTCTCTTTAAATTGCTCATCTCCCCAAAAGCCCCCCATGGGTCTCCCCAAAAGCCCCCCATGGGGCTATCACCAACGGCACAAACGAACAAGGCTCAAGCACGCCTACTTGACCTTGTAAATGTGACTCAGGAAACCCAGCCACACATGCCTCCAAATTGAGCCTCTATCTTCCAACGGGCACCTCCCACCCAACGCATCCCTCCCGGATACACACGAAGATCTGCTCAAACTCCCCACGGAGTTAATTACCGACTCTACCACAGAGTTAAAAAACCCAATACTGAGTCAACCTCGAAGTCACCGATGAAGAACCCAAAGATGTAGCATCCACAATCGTACTACCATCAAGCACATAGAGGTTATTCGATTTCCGACCCTTCATCAAAACACGAGAACCCTTCAAAACCCTCAAGACTCCACCTTCAGCGATATGCTTCCAACCCAAAGAGTCAAGAGTACCCAAAGAGATAAGGTTCCTCTTCAAATCTGGTACATGTCGAACACCAAACAACATCATCACAAAACCATCATGCATTCTGACTTTAACTGTTCCATTCCCAACAATTTTATAGGGCATATTATTCCCCATAAGAACTATACCACAGCTAACTGATTCATAAGTATTGAACCAATCTTTATTCGGACACATGTAGTAAGAACATCCGAAGTCCAGAATCCAATCGGTATCCGAAAAGACATTACCGACACTCACAGAAAGAGCCAAAAGTGAATCGTCAAAATCATCTTCAACAATACCAGCAACACCCTTCTCTTCAAACTTGTCCTTATTTTTTAACTTAGGACAAATTCTCACCATGTGCCCGTATTTCCTACAGTAAAAAACACTTTACTTCCTGATTTGTGGAATGAGAGCCAGAAACCCCCCCTACTGCCATTATCCCTCTCAGAAGTCCTTCCTTGCACCATCAAACCCTGAGCACCAAAATCACCACCCTCACTAGATACTTTTTTCCTCAATTCTTTCGAATACAAACTAGACTTAACGTCCTCCATGGAAATCGTATCCCTCCCATACAATAAGGTAGTAACAAAGTGCTCATAAGATGCAACCAAAGAACACAAAACAATAAGGGTTTGATCTTCATCATAATCATAATCATAACATCAATATTTTTTAAATCCATAATAATTCGATTTAACTCATCTAGATGGTCTTTTACGGGCGTACCTGTATACACCTCCCTGAAGCGGGGCATCGCCATACAGATTGATCGTTGCTGTTTGCTTGGTTGTTTGTTACATAAACCAAGATCGTGGATATTCCCATGGCTAGGAATATCGCCACACGATAGTGGTTATCATCGAAATAGAGTCACCACCTAGTTTAAGAAAACTAGGAAAAACAGATAAAGATTCTGGGCACGGGAGCCAAAGGTACAATGAGGCGAAGGTATTAGGCACCCCTCTTTGCCCAGTCGTGAGACTGGCCCATAGTTGTTCGACATATGATTAAAACATGCTTTATATAATTCTAGCAAGTAAATTGATTAATTAGCATTTAAACAGTTAATGGTGATTCAAGGCTGTAAGTAAATCATGCATCAGAAAAGCAGAAAACAAACAGACTGTCCCAAGGGGAAGGATCCCGTGGCCGGTGAATAGATGTCACGGCCGAGGGATCCTCCTGGTTTGATGTACCGGCCGATGGATTAAAGATCCAGTCGATGTTCTTCCTCACACCAGACAATACGACTAACAAATAATCAGAAAACTATGATTAAGCATAATAACGGAAAATAAATCGAACCAGAGGCCCCTGGGGCTCACCACCTTGATCCCTCAGTAGCTTCATTGCTTCGGATTGAGGGTGATTGACTTATTGCTTTATGAAACCCTAGGGTTAGGGTTTGAACTTTGAGGTTTGGATCGTTGGATTAGTGGCTGCCTTCGGGAAGTTGGGGCTTTTGTAAAGGGAGTATAAGAATGTATTTCTGTAGAGTTTCATGGTTGATGGGGTGTGTTGGTCTCTCAATTTCAGAGCCAAAGCCCTCTTTATATAGGCACTAGGGATGACACAACTCATCCAATCAAAATGCACGGTGGGAATTGGAGTTGGGGAGTGATACAAACTCTTCATAGTGATCCCTGAACGTGGCCCAAACGCATCGAAAAAAGGCTGCTAGGGTTTTGTGAACGGATCAAACGATTGACAGAACGTTCCAGAATCTGGAAAATAAACGATCTGGCGGCCGAGCAAAGGATCTGGCGGCCAAAGGAATGATTTTGTGGCCGAAGGATAGATCTGGTGGCCGTCTAAACGATCTCAGGGAGATTTTCAAGCAACTGGCTTCACGGGTGAAGAATTGATGTTGAGGCCGTGAGATCAATGTCATGGCCGACAGATGGATTCTCCTGGGATACTGTACTTCTGTCTAAAAGGCTATTTGGCTCTGGATTGGGTCCTCTAAGTGGCTAAAAGTTCTTACCGAAAGTCCTAAGGTTCACAAGAAGTCAATCAGCAATCACTGTATCCATTTCATCATCGGGATGGTCCCCAAGGTGGGACTTGAAATAATCGTTAGGCCAAATTGGGGTGTCTATAGATGCCCCTCTTTGACTGAACTTAGACGGATCGTGAGACATGTTTAAGTAAGAGTTAAAGCTGTGAAAGCAACTCAATTTGGTCCAACCACTATTCCAAGGGGTTTTTGAAAAAGGTTTTTGTTATGGTCGGGCTGGGAGGCTGCCTACGTATTCCACAGGGGAAATTCAGACCAACCGTAGTTCGAGATGGCAATAGAGAAAAAGAAAAAGTTTGGAGGGTTAGAAATAGAAGACCTTCAGGCTTACAAAGCCGTAGTGTGACGTACCTAGGCTGGGCCAAGGTTTTGGCGACGGGTAGTTGAAGGACCGCAGAGCTGCCGGGGAAATTTTTGCGGAGAGCGTCCTTAGTATTTTGGGGTAGATCAATACACTACGGGTGAGTAGTTTGCTTTTCTTGATAATCCTTACTTTGACTGAGGAGAGCTCGGTAGAGTAGCTTATCCTTGCGAATGAGCTTGAAGGAATTGATGTAATGGGGTGAAATCCAAGCCATCTGCTAAGGATGAATCGGACGCCGTTTTGAGATATGGGGTGGAACCCAAGCCATCTTCTGGAGACATGTTGGATGCCATTTTTGAGATATGGGGGGCGCGAGGCCAGTAACTAGAGCATGGAGCGTTGAGATGAGGGAACCGAGGCGCGGAGCCGGTTGTAGTCATGAGGCGAGAGCCTGAAGAGTTTTGAGTTCTGACGTGATGGAACCGAGGCATAGAGCCAGTTGTGGTAACAAGGCGAGAGCTTGAGGAGTTTGACATATTTGAGGCGTAAAGCCAGTTGCATTCACAAGGCGAGAGTTTGAGGTGTCAGAGCTTAGAGCTTGACGTGATTTGAACTGAGGCGTAGAGCCGGTTGCATTCTGATGGTCTGTACACGGAGCTTTCTCATCATAAGTTTTGGCGTAGAGCCAAAGGATCGAGGCGCTGGACCGATCAATAAAACCGAGGCATAGAGTCGCTTGATTGCAGGATTGACCTGTTTCATGAGAGATAGAGATGCAAAGGTGTGTATACGATGACGATGATTGGTTAGATAAGATAATGCAGACTCGATGTGACAATGGTGATGCAATTGATGCTTATGTGCACGGGCCCGTGCATGTGTGTTTGATTTAAGCGTAGAGCTTCTTTCAAGTTCTGGACTTGAGCACTCAGAGCGTAGAGCTCAAGCATTCGGAGGGCAGAATCCGAGCATTCAAAGTATAGGCTTTGAGCATCCAGTACGCAGTGGTTGGGCATTCAAGCATAGAGCTTGAGCATTCAAGTGTAGAACTTGAGCATCCAGTACACAGTGGTTGGGCATTCGAAGAGCTTCGAGCATTCAAAATGTAGGATTTTGAGCATTCAAGCGTAGAACTTGAGAATAGATGATATCTTGTTGATTAAGGTGTGGAGCCTGTTGAGAATTGGTTGGTTACGGCGTAGAGCCAGTTGAGATAATGGGCGTAGAGCCGCTGAGTATGTGAAGCTGATGAGTAGCGAGCATAGAGCTGCTGAGGTAGTGAATACGGGCGTTGAGCCGCTCAATTGGTGAATATGGGCGTTGAGCCGCTGAATTGGTGAATATGGGCGTTGAGCCGCTGAGGTAGCGAGCGTAGAGCTGCTGAGGTTGAATATAGGCATGGAGCTGCTGAGGTTGAATACGGGCATAGAGCCGCTGAGATGGTGAGCTCGGGTGTAGAGCCGCTGAAGTAGCGAGCGTAGAGCTACTGAGGTTGAATACGGGCATAGAGCCGCTGAGATGGTGAGCTCGGGCGTAGAGCCGCTAAAGTAGCGAGCGTAAAGCTGCTGAGGTTGAATACGGGCATAGAGCTGCTGAGATGGTGAGCACGGGCATAAAGCCGCTGAAGTAGCGAGCGTAGAGCTGCTGAGGTTGAATACAGGCATAGAGCCGCTGAGATGGTGAGCACGGGCGTAAAGCCGTTGAGATGGTTAGCTCGGGAAGATGGAGCCTTTGAGTTTTTATGAACATAGCGAGCGTAGAGGTTAGCTCGAGGCTTTGCTGAACGACTGAGCATGGGGTGCTGCTGAGTGCGAAACTGTTGAGTAATAAGCTTGGAGCCGCGGAAAGCGTGGAGTTATCAAGATGATGAGCACGTGGTGCTATTTGAGCTCGTTGAGCATAGAGCTGCTCAATGGGCTTAAAGCTGTTTGAATGTACTTCAGGAGCACAATTATTCGAGCATAGAGCCTGAGTTGGATGTATCAATGGTCCTTTGATCTTGTGAGCGAGAGCTCGAGTTTGATAATCCTTAGTGGTCAAGCGACCAGTTATTGTGAGCTTGTTGTTACGGAGAGAGAGATCCCTTATGCTTTGATGTTTTTCCATGCTTAGGTATGCCCTCAAGGCTAGTTTTGACCATAATTTATTTGCTCGGGAATGCCCCGAAGGCTGATTCAATCATTGCTTTTGTTGGTTAAGGCCCCACAACTTGAATTGGTTCACTGAGCTACAGGAAATGGATTAAGGGGCCAGATGATCGATATCTCAGCCAAATAACTGATGTCTCGGTCGAGGGATTGATGCCTCAGCCGTGAGAAAGCCAACAGTTAGAAAATCGATTTAAATTAAGTTCGATCGATTTCACGGGTCATTCGATTTCTCCTTCTTCTCTCTTCTTTCACACGAACGGCCGAGAGCATCCCGTCCCTCGACCGATGCCGCTGTGGCCGTTCACCGCCGTTCATCACCACCATTTTCTCATGGCTTCGTCGTCTCCCCCTCCACCGAGAGGTTCAGGCAAGGCTCCGGCCGTTGAGGCCACGGTTCTTGGCGGGGTTTCAAGTACCCGCATCCTTCATTCGAGTCGGCATATACCGATTGTTAGAGGGAGTTCTTCGCAACCCGATCCTCCTGAAAGAGAGTTCGAGACTCCTTCTAATGTGGGCAATGATGCTTTGCCGCCGTTTGACGCCATCACGTATGTCCCTCAGGTTCACATAATCGGGCGTGGTGGATCGTTGCGATATTGTCCTCCTCTCAGTGACGTCCCACCTGAGGTCTTGCACAGAGAGCCGGAGCAACACTTCGGTTTTACCAATGTGAAGGTAAAATTTTATCCTGTCAATGATATTTGTATAAGACTTCACGAAGCAATAATTTGATATTTGGTAATGAAATTGAGTTCTAAAAATTGCCCCCTGTGTAGGCGACACTTTTGTATTAATCTCTTCTTTGCATTTTGTCAGGCAAATGAGAAGCTACGCATGTGGGGGAGTTGCCCTCAGGTGTTTGAGTGGTACGAGAGGCTGCCCCAAGGTGCCAAGGATGCAGTCACTCTGGCTGGCTTCGAGCCTTTGATACTTGGTTTCCGTCTTCCGAAAGCAGAGTTAGGATTGACTACGGCACTGGTGGAGCAATGGTGGGATACCACCAATACTTTCCATTTTCCCGAGGCTAGAGAAATGACAATCACACCTGGTGACTTTGCTTTGCTTACAGGATTGAGGGTTGGCGGTGATCCTCTTTCGATTGATCCACGGATTCACGAGCGAGAGGGTGCTTTTGAATACCTCTTGGGGAAGATCCCTGTTGTGTCGAAGAGCAGTCATATTACCTATTCCTGGCTTCAGGAACAGTTTGATCGTGTGGGCATTGAGTCTGAGGTATCAACGCAGCAGTTGGTGAGGGCTTTTCTCCTTTACCTTCTTGGACAGGCCCTATTTTGTAACAAGGAGAACTCGGTGCACGTTCAGTTCTTGGCTGCTTTGGTAAACTTGGAAATTATAGCGGAGTTTGACTGGGGGACTCCTACTTTGGCTACACTGTACGGGCATTTGGGCGCTTGTTCTCGAGGTGTTAGCCTCTCACTGGGTGGGCATCACCGCGTTCTCGAGGTATATGTTTTAGCTTTTCTTGCCACTCCTTTGTTGTCTTGATTTCTATATCTCATGCTTGTTTTTTTACCTTTACTTGTAGCTCTGGGCTTTTGAGCACTTGTTGTAGTTCCCTCCTCCGACAAGGCATATAGAGCCTAGGCTCATCCCACAGGCAGCCCGCTGGCTAAAAGGAATTCGAAAGAAATGGTCGCCTGCTATGGACCTGCTGGCCTAGAGGCGAGTTTTGGACCGTTTGATAGTGGATCAGGTAGGATGCACCCCATTTCCTTCATCTTCGTGTGACTTCTCCACTTCGCTATTATTGATGTTATTTCCTTGATTACATGTGCGATTCGATCCATGGGATACCTTGCTTGATGACGCTCCTTTGGAGTTGACCTCGGGTCTGGCTTTGGATAGCCAGCACTTCCTTCTAGAAGGGCCATTTTCGAGAGCTTGGTACCTTGGAGAGAGGATAGCGAGCCAGTATTTTCCATGCTCAGAGGCGCTGCAGCTCATTCCTCTCCCTCCTCCAGCTGGTATTGTAGACACCCCAATTTGGCCTAACGATTATTTCAAGTCCCACCTTGGGACCATCCCGATGATGAAATGGATACAGTGATTGTTGATTGCCTCCTTGAGAACCTTAGGACTTTCAGTAAGAGCTTTGAGCCACTTAAAGGACCCATTTAGAGCCATACAGCCTTTCAGACAGAAAATACAGAAGCCTAGGAGAATCCATCTGTCGGCCGTAACATCGATCTCACGGCCTTACCATCATTTCCTCACCCGAGCAACCTGTTGCCAGCAAAATCTCCCTGAGAGATCAATCCCTCGGCCGCAAGATCTATCCTTCGGCCGAGACATCCATTCCTCGGCCGTGTGATCCTTTACTCGGCCGCCAGATCGTCCTTTTTCCAGACTCTCGAACGTTCTGTCGATTGTTTGATCCAACTACACTACCTTCCCGATGCGTTCGGGCTACGCTCAGAGATTACAACGAGGAGTTAGAAGTGCATTGCAATTGCAATCACGTGCTTTGATTGGCCGGAGTGAGTCACCAATTGCCTATATAAAGGGCCTTTGGACTCCGAAAATATACACACGAAATTCATTAGAGAATACACTCTCTCAAGCCACGAAACTCTGTCAAAATACTCTCTCAATCCCTCTCTTCAAAAGCCCTAACCTCCCGAAGGCCGCCACCAATCCAGTGATCAAACCCCGAAGTTCAAACCCTAACCCTAGGGTTTTCAATCAAGCAATCAGTCAATCACACCCAATCCGAAGCAATCAAGCAACTGAGGGATCAAGGTGGTGAGGCCCAACGGCCTCTGGTTTGTTTTATTTATCGTTCTTACGCTTAATCATAACTTTCTGATTATCTGTTAATCGTATATTCTGGTGTGAGGAAGAACACCGACCGGGGCTTCGATCCCTCGGCCGGTACATAAAACCAGTGTGATTACACGACCGTGACATCCATTCACCGGCCGAGTAATCGATTTCCTGGAACAGCTTTGTTTGCTTTTCTGCTTTCTGACGCATGCTTTACTTATCGCATTGGCTCACTTTACTTACTGTTTAAAGGAATAAATAAACAGACTATGTGTTAGAATTAAATAAAGCATCTACATGTCTTATGTTGAACGATTATGGGCCAGTCTCACGACTGGGCAAAGAGGGGTGCCTAACGCCTTCCCCTTATTGTACTTTTGGCTCCCGTGTCCAGAATCTCTATCTATTTTCCCAGTTTTAATAAACTGGGTGGCGACTCAGTTTTGATGATAACCGCTATCATGTGGCGATGTTCCTAGCCATGGGAATGTCCATGATTTTGGTTTACAAAGCAAGCAACCAATCGAGCAAACAAACATGATCAATCTATATGGCGATGCCCCATTTGGGAGGTGTTTACAGTTTTTGGCGACTCTGCTGGGGACATGAGAGCCATAACCAAAAAGTTCAACATAAGACTAATACATGCCTTGTCTAATTCATCTATCATATGCATCGAGCGGGCAACCCGTTGAGTTCACCTGATATCCCGGCATGACACGGGCTATGTTGGGGGTTCCAGCAAACTCCACAGTCACTCGTACCTAGTGGTATATCAAAAAGGGAATCACCCAATCACCGCCTATGATGGGCTGTTGAGAGGATTGGTGCCCTTTGACAACGGAGCACCCTGAGACTATCAAAACCTTGCATGTTTAGAAAGCCATAGAACTTATCAAACTAAGACAGGAACCTACAAGCTAGGAACCTATTTGCATTTTACGTGCAAAAGTTCTTCCTCACACCCTGTATCATTTGTTGTTGTAATTAACTCTTTCTGTGCAGAAGGGTTGAGATTTTCAACCCAAATCCTAACCCTACGCAGGCCGAATACTGACTTCCAAGTATTCTACTTTCTCAAGCAGGCACAATAGGTAAATCAAAGAAGCAACCACAGCCAACTTTGTACTCTTATAGCACCCGAAGCTACGCCAAACAGAGGTCTCTGCAACCCTCCCGTCTATCGTCCTCATCTGACAAAACACCCTCACCACAGCATTCCCAACTGCTTTCAGAAACTTCCCAGTCATCCCCTCAACGGACCCCATCATTTACTAAACCCCAAGCTTCGTCAAGCAACCCTCCTACCTTCATGGCAGACAACGACGCTACTATTGCCGACCTCCAAGATCAAATCACTGCACTACTAGCAGAAAAGGCAGCTAGAGATGCTGAGGATGAGGAAAGATCCATGGAAGACGAGAACCCCCATAAAGTGGTATTGGCAGAAAGTCCCGAGTTGACCAAGCAAGTCAAGGAAATCAAACAAGCCTTGGCTCGTTCACAAGGGGACCAAATTCTGGATTTCGAGGGACTTTGCCTCTTCCCAGAATCCAAGCTGCTTGAGAATTTCAAAATGCCCAACATCGAGAAATTCAATGGAACTGGCAACCCTACCAGTCATGTTTGCCACGTTATCAACACCTTGAAGCCAATGGGCTTGAATGATGAGCTCATCGCCCAGTTCCAGCAAACTCTCACTGGAAGCGCTCTCGACTGGTTCCTCACTTTGGAGTTTATGCACTATCAAACTTGGCCAGAAATTTCCAATGCTTTCGTCAAGCAATATGCATATAACGTCCAAATTGAGCTAACAACTCGAGACTTGGAAATGACCAAACAAGATTCCAATGAGGACTTTGCTACCTTTATGGCAAGATGGAGGGAAAAGGCTGCCAAGATGAAGAACCGCCCCTCCGAGGAAGACCAAGTGAGGATAGTTGTCAAAAATTTGCAACCCAAATATCTCAGGCACATCTACACACAGGCTATCATCGATTTCAAGCGTCATGCCAATGGGTTGCAAATCAAAGATGGAATCAAACTAGGACTCATTGGGAAAGAAGAGGCCACTCCTCCACCTAAGAAAACCTTCTCTAGCCGTACATCTCACGCCTCTGTAAATGCCCTTGGCACATCCTTGTCTCAAGACCCTTTCCAAACTAGCCCATCCCGAAGCTCAAATCGACCCCGCCGCAACTTTGATCCTCTTTACATGACCTTGTCCCAAGCCTTGACCATTCTCAGCCGTCAAGGGCATCTCAAACCAATAAACAAACCACTTCCTCAGCCACCCTATGGTCCAAACCATGATCCAAACAAACAATGCACCTACCACCATCCTGGGCACGAAACATACAATTGCATGCGTCTTCGTCACGACATTCAAGACCTTATTGATAGTCGAACCATAAAACCTCCAAAACCTGATGGGCAAGCCAACCCACTCCCTACTCATAATGCTGAACCGCCACCTCAAAGTATCAATCTCATAAATCTATCTCACAACCCCACATACAATCCCAGCCAATACATTGTCCAAGACAACCAAAACAAACCAATCTTAACCTTCCCCGAGGAGAACGAGTGTTTTATGATGGAGGAGGAGGAGGATGATAACTCTGATCAATCAGAAGTAATCGACGTTGACATGTCCGACATAAGTAGCAAAGATCAGGCAAAGGAAGAGAAGCTAAGGAAATGGAAAGAACATTCCTGGGCAAAGCACAATTTGGAAGATCTAGACATTCCATTTGTAGAAGGTGATGAATGGCTTCGTATTTGGTTTGAGAATAGGAAGAAGGAAAAAGAAAGGGTCATCATGATGAGAAGGCACGCTCGCTTCGAGCCTGCCCAAATAGTGGTACGCATCAACCGTCCCAAAATCCCGACACCGCCTATTGTTTGGGAAACAATCAATCTCATAGAGGAGTTTCAAATGCAACCATGGGTCAACCCTTACGATAAGTGCGACTATAGTCAATGGATAGAGGAAAGAGAAGATCTAGATTTCATATGCACAGAACCCTATAAAACAGGGGGAAGCGACTTTGATGAAATGGAAGAAGAGTGCAATGATCCGCTCGACGAAACCTCCTTAGCATCACTATTCAATTAGGAGGAAATAGCTACTGACCACACAATCAATGAGGAAGGAGAAAGGGAGATTCAAACCGACACATCCATCTGGGATTACTCATGGCTCAAGGAGGTAGCCGTCGTACAAACTTCAAAGATGAACCCAGTTCAAAGGCTCTGTTTGGCAAGGAAGAGGGTGGGAAAGAGTACAAAGTTGCAAAAGACAAGGGAAATGACCCCAACATGCTGCTATAGCTGAGAAGTCACAACATGGCAAAAAAACGTTAAAACATTGTTTTTGCTTTCCAAATCAAACTAGAACGAGTTTTGGGCCCTTGTTTGGGCATTTTATTTCCGCTAAGAGAATTTCTCTTTCATCTTCCAGATTATGCTTATCTAAATCTAAATTCCTAAATTGCAATTGCCATGCACTATACTCTCATTGCCAAAACAAGGGAAAATTCGAAGGAATCAAGATCTTTGTGTCCCCGACAAAAGGGAAGGAAAGGATGAACTCTAATTACTTAAAAAACTAGGTTTTTGTCAAAACTTAGAAGAAAGACACTATCTCTATGAGAACACTTAGGGTTAGCTTACCCATTGTGAAAGTACAAACGCAACATGAGATTCATAAAAAACATCTCCATCAAATTCCTCTCCAAAACACTAAAAACCTTTTGAGAGAAAAATGCTCGTTGGGCAATCTATACACCCAAGAAAAATTAAGAGCAGAGCCTGCTAGGACAAGAAAATGCGGAAAACACAGCCTAGGCAAAAGTTAAGGCATTCGAAGGAAAGCTCGCTAGGGACTCAACCTCTATCAGGTAACCTAGGCAAAACTTAGAGCATGAGAGAAAGAAAAACCAAGAGTGAAAACCCAACCCCCAAAGGTGGTAATCTTGGAACTACGTAAAAGGCCTGATTCCCTGATTGGGATACGTAGGCAATCTTGCATCGAGATGCGGCCCAAACATTTGGAGAGAGGAAAACATCAACAGGTTTGTACTCAATGATAGGCATAACTAACCCTGCGTATTGAGCTCACAAAAGATGAGTATGCTTTTCTCAAAGAATTGGCAACAAACAATAGACACAAGAATTATATTTCATCCCTTCTAACCTAAAAAGTCATCAACGCAATGAGTATGACACCTCAAAACTCTTGAGTTTGGCAATCAGACTATAAAGCATGGCAAAAGCAAAAGACAGAAAATCAAAGACTAAGCATAGGAAGGAATGTGAAACAGGATGCCACTTGGCTGAAGCAAAACCTAGCTCCCTTGGGAAAATAGACGTAACGGCCGAATAATCAATACCTCGGCCGCAACAATGATTCTCCGGCCGAGTGATTGATTCTTCGGCCAAGTGTTACTATTTAGGTGTTTTAAAGCCAAGTTCTGACTTTCACATGCATATCTCAAAGCATCTGGGGGTACAAAAAGCATTTCTCAGACAAAAACTTGTTTACAAAACCATTGTTGTGGTTGCTTTCACTATACAAATATAGTTTCTGCCTATCTCCCACTAACTATGAACAGGAAAAAGAAAAGCCCTAAAAGCTAGGCGATCTCTGAGAACAAGGCAAGGGCTGCTCACTGGTCCCCACATTCTCCCCACCAATCGCCGGTACTCCCTCAGCCTCAAGCTGCAGCCAAGGAAGATACAAACATTCAGATTCAAGGGATAATACACAGCAGATGAAATTCATAAAGGGAGTCGTACCTCGAGGATCCTACGGCGCTGTCTCCGAACCAAAACCTTTGCACTCTGATAGGCATAAAGCCATTCCTGCACTATCTCAGCAGGTACCTGTGGAACAATCAAACATTACAAACATCTAAGCAAGGGATAAAATGCAAAGCGATGGAAGCTAGAATGGAAAGCTAAAGGTACCTGTGAAGCCCCGGCTGGCAAGGTGTAAAGCTGGGTCGTGCAAGGAGTCAACACCAGACGCTCCTCCTCCCCATCATCTGAGTGGAAGGAGACAAACGAAGGAGCCCGTGGCCAAACAGGAGCAACGGGAGGAGCCACAACAGGGGAGGCCAAGAAAAGACGGCAGTACTCCGTATATTCACCTGCCTGGAGGAGTAAACCCGCCCAATCTCTGATCCGAGCATTCTTCAGATCTTCCTTTGACATCAAGGAAGTGGACCTCATAGACACTGGAGGAGGAGGAGGAACAAGCTGAAGAGCCTCAACACGTGATCGCCACTGACTAGCCACTCGATCGCCTAAGTACCAGGCTCGGTAAAACGGACCCTCGAGCAAGCTACGGGTCCGGTCCAGGACTCTACAACGTGCAAGAGGGGCATCCTCTGGTACACCACCCCAAGGGTCAAACCGTACCTACAAAGCAAGGACAAATCAGCCCCAACACAAGAATATGAAAGTCTAAAGGACAAGAGGTACAAAGAAAGAGGTACCTGATCGACTGTCAGTCGGTCCAAAACTCGCCGCCACTCGGGAAGGCTCAAAACTGGTGACCGTGGCCTCCGTTGCCCCACCAACCATCGCTCGTAACGAGGTATACAGTTCGCGTCTCCATGCCTAGTCTCAGGGGGAAACTAGAGAAGATGCTCGAAAGCCCAGAGCTGAAATAAGGATTAGCAAAACAAGTTCAGAACTAGGAAAAAGCCAAAGTAAGAACAGAGGTACAAAGGAATAATATATACCTCGAGCACTCGAAAGTGACCACAAAAAATGGGACTCTTGTCCCGCGAGCAAGCTCTAAGACTACCATACAAAGTGGCCAAAGCAGACGAGCCCCAGTCAAACTCCCGATAGCTCCCAAGTGCTGCAAAGAAGCTAGAAACTACGTGTGTACCGAACTATCCTTGTTGGCAAACAACGTTTGCCCAGGAAGGTAAAGAAGGAAGGCCCGCGTCAATTGCTCGACACTCACCTGGGTCAGAATGTCAGCCACCATGAAAGTCTTGCTTAGCCAAGCAAGATCGATATGACCCCGAGAACGAACAGGGGGCACCTTGCCCAGAAACCACCTCAAAGCACCCTCTCGCTCCCAAAGCCGGGGGTCAACTCGAAGAGCAACTCCGCCTACCCGCAGGCCAGTCAGCAAAGAGAAGTCACCCGGAGTGATAGTCATCTCGCCAGTAGAAGGAAAGTGGAAGGTATTGGTGGTATCCCACCACCTCTCAACCAACGACGTCATCAACGACCAGTCCATCTTCGGAACATTGAGGCCCAGAACGAACGCCTCGAAGCCTGCAGCACGTACTAGTTCCCGAGCCTGCTCTGGCAGTGTCAAAAACCACTTGTGTACCTCCCTGCCTCCACCGCGAGCCTCAAGCCTCCTGTTTCTCTGTCAGAGACCAAAAAGGGAGTTAATTTCATGATTGCATAAACAAATTAAAAAAAAAAGAAAAAAGAGAGAGGCTAGGGGCCTCCAGTTAACATTCAAAAGCATGCATTGCCTAAACAGGGGGCATGGTTATTTTCTTAAAACAAAAACAAATTCAACCCAAGCACGGGTCCTTCTCATTCACGCCCCTAGCTAAAGGGATTTCATCCCACCAAATAGAAATTCACTTTTAAAGTCATGCAAAATCAAAACTCCGAACTAAAGTAAGCTTTTTACTTTTCAGGAAACTCACCGACACATTTAGAACACTCAAGTGCTGCTTAGGCTCTCTGCGAACTACCTCGGCCTCTGGGCCACCAACAGGAGGGCAGTACTGCAGGAAACCGCCATAACCCAACCTACGCGAAGGAAGAACGTAGGTAGCAGCATCGAACAAACCGGGCTCCTCAATCACCTCCTCATCAGAAGACGGATACTCGCACCTACATGGAGGATGCGAGGATGAACCCGCGACACCTGAAGATGGCGTGGTCATCACGTCCGAACCAAGCAAGGGAAAACCAACGGTTCCCAAACAACCAAGAGCCGACAGCAACGGCAGCAGTGATCGGAGGGGACAGTCGCCGGAGATAACGGTGGCCGACGGTGGTGGAAGAGGACGGCGACGTGCGGTGGTGGTCGTCGGACGAGAGGAATGGAGAAGAACAAGAGAGGAGGAGGAGAAAAGATTAAATGGGCCGTGAAATCGATTAAACCGAACTTAAATCGATTTTCTGGCTTTTGGCTTTCTCACGGCTGATACATCGATTCCTCGGCCGAGATATCAATCCTTCGGCCGAGAGATCGATCTCCTGGCCTTCCAATCAATTTCCTTCAGCCCCAGTGGATTCTGCTCAATGCACCAACTCAAGCAATTACGGACTTCTAAGTCTTCAACCAACCAAGTAGCCTTGGGGGCATCCTCCGAGCCAGTACAACGTGATCAAAACTAGCCTTGGGGGCATGCCCAAGCATCGAAGGTCTCTCTCTCTCCACAAACTGCTGTCCAAAGCAAGTTGAAACACCCAGCGGCTTTATGCCCATATCCACTATTAAAGAACTAAGTAGCTCCGTGCCTATATTCACCCATATCAACTCACTCAGCGGCACCAAGCCCGTCATCTCAGCGGGTCTATGCCCGAATTTACTAACTCATCAACTCAGTGGCTTTACGCCCTCACCTGTCGACTTAATGGCTCCAGGCCCACTATCTCAACTGGCCCAGCAGTCATACAACCATTTCAGTGGCTCCATGCCCGTATTCACCATCTCAACTGGCTCGAAGCCATAACAGTCATCGCAGCGGCTCCAAGCCCTCGATTCAGCAGCTCTATGCTCGCTATCACTCACTCAGCGGCTCAAAGCCCATCATCTCAACTGGCTCGAAGCCGTAAACAAGCAAATCTCAACAGGCTCTGCGCCGCCCCAACAATCAAGACATCTATTCTCAGGCTCTACGCCTGAATGCTCAAAATCTAACATTTTGAATGCTCAAGCTCTACGCTTGGATGCCCAACCACTGTGTACTGGACGCTCAATTTATACACTTGAATGCTCAAGCTCTACGCTTGGATGCCCAACCACTGCGTACTGGACGCTCAAAGCCTGTACTTTGAATGCTCGAATTCTGCCGTCCGAATGCTCGAGCTCTACGCTCTGAATGATCAAGTCTGGAACTTGATAGAAGCTCTAAGCTTAAAACAAACACACACGCACGGGCCCGTGCACATATTGCATCACCATTATCACATCGAGTCTGCATCATCATAACCATTATCACACATATACACTCTGCATATCTCTCATAAAACAGGTCAACCCTGTAATCAACCGGCTCTACGCCTCGGTTTTATTGATCGGTCCAGTACCTCGATCCTTTGGCTCTACGCCAAAACTTATGATGAGAAAGCTCCGTGCACAGACCATCAGAATGCAACCATCTCTACGCTTCGGTTCAAATCATGTCAGGCTCTACGCTCCGACACCTTAGGCTCTCGCCTTATGATCAATACCAGCTCCGCACTTCGGTTCTTTCAAGCACGAAGCTCACCTCAGGCCCTCGCCTCAAAACTGCAACAGGCTCCATGCCTCAATCCAATCTCCTCAGGCCTCCGCCTCACGACCGCAGCAGGCTCTACGCCTTAGTTCTAATCATCCCAGGCTCTTGCCTAGTAACTACAACCGGCCCTGCGCCTCAATTCCATCAGAAGCTACCACCCCAGGCTCTCGCCTCATGACTACAACTGGCTCCGTGCCTCGGTTCCCTCGTCCCCAAAGCTCTGTGCTCTATGTTACTGGCCCTGCGCCCCCCATATCTCAAAAACAACCGGCGTCCGATTCATCCCCAGCAGATGGTTTGGATTCCACCCTATTACATCAATTCCTTCCAGCTCATTCGCAAGGATAGGCTACTCTACCGAGCTACTTTCAGTCAAAGTAAGGATGATCAAGAAAAGCAAACGCACCTGCCGTGTATTGATCTACCCCAAAATACTAAGGAAGCTCTCCGCAAAAAACTCCCCCGGCAGCCCCGTGCTCCTTCAACTACTCTTCGCCAAAATCCTGGCTCAGTCTAGGTACGTCACTACGGCTTTTTAAGCCCAAAGGTACGTCTTTTGTCTCTAACCCTCCAAACTTTTACTTTTTCTTTATTGCCCGAACTACGATTGGTCTGAATTTCCTTTATGGAATACGTAGGCAGCCTCCCGGCCCGACCATAACAAAACCTTTTTCAAAAACCCCTTGGAATAGTGGTTGGACCAAATTGAGTTGTTTTTTACAGCTTTGACTCTTACTCAAACATGTCTCACGATCCGTCTGAGTTCAGTCAAAGAGGGGCATCTGTAGACACCCCAATTTGACCTAATGATTATTTCAAGTCCCACCTTGGGACCATCCCGATGATGAAATGGATTCAGTGATTGCTGATTGCCTCCTTGAGAACCTTAGGACTTTCGGTAAGAGCTTTGAGCCACTTAGAGGACCCATTCAGAGCCATACAGCCTTTCAGACAGAAAATACAGAAGCCTAGGAGAATCCATCTGTCGGCCGTAACATCGATCTCACGGCCTTACCATCATTTCCTCACCCGAGCAACCTGTTGCCAGCAAAATCTCCCTGAGAGATCAATCCCTCGGCCGCAAGATCTATCCTTCGGCCGAGACATCCATTCCTCGGCCGTGTGATCCTTTACTCGGCCGCCAGATCGTCCTTTTTCCAGACTCTCGAACATTCTGTCGATTGTTTGATCCAACTACACTACCTTCCCGATGCGTTCGGGCTACACTCAGAGATTACAACGAGGAGTTAGAAGTGCATTGCAATTGCAATTGCTATCGCGTGCTTTGATTGGCCGGAGTGAGTCACCAATTGCCTATATAAAGGGCCTTTGGACTCCGAAATATACACACGAAATTCATTAGAGAATACACTCTCTCAAGCCACGAAACTCTGTCAAAATACTCTCTCAATCCCTCTCTTCAAAAGCCCTAACCTCCCGAAGGCCGCCACCAATCCAGTGATCAAACCCCGAAGTTCAAACCCTAACCCTAGGGTTTTCAATCAAGCAATCAGTCAATCACACCCAATCCGAAGCAATCAAACAACTGAGGGATCAAGGTGGTGAGGCCCAACGGCCTCTGGTTTGTTTTATTTATCGTTCTTACGCTTAATCATAACTTTCTGATTATCTGTTAATCGTATATTCTGGTGTGAGGAAGAACACCGACCGGGGCTTCGATCCCTCAGCCGGTACATAAAACCAGTGTGATTACCCGGCCGTGACATCCATTCACCGGCCGAGTAATCGATTTCCTGGAACAGCTTTGTTTGCTTTTCTGCTTTCTGACGCATGCTTTACTTATCGCATTGGCTCACTTTACTTACTGTTTAAAGGAATAAATAAACAGACTATGTGTTAGAATTAAATAAAGCATCTACATGTCTTATGTTGAACGATTATGGGCCAGTCTCACGACTGGGCAAAGAGGGGTGCCTAACACCTTCCCCTTATTGTACTTTTGGCTCCCGTGTCCAGAATCTCTATCTACTTTCCCAGTTTTAATAAACTGGGTGGCGACTCAGTTTTGATGATAACCGCTATCATGTGGCGATGTTCCTAGCCATGGGAATGTCCATGATTTTGGTTTACAAAGCAAGCAACCAATCAAGCAAACAAACATGATCAATCTGTATGGCAATGCCCCGTTTGGGAGGTGTCTACAGGTATGAGGTCGATTCATCTTTTGACAGGAGAGGGTTTGCTCCTTGCTCTTGAGAGACAGCCGGCCACGAGTTTTCTCCAGGCGGGAGATTACTCGTCCTTCCGTTTGGTTTCGCTGGCCCTACCTGCTACCACTACTACTTTTGCTCCTCCTGTTTGGCTAATGGAGAAGAGGAGCGTTTGACGCTAACTCCATGTGCTAATCAACTGTACGTGCTTCCTACCGGCGTTCAGCAGGTAATATTATGTATTTTGGTTGCCTTTGATATCCCTTTTATACTTTGCTATAAATGATGCGACTTCCTTTACAGGTACCGACAGACAAAGTCCAGGAGTGGCTGCTTGCATTTCAGAGTGCAGAGGCCTTGGTTAAGAGGAAGTGCAGCCGGATGGTTGCGGTACGTGTCCCCTAATTTTCTTCTTTCCATTCTTTATCCTTTGTGAATCTAAACATTCACATTTCGTGCTATGCAGCTTGAAGCGGAACGGGCGCCGTTGGTGTCTGTCACTCAGAGTGCTGGTGTCAGTGAAGGCGGGAGTACCAGGGCTGGTGATGGAGATGCTGAGGCGGGTGATAGAGGTGCTGAAGTTGAAGGTGGAGGCGAAAGACGACGGATCCGCATCTCAGTTCCTGAGTGTTTTCGTCCTTCCTCTTCTCGACTGCATCCAATAGGGGTCGCGGGCAGTAACTTGCCCTTTTCCTTGTTCCTGTATCATTAGTTCTAAAAATAGACATGGATATGTATTTTTGTGAAGCAACTTCAGCACTTATGATTGAACTATGTTATTCCTATGGGAACATGCTTTGTCCTGAGATACCTCAGATTTGTATGCAATGGTTTAAAACAGGTATTCACTATGAGGGTTGATAAATGATTTTGTAACAAATCTGTCTTTTGGTAGGTTAGTTAGAACATTGGCCAAGGAATGGATTGCTCGGCCGAGGATTCCATTCTTTGGCCGCTACTTTAATTCCCTAAAGAAGTCGAACCTTTTTAGCCAAGTGGTGTTTTTTCCTTCTTATGCTTGAATCTGATTCATGCCTTTTATTTGCTTTCGCTATTTCCACAGTCTCTTTTGCCATTTTTGGAATATCTTGTCGCTTATGTTGGTGACTTTCGAGCCAGAGAGGATGAGCAATGATTCTCGTATACTTTGGTCTTTGTCAATCCTCCTAAAAGTGACTAACTCATCTTTTGCGAACTCAATACGCAGGGTTAGCTATGCCTATCATTGGGTACAAATCTACTTTGACATCTTCTCTCCAAATGTTTGGGCCGCACCTCATTGCGAGATTGCCTACGTATCCCAATCAGGGAATCAGGCCTTTTTACGTTGTTCCAAAATCACCACCTTTGAGGTTGGGTTTCCACTCTTGGTTTTTCTTCTCACATGCTCTTGATTTTGTCTAGGTTACCTAACGGAGGTTGAGTCTCTAGCGAGCTTTCCTTTGAATGCCTTAACTTTTGCCTAGGCTGCATTTTTGCATTTTCTTGCCCTAGCAGGCTTTGCTCTTACTTTTGCTTGGGTTGCTTGGTTTACCCAACGAGCGTTTTTTAAGAAGATTTATGAACTTTAAAGAGGAATTTTAGTGGAGGTGTTTCTATAAATCTCCTTTGTGTTTGTACCTTCGTAATGGGCAAGCTAACCCTAAGTGTTCTCACGGAGATAGCGTCTTCTTTCTAAGTTTTGACAAAAACCTAGTTCTAAGTAATCAGGGCTCGTCCCTTCCTTCCTTTTTGTTGACAACATAAAGAATCGGATTCTTAAAATTTCCCTTCTTTGGCAAAGAGACTGTATAGCAATTGCGTTTCAAGGATCAAACCATTTAATAAGCATAAAACGGAAAGATAAAATGATAGTTTGTTTATTTATAAAAATACCCAAACAAGGGCCCAAAACGTGTCCTAGCTTGATTTAGGAAATGAAAGTAATGTTTTTGCCATGTCATGCAATTACTGTAGCATCTCGGGAGTTCCTCCTTTTCCTTGCCTTTCATAGTTTTATACTCTTCTTCACCCTCCTCTTTGCCAATCAAAATCTTTAGATCAAACTCAGCTAGCTCCTCGGTCCAGTCTTCGGGAATGGGAGATGAATTTGTCGGCTCTTCTTCCATATCACTATCAGCCCATTCTTGTTCGAAAAAGATTTGCATCCCAGGAAGTCTTCGCTTGGTGGTCTCGTCTTCCCATGTTTCTGCAAAACCACATAATGGGAAGTCTTCGCCTTCTCTTACGAACCAACCGTTGAGTGTTTTTGGGATAATGAGTTTCTCTTCTTTACCCTTTCTTCCTCTTGCCTTAGCTTTCTCCATGTTTCTCTTCTTTTCTATTTCAGCTTCTGTTCGGGTGTAGCCAAGACCAAGAGCGTATCGATTATGCAGGGGATCAATCATTTGCGGGATGCCCTGTGATCTTTTGCCTAAACCCAATCCAGGACAGTAGTTATGCTTCTTCATCATCCGTATGACAGGGGTGGTTATGTAGAAACTTCTTTCAGCCATTAATGCTTGCACAGCAACTGCTTCCTCAAGACTGAACCCAGTAAGTAAGGTTTCTTCAGCTCCTACTTCTTGCACAGGTGTGTCGGAGTGAGCTCGGATTGACGAGTCTCCTAGAATGGTTACGACCCTTCCGTCTATTGCGAACTTGACCTTTTGATGTAAAGTGGAAGGCACTGCCCCAGCATCATGTAACCAAGGCCTTCCTAGTAAAAGATTGAAGGTGGCTGGTATATCCATCACATGGAATTCTACATCTCTTTTGACCTTTTCTACTTCTACTGGTAGAGTAACACATCCAACCACTCTTCTCTTTGAGTTGTCATAACCCCTTACACCTTGGCTTGAGGGGCGTATATTAGCAGTACCTACTCCTAAATTGTCGAGGGTCCTTTGAGGACACACATTTAAAGCAGACTCATTATCCACCAAGACTAGTGGGATCCATTTGGTGAGGCACTTGAGAGAGATGTAGAGGGGTTTGTTGTGCGCAAGACCTTTAGGGGGTAGGTCCTTATCAGTGAAAGCTATTGTTGGCTTCAAGGCTTTGGATGTCATTATAAAGCCTACCAAATCCTCAGGGGTGATATTGATGGGAACTTTACCTTTTCCCAAGGTTTTGAAAAAAGAGTTGCGATGCTCATAAGAGGACATGAGCAGCCCCCAGATAGAGATATCTGCTTGAATCTTCTTTAATTGCCTCAGCACCTTGTCTTCCTCAGGCTCGATCTTTTGGCTTTCCTCTTCTTCTTCCTCCATTACTCGGGTTGAGGTTGAACTCTCTCCGCTTACTTTGGGACGTTTGTATACTCTTCCTCTTCTCGTGATATGACCTATCTCCTCCTCTTGAGTGCCCCAAGGATCAGCATGTTCGATTCTCCCCACTTCCCAATCGTTTGGCAGGGCTTGGCCCATTTCCAACCACCAATCCCCATCATCAATTGCATAGATGTGGGGGAAATGAAGTTCTTCTTTTGTCAGAAAGCACTCATCGTTCTCAGAGAAGGTCAGAGATGGTTTGGCTTGGGTTTTTGGGACAATGTATTGGATAGGATTATACGTGGGGCTGTTAGACAGGCTTATGAGATTGATGTTTTGAGGTGGCGGCTCGGTATAGTGAGTGGGGAGTGGGTTGGTTTGCACATTGGGTTTAGGCGGCTTTATAGTTTGGCTATCAATGAGGTCTTGGATATCGTGACAAAGATGCATGCAGCGATCTGTCTCATGTCCATGGTACTGATGGTAAGCACATTGTTTATTGGCGTCATAGCTTGGGCCATAAGGTTGTTGAGGAGGCGGGTTGTTCAAAGGCCTGAGATGCCCCTGACGGCTTAGAATGGCTAAGGTTTGGGATGCAATCATATATAAAGGGTCAAAATTGCGGCAGGGGCGATTTGAATTTCGAGATGAGCTAGCTTGGAAAGGGTCTTGGGGTAAGGTTGAGTTAAGGGTGTTAACGGAGGCATGAGATGCCCCAGTTTGATCCCTTCTTCAATCTGCAGCCCAATTGCATGTAGGCGTTTGAAATCTGTGATGGCCTGTGTGTAAATATGTTTGAGATACTTAGGCTGTAGATTCTTGATGACTATTCTGACTTGATCTTCCTCGGAAGGACGGTTTTTCATCTTGGCAGCCTTTTCTCTCCATCTAGCCACAAAGGTAACGAAGTCTTCGCTTGACTCCTGCTTGGTCATCTCCAAATCTCGAGTGGTTAACTCAACTTAGACATTGTATGCATATTGCTTGACAAAAGCGTTTGCAATTTCTGGCTAGGTGTGGTAATGCACAAATTCCAAAGTGAGGAACCAATCAAGAGCACTTCCGGTGAGAGTTCTTTGAAATAGTTGAGTGATGAGCTCATCATCCAAACCCATCGGCTTCAGGGTGTTAATGACATGACAGACATGGCTGGTAGGGTTACCAGTTCCATTGAACTTCTCGATGTTTGGCATTTTGAATCTTTCGGGCAATTGAGAATCTGGAAAGAGGCAAAGTTCTTCAAAGTCCAGAATTTGAACCCCCTGTGAACGGGCCAGAGCGTGCTTGATTTCCTTGACTTTTTTGGCCAATTCAGGGTTCTCCGTTATTACCACTCCTTGAAGGTTTTCTTCTTCATCTTTCTTGTCCTCGGCATCTCTTGCTGCCTTCTCTGCCAGTAAATAAGTAATCTGGGCTTGGAGTTCAGTGATGGTGGTGTCCTTGTCTGCCATGAGTGAATTGCTTGGCAAAGTTTGAGACTTGGTAGATAATCGAGTTTGTTGAGAGGATGACCACGAAGTCCCTGAAAGTGATTGGGACCGTTGCGGCGAAGGTGATGGACGAGGCGGCTGTAAAGACCTCTGTTTGGTGTGACTTCGGGTGTTGTAAGATTATAAAACTGGCTGAGGTTGCTTCTTCGTTTTACCTATTGTGCCTGCTTGAAAAGTAAAATACCTACAAGTGAGTACTTGGCTGTATAAGGTTAGGATTTTGGCTGAAAATCCCAACCCTTCTGCACAGAAAGAAATGTAACAGCAACAAATAATACAGGGTGTGAGGAAGAACTTGAAGATGAAATGCAGGAAAATTCCTTAACCTGCGGGCTCCTGTCTTAGTTTGATAAGTTCAATGGCTTTCTAACAGATGTACGGTTTGGGTAGTCTCAAGGGTGCTCCGTTGTCAAAGGGCACCAGCCCTTCCGTCGGCCCATCATAGGCGGCGATCGGGCGGTTTCCTTTTTTATATACCACTAGGTACAAGTGACTGTAGAGTTTGCTAGAACCCCTAACATAGCCCGTGACATGCCGGGGTATTAGGTGAACTCAACGAGTTTGCCTACTCGATGCATATGATAAATGAGTCAGATAAAGCATGTATTAGTCTTCTGTCGAACTTTCTGGTTATGGCTCTCTAGTCCCCAGCAGAGTCGCCAAAAACTGTAGACACCTCCCTGAAGCGGGGCATCGCCATACAGATTAATCGTTGCTGTTTGTTACATAAACCAAGATCGTGGATATTCCTATGGCTAGGAATATCGCCACACGATAGTGGTTATCATCGAAACAAAGTCGCCACCTAGTTTAAGAAAACTAGGAAAAACAGATAGAGATTCTGGGCACGGGAGCCAAAGGTACAATGAGGGGAAGGTATTAGGTACCCCTCTCTGCCCAGTCGTGAGACTGGCCCATAGTTGTTCAACATATGATTAAAACATGCTTTATATAATTCTAGCAAGTAAATTGATTAATTAGCATTTAAACAGTTAATGGTGATTAAAGGCTGTAAGTAAATCATGCATCAGAAAAGCAGAAAACAAACAGACTGTCCCAAGGGGATGGATCCCGCGGCCGGTGAATAGATGTCACGGCCGAGGGATCCTCCTAGTTTGATGTACTGGCTGATGGATTAAAGATCCAGTCGATGTTCTTCCTCACACCAGACAATACGACTAACAAATAATCAGAAAACTATGATTAAGCATAATAACGGAAAATAAATCGAACTAGAGGCCCCTGGGCCTCACCGCCTTGATCCCTCAGTAGCTTCATTGCTTCGAATTGAGGGTGATTGACTTATTGCTTTATGAAACCCTAGGGTTAGGGTTTGAACTTTGAGGTTTGGATCGTCGGACTAGTGGCTGCCTTCGGGAAGTTGGGGTTTTGTAAAGGGAGTATGAGAGTGTATTTCTGCAGAGTTTCGTGGTTGATGGGGTGTGTTGGTCTCTCAATTTCGGAGCCGAAGCCCTCTTTATATAGGCACTGGGGATGACACAACTCGTCCAATCAAAACGCACGGTGGGAATTGGAGTTGGAGAGTGATACAAACTCTTCATAGTGATCCCTGAACGTGGCCCGAACGCATCAGAAAAAGGCTCCTAGGGTTTTGTGAACGGATCAAACGATTGATAGAACGTTCCAGAATCTGGAAAATAGACGATCTGGCGGTCGAAGGAATGATTTTGCGACCGAAGGATAGATTTGGCGGTCGTCTAAACGATCTCTCAGGGAGATTTTCAAGCAACTGGCTTCACGGGTGAAGAATTGATGTTGAGGCCGTGAGATCAATGTCATGGCCGACAGATGGATTCTTCAGGGATACTGTACTTCTGTCTGAAAGGCTATTTGGCTCTGGATTGGGTCCTCTAAGTGGCTAAAAGTTCTTACCGAAAGTCCTAAGGTTCACAGGAAGTCAATCAGCAATCACTGTATCCATTTCATCAGCGGGATGGTCCCCAAGGTGGGACTTGAAATAATCGTTAGGCCAAATTAGGGTTTCTACAGTACCTTTCCCTCTTACGAAACGTATAAAGGCGCTACTTCAAATACAGTCGGTTGGTAAGTGATTTCGTCATATAGATACTTTCCAACTTCAACCAAATACCGGCAGTCGTATCCTCCTCCCCAACCTCGCGAAGCACATCATCAGCTAAACACAACTGAATCGAACTGAGCACCTTCGCATCGAGATCCTCAAACACACTATCTGCATATCAGCAGGCTTCTTTGATTTTCCCAATAAAGTCTTGTGTAATCCTTGTTGAACAAGCAAAACCTTCATCTTAATACGCCATAAACTGAAGCTAGTGCTCTGCCCATCAAATTTCGCAATTTCGAAATGAGTCACCATTGAAACGATCACCAATTGCGCAATACGCAGCAGAAAATGAAAGCCTTGGATTAAAACCCGGTGCTTTGATACCAATTTGTTGTGCCGAACACGAAATTGAGAATATAACAAATCAACAAGCGATGAACAAGAACACAAGGATATACGTGGTTCCGCTCAAGCACAAAGCAAGAACGTACTCCACGGGGAAAAGAGCAAGAGGATTCACTATAAATGGGGAGAGAAACAAAGAGCTGGCTATACCAATAACTCTACTTGAAGCACCAAATAGATATCTAGGGACAAATCTCTGGTGGAACCCAAAAGGGAGACACAAACCCTTGGTGGAACCCTAAGAGATGAACAAAACCCTAATATCTAAACCCTTGAACAAATGACCATACTACTAGTAGGCCCCAAACCCCTTATTTATAATAGGGTACAAAAATGGGAACAACATAATTAATGTGGGACAAAATATTCAAGACATTCCCAACAGTTATACGCCAGTTGAAGGAATCCGATGAGCAGCTAGCAACCTCAGTCACACAGGTAGCCACGTCAATCACACAGCTCAAGGATTTGGTATTAACACTGAGCGCGAAGATCAACAAGATGAGCGGTAAGGGTGCTCAAACTGAGGAAACACTGGTGGAATCAACACCTGACGCTCTGAGATCGGTGTCCTCGTCCCACGACTCCGTTCAAACTAGGTATACCAAAATTGACTTCCCTCGTTTTCTCTGAGAGGATCCATCAGGTTGGATTTATAAATGTGAACGTTTCTTTGAGTTTAATCGAATTGAAGAAGAGCAAAAAGTGAGATTAGCTGTTATGCATCTCGATGAGAAGGCGATTCAGTGGTTCCAATGGTTTGAAAAAACTTAGAAAACACTAGATTGGAAGGGTTTTACTTATGAATACAAATGAGGTTTGGCCCTAATGTGTTTGAAGATGCAATTGGTGAATTAACTAAACTACAACAGAACTCGACTGTGAAAGCTTATCAAGAGCGTTTTGAAGAGTTAGCCAATCGAACAACTGGATTAACCGAAGAATTTTTTGTTAGTTGCTTCATTAGTGGCTTGAAGGAAGACATTAGGGTAGGTGTGCAAATGTTCCAGCCAGGAAATATTTCTCAAGCCATTGGGTTAGCAAGGTTGCAAGAAGAGAGTACTGAGGCCATAGCCAGAAAATCAAGAACACTTGTGAGACATAACCAACTAGGATGGTCTTCCACTAGCCTAACTAACACTAAGCCCAATTCAACCCCTGTGACACGTTCTGACCCAAAATTGTCCAACCCCAACTCCCACGAAACTAAGGTACTAGCCAATTCATTCTCTAGTAATGCTGCTAGTAGCTCAACCTACATGCCCATCAAATGTCCCACCCAGAAGGAAATGGAGGCGGGAGCTAAGGAAAAAGGGTTGTGTTTCAACTATGATGAAAAGTTTGTTAAAGGGCACTGGTGTCAGAGGACTTAGTTACACTTAATTATTGGAGAGGAGGAGGAATATGACACAGGTCGAGAGGTGCAGAGGGTGGAGGATGCAGTTTTGGAGGAAGAAGTACATATCTCAGTGCATGCTCTCTTTGGAAGTAGCTCCTTTAGAACTATGAGGGTGGCTGGGGATAGTCAAGGGACATGAAGTCACCATTCTCATTGATTCGAGCAGTACCCACTTCATCAACCCTAAGGTAGCCAAGATTTTTGGGCCACTGGTAGAGCCAACTCTTGAGCTGACTGTAGCTGTAGCTGATGGAACCAGGTTGTGCAGCAAAGGGCTATGTAGAGGGTTTGTTTGGGCAATGCAGGGAGAATCTTTCACTGCAAATGCAAGGGTGTTGACCATTGGGGGTTGTGACATGGTATTGGGGGTACAGTGGCTGTCTACTTTGGGACCTATTTTATGGGATTTTAAGAATCTCAAAATGCAGTTCAATCTTTAGGATAAACCCTTTACATTGGTGGGTAACATTCACAACAAGGTGGAGCAGGCCAGTCAGAAGCAAATGGACAAGAGTTTACAGCAAATTCAGTAAGGTTACTTGGTGCAGCTTTATAGCTTGGAGAGGGACAGCTCAGAAAAAGGGGCGGTATCTGTTAGTAATTTATTTTAATCAACGGGTATCTGTAATCTTAACGTGGGGAGATTAATATGTATTTAATATCATGGAGCTCGTAATATAATTGAGATAAGGACGGGAGTGCAATTATAATTCTGTAGTGGGGTGAATTATAATTAGTGAAATAAGAAATAGAATCCTGGTGGGATTAGGTTTTCTTATTTACACTGGGAGCCCAAACTTATTACTCCTTAGGTCCCTATCGTAGATATACACGTTATGCTCTCTAGGTCAGATTGACGTTTTTTAGACGTTTCTATTATTCACAAAATAGAGGCAGATCTAGAGAGAGCAAACAGACCACGAAAGAGTCCACACTCAGTTCGTGTTCTGGACGTGCAGGGAATACGATAGAAGATCGTAAGGTGCAGTCGAGCAGTATACGTGGCTTATAGCAAGACGTGCTATAACAAGTTCAACCAGCGTTCGTGTTCGCAGGGAGTTGAGGTAAAACCCTAATTCCGCCTTGTAGGGTTTTGCGGTTTTCTTATTGTCTAATCTGTACGCGTCATTACTGGTTTCTGGGAATCGTTTCCCAACAGTGGTATCAGAGCAGGCTGTAATCACGCGTATGGATTAAACAGGCCATGTTGTCCGTAGGATATAGAGGGTAGAACGTAGAACTGTGCTAACCCTTATTTTGCAGCGTTCTTACCCAGCTATTATGGTCACATGATTTTTTGTTGATTTTATGTGATTGGATCCCACATGATTTTTGTGTGGTTATTGTTATTTATTGGGTACCACGATTATTTTTCGTGGTTGTAATAATTAACGTAGCATGTGTTATTTATTGGGTGCCATGATTATTTTTCGTGGTTGTAATAATTAACGTAGCATGTGAACTCCAATGGAGGCATAAGATCGATATATGTATGGTTCTTCGATCGTAATAGCATTCGATGGTTATTCGGAGATCGAAGAAGGGAGATACAGAAGATACAAGTTGTTTGGCTCGCAACAGTTTTTTTCCAGATTCGTAGGGTCTGATTGCAGGGCTATTTCGACCCAGTAAACGTTGGAATTAGAAAATCTGTTCTTCACGGAAGTTGTAGATAATTGAATTTCAAATCCAACCCAATTTGAATCACTTCAATTGGAGGTTGGATGAGAAAGATATGACCAAAATACTGAAGGCTGTGCAGTTTACGCGGGAATTTATCAAATCCGAATTTTCTTGCTTAAGCACGGTTGGATTTTGGTCTCCTTGATTGATTCAAAGTATCTAAGTCTTCCACACAAGTATAGCTGAAAGATTTCAAGTTTGGAAGGATTGCTTAAGGATTTCAAGTTTGGAAGGACTCCTTATTGCTTAAGGATTTCAAGTTTGGAAGGATTCCTTGTTGCTCAAGGATTGCATCTTTGACCATAATAGCTGGATTCTTTATCTTGTGTTTTCCTTATTATTTGTGTTTCCATATTGTTTGCATATGTGATAGTTTACCATATTGGGACAACATGGTAATATTTGGCCTTTGACCTAAATCACGGTTTTTTGCAAACTCAAAAATTTGATAACCCTCACAAATTTTTTAAATAACTAAGTGGGAGAGGGAATTTATTTTGAATAAATCCTATGGTCTCCATTGCTAGTTCGTAGGTGATATAATTAATTTTGTGTGTTGGTTTCAGAACCTTCCTCCCTATCGGACAAAATTAATTGTGGCATCATCGGTACAAACTTCCTAAAGGGATAGCTCTAAGATAATTGTTGTGTGGGTCACTTCTCCATCTGAGGTGGTTTATAACGGAACAATAGGTCTAAAAGCTAGGTAATGGTATACACTTAGCTGTAGATAGTAATATCCTCACCATCTGAGTCACTATTATTATTTATAGGACCGAAGCTATATTGGCTATTTAATTTTGCTTGGCACGGTATAGTGTCTAGATAGTAAAATTAAAAGGTTGTGCCTATCTACACGAATGATGAAGAGTAGACGACCTTCCCATCGAGGCATGCTATTCACGGTGTGTAGGGTTGCCAATATTTTTCTTTTAAACGTGGTTGAGGGAACCAATATTAAAATGAAATTCAAGTTTTTATTGCCCTTCATAATTGTTGTTATGTGATTCTCAGATTCAAAAATGAATTTTTTCAATTCACTTGCAATTATTCTCAAAGCTAATAAACTTACTGGATCGAATTATATTGACTGGAAAAGGAATTTGGATATTGTGTTAACTGCTGAGGGACACAAATTTGTGTTGTATGAGATGTGCCCTCCTAGACCTAATGAGAATGCCACATAACATGAAGCAAAATTTTATAAAAATTGGTGAATATCACACATGTTGAAGGGACCCTGATTAGGGATCATGTTCTGAAGATGATAGCTCTTCTGAATGAACTAGAGATCCTTGGAGCTGAAATTGATGGGGAAACCCAGATCGATTTCGTTCTTAACTCACTGCAGTCTGAGAGTTTTAAGTAATTTCGCCTGAACTATTATATGAACAAAATGCATTTATTTTTGGCGAAACTTCTTAAGGAACTCCAAGCAGCTGGGGGTCTTTTTAGTTGTAAAGAAACCACCATCAGTGTTAGTGGCAGAGAATGCTTCTACTTCTAAGCTGAAAGGCAAGAAGAAGCAGAACTAGTCTCAGAAAAAGGTTGTGGATGCATTTCATGCGCCTCAAGGTCAAGTGAAAAAGCCTACAAGCAAGTGTTTTCACTGCAAGCAGAAAGAACACTAGAAGTAGGAATGTCCATTCTATCTCAATAAAGTGAACAATCTGGATAAATCTTTTTCACTAGTTGTTGAAAGACATTTAGTGGTGTTATCTACCAGTACCTGGTGTGTAGATACGGAAGCCACTAATCATGTTTGCAATTTGTTGCATGGGTTCCAGGAAACCAGAAGACTCAGTGATGGGGAGATTTATCTACATGTGGGAAATGCTACGAGAGTGGCAGCAGCTAGTTGCAGTAGGAAATGTCTTTTCAAATTTTAGTAGTAATAAGAGTTTAATTTTGAGAGATTGCCTTTATGTTCCCTCTATTAGAAGAAACTTGGTTTCAGTTTCTAAGTTGATCAAGGATGGATATTTAGTGGATAATCTCTAAATTATTAATCTTATATTTCCTACAGTGCAACTGCATGAATTGAATAACACTAATAATTTACCATGTAAGAGAAGTGAGTTTTCTAAATTGAACCAAACGTATCTTTGGCACTTACGATTTGGTCATATTAATCTGAATAGGATTTCTAGACTAGTCAGGGATGGACATTTAGGTTCATTGGAAGTTGAGGAACTTCCAGTTTTTGAATCCTGTTTAGAAGGTAAGATGACCAAAAGACTTTTTTTTGCTAAAGGATATAGGGCCAAAGAGTCGTTGGAATTGGTTCGCTCTGATTTGTGTGGGCCTATAAATGTCCAAGCTAGAGGTGGTTTTGAGTACTTTGTCACTTTATTGATAATTACTCAAGATATGGATACATTTATTTGATGCGCCGTAAGTCCGAATGCTTTGAGAAATTCAGGGAGTATAGGGCGAAAACGGAAAAGCGTCTGGGTAAATGTCTCATAACACTGCGATCTGATCGTGGTGGAGAATACCTCTTGGGAGAGTTTAGGGACTACTTGTCAGCTGAAGGGATTACGTCCCAGTTGTCAGCTCCAGGTATGCCACAACAAAATGGTGTAGCAGAGAGAAAGAATAGGACTCTTATGGATATGGTAAGATCAATGATGAGTTATTCAAATTTACCAATTTCGTTTTGGGGACATGCACTAGAAATAGCAGCGTATATTCTAAATTTGGTACCATCTAAGTCAGTACCATCTACACCCACAGAACTATGGACTGGGCGCAAACCTAGTCTGCAGCATGTTCAGGTTTGGGGTAGTCCAGCACATGTGCTGAATGGGAACGTAGATAAATTGGAATCGAGGACAGAAGGTTGCTTGTTTGTGGGGTACCCTAGAGGAACGAAAGGTGGACTGTTTTATAGTCCTACGGATAAGAAGGTCATTGTTAGCACTAATGCCCGGTTCTTAGAAGAGGACTATGTGATAGACCACAAGCCCAGAAGTAAAATTGTTCTAGAGGAATTGAGAGGAGAGATACCGACACAAAATTCTTTACCACCAATAGTGCAAAAGGAAACGCCACAAGAGACATCTGTAGAGGCACCTATTGACACACCGGTACCTCGTCGTAGTGGGAGGGTTATTGTTTCACCCAGTCGGTATACGTTGTTGGGAGTAGGGCTGTCCACGGGTCGGATTTGGTCGGATTCGGGTCGGGTTGGACCCGACCCGACTTTAGTCGGATTGTAAAATGGTCACCCGAACCCGACCGAAATACTTGTCGGGTTCCAACCGAATCGAATGCTTATTGGTTCGGGTCGGATTCGGTCGGATTGGCTGGATGTACAAAATCAAAAATCAGTCAATCACAATCACAGATCTACAAAATCACAATCACAGATCACCAAAAAAAAAGTATCCCTCTCAAAATATTACAGATCTACACTTCTACAAACCATTTTTTGTCGGGTTTCACAGAAAAATATTAATTATAGAATCACAATTTGTCAATCACATATCTACAAAACCTTTTGTCAGTGAAGGAGGTGGCGGCCGCCGGCCGGCGGAGTAGGAATCAGGTGAGGTGGACATGGGCGGCTGGGAGAGGGCTCAGAGGGGAGGAGGTCCTTGATCGAGAGGAGCATCGACGGCTGGGAACGACTGCGATGGCCTACGAGGACGTTGTTGAGGACGATCGAGGTGGAGCCACCGCCGTAGCCAGCGGAGGAGTGGTGGGAAAGCTGGCGGACCCTCCAATCTCGTTCCCCGAGCTCCACAATTCAGAGAGAGAAATAGAGAGAGAGAGAGAGATAGAGTGTGTTTGGGGAAAGTAAAAAAAATAGGGAGAGAGAGTCTGGCAGTCTGCGTGGGACTGGGGAGTCTGGGGACTGGGGAAAGTGGGGTCTCAGTCTGGGACTCTGGGGAAAGTAAAAAAAATAGGGTTTTTTTTAAAGTTTTATACATTAGTCGGTCGGATCGGATCAATCCAAAAATTATTGGGTGCATCCGACACCCGACCGACCATCTAGAAAATCCGAGAAAATGGACCCGAACCCGACCGATCGGGTTGATCAGACCCGTCCATTGCCTTCATTTTCGGTCGGGTCGGGTCGGGTGGGCGGATTTTTTGGACAGCCCTAGTTGGGAGAGTCTTTTGAAATGATCCCTGATGATCAACATGCCGAACCCTGTAACTACGATGAGGCACTTCAAGATAAAGATGTAAACCTTTGGCAAAAGGCTATGAAATCAGAGATGGAGTCTATGTACTCTAATCAGGTCTAGGATCTTATAGAACACTTGGAGGGATTAAACCCATTGAATCCAAGTGGATCTATAAGAAGAAGAGAGGGGCAGACGGGAAGGTGCATACCTTCAAAGCTAGGCTTGTTGCGAAAGGGTATACTCAGAAAGAAGGGATCGATTATGAGAAAACTTTTTTGCCAGTAGCCATGCTTAAGTCCATCCGGAATCTCTTGTCCATTGCGGCTCATCTCGATTATGAGATTTGGCAAATGGATGTCAAGACTGCGTTCCTTAATGGAAATCTGGATGAATGTATCTATATGGTGCAACCAGATGGATTCATAGCAAAAGGTCAAAAGCACATGTTGTGCAAGCTTAAGAAGTCTATTTATGGGCTTAAGTAGACATCTAGATCGTGGAACATCCGTTTTGATCAAGCAATCAAGTTTTTTGATTTTGATCAATGTCCGAATGATTCATGTGTGTATAAGAAGCACAACGGAAAAGTGGTGGTGTTTTTAGTACTATATGTCGATGATATCCTGCTCATCAGAAACGATGTGGGAGTATTGTCTTCAGTGAAAGTGTGGTTATCCGGCCAATTCAAATAGGACTTGGGAGAAGCCGATCACATCCTTAGGATTAATCTTATGCGAGATTGCAAGAATAGGATGTTGGGCTTATCACAAGCTATTTATATCGATGAGATTCTTGCCTGTTTTAGCATACAGGATTCCAAGAAAGGGTTCCTCCCTTTTAGACATGGAATCAACCTATCCAAGGATCAGTATCTTAAGACACCTGAGGAGATGAAGGCAGTTCCTCATGCCTCGGCAGTAGGAAGCCTTATGTATGCTATGTTGTGTACTAGACTTGATATTTGCTTTGCCGTTGGCATGGTTAGCAGATTTCAGTCTAATCCAGGCCAAGAACATTGGACTGCAGTGAAACATATACTCAAGTATCTGAAAAGAACTAGAGATCATATGTTGGTGTTCCAATCAGATAGTCTGGTACTTTATGGGTACACAGACTCAGACTTTATGTCAGATAAGGATTCCAGAAAGTCTACCTCCGGATATGTGTTTACCTTAGGAGGTGGAGCCATAAGTTTGGAGAGTATCAAGCAATCGTGAATTGATTGATTCCACCATGGAGGCCGGGTATGTGGTAGCTTCTTAAGCAACCAAAGAGGCCGTTTGGCTTAAAACTTCTTGATGGATCTAGAAGTGATTCCTTTAGTGGAATTAGCTATTACATCTATTGTGACAATAGTGGTGGAATTGCTAACTCTAAGGAGCCATTGACTCATAAGAAGGAAAACACATCGAGCGTAAGTATCACCTGATTCGAGAGATCGTTCAGAGAGGTGATGTAGCTGTGACCAAGATCACATCGGTAAACAACCTAGCAGATTCTTTTACTTACAGCTTACAAGCTAAGACTTTTGATAGTCACGTAAAATGTAAAGACCCTTAATTTAAATTCTCTAACTTTTAAATTATGATATGTGAATTAGTATTGACATGGATAATATGTATGTGGGACCTTTGTGTGGTGGCACATGAGATATGGGTATTCGTGTAAGACTTATAAGGTTGAGGAATGTGAGTGTTATTTGGCCTTTTTATATATCAAAAATATCAGGAGCAGGAGATAAAAAAACTTTTCTCTCTTCTCTCTTTTTTTTTGGTTCCACCGCCTCTCACTCTCTCGGCTCTCACTCTCTCTCCCACACCCACACAAAAACCTAGCAAATACATCTCTAATCCATGAAAACCCAATCTAACTTCATCATATTCTAGCACCCTAGGCCCGTGGATTGCGTGGATTATCTCGGAGGAGGTGCATTTCAGTCGATTTCGAGATTGGAGAGTTAGGGTTTCGATTGATCTTTGGGTTTTGTTCAAAACCCACGAGGTAGGGATCTTCTACCTTCTCTACATGTTTAAGTGTTAGTTTGATGTACAAGAATCAAGTTTGATCATCTATTTTGAGTCTTGAATAAATCTAGTGTATGCTGAAAATTTCGTGGGTTCTGGTAATCTGTCTTTTTGAGGCCCTTCTGCTAAGATTCAATTTTTGGTGTCTTCATAACTGTTAAAGTACGTTTCAATACGAAGATTTCAGTACCAAAATCATGCAAAACCGATAATCACACAATTAGTTATGAATTTTTGAATACCGACTGTCACCTGTGTATGCGAGACTGTGCGTGGCTGTCTTCTTTTAACTTTCTGGGCATGTTGAACACCTTGGGTGACTTTGGGTCTTTTACAGGAGTTATATATTTAAGTTAAGAAGACATTGGCGTTGGAATCAAGTAATTTGGTTAAGTATACAATTTTTGGTGAATTTCTAAAGCAAGGTTGGTTGACTGGTGCGAAAATGGTTGCGAATCTGTTTTTCTTTGATTGTTGGGTTAATTTCCTCTCGTTTCTGAACCTGAGATTTTACTGAGTGTAGTTCTTGTAGTGGTGCAATGTTTGGCGTTGGTTTCAATATTTTTGGGTTTAAGATGAAAGAGTTAAGAGAGTGACAAATTTGCATAAAGAAATATGTGGTGCCTTGTGTGCCGGGACTTTTGGGGGTTTTGGAAGAACTGAGTTTTAATCTAGGAGTTTCTCTCTCTATGCTTGTTTATGTGGTAGTTTAGTACATTATTGAGTGTCTAAATCCTATGCTTGAAATGGGTGTGATTTGGGAAGACTCGAATCGAATTTAAAAAAAGAAAAGAAAAGAAAAGGCCATAGAAAGAGTTTGGGGTTGTCTATCTTCGAATACTCTAGTTTTGATGTTGGGCTAGTATGTGGGTTTAATTTAAGAGATGTGAGAAGTTGATTTTGTTAAAAAGGGTATGTTTAGTGAATGAATTCGTTAAGAGAAGAAATCGGAAGTGGTTAGTCTTATTTGAAAGTGGTAATTTTGTGTTTGGAAAATCTACGGTGTCATAGGAATCCGGAATACTTTAACTCTGTTTGTGATCACATTATCGTGGAATGGATGTGGTAGTAGCTTAATTGATTGTATCTATTTCGGTTGTGTTATTGTTCTAGAGATGATATTTGGGTTGGTTGAACATATATCATGTTTGAAATATGATAGAAAGAGATACGTGAACACTAAACGCATGATAAGGATTAGTCGATACCACTGTAGTGCTTGTGATGAGATGGTTTATTAGTGATAAGGAATTAACAAGTGAATGAATGAGACTAATCACATGACATAAGTGATTGGGAATTCGGCGTCTATTTGTTACGTTATGCCATGAATCCTTCTGCACCAAGATGTTAAGTTTTAAAGTGTATGACAATATGCAAATTCTTGTCTGAACGCGAATTGAAAGGTTAATAACAAACGGACACAACGAGAACATTCAGGACTCATCGACGGGTGAGTGCCTGGCAGAGGACATCGGGGTCCTTTAACTGGCCCGGCAGGAGCTAAATGCTCATATTGGATACTTCAGGACTCATCGACGGGTGAGTGCCTGGCAGAGGACATCGGGGTCCTTCAATTGGCCCGGCAGGAGCTAAATGCTCATATTGGATACTTCAGGACCTCTTTATGGGTAAGGTGCCTGGCAGAGGACATCGGGGTCCTTTAAATTGGCCCGATAGAAGCTTAGGCTCAGACACATGATATAACATTGGTTTGATAATCGATGACGTGGATTTGAGACAAAATGGAGTATTCATATGAGAAACATAGAACTTGAACTTGAGTTGCCACCTTGGATCATCCAATATGTCAATACATGTTTTATATTCCTTCTTTTAGACCTCCAAATCATTGTGGCTTGTTCTTCTGATATGTGGTGGGCAACTTGTTTTGTGTGAATGCATATTTGGTACCTTGTGGTGCTATGCTTTGCGAGAGTTCATATAGGGTATTTGCATATTAGACTCATAAAAGAAATCTTATTGTGAAGGGATTTTTGCTAGATGTTAATTTGAGATTTGAAGATTGATTTGGGGTTGACGGGTGTTTCCTTATTGTTGAGGTACAGTATTGTTCGACTTGTCATTGCTTACCTAATGTTCTAACTCTATATGCCTAGTGTGTGTATTTTTGGGGAGAGGTTGGCTAGTTGTATGAGAAAAGAAAGTGAAAACATTTTCTTTAAAGAACTCAGATTAATCTTTAGGTTATTGAAATGGTAATGAAAAAGCAATGATTGATTTAAGTAACGCCATAACGTTAAGCTGAGATTTTAAGAATATTGGTGCAAGTGGGTGAGAGCGTCAGCGTTTGAGAAATGGAGTTAAGTATTTTTCAGCGTGAGTATGGTATTTTGAGTTCCATTTTTTTGACAAAACAAGTATGCTTTTTGGAAAAAGTTTTCCCTGGTGATCTATCTTCACTTCTGCATGTAATTTAGGTAAGGATATCTCTACGAGCCAGTGTAGCTCACCCTGTCCTTTCAGGTACCCGCCATGGCACTTATCTCGGATTGCAGGTAGTGCACTTTGAGACGTCTTTGAGAGCTTCATTGGAGTCATTAAGGAGTTGTTTATCATCTAGCCAAATTCATGTTGTGTACCTTACTTGCAATTGAAGGTTGTACTTTTGATTAGAACAAATGCAAAGTTATGTATAAATTCATCTCCTTGATTATTATGAGACTCTTTTAATTGTTAACGTTTGGGAGACTTTTGTTTCAAAACAAAAATTATAATATTATTTTAGTTAAAAATCGGGGGCGTGACATAAAGGGAATATGAGTGAGATGCGTGGCAGCATGACTTTGAGTCTTAGTGGGAGTTTGTTAGGAGGTTATGTAAAAACTATGTTTTTATATGATGGATTAATATTTAATTATTAATCAGTTTTATCTCTTTTTGATGAGAATCTTTTATGGGTAATATTTGCATAATATTATTGTATGTTGTGCATATGTGTCTTTTATTTTACAAAGTAGATGATCCGGTGTGTAGAGTTCGGCTTACACACAGAAGATCGGATCATCGGTTCTTGTAAAATATAAGAGATAGTTCACAGTCTTAGATGGAACTGGACACGCCATCGGTAGGACTGTAGTACAATGTTTAGTAGGTCTATCTTGACTACAGGGAACGGTCTAGTTCTAACTCATTGTGCCAGTACACTTTGTGTGTATTGAACGGGACCGCATTGAGGTAATTGTCTTTGTACTAACTTTATAAGACAATTGGAACCTCATGGTTATTATGAATGCTTATGCTCTTAATCCAAAGGTAATTATTAGAGGTATATATTTAATGATGTTGATTTTGATTCATTAAAGGGTGAGATCTTTTATACGCTCAATAGTCTCGGTGAGTTGGGTCACAACATTATGTATATGATAGCTATTAATTATTGATGGAATCCACGTCCCAGTAGGGATTGATGATACCCTCTTGAGTAAGCTTATAAGTTTCGAATATGTCAAACCCTGCAGGTGGATTTTGTATCCGACATGTCGAATAAGTTAAGCAAATAGTCTCAAGGTTAAGATGTTGATTAAGTGGGAGATTGTTAGTAATTTATTTTAATCAACGGGTATCTGTAATCTTAACGTGGGGAGATTAATATGTATTTAATATCATGGAGCTCGTAATATAATTGAGATAAAGATGGGAGTGCAATTATAATTCAGTAGTGGGGTGAATTATAATTAGTGAAATAAGAAATAGAATCCTGGTGGGATTAGGTTTTCTTATTTACACTGGGAGCCCAAACTTATTACTCCTTAGGTCCCTATCGTAGATATACACGTTATGCTCTCTAGGTCAGATTGACGTTTTTTAGACGTTTCTATTATTCACAAAATAGAGGCAGATCTAGAGAGAGCAAACAGACCACGAAAGAGTCCACACTCAGTTCGTGTTCTGGACGTGCAGGGAATACGATAGAAGATCGTAAGGTGCAGTCAAGCAGTTTACGTGGCTTATAGCAAGACGTGCTATAACAAGTTCAACCAGCGTTCGTGTTCGCAGGGAATTGAGGTAAAACCCTAATTCCGCCTTGTAGGGTTTTGCGGTTTTCTTATTGTCTAATCTGTACGCGTCATTACTGGTTTCTGGGAATCGTTTCCCAACAGTATCACCTGACCTAAACTCTCTTTTAACTGAATTCTCAGATGTCTTTAATGAACCTAAGCACCTACCCCCCATAAGGCCTTGTGACCACATGATTCAACTGAAACCTGGAAATGCTCCAATACAAGTTAAACCTTATAGGTATCCCCACATTCATAAAAATGAGATAGAAAAGATTGTAAAGGAAATGTTAGAGGCGAGGGTCATTAGACCTAGTGTCAGCCCTTTCTCATCACCTGTGCTACTGGTTAGAAAGAAGGATAACTCCTGGAGAATGTGTGTTGACTACAGAGAATTGAATAAACTTACTGTGAAAGATAAATTTCCCATTCCCATCATAGATGAATTGTTGGATGAACTACATGGTGCCAAGGTTTTTTCTAAACTTGACTTGAGATCTGGGTACCATCAAATTAGGGTAGTCACTGGGGATGTTGAGAAGACTGCTTTCAGAACCCATGAAGGACATTATGAATTTTTGGTCATGCCCTTTGGTCTTACTAATGCTCCTTCCACTTTTCAAAGTTTGATGATTACAGTTTTTAAATCTTACCTCAGAAAATTCATTTTGGTGTTCTTTAATGACATACTCGTCTATAGTAAGTCATGGACTGATCATCTGTGTCACATGTAGGGCTGTCCAGCAACCCGACCACCCGACCCGACCCGAAAATATAGCCAGCGGACGGTTTCGAACAGAGATTTCGGTCGGGTTCGAGTTAAATCTTTCAAACCCGAAAAACAGTCGGTCGGGTTTCGGGTGAAATATTATAAAAGTCGGGTCACCCGACCCGACCGAATCTCACCCTATATAAATAAAATTGTCCACTTTTTATCATTTAGGGTTCTGATTCTTCTGAATCTCCCAAGTTTTCTTCGCCCCCACCCCATCCCATGGCCAGCCCTACCCATCCCATCCCACCCCGGCACCCAGCCCCCAGCCCCCAGCCGGCCAGCCCCACGCCACCAGCCACTCTCTCGTTCTCTGCGACCGGTGACCAGCGACCAGACTGGCCGGAGAAATCTTGCTCTCTAGTCTCCACTACTCTCCAGACTCTCCACGACTCCACCTTCTACTGAGTCACTGACTCCACTCTCCTCCTCACCCGAAGAACTGAAGAAGCCAAGAAGGCAAGAAAACCTTAAATCGAGACAAGCTACTACAGTGTACGTCTCTCTCTCTCTCTCTATGATTTTGTCTACGACTGTGATTTGTACGAGTACTATAAAAAAAATTTCCCTCTACTTCCTGGGAAAGTAAATTGATAGCTTTGTCATTTGTCATTCGCGATTGTTAATTTGAAGGAATGATTCTGTTTAGATTTGTGCAAATTTTCTCTCGCATTGGCCCTCCCTTGCCTCTCCCCCACTATGCCTGCAGCTTGCCCCCAAACCCATCACGTCCCATTGGAAAAAAAAAACGAACTCATAGATTTTTTTAACTGATTGAAAACCATCTGATCGTCACATTTGATTTTTGTAGGTGATGGATCCAGATTTTGATTTCTTTCCTAGTGGGGAACTTGAGGATGATGCGGTAGATGAGGTAGATGAGGTAGAAGTTGAACTTGGAGGTAATTCTAATCCTCTTGTATCTACCAATGCCGATTTTGTCGATATTCAAGATGATACAGTAGTTGAAGTTGAAGAAAATAGACTGAAAAGAAAGCTTCCACCACAAGTGCCTAAACCAAAAAAAGAGAGATATAGGTCTCCTGCCTGGGATCACTTCAACGAAATTAAAGAGGGGGGAGTTACCAAATGGGCTGAGTGTAAGTATTGCAAGAAACAATATAAGGCTGAAAGTAAAAAACATGGCGTTAGTAATTTGAAAGCTCACATCCCCGTTTTCCCGTTATATCCTAATAGAGACCAACATGGACAACAAAACATTTCATTCAAACCCGCAGATGGAGGCGGTGTCGACGTTGTCACTCATGTCTTTTCTTTTGATGATTGTAAGAGAGCTCTTGCCGAAATGGTCATCATTGATGAACTACCCATTAGGGTCGTTGAGGGGATTGGGTTTAGAAAGTTTTGTAAGGTCATGCAACCGAAGTTCTCACCGGTTCCTTCTCGTCAAACGACAACTAGAGAGATTTGTGCAATTCATAACTACGAGAGGGGAAAACTAAAAAAATTATTGAAGGGTCGTAGGATTTGCCTTACCACTGATACATGGACATCAATTCAAAATCTTAGCTACATGTGTCTCACCGCACACTTCATTGATGATAATTGGAAGTTGCAAAAGAGAATTTTAAACTTTTGTCAAGTTGTAAATCATAAGGGAGAGACCATTGGCAAGAAGATTGAGTCTTTGTTGCTTGACTGGAATGTTGATGCTATTTTTACGTTGACGGTAGATAATGCTAGTTCGAATGACACAGCTATTAGGTTCTTGAAAAGGAAAACAAAGGATTGGAAACGGACAATCTTGGATCATGATTATTTGCATGTGCGATGTTGTGCACACATTTTGAATCTTATTGTGGTTGAGGGGTTGAAAGACAGGAATGAGAGTATTCTCCGTGTTCGTGATGTTGTGAGATATGTGAGATCTTCTCCACAAAGATTGGATAGTTTCAAGAGGTGTGTCGAGAAGGAGAAAATTGATTCGAACCAAACTGTGTCTTGATGTGTGTACTCGATGGAATTCCACTTACTTGATGTTAGAAGTAGCCGTTAAGTTTGAGAAGGCATTCCAAAGAATGGCGGAGGAAGACAGTGGTTTCAGAACCTTTTTTGGCATAAAGGAACGCGATGATGGGGAGCTTGTGTCATTTGAGGGTGGGGAGACCATAGAGTTGGTTAGTGAGAGTGGCCAAGTTAGGAGCAATAGGGTCCAAAGAATTCCAACGAAGCTTGATTGGAAGAATTGTGCAATGTTTACTAAGTTCTTTAACTTTTTTTATGTAGCAACTAAGAAATTGTCGGCTTCTCTTTTTGTCACATCCAATGTGTTCTTTGATGAGATGTATAATGTTGAAGTCCAAATAGATAAGTTAATTGCCAACAATGATCCTCTCTTGTCTAAAATGGCATTTGACATGAAAAAAAAATTTGACATTGGGGGAAGGGAGATAAAATCAATTTCCTACTTTATGTGGCGGTGGCACTAGATCCCCGATTCAAGTTAAGGTGGGTGAAGTTTTGCTATATAAAAACCAAAGGGAAAGAGGTGGCCGAGGGAATGGAGAAACGTGTGAAGGGAGTTTTGGACAAGTTATATGATGCTTATGCAAACGATGGTGAAGTTAGAGTTCAAGTGGCAAGTGCAACGCCGAGTGTAGTGATGGATGAGGATTGTGATGATCGGTTGACTTTGGCAAGTGAATTTGACACTTACTTGGAGCAAGAGTATTCTAGTGTTTGTTCGTTGGAGGTAGACAAGTATTTGAATGATTTGTATGAACGTAAGGATATTCCGGATTTTGACGTCCTTTTATGGTGGAAGAACAATTCTAACAAGTATCCGATCTTGTCCCAACTAGCGCATGATGTATTAGCTATGCCCGTGTCTACCGTTGCTTCCAAGTCGGCCTTTAGTACGGGTGGTCGTGTACTTGATCCATTTCGAAGTTCACTCTCACCATCAATGGTCGAGACTCTTGTATGCACCCAAAATTGGCTTCTAAGCACGGTTCCAATCTCTCTTCGACAAGCTATGGATAAAGTTGAAGATCTTGAACGAGGTAATTTAATGTGAACTTGATAGTTGTTTGGCATTGTCGGTAGTATTTAACTATTTACATTGTATTGAATTGAATTGAACTTTTTTTTTCCAGAAATCCTAGAAAATGATGCAAGTTCGGAAGTTCCTAAGAATTGAGTGATGGGGCTTTGGACGTTGGTAAAATATTTAAAGTTAATGTTATTTTGTGATCTTTGGAGTTTTTATTCTCATATATTTTTTATTTGTATGTAACAGGTTTGGACACATGGGAGAGGAGCAGTTTTTTGTTACAGTTTTCATTGTCATGTGGTAGTTGACTAGTTGTAACTTGTGAACTTTAGAACTTGTAATATGGTTGTCTGGAAAACTTGTAATCTGTTGGGTGTTGGCTGGTGGACTGGTAGTGGACCAGTGGTGAACTTGTAATATGGTTTTGGTATTTTCTGTTTTGTTTTTGTTAGTGGTTATGGACTTATGGTGTGCTATGGCTGGAAATGTTTTGTTTTTGTTAGTTGTTAGTTGTTATGGTGTGCTGCTATGGCTGCTATTGCTAATTTGGTTATGGTTTTTGTTAATGATTATGGCTGGAATTGTTAGTAAGTGAGATATTGTTGGCTTGTTGCTGCAAATGCTGCCTTATTGTCAATCTGATCTAGCATGGGACCGATGCGGCAATCTATGAAACCAGCCTCCCGTGCCCCCTGGAATTGGAAAATTGGGATATGTTGTTTAATATGACCCAAAACATGGATATGGGCCATATGATATGGCATTGGGCCTGATTAGGCCTGTTGGGAAAGTGAAAAATAAGTCCAACGTAATTAAAAAGTCAATCAAAACAATGTCCCAACTAATTGGATAAGGCCCAAATTAAAAGACCCAACAAAAAAAGCCCAATCCGAGAGTCCGACCGAACCCGACCCGACTTGTGTAACGGTCGGTTCAGTTTCAACCCGAAAATTGTTTCGGTCGGGTTCGGGTGCGATATCTACCAATCGACCAGATGTCGGGTCGGGTTGAACCCGACCCGAACCCGAAAAACCCGACCCGTGGCCAGCCCTAGTCACATGAGGACTACCTTGGAATTGCTACAAGACAATCAGTTGTTTACTAAACGATCTAAGTGTGTATTTGGCTAGTCTTCTCTGGAGTATTTGGGTCATAAAATTTTTGACAAAGGAGTTTTAGCTGATCCGGTAAAGGTGGTGGCTATGAAGAACTGGCCAAGGCCCACAAACCTCAAGTCACTAAGAGGGTTCCTTGGATTGACAAGATACTATCGAAGATTTGTGCAAAACTATGGAAAAATATGCCACCCCTTGACCAACTTACTTAAAAAAAATGCATTTCTATGGACTAAAATTGCAGATCAAGCATTTGAAACCCTCAAGGAAGCAATGGCTACCACACCGGTTTTGGCGCCCCCAAACTATGACAAGGAATTTACTCTTGAATGTGATGCTTCAGGGGTAGGAATAGGGGCAGTCTTAATGCAAGAAGGTCACACCATTGCCTATATTAGCAAAGCCCTGGCTCCCAAACACTTAGGTCTCTCAACTTATGAAATGAGCTTCTAGCAGTTGTGTATGCTGTTAAGAAGTGGGGTCCTTACTTGTTGGGAAGGCATTTCATTATTAAAGCAGACCACTTAAGCCTCAAATACCTCATGGACCAAAAAAATTCTACTACAATGCAGTAGAAATGGTTGACCAAGCTATTGGGATATGACTATGAAATCATGTTTAAGGTTGGGTATGACAACAAGGTGGCTGATGCACTGTCTAGGTTGGGGGACGAATCCAACAGTTCCGTGGCAACTTTAACAGTGGTGCAAACAGATTGGCTCGATTACAATTTAAAGCAGGCCTGGCACACTGATGAGAACCTCAAACAGCTCATTGCTGATCTCATGGATGACCCTACCAGTCATGAGGGTTATACTTGGGCTAATGGCCTTCTAACATAAAAAAGTAGGTTGGTGGTGGGATCTGAAAAGGACTTGAGGTCCTTAATCATGAAGGAAGTGCATGGCACATCCGAAGGAGGACACTCTGGCATGGAAATGACTTATAGAAGGGCTAAGAGGTCGTTTTATTGGTAGGGCATGAAAAAGGAAGTATTCAGCTTTGTGGTAACATGTAACGTCTGTCAGAGGAACAAGACAGAAATTGTAGCATCTCCTGGGCTATTACAACCCCTGCCAATACCAGAAAGAGTTTGGTCTAACATATCAATGGATTTTGTTGAAGGTTTGCCAGCTTCCCAAGGTAAATCTGTCATCCTTGTGGTTGTTGATAGGCTTTCAAAGTATGTACATTTCATGGCACTATCTCATCCCTACACAGCACTAGATGTGGCAAGGGTCTTTTTAGATACAGTGTCTAAGTTACATGGGATGACAACTTCAATTGTATCGAACAAAGATGTGGTCTTTATTAGTTCCTTCTGGCAAGAGCTGTTCCGTTTGCAAGGAACCACACTTAACCTGAGCACTGCCTATCACCCTCAAACTGATGGCCAAACTGAGGTAGTGAATAGGTGTTTGGAATGCTATTTAAGGTGTATGACTGGAGACAGACCCAAGGCATGGGTTCAGTGGTTATCCCTAGCTGAATGGTGGTTTAATACCACCTACCATTTTGCCTCTCACCTAACCCCTTACCAAGTGGTTTATGGACAAGTTCCTCCCTCTCACATTCACTACATTCCTGGGTCTTCTAATATAGCAGCCATTGACCAATGGGGTCAGGATAGGGAAGCTACACTAAGGATTCTCAAGGAGCATCTTACTCAGGCCAGAATCGCATGAAACAGCAAGCTGATAAGCACAGGACAGAGAGAGTATGTGAAGTGGGTGACTGGGTTTACCTTAGGCTCCAACCATACAAGCAAACTTCTCTACAAGTCAGGTCCAATGTGAAGTTAGCTCCTAGATTCTATGGGCCATTTCAGGTGCTTAAAAAGATTGGCCGAGTGGCTTATCATCTCAATTTACCCCCTCATTCCAAACTTCACCCAGTGTTCCATGTTTCATTGCTTAAGAAGAGGCTGGGTACTGGTGTCACTGCTCAACCAACTCTTACTCCAGTGGGCAGTGATGGTGTTTTGGAACCCCAACCAGTGGCTATTCTGAGAGGTGTTTGGTGAAATATCATGGGAGGCTAGCTACTCAAGTGCTTGTTCAGTGGTCTAACTCATTCCCAAAAGATGCTACATGGGAGTTATATCACAAAATGCAGGCCAAATTTCCTCAATTTCTGCCTTGGGGACAAGGCATTTCACAAGAGGAAGGGAATGATACGTGCCTAGTTATGGATGGGAGAACATGGGTCCTACTGAATCAAGGGAGTCAAGCCAAGGAGAAGTGCATTGCCAGCTGAGGCCGAGTGTAGACACCTCCCAAACGGGGCATCGCCATACAGATTGATCACGTTTGTTGCTCGATTGGTTGCTTGCTTCATAAACCAAAATCATGGACATTCCCATGGCTAGGAACATCGCCACATGATAGCGGTTATCATCAAAACAGAGTCGCCACCCAGTTTATTAAAACTAGGAAAATAGATAGATATTCTGGGTACGGGAGCCAAAAGTACAGTAAGGGGAAGGTGTTAGGCACCCCTCTCTGCCCAGCCGTGAGACTGGCTCACAGTTATTCAACATAAGACATGTAGATGCTTTGTTTAATTCTAACACATAGTCTATTTAATTAAGCCTTTAAACAGTTAATGGTGAGCCAAGACTGTAATTGAAACATGCATCAGAAAGCAGGGAATAAAACAAAGCTGTCCCAGGGTAATGGATCCCGCGGCTGGTGAATGGATGTCACGGCCGAGGGATCCTCCTGGTTTGATGTATCGGCCGAGGGATCGAAGCCCCGTTAGTAAATAATCAAAACGCTAAGATCATGATTATTGACAGAAAATAAAACAAACCAGAGGCCGTTGGGCCTCACCACCTTGATCCCTCAGTTGCTTGATTGCTTCGGATTAGGTGTGATTGACTGATTGCTTGATTGAAAACCCTAGGGTTAGGGTTTGAATTTCGGGGTTTGATCGTCGGATTGATAGCGGCCTTCAGGAGGTTAGGGCTTTTGAAGAGGGGGTTTGAGAGAGTATTTTGACAGAGTTTCGAAGCTTGGGTGAGTGATTTCACTTATCAATTTCGGAACCCAAAGGCTCCTTTATATAGGCATAGGGATGACTCACTCCGGCCAATCAAATGGCACGATTGCAATTGCAATGCAATTCGAACTCTTCGTTGCAATCTCTGAACGTGGCCCGAATGCATCGGGAAGGTAGTGTAGTTGGATCAAACAATCGACAGAACGTTCCAGAGTCTGAAAAAAGGACGATCTGGCGGCCGAGTAATGGATCTGACGGACGAGGAATGGATGTCTCGGCCGAATGATAGATCTTGCGGCTGAGGGATTGATCTTTCAGGGAGATTTTCTAGCAACAGGTTGCTCGGGTGAGGAAACGATGTTAAGGCCGTGAGATCGATGTTACGGCCGACAGATGGATTCTCCTAGGCTTCTGTATTTTCTGTCTGAAAGGCTGTATGGCTCTGAATTGGGTCCTCTAAATGGCGCAAAGTTCTTACCGAAATTCCTAAGGTGCTCAAGAAGGCAATCAGCAATCACTATATCCATTTCATCATCGGGATGGTCCCCAAGGTGGGACTTGAAATAATCGTTAGGCCAAATTGGGGTGTCTACAGATGCCCTTCTTTGACTGAACTCAGACGGATCGCGAGACATGTTTGAGTAAGAATCAAAGCTATAAAAAGCAACTCAATTTGGTCCAACCACTATTCCAAGGGGTTTTTGAAAAAGGTTTTTTTGTTATGGTCGGGCCGGGAGGCTGCCTACGTATTCCACATGGGAAATTCAGACCAACCGTAGTTCGGGCAATAAAGAAAAATAAAAAGTTTGGAGGGTTAGAGACAGAAGACGTACCTTAGGGCTTAAAAAGCCGTAGTGTGACGTACCTAGACTGAGCCAGGGTTTTGGCGGAAGATAGTTGAAGGAGCGCTGGGCTGCCATGGGAGTTTTTGCGGAGAGCTTCCTTAGTATTTTGGGGTAGATCAGTACACGGCAGGTGCGTTTGCTTTTCTTGATCATCCTTACTTTGACTGAGAGGAGCTCGGTAGAGTAGCCTATCCTTGCGAATGAGCTGGAAGGAATTGATGTAATGGGGTGGAATCCAAGCCATCTGCTGGGGATGAATCGGACGCCGGTTTGCTTTGAGATATAGGGGGCGCAAGGCCAGTAACTAGAGCACGGAGCTTTGGGGATGAAGGAACCGAGGCACGGAGCCGGTTGTAGTCATGAGGTGAGAGCCTGAGGTGATGAAATTGAGGCGTGGAGCCTGCTGTAGTCATGAGGCGAGGGCCTGAAGTGATTGGAGCTTAGAGCTTGACGTGATTTGAACCGAAGCGTAGAGCTGGTTGCATTCTGATGGTCTGTGCACGGAGCTTTCTCATCATAGATGTTGGCATAGAGCCAAAGGATCGAGGCGCTGGACCGATCAATGAAACCGAGGCGTAGAGCCGGTTGATCGCAGGGTTGACCTGTTTCATGAAAGATGTGCAGAGTGTATATGTGTGATGATGGTTGTTAGATGTGAATAGATATGATGATGCAGACTCGATGTGATAATGTTGATGCAATTGATGCAATATGTGCACGGACCCGTGCGTGTGTGTTGATTTAAGCTTAGAGCTTCTATCAAGTTTTGAACTTGAGCATTCAGAGCGTAGAGCTCGAGCATTCGGACGGCAGAATCCGAGCATTCAAAGTACAGGCTTTGAGCGTCCAGTACGCAGTGGTTGGGCATCCAAGCGTAGAGCTTGAGCATCCAAGTGTAGAACTTGAGCATTCAGGCGTAGAGCCTGAGAATAGATGATGTCTTGATTGTTGGGGCGGCGTAGAGCCTGTTGAGATTTGCTTGTTTACGGCTTTGAGCCAGTTGAGATGATGGGCTTTGAGCCGCTGAGTTGATGAAATGGCGGGCGTAGAGCCTGTTGAGAACTGATTGTTTATGGCTTCGAGCCAGTTGAGATGATGGGCTTTGAGCCGCTGAGTTGATGAAATGGCGGGCGTAGAGCCTGTTGAGAACTGATTGTTTATGGCTTCGAGCCAGTTGAAACGGTGGGCTTGGAGTCGCTGAGTTGATAGGTGAGGGCGTAGAGCCGCTGAGTCGAGGGCTTGGAGCCGCTGAGTGAATGTATACGGGCGTAGAGCCGCTAGAATGGTTGTTACGGCTTAGAGCCAATTGAGATAATGGGCTTTGAGCCACTGAGATGGTAGTTATAGGCTTCGAGCCTATTGAGGTAATGGGCTTCGAGCCGCTGAGATTGATAGAGATGAAGCTGCTGAGGTGGCAAGCGTAGAGCTGCTGATAGCGAGCGTAGAGCTTTGAGTTTCTTGAAGGCTATGAGCATGAATATAGCGAGCGTAGTGGTTAGCTCGAGACTTTGCTGAACGGCTGAGGTAGTGAGCAGGAGGTGCCACTGAGTGTGAAGCTGTTGAGTAATAAGCTTGGAGCTGCGGGGAACGTGGAGTTATCAAGATGATAAGCACATGGTGCTATTTGAGCTCGTTGAGCTTAGAGATGCTGAAATGGGCCTTAAGCTGTTGTGAATTTGAGAGCTCAGGGCTTAACAATCTTTGGTAGCCAAGTGGCTAGTAATGGCAAGCTTTGCTAGGATAGAGAGAGTCTTTGACGTTTTTCCATGCTCGGGCATGCCCCCAAGGCTAGTTCTGACCACGTTGTATTGGCTCGGTGCTTCGTCCACAACCTCGCCTCCGAAATGAGGTTGAATTACCCCGAGCGTAGGGCTAGGTCGGTGTCAGCATAAATACCAGAAAGTCCGGGATCGTACCCACAGAGATAATCTCTATAGCTTGTTAGGATTTTAAAAGCAAGTGTTCCCGGCGTTAAGATGGCCAACTATCGGTTTTGCTTTGGAAAGCGTAATGAAAAAGACTAGAAACTTGGTTTTGATTAAGAATTAAAAGCGGCAAGGCATAGAAGTTCTTAACGCCCGTAACTAAAGCCAATTAACTTTTCTCAACGAAAACACGGTTGAATCACACGACATAGGTTATCAACCGGAAGATTTAGCGGTGAAAATGGTTAGACTTGATAAAGAGTTTGAATAACAAGCTAAACACAAGGCGTGACATCGCTCACGGAACCATGTGAGCAAGCACATGATCACCGGAGATTAACAACGCCAAGACTTGAATTCAAACTAAATATCAAGGCCAAGAACTAGAAGTATAGTTTGGAAAGCGAGCAAGTTCTTTGGTTCTTTTGGCAAACACGAGCCGAGACATAGCTCACGGAACCATATGAGCGAGCATATGATCACCGGAGGTTAACATCGACAAGTTTTGTTACATAAAAGGTGAACCATGCACAATTACAACCAAACCTCAAGTCTTAAGTTGAGAAGAGCAAAATTAACCTAAATCACAAGGTGTTATTCACCCCATGGCCAAGCCTAATTGATTACTCACACATATTAAAAAGACTAGAAAGCAAGGTAGATATTGAAAACATGATTAACCGATAGAAATGAAAATAAACTTGATTTATATAAAGATCTCAACCGTAGCTACAACATTAATAAACGAGAAGAACTTACTAGAGTTCTTGAGAAAATTAACTAAGAAAGCTTGGAGAAGACAACAATGGAACTTAAAACCTAAACTAACTAACTACTTACACCTAAGAGAGATGGAACCCCTATTTATACAAAGTGGGTTTCTCTTTCTACAAATATCACAAAAACATACCAAAAGTAGCAACTATTCCATAAATGGAAAGTCCAAAAAGCAACAAAAATCTGGCCGAAGACCTCCCGTATCGATACTATTTATGCAAAGTATCGATACCATGCTGTTATCCTCAAAATGCCATTCTCCCCGAAGTAATCCCGTATCGATACTTAATAAGGCCGTATCGATACAGGATCCTCTGATCTCCCACGAGACGAAATAGTATCGATACACTTCATATCCGTATCGATACGGATCTGCTTTCTTCAGCACTCCAGGCCAGCCTTAGCAGGCAGCTCCCAGCAACTTCTAGCTCCTCAGCATCTTATTTTCATTCTCTAAATTTAAGTAAAGACTACATTTTAAACCTTTCTTTTACCTTTTCTTTACTTTAATTTTATTTAATGAAAATAAGAAAGTACCCCCCATTTGGAAACAATGGCATTACCAAAATTTTAAGATTCCAATTATATCAAAATGTCACCCCCCACTTTTAGTGTAAAATGGAAAACTGCACATTTTTCTCAAGAGAAAAAGGCTCGAAACATGACCTTGCTCTTCAAATAAAACCTTGCAACTCTGTAGTTACTCTTAGAAAAATTCAAGGATCAATTACCGCCATTTTTAATCTCGAAAATCAGGACTTTTTCAGAAAGTCATTTTTCCATACTTTAACAGATTTTAAGGGGCCGGCAGGGTCTTCGGGTACTTGGAAGCACTTGGGCCATCCATGGCGTTAAACTACGCCTTATTTGCACGTTTTACCTGAAACACATGAAAAACACACCTTACGTGCATTATCGCTATAAAAGCTAAATAAACATAAGTAAAAGCAAGATAGAATGGGACTAGTCGCACCAATTATCTACAATGTTGGGTGCTCATCACACCCCCCAACTTGAACTTTGCTAGTCCCTAGCAAACTAAAGCAAAACATATTTACTAAGCTAAACAATCTTCCCAAAACATAGATACGAAAACTATGCTCAACTACTACAATTAGGCAAGAGTCCAAAGCACCCCTTCAAACCTGAGTATATGCAATCCACGCACAAGCATGCCATGAACTAGGATGAACAAACTATGCCATATTAGAACAATCAAGTATGCATGCACCACAACGAGTTTCGACTCCAAAACTCACAAGGATACGCTCTTATTCGACTTTTCACACAATGAGATACAAGATACATCCCATGACAAGCGCTAGCGAGGAATTGCAATAGCTAGAGACAAAAAGCTATGCATGCTATCAAAAGAGCGCTTAGAACGAAAGAAAAGCTAATTATTGACAAGTATGCACGACAAAGGAATAAATCATACTCAAAAAGCAGTAAATATCAAACATGCATCAAACGGAGTTAATTAGCGTACTAAAGATCAACGGAGGACTTTATTAGCTTATAACGACCTTGGATACAAAGGGAAAGAGACTACAAAAATGTAGTGGCCATATACTTGCATGGTTCATCTACCCTTGGCCACTACCGACCCTAACCTACCCAAGGCATGGCCACATATCGGCCAAACACCAAACAAAGTTACGAAGAATAAAGAAAAACTACTACCACCGACTCCACCACACGTAGTCGTCGTCCTCATCCGGCTCCTCTTGGTATTGAGCATCGAGCTCCCCCTTTCCATCGGACTCTTTCTCATCCGGAATGTATGTTACCAATCCGAAGGTCACACCAATCCTCTCGTCATAGTATTCAACCCTCTTTCGAATATGCTTTTGCTCTTTATAGCATTTCTTTGATTTTCTTTTGAGGAATAGGGTCATTTGAAATGAGATTTGTAGTAAGAGAGATTGATGGGCCAATTTTGAGGGCTTTGGAGAGGGAGATGAAAATTTGGGGCTTTATCTTTTGTAGTGGGAGAGGAGAAATAAGGAATCACATACCAATTCTTCTTTTTTTCACATCCCAACCACTTCAATCACATTCACACCACCCCCAAACCTCCTTGAAACATTGAGAAACACTTTCACGCAACCCTCCAAACATCCGGTTACCTAGGTTTGAACAATGGAAGAGACTCGGACTATAGTTCAAAATAAGGACAAGGTGACTCTTATGTGGTTTAATCAAACAAAAATGCCTTGAATCATTTCCTAAGTACGCTAGTAACTCCAACAAGATGCATGAAAGATATATACACTACTCAAGCATGAACAAAAGATACTATTTACGCAAGTGCGAGAAATGAAAGCAAGAAGCATGGGATGCTTAAAAGTGAATCTCTACTCTAGTGATGCACACACTTGACTTGACTTTTAGGCTCAACTTGTTCATCAATGTTCATGTATATGCAAATGACATGGATTCAAACATATAACCAAATTCGACGGGATACACGACTCTTGCCATATTGACACAATTGAGCATATTTAAAGTATCTAACAAACGAAAACATTACTAACAAGGGAAGATTGCACAAAAAAATTTGAAAATTTAACCAGAAGCAGAAAAATGAGACAAGTCTCATGAACATATAGATAACATATATATCCCTCCCCCCAACTTAAACGATGCTATGTCCTCATAGCATGAAGACAACAGGAAGGAAAGGGAACAAAAGAAAGTACCACCGGGGGAATGTCAACCCCCTTATACCTCGACCAAGTTGGAGGCTTTGTGTCATTGCCTCGTTTTGTCATTGGACATGCTTCCAAGGATCCACTCCTGTAGCTCAGAAAAAGAACAAAGAACCTACTAACAGACAAATGACATTAGAACCGCCCGGCTCGTGCCATCCGGGTGCCAAAAGTAACCGAAAGTAAAATACAACCAAATCGTCACGCGACTACACGGGTACTACTTTTCTCCCCATTTCCAAAGCGAGAAACGGGTGGCTATACCAGACCATCAAAAGAGAAAAAGAAAAGAGAGAGGGAGGGAGGGAGGGAAAGAAAGAGTTTATGTACGTCCAGCCAAACGCGGCCTCCGAACATTTATCATGCCAACAAAAATTAAAACAATAAACATGCCACTCAAATTGAAACTCTTGATCAAAAATTGAATCCGACCATTCCACAAGAAAAGATATTTCGAGTAGTGCATTTGCCGAATTCGTTTTATAAACTTGAGTTCCACCAAATGCATATTCCAAACTAAATCAATTTTCAGAGTGTTGACAAAATCCACAATGTAAGGATGATAAACTAAATCAAATTCATCAACACCAAGAAAATCAATCAATTCGACTTTTAAAAACTCTTGCGAAAGTGACGACTCAGTAGGAGGGGTGGCATCGTCGAGAGCCAAAAATGTTTGATTATTCAGTGCAACTATTGGCAATGACTCCTCAAAAGGCATATAGCCTTCCCTAATGACCAACGGCTCTATGTGCTCTTTTTCCCTCGCATCAAAATTTGTATCCTCAAGGGTAGGAGACCCACTCTTGGTCTCGTACGCTTTGTCTTGCTCTTCTAACAAGGAGTACAAATAGTCTATCTCTGCGTCCATCTCTGCAGTAGTGAGAAGTTTCTCTCCCGGATCATCACACAGAAGGAGATCCACAGGGGGAGAACACTGGACAACAGGTTCATCATTAGGCTCATCACTCCAGTCAGACTCTGCGGAACTTTCATAAGTGAAACTAACATCTTCAACAAAGATAGGTGGCTCAATTTCCTCTTCCATGACATTTGAGTTGGACTCTTGACAATATTTAACAAAAACCCTAGATTGCAAAGTTTGAGCCAAATGATCAAAGAAATCTAAGGCTTCAACGGGTTCTTTATGAAAAAGTTTTCCATCACACACCATGTCTAAGAACCGTTGACTCTTTTGAGAAAGTCCGTCATAAAAATAGTTAGCAATTTGGAAATTATCATAGCCATGATTCGGGACCGCAATGAGCAAGTCCTTGTATCTTCCCCAACATGCATAAAACGACTCATTAACTCTTTCAGCAAAAGTTTGAATTTGGTTTATGAGATCAAGCCAATTGGAAAAGGTCATACGACTTTGAAAAACATTGGCATCATGAATGGCTATGCAAGGGGGTGTGAAAATTTGAGTGGGACAAAGGTACTCCCGCAAAGCATGATCGGGATAAGAGTATTCCCACATAGGCATGGGGGTTATTTCCCCATTTGCCGCCTCCATTCCACTAGATAGATAAGACATAAAGTAAACAGGCTGGAGGGGCTATGCCGCCACCTCTCTCAAAACAGTTCCGTGGGGTTATGCCACCACCACGTTATACAAACAATAAAAGAAAAGGCAATTGATACGTACTCTAGCTTCGTTACACCTCAAATTTGATATGAAGATCGGTTAGAGGTATCCGCTAGACTATGTATAAGTTGAACAAAACAAAATAAAGCGGGATACTTACAATGATTTGTCGAACCTCCCAATAAGCTATAATAAGAATATCCCCGGCAACGGCGCCAAAATATTGCTTCGGTCGAAACCTTGCCTTCCAATAAGGTTGAAAACCCCGAGCGTAGGGCTAGGTCGGTGTCAGCATAAATACCGGAAAGTCCGGGATCGTACCCATAGAGATAATCTCTATAGCTTGTTAGGATTTTAAAAGCAAGTGTTCCCGGCGTTAAGACGGCCAACTATCGGTTTTGCTTTGGAAAGCGTAATGAAAAAGACTAGAAACTTGGTTTTGATTAAGAATTAAAAGCGGCAAGGCATAGAAGTTCTTAACACCCGTAACTAAAGCCAATTAACTTTTCTCAACGAAAACACGGTTGAATCACACGGCATAGGTTATCAACCGGAAGATTTAGCGGTGAAAATGGTTAGACTTGATAAAGAGTTTGAATAACAAGCTAAACACAAGGCATGACATCGCTCACGGAACCATGTGAGCAAGCACATGATCACCGGAGATTAACAACGCCAAGACTTGAATTCAAACTAAATATCAAGGCCAAGAACTAGAAGTATAGTTTGGAAAGCGAGCAAGTTCTTTGGTTCTTTTGGCAAACACGAGCCGAGACATAGCTCACGGAACCATATGAGCGAGCATATGATCACCGGAGGTTAACATCGACAAGTTTTGTTACATAAAAGGCGAACCACGCACAATTACAACCAAACCTCAAGTCTTAAGTTGAGAAGAGCAAAATTAACCTAAATCACAAGGTGTTATTCACCCCATGGCCAAGCCTAATTGATTACTCACACATATTAAAAAGACTAGAAAGCAAGGTAGATATTGAAAACATGATTAACCGATAGAAATGAAAATAAACTTGATTTATATAAAGATCTCAACCGTAGCTACAACATTAATAAACGAGAAAACAATAAACGAGAAGGACTTACTAGAGTTCTTGAGAAAATTAACTAAGAAAGCTTGGAGAAGACAACAATGGAACTTAAAACCTAAACTAACTAACTACTTACACCTAAGAGAGATGGAACCCCTATTTATACAAAGTGGGTTTCTCTTTCTACAAATATCACAAAAACATACCAAAAGTAGCAACTATTCCATAAATGGAAAGTCCAAAAAGCAACAAAAATCTGGCCGAAGACCTCCCGTATCGATACTATTTATGCAAAGTATCGATACCATGCTGTTATCCTCAAAATGCCATTCTCCACGAAGCAATCCCGTATCGATACTTAATAAGGCCGAATCGATACAGGATCCTCTGATCTCCAACGAGACGAAATAGTATCGATACGCTTCATATCCGTATCGATACGGATCTGCTTTCTTCAGCACTCCAGGCCAGCCTCAGCAGGCAGCTCCCAGCAACTTTCAGCTCCTCAGCAAAAGGTAAAAGAAAGGTTTAAAATGTAGTCTTTACTTAAATTTAGAGAATGAAAATAAGAAAGTACCCCCCATTTGGAAACAATGGCATTACCAGAATTTTAAGATTCCAATTATATCAAAATGTCAACCCCCCACTTTTAGTGTAAAATGGAAAACTGCACATTTTTCTCAAGAGAAAAAGGCTCGAAACATGACCTTGCTCTTCAAATAAAACCTTGCAACTCTGTAGTTACTCTTAGAAAAATTCAAGGATCAATTACCGCCATTTTTAATCTCGAAAATCAGGACTTTTTCAGAAAGTCATTTTTCCATACTTTAACAGATTTTAAGGGGTCGGCAGGGTCTTCGGGTACTTGGAAGCACTTGGGCCATCCATGGCGTTAAACTACGCCTTATTTGCACGTTTTACCTGAAACACATGAAAAACACACCTTACGTGCATTATCGCTATAAAAGCTAAATAAACATAAGTAAAAGCAAGATAGAACGGGACTAGTCGCACCAATTATCTACAATGTTGGGTGCTCATCACTCGGGGATGCCCCCCCCAGGATGACTTGATTTTACTTCTGTTGGTCGTGGACCCAGAATTCCATATTTGCTTAAGTTTGGTGCACTAAGCGAAATCCACTAGGGTTTGAAGAAAATTGATTGGGGGGGGCCAGAAGATCGATCTCTCGGCCGAAGGATTGATATCTCGGCCGAGGAATTGAAGTCTCGGCCGTGAGAACGCCGAAAGTCAGAAAATCGATTTAAGTTCGATTTAATCGATCTCACGGGTCATTTAATCTTTTCCCCTCCTCCTCTCTTCTCTCGTCCGAGACCTCTCCACCTTCGTTCCTCTGACCACCGTCGTTCGGTCGCCGTTGTTCCTCCGACCACCGTAGTTCGGCCGCCTCCGGCCATCACCGTTGGTTTTCGTCGCATTTACTGCCGGTTTCGGTTGTTGCAACCGTCGGTTGTTGTCGTTTGTAGACACCCCAATTTGGCCTAACGATTATTTCAAGTCCCACCTTGGGACCATCCCGATGATGAAATGAATACAGTGATTGCTGATTGCTTCCTTGAGAACCTTAGGACTTTCGGTAAGAACTTTGAGCCACTTAGAGGACCCAATTCAGAGCCATACAGCCTTTCAGACAGAAATACAGAAGCCTAGGAGAATCCATCTGTCGGCCGTGACATCGATCCCACGGCCCTAACATCATTTCCTCACCTGAGCAACCTGTTGCTAGCAAAATCTCCCTGAGAGATCAATCCCTCGGCCGCAAGATCTATCCTTCGGCCGAGACATCCATTCCTCGGCTGTGATATCCTTTACTCGGCCGCCAGATCGACCTTTTCCCAGACTCTGGAACGTGTTCTTTCAGACGTTTGATCCGATTACACTACCTCTCCGATGCGTTCGGGCTACGCTCAGGGATTACGACGTAGAGTTAGAGATACATTGCAATTGCAATTGCAATTGCCATCTCGTGATTTGATTGGCCGGAGTGAGTCACCAATTGCCTATATAAAGGGCCTTTGGACTCCGAAAATAAACACACGAAAATTATCAGAGTATACACTCTCTCAAGCCTCGAAACTCTGCACAAATACTCCCTCAAACCCACTCTTCAAAAGCCCTAACCTCCCGAAGGCAGCCGTCAATCCGGCGATCAAACCCCAAAGTTCAAATCCTAACCCTAGGGTTTTCAATCAAGCAATCAGTCAATCACGCCCAATCTGAAGCAATCAAGCAACTGAGGGATCAAGGTGGTGAGGCCCAACGGCCTCTGGTTTGTTTTATTTATCGTTCTTACGCTTAATCATAACTTTCTGATCATCTGTTAAACGTATATTCTGGTGTGAGGAAGAACACCGACCGGGGCTTCGATCCCTCGGCCGGTACATTAAACCAGTTTGATTACTCGGCCGTGACATCCATTCACCGGCCGAGTAATCGATTTCCTGGGACAGTTTGTTTGCTTTTCTACTTTCTGATGCATGCTTCATTTATCGCACTGGCTCACTTTGCTTACTGCTTAAAGGAATAAATAAACAGACTATATGTTGGAATTAAACAAAGCATCTACACGTCTTATGTTGAATGATTATGGGCCAGTCTCACGACTGGGCAAAGAGGGGTGCCTAACACCTTCCCCTTATTGTACTTTTGGCTCCCGTATCCAGAATCTCTATCTATTTTCCCAGTTTTAATAAACTGGGTGGCGACTCTGTTTTGATGATAACCGCTATCATGTGGCGATGTTCCTAGCCATGGGAATGTCCATGATTTTGGTTTACGAAGCAAGCAACCAATCGAGCAAACAAATGTGATCAATCTGTATGGCGATGCCCCGTTTGGGAGGTGTCTACAGTTTTTGGCGACTCCGCTGGGGAATATGAGAGCCATAACCAAAAAGTTCAACATAAGACTAATACATGCCTTGTCTAATTCATTTATCATATGCATCGAGCGGGCAACCCGTTGAGTTCACCTGATATCCCGGCATGACACGGGCTATGTTGGGGGTTCCAGCAAACTCCACAGTCACTCGTACCTAGTGGTATATCAAAAAGGAAATCACCCAATCACCGCCTATGATGGGCTGGTGAGAGGATTGGTGCCCTTTGACGACGGAGCACCCTGAGACTACCAAAACCTTGCATGTTTTAGAAAGCCATAGAACTTATCAAACTAAGACAGGAACCTACAGGCTAGGAACCTACTTGCATTTTGCTTCCAAGTTCTTCCTCACACCCATTGTATATGTGCATGTTGTAAAATTTCTCTTTTGCAGGTTAAACCTTAGGAATCTCTCTAGAGTCAAATAAACAGTAAGTAAGATTGATCAATCTAACTAAAGCAAAAACCTTTTCAGGAAAAATGACTGCATCACTGTTCATGTCTGATTCGCACTTTCAAGTTGTCACCAAGCTGTCTGGTCCGCTTCACTTTGCTGTTGAAGACTTCAACCCCTCCGAATACATCATTCCAGTAAATCAACCAAAGCCTATGGTGACTATCATTGAAGACAACCATGTCATGTTCACTGGAATGGTTTATGAGGAAGAAGTAGAAGACCTGATCGAGGAAGAAGGGCTTCGCAGGGTTCCAATCTATTTTTATGACCCCTATGCACCTACCGACGACTATTGGCCAATAGATGAGGTCAACAACCTCGAAACTGAAGAGGCAAAGGAAGAAGAGTCTGTCGACAATGACCCACTAGACGAAATATCACTAAACCTACTCTTTGATGAGGGGGTCACCAACAATGAAATAAGGGTGATCCACCCCATCACAGATAGCTTTGGTAATTGGTGGGGCTTTGTTGGCACACGACGAGTCGACAACAGCGACGAAGCAGAGGTTGAAGCTCAATTGGAAGAAATAACAGCGATAGCAAATCAAATGGCCCTCCAAGACTTGCAGGGTGACAATGATGAAAGTGCGAATCAAGGTGACAGTGAAGTGCTGGTGATCAACCTTGGTGATGAAAAAGACTGCTCTGAACTGATTGTGGATGCTGAAAAAGGGGCTTACCCTAACTGGACCGTGGAACACACTCTGAAATACAAAATGAAAAGCGCTAATTCTGATCTTAGTTCTGATTCCGATTCCGACTCCGAGTCTACTCAGTCCGAGTCAAGCTTTTCATCTTTTGAAACTACCAAGTCTAGTGAGGAAAACCTGGTCAAAGTACCAAGGCATAGCATTTACTTTGAGTTTGACTCTGAAATGTCTTTTGATAATCTTAGCAATGAGAAGGAAGATTTAGAGTATTTCACTTTGCCTATGATCAATTGTGTGGATTCCGACAAACCAAATTTTGAGGAAGAAATTCCGAAAGAAATTCTAGAATTCATCGAGAGAGAAGAAGAAAGGCACGCTAAACCTTTTTCTGAAGAAATAATCACAACAAACATAGGCTCTGAAAACGAGCCCAAAATGGTTAAAATTGGTACCGCGCTATCCCCTCAAGAAAGTGAAAAACTAATCATTTTGCGAAAAGAATACAAAGATGTTTTTGCCTGGTCTTACGAGGACATGCCTGGAATAGACCCTGAAATTGTTCAGCATAAAATTCCCCTTCATCCTGATGCAAAACCAGTTAAACAAAAACTGAGACGTATGCGCCCTGATTGGGTCCTAAAGATAAAAGAAGAAGTCACTAAACAAATCAACGCCGGTTTTCTCATAGTCACCGAATATCCACAATGGGTAGCTAACATCGTTCCTGTACCAAAGAAAACTGGAGGAATCAGGGTCTGCGTAGATTTTCGAGATCTCAACAAAGCCAGTCCAAAGGATGACTTCCCATTACCTCACATAGACGAGCTAGTAGATAACACCGCAGGCCAGGCATTGCTATCTTTCATGGACGGATTTTCTGGGTACAATTAAATCCTTATGTCTCCTGAGGATAGAGAGAAAACCACCTTCACTACGCCTTGGGGAACTTACTGCTACCGAGTAATGCCGTTTGGGTTGAAGAATGCTGGAGCCACTTACCAAAGGATGGCAACAACACTGCTGCACGACATGATGCACAAAGAGGTCGAGGTATATGTCGACGATATGATAGTCAAATCAAAGGAAAGGGAAGGACACTATGGAGCACTCCAAAAGTTCTTTGAGAGGATTAGGAATTACAAACTACGCCTTAACCCTCAAAAATGCACTTTTGGGGTAACAGCGGGAAAGATGTTAGGATTCCTCATCACTCAAAGAGGAATCGAGGTAGACCCTTCCAAAATACAGGCTATCATGGAGATATCACCGCCTAGGACGGAGAAGGAAGTAAGGAGCTTCTTGGGGAAGGTACAGTTCATCAGCAGGTTCATTTCCAAGCTCACAACCACCTGTGAACCTCTTTTCAAGCTACTGAAGAAAGGTACTGATTTTGAATGGAGCCAAGACTGTCAGCAAGTGTTCGAGGCAATCAAAGAATATCTTCAGAATCCACCTGTACTGTCGCCGCCCATCCCTGGGAAGCCATTGATTCTGTATCTCTCAGTAACAGACACATCCATGGGGTGCATGCTAGCACAAGAAAACAATGCCAAAGTAGAGTGCGCCATATACTACCTCAGCAAAAAAATGATGGACTATGAGACAAGGTACACTCCCCTCGAGAAAACCTGTTGGGGGCTAGTATGGGCCACAAAGAAACTGAGGCACTACCTGTTAGAACATCCAGTGGTGCTGGTCTCTCGTTTAGACCCAATCAAGTATCTTTTCGAAAAGCCAGCACTTATCGGAAAGCTGGCTAGGTGGTTATTGCTGCTAGCGGAATTCGACCTCAAATACATGACAAGGAAATCAGTAAAGGGAAGAGCTGTGGCAGAATTCTTGGCAGATCACCCTGTGACAGAGGCCGAGGCAGAGGATTTCATGTTCCCCGACGAGGACATCTTATGTCTCTTAGACGACACTTGGCAACTTTACTTTGATGGAGCATCAAACCAATGTGGATATGGCATAGGGGTATTGCTAGTTTCCCCAAACGACTCTCACATCCCTTTGTCATATAAACTGAGGTTTGAAGTCACTAACAACCAAGCTGAATACGAGGCTTGTATTGCTGGAATGGAGGCAGCCCTGGAGCTAGGGGCAAAAAGGGTAGAAGTCACTGGGGGTTCAAACTTGGTGGTATCTCAAGCAAGAGGAGACTGGAAGGTCAAGGAGGATACACTAAAGCTATATCATTCTGTGCTGGAAGACCTAGTTCCACAATTCGATTCAGTTATCTTCACACACACTCCTCGAGTGAGCAATAGATTTGCAGATGCACTGGCAACATTAGCATCTATGGTCGAAATACCCCTGGGATTCACAATGCGGCCTCTCATGATCGAACAAAAGGTCAAACCAGCATGTGAATGCACCTTTACCGAGGAAGGTGAAGACGATGGCAAGCCATGGTACGAAGACGTGAAGGAATTCCTGGAAAAAGGAGAATACCCATCCGAGGCCACCTCGAAAGACAAAACGGCTCTGCGGAAGTTTGTTGCCCGGTTTGTAATCTGTGGAGGAGCATTGTATCGAAGGGCACACTTAGGTCCAAGTCAACTTTGCGTCACAACGGAGGACAACCGCAAGGTAATGGAGGAAATACATGAAGGAATTTGTGGGCCACACATGAATGGGGCAACGATGGCAAAGAAGATCCTGCGTCAAGGATATTACTGGACTACAATGGAGGCTGACTGCGCTAATTATGTCTGCCAATGCTACAAATGCCAAACTCACGCTGATCGTATGCGTATTCCCCCTACGGAATTGTATAGCATGACATCCCCTTGGCCATTCTCTACCTGGGGGATAGACGTCATTGGAAGCATAAATCCAAAGGGAAAATACAAACATCAGTTCATTCTGGTGGCCATTGACTACTTCACCAAGTGGGTAGAAGCAGCTTCTTATGCTACTCTTAAAGCCACTCATGTGGCTAAATTTATTCGCACTAATATCATTTGTCGATATGGTGTACCTCATGAGTTCGTCTGTGACAATGGATCGCACTTCAAGGGGGCAACAAAGAAGCTTTTCGCCGAATTTGGGATACATAATCATCGGTCATCTACTTACCGACCTCAAACTAATGGAGCAGTTGAGGCGGCAAACAAGAATATCAAGAGGATTCTGCGGAAGACTACCGACACTTACACAGACTGGCCAGAGATGCTACCTCTGGCACTATGGGGTTATCGAACAACTGAAAGGGCTTCAACTGGGGCCACTCCCTACTCTCTGGTCTATGGAATGGAAGCTGTTTTGCCTATCGAACTGGAGTTACCTTCGTTAAGGGTTCTAGCTGAGACTGGAATGATCGAAGAAGATTGGGTTCAAAATCGCCACGACGAGTTGGTACTACTAGATGAAAGGAGGCTGAGAGCGCTATACCATGTACAAGGGTATCAACGCCGCATTGCACGAGCATTCAACAAAAAGGTGAAACCTAGGGACATCAAGGTAGGAGACATGGTGCTCAAAGCAATTCGTCGCCACGTCTCAGACCCAAGGGGCAAGTTTAGACCAAACTGGGGAGGCCCCTACCTTATCAAACGCATACTTTCTGGAGGAGCAGCATACATTGCAGACTTGGATGGAATGGAATTCACAACGCCAGCCAACATTGACAAGCTGAGGAAGTATTACCCATGAGAGATGCTCGTTGGACCGAAAACCACAAGGGTGGGCGGACCCAAGCAAAAATTAGAGCAGCCTGCTAGGTCGAAAACCCGCAAGGGCGGCTTAGGCAAAAACTAAGGCATAAATAAAACGCTCGCTAGACTGAAAACCCGCAAGGGCGATTTTAGGCAAAATTTAGAGCACAAAAAGAAAGGAAAATACCCGAGTGGACCCTAACTAAAAACAAAACAAATCCCCTTTGTTGGAACTACGTTTATGGCCTGATTCCCTCCATGGGATACGTAGGCAATCTCCAAATTTGAGATTCGACCACTGCTATCGTCATCACTTCCAAAATTTCTAGGTCTATCCTAAAGCATGTTCGCTATCAAATCATGGCAATAACATCTTCAAATAAAACGACCAAATGTTTTATTATTTCCAAAGAAAAAAGAAAAAAGCAAATCTAAACAATTCTTAATCCATGAAAACTAGACAACATCTTTTGAAAAAACATAAGCAAAGCGTCAATCTCTAGGTCTTCCTTCTCTTTGCACTACTATCCTCCAAAAGGTTTTTCTTCAACCAGCGTTTGTAAGAACCCGATAGCTTGACAACGAAGTTCTCAGCAACCTCCTGCATCACTCTATTTGGCCAAAGACGTAGCATATTGCAACGGAAGTTGGCATCATAGATCTTAGAGACGGTATACTCAGGGTCACCCAAGATTGCGGTTTGTTCAGCCCCGAACTGCCTTTGAAAGCGAGTAGGAAAGTAGAAAACGACTCGAGTAATACCAATCACTGCTACACCAAAATGGTTCATGGTACTCGCAGTCATGCTCTCAATACCATACCAGGGGCAAACCCATTGAATCCAATCACCTCTGCAAGTCTTCATCCATTCTTCCCAAGCAGCCTCAGTTGGGAACTGTTTAATCATATGACGCTCCGTGCATTGGTCTGGATTATAAGGAAGTCGCTCCGGCACGTCCCACACTTTAGCTTCTCAAACAACCACACCTAAAGAACAAGGGAAAATTGTGAGTTGAGAGAACACGTGAGTCAAAACAAAAGAGTGATGAGTGAAAAGATAAACTTGACAAATAAACAAACAAAAGAGCGAACCTGCAATAGCAAGGGACTGCCTGAGAACTGAGCTGTAGGACTACCCTTCATCACATCTAGACCCATCAAGGTCTCTGCCAATACTAAGCCAGTGAAACCCACACGGTTTCCAATTTGTTGAGCAAGGTTAAGCAACACAGGATCAGCGTGGCCAGAGGAAGGGCCAAGCAAATAATAATGAAGGAGACAAATGCACAACGCATGAAAACACGACTTCTGTAGAGAAACTTGGCGATGAGCCTCAGCTGTACCAAAACGCTGAATAAGTTGCAAAATCTCCAGCCTTCCTTTCACTAGGAAGAATTTAACTTCATGTTTCTGAACTTGGAGTAAATCCTTCAGGAGATCACCTCGGTTGAACAAAGGATTAGGGACAACAAAACCCTCTCTGTCTGAATGACCCATGATGGCCGCAAACTCCTCGATAGTAGGGCACAACTCCTCTCTCCTAAATCGAAAGACATGAAAATCAGGGTCCCACAAACTAGCAGCTGCCCTAAGGAAGGCAAAATTCACAGGAATTTGACGAAGGGAAAAGAGGAAGTCCATGCCAAAGGACTTAAAGTGTAAACGGTCGAGGCCATTGAAGGAAATCAACCACTGATCAAGGATTGGTTGTGCCATATGTAAGGAATTGCTACTGACAATGCTATCGGGTTCGTAGAACGCGTATTTATAGAACTAAGTCGAATCTTAGTCCGAATCGGAATCGGATTCTTAATCCTCAGAATTTCAATCGGTATCTCGGCCGATACTTCGATATGACGGCCGTAGGATCTATCCATCGGCCCGTAAAAATTAGGGTTGACCTGCAAGTCAAACCCAGGCAAACAAAATGATCCTTCGGCCGCCAGATCGAAGCCTCGGCCGCGTAATCACTAAATCGGCCGCCAAAACGTCTATTTTATAGTTTGCTTCCACGATCCAGTTTGTTTCGCTGACTTAACAAAGTTATTCACATACAAACAACATGGCATACACAATCACATAACAGAGCAAAACGTTTTTGTTTCATATAACGAAAGCTTTTTACATCACAAGGTGGATCATCCCACATTTCCTAAACAAACTATACATCGATTTCCTGTCAAACTAACCTATGCAGGAAGAGAAACAGAAAAAAAGAACAAAAAAAGAGGAAGCAGAAGAGGATGTCGAACCCTCTGGTGGTCCGAACACCAGAGACTAGCTGCAGAAAAGAAGAGGACACCCCTGGGGCGGTGTATACCAGAGGAGTACTACGGTGCAGAAGAGACACCACATGGCTCAAAAGAATCACCACATGGCCCAGAAAAGTCACCATACCGCGTACATCCACCACGCCAGGAGCTCCGCGTCACAGAAGCAAGCCACCCATGCGAGGGCCCCTAATCAAGCATACCCATGCAAGGGTCCCAAATCAAGCATCAAGACGGGACCAAAAGCAAACGCGGTCTCCCTCCGCGCACGCTAGCCACGTCAGCATATCACCCACGGCCCAGAGCTGTCGGAAACGAGGAGAAATGGAAGGGATCTTCGGTGGAAGTCTCGGACGTAAGAAATAGGAAGGGAAGAAAGGAAAATGAAATGAAACGGATGAGGCCGTGGCCTTTTATAGGCCCCTGGAAACAAATCGATTATGCGGCCGAGGCTTCGATATTTCGGCCGAGACATCAATCCTTCAGCCGAGAGATCGATCTCCTGGCCTCCTAATCAATTTCCTTCGACAAACATCAGATCATGCTCAGTGCACCAATTCAAGCCATTATGGATTCTGGGTCCATGACCAACAAAAGCAAAGTCAAGTAAGCCTTGGGGGCATCCCTGATGCCAATACAACGTGATCAGAACTAGCCTTGGGGGCATGCCCAAGCATTGAAGATCTCTCTCCACAAACTGCTGGCCGAAGCAAAACAAGTAGCCCTGAGCTCAAAACTTCAACAGCTCCACGCTCAATAACCTTGTGCACAGGTCGCTCAAGTCACCCAGGCTCTACACCCGTATCAACTCACTTAGCGGCTCCAAGCCCATTATCGACGGGCTCTACGCCTGTTATCACAACTCAACGGCTCAAAGTCCGTTACTTCAACAGGCTCGAAGCCTGTATCTACCCTCTGAAATGGCTCTAAGCCCATCGCTTCAACTGGCTCGAAACCGTAACAATCAAGTCTATTCAGCGGCTCGAAGCCCATTACCTCAACAGGCTCGAAGCCTACGTCTACTATCACCTAGCGGCTCGAAGCCCTTTATCATAGCAGCTCTATGCTCGCTATCACGGCAACAAGCTCTACGCCTGTATTCATTCATTCAGCAGCTCTACGCTCGCTATCACAACTCAGCGGCTCCAAGCCCACTATCTCAACTGGCTCGAAGCCGTAACAAGCAATCTCAGCGGCTCAAAGCCCATTATCTCAAATAGCTCCAAGCCATCATCTCAGCAGGTTCGAAGTCTATATCTACCATCTCAACTGGCTCAGAGCCATACCAACTCATCAACCTAGCGGCTCTACGCCCCTACCTATCAATTCAACGGCTCCAAGCCCATCGTTTCAACTGGCTCGAAGCCGTACACAATCAAGTTCTTAACAGGCTCGAAGCCTATGTTTACTATCTCAGCAGCTCTATGCTCGCTATCACGACAACAGGTTCTACGCCTGTAATCACTCAACTCAGCGGCTCAAAGCCCATCATCTCAATTGGCTCGAAGCCGTAAACAAGCAACAGGCTCTACGCCGCCCCAACAATCAAGACATTTATTCTCAGGCTCTACGCCTGAATGCTCGAAAATCTAACATTTTTGAATGCTCAAGCTCTATGCTTGGATGCCCAACCACTGTGTACTGGATGCTCAAGTTATACACTTGAATGCTCAAGCTCTACGCTTGGATGCCCAACCACTGCGTACTGGACGCTCAAAGCCTGTACTTTGAATGCTCGGATTCTGCCGTCCGAATGCTCGAGCTTTACGCTCTGAATGCTCAAGTCCGGAACTTGATAGAAGCTCTAAGCTTAAAACAAACACACACGCACGGGCCTGTGCACATATTGCATTATCACATCGAGTCTGCATCATCATATCTGTTCACATCTAACCACCATCACACATATACATTCTGCATATCTCTCATGAAACAGGTCAACCCTGCAATCAACCGGCTCTACGCCTCGGTTTTATTGATCGGTTCAGCGCCTCGATCCTTTGGCTCCACGCCAACACTTATGATGGAAAAGCTCCGTGCACAGACCATCAGAATTCAAACCAGCTCTACGCTTCGGTTCAAGTCACGTCAAGCTCTAAGCTCCGACAACTCAGGCACTCACCTCAAGACTGCAGCAGGCTCCACGCCTCAATCTAAATCACCTCAGGCTCCATGCCTCGGTTCTTACACCTCAGGCTCTCGCCTTATGCTCAAACACCAGCTCCGCGCTTCGGTCCTATCAAGCTCAAAGCTCCGACACCTCAAGCTCTCGCCTTATGCTCAAACACCAGCTCCGTGCTTCGGTCCTATCAAGCTCTAAGCTCACCTCAGGCCCTTGCCTCATAAACCACAGCAGGCTCCACGCCTCGATTCCATCACTCTCCAGGCTCTCGCCTTATGACTACAACTGGCTCCGTGCCTCGGTTCCCTCAAAGCTCCGTGCTCTAGTTACTGGCCCTGCGCCCCCCATATCTCAAAAACAAACGGCGTCCGACTCATCCCAGCAGATGGTTTGGATTCCACCCCATTACATCAATTCCTTCTAGCTCATTCGTAAGGATAGGCTACTCTACCGAGCTCCTTTCAGTCAAAGTAAGGATGACCAAGAAAAGCAAACGCACCTGCCGTGTACTGGTCTACCCCAAAATACTAAGAAAGCTCTCCGCAAAAACTCCCCCGGCAGCCCCGCGCTCCTTCAACTATTCTTCGCCAAAACCCTGGCTCAGTCTAGGTACGTCACACTACGGCTTTTTAAGCCCTAAGGTACGTCTTCTGTCTCTAACCCTCCAAACTTTTACTTTTCTTTATTGCCCGAACTACGATTGGTCTGCATTTCCCTTGTGGAATACGTAGGCAGCCTCCCGGCCCGACCATAACAAAACCTTTTTCGAAAACCCCTTGGAATAGTGGTTGGACCAAATTGAGTTGCTTTTTACAGCTTTGACTCTTACTCAAACATGTCTCGCGATCCGTCTGAGTTCAGTCAAAGAGGGGCATCTGTAGACACCCCAATTTGGCCTAACGATTATTTCAAGTCCCACCTTGGGACCATCCCGATGATGAAATGGATACAGTGATTGCTGATTGCTTCCCTGAGAACCTTAGGACTTTCGGTAAGAACTTTGAGCCACTTAGAGGACCCAATTCAGAGCCATACAGCCTTTCAGACAGAAATACAGAAGCCTAGGAGAATCCATCTGTCGGCCGTGACATCGATCCCACGGCCCTAACATCATTTCCTCACCCGAGCAACCTGTTGCTAGCAAAATCTCCCTGAGAGATCAATCCCTCGGCCGCAAGATCTATCCTTCGACCGAGACATCCATTCCTCGGCCGTGATATCCTTTACTCGGCCACCAGATCGACCTTTTCCTAGACTCTGGAACGTGTTCTGTCAGATGTTTGATCCGATTACACTACCTCTCCGATGCGTTCGGGCTACGCTCAGGGATTACGACGTAGAGTTAGAGATGCATTGCAATTGCAATTGCCATCTCGTGATTTGATTGGCCGGAGTGAGTCACCAATTACCTATATAAAGGGCCTTTGGACTCCGAAAATAAACACACGAAAATTATCAGAGTATACACTCTCTCAAGCCTCGAAACTCTGCACAAATACTCCCTCAAACCCACTCTTCAAAAGCCCTAACCTCCCGAAGGCAGCCGTCAATCCGGCGATCAAACCCCGAAGTTCAAACCCTAACCCTAGGGTTTTCAATCAAGCAATCAGTCAATCACGCCCAATCCGAAGCAATCAAGCAACTGAGGGATCAAGGTGGTGAGGCCCAACGGCCTCTGGTTTGTTTTATTTATCATTCTTACGCTTAATCATAACTTTCTGATCATCTGTTAAACGTATATTCTGGTGTGAGGAAGAACACCGACCGGGGCTTCGATCCCCCGGCCGGTACATTAAACCAGTTTGATTACTCGGCCGTGACATCCATTCACCGGCCGAGTAATCGATTTCCTGGGATAGTTTGTTTGCTTTTCTGCTTTCTGATGCATGCTTCATTTATTGCACTGGCTCACTTTGCTTACTGCTTAAAGGAATAAATAAACAGACTATATTTTGGAATTAAACAAAGCATCTACACGTCTTATGTTGAATGATTATGGGCCAGTCTCATGACTGGGCAAAGAGGGGTGCCTAACACCTTCCCCTTATTGTACTTTTGGCTCCCGTATCCAGAATCTCTATCTATTTTCCCAGTTTTAATAAACTGGGTGGCAACTCTGTTTTGATGATAACCGCTATCATGTGGCGATGTTCCTAGCTATGGGAATGTCCATGATTTTGGTTTACGAAGCAAGCAACCAATCGAGCAAACAAATGTGATCAATCTGTATGGCGATGCCCCGTTTGGGAGGTGTCTTGCTTCCAACGAGATGGACACGCCACCCTCCGTTGATTTGCCGCCATCCTCCTCTACGGATGTTGCGGGTTCTTCCTTGCAACCTCGGTGTAGGTGTGAGTATCCCTCGTCCGACGAGGAAGTGATTGAAGAGCCGGGTTTGTTCGATGCTGCTACCTACATACTTCCTTCGCGCAGGTTAGGTTATGGCGGTTTCCTGCAGTACCGTCCTCCTATTGGTGGCCCCGAGGCCGAGGTAGTTCGCAGAGAGCCTGAGCAGCACTTGAGCATCCTTAATGTTCCGGTAAGTTTCCTGAAAAGTAAACATTTTGCTTTAGTTTGGAGTTTCGTCTTTGTAGAATTTAAAGATGAATTTTATTCTTGGGATGAAATCCCTTTTTGTTAGCCAGGGGCGTGAGTGAGAAGGACCTGTGGTTGGGTCATAAAGGCTAGAAATGATAGTGCCCCCTGTTTAGGCGATGCATGTTTGTTAAACGTTAGTTTGATGCCCCTAGGTTTTTATTTGTTCATGCAATCATGAGTTTAACTCCCTTTTTGTCTTTGGCAGAGAAATAGGAGACTGGAGGCTCGAGGTGGAGGCAAGGAGGTGCACAGGTGGTTTTTGACGCTGCCAGAGTAGGCTCGGGAACTGGTACGTGCTACTGGCTTCGAGGCATTTGTTTTGGGCCTCAATGTTCCGAAGATGGACTGGTCATTGATGACGTCATTGGTTGAGAGATGGTGGGATACCACCAATACCTTCCACTTTCCTTCTGCGGGAGAGATGACGATCACGCCTGGTGATTTCTCCCTTTTGGCCGGTTTGCGAGTAGGCGGAACTCCTCTCCGGATTGATCCTAGACTTTGGGAGTGGACAGGGGCTCTGGAGTGGTTCTTGGGCAAGGTGCCCCCTGTTCGTTCTCGAGGTCACGTAGATCTTGCTTGGTTGAGCGGAGCTTACATGAAGGCTGACATTCTTACCCAGGTGAGTGTTGAGCAGTTGACGCGGGCTTTCCTTCTTTACATCCTTGGGCAAACGTTGTTTGCCAACAAGGATGGTTCAGTGCACACGCAGTTTCTTGCTCCTTTGCAGCACTTGGGAGCTATTCGGGAGTTTGACTGGGGCTCGTCTGCTTTGGCCACTTTGTATGGCAATCTTGGAGCTTGCTCTCGGGACAAGAGTCCCATCCTTGGCGGCCATTACCGAGTGCTAGGGGTATGTATCATTCCTTTGTTCCTCTGTTCCTGTGTTATTCTTTTCCTTTTCTTGTATTGAATTTTGCTTGCTAATCTGTTCTTCAGCTCTGGGCTTTCGAGCATCTCCTTCAGTTTCCCACAGATACCAGTCATGGGAATGCAAACTGTATTCCTCGCTATGAGCGATGGCTGACAGGGCATCGGAGGCCGCGGTCGCCCGTTCTGAGTCTTCCCGAGTGGCGGCGAGTCTTGGACCGGTTAACGGTTGATCAGGTATTCCTCTTGCATTCCTCGTCTTTAGATTTCCATATCTCCATGCTGTAGCTGATTCATCTTTGTTTGCAGGTGCGGTTTGATCCTTGGGAGGGTGTTCCTGAGGATACCCCTCTTACGCGTTCTAGAGTTCTAGACCGGACCCGTAGCCTGCTTGAGGGTCCTTTTTGTCGAGCCTGGTACTTGGGTGACCGGGTGGCTAGTCAGTGGTGCCCGCGTGCTGAGGCGCTTCAGCTTGTTCCTCCTCCTCCTCCTCTAGTGTCGATGAGGTCTACTTCTTCAATGTCCAAGGAGGATTTGAAGAATGCTCGGATTAGGGATTGGGCAGGCTTGCTCCTCCAAGCAGGTGACTACACGGAGTACTGCCGTCTTTTCTTGGCTTCCCCTATTGTAGCTCCTCTTATTGCTCCTGTTTGGCCACAGGCCCCTTCTTTTGTCTCTTTCCACTCAGATGATGGAGAGGAGGAGCGTCTGGTGCTTACTCCTTGCGCAACCCAGCTTTATGCCTTGCCAACTGGGGCCTCACAGGTATCTTTTGGCTTTTCATTCTAGCTTTTGTTGCTTCGCATTGTATTCTTTGCTCAGATGTTTGTAATGTTTGATTGTTCCATAGGTACCTGCTGAGATAGTGCAGGAATGGCTCCACGCCTATCAGAGTGCGGAGGCCTTGGTTCGGAGGGAGCGCCATCGGATCCTCGAGGTATGATTTATCCCATGCATCATGTTTTACTTTATATCATTCCTTGACTCTGAGCGTTTGTATCCTCTTTTGGTTGCAGCTTGAGGCTGAGCGAGCATCAGCTGCTGGTAGGGAGGATGTAGGAACCAACGGGCAGTTTCCTTCTCAGAGACCGTCTCAGAGACGCCGTCATGACTAGCTTTTAGGATTTTCTCTTTTCCTGTCCATAGTTAGTAAAAAGAGGCAAGTAGAAATTGTATAGTGAAAGTAACCACAATGAGAATTTTGTAACTAAGCTTTTGTTCATGAAATGAAAAGAGCTTTTCGTGCATGTGATAGTCAAAACATGGTTTTTTGAACAAGTATTTACTGATAGACAGTAATCTGTGGTGAGATGAAGTACTTAGCCGAAGAATCGATTATTCGGCTCAAGGATCGATCCTGCGGCCGACATATCTATTATTCGGCTGTTACTTTGATTTTTCAAAGGTAAATTTTGTTTTGGCCAAGTGGCATCCCCTTTTCTCTTCCTTTGTATGCTTGGTTTGGATTTTTCGTCTTTTGCTTTTGCCATGTTCCATAGTCTATTTGCCAAACTCGAGAGTTTTCGAGGTATCTTGCTTATTGCGTTAATGACTTTTAGGTTAGAGGGGATGAACAATAATTCTTGTGTCTATTGCTTGTTGCCAAATCCTCGAGAAAAGCATACTCATCTTTTGCGAGCTCAATACGCAGGATTAGCTATGCCTATCATTGAGTACAAACCTATTGATATTTTTCCTTCTCTCCAAATGTTAGGGCCGCATCTCGATGTGAGATTGCCTACGTATCCCAATCAGGGAATCATGCCTTTTACGTAGTTCCAAGATCACCACCTTTGGGGGTTGGGTTTTTCACTCTTGGTTTTTCTTTTCACATGCTCTAAGTTTTGCCTAGGTTACCTGATAGAGGTTGAGTCCCTAGCGAGCTTTTGAGTGCCTTATCTTTTGCCTAGGCTGCGTTTTTTGCATTTTCTTGTCCTAGCAGGCTCTGCTCTTACTTTTGCTTGGGTGTATAGATTACCCAACGAGCATTTTTCTCTCAAGAGGGTTTTTTGGAGAGGAATTTGATGGAGATGTTCTTATGAATCTCCTGTTGCGTTTGTACCTTTACAATGGGTAAGCTAACCCTAAGTGTTCTCACGGAGATAGTGTCTTTCTTCTAAGTTTTGACAAAATCCTAGCTTCTCAAGCAATTAGAATTCATCCTTTCCTTCCTTCTTGTTAGCGACACAAAGAACTTGATCCCTTGAAATTTCCTTTGTTTGGCAAATAGATTGTAGCATAATGACAATTGCAACTTTAGGAAATAAGCATAATCTAGAAGATGAAATAGGAATTCACTTAGCAGAAATAAAGTGCCCAAACATAGGCCCAAAACATATTCTGGTTTTATTTAGAAAACAAAAGCAATGTTTTAACGTTCTTTGCCATGTTATGACTTCTCAGCTACTGCAGCATGTCGGGGTCATTTTCCTTGCCTTTTGCAACTTTATACTCTTTTCCACCCTCTTCTTTGCCAAACAGAGCCTTTGAACTAGGTTCATCTTTGAAGCTCGTACGACGGCTACCTCCTTGAGTCATGAGTAATCCCCAGATGGAAGTGTCAGTTTGAATCTCCCTTTCTCCCTCCTCATTGATTATGTGGTCATCGACTATTTCCTCCTGATTGAATAGTGATGCTAAGGAGGTTTCGTCGAGCGAATCATCGCGCTCTTCTTCCATTTCATCAAAGTCGCTTTCCCCTGTCTGGTAGGGCTCTGTGCATATGAAATCTAGATCCTCTCTTTCCTTTATCCATTGACTATAGTCGCACTCGTCGTAAGGGTTGACCCACGGCTGCATTTGAAACTCCTCCACTTTTTCTATGAGATTGATTGTCTCCCAAACAATGGGCGATGTTGGAATTTTGGGACAATTGATGCGTACCACCATTTGGGCAGGCTCGAAGCGAGCGTGCCTTCTCATCATGATGACCCTTTCCTTTTCCTTTTTCCTATTCTCAAACCAAATACGGAGCCATTCATCATCCTCTACAAATGGAATGTCTGGATCTTCCAAATTGTGTTTTGCCCAGGAATGCTCCCTCCATTTCCTTAGCTTTTCTTCCTCTGATTGGTCTTTGCTACTTATGTCGGACATGTCAAGATCGATCACTTCCGACTGATCAGAGTCATTATCCTCCTCCTCCTCCATCATAAAACACTCGTCCTCCTCGGGGAAGGTTAAGGTTGGTTTGGTTTGGTTGTCTTGGACAATGTATTGGCTAGGATTGTATGTGGGGTTGTGAGATAGATTTATGAGATTGATATTTCGAGGTGGCGGTTCAGCATTATGGGTAGGGAGTGGGTTGGCTTGCCCATCAGGTTTTGGAGGTTTTATGGTTCGACTATCAATAAGGTCTTGAATGTCGTGACGAAGACACATGCAATTGTCTGTTTCATGCCCGGGGTGTTGGTGGTAGGCGCATTGTTTGTTTGGATCATGGTTTGGACCGTAGGGTGGCTGAGGAAGCGGTTTGTTTAAAGGTTTGAGATGCCCTTGACGGCTGAGAATGGTCAAAGCTTGGGATAAGGTCATGTAAAGAGGATCAAAGTTGTGGCGGGGTTGATTTGAGCTTCGAGATGGGCTAGTTTGGAAAGGGTCTTGAGGCAAGGATGTGCCAAGGGCATTCACGGAGGCGTGAGATGTACGGCTAGAGAAGGTTTTCTTAGGTGGAGGAGTGGCCTCTTCTTTCCCAATGAGTCCTAGTTTGATTCCATCTTCGATTTGCAACCCAGTGGCATGCAAGCGTTTGAAATCGGTGATAGCCTGCGTGTAGATGTGCCTGAGGTATTTGGGTTGCAAATTTTTGACAACTATCCTCACTTGGTCTTCCTCAGAGGGACGATTCTTCATCTTAGCAGCCTTTTCCCTCCATCTTGCCACAAAGGTAGCAAAGTCCTCATTGGATTCTTGTTTGGTCATCTCCAAGTCTCGAGTGGTTAACTCAATTTGGACATTGTATGCGTACTGCTTGACAAAAGCGTTGGCAATTTCTGGCCAAGTTTGATAGTGCACAAATTCCAGAGTGAGGAACCAGTCAAGGGCGCTTCCGGTGAGAGTCCTTTGGAATAATTGAGCAATAAGCTCATCATTCAAACCCATTGGTTTCAGGGTGTTGATAACGTGGCGAACATGACTGGTAGGATTGCCAGTTCCATTGAACTTCTTGATATTTGGCATTTTGAAATTCTCAGGCAGTTTGGATTCTAGGAAGAGGCAAAGTCCTTCGAAATCCAGAATTTGGTCCCCTTGTGAACGGGCCAAGGTTTGTTTGATTTCCTTGACTTGCTTGGTCAATTCGGGACTTTCTGCCAATATCACTTTATGGGGATTCTCGTCTTCCATTGATCTTTCCTCATCCTCAGCATCTCTAGCTGCCTTTTCTGCTAGCAGAGCAGTGATTTGAGCTTGGAGGTCGGCAATAGTGGCGTCGTTGTCTGCCATGAAGGTAGAAGGGTTGCTTGACGAAGCTTGGGATTTAGTAAATGACGGGGTCCGTTGAGGGGATGACCGGGAAGTTTCCGAAAGCGGTTGGGATTGTTGTGGTGAGGGTGTTTTGGCAGATGAGGATGATAGATGGGATGGTTGCAGAGACCTCTGTTTGGCGTAGCTTCGGGTGTTATAAGAGTATAAAGTTGGCTGTGGTTGCTTCTTTGATTTACCTATTGTGCCTGCTTAAGAAAGTAAAGTACCTGAAGGTCAGTACTTGGCTCGTACAAGGTTAGGATTTGGGCTGAGAATCCCAACCCTTCTGCACAGAAAGAGTTAATTACAACAACAGATGGTACAAGGTGTGAGGAAGAACTTGGAAGTGAAAATGCAAGTAGGTTCCTAGCCTGTAGGTTCCTAGCCTGTAGGTTCCTTTCTTAGTTTGATAAGTTCTATGGCTTTCTAAAACATGCAAGGTTTTGGTAGTCTCAGGGTGCTCCGTTGTCAAAGGGCACCAATCCTCTCACCAGCCCATCATAGGCGGTGATTGGGTGATTCCCCTTTTAATATACCACTAGGTACGAGTGACTGTGGAGTTTGCTGGAACCCCCAACATAGCCCGTGTCATGCCGGGATATCAGGTGAACTCAACGGGTTGCCCGCTCGATGCATATGATAAATGAATTAAACAAGGTATGTATTAGTCTTATGTTGAACTTTCTGGTTATGGCTCTCATGTTCCCCAGCGGAGTCGCCAAAAACTGTAGACACCTCCCAAACGGGGCATCGCCATACAGATTGATCACGTTTGTTGCTCGATTGGTTGCTTGCTTCATAAACCAAAATCATGGACATTCCCATGGCTAGGAACATCGCCACATGATAGCGGTTATCATCAAAACAGAGTCGCCACCCAGTTTATTAAAACTAGGAAAACAGATAGAGATTCTGGGTACGAGAGCCAAAAGTACAGTAAGGGGAAGGTGTTAGGCACCCCTCTCTGCCCAGCCGTGAGACTGGCCCATAGTTATTCAACATAAGGCATGTAGATGCTTTATTTAATTCTAACACATAGTCTGTTTAATTAAGCCTTTAAACAGTTAATGGTGAGCCAAGACTGTAATTGAAACATGCATCAGAAAGCATGGAATAAAACAAAGTTGTCCTAGGGTAATGGATCCCGCGGCCGGTGAATGGATGTCACGGCCGAGGGATCCTCTTGGTTTGATGTATCGGCCGAAGGATCGAAGCCCCGGTCGATGTTCTTCCTCACACCAGACAGAAACGTTAGTAAATAATCAAAACGCTAAGATCATGATTATTGACAGAAAATAAAACAAACCAGAGGCCGTTGGGCCTCACCACCTTGATCCCTCAGTTGCTTGATTGCTTCGGATTGGGTGTGATTGACTGATTGCTTGATTGAAAACCCTAGGGTTAGGGTTTGAACTTCGGGGTTTGATCGTCGGATTGATAGCGGCCTTCGGGAGGTTAGGGCTTTTGAAGAGGGGGTTTGAGAGAGTATTTTGACAGAGTTTCGAAGCTTGGGTGAGTGATTTCACTTATCAATTTCGGAACCCAAAGGCTCCTTTATATAGGCATAGGGATGACTCACTCCGGCCAATCAAATGGCACGATTGCAATTGCAATTGCAATTGCAATGCAATTCGAACTATTCGTTGCAATCTCTGAACGTGGCCCAAACGCATCGGAAAGGTAGTGTAGTTGGATCAAACAATCGACAGAACATTCCAGAGTCTGAAAAAAGGACGATCTGGCGGCCAAGTAATGGATCTGACGGCCGAGGAATGGATGTCTCGGCCGAAGGATAGATCTTGCGGTCGAGGGATTGATCTCTCAGGGAGATTTTCTAGCAACAGGTTGCTCGGGTGAGGAAACGATGTTAAGGCTGTGAGATCGATGTTACGGCCGACAGATGGATTCTCCTAGGCTTCTGTATTTTCTGTGTAAAAGGCTGTATGGCTCTAAATTGGGTCCTCTAAATGGCTCAAAGTTCTTACCGAAAGTCCTAAGGTTCTCAAGAAGGCAATCAGCAATCACTGTATCCATTTCATCGTCGGGATGGTCCCCAAGGTGGGACTTGAAATAATCGTTAGGCCAAATTGGGGTGTTTACACCGAGCTGGAGCTTTGGGGAGCCACATGGAGGACGTGGTAGTGGGCCACAGTAGTTTGTTAGGGAGTCAGTTATTGTGAGTTGTTATCGCGTGGTTGTTTTGCATGTTTTTTTATCTTGTATAAGAAGAGAGGAGGAGATTGTAGCGTGTAAGTAATTTGTAATCAAATCTAAGGGACTGAGAATCCCAGCGGTTACCAATCAAATTCCCCCACCTTTCTTCCCAAAATCCCATATCTTCTTCTTTTTTCCTTCAATCAATTCCAGTAAACTTCAGTAATCGTATCAAAACTCTTGTTACCAAGTAGAATCAGGAGATCTGGAATACCCTATATAGAAACACACGTTTACAGAATCATACGTGATGTAAAAAGCCCTAAATGGAGAAGGGAGCCAAATTATGCGTGTAGGGAAAAAATTACCAAATCTAATCAAACAAAAATCTTGGAAAGAGGAATCAAACCCACCATTAATCTGTTCAATACACTGGCGTCGTATGAGGACTGCCGGAGGGGTGGAGATTTTTGGTGATAGAGGGAGTGAGAGGGAGAAACCGTGAGAGAGAGAGAGAGAGAGAGAGAGGGAGCCGAGAGGTAGAGAGAGAGTGAGATGGGTTTTGTGATCCCCTACACATACACCCACATATATATATACTAGTACATATACCAATTATATGCAAATTCTCTCAGCTGTTGATTTGCGAGATCAACGGCCGAGAGGGGTGGGACAGGCGAATCAAATAGGGGATCCGGACAGGGTCTGTCGTGGTGAGAGAGGGAGGGAGAGAGAGAATGGGGAAGGTCAAAGAAAATGTTCGTGTCAGAGCTGAAAAGATGTACGTGTGAGGCCATGAAGCCAATCGATTTAATTCATCATTAGAGCGCCACCACCGCTGCTTTCCTTCGTCATAGAACCATAACCTCCACCACGGTCAGAATCTGAACCAGCGCCTCAATGATGAAGGGGAAGTCGAGAGAGAGAAAATCCCCACTGAAAAGGAAGAGTTATTTAAATCGATCAACAATTAAGGAGGAAGGAAAAAATCCATCACAGGTAAAACCCTCCCCTCCCGCCATCGCCGCATACGGGTGATGAAAACCCTAGGGGAAGTGAGGGGTAGGAAGAGAGGCGGCTAGGTTTTTTTAGAGAGGTGCTGTGGGTTAAAATTTTAAGCAGGTTTCGAAATTGGGCTAGTCAAAAGAACACAGGCCCCTCAATTCAACTTGAAGGCAAATAATAAGAAGAATCTTTCTCTTTTGATTTAGATGTACTGGGAACTGAATTTCAGAATCCAGTAATAAAGCATATAGATTAAGCAACAACCAAAAAATAAAAATAAAACTTTGATTTCATGCATACGAAGAAAGGATTTATATTGCTGAGTTCTTGATGTTTCAACAGTCTTATTGAACACAGCTGAAAAGCTAAAATAATACATTATTTTGAAAAGCAGGTTGGTGTTTGGTTGCGGGAAAATCTATTTTCAAACTCTTGAGCAACGTACGAAGTACGAACACATGTAGTACTAGACTAGAGAATTGCGCGGTGAAGGTGGGCATTTTAAGAGTTCTAATTTCTGACATTCACGTTGACTGGACTATTGACTAACAATTGGGTTTAAAGAGAACCGTGTGTCTATATATATATCTGGGGAGTGGAAAGTAAATTGAGTGGGGCTACAGTTCCCGACCGGAAGGGATCCCGATCAGAATCCCGATGCTGCGCCGGGCTCACTCTGACTACCGGACGGCCGATCCGAGCTGTCCAAAAATTCTAAAAAAATAAATCGAGTGGGCTTACGCGAGAATCAACGGCATCCAATGTGTGTAGGTGCTCGGATGGAGCACTCCATGTTTTTGTATATATACATATTGTTCGGGAACCGTAGACTTTTCAAAGTAAATTCCAGTATTTTAGGGGTGCCGATATCTTCACTGCAAACCTTAACAGCCTGTTTGGCTGGCGGATTTGGAGGAGAATTTGTAAGGCCCCCTCATTAGGAGTCCTGGTGCCACACCAAGTCCGGTCTTTGGGTGTTTTTTCGTCGGGTGAATTTGGATGATGGTGGGATTACATATCCACTGGGAGGTGGATATATAAGGATTGGGTTTTAGCTAGCGTTGGCAAATTCGGGTGGGTTTTGGTCCATTGTGCCCCTAGATTCTCTCACTTGTGTATTTCGAAAACACCTCTACCGATATCGGATTGAACTGATTTTTTACATGAATGTTCAAAATATTAAATAAATAGACCCTTGTAAAAATCAGCTCAAACGGAAATCGATAACTGGTAAAAGAATATATATGTTCTCTGGATCATTGTTAGTTATATAAACAATCTAAAAAAATTAAGTACTCTAATTTTCAACCTGTTAAAACCAATGCGAAGATCTTATTTTTTGATTATTTTTATCGTAAAAGGTCATAATTAATATTTGTCTATAGGTCTCTCATAATTAAATATATATGTTTTTCATTTGGTTCTACGTCTCTCTTAGGGTTCTCATATGAGAGCCTTAGAACCAAAAATTAATTATGATCCTTTAGGATAAAATAATCAAAAAATTAGGATCTTCGCATTGGTTCAAACTGACTGAAAATTTGAGCACTTAATTTTTTAACTATTGTTATGGCTGAAAATGGGTTATATTGGTTTTTTTCACTTTCCAATTACGTTTTCTTAATTTTGGTCGGAAAATCATATTCTTTCTAATAAAAAACATATTTTCATCGTTTGTATTCTAAAATGAAATTATTTTATCCTTAAATTAATGGTAAATATTAATTTATTCTAATTAATAAGAAATACACCAATTAATTTTGAGCCTTAAAAAATCAAAGTGGGGGCAATTCAATCATTTGACATTTAATTCCATCATATCCACCTTTCAAATCCCCTTTCTCAAAAAATACCCAAACACCGGATATAAAAAACGAAAAAACCTCTCTCTCCCTCTATCTCTAAAAAAACTTCAAACCCTAGCCGCCAACAACCCTTCCCCTCCCCCCCTTCTCAGGCGGCGGGAGGGGAGGGATCATTCCCCTCCGATCTCTCTTCCTCTATTCCCTTCTCCCCATCGTCGAACCGTCTCCTCTCTCAATTCTACGACTGAAGTTCGGGCGTCCATTGGGAACTTTTTAGCCAGATCGTTTTCCAGCAACGTTCCGGAGCTTCGCTTTCAGTGGTTGCGGGTAAAATATTGTCCACCACCGTTCTCAGTCTCCATCTTCTCAGATCTGTGACCTGACGCCGTCTACCACGTTTGTTGGGCGACCACCTCCCAACGATGTGTTCCTATTTTGTGAAGCAGATGTGGTGGTTACGAGTCTATCAAGATAGTTGCGAAAGAGTGGCGGCGGATGTCTCGGCGGTGCTTCTTTTTCTTTCTCTTTTTTTATTTTATTTTATTTTATTTTAATAATGTCCCCTCTTTGGGGGGTTTGTCCTCCTTCGGGAGGTTTCGTCCTCCTTCGGGGGGTTTCGTCCTCCTTTGGGGGGTTTCTTCTTATTCTGTAGGACGGCGCATTTATGCGCTTATACGCTCTTTCTGTTGGAGTGTTCGATCTGTGGACTCCCAACCTGCCCCCATGGGGATCTTTTGATAAATACTACCTCTCAACTTTTGGCAAAAAAAAGAGTATGGTCCATCATTCTTATATATCCACCTAAAACAAATCCGTCATCCAAACGGGCCATAAGGGGTGTGAGTGAAATTTACCCATGTGAATGACAGATTGAGTAGTAGGAGAATAGGTCCCGTTCCAGAAACCTTCTTAAAAAATAAGCAGATTATTTCACATTTTCAAACTCAAAAATAATGTAAATGAAAAATAATTTTTTGATTTCTTTTGCACCGTATAAAAGATCTTGATGAGATCTATCAAACAAGATTCAGTAAACACATTATTTTTTAACTTGAAATTAACTTCTTAAAAAATAATTACTTATTTAAGGTTCTGGAATGGGACAAAGGAAAGAAAATGGGCGGAGATTTCAATCATGATCACCCAAAACAGTGGGTCCAAAACTATCACAAACTCTAAAACCCCTTTGGATTTGGAAGCCCTGCATGAAGGCCACGTGACGGCTGTGGTGGGCGACAACACAACACAAACACGATAAAGTACCACGTCAATTTGATTAATTAATTTTTGAAATTTGATTTTTACGCTCCATTTTTTACTAATGACACTCCCCTATGTTCATGAAGTTACTAGTAATTTCATATTAAAAGTGGAGCGCCATCAGTAAAAAATGGAGTGCAAAAATCAATTTCCTTAATTTTTCGATCAAAATGACTGATTTGCAAGGATGGAGCCAGGGGAGTTTAGTAGGGGCGGCCGCCACGGCAAGAATTTTAGAAAATGTAATTATTATATGTAAATAAAAAAAGTTATCCTCAACTTATATAGACTCGCCACTACTAGATTGTTTTTCCTTATTTTTTGCTATATAGTAGTCTTAAATCCTCTTTTTTTTTTGAAGAAAGGAGACCCAAAATAGTATTCCAAAACTATATTAGTCTTTTTCGTACTCCATGTGCAAACGACAAATATCATTTACTATAATTTTTATTATGTTACTTTAATTTTTCATAGAGTCGATGACTATTCATATTGCAACACATCTTTTTATTTTTTTAGTATACATTTTGCGGACCCGGGGATACTGCCAACCAGGAGTGCTTGGCAACGGTGTTGAGCGGCCAATCTGGCCGTTTATGTACTTGAATTAGATCTGAGCCATCCGTGTTGAGATGAACGACCAGATCGGCCGCTTGGCACCACTGCCAAGCACCCTTCCTCCAATTCTTCGTATTTCGTTACTGCTAAAGTAAAATCCTGGCTCCGTCCCTGCTGACTTGTGAATTGATGACCCCACATCGATCAGAATCCTAGCCTTCAATATGAACTATAGATTTCCTTTTTAGTTTTGCTATGCCTTCTGCGCTTTTGTCCAACTTTTATAAGGTGGACAAATACGTGGGTTTCATAGCACGCGGGTTAATAAAAAGAGTGATTGGAATTGTTAATTTTGTTTTGTTTATTAAGGTCGTTGTGTTTAAATCAGATATCAATAGAAACACGAACAAAAATAATACATTGGGAAAGTCTACTGTGTGGCCCGTGATCCTTGATCCTTACTCCTCCGTTGATGGTTCGATGGTGGTTGAGCCTCCGTCTCCTAGCCTGCACAGGGAGCACACGACTAAGACCTGGCCGGGGGTTGTTCCGATAAGACCCTCCGGCGAGAGGATAAGTATTGTGCAGAGAGAGGAAGCAGAAGACTGGAGAGTGTATGAGTGTGAGTATAGAGTAGCGTATACTTGTTAGGGTTGCAATCCTTCAGTATTTATAGAGTCTCCTTGGCTTGCTCTCCAAGTGCGGGCACGTGCTTGGCACGAGCCGGGTGTCGTCATCGTGACGTCACCAGATAGATCTGGTAACCGTTTCGAGCTGAGCTGGCACCACCCATGTGCGCGCATCATTTATCCTTTGGTGTAACCGTTTGAGCACGTGAGAAGGCACATGTCTTGACGGGTGGCCGAACCCAGCGTTCGGCTGAGACCCACATGTGGCCAAGCTTGACATGTGGCCGAACATGGCGGTGACCCGTGGGAAGGAGTCTGATGAATGAGCCGGCCTCCGGAGGGTGGCCAAGCTTGAGAAGTTCTTCGAAGGTAGCCAAACCCAGCGTTCGGCTGAGACCCACATGTGGCCGAGCTTGACATGTGGCCGAACATGGCGGCGACCCGTGGGAAGGAGTCTGATGAGTGAGCCGGCCACCGGAGGGTGGCCGAGCTTGATAAGTTCTTCGAAGGTGGCCGAACGTGGGCAATAGTCATCGTCCGTCGGTAAGACGAATCAGTGCCCGCTCCCGGACCTCGGTTGTAGCCGAACGTGGAATGATGTATGGCCATCGTCTTCGGTCGCGGCCTACTTTTCGGTGGGCTGGAATCATTTGGTTTGGTCCGCTACAATAGCTCCTCAATCTTCACCGACGCCGAGTACGAGGTGGGGATTGATAATGAACTTGACCGAACCCAACCAACGGCCGAACGTGGTGGCGACCCCGCAGAAAGGATTCTAACGAAGGAGCCATCCTCCAGAGGGCGGCCGAGCTCAAGGAATTCTCCGAAGGTGGCCGAACATGAGAGACGTCAGACGACCATCCGCTTCAGCACGTGGGGGAGCACATGACTTGGCGGGTGGCCGAGCACGTGCTTGTGGCTGAGACCCACATGTGGCCGAACATGGTGGCGACCCGCGGAAAGGATTCTAACGAAGGAGCCATCCTCCAGAGGGCGGCCGAGCTCAAGGAATTCACCGAAGGTGGCCGAACATGAGAGACGTCAGACGACCGTCCGCTTCAGCACGTGGGGGAGCACATGACTTGGCGGGTGGCCGAGCACGAGCTTGGCCGAGCCCAGTGGGCGATTCGTATAGTGACAATGCCAACGGAGGTATCTCTTCCGAAAGTGGCCGAGCCCCATGCTTCGCCGAGCTTGGCGGGCAACTCGTGAGGAGACTTCTACCGTTGAGGCTGCCCTCCAGAGGGTGGCCGAGCATGAGCAGATCCTCGAAGGTGGCCGAACGTGGAGCCGAGTGCGGCCACGTCTTTGAACGCGGCCTACCCGCCAGTGGGTACGAACCATTCGATTCGGTCCATTACAACATTCTTGGCCGAGCCCAACGTGCCACTCTTGAGGAGACCATACCGACGGGGGTCTCTCATCTGAAGGTGGCCGAGCCTGTGCAATCTTCAGGAGGGCGGTCGAGCATGAGAAGTAGCAAGATGAGATGGTCGAGAAGCTTGAAGGATGCCGAGGAGTCAGGAGACGGCCGAGAATTTGAAGAAGGCCGAACGTGAGTTGGGAAGAGTGTTGAGGAGGGAGAAGAGGAAGGTGAAGGAGGCGGGTGTTGTTTTGAACCTCGAGGCCGACTTGAACATGACCAAGTCGATTCCAGCCCCAGTCACACCCGAGCTCGTCCTTCCATACACTGAAGAGGAGTGTGTACCTCTGTCTCCAGAGGAGTTTCCCGAGAGTGAAGAGGAGATTGAGGACATTTCTGACGCCGAAGATGAGGGAGGTGATGGAGGTAAGGAGGCAGCTGGGGATGGAGAGAAGGTTTGAGAATGCCGAGTATGAGCCGTTTGAACATTGTCAAAGGCGCCGAGGGTGTTAAAGATGTCGTCCCCGAGGTTGCTGCAGATGTTGTGCTCGAGGATGTCCCTCAAGTTTGAAGTAGGTGTCTCTCTTTAATTTTGAATGAGCTTTTGTTGGACTGGACGGCTCCGAGCATGGGAGTTTTGTCGTACCAGATGTAATAGTTGACGGGGGGTCGGCGCCGAACGATTTACTACGCCGTACCTCCCAGCTTAGGATCTTCAGTAATACTTGTATTTATTTTTGAAAGTTGAATGCATGGCTTCTTTTTGCAACATCTTTGTTAATGCCGAGCTTGACTGATTGCTTTCATGTCTTCGCAAAATTTTGATAGTCTTGCTATTTTTGAATGTGTAGTTATCCGTAGCCCCCACTTTGGTCTGGGTTCGGCTGAGTAGTTGAAAGTCTTGTATGATGTGAATGGTTAAGTATAGGTGTGTCTACCGAGTCTAGACCAAAGTAGTATGGCAGTGCCAACAGGTTACCGAACATGGATGTGTTGTATTCTGGGATGATTCAGCTTTTGAGGTGTTTAAGAGTGTTAAGTGCCCCATTGCCAGTGGCTGGGGCTCGGCCAAAGTGTCAGCCCCTGGTCATGGTAGAGGAACGTTGAGAGTAGTGGTTTGCTCGCCAAAGTGCGAGTGTAACCTTTCGGTGGCCGACCATAGTGTCTTGCCAATCCGAGCCGAAGCCTAAGTTCCATTAGATATGTGTATTTTAGGCTCGGCGGACCGTATGTCCAATGATTGCTTCTTTGGGCGGTGAAAGTGGCCGAAGCAAAAGGCTTTGTGAGGAGCCGTTTGTGGGTGTGACCGAAGTCAACGTTTGTGTTTGGCTTTCTAGCCGAGAGTGGAATGACACTTGAAATATTTTGTCAGGGGCTTCTACCCATTGCACTTGTTTGGATTTGGTGGAATTGTGAACGGCAGAGACGTAGGATTTTTTGGAGGCTACTTGGTGACCTCGCAAATCTTCCTGTGGCGCCGATGAAGCGGATGACCTGGTGGTATGTGAAAGCAATGACTTGCATTCCATGGAGCCAAGCTCGGCCAAGGATGGCGTTGTATGGGCTCGGCACGTTGACGATAATGAATTCGACAGATAGAGTCTTGGAGCCGACGACGACTGGGTGGAAGATTCGGCCAAGTGGCCAGACAGGTGCGCCGAGGGCGTCCGAATGCGGAGTTTGAACATGTTCAAGGTCACATTCGGTGAAGCTTATCGTCCACTTGGGTACTTCCTGTGGTCGTTGACGCTTGGATCCACAGCCAACTGAGAGTATCAGTTTGGATGTTGAGGCGTGGTCGATGTCAGCCTTGAGGGCGGTTTCGATGCCCTCGTCACCGGACCGTGGATGACGTGTATCAGCGGGCGCTGTTCGTTGGGGTTGAGATTTGGATGCCGGGCGGGTGTCTTTGATCGATCGATATACTGATCGAGGTGACCTTGAGCTGCAAGCTTTTCCAGGAGAGCTTTGTATCAGTGGGCGCTGTTCGCTTGGATCCGCGTTGGCCTCCTTCGTTCTGACGCCCTTGTGGTGTTGGTGGTGGTGGTGGAGGTGGAGGTGGAGGTGGTGTTTGCCTTGCCCTACCCCCGCCTCCGCCAGATCTTGATGCGGCAGGGGTAGCGTCTTGCTGCATACGTTGCTTCATTTGGGCCACCTCCACCCTTAACGCGGCCAGCTCGTTGTCACGTTCGTCATCGCGACGCTGTAGTAGACGAATGTAGGCTGCCGTTACGTCGTCCGAAACTGGTGAGAGTCCGGACCCAGGAGCGAAGGAGATGGACATGTGCCTTTCGGGGGGTGTTGTGGAGATGACGTTTCCACTAGCGTCTTTGGCCCCCGAAATGGCCACGTCTCCTAGATCTCCGCCCATGGTGGGTAGTTTGGTTGTTGTTTTACAAAGGAGTGAGGGGGTTTGGAGGATGTGAGAGCCGTTTGAATCAGAAGCGATTCACGTCAGGTTTACCAATTGTGTGGCCTGTGATCCTTGATCCTTGCTCCTCCGTTGATGGTTCGATGGTGGTTGAGCCTCCATCTCCTAGCCTGCACAGGGAGCACACGACTAAGACCTGGCCGGGGGTTGCCCCGGCAAGGCCCTCCGGCGAGAGGATAAGTATTGTGCAGAGAGAGGAAGCAGAAGACTGGAGAGTGTATGAGTGTGAGTATAGAGTAGCGTGTACTTGTTAGGGTTGCAATCCTTCAGTATTTATAGAGTCTCCTTGGCTTGCTCTCCAAGTGCGGGCACGTGCTTGGCACGAGCCGGGTGTCGTCATCGTGACGTCACCAGATAGATCTGGTAACCGTTTCGAGCTGAGCTGGCACCACCCATGTGCGCGCATCATTTATCCTTTGGCGTAACCATTTTAGCACGTGAGAAGGCACGTGTCTTGACGGGTGGCCGAACCCAGCGTTCGGCTGAGACCTACATGTGGCCGAGCTTGACATGTGGCCGAACATGGCGGCGACCCGTGGGAAGGAGTCTGATGAATGAGCCGGCCTCCGGAGGGTGGCCGAGCTTGAGAAGTTCTTCGAAGGTAGCCGAACCCAGCGTTCGGCTGAGACCCACATGTGGCCGAGCTTGACATGTGGCCGAACATGGCAGCGACTCGTGGGAAGGAGTCTGATGAGTGAGCCGGCCACCGGAGGGTGGCTGAGCTTGAGAAGTTCTTCGAACGTGGCCGAACGTGGGCAATGGTCATCGTCCGTCGGTAAGACGAATCAGTGCCTGCTCCCGGACCTCGGTTGTAGCCGAACGTGGAATGACGTACGGCCATCGTCTTCGATCGCGGCCTACTTTTCGGTGGGCTCGAATTTGGTTTGGTCCGCTACATCTACAATACACACCCTTAAAATGGTGTATCTTATGCACCTATTTTATGGTTCGTTCATAATATTTTAGTGTGTTTCGTAACTTTTGTTCTATAATTCATAATCTTTCAGCAGTACGATTCGTAACATTTTTATTATGATTCGTAACATTTTTATTATGATTCATAATATTTTGGTGTATCTCATAACCTTTATACGATTCGTAACTTTTTGGCAATACGATTCGTAACATTTTCTTTACAATTCATAAAATTTTGGGGGCGTTTATGATACACACCCAAATAAGGGATGTGTATTGTAGTCTTTCCCTAATACATTTGATCCGAATTATTTATTTTGTTTTGTCAAAGTAATTTCGTGATATTCCATGCTAAGATAAACAAAAGTCAAATCACGAATGTTAAGCCACAAGAAAAGCTCTCATTATTACGTAGAGGGCTGTTTGGTTCTTTGCTTATGTTAGCATAATATAACTAGAACATTTTTTTTTTATTTTTTTTGATAGGCAAAAAATTTTATTAATAAACTTGACAATGGGTACATCATGCTGGGGGGAGGGGAAGGGGAATCCAACAGTAAATTGGATGAAAACACCTATTGGGACAAAACTCAAAACACCCAATGGGCCTCAAGATGCCCAGATATAAACAATAAAGCTCAACACCCAAAGGCCTAAAGCCCATATATACAAATCAGCCCAAAACCAAGGCAAGGCCCAAAGAGGGCCAAACCAAACCCTAAACTCCCAAAATCCAAGCAGCTCCGGACTTGTTCACTGCCACACTCGCTGCCACCGCCGCAACCACCCACCCAGACCTCGGCCCAACAGCCATCGCCGCCGCGACACCCACGAGCTACCGGATCCCACAAGACGCCGCCAAGCAACCGTCGATTCGGCCCTCACAAACGGCTAGAAATCCGGTAGCCAAGCTTCCATACGCCGCCGAGCCGAAGTCCACCACCATCAAGCAACCGCAGACCAGCATCGCCACCAACGCTGCCATCCGAAGATCTACTGAAGCCCATCCACCATGAGGCCGCCGCCTTGCCGTTAGGCACAAGACCGACTGCACCCAGCAGCGCAGTTGGCGCATGTTGGCTGTATATATTTAAATTAGGAAGGAAAATAATTTAAATAGCTGGTTTAGGAATCTGTATATTTGATTATGTGTATTTCCTTATTTCATGATTTTGTTTCCTTAGTTGATAGGTAGCTTGTATTATAAATTGACCTCCAATGGGAGAAAAAAAACATTGAGAAATTCGTTCAACATGGTATCAGAGCGGGTTAAGAAACCCTAATATTTTTTTTTCTTTTTCTCGTCCCTCTCATATCAGAAAGCAAAAAACCCTCATATCTTTCTTTCGTTTCTCTGAATCTGCTTCTGTTCCAACCCTAAACAGAACCCTAGCCACTGTTGGGGTATCTCTCGGCTCACGACTGTCTCTCGCTCGCTGTCTCTCGCAGTCGTTGTCTCTCTCGCTGTTACTGTATCTCTTCATCTCCGACAACATTCCACGACCTCGGCGGAGCCTCGTCTACCTCCGACGACCCTCGCCGGACACTTGCAGGACCGTAGATCTGTTTTTGACGCAGATCTGTGATTCGTTTGCAGCTACTGCTCTCTGTTTGCATCTGAAACCTACTGGATCTTCTCCGTTTGACTTGAAATCTACTGAGTTGACTCGGAACTTACTGGGTCAGAATATTTGAGGCTATTCGGAACCCCATCTCTCTGATTCTATACCTTTGAGGTATCTCTAATCCTATTTATCTTTGATTGTCTTCTTTTTTACATCATGGGTGATAAAAACAAGGATAAATCAGGAGGATCATCAGACATAAAGGATGCTATTCGGCATAATTTTTATAATCGGGCTCTCACTACTATTAAACTAAATGGATCGAACTATCTCCCATGGTCTCGGGCTGTATCTGTTTCTCTCCGCGCGAGTGAGGAGACCTCTTTTATTACAGATCCACCATCTTCTGATCCCGCTTGGGGCACACACGATGCCCATATTATGACTTTATTATGGAACAGCCTGGAACCTGATATTTTTAATAATGTGGCTTGCTTAGAGACTTCCAAAGCCATTTGGGATACTCTTCGCATATTATATTCCTCCGATCAGAATCTCTCTCGTATTTATCAGATTTATCAAAACATTTTCTCCCTTCAACAAGGAGAAGGCCCGGTGGAGGAATATTTTTCAAAATTGAAAGGTATGTGGGATGATTTAAACATCTATCAACCCTTAACCATAGATCTGGCGACTCAGCAAAAATACAGGAATGAGTTTCAGGTTGCTAAGTTTCTCTCTGGTCTTAAATCCGATCTTGCTCCAGTTAGCTCCAATATATTATCTGGCCAGGATATTCCTTCTATTGGTGAAGCCTTTGCTCATGTTCATAGGGCAGCCACCCATCATTCTACTTCAGAGAGTACTCCTCGCTCAGCTCTTGTTGCTCCTAGTGCTCACTATGTCCCATCCTCTGGGAACTCTGGGAGTTCTAACCGTGGTCATACTGGTTCTTCTGACCGTGGTGGCCGTCGCGGTGGTCGGGGTACTAAGAAGTGCACTCACTGTAATCGCACTAATCATACTGTTGACTTCTGTTGGAAACTTCATGGCAAACCTGCATGGGCTAATCAAGCTGTGGTTGAGGGGGAGCCATCTGAGTCTGTTCCGTCAGATCACTATTTCTAAATCTGAGTATAATTCTATGATCCAACGAGCACATGCATCTTCTTCCTCCACTGCCAATGTTGTCTATTCAGATAACACATGTCTTCATTCCTCCTCCCATGCACCTTGGGTTCTCGATTCTGGAGCCACTGATCATATGACTGGTAATTTGTCCCTCTTATCTGATGTTATTTCTCCTTCTGCTCCTTCCTATGTTACTGTTGCTAATGGAACAAAAACTCAAGTACACGGCATTGGCACATATCGTACTTCTGGTCTCACGTTTACTTCTGTTTTCTATTTACCCGGCTTTCCTTTTAACTTGCTATCCATTCAAAAACTCACCCACAGTTTTCAATGTTCAGTAACCTTCTATTCCTCTCATTGTGAATTTCAGGATCTCAAGACGCAGAGGATGATTGGTGGGGGATATGAGAAGAATGGCCTTTACTATTTCCAGTCGTCTGGTTCCTCGGATGCATCTGCTCTTCATTCTACCACAACACCATATCAGTGGCACTGTCGTCTAGGGCACCCGTCATCTGTTAACCTTAGATCTTTAATTCCATCTTTACCTGATTTTTCTATTTTTAATTGTGAAACTTGTGAACTTAGTAAACATCGGAGAGTTACTTTTTCTCCTCGCACTGATTCACCTAGTTTGCACCCGTTTGCTCTTGTTCACTCTGATATTTGGGGACCCTCTCGGATCACTGGTTTATGTGGATCTCGGTATTTTGTTACATTTATTGATGATTTTTCTCGTTTAACTTGGATTTATGTACTTACAGCTCGATCGCAAATCTTTACTGTGTTTCAATCTTTTTATGCTGAAGTCCTAAATCAATTTAATGCCAACTTAAAGGTTTTTCGTACCGATAATGCTCAAGAGTATCTGGCTAAACCTTTTCAACAATTTCACAACTCTAAAGGCATTATTCATCAAACAACTTGTGTCAGTACCCCACAACAAAATGGTATTGCTGAACGAAAAAATGGTCCTGTCCTGGCCATTGCTCGTGCTCTCATGATCCACATGCATGTACCAAAATATTTTTGGGGAGATGCAGTTCTTACTCCTGGGTACCTTTTAAATAGAATGCCGACTCATGTTTTACGGGGTAAATCACCTTTTCAAGTCATGTTTCCTGATAAGAATCCCTTTCCTCTTCCCCCAAAAGTTTTTGGCTGTGTTTTATTTGTTCACAACTTGCACCCTGATCGTTCCAAACTTGATCCTCGCTCTCATAAATGTATCTTTCTTGGTTACTCACGAACACAAAAGGGATACAGGTGTTATAGTCCTACACTACGTAAGCATTTTGTTAGTGCCGATGTCACCTTTTTTGAGACGGTTCCCTATTATTCTCAAGAGAGCACTCACTTACAAGATCCCCTCATCAATACTCCAGTTCTTCCACCGGTACTTCCTGATATTGCTAGACCCCCGGTTACCCAGGTCTATGTTCGTCGCCCTTCGGCTACTGCTCCAGTGGATTCTCCTCATTCTCCCCCACCGCCTCCTCCGCCGTCTACAGATCCACCTTCAGTTTCTTCTCTTGACCTACCCATTGCAGTGCGAAAGGGTACGCGTACTTGTACCTCTCATCCTATTTCTAACTTTGTTTCGTATAATCGTTTATCCTCCTCGTTTCAAGCTTTTTCTGTATCACTCTCTTCTGTTAGTATTCCCAAGTCGTATCAGGAAGCTCTTTCTCATCCTGGTTGGAATTTGGCAATGCAAGAAGAGATGCATGCTCTGGATTTGAATCATACTTGGGATTTGGTTTCCCCGCCTTCTGGGGCTCATATTGTTGGTTGCCGATGGGTTTTTACCGTCAAACATAATCTCGATGGCACCGTTGATCGTCTTAAAGCTCGCCTCGTGGCCAAAGGTTTTACTCAGACCTATGGCATTGATTATACCGAGACATTCTCTCCAGTGGCTAAACTCAACTCTATTCGTGTTATTATATCTCTCGCGGCTAATCGTGATTGGCCACTTCATCAACTGGATGTCAAGAATGCGTTTTTACATGGGGATTTGTCTGAGACTGTTTATATGGCTCAACCGCCCGGGTTTGAGTCCAAGGGGAAGAGTGTCTGTCAACTTCGTAAATCTATATATGGCCTCAAACAGTCTCCCCGTGCTTGGTTTGATAAGTTCAGCAATTCTGTTGTTGCTCATGGCATGATTCGAAGTAAGGCTGATCACTCTGTGTTCTTTAAAAGGACCGATCGTGGGATTGTGATTCTGGTTGTTTATGTGGATGATATTGTCATCACTGGCAGTGATAGTATTGGAATTCAAAGCTTGATTCATCACCTCTGCTCTAGTTTTCTTACTAAAGATCTGGGCAAGCTTCGGTACTTTCTTGGTATTGAGGTGGCTCGATCCAAAGCAGGCATCAGTTTGTCTCAAAGGAAGTACACTCTTGATCTTTTGAGAGATACAGGTTATCTTGGTTCCAAACCTGTCGCCACTCCTATGGATACTAATTTAAAGTTACTTCCTGACGATGGTGAGTTGATTGATGATCCTGAAGCTTATCGGAGACTTATAGGTAGACTTATCTACCTTACTATTACTCGACCTGATATTTCTTATGCAGTCAGTGTGGTTAGTCAATTCATGACTCGTCCTCGGGTTCCTCATATGGAGGCAGCCATTCGTATCCTGAAGTATCTTAAAAATGCTCCAGGACGTGGACTTCTTTATCGATCATTTGGTCATCTTCGCATCGAGGGATATACCGATGCTGATTGGGCAGGATCTCCTGCAGACCGTCGATCCACCACCGGCTTTTGCACTTTTATTGGTGGTAACCTCGTTACTTGGAAAAGTAAAAAGCAGTCAGTTGTTGCTCGTTCTAGTGCTGAGGCTGAGTATCGAGCTATGGCGCAAACAACATGTGAACTCACTTGGCTACGCACTCTTATACGTGAATTCGGGATTCCAATACATGATCCTACTCCTCTCTATTGTGATAATCAGGCTGCTATTCATATAGCTAACAACCCAGTATTTCATGAGCGAACTAAACACATCGAGGTTGACTGTCACTTCATTCGATCAAAAGTGGAGTCTAAGGAGATTACTACTCCTTTCGTTCCTTCGGGGTCTCAACTCGCAGATATTTTCACCAAAACTCTTCCCAAAGCTACCATTGATTCCATATGTTGCAAGCTGGGTGTACATGATATATACTCTCCAGCTTGAGGGGGAGTGTTGGCTGTATATATTTAAATTAGGAAGGAAAATAATTTAGGTAGCTGGTTTAGGAATCTGTATATTTGATTATGTGTATTTCCTTATTTCATGATTTTGTTTCCTTAGTTGATAGGTAGCTTGTATTATAAATTGACCTCCAATGGGAGAAGAAAAACATTGAGAAATTCGTTCAACAGCGCGGAGACCCCAAAATCCGCCTCCACCAAACCCCGCCGCGCCTAGCCGTTAGGACAACCAGCAACCCCAGAAATAGTTACCGGCGGGCAAACGGAAGTCGGAGAGAACAAACCAGGCAGGAGGCGACACAAGAATGACAGAGAAGAAGAACAACGCTGTAAGGATTGGGGTGGAACGCCCGGGGGAGGAGGGAGAAGGCGGCGCCTCCCCCCAGGCTGAGAACACTAGTCGGCGAGGCGAGGAAGATGGAGAGTTTAGAGAGAGAAGAGAGAGTTTAGAGAGTTTAGTCGGCTCCCAAAATTAAAACATATTATTATGTTACCAATGTTTTGTAGTGCAAGCCCAATCAGCAACCAAGGATTTGGAGGTCGATCAGAATTTAAGGAAGACCAAGACTCAAAAACCAAAATCGGCTTAGCTAAAAGTGGAGGAAGATGGCAGGAGGGTGATGGATGATCATTTTTCTCTAGTCCAAGAGACAACCATCTAGTTGAGTTGGTGACATACGAGGGGATTAATGAGGCTTCATTAGACTTGGTACATGGGTTGGACTCATTGATTGATGACTCATTAGGCCCAATTGTCATGGCTCATCAAAACCAAGATTGCTCAGACATTGCCCAATTCAAGAAGAGCCAAATTTTAGATGCCAATGACTTATCAGTCGCTATTAATTAACGAAGAGAGATCAAAGAGATGTATTTGCAGAAAATGAGATGGAAGGTGTTAGGACCACGGGCCATGGTCTCTCTATGTTGGCAAATTTCATAACAAAACACACATTTAATTGTATACCTAATTATCGAGTTGTAAATTATTTATTATTTATTTCTAGAGTGTCTGTTTAGGAAGTGGAAGGAAATCGAATCTTTATTTGTAATGGAATGATCGTGTTTAGATCAAGTGGTCGGAGAGAGCTAAATTGGAATGGATTGACCGGGTATCAATTTGAGATCAAAAACCTCTCTCTCCCTCTATCTCTAAAAAACTTCAAACCCTAGCCGCCAACAACCCTTCCCCTCCCCCCTTCTCAGGCGGCGGGAGGGGAGGGATCATTCCCCTCCGATCTCTCTCCCTCTATTCCCTTCTCTCCACCGTTGAACTGTCTCCTCTCTCAATTCTGCGACTGAAGTTCGGGCGTCCATTGGGAACTTTTCAGCCAGATCGTTTTCCAGCAACGTTCCGGAGCTTCGCTTTCAGTGGTTGCGGGTAAGATATTGTCCACCACCGTTCTCAGCCTTCATATTCTCAGATCTGTGACCTGACGCCGTCTACCACGTTTGTTGGGCGACCACCTCCCAACGATGTGTTCCTATTTTGTGAAGCAAAGGTGGTGGTTACGAGTCTATCAAGATAGTTGTGAAAGAGTGGCGGCGGATGTCTCGGCGGTGCTTTTTTTTTTTGTTATTTATTTTAATAATGTCCCCTCTTTGGGGGGTTTGTCCTCCTTCGGGGGGTTTCGTCCTCCTTCGGGGGGTTTCTTCTTATTCTGTAGGGCAGCGCATCTATGCGCTTATACGCTCTTTCTGTTGGAGTGTTCGATCTGTGGACTCCCAACCTGCCCCCATGGGGATCTTTTGATAAATACTACCTCTCAACTTTTGGCAAAAAAAAAAAATTGAGATCAATTGTTAAAACCTGCCTAAATGAGGCGGAAGTGGTTCACACGTTTCAGCTAATACAAAAGGTAGTATATTCTTTTGTATGCCAGGGTAACGAAAAAAGGTGCAGCAGAGAAATAAAAAGAAAAAGAACGTGGATCTAGTTCAGACAAGATGGAGGGGTATTTTTACGTTTGAGTCTTGGAGTTCTTATTCAATCGTCGAAGCCACAATGAAACTCCAAGAAGTATTCACAACTTTATTTCTACAAACTTAGGCTTGTTCTTCGGTGGATTTCCGAAGGAGTGTGGAAGGCTTGTGGATTCAAGGCAGCGGCGGTCAAGCACTGGGTGTGGTGAACGTGGATTCGGCAAGTAGGTCTTAGGCTCGATTGTGAGGATTCAAATCGTAGGGTAAGATTACTTGTAACTACACAATGTTTATAGTGCTTGATTCCTTCCCGTGATTTTTTCCCGTTTAGGGTTTTCCACGTATATCTTGGTGTTCTTATTTTTATTACTTTCTGGTGATTGATTGGGTTGATATATTGATTTTGGGTTGATAAATTCGGAACATAGCAAATATTTATATACCTAGGCGATCTAGGATTTTTCAATTGGTATCAGAGCGGGTCGCTCGTAATATTAGGGTTTATTCCTAGAGCGGATCCTAATTTTTTTTCTTATTTGCTATTATGGAAGCCCCTAATAACTTTGTTGTGAAACCTCCTCTGTTAGATGGGTCTAATTATGCATATTGGAAAGCTAGGATGAAGGCTTATTTGAAATCTCAGAACAATCGTGTCTGGCTCTCAGTTGTTAATGGCTATACCGAGCCTACCACAGCTATGGAAGGTAAAATTGTCTGAAAGCCTGATGAGTCTTGGGATAATACTGATCACTTGAAAGTGACTCATAATTCATGTGCCCTTAATGCTATTTTTGGTTGTGTGTCAATATCTGAGTTTCAACGTATTTCAACTTGTGAAATAGCTAAGGATGCTTGGGATATTTTATCCATCACTCATGAGGGAAATAGTCAAGTGAGACAACAAAAACTTCAAAGTATTATCACTGATTTTGAGATGATACGGATGAGTGACAATGAGACCTTTGGTGATTTTTATGCGAGGTTGAGTGAAATTGTGAACTCAAGCTTTAACTTAGGTGAGCCTATTTCTCAAGAGAAGATAGTTAATAAAATCATGCGTTCTTTACCTAAGAGGTTTATTACTAAAGTTGAAGTCCTTGAATGTTTGCCTAATTTTGATTCCATGAAGGTTGAGGAAATTGTAGGTCATTTCTTAACTTTTGAAACCAAATTGTCGTAATACGGATCTCAAAAAGAGAAGAACAAAAACGAGAAAAAATCTTTGGTTTTTCTACTTTTAAGGTCTCGGATAGTGATAACGATGAATTGGACCACGAGGAAATGGCTTTATTTGTTACAAAATTTGGAAAGTTTTTAAAAAAGAATAAAACCTTTGGTCCTAGTTCGAAAGATAAGAATGGTGGTGACAAAGGGTCTTCCAAGGGTAAAGAGAGGAAATAGAGTAAATCATTGGGTCCCCAATGTTACGAGTGCATGGGGTTTGGTCATATTGCCCAAGATTGTGCTAACAAACAGAAAAATAAATCCTATAATGTAAGGACTTGGGATGACAGTGACTCTGATGAAGAAGAAAATTGTGGGGAAAATAGTAGAGTCATGGCTTTAGGAGCTTCTGTGCATCCTCATGCGAGTAAGTTTAAATTAGAAGATGAGGGTGTGAATGATGAGGATTTGAGCAATAGTGAAAGTGAGGAGGAAGAGAGTTTGCAAAAAGTCTACAATAAACTTTTCAAAGAAAGTTTGAGGTTGACTAAGACTAATATAAAGCTATCTAGTGAAGTGAAGATGAGTGATGATTCTTACGTGAAACTCAAGCAAGAGCTTTTCGAAGCTCAAGCTCGGGAGAGTCAAGTTGAGAATAATAGGGACTCTTTATTTAATGAACTTGTGGAGATTAAAAGCATGAATGTGAAACTTAGTATTGATTTGCATGCTTCTTTTGGATCTAACAAATTACTTGAGTTAAAGGTAGCTAATTTGCAAGCTGAGCTTGACAAGACCAATGCCATTTTTAAAAGAATGAATGCAGGTTCAAAGAAATTAGAAGAAATTCTTGATGTTCAAAGGCCGACGAGTGATAAAACAGGGATTGGTTTTTATGGAGCTTCATCCTCAAAACAATTTGGAGGTATAGTGAATGCGGTGCAACCTAAAGAGGTAACAAAAAAGTCTCAAACTATAAATATTGCTAAGCACAGTGCTGAAAAACCTCATGACATGAAGAATTCTAACACCCCTAAATTTATTCTGACATGCCATTTTTGTGGTGTAAAGGGTCACATTCGACCTAATTGCTTTCAACTTCATGAGTACCCCAATACTCTTCTCCAATATCAACATGTTAGTAAAAATGGGGGTAAGTATCATCGTTTTTTGTTATGGTTTTGATAGAACGCAATGGCCTAGACATAGGATGACTTCACATGAAAAGAATATGTATGTGAATCCTAATCATTTGTGTAAAACTGTTGAAAAAGCTAAGAAGGTTAAGACTAGATATATATGGATGAGGAAGTCGGACTTGAGACCTTATACGAATTTTATCAACGCTCTAGATGACATTGGTTCATCCGGAGATATTGACTTTGCCTTTTAAAGGCTTGCTCTTAATTAATTGCATCCAAAGTCTAGGTTGATTTTCTTGTCCATCTTGTACCTAGAGCTATGGTTTGTTTTTGTTTTTTTTGTTACTTAGTTTTTCATCGCACTTTGGTTATATTGGTGTATTTTTTGGTCCTTAGTTTGCTATTATTTATTCAAAACTCAAAAATATTTCGTTTTTGCTCATTATTAAAAATACAAAAACATTCACATATACAAAAAAAATTAAAAATAATCTATGTTTCTTTTTGCATTGAGCACGAGGGTGAGTAGTCAGCCATGGGACTCACATTCATATGTATATCTTTGGGAATGCATGCACAATTTTTGTTAGTTCCACTCATGAACTGCATTTGGATATTTGTTGTGACATGCTTCTTGATCCTATGATCGTCACCTTTACACGTCATAGTTAGAGAGATTACTTGAAGAGGCTAGTTGACTCTCATGTACTTGGGTATTTCTTATATTCTTTCCTTGGTGATTGACCGTTTTGGCATCATCTTGTGGATACGGTGTTCCATGGGTTCAGTTGAAAAAAGAAGAAGAAGGAGTTATACGTGTTATTTGTATCATGAGACTCTAATGCTTATCCGGGCATTCATTGAGTTCCGGGCAATTGGGGTGAGGTACTCTCCCTCTGAGCGTTCGTGTCAGAAAATGGATAGACCTTGTGAATGCATCCATGTTGGACCACTTGCCTAGTAACCGGGAATTGGGTATGAGGTACTCTTACTCTCAATATTCGTGTCAAACGGCAGTGGAGTAAAAGAGAACACATTTTTGTGATTGTTAGAAACAAAAAAAAAGGGGGAGGTAAAATCAAATAAAATAAGAAGAGGAGGAGTGTTCCTTAGTTGAGGGGGAGTTGTGCTTAATTCTTGGCACATAATTCGTATCGATGAGTGCTTGGTTTGACTTCTGTGGACTCCCGCGCCCCCGGCGCGTTCGAAGAGTCGCCACCCGGATTTTTGAGATGGATGATCCGAGAAATCGAGAGTTCGTTTTGAAAAGAAAGGCTTTTGATCTAGCGAAACCATTGAGATTTTAGATCCGGGGGCCACGTTACGAGCGGGGAAAGTTTTGTTGAAAAAGCACCCCGCTCGCCCGGTGAAAACCGGTCTCTACTAAACGTTTTAAATGGGGGGATCTAATACCATTCGGAAAACCTTGAAAACACATAAAGGGAAAGGGAAACAAGACAAAACATGTCACGTTGCCGTGCTAGTGGTGCTTAATTGCTGTACAGAAATGATAAAGGATGTCATGGCGATAATATAAATAAGAAAGACACATAAACAAGCTGTCTGGATCACCATCCTCTGTCATACGGCATATCGCTTTACGACGCGCGGCCTTCTGATATGCCGTACGTGGTTCTGATCTTAACATCAAACTTTAGTCATTTTACAAAGTCTCGCACGGTATATCCAGTACGACGCACGGTGTTGTTTTCAAAACTTCAGAAAGCTCACAGCCCTCAAATCATCTTGAAACTGTACCATTCTTCCAAGCCACAAGTAGAAAACCATTTTTGATAAATTTGTTCATTTTGAAAAGATATATAGAGTTTAAAACATGGCTCGTAGATATGGTCTCAGTTCGAGACTGCTCTTGGTGTACAGAAACAGATCCAGCAACAGACGATCATGATCCAGACAGTTTGAACAAGAAAACGGCGGTTAGATAAAATGCCGTGCGTGTGAGTCCACTATGCCGTGCGACGCTTCAAAGCGCCGCGCGGCGTAGCGTACCCAGCATAAAAATTTGATTTTGTTTTGTAAAAAACGATTTTTGGGTCAGATCCTAACCAAAAGGGTTAGGCCTGAAGATGGAAGAGTCCCCTCAGGGCCAGGACGGATCCTAACCCAAGGAAACTTAGTTTTTACCTTTGATCTTGAACTTGAATGAAGATTGATGATGGTGGATAGGCGTCGGTAAGGTTGGAAACGAAAAGAGAAGTATGGGTGTGTGTAGTAGATGGGTGTATTGGGTGGTTGGGGTCTCAATGTTAATAAGGAACTAACTTTAATGGTGAGGAGAAAAATGGAGTAAAAGGCCTAGAGAATGTCTTTTGGGAGCAACATTCTCAAGACTTGAAAATGGGAAATGGATGTGAAAGCAAGAAGAGAGAGAAAGGTATAATGGTGATCAAGGGCCCTTTTCCCTTGAGTGGAGGGGTGTATTTATAGGCAAGAGCCATGGATTTTGAATTTCAAATGTTGGAGGTATTTTCTGGGCGGGCTAGAAGTGTGCTTTCGGCTGAGCCGTATTGCAGCTGTGGCTCAAATAGGCGTGGCCGACAGCTTTCTGAGCCAGTCAGAACTTTACCCAAAATGCCGTGCGGCTAACCTCATGATCGCGTGCGGCGTAATGACTTCTGATGCGCCGTGCGGTGTAGAGATGTCACGTGCGGCATTACAGGTTCACTCCAGGGCTTTTGGGCTTTCTCTGGTCTTTTGGGCTTTTGATTTGTTTTGGGGCTGAGGGTTCATTTGGGCTGAGGATCTGTTTGGGGCTGAAGGAATCCTTCATTCAAGCTCGCAAAGGCTCCATTTCCTTTATTTCATCATCGGGGTGAACAAAGACCCTTCGAGGTCCGGATTGGGGTGTCTACAGTAGTCCCTCTTTAACGTAACTCGGATATCATTGTTTTGATACGAGTGACCCTTAAAGAATAGGCACCCCGATCCGTTGCTCTAAAGTCTTTGAACAGAGACAAAATACTTGAAAATGCAAGTAAATGACAATGGTGGTCGCGCTCGTGGAGCTGCCTACGTACCCTGTTTGCAGGGATCAGACCAACGTAGTTCAATTGGGACGGTGCGAATGTGAAAAATTCGAAGTGAGCTTCTTTGAAAATTTCAAAACGAGTCTTCGGGAGACTAAAAATTCGAGACGAGCCCTCGGGAGGCGAAATTTGATTTGAGACAAGCCCTCGGGAGGCGAAATTTGATTTGAGACTAGCCCTCAGGAGGCGAAATTTGATTTGAGATGAGCCCTCGGGAGGCGAAATTTGATTTGAGACTAGAGGCAAAATTTGATTTGAGACAAGCCCTCGGGAGGCGAAATTTGATTTGAGACGAGCCCTCGGGAGGCAAAATTTAATTTGAGACGAGTAACGCGAATTTGGCGAATACGGTGAGCGAATGTGAATACGGCAAGTCCTTGAGGGACGGGGATTTTTGCGAGTCCCGGGGGACTAGGATCAAATAATCCCATAATTAATGTACGTCGTTCTAAAAGATTCTGCTGCAAAACGGCTGGAGTATTTGATTTCCGAGATGATTTTGGTGGCTGGGGTGATCAATTCCCGAGAAGACAAATTTAATCCCTCTGGAGCCATAATGCCGTGCGGGCATTCAATGTGGCGTGCGGCGTTTCGAATTTCCATGCACCCCTTCGATTTCCGAGGTCACTTGGCTGGTTCAGGGGTGCCCATTAATACAGGCGTGCCCTTTCGTCGGCTGAAACTTCCTTTTAAAGGATGGTGGTGCCTCATTCTATGCACCATTCTCCCAAGTCTCTCTACCTTCTTCCTCATTATAAGAAAAAGGTTACTCTCGAGATATCGGCCATGGCGAACAGCAACTTGGCAACGCGGGTGACAGCCCTGGAGATTGAGATGGGCTTCTACCGAGAGGAGATTGAGCGACTCACTGCTCAAATCTCTAGGTTGATCTCTACCATCCGTACCCTCCGCCGTGCGGTGTCCAACCTGCAGGACTTTGCGTACGACCAGCAGGATGACAAAAGCGACGCGTGGTTTGCACCGGAGTGCTTGTCCATTGATACCGCGGAGGATTCCGAAGGGAATCCGAATGGTTCCGACGACCGCTTGGACGGGGCAAATGACGCATCCGACGATTGAGGTGGAGGGTTCGGAAGAAGAAGAAGGAAAGGGCAGTAGGATTTTTTCTGTTTTTCTTTTGTTTTCTCTCTTTTTTCTTTTTTTTTTTTCGAACAATGTAATGGTAATCCCGGGGGTCGTCCCGGTTTTAATGAATGAAACTCCCCTTTCTTGCTACTGTTTGTCTGCTTTTTCTGCTTTCTGAACACGAACACCATTGTCAGAAACTGCCCTCAAAATCCAAACTGTCGAACTAACCCAGTATGCCGTGCGTAGTATACGGAATGCCGTGCGTCGTGGCAACTCGTGAAATTTCATTCAGTCAAGCTGTTATGCCGCGCGCTCCTCCCTAATATGCCGTGCGGCACACCTATCTTCAAACCCGGTCCATTTTGATTCCAGACGAACCGGTTCAGGGGGAGTATATACGGGTGAGGCGTATATGATACGCCCCACCGTTCAAAATTTCCCTCCTCTCTCTCGTCTCTCTCTAGTCTCTATCTGATCTCTCTCTCTCGCGATCATCTCTCTCTCGACTGCTCTCTCGACTGCTCTCTCTCTCTCATCTGCTCTCTCTCTCGTCTCTCTCTCATCTCTCTCTCTCTTCTCGTCTACTCTCTCTCTCTTCGTTGATTATGGATGATATTGACATGCCCGACGGCGATCATCTGCCGAGGGTTGAGGTTACACCACCCCCGGACTCTCCGGAGGGTGGCACGACGATCGAGGGTGCTCCGGAGGCCAGGGAGGTCTCGGTTCAGCCTGCCGTGGCCGAGAGGGACACGGCTTCCGTTGCCGAGGTGGTCGGTAGTGGTGGTGGCGACGGCGGTGGTGAGGTAATGGCCGGTTATGGCCAAGGCACGGAGAGTTCGGGTGCAATGGCCCGAGGGAGTGAGGAGGAGGCTACGGGTCGAGTAAAGGGTGTGACCGGTTTAGAGGAGAGGGCCACGGAGGCTCGCGGTGGTAACGGGCTTGACGGAGTGGAGGTGGAGACAGAGGCTTCTCCTGTGAGAGAGCCTCAGACTGACTTGGGGAAGGGCCCCGTTGTCGAGGAGGAGTTGATGGAGGAGAGGGAGACACCGGCTTTGTTTGTCGGTAGTGGTGAGGGTGCAGGGTCGTCACGACCCATAGGGTTGAGTGACTACTTAGAGGTGGCGTCCCTTGACGACCTGGTCGAGACCTTCCGGGGAGTGCCGGGGTTAGCAGAGGCTTTGCTTGAGGCTCGGGAGAGGGAGCTCCAGGCCGAGGTCGAGGCAGGGGCCGCTGGAGGGCCACAGGGAGTAGAGGAGGAGGCTGCTAGAGGTGAGACAGCCCCTCGGAGGAGCGTTGTGGAGGAGGCGACGGAGGCCCTGAAGGGGCGAGAAGCTTACGTGGCGGAGTCCTACGTGCCCTTTCAGCACATGGTAGTCCCTACCCTTCTAGACGCCTACAGGTCGGAGCGGCCTGCGTACGACGAGGACCTAGTCCTGAGGGACCCACAGCACCACCTTTCCTTGCGCCGAGATGAGGTATACCTTAAGCATTTGCATTTCGTATCATACCTTCATTTCCTTACTTGAATATCGTGTTTGCCTTGAATAGTATATTTGTTTACTGAATGTTATCAACTTATTGCAACAGGCGATCACTATCTCGTGCTACGGGGGCGCGGCCGACGTGCCAACGTTTTGGGAGAGGCTCCCCGAGGCCGTGAGGGGGATAGTGAGGCAGGCGGGCTTCGGGGAGTTTGTCAGTGTGCTGACTAGGGCGAGCAACGATCGCCAGGTGGTGAGGGCACTTGCTGAGAGGTGGTGGGACACGACGAATATGTTCCACTTCCTCTTTGGTGAGTTGACGGTGACGCCGCTGGACTTTGCGGCGATCACTGGTCTGAGGGTCGGGGGTGACCCTATCCCTTACGACGCTGTTACAGGGAGGAGCGCGGCGTTCCAGCGGGAGATGCTGGGGTACGTGCTGAGGGCAGAGAGGGAGGATGCCTAGTACGCCCAGCTTTTGGAGTTTTGGAGGGAAGAGCTCCCGACTGACAGGGTGCAGGAGGAGCAGATGGCGCGGTGCTTCTTGTTGTACTTGCTTGGTGCGTCCCTGTTTCCCAACAGGCGCAACCGAGTACACCTTTCGCTCCTACCGGCCTTGAGGGACGTCGGGGAGGTAGCCCGCTTTGACTGGGGCGGCGCGGCTCTGGGGGCGTGCTACGCCTTCATGGGGTCTCATTCCCGAGGAGCGGGGAAGAGCCTCGGCGGCTACTAGAGAGTCTGGGAGGTACATTTCAAACTTCTCTTGCACTTATTTGTCTTTCTATTCGCTTATTGCATATCCTGTGCTAATCCTTGATGTTTAATTCTGCAGTTGTGGAAGTACGAGGTACTGGACATGTACCCTCCCGAGACCTCCTGCCCTAGCGACACAGTACTTCCCCGGGCTCTGCGTTGGTCCAAGGAGTTCCGGGGAGTGAAAAAGGGGAAGGGCGACCTGAACGCCTACCGCCTCTTTCTGGATGAGCTGCGTCCTGACAGGGTATGACTACACCTTGCATGCCTCTATTTGCTTATAGTTCTTCTTCCAATCTCATGCTGATGTTGTTTATCTTTGATTGCAGATTCGCTGGCGAGTGTGGGACCGCTGCGAGCTCCCTTACTTGGTCCGGAGTAGAGAGGTGACGAGGGGGAGGGTGCTTCTCGAGTCCCCTTACGGCTGGCAGTGGTACCTGGGCGACCGGGTGTCACGTCAGTCGTTGAGGCTAGACGTTTTTCGAGCCCCTGGTCCCCTTCCTGCTCTGGTGCAGAGGACGAGCTTGTATACCAGGGGGGAGGTTGAGCGGTTTGTGCGACCAGACCCTGAGCTGGAGCCGCTTTTTCAGGCAGGCACTAACTACTCCGAGTACCGGGCTTCGGGGTACGGGCTGCTGCCTGGGAGGCGACGCTTCGAGCGTCAGGTGATGCAGGCGGTGCAGGCGGTAGAGGTGGACGAGGAAGGAGGGGAGGGAGAGGAAGAGGAAGAGGGCGCGAAGGTGGTGGTGGTGGTCAGGGCGATGGTGCAGGTCCGAGCGGGGTCAGCTTACCCCGACTCTCCTGGACTGTGGACGTGACGACTGCCCAGGGGGTTTCTGGTGTAGTGGTGGTGCCACGTCCCACAGTTGCAGTTCCGGAGTTTCTTGCTCAGTTATGACACGTATTCTTTCGCCTTTTGCCTGCACTTGTTACTATCACTGTACGTTTTAATCAATTGACCTATTGTGCAGGCGACTCCGGAGTACGTGAGGGAGATGGCAGAGGCCATGATGGGCCTGGAGCAGTTGGTGAGGCAGTACGCCATGGGCCATGCCCCAGAGGTGCTTCTTCGCGCTGGCGGGACGATGGTAAGGCTCTCAAACCCCTTTGCTTTTATTCCTTATTGCTTATACTATGATTACAATGCAAATGATGAATATCATGTTATTGCAGGCTGGAGGAGGGACTTCTCGCGGGTTGCGCAGGAAGTCTGTGCGCATGCAAGCGCCACAGGCCTCCTCTGCTGGCTCTCGGGAGGAGCCTCCGTCGAAGAGGCTACAACTTTCTGGGGAGACAGAGGACGAGCCTATAGACGTCTCTGACGAGATTGAGGAGCCGACAGACGTTGACCTAGCGGACACCTCAGTCTGAGGAGCCGACAGACTGAGGGTACCCAGGGGGCAGCTAGTTCCCAGGCGGAGGAGGTCTCTGGGGAGGACGGCGAGGAGGGTGAGGATGAGGACGAGGACGAGGACGAGAGCTGAGCTCCCTGTTTTGTTTGTTTTGCTTTTGCCTTTTTGTGGGGCCTACGTGCTTCTTTTGGAAGGGTGCCTGTTTACCCTCAGTAGATAGGTTTTTTGGGCATTGGGCTTGCACGCCTTCTTGTACTTCGACTCATGGATATTCTGGAGATTATATATAGAAAAGTTTATTCTTTCAATGTTTATGCTATTCAATTTCCCTTATTGTCATTTGTATAAAGAAGATTGAATAACGGAAACATTAACCAATGCATGCAACTAGTCTTTGGCCATAATCTGGAGTGAACTCAAGCTTTGTGACGAGCAGTATATTGGGACATAGGCATATCGACGTTGGAATAGAAATCGAAGAAGGTAAATGAATAATTCTGAAAAATTGACACTTTGTACAAGAATTTACAAAAATGCCCCTATCGTAGACTCTTGTTTATCAACAACGACCCTTAACATTTGACACGTGACTAGAAAACTCAAGCTATCGTTTGAAAACTGCTTGAAAAGCAAGGAAACGTTGGCTTTAGAGGGTGACATTCTCAAATTTTGACTTTGGCCTTGAAACAAAACTTGGATTAGGTCACTTTTGACCACTATGACCTGTGGGACTTGAAAGATCAACTTGAAACGACTTAAAAGGGATTTTGATACCTTGACACGGCTTGAGAAACGGACTTTTATCAGTTTTTGGTGCCATTACATCAAATTTTGAGAGTTGACTTGAAGCGAAACTTCCCTGAAGTCCCAAATACCCATTGAAGTGTGTTCTGAGGGGTGGTGATACCTACGAGTGCCTCGAATTTGTTTCAAACCCTTGCTGTCAAAGTCTGCAGAAATGCAGACTTGATATGCCGCGCTGGGCTTCAAAATGCCGCGCGTGGTTTTATCTGATCCCGCGGCGTATCCGTGTTATGCCGTGGCTTTCCCTTGGGTTTGTTATGCCGTGCGTTACTCCGATATGCCGTGCGGCACTATTTTTCTGACATTCTGCCATTTGCTGCTTCCCAAGACAGATTGCACGAGGGTTGAAGTTTGACATGTTCTATAACATTTCCGAGCCAGTGCATGTCTGCTTTGTTCTTTTAGGGCATGACCAAGCTTTTCCCTATGTAAGACTTCATGGAAAATTTGCACTTTTGGAACCCAAGGCTCTTTTGAAAGTTGAAGTTGTCTCCTCTTTCCCTCTTATAAATTCAGGCCTTAGGCCTCATACTAACCATATCTTTCTTAGTCTTTCACCTTCCTCAAACTTTCACTTTCTCCCAATGGCTCTTTCTCTCACCGGTTCACTACGGCCATGGTTGGTTTCCATGGAGGGGGTCAATTGGCTCAACTTTCGGGCACATAGTCTCTACTCCATGAGATACCTTTGTAACATCCGCCTTCGTCCCGAGCTCTTGAGGGTTGCCACAAGTCTTTGGGACCCAGAGGTGCACGTATTCCGCTTCGGTGAACAAGAGCTTTGCCCCACAATTGATGAGTTTCGGGCCTATCTTGGCGGCTTTGGCTCGGGAGAGGTCATTGTTCCTCCTGTGCGCGAGAACATGTCCAAGGTTCTTGCTGCCTCTCTAGGGTTGAATGACGGTGTTGCTCGTTACTTGGTCAGCAATGGTCACCTCAATGTGATGCGCCTTATTGAGATGTTCTCTCCTCTTGGTAACCTAGCGGACACAACCTACCATACTTGGCGTATGACCGCTCTTTGCATGTGCTTACTTCTTGGTTCCTTCCACTGGTCATGCTAGCTTGGCATTGGTCAGCATTGCGGTGCAGATTGGAGCTCGAAAGGATGTGATTCCAATGGTATTGGCTAAGACACTGATGGGCTTGGACAAGGTTCGTTCTGGAGAGACCGAGACTTTTGGAGGTAGCCCCCTTCTCTTACAGGTTGGTTTTCACCTCATCTTTCCTCTTTCAAGCTTTTCTCATTTTTCTTCAACGTTGGGCTTGGCTTTTTATGGTTTCTCACTTGTTTTCACTCTTTGGCAGATTTGGCTTTGCGACAAGGTGAATGTGCTGACTCTCCCTCCTGGCAACTTGGTGTATAAGGCTAGGTTATTGTCCTCTCGGTGCTTTGAATTTGCAGACAGGCGAGTTTCCGAGTGGGTCAACTTCTTCAAACGTCAGCGAGCTGAGACTATTTCCTGGAGATGCTCATGGCTTGACCTTCCGCCCATGATTGTACACTATATGGGCTCTCAGTGGGTGGTTCTTGCTGGTCTGGAGGCTTTTACCTTCTACATCCCCTATCGAATTCAGCGTCAGCTTGGTCTGAGACAGGAGGCTCCTGCAGAAATCCTGGTGGATGTGGTTCTGCCTTTCTTTCGTCATTCGGCTCTTTGCAACTACCAGCGATTTTGGAGGTCTCGCGAGGTGACTGATGCTCATCCCTACCCATCTGTGGCAGTGCGTGGGAGTTACAGGAAATGGCTTAAGAGGGACATTGCTGCAAGGGCGGGAGCCCAAGGAAACTGACTCGATCTTACTACCCTGACCATTGAATAAATCGTGGACACCCCTTTTTATTGTATTGCACTTTTATTTTCGAAACTCATGCTCAGCCTTATGTATTAGAAGCAGTTATTTCAATAAAGTGAGTTCCAGAGGGTCTCCCCCTCTCTAATTCCGTCTTTCCGAATTCTATCAACCTGGATTTTGCTTTGATTGATTGTGACTGAGTCCCATAGTGAGACTGCCTACGTATCCTTTTTGGCGAAGGAATCAGGTCATGACGTAGTTCAAGGATAGGGTTCACTCTGGTTTTGACACTCTCCTTTTGCACTCTAATTTTTGCCTAGTACCGCCCTTTCGGGTTTTCGGCCTAGCGAGCTAGTTCATTATATGCCTTAACTTTTGCCTAAGATGCCCTTGCGGGTTTTCTTTCTAGCAGGCTTCTGCTCTAACTTTTGCCTGGTGCTGGCTGCCCTTGCAGCTTTCAGCCCAGCGAGCTTCTCTCAGGGGTAGTAGCGCTTGAGTTGATCCAGGTTGACTAGAGTTGAGAATTCGTTTCCGTCCAGGTCAATGAGTTGCGTAGCCCCTCCAGACAGGATGGTCTTGATGATATAAGGCCCGGACCACTTTGGTCGGAACTTTCCTCGTGGATCATAGACTGGTGCCCGGATTTCCTTCAAAATCATGTCACATTCTGCCAAGTCCCTGGGCTTCACCTTTTTATTGAATGCGCGTGCGATTCTCCTTTGATATCCTTGAATATGGTAAAGTGCCCTTAGACGGCACTCATCGAACAACATAAGTTCTTCAAATCGGTTGCTCAGCCAGTCTGCCTCTTGGACATTGCATTTGATCATAGTTCGGAGGGATGGAACCTCTAATTCTATGGGAAGTACGGCCTCCATACCATAAACCAAGGAGTACGGAGTTGCCCCCATTGGTGTACGTACAGACGTGCGATATCCCCATAATGCCAACGGTAGTTGTTCGTGCCAATCTCTTGCAGACTGAATGGTCTTTTCCATGATAGTTTTGATTGTTTTGTTGGCTGCTTCCACGGCCCCATTGGTCTGCGGTCGGTAGGTTGTTGACTTATGTACCTGGATCTGGAACTCCTCCAAGACTTCCCTAGCTCGACCTTTGAAATGAACCCCATTATCGGACACGAATGCCTGTGGGACCCCATACCGATAGATGATGTTTTGCTTGATAAAGTGTGCGACTTGAACTGCGGTCAGGGTTGCATACGAAGCTGCTTCCACCCATTTTGTGAAGTAATCAATAGCCACTAAGATGAACTTATGGCCATTAGAGGCTGCTGGCACAATCCTTCCGATGACATCAATACCCCATGTCGAGAAAGGCCACGGCGAGGTCGTTTGCTGCAGCTCATGCGGTGGGACATGCGTGAGGTTAGCGTGAATCTGGCATTTATGACAACGTCGTACGTATTCCACGCACTCCGTCTCCATGGTGGACCAGAAGTAGCCCTGTCTCAAAATCTTTTTGGCAAGCATCATACCATTCATGTGAGGACCACACACTCCCTCGTGGACTTCCTCCATCACTCTTTTTGTCTCCTCACCATGAATACACAGCTTGTGGGTACCACAGTGAGATCTTCGGTATAGATTTCCTCCACAAATGATGTATTGAGCTGCCATTCTCCGAAGGGCGATCCTGCCTTTCTTGCTAGCTTCAGAGGGGTACTCTCCCCTTTCCACGAATCTCCAGATATCGTAGAACCAAGGGTGACCATCTTCGGGCTCATTGATGACCATGACATGCTGGTATACCGGGGTGTCCCTTTGCTCCATCACAATTGGCCTTAGCTTTACACCGACAGGGATTTCGACCATAGAGGCCAATGTTGCCAAGGCATCAGTGAATTGATTCCTGAGTCTCAGGACATGAGTGAAAGTTACTTTATTGAAATGGGGAATGAGATCTTCGAGGTCTTGATGGTATGGCTTTAACTTCTCTTCCTTGACCTTCCAATCGCCGTTTGCTTGAGAAATGACCAAGTTTGAATCCCCCACAACTTCCAATTTTTCTATACCGATTTCAATGGCTGCTTCCTGCCTACAATACAATTAAGCTTCGTATTCCGCTTGATTGTTGGTGACTTCGAAGTTAAGCTTGAATGCAAGTGGGATATGCGACCCATCTGGCGAAATCAATAGCACACCAATTCCAAATCCTTTCTGATTGGCCGCTCCATCAAAATACAACCGCCACACGTCTTCGGCTACGGTCATTATGTCTTCATCCGGGAACTCGAATTCAGCATCTTCCTTTCCTTCGACTGGGCAGTCGGCCAAGAATTCAGCGACAACTCTTCCTTTCACTAACTTTCTGCTGACATACTTTAATTCAAATTCTGCCAGCTTCAATAGCCATCGTGCCATTCTTCCTGTAAGTGCCGACTTCTCGAATAAGTACTTCAAAGGATCCATTCGGGATATCAATCTTACCGAGTAGGCCAGCATGTAATGTCTTAACTTTCTAGAAGCCCAAACGAGTGCCCAACACGTCTTTTCTAAGGGAGTATAGCGTTCCTCGGATCCGACCATCTTTTTGCTGAGGTAGTAAACAGATCTTTCAACCCCATCGTCTCCTTCCTGTGCCAGCATACACCCCATGGAAGACGGAGTGACTGACAAGTATAGGATCAAAGGTTTTCCTGGTTCAGGCGGCATCAAGACTGGCGGATTCCTTAGATAGGCTTTGATGGCCTCGAAGGCTTGCTGACATCTACCGTCCCATACAAATGGTGTTCCCTTTTTGAGCAGGCAAAATATGGGTTCACATGTTGAAGTCAATTTTGCAATAAACCGGCTGATGAACTGCACTTTGCCAAGGAAGCTCCTTACGTCTTTCTCTGTCCGCGGTGGTTCCATTTCCAGAATGGCCTTAATCTTTGATGGATCGATTTCGATGCCGCGAGTGGTGATCATAAACCCGAGCATTTTCCCTGTAGTGACTCCGAACGTGCATTTAGCCTGGTTAAGGCGCATCCTGTACCTCCTTATCCTTTCGAAGAACTTTCTGAGCGCGGGTAAGTGGCCTTCCCGCCCCTTTGCCTTCACGATCATGTCGTCAACGTAAACCTCTACCTCTTTGTGAATCATATCGTGTAACAAGGTTATAGCAGCTCGCTGATAGGTGGAGCCAGCGTTTTTTAGCCCAAAAAGCATGACCCGATAGCAATAAGTTCCCCACTCAGTGACGAAGGTGGTTTTCTCTCGGTCTTCCGGGGCCATGAGAATCTGGTTATACCCTGAGAAACCATCCATAAAAGAAAGCAAAGCGTGTCCCGCGGTGTTGTCGACTAGCACGTCAATGCGGCAGAGGGAAGTCATCCTTGGGGCTAGCTTTGTTTAGGTCCCTGAAGTCCACACAGACCCTAATTTTGCCATCCTTCTTTGGAACGGGAACAATATTTGCGACCCATTGAGGGTATTTAGTTACCATCAGGAACCCAGCATTGATCTGTTTAGTTATCTCCTCTTTTATTTTAAGCACCCAATCGGGCCTCATACGTCTCAATTTTTGTTTTATTGGTTTCGCGTCAGGATAGAGGGGAATCCGGTGTTCCACGATTTCAGGATCGATTCCGGGCATATCAGCGTGTGACCATGCAAAAACATCTTCGAATTCTTTTAGCAAATTTACGAGAGCCTAGCGCTCTTCTTCTGATAGCGCGGAACCGATCTGAACCATTCGGGGATTCCCTTCGTCCCTCAAATTTATTGAAACAACCTCTTCTTTTACAGGCTGAGCATGCCTTTCGTCTTCCCTTTCGATTAGGGACCGAATTTCTTTAGGGATTTCCCCATCGAAATCGATCTCTTCATCATCGGGGTCGACACAATTTATTTCAAAGTCAGGGAAGTAAGCGGAACCAGATTCATTTATTTCATCATAAGCAGAGGCCTCGGGGGCACCATACACACGGGTAGACTCAAATTCAAAATACAGACTCTGAGGAGTTGGGCCAGGAGGCACCGACTCAGACTTAGAAGACTCAGAGGACTCAGAGGACTCAAAGGACTCAGTTTCATACTCAGGCTCATGACTGGTTTCACTTGGTATGAAAGTCCAATTCTTATAATCCCTAGCGGCATCCATGATGAGTGAAGTCGGGTCTTCGGGGGCCTCCTGCCCTAGCATCTGCACTTCTGCTTCCATGGCTATACCCAATGGTTCGTCTTCCTCGAATAAGGTTGCTAGGCTACCCATGGCAAAAGTTTCAACCCAATCGGCCATCTTTGCTGGTTTGATTACTGCTTCCAATTCTTCATCACTTTCAGGCCAGACATCATTAGCGAATATCTCAAACCCTGGTAGGAAGGTGTTGGTTTCTTTGTCCCAGAACGGTTCCGGTTGCCCTTGATAAATCTGCTTTGCCTCTTCTTTGACAAAATAGTCCTCCAATCTGTCTCCCTTCTTTTCTTTCTTATCCTCAGAAGGGTGGTATCCCAAGCCTGTTACGCGGGTTAAAGTTCCTGGTTCTTCAAATTGCGCTGGCCCCTGGAGATTCTTTCCCAACCCCAAACCTGGCATATAGGACATTTTCTTCATTATCTTTATGGCGACATTACTAATGACGAAGTCGTCATCAATCTTGACAGTGAAAACAGAATTAGAGGTGTCAAGAGAGAAGCTGCCTAGAGCAATGTCCTCCTCTCCATGTTGTATCTCCAAGAGTGGGGCATTGTCTTCCATGGGAGCGCGAATCCCAGAGTTGCCATGAATGGTGAGCATCCCAGTCTCAAGTCCCAGTCTAATTTTCTAATGAAGTGTTGAAGGGACTGCCATGATGTCAGGCCGATGCATCCAAGGTCTACCCAGCAGTAGGTTGAAGGATGCGGGAATGTTTACCACATGGAACTCCACCTCCGTTTGGTAAGGTCCGAAAGTCATAGGAAGCATGAGGGTTCCAATCACATCCCGACGGGTGTTGTCATATGCCCGAACTTTGACTTCTAATGGAGAGAAGTCATTATTTTTGTATCCCAAGCAATAGGCAACACGGAGTGGACAAACATTGATTGCTGACCCATTATCAATCAAGATCACTGGTACCCATTTTCCGTGGCATTTCAAAGTGACATGGAGTGGTCGATTGTGATCAGTTCCTTCAGCGGGCAAATCTCGATCAGTGAAGGTGATAGCATGTTTGATGGGTATGGTTTTGATGAGTGCTATGAGTTCGTCAGGGGTTATGGCGGAAGGAACTTTTAGGTGAGAGAGGGCTTGGATGAGTCCTTCACGATGGCGGGTGGAGTGAACGAGCACGTCCCAAACAGACATTTTGGCTTGAGTCTGTTCAAATTGGCGCTTGACCATCCCTTCAGGGTTTTTCTCAGGGCGAGAAGGCTCCTTAATTGGTGGGGCAAAGGGTTGGAAAGTGTCTTTGATTGGGGTGACAAACGGGTTAGAAAGTTCTTTGGTCAGTGGAGCTGGAGGGTTGGAGGATTCTCCGATTTGAAGATTAGGAGGTTGATAGATACGACCACTCCTGGTCAATTGACCAATCTGTCGGTACTTAGACTCTTCGTCCCACAGGTCAGCAAGGGCCTTGCGTTTGTTTCCAATGGTGGTGTCTTGGAGATTGGCAGCCAAGTCATCGATAACCAGATCTTCCCACAAATCCTCGGGCTTCCACTTCTCAGCTTCCGCCACCGCCCTGTTTATGGTCCATTCTTCATTTCCCACCTTATGTTGATGATCTCTGTATTACCCCACAGGTTTGTCTTAGCTCCCGATTCATCTTCCCACAAATTCAGCATGGCAACATCAGCATCCTTTGGGAAAGTAACAAACGACTCTGACTTAACTTCATCGACCAGGTAGTCCATTGGGTCAAACTCATTACTAGCCACATCTTCTTCGGGCCCCGGCGGTTCTGGGTATGGGGCGAGACCCACATTATTGTATGGGTCGTTGACAATGAGGTCGTGGTGGTAGGAGGGATTTGGCTGAAATGGAGCAGGTTCGGGCCAGTTGTAGGCCATCGTCTGAGGTTGGTATTCTTCCGCAAATAGCATGGGTATAGAGAAGGTATCCAAAGGATCATTCCAGGCCAAAAGTTGGTATTCATCCGGGATTGGATTCCATTCCCATTCAGGCATCCCCGGAAAGTTCTCATTTTGGTTTTCAAACATCATGTATAGAGAAAACCCATCAAGAGGGTCAGCATGAATGCTTTGCCAATCAATTTCCCATCCAGGCTCAAAGAATGGGTTCACGTCTCCTTGAAAGTTGGTGGCTTCGAATTCCTCCCAATCAGCAATTAAATCTCCCCATTCCCAAAGGTAACAGAAAGCAGTCTCTTCGGAGATTTCCACAACAGGCTTCGGTTCGGTATCAGGGATGATGAAAGGGGTAGGATCAAAGTCTTGACTTTTGGTTTGGGTGATTTGGTTGATATGGAATGGGGTATTATGTTGTGTCAAGGGATTTGTCATGGTGTTTGGTTTATCTGAAGGAGGGGTATCAATGACTTTATTGTCAATGAGGTTTTGAATCTCATGACGGAGGCAGATACAGTTGTCAGTGGTATGGCCATGCATTTGGTGGAATTCGCAGTAGACATTCTGGTTTAGGTTAGGTGGAATGGTTTGTGGTGGCGGGAGAGGGTTCAGCACTCCCACTTCGGTAAGCTTCTTGAGTAAGGCGGATCTAGGAGTGCTAAATTGGGTAAAGACTCTTTGTTGGGACTTTGGTTTTTCAGAAATTTGGTTTACTTCTGCCGGCTTGGTGGATGAAGTTCCAGCCTGATTGGTATTCCCGAAGAGGACATTGTTATTCCTTGAATATACCCTTTTGGACTTTGCTCCTGATTCCATCTTTTCCAATGTACCATCTCGCAGGGCCTCCTCTACAGCCAAGCCCGAGTCATAGAAAGTTTCGAAATTTGGGGCTGCCTGGAAGAGGACCATGTATGGGGCAAAAGAGCTTGGCAGGTTCTTGGTGATGATCCTTATCTGTTCTTTCAAATCTGGTTTGCTTTGCATTTGAGCGGCTTTAGCCCTCCAACGTTTTACAAAATCAGGGAAACTTTCTTTCTCGCCCATCTTGGTGCTCTCTAGTTCCCTTGTGGTCATCTTTAAATCAACGTTGAAATCATATTGAGCCACAAATGCTGTCCCAATATCTTCCCAAGTCCTTTTCTTAGAGGGTTCAAGAGTAAGAAACCATTGCAGGGCTGGTCCCGACAGGGATTCATGGAATAGCTGGGCCATGGCTTCCTTTTCAATCCCCCTCATGGTGAGTGAACCAACATACCCTTGGAGGTGAGCCTTTGGATCTCCGGTACCATCAAACTTCGCTAAATCCACACCTTTGAACTTCTCCGGTAACTTAGCGTTGGGAAACAAACATAATTTGTTCATGTCAATCTCCCCCCTTCCTAATCGCTTATTTTCTTACACAGATTCTTCCAACTTGCCAATTTTAGCCATAAGGGCGGCTAAATTGGGATCAACAGCTGGTGTATCTTTGGCTGGTGTCTCACCCTTGGGTATTTCTGTCTTAACTAAGAGCTTGTCACAAACCTCCTGCATAGACTCCATTATCATATTCATGTCGTTTTTCATGGATGCAACCGAGGCCTTGAGTTGTGTAGCCATGCCAGCAAGGGATTGCCTAAACTAGGTATCCCTAGTGGCCATGTTCTGTCTAAGCTCTTCTACCCCATTTCCTTGGTCAGCCATTGGTAAGGGACTTTCAAGTGACAGAGACTCCTGTATTGCTAGACTTGGCGAAACCGCTAATGACGACTGCCCTTCCTATTCTATGTGGACCTCAAACAGTTGGGTTTCTTCCAGGGTATCTATGCGAACCAGTTTTCGGGACGGACGAAACCAATTGGGTATAGTCTCTTCTTTTTGCAGGTGTCCAATGTTTCTGAACTGGCGACAAGGCAAAAGGGAGTAACTCAGAACCCATCTCGAATGTCTGTCCTACCTTCTACGCGCCTTCTAGATCCTAAAACCTACCGTGACTTGAGTCACACTTGAGGCATTTGTACAGAAGATTTCTGGCGGTCCAGGTAGGTATTGTAAGGCAGGTTAAATTCCGATCGTTTCGGAACCAGAGCCAATCTCCTTACCTTGACCATCCGAGACAGAGCTTGTCACAAGCCTCCTGCATAGACTCCATTATCATATTCATGTCATTTTTCATGGATGCAACCGAGGCCTTGAGTTGTGTATCCATGCCAGCAAGGGATTGCCTAAACTAGGTATCCATGGTGGCCATGTTCTGTCTAAGCTCTTCTACCCCATTTCCTTGGTCAGCCATTGGTAAGGGACTTTCAAGTGACAGAGACTCCTGTATTGCTAGACTTGGCGAAACCGCTAATGACGACTGCCCTTCCTATTCTATGTGGACCTCAAACAGTTGGGTTTCTTCCAGGGTATCTATGCGAACCAGTTTTCGGGACGGACGAAACCAATTGGGTATAGTCTCTTCTTTTTGCAGGTGTCCAATGTTTCTGAACTGGCGACAAGGCAAAAGGGAGTAACTCAGAACCCATCTCGAATGTCTGTCCTACCTTCTACGCGCCTCCTAGATCCTAAAACCTATCGTGACTTGAGTCACACTTGAGGCATTTGTACAGAAGATTTCTGGCGGTCCGGGTAGGTACTGTAAGGCAGGTTAAATTCCGATCGTTTCGGAACCAGAGCCAATCTCCTTACCTTGACCATCCGAGACAGAGCTTGTCACAAGCCTCCTGCATAGACTCCATTATCATATTCATGTCATTTTTCATGGATGCAACCGAGGCCTTGAGTTGTGTATCCATGCCAGCAAGGGATTGCCTAAACTGGGTATCCATGGTGGCCATGTTCTGTCTAAGCTCTTCTACCCCATTTCCTTGGTCAGCCATTAGTAAGGGACTTTCAAGTGACAAAGACTCCTGTATTGCTAGACTTGGCGAAACCGCTAATGACGACTGCCCTTCCTGTTCTATGTGGACCTCAAACAGTTGGGTTTCTTCCAGGGTATCTATGCGAACCAGTCTTCGGGACGGACGAAACCAATTGGGTATAGCCTCTTCTTTTTGCAGGTGTCCAATGTTTCTGAACTGGCGACAAGGCAAAAGGAAGTAACTCAGAACCCATCTCGAATGTCTGTCCTACCTTCTACGCGCCTCCTAGATCCTAAAACCTACCGTGACTTGAGTCACACTTGAGGCATTTGTACAGAAGATTTCTGGCGGTCCGGGTAGGTACTGTAAGGCAGGTTAAGTTCCGATCGTTTCGAAACCAGAGCCAATCTCCTTACCTTGACCATCCGAGACAGAGCAATGTGACCGTCAGAATCCAGATACGCACACCTTCAAGGTTAGTCCCAAGTCAAGGGAGCCATTCGGGCACGGCAAACACCAGAGGTATCGCAACCTCCATGGATTTACAGTCTCCTAGACTGACTGGAAAATCCTAAAGAATTCTGAGGGAGCCTAATCCTCTAGCCTGCAAGATGCAATGATGCGTGAATGATATGCATGTACAGAAAAGAAATACACATAAGCAGGATATATCACATAAGTCCTAGCCATGGGTTCCTGTCCTAGTTGGGAAGGTTCTATGGTTATGTACGGGTGCATAGGCCGGTTTTGGTCTCAAGAGGGTTCCCCGGACTAGAGCCAAGATGTACTACCCCATGTCAAGTGTATTGCAAGACAATGGCCGAACAGCACGATGGCCCATCATAGTCGAGGGTTGCTAGACATCCCGGGAGAGCTTGTCACCGGTAAACCGGGCAAGATTGCCGAGACATGCTAGCGAGGCTTGTGCGATGCATAGTGTAAAAGAAAATTAAGTTTTCCAAATTGCATTAGGCCCCCCAAGTAAAATACCTTTCAAGTTTGGCCCTCTTAATTATTCAACACTCTTTTATTCTTTTCTATTTTTTTTTAAAAAATATTGAATAAAACGTCCCCAGCAGAGTCGCCACTGTGGGCTCCCGCGCCCCCGGTGCGTTCGAAGAGTCGCCACCCGGATTTTTGAGATGGATGATCCGAGAAACCGAGAGTTCGTTTTGAAAAGAAAGGCTTTTGATCTAGCGAAACCATTGAGATTTTAGATCCGGGGGCCACGTTACGAGCGGGGAAGGTTTTGTTGAAAAAGCACCCTGCTCGCCCGGTGAAAACCGGTCTCTACTAAGCGTTTTAAATGGGGGGATTTAATACCATTCGGAAAACCTTGAAAACACATAAAGGGAAAGGGAAACAAGACAAAACATGTCACGTTGCCGTGCTAGTGGTGCTTGCTGTACAGAAATGATAAAGGATGTCATGGCGATAATATAAATAAGAAAGACACATAAACAAGCTGTCTGGATCACCATCCTCTGTCATACGGCATATCGCTTTACGACGCGCGGCCTTCTGATATGCCGTGCGTAGTTCTGATCTTAACATCAAACTTTAGTCATTTTACAAAGTCTCGCACAGTATATCCAGTACGACGCACGGTGTTGTTTTCAAAACTTCAGAAAGCTCACAGCCCTCAGATCATCTTGAAACTGTACCATTCTTCCAAGCCACGAGTAGAAAACCATTTTTGATACATTTGTTCATTTTGAAAAGATCTATAGAGTTTAAAACATGGCTCGTAGATATGGTCTCAGTTCGAGACTGCTCTTGGTGTACAGAAACAGATCCAGCAACAGACGATCATGATCCAAACAGTTTGAACAAGAAAACGGCGGTTAGATAAAATGTCGTGCGTGTGAGTCCACTACGCCGTACAACGCTTCAAAGCACCGCGCGGCGTAGCGTACCCAGCACAGAAAACTGATTTTGTTTTGGAAAAAATGATTTTTGGGTCAGATCCTAACCAAAAGGGTTAGGCCTGAAGATGGAAGAGTCCCCTTAGGGCCAGGACGGATCCTAACCCAAGGAAACTTAGTTTTTACCTTTAATCTTGAGCTTGAATGAAGATTGATGATGGTGGATAGGCGTCGGTAAGGTTGGAAACGGAAAGAGAAGTATGGGTGTGTGTAGTAGATGGGTGTATTGGGTGGTTGGGGTCTCAATGTTAGTAAAGAACTAACTTTAATGGTGAGGAGAAAAATGGAGTAAAAGGCCTAGAGAATGTCTTTTGGGAGCAACATTCTCAAGACTTGGAAATGGGAAATGGATGTGAAAGCAAGAAGAGAGAGAAAGGTATAATGGTGATCAAGGGCCCTTTTCCCTTGAGTGGAGGGGTGTATTTATAGGCAAGAGCCATGGATTTTGAATTTCAAATGTTGGAGGTATTTTCTGGGCGGGCTAGAAGTGTGCTTTCGGCTGAGCCGTATTGCAGCTGTGGCTCGCTCAAATAGGCGTGGCTGACAGCTTTCTGAGCCAATCAGAACTTTACCCAAAATGTCGTGCGGCTAACCTCATGATCGCGTGCGGCGTAATGACTTTTGATGCGCCATGCGGTGTAGAGATGTCACGTGCGGCATTACAGGTTCACTCCAGGGCTTTTGGGCATTCTCTGGTCTTTTGGGCTTTTGATTTGTTTTGGGGCTGAGGGTTCATTTGGGCTGAGGATCTGTTTGGGGCTGAAGGAATCCTTCATTCAAGCTCGCAAAGGCTCTGTTTCCTTTATTTCATCATCGGGGTGAACAAAGACCCTTCGAGGTCCGGATTGGGGTGTCTACAACTTCATGAGAGGGAAAGTGTTTGACAGTCAATTCGTACATGAGAATTCTCGAATCCTTGAATGGTGATTTTAATATCTTATGACGTGTCACACACTCACTTTGTCATAGACTCATATCGCATGTTGCAACTTATTTCCAGATTCATTCATGATTGGTTCATACAAATTTGCTCATGCATTTTTATATATAGTCATATCCATTGAGCCTCATAGTTGAGAACGTGTACCTCTGATTGGTGTGTAGCCTTGCCGCATTTTCTTTTAAAGGGATATCTTTGGTCATTTTTTTAAAATTTTGGGTTAATGGATTGCCCTTCAGAAAATGCTCAACCTTCGTTCAGCAGTAGCTAGCTTGAGCATCTCTTGCCTTAATTGTGCTTTAACAAATAAAAATAGTAATTTTTTTTGGGCTCTTGAACCATATATCATCGACCAAACTTTTTTGACTGAACTGTGTTCAAATTTTTTACTTCGATGGGGTCCATGCTTTCTTTATGATCTTGGTTTAAGATTGCTTGGTGTTGTGCTGGTTTCCATTGCTTGATTGTTGCTACATCACTTATCTTGGTGATTATCAGGACTAGTTGGATACATGGATATTGGCAAATTGATTTCTTGAACCATATAGCATCCTTTTTGGTTTGCTCTACCTTTGTCCTTCCTTGACAAAAAGGGGGGAGTAATTTATTAACTAACAGATTGTGCATCTTTAGTATTTCTACAGCTTCATAGGTCGTGACCATAATCTGTTAGGGGATAGGTTTTCATTGTTGAGTGTGTTTTGTCATGGAAGTGCCAAATGGGGAGATTGTTAGGACCACGGGCCATGGTCTCTCTATGTTGGCAAATTTCATAACAAAACACATATTTAATTGTATCCCTGATTATCGAGTTGAAAATTATTTATTATTTATTTCTAGAGTGTCTGTTTAGGAAGTAGAAGGAAATAGAATCTTTATTTGTAATGGAATGATCGCGTTTAGATCAAGTGGTCGGAGAGAGCTAAATTGGAATGGATTGACCGGGTATCAATTTGAGATCAATTGGTAAAACCTGCCTAAATGAGGCGGAAGTGGTGCACACTTTTCAACTAATACAAAAGGTAGTATTCTTTTGTATGCCATGGTAACGAAAAAAGGTGCAGTAGAGAAATAAAAAGAAAAAGAACGTGGATCTAGTTCAGACAAGATGGAGGGGTATTTTTACGTTTGAGTCTTGGAGTTCTTATTCAATCGTCGAAGCCACAATGAAACTCCAAGAAGTATTCACAACTTTATTTCTACAAACTTAGACTTGTTCTTCGGTGGATTTCCGAAGGAGTGTGGAAGGCTTGTGGATTCAAGGCAGCGGCGGTCAAGCACTGGGTGTGGTGAATATGGATTCGGCAAGTAGGTCTTAGGCTCGATTGTGAGGATTCAAATCGTAGGGTAAGATTACTTGTAACTACAAAATGTTTATAGTGCTTGATTCCTTCCTGTGGTTTTTTCCCATTTAGGGTTTTCCACGTATATCTTGGTGTTCTTATGTTTATTGCTTTCTGGTGATTGATTGGGTTGATATATTGATTTTGGGTTGATAAATTCAGAACATAGCAAATATTTATATACCTAGGCAATCTATGATTTTTCAGAAGGGATAAATTCTCAATGCAACTATATATAGAGCTTCTCAATTTCAGGGAATCAACCTTCAAGTGGAACTCAATCCTAGTGAGGAACGAAAAACCTTAGAAGTCAATTGTCTGAAGGAAGCCTTACCTCTGGGTGAATTTGTTGAGAATTCCAGCCAATTAGAAGTACAGAGACAGGTTCATGGTGAATCTTCAATGTGAATTTCAAGCAACACTAGTTACAGGACAACACATAACTCAAATTCAAAAACTACGGTCTTCCACATTCACAATAATTTAAAGAAAATGGAAATAATACACGGGTAGCATTTTTGCTAGTAAAATATATAAGTGAAAGTAAGAAACATTTGTTAAAATCCATAAAGTGATTTATTAATATTGTTAAATGCACAATCACTCATCAAAGTAGAGAGTGAGTTTCACTTACTAATAAAGTATTTGCTTTATGGAGATTGAGTTTCACTTTTCCATGATGATTGTACTTGATTGAGAAAATATAGGGATCATTAAATTTAATTATTGGCAAAATGTTGCTAGTTTTGGTTATCCAATGGCCAAAATTTAATAAGTTGGTAAGAGATTACTAAATTTGGTTATTACAATGTGAACACTTTTTTAAGCAAACATTGCTAATTTTAGCAACTCTTTTGTTTTGATTATTACATTGTAGATGCTCAGAGCTTTTAGCTTGTACATGATACAACTAGGGCTTGCCCGTGCCTGAAGGCATAGGTTGATGAATTTGTTATTCGATTCAATGTGAACACTTTTTTAAGCAAACATTGCTAATTTTAGCAACTCTTTTGTTTTGATTATTACATTGTAGATGCTCAGAGCTTTTAGCTTGTACATGATACAACTAGGGCTTGCCCGTGCCTGAAGGCATAGGTTGATGAATTTGTTATTCGATTTCTAGTGACCTTAGCTAGGTGTGAGCTTAGCTAGCAGAATGCCCGTGCCCGGATCAAAAAATTGTTATTCAATATAATTTCGAATGACCTTAGTTATGCATCAACAACCTAATCGTGCTTAACATTATGAACACAACGAATGTGACATTATAGAGTATACAAACATAACATCATAGCTTAGTAACCCCCTCGAATGTGCATAGAGAAACTTCGAAAGTAAACTGATTGTACCCTTTGCATTTTAAAACCCCGCTCTTGATTTTGCTTTAGCCACCAATTGTCCAGAAGGCAACCACCAATTTAGACTTCCATAGTTAGCATGGTGTGTTCATGGATTGCCAACTGCCAAAAAAGGTGATATTTTTTGAAAGGAGTAATCCAACAATATGAGATTGTATTGCAAAAACAAAGGGAAAAAAAAACCTACCGAACAATCAATTGTATTTCAAACTTGTTGGCTACTAAATGGATATATGGTTCCTTGGAGTGTGATAAACCCTTGCCGGAAAACAAACTTAGTAGCATGGCTAGGCACTTACAATAAATATGAAGGAAGTATATATATATTAGAGGAAAATATAAGGTTCCTAACCCTTGCTCCAACATCACAATTATTAACATCTACTCCTTTCACAAAAAAGATTAGTTCCTAATCCTTGGAACATAAAGAAGTGGCCGAACCGAGAATTGGTCGAATTATAAAATGAACCCCAACTAAATGGATCCTAATCTAGCATAGCAACAATCATAATCTGCAAGCCACTCACCCATCTGCAAATTTTAGGAAAATTTTTAACTAGGTTTCCATGTCTAAAACCTTGTCAATTGCCATGATGGTGGTCAAATAGGATGAAGGGAAGGACATCGACGTGGCATTGAGACAGCTCCACCGCGTTTCTTAAGTCAATCTTAAACATCAAAAAGAGAAAAAATATCAAAGGTTTTATGGTTAGATAGAAGACTCATTGGGAAGCTAAGCAATAAGGTTTTATGGTTGAAGTTTCTCACTGAATTCCCCCTGAAACTTAGCTCAATGACCAGACAGCGCGCTCTTTGTTCTTTGTGATCTATAGCGGTACTCTATTGCCCCATATGATTTTCTTGATGGTCCGCCCATTAGACAAACGTGCATTGTTGACAGTTATCCTGAAGCTTTTTTTATGACTCCAACGTTTCAGCACTCACAGGTTACCTGCTAATGAAAGAATCCAAAGAAAATTCACTTGGGAACATTCAGAATTAGGATTTACAACTTCATGATACAATAAAACATGAAGTAAGCTGTCAACAGTTTTTTTTTCCCAGCATGCGGCAACCCCGAAAGTAACCACTATCCAAACTGTCCATACTCCATATAGATTTAAAAAAATGGAGTCATTCTACAAACCAACCAACCAAGAAAAAAAAAGGCACGTAAAGAGCAAAAAGAAGAGTCATGCACCCAAAGCAATGACAACAATTTCATTCCTATTAATTAAGATAACGAATTCGCCAATCAATCAAATAAGTACTTGCACAATTCCTAGTGTGCTCTTCTTATGGACACACACCAATTTCAAAGATATGCATAGCCAGTACTGTTGGCACAAAAATGAAACCAGAAACCATAATTTTTATGTTCGAATCTGAGCAGACTTGATGGAAACGTACCAGAGATCATGAACAAAAGACTTCTCATGATGATGTGACACACGGAATGACGACTAAAGTTACCTTATTATGATTCCCCATCGAAGTAGTCTTGTTGTATTTGCCATTTTCATTCCAATCCTACAAATTCGACTAGACTACAAATGAATAAATTATTTGATCACGATAAGTAAAGTGTGAACAACAATGAGAATAAAAATTCGGTCAACGAATGTGACATTATAGAAAATTTCGGTCATTAAAATTTCGGTCATTAAAATTTCGGTCATTGAAAATGCTGATTGATATTTCCAAACTGGGTTGGTATGAAAATGGTAATGAACAAAGCTAACCAATAAAAATTCGGTCATTACTAGCAAAATTGCATTTAGTTTAGAATTCATTGCCAAAATTGAAAAAAATCATGCATTCCTTACCAGCATTATCTCTCTCAGGAAAAAAAAATCATTACAAAAACTGAAAAAATCAATTTCAACCATTTATTCTAAAAAATGCAAAGTATTTACCAAAATGCCAAGGATTGAATGAAGAGTGGAGATTTATGTAGAGAAATGTGTGTTAAATCAAACAGTCAAGATTTATGAAGGAAAAATATGTATGCCACCACACCGCCGCGATTTGTATTATAGACTAGGGTTTGCCCGTGCCTGAAGGCACGGTGCAATGCGTTTTGAACACAACTAAAATAAATTACAAAACTATTGACCACCCCCTCTAACGAAACTGGTTTATACGGGAAGATTTTTTATTTTTTTTGGTAAGTAAAAATTTTATTGCACCAAATAACCGCAGGAAGCTACAAAACTCACAGGGGCATACCCCTGGCACACCTATACATCAGTTTCAAACGAAAAAACCACAGACTCTTATCTACACGTATTGATCCCAAAAACACAAAGAAGACGAAGGTGTAGTTTAAAGATGCTCCACATTTTGGTATTCAAGTCCCATTAATCTTTTCTCAACTCTACAAAGCTACCAAAAGAAAGCTAGAAGATACCCATGAATTTTCCTTTCCATTGCCTACATGTGTTGTCTTCCCTTTCCTAGCCATTATATCTTTTCTTGGTATTTTCGGTTAAGAAATACGTAAAATGTATTAGGGAATTGATATTCGCTCTTCCTTTTTTGATGCAGGCGCTCCGCTTTCAAAGTGAAGTTACTAGTAACTTCATGAACAAAGTGGAGTGTCTGCATCAAAAAATGGAGCGCGAATATCAATTTCCAATGTATTAAGGGTACTAAATACAATTGGAACTTTTTATTAGTATGGAGTCATACCTCATGCATATGGATGACATTGTGGTCCTACTCATCGTGGATTACAATTCCAATATTTCTATCTCAGAGTGATTGAATCTGCACGTACAAAGTCAGTTGAGAAATGTCAAAAAAAAAAAAAAACATGGTTCGAAGACTATAAACATTGTTTTTTCAAAAATATAAGGGTTATGCCTATACATTCTCGTTTCTCATGGGATAGGTTGCCTTTTCTTTCCCTTTGAGCTAGACTTTAGATGTCAACAAATAACATGAGAGACAATACATAAGACTATCCTAGAGTTTATAAACCCAACAAAACCAACCCACCCTACGAAGCCTCTTAATTCCCAGCAAGACCAACCCTCACGTTACAATGCCTCTCAATTTATCAAATCCAATAGATTATGTCGAAGATAGAATAATTTAAATGCAATGCAAAGAAGGAGAGCAACTTGGATTAAGCATTCTTACAAACACCTTGAGTGCAATATACAATTCTCACAGTCCCTATTCCCGAATGTCTAAAAATTAGAAGGTACAATTCCTGGAATAAAAAATAACTAAAAGAAAGAAAAAGAACTTGACATAGGTAGAATACCTAGAATAAAAAAAAAGAATGAAAAAAGTTCGGTAAAAGGCTTTCTTCCACTTTTCGACTACCGATTAGGGCGGCGGTTATCTGCTGTGGGCGAGAGGGAGACGGAGAAGGGGAGAGAGAGGTGGAAACCAAAAGGCGAGAGTGGGAAGGAGAGAGGTCGTCCTTTGGATTTTGGATGAGGTAGAAATATGTTTGAGAGAGAGAGAGGGGACTGCTTCAAAGAGAAGATGTGAAGAGAGAAGACCAAATGTAGGTTTCGTTTCACATTATCTAACATTCAAATAAAAAAAACGTGGGTTTCAAATTTTGAAAACCAAGTCTAAATTTTACCAAAATGCCATTTGACCAAACTCTACGTAATTGCCCTAAACCAGTTTGAGATTTATTGAATTACCATCTTTGTTCTCAGCCCTTAGATTTATGTGGGAAAAATTTGGACCCTTTATTTATGTATATAAGTTCAAATAATGAGCTCCCTTATTATATACTAGAGAATTGCCCATGCCTTAAGGCACGGCGCAGTATATTTTGATAGCATATGTGTTTGTGCCTGAAGACACTTCACATTTGTTACTAATCTCAATCTAAACTAATCACGTTGCACTTGTGCTTATTTACCAATTTGTTGATTAACAAACAACCACAACCATGCTTGGCTAACCCACTTGAAACATTATCACCATCAACCGACACAAATTGTTTCACAAAAAAAATTGCAGCTGCTGTGGTATTTTGGAAAGAAAGAGCAATCACAAATGACAAAAAGGCATGTTAGAAGTCCCATTCATTCAACGCACTTACGCAACTCTACAATCTAAGTTACTACAAACAAACAAACAAAAAAAGGAAAAGAAAAGAGCAACAAAGAGAACATGAGTTCCCTTTTGCTAACATTCATTGGATAGGAAGCTCCCAGACAACATTTTAGGCTAGGGTTGCATACCCTGCAAAACAAAAGAGGAAAACTCACAAACTTGTTTCTCTCAGAAACTTAGATTGGGAGATTTCGAGAGAAGAGGGAAAAAAAAGAAAGAGAACTTTGTTCTATCTAATCACTTGTTTGGCTGGAAGCCATCGATACCAACATAAACCAAATGTTGTTTAGGTTAGAGCAAACAACATAACACGAGAAATCAACATTGATACTAAACTAAGACGCATAAGATTCAGTGATAGGTCCTACGACATTGTGTACACCACTGTGCCAACCTTTCATTTTCAAAACCAATCATGCGTCTCAACGTGTACCTTTTGAAAACACCAAGTGTCAACATGTGTCTCGTACAAGTGTCATGAGCCGTAGCTCCTGCCGGGCCAGTTACCGAATATGAGCATATAGCTCCTGCCGGGCCAATTAAAGGACCCCGATGTCCTCTGCCAGGCACTCACCCGTCGATGAGTCCCGAAGTGTTCTCGTTGCGTCCGTAAAGTATTAAAATTCATTTCACCATTTGGAAATGCCGTACAAAACACAACTTGATTCATAAAGAGTGTTCGAAGAAAATCATGTTTAATAGAGCTTATAAAATCATGAACATATTTGATGATGTCACACGGCATGGATGGTCAAATTCAGATCATTAGGATGATGTTTAGAAAGTAGGCTAGGAATAATCAGAGTCCAAGTTAATGGAATGGAAATCGGAAATTTGCAAAACAATGTAATTACAATGTGTCATCGATAACAAAGAACATGGGTATCGATAACTCATGGTCGGGGTAAAATAATTAATAACGTTATCGATAACGAAAAAGGATGGTATCGATAACATTGGGGTTAAAATAATTCCAGCCGCAAGGGTAGCGATAACAATGACCAAAGGTATCGATAACAATAGAATTTCTGGGCTCCGGAACAAAATGTTATCGATAACAATGGGTTTCGAGCAGATTTCGAGAGAAGAGGGGAAAAAGAGAAAGAACATGATTCTATCTAATCACTTGTTATAAACCAAATGTTGTTTAGGTTAGAGCAAACAACATAACACGAGAAATCAACATTGATACTAAACTAAGACGCATAAGATTCAGTGATAGGTCCTACGACATTGTGTACACCACTGTGGAGGCTTTTGTAGCTATCTCTAGAGCATTGCACAACTTAAGACTTGTTTGTTATCTTGCACATAATGTGTCACCTCTCTCTATTTTTATTTTATTTTTTTAATAGGCACCTCTCTATGGGTTTTTATATGAGTTCTTATCTTCGTGGGTGATATATCACCTTGAGACCAAGGGCTATTATGAAGTTAATAACAGAAACAAAATGGTCCTACCCCTTTGCAGTCACGGAGAAGTCAATCCTGTAAGACAGTAAGTAATCAGGAGATATACATTTGGAGACAACGGGGGTGAGGTTGTTGAGGAGGAGGCGGCTTTTGGTGGATTTGTTGTTGCATTTGAGGGAGGTGATGCAGAGGGACTGAGATCCAAAACCCCCATTTCAATCAATCACAAAGAAAAATTTGAGCCCAAAAGTAGTCATAAACAAAATCGAAAACCCTAACCTGTTTGCGAACGACAAAGCCAGCTCAATTAAACCCTTTCAGACAACGTCGAGCGCCAAGATCGCAACAGAAGAGTCCTGTAACAAAAAAAAGCTTGAACATTTTTTACATAATTCCTTTTTGCTTGATTTCAGTTTTTTCCTTGCTAAGAGCAAAATTATAGGCATCATGTGGCAATCAAAACTACTGATTCAATTAAAACACAACCAAGTTATTATACAAATGATCAAATATACAAACTAATCAAACGACATTCAAGTCCATCTCAGTTTACAACTAACTTAGGCAACGGCTTAATTCCTGCTGGCTTGGAATACTACCAAGGGTGACTCAGGCTTCATGAAAAGGTCCAAACAAATACCCCTGTTTTGGTGCTATAAAGAAAAGGAAAGTACAGATAAGTAAAAGTTCTCAAAACCTGGAATAGAGTTTGAGCTTTTGATAGTGTGTTCAAAACCTGGAATGGAGTTTGAGCCATTCATTTCTCTAAACAAATCACATGGAATACAGATTCTCATCCCAGTGTCAAAGGAGTTCCTTGTACCTTAAAGGAAAGTTTATCAAGTACTTTCAATTAGCCTCAAGTGGATTGGCAAAACAAACAGAGGCCAAGATCTCAATTTACGAATCCCAAGCTCACAGATACCTATCAAGCCCTAATCAGAACACTAATGTAACGACAAAATCTTGAATTTCTAACGAAATGGAAAATAAATTACACCAAAAAACACTTCAAACACAAAACACATAAACGTAAAATAATCCTGTGCGATCAATGGGAATAATCACCGTGGACGTTCTGATTGCGAGTGGCTCTAATGATGATCTCGGGTCCGCATCGGAGTTACCCTGACCCCCGCTAGCTCTCTTATCAACACTCCATCAGCAACTGTAAACAAAAAAGAAAAATGCATGTTATCGACGAACTGTATACGCAACTGAGTGAAGCAAAAATGCCCGACTGTATACTGTATACGAACTATAGATCAAAGGAGATGGGTGAGGGTAGAAATGACCTTCCGCTTCTTGTTCGGAGAGGTGTGGGTCTATGGTGGTGGATCGGAGGAAGAGAGAGGTGTGGGTCTGTTGTACCCTTTGCACTTTCAAACCCCAGGTCTTGGTTTCGCTTTAGCCACTAACTATAGAGAAGACAACCACCTATTTAGACTTCCCACCTAATCCACAGTTAGCATGGTCTGTTCGCCCCAGGTTGCCAACTACCAAAAAAGGTGACATTTTTTGAAAGGAGGAATCCCACAAAATGATATTGCAAAAAAGGTGGAAAGAAATATTAGAAAAACCTACATTGATACACTACACAGAAAAGAAACAAATAGATTCAAAACATTGGCCTTCTCTCCTACCGAACAATCAATTGTATTTCAAACTTGTTGGCTACTAAATGGATTTACGGTTGAGTAATTCGGATTGGAGTTCTTAATACATCTACCTATTAGATGTTGGAATGTCATGGTATCTCTATCTATCGATTATTTTTATTCTTCACTCCACACAAAAAAAGACAGATATGTAAAAATACTAAACTGAGCCAAACAAACAAACAAAAATCTAGAACCCATTTTTTCTCCAAGTTTCATACAACTTCTTGCTGTGAACTTAAAGAATCAATGTCCATTGATAGAATAAGAATGGAGCAGCAACACTACTTGAAAAAAAGAAAAAGAAAAAAGGAGAGACTAAAACACCATTCCAAGAAAAGAATTACTTTAATTCATTCAACACAAATAAAGGCACCTAAACACAAATAAATCACAAACAATGGATGAAATTAGATTGTTGGACAGTGACAGTGTGTGCAAATTAGTTGGTTAGGCACCTGCCAAAACAATTTTCTTCTTAAAAAATCATGTACTCCAAAATACGTGTGCTCTCTAAAGAATGCATTATAACAAACACCTAGTAGGCATCTTTTTAAAGACACCCATGGCTTACTAACTTCAACACGAAAAGGAAAAACTTATGAAGCGCAGAAAGATGAAATAATCAAAAATAACAATCTGAGTATATAACCTAATCCTTGATGGTGGTTTTGAAAAAACTTTAAAACCCAAAATTCATGCAACACATGCATAGCATCGACATGAATGTTTTGCAGTTTAATTTGGGTTCACTGAAAATCGGAACACTTACCTTACTGCTCACGTGGTTTTCTTATCATGTTCAACCAAGATCAAAGGATTCACCCGTTCACATTATAGTTTGCCAATCACCCAACGAAACGAAAGAAGGAAAAAACGGAGAAGAGTCTTATACCTGAAGAGTAAGAGAAGAAAAACTTCATTGAGAGAAAACCCCCCGAGAAGCCCCAGATACTAGATCTGAAAAACCCCGAAAATCAAATCCAGAATAAAACTTGAGAAGCATTCCGCAAAATAAAAACAACAGTAGCAGTAAAGGAAAAAATTGCAGGGACAAAAAATAGGTCGAAGAGAAGAAGAGAGAGGGCCCAAACATCTCAAAGGGGAAATTGTTGGGATTGGAGGGATATGTCAACGATCTCTTGCGGTAGTGTTTAGATTGAGAGAGGAGGGAGTCATGGTCATCGTCTATGAGAGAGAGAGGGGAGAAGGAGGAAGGGGATGTCATGTTCTTCGGTGTGATGCGTTGGGGGGGAGAGAGAGAGAGCGCGCGCGCACTGTTTATCGATTGAATTTTGAATAAGGCCCCGTTCCAGAACGTCAAAAAAAAAATCTTTATTTTTTAGAAGGCAATTTCAAGTTCTAAAATTATGAGTTTTGGGCCACAGGAAGGCTTTGGAAAACAAAGGCACCTCCTTCCTTTCTAGGGAAGACAATTCGAGGAAAAAATCATTACCAAAAGATGCATAACATTCAACGCTAATTTTTACAAACATTCAATACCAAAAATTCTTACTCCCTCCGTCCCTTATTTGGAGTCTAGTATTTCATTTCGGGATGTCCCTTAATAAGCGTCCATTTTGTAAATTTAGTGGGTAAAAGTTGATGTATTGTCTATTTTGTCCCTAAAAGTATATTCCATTTTGAAAAGTTAATGAGTAAAAATGTAATGATGATGGGTAAATAGGAAAAGTGGAGGAAAAAGTTGATGTGAAAGATATAATGATGATATCTTTCTAATAAGTTGGAGTTTTTTTTTTTGATCGGCAAAAGATGAAATTTTATTTAAAACGGGGGAAAGGGGAAAAGGGGATCCACCCAAAAGTTGGAATACACCTCAAAAGGGCAAAGGCGCAACCACCCAATGGTCTACAGGGGATCACAAAATTGAAACAATAGAGCCCATCCTTACCAAAACTGTATTTAAAATTTATTATATTCGACTTAAACAATTGTTCAGAATAAATCATAACCAAAACTGGAAAAATTATTACTCAACCATTTATTCTAGAAAATGCAAAGTGTTTACCAAAATACTAGGGTTGAATAAAAGGTGGAGATTTATGCAGAGAAATGTGTACTAAATCCAATGGCTAGAATTTATGTAGGAAAAATATATGGGCCACCACACCGTCGCGAATTGTATTATAAATTTTTCTATGCACAAAAATGTTGAGCATTTAAAAAAATAATTTTGGCATTAGCAACAACCAATATATATAATATTCTTATCAGTCAAAAATAGTCTGCGAATATGAACCATTAAAAACACAATCCAATGGTTCAAATCAAAAGTCAACACTGCGTTCTTATTAACTTAAATTAAATCTGAAAATTTTGTCCTTATTTGAATTGTTTTTTCATTTGTTAGTTTTGCGCCAAACTTTTGTGGGTTATTAATTCGTCTCGACGAGAGGAATAGGAAAAGTAATTTTTTTTACTTTTATTTTCACTTTTACATGATAATTGTACTTGATTGAGAAAATGTGGGGATCATTAAATGTTGTGCATTTAAAAAAATAATTTGTACATGATACAATTTTAACTTGTACATGATACAATTTTTCTATGCACAAAAATGTTGTGCATTTAAAAAAATAATTTTGGCATTAGTAATACCCAATATATATAATAGTCTTATCACTCAAAAATCGTCCGCGGATATGAACCAATAAAAACACAATCCAATGGTTCAAATCAAAAGTCAGCACCGCGTTCTTATGAACTTATAACTTAAATCTGGATATTTTGTCCTTATTTGAATTTTTTTTTTGCATATGATAGTTTGCGCCAAACTTTTGTGGGTTATTAATCTGTCTCGACGAGAGAAATCGGAAAAGTAAATTTTTATTTACTTTTATTTTCACTTTCCCATATTAGTTGTACTTGATTGACAAAATGTGGGAATCATTACATTTTACTATTGGCAAAATGTTGCTAGTTTTGGTTATCCAATGGCCAAAATTTAGTAAGTTGTTAAGACATTATTGAGTTTAGTTATTACAATGGGAACACTTTTTTAAGCAAACATTGCTAATTTTAGCAATTTTTTCTTTGATTATTACATTGTGGATGCTCAGAGCTTTTAACTTGTACAGAATACAATTTTTCTATGCACAAAAATGTTGAGCATTTAAAAAAATAATATTGGCATTAGTAACACCCAATATATATAATATTCAAACCAATCAAAAATCATCTGCGGTTATGAACCATTAAAAACACAATCCAATAATTCAATACAAAAGTTAGCACTGTGTTCTTATGAACTTAACTTAAATATTTAAATTTTGTCTTTATTTGAATTTTTTTTTTGAATTTGTTAGTTTTGCGCCAAATTATTGTGGGTTATTAATTTGTCTCGACGAGAGAAATTGGAAAAGTAAATTTTTTTTTTACTTTTATTTTCAAGTTCCCAAGATAGTTGTACTTGTTTAAGAAAATGTGGGAATCATTTAATTTTATTATTGGCAAAATGCTGCTAGTTTTGGTCATTCAATGACCAAAATTTAATAAGTTGCTAAGATATTACTAAGTTTAGTTTTTACAATGTGAACAACATTTTAAGCAAACATTGCCAATTTTAGCAGTTATTTTGCTTTGATTATTATATTGTGGATGTTCAGAGCTTTTAAATTGTACATGATACAATTTTTCTATGCCCAAAATTGTTGAGTATTTAAAAAAATAATTTTGGCATTAGTAACACCCAATAAATATAATATTCTTATCAGTGAAAAATATTTCGCAGATATGAACCATTGAAAAAACACAATCCAACGGTTCAAATCAAAAGTCAACACTACATCCTTATGAAATTAACATAAATCTGAAAATTTTGTTCTCATTTCGATTTTGTTTGCATTTGTTAGTTTTGCCCCAAATTTTTGTGGGTTATTAATTCGTCTCGACTAAAAGAATCAGAAAATAAAATTTTTTGTACTTTTATTTTCACTTTCTCATGATAGTTATACTTGATTGAGAAAATATGAGAATCATCAAATTTGATTTTAGGCAAATTGTTGCAAGTTTTGGTTATCCAATGGCCAAAATTTAATAAGTTGGTAAGAGATTACTAAGTTTGGCAATTACAATGTGAACACTTTTTTAAGCAAACATTGCTAATTTTATCTATTTTTTTGGCTTTGATTATTACATTGTGGATGCTTAGAGCTTTTAACATGTAAATGATACCATTTTTCTATGCACAAAAATGTTGAACATTTAAAAAAATAATTTTGGCATTAGCAACTACCAATATATATAATATTCTTGTCAGTCAGAAATAGTCCACAGATATGAACCATTAAAAACACGATCCAATGGTTCAAATCAAAAGTCAGCACTACGTTCTTATGAACTTAACTTAAATAAGAAAATTTTGTCAATATTTTTATTTTTTTTTGCATATTTTTGTTTTGCGTCAAACTTTTGTGGGTTATTAATTCGTCTCGACAAGAGAAATTAGAAAAGTAAATTTTTACATTCTTTTATTTTCTCTTTCTCATGATAGTTGTACATGATTGAAAAAACGAGGTAATCAATAAATTTGATTATTGGCAAAATGTTGCTAGATTTGGTTATCCAATGGCCAAAATTTAGTAAGTTGCTAAGAGATTGCTAAGTTTGGTAATTACATTGTGAACAATTTTTTAAGCGAATACAGCTAATTTTAGCAACTCTTTTATTTTTATTATTACCTTCTGGAAGCTCAGAGCTTTTAACTTGTATATGATACAATTTTTCTATGCACAAAAATGTTGGGCATTTAAAAACATAAATTTCGCATTAGCAACACCCAATTTATATAATATTCTTATCGTTCAAAAATCGTTAGTGGATATGAATTATTAAAAATACAATCCAATGGTTCAAATCAAAAGTCAGCACTGCGTTCTTTTGAACTCATAACTTAAATCTGAAAATTTTGTCCTTATTTGAATTTTTTTTACGTATGTTAGTTTTGTGCCAAACTTTTGTGGGTTATTAATTCGTCTCAACGAGAGAAATAGGAAATGTAAATTTTTATTTACTTTTATTTTCACTTTCCCATGGTAGTTGTACTTTATTGACAAAATGTGGGAATCATTACATTAGATTATTGGTAAAATATTTTTAGTTTTTGGTTATTCAATGGCCAAAATTTAATAAGTTGCTAAGACATTATTAAGTTTATTTATTACAATGGGAACACTTTTTTAAGCAAACATTGCTAATTTTAGCAGTTATTTTGCTTTGATTATTACATTGTGGACGTTCAGAGATTTTAAATTGTACATGATACAATTTTTCTATGCCCAAAATTGTTGAGCATTTAAAAAATAATTTTGGCATTAGTAACACCCAATATATATAATATTCTTATCAGTCAAAAATAGTTCGCCGATATGAACCATTGAAAAACACAATCCAACGGTTCAAATCAAAAGTCAGCACAACATCCTTATGAAATTAACGTAAATCTGAAAAATTTGTTCTCATTTCGATTTTGTTTGCATTTGTTAGTTTTGCGCCAAATTTTTGTGGGTTATTAATTCGTCGCGACTAGAAGAAAATCTGAAAGTAAATTTTTTGGTACTTTTATTTTCACTTTCTCATGATAGTTGTACTTGATTAAGAAAATATGGGAATCATCAAATTTGATTCTAGGCAAATTGTTGCAAATTTTGGTTATCCAATGGCCAAAATTTAATAAGTTGGTAAGAGATTACTAAGTTTGGTTATTACAATGTGAACACATTTTTAAGCAAACATTGCTAATTTTATCTATTTTTTTGGCTTTGATTATTACATTGTGGATGCTTAGAGCTTTTAACATGTACACGATACCATTTTTCTATACATAAAAATGTTGAACATTTAAAAAAATAATTTTGGCATTAGCAACTACCAATATATATAATATTCTTGTCAGTCAGAAATAGTCCACATATATGAACCATTAAAAACACGATCCAATGGTTCAAATCAAAAGTCAACACTGCGTTCTTATGAACTTAACTTAAATAAGAAAATTTTGTCAATATTTTTATTTATTTTTGTATTTTTTTGTTTTGCGTCAAACTTTTGTGGGTTATTAATTCGTCTCGACAAGAGAAATTAGAAAAGTAAATTTTTTCATACTTTTATTTTCTCTTTCTCATGATAGTTGTACTTGATTGAAAAAACGAGGGAATCAATAAATTTGATTATTGGCAAAATGTTGCTAGATTTGGTTATCCAATGGCCAAAATTTAGTAAGTTGCTAAGAGATTGCTAAGTTTAATAATTACATTGTGAACAATTTTTTAAGCGAATACTGCTAATTTTAGCAACTCTTTTATTTTTATTATTACCTTCTGGAAGCTCTGAGCTTTTAAATTGTATATGATACAATTTTTCTATGCACAAAAATGTTGGGCATTTAAAAACATAAATTTCGCATTGGCAACACCCAATTTATATAATATTCTTATCATTCAAAAATCGTTAGTGGATATGAACCATTAAAAATACAATCCAATGGTTCAAATCAAAAGTCAGCACTGCATTCTTTTGAACTTATAACTTAAATCTGAAAATTTTGTCCTTATTTGAATTTTTTTTGCGTAAGTTAGTTTTGCGCCAAACTTTTGTGGGTTATTAATTCGTCTCAACGAGAGAAATAGGAAATGTAAATTTTTATTTACTTTTATTTTCACTTTCCCATGGTAGTTGTACTTTATTGACAAAATGTGGGAATCATTACATTAGATTATTGGTAAAATAATTTTAGTTTTTGGTTATCCAATGGCCAAAATTTAATAAGTTGCTAAGACATTATTAAGTTTATTTATTACAATGGGAACACTTTTTTAAGCAAACATTGCTAAATTTAGCAGTTATTTTGCTTTGATTATTACATTGTGGACGTTCAGAGATTTTAAATTGTATATGATACAATTTTTCTATGCCCCAAATTGTTGAGCATTTAAAAAATAATTTTGGCATTAGTAACACCCAATACATATAATATTCTTATCAGTCAAAAATAGTTCGCAGATATGAACCATTGAAAAACACAATCCAACGGTTCAAATCAAAAGTCAGCAGTACATCCTTAAGAATTTAAAGTAAATCTGAAAAAAAAATTCTCATTTCGATTTTGTTTGCATTTGTTAGTTTTGTGCCAAATTTTTGTGGGTTATTAATTCGACTCGTCTAGAAGAATCCGAAAGTAAATTTTTTGGTACTTTTAATTTCTCTTTCTCATGATAGTTGTACTTGATTGAGAAAATATGGGAATCAACAAATTTGATTCTAGGCAAATTGTTGCAAATTTTGGTTATCCAATGGCCAAAATTTAATAAGTTGGTAAGAGATTACTAAATTTGGTTATTACAATGTGAACACTTTTTTAAGCAAACATTGCTAATTTTATCTATTTTTTTGGCTTCGAATATTACATTGTTGATGCTTAGAGCTTTTAACGTGTACATGATACCATTTTTCTATGCACAAAAATGTTGAACATTTAAAAAAATAATTTTGGCATTAGCAACTACCAATATATATAATATTCTTGTCAGTCAGAAATAGTCCACAGATATGAACCATTAAAAACACGATCCAATGGTTCAAATCAAAAGTCAGCACTGCGTTCTTATGAACTTAACTTTAATAAGAAAATTTTGTCAATATTTTTATTTATTTTTGCATTTTTTTGTTTTGCGTCAAACTTTTGTGGGTTATTAATTCGTCACGAGAAGAGAAATTAGAAAAATAAATTTTTTCATACTTTTATTTTCTCTTTCTCATGATAGTTGTACTTAATTGAAAAAACGAGGGAATCAATAAATTTGATTATTGGCAAAATGTTGCTAGATTTGGTTATCCAATGGCCAAAATTTAGTAAGTTGCTAAGAGATTACTAAGTTTAATAATTACATTGTGAACAATTTTTTAAGCGAATACTGCTAATTTTAGCAACTCTTTTATTTTTATTATTACCTTCTGGAAGCTCGGAGCTTTTAACTTATATATGATACAATTTTTCTATGCACAAAAATGTTGGGCATTTAAAAACATAAATTTCGCATTAGCAACACCCAATTTATATAATATTCTTATCATTCAAAAATCGTTAGTGGATATGAACCATTAAAAATACAATCCAATGGTTCAAATCGAAAGTCAGCACTGCGTTCTTTTGAACTTATAACTTAAATCTGAAAATTTTGTTCTTATTTGAATTTTTTTTTTCGTATGTTAGTTTTGCGCCAAACTTTTGTGGGTTATTAATTCGTCTCAACGAGAGAAATAGGAAATGTAAATTTTTATTTACTTTTATTTTCACTTTCCCATGGTAGTTGTACTTTATTGACAAAATGTGGGAATCATTACATTAGATTATTGATAAAATGTTTTTAGTTTTTGGTTATCCAATGGCCAAAATTTAATAAGTTGCTAAGACATTGTTAAGTTTATTTATTACAATGGGAACACTTTTTTAAGTAAACATTGCTAATTTTAGCAGTTATTTTACTTTGATTATTACATTGTGGACGTTCAGAGATTTTAAATTGTGTATGATACAATTTTTCTATGCCCAAAATTTTTGAGCATTTAAAAAATAATTTTGGCATTAGTAACACCCAATATATATAATATTCTTATCAGTCAAAAATAGTTCGCAGATATGAACCATTGAAAAACACAATCCAACGGTTCAAATCAAAAATCAGCAGTACATCCTTAAGAAATTAACGTAAATCTGAAAAAAAAATTCTCATTTCGATTTTGCTTGCATTTGTTAGTTTTGTGCCAAATTTTTGTGGGTTATTAATTCGTCTCGACTAGAAGAATCTGAAAGTAAATTTTTTGGTACTTTTATTTTAACTTTCTCATGATAGTTGTACTTGATTGAGAAAATATGGGAATCATCAAATTTGATTCAAGGCAAATTGTTGCAAATTTTGGTTATCTAATGGCCAAAATTTAATAAGTTGGTAAGAGATTACTAAGTTTGGTTATTACAATGTGAACACTTTTTTAAGCAAACATTGCTAATTTTATCTATTTTTTTGGCTTTGATTATTACATTGTGGATGCTTAGAGCTTTTAACGTGTACATGATACCATTTTTCTATGCACAAAAATGTTGAACATTTAAAAAAATAATTTTGGCATTAGCAACTACCAATATATATAATATTCTTGTCAGTCAGAAATAGTCCACCGATATGAACCATTAAAAACACGATCCAATGGTTCAAATCAAAAGTCAGCACTGCGTTCTTATGAACTTAACTTAAATAAGAAAATTTTGTCAATATTTTTTATTTATTTTTGCATTTTTTTGTTTTGCGTCAAATTTTTGTGGGTTATTAATTCGTCTCGACAAGAGAAATTAGAAAAGTAAATTTTTTCATACTTTTATTTTCTCTTTCTCATGATAGTTGTACATGATTGAAAAAACGAGGGAATCAATAAATTTGATTATTGGCAAAATGTCGCAAGATTTGGTTATCCAATGGCCAAAATTTAGTAGGTTGCTAAGAGATTGCTAAGTTTAATAATTACATAGTGAACAATTTTTTAAGCGAATACTGCTAATTTTAGCAACTCTTTTATTTTTATTATTAACTTCTGGAAGCTCAGAGCTTTTAACTTGTATATGATACAATTTTTCTATGCACAAAAATGTTGGGCATTTAAAAACATAAATTTCGCATTAGCAACACCCAATTTATATAATATTCTTATCATTCAAAAATCGTTAGTGGATATGAACCATTAAAAATACAATCCAATGGTTCAAATCAAAAGTCAGCACTGCGTTCTTTTGAACTTATAACTTAAATCTGAAAATTTTGTCCTTATTTGAATTTTGTTTTGCGTATGTTAGTTTTGCGCCAAACTTTTGTGGGTTATTAATTCGTCTCAACGAGAGAAATAGGAAATGTAAATTTTTATTTACTTTTATTTTCACTTTCCCATGGTAGTTGTACTTTATTGACAAAATGTGGGAATCATTACATTAGATTATTGGTAAAATGTTTTTAGTTTTTGGTTATCCAATGGCCAAAATTTAATAAGTTGCTAAGACATTGTTAAGTTTATTTATTACAATGGGAACGCTTTTTTAAGCAAACATTAATGATTTTAGTAGTTATTTTGCTTTGATTATTACATTGTGGACGTTCAGAGATTTTAAATTGTATATGATACAATTTTTCTATGCCTAAAATTGTTGAGCATTTAAAAAATAATTTTGGCATTAGTAACACCCAATATATATAATATTCTTTTCAGTCAAAAATAGTTCGCAGATATGAACCATTGAAAAACACAATCCAACGGTTCAAATCAAAAATCAGCAGTACATCCTTAAGAAATTAACGTAAATCTGAAAAATTTGTTCTTATTTCGATTTTGCTTGCATTTGTTAGTTTTGTGCCAAATTTTTGTGGGTTATTAATTCGTCTCGACTAGAAGAATCTGAAAGTAAATTTTTTGGTACTTTTATTTTAACTTTCTCATGATAGTTGTACTTGATTGAGAAAATATGGGAACCATCAAATTTGATTCAAGGCAAATTGTTGCAAATTTTGGTTATCTAATGGCCAAAATTTAATAATTTGGTAAGAGATTACTAAGTTTGGTTATTACAATGTGAACAATTTTTTAAGCAAACATTGCTAATTTTATCTATTTTTTTGGCTTTGATTATTACATTGTGGATGCTTAGAGCTTTTAACGTGTACATGATACCATTTTTCTATGCACAAAAATGTTGAACATTTAAAAAAATAATTTTGGCATTAGCAACTACCAATATATATAATATTCTTGTCAGTCAGAAATAGTCCACCGATATGAACCATTAAAAACACGATCCAATGGTTCAAATCAAAAGTCAGCACTGCGTTCTTATGAACTTAACTTAAATAAGAAAATTTTGTCAATATTTTTATTTATTTTTGCATTTTTTTGTTTTGCGTCAAATTTTTGTGGGTTATTAATTCGTCTCGACAAGAGAAATTAGAAAAGTAAATTTTTTCATACTTTTATTTTCTCTTTCTCATGATAGTTGTACATGATTGAAAAAACGAGGGAATCAATAAATTTGATTATTGGCAAAATGTCGCAAGATTTGGTTATCCAATGGCCAAAATTTAGTAGGTTGCTAAGAGATTGCTAAGTTTAATAATTACATAGTGAACAATTTTTTAAGCGAATACTGCTAATTTTAGCAACTCTTTTATTTTTATTATTAACTTCTGGAAGCTCAGAGCTTTTAACTTGTATATGATACAATTTTTCTATGCACAAAAATGTTGGGCATTTAAAAACATAAATTTCGCATTAGCAACACCCAATTTATATAATATTCTTATCATTCAAAAATCGTTAGTGGATATGAACCATTAAAAATACAATCCAATGGTTCAAATCAAAAGTCAGCACTGCGTTCTTTTGAACTTATAACTTAAATCTGAAAATTTTGTCCTTATTTGAATTTTTTTTGCGTATGTTAGTTTTGCGCCAAACTTTTGTGGGTTATTAATTCGTCTCAACGAGAGAAATAGGAAATGTAAATTTTTATTTACTTTTATTTTCACTTTCCCATGGTAGTTGTACTTTATTGACAAAATGTGGGAATCATTACATTAGATTATAGGTAAAATGTTTTTAGTTTTTGGTTATCCAATGACCAAAATTTAATAAGTTGCTAAGACATTGTTAAGTTTATTTATTACAATGGGAACGCTTTTTTAAGCAAACATTAATGATTTTAGTAGTTATTTTGCTTTGATTATTACATTGTGGACGTTCAGAGATTTTAAATTGTATATGATACAATTTTTCTATGCCTAAAATTGTTGAGCATTTAAAAAATAATTTTGGCATTAGTAACACCCAATATATATAATATTCTTTTCAGTCAAAAATAGTTCGCAGATATGAACCATTGAAAAAACACAATCCAACGGTTCAAATCAAAAGTCAGAACTACATCCTTATGAAATTAACGTAAATCTGAAAAAAAATTTCTCATTTCGATTTTGTTTGCATTTGTTAGTTTTGCACAAATTTTTGTGGGTAATTAATTCGTCTCGACTAGAAGAATCTGAAAGTAAATTTTTGGTACTTTTATTTTCACTTTCTCATGATTGTTGTACTTGATTGAGAAAATATGGGAATCATCAAATTTGATTCTGGGCAAATTGTTGCAAATTTTGGTTATCCAATGGCCAAAATTTAATAAGTTGGTAAGAGATTACTAAGTTTGGTTATTACAATGTGAACACTTTTTTAAGCAAACATTGCTAATTTTATCTATTTTTTTTGGCTTTGATTATTACATTGTGGATTCTTAGAGATTTTAACGTGTACATGATACCATTTTTCTATGCACAAAAATGTTGAACATTTAAAAAAATAATTTTGGCATTAGCAACTACCAATATATATAATATTCTTGTCAGTCAGAAATAGTCCACAGATATGAACCATTAAAAACACGATCCAATGGTTCAAATCAAAAGTCAGCACTGCGTTCTTATGAACTTAACTTAAATAAGAAAATTTTGTCAATATTTTTATTTATTTTTGCATTTTTTTGTTTTGCGTCAAACTTTTGTGGGTTATTAATTCGTCTCGACAAGAGGATTTAGAAAAGTAAATTTTTTCATACTTTTATTTTCTCTTTCTCATGATAGTTGTACCTGATTGAAAAAACGAGGTAATCAATAAATTTGATTATTGGCAAAATGTTGCTAGATTTGGTTATCCAATGGCCAAAATTTAGTAAGTTGGTAAGAGATTATTAAGTTTAATAATTACATTGTGAACAATTTTTTAAGCGAATACTGCTAATTTTAGCAACTCTTTTATTTTTATTATTACCTTCTGGAAGCTCAGAGCTTTTAACTTGTATATGATACAATTTTTCTATGCACAAAAATGTTGGGCATTTAAAAACATAAATTTCGCATTAGCAACACCCAATTTATATAATATTCTTATCATTCAAAAATCGTTAGTGGATATGAACCATTAAAAATACAATCCAATGGTTCAAATCAAAAGTCAGCACTGCGTTCTTTTGAACTTATAACTTAAATCTGAAAATTTTGTCCTTATTTGAATTTTTTTTGCGTATGTTAGTTTTGCGCCAAACTTTTGTGGGTTATTAATTCGTCTCAACGAGAGAAATAGGAAATGTAAATTTTTATTTACTTTTAATTTCACTTTCCCATGGTTGTTGTATTTTATTGACAAAATATGGGAATCATTACATTAGATTATTGGTAAAATGTTTTTAGTTTTTGGTTATCCAATGGCCAAAATTTAATAAGTTGCTAAGGCCAGTCACTCCGGCCATGGATCGACTTCCAACTTGTCTTCAACAGATCAGTTGGTCTTCAACAACCGGCCGCCGCTGGTCTTCAACAGATCCGCCGCTGGTCTTCTGCCGGCCGCCGCTGGTCTTCAAACATCCAACCGGAGCAGGCAGCAGCTGGTCTTCCGCCGGCCGCCGCTGGTCTTCAAACATCCAACCGGAGCAGACAACCACCTGCCGTGGCGTTTCAGCCGTCGGCCAATAGCCGCCGTGAGGAGGCCTGCCTCAGGTGGCCTACATTCATCAGCCGCCGTCAACCGCCGCCGTCAGTCAGCCCGGGCAAGTGTCAGCCAGCTCGGGCAAGAACTGGCCCGGCCAGGCCAACCTCCGGCCTTCTACGGGCACCAACAGCCAAGCAGGCCAGCCCGGGCAGGCCTTTCGTGAATGGCCGGATGGAGGCAGCCACGGTTGCCTGGGACTGGTTGCTCGGGCAGGGGCTTAGCAGCGGTTTAAGCCCGGGCAATCTCATTCCGCCTTCGGCCAGCCACAGGGAAGGCCACCCAAGCAGCTAGCCCGGGCAAACAGCCGGCCCGGGCCAAGCAGCAGGCAGCAGCGAAAAGCAGCAGCAGGTTGCAGGCAGCAGCAGCAGCTCGCGGCAGCCCGCTCGGGCAGGTACGCTAGGACAGGTGGTTCGGGCAGTGAGGGAAACATTGTATCATTGTTTACATGGCACTATGCATTTATTTATATCTTGTCTTGTTGCTGGACTTCTGGGCCAGCTTACTGTTTGACTCTGCGATCCCCGATAGGCGGTCATCTGTTGGACTGAAATCGGGGGTCGGGCTCGTTGTCGAGCCTTTTTTATCCCTAGAATCGACTTTTTTTGCTCTGAGGTCGAGTGTAGTATTCTTATGGTCGTGGCTATTATTGATTAGATTAGACTCTTCTTAGTTAGGGGTAGTCCGCAGTAGCAGCAGCTGTGGGTGCCGATGATTAGATTATGGATGGAGTTTGATTGAGCAAGGTAGTTGCCGGAGCTGTCATTGACTAGATTGGTGGATCCTCACTGATTGAAAGGGGTAGCTTTGCAGTCTGTTTCAGATTAGATTTGGTGGTTGCACTGATCGAAAAGAGTAGCTTGGTCCACTTGAGGTTCGAGTGGCTACTTTTGGTGGCCTCTCTTTCCGTTCCGCTTTGAGTCGTTAGCGAGCCTAGGGGATTTGGGCGAGGATGTAGTAGTCTGGGTGGAATGGGCGTGGTGTGCAGGGTACTTAGCAGGGTAGCCTTCTCGGATGCCGTCATCCCCAAATCGAGCCTCTCTCAGTCCGAGTTCCTCTATAGTAGTTGACTTCTGTTGAGTGGATATTATGCTTGCTTTGGAGTGATGGTAGTCTCGGGTCTTGGTTTTCTTAGCCCAGCCTAGGAGGAGGAGGATCTCTCCTCAGCGCTGGTTATCATGTGGTCCTCGTTGACCATGACTATCTACTTCATTTACTTTAGTTCCTAGCCTGACAGGTTGTGCCAAGAGTAGTTCAATTTCATTTCAGTACATTTCATGGTTTTTTCAGATCCATTTGTATCACATATGTCACTTTATTTTACTCTCCATGCGGGTTGTGCATGGTTACAGTACTTTTATCATTCTTGTTTTTTTCCTTTTCTTTTCCTCCTGAGGGTAGGCCCCTTGTAGGCTGTACATTCGCTTAACCTTTTTTAATTTCAAGCAAAATTACCCAAAAAAAAAAAGTTTATTTATTACAATGGGAACACTTTTTTAAGCAAACATTGCTAATTTTAGTAGTTATTTTGCTTTGATTATTACATTGTGGACGTTCAGAGATTTTAAATTGTATATGATACAATTTTTCTATGCCCAAAATTGTTGAGCATTTAAAAAATAATTTTGGCATTAGTAACACCCAATATATATAATATTCTTATCAGTCAAAAATAGTTCGCAGATATGAACCATTGAAAAAACACAATCCAACGGTTCAAATCAAAAGTCAGCACTACATCCTTATGAAATTAACGTAAATCTGAAAAATTTGTTCTCATTTCGATTTTGTTTGCATTTGTTAGTTTTGCGCCAAATTTTTGTAGGTTATTAATTCGTCTCGACTAGAAGAATCTGAAAGTAAAATTTTTGGTACTTTTATTTTCACTTTCTCATGATAGTTGTACTTGATTGAGAAAATATGTGAATCATCAAATTTGATTCTAGGCAAATTGTTGCAAGTTTTGGTTATCCAATGGCCAAAATTTAATAAGTTGGTAAGAGATTACTAAGTTTGGTTATTACAATGTGAATACTTTTTTAAGCAAACATTGCTAATTTTATCTATTTTTTTGGCTTTGATTATTACATTGTGGATGCTTAGAGCTTTTAACTTGTACATGATACAATTTTTCTATGCACAAAAATGTTGAGCATTTAAAAAAATAATTTTGGCATTAGCAACTACCAATATATATAATATTCTTATCAATCAGAAATAGTCCACATATATGAACCATTAAAAACACGATCCAATGGTTTAAATCAAAAGTCACCACTGCGTTCTTATGAACTTAACTTAAATAAGAAAATTTTGTCAATACTTTTATTTTTTTTTGCATTTTTTTTTGCGTCAAACTTTTGTGGGTTATTAATTCGTCTCGACAAGAGGATTTAGAAAAGTAAATTTTTTTATACGTTTATTTTCTCTTTCTCATGATAGTTGTACTTGATTGAAAAAACGTGGGAATCAATAAATTTGATTATTGGCAAAATGTTGCTAGATTTGTTTATCCAATGGCCAAAATTTAGTAAGTTGCTAAGAGATTACTAAGTTTGGTAATTGCATTGTGAACAATTTTTTAAGCGAATACTGCTAATTTTAGCAACTCTTTTTTTTTTAATTATTACCTTCTGGAAGCTCAGAGCTTTTAACTTGTACATGATACAATTTTTCTATGCACAAAAATGTTGGGCATTTAAAAAAATAATTTTCGCATTCGCAACACCCAATTTATATAATATTCTTATCATTCAAAAATCGTCAGCGGATATGAACCATTAAAACACAATCCAATGGTTCAAATCAAAAGTCACCACTGCGTTCTTTTGAACTTAGAACTTAAATTTGAATATTTTGTCCTTATTTGAATTTTTTTTTGCATATGTTAGTTTTTTTTTTTTTTTGGGTAAAATGGCATGAAGTAGAAAAAAGGGTAACCGGATATACAGCCTACAAGGGGCATACCCCAGGAGGAAAAGAAAAAGAAAACAAAAAGATTAAGAAGATTGATCACGCCAAATGGCTACAAGGCATTGATGAGAGCTATGTTTCCAATCCATCTAGTAAGAGGGAAGGGAAACACTGCCAGTTGAAACAACAAAAACTAAGCCAAAGGCATCTAAAAGTGCAACTAATAGTAGTGTTTCCCTTAAGTATCTTGAGCAACGTAAACATCTTAGTATGTAATAGTTGTGTTTCCTTTAAGCACTTGACAAAAACTAACTAAGTGAATTCAGCTAAACCAAGGCAGTAAAGTAACTGAACAGCAGTAAGCAATGGCTGTAACTTCACATGGCTTGCATCTTGACTTGAATTAGGAAGCTCAATTCAGCATCACAACAGGCAGCTTCAGCACTGGACCGCAGCAGAACTAGACGGCAGCAGAACTAGACAGCAGCTACAAACTGCATTGCTTAATTGAACAATCGGACGCAGGTTCAGCAATCTGCCAATGGAACAACAGACTCAGAACAATCGGACGCAGTTGTAGTCGAGTAGGTTCAGAACAATCAGAAGTAGGTTCATCAAAATAGGAACAAGAGCAGCTAGCAGCAGCCTCAACATGTTTAAGGCTACAACTGAACTCAAAAGCCAAATTAGGAACAACAGCACAGTCTAGCCAGCAGTAGCAGAACAACAGCAGCAGCTGGACTGCACAGAAAACAGAACAGCAGTAGAAAATTGAACACCATGTAGATGACGTCCCCCTCTGCGAAAGGCGATCCCAACGACAGCCCCAGTTGGTTAGGCCTATATAAAATATTGAGAGTTCCAAAAGGAGAAGATATATCAGCAGTAGTAACTACAACAGCAACTAAGTAATATCAGATTCAGTAGCAACTACAACAGCAACTGATTAACAGCAGAACAACAGCAGATTGGTTGCTCAAATCAGCCTCCCAACACCAGCAGTAGTAGCTGGCTGCAGAACACATAGGGAAGGCACAACATGATACTCATGAGATGAGAGCATCAACAGACAACAGTCAGCAACAGCAACAGACTACTCTAGAAAAAAGCTGCTAAACCAGTTGCAAGCAATATCAGATTCAGACTACATAACTCAAAAGTTAAATGGACAGCAGCTAGAATGAAAAGCCTAGCAGAATAGGCTGTCCAGCATCCACTCTACTACTGGACTACCACAACAGCATGCAGAATGTCTCATCAGACACAAGTGAAGGGAAATGAAATGAAGTCTAATGAGAAGAAATGAAATGAAGCCCTTGGTAAGTATGTAACTCACTCTTCTACTCCCTTGAATACTTACAACTCCACCCTCTTATCAATACCAAGAGCCAGGGTCCCTATACTCCCTCCACTGTTTCTCTCATGACTCCCCCTCTAACTATTATCTCCTCTCACAAGGAAGGTTGGGGCTCTAGCACACAGCTGACAAGGGTTTCCCATAGTATAGTAAGATCACTCAGGAATGAAGAAGCATCCATTGAATCTGCAAGGAGTAAGATAACTACCTGGATACTTAGACGTAATAAAGAGCCAACCTGAAGTAACTGTGAATGGGTGGCCAGCAGCAGCAGAGCACAGCTAAGGCCATTTGGATCTTTTGAGTACAATCTGAACCATGTTTAGATCAAGGGGTAACCCCTTGAGTATTGACCTGCAAATGTAATCATGTGAGTAGATGGGTCTTTCCATTCTAACTTATACATTAGGTTAGGTTAATCATGAATATTCCACATAGATAATAACTGAGAAGGTCCCTTGAATTTAGACAAGGACAGCAACCTGCATCTAACTTCATTTGAAATTTTGTGAGCAACCACACCAGAAGGGCAGTTAAGATTCTGGAACTTCCTATAATTCCTCTCAAGCCATAATTGGTGCACATAGATTGTAAAAACAAGTTTAGCAATTGTAGTGGCCAAAGACTTGCCCTGTAAAGTGGACAGCCTATTCACCCACTGCTGCAAAGATGTCAATCCTGTCATGTGAGGGGTCTTTGGGGACAGAATTCCCCTAATCTGTGTAGCCATGGGGCATTCAAAAAAGAGGTGATCATGGGACTCTACTCCCAAACACAGACTACAAATGGATACAGCTGTGGGCAGCATGCCCTCCGGAGAGAAAAGATTTCGTTCCTTCCCGCCGTTTGCGGCCCTTTTTCGAAAAAAATCGAGGGAGCGCGAGCGCCGGTGGCAAGCGCTCAAAAATACAGAGTCGCCACTTGAGTTTTGAAGGTCCGACACTCAAGGAACCGTATTTCGAAGCACCTGCAGCGCTGTTTGATTTGAAAAAGTGAAGGAAACCAGTCCGTCATAACCATATCTGGGTTCGGGAGCCAGGTTACGAGAGGGGAAGGGTTTTATGGCACCCCTCTCGCCCAATCCGGAAATCGGTCTCTACTTAGGCATTTTTATGAAAACTTTTGTGATTCTTCCTCTTTTAATTAATTTTAGCCAATTAGGGCGGGGGAACAGTTAATCGGGGATTAAAAACTGTAACAATTCGCAGGATGTGATCAAATGGTAGCATGGATGGATGGCATGATAAATAATAAATGGAATGAACTTGAAATAGCGATCAGATGCCAAAGCCAGGCTCGGGACAGATTTGCCCTGCACGATGGCCAACTTGCATGTATGAACAGATCTGCATGCAAGCCAACCATCGCGCGAGACACACTGACCCTCGCGCGAGTGTTGTCACCTCACCACAGTCCCAAGATCATCCCCTTCTGGGCTCTGGAAGGACCAGTGCACACCCAGGAAGCAAACCAAGCAGTTTGTATGGAACTGTAAATACTAATTATTACAGAACGCACCAAGTAGGAGCCAAATGAATTGAAACACAACCCCTAAACAGTGGGGGTATCAAAACAGAGGCCAAGGGCCTAGCTACCCATGCAAGGGCTATTCATGGGAATCACAGAACTGTCACGCGACAGAGAGTGAGTCTCGCGCGACATTCCTGACTGGACTTCCAGGAATTGCTTTGCATGTTTGGGGTCCTGAGACAGATTCAGGGGCTCCCAAGGGCATTCCAAACTATTTAGAGCAAATAAACTAGCTACTGTATTTTGTTTTTGCATGCATAACAGTGATCTAAAAGTCAAACTGAAGTACAACAGGCATGAACATATTGCAAAATAGAAAAGGGCTAGTCTCCCTTCCCCACGAGGTCCATTCTCTTGCTGACACAAGTGTCGCGCGAGACTAGGGGACCATCGCGCGAGGGTGTAACTGCCACGAATTCTTGTAACTTTTAGGACCAGGGCATGGTATTGATTACCAGCCTTGGCCCTGTCAGCCCCCCTCAGGGATCAAAACAGAAACAGGTTAAATATTATACCTTTGCTTGGAAAGGGTTTGGAGATGGATTGGATTGATGGGTGTGGCCTTGCAACCAAGTGTGTATGAACACACTAAGTTCAGGAGATTAGGAGGTGGTTTGGGGTTAATAACTTTGTGCTAGCTAGTGTTTGCCTTACAAAATAACCAATGAACTCCTTAGTCAATTTTTTGGAACCCCTAACATGGAAGATGAAAGGGGGGTATTTATAGGAGGAGTGTAAGGGCTAGTTAGTGACCAAACAAGGCCTTGGGACCAGCCAACAAGGCTGGTCACAACTTGGTTGTGAGGCTAGCCAACAAGGTGAGTGGGGAGTGGTTGTGAGGGTGTGAGGGTGTAGCCTGCCAGAACCCTGTTCAGCTGAGGAAAACGGGGTTCCAGCCCATGTGACACCCAATGATCACCTGTCCAGCTGGATTCTGTGATAGGGACAGGAGGGAACTGTCGCGCGAGTGTCCAGAACCATCACGCGATGGTCAACAGTCAACAGTTTGACTTTGACTACACCTGGCAAGCTGATTGTCGCACGAGGGACACAAAGGCTCGCGCGAGGGTCCACTCTGGCTCTAGGGTTTGACTGAAGGTTCAGAGGGGTTCAAAAGGTTAAAGCGGGGTTCTAAGCATTTCAAGCCTAATCCATTCCCAATCCAAGCTCTGTTTGATCCGATTTCATCATCGGGGAAACAAGAAAATCGTAAAACGAAGTAAAACAATTGGGAGGTCTAGATTGGGGTGTCTACAGTAGTCCCTCTTTGACGGCACGCGGAGCACCATTGACTGGTACGGGTAACATCAAAGATTTCTAGATACCCACCGAATCCGCCCAAAAGCCGAAAAAAATGGAGACGAGTATATAAAAATACCGTGCACCAAGGGGGGCTTGAAGATCGGACGGATAGATCGCCGCTGGTTGATTGATCGGACGGATGGATCGTCGCTGGTTGAATGATCGGACGGATAGATCGTCGCTGATTGACTGATCGGACGGATAGATCGTCGCTGATTGACTGATCGGACGGATAGATCGCCGCTGATTGATTGATCGGACGGATAGATCGCCGCTGATTGATTGATCGGACGGATAGATCGTCGCTGGTTTATTGATCGGACGGATAGATCGTCGCTGATTGATTGATCGGACGGATAGATCGTCGCTGATTTGATTGATCGGACGGATAGATTGTCGCTGATTGATTGATCGAACGGATAGATCGCCGCTGGTTGATGATCGGACGGATAGATCGTCGCTGTTTGCGGGCGGACCACTGCTGGGGATACAAAAATCTTTGGGTTTGAAGACAAAACTTTCAAAATGACCCTCAAAATTTTTTGTACAACATATCAATAAGTCATGGACCCCAAAAAGGGAGTGATTGAGATTGGGCCGGACTCAGAACCTGAATTGGGCCTGAGGCCCAAAACAAAGTGTCGTGCGACACTCACGAACCATCGCGCGAGGGTCTAAAGTTAGGGCTTGGGTCTGAACAGGCCCAGACCCGTTCCATACCCGTTCCAAACGTTTAAAATCCGCGGGACGTTACAGAAACCGTACCAGAACAGTTTCGAATTTTTGAAACTCCTCCAAACCTCTCATCTCTCCTCTCAAACCTCTCCCAAACCTTGATTTCGTCCGTAAATCCCATAAACCCAACCTTGATCGTCCACCCATGGCAGACCACGGCAGTGGGGAAGACGGGGGAGGTGTTATCGTTGAGCCAGAGGATCGAGGAGGGTCCACGGCCGTCGAAACAGGGGATCAAGCACCGGTGGAGGCCACCGCAGGGGCCGGTGCAGCGGTTGCAGGCGGCGGAGATGGCGAAGAGGGTCGCGAGTAGGCGACTGTTGGCGGCGACGAGTGTCGCGCGACAGAGCCAGAGGCTCGCGCGACTATTGAGCCTGAGGCCGCAGGGGCTGTCGTCGAGCAGTTAGATCCGAGCATGGCCGTAGAAGGGTCGGTGGTGACCAGAGTGAGTTCAGGAGACGCCGGGGGTATTGGTGCTAGAGAGAACCATCGCGCGACAGAGGAGGAGCCTCGCGCGATGGTTGATGCTGGAGGAGGCAGTGGCAGTGGGGCTGGAGGTGATACCGTTGAGCCGTCCGGGTCCCCGCCGAGGGATTCGGCGAAGGGCAAGGGTGTTGTAGATGCAGAGGTGGAGACCACAAAGACTCCGGTTGAAGTCCGAGAGGAGGACATTTTGTTTAGGCCCGCGGTGACGTCGTCGAGCCATAGGCCGATCACTAGACACGACGTCGCCGAGTACTTGACCGACGAGGCACTGGCGAGGCTTCTTGAGGACAATCCCCTGGTTGAGGAGTTGGTCCTAAAGGCTAGAGAGGACCGCGCCCGGGCCATTGAGGCGTCGGAGGCCGCGGAGAGGGCCGAGAGAGAGAGACAGGGGAGAGAGGAGCTCTTGAGAGATGCAGAGGTTGAGGAGAGGGCCAGAGTTGAGGCGCAGGGGCCTAGGGTTACAGCTGTGACGGAGGCAAAGGACACGAGTCGGCCAGGCTTTTCAGCGGAGGCATACGTGCTTCCTACGCCGCACCTCTTTGTGCCGTCGGGCATCGCGGCCCGCGTACCGTCGCAGAGAGACTACGACGACGAGTTGGTGTTGAGAGATCCTCGGGCCCACATTGCAGCGACATGGACGGAGGTATACTCCCAGAAAACACCCTTCGTAACTTGATTTTGGTATTCTTGTTGTGATAGTTCACGTTTGATACTTGCTTAGAATGTACTTGAACTTAGAATTGCATAGATAACTCACGAGCCAAAGCATGCCAAAACTATGTACTTCCCGTAACGTAGGCCCAACATGTAATAACTTGAACCAACCATCTGTTGCAGGCTTCATTGATTACCTAGAACTTGAAAATGAGGACTCTGTATGCACGGAAATCCTGAACAGCACATCAAACTCCCAAGTTGAGCCATGGCATAGAACTGAGGCCGAATATATGTCCTAGGCTTCATTGATTACTTAGAACTTGACAGCGAACTTCCCGTATACTGACGAATCCTTTCGCTGCTTGTCTTTGTATCTGAAACAGGCTGGAGCAAAACAGAGGGATATTCGCGGCTTCGGGGGCGCGTGCATGTCCTTGCAGCTGTACGAGGGGCTGCCGGAGAGAGTGAGGCGGCTGGTGGACGAGGCAGGCTTCGGGGAGTTTGTGCGGACTTTGACCCCGGCGAGGATTGACCATGCCGTCCTTGTTGCACTTGCTGAGAGGTGGAGGGATACCACCAATACCTTCCACCTACCTCTTGGGGAGATGACGGTGACGCCTGCTGACTTCGCAGCGATCACGGGGCTGAGGGTTGGAGGTGAGCCCATCCCGTTTGACTCGGGGATCCAGGAGGATCGAGTTGCTCTGGAGTGGTTTCTGGGCAAAGTGCCCAGGATAGAGGGGGGAATGGCGAGGTACGACCAATTCAAAGGCTACCTGAAGAAGGAGGCGACGAGTGACTGGGAGGCGGAGCAGATGGCCCGGGCGTTTCTGATATACCTGTTTGGTGCCACTCTGTACCCAAACAGGCGAAGCAACGTCCACCTTTCTTACTTGCCAGCGTTGAGGGACTTGAGGACGGCCTCGCACTTCGACTGGGGTGGAGCTGCTCTTGGGACAGCCTATCACTTCTTTGGCCACTCGTCGAGGACGGGTAAGAGCACGGCTGGTTACTGGAGGGTCTGGGAGGTACGATTCTAACCCTTTTAAGCACAATTTGATTATGCTTGTCCATTGTTTAGTCTGCCTGACTGTTTCGATTTCAAATGCCGTATGCCTTGACTAATGCTTGAACTTGTCTAAACATCGCAGCTTTGGGCCTACGAGGTTTTGCGGATGTATCCGCCGGAGTGCAAGCATCCAGACCTGAGCACTCTCCCTCGCGTGCTGAAGTGAGCAAGGCGAGCACGGGAAAGAAGGAAGGGAGAGGCGAGCTCAACGCCTTCAGACTGTACTTGGACGAGCTTAGGGCCTCACAGGTATGAACTCGTAACTGTAAGCTTTAGACATGCATTCATTTCCCTGCTTTAATGTTGTTGCTGATCAATTGTTTGCATTGCTTGTTTGTTTTGAACTGTAGGTCAATTGGGATCCCTGGAGGAGAGCGGGACCAGAGCCAGAGTACTTGGCCCAGAGCAGAGTTGTTACAGCCAGCAGGGTGTTACTGGAGTCGGCCTTCGGTTGGCAGTGGTACCTGGGGGATCGAGTGACGCGCTAGTCACTTGGTTACCCTGAGTTCTGGGTGCCAGGGCCGCTCCCACCTCGAGTTTCACACACAAGAGAGTACACACGGACTGAGCTGGAGAGGTACACGAGGCCGGATACTGAGCTTGAACGCTACCTGCATCCTGGTAGGGACTATGCAGTCTACCAGAGAGACTTCCTGGCGGGTCCACTGGGGATCCGTAGTCTGAGAGAGGTGAGGGGCGAGGCCGCAGGGGCTGCTGAGGAGAGGAGAGCAGCCGGAGAGGGACGGAGAGGAGGTGAGAGCCGGGTAAGGCGAGCCCCGAGCGGACCGGCAGTTGGCGGACTTCCTGCGCTACTTTGGAGGATCCCTGTGGTTGACAGCCAGGGGAATCCTGCAGAGTTACAGTTAGTGCCTGCGAGGGCGGAGCCCGCTCCTGTGACTGTTTCGGTAAGGTCTAGCTTCCAATATTGCTTTTGAATTCCAAATACTTGAATTATCTGCTGAATAGCCTGATGAACTTGAATTGCATGCAGGTGCCAATCGAGTGAGTGAACGAGGCCGTTCGACGCATGCTGGCGTTGGAGAACGTGGTGAGAAAGGCGGCGAGCGGCACACCACTGGAGTTGCAGTACCAGGTGCCGACACCACAGCCGACTCAGCCAGCCGTTGTTCAGAGAGCCCAGGTATGGAAAACGATACATTCCTGCTTTCGATACATTCCTGCTTTCGATACATTCCTGTTTTCGATACATTCCCGTTTTGATAGCTTGATAGACTGTACCTATTTCTAATACAGAAATACAACATGCACAATAGATACTCATGCTTTGAAATGCAATGACAATGCAGGTGCAGGGGAAGATGAACCCTAGGAGGAAGAGTGCGCGAGATCCGCCACCGACGAAGGTGGCGGCACAGAAACCCACACCTCCGGCCACTACTACGCGGCGACAGACGAGGGGCTTACAGACGGCGCGCGCACGCGAGGAGGAAGTCAGGCAAGCCGCAAGGCAAGCTGAGCTTCGGTACCAACTCAAGAAGCGCGAGAAACCGTCATTGGAGAAGCCGGGCCCAGTTCGCAGGCTGAAACTGATCATGAGTCGAACCTCCGAGAATGAGGAAGAAGAGGGAGAAGAAGAAGAGGCAGAAGAAGAGGGCGAGGAGCACTCGTCCACCAGCAGTGGCTCTGACGACTCCATTGATGATCCGAGGTACAGAGACGATCCCCAGGAGTCACAGGACACTTCAGGTAGCGATGACGGACTTGAGGGGCGCTGACGAGGCCTCCGTTACCCCTTTTGCACACTTAGTACTTTTGATTTCGGGCCTGCGCGCCCAAATAGGTAGATTAGACAGATAGACATTTTGAGGGCCTGCGTGCCTTTGATTGGTGTGCGCATGTGCCCCAACTTGATAGTTTTTGATCGGCCGAGGGCCGCAGATACAGTAGCTCTTTTGTTTTGCTTATGACATGGATAGATCATGGTTCAGTATATAAAAGTTGCATTTTGAAGTTTATTGCTTCTCATTGTGCATAAGAAACAGTAAAACCCACCACTAATACCAGACTTGCATTGACAACACATCGAGACCACTCTCAGACACATATGAGTACAAACACTGGTCTAATTCTGAATGAAACGAGAAAAGTACCCCAAGATACGGCCAGGATACGAGAATACGAGAAATAATGAAATTTTGGGCATTGATACGCCAAAACTCACAATATTCTGTTAAAGACAAAACCGACACTACAGATAGGTCAATGACGGTCAACATGACCTGTACCAATCAACGAAACTGAACAAAACGCCCCCAGAAAAGACTTTCACCGAAAAAACGCATAAAATGACGCAAAATGGCATAAAATGCCCAAGAACGACTCAATTATGTCCCGGACTGAAACCGACACCTCCATACAGTCACTCAAGGTCCAGGCGACCTGTATGGCATGACCAAAATGGGCTAGGGCCTCCGATGCGAGGTTCGACCTCCCGAAATCTCGATTTGAACTCGAAACAGGCCTCCGAGAGTCCAAAATCTTCGTTGAGCACGGCATTCGGAATCCGATGCTTGGAGACAGTCACATATGCTCATAATGACTTGCTGGAACCATCAAAAGTACCAAATGACCTTTGGAATGAAAATCGACCAATTTGGACAGTAGCTGTTGGAATCTGTCAAAATTGCAGACCAACCATCGCGCGATGGTTTGAAATTGTCGCGCGAGTAACTTCTGTCGCGCGATGCTTTGAGAGTGTCGCGCGAGGGTCAATCTCTGCTAAGCAGCCTTTGTCTGACCAAATTATTGCCATGGACCTGTTCATTGTTCCACGTCCCGAAAGTTATTCTGGGTTTGCAGAAGGAAGGCTGTTCTCCCATTAGCCTGAGCTTCTGGCTCCGCTTTTCAATACTCGCTTTGTAAACTGTACGCCACTTTGCCCGGCTTGACCGGCTAAATAACAACTTTGAATTATCCGGCCGTTATTCCTTCGAGGGACCGAACTCGTCACTGAATGTGTAATTTGAACGAACAAAGCTTCGACATAGCCATAATCACTCATAATGATCTACTGGAAGCATTGGAATTTCAAAAGCTGGCCCGAGTCAAAATCCGGAAAATAACCCCAAAAGGCAGTAGCCTGCCCTACTGTGTCGAATTAAAACCCAACTCTCGCGCGAGCAAACGAAACCGTCGAGCGACACTCCATGACCATCGCGCGATGGAGAATTCCTGTTACAGTGGCCAGCCTTGACTCATTCGGACAAAAAGGAATGGCAGGCTTTGTCAGCAGGTCTGGGCGTGCAGGGGCTCCTGGCTTCCCCCAGAGATGTTCCCTTGATCTTTAGTAAGTGGATGGACACCTTGCATGGACACATCACTCAAAGGAAAGGCATTACCTCCTTTCTTGGCCTATAAAGAGGAGCAACCCCCTGAATGAAGGGTGAGCCTTCCGTGGAAAATTCCAGGCACTGTTCCCCAAATGGCAAATCATCTCCCCACCTTAATCAGCCCGTGGCTCGAAGAATTTCTCGTGAGTGATTGGCTATGCTTCCGTTCTCATGGGTTGGCGGCCCTTCGCTTCTTAAAAAGTGTAAGGCTCCGCCCCGAAATTCTGAGAGCAGCCATGCAGTTCTGGGACCGGGACGTCCATGTGTTCTGATTTGGGGACAACGAGCTGTGTCTGACCGTTGAAGAATTCCAAGCGTATCTCCAAGGCTTTGCTTCGAGCGTGATTGTCGTGCCACCTTACAGGCAAAGCATGTCAAAGCTGTTGAAGACGTGTCTGAACATTTCCAGGGGTGCGGCAAAAGGCCTGTTGATTGGCGGACAGATAAACATCGTGCGCCTAATGGAATGGTACGGGCCTGACGGCGACCCAACCGATATGGTTCTGCAGGCTCGACGTCGATTTGCCATGTCAATTGGCATACTGGCCGCGTATTTGCTGGTGTCTCCGCATGGGCGGCCCGACCCCTTGTTGGTTCACGTGGCTACGGAGATGGGTGCTCGGAAGAACGTAGTTCCCCTAGTACTTGCTGAAACGCTCATTGGTTTGGATTTGGTGGCCACAGGTCAGACGAACACATTTAGTGGCAGTCCAATCCTGTTACAGGTAAACTCTCACTCAGCTCACCTTTTTCCGGCCTCCACACAGTCTGTTTTTACCTCAACTCTCGGCTAAGGCTATATGGTAGCTCCTCACTTGTTTTCTTTCGCTCGGGCTTATGTGGCTCCTTACTTGTCTTTTCGCTCATGCAGTTGTGGCTATGTGACAAACTTGGACTAATCTCGGCTCCTGGAGCGGACTGGCTCCGTCTGCCCGGGCGAATGCACCAAAGGGGAATGCTGTACCCGGAAATGTCTGAGGAGGAGTGGTACACCTTCATGAGAGAGATGTCTCCGCGCGAGATCGTTTGGCGGCACAGAGCCCTGAACATCCCGGATATGGCTCTGCACTCTACAGGTTTCAAGAGAATGGTGATTGCTGGGCTGTCCAGCTTCACGTTTTACATCCCAGGTCGTATTCTGCGGCAACTAGGCATGAGCCAAGGCTTTCATCAAGCTGGGATAGAAGATTTCCAGATTCCAGCATTCACGGCCCAACATCTAGCAGGGTATGAGCACAACTGGGGTTTGAGAGAACTCGGAGGAGCGGAAGACGATTTCAGCACAAGACTCAAACGTCGCTATGTAGCTTGGTTAAGAGAAGAGGTCGCAAGGAGACAAAACGCAGACTGACTCCTGACTCAACTCCAATGATCTAGAATAAATTGTGAGCCTGTGAGGGCCTCTTAGCATTTTGTTCTATTTTTTATGCTTTACTATTTTTCTTAGGGCTCTGCTCAGCCTATGTAATAGAAATAATAGTTTTGAATAAAGGTGAAAGATTAAGAATTTTCCCCTTTTGGTCCAAGTGTTGAACGCCATGTCATTTGAACGTTGAGGTACGCTCTGGGATAAAAAAACCTTGGATCGAGTTGATTGATTGTGACCGAATCTCACAGAGAGATTGCCTACGTATCCCAAGCTAGGGAATCAGGTCAAAACGTAGTTCAGGCTAAGGTTCGCTCGTGTGTTTTGGCTCTCCTTTTGCGCTCTAAATTTTGCCTAGGACTGCCCTTGCAGGTTTCCAGCCTAGCGAGCTTTGATTGAATGCCTATTTATTTTTGCCTAAACTGCCCCCTTGGGTTTTCAGTCTAGCAGGCTTGCTCTAATTTTTGCTTGGGACCGCTCACCCTTGTGGTTTTCGGCCCAACGAGCTTCTCTCAAGGGTAGTAACGTTTAAGTTGATCCAAGTTGACCAGAGTGTTGAACTCGTTGCCGTCCAGATCTATGAGCTGAGCTGCCCCACCCAAGAGGATGGTCTTGATAATGTAAGGTCCCGCGCACTTCGGGCGGAACTTGCCACATAGATCGAAGATGGGAGCCCGGATTTCCTTTGTGACCATATCCCCTTCAACTAAGTCACGAGACTTCACTTTCTTGTTGAATGCCCGAGCAATCCTGCGCTGATACCCCTGAACGTGATACAAGGCACGGAGCCTTCTCTCATCGAAAAGCATGAGTTCGACAAACCTCCCGCTAAGCCATTTGGACTCCGCGAGTTCGCATTCAGCCATGATCCTCAAAGTTGGTACTTCAAGCTCGATGGGAAGGACAGCCTCCGTCCCATAAACCAGGGAAAAAGGGGTTGCCCCTGTTGATGTTCGAATTGACGTGCGGTATCCCCAAAGAGCTAGAGGCAGCTGCTTGTGCCAGTCCCTGGCGGACTCTGTGGACTTTTTAATGATAGTCTCGATATTCTTGTTGGCCGCTTCGACGGCCCCATTCGTCTGAGGGCGATAGACCGTTGAGTGATGAACCTGGATCTGGAATTCTTCGAAAAGCTCCAGCACCCTGCCTTTGAAATGGACCCCATTGTCAGAAACAAACGCCTGCGGAACCCCGTACCGATAGATGATGTTCTTTCGGATGAACTGAGCAACCTGGACCGCCGTCAGGGTCTTGTAGGATTCCGCCTCGACCCACTTGGTGAAGTAATCTATTGCCACCAAAATGAACCGATGCCCGTTCGAAGCAGAAGGCCTGATCATGCCGATAACGTCGATACCCCAAACAGAAAAGGGCCAAGGTGATGTCATGCCAAACTGTTTAGAAGGAGGGACATGCATGAGATTGGCATGGATTTGACACCTATGGCAGCGGCGCACATAATCCACACACTGAGATTCCATGGTAGACCAAAAGTATCCTTGTCGTAGGATTTTCCTGGCGAGCATGACCCCGCTCATGGGCCACAAACTCCCTCGTGAATTTCCTCCATGATTTTGATGGCTTCAGCGCCGTTGACACAGAGCTTATGCATTCCGCAGTGAGATCTCCGATACAGTCTCCCGCCACAGATAATGTATTGAGCGGCCATTCTTCGCAGTGCCGCTCGATCCTTCTTAGTGGCATCGGCCGGAAACTGACCACTTTCGACGAAGTTCCAGATATCATGATACCAGGGTCGGCCGTCCTCGACATCATCGACGACGTTGACGTACTAATAAGCAGGCAAGTTCCGCTGCTCAATTAGAATAGGACGAAGCTTGATACCAATCGGAAGCTCGACCATGGAAGCCAGAGTTGCTAGAGCGTCAGCGAACTAGTTCTTCATCCGAGGGATGTGCGTGAACGTGACTTTGTTGAAACGAGGAATGAGGTCCTCCAGGTCTTGGTGATAAGGCATTAACCTGTCTTCCCGAACTTTCCAGTCCCCATTAGCCTGAGAAACGACAAGGTTGGAGTCACCAATAACCTCGAGCTTTTCAACACCAAGTGTAAGAGCAGCTTCCATGCCAACAATGCAGGCCTCATATTAGCTTGGTTGTTCGTGACATCGAAATTGAGTTTGAACGCGAGCGGAATATGAGCACCATCGGGGGTTATAAGCAAAACCCCAATCCCATATCCCTTCTGATTGGCTGCCCCATCAAAATAAAGAGTCCAGGTGTTTTTGACAACTGCCATCACTCCTTCATCCGGAAATGCAAAATCCGAGTCCTCTGGCCCATCGACAGGATGATCAGCCAGGAATTCAGTGACCGCACGCCCTTTGACAGATTTCCTAGTGACATATTCGAGGTCAAACTCTACGAGCAACAGCAACCAACGTGCTAGCTTACCAGTAAGCGCAGGCTTCTCAAACAGATACTTGAGAGGATCCATTCGAGAAATCAACTTCACTGGGTAAGCCAGCATGTAGTGTCTTAATTTCTTGGATGCCCAAACAAGAGCCCAACACGTCTTTTCGAGAGCGGTGTAGCGTTCTTCAGCGCCAACCATCTTCTTACTCAGGTAGTAAATAGCCTTTTCGACTCCCTTTTCTCCCTCTTGAGCCAGCAAACACCCCATAGTCGAAGGATTCACAGACAAGTAAAGTATCAAGGGTTTCCCTGGCATCGGTGGCATCAAAACCGGAGGGTTCTACGGATAGGTTTGAATGGAGGTGAAGGCCGCCTGGCACTTGTCCGTCCAGACGAATGGAGTATTCTTCTTCAATAGACGAAACATCGGCTCGCAAGTTAGTGTCAACTTGGCGATGAATCTGCTGATGAACTGTACTTTTCCCAAAAAGCTTTGCACCCCCTTTTCAGAATCTGGTGGCTTCATCTCGAGGACTGCTTTGATTTTAGACGGGTCGACCTCAATTCCACGAGAAGTGATCATGAAACCGAGCATCTTACCAGCTGTAACCCCAAAGGTGCATTTCTGAGGATTTAGGCGCATACGGAACTTTCGTAATCTCTCGAAGAATTTCCTAAGCACAGGAACGTGACCTTCTCGAGTTTTGGACTTGGCGATCATGTCATCGACGTAGACCTCGATTTCTTTGTGCATCATATCGTGTAGGATGGTGGTAGCAGCTCGCTGATAAGTGGGCGCCGGCCCAGCGTTCTTTAACCCAAAAGGCATGACCAGATAGCAATAAGTTCCCCATTCAGTGATAAACGTGGTTTTCTCGCGGTCCTCGGGCGCCATGAGAATTTGGTTGTAGCCAGAGAAGCCATCCATGAATGAGAGCAAAGCGTGCCCCACAGTATTGTCCACAAGCACATCGATGTGTGGCAAGGGAAAATCGTCCTTGGGGCTCGCTTTGTTCAAGTCCCGGAAATCGACACAAACTCGAATTTGTCCATTTTTCTTAGGAACGGGGACAATGTTAGCCACCCACATAGGATATTGAGAGACCATAAGAAAGCCAGCGTCAATCTGCTTAGTAACCTCCTCCTTAATCTTCTGAACCCAATCTGGCCTCATCCGTCGGAGTTTCTGCTTCACGGGCTTGGCATCCGGAAACAAAGGAATGTGATGCTCCACGATCTCGGGATCAATTCCGGGCATATCTTGATGAGACCATGCAAAAATGTCACTGAACTCGGTGAGCAGCTCTTTGAAGTCTCCTCTGGTGAAAGTGTGGAGCCCACTTGAACCATCCGGGGATCATTTTCATCTTTCAAATTTATAGAAACTATTTCTTCTTTTAATGGCTGAGCATGCCTTTCGTCTTCCCTTTCGATGAAGGCACGGATTTCCTTGGGAATGTCCCCATCGAAATCTATCCCCTCATCGTCAGGGTCGACACAGTTTATATAAAGATCATTGAAATAGTCAGAAGATGCTTCGTTCATTTCACAAGCCCCTGAAGGGTCACCAAGTACAAGAGAGTCAAACTCGAAATAAAAGCTATGACGTGGAGGGCCTAGAGGCACAAATTCCGACTCAGAGCTAGACTTAGAGGACGAGACAGACTCTGACTCAAACTCAGACTCGGACTCAGACTCAGACTCAGACGTGTTGTCAATACAAGTCAGGCGTGGCCTGAAAATGCAATTATTCAAATAGCCCTCGGCTTTCACAATGAGAGAGGTGGGATCTTCAAGGGCGTCAGGCCCGAGCATGAGTACTTCGGCCTCTTCAGCTTCCCCAGCCAAACCCAATTGGGAGAATTCCTGGAACAGCAGCTCCAAATTTCCCTGATTGATGGATCCCAGCCAGTCAGTCTTGATCTTCACCTGATTAAGCTTCCTCTTGAATTCTTCCTTTGCTGGTTCATCTTCACTGCTCGACCAGGTGTCACCAGCGAAGATTTCAAACCCAGGCAGCAGCTCCCCGATTTCGGAATGAATGAAGGGCTCAGCCTGCCCAGTATAAGCGGCATTTCCCATTTCGCCCACAAACATGGGACCGTTGCAGAGGGTCCGAGGTTTTCCCATATATTTCCTTCGTTTGGCATCTTTGGCAGAGGCGATATACCCAAACCAAAGCGGCCCTCGTTGAAAGGAAAAGTAGGGAACTCCGGGACCCCTTGACGGCGAGAGCCTAAACCAATGCCCGGAAAATAAGACATCCTTCTCATAATGTCCAGCGCGACAGAGCTTATGAGAAAGTTCCCGTCCACATTGATGGCCATTACTGTGCCCGAAGTATCAAAAGAGAAACCCCCGAGATCGACGTCTTCTTCACCGTGTTGAATCCCCAAGACGGGAGTCCCATCCTCCTTGAGCGGGCGGATGCCTGAATCCCCGCAGATGGTTAAGGTACCGGTAGGTAGTCCCAGAATAACCTTTTGGTGGAGGGTAGATGGCACAGCCATGATGTCGGACCGATGAAGCCACGGTCTGCCCAGCAGAAGATTGAAAGTTGCAGGAATATCCATGACATGGAACTCCACGTCCATCTCAAAACCCTCAGCATCGAGTTTGAGCTTCAAAATACCTTCGACTACGCGACGGGTGCTGTCATATGCCTTGACAGCCAGATTGGAAGGTGCCAGGTCCTTCTTGGTGAGTCCCAAACGATAAGCGACCCGCAGAGGGCAAACGTTGATGGCAGAGCCGTTGTCAATAAGAACAGTCGGGACCCAGAGTCCTCGACACTTGACGGTAATGTGCAAGGGGCGGTTGTGGTCGACTCCTTTGACTGGCAGATCCTTGTCTGTGAAGATTACCGTATGCTTGGAGGTTGGAGGGAGGATGAGAGATATCATTGCCTCTGGTGTGACGTCGGCCTGGACTTCAAGGCGGGATAGGGCGTGACACAGCCTTTGACGATGCTCCTTGGACGAACAGATCAGTCCCCATATAGAAATTGCGGCAGGGATTCGCTCCAGTTGCCGCTGAACTAAGTCAGGAATCGAATTGCCGGTTGATACCTCAAGAGGTGCAGACCTTGGGAAAGAAACAGGTTCGTTCCTTTGATTAGCAGGAATGGAAGAATTCCCGGCCTGCAGATTAGCAGGCTGAAAAATCCGTCCACTCCTGGTAACATTGTGAACGTTCCCCAAAGAGGGCACGACTTGAGGGTTTTCCTTTACATCCCAGAGATCAGCAGGGACATCTCCCAGTTTACGCTTTCCCTTGTCAGTAGTTGGTGCAGAGACGGGCACTTCCATGTTTAAGCCCAAATCCTCAGCCAGATCTTTCATCAGCAAGGAGTCCCAGAAGCTCAAATCTTTCACAGCAGCAACTTCAGCAACGGGCTCTGGATTCGTAATAAAAGGAACATCCCAAAGACCGGTGTTAGCCAGGGTACGATTGACAGCCCAGACTTCATTCCCAACTTGGATGTCCACTATGTCGTTAACTTCCCAAAGATTAACAGGCGGAGCGCGGTCCGTGACCATGATACTGCAGTCCCTATTGTTGGAGTAAGGCACCTGAGGGCGTGGATTTTCCTCTTCGATGATGTAGGAACAGGGGTCATGGTCAGTGTCGGGATTAGTATCACAAACTGAATTAAAGATCGAACCAAAGAGGGAAGTGTGGTCTCCCAAGGCCCGTGGATCATCCTGGACAAGTTCATCCTCTGCGTAGTGAAGCATGTAGTCCGGTGTGGCATAGCCCTGAAGAGGGTTAGGGTCAACGTCCATGGGAGCGAACCAGGTTGGCTCAGGATCCCAGCAGTATTCCGCTTCGGGAACTGGAGGCTCGATTGGGTTGAATAGCATGTATAAGGAGAAGCCGTCCAAAGGGTCAAGCAAGGCCGCTTCATAACCGGCCAACCAGCCATCATACCAGGCTTGATCAAATGGGATATTCCCGGGCTGTGGAGGAATCCCGTCCATCTCAAGACTCGACCACTCGTTAAACAGAGAGGTGGCATAGTCCCAATTGTCTGCTATGGCCCAGCCAGTGGCCTGCATGTTATTATCTGACGGAGGTACCCAAGGCTGGTAGGGATCAGGAAATGGGCCAGTGATGGTTGCGTATGGGCTGTCAAGCGACGAGGCAGAATTGATCTGTACAGCAGGGATTGATTGATGAAAAAGAGGGCTGACAGATTCTTCAGAGATAGGTGATCCAGCTTGCAAAGGCTCTGAAAGTGCATCTGTATCAACAACTTGGCCTTCAACCACTTGTATATAAGAAACCTCGGTGGGCGATTCGAGCGGGAAGGGCACGACAGGCCTGGGTTGATCGGTTGAGGCTATATAGTCAGTGGGGTTAAATATGGTGGAGCTAGGGTTGATATAAGTGGAGCTGAGAGATATCTGGTTGATATGTGGTACAGCGTTGTGCTTAGGGAGAGAGTTGGCAATGACATTGGGTTTCTGAGGTGGTGGAGGGGTCTCCAGCGTGCCATCGTCAATGAGATCTTGGATCGCATGACGGAGGCGAAAGCAGGAGTCAGTGAGATGACCCGCTCCTTGATGGTAAGCACAGTAAAGGTTGGATTTGAAGCCGGGTGAAGGGTTCTTGGGTAGAGGAGTTGGATCCAGGGGCTTCAGATGCCCTGATTTGACCAATTTTTCCAAGACCGCGGATAGAGGTGCCTCGATAGCGGAAAAGCTGCGGGGTTGGTTTCGAGGTCGGTTGTTCTATGGATTTTGGAATTGATTGACATCCGCAATGTGATTAGCAGCGCTGGAGGAAGCGACATTGGTACCGGCGGTTGCCGTGTTGGAGTAAGTCCCTGTCCCGAACAGCGCATTGGCGTTTCCAGAATAAGCCCGAGGTTTTGACTTTGGGGCATGCGAGGATTCACTCTTTGATAGAATTCCACTCTGCAGAGCATCTTCGATGGCTAGGCCAGAGTCGAAGAAGGTTTCAAAGTTAGCGGATGCCTGAGCTAGGACCAAATGCCTAGCATAGTCTGGTTGGAGATTGCGGGAAATGCTACGGAGCTGGTCCTTCTCACTCGGGCGATCAGTCATCTGTGCAGCTTTAGCTCTCCACCTTTTGACGAAGTTCGCAAAGGACTCTTTAGCCTCCATCTTGGAGGATTCAAGTTCCCGGGTAGTCATTTTCAGCTGGGAGTTGTAATTGTACTGCGAAATAAACGCAGTCCCAATGTCCTCCCAAGTCCTCCTTTTGGCAATGTCGAGTGACAAAAACCAATGGAAAGCAAGGCCCGAAAGGGTATGAGGAAAGAGCTGTGGCATGGCCTCTGGCTCAACAGAAAGAAGTTTCATGGCGGCGTGGTAGCTGTAGAGATGAGTCCTGGGGTCGCCGCTCCCATCGAACTTAGCCAAGTCCGGCATTTTGAACTTTTCAGGAAGTCTGGCATTAGGATACAGGCAAAGGCAATCCAGATCGATCCCTCCGGCACTGATCTTTTCTATCTTGGCAATAGATTCCTCCAGCTTGGTCATCTTGGCCATGAGTGCGACCACATCCGGATTCTGAGCTGGTTCTTCTGGGTTTGGAGGCAGTCTGCCACCCGCAAGGTTTGCAGCGGGCCTGCGACCTTCCCTTGGGTTCAGCACCATGAGACGTCCCGCGTGAAGCGGATCTGGAACCAAGATGGGCTGCTCCTGGTCAGACTCATCGTCCTCACCTTCTTCCTCGAGAGGGGGTGGAAGGCGAGTGTGGATGAGGTCGTTCAGGCGAGCAATGTTAGTGTCGGTCTGAGCTGCCCTCTGTTGCATGGCGGTGATGCTGTCCTGAAGGTTCATGAGCATGGTCTCCAAGGTAAGAGGTTCTGGTTGTGGCCGTTCCATCGTGACGGGTGTTTCAGAGCTGCTTGATGCGGATACCGGGGTAGTCGGACGCCCTTCCTGTAAAACCGGTGGTGAAACTGACTGTGAACCTGACTGAGACTCTGAGTACTGTGCTGCCGGAGGTGAGCGCGGAGAGTCTTCCGTGATGACTGACTGGGACTGTAACCTGACAAGCCTTTGAACCGGATTCAGATGCAGACGTTCCCAAGCGGGTTTGGCAACTGGCCTCGATACTTTCCTTGGCGGTGCAATGATTCAGATCTTTGCTTATAAGGTAAAAAGGAGGCTTAATAAGGGTCCTGCAGTAACTTTAATCTAAATAAAAGACTAAAGCGGATGCAGCCAACGTTGTCAGTGTCACCCTAGACTCTAGAACCAGAAGATAAGTCTGTCTCACGACGCTTCGGACACTGTTTTAGGCCCTCAGAATTCCTTTCGAAGATGTATCCTTGTTTGGAACGAGCGGTCCTAAATGATTTCAAAAAAAGAGTTTAAACCTTTGTCCATTTCGATGTTCGAGGTTTCAAGTTTTTGAAGCCAGAACAACTCGGTATGAATATCATGATGCCATAACCAGATTGGCGTGAGCAGCACTTGTGCTATTAGCCGGGCGGTGTAAGTGACGAGGCACTTGTTACCTTTTGGTGTAAGCATCATGGCATTTTACTCCGTGGTTCCTCGTTTTTTGTTTGAAACCCTAAACAGGTACACGGGCAAAGGTATAGAAAAACTTCTGATTTCCTAAAGTCCCACCGTAAAAGGATTTAAAAGATGATAACGCGCATCACTGAGACGCATGACTCCTCATTGGGCCATGACAATGTTCTACTAAGCCTAAAGACAGACTCGGAATAGATTGAGAACCTAGGAGCCATCCTAGACATGCTTCTACGCTGAACGAGATGTATGTACAGTTCATGCGATAAGAAAAGCAGTAACACGTAGGCATTTAGGTGGTTAGATGCAAGTAGATCTTAACCTGTGGGTACCTGTCCTAATTTGGAGAGTTCTAATGCTTTATATATGCAATAGGCCGGTTTTGGTTCGTAACAGGTTCCTCGGACTAGGGCCACAGATATACCTCCCGTTACCCGCGTTTTTCGCAAAGTAACAGTCGAACGGTAGCATGACCCATCATCGTCGAAGGTTGTCGGTCATTCGGGGTCCCCGGGCTCCGGTAAACCGTGCCGGATTGCCAAAACGATCCAACGAGGCTTTTCCCACATCGATGCAAATGAGATGCTAAAATTTCGATAAAAAGAAGAAGAATCACAAAGTCGTAAAAACGCCTTTTCAAATTTGGCTCACTTTATTTAGTCCAACTTTAGAAGAAACTACGCAAGCGAACAATCGAAAAAGCCCCAGATTAGAATGGCCGGACGCGAGGTCCTGTTAAATCACCGTTCCAACCTTCGGCAGCGCGAAGCTCACCGTTTTGACAGGCTTTTAAGGGATTGTTCCCAAGCGTACTAAAACCTAAGTATGAATTAATATCGGTTTGATTTATCCCCAGCAGAGTCGCCACTGTGGGCAGCATGCCCTCCGGAGAGAAAGGATTTCGTTCCTTCCCGCCGTTTGTGGCCCTTTTTCAAAAAAAATCGAGGGAGCGAGAGCGCCGGTGGCAAGCGCTCAAAAATACAGAGTCGCCACTTGAGTTTTGAAGGTCCGACACTCAAGGAACCGTATTTCGAAGCACCTGCCGCGCTGTTTGATTTGAAAAAGTGAAGGAAACCAGTCCGTCATAACCATATCTGGGTTCGGGAGCCAGGTTACGATAGGGGAAGGGTTTTATGGCACCCCTCTCGCCCAATCCGGAGATCGGTCTCTACTTAGGCATTTTTATGAAAACTTTTGTGATTCTTCCTCTTTTAATTAATTTTAGCCAATTAGGGCGGGGGAATAGTTAATCGGGGATTAAAAACTGAAACAATTTGCAGGATGTGATCAAATGGTAGCATGGGTGGATGGCATGATAAATAATAAATGGAATGAACTTGAAATAGCGATCAGATGCCAAAGCCAGGCTCGGGACAGATTTGCCCTGCACGATGGCCAACTTGCATGTATGAACAGATCTGCATGCAAGCCAACCATCGCGCGAGACACACTGACCCTCGCGCGAGTGTTGTCACCTCACCACAGTCCCAAGATCATCCCATTCTGGGCTCTGGAAGGACCAATGCACACCCAGGAAGCAAACCAAGCAGTTTGTATGGAACTGTAAATACTAATTATTACAGAACGCTCCAAGCATGAGCCAAATGAATTGAAACACAACCCCTAAACAGTGGGGGTATCAAAACAGAGGCCAAGGGCCTAGCTACCCATGCAAGGGCTATTCATGGGAATCACAGAACTGTCGCGCGACAGAGAGTGAGTCTTGCGCGACATTCCTGACTGGACTTCCAGGAATTGCTTTGCATGTTTGGGGTCCTGAGACAGATTCAGGGGCTCCCAAGGGCATTCCAAACTATTTAGAGCAAATAAACTAGCTACTGTATTTTGTTTTTGCATGCATAACAGTGATCTAAAAGTCAAACTGAAGTACAACAGGCACGAACATATTGCAAAACAGAAAAGGGCTAGTCTCCCTTCCCCATGAGGTCCATTCTCTTGCTGACACAAGTGTCGCGCGAGACTAGGGGACCATCGCGCGAGGGTGTAACTGCCACGAATTCTTGTAACTCTGCTGGCTTTAGGACCAGGGCATGGTATTGATTACCAGCCTTGGCCCTGTCAGCCCCCCTCAGGGATCAAAACAGAAACAGGTTAAATATTATACCTTTGCTTGGAAAGGGTTTGGAGATGGATTGGATTGATGGGTGTGGCCTTGCAATCAAGTGTGTATGAACACACTAAGTTCAGGAGATTAGGAGGTGGTTTGGGGTTAATAACTTTGTGCTAGCTAGTGTTTGCCTTACAAAATAACCAATGAACTCCTTAGTCAATTTTTTGGAACCCCTAACATGGAAGATGAAAGGGGGGTATTTATAGGAGGAGTGTAAGGGCTAGTTAGTGACCAAACAAGGCCTTGGGACCAGCCAAACAAGGCTGGTCACAACTTGGTTGTAAGGCTAGCCAACAAGGTGAGTGGGGAGTGGTTGTGAGGGTGTGAGGGTGTAGCCTGCCAGAACCCTGTTCAGCTGAGGAAAACGGGGTTCCAGCCCATGTGACACCCAATGATCACCTGTCCAGCTGGATTCTGTGATAGGGACAGGAGGGAACTGTCGCGCGAGTGTCCAGAACCATCGTGCGATGGTCAACAGTCAATAGTTTGACTTTGACTACACCTGGCAAGCTGAGTGTCGCACGAGGGACACAAAGGCTCGCGCGAGGGTCCACTCTGGCTCTAGGGTTTGACTGAAGGTTCAGAGGGGTTCAAAAGGTTTAAGCGGGGTTCTAAGCATTCCAAGCCTAATCCATTCCCAATCCAAGCTCTGTTTGATCCGATTTCATCATCGGGGAAACAAGAAAATCGTAAAACGAAGTAAAACAATTGGGAGGTCCAGATTGGGGTGTCTACAACAGCTTTCATTCCAAACATGACTAATCTGTCTTCTGTAGATAACCTATTAAGGATGGCCATCCATGAGATCACACTGCATCTACCATACCACTTTATGCCAAGTGATAGCAGGAAAATGTGTCCTTAAATGATCCCATAAAGATGAGATTGTAAACTTACCAGATGCATTGAGAGTCCAAATACATCTATCCCCAGTGGAAGCATTGATGGGGACAGCTTGTAATTCTGATCTCACCTTATTGAGATCAGGAGTTTGGGTCAGTGGAAAGGCCCATTGATTGTCCCTAATGATAGCCTGCACAGTGGTATCCTTGTGCAGCCCTGAATCTAAGGTAATTCTAGGCCCAAATTTGGGCAACAGGGGGCCCAGAGGATGCCAGTTATCAAACCACAACGAGGTTAATTGGCCATCTCCAATTTTATAAGTAATGTGTGGTTGGATGAGAGGTCTAATATTAAGGATTTTCCTCCAAACCCAAGAGGGATTACTTGGAATTTTAACACTCCAAAAACTCTTACCTTTAAGTAAGTAAGACTTCACCCATTGGCACCACATAGATTGCTCCCCCCCCCCGAGACAAGGAGCCAAATATGCTTGGCTACTGCTGCCTTGTTCCAAACCTCCATAGATTTAAAAACCCAATCCACCTTCCTTAACAGGAGAACAAAGATGTTCCCAGGAGACTTTTGCCCCTGTTTTCTTGAGATCAGGGCCAGACCAAAAGAAAGCTCTAAGGATAGATTCTACCTCTTTAATTACCTTCTTAGGGATAATGAAGAGAGATGACCAATTGGTTTGCATTGAAAACAGAATTGATTTTATTAATTGAATCCTCCCAGCATAGGACAGGTATCTATGTGTCCATGATTTAGTCTTGGCCAAGATCCTGTCAACCATTACTTTACAGTCAGTGTGCTTGAGTTTGGTGGACAGTAAAGGTACCCCCAAATACCTAACCGGCAAAGACCCCTCTTGGAAACCTAGAATACTTAATATGGATGCTTTGGTGGAAGGGTTAACACCAGATGTAGACACCTCCCAAACGGGGCATCGCCATACAGATTGATGACGTTTGTTTGCTCGATTGGTTGCTTGCTTCGTAAACCAAAATCATGGACATTCCCAAGGCTAGGAACATCGCCACATGATAGCGGTTATCATCAAAACAGAGCCGCCACCCAGTTTATTAAAATTGGGAAAATAGATAGAGATTCTGGATACGGGAGCCAAAAGTACAATAAGGGGAATGTGTTAGGCACCCCTCTTTGCCCAGTCGTGAGACTTGCCCATAATCATTCAACATAAGACATGTAGATGCTTTGTTTAATTCCAACATATAGTCTGTTTATTTATTCCTTTAAACAGTAAGCAAAGTGAGCCAGTGCGATAAATGAAGCATGCATTCAGAAAGTAGAGAAAGCAAACAAAGCTGTCCCAGGAAATCGATTACTCGGCCGGTGAATGGATGTCACGGCCGAGTAATCACACTGGTTTAATGTACCGGCCGAGGGGTCGAAGCCCCGGTCGGTGTTCTTCCTCACACCAGAATATACGTTTAATAGATGATCAGAAAGTTATGATTAAGCGTAAGAACGATAAATAAAACAAACCAGAGGCCGTTGGGCCTCACCACCTTGATCCCTCAGTTGCTTGATTGCTTTGGATTGGGCGTGATTGATTGATTTCTTGATTGGAAACCCTAGGGTTAGGGTTTGAACTTCGGGTTTGATCGCCGGATTGACGGCTGCCTTCGGGGGGTTAGGGCTTTTGAAGAGTGGGTTTGAGGGAATATTTGTGCAGAGTTTCGAGGCTTGAGAGAGTGTATACTCTGATAATTTTGTGTGTTTATTTTCGGAGTCCAAAGGCCCTTTATATAGGCAATTGGTGACTCACTCCGGCCAATCAAATCACGAGATGGCAATTGCAATTGCAATGCATCTCTAACTCTACGTCATAATCCCTGAGCGTAGCCCGAACGCATCGGAGAGGTAGTGTAATCGGATCAAACGTCTGACAGAACACGTTCCAGAGTCTGGGAAAAGGTCGATCTGGCAGCCGAGTAAAGGATATCACGGCCGAGGAATAGATGTCTCGGCCGAAGGATAGATCTTGCGGCCGAGGGATTGATCTCTCAGGGAGATTTTGCTAGCAACAGGTTGCTTGGGTGAGGAAATGATGTTAGGGCCGTGGGATCGATGTCACGGCCGACAGATGGCTTCTCCTAGGCTTCTGTATTTCTGTCTGAAAGGCTGTATGGCTCTGAATTGGGTCCTCTAAGTGGCTCAATGTTCTTACCGAAAGTCCTAAGGTTCTCAATGAAGCAATCAGTAATCACTGTATCCATTTCATCATCGGGATGGTCCCAAGGTGGGACTTGAAATAATCGTTAGGCCAAATTGGGGTGTCTACAGATGCCCCTCTTTGACTGAACTCAGACGGATCATGAGACATGTTTGAGTAAGAGTCAAAGCTGTAAAAAGTAACTCAATTTGGTCCAACCACTATTCCAAGGGGTTTTCGAAAAAGGTTTTGTTATGGTCGGGCCGGGAGGCTGCCTACGTATTCCACTAGGGAAATTCAGACCAATCGTAGTTCAGGCGATAAAGAAAAGAAAAAGTTTGGAGGGTTAGAGACAGAAGACGTACCTTAGGGCTTTTAAAAACCGTAGTGTGACATACCTAGACTGAGCCAGGGTTTTGGCAAAGAGTAGTTGAAGGAGCGCGGGGCTACCTGGGGAGTTTTTGGCGGAGAGCTTCCTTAGTATTTTGGGGTAGATCAGTACACGGCAGGTGCGTTTGCTTTTCTTGATCATCCTTACTTTGACTGAAAGGAGCTCGGTAGAGTAGCTTATCCTTGCGAATGAGCTAGAAGGAATTGATGTAGTGAGGTGGAATCCAAACCATCTGCTGGGATGAGTCGGACGCCGTTTGTTTTTGAGATATGGGGGGCACAAGGCCAGTAACTGGAGCATGGAGCTTCGCAGAATGAGGGAACCGAGGCACGGAGCCGGTTGTAGTCATGAGGCGAGAGCCTAGAGAGTGATGGAATCGAGGCGTGGAGCCTGTTGCAGTCTTGAGGCGAAGGCCTGAGGAGATTGGATTGATAGGACCGAAGCGCGGAGCTGGTGTTGATCATAAGGTGAGAGCCTATGGTGTCAGAGCTTTGATCTTGACGTGATGAACCGAAGCGCGGAGCTGATATAAGGCAAGGGCCTGAGGTGATTAGATTGAGGCGTGGAGCCTGCTGCAGTCTTGAGGCGAAGGCCTGAGTTGTCGGAGCTTAGAGCTTGACGTGATTTGAACCGAAGCGTAGAGCTGGCTGCATTCTGATGGTCTGTGCACGGAGCTTTTCCATCATAAGTGTTGGCGTGGAGCCAAAGGATCGAGGCGCTGAACCGATCAATAAAACTGAGGCGTAGAGCCGGTTGATTACAGGGTTGACCTGTTTCATGAGAGATATGCAGAGTGTATATGTGTGATGATGGTTAGATGTGAACATATATGATGATGCAGACTCGATGTGACAATGCAATATGTGCACGGGCCCGTGCGTGTGTGTTTGTTTTAAGCTTAGAGCTTCTATCAAGTTCCGGACTTGAGCATTCAGAGCGTAGAGCTCGAGCATTCGGACGGCAGAATCCGAGCATTCAAAGTACAGGCTTTGAGCGTCCAGTATGCAGTGGTTGGGCATCCAAGCGTAGAGCTTGAGCATTCAAGTGTATAACTTGAGCATCCAGTACACAGTGGTTGGGCATCCAAACGTAGAGCTTGAGCATTCAAAAATGTTAGATTTTTGAGCATTCAGGCGTAGAGCCTGAGAATAGATGTCTTGATTGTTGGGGCGGCGTAGAGCCTGTTGCTTGTTTACGGCTTTGAGCCAATTGAGATGATGGGCTTTGAGCCGCTGAGTTGAGTGATTACAGGCGTAGAACCTGTTGCCGTGATAGCGAGCATAGAGCTGCTGAGATAGTAAACATAGGCTTCGAGCCTGTTAAGAACTTGATTGTGTACGGCTTCGAGCCAGTTGAAACGATGGGCTTGGAGCCGCTGAATTGATAGGTGGGGGTGTAGAGCCGCTGAGTTGATGAGTTGGTATGGCTCTGAGCCAGTTGAGATGGTAGATATAGGCTTCGAGCCTATTGAGGTGATGGCTTGGAGCCATTTGAGATTATGGGCTTTGAGCCGCTGAGATTGCTTGTTTACGGCTTTGAGCCAGTTGAGATAGCGGGCTTTGAGCCGTTGAGTTGTGATAACGGGCGTAGAGCGTGTCGATAATGGGCTTAGAGCCGCTAAGATGGTTGTTATGGCTTCGAGCCAGTTGAGATAGTGAGCTTGGAGCCGCTGAGTTGTGATAGCGAGCGTAGAGCTGCTGAATGAATGAATACAGGCGTAGAGCCTGTTGCCGTGATAGCGAGCATAGAGCTGCTATGATAAAGGGCTTCGAGCCGCTGGGTGATAGTAGACGTAGGCTTCGAGCCTGTTGAGGTAATGGGCTTCGAGCTGCTGAGTAGACTTGATTGTTACGGCTTCGAGCCAGTTGAAGCGATGGGCTTAGAGCCATTTCAGAGGGTAGATACAGGCTTCGAGCCTGTTGAAGTAATGGGCATAGAGCCGCTGAGTTGTGTAGAGATGATAGGCACAAGGCCGCTGAATTGATATGGGCGCAGAGCCTTGATCGACCTGCTCACAAGGTTATTGAGCGTGGAGCTGCTGAAGTTTTGGGCTCAGGGCTACTTGTTTTGCTTCGGCCAGCAGTTTGTGGAGAGAGATCTTAGATGCTTGGGCATGCCCCCAAGGCTGGTTTTGATCACATTGTATTGGCATCAGGGATGCCCCCAAGGCTACTCGGTTGGTTGAGGACTTTAGGAGTCTGTAGTGACCTGAGTCAGTGCACAGAGCAAGACCTGATATGGCTGAGGGAGATAGATTGAGGGGCCAGGAGATCGATCTCTCGGCCGAAGGATTGATGTCTCGGTCGAGGAATCGATGTATCGGCCATGAGAAAGCCAAAAGTCAGAAGATCGATTTAAGTTAAACTTAATCGATCTCATGGGTCATCCTACCCTTTCTTCCTCCATTCCTCATTTTTCTCTCCCTTTCGAGCGATCACCGCCGTTTCCTCCTCACTCTCCTCGTCGGTCGCCGCCGCCTCCTACCCGTCGGTTTTCCGACCACCACAATTCCCATTGCCACCTCCTGCCATGGCATCATCTCCGCCCCCTCCTCCATCTTCTGGCACTTCTGCCGCACCTAGGGATACAGGCAAAGCTTCGGCCATTGAGGCCGCGATTCTTGGCGGGGTTTCAAGTTCCCGCGTTCTTCGTTCGAATCGGCGCAGGGCCACTGTTGGGGGAAGTTCCTCGCAACCCATTCCTCCTGGGGTTGAACCCGAGGTTTCTACTGATGCGGGTGGTGATATTCTTCCACCGTTTGACGTTGCTACTTACGCTCCTCAGGTTCACCTGGTCAGGCGTGGTGGTTCCTTGCGATACCGTCCTCCCCTCAGTGACATCCCACCTGAGGTCTTGCACAGGGAGCCAGAGCAGCACCTTGGTTTCACCAACAGGAAGGTAGAATTTTATCCTGTCAAATGATTTTTGTATATAAGATTTTGCAGAGTGATAATTTGATATTTTGATAGGGAGTTTGAGTTCTAGAAGTTGCCCCCTATATAGGCGATATCTTGTGTATTTGATTCCTTCTTCTTATTTTGTCAGGCAAATGAGAGGCTGCGCGTGTGGGGAAGCTGCCCCCAGGTGTTTGAGTGGTATGAGAGGCTTCCTCAGGAAGCCAAGGATGCGGTTGCTTTGGCTGGCTTTGAGCCCTTGATACTTGGTTTCCACCTTCCGAAGGCGGAGTTGGGATTGACCACATCCTTGGTGGAGCGGTGGTGGGATACCACCAATACTTTCCACCTTCCGGAGGCTGGGGAGATGACGATCACTCCAGGTGACTTTGCTTTGCTTACAGGCCTGAGAGTTGGCGGCGATCCTCTTCCAATTGACCCGCGGATCCATGAGCAAAAGGGTGCCCTTGGATATCTTTTGGGGAAGGTTCCCATTGTGTCAGAGAGTGGTCATATCACATATACCTGGCTTTGGGAAGAGTTTGATCAAGTTGATATCCTGATGGAGGTTCCCCTTTCTCAGCTGGTACGAGCTTTCCTGCTTTATCTCCTTGGGCAAACTTTGTTTTGCAACAAGGAGAATTCGGTGCATGTCTAGTTCTTGGCTGCTTTGGTGCACTTAGAGACCATAGCAGAGTTTGATTGGGGAACTCCCGCCCTAGCCACATTTTACGGACACCTCAGTGCTTGTTCCCAGGGGGTTAGTTTGTCGCTCGGCGGACACCACCGTATTCTTGAGGTACACATTTTAATTTCTGCGTTATTCTTTTGTTGCTTCTATCTTTGTTTATTCATGTTTTCCGTCTTCGCTTGTAGCTCTGGGCTTTTGAGCACTTGTTGCAGTTTCCTCCACCGACTGGGCACAGAGAGCCTAGGTTTGTTCCATGGGCAGCCCGTTGGTTGAAGGGAGTTCGGAAGTCACGGTCACCTGCCATGGACTTGCTGGCTTGGAGGCGAGTTTTGGACCGCCTAACGGTGGATCAGGTATGATATCTTCTATCCTCTGATTTTCGTGCAATTTCCTCATTTTGTCATTTTGATGCTATTTCCCTTGTTTATAGGTGCGTTTTGACCCATGGGGCGTGCTACTTGATGATGCTCCTCTGGAGTTGACCTCAGCTCGGGCGTTGGACAGCCAGCACTTCCTTCTGGAGGGGCCATTTTCGAGGGCCTGGTATCTAGGAGAGAGGGTAGCGAGCCAGTACTTTCCACATTCCGAGGCGTTGCAGCTTGTTCCTCTCCCTCCTCCTGTTGGTATGAGATCGACCCATCTTTTGACCGGGGAGGGCTTGCTACTCGCTCTTGACAGACAGCCAGCCATGAGTTTTCTTGTAGCGGGAGATTACTCAGCCTTTCGTTCGGTCTCATTGACCCTTCCTACCGCTACTGCTGCTGCTGCTCCTCCTGTTTGGCCACGGGCCCCCAGTTTCATTTCTTTCCACAATGCAAATGGAGAGGAGGAGCGTTTGACCCTGACACCGTGTGCTACACAGTTCTACGTGCTTCCTGTCGGAATTCAGCAGGTAATATTGTAGATTCTGCTTTGGTTTCCTTCAGCATTCCTTGCTTACTTGATTGTATATGCAATTGCTTCCCCTGCAGGTGCCCGCTGAGGTGGTTCAGGAATGGTTGCGTGCTTTCCAGAGTGCAGAGGCTTTGGCTCGACGGCAGCGTGGCCGAATAGCTGCGGTATACATCCTTTGATCTCTTCTTTTTCCATCCTACGTTTCATGTGAAACTGAATGCCTATATCCTGTGTCTCTGCAGCTTGAAGCAGAGCGAGTACCGACAGTGTCGGTTACCCAGAGTGCTGGAGTTAGCGAGGGTGGGAGTACCGGAGCTGGTGATGGAGATGCCGAGGCTGGTGAGGGACAGAGGATCAGTGTCCCAGTTCCTGAGCGTTTTCGTCCTGCGCCCAAGAGGGGTCGTGGGCAGTAGCTAGCTTTTCCTTTCTTGTACCTGTATTTGTTAGCTCTAAAAACAGATAATTTGACATTTGTATTTTTTTTGTTTGTGTTTGAAGCATCCTCAGCATGTATGGGAAATTAGATACTTCTATGCAATATTTTTCAAAGTTTTGTGAATGTTTGGATTTAAACATGGGCCGAGGAATGGATCACTCGGCCGAGGATTCCGTTCTTCGGCCGCTGCTTCTATTTCCTAAAGAAGTTGGATTTTTGCTTTTAGCCAAGTGGCGTTTTTCTCTTCTTACACTTGAATTTGATTCAGGCTCTTTATTTGCTTTTGCTGTTCCTACAACCTCTTTGCCATGTTTTGGGATTGTTAGAATGCTTGGTCCCTTATGTCGACGACTTTTGAGTCAGAGAGGACGAACGATGATTCTTACGTGTCTTTGTTTTTGCCAATTCCCTGGAAAATGACTAACTCATCTTTTGTGAGCTCAATACGCAGAGTTAGCTATGCCTATCATTGAGTACAAATCCTTTTGGTATTGTCTTTCTTCTCTCCAAATGTTTGGGCCGCATCTCGATGCGAGATTGCCTATGTATCCCAATCAGGGAATCAGGCCTTTTTACGTAGTTCCAAAATCACCACCTTTGGGGTTTGGGTTTTCACTCTTGGTTCTTCTTTCTCTCATGCTCTAAGTTTTGCCTGGGTTACCTTATAGAGGTTGAGTCCCTAGTGAGCTTTCCTTCAAATGCCTTAACTTTTGCCTAGGCTGCGTTTTCCGCTTTTTCTTTGTCCTAGCAGGCTCTGCTCTTACTTTTGCTTGGGTGTATAGATTGCCCTACGAGCATTTTTCTCTCAAGAGGATTTTAGTGTTTTGGAGAGGAATCTGATGGAGATGTTTTTATGAATCTCTTGTTGCGTTTGTACTTTCACAATGGGCAAGTTAACCCTAAGTGTTCTCACGGAGATAGCGTCTTCTTCCTGAGTTTTGATAAAAACCTAGTTCTAAGTAATCATCGTCCCTTCTTTCCTTTTGGTCGGTAACATAAAGAATTAGATTCTTAAAATCCTCTTATCTTTGGCAGAGAGATTGTAGTGTATAGCAATCACATCTTAAAGATGGAACCATTTGTCAAGCATAGAAGTGATAAAATGGGGATTTATTTAATCGTAGATAATGCCCAAACAGGGGCCCAAAACATGTCCTAACTTGTCTTTAGGAAATGAAAGCAATGTTTTTGTTATGCAATTTACTGCAGTATCTCGGGAGTGGCTCCTTTTCCTTTTGCAGTTTTATACTCTTCTTCACCCTCTTTGCCAAACAGAATCTTTAGGTCAAATTCAGCTAGCACCTCAATCCAGTCTTTGGGAGTAGGAGATGAATTGGTTGGCTCTTCTTCCAAATCACTGTCAGTCCATTCCTGATCAAAGAAGATTTGCATTCCAGGGTACCTTTGCTTGGTAACTTCGTCTTCCCATGTTTCTGCGAAGCCACAGAATGGAAAGTCTTATCCTTCTCTTACAAACCAGCCATTGAGTGTTTTTGGGATCACGAGTTTCTCTTCTTTGACCCTGCTTCCTCTTGCCTTAGCCTTTTCCATGCTTCTCTTCCTTTTTACCTCGGCTTCTGTCGGGGTGTAGCCAAGACCAAAGGCGTATTGATTATGCGAAGGATCAATCATTTGCGGGATGCCTTGTGACCTTTTGCCTAAACCCAACCCAGGGAGGTATTTTTGCTTCTTCATCATCCATATGGCGGGGGTGCTTACGTAGAAGTTTCTCTCAGCCATTAAGGCTTACACAGCAGTTGCTTCCTCAAGACTGAATCCACTAAGGAAGGTTTCCTTGGTTTCTACCTCTTGGACAGGTGTATCAGAATGAGCTCGGATTGATGAATCCCCCAGAATGGTTATGACCCTTCCATCTACCGCGAATTTGACTTTCTGATGCAAAGTGGAAGGTACTGCCCCAGCGTCATGTAGCCAAGGCCTTCCTAATAAAAGATTGAAGGTGGCCGGTATATCCATCACATGGAACTCCACGTCCCTTTTGATCTTCTCCACTTCTACTGGCAGTGTGACACACCCAACCACTCTTCTCTTTGAATTGTCATACCCCCTTACTCCCTGGCTTGAAGGGCGTACGTCGATAGCGTTTACCCCTAGCTTGTCGAGGGTCCTTTGAGGACATACGTTTAAAGCAGACCCATTATCCACCAAGACCAGTGGGATCCATTTAGTGAGACATTTAAGTGAAATGTAGAGAGGTTTGTTGTGTGCAGGCCCTTCAGGTGGTAGATCCTTGTCAGTGAAAGCTATCGCCGGTTTTGGAGCCTTTGACGCCATTATGAAACCCACCAGTTCTTTGGGAGTGATGTCGATGGGAACTTTGGCTTTCCCCAAGGTTTTGAAGAAGGAATTACGATGCTCGTAGGAGGACATAAGCAATCCCCAAATAGAGATATCAGCTTGGATTTTCTTTAGTTGTCTTAGCACCCTGTCTTCCTCAGGTTCGGTTCTTTGGCTTTCTTCTCCTTCTTCTTCTTCTTCCATTACTCGTGTTGAGGTTGAACTTTCCCCACTTAGTTTAGGAGGTTTATACACCCTTCCGCTTCGGGTGAGGTGACCCACTTCTTCTTCTTGGGTACCCCAAGGATCAGCAGGCTCAATTCTTCCAACTTTCCAATCACTTTGCAGGGCTTGACGCATGTCCAACCACCAATCCCCATCATCAATGGCATAGATGTGGGGTTCTCCCCTTGTTGCAAAGCATTCATCATTCTTAGAGAAGATTAGGGATGGTTTGACTTTGGTATTTGGAATAATGTGTAGGGTAGGATTATATGTGGGGCTATTGGATAGGCTTATGAGATTGATATTTTGAGGCGGTGGTTCGTTGTTGTGAGCGGGAAGTGGATTGGTTTGTACATTAGGCTTAGGAGGTTTTATAGCTTGACCATCAATGAGATCTTGGATGTCATGACGAAGACGCATGCAGCGGTCTGTCTCATGTCCAGGGTGTTGGTGGTATGCACATTGCTTATTGGCATCATAGCTTGGACCATAAGGTGGCTGAGAAGGTGGATTATTCAAGAGTCTAAGGTGCCCTTGACGGCTTAGGATGGCTAAGGCTTGGGATGGAGTCATATAGAGTGGGTCGAAATTGCGGCGAGGGCGATTTGTGTTTCTAGATGAGCTAGCTTGAAAAGGGTCTTGTGACAGGGCTGAGTTAAGGGTGTTGACGGAGGCAGGAGGTGCCCGGGTAGGAAAGGTTTTTCTGGGTAGAGGGGTTTCTTCCTTCCCAATAAGTCCCAGCTTGATCCCATCTTCAATTTGTAACCCAGTGGCGTGTAGACGTTTGAAGTCAGTGATAGCCTGAGTGTAAATGTGGGTGAGGTACTTGGGCTGTAGGTTCTTGACAACTATCCTCACTTGATCTTCCTCGGAAGGGCGGCTTTTCATCTTGGCAGCCTTTTCTCTCCATCTTGCCACAAAGGTAGCAAAGTCCTCATTGGATTCTTGTTTAGTCATCTCCAAATCTCGGGTAGTTAGTTCAATTTGGACATTGTACGCATACTGCTTGACAAAAGCGTTGGCAATTTCTGGCCAAATTTGATAGTGCACAAATTCCAAAGTGAGAAACCAATCGAGGGCGTTTCCAGTGAGAGTTCTTTGAAACAATTGGGCGATGAGCTCGTCGGTCAAGCCCATAGGCTTCAGAGTATTGATGACATGGCGAACATGGCTGGTAGGGTTACCAATCCCGTTGAACTTCTCGATGTTTGGCATTTTGAACCGTTCAGGCAGTTGAGATTCTGGAAAGAGGCAGAGTCCTTCGAAATCTAGAATTTGGTCTCCTTGTGAGCGAGCCAAAGCGTGCTTGATCTCCTTGACCTGTTTGGCCAATTCAGGGTTTTCTATGATTTCATGAGGATTTTCTGCTTCCTCCTTGTTTTTTCTTGTCTTCAGCATCTCTTGCTGCTTTCTCAGCTTGTAAATAGGCAATTTGGGCTCGGAGCTCGGTGATGGTAGCATCATTGTCTGCCATTTTTGGGATGTAGGTAGAGGGATTGCTTGGTGAGGCTTGGAATTGGGTAGATAATCGGGTTTGTTGAGGAGACGACCGCGAAGTCCCTAAAATTGATTGGGACCGTTGCGGTGAGAGTGTCTTGGTAGACGAAGGCGACCGATGAGATGACTGTAAGGACCTCTGTTTTGCGTGACTTCGGGTATTGTAAGAGTATAAAACTGGCTGAGGTTGCTTTTTTAACCTACCTATTGTGCCTGCTTGAAAAATAGAATACCTGGAAGTCAGTATTCGGCCTGTGTAGGGTTAGGATTTGGGTTGAAAATCCCAACCCTTCTGCACGGAAAGAGTTAATACAACAACAAATGATACAAGGTGTGAGGAAAAACTTTTGCAAGTAAAATGCAAGTAGGTTCCTAGCCTGTAGGTTCCTGTCTTAGTTTGATAAGTTCTATGGCTTTCTAAAACATGCAAGGTTTTGGTAGTCTCAGGGTGCTCCATTGTCAAAGGGCACCAATCCTCTCTCCAGCCCATCATAGGCGGTGATTGGGTGATTCCCCTTTTGATATACCACTAGGTACGAGCGACTGTGGAGTTTGTTGGAACCCCCAACATAGCCCGTGTCATGCCGGGATATCAGGTGAACTCAATGGGTTGCCCGCTCGATGCATATGATAAATGAATTAAACAAGGCATCTATTAGTCTTATGTCGAACTTTTTGGTTATGGCTCTCATATTCCCCAGGAGAGTCGCCAAAAACTGTAGACACCTCCCAAACGGGGCATCGCCATACAGATTGATCACGTTTGTTTGCTCGATTGGTTGCTTGCTTCGTAAACCAAAATCATGGACATTCCCATGGCTAGGAACATCACCACATGATAGCGGTTATCATCAAAACAGAGTCGCCACCCAGTTTATTAAAACTGGGAAAATAGATAGAGATTCTGGATACGGGAGCCAAAAGTACAATAAGGGGAATGTGTTAGGCACCCCTCTTTGCCCAGTCGTGAGACTGGCCCATAATCATTCAATATAAGACATGTAGATGCTTTGTTTAATTCCAACATATAGTCTGTTTATTTATTCCTTTAAACAGTAAGCAACGTGAGCCAGTGCGATAAATGAAGCATGCATTCAGAAAGTAGAGAAAGCAAACAAAGCTGTCCCAGGAAATCGATTACTCGGCCGGTGAATGGATGCCACGGCCGAGTAATCACACTGGTTTAATGTACAGGCCGAGGGATCGAAGCCCCAGTCGGTGTTCTTCCTCACACCAGAATATACATTTAACAGATGATCAGAAAGTTATGATTAAGCGTAAGAACGATAAATAAAACAAACCAGAGGCCGTTGGGCCTCACCACCTTGATCCCTCAGTTGCTTGATTGCTTTGGATTGGGCGTGATTGATTGATTGCTTGATTGGAAACCCTAGGGTTAGGGTTTGAACTTCGGGTTTGATCGCCGGATTGACGGCTGCCTTCGGGGGGTTAGGGCTTTTGAAGAGTGGGTTTGAGGGAATATTTGTGCAGAGTTTCGAGGCTTGAGAGAGTGTATACTCTGATAATTTCGTGTGTTTATTTTTGGAGTCCAAAGGCCCTTTATATAGGCAATTGGTGACTCACTCCGGCCAATCAAATCACAAGATGGCAATTGCAATTGCAATGCATCTCTAACTCTACGGCGTAATCCCTGAGCGTAGCCCGAACGCATCGGAAAGGTAGTGTAATCGGATCAAACGTCTGACAGAACACGTTCCAGAGTCTAGGAAAAGGTCGATCTGGCGGCCGAGTAAAGGATATCACGGCCGAGGAATGGATGTCTCGGCCGAAGGATAGATCTTGCGGCCGAGGGATTGATCTCTCAGGGAGATTTTGCTAGCAACAGGTTGCTCGGGTGAGGAAATGATGTTAGGGCCGTGGGATCGATGTCACGGCCGACAGATGGATTCTCCTAGGCTTCTGTATTTCTGTCTGAAAGGCTGTATGGCTCTGAATTGGGTCCTCTAAGTGGCTCAAAGTTCTTACCGAAAGTCCTAAGGTTCTCAAGGAAGCAATCAGCAATCACTGTATCCATTTCATCATCGGGATGGTCCCAAGGTGGGACTTGAAATAATCGTTAGGCCAAATTGGGATGTCTACACCAGAGAAAAAGATGTTACTCTTGGCAGGGCTTGGAGAAAGCCCAGACAACTTCTCAAATTCAGTCAAAGAATTCTGAATGTGATTAATGGAGCTCACTTCACCTTTGCAAAAAATCATAAGATCATTTGCAAAGCAAAGATTGACAAGTTTGGTTGTTCCACATTTCCAACGGAACTTAAAATCAGGTTGGAGAGATTTCTCCTTAAGTATGCAAGTCAACACCTCCATAACTATCACAAAAAGGTAAGACGATAAAGGATCACCTTGTCTTAAACCTTTTTGCCCAGGAATGTACCCTATTGCCTCTCCATTAAAACACAAGGAGTAATTAGCTGTAGAGAAACAAGCTTTCAACCATTGGATCATCTTAGGATGGAAATTCATTGAGGCAAGGAAATCCCAAAGGAAGTCCAATCTGACATTATCGTAGGCCTTCATAATATCCACCTTCATGGCACACCTAGGGGATGAGGAATGTTTGTGGTAACCCCTCATCAATTCCTGAGTAAGGAATATGTTATCAGCTATCCTCCTACCCTGGACAAAGCCAGATTGGGTAGGATCAATGAAGGATGGCAGGACAGGTCTGATTTTGTTACACTACGCCAAATTTTGGCTTTACCGGCAGTAGTATTACCGGCATTAATTTAATGCCGTTAAAAGGCACTTTTAGCGGCATTAATAAGACCGCCGGGAATAATTACCCTAAAACGGCGGTTTTTCTAAGACTACCGTTTTTAGTGACTTTTACAGGCGGTTTTTTAAATTACCGCCAGAAAAAGTAGAATGTATGGTTGTTTTTAATACCGGCGGTTTATTACCCCGTTTATAATAAAACCTATAATATAAATAATATTATTTATCCTAGTTGAACCAAAATACGGGTTAGCCCAGTTGGTCGCACGCACGTGCAAAGATCCGGAGGTTCCGGGTTCGACTCATGGGGAAGGCAAAAAAATTAATCACCCGTTTCATTCCCGGCGGTAATATTTCCGGCGGTTTTTTAATGCCGTTTTTAGTATTACCGGCGGTTTATTACCGCCGTTTTTGTTTTCCCGACAATCACTTTACCGGCGGTCTATTACCGGCGGTTTTTAGACTATTACCGGCGGTTGTTAGTATTACCGGCGATTTTTGGACTATTTCCGGCGGTTTTCTAATGCCGCTAATGGTAAAATTTGGCGTAGTTAGCTAGTATTTTAGCTATACACTTATATATCACATTACAGCATGAGATGGGCCTGAAGTCCCCTACCTTAGAGGGGTTGGGAACTTTAGGCACCAAAGCAACTAAAGTAGCATTGGCTTTCTTCAAAAGTTGACCAGATCTGAAAAATAGTTTAACAGCTGAGGTCACCTCATGGCCTATAACAGGCCAAGCTCTTTGGAAGAAAGCAGCATTGTAGCCATCTGGCCCAGGAGCTTTTTGAGGATTAAGAGACCAAAAAGTGTCCTTGATCTCTTTATCAGTCACCCCCATCACCATTTCCAAACTCTGGGAGGGGGAGAGTTTCCTAGTAATAAGCTGTTGCACTCTAGAGGATCCAGAGTAAGTAGTCATATGTTTGGTGCCTAACAAGTCAGTGTAGTAGTTGATGAATGTGTGCTTAATCAACTCTATGTTTTGGGAAACAGACCCATCCTCTATAACCAAGCTAGAAATTATGTTCCTATTCCTTGAATTAGTAATGGTTTTGAAGAAGAAGGAGGAACATTGATCCCCCAACTTTAACCATTGAATTCTTGACTTTTGCTTGGCAAAACTTTCTTCTGCCCTAGCATAAACTAGATACTGCTTGCACAGTTCCTTTTCAATGGCTTGTTTAGAAGGATCACTGGGGTCAGAGCCTAGCTCTCTTTGGATAATTTCTAGTTGTTGTTTATAGGAGGCCACCCTTGAAGATTGTTAACTAAACTCATTTGTATTCAGCTTTTTAAGGTCTTCCTGCAAGTGCTTGAGCTTCTCACAAACACAGTACATTGGGTTTCCAATGATTATCTTCCTCCACACCTGCTGAACAGTGTCAAGGAATTTAGGATGCTTAGCTAAAAAGTTAAAGAACCTAAAAGGCCTTTTCCTTGTAGGTGAGGCAGCTGTCAAGTACACAATAGCAGGGGAATGATCAGACACTCTAGGGCTGAGGAAATGTGCATTGGACCAACAGAAATCTTTGACCCAACTCTCGTTGACTAGAACCCTATCAATCTTGGTACTAATATGGGCATCTCTTCTAATGTGCCAATATGGTCAGGAGGAATTGTAAGCCCTTGCAGAGACAAAGGATTTGATCCTGTAAAGGTGTGGGCAGCTTCCTCAATGGAGGAGGAACTGACAATTGGGATCAGTGGAGGGTTAAGTTCTGTACTTTGTGACAGGATCAAATTCTCTTGTGAACTGCTCACTATACTCTTAAGCACCTTTTCTAATTCTTCCTCTGAATCATCATCTAAATCAGCAAGCTCTACTTGAGGGTTACCCTCATGCTTGGTAAAGGCAGGTAGGGCAGTTGAGGTAGAACAAGGGTTTGTATAAGGAGGGTCAGTCCTTAGTTTCCCATTATCTACTACGGTCCATTCCTGATGTGGCTGGCTGGTTATTGGAGGTGATTTCTTAGAGCATTGGTCAGTTGAGTGGCCAAAAACTTGGCATTCCTTGCAAAGTAGTGGTAAGACTTGGTATTCAATAGACACCACAACTGATTCTCCCTCCACAGTAATTCTAACATCATCTGGAAGTTCATGTTCAACGCTGATTTCGATACATATTCTAGCATTAGTTGATTTTGTGTGCAGAAGACCTGGTTGCCTTGAGGTTTTAGCTGTGGCTTGGTCCACATGTAGTGGCTTACCAATGGTTCTAGCCACCCTGCTCAAACACTCCTGATTCCATAACTCTAGGGGTAGGTTATGCAATTTGACCCATGCTGGAATATGAGAAGGTTGTTCCCTAACTGGTTTCATCATACGATGCCAATCTTTAAGAACTAAGTATTTTTGAGAGAAAAAGTAGGGACCACCATCCAACACTTGTTGTTTGGCCTGTTCATCCCTAAACTCAAAGAGATAACATCCCCCAACATCTGGCTTAACAGCCACAAATAACTCCTTCCACTGATAACTAGCAGTGGAGGCAACCAAGGGGTATGGCATTTTCCCATCAAGGAAATGGCCCACTAAGTATTTGGTCCATTTACCTACATCAGTAAGTTCAATATCAATTTCCACTTGGGCTTCTTTCCCTCTCAATAGGTCAGGATAAAATTCAAGTTTCATATCCATTGAGGGGCTTTGGGACTGCAGCAAGGAAGCCCAGTTTTTGGGTTTAGCCTGACCATTATTCAGTTTTGGCCTGACTTGGTGATGTTGGTTACCATTATTCAGCGGCTTAGAGTTAGGTGCAGTTACTGGAGATACATGGGGTATATCTGCAGTTTTAAGAACAGTGACTGGTTGGAACTGCTGTGAGGTGTATCTAGGTCGAAGATCCTCTGAACTATATCCCATGTTAGGATCCCCTTCTACATAAGGATTTCCCCTAGCATTAATCAAAATCTTTGAGTTAGGGTTCGATTTCCTTACCTCTGATGGGGTACGCTGAAACTGGTAGGTGTTTCCATGGAGGTGAATCACCCGTGCCCTTGCTTCAGCTTCCTTTGTCAGACCATCTTCGAATATTGCTTGTTGGATTTTCTGCGCAGCTTTAGGGCTGTGTTGCGAATTAGGGCTATTCGCCCCAGTACCATTAGCGGATGATGTTGGAACCGAAGCTCGTTCCTCAGCTTCAAGCTTCTTACCTTCCTCCATGAAAACTTGCTGAAGTTTCCGAGAAGGGCTTGTGTTCTTGGTTGATTTGGGGCTGTGGATTCCGAACCTAGTTGAGGATGAAGTGGGATCTACACCTGCGCTAGTGTTTTGTGGGGTCTTTGATTGAGAGCTATCTGAAAAATCAGACAGAGGCCTTCTGAAATTAGGGTTTTCTGGTTCGGAGTCCAGAGTTTGTAGAAGAGCTGTTGAATCTGAGGTTAATGAATCGCCCATTTCTCTGTGCTTCTTCCGTATTTCATTTGAGTCTAGAGCTTTGAGGCCCAAACCCTCCACGAAGGAAATAGAGCCGTCGGCCATGAAGAACAATCACTGTACAACGAAGATCGACTCAAGCTTGTCAGAAATCGCCATTGTCAGAAATCGCAAAAGAATTCCCAAAAAGTTCATTTCTTTGGAGAAGTTGAATTCCCGCACATGTTAGTTTTGCGCCAAACTTTTGTGGGTTATTAATTCGTCTCAACGAGAGAAATAGGAAATGTAAATTTTTATTGTCACTTTCCCATGATAGTTGTACTAGATTGACAAAATGTGAGAATCATTACATTAGATTATTGGTAAAATGTTTCTAGTTTTTAGTTATCCAATGGCCAAAATTTAATAAGTTGCTAAGACATTATTGAGTTTAGTTATTACAATGGGAATACTTTTTTAAGCAAACATTGCTAATTTTAGCAGTTATTTTGCTTTGATTATTACATTGTGGACGTTCAGAGTTTTTAAATTGTACATGATACAATTTTTCTATGCCCAAAATTTTTGAGCATTTAAAAAAATAATTTTGGCATTAGTAACACCCAATATATATAATATTCTTATCAATCAAAAATAGTTCGCGGATATGAACCATTAAAAAAACACAATCCAACGGTTCAAATCAAAAGTCAGTGTAGACACCTCCCAAACGGGGCATCGCCATACAGATTGGTTGCTGGTTGCTCGATTGGTTGCTTGCTTCATAAACCAAGATCGTGGATATTCCCATAGCTAGGAGCATCGCCACACGATAGCGGTTATCATCAAAACAGAGTCGCCACCCAGTTTATTAAAACTAGGAAAACAGATCGAGATTCTGGGTATGGGAGCCAAGAGTACAGTAAGAGTAAGGTATTAGGCACCCCTTTCTGCTCAGCCGTGAGGCTGGCCCATAGTTATTTAACATAAGACATATAGATGCCTCGTTTAATTTTAACACATAGTCTGTTTAATTAAGCCTTTAAACAGTAAATAAGGTGAGCCAATGCGATAAGTAAAGCATGTATTAGAAAGTAAAATACAAAACAAACTGTCCCAGGGAAATGGATCCTGCAGCCGGTGAATGGATGTCACGGCCGAGGGATCCTCCTGGTTTATTGTACCGGCCGAGGGATCAAAGCCCCGGTCGGTGTTCTTCCTCACACCAGACAGAAAAGTTAGGAGATGATCAAAACGCTATGATTAGTTATGAATACAGTAAATAAAACAAACCAGAGGCCGTTGGGCCTCACCACCTTGATCCTTCAGTTGCTTGATTGCTTCGGATTTGATTGTGATTGACTGATTGCTTCTCGAAAAACCCTAGGGCTAGGGTTTGAAATTCGGAGTTTGATCGTCGGATTGATGGCTGGCTTTGGAAAGTTAGGGCTTTTGAAGAGAGTGTTTTTGCAGAGTTTCGTGGCTTAAGAGGGTGTGGAAGTATACGAATTTTGGTGATTTTTGTTGTTATTATTTTCGGAACCCAAAGGCCCTTTATATAGGCAATTGGTGACTCACTCCGGCCAATCAAAATGCACGATTGCAATTGCAATTGCAATGCAATAAAAATTCTTCGTGGTAATCTCTGGGCGTAGCCCGAACGCATCAGGAAGGTAGTGTAGTTGGATCAAACGTCTGATAGAACGTTCTAGAGTCTGGAAAACAAAGGATCTGGCGGCCGAGCAAAGGATCTGGCGGCCGAGGAATGGATGTTGCGGCTGAAGGATAGATCTTGCGACCGAGGGATTGATCTCTCAGGGAGATTTTCAAGTAACGAGTTGCTCGGGTGAAGAAATGATGTTAAGGCCGTGAGATCAATGTAACGACCGACAGATGGATTCTCCTAAGATTCTGTATTTCTGTCTGAAAGGCTGTATGGCTCTAGATTGGGTCCTCTAAGTGGCTCAAAGTTCTTACCAAAAGTCCTAAGGTTCTCGAGAAGTCAATTAGCAATCACTGTATCCATTTCATCCTCGGGATGGTCCCCAAGGTGGGACTTGAAATAATCGTTAGGCCAAATTGGGGTGTCTACAGATGCCCCTCTTTGACTGAGGTCAGACGGATCGCGAGACATGTTTGAGTAAAAGTCAAAGCTGTAAAAAGCAACTCAATTTGGTCCAACCACTATTCCAAGGGGTTTTCAAAAAATGTTTTTGTTATGGTCGGGCCGGGAGGCTGCCTACGTATTCCACAAGGGAAATTCAGACCAATCGTAGTTCGGGCGGGCAGTAAAAAAAAGAAAAAGTTTGGAGGGTTAGATACAGAAGACGTACCTTCGTGCTTAAAAAGCCGTAGTGCAACGTACCTGGGTTAAGCCAGGGTTTTGGCGGAGAATAGTTGAAGGATCGCGGGGCTTCCGGGGGAATTTTTGGCGGAGAGCTTTCTTAGTATTTTGGGGTAGATCAGTACATGGCAGGTGCGTTTGCTTTTATTGATCATCCTTACTTTGACTGAAGAGAGCTCGGTAGGGTAGCTTATCCTTGCGAATGAGCTGGAAGGAATTAATGTGATTGGGGTGGAATCCAAGCCATCTACTGGGGATGAGTCGGACGCCGTTTTTGAGATATGGGGGGCGCAAGGCCAGTAACTAGAGCACAGAGCTTTGGGGATGAGGGAACCGAGGCATGGAGCCGGTTGTAGTCATGAGGCGAGAGCCTGAGGTGATAGAATTGAGGCATAGAGCCTGCTGTGGTCATGAGGCGAGGGCCTGAGGAGATTGGAGCTTTGAGCTTGATAGAACCGAAGCGCGGAGCTAGTATTGATCATAAGGCGAGAGCCTGAGGTGTCGGAGCTTAGAGCTTGACGTGATTTGAACCGAAGCGTAAAGCTGGTTGCATTCTGATGGTCTGTGCATGGAGCTTTCTCATCATAAGTTTTTGGCATAGAGCCAAAGGATCGAGGCGCTGGACCGATCAATAAAAACCGAGGCGTAGAGCCGGTTGATTGCAGGATTGACCTGTTTCATGAGAGATATGCAGAGTGTATATATGTGATGATGTTGGTCGTTAGATATGAACAGATATGATGATGCAGACTCGATGTGATAATGATGATGCAATTGATGCAAATGTGAATGGGCCCGTGCGTGTGTGTTTGATATAAGCGTAGAGCTTCTTTCAAGTTTCGGACTTGAGCATTCAGAGCGTAGAGCTCGAGCATTTGGACGGCGGAATCCGAGCATTCAAAGTACAGGTGTGGGCTACCACAGCCCCGGGTGGATCGGGGCGGCCCAATAAAAATTGCGCACCTCGTCTTTGGATCGATTTGAAAATGGTTTGAAAAGTCGCCACCCGGATTTATGGTTCGTCACCCGAGAAACCGTTTTTCTTTGAAAATGATTGATTTGAAATTGAAAACCAGAGATCATTTGAGGGTCAGGAAGCCATGTTACGAGGGGGGGAAGGGTTTTACGGCACCCCCCTCGCCTGACGCGATGTCGGTCTCTACTAAACGTTTGTGGGATTTTTCAAAAGGGATTTTGTTTCATTAAACCAACTAGCAAGTACCCGCAGTTATAACATGTAAGGAGTGCATGCATGTGCATGTGTACAGGGGGGGATAAAATGGCCATACATGATATACAAGACAGCATAAAATGAAACCCTATCACTGGATTCACTCTCGAGCGCTCGGGAGTGGTCCCGAGCGCTTGGGAGTGTTGACACTCTCAACCTGCAAATTTTGTTAGTACTGACAAGATATAATGCTAAACTGTAAACTGAAATGAATTTAAGCACAATATGGGCTCAACAGAGGACTTGACAGACTGAGATAGGACCTCAATCTTTCAAATCATGCATCCTTGCCATTGCATGGTCAGATTTTCAACTTTAACAGAACAAATGGACACATCCATGCATGCAGAAATCAGAAAACATGGAAAACTGGGGGAAAATGGAATGCAGTGGCATGCATGCACTCCCGAACGCTCGGGAATGGTTCCAAGCGCTTGGGAGTGAGCTACATGTCAACTTAGCTTCAAACAGGAAATAACACTGCCTTGACATGCAAACACCCTTGTTTTGATTTTTCCCAAGAGAAAATCATCTTTTAACTTTGAAACCTTATTCTTACATGAAAACTTGTGAGAAATGTTTCTGTTTTAGGAAAACTGATTTTCTATGTCTGCATGCCATGATAAAACCATCATGTCTTAGAATGCACCTCATTCCCAGCCTGTTGCGTACCAAAATGCCATGCATGGGACTGGAAACAGTCCTGAGCGCTCGGGAGCACTCTCGAGCGCTCGAGAGTGTTTCCAGTAGGGGTTTTAAGAAAACATTTTTTGTGGACCCTTTGCTCTTGTTTTTACACTAAGGTCTCCCGACCATGCACCCAGTATTGAAGACTGGGTCAGGCTGAGAGACCCCCCTCAGAAGGGAAAAATAGCCTCTTTGTTTTGAGATCAAAGTAGAAAGATTTTTCTACCTTTGGTTTGAACTTGGCTCCTTGGATGACTGTGAAAAGTGGATGCGGAGTGAAAAACACAAGAGATCAGAAGCTAGGAGTGTTCTGGATTTCTTGCCTTTTCCTTGGTGATTTTTGAAAACCTTTGAAGTTGAAGAACAAGCTTGTGTTTGAAAATATTTGCCTTGAACAAGAGAGAGAGGAGATGGGTTTAGAGAGAGAAAAATTCCGTAGCCCCCTTCTCAGCTGAAACCAGGCTATATATATAGTGAATATAACCTAAGGTCTCACTTGAAATGAAATCAAATAAAATCACTTTGGTTTAGGGGGAAAATCTCTAGCTCTGAGTACTCCCTCTGACTGAGGTGGAGTGTATATCGGAGAAAACCCAGGACCAGCCAACTGCAATGATGGCTTGCATGGATAGTGGGAGATCTCATCATCCATTGGGCAACACAGCAGTCTCGAGCGCTTGGGAGTGGTCTCGAGCGCTTGGGACTTCACTCTCGAGCGCTCGAGAGTGAGCCAGGCCAGTGTTTTTGGAAAATGGTTTGGAGCGCTTGGGACTGCTTCCAAACGCTTGGAAATGATTTTGACCATTTTATTTTCCTTTTCAAATCCTTCAAGGAGCAAAGTCTCAATTGGTACGAGGCTTGTTTTAATCCAAATTCATCATCGGGGAGCCTCAAGGCCACAACAGGCTTTGAGCATCCAGTACGCAGTGGTTGGACATCCAAGCGTAGAGCTTGAGCATTCAAGTGTAGAACTTGAGCATCCAGTACATAGTGGTTGGGCATTCGAAGAGCTTCGAGCATTCAAAATGTTAGATTTTGAGCATTCAAGCTTAGAGCTTGAGTATTGATGATGTCTGTAGACACCCCAATTTGGACTAACGATTATTTCAAGTCCCACCTTGGGATAATCCCGATGATGAAATGGATACAATAATTGCTGATTGCTTCCTTAAGGACCTTAGGACTTTCGGTAAGAACTTTGAGCCACTTAGAGGACCCAATTCAATGCCATACAGCCTTTCAGACAGAAATACAGAAGCCTAGGAGAATCCATCTGTCGGCCGTGACATCGATCCCACGGCCCTTACATCATTTCCTCACCCGAGCAACCTGTTGCTAGCAAAATCTCCCTGAGAGATCAATCCCTCGGCCGCAAGATCAATCCTTCGGCCGAGACATCCATTCCTCGGCCGTGATATCCTTTACTCGGTCGTCAGATCGACCTTTTCCCAGACTCTGGAACGTGTTCTGTCAGATGTTTGATCCGATTACACTACCTTCCCGATGCGTTCGGGCTACGTTAGAGGATTGCCATGGAGAGTTAGAATCACACTCTAACTCCAATTTTTATCGTGCATTGTGATTGGCCGGAGTGAGTCATCCCTATGCCTATATAAAGGAGCCTTTGGGCTCCGAAATTGATATACTTTCACACTCTTTCAAGCCTCAAAACTCTGCACAAATACTCTCTCAATCCCATACTTCAAAAGCCCCAACCTCCCGAAGGCAGCCGTCAATCCGGCGATCAAACCCTAACCCTGGGGTTTTCAATCAAGCAATCAATCAATCACGCCCAATCTAAAGCAATCAAGCAACTGAGGGATCAAGGTGGCGAGGCCCAACGGCCTCTGGTTTGTCTTATTTACTGTATTTCTAACTAACCGTAGCGTTTTGATTATCCGTTAATCTTTCTGTCTGGTGTGAGGAAGAACACCGACCGGGGCTTCGATCCCTCGGCCGGTACATCAAACCAGGAGGATCCCTCGGCCGTGACATCCATTCACCGGCCGCGGGATCCATCTCCCTGGGACAGCTTGTTTTGTTTTGGCTTCTGATGCATGCTTATTTATCGCACTGGCTCACTTTGCTTACTGTTTAAAGGAATAAATAAACAGACTATGTGTTGGAATTAAACAAAGTATCTATATGTCTTATGTTGAATGATTATGGGCCAGTCTCACGACTGGGCAAAGAGGGGTGCCTAACACCTTCCCCTTATTGTACTTTTGGCTCCCGTATCCAGAATCTCTATCTATTTTCCCAGTTTTAATAAACTGGGTGGCGACTCTGTTTTGATGATAACCGCCATCATGTGGTGATGTTCCTAGCCATGGGAATGTCCATGATTTTGGTTTACGAAGCAAGCAACCAATCGAGCAAACAAACATGATCAATCTGTATGGCGATGCCCCGTTTGGGAGGTGTCTACAGTTTTTGGCGACTCTGCTGGGGAATATGAGAGCCATAACCAGAAAGTTCAACATAAGACTAATACATGCATTGTCTAATTCACTTATCATATGCATCGAGCGGGCAACCCGTTGAGTTCACCTGATATCCTGGCATGACACGGGCTATGTTGGGGGTTCCAGCAAACTCCACAGTCACTCGTACCTAGTGGTATATCAAAAAGGGAATCACCCAATCACCGCCTATGATGGGCTGGTGAAAGGACTGGTGCCCTTTGACAACGGAGCACCCTGAGACTACCTAAACCTTTCATGTGTTAGAAAGCCATAGAACTTATCAAACTAAGACAGGAACCTACAGGCTAGGAACCTACTTGCATTTTGCTTCCAAGTTCTTCCTCACACCTTGTATCATCTGTTGTTGTAACATCTCTTTCTGTGCAGAAGGGTTAGGGCTTGAACTAAAAGCTCTAACCCTAAGTCTTTATAGCCAAGCACTAATGGCATTGCCTACAAGGTATATTCTTGGTAAAAAGCATCATTGCTTACTTAACACTCTCGCTTTACTTAAAGCACTGCGAAGCATGGATTTCTAGAACGAAATCAAACATTGGCTACCCCGCCGGCAATTGAACTAGGGGTTGCTCTAGCAATTTTTGCCTTGAGAGGCTAAAACAAAGAGGGAGTGTAAAGTAGCAAAGCAGGTTATGGATGATTGTAGGCAAAGTCAAGGATATTATGGATAGAACTTGCAATATTTATTTCTCTATTGATGATTCAGCATGACAAGTGCAGGACTTTGGTTCCTATTTTCAAATCAACCTAGCAACCCATCTTTCAAAATTTAAAATTTTGAGCATACTTACCTCAATGAGCTGGTAAAATTTAGGAGGTTGTCAATGTGCTAGCAAATGATCAAGTGGATTTCAATTACCTCAATCACGTTTTGAGAAAGAATCTTCCTTAACCAAGAATTGAAAGAACTTTCAAAACTTTTTGCAATGCCTAGTCTAATGACAAATTTTTCTGAAACATTCAAATAGCCGCTAGCACAGCGATGGACTCCGAGTCTACTTTCTGTTGTAGTCATATGCTCAACCTTTTCGATTTGTCTCATAATATGGATTGGCTTGGAAGTGGGATCTTAAGTTGCAGCAACGAGTCTTAAGAATCATCCATATCAAAAATGGCTGCCTATCTATAGTATCCGATAAACTCATGCATACAAACGAATTGCAATGCATGACTCATCCATAATCTGTGTAAGTAGCTGTGGTGCTATATATATATATACATATCATTTTGATTGCCTCTTTCTAACTATGTAGGGGCCAAACCAAGAGAGGAGTCCATCCTCCTCATTTCCTTTATTTGTTCATCGCATGTCATTTGGTTGCACCACCACTAAGGGCAGTTTGCATATTAGAAAATGCGCCGCATGGACAATTAGTTTTGGATATCTCAACTTGAGAAATATTAGGTTTCTCCTTCTCTTAGATTTGGAGTTTGATCTCAGACATGATGGTAATGGCTGACGAAAAATTGAGGTTTTGATCCAACCAAGTTTTGAGCAATGGCAGCCATGTCCATCACGTCTTGGCTTAGATTTTTCATACCTAGCTAACTTTCACGGCCATTTTGGCCCATGTTTTGCTTCTCTTGAAAAATTGATATCATTTTGCTCATCATGGTTTCTGGCCAATTGTCACACTCAGCATGAAATGTGGGTCTTAAATTCAAGTCTCCTCAAATATGAACTACGAATGGCCTGATTCTCTGTTGGGATACGTAGGCACCTTTTGGTCGGCCACAAATTTGAAAAGGTTCCATCCTGTGCTAGTTTGCTGCCATAGAATGCTCATAATAACATCAAACGTTGAAAACAATCCTTAGGGATTTCAAAGTAATCTTATGACATCTTTTGGAACACGTCATAGTCACTTGAATTGTCAAAAGCGCAAAACGAGTTTTACAAAGCTATGACCTGCGTCATTTCTGTTGAGCTAAGAAGGAGTTGACACATCTCTGCACCCTCATAGAGATCACTTGTAAGCAAAACATGCTGTTGAAGATGAAGATGGAGAAAAGGGAAAAAAAATATATATGATGAGCTCGCAGGATTGAAAACCCTCAAGGACGGTCTAGGCAAAAGTTAGAGCATAAAAACAAAATGAAAATTTAGCCATGTCTCCATGCACCCACTTTGAGTCTCAAGACTTGTCCTCGATTTTGAAGAACCGCTTGGTAAAACATCAAAGCCTCTTAATCTCTTGGTTAGGATTCTAGTTGCTCTGTCGTGTGATTCAAAATGAAGAAAGGCCATCATTTCTCTATCCAAACACTTATCCCTTGCTAGCCATATTGAGCCTCTGAATAGTTTCCTTCAAGTAAAGCCTGCTAGACAGCCATCCCCCACACTGGGGTAGATAAAAATGCAATGAGAGATGACTACAAAACAAAAAGTAAGCTTCCCGTCACACAAGGGGGTTTTGAAAGAAGAAAAGAAAAACATCATCCCTTCCAATCCAAAAACAGGGGGCATTTTGAAGAAACATCTCCCTCTCATACAAAATAGAGCGATTAGATGGCTGCTAGCTTTTGGAACCCAAGCATGAGTAGAAAGTAGGTTTGAGCCGTTATATTCCTTCCTTTCTTAAGCCAACACCCTAACCTACAATATGGTCCATAACAAAGTCCTCTCAGATTGGGGAATACGACTTAGTAGCAAGGTCCTAGACACTAGGGGCATCGCTAATGTGGAACTTGACACGAAGGGCAAGAATCCTGGAGTTTGCATCATCTTGGCAAATCACACAACATGAGACAAGGGGCATGGCTATGTTCCCCTTTATGCACTTCTCTTGAAAATATCCAACCTCTTATGTGGGTCTCAGTAGGCACTTATCAATCCAACTCAAGTCAACCAAATCAAACTCGAAGCAACAAACTCACCTGATTGACTAAGGGCATGGGTTTGCAAAATAGTTCTATGTCCTTTGACGATTGAATGATGTGAGTGTGGAACATGGATGAAATGATGTGACCTTGAAATCCTCGAGGAAAAGCTTTCAAGAATGGTTTTATCCTAAGCATTCTTAACACAGCTAATACAAGCGCAGTCACTTTTTGCAAATTTCTGAGGAAATAACATGGGTCTCTCATTTCATGAAGAGTGCAACAATATGGTTTCTTGACCAAACAATGTTTTTGGTGGTGCCGCCAGGGAATTACGATCTTTCAAAACACCTGGCTAGTAAGCCATTATCAAATACACAAAAGTTGAGATGTCCAGAATACATTGTGGATTTACATGCATATCAGTATCACCCTGTCTTTTGCATTGATCTCTTGATCCTAGTATTTCATTATGGCTGCTCAATGGAAGTATTTGTCTTGGTTGCACGAGCTAACCCCAAGTATGAGGTGTTCTTATGCTCAAACAAGACAGGTTCATCAAGGCATCATCGTCTCTATGCAAGAAATAAAGGGCAACAAAAAGATGCATTGTAGAGTCTACCTCCCTACCAACACACTTGGCCTTCAGAAAGAAGAAAGCTCAACCTAAGAAGCGTCATATCACTGGGAGAACGCCTCAACTCTTTTGTGGAATGCCGTCAAGGGCATGCCAAGATCTCTGCCAAACAGAAAGAGAAACATTGCACTCATATTCATTGCTATTTACATCGCATGTTTCTATGCTAGGGGCAATTATGTTGTCATTATCATACACACTTGAGCTAGGATCAAACATCCATTGCCTAAACAGGGGGCTTCTATTTCTTTCCAAAAGTTCAATTCAATATGCATATGTATCATGGTTGCAAACCATATCACCCAAAATGGTTCAACACTTGGACTAGGGTTCTCAAAGTATGGTGGTCATGCCCCTAACAGTCAGCATAAAAGGACTTCGGCCCGTGGTCGACTCCAAGCCTGTTGCATGTTGTTTTCCTATCCATTGTTATCTTCTAAACTATTCAAATGTGGATTGCAGGATTCTCCACATACTGGATTGGATTTCGGTCCTTGAAGTTATTAGGACCAACCACATCAAGTCTTGTGCTTATAACCAACGGAGCCAAGTCGAAAGAAGCTGGAAGATGGCCTCGCAACTAGTCCTGAGCAAACTCTACAATTGGCACCATGCCAGCAGCAATAAAGTGACTTCGCACTTCACGTCTCCATAGCTCCTTACTTAGCGCTTTCATCTCCATGTCGCCTTGCGCTCAGCAGGTCCAATCTCCACAGCTCCCTCTCAGCAGTTCCACTCCTCCCAGTAGCTCTATTCAGCAGCTCCCCGCACCCATTATCTCAGCAGCCCTGCACTTACTATCAGCAGCACCGTGCTTCAACCTCCATATTCACTATCACGGCGGCTCCACGCCGACAAACTCATCGGCAATATGCCCATGTTCACTCTAGCGGGCCGAACACAGATGTTCGCATGGTGCGGGCCTGACCTGCCATGAACCAATCAGAGGCTTCGTGCACGGCGTGCCGACGATGACTCATCATGTGTATTCGGTTTGCCTCAGGCTTGGCAGAGGACAAACCCACGCTCGGATTGTGTCGTCGGCAGAGCCCCCGGCAACGTTGCTTCCCTCATTAAACGCGTAGCCATGCTCGGCGTTGCCCACGTTCGGCTATCTTCGGAGTACGGCGTGCAGCCGACGGTGGCTAGTTGCAAAGCCACGCGTTCTGCCACGTGCAGAAGCGGTTATAACAGAAGATGATCACGGGCACACATGGGTGTGCCAGCTCAGCCCTGAAAACGGTTATCAGATCTACTCTTTCACGTCACTATGATGTCACTTGGCCCGTGGAAAGCACGCGATCGTACTTGGAGAGCAAGCCAGAAGGCACTATAAATACCTAGTGATGGTAACCCTAACAGGTACACGCTACTCCATACTCACACTTACTCCCTCTAAGCTTTCGGCTTCCTCTCTGTGCTATACTCATCCTCTCGCCAGAGGGCCTTGCCGGGACAATCCCCGGCCAGGTCTTAGTCGTGCGTTCCTTGTGCAGGCTAGGAGAAGAAAGCCAACCCATCATCGAACCACCACGAAGGATCGAGGACCAAAGGATCACGGGCCACACAATTGGTGAACCCGACGTGAAACACTTCTGATCTAAACGGCTCTCTCATCCTCCATACCCCCCTTACTCCTTCGTAAAACAACCACCAAATCACCTACCATTGGCGGAGATCTAGCAGACGCAACCGTTTCGGGGGCCAAAGACGCAGGTGGAAACGTCAATTCCACGCCAACCCTCGAAAGGCAAATGTCCCTCTCCCTCGCCCCTGGGTCCGGGCTCTCGCCCGTCTCAGACGACGTAACTTCGGCGTACATCCGCCTGTTGCAGCGTCGCGACGATGAACGCGACAATGAACTGGCCGCGCTTAGGGCAGAGGTGGCCCAAATGAAGCAACGCATGCAGCAGGATGCCACCCCTGCCGCATCAAGATCTGGCGGAGACAGGGGTAGAGGAGGCCAAACACCGCCTCCGCCTCCACCTCCACCACCGCAAGGGCGTCAGAACGAAGGAGGCCAACGCGGATCCGTGAAAGACCGCCTAGGCTTCACCCCAGCACCGGACGACGCCAGGGGAATCATCCTCTATAAACAAACCACAGTATCTGGGACACATCGTTCTAGAAGCCATCACGATGGAACCAGGACAAGGGACACCGAGTCGTTTACAAGTACGTACTCGACTGGTCGCGCAGAGTTCTCTCGCACAACGGCCTCGCACCGTAGCCGAGACTTTGCCCGAACCAGACCCCATGTCTCTGAGCGCCTGGGGAACATTCCGATTGAAAACAAAGATGACGAGCACTACGCTCGGCGCAACGGGAAAGATGTACGCGTTGAGGGCGCGGACGACGAGAACAAAACCCGTCGCCACAACGACAAAACCGTCGATGGCCCACGCCGAACGGAGAAGGAATTGCGAGATAAACTTCGGCGAAGAGAAGCCGAGAAGGCGTCGGCAAAAGAACACAAGGAAAGGGATTCAAAGAGATCAAAAACGGACGCGCACGGCAAACCGCCGCGCCCAGGATTTGAAAGGCAGCTAAAAGATCTCGGCGTCTCCCCATTCACCTCCCACATAATCAACACGCCGCCAGAGCCCACTTTCCACCTTCCCAAATTCACGAAGTTCGATCCGTCGACGTGTGAGGCCTACACTCACCTCATCCACTTCAGACAAACCATCTGCACGCTTAAAGACGAGGTAAAATGCAAGGCGTTCCCATCCAGCCTCGGCTCCCTAGGACTCCAGTGGTTCAACAAATTGCCCGCTGGATCTGTAAGGACCCTGGCCGACCTTGAACACGCCTTCAACACACGCTTCATCACAAGCAACAAAACGGCTAAAGAGCCTGAATCACTGTCTCAGATGAGAAAACTATCGTCTGAAACCCTCAGGCAATATGCCGAGCGCTACTGGCAGCTATTCAACGAGATCCCAGGAATCGATGAATATTGGGCTGCACGCACTTTCAAGAACGGCCTGGAAACTGGCAGCAAGATCTTAGACGAACTCGCCATCCGCCCACCACACGGCATGGGTGAACTAATGCGCGTCGTGGAAAGATTTTGTGCTCTCGAGGAACTTTATGCAGACAGGGCGGCACAGGGAATCCCAAGCTCTAACAATCCATTCTCCTCAACCGTGCACCAGCTGCCAGCACAAGTGGCAACCCAACCAACGCAGCCGAAGAAGCAAGTGCACAACATTAAAAAGGGTAAGGAGCGTTCACCGAAGGAGCATGACTACGTGGCCGAAACCACTCACTTCAAGGAACCAATTTGGTCTTTTCTGAAGAAAATAATGAGACAACCATGGTTTGAATGGCCGACGGGCAAGATGGGAACCGACACCGGCCAACCGGATCAAAATCCCAGGAAAAAATGCACTTACCACAACGAGCTCGGCCATTACACGACTGCCTGCGCACCATACAAGGCTCTCCTTGAGAAGCTTGCGGCTCAAGATCATCTCGATCAGTACATTGATCGATCAAAGACGCCCGCCCGGCAGACAAATCCCAACCCCAACGAACAACGCCCGCTGATCCATGTCATCCACGGTCCAGTAACCAAAGCGTCCGAGACTGCCCTCAAAGCCGACATCGATCACGCCTCAACTTCAAAGGCAGTACTCTCCGTCGGCTGCGGATCCAAGCGTCAACGACCACAAGACGTGCCAAAGTGGACGATCAGCTTCACCGAACGCGACCTTGAACACGTCCAAACACCGCATTCGGACGCCCTCGTCGTAACCATCCAGATCGGCTTTCACGACGTCAAACGCGTCCTCATTGATCAAGGAAGCTCGGCCGAAGTTATGTACTACGATCTATTCAAAAAGCTGGAACTACCAGAATCGGCACTACTACCAACCGAAGTACCCCTCATCGGCTTCAGCGGCGCACCTGTTTGGCCAGTTGGCCGAATCTTCCTCCCTGTCGTCGTCGGCACAAAAACACTCTCTGTTGAATTTATCGTCGTCAACGTGCCAAGCCCATACAACGCCATCCTAGGACGAAATTGGCTTCATGGAATGCAGGCCATTGCCTCCACGTACCACCAACTTGTCCGCTTCATCGGCGCAACGGGGAGACAAGAAGACTTACGAGGGGACCAAATTGCATCCAAAAAATGCTACGTCTCCGCCGTACACAGCTCCTCAAAAGCAAAACAAGTGCAATGGGTTGAAGTCCCAGACATGGCCGTCATCGAAGACGTCGGTCAAAGAGCAGAGGACAAAGCGGATGAGGACCTGGTGAAAATGCCCATCAACGAGGACGGATCACGCTTCTTCTTGCTTGGCTCCTCACTATCTGACGCCGAGCGAGAGGAGATGTTCCTGTTCCTCAAAGACAATCTTGAAGTCTTTGCATGGACCCCGGAGGAAATGCCAGGGGTGGATCCCAACTTTATTTGCCACTCCCTCAACATAAAAAAGGATGCCAAACCAGCGGTTCAACGGGCTCGACGCTCGGCACCTGAACACGCCGACGCCGTCATCGAAGAAGTCAACCGACTTCTCGACACCAACGCCATTCAGGAAGTCCAATACCCAACCTGGCTCTCCAACACGGTGGTCGTCAAGAAGAAGAATGGAAAGTGGCGAGTCTGCGTCGACTACACGAATCTTAACGACGCCTGTCCCAAAGACTGGTTCCCACTGCCGAAGATCGACCAGCTCGTAGATGCAACAGCCGGCCATGCTCGGCTAAGTTTTCTAGACGCCTACCGTGGCTATCACCAGATTGCTATGGACCCTGCCGACATGGAGAAGACAGCATTCATAACTTCGCATGGAATTTTTTGCTATAGGGTGATGCCGTTTGGTCTAAAGAACTCCAGAGCCACATTCAACAGAGCGATCTTCAAGATGCTCTATGCACAAATAGGCAACATCCTGGAAGCATACATCGACGACCTCGTCGTCAAAAGTCAAAAGGAGCACAACCATTTGAAGGAACTGGCCGAGGTCTTCGAGATCCTTAAATTCCACAAACTCCGTTTAAACCCGGAGAAGTGCGCGTTCGGCATAAGTGCTGGTAAATTCCTTGGCCATTTGGTCACACGACGTGGCATCGAAGCCGACCCCAACCAAATTAAGGCAGTGGCAGACCTTCGGCCGCCAAGATCAATCAGAGAGGTACAGAAACTAACTGGGATGGCAGCGGCTCTCAACCGCTTCATCAGCAAATCATCCGACAAGTGCCACTCCTTCTTTCACGCTCTCAAAGGGAAAAGCCGACGAAGTTTCGAGTGGACGCCGGACTGCGACAGAGCGTTGGCCGAGCTCAAAGATTACCTGGGTTCTTCACCACTAATGGTAAAGCCCAAAGAATACGAAAATCTCTACCTTTACCTTGCAGTCTCGAGCCACGCCATCAGCTCAGCACTTGTTCGGCGAGAAGGGGCCGACGACATGCCAGTATATTTCACGAGTAAGACACTCCTACCCGCCCAGACTCGGTACCTTCCATTGGAAAAACTGGCACTCGCCCTGGTATCTGCGGCGAGGAAACTCCTGCCATACTTTCAGGCACACACAATAACAGTGTTGACCGAGCATCCTCTCAAAGCGCTTTTTCGAAAAGCCGACCTCTCAAACCGAGTTTCGAAATGGGCGGTCGAGCTTGCGAACTTTGATATCTGCTTTGAACCGAGGACAGCAATAAAGGGGCAAGTCCTCGCCGACTTTATTGCTGAGCTAACACCTGAAGACTCCGAGATCCTAAACACTCCTCCAACTACTCAACATTCTGCCGAAGATGAACCAAAAAAGGACAAGTGGCTCCTTTTTCAGGGAGACACATGGCGATTGCAAGTTGACGGCGCCTCCAACAACAACGGAGCAGGTGCCGGAGTTGTTTTGGTCTCACCATGCGGAACACTTCACGAGAGTGCTATCACCATCAATTTTCATGCAACAAATAATGAGGCCGAATAGGAAGCACTGCTTGCTGGCTTACACTCGGCAATCGCAATGAAAGTTGCTGGCTTGACTGTGTATTGCGACTCTCAACTTATAGTCAATCAGGTGCTGGGAGACTATGAAGCACGGGACCCAAGGATGATGAAGTATCAGGCAACGGCGGCAGAACTCATCACTCACTTCAACAACTTCAACATCATGCAGATCAGCCGAGAGCACAATGCTCACGCCGACGCTCTTGCTGGACTAGCCTCGGCTTCAAAGGCATCAGAATTCCGAACCATAAACTTTGGCAACATCGACCACCCCAGTTTCAACACAACTCCAGAGGTGCTCAACATAGAACTCCGTCCAAGCTGGATGGATGAAATCGTCTCTTTTCTGAGAAATGACACCTTACCAGACGACAAAAAGGAAGCCTTCCGAATCAGGAACAAGGCCGCGTACTACTGGCTCTCTAAGAGCGGCCAACTTTACAGAAAATCCATTTCGGGGCCCTATCTTCTTGTCGTCCACCCAAATCAAGTTGCCGAGATCCTTGAAGAACTGCACTCCGGAAGCTGCGGCTGCCACTCTGGTGGACGTTCGTTATGCCAACGGGCGATGAGTCAAGGATACTTTTGGAAAAACATGAAAAAAAACTGCGAGGAAATCGTACGAAAGTGCCGACCCTCACGGAAATGGCCAGGCCGAAGCCTCAAACAAGACGGTCTGTGTAGGGATAAAACGAAGATTGAATTCAAAGAGGGGAAAATGGGCAGAGGAACTCCCCAGGGTTTTATGGGCTTACCGCTCCACTCCCCGCCGTTCAACAGGCCAGACACCATTCTCAATGGCGTTCGGCATGGAGGCCGTAATCCCCCTAGAATCAAGGTTCCCAACCCTCTGAACGGAAAACTTCAACCCACAGTCCAATGACGAAGCCGTCGAGCAAGAATTGATTTTGGCTGAGGAAAAACGAGATGACGCTCGGCTAAAGCTCGCCGAGTATCAACAGACTGTCGCCAAGGGCTACAACAGAAGTGTCAGAATCAAGAAGTTCAAGCCCGACGACTTGGTTTGGCGTAAGGTCGTCCAAGCAAGCAAAAAGAAAAAGTTCATGCCTAATTGGGAAGGGCCATTTCGTATTGTGAAGGTTGCCGGTGAAGGGGCTTACACCCTCGAAGACATGCACGGCAAGGTACTCACCAACCCGTGGAACGCATAGAACCTCAGGAAGGCTTACATGTGATGCTTCAATCAGACAACTACCTTCGGCCAACACATCGTGCATTCAGAGTTTCTGTTTTCTTCAGCTTCGGCATAACTCTTTTACATTTTTCTCTTGCATTTCAAAGAAGGGCCTCGACCCACTGTTACTGTTTTTATTACTTTCCCTGTACTTCGAAAAAATATCAATGAAATGACAATCTTTTTCATCTAAAAAGTCTTCAACAAACATTTCATGCATCCATTCCACTCTCGGCTAGAATGCCACACACAAACGATGACTTCGGTCACACCCACCAAACAGCTCCTTAAAAAGCCCTTTGCTTCGGCCAACTTCACCGCCCAAAGAAGCAATCACTGGACATATGGTCCGCCGAGCCTGAAATACACTTTTGGAACTTAGGCTTCGGCTCGGATTGGCAAGACACTATGGTCGGCCACCGAAAGGTTACACTCGCAATTTGGCGAGCAAACCACCCACAAACAATCACCACTTTCAAACGTTCCTCTACCATGGCCAGGGGCTGACACTTTGGCCGAGCCCCATCCACTGGCAAAGGGGCACTTCACACTCTCAAACTAAGTCAAAGGTTGGATCATGTCAGCTCACAATACATCCATGTTCGGCGACCTATAGCAACTACGGCCATATTACTTTGGTCAGGGCTCGGCTGCAATATCTATACTTAACCATTTCGATCATGAAATACTTTCAACTATTCAGCCGAACCCAAACCAAAAGTGGGGGCTACGGACAACTACATACAAACATGCAAGACCAACAAAATTATGTGAAGACATGAAGGCAATCAAACAAGCTCGGCAATAATAGAGACATTGCAAAAGGGGCAATGCTTTCATTCAAAAAAAAGACAAGTGTTGTTAAAAATCCTAAGCTAGGAGGATCGGCGTAGTAAACCGTTCGGTGCCGACCCTCATTCAACTATTACATCTGGCACGGTAAACTCCCAAGTTTGGAGCCGTCCAGTCCAACAAAAAGTTCAAAAAGAAAACTACAATCTCTAAGGTTGTGGCGGATCACCCTCGGCTGCAGCTTCAGTAAGACGATCAGCGTCGTCCTCGGCTTCAACGGCAACTTCATCATTTTTCTCAACTTGCTCGGTAGCTTGCTCGGTGTTGTCAGCCACGTCCCTCTTCTTTCCACTTGAGCCATTCCCTCCCCTTTCAGCGTCGGCCACGGTCATATCTTCGACATCATCCTCACTCTCAGGAAACTCCTTCGGAGTAAGTGGGGCACACTCTTCTTCAGTGTACGGCAGTATGAGCTCGGGAACATCAGCTACGGGGATCAACTTCATCAGGTTCATGTCCGGCACCATCTGCATGACCCCACACGCAGCCTTCACCCCATCCTTGTACCCAGTCCGGTACGCGATCGGCAGCTTCTTCTTCAGCTCCTCATTGACCATCGACCGAGCCTCCCGAACGTACTCGGCGCCGGCTCTGTCGTACCCAGCCTGAAATGCCTTCTCATCCACTTCCTTCATCTTCCTCTTCTCCCTGCGGACAACCTGCCCGAGCTCGCGTTCGGCCGTCTTTGCATTTTCAAGGGCCTCATCCCTCTCTTTTTCGAGCTCGGCAACCCTTGACTTGGCAAATCTCAAGCCGTTCTTCGCAGCCTTTGCCTTCTCACGCTCGGTTTTCACCTCATTGCGGTAACGTGTCTTCTCAGCGGCCAAGAGTTCGGCTTGCCGAGAAGCACGCAGCAAAGCTTGCCCAGCCTACACAAGATTGAGTTATCAGCCTCGGCAATATGTCAAAAAATAAATTAGAAAACCAAGTCAAAACGTACCTGAACGAGATATGCACTGGTGTGGACTAGGCTCGGCTGGAGCTCCCCTGGAACCCTGTCCATGTCCTTCGGAAGAGCAAGCCCATGCAGCATGGTCACAGCAAGGCCAGGCTCCTCCTTGACGCTGTCCTCCACCGTGACCACTCTGCCGTCGGCCATCGCGAACGATGGTTCAAACTCTGAGACGATCACTCGCCCACCAGAACCTGCTGCCCTCTCCACAGCCTTTGAGCCTCCCGCTGCCGAAGACTCGGTTTGGTCCTTCTCCTTTGGAAGTGGCGTCGGCGGCCTGGCAGGAAAGAAGTCATGTACCTTCTGCCTCTTTGCAGGACTCTCGGTGGGAGAAGGAGCAGCTACCTTCTTGCTGGCAGCAGCTGCTTCCTTGAGGTTCATCCTCACCACATTTCTCCTCCCCATGTCGTCGGCAAAATGAGGAATTAAGGTTCGGATTGGAGGGATGTGGATACCTTGAAGGTCAGTTGGCAGACTTTCCTGGAACCAGAAGTCGGCTGACTTTTGAAAAGTGGGAAACTTTACCCTCGGCTCCTTCACCTTCTTGCTCGGTTTTGGAACTTCGTCGCCAACACCTACCTTAGCAGCTGATTTCTTACCCTTGGCCTTCGTGCTCGGCCCTGCCTCTTTATCCTTCTTCTTCCTCTTCGTCAACTTCCCCTTGTACGAAGGCTCGTAACCCAACAGCGTCGGCGCGTCGCGGCAGATACAAGCCCTTAGTATCTCCACGTGACTGTCTACGGCTGAAGAGTTCTGGGTCTTGGTTATTGATCGGTGATCTGCAAAAGGAAAATGTGTTAGCAAAATATCACAAATTCATTAGGAGAATGGATCATGTTCGGCAGATTTAAAGAAGAATTGGAGACCTCAGAAATTCATTATCTTCGGCACAGAATGCAGCCGCATTGTCTGATCGCCGAACTCGAAGTTCCCACTGACTTCGACGTACAGGTTAGCCCACTTATCAGTGTCGGGAAGCCCGTTTATCAATGGCTCCTTACCACTACGAGTGGACAAGTATCTACGGTTTGTCTTCCCATGCCTAGACATGATGTATGTGTGGAAGAGGTCGGCAATGGTGAAATCGAGGTTGTGAAGTTCCTTTAACTTAATTACGGACATCACTATCCTAAAGCTATTGATCGAGAAGAAGTGAGGTACTATGCCGGACCTGGCTAACAGTTCCCTCAGATATGGATGAAGGGGGAAGCGGAGCCCGGCCTCACAGATGGCCATCAGAGGGACCGTTATGTGTTCGGGACGATCTTGCCTCTTGTCCCTAATCCTGTTACTAGCCACTTGGTGGACAACGACATCATCCGGTATGTCGTACGCTCGGCAGAAGGCCGCATACTCGTTGGGACGCCGACTGAAGTAATGGGCGTGGGGACAAACCTGCCCTCGCTCAAAGAGGTCGGCAAACTCCCTTTCCCCAGACGACGTTTCAGCAGGAGCAGAGAGTGAGGAGGTTGTAGCTCCGGCCTGGGAACGAATCCTAGACTCGGCCTCCGGTCCAAGTTCGTGTTCGGCTTCGGATTCTGTGCTAGTGGAGAAGGTTATCTCAGGCTCGGTGTTGAAACCACCGTACTCATGGTCAAGCTCGGCATTGGAATCACCAGAGTCCGACATGTTCGAGGCGATGGAGGAAGCTTGACGTCGGCTCCTGTGTATCGCCAAGTACTCTCGGATCACAAGGTTTGCAGAATCGTCCCCTGAACTTTCAGAGTCGGATGAGATGACGATGATTGGGGGAGCCAGACCTAACAAAGTCAAAAAACAAAACATGAGACCTCGTCGTCGGCCAGAAAGCAGGTGTCTCACTACGCTCGGTATCCTAAATAGCCCACCCCATCATCGTTCTCAAGGCTCGGCCAAACCATGTTCGGCTTGAACCTCCCAATCAACAGAGACTGGGGCTCGGCCTATTCCATCAACGGCCAAGCCTACCCCTTGGAGGCTCCATGCTCGGAAGAACAGGTTGAAGAGGGAGATGAACGGACAGGGTGCACTGTTCATTTAGAACAAAAAATGCCCCATAGACCCAGAAAACCAAAGGTAAATGGACTGAAAACTGCAGAAAGTTAGAGAGAAGCAAGAAACGATCTCATACCTGGATTTGTGGCGAGATCTGGTGGCGGAATCTGCTGAAGATCGAAGCTAGAAGACGAACCGTTGCTCTTCAGTGCTCTGGCAATGGGGTTTTAGAGAGAGAAAGGGAACGAGAACTTTCTCTCTCCTCGCGTCTCTCTTTATATAGGGCTAGGGTTGGGAATTCGAAAATCCCGCCCATCATTGCACCGCCGAACGACTGACCACTCAGCGCATGACACGTGTCACAGATTGGACGGTTTGCAGGGCTTGCCAGCCTCCCTCTCGTCTGCCGTACCCATCCACAAGGTGACATCTGGCGCCCAACCATTGGAGTACTTCGTCGACGGTCGGGACTTCTCCTGAGAATGAAACGGTTCGGGCTCGGCTGGAATCCATCTTCATCAAACAAATATACGCTCGGCGGTTCGACATGTTCGGCCTAAGGCTCAACTTCAATCTCTACCATGCGTACGGCATCGGCAGAAATTGAGGGGCTATTGTAGCGGGCCGAACATAGATGTTCGCATGGTGCGGGCCTGACCTGCCATGAACCAATCAGAGGCTTCGTGCACGGCGTGCCGACGATGACTCATCATGTGTATTCGGTTTGCCTCAGGCTCGGCAGAGGACAAACCCACGCTCGGATTGTGCCGTCGGCAGAGCCCCCGGCAACGTTGCTTCCCTCATTAAACGCGTAGCCATGCTCGGCGTTGCCCACGTTCGGCTATCTTCGGAGTACGGCGTGCAGCCGACGGTGGCTAGTTGCAAAGCTACGCGTTCTGCCACGTGCAGAAGCGGTTATAACAGAAGATGATCACGGGCACACATGGGTGTGCCAGCTCAGCCCTGAAAACGGTTATCAGATCTACTCTTTCACGTCACTATGATGTCACTTGGCCCGTGGAAAGCACGCGATCGTACTTGGAGAGCAAGCCAGAAGGCACTATAAATACCTAGTGATGGTAACCCTAACAGGTACACGCTACTCCATACTCACACTTACTCCCTCTAAGCTTTCGGCTTCCTCTCTGTGCTATACTCATCCTCTCGCCGGAGGGCCTTGCCGGGACAATCCCCGGCCAGGTCTTAGTCGTGCGTTCCTTGTGCAGGATAGGAGAAGAAAGCAAACCCATCATCGAACCACCACGAAGGATCGAGGACCAAAGGATCACGGGCCACACAAAAGTTGAGATGTCCAGAATACATTGTGGATTTACATGCATATCAGTATCACCCTGTCTTTTGCATTGATCTCTTGATCCTAGTATTTCATTATGGCTGCTCAATGGAAGTATTTGTCTTGGTTGCACGAGCTAACCCCAAGTATGAGGTGTTCTTATGCTCAAGCAAGACAGGTTCATCAAGGCATCATCGTCTCTATGCAAGGAATAAAGGGCAACAAAAAGATGCATTGTAGAGTCTACCTCCCTACCAACACACTTGGCCTTCAGAAAGAAGAAAGCTCAACCTAAGAAGCGTCATATCACTGGGAGAACGCCTCAACTCTTTTGTGGAATGCCGTCAAGGGCATGCCAAGATCTCTGCCAAACAGAAAGAGAAACATTGCACTCATATTCATTGCTATTTACATCGCATGTTTCTATGCTAGGGGCAATTATGTTATCATTATCATACACACTTGAGCTAGGATCAAACATCCATTGCCTAAACAGGGGGCTTCTATTTCTTTCCAAAAGTTCAATTCAATATGCATATGTATCATGGTTGCAAACCATATCACCCAAAATGGTTCAACACTTGGACTAGGGTTCTCAAAGTATGGTGGTCATGCCCCTAACAGTCAGCATAAAAGGACTTCGGCCCGTGGTCGACTCCAAGCCTGTTGCATGTTGTTTTCCTATCCATTGTTATCTTCTAATCTATTCAAATGTGGATTGCAGGATTCTCCACATACTGGATTGGATTTCGGTCCTTGAAGTTATTAGGACCAACCACATCAAGGCATCATCGTCTCTATGCAAGGAATAAAGGGCAACAAAAAGATGCATTGTAGAGTCTACCTCCCTAACAACACACTTGGCCTTCAGAAAGAAGAAAGCTCAACCTAAGAAGCGTCATATCACTGGGAGAACGCCTCAACTCTTTTGTGGAATGCCGTCAAGGGCATGCCAAGATCTCTGCCAAACAGAAAGAGAAACATTGCACTCATATTCATTGCTATTTACATCGCATGTTTCTATGCTAGGGGCAATTATGTTGTCATTATCATACACACTTGAGCTAGGATCAAACATCCATTGCCTAAACAGGGGGCTTCTATTTCTTTCCAAAAGTTCAATTCAATATGCATATGTATCATGGTTGCAAACCATATCACCCAAAATGGTTCAACACTTGGACTAGGGTTCTCAAAGTATGGTGGTCATGCCCCTAACAGTCAGCATAAAAGGACTTCGGCCCGTGGTCGACTCCAAGCCTGTTGCATGTTGTTTTCCTATCCATTGTTATCTTCTAATCTATTCAAATGTGGATTGCAGGATTCTCCACATACTGGATTGGATTTCGGTCCTTGAAGTTATTAGGACCAACCACATCAAGTCTTGTGCTTATAACCAACGGAGCCAAGTCGAAAGAAGCTGGAAGATGGCCTCGCAACTAGTCCTGAGCAAACTCTACAATTGGCACCATGCCAGCAGCAATAAAGTGACTTCGCACTTCACGTCTCCATAGCTCCTTACTTAGCGCTTTCATCTCCATGTTGCCTTGCGCTCAGCAGGTCCAATCTCCACAGCTCCCTCTCAGCAGTTCCACTCCTCCCAGTAGCTCTATTCAGCAGCTCCCCGCACCCATTATCTCAGCAGCCGCAGCACCGTGCTTCAACCTCCATATTCACTATCACGGCGGCTCCACGCCGACAAACTCATCGGTAATATGCCCATGTTCACCTTCTCAGCGGCTCCACGCCCATACTCGAGCCATCTCAACACTTACCTAAGTCAAGATATCAACCTTCATAAAAGTCTTGATTAGCCAAGAGATGTCAACATGACCATGCGAGTGAAGAGGGGGCACGGGGCACCTTGCCCAAGAACCACTCCAAAGCCCTTACCCGCTCCCAAAGCATGGGGTTAACCCAAAGAGGAGTTCCACCTACTCACAGGCTGGTTAGCAAAGAAAAGTCACCTGGTGTGATCGTCATCTCACCAGCAGATGGAAAGTGGAATGTGTTGATACCAACACCTTTCAACCAGCAAGGTCATCAACGACCAGTCCATCTTTGGAAGGTTGAGGCCTAAAATGAACTCCTTTCGGCTCTACGCCCACACCTCAACAGCTCTATGCCACGCCATGTGCACAGCCTCGCGCTCAGCAGGCCAGCAAAACAATCCTGCGGCTTCCACTCAATGTAGTGAGTGAACATTTATACAGTTCTGAGTCAACAGCCAACAAGAAAAAGCACCTGCATGAAGCTTACAATAACCTAGTGCACAACCCTCCAGAAGGCGTTTATGTTGCTAGCTTCCAGAAAGCGTTTACGTTGCCAGAAAGCATTTAACCACCAGAAGACGTTTGAGTCGCTAGAAGGCGTTTGGCCTCCGGAAGGCATTCCCAGTAGTGGAGGTAATGGAAATCTCCTTAACAAAGTGGAATATGGTCAAAAACTAGCCTTTGGGACAATCCTGAGCATGTGGAAATCTAGCCTTGGGGACAATCCCGAGCATACACAAATCTAGCCTTGGGGGCATATCCAAGCATAAGGGAGTTCACTCTCCACAAACTGCTGACCGAAGCAAATCAAGACACTCAGTAGCTCTGCTACTTATCACTATCAAACATCTCAACGGCTCTACGCCCACCATCTCATTACTCCAGCAGCTCTACGCTCGCTAGCCTTGTGCACAAGTCATCCGACAACACCATGCTCCTTGCATCACCGACAGCTCAGCAGTTTTGAACTCATCACCATCAAATCGTCCAGCGGCTATAAGCCTGTGTCCACCTTCTCAACAGCTTCCCTATCAATTCAACAGGCTCGAAGCCTATTTCTGTCATCTCAGCGGCTCAAAGCCCATCTCAAAAACATTCAGCAGCTCTACATTCACCATCCCGACAGTAGGCTCTATGCCTATATTCGAGCAAACTTAGCGGCTCTATGCCCGTATCAAATCAGCGGCCCTGTGCCTACCATCTCTGCCACCTTAGCGGCTCGAAGCCCATTATTGACAGGCTCTACGCCCGTGTTCACTCATTCAGCGGCTCCAAGCCCACTACCTCAACTGGCTCAAAGCCATAACGACTATCTCAACCGGCTCGAAGCCGTAACAACCAATCCAACGGCTCTACGCCCGTATTCAAACAATCTCAGCGGCTCGAAGCCCATTACCTCGACAAACTCAGCGGTTATACGCTCATATTCACTCATCAAGCACCGTGACTCCAAGTCCATCTCCACAGGCTCAAAGCGGCTCTACGCCCGCTATCACAACTTAGCGGCTCCAAGCCCACTATCCCAACTGGCTCGAAGTCGTACACAAGCAATCTCAGCGGCTCGAAGCCCATTATCTCAAATGGCTCCAAGCCATAACCATCACCTCAACAGGCTCAAAGCCTATATCAACCATCTCAACTGGCTCAGAGCCATACCAACTCATCAACTCAGCGGCTCCAAGCCCATTTTCTCAACTGGCTCGAAGCCATAACAATCAACTCAGCGGCTCCAAGCCCTCGACTCAGCAGCTCTATGCTCATTATCTCACTCAGCAGCTCAAAAGCCCATTGTCTCAACTGGCTCGAAGCCATAAACAACCAATCTCAGCGGCTCGAAGCCCATTATCGATAGGCTCTACACCCATATTCACTCATTCAGCAGCTATACGCTTGCTATTACAACTCAGCGGCTCTAAGCCCACCATCTCAATTGGCTCTAAGCCGTAACAACCATCCCAGCAGCTCTACGCTCGCTATCACAGCAACAGACTCTACGCCTGCATACACTCATTCAGCGACTCCAAGCCCTCGAATCAGCAGCTCTACGCTCGCTATCACAACTCAGCGGCTCGAAGCCCATTTCTTCAACAGGCTCGAAGCCTGTATCTACCCTCTGAAATGGCTCAAAGCCGTAACAAACAATCTCAGCAGCTCCAAGCCCATCATCTCAACTGGCTCGAAGCCGTAAACAAGCAACAGGCTCTACGCCGCCCCAACAATCAAGACATCTATTCTCAGGCTCTACGCCTGAATGCTCAAAAATCTAACATTTTTGAATGCTCAAGCTTTACGCTTGGATGCCCAACCACTGTGTACTGGATGCTCAAGTTATACACTTGAATGCTCAAGCTCTATGCTTGGATGCCCAACCACTGCGTACTGGACGCTCAAAGCCTGTACTTTGAATGCTCGGATTCTGCTGTCCGAATGCTCGAGCTCTACGCTCTGAATGCTCAAGTCCGGAACTTGATAGAAGCTCTAAGCTTAAAAACAAACACACACGCACGGGCCCGTGCACATATTGCATCAACATTTTCACATCGAGTCTGCATAATCATATCTGTTCACATCTAACCACCATCGCACATATACACTCTGCATATCTCTCATGAAACAGGTCAACCCTGTAATTAACCGGCTCTGCGCCTCAATTTTATTTGATCGGTTCAGTGCCTCGATCCTTTGGCTCCACGTCAACACTTATGATGGGAAAGCTCCATGCAACCAGCTCTACGCTTCGGTTCAAACCACGTCAAGCTTTAAGCTCCAACAATTCAGGCCCTCGCCTTAAGACTACATGCAGGCTCCACGCCTCAATCTAATCACTTCAGGCTCCGCGCCTCAGTTCCTTCACCACAGGCCCTTGCCTTATACCAGCGCCGCACTTCGGTTCATCACGTCAAGCTCAAAGCTCTGACACCACAGGCTCTCACCTTATGATCAATACCAGCTCCGCGCTTCGATTCCATCAAGCTCTAAGCTCACCTCAGGCCTCCGCCTCATAACCATAGCAGGCTCCACGCCTCAATTCCAGCACCCTCAGGCTCTCGCCTTATGATAAACACCAGCTCTGCGCTTCGGTCCTATCAATTCCATCACTCTCCAGGCTCTTGCCTCATGACTACAACCGGCTCTGTGCCTCGGTTCCCTCATCCCCAAAGCTCCATGCTCTAGATACTGGCCCTGCGCCCCCATATCTCAAAAACAACCGGCGTCCAATTTATCCCCAGTAGATGGTTTGTATTCCACCCCATTACATCAATTCCTTCCAGCTCATTCGCAAGGATAGGCTACTCTACCGAGCTCCTTTCAGTCAAAGTAAGGATGACCAAGAAAAGCAAACGCACCTGCAGTGTACTGATCTACCCCAAAATACTAAGGAAGCTCTCCGCAAAAAACTCCCCAGGCAGCCTTGCGCTCCTTCAACTATCTTTCGCCAAAACCCTGGCTCAATCTAGGTACGTCACACTACGGCTTTTTAAGCCCTAAGGTACGTCTTCTGTCTTTAACCCTCCAAACTTTTATTTTTCTTCTTTTGCCCGAACTACGGTTGGTCTGAATTTCCCTTGCGGAATACGTAGGCAGCCTCCCAGCCCGACCATAACAAAACCTTTTCCAAAAACCCCTTGGAATAGTGGTTGGACCAAATTGAGTTGCTTTTTATAGCTTTGACTCTTACTCAAACATGTCTCGCAATCTGTCTGAGTTCAGTCAAAGAGGGGCATCTGTAGACACCCCAATTTGGCCTAACGATTATTTCAAGTCCCACCTTGGGACAATCCCGATGATGAAATGGATACAATGATTGCTAATTGCTTCCTTGAGGACCTTAGGACTTTCGGTAAGAACTTTGAGCCACTTAGAGGACCCAATTCAAAGCCATACAGCCTTTCAGACAGAAATACAGAAGCCTAGGAGAATCCATCTGTCGACCGTGACGTCGATCCCACGGCCCTTACATCATTTCCTCACCCGAGCAACCTGTTGCTAGCAAAATCTCCCTGAGAGATCAATCCCTCGGCCGCAAGATCAATCCTTCGGCCGAGACATCCATTCCTCGGCCGTGATATCCTTTACTCGGCCGTCAGATCGACCTTTTCCCAGACTCTGGAACGTGTTCTGTCAGATGTTTGATCCGATTACACTACCTTCCCGATGCGTTCGGGCTACGTTAGAGGATTGCCATGGAGAGTTAGAATCACACTCTAACTCCAATTTTTATCGTGCATTGTGATTGGCCGGAGTGAGTCATCCCTGTGCCTATATAAAGGAGCCTTTGGGCTCCAAAATTGATATACTTTCACACTCTTTCAAGCCTCAAAACTCTGCACAAATACTCTCTCAATCCCATACTTCAAAAGCCCTAAACTCCCGAAGGCAGCCGTCAATCCGGCGATCAAACCCCGAAGTTCAAACCCTAACCCTAGGGTTTTCAATCAAGCAATCAATCAATCACGCCCAATTTAAAGCAATCAAGCAACTGAGGGATCAAGGTGGCGAGGCCCAACGGCCTCTGGTTTGTCTTATTTACTGTATTTCTAACTAACCGTAGCGTTTTGATTATCCGTTAATCTTTCTGTCTGGTGTGAGGAAGAACACCGACCGGGGCTTCGATCCCTCGGCCGGTACATCAAACCAGGAGGATCCCTCGGCCGTGAGATCCATTCACCGGCCGCGGGATCCATTTCCCTGGGACATTTTGTTGCTTATCTGCTTTCTGATGCATGCTCATTTATCGCACTGGCTCACTTTACTTACTGTTTAAAGGAATAAATAAACAGACTATGTGTTGGAATTAAATAAAGCATCTATACGTCTTATGTTGAATGATTATGGGCCAGTCTCACGACTGGGCAAAGAGGGGTGCCTAACACCTTCCCCTTATTGTACTTTTGGCTCCCGTATCCAGAATCTCTATATATTTTCCCAGTTTTAATAAACTGGGTGTCGACTCTGTTTTGATGATAACCGCCATCATGTGGTGATGTTTCTAGCCATGGGAATGTCCATGATTTTGGTTTACGAAGCAAGCAACCAATCGAGCAAACAAACATGATCAATCTGTATGGCGATGCCCCGTTTGGGAGGTGTCTACAATGTCTTGATTGTTGGGGCGGCGTAGAGCCTGTTGAGATAGTTATTACGGCTTCGAGCCAGTCGAGATAATGGGTTTGGAGCCGCTGAGTTGATAGGTGAGGGCGTAGAGCCGCTGAGTTGATGAGTTGGTGGGCGTAGAGCCGCTGAGATGGTGAATATAGGCATTGAGCTACTGAATGATGGGCGAGCTTGGGGCCGCTGAGAAAGCGAATATGGGCGTAGAGCCGTTTTCATAATGGGCTTCGAGCCGCTGAGATGGTTGTTACGGCTTTGAGCCAGTTGAGATAGTGGGCTTGGAGCTGCGGAGATAGCGAGCGTGGACCTGCTGACAGTGATTGGACTTAGAGCCTATTGAGTGATAACGAGCGCGGGCGTAGAGCCGCTGAGTGATAGTGAGCATAGGCATAGAGCCGCTGAGTGAGTTGATGGTTGTATAGTTGCTGGAGTGGCAAGCGTAGAGCTGCTGAGTGAGTTGATATGGGTGAACATGGGCACGGAGCTGCTAAGTTCTTTGATAGTGGTGAATGGCAGAGCTGCTGAGTGTCTTGATTTGCTGTAGTAAGAGTTTTGGCCAGCAGTTTGTGGAGAGAGAGCTTCCTTATGCTTGGACATGCCCCCAAGGGTAATTCTGATCACGTTGTATTGGCTCGGGGATGCCCCCAAGGATGGCTTGATCTTGCTTCTGTTGGTCATGGACCCAGAATTCCATAATGGCTTGCGCTAATGCACTAGCAAGATTTGTTGTTGCCGAGGGAAATAGTTTGAAGGGCCAGGAGATCGATCTCTCAGCTGAAGGATCGATGTCTCGGCCGAGGAATTGGTGTCTCAGCCGTGAGATAGCCAACAGTCAGAAAATCGATTTAAGTTAAGTTCGATCGATCTCACGGCCCATTCGATCATTTCCTTCCTCCTTTCTTTTCTCTCGTTCGAGCAATCCCCTCTATCCTCCTTTCTCCGATTACCGTTGTCCCCTTGTCCCCGTGGTCCCGATCGTTGTTTTGCTTCCTTGGCTATCATGGCTTCGGCACCGCCTCCTCCACTGTCTGACCTCCCTTCAGCCTCTACCGTTGCAAGGAGGGATACAGGCAAGGCCCCGACCGTTGAGGCCGATATTCTCAGAGGGGTATTGAATACCTGTATTCTTTGTTCAAGTCGGCGTACACCAGTTGTCGGGGGGAGTTCTTCACAACCAATCCCCCCTAATGCTGAATTTGAGATTCCTTCCGATGTGGGCGACGATGCTTTGCCGCCGTTTGACGCTGCCACATATTCCCCGCAGGTTCATATCGTCGGACGTGGTGGTTCGCTGCGATATCGCCCTCCTCTTAGCAATGCTCCGCCCGAGGTCTTGCATAGAGAACTAGAGCAGCATTTCGGTTTTACCAACTGGAAGGAAGATTTCTTCCTGCCAATAATTTTGTTTTGCATTAGAATTTATGAAGCAGTAATCGATATTTTGAAATTGAGTTCTCAGTAATTGCCACCTGTTTAGGCATTTTTATTATTGTATTGATTTCTTCTCGTATCTTGCAGGTGAATGAGAAATTGCGTGTGTGGGGAAGCGGTCCTCAGGTGTTCGAGTGGTATGAGAGGCTTCCCGAGGGTGCAGTTGCTTTGGCCGGCTTTGAGCCTTTGATACTTGGTTTCCATCTTCCGAAAGCGGAGTTGGGATTGACCACGGCATTGGTGGAGCGGTGGTGGGACACCACCAACACTTTCCATCTTCCGGAGGCTGGGGAGATGACGATCACTCCAGGTGATTTTGCTTTACTTACTGGTCTGAGGGTTGGCGGTGATCCTCTTCCGATTGACCCACGGATTCATGCGCGAGAGGGTGCCTTCGAATTTCTTTTGGGGAAGGCCCCCGTTGTTTCGGAGAGTGGACATATTACCTATTCTTGGCTTCAGGAACAATTTGATCATGTAGGCATCGAGTCTGAGGTATTGATACAGCAATTGGTGAGGGCTTTTCTCCTATACCTTCTCGGCCAAACCTTGTTCTGCAACAAGGAAAACTCAGTGCATGTACAGTTTCTGGCTGCTTTGGTGAATCTGGATGCTATAGCAGAGTTTGACTGGGGGACTCCTGCTTTGGCCACGCTGTACGGGCATTTGAGTGCTTGTTCTCGAGGCGTTAGCCTCTCGTTAGGTGGGCACCATCGTGTCCTCGAGGTATATGTTTCAGCTTTTTTTGTCGTTTCTTTGTTGCTTTGATTTTTGTCTCTCATGCTCGTCTTTTATCTTGTAGCTTTGGCCTTTTGAGCATCTGTTACAGTTTCCTCCTCCGACGAGGCATAGGGAGCCTAGATTTGTCCCACGGGCGGCCTGTTGGTTGAAAGGAGTTCGGAAGTCACGATCGCCTGCTATGGACTTACTGGCTTGGAGGCGAGTTTTAGACCGCTTGACACTGGATCAGGTATGTTGCATCCAATCCTTTGATTTTCATGTGATTTCTTCATTTTGTCATTTTGATGTTATTTCCCTTATTGCAGGTGCGATTCGATCCGTGGGGCACTTTACTTGATGATGCTCCTTTGGAACTGACCTCAGCTCGGGCTTTGGACAGCCAGCACTTCCTCATGGAGGGACCTTTCTCAAGGGCTTGGTATCTTGGTGAAAGGGTGGCAAGTCAGTACTTCCCATATGCCGAGGCTTTGCAGCTTGTTCCCCTTCCTCCTCAAGCCGGTATGAGGTCGCCTCACCTCTTGGCAGGAGAAGGTTTGCTTCTTGCTCTTGAGAGGCAGTCAGCGATGAGTTTTCTCGTAGCGGGAGATTACTCAGCCTTTCGCTTGGCCTCGCTGACCCTTACTACTGCTACCACTGCTGCTGCTCCCCCTGTTTGGCCACAGGCCCCCAGCTTTATCTCTTTCCACAATGCCAATGGAGAAGAGGAACGCCTGACGCTGACCCCGTGTGCTACTCAGCTCTACGTGCTTCCTACCGGAGTTCAGCAGGTAATGTTGAAGACTCTGCTTTAGTTTCCTTCAGTGTTCTTCCCCTGCTTTGCTATGTATGTGACTATTTTCTTTGTAGGTGCCTGCTGACGTCGTTCAGGAGTGGTTACGTGCATTCCAGAGTGCAGAGGCCTTGGTTCGACGACAGCGAAGCCGGATAGTCGCGGTATATACCCTTTGATTTCTTCTCTTTCCATCCCATATTTTATGTGAACCTGAATGTCCATAAATTTTGTTTTGCAGCTTGAAGCGGAGCAGGTGCCAACGGTGTCAGTTACTCAGAGTGCTGGGGTTAGCGAGGGTGGAAGCACCAAGTTTGGTGACGGAGGTGCTAGAGATGATGATGGAGCTGATGGCGAAGGTGAGGGACAGAGAATTAGTATCCCTGTTCCTGAGCGCTTTCGTCCTTCTTCCTCCCGTCATGCGCCCAAGAGAGGCCGCGGCCAGTAGCTTTCCTTTTTCCTGTATTTGTTAGTTGCAAAACAGATAATTGATATTTGTATTTTTATGAAGCAACTTCAGCATGTGTGGCAAGTACTATGATTTGTGCTTTGTCCTGAGATACTTCAGATTTGTATGTAATGGTTTAAAGTAGATTAAAACATGGGCCGAGGAATGGATTGCTCGGCCGAGAATTCCATTCTTCGGCTGCTACTTCTATTTCCTGAAGAAGCTGGACTTTTTGTTTTAGCCAAGTGGCATTCCTTACGCTTGAACTCGATTCATGCCTTTTATTTGCTTTTGCTATTTCCACAGTCTCTTTACCGTGTTTTTGGGATTTTTAGGATATCTTGTCCTTTATGTTGATGACTTTTGAGTCAGAGAGGACGAGCGATGATTCTCACATGCCTTTGTCTTTGTCAATTCCCTGAAAAATGACTAACTCATCTTTTGTGAGCTCAATACGCAGGGTTAGCTATACCTATCGTTGAGTACAAATCTTTTGATGTTTTTCCTTCCCTCCGAAAGTTTGGGCCGTATATCGATGTGAGATTGCCTACGTATCCCAATCAGGGAATCAGGCCTTTTACGTAGTTCCAAGATTACCACCTTTGGGGTTGGGTTTTCACTCTTGGTTTTTCTTTTCACATGCTCTAAGTTTTTCCTAGGTTACCTGATGGAGGTTGAGTCCCTAGCGAGCTTTTGAATGCCTTATCTTTTGCCTAGGCTGCGTTTTTGCATTTTCTTGTCCTAGCAGGCTCTGCTCTTACTTTTGCTTGGGTGTATAAGTTACCCAACGAGCATTTCTCTTTAAGAGGTTTTCCGTATTTTGGAGAGGAATTTGGCGGAGATGTTTTTCGCGATATCTCCTGTTAGGTTTGTACTTTCACAATGGGTAAGCTAACCCTAAGTGTTCTCACGGAGATAGCGTCTTCTTCCTAAGTTTTGACAAAAACCTAGTTCTAAGTAATCAGGGTTCGTCCCTTATTTCCTTTTTGTTAGCAACATAAAGAATTAGATTCTTAAGAGCCTTTTGTCTTTGGCAGAGAGACTGTAGCGCATAGCAATTGCATTTAAAGATTGAATCATTTAACAAGCATAAGATGATAAAAACGGGAATTTATTTAGTTGTAGATAATACCCAAACAGGGGCCCAAAATGTGTCCTAGCTTGTTTTTAGGAAATGAAAGTAATTGTTTCCGTCATGTCATGCAATTTACTGCAGTATCTCGGGAGTTACTCCTTTTTCCTTGCCTTTCGCAGTTTTATACTCTTCTTCACCCTCTTCTTTGCCAAACAGAATTCTTAGGTCAAACTCAGCTAGTGCCGCAATCCAGTCTTCGGGAGTGGGAGATGAATTTGTTGGTTCTTCTTCCATATCACTGTCAGTCCATTCTTGATCAAAGAAGATTTGCATTCCAGGATACCTTTGTTTGGTAGTTTCATCTTCCCATGTTTCTGCGAAACCGCAGAATGGGAAGTCTTCTCCTTCTCTTACAAACCAACCGTTGAGTGTTTTTGGGACCATGAGTTTTTCTTCTTTGATCCTGCTTCCTCTTGCTTTAGCTTTTTCCATACTTCTCTTCTTTTCTATCTCGGCTTCTGTCGGGGTGTAGCCAAGACCAAAGGCGTATTGATTATGCGGGGGATCAATCATTTTGCGGGATGCCTTGTGATCTTTTGCCTAAACCCAACCCAGGGAAGTAGTTTTGTTTCTTCATCATCCATATGGCAGGGGTACTTATGTAGAAGCTTCTTTCAGCCATCAAGGCTTGTACGGCGGTTGCTTCCTCAAGACTGAATCCAGTAAGGAAGGTTTCCTCGGTTCCTACCTCTTGGACAGGTGTGTCAGAATGAGCTCGAATTGATGAATCCCCTAAAATGGTGACAACCCTTCCATCTGCTGCAAACTTGACCTTTTGATGCAAAGTAGAGGGTACTGCCCCAGTGTCATGTAGCCATGGCCTTCCCAACAAGAGGTTGAAGGTGGCTGGTATGTCCATTACATGGAACTCTACATCTCTTTTGATCTTTTCTACTTCTATTGGCAGCGTAACACACCCAATCACTCTTCTCTTTGAGTTGACATATCCCCTTGCACCTTGGCTTGAGGGGCGTATGTCAGCAACGCCCACCCCTAACTTGTCGTGAGTCCTTTGAGGACATACGTTTAAAGCAGATCCATTATCCACCAAGACCAGTGGGATCCATTTAGTGAGACATTTAAGTGAAATGTAGAGGGGTTTGTTGTGTGCAGGTTCTTCAGGAGGCAGATTCTTGTCAGTGAAGGCTATTGTTGGCTTTAGAGCTTTGGATGTCGTTATGAAGCCTACCAGATCTTCAGGGGTGATGTCAATGGAAACTTTAGCTTTACCCAAGGTTTTGAAGAAGGAATTGCGATGTTTGTAGGAGGACATAAGCAATCCCCAGATAAAGATATCAGCTTGGATTTTCTTCAGTTGTCTTAGCACTCTGTCTTCTTCAGGTTCGATCCTTTGGCTTTCCTCCTCTTCCTCTTCCATTACTCGTGTTGAGGTTGAACTTTCTCCACTTAGTTTAGGAGGTTTGTAGACTCTTCCGCTTCGAGTGAGATGACCTATTTCTTCTTCTTGGGTGCCCCAAGGATCAGCAGGCTCAATTCTTCCAACTTCCCAATCACTCGGCAGGGCCTGGCGCATGTCCAACCACCAATCCCCATCATCAATGGCATAGATGTGGGGTTCTCCTCCTGTTGTAAAGCAGTCATTATTCTTAGAGAAGATTAGGGATGGTTTAGCTTGGATAATGTATCCAGTAGAGTTATATGTGGGACTATTGGATAGGCTTATGAGATTGATGTTTTGGGGCGGTGGTTCGTTATTGTGAGCGGGAAGTGGATTGGTTTGTACATTGGGCTTGGGAGGTTTTATAGCTCGACTATCAATGAGATCTTGGATGTCATGACGAAGACGCATGCAGCGGTCTGTCTCATGTCCAGGGTGTTAGTGGTAAGCGCATTGTTTATTGGTGTCATAGCTTGGGCCGTAAGGTGGCTGAGGAGGTGGATTATTCAAGAGCCTGAGATGCCCTTGGCAGCTTAGGATGGCTAAGGCTTGGGATGGAGTCATATAGATAGGGTCAAAATTGCGGCGGGGGCGATTTGTGTTTCTAGATGAGCTAGTCTGAAAAGGGTCCTGTGGTAAGACTGAGTTAAGGGTGTTGACGAAGGCAGGAGATGTACGAGTTGGAATGGTTTTCCTGGGTGGAGGAGTTTCTTCTTTCCCAATGAGGCCCAGCTTGATTCCATCTTCGATTTGTAACCCAGTTGCATGCAGGCGTTTGAAATCAGTGATAGCCTGAGTGTAAAAATGGGTGAGGTATTTAGGTTGCAGATTCTTGACAACTATTCTCACTTGATCTTCCTCGGAAGGGCGGTTCTTCATTTTGGCAGCCTTTTCCCTCCATCTTGCCACAAAGGTAGCAAAGTCTTCATTGGATTCTTGTTTGGTCATCTCCAAATCTCGAGTAGTCAACTCAATTTGGACATTGTATGCGTACTATTTGACAAAAGCATTGGCGATTTCTGGCCAAGTCTGATAGTGCACAAATTCAAAAGTGAGGAACCAATCGAGAGCGTTTCCAGTGAGAGTTCTTTGAAACAGCTGAGCGATAAGCTCATCGGTTAAGCCCATCGGCTTCAGAGTGTTGATGACATGACGAACATGGCTAGTAGGGTTACTCGTCCCATTGAACTTCTCGATGCTTGGCATCTTGAACCCTTCAGGCAGTTGGGATTCTGGAAAAAGACAAAGTCCTTCAAAATCTAGGATTTAATCCCCTTGTGAACGAGCCATGGCGTGTTTAATCTCCTTGACTTGTTTGGCCAATTCAGGGTTCTCTGCTATTACAGCTCCATGGGGATTTTCTATTTCTTCCTCGTCCCTCTTGTCTTCAGCATCCCTTTCTGCCTTTTCGGCTTGTAAATAGGCAATTTGGGCTCGGAGCTCGGTGATTGTAGCATCATTGTCTGCCATTTTTGGGAGGTGGGTAGAGGGATTGCTTGGCGAAGCTCGGGATCGGGTAAATAGTCAGGCTTGTAGAGAAGATGACCGCGAAGTCCCCAGAAGTGATTGGGACCGTTGTGGTGAGGGTGTTTTGATTGGCGAATATGACAGATGAGATGACTGTAAAGACCTCTATTTGGTGTCACTTCGGGTATTGTAAGAGTATAAAACTGGCTGAGGCTGCTTCTTTGATTTACCTATTGTGCCTGCTTGAGAAAGTAGAGTACCTGAAGGTCAGTACTTGGCTCGTACAGGGTTAGGATTTGGGCTGAAAAATTCCAACCCTTCTGCACAGAAAGAGTTATTTACAACAACAGATGATACAAGGTATGAGGAAGAACATGGAAGCAAAATGCAAGTAGGTTCCTAGTCTGTAGGTTCCTGTCTTAGTTTGATAAGTTCTATGGCTTTCTAATACATGCAAGGTTTAGGTAGTCTCAGGGTGCTCCGTTGTCAAAGGGCGCCAATCCTCTCACCAGCCCATCATAGGCGGTGATTGGGTGATTCCCTTTTTGACATACCACTAGGTACAAGTGATTGTGGAGTTTGCTGAAACCCCCAACATAGCCCGTGTCATGCCGGGGTATCAGGTGAACTCAACGAGATTGCCCGCTCGATGCATATGATAAATGAATTAAACAAGGCATTTATTAGTCTTATGTTGAACTTTCTGGTTATGGCTCTCACTTCCCTAGCAGAGTCGCCAAAAACTGTAGACACCTCCCAAACGGGGCATCGCCATACAGATTGGTTGTTGGTTGCTCGATTGGTTGCTTGCTTCATAAACCAAGATCGTGGATATTCCCATGGCTAGGAACATCGCCACACGATAACGGTTATCATCAAAACAGAGTCGCCACCCAGTGTATTAAAACTAGGAAAACAGATAGAGATTCTGGATACTAGAGCCAAGAGTACAGTAAGGGGAAGGTGTTAGGTACCCCTTTCTTCCCAGCCGTGAGGCTGGCCCATAGTTATTCAACATAAGACATATAGATGTTTCGTTTAATTCTAACACATAGTCTGTTTAATTAAGCCTTTAAACATTAAATAAAGTGAGCCAATGCGATAAGTAAAGCATGTATTAGAAAGTAAAATACAAAACAAACTGTCCCAGGGAAATGGATCTCGCGGCCGGTGAATGGATGTCACGGCCAAGGGATCCTCCTGGTTTTTTGTACCGGCCGAGGGATCAAAGCCCTGGTCGGTGTTCTTTCTCACACCAGACAGAAAAGTTAGGAGATGATCAAAATGCTACAATTAGTTATGAATACAGTAAATAAAACAAAACAGAGGCCGTTGGGCCTCACCACCTCGATCCTTTAGTTGCTTGATTGCTTCGGATTTGATTGTGATTGACTGATTGCTTCTCGGAAAACACTAGGGCTAGGGTTTGAACTTCGGGGTTTGATTGTCGGATTGATGGCTGCCTTCGGGAGGTTAGGGCTTTTGAAGAGAGTGTTTTTGCAGAGTTTCATGGCTTGAGAGGGTGTGGAAGTATACGAATTTTGGTGATTTTTGTTGTTATTATTTTCGGAACCCAAAGGCCCTTTATATAGGCAATTGGTGACTCACTCCGGCCAATCAAAATGCACGATTGCAATTGCAATGCAATACAAACTCTTCGTGGTAATCTCTGGCGTAGCCCAAACGCATCGGGAAGGTAGTGTAGTTGGATCAAACGTCTGACAGAACGTTCCAGAGTTTGGAAAACAAAGGATCTGGCGGCCGAACAAAGGATCTGGCGGTCGAGGAATGGATGTTGCGACCGAGGGATTGATCTCTCAGGGAGATTTTCAAGCAACAGGTTGCTCGGGTGAAGAAATGATGTTAAGGCCGTGAGATCCATGTAATGGCCGACAGATGGATTCTCCTAGGATTCTGTATTTCTCTCTGAAAAGCTGTATAGCTCTGGATTGGGTCCTCTAAGTGGCTCAAAGTTCTTACCGAAGGTCCTAAGGTTCTCGAGAAGTCAATCAGCAATCACTGTATCCATTTCATTATCGGGATTGTCCCCAAGGTGGGACTTGAAATAATAGTTAGGCCAAATTGGGGTGTCTACAATACAGATGCACTGTACTCTATGTTTTGGTATCTGAAATACAACTTGTCATTAAAATTTGAACGCATCCGAATGTTATTGTTTATTTTGGTTGCGTTATTAATTCGTCACGACTAGAAGAATCAGTAAGTAAAATATTTTGTACTTTTATTTTCACTTTCTCATGATAGTTGTACTTGATTGAGAAAATATGGGAATCATCAAATTTGATTCTAGGAAAATTGTTGCAAGTTTTGGTTATCCAATGGCCAAAATTGAATAAGTTGGTAAGAGATTACTAAATTTGGTTATTACAATGTGAACACTTTTTTAAGCAAACATTGCTAATTTTATCTATTTTTTTTGCTTTGATTATTACATTGTGTATGCTTAGAGCTTTTAACATGTACATAATACAATTTTTCTATGTACAAAAATGTTGAGCATTTAAAAAAATAATTTTGGCATTAGTAACTATCAATATATATAGTATTCTTGTCAGTCAGAAATAGTCCACAGATATGAACCATTAAAAACACGATCCAATGGTTCAAATCAAAAGTCAGCATTGCGTTCTTATGAACTTAACTTAAATAAGAAAATTGTCAATATTTTTTTTTTTTGCATTTTTTTGTTTTGCGTCAAACTTTTGTGGGTTATTAATTCGTCTCGACAAAAGGAATTAGAAAAGTAAATTTTTTTATACGTTTATTTTCTCTTTCTCATGATAGTTGTACTTGATTGAAAAAACGTGGGAATCAATAAATTTGATTATTGGCAAAATATTGCTAGATTTGGTTATCCAATAACCAAAATTTGGTAAGTTGCTAAGAGATTACTAAGTTTGGTAATTACATTGTGAACAATTTTTTAAGCGAATACAGCTAATTTTAGCAACTTTTTTTTATATTATTATTACCTTCTTGAAGCTCAGAGCTTTTAACTTGTACATGATACAATTTTTCTATGCACAAAAATATTGGGCATTTAAAAAAATAATTTTCGCATTAGTAACACCCAATTTATATAATATTCTTATCATTCAAAAATCGTCAGCGAATATGAACCATTAAAAACACAATCCAATGGTTCAAATCAAAAGTGTGTTGTTTTGAACTTATAACTTAAATCTGAAAATTTTGTCCTTATTTGAATTTTTTTTACATATGTTAGTTTTGCGCCAAATTTTTGTGGGTTATTAATTCGTCTCAACGAGAGAAATAGGAAATGTAAATTTTTATTTACTTTTATTTTCACTTTCCCATGGTAGTTGTACTTGATTGACAAAATGTGGGAATCATTACATTAGATTATTGGTAAAATGTTTCTAGTTTTTGGTTATCCAATGGCCAAAATTTAATAAGTTGCTAAAACATTATTGAGTTTAGTTATTACAATGGGAACACTTTTTTAAGCAAACATTGCTAATTTTAGCAATTTTTTTGTTTGATTATTACATTGTGGATGCTCAGAGCTTTTAACTTGTATATGATACAATTTTTCTATGCACAAAAATGTTGAGCATTTAAAAAAATAATTTTGGCATTAGTAACACCCAATAGATATAATATTCTTATCAGTAAAAATTCGTCTGCGTATATGAACCATTAAAAACACAATCCAATTATTCAATACAAAAGTCGGCACTGCATTCTTATGAAATTAACTTAAATCTGAAAATTTTATACTTATTTAAATTTTTTTTGAATTTTTTAGTTTTGCACCAAATTATTGTGGGTTATTAATTTGTCTCGATGAGAGAAATTGGAAAAGTAAAATTTTTTTTTTACTTTTATTTTCACTTTTCCATGATAGTTGTACATGTTTAAGAAAATGTGGGAATCATTAAATTTTATTATCGGCAAAATGTTGCTAGTTTTGGTTATCCAATAACCAAAATTTAACAATAATGCTATACACACATACATTAGGAACATATTTTACACAGCATCCAACGTGGCAGTTCAAGTGGGAAAAAAGTGGGCCCATTCTTTCCCTGCCAATTCCGACTCCCGCCCATTTTCTCCCAAGATTGAAACAAAAAAGTTAAAAATTGGAAATTGGGGAGAGAAAAAAAGAACTTTCCCAATTTACATCCCTAATATTCACCTCCAAACTCACCCCTCTTCTCCGGCAATTCTTCTCCGGCGTACCTTCAGCTTGTCAAGATCTTTTCCGGTGACTTCCCCTTCCCATCCAAATAAAAATACTAATTACCCAATTACATTTACGATTAGAAAAAGGCAGTACATAGTACTACATACTTTGCTTTGGATTCTTTCTCTAATCAAAGAGCAGCACATCCCATTGTAAACAAAAGTAAAGTAAAGCCCCAATTTGGGAAGAACAAACCTTAATTTGTGAAATTCTCGAATTTGTTGTGAACCTTATTTTGAAAAAAGCTCCAATTACTGAAGAACAAACCCTAATTTTAGACCCAAACAAAAGTTAAGATCTACAAACGCACCACAACTGATTTGGCGTGCCGTTGTAGACATCCCAATTTGGCCTAACAATTATTTCAAGTCCCACCTTGGGACAATCCCGATGATGAAATGGATACAGTGATTGCTGATTGCTTCCTTGAGGACCTTAGGACTTTCGGTAAGAACTTTGAGCCACTTAGAGGACCCAATTCAAAGCCATACAGCCTTTCAGACAGAAATACAGAAGCCTAGGAGAATCCATCAGTCGGCCGTGACATCGATCCCACGGCCCTAACATCGTTTCCTCACCCGAGCAACCTGTTGCTAGCAAAATCTCCCTGAGAGATCAATCCCTCGGCCGCAAGATCTATCCTTCGGCTGAGACATCCATTCCTCGGCCGTGATATCCTTTACTCGGCCGCCAGATCGACCTTTTCCCAGACTCTGGAACGTGTTCTGTCAGACGTTTGATCCGATTACACTACCTTCCCGATGCGTTCGGGCTACGTTAGAGGATTGCCATGGAGAGTTAGAATCACACTCTAACTCCAATTTTTATCGTGCATTGTGATTGGCCGGAGTGAGTCATCCCTATGCCTATATAAAGGAGCCTTTGGGCTCCGAAATTGATATACCTTCACACTCTTTCAAGCCTCAAAACTCTGCACAAATACTCTCTCAATCCCACACTTTAAAAGCCCTAACTTCCCGAAGGCAGCCGTCAATCCGGCGATCAAACCCCGAAGTTCAAACCCTAACCCTAGGGTTTTCGATCAAGCAATCAGTCAATCACGCTCAATCCAAAGCAATCAAGCAACTGAGGGATCAAGGTGGTGAGGCCCAACGGCCTCTAGTTTTCCTTATTTACTGTATTTCTAACTAACCATAGCGTTTTGATTATCTGTTAATCTTTCTGTCTGGTGTGAGGAAGAACACCGACCGGGGCTTCGATCCCTCGGCCGGTACATCAAACCAAGAGGATCCCTCGGCCGTGACATCCATTCACCGGCCGCGAGATCCATCTCCCTGGGACATTTTGTTTGTTTTTCTGCTTTCTGAATGCATGCTTTAATTATCGCACTGGCTCACTTTGCTTACTGTTTAAAGGAATAAATAAACAGACTATATGTTGGAATTAAACAAAGCATCTATACGTCTTATGTTGAATGATTATGGGCCAGTCTTACGACTGGGCAAAGAGGGGTGCCTAACACCTTTCCCTTATTGTACTTTTGGCTCCCGTATCCAGAATCTCTATCTATTTTCCCAGTTTTAATAAACTGGGTGGCGACTCTGTTTTGATGATAACCGCTATCATGTGGCGATGTTCCTAGCCATGGGAATGTCCATGATTTTGGTTTACGAAGCAAACAACTAATCGAGCAAACAACGTGATCAATCTGTATGGCGATGCCCCGTTTGGGAGGTGTCTACAGTTTTTGGCGACTCCGCTGGAGATGTGAGAGCCATAACCAAAAAGTTCAACATAAGACTAATACATGCCTTGTCTAATTCATTTATCATATGCATCGAGCGGGCAACCCGTTGAGTTCACCTGATATCCCGGCATGACACGGGCTATGTTGGGGGTTCCAGCAAACTCCACAGTCACTTGTACCTAGTGGTATATCAAAAAGGAAATCACCCAATCACCGCCTATGATGGGCTGGTGAGAGGATTGGTGCCCTTTGACAACGGAGCACCATGAGACTACCAAAACCTTGCATGTTTTAGAAAGCCATAGAACTTATCAAACTAAGACAGGAACCTACAGGCTAGGAACCTACTTGCATTTTTCTTGCAAAAGTTCTTTCTCACACCTGTTGTATATGTGTATGTTGTAAAGTTTCTCTTTTGCAGGTCAAACCTTAGGAATCTCTCTAAGTAAAAAAAAAACAGTAGGTAAGATTAACCAATCTAACTAAAGCAAAAACCTTTTTCAGGAAAAATGACTGTATCACTGTTCATGTCTGATTCGCACTTTCAAGTTGTCACCAAGCTGTCTGGCCCGCTCCACTTTGCTGTTGAAGATTTCAACCCCTCTGAATACATCACTCCAGTAAATCAACCAAAGCCTATGGTGGCTATCATTGAAGACAACCATGTCATGTTCGCTGGAACGGTTTATGAGGAAGAAGTAGAAGACCTGATTGAAGAAGAAGGGCTTCGCAGGGTTCCAATCTACTTTTATGACCCTTATGCACCTACCGATGATTATTGGCCAATAGACGAGGTCAACAACCTCGAGACTGAAGAGGCAAAGGAAGAAGAGTCTGTCGACAATGACCCTCTAGACGAAATATCACTAAACCTACTCTTTGATAAGGGAGTCACCAACAATGAAATAAGGGTGATCCACCCCATCATAGATAGCTTTGGTAATTGGTGGGGCTTTGTTGGCACACGACGAGTCGACAACAGCGACGAAGCCGAGGTTGAAGCTCAATTGGAGGAGATAACAGCAATAGCAAATCAAATGGCCCTCCAAGACTTGCAGGGTGACAATGATGAAAGTGCGAATCAAGGTGACAGTGAAGTGCTGGTGATCAACCTTGGTGATGAAAAAGACTGCTCCGAGCTGATTGTGGATGCTGAAAAAGGGGCTTACCCTAACTTGACCGTGGAACACACTCTAAAATACAAAATTAAAAGCGCTAATTCTGATCTTAGTTCTGATTCCGATTCCAACTCCGAGTCGACTCGGTCCGAGTCAAGCTTTTCATCCTTTGAAACTACTAAGTCTAGTGAGGAAAACCTGGTCAAAGTACCAAGGCATAGCATTTACTTTGAGTTCGACTCTGAAATGTCTTTTGATAAACTTAGCAATGAGAAGGAAGATTTAGAGTATTTCACTTTGCCTATGATCAATTGTGTGGATTCCGACAAACCAAATTTTGAGGAAGAAATTCCAAAAGAAATTCTAGAATTCATCGAGAGAGAAGAGGAAAGGCACGCTAAACCTTTTTCTGAGGAAATAATCACAGCAAACATAGGCTCTGAAAACGAGTCCAAGATGGTTAAAATTCGTGCCGCACTATCTCCTCAAGAAAGTGAAAAACTAATCCTTTTGCTAAAAGAATACAAAGATGTTTTTGCCTGGTCTTACGAAGACATGCTTGGAATAGACCCTGAAATTGTTCAGCATAAAATTCCTCTTCATCCTGATGCAAAACCCGTTAAACAAAAACTGAGACGTATGCGCCCTGATTGAGTCCTAAAGATAAAAGAAGAAGTCACTAAACAAATCAACGCCGATTTTCTCATAGTCACCGAATATCCACAATGGGTAGCATACATCGTTCCCGTACCAAAGAAAACTGGAGGACTTAGGGTCTGCGTAGATTTCCGAGATCTCAACAAAGCCAGTCCAAAAGATGACTTCCCATTACCTCACATAGACGAGCTAGTGGATAACACCGCAGGCCATGCATTGCTATCTTTCATGGACGGATTTTCTGGGTATAATCAAATCCTTATGTCTCCTGAGGATAGGGAGAAAACCACCTTCACTAAGCCTTGGGGAACTTACTGCTACCGAGTGATGCCGTTTGGGTTGAAGAATGCTGGAGCCACTTACCAGAGGATGGCAACAACACTGCTGCACGACATGATGCACAAAGAGGTCGAGGTATATGTCGACGATATGATAGTCAAATCAAAGGAAAGGGAAGGACACTATGGAGCACTCCAAAAGTTCTTTGAGAGGATTAGGAATTACAAACTACGTCTTAACCCTCAAAAATGCACTTTTGGGGTAACAGCTGGAAAGATGTTAGGATTCCTCATCACTCAAAGAGGAATCGAGGTAGATCCTTCCAAGATACAAGCTATCATGGAGATATCACCACCTAGGACAGAGAAGGAAGTAAGGAGCTTCTTAGGGAAGGTACAGTTCATCAGCAGGTTCATTTCCAAGCTCACAACCACCTGTGAACCTCTTTTCAAGCTACTGAAGAAAGGTACTGATTTTGAATGGAGCCAAGACTGTCAGCAAGCGTTCGAGGCAATCAAAGAATATCTTCAGAATCCACCTGTACTGTCGCCGCCCATCCCTAGGAGGCCGTTGATTCTGTATCTCTCGGTAACAGACACATCCATGGGATGCATGCTAGCACAAGAAAACGACACCAAAGTAGAGTGCGCCATATACTACCTCAGCAAAAAATGATGGATTATGAGACAAGGTACACTCCCCTAGGGAAAACCTGTTGGGGGCTAGTATGGGCCACAAAGAAACTGAGGCACTACCTGTTGGCACATCCAGTGGTGCTGGTCTCTCATTTAGACCCAATCAAGTATCTTTTCGAAAAGCCAGCACTTATCGGAAAGCTAGCTAGGTGGTTATTACTGCTAGCAGAGTTCGACCTCAAATACATGACAAGGAAATCAGTAAAAGGAAGAGCTGTGGCAGAATTCTTGGCAGATCACCCTGTGACAGAGGCCGAGGTAGAGGACTTCATGTTCCCCGACGAGGACATTTTATGTCTCTTAGATGACACATGGCAACTTTACTTTGATGGAGCATCAAACCGATGTGGGTATGGCATAGGGGTATTGCTAGTTTCCCCAAACGATTCTCACATCCCTTTGTCATATAAACTGAGGTTTGAAGTCACTAACAACCAAGCTGAATACGAGGCTTGCATTGTTGGAATGGAGGCAGCCCTGGAGCTAGGGGCAAAAAGGGTAGAAGTCATTGGGGATTCAAACCTGGTGGTATCTCAAGCAAGGGGAGACTGGAAGGTCAATGAAGAAACACTGAAGCTATATCACTCTGTGCTGGAAGATCTAATTCCACAATTCGATTATGTTATCTTCACACACACTCCTCGAGTGAGCAATAGATTTGCAGATGCACTGGCGACATTAGCATCTATGGTCGAAATACCCCTGGGATTCACAATGCGGCCTCTCATGATCGAACAAAAAGTTAAACCAGCATGTGAATGCACCTTTACCGAGGAAGATGAAGACGATGGCAAGCCATGGTACAAAGATGTGAAGGAATTTCTGGAAAAAGGAGAATACCCATCCGAGGCCATCTCGAAGGACAAAACGGCTCTGCGGAAGTTTGCTGCCCGGTTTGTAATCTGTGGAGGAGCATTGTACCGAAGGGCACACTTGGGTCCTAGTCAACTTTGCGTCACAACGGAGGACAGCCGCAAGGTAATGGAGGAAATACATGAAGGAATTTGTGGGCCACTCATGAATGGGGCAACGATGGCAAAGAAGATCCTACGTCAGGGATATTACTGGACTACAATGGAGGCCGACTGCGCTGATTATGTCCGCCGATGTTACAAATGCCAAACTCACGCTGATCGTATGCATATTCCCCCTACGGAATTGTATAGCATGACATCCCCTTGGCCATTCTCCACTTGGGGGATAGACGTCATTGGAAGCATAAATCCAAAGGGAAAATACAAACATCAGTTCATTCAGGTGGCCATCGACTACTTCACCAAGTGGGTAGAAGCAACCTCTTATGCTACTCTTAAAGCCACTCATGTGGCCAAGTTTATTCGCACTAATATCATCTATCGATATGGTGTACCTCACGAGTTCGTCTGTGACAATGGATCGCACTTCAAGGGGGCGACAAAGAAGCTTTTCGCCGAATTTGGGATACAGAATCATCGGTCATCTACTTACCGACCTCAAACTGATGGAGCAGTTGAAGCTACAAACAAGAATATCAAGAGGATTCTGCGGAAGACTACCGACACTTACGCAGACTGGCCAGAAATGCTACCTCTGGCGCTATGGGGTTATCGAACAACTGAAAGGACTTCGACTGGGGCCACTCCCTACTCTCTGGTCTATGGGATGGAAGCTGTCTTGCCTATCGAACTGGAGTTACCTTCGTTAAGGGTTCTAGCTGAGACTGGAATGATCGAAGAAGACTGGGTTCAAAACCGCTACGACGAGTTGGCACTACTAGACGAAAGGAGACTGAGAACCTTATACCATGTACAAGGGTATCAACGCCGCATTGCACGAGCATTCAACAAAAAGGTGAAACCTAGGGACATCAAGGTAGGAGACACGGTGCTCAAAGCAATTCGTCGCCACGTCTCAGACCCAAGGGGCAAGTTTAGACCAAACTGGGGAGGCCCCTACCTTATCAAACGCATACTTTCTGGAGGAGCGGCATACATTGCAGACTTGGATGGAATGGAATTCGCAACGCCAGTCAACATTGACAAGCTGAGGAAGTATTACCCATGAGAGATGCTCGTTGGACCAAAAACCACAAGGGTGGGCGGATCCAAGCAAAAATTAGAGCAGCCTGCTAGGTCGAAAACCCGCAAGGGCGGCTTAGGCAAAAACTAAGGCATAAATAAAACGCTCGCTAGACCGAAAACCTGCAAGGGCGGTTTTAGGCAAAATTTAGAGCACAGAAGGAGAGGAAAATACCCGAGTGGACCCTAACTAAAAACAAAACAAATCCCCTTTGTTGGAACTACGTTTATGGCCTGATTCCCTCCATGGGATACGTAGGCAATCTCCAAGTTCGAGATTCAGCCACTGCTATCATCATCACTTCCAAAATTTCTAGGTCTATCCTAAAGCATGTTCGCTATCAAATCATGGCAATAACATCTTCAAATAAAACGACCAAATGTTTTATTATTTCCAAAGGAAAAGGACAAAGCAAACCTAAGCAATTCTTAATCCATGAAAGCTAGAATCAAACAAACATCTTTTGAAAAAAAAACATAAGCAAAAGCGTCAATCTCTAGGTCTTCCTTCTCTTTGCACTACTATCCTTCAAAAGGTTTTTCTTCAACCAGCATTTGTAAGAACCCGATAGCTTAACAACGAAGTTCTCAGCAACCTCCTGCATCACTCTATTTGGCCAAAGACGCAGCATGTTGCGACGGATGTTGGCATCGTGGATCTTAGAGACGGTGTACTCAGGGTCACCCAGGATTGCGGTTTGTTCAGCCCCAAACTGCCTTTGAAAGCGAGCAGGAAAGTAAAAAACGACTCGAGCGATACCAATCGCTGCTACACCAAAATGGTTCATGGTACTCACAGTCATACTCTCAATACCATACCAGGGGCAAACCCATTGAATCCAATCACCCCTACAAGTCCTCATCCATGCTTCCCAAGCAGCCTCAGTTGGGAATTGCTTAATCATATGACGCTCCGTGCATTGGTCTGGATTATAAGGAAGTCGCTCCGGCGCACCCCACACTTTTAGCTTCTCAAACAACCACACCTAGAGAATAAGGGAAAATTGTGAGTTGAGAGAACACGTGAGTCAAAACAAAAGAGTGATGAGTGAAAAGATAAACTTGACAAATAAACAAATAAAAGAGCGAACCTGCAATAGCAAGGGACTGCCTAAGAACTGAGCTGTAGGCCTACTCTTCATCACATCTAGACCTATCAAGGTCTCTGCCAACACTAGGTCAGCGAAACCCACACGGTTTCCAATTTGCTGAGCAAGATTAAGTAATATAGGATCAGCATGGCCAGAGGAAGGGCCAAGCAAATAATGATGGAGGAGACAAATGCACAACGCATGAAAGCACGACTTCTGTAGGGAAACTTGGCGATGAGCCTCAGCTATACCAAAACGCTGAATAAGTTGCAGAATCTCCAGCCTTCCTTTCACTAGGAAGAATTTAACTTCATGTTTCTGAACTTGGAGTAAATCCTTCAGGAGACCACCCCGGTTGAACAAAGGATTAGGGACAATGAAACTCTCTCTATCTAAATGACCCATGATGGCCGCAAACTCCTCGATAGTAGGGCACAACTCCTCTCTCCTAAATCGAAAGACGTGAAAATCTGGGTCCCACAAACTAGCGGCTGCCCTAAGGAAGGTAAAATTCACAGGAATTTGACGAAGGGAAAAGAGGAAGTTCATGCCAAAGGACTTAAAGTGTAAACGGTCGAGGCCATTGAAGGAAATCAACCACTGATCCAGGACTGGTTGTGCCATGTGTAAGGAACTGCTACTGACGATGCTATCGGGTTCATAGAACGCGTATTTATAGAATTAAGTCGAGTCTTAGTCCGAATCGGAATCGGATTCTTAATCCTCAGAATTTCTATCGATCTCTCGGCCGATACTTCGATACGACGGCCGTAGGATCTATCCATCGGCCCGTGAAAATCAGGGTTGACTGCGAGTCAAACCCAGGCAGACAGAACGATCCTTCGGCCGCCAGATCGAAGCCTCGGCCGTGTAATCACTAAATCGGCCGCCAGAACGGCTATTTTACAGACTGCTTCCACGGTCCAGTTCGTTTCAATTGGATTAACGAATATATCATACGCAAACGGTGCAAATATGGCATACACAAAATCACGAGCAGAGCAAAAAGTTTTATTTCATATAACGAAAGCTTTTTACATCACAAGGTGGATCATCCCGCATTTCCTAAACAAACTATACATCGATTTCCTGTCAAACTAACCTATGCAGGAAGAGAAACAAAAGACAAAACAAAAAGAAGAAGCAGGAGAGGATGTCGGACCCTCTGGTGCTCTAGACACCAGAGGATTGCTGCAAAGAAACTAAAAAGAGGACACCCCTGAGGCGGTGTATACCGGAGGAGTACTACGGTGCAAAAGAAACACCACATGGCCCAGAAAAACCACCACACCGCGTACCACCGCCACGCTAGGAGCTCCGCGTCACGGAAGCAAGCCACCCATGCGAGGGCCCCTAATCAAGCATACCCATGCGAGGGTCCCAAATCAAGCATCAAGATAGGACCAAAAGCAAACGCGGTCTCCCTCCGCGCGCGCAAGCCACGTCAGCGTATCATCCATAGCCCAGAGCTGTCGGAAACGAAGAGAAAGGGTGAGAGGAGTTTTCGGTGGGTTTCTCGGATGAAGAGAGAAACAGAGGAAAGAGAGAAATGGAATGAAACGGCTGAGGCCGTGACCTTTTATAGGCCCCTGGAAATGAACCGATTAAGCGGCCGAGACATCGGTTCCTCAACCGATACATCAATCCTTCGGCCGAGAGATCGATCTCCTGGCCCTTCTAATCCATTCCTTTCAGCACCAATGGATTTTGCTCAGTACACCAAGCGATTACAGACTTCTAAGTCCTCAACCAACCAAGTAGCCTTGGGGGCATCCCCGAGCCAATGCAACATGATTAAAACCGGCCTTGGGGGCATATCCAAGCATGAGGAAAATCTCTCTCCATAAACTGCTGGCCAAAACAAGTCAAAACACCCAGCTGCACTATTCCCGTATCCATTATCAAAGAACTCAGCAGCTCCGTGCCCATGTTCACCCATATCAACTCACCTAGCAGCTCTACGGCTCTATGCCCATACTCACTCATTCAGCGGCTCTACGCCTTCAACTCAGCGGCCCTAAGCCCATTACCTCAACAGGCTCGAAGCCTATGTCTACCATCTCAGCGGCTCCAAGCCCTCGACTCAGCAGCTCTACGACAACAGGCTCTACGCCCGTTATCTCACCAAAGCGGCTCTAGGCCCATCATCTCAAATGGCTCGAAGCCGTAACAATCAAGTCTACTCAGCGGCTCGAAGCCCATTACCTTAACAGGCTCGAAGCCTACGCCTACTATCACCCAGCGGCTCGAAGCCCTTTATCATAGCAGCTCTATGCTCGCTATCACGGCAACAGGCTCTATGCCTGTATTCATTCATTCAGCAGCTCTACGCTCGCTATCACAACTCAGCGGCTCCAAGCCCACTATCTCAACTGGCTCGAAGCCATAACAACCATCTTAGCGGCTCTAAGCCCATTATCGACAGGCTCTACGCCCGTTATCACAACTCAACGGCTCAAAGCCCGCTATCTCAACTGGCTCAAAGCCGTAAACAAGCAATCTCAGCGGCTCAAAGCCCATTATCTCAAATGGGTCCAAGCCATCATGTCACGCCCTCGATTTTAAACATAAATAATAATAACATTTGAAATACAAAACCCTCACAATCGTGTTTACATTACCCCAAAATACATTACAGTTTCCAATTCTTCAAACTGGTCTACAAATAGAATCTTCCAAATTACAAAACCATAACAAGCTGATCACTTTACAAGAATAACAAAGTACTCTTCAAAATAGCTTTACTTGATAATGCCCACATGCACTCCGAACTTTCCATGACCATGACCTGCAATGAACCTGAAATGGTAGGTTGAGCAAACCCGTGCCCAGTAGAGAATTCTATGCACAAGCTATATGAAAATGTGACGATTTATGCAATGAGAATGAATTATCTCCACTAACGAACAAGAGATACATAGGGGCACCGTAAAGAACCACAAACTACGACTATGGGATCCTATGCTTCTTAAGACATCCCTAACCATTCGTACGTCATCTCGAGGCAACATTAAGCTCATATCATTCTGAATAACCACGACGACTTCTCAACCCTTTTATAAACACTTACAGGAATGCCACGAACAATCTCATTATTCAATGCCATAGCCATCGAGCCTCTTTTCATAAAACGAAAAGATTCCCGTCCGATTTCCAAAATAATTTTGAGAAATACTCTCGACCTCCGCGGGTCGAGCTCCGTTGATTCTCTTGAATACAGGAATCCGTTGATTTGTGCCCAAATACCGGAACCGTTGATTCGCTCAGGAATACCGGAGGATTTTTCATAAAAATCCCTTTTTCAAAACCAAGTTACTTTCTTTTCAAAAACTTTGATGGAATCCATTGTTTATCTTCTCTTTTCAACAGTTACAATATCAAGCAGCTCAAATCCCAAACAACGACTTAAACTTCAATAAGTCAATTATAACTTCATTCATCATATGAGACATTCAACTGTATTACCACATCTTGCGTTACAGTGAATTCTCTCCACCTGGGTTTCCGCATTACCACACCTTGCGTTGCGGGCCCTCTAGAGTCCCCGCATTACCACACATTGCGTTGCAGGACCCTCAATTCAACATTCACAACACATATACATTATCAATTTGAAAGTGGAATAACAACACTTTCCCCGAGTCCCAATCTTCCATTCATCGTCATTCAGTGTATTTCAACTTATAACCATGTCTTATCGTACATTAATAAACACCTTAAGTTCATATTATTCCTCTATGTCTATTTCAACGCCCTATATCTCGTATCGAACCCATAACAGCTCTACGACACACCACCGGCTAGGTTCTAAGCAACAATCTATAGAACGAGTGCCCAAGGAACCTATGATGATTAATCGAGACGAAGCACAAAGACATGGGTCACCCTATTCTCTTCCGGATCACTAGGCAAACCCCTATCGTTCAACGAAACGCCCCACGTCAAACCTTATGTCCAACGATACATAATAACCTCTCTACAATACGCATTTTCATCCTACCATTCGCCACATCTAGCCTTAGCACCTAAAACACTTATAGTATTCACCACCTCATGTCACAATGACCCTCAAGTACCACCAATCCCATAGATACACTTCGATTGAGTTTTCTCTAGTACGACACTACTCTTCTTCTAACAATGGAAAGCCAACAGGACAAGGATAACTTAAGTAAACCCAAGGGGTTCAGCTAAGCATGCTTGAAATAGGTTGGGAGGTGTCCAAGGGAATTAGAAGTGATCGGGGGTCAAAACAGTGGAGTTCGAAGCAAAACAGTGAAAACTGGAAATAAGCTCACCGTATCGATACGGGCAAAATCCGTATCGATACGGATAGGCTTCGAGGCAGATCAGTGAGAACTATATCGATACGGATTTTGGGCTGTATCGATACGGGATGCTTTCGAGCGAATTTTCTACAGATTTTCAAGAATGAAACCCAAACTACAACCAACAATCATAAGCACGATTAAGGTGCAAATTCAACACATAAACATATAACAAGTGCAAGAAATCCCTACCTCGAAGTCGGAGAGCAAACACGCGAAGAGATCGGGCCACGCGAACCCTTGAACTCAAACTTTGAAATACTCCCAAAATACTCCGCTCCGAGCCAAACCGGACGAGCTACGAACTCAAGAGCACGTGAGGAAGATGGAGAGAAGGTTGGGTTCTTTGGGTTTCGACCTTTGGTGGAGGAATGAGGGAGAGAGAGAGAGAGAGAGAGAGAGAGAGCCGGAGGAGAGGGAGTCGGACGGGAGAGAGAGTGGAGGAGGATTTCTATCCTCTACTCACACACACATCCTATATATACCCCTATATCTCTAAATCACACATACACTCCCTCAAGTCTCTATTCTTTCACTTAAATCCCTAATTCAAATATCCACCAAATAAACCATATTCCCGTAATTATCCGATTAATAAACCTTTCAATAATTAAAATAAAACAAAAATTTTACGGGTCTCTACAACCTACCCTCCTTAAAGAAATTTCGTCCTCGAAATTTAGCAAACCAAGTCCAACCATACCAATCAACACATAATTATACTCCAACCGTAGAGCTATCCACCATACAACGATTTGATAACCATCAAAAGCTATGTCAAATATTCATATCATTCAACCATAATAAACACGAGTGTATCTTTCTAATTTCGTCCTCTCTTTCTCATGTAAACTCGCACTAAAGACATCGACTTACCTCTCAACACTTGATTACGCAAAATTAGGACACGTATCGGGTTCTCACCATGGACACGTCGACTTCTAACTCAAATTCAGATCTTTCTGACTCATGTATGGATTCGGTTCGTACATCCTTAATAACCGTACGTACTATGCATCAAAAATGTTCAAAAGTCTGCGGCGACACTTCCAAACGGTACTTATTTCTACATACGACCACCTATCTCGGCACTTAGAACATACCTCCAAATACGACCCGATATCCCAATTGACTTCCCGAGACCTCCATCTAGAAGGAGCGGTGATCAAGCGCCTCTTCTAACTGGATTTCATCGGTTGTCGCCTGGTTATCCGAATGACACATACCGTATCCGATACCTAACCTCTCTTTCTAGCGATGAACGCTTCGTTTTCTTCCCACCTCGAGTGACTACAAGTGACGACAACGATCAACATAATCTTGATTATCTCAAACGAGACAAGTGAACTCTAAAACTCAAACAAAGTTAATCAAGTATACGAGAACGGTAGTAAGGTACCCGAATCTAAAGGACACAAGAGATCTTTAGAATGGTTAGATAACAAACTCATTGAACAACTCATGATAATCTGAGGAAATCTTAAAACAATCGATCATAATTCTACTGGAAATGAACACAAAATGATGAGATAGATCTCTAGTAATCAAACTTATACAAGGTTGAAAATTTGTTCAATACTAGATTCGAGCAATACTTCGAACGAAGTGAAACTGAGTGTCACAGATTTAAACCATCATATGCCTTTCGAGTTGAGGAACCACTACAGAATCGAATAGCACCGAAGACAACTATCACCAGTGGTTTCAAACTGAACAGAACCAACAAATGGATTTCGAGAGATATGCCACCACAAGATTTGGCTCAAATTTTGACATAAGAATTTGCGCAGGATGATACATTTTAACAAGTAAACTGGTAGTTGCAACAAGGAAAACTCAAACCAACTAAATAGCTCTAGGCTAACAAACAGATACAAGGCGGATACGGGCAACAATAGTAACAAGTCTGAGTTTAACGATTCCAACAAATTTGCATGCCATAAGGTATGCGACCAGAGATTGAGTTTAATAGACCAAAATAGCAATACGAGAACTTGCGCAGACCAATTATGACAGACGATCAAACTGATAGTGCAACAGAGGGATCTCAACCGACCAAATAAAACTTATATCAAGCAGAATAATGTTAGAATAAGACTTCGTATGGGATACTGGAAACAGTCACCAATGGCAAAAGCAAACATGTCATGGGGTGTTTCGCCACAAGATTTCGAATATTCCCAAGAAAAGCTAGAAATGGATTATGTGATAATCAACTTAAGTGTCCAGAACTATAACAGTTTAATGGTACGACAAACTTCACGGAAAACTAATTATGATGCAACTCTAACAAAATTTCAATTTGGTCAAGGAGATAGGGTACTTAAAGAAACAACGCTTACGAAATTGCTTTCGGAATACTATCTACTATCATGGATACAATCAGCATCTTCCCAAATCACACCTATCCTCGCCATGCTTAAATTAAAGAAGTCAAAGACAACACTTCCATAAGGAACGATTAACCCCTAATCTTAGCAAATATAATCTACCAATGTTTCTCAACACGCGTGGACTAAGATTTCTTATTTTCAATTCCAAACTTGAGTAAGAATGGGGTTCCCAATGGGTGAAATGCTTCCGAATCAAAGGTATTGCAACGAATAAGTAGAACAATCTGGAAAAAGAGGATACCTCAAACAAGCGACGTTTCTAAGAGCTAGAGAGTAGTAGGAGGTGGTAGTTTAACTACGGAACTGCATCTGTTGTCGATTTGGTGTACGCTTGTACGGCTGCATGGAACTCGACTCACCATGTCTCTAGATCCCCGAGGACAATTTCTCGCAAAGTGGCCAGGCTTACGGCAAATATAACAAAACTTATCAAGCTGTGAGACTCTCTGATTCCCGGATAAAGTAGGCGGTCCAAGATTAATCTGGTTTTGAGAAGGTTGATTTGGTTCCCTTTGCCTTTTTCTCCCTTGACTTTCGACATCTCCAGGCGACGTACTTACGCTAACGGTTGGTAGTCTTTGTGCGTTCTGGGGTTGTGGCTGAATAACGATTTGTCGAATTCCTGGCTGCTGTACTAAGCCTAACTCTTCTTGCATTCTCTTCTTCTGAGGACAATTCCTCGCGAAATGGCCAAATTCCCCGCAAGTAAAACAAGATCTTTCTTGGCGTCCCTGACATTGAGAACGAAGATGACCAGACTGACCACGTCGGTGACACACAATCTGACGCTTAAGGAGAACTCCAAAAGCTTCTAAATGAGATGGTAATGTGAGGCCTCGCTGGCCCTGCATAAACTGATCTGGTTCCTCTGGTTTCTTGCTTCTTAAACTTTCAACACTCTTAAAAGATGATCTCGCGCTAACGACTCGATGCCTAGCTTCCCCCACATTCACACCGCCTTGTGCACCCTCCGGAATCTCAACACCCTTCGTGCACTCAACGATCTCAGGAAACATTATCTCATCCCTAGTATACTGACTCGCCTCATTCTCCCCGCACACACTATAATCCTGGCGATCAAGATCTCCGGTCTTACCCCACCTAATTCCACGGCTTGAAGACATCCTACTAAAAAAAGACATAAGAAAGAGGATCATCAGCATTAATCACATCACTTTCAAATGCATGGCTCCAACCTTTCCAATATGAGGTCAACAACTATACACAACTCTACCGCAATACAAATGCAATGACACATCGATGGACTAATATCACTCATGCAAGCACACATGTGGTTTTGTAAAAAGATGCAGTGATTTTTGAACCCATGAGACTAAAAGTCTCCCCACGGTCTCTAGGTATTCAAACCTAGACGCTCTGATACCAATTTGTCACGCCCTCGATTTTAAACATAAATAATAATAACATTTGAAATACAAAACCCTCACAATCGTGTTTACATTACCCCAAAATACATTACAGTTTCCAATTCTTCAAACTGGTCTACAAATACAATCTTCCAAATTACAAAACCATAACAAGCTGTTCACTTTACAAGAATAACAAAGTACTCTTCAAAATAGCTTTACTTGATAATGCCCACATGCACTCCGAACTTTCCATGATCATGACCTGTAATGAACCTGAAATGGTAGGTTGAGCAAACACGTGCCTAGTAGAGAATTCTATGCACAAGCTATATGAAAATGTGACGATTTATGCAATGAGAATGAATTATCTCCACTAACGAACAAGAGATACATAGGGGCACCGTAAAGAACCACAAACTACGACTATGGGATCCTATGCTTCTTAAGACATCCCTAACCATTCGTACGTCATCTCGAGGCAACATTAAGCTCATATCATTCTGAATAACCACGACGACTTCTCAACCCTTTTATAAACACTTAAAGGAATGCCACGAACAATCTCATTATTCAATGCCATAGCCATCGAGCCTCTTTTCATAAAACGAAAAGATTCCCGTCCGATTTCCAAAATAATTTTGAGAAATACTCTCGACCTCCGCGGGTCGAGCTCCGTTGATTCTCTTGAATACCGGAATCCGTTGATTTGTGCCCAAATACCGGAACCGTTGATTCGCTCAGGAATACCGGAGGATTTTTCATAAAAATCCCTTTTTCAAAACCAAGTTACTTTCTTTTCAAAAACTTTGATGGAATCCATTGTTTATCTTCTCTTTTCAACAGTTACAATATCAAGCAGCTCAAAGCCCAAACAACGACTTAAACTTCAATAAGTCAATTATAACTTCATTCATCATATGAGACATTCAACTGTATTACCACATCTTGCGTTACAGTGAATTCTCTCCACCTGGGTTTCCGCATTACCACACCTTGCGTTGCGGGCCCTCTAGAGTCCCCGCATTACCACACCTTGCGTTGCAGGACCCTCAATTCAACATTCACAACACATTCAACACACATATACATTATCAATTCGAAAGTGGAATAACAACACTTTCCCCGAGTCCCAATCTTCCATTCATCGTCATTCAGTGTATTACAACTTATAACAATGTCTTATCGTACATTAATAAACACCTTAAGTTCATATTATTCCTCTATGTCTATTTCAACGCCCTATATCTCGTATCGAACCCATAACAACTCTACGACACACCACCGGCTAGGTTCTAAGCAACAATCTATAGAACGAGTGCCCAAGGAACCTATGATGATTAATCGAGACGAAGCACAAAGACATGGGTCACCCTATTCTCTTCCGGATCACTAGGCAAACCCCTATCGTTCAACGAAACGCCCCACGTCAAACCTTATGTCCAACGATACATAATAACCTCTCTACAATACGCATTTTCATCCTACCATTCGCCACATCTAGCCTTAGCACCTAAAACACTTATAGTATTCACCACCTCATGTCACAATGACCCTCAAGTACCACCAATCCCATAGATACACTTCGATTGAGTTTTCTCTAGTACGACACTACTCTTCTTCTAACAATGGAAAGCCAACAGGACGAGGATAACTTAAGTAAACCCAAGGGGTTCAGCTAAGCATGCTTGAAATAGGTTGGGAGGTGTCCAAGGGAATTAGAAGTGATCGGGGGTCAAAACAGTGGAGTTCGAAGCAAAACAGTGAAAACTGGAAATAAGCTCACCGTATCGATACGGGCAAAATCCGTATCGATACGGATAGGCTTCGAGGCAGATCAGTGAGAACTATATCGATACGGATTTTGGGCCGTATCGATACGGGATGCTTTCGAGCGAATTTTCTACAGATTTTCAAGAATGAAACCCAAACTACAACCAACAATCATAAGCACGAATAAGGTGCAAATTCAACACATAAACATATAACAAGCGCAAGAAATCCCTACCTCGAAGTCGGAGAGCAAACACGCGAAGAGATCGGGCCACGCGAACCCTTGAACTCAAACTTTGAAATACTCCCAAAATACTCCGCTCCGAGCCAAACCGGACGAGCTACGAACTCAAGAGCACGTGAGGAAGATGGAGAGAAGGTTGGGTTCTTTGGGTTTCGACCTTTGGTGGAGGAATGAGGAAGAAAGAGAGCCGGAGGAGAGGGAGTCGGACGGGAGAGAGAGTGGAGGAGGATTTCTATCCTCTACTCACACACACATCCTATATATACCCCTATATCTCTAAATCACACATACACTCCCTCAAGTCTCTATTCTTTCACTTAAATCCCTAATTCAAATATCCACCAAATAAACCATATTCCCGTAATTATCCGATTAATAAACCTTTCAATAATTAAAATAAAACAAAAATTTTATGGGTCTCTACACATCACCTCAACAGGCTCGAAGCCTATGTTTACTATCTCAGCAGCTCTATGCTCGCTATCACAGCAACAGACTCTATGCCTGTTATCACAAACTCAAACGGCTCAAAGCCCACTATCTCAATTGGCTCGAAGCCGTAAACAAGCAACAGGCTCTAAGCCGCCCCAACAATCAAGACATCTATTCTCAGGCTCTACGCCTGAATGCTCAAAAATCTAACATTTTTGAATGCTCAAGCTCTACGCTTGGATGCCCAACCACTGTGTACTGGATGCTCAAGTTATACACTTGAATGCTCAAGCTCTACGCTTGGATGCCAAACCACTGCGTACTGGACGCTCAAAGCCTGTACTTTGAATGCGCGGATTCTGCCGTCCGAATGCTCGAGCTCTACGCTCTGAATGCTCAAGTGCGGAACTTGATAGAAGCTCTAAGCTTAAAACAAACACACACGCACGGGCCCGTGCACATATTGCGTTATCACATCGAGTTTGCATTATCATATCTGTTCACATCTAACAATCATCACACATATGCCAGCTCTGCGCTTCAATCACCTCAGGCTCCATGCCTCAATTCCTTCACCTCAGGCCCTTGCCTTATGCCAGCTCCGCGCTTCGGTTCATCCCATCAAGCTCAAAGCTCTGACACCTCAGGCTCTCGCCTTATGATCAACACCAGCTCCGCGCTTCGGTCCTATCCAATCTCCTCAGGCCTTCGCCTCAAGACTGCAACAGGCTCCACGCCTCGACACCGTCACTCTCCAGACTCTTGCCTTATGACTACAACCGGCTCCGTGCCTCGGTTCCCTCATCACCAAAGCTCCATGCTCCAGTTACTGGCCCTGCGCCCCCTATCTCTAAAGCAAGCCGGCATCCAACTCATCCCCAGCAGATGGTTTGGATTCCACCCCACTACATCAATTCCTTCCAGCTCATTCGCAAGGATGGGCTACTCTACCGAGCTCCTTTCAGTTAAAGTAAGGATGATCAAGAAAAGCAAACGCACCTGTAGTGTACTGATCTACCCCAAAATACTAAGGAAGCTCTCCGCAAAAACTCCCCAGGTAGCCCCACGCTCCTTCAACTACTCTTCGCCAAAACCCTGGCTCAGTCTAGGTACGTCACACTACGGCTTTTTAAGCCCTAAGGTAAGTCTTCTGTCTCTAACCCTCCAAACTTTTTACTTTTCTTTTTTCGCCTGAACTACGATTGGTCTGAATTTCCCTTGTGGAATACGTAGGCAGCCTCCTGGCCCGACCAGAACAAAAAATTTATTGCCCGAACTACGATTGGTCTGAATTTCCCTTGTGGAATACGTAGGCAGCCTCCCGGCCCGACCATAACAAAACCTTTTCGAAAACCCCTTGGAATAGTGGTTGGACCAAATTGAGTTGCTTTTTACAGCTTTGACTCTTACTCAAACATGTCTCGCGATCCGTCTGAGTTCAGTCAAAGAGGGGCATCTGTAGACACCCCAATTTGGCCTAACAATTATTTCAAGTCCCACCTTGGGACAATCCCGATGATGAAATGGATACAGTGATTGCTGATTGCTTCCTTGAGGACCTTAGGACTTTCGGTAAGAACTTTGAGCCACTTAGAGGACCCAATTCAAAGCCATACAGCCTTTCAGACAGAAATACAGAAGCCTAGGAGAATCCATCTGTCGGCCGTGACATCGATCCCACGGCCCTAACATCGTTTCCTCACCCGAGCAACCTGTTGCTAGCAAAATCTCCCTGAGAGATCAATCCCTCGGCCGCAAGATCTATCCTTCGGCTGAGACATCCATTCCTCGGCTGTGATATCCTTTACTCGGTCTCCAGATCGACCTTTTCCCAGACTCTGGAACGTGTTCTGTCAGACGTTTGATCCGATTACACTACCTTCCCGATGCGTTCGGGCTACGTTAGAGGATTGCCATGGAGAGTTAGAATCACACTCTAACTCCAATTTTTATCGTGCATTGTGATTGGCCGGAGTGAGTCATCCCTATGCCTATATAAAGGAGCCTTTGGGCTCCGAAATTGATATACCTTCACACTCTTTCAAGCCTCAAAACTCTGCACAAATACTCTCTCAATCCCACACTTCAAAAGCCCTAACTTCCTGAAGGCAGCCATCAATCGGGCGATCAAACCCCGAAGTTCAAACCCTAACCCTAGGGTTTTCGATCAAGCAATCAGTCAATCACGCTCAATCCAAAGCAATCAAGCAACTGAGGGATCAAGGTGGTGAGGCCCAACGGCCTCTAGTTTGCCTTATTTACTGTATTTCTAACTAACCATAGCATTTTGATTATCTGTTAATCTTTCTGTCTGGTGTGAGGAAGAACACCGACCGGGGCTTCGATCCCTCGGCCGGTACATCAAACCAGGAGGATCCCTCGGCCGTGACATCCATTCACCGGCCGCGAGATCCATCTCCCTGGGACATTTTGTTTGGTTTCTGCTTTCTGAATGCATGCTTCAATTATCGCACTGGCTCACTTTGCTTACTGTTTAAAGGAATAAATAAACAGACTATATGTTGGAATGAAACAAAGCATCTATACGTCTTATGTTGAATGATTATGGGCCAGTCTTACGACTGGGCAAAGAGGGGTGCCTAACACCTTTCCCTTATTGTTCTTTTGGCTCCCGTATCCAGAATCTCTATCTATTTTCCCAGTTTTAATAAACTGGGTGGCGACTCTATTTTGATGATAACCGCTATCATGTGGCGATGTTCCTAGCCATGGGAATGTCCATGATTTTGGTTTACGAAGCAAACAACCAATCGAGCAAACAACGTGATCAATCTGTATGGCGATGCCCCGTTTGGGAGGTGTCTACAGCCGTCCATGGTGGGGGTTGCGGGAGGCCGTCGGGTTCACCGTGGTTGCAGAGAGAGCGGAGATAGAGAGAGATGGAATTAAGGGACAGATAAGGGGTGGTGGTCGGTGGCGGCATCAGTATTCGGAGTGGTCATACGATTCAGATGTGGTGGAGGTGTGGGTTGTCGGTGGAGAGAGAGATGGTGTTGACACTTGCTCTCGGGTGGTCGGCAGTTGTTCTCGGTGGATGCTAGTGTAGCAAAAATGGGCTGGGGCCAAATTTTGAATTTTCTCTGGCAAAAACAAGAGAGGAGAGAGAGAGAGAGAGTGTGTGGGGCCCTTTTTCTTTGCCACAGGGTCTACTATGCAAGATCTGTTTGTAATGTCTGTGTGGCTAGCATTACTCAAAATTTAATAAGTTGCTAAGAGATTACTAAGTTTGGTTATTATAATGTGAACACATTTTTAAACAAAAATTGCTAATTTTATCAACTCTTTTGTTTTGATTATCACGTTGTGGATGCTCTGAGCTTTTAACATGTACATGATACAATTTTTCTGTGCTAAAAAATGTTGAGTATTTAAAAAAATAATTTTGGCATTTGCAACAACCAATATATATAATATTCTTATCAGTCAAAAATAGTCTGCGAATATGAACCATTAAAAACACAATCCAATGGTTCAAATCAAAAGACAGCACTGCGTTCTTATGAACTTAACTTAAATCTGAAAATTTTATCCTAATTTTAATTTTTTTTGCATTTTTTAGATTTGCGCCAACCTTTTGTGGGTCAGTAATTCGTCACGACGAGAAAAATCAGAAAAGTAAATTTTTTTATACTTTTATTTTCTCTTTCTCATGATAGTTGTACTTGATTGAAAAAATGTAGGAATCATTACATTTGATTATTGGCAAAATGTTGCTAGATTTGGTTATCCAATCGCCAAAATTTAATAAGTTGCTAAGAGATTACTAAATTTGGTTATTACAATGTGAACAATTTTTTAAGCAAATATTGCTAATTTTAGCAACTCTTTTTAATATTATTATTATTATTATTACACTGTGGAAGCTCAAAGCTTTTAACTTGTACATGATACAATTTTTCTATGCTAAAAAATGTTGGGCATTTAAGAAAATAATTTTCACACTAGCAACACCCAATTTATATAATATTCTTATCATTCAAAAATCATTCGCGGATATGAACTATTAAAAACACATTCCAATGGTTCAAATCAAAAGTTAGCACTACGTTTTTATGAACATATAACTTAAATCTGAAAATTTTGTCCTTATTTGAAATTTTTTTGTGCATATTTTAGTTTTGTATCAAACTTTTGTGGGTTATTAATTCGTCTCGACGAGAGAAATCGGAAATGTAAATTTTTATTTACTTTTATTTTCACTTTCCCATGGTAGTTGTACTTGATTGACAAAATGTGGGAATCATTACATTAGATTATTGGTAAAATGTTTCTAGTTTTTGGTTATCCAATGGCCAAAATTTAATAAGTTGCTAAAACATTATTGAGTTTAGTTATTACAATAAGAACACTTTTTTAAACAAACATTGCTAATTTTAGCAATTTTTTTTGTTTTGATTATTATATTGTGGATGCTCAGAGCTTTTTAGTTGTACATGATACATTTTTTCCATGCACAAAAATGTTGAGCATTTAAAAAATTATTTTGGCATTAGTAACACCCAAAATATATAATATTCTTATCATTAAAAATTCGTCCATGGATATGAACCATTAAAAACACAATCCAGTGGTTCAATACAAAAGTCAGCACTGCGTTCTTATTAAATTAACTTAAATCTAAAAATTTTGTCCTTATTTGAAATTTTTTTGAATTTGTTAGTTTTGCGCCAAATTATTGTGGGTTATTAATTCGTCTGATGAGAGAAATTGGAAAAGTAAATTTTTTATTTTACTTTTATTTTCACTTTCCCATGATAGTTGTCACTACAAGAAAAAGCAGCTTTGCCAACATACGTAATGTTGTTGCTGAAAGTAGAATTGGGTAGGCAAAAGTTTTTGCCAACAAAAATTAGTGTGTCACTAAGGCGTCGCTGAAAGTGCGTCGAGAAAAGTTTTTACCTACGCAAAATGAAAGGTGTTGGTAAATGCATGAGGTTTAGCGACGACCAAAGCGTTTGCAAAAAGATTCTGGCCAACCTTTTTCACATACTTTTGCCTACAATTAATTGCATTGGCAAAAATGACTTTCCACTTTGGGTCTGCAAATTTAAAATTCGAATCACGAAACTCAATACCATGTTCATAGCTATATCAAATTTCCAACTCAGGTGCAAAATCAAAATTCATTCATATATCAAGTAATTCAACCAAGTCAATCTCAATGGTATCGAAATATATTCTAACTAGTTACAATTCCTAACACGTATAAGTGTACTTGTATAAAACGCATCTACATATGCAAAATCTAACAATCTTCGAATATCCTAACATCACAAAGACGATGAGTAATTTGTTCCCCCAAGAGTCGACACCGCTGCAGTGGCATGTTTCCCCTCTAGTTACATAGACACGGTGTTCATATCAAAAGGCGGTTGTGTTGCATTGTCGAACCCGATCATCTTCAACCTGCCAAAAAATACACGAACATAGATGATAAATAGATGTTCTAATAAGGTCAATATTCCTTCAAAGTGTCCATGCCAAGTGGAAACTTAATAAGATACTGAAAGACCATAATGAACTTGAAGAGAACTGTGGAAACTACAAACCTCTCAGCTTTGTTTCCGAGTACGTACCAAAGAGCTAGAGGACGATTAGTTGAATAAAACACGTATTCTCATTCGTACCAATGTTTGTGAACAATGGGTCCTTCACTAACTATAAAATAGCTTGAACCTTCAACAAATGTAGTCAGTTCTAAAAATAATGAACTATGCAGACATATATGAATTAATAAAAGTGGTACAACAAAAGAGATCTCTTTGCAGACAACTTATTTCTTCTCAAGCAATCCAATAGTACTGAAGTGTTTGATGCTCTTACATCTCATTGAAAGAAAACCAAGCAATGAGTGTGCAGAAAAGAATATACACTTCGGCTTTTATTTAACCGATAGAGGCTGCATCCTGCCCCTAACTCAGTGCGCTGTCATAACTATTGCTCCTTAGAAGAGATACTGAAATAGTGAAAGCTAAAACTTCCCCTTCTCTCTCTAAACTTTACAGTTCCCTCAACTGATCGAGTTCTCAGCCTGGGGGGAGGCGCCGCCTTCTCCCTCCTCCCCCCGAGCGTTTCCCCCTTTCTCTTCAGCTCTCTCTCCGGTTCGCCGTCCGCCTGGAGCATCTTCTCCGGACACCGTTTTGCCCACTGGTAACCACATCTGGGGGTTATCGGTTGTCCTAACGGCTAGGTGCGGCGGTGTTCGGCGGTTCTCGGGGTCTCCTTGCTGGCTGCGCTGTTGGGTGCAGCCGATTTTGTGCTTAACGGCTTGAAGGCGTCCTCGTGATGGATGGGTATTTGCAGATCTGCTGTGGGCGACGTCGGGTGGCGGTGTGGTGGTGGACTTCGGCTCAGCGGCGTACGGCGGCGTTTAGATGCTCGGCTTCCTGTTATCCAGCCGTTTGTGAGGGTCGAATCGACGGTTTCTTGGCGGCTTCTTGTGGGATCCGGTGGCTTGTGGGTATCGCGGCGGTGTAGGCGGCTGAGTCGTGGTATGGGTGTGTGGTATGGCGGCGGGAGCGGCGGCGGCGGGTGTGGCAGCGATCTGGAGCTGACTGAGTTTTAGGGGTGTTAGGGTTTGGTCTGGTCCTCTTGGGCCAGATCTTGGTGTTGGGCTGAGTTGTTAATCTGGGCTTTTGGCCCTTTGGGTTTTGTGCTTTATTGTTTAATCTGGACATCTTGTGATCCATAAGGTGTTTTGGGCTTTGTCCCAATAGGTGTTTTCATCCAACTTTTTGTTGGTTTCCCCTTCCCTTCCCCCAACTTGATGTACCCCTTGTCAAGTTTCTTAATAAAATTTTTTGCCTATCAAAAAAAACTATTGCTCCTTCTATAAACTCCTAAATTTGGATTTGGCCTGCTTTTGTAGCAAACATAAACAGTGCCTTGATTCTAGAGAACACCCGCAAAAGTTTTTCGATGCAACAAGTCTATATGAGCAAGAACACAAAAGCAAAAGCAACAAAAAATCCACATCACCGGACCACCGCACTTATTAGATAGTTCATTCAAAATACATGACAAGATATCAACTATAACTACATGCACACTGAAAAAATAAACTGAATCACAAAATAACATTGCAATAAGGCTCACAACATTTGATCTAAGGTGAAGCTGGAGATTCAAACAATTCTGAAACGGGATCAGCACCCATCAACGTCTCTCTTTTTCTTTTTTGGTAAGTGCCGATTAACCTCTTTGCCTATACTGGTACCTGGAAAAACTATTTTATGGTATTAAAAAAGATAAAATCTTAAGTACCAGGCTGAAATTACCATTCAGCAGACCCAATTGTGAGCTTATATTACCAGCATCTACTCTTCCAAACTGATCCGGTAGTGATCAAAGTGCACAATTCTGCAACTTTTTGATTTTAAAGCATGAGATTTGACTGGAAAAAGTATTGAGCAATCCAAGAAGCACATTTAACAATTGGAAATCAAAACCAAATTAATGAACATGACCTCTGTGTTAAAGGGCTGACCAAGAAATTGACAGGAAAACTGATAATTGGTTTCACAAACCTTGGCTCGACCGTCACTGATGGTTCAAGAATTATCTGATTTAGAAATCACAAATTGGGAGAAACGGATGAAACAAATTAGGGTTTTACAAATTGAGACGTATGTACACGTACACATGGAGGGGGAGAGAGAGGAACATACCTGGTGAAATCTGCTATAGATTGCCATAGGTGGAAGAAGCTGTGCTCGTGTGAATGTCGACGAGGAGATTACTAAATTTGGTTATCCAATGGCCAAAATTTAATAAGTTGCTAAGAGATTACTAAATTTGGTTATTACAATGTGAACAATTTTTTAAGCAAATATTGCTAATTTTAGCAACTCTTTTTTTTATTATTATTATTACATTGTGGAAGCTCAAAGCTTTTAACTTGTAAATGATACAATTTTTCTATACTTAAAAATGTTGAGCATTTAAAAAAATAATTTTCGCACTAGCAACACTCAATTTATATAATATTCTTATCATTCAAAAATCTCCGCAGATATGAACCATTAAAAACACATTCCAATGGTTCAAATCAAAAGTCAGAACTACGTTCTTATGCACTTATAAGTTAAATATGAAAATTTTGACCTTATTTGAATTTTTTTTTGCATATGTTAGTTTTGCACCAAACTTTTATGGGTTATTAATTCGTCTCGACGAGAGAAATCGGAAATGAAAATTTTTATTAACTTTTATTTTCCTTTCCCATGATTGTTGTAAATATTTGACAAAATGTGGGAATCATTACATTTGATTATTGACAAAGTTGCTAGTTTTTGTTATCCAAGGCCAAAATTCAATAAGTTGATAAGAGATTACTAAGTTTAGTTATTACAATGTGCACACGTTTTTAAGCAAACATTGCTAATTTTAGCAATTTTTTTTATTTTGATTATTATATTGTGGATGCTCAAAGCTTTTAACTTGTACATGATACAATTTTTCAATGCACAAAAATGTTGAGCATTTAAAAAATTATTTTGGCATTAGTAAAACCCAAAATATATAATATTCTTTTTTTTTGATAGGCAATAAAATTTTATTAAGAAACTTGACAAGGGGTACATCAAGTTGGGGAGAGGGGAAGGGAAATCCAACAGAAAATTGGATGAAAACACCTCTTGGGACAAAGCCCAAAACACCTAATGGGCCACATGATGCCCAGATAAGACATTAAAGCTCAACACACAATCGCCAATCCAGCCCTCCGCTGCCGTCGCATCCATCTTGCCCTACGCTGCCATCGAAACCACCTCGGCAACCACGACCAGCCTACCCAACACCACGACCCACCACCCAGGTACCACCACCACCACAAACACCCCGCCACCAGAAACCTCCAAGCCTGGCCCATAGGAAACATAGGCCAAGCCCAAAACAAGGCGAAGCCCATAGGGTACATAGGCTAAGCCCAACAGCCCACAACACCCCAAATCACCCAGAAAGCCACCGCCGGCCAACCTCCCAGCCACCACCGGAGAAAGAACCCATCAAACGCCCGCAAGCAGACCACGCCGCCGAAAGCCCCCGTGCGCAGCCGGATACCCAACAGTGGCCGCCGAGACACTGCCGATTCAGCTCCCACAAACGACCTGAGATCACCGACCGCGGTGGTACCAAACGCCGTCGCAGCCGCCAGCCGAAACGCCACCCACTAGCGCCCAAGCACCCCTCAAACTAGATCCGCACCTGACGAGATCCGCCGCCCACATCCACCACCGCATATCACGCCAAACCCGTCGCCACCTAAACACCCCTGAAACCTCCTCAAAAACCCCAACCACCTAAACACCCCTGAAACTACATCCTTGGATCTGAGCAGCAGAAACCTGAAGAACAAAACAAAAAACCCAAACCAATTCAAGCTACAAACCCAACCCAGAAACCACCGCCGCCGCTCGCCGCCTCAAACAAACCTTTGATGACGAAACCCAACCAAACACCGGCCCAAACACAGGAATCCAGTCCGACCGGGAAAGGGGGGAGGCGAAACAAAGGCCGCGAGGGTCCCCACGCCGTTAAGCAAAGACGGGTTCCCCAAGAGATGGAACCAGCCGAAGACACCAAACGCCCAAACGAAAACCGCCACCTGAAGCCCAAAACGCCAGGCCGTTAGGCACAAAATCGGATCCAGCCATGGAAGGACCCGATGGGGAAAAGGCGAAACAGGCGCGATCGGCGTCGGGGAAGAAGGTTGAAACGGCAAAACGGGGATCAGGGAGAGAAGAAGAAGATTTTGTCCTTATTTGAATTTTTTTTGAATTTGTTATGAAATTAACATAAATCTAAAAATTTTGTCCTTATTTGAATTTTTTTTGAATTTGTTAGTTTTGCGCCAAATTATTAATGTGGGTTATTAACTCGTCTCGCTGAGAGAAATTGGCAGCGATCTGGAGCTGACTGAGTTTTAGGGGTGTTAGGGTTTGGTCTGGTCCTCTTGGGCCAGATCTTGGTGTTGGGCTGAGCTGTTAATCTGGGCTTCTGGCCCTTTGGGTTTTGTGCTTTATTGTTTAATCTGGACATCTTGTGATCCATAAGGTGTTTTGGGCTTTGTCCCAATAGGTGTTTTCATCCAACTTTTTGTTGGTTTCCCCTTCCCTTCCCCCAACTTGATGTACCCCTTGTCAAGTTTCTTAATAAAATTTTTTGCCTATCAAAAAAAACTATTGCTCCTTCTATAAACTCCTAAATTTGGATTTGGCCTGCTTTTGTAGCAAACATAAACAGTGCCTTGATTCTAGAGAACACCCGCAAAAGTTTTTCGATGCAACAAGTCTATATGAGCAAGAACACAAAAGCAAAAGCAACATAAAATCCACATCACCGGACCACCGCACTTATTAGATAGTTCATTCAAAATACATGACAAGATATCAACTATAACTACATGCACACTGAAAAAATAAACTGAATCACAAAATAACATTGCAATAAGGCTCACAACATTTGATCTAAGGTGAAGCTGGAGATTCAAACAATTCTGAAACGGGATCAGCACCCATCAACGTCTCTCTTTTTCTTTTTTGGTAAGTGCCGATCAACCTCTTTGCCTATACTGGTACCTGGAAAAACTATTTTATGGTATTAAAAAAGATAAAATCTTAAGTACCAGGATGAAATTACCATTCAGCAGACCCAATTGTGAGCTTATATTACCAGCATCTACTCTTCCAAACTGATCCGGTAGTGATCAAAGTGCACAATTCTGCAACTTTTTGATTTTAAAGCATGAGATTTGACTGGAAAAAGTATTGAGCAATCCAAGAAGCACATTTAACAATTGGAAATCAAAACCAAATTAATGAACATGACCTCTGTATTAAAGGGCTGATCAAGAAATTGACAGGAAAAGTGATAATTGGTTTCACAAACCTTGGCTCGACCGTCACTGATGGTTCAAGAATTATCTGATTTAGAAATCACAAATTGAGAGAAACGGATGAAACAAATTAGGGTTTTACAAATTGAGACGTATGTACACGTACACATAGAGGGGGAGAGAGAGGAACATACCTGGTGAAATCTGCTATAGATTGCCATGGGTGGAAGAAGCTGTGCTCGTGTGAATGTCGACGAGGAGATTACTAAATTTGGTTATCCAATGGCCAAAATTTAATAAGTTGCTAAGAGATTACTAAATTTGGTTATTACAATGTGAACAATTTTTTAAGCAAATATTGCTAATTTTAGCTACTCTTTTTTTTATTATTATTATTACATTGTGGAAGCTCAAAGCTTTTAACTTGTAAATGATACAATTTTTCTATACTCAAAAATGTTGAGCATTTAAAAAAATAATTTTCGCACTAGCAACACTCAATTTATATAATATTCTTATCATTCAAAAATCTCCGCAGATATGAACCATTAAAAACACATTCCAATGGTTCAAATCAAAAGTCAGAACTACGTTCTTATGCACTTATAAGTTAAATATGAAAATTTTGACCTTATTTGAATTTTTTTTTGCATATGTTAGTTTTGCACCAAACTTTTGTGGGTTATTAATTCGTCTCGACGAGAGAAATCGGAAATGAAAATTTTTATTAACTTTTATTTTCCTTTCCCATGATTGTTGTAAATATTTGACAAAATGTGGGAATCATTACATTTGATTATTGACAAAGTTGCTAGTTTTTGTTATCCAAGGCCAAAATTCAATAAGTTGATAAGAGATTACTAAGTTTAGTTATTACAATGTGAACACGTTTTTAAGCAAACATTGCTAATTTTAGCAATTTTTTTATTTTGATTATTATATTGTGGATGCTCAAAGCTTTTAACTTGTACATGATACAATTTTTCAATGCACAAAAATGTTGAGCATTTAAAAAATTATTTTGGCATTAGTAAAACCCAAAATATATAATATTCTTTTTTTTTGATAGGCAATAAAATTTTATTAAGAAACTTGACAAGGGGTACATCAAGTTGGGGAGAGGGGAAGGGAAATCCAACAGAAAATTGGATGAAAACACCTCTTGGGACAAAGCCCAAAACACCTAATGGGCCACATGATGCCCAGATAAGACATTAAAGCTCAACACACAATCGCCAATCCAGCCCTCCGATGCCGTCGCATCCATCCAGCCCTACGCTGCCATCGAAACCACCTCGGCAACTACGACCAGCCTACCCAACACCACGACCCACCACCCAGGTACCACCACCACCACAAACACCCCGCCACCAGAAACCTCCAAGCCTGGCCCATAGGAAACATAGGCCAAGCCCAAAACAAGGCGAAGCCCATAGGGTACATAGGCTAAGCCCAACAGCCCACAACACCCCAAATCACCCAGAAAGCCACCGCCGGCCAACCTCCCAGCCACCACCAGAGAAAGAACCCATCAAACGCCCGCAAGCAGACCACGCCGCCGAAAGCCCCCGTGCGCAGCCGGATACCCAACAGTGGCCGCCGAGACACTTCCGATTCAGCTCCCACAAACGACCTGAGATCACCGACCGCGGTGGTACCAAACGCCGTCGCAGCCGCCAGCCGAAACGCCACCCACTAGCGCCCAAGCACCCCTCAAACTAGATCCGCACCTGACGAGATCCGCCGCCCACATCCACCACCGCATACCACGCCAAACCCGTCGCCACCTAAACACCCCTGAAACCTCCTCAAAAACCCCAACCACCTAAACACCCCTGAAACTACATCCTTGGATCTGAGCAGCAGAAACCTGAAGAACAAAACAAAAAACCCAAACCAATTCAAGCTACAAACCCAACCCAGAAACCACCGCCGCCGCTCGCCGCCTCAAACAAACCTTTGATGACGAAACCCAACCAAACACCGGCCCAAACACAGGAATCCAGTCCGACCGGGAAAGGGGGGAGGCGAAACAAAGGCCGCGAGGGTCCCCACGCCGTTAAGCAAAGACGGGTTCCCCAAGAGATGGAACCAGCCGAAGACACCAAACGCCCAAACGAAAACCGCCACCTGAAGCCCAAAACGCCAGGCCGTTAGGCACAAAATCGGATCCAGCCATGGAAGGACCCGATGGGGAAAAGGCGAAACAGGCGCAATCGGCGTCGGGGAAGAAGGTTGAAACGGCAAAACGGGGATCAGGGAGAGAAGAAGAAGATTTTGTCCTTATTTGAATTTTTTTTGAATTTGTTATGAAATTAACATAAATCTAAAAATTTTGTCCTTATTTGAATTTTTTTTGAATTTGTTAGTTTTGCGCCAAATTATTAATGTGGGTTATTAACTCGTCTCGCTGAGAGAAATTTGCAGCGATCTGGAGCTGACTGAGTTTTAGGGGTGTTAGGGTTTGGTCTGGTCCTCTTGGGCCAGATCTTGGTGTTGGGCTGAGTTGTTAATCTGGGCTTCTGGCCCTTTGGGTTTTGTACTTTATTGTTTAATCTGGACATCTTGTGATCCATAAGGTGTTTTGGGCTTTGTCCCAATAGGTGTTTTCATCCAACTTTTTGTTGGTTTCCCCTTCCCTTCCCCCAACTTGATGTACCCCTTGTCAAGTTTCTTAATAAAATTTTTTGCCTATCAAAAAAAACTATTGCTCCTTCTATAAACTCCTAAATTTGGATTTGGCCTGCTTTTGTAGCAAACATAAACAGTGCCTTGATTCTAGAGAACACCCGCAAAAGTTTTTCGATGCAACAAGTCTATATGAGCAAGAACACAAAAGCAAAAGCAACATAAAATCCACATCACCGGACCACCGCACTTATTAGATAGTTCATTCAAAATACATGACAAGATATCAACTATAACTACATGCACACTGAAAAAATAAACTGAATCACAAAATAACATTGCAATAAGGCTCACAACATTTGATCTAAGGTGAAGCTGGAGATTCAAACAATTCTGAAACGGGATCAGCACCCATCAACGTCTCTCTTTTTCTTTTTTGGTAAGTGCCGATCAACCTCTTTGCCTATACTGGTACCTGGAAAAACTATTTTATGGTATTAAAAAAGATAAAATCTTAAGTACCAGGCTGAAATTACCATTCAGCAGACCCAATTGTGAGCTTATATTACCAGCATCTACTCTTCCAAACTGATCCGGTAGTGATCAAAGTGCACAATTCTGCAACTTTTTGATTTTAAAGCATGAGATTTGACTGGAAAAAGTATTGAGCAATCCAAGAAGCACATTTAACAATTGGAAATCAAAACCAAATTAATGAACATGACCTCTGTGTTAAAGGGCTGATCAAGAAATTGACAGGAAAAGTGATAATTGGTTTCACAAACCTTGGCTCGACCGTCACTGATGGTTCAAGAATTATCTGATTTAGAAATCACAAATTGGGAGAAACGGATGAAACAAATTAGGGTTTTACAAATTGAGATGTATGTACACGTACACATGGAGGGGGAGAGAGAGGAGCATACCTGGTGAAATCTGCTATAGATTGCCATGGGTGGAAGAAGCTGTGCTCGTGTGAATGTCGACGAGGAGATTACTAAATTTGGTTATCCAATGGCCAAAATTTAATAAGTTGCTAAGAGATTACTAAATTTGGTTATTACAATGTGAACAATTTTTTAAGCAAATATTGCTAATTTTAGCAACTCTTTTTTTTTTTTTTATTATTATTACATTGTGGAAGCTCAAAGCTTTTAACTTGTAAATGATACAATTTTTCTATACTCAAAAATGTTGAGCATTTAAAAAAATAATTTTCGCACTAGCAACACTCAATTTATATAATATTCTTATCATTCAAAAATCTCCGCAGATATGAACCATTAAAAACACATTCCAATGGTTCAAATCAAAAGTCAGAACTACGTTCTTATGCACTTATAAGTTAAATATGAAAATTTTGACTTTATTTGAATTTTTTTTGCATATGTTAGTTTTGCACCAAACTTTTGTGGGTTATTAATTCGTCTCGACGAGAGAAATCGGAAATGAAAATTTTTATTAACTTTTATTTTCCTTTCCCATGATTGTTGTAAATATTTGACAAAATGTGGGAATCATTACATTTGATTATTGACAAAGTTGCTAGTTTTTGTTATCCAAGGCCAAAATTCAATAAGTTGACAAGAGATTACTAAGTTTAGTTATTACAATGTGAACACGTTTTTAAGCAAACATTGCTAATTTTAGCAATTTTTTTTATTTTGATTATTATATTGTGGATGCTCAATGCTTTTAACTTGTACATGATACAATTTTTCAATGCACAAAAATGTTGAGCATTTAAAAAATTATTTTGGCATTAGTAAAACCCAAAATATATAATATTCTTTTTTTTTGATAGGCAATAAAATTTTATTAAGAAACTTGACAAGGGGTACATCAAGTTGGGGAGAGGGGAAGGGAAATCCAACAGAAAATTGGATGAAAACACCTCTTGGGACAAAGCCCAAAACACCTAATGGGCCACTTGATGCCCAGATAAGACATTAAAGCTCAACACACAATCGCCAATCCAGCCCTCCGCTGCCGTCGCATCCATCTTGCCCTACGCTGCCATCGAAACCACCTCGGCAACTACGACCAGCCTACCCAACACCACGACCCACCACCCAGGTACCACCACCACCACAAACACCCCGCCACCAGAAACCTCCAAGCCTGGCCCATAGGAAACATAGGCCAAGCCCAAAACAAGGCGAAGCCCATAGGGTACATAGGCTAAGCCCAACAGCCCACAACACCCCAAATCACCCAGAAAGCCACCGCCGGCCAACCTCCCAGCCACCACCAGAGAAAGAACCCATCAAACGCCCGCAAGCAGACCACGCCGCCGAAAGCCCCCGTGCGCAGCCGGATACCCAACAGTGGCCGTCGAGACACTTCCGATTCAGCTCCCACAAACGACCTGAGATCACCGACCGCGGTGGTACCAAACGCCGTCGCAGCCGCCAGCCGAAACGCCACCCACTAGCGCCCAAGCACCCCTCAAACTAGATCCGCACCTGACGAGATCCGCCGCCCACATCCACCACCGCATATCACGCCAAACCCGTCGCCACCTAAACACCCCTGAAACCTCCTCAAAAACCCCAACCACCTAAACACCCCTGAAACTACATCCTTGGATCTGAGCAGCAGAAACCTGAAGAACAAAACAAAAAACCCAAACCAATTCAAGCTACAAACCCAACCCAGAAACCACCGCCGCCGCTCGCCGCCTCAACAAACCTTTGATGACGAAACCCAACCAAACACCGGCCCAAACACAGGAATCCAGTCCGACCGGGAAAGGGGGGAGGCGAAACAAAGGCCGCGAGGGTCCCCACGCCGTTAAGCAAAGACGGGTTCCCCAAGAGATGGAACCAGCCGAAGACACCAAACGCCCAAACGAAAACCGCCACCTGAAGCCCAAAACGCCAGGCCGTTAGGCACAAAATCGGATCCAGCCATGGAAGGACCCGATGGGGAAAAGGCGAAACAGGCGCGATCGGCGTCGGGGAAGAAGGTTGAAACGGCAAAACGGGGATCAGGGAGAGAAGAAGAAGATTTTGTCCTTATTTGAATTTTTTTTGAATTTGTTATGAAATTAACATAAATCTAAAAATTTTGTCCTTATTTGAATTTTTTTTGAATTTGTTATGAAATTAACATAAATCTAAAAATTTTGTCCTTATTTGAATTTTTTTTGAATTTGTTAGTTTTGCGCCAAATTATTAATGTGGGTTATTAACTCGTCTCGCTGAGAGAAATTGGCAGTGATCTGGAGCTGACTGAGTTTTAGGGGTGTTAGGGTTTGGTCTGGTCCTCTTGGGCCAGATCTTGGTGTTGGGCTGAGTTGTTAATCTGGGCTTCTGGCCCTTTGGGTTTTGTGCTTTATTGTTTAATCTGGACATCTTGTGATCCATAAGGTGTTTTGGGCTTTGTCCCAATAGGTGTTTTCATCCAACTTTTTGTTGGTTTCCCCTTCCCTTCCCCCAACTTGATGTACCCCTTGTCAAGTTTCTTAATAAAATTTTTTGCCTATCAAAAAAAACTATTGCTCCTTCTATAAACTCCTAAATTTGGATTTGGCCTGCTTTTGTAGCAAACATAAACAGTGCCTTGATTCTAGAGAACACCCGCAAAAGTTTTTCGATGCAACAAGTCTATATGAGCAAGAACACAAAAGCAAAAGCAACATAAAATCCACATCACCGGACCACCGCACTTATTAGATAGTTCATTCAAAATACATGACAAGATATCAACTATAACTACATGCACACTGAAAAAATAAACTGAATCACAAAATAACATTGCAATAAGGCTCACAACATTTGATCTAAGGTGAAGCTGGAGATTCAAACAATTCTGAAACGGGATCAGCACCCATCAACGTCTCTCTTTTTCTTTTTTGGTAAGTGCCGATCAACCTCTTTGCCTATACTGGTACCTGGAAAAACTATTTTATGGTATTAAAAAAGATAAAATCTTAAGTACCAGGATGAAATTACCATTCAGCAGACCCAATTGTGAGCTTATATTACCAGCATCTACTCTTCCAAACTGATCCGGTAGTGATCAAAGTGCACAATTCTGCAACTTTTTGATTTTAAAGCATGAGATTTGACTGGAAAAAGTATTGAGCAATCCAAGAAGCACATTTAACAATTGGAAATCAAAACCAAATTAATGAACATGACCTCTGTGTTAAAGGGCTGATCAAGAAATTGACAGGAAAAGTGATAATTGGTTTCACAAACCTTGGCTCGACCGTCACTGATGGTTCAAGAATTATCTGATTTAGAAATCACAAATTGGGAGAAACGGATGAAACAAATTAGGGTTTTACAAATTGAGATGTATGTACACGTACACATGGAGGGGGAGAGAGAGGAGCATACCTGGTGAAATCTGCTATAGATTGCCATGGGTGGAAGAAGCTGTGCTCGTGTGAATGTCGACGAGGAGATTACTAAATTTGGTTATCCAATGGCCAAAATTTAATAAGTTGCTAAGAGATTACTAAATTTGGTTATTACAATGTGAACAATTTTTTAAGCAAATATTGCTAATTTTAGCAACTCTTTTTTTTTTTTTAATTATTATTACATTGTGGAAGCTCAAAGCTTTTAACTTGTAAATGATACAATTTTTCTATACTCAAAAATGTTGAGCATTTAAAAAAATAATTTTCGCACTAGCAACACTCAATTTATATAATATTCTTATCATTCAAAAATCTCCGCAGATATGAACCATTAAAAACACATTCCAATGATTCAAATCAAAAGTCAGAACTACGTTCTTATGCACTTATAAGTTAAATATGAAAATTTTGACCTTATTTGAATTTTTTTTTTGCATATGTTAGTTTTGCACCAAACTTTTGTGGGTTAATAATTCGTCTCGACGAGAGAAATAATTTTGGCATTAGCAACAACCAATATATATAATATTCTTAGCAATAAAAATTCGTCCATGAATATGAACCATTAAAAACACAATCCAATGGTTCAATACAAAAGTCAGCATTGTGTTCTTATGAAATTAACATAAATCTAAAAATTTTGTCCTTATTTGAATTTTTTTTGAATTTGTTAGTTTTGCGCCAAATTATTAATGTGGGTTATTAACTCGTCTCGATGAGAGAAATTGGAAAAGTAAATTTTTTATTTTACTTTTATTTTCACTTTCCCATGATAGTTGTACATGTTTGAGAAAATATGGGAATCATTAAATTTTATTATTGGCAAAATGTTGCTAGTTTTGGTAATCCAATGGCCAAAATTTAATAAGTTGCTAAGAGATTACTAAGTTTGGTTATTACAATGTGAACACTTTTTTAAATAAACATTGCTAATTTTAGCAACTCTTTTGTTTTGATTATCACATTTTGGATGCTTCAAGCTTTTAAATTGTACATGATACAATTTTTCTATGCTAAAAAATGTTGAGTATTTAAAAGAATAATTTTTGCATTAGCAACAACAAATATATGTAATATTCTTATCAGTCAAAAATAGTCCGCGGATACGAACCATTAAAAATACAATCCAATGGTTCAAATCGAAAGTCAGCACTGCGTTCTTATGAACTTAACTTAAATCTGAAAATTTTGTCCTTATCTTAATTTTTTTTGCGTTTTTTAGTTTTACGCCAAACTTTTATGGGCCAGTAATTCGTCTCGGCGATAGGAATCAGAAAAGTAATTTTTTTTATACTTTTCTTTTCTCTTTCTCATGATAGTTGTACTTGATTGAAAAAATGTGGGAATCATTAAATTTGATTATTAGCAAAATGTTGCTAGATTTGGTTATTCAATGGCCAAAATTTAATAATTTGCTAAGAGATTACTAAATTTGGTAATTACAATGTGAACAATTTTTTAAGTAAATATCGCTAATTTTAGCAACACTTCTTTTTATTATTATTACTTTGTGGAAGCTCAAAGCTTTTAACTAGTACATGATACATTTTTTCTATACTCAAAAATGTTGAGCATTTAAAAAAATAATTTTCGCATTACCAACACCCAATTTATATAATATTCTTATCATTCAAAAAACGTCCGCGGATATGAACCATTAAAAACACAATCTAATGGTTCAAATCAAAAGTCAGCACTGCGCTCTTATGAACTTGTAACTTAAATCTGAAAATTTGACCTTATTTGATTTTTTTTTTTACATTTTTTAGTTTTGCACTAAACTTTTGTGGGTTGTTAATTCGTCTCGACGTGATTAATCAGAAAAGTAAATTTTTTAGCACTTTTATTTTCAATTTCTCATCATAGTTGTATTTGATTGCGAAAATATGGGGATCATCAAATTTGATTATAGGCAAATTGTTGCAAGTTTTGGTTATTCAATTGCAAAAATTTAATAATTTTGTAAGAGATTACTTAGTTTGGTTATTACACTGTGAACACTTTTTTAAGCAAACCTTGCTAATCTTAGCAATTTTTTTGCCTTGATTATTACATTGTGGATGCTCAGAGCTTTTAACTTGTACATGATTCAATTTTCTATACACAAAAATGTTGAGCATTTAAAAAAATAATTTTGGCATTTGCAACACCCAATATATACAATATTCTTATCAGTTAAAAATCGTCTGTGGATATGAACCATTAAAAACACAATTGAATGGTTCAAATCTAAAGTCAGCACTCGTTCTTATGAACTTTACTTAAATTTGAAAATTTTGTCCTATTTTAATTTTTTTTGCGTTTTTTAGTTTTGCACCAAACTTTTATGGGTTTTTAATTCGTCTCGACGTGAGGAATCAGAAAAGTAAATTTTTTTGCACTTTTATTTTCAATTTCTCATGATAGTTGTACTTGATTGAGAAAATATGGGGATTGTAGGCATGTAAATTTTCCGTCCAATTAGATGTCGCCACGTTTTGCTAGACCTAATAAATAGGGCGTGGTTAATGGCCAATCAAATGTTGCCATGTGTCTCGAGGTCAAAGGTCAAAGTGACACAAATGGGCCAATCAAATGGTGCCGCTTGTCTAAGCCACGCAGTTATTATTTTTATTATGCTCGGCCAATCAAATTAAGTCACTTGGTAAAATAATAATTGTGTTTCTCTTCACAAATAATTGTCTTTCTTAAAATAAAGAAAAGAAGGATAATTATTGAATTTTAATTATTTTGCTTACATTAAATAAAGAAATAATTAATGAGAGATAAATATGAAAGAAGTAGAGATTGGTCATGACTTTTTATCCTATATCTCTATAAATAGAGGTGCTCTCCTATCATATTTTCCATCTGCACATTGAAGCACATAAGTTCCAGAACTCTGAAGATCAAAACCCTCAAGCCCTTCAGAACTCTTCAAGTCTCCATCCAACGAGAAGTTCTTCGAATCGAAACTACAGAGCCTCGAAGAACATTCAACCCAAGTCATCAACTTCTTCGCAAATCACGGAGAAGATTCTGCCGTTCGATTCGAGATCAAGCATCAAGCCCTCGTTTCAACAACCGAAGAGAAGAATCATAAGTCTTTATTTTCTTCGATTAGAAAATACCTAAGAGATTGTAAACCCTAATTCATACATCAATTAAATTGACTCTTGTTCAACATTTTTCCCGTCTTTTTCGTAGACTCGAAATTTGTGTTCAACAGATTTTGGCACGCCCAGTGGGACTATCTCTGCCTCTCATCTCCTCTCCTCTCTTCAACAAATCAACAAACTCTCAATGGCTCCTAGGACTACCCTTTCAAAGGCTTCTCAAGCTCTGGTTGCACGCTCCAAGTCTTCAACCGCTACAACAATTGGCTCTGGATTTCAAGCTAAAGGTGTTGGTACAACACTTCGAAGCAAGGTGAAAGTTGCCGCTACCAAATCTGGCTCTGAATCTCACACTAAAAGTGCTAGTCCAACAACTCGAAGCAAGGTGAAGGTTGCTGCTATGGATACTGCCCAAACCTCGTATTTGTTTAAATCAAATTCTACGTTTGAGGCTGATCTACCAAAGGCACCGTCAAGCTCACCAAAATGGGTGTATATGGCTGATCTACCAAAAGCACCGCCAAGCTCACCAGAGGGAAAGGATGTTGTTTCTACCATAGAAGCAGTGAAGGATGTGGCAACTGACATTGAAAATCCTTCTATGCCTCAAGAGTCCGGTTCAGAAATTTAGAAAAACCTGGAAGATGGTTGTTTAAGCAGTTGCAGTTCTGACTCTGACTCTTCTAAAAGCACTCCACAGTCAAAATTCAATGCTCCCGCCAAGACTACCAGTTCCTTAGTCATGGATGTTATGACAACAAATGCGGTCAGCCTAGAAGAACAAATCTCTAACCTGGCCAAAGTAGTCGAGGGAATGTCAAAAACCCTAGAGGAACGTGATGATGAAATCGCCTCCCTCAAAAGAAAAATCGAAGGTAAAGGGGATTCAAGTCCAGTTGAATCCTCAGGCAAACTAAAGGGAGTACCAAAAGAGTTCACGCTTTCTGGGGAGGGTTCGATTCCCATGGACCAACTGAAGGATTTCATTCTAGGCACCATCAAGCAAAAGTACGAGGAGGCGCCAAAATCTTCTTCTACTTATGCTAAGCCTTATACTAGAAGGATCGACCTTTTGAAGATGCCTACTGGCTGTCAACCTCCGAAGTTTCAGCAATTTGATGGCAAGGGCAATCCAAAACAGCATATTGCCCATTTCGTTGGAATGTGCAGCAATGCTGGAACTGATGGTGATCTTCTCATCAAGCAGTTTGTTCGAACGCTCAAAGGCAATGCTTTCGACTGGTATTGCGACCTTGAGCCTAGCATGATTGAAAGTTGGGAGCAGCTGGAACAAGAATTTCTTAACCGTTTTTACAACACTCGCCGTATTGTCAGTATGTTCGAGCTTACGAATACTCGCCAATGGAAGGATGAACCTGTCATTGATTACATCAATAGATGGCGGCACGTGAGTCTAAACTACAAGGATAGACTATCTGAAACTTTCGGAATCGAAATGTGCATCAAAAGTATGCAATGGGATCTACAATACATTCTTCAAGGAATCCTACCTAAAACCTTTGAAGAGTTGGCTTCTCAAGCTCATGACATGGAACTCACTATTGCAACAAATGGAAGGCAAGGCCTACCAGTACAAGACTCTTGCAAAGCGCAAGATTCTCGCACCGTAGAAAATAAGCCAGACGTTCACAAAGGGGGCAAACCCATTGTGGGTGGAAAGCGGGTTCTGTGAGGTCGCTTACGTGTACAAGAGTGAGCTGGAGAGGTTCGATTGGTCGATAATCAGTACCAAGGGGAAAAGAGGAATAATCTCGTGGGGTGAGGGCTAGAGCAAGAGGCACGGAAAAGACAAAAGGCAACGTGTCTCCTTTGTTCTCCGCGGGGGGTGAATGACGTCTGCCCTTTCTGGAACCAGATGAGTGAGGTCACCTTCTCTCCGGGGAAGAATGTTCTCCTTCCTCAGAGTCAGTGCTCTCTCTCTCTCCTTTTCCAGAAAAGTCAGCCTCTCTCAATCATTGGGAATGTCAGGGGTATTTATAGGGCACATGGGCCTAGGTCAGGCCAAGGACGGCGCTCCTATAAGACCCCAACATGTGTCCCTCCCGTACCTCCAGGTCGCGGAAGACTCGTCCTCCCGCGGAGGACTTCTGCGGGGGACCCGCACTTCTGCGACGCTACCTCCATCCCAAGCCACCAAGCCACAAGAGCTTCCCCGATTCCCGCCAGAGCAAGGTCGCGACCCGCGACGATCGTTTGCCATCCGCGGGATCCCCTCCGGGCCTACCTTTTAGGCCGGAATAGGATCCCGGGGTCTTCTTACAGCTCCTATATCAATCCCAATTCCAGTATATCTTTCAGTCCCTCCTGGCGGGGCCCGCGGGGGGGTCCCGCGGGATCTTCACTTCCGCGGCTTGGTTCCGCGGGCGTTCATCTTCATGTGCTACGTGTTTTCTTTCCATTGGTCAGTCAAACGTCTTCTTGAAATAGTGTTTTGACTAAGGTGGACTTTCCGCGTGGACCTGGTCGCCACGTGTCTACAGCCGATAGGCTGGTCAAAAGGTCTTCCCTGATGACTTGTCAATAATTTTGACCGCGCCTACACCCATAATCAAAGGAGAAAAGAAGGATTCCATGATAGTGAATGTTGCACCCTTCAAAATCTCTACTAGACCTAAGACAAAACAAGTAGAGAAGTTTACTCCTCCACAGGTGAAGGAGAAAGGGAGGCTCACATTGAAGGAGATGCAAGAAAATGTGTATCTATTTTCAGATTCAGAGGTCCCTTCAATGTTTGATCAATTGCTGGATCTAAAACTCATTGAGCTTCCGGAGATGAAACGACCTAATGAGGCTAACAAGGTGAATGATCAGAACTACTGCAAGTACCATCGTTTGGTTAGCCGTCCCATTCAACGGTGTTTCGTCTTTAAAGAGAAGATAGTAGAGCTTGCTAGCCAAGGGAAGATTGTCTTGGAGGAAGAAAACGAGACTATAGCTACAATTCAGACTGTAGTTACTCTACAAAATGACACTCTGCAGCCTAAAGCGTCACCAAGTGTGAAGATTCAATTTGGGTCATTCGATCCAATTGAAGTAGTACGATGCTCTTTTATTCAACAGTCTGGGGGCAACATCTCTACCAACACAAAAGTAGATGACCTGGATAATGAAGGATGGACCCTTGTTACTCGCAGAAAGAAGAAGCACGCATCAAACGAGAAACATCCTGTGGGCTACCACAGCCCCGGGTGGATCGGGGTGGACCGAAAAAAAATAATGTTTTGAATTTGAAAAATTGAGGAGTCGCCACCCGGATTTAAGGTTTGCACCCTGAGAAACCGTTTTGATTGAAAATGATTTTTGAATATGAAAACCAAAGATCGTTTTGAGGGTGCGAAAGCCACGTTACGAGAGGGGAAAGGTTTTACGGCACCCTCTCGTCCGACATGGGGCCGGTCTCTACTCAATATTTGTGGGAATTTGTCAAAATATTTTGTTTCATAAAAGCAGCTAGCAGGCATCCATAGATATATCATGTAAAGAGTGTATGCCAGTGCATGTGTACAGTATGCAATAGAATGATGAAGCAAGATAACAGAACAAATTGTCACTTGAATCACTCCCGAGCGCTCAAGATTGTACTCCTGAGCGCCCATGAGCTCTACTGAGCCATCTTGCAATTTTTGGTTAGAACAAATGCAACATGATACTTAAAATAGAAACAAATAACTACTAATATGCACCAGCGCTCAGCAAAGGGCTTAAACAGTTAAGAACTGGTCCTAACCATTCGAGTTTCGCTTCCTTGCAACTGAAAATAAAACTAATTGGACTCTGGAAGGACCAGTGCACATCTACCATTTACTGAAATACAGAAAAAGCAATATTTAGTGACAAAATAGGATTTTGGTGACAGCAGCACTCCTGAGCACTCAAGAATGGTCCCGAGCGCTCGGGAGTGGACACAGTGCCCAGAAAATGTTTTGTTTCTTTGTGCTCCTCTTGCTCTTGTAGTTAAACTAAGATCAAATGAGCTCACAACCAGTATGAGGAACTGGCATGAGCTCTCGATCCCCCTCAGAAGTTTGAAAACAGTGGATTATGAAGGTGTTTATACATTTGCTTGACTTGAACTTGGCTTCTTGGACTGATTTTGGTGCTTGAGAATGGTTAGAAAACAGTTTGAAAAGAGGGAATTTAGGCCTCCATATCTCTTAGAGATTTTCCATGAGAATTGGTCATTTTTCTTAGAAAATGGAGGTTGTTTTGAAAGAGTTTGAGAGGGAGTTTTAGAGGCTGATTTTTTGCAGCAAAAGGGGGAGGGAGAGACTGATTTTTCTTGGTCCTTGAATGCTAGCACAATGGGGGTATTTATAGGGGGGAAAAACATGTTGGAATTTTTTAAAATTAAAACAAAATGAAATGGAAAATGGTTTTGGGGGGAAAAATGTCATGACGAGATGCCCTGCTGGCTCAGGCAGGCCTCTGCTATATTTAGGTTTGAATTGCAGGTTTGAAAACCTGTAAAAGCCATGGTCAATGGTCAAGCTCAACATGCATTGGCCTGTCAGAGCTCCCGAGCGCTCAAGAGTGGTACTCCCGAGCGCTCAAGAGTGTCTGCCCAAATTCAGAAGGGCACCACAAACACTCCCGAACTCGGTTTTGGGTATTTTTTGAAGCGTTGGAAAGCTCGTTGAGTCCTCTTTCTAACCCAATTGGTTTCATTCAAAGGTATTGTTTATGCTGAAATGTGTGCCCATTTTACCCTCAGGGTGTCGAGAAAAAAGATGGTTTTGGTTTGTAAAAGTCTAAGAGGCATCGTTCAAGCTTTAGCCAAGTCCTGTTTTGACCCTATTTCATCATCGGGGAGCCTCAAGGCTACAAATTAAGGATAGTTAATAGGTCTAAATTGGGGTGTCTACAATTGCCCCTCTTCGGATGGCGCTCGGCATCATGTCTGGATACGAGTGACATCCAAAGATTGAGACAGGCCAATTCGAGCCCTACTCAATCCTTAATCCAAAATCAAATGCAAGTAAAGATGTACAAGCATTTAAGTCACGAGGCATGAGGTCGTGTTCTTTCAAGCTGCCTACGTAACCTTTTTGCAGGGATCAGACTAGCGTAGTTCTTTGGGGCAAATGCAAACATGCATGCGGTAGAAGGCATGAAAGCATGCAAGCAAATAATTGACAAGATAGGTTGATTGAGGAGTGCCCACTGCTTGGTCTGTCTCACTAGGTGGAATAATTAAACCGGTGAAATACACCGCGAGGGGTGCTATCCAACGGGACAAGTTAGTTTGTCTCGAAGGGATAAAAGGCAAATACACCGCGAGGGATGTCATCCAACGGAACAATTTAGTTTTTCACGAAGGAATAAAATGCAATTAAATCCCGAGAGGTGCCATCCAATGAGGCAAGTTAGTTTATCTCGAAAGGATAAAAATCGAATGCACCGCGAGGCCATCCAACGGGACAAGTTAGTTTGTCTCGAATAGATAAAAGGCGAATACACCACGAGGGGTGTCATCCAACGAGACAAGTTAGTTTGTCTCGAAAGGATAAAAATTGCATACACCGCGAGGGGTGCCATCCAACGGGATAAGTTAGTTTGTCTCGAAAGGATAAAAATTGAATACATCGCGAGGGGTGCCATCCAATGGGACAAGTTAGTTTGTCTCAAAGGGATGATAACCAAATCTATGGCGAAAGGTGATTGAAAGATGTCACTCATGACAACACCAAATCTATGGCAGAAGTCGATTGAAAGGTGTCCCTTCGGACGATGCCAAATCTATGGCGGAATTTGATTGAATGATGTCACTCAGGACAGTGCCAAATCTATGGCAGCATTTGATTGAAAGACATCACAGAGGACGATGTCAAATCTATGGCAGAAGATGATTGAAAGATGTCCCTTAGGACGGTGCCAAATCTATGGCAGCATTCGATTGAAAAATGTCATAGAGGACAATGCCAAATCTATGGCAGAAGATGATTAAAAGATGTCCCTTAGGATGGTGCCAAACCTATGGCAGCATGAAGGCGACCATAAGAGGTCGGCTAGAAAGTGAGACCCGTGTTTTGACATTTGACAACGATGATGATTTTTTTTGTTTTTTTTTAAAATTTTTTGAAAAACAAAGGACATGTTCGAGTACTCTTTCTGCTTTACTATTTTTGGCCAGCGGGCTGGTATTTTCAGGACCTTGGGATTTGGGATGGAGTTTGTCTTTGGATGGAAATTGGGTTTGAGTTGGATCCAAGGCTTGAGCTAGAGTTGGTTTGAGTTTGACTTTGATTAGGGCTTGAGTTTTGAGCATTCATGTCCCAGTCTTGATGTTGGCTATATGCTTGCTATGATTGATGACATTGAGTTGATGTGCCCTAGTGAGTGACGGACCTTAGTTCTGATTCTTTTCCTTGATTCCACTGATAGTTTCGGCAACTAGTTTTATCATGAGTGCAAGCGCGGGTTCTTCCATGTATTGGAATTTCTCTCACGAGTTGGGACCTCAAGATCAAAGCGACTTGACTGGATGATGACCGGGAATGACCTTGCGTGAATTTGGGCAAGGCCTAGATGACTCAAAAGACAAGAAAGACCATTTATGAGAGGACTGACTCTCCATAATGACCTTGACTGGACGAGGAGTTTGATTTGACTAGACGAGGAGCTTGATTATTTGAGGGTTTGAAAAATGGCAAGCATGCCCCACAATCAAGTTTCGATCATTTTCCCATTCGGGGCTTTGAAATTGTTTTAGCTCCATCAAGTGATACTTATTCTTTGATCTTGTTTTAAAACACGAGGATTTTTACTAGGAACCATGCCCCAGATTGCTGATGCAGTTTGGATTTTCGCGTTTGGGGGATTCACAAAATGCCTTCCCGCTCCTTCTTGTTTTCTCCCAGTGTCTAGGATTCTCGTTATCAAGTTGTGTTTTCCAATCTGAAAGGACTTTATTCGGGTTGTAACGTGGCCAAGGTTTGGCTTAACAAAGAAAGGATAATAGGCTCAAAATTTTTTATTTTCTTTGGGTTTCGAGAGCTAGCAACCATCTTGAATATTTTTGTGCCCTTTTTGCTTTTGATGGGTGCCTTCTTTCACTTGATTTGCTTTGCACTTTGTTGTATCAATGTGTTTGGTACTTTAGTTGATTTTGAGCTTTCTCTGATGTTTTGCATCTCATTGTGCCTATGTATTCGGCACTTTCACGCTTTGAATTCTGATGCGCCGATGATAACCATGTGTTTGGCACATTTGTCCTCCTCATTTCACCCCGGTGTGGGGGATAGCTGCCTAGTTGGGTTCTTTCAAAGAAATCAATTTAAGCTCAAAGGGATTATCAATGGATATATATCTTCAAGCGTTTGATAAAAGAAAAGAATGTCTTTCTTCATTTTGAATTGCACAACTTGATAACTGGATCCTAGATGCAAGTTAAGAGATTTGTGTGCTCAAACTTTTGCGTAGATCAAATTTTGAGATTTTGATCTAACGAGCTTTTTCTCGGGCCTGGGCGTCGCTTCTCGATGGCGTCAGAGAATGGTCCCATGAAATTCTTCTTCTTGCAAAGGCGAAGGTTCAATCGAAAATTGTCTCGTGTTTTGATTTCTCAATTGAAGGTGAAAAATAATTTCAGGTCAAGGGATTATCACAAAATGCAAGTTTATTATCACAATTTCGACACAAGAGGCTTGACGTTGATTTCAAAAGACGGGATTGACCCACAAAGGATTGACTCAAAAGATCATGACCGAATTTTGGGATTGACTTGAATGAACATGACCGGGCCTCAGGATGAGGCTGCCTACGTATCCTTCTTGCAAAGGAATCAGGTCATAACGTAGTTCGGGGCCTATGAAACTGACTTTCTTTTGGATTTTTTTTTTTAACAACAAACTTGAATATGAAAACATACAGACACAAAAGCATGAAAGACTCGAGATACAAATTGACTTGAAATTGAAACGAAGACTCAACTTGAAACTTAGAAACTTCCTAGACTCGTGAGAAATTCCATTCATGGATTGACTTTACTACACTCAAAATCCTCCTCCAGAACTGAGGTTCGGCATTGGGATGCTTCTGTCATCAATTAGGTCTTGGATCTTGTGACGGAGACGGTGACAGTCATTGGTAGCATGACCAGGCATTTGGTGGAAAGTGCAGAAGGCATTCGGGTTGTGGTAGGCTGGGAGCTTTTGTGGTAGGGGAGTTGGAGGGAGTGGTTTGATGGTTCCGCTTTCGACAAGTCTTTCGAATACCATGGATAGTGGTACAAAAAACTCGAAAAAGACACGAGGTTGTTTAGGCTTGGTGGCTTGAGCAACAATCTGGCTAACGGGCTCGGTCTGGGCAGGGTCGATATTTGTAGGGTTAGATGGCAGGTTGGTGTAGCCATACAGCGTGCTGCTGCTGTCGGGGTCCACATTTTTTATTTCTGGGAAGGAATCAGCATTTTCAAGGATGCCCGACTGAACGGCTTCTTCGATGGCCAAGCCTATTTCAAAGAATGTCTTGAAGTCGAAAGAGGCTTGAGCTAGGATCATGTGCTTTGCAAGTGCGGGCCGGAGATTTCGAACAATCATCTGAATTTGATCTTTCTCAGAGGGTTTCTCCTTCATCTGAACAGTTTTTGCTCTCCATCGTCGGACAAAATCCATAAAAGACTCCTTCGATCCCATCTTTGTTGATTCCAACTCTCGGATGGTGACCTCAAGTTGGATGTTGTAGTCGAACTGGGCCACGAAAGCCTCACAGATGTCCTCCCAAGATCTCTTCTTCGTCGTTTCTAGGGCAGTGAACCAATGCAAAGCATGTCCAACCAGTGTTTGAGAAAACATTTTGGCCATGGCGTCTTTCTCCACGCCCCACATGGAAAGTGCCCCAATGTAGCTGGTCAAGTGTGCTTTTGGATCACCGATTCCGTCGAACTTAGCAAAGTCGATTGGCTTGAATTTCTTGGGTAGTCTGGCATTTGGGAAGAGGCAGAGTTTGTCGATGTCAAAACCAATTGAGGTGATTCTTTTGCTTCTGGCTAAGGACTGCTCAAGTTGGGCTAATTTGGCTTTGATGGTGGCCATTTATGGGGTTTGGGGGTTTGGTTCAGGAGGTGGTTCATGGTTATTTTCGAGGGGTGTTTCTAGGTTTTGTGGAGGTGGAAGTCGTCTAGCAACCTAGGTTATCATGAGCATCACTGGGTAATTTGGTTGTCTGTTCGTTCACCCATCTGTCGGATAGAGGTTCGGATTTGATCCAACTCATTTGGATTCCCTACTGGCTGTTCCCCGTTCGGATGCTCCTCATTCAAATTTTCCACCGGCTGTTCCATATCTTCCCACAAATTCTGAGTCTATGAGGGTAAGGTTTTCTTTTTTGGCCCAATCGCTCTCGGACTGACAGCAAAGCAGAAAGTTATACTCAGACGTGTTTTCCTGTTTATTTTTTTATTATGAAAAATGCATCATCATCGTTGTCACCGTCTCGACTCCATCAAGACCTATCTCAAACTAACAGTTACGGTCTACTGAAGGTTGCCTCGATCCTCAGAATTTCTTTTAAGATGTATCCTTTATTTAGAACGACAGGTTCTAAGAGATGTCAAAATGAACTAAGTATTCAACTAGTCCTCACTTGAAGTTTCAATTTTGAACTTGGAATAGCTTAGTATAGATGACGTGATACCATAACCAGAGTGGCATCAATGGCATGGTGCCATTAGCCGAAGGGGTGTAAGTGACGTGGCGTCACGGCATCGTTTCCTTGTTATTCCTTATTCTCCGTTGAATCTTCGATTAGGCATTAGTCAAGGACTTAGTATATTTTGATTTCCCAAAGTCTCGTTGTTCTAAGGATTCATGTAGTTTAGACAACGTACACCAGGGTGCACGACTCTTTATCGGGTCTCGACAACCTTCTATAGACCGCGCAAGCGAGTCTTAAGAGCACAGGACTTGAAATTGAACAGACAGCATGATGGCATGACATGGATGAGATGCATGGTGAGATGCAGAAAGCAATAACATGTAGGCAGGATATAGCACATAGTCCTACCTTGCGGGTCCCTGTCCTAGTTTGGAAGATTCTATTGCTTTCTACACATGTATAAATGCCGGTTTTGGTTTAAAGAGGATTCCCCGGAATAAAGTCAAGGTATGCCTCCCATTGCTGAGCGTACACCTAACAACGGTACAAACGGCAGAGATGACTCATCACGGTCGAGGGTTGCCAAGCATTCTAGGATTCCCTGTCATCGGTAAGCCGGGCAGGATTGCCAGAACACAACAGCGAGGTTGAATAAGATATATGTACAAAAGATAGAAAATGAAACAAAATATTTTGAAAATCCCACAAACATTTTTCAAGCTTGGCTCTCTTGATTAATTAATACTTAGAGAAAAATACACAAGTAACCAATCAAAAAGCCCCAGGTCGGAACGGCTGGATAGAAATCCAGTTAGAATCGCCATTTCCTTCCTTCAATGAGCATAAAGCGTCGTTGTTTTTGACAGACTTTGCAATGATTGTTCACAAATGTATATAAACTCTAAGTATTAATTAAGCTTCCCCAGCGGAGTCGCCACTGTGGGCTACCACAGCCCCGGGTGGATTGGGGTGGCCCGAAAAAAAAAATGTTTTGAATTTGAAAAATTGAGGAGTCGCCACCTGGATTTAAGGTTTGCCACCCGAGAAACTGTTTTGATTGAAAATGATTTTTGAATTTGAAAACCAGAGATCGTTTTGAGGGTTCGGAAGCCACGTTACGAGAGGGGAAGGGTTTTACGGCACCCATCTCGCCCGACACGGGGTCGATCTCTACTCAATATTTGTGGGAATTTGTCAAAATATTTTGTTTCATAAAAGCAGCTAGCAGGCATCCATAGATATATCATGTAAAGAGTGTATGCCAATGCATGTGTATAGTATGTAATAGAATGATAAAGTGTAGCAGGCCGAACATGACTGTTCGCGTTGGCGCAGACCGAACCTGGACCAAGCCGCATCCAGACCTTACGCACGACTTCCCGTCGTTATCGGCATCCCACTTTCCTCAGGCTCGGCGTATGCCAAGCCTGTGCTCGGCCACCTTCCGTAACGGATCTCCATGTCGGCGTATTCCCCCTCAAGAGGCGTACGTTGTGCTCGGCTTAGCATGTGCTCGGCCACCCATGAAGCACAGCCACTGTTGATGCTCGGCCACCCGCGAGGCATGGCCGCGGCCGACGCTCGGAGGCCTGCTGAGGTCTTCCCACGTGTCAAAGCGGTTACACCAGAAGATAATCATGAACGCACATGGGTGTGACAGCTCACCCCAAGAGCGGTTACCAGATCTATTCTATGATGTCACCATAGCGTCACTTGGCTTGGGCCAAGCACGTGATCGTACTTGGAGGGCAAGCCAAACGAATTCTATAAATAACAGGCGATGGCAACCCTAAAAGGTACATGCTACTACACACTCATACTGAATAACTCTAATCCATTGACTCTCTCTGGACATACTTATCCTCTCGCCGGAGGGCCTTGCCGGGGAATCCCCGGCCGGGTCTTAGTCGTGCGTTCACTGTGCAAGTTAGGGGAAGAAGTCTTGGAAACCATCTAACCACCAGAGGAGGAGCGAGGATCAAGGAACACGGGCCACACATAAAGCAAAATAACAGAACAAATTGTCACTGGAATCACTCCCGAGCGCTCAGGATTGTACTCCTGAGCGCCCAGGAGCTCTACTGAGCCATCTTGCAATTTTTGGTTAGAACAAATGCAACATGATACTTAAAACAGAAACAAATTACTACTAATATGCACCAGCGCTCAGCAAAGGGCTTAAACAGTTAAGAACTGGTCCTAACCATTCGAGTTTCGCTTCCTTGCAACTGAAAATAAAACTAATTGGACTCTGGAAGGACCAGTGCACATCTAGCATTTACTGAAATACAGAAAAAGCAATATTTAGTGACAAAATAGGATTTTGGTGACAGCAGCACTCCTGAGCACTCAGGAATGGTCCCGAGCGCTCGGGAGTGGACACAGTGCCCAGAAAATATTTTGTTTCTTTGTGCTCCTCTTGCTCTTGTAGTTAAACTAAGATCAAATGAGCTCACAACCAATATGAGGAACTGGCATGAGCTCTCGATCCCCCTCAGAAGTTTGAAAAAGTGGATTATGAAGGTGTTTATACCTTTGCTTGACTTGAACTTGGCTTCTTGGACTGATTTTGGTGCTTGAGAATGGTTAGAAAACCGTTTGAAAAGAGGGAATTTAGGCCTCCATATCTCTTAGAGATTTTCCTTCAGAATTGGTAATTTTTCTTAGAAAATGGAGGTTGTTTTGAAAGAGTTTGAGAGAGAGTTTTAGAGGCTGATTTTTTTGCAGCAAAAGGGGAAGGGAGAGACTGATTTTTCCTGGTCCTTGAATGCTAGCACAATGGGGGTATTTATGGGGGGATGTTTGAATTTTTTAAAATTAAAAGAAAATGAAATGGAAAATGGTTTTGGGGGAAAAAATGTCATGATGAGATGCCCTGCTGGCTCAGGCAGGCCTCTGCTATATTCAAGTTTGAATTGTAGGTTTGAAAACCTGAAAAAGCCATGGTCAATGGTCAAGCTCAACATGCATTGGCCTGTCAGAGCTCCCGAGCGCTCAAGAGTGTCTGCCCAAATTCAGAAGGGCGCCACGGACACTTCTGAACCCGGTTTTAGGTGTTTTTTGAAGCGTTGGAAAGCTCGTTGAGTCCTCTTTTTAACCCAATTGGTTTCATTAAAAGGTATTTTTTATGCTGAAATGTGTGCCCATTTTACCCTCAGGGTGTCGAGAAAAAAGATAGTTTTGGTTTGTAAAAGTCCAAGAGGCATCGTTCAAGCTTTAGCCAAGTCCTGTTTTGACCTTATTTCATCATCAGGGAGCCTCAAGGCCACAAATTAAGGATAGTTAATAGGTCTAAATTGGGGTGTCTACACATCCCCAAACTACAAATCCTAGTCCCAAAATGATGCGTGCGAGAAGGCAACAAAGAAGGATGAAGTCGATAATAATATCTTCAAATCGGCAAGAAGACACGCCTGTACAAAAATTGCATGCTCCTTTTACCCTATGGGATTTCCTTCCTGGGAAAATTCGCAACTCCGGTCTTTTTTAGGCTTCATGCAGCACTGAGAGTGTCGAAGAAACTGAGGATCCAGAACTTGAGTTACCTAAACATACTCTAATCAAGGCTGACTCTACAACTTGTGCCAGTGATTGTCTTGCTTGCCAGTGATTGTCTTGCTTGCATTAGAAGCATTACACTCTCTGACGAGGATTTGTTGCTTGGTGGTGTAGCACATAATCGCCCACTCTTTGTCACCGGATACATATGCGATAAGAGGGTCAATAGGATGCTCTTGGATGGTGGATCTATGGTCAACATTTTGCCGCTCCATACCATGAAGGAACTTGGCATCCCTATAGACGAACTAGCACCTAGTCGTCTCATGATCCAAGGCTTCAATCAAGGGGGGCAAAGAGCAATTGGCGTGATTCGTCTGGACTTGCTCATCAATGATATGACTTCAAGTGCATCACTTCATATCATTGATGCAAAAACTTCTTACAACATGCTTTTAGGGTGGCTGTGGCTCCACTAGAATGGCGTTGTCCCATCAACCCTTCATCAATGCTTCAAATACTACAAAGATGGCATGATAAAGAAGGTGGTAGCTGATGACAAACCCTTTAGTGAAGCCGAGTCCCATTTTGCTGATGCTAAATTCTACTCAGCAAATGTGGTGTTGACGGAGTTAGAGCCAACTTCCTCTTCGTCAAGCTACAAGCAGTCCAAAGCCAATAACCTGCAACTTAGTAAGACCAATATTCTAACTAAGGAGAAAATTGACCAAGGTGATAGTCGTCATGCAGAGGAGGCATCAAAGAAGAAAGGGACACTCGTACTTTGTTTTGTGCCAAAAGTGAAGAAAGGTGAAGAGTCGGCCTTGGATGGATTGACGCTCCCAGTCGATAACCTCAACGAAGCAAAGGTTGTTCCACCCCTAAAAGGATTTGTTCGAGCTATGCATAGCCCCGTAGTGGAAAATGACTACTTGCCTTCACAACGGACAAACGGATTTGATCCAAATGCCTACAAGCTTCTCGCAAAGGCTGGACATAATCCTAAAGATTCAACTTCTCTAAGGAAACTCCTGCTTGAGGTGGCTAGTGAAAAGATACATGGCTTGAACTCAACTCAAAAGATGCTCAAGCAAAAGGGATATGCTGTCAAAGAGTCTCAAGCAAGCCTTGGATATACCGCACCTGCTCCTGCTCGCATCTTCATGAAGAAATCCACCAACAATTACATCACGACAAAAGAAAGAACCTCATCAGTTTCATCTAGGACATTTGTCTTCGACCACTTGAGTGCTCCAAAATCTCAAGTGTCAATCTTCGATAGATTGGCGCCCCGAAGTGAAGTAGTCTCATCGTCTCGCACAAGAAAATCCATTCAAAGCCGGTTGGGGCCGCCAAGTGAAAGCCCTACGCACTCTAGCTTGTTTGAGTTTGTCCATAACAGATTGAGTCTACCGAAGGAGGTGTCCTCATCAAACACTCCTTGAAAGTCTGTGCTTTGCCGATTGGGTGTCTCAAATACTACCATCGAGAAGGCTTCAAAACGGAGGACTGCTCTCTTGTCAGAAGATGATAAGAAATTGAAGAGCAAAATACCCTTTCGCATGGAGCGCCATACTACTCTCATCGTGGCAGTTGACGATGAATTGCTAAAAGTAAAGCGACAAACTGTGGTGCTAACCAATGTGCCCTCTAGGGGATTTAAAGATGGCCCCGATGAAGAATGCTTCACTTCCTCATTCCATATCACGGCCACTTGTAATGAAATTCAAGTAGAGGAGGATGTTGAAGATGCTTCACCAGAGTTGGAAGAAGGCATGAAGTCCATCGTTGACGATTTAAAAGAGATCAACCTAGGAATTGAAGATGACCCATGGCCAACCTACATAAGTGCCTCGCTCACACGCCTAAAGAAGAAGTTGCTTACATTGAACTTCTTCGTGAGTACAAAGACGTCTTTGCTTGGAATTACACGGAAATGCCAGGGTTAGACTCAAGAGTCGTTGTTCACCTTCTTGTAGTGAAGCACGGCGTCCGACCTGTGAAGCTTTGATTCGAAGAGCTTCTTGTTGGATGGAGACTTGAAGAATTCTGAAGGGCTTGAGGGCTTTGATCTTCAGAGCTCTGGAGCTTCTGTGCTTCAACGTGCAGATGGAAAAAATATGACAGGGAGTACCTCTATTATAAGGATATGGGATGGGGACTCCAACCCTAACCTTCCATATTGATCCCTTTAATTACTTCCTTTATCGATTTTAAAAGGAATAATAATAATTTGATAATTACCTTTCCTTTTCTTTTAGTTTAGAGAAGGTAATTATATATAAAGAGATAAATTATTATTCATAAAGTAGCCTAATTTAATTGGCCGAACTTGATAAATAATAAATGTGTCATTTTGACACGTGGTACCATTTGATTAGTCCATTTATATGTCTCTGACTTTTGACCACGGACACTTGTCATCACTTGATTGGCTCGTCCATGAAACTTTAACTTTGACTTATAGGCACTTGGCAACATTTGATTGGCCAATTTGTATGTCGCTTATTAATTACGAGGTGGACCCAACTCGTTATTATTAAGTGTATTAGAGTATGTATAGGTCTGGTTATAAGCGATCCTTTGCTCCTAAGACACCCCAGAAAACCACTTACAAGAAGCCTAGATATGGTGCTAATAGAGCTTCTTATACAAATAAACAGTTTTATGGTAGGCGTACTCGACTTGCAGTTGGATCTGCAAAGCGATTTCTTGCATCTAGATCTTTGAATGATGAGGTATTTGCCTCTGAAGAAGGATTGGGTCGTTCGAACCCTAAAGGAGAATACGTGACTCTTCCATCTTTGGGACAAGGTGTCAATTGTAGGCATACTAATCGTGTTAAATTGTGGACTATTAACCTCAATGGTCGTGTCAATATTGCTCCAGCAGACCAATTAATGGCAGAAGAAACCGGTGGAGCTTCTGAGTTGTCTAATATCGAAGGTTACGTAGGTGTGTTCATAGTCTTGGATAGGATGCCCAATGCTACTCAACTCCCTTTGTTTGCTGACGTGTTTGGTCCCACCACTAATAATGTTAGTTCATTGCTTGATCAACCTGTTCGAGTTGATCAGTTAAGCAGGTTTAAGGTACTTATGAGGGAACGAAAGTATGTGAACACTGACTTGCATGGTACGCTGTTAACGTTGAAGCGCTTCATCAAGTTTAGTGGAAGGAACAAGATCTTGGCTACATTCAAAGACATGGGCGATAATACCAGTGGAAGATATGGTAACGTTCGTGAGAATGCACTTTGTTCTATATGTAATTTGGGAGTCGGTTGTTCAATCTATAATGCGTTATAGCATTAATAGTCGAATTGTGTATTTCCATTAGTCAGCATGTTTGTTTGATCCTTGTAATGGTTACCCTTTTTAATAAGAAGTCGGGTCATTGTTTTTTACATATTCAACTATTTCGTTATATTGGTGTTGTTGATGTTAGAGAATATTGAGAGGATATTTTTAATGGTGAAAGACAAAAATTGCATAACACCAAGATGATATAATATATAAACCCTAAAAACCTATTACAAAAGTTGACAAGCACCGCAGGTGAACGTTTATTGTCAAACGTTACACCGCCGTTTTTTTCTTTGGATCTTCTCCTGTTGATGAAGTTGCTTTCATTGCTTGGGCAACAGCATTTCCCACCATTTGGGCCAGTTCACTAGGCTCAAGGAGAATTGTATTGGACTTGTTGGACCCTACTTGGGAAACAGATGGGCCTGGATCTTCGTCCTCGTGTCTTCGGAATTGGGCCATTGGGCCTATTGGCAGACTAACCGATGAACGGGCCTGTTGATATGTCAGGCCCGGTAGTATTCTGGGCCTTTGTTCACCCCTCGATTCGACTGTGCTTCGTGTTCTACATAGTTGTGGCTGTCTTTCTTCGTATCCAACGTGTGTACAGTCTACGTCGTTGTCGGTGAACATCTTCGACCGGATTTTGAATTCCGGTGGTCGGAATGGTATTTCGTCTGGGTGTTTGCTTGTGCATAGTTTGATATGTGCCTTCATCTTGCAATAATTAACACCCTTTCGGATGTTTGATCCCTCCAGTTTGTATTTCGCTATCCAGGGACAAACTTGGTCGTTTTGTGATGCGTATGAACTTCCATAATAATATAGATCGATTCCGCATCCAACCGGGAAGACGAATTGGGCTTGTTCTTGATCTGTTGAGTCGAGCCTGGTGTCGTATATGTAAACCCTGACTCGTCCAGTCTAGTTTATTGGGACCTGTGGGTAATACGCAATTATGCACGTGTCGACCACCATTGATAGTTTCCGAGCCTTTTGGACCCCTTTCTCTAGCTAGGATGGAAATAAGAGTTTAATTGGTTGCAGTTCTGTTGACGCTTATGCCTCGACCGTTCTGGATTGGAACGAACCTTCAATCTCTAAATTAATGGCGATATCCATTGATTTTTCGTACAAGTAAAAACGATATATATGTATTTTCCTCAAATTTCAAGCTCTGTCGTTATCCAGTTTATCAATAAGGTAATTTGGTAAATAATAATCGGAATATAAGTATAATAAAATAAATAACGAGGAAACAGAAAGTGGATATAAATATCAAGACTAATAAAATATCTTGGGTGTTTTGAGAAAGAAACATTTGAATTTGAAGAAGATATTGTTCGATGATATATTTTGTGGATGTAAGTTGAGTTGGATTTATAGTGGGTTCATAGTGTTCGGTTGAATTGTGTTCGTTGGATTAAACTTGGGTACGGGCTTCAGATCCAACGGCTGTGGTGAATTAGTGTACACAAAACGACAAAAGAGAGTAAATTTGTGGGCAGCATGCCCTTGGAAAAAGGATTCCGTTCCTTTCGCCATTGCGGCCCTTTTTTGGAAATCGAGGGAGCGCGAGCGGAGAGACAAGCGTTCGTAAAATACCGAGTCGCCACTTGAGTTTTGAAGGTCCGACACTCAAGGAACTGTATTTCGAAGCACCTGCAGCGCTATTTGATTTGAAAAAGTGAAGGAAACCAGTCCGTCATAACCATATCTGGGTTCGGGAGCCAGGTTACAAGAGGGGAAGGGTTTTTGAGGCACCCCTCTCGCCCAATCTGGAGATCGGTCTCTACTTAGGCATTTTCATGAAAACTTTTGTGATTCTTCTTCTTTTTGATTATTTTTAGCCAATTAGGGCGGGGGAACAGTTAATTGGGGATTTAAAACTGTAGCACGTTTGCAGGATATGACCAAATAATAGCATGGATGGATGGAAAATTGAATAATAAATGGGATAAAACCCAAAACAGTGCCTTGGCATGGTTTTATCACAAACAATGGCCAACTTGCATGCATGGATGAACCTGCATGCAAGGGAACTGTCGCGCAATAGAACCATACACTCGCGCGAGTGTTGATGTCTCACCAACAGTTTGAATTTCATCCCCTTCTGGGCTCTGGAAGGACCAGTGCACACCCAGGGGGCAAACCAAGCAGTTTATATGTAATGAATCTAAACTAAATATTACAGACTGATTGAAAATGAAACTAAAATAAATGGAAATACAGCCCCTAAACAGTGGGGGAATAAATAGAGGCCAGGGGCCTAGCTGCCCATGCAAGGGCCATTTCTGGAGTTCAAAGAACCATCGCGCGACAGAGAAAGAGTCTCGCGCGATGCTCCTGACTGGACTTCCAGGAATTGCTTTGCATGCTTGGGGTCCTGAGACAGGTTCAGGGATCACCCAAGGGCATTCCAAATTATTTAAAGTAGTAAACTAAGCTACTGCGCTTATTTTTGACATGCATCACAGTGATCTATATTGGAAAATAAATTACAACAGGCATGCTCATAATGAAAACAATAAATGACCAGCCTCCCTTCCCCACGAGGACCATTCTCTTGCTGACAGAACTGTCGCGCGAGTATAGTGGACCATCGCGCGAGGGTTTGGCTGTCAACAGCTTCTTGTAACTCTGCTGACTTTAGGACCAGGACTGGTATTGATGACCAGCCTTGGCCCTGTCAGCCCCCCTCAGGGATCAAAACAGAAACAGGCTAAATGTTATACCTTTGCTTGAAAAGGGTTTTGGAAAATGGATTGCTTGAATGGTGTAGCCTTGCAACTAAGTGTGTATTGAACACTAGATTTGAAAGACTAGGAAGTGGTTTGGGTTAGTAACTTTGTGCTAGAAGGAACTTGTTTGCTTTGTAAAATAGTAATTAACCTTGTTAATCTTTTTCTTTGGAACCCTTAGCATGGAAGACCAATGGGGGTATTTAGAGGGAGAGTGAGTGGGCTAGGTGGTGGCCAAACTTGGTTTTGCAACCAGCCAACAAGGCTGGTCACAACATGGTGGAAAAGCTAGCCAACAAGGTGAGTGGGGGTGGTTGTGAGGGTGTGAGGGTGAGGCGTGCCAGAACACTGCACAATTGAGGAAAACGGGGTTCCAGCCCATGGGGACCTATGTGACACCCAATCATCACAAATCCAGCTGGATTGTGTGATAGTGACAGGGGAGAACTGTCGCGCGAGGGTTCCGAATCATCGCGCGAGGGTCAACAGTCAACAGTTTGACTTTGACCACACCTGTCAAGCTGAGTATCGCGCGAGAAACATGAAGAATCGCGCGATGGTCAAACCTAACCCTAGGGTTTGACTGAAGGTTCAGAGGGGTTCAAAAGGTTTTAAGTGAGGTTCAAGAAAGGTTCCAAACGCTCCAAGCTCAATCCATTTCCAAACTCAAGCCCGTTTGATCCGATTTCATCATCGGGGAAACAAGAAAATCGTAAAATAAAGTAAAACAATTGGGAGACCCAGATTGGGGTGTCTACAAAATTAATTACGATCGTGCCATTGGTTGCTTTTTGACCATTGGATCTAGAGGGAGGAACATCATCCTACGGCTGTGGTGAATCAGTGTACACCCTTAAGGAAAAGTTCTGAAAACTCTCCCCTCTTGAATCAAGGTATCAAGGTATACATAAGACAAAATAGCTGATGTCATAAGATTCTATGACATCAGCAGTGTAACTATAAATTACATTAAGGTCCCTTTAGTTTGCTGTTGGCTGCGCAGCTGGCCCGCACGCTACTAATATTACCGTGCGGGCCGTCGCCGCGTGTCCCTGCCGTACGCTTTAATTTGAAAATGTGAGCCCCACGTGATGTGGATAGGTGTGAGTGCGTGGGACCAGAATGACTGTGGGGGCTCCTAGAAACCTTAATTGTTTGTTATTTTTATTACTGTTGGACCCACTTAATAGTCTTATAGGGTGTGATGATGTCAATTTCATACTTATTTTCCCACCTGTTTCCTTGAAGGTTCCAGTATTTATAAGAGCTTGTGTTGTCCATTAATTACGAGGTGGACCCAACTCGTTATTATTAAGTGTAATACAGTATGTATAGGTCTGGTTATAAGCGATCTTTTGCTCCTACGACACCCCAGAAAACCACATACAAGAGGCCTTTATATGGTGCTAATAGAGCTTCTTATGCAAATAAACAGTTTTAAGGTAGGCGTACTCGACTTGCAGTTGGATCTGCAAAGCGATTTCTTGCATCTAGATCTTTGAATGATGAGGTATTGGCCTCTGCAGAAGGATTGGGTCGTTCGAACCCTAAAGGAGAATACGTGACTCTTCCATCTTTGGGACAAGGTGTCAATTGTAGGCATACTAATCGTGTTAAATTGTGGACTATTAACCTCAATGGTCGTGTCAATATTGCTCCAGCTGACCAATTAATGGCAGAAGAAACCGGTGGAGCTTCTGAGTTGTCTAATATCGAAGGTTACGTAGGTGTGTTCATAGTCTTGGATAGGATGCCCAATGCTACTCAACTCCCTTTGTTTGCTGACGTGTTTGGTCCCACCCCTAATAATGTTAGTTCATTGCTTGATCAACCTGTTCGAGTTGATCAGTTAAGCAGGTTTAAGGTACTGATGAGGGAACGAAAGTATGTGAACACTGACTTGCATGGTACGCTGTTAACGTTGAAGCGCTTCATCAAGTTTAGTGGAAGGAACAAGATCTTGACTACATTCAAAGACATGGGCGATAATACCAGTGGAAGATATGGGAACGTTCGTGAGAATGCACTTGTTCTATATGTAATTTGGGAGTCGGCTGTTCAATCTATAATGCGTTATAGCATTAATAGTCGAATTGTGTATTTCCATTAGTCAGCATGTTTTTTTGATCCTTGTAATGGTTACCCTTTTTAATAAGAAGTCGGGTCATTGTTTTTTACATATTCAACTATTTCGTTATGTTGGTGTTGTTCATGTTAGAGAATATTGAGAGGATATTGTTAATGGTGAAAGACAAAAATTGCATAATACCAAGAGGATATAATATATAAACCCCGAAAACCTATTACAAAAGTTGACAAGCACCGCAGGTGAACGTTTTTTGTCAAACGTTACACCACCGGTTTTTTCTTTGGATCTTCTCCTGTTGATGAAGTTGCTTTCGTTGCTTGGGCAATAGCATTTCCCACCATTTGGGCCAGTTCACTAGGCTCAAGGAGAATTGTATTGGACGTGTTGGACCCTACTTGGGAAACCGATGGACCTGGATCTTCGTCCTCGTGTCTTCTGAATTGGGCCATTGGGCCTATTGGCAGACTAACCGATGAACGGGCCTGTTGATATGTCAGGCCTGGTAGTATTCTGGGCCTTTGTTCACCCCTCGATTCGACTGTGCTTCGTGTTCTACATAGTTGTGGTTGTCTTTCTGCGTATCCAACGTGTGTACAGTCTACGTCGTTGTCGGTGAACATCTTCGACCGGATTTTGAATTCTGGTGGTCGGAATGGTATTTCGTCTGGGTGTTTGCTTGTGCATTGTTTGACATGTGCCTTCATCTTGCAATAATTAACACCCTTTCGGATGTTTGATCCCTCCAGTCTGTATTTCGCTATCCAGGGACAAATTTGGTCGTTTTGTGACGCGTATGAACTTCCATAATAATATAGATCGATTCCGCATCCAACCAGGAAGACGAATTGGGCTTGTTCTTGATATGTTGAGTCGAGCCTGGTGTCATATATGTAAACCCTGACTCGTCCAGTCGAGTTTGTTGGGACCTGTGGGTAATACGCAATTATGCACCTGTCGACCACCATTGATAGTTTCCGAGCCTTTTGGACCCCTTTCTCTAGCCAGGATGGAAATAAGAGTTCAATTGGTTGCAGTTCTGTTGACGCTTGTGCCTCGACCATTCTGGATTGGAACGAACCTTCAATCTCTGAATTAATGGCGATATCCATTGATTTTTCGTACAAGTAAAAATGATATATATGTATTTTCCACAAATTTCAGGCTCTGTCGTTATCCAGTTTATCAATAAGGTAATTGGTAAATAATAATCGGAATATAAGTATAATAAAATAAATAACGAGGAAACAGAAAGTGGATATAAATATCAAGACTAATAAAATATCTTGGGTGTTTTGAGAAAGAAACATTTGAATTTGAAGAAGATATTGTTCGATGATATATTTTGTGGATGTAAGTTGAGTTTGATTTATAGTGGGTTCATAGTGTTCGATTGAATTGTGTTCGTTGGATTAAACTTGGGTACGGGCTTCGGATCCAACGGCTGTGGTGAATTAGTGTACACAAAACGACAAAAGAGAGTAAATTAATTACGATCGTGCCATTGGTTGCTTTTTGACCATTGGATCTAGAGGGAGGAACATCATCCTACGGTTGTGGTGAATCAATGTACACCCTTAAGGAATTGCTCTGAAAACTCTCCCCCCTTGAATCAAGGTATCAAGGTATACATAAGACAAAATAGCTGATGTCATAAGATTCTATGACATCAGCAGTGTAACTATAAATTACATTAAGGTCCCTTTAGTTTGCTGTTGGCTGCGCAGCTGGCCCGCACGCTACTAATATTATCGTGCGGGCCGCCGCCGCGTGTCCCTGCCGTACGCTTTAATTTGAAAATGTGGGCCCCACGTGATGTGGACAGGTGTGAGTGCGTGGGACCAGAATGACTGTGGGGGCTCCTAGAAACCTTAATTGTTTGTTATTTTTATTACTGTTGGACCCACTTAATAGTCTTATAGGGTGTGATGATGTCAATTTCATACTTATTTTCCCACCTGTTTCCTCGAAGGTTCCAGTATTTATAAAAGCTTGTGTTGTCCATTAATTACGAGGTGGACCCAACTCGTTATTATTAAGTGTATTACAGTATGTATAGGTCTGGTTATAAGCGATCTTTTGCTCCTACGACACCCCAGAAAACCACTTAAAAGAGGCCTAGATATGGTGCTAATAGAGCTTCTTATGCAAATAAACAGTTTTAAGGTAGGCGTACTCGACTTGCAGTTGGATCTGCAAAGCGATTTCTTGCATCTAGATCTTTGAATGATGAGGTATTTGCCTCTGAAGAAGGATTGGGTCGTTCGAACCCTAAAGGTGAATACGTGACTCTTCCATCTTTGGGACAAGGTGTCAATTGTAGGCATACTAATCGTGTTAAATTGTGGACTATTAACCTCAATGGTCGTGTCAATATTGCTCCAGCTGACCAATTAATGGCAGAAGAAACCGGTGGAGCTTCTGAGTTGTCTAATATCGAAGGTTACGTAGGTGTGTTCATAGTCTTGGATAGGATGCCCAATGCTACTCAACTCCCTTTGTTTGCTGACGTGTTTGGTCCCACCACTAATAATGTTAGTTCATTGCTTGATCAACCTGTTCGAGTTGATCAGTTAAGCAGGTTTAAGGTACTGATGAGGGAACGAAAGTATGTGAACACTGACTTGCATGGTACGCTGTTAACGTTGAAGCGCTTCATCAAGTTTAGTGGAAGGAACAAGATCTTGACTACATTCAAAGACATGGGCGATAATACCAGTGGAAGATATGGGAACGTTCATGAGAATGCACTTGTTCTATATGTAATTTGGGAGTCGGCTGTTCAATCTATAACGCGTTATAGCATTAATAGTCGAATTGTGTATTTCCATTAGTCAGCATGTTTGTTTGATCCTTGTAATGGTTACCCTTTTTAATAAGAAGTCGGGTCATTGTTTTTTACATATTCAACTATTTCGTTATATTGGTGTTGTTCATGTTAGAGAATATTGAGAGGATATTGTTAATGGTGAAAGACAAAAATTGCATAATACCAAGAGGATATAATATATAAACCCCGAAAACCTATTACAAAAGTTGACAAGCACCGCAGGTGAACGTTTTTTGTCAAACGTTACACCGCCGGTTTTTTCTTTGGATCTTCTCCTGTTGATGAAGTTGCTTTCATTGCTTGGGCAACAGCATTTCCCACCATTTGGGCCAGTTCACTGGGCTCAAGGAGAATTGTATTGGACGTGTTGGACCCTACTTGGGAAACAGATGGGCCTGGATCTTCGTCCTCGTGTCTTCGGAATTGGGCCATTGGGCCTATTGGCAGACAAACCGATGAACGGGCCTGTTGATATGTCAGGCCCGGTAGTATTCTGGGCCTTTGTTCACCCCTCGATTCGACTGTGCTTCGTGTTCTACATAGTTGTGGTTGTCTTTCTGCGTATCCAACGTGTGTACAGTCTACGTTGTTGTCGGTGAACATCTTCGACCGGATTTTGAATTTCGGTGGTCGGAATGGTATTTCGTCTGGGTGTTTGCTTGTGCATAGTTTGATATGTGCCTTCATCTTGCAATAATTAACACCCTTTCGGATGTTTGATCCCTCCAGTCTGTATTTCGCTATCCAGGGACAAACTTGGTCGTTTTGTGACGCGTATGAACTTCCATAATAATATAGATCGATTCCGCATCCAATCGGGAAGACGAATTGGGCTTGTTCTTGATATGTTGAGTCGAGCCTGGTGTCATATATGTAAACCCTGACTCGTCCAGTCGAGTTTATTGGGACCTGTGGGTAATACGCAATTATGCACCTGTCGACCACCATTGATAGTTTCCGAGCCTTTTGGACCCCTTTCTCTAGCCAGGATGGAAATAAGAGTTCAATTGGTTGCAGTTCTGTTGACGCTTATGCCTCGACCGTTCTAGATTGGAACGAACCTTCAATCTCTGAATTAATGGCGATATCCATTGATTTTTCGTACAAGTAAAAATGATATATATGTATTTTCCTCAAATTTCAGGCTCTGTCGTTATCCAGTTTATCAATAAGGTAATTGGTAAATAATAATCGGAATATAAGTATAATAAAATAAATAACGAGGAAACAGAAAGTGGATATAAATATCAAGACTAATAAAATATCTTGGGTGTTTTGAGAAAGAAACATTTGAATTTGAAGAAGATATTGTTCGATGATATATTTTGTGGATGTAAGTTGAGTTTGATTTATAGTGGGTTCATAGTGTTCGATTGAATTGTGTTCATTGGATTAAACTTGGGTACGGGCTTCAGATCCAACGGCTTTGGTGAATTAGTGAACACAAAACGACAAAAGAGAGTAAATTAATTACGATCGTGCCATTGGTTGCTTTTTGACCATTGAATCTAGAGGGAGGAACATCATCCTACGGCTGTGGTGAATCAATGTACACCCTTAAGGAATTGCTCTGAAAACTCTCCCCCCTTGAATCAAGGTATCAAGGTATACATAAGACAAAATAGCTGATGTCATAAGATTCTATGACATCAGCAGTGTAACTATAAATTACATTAAGGTCCCTTTAGTTTGCTGTGGGCTGCGTAGCTGGCCCGCACGCTACTAATATAACCGTGCGGGCCCCGCCGCGTATCCCTGCCGTACGCTTTAATTTGAAAATGTGGGCCCCACGTGATGTGGACAGGTGTGAGTGCGTGGGACCAAAATGACTGTGGGGGCTCCTAGAAACCTTAATTGTTTGTTATTTTTATTACTGTTGGACCCACTTAATAGTCTTATAGGGTGTGATGATGTCAATTTCATACTTATTTTCCCACCTGTTTCCTCGAAGGTTCCAGTATTTATAAAAGCTTGTGTTGTCCATTAATTACGAGGTGGACCCAACTCGTTATTATTAAGTGTATTACAGTATGTATAGGTCTGGTTATAAGCGATCTTTTGCTCCTACGACACCCCAGAAAACCACTTAAAAGAGGCCTAGATATGGTGCTAATAGAGCTTCTTATGCAAATAAACAGTTTTAAGGTAGGCGTACTCGACTTGCAGTTGGATCTGCAAAGCGATTTCTTGCATCTAGATCTTTGAATGATGAGGTATTTGCCTCTGAAGAAGGATTGGGTCGTTCGAACCCTAAAGGTGAATACGTGACTCTTCCATCTTTGGGACAAGGTGTCAATTGTAGGCATACTAATCGTGTTAAATTGTGGACTATTAACCTCAATGGTCGTGTCAATATTGCTCCAGCTGACCAATTAATGGCAGAAGAAACCGGTGGAGCTTCTGAGTTGTCTAATATCGAAGGTTACGTAGGTGTGTTCATAGTCTTGGATAGGATGCCCAATGCTACTCAACTCCCTTTGTTTGCTGACGTGTTTGGTCCCACCACTAATAATGTTAGTTCATTGCTTGATCAACCTGTTTTCGAGTTGATCAGTTAAGCAGGTTTAAGGTACTGATGAGGGAACGAAAGTATGTGAACACTGACTTGCATGGTACGCTATTAACGTTGAAGCGCTTCATCAAGTTTAGTGGAAGGAACAAGATCTTGACTACATTCAAAGACATGGGCGATAATACCAGTGGAAGATATGGGAACGTTCATGAGAATGCACTTGTTCTATATGTAATTTGGGAGTCGGCTGTTCAATCTATAACGCGTTATAGCATTAATAGTCGAATTGTGTATTTCCATTAGTCAGCATGTTTGTTTGATCCTTGTAATGGTTACCCTTTTTAATAAGAAGTCGGGTCATTATTTTTTACATATTCAACTATTTCGTTATATTGGTGTTGTTGATGTTAGAGAATATTGAGAGGATATTGTTAATGGTGAAAGACAAAAATTGCATAATACCAAGAGGATATAATATATAAACCCTGAAAACCTATTACAAAAGTTGACAAGCACCGCAGGTGAACGTTTATTGTCAAACGTTACACCGCCGGTTTTTTCTTTGGATCTTCTCCTGTTGATGAAGTTGCTTTCATTGCTTGGGCAACTGCATTTCCCACCATTTGGGCCAGTTCACTAGGCTCAAGGAGAATTGTATTGGACGTGTTGGACCCTACTTGGGAAACAGATGGGCCTGGATCTTCGTCCTCGTGTCTTCGGAATTGGGCCATTGGGCCTATTGGCAGACTAACCGATGAACGGGCCTGTTGATATGTCAGGCCCGGTAGTATTCTGGGCCTTTGTTCACCCCTCGATTCGACTGTGCTTCGTGTTCTACATAGTTGTGGTTGTTGTAGACACCCCAATCTGGGCTTCCAGATTAGTTTACTTACGGTATTTGATTCCCCAATGATGAAATGGATCAAGAACACCCCGGGAATGTCGAGTGTTTGAGCTTTGAGTGTTTGCAAAACCCTTGAACCTAACCTAGTCTTAAGCCACTTCCAAAAGCCAAAAACCCTATTGATGTGTGCCAGGGCGCAACCATCGCGCGCCCGGGCGCACCGTCGCGCTACGGTTTGACTCCATCGCGCGATGGTCAACCGGAGCATTGACCAGCGCGCCAGGGCACATTGTCGCGCGACAGTTTGGAACCCTCGCGCGATGGTCAGAACCTGTCCCCATCACCTTTATTCAGCTGGGCAGCTTAATCACCAAGTAACCCCCAGCCAGCCTCGTGGCTGGCTGGCCTTCATTCTTTGGACCAGACCTGCCTTTCCATTAGTGGAAGGTGCTCTCCCTATAAATACCCCCCATTTGTTCTCTTTCAAAGGGTTCCAAAAAATTCAAAGCACAAAGGTTCTAACCCTAACCATTTGTTCATCTCTCCTCCATTAGCAAGTGCAACATTTGGTTTCCAACCTAACACCCTAAGAACAAATCTTGTTCTTCCTCCTCATTTCCACATTTCAATCAAACCTCAAACCCAACCTCAAATTCAAAGCTCAAACACTTTTCAAACCTCAAAATTCAAAGGTATATCTTACCTTTGTTCTGCTCTCTGTTCTGATCCCTGAGGGGGGCTGGCAGGGTCAAGGCTGGTAATCAATACCAGTCCTGGCCCTAAAGCTGACAAGGTTTCAAAAACCGTGCAACTAACATACCCTCGCGCGACGGACCCAGTCACGCGCGCGCTTGTCTCAAGCATCGCGCGATGGTTCTCATGGGGAAGGGATGTTGGTTCTTTCCTGTTTTATTGTCTTAATAATTATTATAGATCACTGTTGAGCATCAAAATAACCATTTTACAGTTTTCTTTAACTTAAAAATGCTAGTTATACTTTTCAATATTCATTTTTGTTCTGTTAGAGTACCCCTGTGATCATTCTGGATCTGTCCCAGAACCTGGAACGAGCAAAACCAGACACTGGAAAGTTGGCTCGAACCCGCGCGCGTTGCACCCAAACCATCGCGCGATGGTCAACGCTCCATTTGACCAGCGCGCCAGGGCGCAATCGTCGCGCGCCAGGGCGCAACCATCGCGCGCCCGGACGCATTGTCGCGCGACGGTTTGGAACCCTCACGCGATTGTTTATACCCGATCAGTGGCTGGCCTTGCATGTTTAACTTGGTTTTAGGCTATTATTTTGTCCCCACACTGTTTATGGGGTGTTTTTGTTTATTTATTAGGCTTTTTCAGCCTTTAAACTGTAAATTATGACTGCATAAACTGCTTGGTTTGTCCTGGGTGTGCACTGGTCCTTCCAGAGCCCAGAGAGTTTAAACTGCTTGGTTTGTCCTGGGTGTGCACTGGTCCTTCCAGAGCCCAGAGGGTTTGAGAATAAGAGCTGTGGGCTTAGGCTTACTGGCGTGCGCAGGTCTTGTAGTAGCGTGCGCAGGTATGATCAGCATGCATTGACTTGATCAGTGCATACTGGTTACCTCTTGCGTGCGACACTCCAAAACAAGAGCTTTCCAGTCTGTTTAAACTCCCACAGCAGTCTATTCTCATCCTATACTAACTGCTCATCCATGTCATCTATCACATCCTGCAAACATGTTACAGTTTTAATCCCCGATTAACTGTTCCCCCGCCCTAATTGGCTAAAATTGATTAATAAAAGAAGAATCGCAATGTTTTCAAAATGCCTAAGTAGAGACCAATCTCCGGATTGGGCGAGAGGGGTGCCATAAAACCCTTCCCCTCTCGTAACCTGGCTCCCGAACCCGGATATGGTTATGACGGACTGGTTTCCTTCACTTTTTCAAATCAAACAACGCAGTAGGTGCTTCGAAATACGGTTCCTTGGGTGTCGGACCTTCAAAACCTGAGTGGCGACTCTGTATTTTTGAGCGCTTGCCACCTGCGCTCGCGCTCCCTCGATCCGGGCCCTTGCATTTTGGAAACCGGAATTTCCAGGGCATGCTGCCCACAGTGGCGACTCTGCTGGGGACGATCGAACCGATATTAATTCACACTTAGAGTTTAATACACTTGTGAACAATCCCTTAAAAGTCTGTCAAAACGGTTAGCTTCTCGCTGCCGAAGGTTAGAATGGTGATTTAACAGGACCTCGTGTCCGGCCATTCTAATCTGGGGCTTTTTCGATTGTTCACTTGCGTAGTTTTCTCTAAAGATGGATTAAATAAAGTGAGCCAAATTTGAAAAGGCATTTTGCAATTTTGCGATTCTTCTTTTCTTAATCAATTTATAGCATTCTCATTTGCATCGATGTGGTATAAGCCTCGTTGGATCGTTTTGGCAATCCGGCACGGTTTACCGGAGCCCGGGGACCCCGAATGACCAATAACCTTCGACGATGATGGGTCATGCTACCGTTCGACTGTTACTCTGCGAAAAACGCGGGTAACGGGAGGTATATCTGTGGCCCTAGTCCGAGGAACCTGTTACAAGCCAAAACCAGCCTTTGCATATACAAAGCACTAGAACTCTCCAAACTAGAACAGGTACCCACAGGTTAAGATCTATTTGCATCTAACCCCATATACTGTCTATGTGTTACTGCTTTCCCTATCGCATGCACTGTACATACACTGTTTTGCATAGGAGCATGCTTAAGGCTGTTTTGTCTTTCGAGTTTGTCTTACACTGTCTAAGACGTTGTTGGACCCGATGAGGAGTCGTTCATTCTGTTGAATGTTCGTTATCAATCGCAAAGTCCTTAGTTCAATGAGACTTTGAGAAATCAAAATTTACTACATCCTTGGCTCATGCCCGTTTAAGGATTCAACCGACAATGTGGAACAACAAAGTAGTGATGTCGTGTCGCTGGCGCCACCCAGGTTGAAGTGCGTTGTCACTATACACCGCCGTGTTCAAGGTTAAGGTGCCATGACATCAACACCGAGTTGTTCCAAATTCAAAGTCAAATCTTCAAAAAGGACTAGTCAAAGATTTAGTCTATTTTGACATCTTTTAGGATCTGTCGATCTACTCAGGGACACATCGCCGAAAAGAATTCTGAGGATTCCTGCAACGTCTGAAACTTGTGAGGCAAACTTGTCTCTGGAACTGTGCATGCATACATTCTGTTCTGCGTAGGAGCATGTTTAGGGCGGCTTCTAAGTTGTCTCTCGCTTTCGAGTCTGTCTTATGCTTATTAGGATGCTGCTATGACCCGATGAAGAGTCGTGCATCTTGATGGTGCACGTTTTTAGTTTTTCAAAAGTCCTTAGATCAGCGAGACTTTGAGAAATCAAACCTTACTAAGTCCTTGGCTCATGCCCGGTTGAGGATTCAACCGAACATAAGGAACCGCAAAGTGTTGATGTCGTGATATTGATGTCATTTTGGTTATCGTGCTTCGCACGTACACCGCCCTGGCTAAAACGCGTTGTCGCTCACGCCACCCCGGTAAAGGTGTCACGCCATCAATACCAAGTTGTTTCTAATTCAAAGTCGAATCTTCAAAAGGGACTAGCCAAAGTTTTAGTCTGTTTTGACATCTCTTAGGATCAGTTTGATCTTTCTAAAGGATAAACCCTCGAAAAAAATATCCGAGGATTCTGGCAGCATCCGAGCATCATGAGACAAACTTGTCTCTAGTTTAAAGTCTAGAAGGACACTAACGACGATGATCTTTGCATTTTCGTTCTTTCAATTCTTGCAATAAACTGCTGAAAGGGCGTCACTGAGCTTTCATTACTTTACTGTCAAAGCTTCGGGCTTTTGCGTCGTCAGAGAATACCGAAAAGAAGAGCCAAACCTGCTTGGGAGAATCTGTCGGGGCTGTTACACCTTCGCTTTCAAGGTTATATCACCTACCCTGTTCATCAATTTAGAATGGCAGTACAAATGGAGCTGGCTGAGCTCAAGAAAGCTGTAGAGGAATTGAGTCACAAGATGGACAAACAAATGATTATGATCCAGGGACTGGTTGGCCTTTTTACCCCCACAGCCCCGCAGCCAGATATGGGGCTAGTCACAGAACCTTCTCAAGCCTGCCACACTCCTACAGTCGGAATCAAGCTGTGCACAAAGGACATATTCAAAGACCTGGCTGAGCTTCATGAGGCCAGGACCTACCCAAAGGAGGATGCTCAATCCTTATTCACAACCACTGCCAAGGGGAAGGACATGCTTAGTGATGAATTCAGCCCCAAAGGCAAAAGAATGCATCCAGTTGATGGGGCAATGTGTTGCAACAGCCAAGCAAACAAGAGTCCTGCTTTGAACTCTCAATCCACTCGCCGGAACCCACCGAGGACTTTCTCATGCTTCTTTGCGCCTTTGGTCTCAATTTATGAGAAACTGCTCGATGCTGGTTCCATCAAGCCCCTCGATCCAACTCCTCTACCCAAAAATCCATCACCCAATTTCAAGCATAACCTCTATTGCACCTACCATCAAATGCCTGGCCATTCTACCAATGCCTGTTTTCGGCTTCGACATGCCGTTCAAGATCTTGTCGATTGTGGTATCATCACAACTCCACCTCCATCAACAGCCGATATCAACCAAATTCGAAGCGCTCAAAGCCCCCGATCTCGAACACAACCCCGGAGTTTCTCTGTCTTAGAGGTATCTCTATCTGCAGTAATGGAGAAACTCGTCAAGTCTGGGCACCTCAAACTTTTGACCCCAACTTCTCCACCCAAAGTCTTTCCAGCCAACTACAATGCCAACCTTTTCTGTGCCTTCCACCGAATGCCTGGCCATCTCACTGATAACTGCTTAAGTCTCCAACATGAGATACAAGATCTAATTGATGATGGCACGGTTCAAGTTCCACCAAAGCCCAACGTCATTTCCAACTCCTTGCCTCAACACGGGCCTGACCCTCTGGTTGGTCAGGTATCTATAACCTCCACTCAGATCAACCCGAGCTCCACCATATTCAACCCTAGCCACCATATCATCCTAGCAAATCAACCCAAACCCATCGTATCCATCCCGTCTGAACCGGAGGTTAACATGATAGCTATAGGTTGGGCAGTCGAAGCTTTCTCTGCCAACACCTGGATTGACAGTGATGAGGGGCTTGCATAGAGGTGGACTGACCAGCTGAGTTCCATTGATCAAAAGAGCACCGAGTAGGTTTGGTCGAAGAAGCTGAGGAGGCCAAAGTGCTGTTGCTTGGGCCTGACACCCGCTGGATCCTACCTCTTTTTATGGAAGCTATGGGTAGCTTTTTAACAATTGCATTTTCAAAACCGCATCTAGTTTGCATTGGCGTTTTGTCTGAGTCTGACACAGAGTCTTTTGCGTTCGTCTAAGTCTAGCTCTGAGTCGGAGGTTGTGCCGCTTGGCCCTCCACGTCGTAGCTTTTGTTTCAAGTTTCGAGTCTGCTGTACTTGGCAAACCCCGAGGGTTTTTATGATATGCTTTATCTTGCTTCTACATACTTCGCTGGCTTTTATATAAACTGTGTCAACCCTAATGACGAAGGGATAGATTTTGATGGGATCATTCCCAAGGAAATGTGTTCCCTCGCCGAAAGGGAAGACGAAAGGCATGCTCAGCCTATTAAAAGAAGAAGTAATTTCAAATAAACTTGAAAGATGAGGTAGACCCCCGGATGGTTCAAAATTGGTCCAAGCACCGCCCCCAGAGGAGCATTGTGCCCAGTCAGTCAGGCTCGAAAGGTTCATCGACGTCTTGGCGTGGTCTCATCAAGTCACGCCTCGCGTTGATCCTGAGACAAAGGAGCATCAAATCCCCTGTTATCGGGTGCCAATCCAGAAAGCAGAAGCACAGAAGGCTCCGGGCCTTGTACCATGTTCAAAGCAATGATAGTGGCATTCTGCCAAGCACAAATAAGAAAGTGTACAAAACGGCCCGGAGCAAGGCATGCCAACTGAAGCACTCTTGACCCTGCGTCATCAAAGCCATTTTATCTAGGGCTGCAACCAAAGGTCTTCGACCTCGGCAGCAACAAATTCAATACCCTGAGTCAACCTGGATCAATTCAAATGTTGTTTTTCCCTGTGAGAAGCTCGTTGGGTTGAAAACTCCAAAGGTGGGCAGTTCCAAGCAAAAGTTAGAGCAGTCTGCTAGACCAAAGCCTATGAAGGTGGTTTAGGCAAAAATGAATAGGCAATCAATCAAAGCTCGCTAGACCGAAGACCCGAACGGGCGGTACTAGGCAAAAGTTAGAGCGTAAAAGGAGAGGTAAATACTCGAGAGTTAACCCTTGGCCTGAACTACGTTTTGACCTGATTCCCTAGCTTGGGATACGTAGGCAGTCTCTCTATGAGATTCGGTCACAATCTATCAATTGGATCCATGGTTGACATTTTGGTACACATCAAAGGTCGAAGAGGATCAAAGATCAAGACAAGCTTCATTGGAGGAACCAGAAGGGGGAAAATCTTCGTCTTTCAATTTTATTACCAAACTGCTTATTCAATTTACAGGCTGAGCATAAGTCTTAAAAATAATTGAAGCATCAAAAACAAAACGAAATGCTGGCGAGGCCTTAACAGGCTCACAGTTTATTCTAAGTTCAGCGAAGTCTGGTGTAAGCTACCGCAACGTGTTTGTTCGAAGTGATGCGCGTTGGTCTCAAACCTGCGCACGCTTCTTGCAGCAGGCAGTAGCAGTTGGCTGCTACCCTCGAATGTCGTTCCAGGGGCTTTTGCCAAGTCTTGTCAAACCATGCAAGTCATATGGACTTAATGTGACTGCACGGGGGTGTCGGTTTCAGTCCGGGCCTATACAAGTCATCATTTGCGTCTCATGTCCGTTTTTGCGACATTTTTCCAGCTTTTCAATCAATTGTCATTTCGAGGTGTTTTTCTCGATTTTGTTTGTACCGGTCTTAGTACCTATTTGCGTCTTTCGTAAGTGTCAGTTTCACCTGTTCAGGAATATCGTGAGTTTTGGCACATTAATGCCCAAAATTTCATTGTATTTCGTGTGTCTAAGGGTTCGCATTGTACCCTGGTTCTCTTTCTCCCTTTTCATTTCGAGCTAGGCAAGTCTGTACATATGTACGCATGTCTGTGTGTCGATTCAAAGCACTTGTCAATGCAAATTAGATATTAGTGGTTAGTTTTTGCATTCTCTTCAACACTTGCAAAAAGAGAGTCAATAAACTGGAAAACGCAATTGTTACATTACTACCCTAGTATCTGTAATCCGCAAGCAACGGAATCTCTTGAAAGCAGCAAGGGCACGTCAGCCCAAGGCCAAGCAAAGCATCTCTGGGGCACACCTGCCGAAGCATCAAAGAAAGGGCGTGCAAGCCCAATTCCATTACTAAACGTCAATTGGGGCACGCCAGCCCGTTCAGCGTCTTTCTATCTGGGTGCGCGTCTCAGAAGCAGACAGTTCAGTAATAAGGCTCAGTGGTAGTCCTTAGGCGTCGTTGTCCTTCTAGGAGCCGCCCTAAGCTTGCATCTGCATTTTCAATATGTTATACATATCATTGCATATTGTGTGTATATCAAATGTTGAACGCAGGAAAAATCCATCAAAACGACAAAGCAAGCCTCCCCGGTATCGAAGGCAGCAAGTAAACAGCCCAGCAGTTGTCACCAATTTCTCCCCAACTGCAGTCCGCCTTGCTTCTATCGATGTTATCCACTGTTTGTGCTACTTGGATCAACACAACGACAGCCGGTCCTGTCCAACCTCAATGGCTCGGTCACTTTTTATAGTGATCCGCCGTCTCTATCAACGACAGCCGGTCCTGTCCAACCTCAATGGCTCGGTCACTTTTTATAGCGATCCGCCGTCTCCGTCAACGACAGCCGGTCCTGTCCAACCTCAATGGCTCGGTCAACTTTTATAGTGATCCACCGTCTCTATCAACGACAGCCGGTCCTGTCCAACTTCAAACGGCTCGATCACTTTTTATAGCGATCCGCCCTCCCAATTCAACGATGGTCAGCCATATCATCCATGACGGTCAGCCATATCGGTCATTCAACGGTTTGATCATTTATACTGTTGATCCTCCCATCCAGGCTTCAACGGTTTGGTCATTTATACTGCTGATCCTCCCATCCAGGCTTCAACGGTTTGATCATTTATACTGCTGATCCTCCCATCCAGGCTTCAACGGTTTGATCATTTATACTGCTGATCCTCCCATCCAGGCTTCAACGGTTTGATCATTTATACTGCTGATCCTCCCATCCAGGCTTCAACGGTTTGGTCATTTATACTGCTGATCCTCCCATCCAGGCTTCAACGGTTTGGTCATTTATACTGCTGATCCTCCCATCCAAGCTTCAACGGTTTGATCATTTATACTGCTGATCCTCCCATCCAGGCTTCAACGGTTTGATCATTTATACTGCTGATCCTCCCATCCAGGCTTCAACGGTTTGATCATTTATACTGCTGATCCTCCCATCCAGGCTTCAACGGTTTGATCATTTATACTGATGATCCGCCCATCCAAGTTCCCAACGGTTTGATCATTTATATTGATGATCCTCCCGTCCAAGTTCCCAACGGCTTGATCACTCAGCACAATGATCTCCCCGTCCGCTTTCACCGACAGCTGATCCTGTCAATTCCCCCAACGGCTCGATCATTTATACTGATGATCCGCCCATCCAAGTTCCCAACGGCTTGATCACTCAGCACAATGATCTCCCCGTCCGCTTTCACCGACAGCTGATCCTATCAATTCCCCCAACGGCTCGATCATTTATACTGATGATCCGCCCATCCAAGTTCCCAACGGCTTGATCACTCAGCACAATGATCTCCCCGTCCGCAATCAACGACAGCTGATCCTGTCAATTCCCCCAACGGCTTGATCACTCAGCACAATGATCTCCTCGTCCGCAATCAACGATAGCTGATCCTGTCAATTCCCCCAACGGCTTGATCACTCAGCACAATGATCTCCCCGTCCGCAATCAACGACAGCTGATCCTGTCAATTCCCCCAACGGCTTGATCACTCAGCACAATGATTTCCCCGTCCGCTTTCACCGACAGCTGATCCTGTCAATTCCCCCAATGGCTCGATCATTTATACTCACTCCGCACAATGATCTCCCCGTCCGCAATCACTGACAGCTGATCCTGTCAATTCCCCCAACGGCTCGATCATTTATACTGATTATCCTCCCATCCAATTTCTCCAACGGCTTGATCAATCCGCACAATGATCTCTCTATCCGCCCTCACGACAGCCGGTCCTGTCAAATCCACAAACAACGACCAGAACATCGTTCGATGGTCCGTTCATCCACAACTGATTGTTCCCCAGGAGAGTCCGTCTTGGCCTGTCCCGAACGACAATCACCCTCAGTCTAGCCGAAAGTGCATCTTCCAGCAGGCTTATTGCTCTGTCTCGTATGGTCTTTGATAAGGAGATTGGCTCTGATTCCCAACAGATGGAATTCAACCTGCCTGACACGACCTACCCGTGTTTGTTGGAATACTTTGTGCCGAGGATAGCTTGATCCCCAGCAACGACGGCCAGTCCCGTCAACATCTGCAGCGACAGCCTGTCCTGTCCAAATTCAATCAACAAGCGGCGATGCAATCGTCCACTTCTACTTCTATCCCCAATGACGGTCTGTCCGTCCATTCAACCAATCAGGTTCTGTAAGTATGCTTGTCTACTTTGTTAGTATGTTCTGCTCTGGATTGCCTTGAGGGGTGTCTAGAAACCTTTGACGTTACTTGTACCAATTCAATGGTGCTCCAAGTGCCATCAAAGGGGGGCTACTGTAGACACCCCAATCTGGGCTTCCAGATTAGTTTACTTACGGTATTTGATTCCCCAATGATGAAATGGATCAAGAACACCCCGGGAATGTCGAGTGTTTGAGCTTTGAGTGTTTGCAAAACCCTTGAACCTAACCTAGTCTTAAGCCACTTCCAAAAGCCAAAAACCCTATTGATGTGTGCCAGGGCGCAACCATCGCGCGCCCGGGCGCACCGTCGCGCTACGGTTTGACTCCATCGCGCGATGGTCAACCGGAGCATTGACCAGCGCGCCAGGGCGCATTGTCGCGCGACAGTTTGGAACCCTCGCGCGATGGTCAGAACCTGTCCCCATCACCTTTATTCAGCTGGGCAGCTTAATCACCAAGTAACCCCCAGCCACCCTCGTGGCTGGCTGGCCTCCATTCTTTGGACCAGACCTGCCTTTCCATTAGTGGAAGGTGCTCTCCCTATAAATACCCCTCATTTGTTCTCTTTCAAAGGGTTCCAAAAAATTCAAAGCACAAAGGTTCTAACCCTAACCCTTTGTTCATCTCTCCTCCATTAGCAAGTGTGTAGACACCCCAATTTGGCCTAACGATTATTTCAAGTCCCACCTTGGGACAATCCCGATGATGAAATGGATACAATGATTGCTGATTGCTTCTTTGAGGACCTTAGGACTTTCGGTGAGAACTTTGACCACTTAGAGGACCCAATTCAAAGCCATACAGCCTTTCAGACAGAAATACAGAAGCCTAGGAGAATCCATCTGACGGCCGTAACATCGATCCCACGGCCACAACATCAATCCCTCACCCGAGCAACCTGTTGCCAGCAAAATCTCCCTGAGAGATCAATCCCTCGGCCGCGAGATCTATCCTTCGGCCGAGACATCCATTCCACGGCCGCGACATCCTTTGCTCGGCCGCCAGATCGACCTTTTTCCAGACTCTGGAACGTTCTGTCAGACGTTTGGTTTGATCCAACTACACTACCTTTCCGATGCGTTCGGGCTACGTTGGGAGATCACGACGTAGAGTTAGAGATGCATTGCAATTGCCATCTCGTGATTTGATTGGCCGGAGTGAGTCATCCCTATGCCTATATAAAGGGGCCTTTGGGCTCCGAATTTAACACACAGAAATTGAGATACCTACACACTCAATCAAACCTCGAAACTCTGCACAAATACTCCCTCAATCCCATACTCCAAAAGCCCTAACCTTCCGAAGGCAGCCGTCAATTCGGCGATCAAACCCCGAAGTTCAAACCCTAACTCTAGGGTTCTCGATCAAGCAATCAGTCAACCACGCCCAATCCAAAGCAATCAAGCAACTGAGGGATCAAGGTGGTGAGGCCCAACGGCCTCTGGTTTGTCTTAATTTATTGCTTTTCTGATTAATCGTAGCATTTTTGATTATCCATTAATCTTTCTGTCTGGTGTGAGGAAGAACACCGACCGGGGCTTCGATCCCTCGGCCGGTACATTAAACCAGTATGATTACTCGCCGTGACATCCATTCACCGGCCGAGTAATCGATCTCTGGGACATTTTGTTTGCTTTTCTGCTTTCTAATGCATGCTTCAATTATCGCACTGGCTCACTTTGCTTACTGTTTAAAGGAATAACTAAACAGACTATGTGTTAGAATTAGACAAAGCATCTATACGTCTTATGTTGAACGATTATGGGCCAGTCTCACGACTGGGCAAAGAGGGGTGCCTAACACCTTCCCCTTATTGTACTTTTGGCTCCCGTATCCAGAATCTCTATCTATTTTCCCAGTTTTAATAAACTGGGTGGCGACTCTATTTGATGATAACCGTTATCGTGTGGCGACGTTCCTAGCCATGGGGATGTCCATGATTTTGGTTTATGAAGTGAGCAACCAATCGAGCAAACACAACGTGATCAATCTGTATGGCGATGCCCCGTTTGGGAGGTGTCTACAGTTTTTGGCGACTCTGCTGGGGAAATGAGAGCCATAACCAGAAAGTTCAACATAAGACTAATACATGCTTTGTTTAATTCACCTATCATATGCATCGAGCGGGCAACCCGTTGAGTTCACCTGATATCCCGGCATGACACGGGCTATGTTGGGGGTTCCAGCAAACTCCACAGTCACTCGTACCTAGTGGTATATCAAAAAGGAAATCACCCAATCGCCGCCTATGATGGGCTGGCGAGAGGACTGGTGCCCTTTGACAACGGAGCACCCTGAAACTACCTAAACCTTGCATGCTTTAGAAAGCCATAGAACTTATCAAACTAAGACAGGAACCTACAGGCTAGGAACCTACTTGCATTCTACTTGCAAAAGTTCTTCCTCACACTATCTGTTGTTGTAATTAACTCTTTCTGTGCAGAAGGGTTGGGATTTTCAACCCAAATCCTAACCCTACACAGGTCGAATACTAACTTCCAGGTATTCTATTTTTTTAAGCAGGCACAATAGGTAGGTTAAAGAAGCAACCTCAGCCAGTTTTATACTCTTACAATACCCGAAGTCACGCCAAACAGAGGTCTTTACAGTCATCTCATCGGTCGCCTTCGTCCACCAAGACACCCTCACCGCAACGGTCCCAATCAGTTGCAGGGACTTCGCGGTCGTCTCCTCGACAAAACCAATTATCTACCCAATTCCAAGCTTCACCAAGCAACCTCCCTACCTACACCCCAAAAATGGCAGACAATGATGCTACCATCACCGAGCTCCGAGCCCAAATTGCCTATTTACAAGCTGAGAAAGCAGCAAGAGATGCTGAAGACAAGAAAAACGAGGAGGAAGCAGAAAATCCTCATGAAATTATAGAAAACCCTGAATTGGCCAAACAGGTCAAGGAGATCAAGCACGCTTTGGCTCGCTCACAAGGAGACCAAATTCTAGATTTCGAAGGACTCTGCCTCTTTCCAGAATCTCAACTGCCTGAACGGTTCAAAATGCCAAACATCGAGAAATTCAACGGGACTGGTAACCCTACCAGCCATGTCCGCCATGTCATCAACACTCTGAAGCCTATGGGCTTGACCGACGAGCTCATCGCTCAATTGTTTCAAAGAACTCTCACTGGAAGTGCCCTCGATTGGTTTCTCACTTTGGAATTTGTGCATTATCAAACCTGGCCTGAAATTGCTAACGCTTTTGTCAAGCAGTATGCGTACAATGTCCAAATTGAGCTAACTACCCGAGATTTGGAGATGACTAAACAAGAATCCAATGAGGACTTTGCTACCTTTGTGGCAAGATGGAGAGAGAAGGCTGCCAAGATGAAAAGCCGCCCTACCAAGGAAGATCAAGTGAGGATAGTTGTCAAAAACTTACAGCCTAAATACCTCACTCATATTTACACTCAAGCTATCACCGATTTCAAACGCCTATATGCCACTGGGTTGCAAGTCGAAGATGGAATCAAGCTAGGACTCATTGGGAAAGAAGAGGCCACTCCTCCATCCAGAAAAACCTTTCCAACCCATGCATCCCCTGCCTCCATCAACACCCTTAACTCAGTCTTACCACAAGCCCCTTTTCAAGCTAGCTCATCTAGAAACACGAATCGCCCTCGCCGCAATTTTGACCCACTCTATATGACTCCATCCCAAGCCTTAGCCATCCTAAGCCGTCAAGGGCACCTCAGGCTTTTGAATAATCCACCTCCTCAGCCACCTTATGGCCCAAGCTATGATGCCAATAAGCAATGTGCTTACCATCAACACCCTGGACATGAGACAGACCGCTGCATGCGTCTTCGTCATGACATCCAGGATCTCATTGATAGTCAAGCCATAAAACCTCCTAAGCCTAATGTACAAACCAATCCACTTCCCGCTCACAACAACGAATCACTGCCTCAAAATATCAATCTCATAAGCCTATCCAATAGCCCCACATATAATCCTGCCCTACACATTATTCCAAATACCCAAGCCAAACCATCCTTAATCCCCTCCAAGAACGAGGAATGCTTTGCAACAAGGGGAAAACCCCACATCTATGCTATTGATGATGGGGATTGGTGGTTAGACATGCGTCAAGCCCTGCCAAATGATTGGAAAGTTGGAAGGATTGAGCCTGCTGATCCTTGGAGTACCCAAGAAGAAGAAGTGGGTCACCTCACCCGAAGCGGAAGGGTGTATAAACCTCCTAAACTAAGTGGGGAAAGTTCAACCTCAACGCGAGTAATGGAAGAAGAAGAAGGAGAAGAAAGCCAAAGGGCCGAACCTGAGGAAGACAGGGTGCTAAGACAACTAAAGAAAATCCAAGCTGATATCTCTATTTGGGGATTGCTTATGTCCTCCTACGAGCATCGTAACTCCTTTTTCAAAACCTTGGGGAAAGCCAAAGTTCCCATCGACATCACCCCCGAATAGCTCGTGGGCTTCATAATGGCGTCAAAGGCTCCAAAACCAACGATAGCTTTCACTGACAAGGATCTACCACCTGAAGGGCCTGCACACAATAAACCTCTCTACATTTCACTTAAATGTCTCACTAAATGGATCCCGCTGGTCTTGGTAGATAATGGGTCTGCTTTAAACGTATGTCCTCAAAGAACCCTCGACAAGCTAGGGGTAAACGCCACCGACGTGCGCCCTTCGAGCCAAGGAGTAAGGGGGTATGACAATTCAAAGAGAAGAGTGGTTGGGTGTGTCACACTGCCAGTAGAAGTGGAGAAGATCAAAAGGGATGTGGAGTTCCATGTGATGGATATACCGGCCACCTTCAATCTTTTATTAGGGAGGCCTTGGCTACATGACGCTGGGGCAATACCTTCCACTTTGCATCAAAAAGTCAAATTCGCGGGAGATGGAAGGGTTATAACCATTCTGGGGGATTCATCAATCCGGACTCATTCTGATACGCCTGTCCAAGAGGTAGAAACCGAGGAAACCTTCCTTACTGGATTCAGTCTTGAGGAAGCAACTGCTGTGCAAGCCTTAATGGCTGAGAGAAACTTCTATGTAAGTGCCCCCGCCATATGGATGATGAAGAAGCAAAAATACCTCCCTGGGTTAGGTTTAGGCAAAAGATCACAAGGCATCTCGCAGATGATTGATCCTCCGCATAATCAATACGCCTTTGGTCTTGGTTACACCCCAACAGAAGCCGAGGTAAAAAGGAAGAGAAACATGGAAAAGGCTAAGGCAAGAGGAAGCACGGTCAAAGAAGAGAAACTCGTAATCCCAAAAACGCTCATTGGCTGGTTTATGAGAGAAGGAGAAGACTTTCCATTCTGTGGCTTCGCAGAGACATGGGAAGACGAAGTTACCAAGCAACAGTACCCTGGAATGCAAATCTTCTTTGATCAGGAATGGATTGACAGTGATTTGGAAAAAGAGCCAACTAATTCATCCCCCACTCCTGAAGACTGGATTGAAGTGCTAGCTGAATTTGACCTAAAGATTCTGTTTGGCAAAGAGGGTGAAGAAGAGTATAAAACTGCAAAGGGAAAAGGAGCCACTCCTGAAACATCGCAGTAAATCGCATAACAAAAACATTGCTTTCATTTCCTAAAGACAAGTTAGGACATGTTTTGGGCCCCTGTTTGGGCATTATCTACGGTTGAATAAATCCCCATTTTTATCACTTCTATGCTTGACAAATGATTCCATCTTTAAAATGTGATTGTTATACACTACAATCTCTCTGCCAAAGATAAAAGGATTTCAAGAATCTAATTCTTTATGTCACCGACCAAAAGGAAAGAGGGGACGAACCCTAATTACTTAGAAACTAAGTTTTTATCAAAACTCAGGAAGAAGACGCTATCTCCGTGAGAACACTTAGGGTTAGCTTGCCCATTGTGAAAGTACAAAAGCATATGGAGATTCATGAAAAACATCTCCATCAGATTCCTCTCCAAAACGCCAAAACCTTCTTGAGAGAAAAATGCTCGTTGGGTAAAATATGCGCCCAAGCAAAAGTAAGAGCAAAGCCTGCTAGGACAAAGAAAAAGCGAAAACGCAGCCTAGGCAAAAGTTAAGGCATTCAAAGGAAAGCTCGCTAGGGACTCAACCTCTATCAGGTAACCTAGGCAAAATCTAGAGCGTGAGAGAAAGAAAAACTAAGAGTGAACACTCAACCCCCAAAGGTGGTAATCTTGGAACTACGTGAAAGGCCTGATTCCCTGATTGGGATACGTAGGCAATCTCGCGTCGAGATGCGGCCCAAACATTTGGAGAGAAGAGAGATGATACCAGAAGGTTTGTACTCAATGATTGGCATAGCTAACCCTGCGTATTGAGCTCGCAAAAGATGAGTTAGTCATTTTCCAGGGAGTTGGCAAAAACATAGACACGTAAGAATCATTGTTCGTCCTCTCTGACTCAAAAGTCGTCGACATAAGGGACCAAGCATTCTAACAATCCCAAAACATGGCAAAGAGATTACAGGAATAACAAAAGCAAATAAAAGAGCTTGAATCAAATGCGAGTGTAAGAAGGGAAAAACGCCGCCTGGCTAATAGCAAAAAACCTAACTTCTTTAGGAAATGGAAGTAGCGGCCGAAGAATGGAACCCTCGGCCGAGTGATCCATCCCTCGGCCCAAGTTTAAATCCCGGCATTCACAAAACTTTGAAAGTTATTACATGAATATCTAATCTCTCATACATGCTGAGGATGCTTCAAATACAAACAAAAATACAAAATGTCAAATTATCTGTTTTTAGAACTAACAAATACAGGTACAAGAAAGGAGAGGCTAGCTACTGCCCACGACCCCTCTTGGGCGCAGGACGAAAACGCTCAGGAACTGAGACACTGATCCTCTGTCCTACCAGCCGCGGTATCTCCATCACCAGCTCCAGTACTCCCACCCTCACTGACTCCAGCACTCTGGGTGACCGACACTGTCGGTACTCGCTCTGCTTCAAGCTGCAGAGACACGGGATATAGGCATTTAGTTTCACATGAAACATAGGATGAAAAAAGAAGGGATCAAAGGATGCATACCGCAGCTATTCGGCCACGCTGCCGCCGAGCCAAAGCCTCGGCACTCTGGAAAGCACGCAACCATTCCTGGAACACCCCAGCAGGCACCTGTAGAGGAAACAATTGCATATATAATCAAGTAAGCAAGGAATGCTGAAGGAAACTAGAGCAGAATCCACAAATATTACCTGCTGAATTCCAGTAGGAAGCACGTAGAACTGTGTGGTACACGGTGTCAGTGGCAAACGCTCTTCTTCTCCGCTTGCATTATGGAAAGAAATGAAACTGGGGGCCCGTGGCCAAACAGGAGGAGCAGCAGCAGCAGTAGTGGTAGGAAGGGTCAAGGAGGCCAAACGAAAGGCTGAGTAGTTTCCTACTACGAGAAAACTCAGGGCTGGCTGTCTCTCAAGAGCAAGTAGCAAGCCCTCCCCGGTCAAAAGATGGGTCGATCTCATGCCAGCAGGAGGAGGGAGAGGGACAAGCTGCAACGCCTCGGAACGTGGAAAGTACTGGCTCGCTACCCTCTCTCCAAGATACGAGGCTCTCGAAAATGGCCCCTCCAGAAGGAAGTGCTGGCTGTCCAACGCCCGAGCTGAGGTCAACTCCAGAGGAGCATCATCAAGTAGCACGCCCCATGGGTCAAAATGCACCTATAACAAGGGAAATGGCATCAAAATGACAGAATGAGGAAATAGCACGAAAATCAGAGGATAAAGAAGGTGTCATACCTGATCCACCGTCAGACGATCCAAAACTCGCCTCCAAGCCAGCAAGTCCAGGGCAGGCGACCGTGACTTCCGAACTCTCTTCAACCAACGGGCCGCCCGCGGAACGAACCTAGGCTCTCTGTGCCTAGTCGGGGGAGGAAACTGCAACAAGTGCTCAAAAGCCCAAAGCTGCAAGCAAAGACGGAGAACATGAATAATGAAGATAGAAGCAATAAGGGAATAATGCAGAAATCAAAATGAATACCTCGAGAATACGATGGTGTCCGCCAAGCGACAAACTAACTCCCCGGGAACAAGCACTGAGGTGTCCGTACAACGTGGCTAGGGCAGGAGTTCCCCAATCAAACTCTGCTATGGTCTCTAAATGCACCAAAGCAGCCAAGAACTGGACATGTACCGAATTCTCCTTGTTGCAAAACAAAGTTTGCCCAAGGAGATAAAGCAGGAAAGCTCGTACCAGCTGAGAAAGGGGAATCTCCGTCAAGATATCAACTTGATCAAACTCTTCCCGAAGCCAGGTATATGTGATATGGCCACTCTCCGATACAATGGGAACCTTCCCTAAGAGGTATCCAAGGGCACCCTTCCGCTCATGGATCCGCGGATCAATTGGAAGAGGATCGCCGCCAACCCTCAGGCCTGTGAGCAAAGCAAAATCGCCCGGAGTGATCGTCATCTCCCCAGCCTTTGGAAGATGGAAAGTGTTGGTGGTATCCCACCACCGCTCGACCAAGGATGTGGTCAATCCCAACTCCGCCTTCGGAAGATGGAAACCAAGAATCAAGGGCTCGAAGCCAGCCAAAGCAACCGCATCCTTGGCTTCCTGAGGAAGCCTCCCATACCACTCAAACACTTAGGGGCAGCTTCCCCACACGCGCAGCCTCTCGTTTGCCTGACAAAATACGAAGAAGGAATCAAATACACAAGATATCGCCTATACAGGGGGCAACTTCTAGAACTCAAACTCCCTATCAAAATATCAAACTATCATTCTGCAAAATCTCACATGCGAAAATCATTTGACAGGATAAAAATCTACCTCCCTGTTGGTAAAACCAAAGTGCTGCTCTGGCTCCCTGCGCAAGACCTCAGGTGGGATATCACTGAGGGGAGGACGGTATCGCAAAGAACCACCACGCCCGACCAAGTGAACCTGAGGAGCGTAAGTGGCAATGTCAAAAGGGGGAAGAATATCACCACTCACATCAGTAGAGACCTCGGGTTCGACTCCGGGAGGAATGGGTTGCGAGGAACTCCCCCCAGCAGTGGCCCTGCGCCGACTCGAACGCAAGACGCGGAAACTTGAAACCCCGCCAAGAATCTCGGCCTCGACGGCCGGAGCTTTGCCCGTGTCTCTGGACACGGCGGGAACATCGGATGGTGAAGGAGGAGGTGGTGTCGAAGCCATGGCGGCCAAGACCGTGGTGGTCGGAGGATCGGCGGCGGGAAACGACGAGGAGAGAGAGGAGGCGGCGGCAACGATCGTTTAAACAGGAGAAGAGGATGAGGGATAGTGGGGGAAGAATGACCCGTGAGATCGATTTAACTAAACTTAAATCGATTTCCTGACTTTTGGCGTTCTCATGGCCGAGACATCAATTCCTCGGCCGAGAAATCAATTCTTCGGCCGAGAGATCGATCTCCTGGCCCCTTAATCAAATTCCCTCAGCAACATCAGATCATGCTCAGTGCACCAATTCAAGCCACTACAGACTTCTGAGTTCTCAACCAACCAAGTAGCCTTGGGGGCATCCCCAAGCCAATGCAACATGATCAAAACCAGCCTTGGGGGCATGCCCAAGCATCGAAAATCTCTCTCCACAAACTACTGGCTAGCAAAACAAGACACTCAGCAACCCTGAGCTTAAAACTTCAGCGGCTCCAAGCCCATTATTGGTAGGCTCGAAGCCTATATTTATCAACTCAGCGGCTCGAAGCCCATTACTTCCACAGGCTCAAAGCCTATGCCTACCATCTCAGTGGCTCCAGGCCCTCGACTTAGCAGCTTTATGCCCGCTGTCACGGCTCTACGCCCATTATCTCACCTCAGCGGCTCCAAGCCTGCTATCTCAACTGGCTCAAAGCCGTAAACAAGCAATCTCAGCAACTCTATGCTCGCTATCACGGCAACAGGCTCTACACCTGTAATCACTCAACTTAGCGGTTCCAAGCCATCATCCCTACACAACTCAGCGGCCCCAAGCCCATTATCTCAACTGGCTCGAAGCCGTAAACAAGCAACAGGCTCTACGCCGCCCCAACAATCAAGACATCTATTCTCAGGCTCTACGCTTGGATGCTCAAAAATCTAACATTTTTTTGAATGCTCAAGCTCTACGCTTGGATGCCCAACCACTGCGTACTGGACGCTCAAAGCCTGTACTTTGAATGCTCGGATTCTGCCGTCCGAATGCTCGAGCTCTACGCTCTGAATGCTCAAGTCCGGAACTTGATAGAAGCTCTAAGCTTAAAACAAACACACACGCACGGGCCCGTGCACATTTGCATCAACATTTTCACATTGAGTCTGCATCATCACATCTGTTCACATCTAACAACCATCATCACACATGTACACTCTGCATATCTCTCATGAAATAGGTCAACCCTGCTATCAACCGGCTCTATGCCTCGGTTTTATTTGATCGGCTCAACGCCTCGATCCTTTGGCTCCACGTCAACATTTATGATGAGAAAGCTCTGTGCACAGACCATCAGAATACAACCAGCTCTACGCTTCGGTTCATATCACGTCAAGCTCTAAGCTCCGACAAACTCAGGCCCTCGCCTCAAGACTGCATGCAGGCTCCACGCCTCAATCTAATCCCCTCAAGGCTCCATGCCTCGATTCCTTCACCTCAGGCCCTTGCCTTATACCAGCTCCGCGCTTCGGTTCATCACGTCAAGCTCAAAGCTCTGACACCACAGGCTCTCATCCTGATCAATACCAGCTCCGCGCTTCGGTCCCATCAAGCTCTAAGCTCACCTCAGGCCTCCGCCTCATAAACCACAGCAGGCTCCACGCCTCAATCTAATCCCCTCAAGGCTCTCGCCTTATGATCAACACCAGCTCCGCGCTTCGGTCCTATCAATCACCTCAGGCTCTCGCCTTATGATCAACACCAGCTCCGCGCTTCGGTCCTATCAATCACCTCAGGCTCTCGCCTTATGATCAACACCAGCTCCGCGCTTCGGTCCTATCAATCACCTCAGGCTCTCGCCTTATGATCAACACCAGCTCCGCACTTCGGTCCTATCAATCACTCTCCAGGCTCTCGCCTCATGACTACAACCGGCTCCGTGCCTCGGTCCCCTCATCGCCAAAGCTCCGTGCTCCAGCTACTGGCCCTGCGCCTCCCCTACATCTCAAAAACAAACCGGCGTCCAACTCATCCCAACAGATGGTTTGGATTCCACCCCATTACATCAACCCCTTCCAGCTCATTCGCAAGGATAGGCTACTCTACCGAGCTCCTTTCAGTCAAAGTAAGGATGATCAAGAAAAGCAAACGCACCTGCAGTGTACTGATCTACCCCAAAATACTAAGGAAGCTCTCCGTAAAAACTCCCCAGGTAGCCCCGCGCTCCTTCAACTATCTTCCGCCAAAACCCTGGCTCAGTCTAGGTACGTCACACTACGGCTTTTAAAGCCCTAAGGTACGTCTTCTGTCTCTAACCCTCCAAACTTTTACTTTTCTTTATTGCCCGAACTACGATTGGTCTGAATTTCCCTTGTGGAATACGTAGGCAGCCTCCCGGCCCGACCATAACAAAACCTTTTTCGAAAAACCCCTTGGAATAGTGGTTGGACCAAATTGAGTTGCTTTTTACAGCTTTGACTCTTACTCAAACATGTCTCGCGATCCGTCTGAGTTCAGTCAAAGAGGGGCATCTGTAGACACCCCAATTTGGCCTAACGATTATTTCAAGTCCCACCTTGGGACAATCCCGATGATGAAATGGATACAATGATTGCTGATTGCTTCTTTGAGGACCTTAGGACTTTCGGTGAGAACTTTGACCACTTAGAGGACCCAATTCAAAGCCATACAGCCTTTCAGACAGAAATACAGAAGCCTAGGAGAATCCATCTGACGGCCGTGACATCGATCCCACGGCCACAACATCAATCCCTCACCCGAGCAACCTGTTGCCAGCAAAATCTCCCTGAGAGATCAATCCCTCGGCCGCGAGATCTATCCTTCGGCCGAGACATCCATTCCACGGCCGCGACATCCTTTGCTCAGCCGCCAAATCGACCTTTTTCCAGACTCTGGAACGTTCTGTCAGACGTTTGGTTTGATCCAACTACACTACCTTTCCGATGCGTTCGGGCTACGTTGGGAGATCACGATGTAGAGTTAGAGATGCATTGCAATTGCAATTGCCATCTCGTGATTTGATTGGCCGGAGTGAGTCATCCCTATGCCTATATAAAGGGGCCTTTGGGCTCCGAATTTAACACACAGAAATTGAGATACCTACACACTCAATCAAACCTCGAAACTCTGCACAAATACTCCCTCAATCCCATACTCCAAAAGCCCTAACCTTCCGAAGGCAGCCGTCAATTCGGCGATCAAACCCCGAAGTTCAAACCCTAACTCTAGGGTTCTCGATCAAGCAATCAGTCAACCACGCCCAATCCAAAGCAATCAAGCAACTGAGGGATCAAGGTGGTGAGGCCCAATGGCGTAGAGCCTGAGAATAGATGTCTTGATTGTTGGGGTGGCTTAGAGCCTGTTGCTTGTTTACGGCTTCGAGCCAGTTGAGATGATGAACACAGGCTTCGAGCCTGTTAAGAACTTGATTGTGTACGGCTTCGAGCCAGTTGAGACAATGGGCTTAGAGCCGCTGGGTTGGTTGTTACGGCTTCGAGCCAGTGAGATTGGTTGTTTACGGCTTTGAGCCAGCTGAGACGATAGATACAGGCTTCGAGCCTGTTGGAGTAATGGGCTTCGAGCCGCTGAGATTGTGATAACAGGCGTAGAGTCTGTTGCTGTGATAGTGAGCATAGAGCTGCTGAGATAGTAAACATAGGCTTCGAGCCTGTTGAGGTGATGGCTTGGAGCCATTTAAGATAATGGGCTTTGAGCCGCTGAGATTGCTTGTTTACGGCTTTGAGCCAATTGAGATAGCGGGCTTGGAGCCGCTAAGTTGTGTAGAGACGATGGGCACAGGGCTGCTGAATTGATACGGGCGTAGAGCTGCTATGATAAAGGGCTTCGAGCCGCTGGGTGATAGTAGACAAAGGCTTCGAGCCTGTTAAGGTAATGGGCTTCAAGCCGCTGGGTTGATTGTTATGGCTTTGAGCCAGTTGAGATGGTAGATACAGGCTTCGAGCCTGTTGAGGTAATGGGCTTCAAGCCGCTGAGTTCGTATAGGCATAGAGCCGCTAAGTGAGTTGATATGGGCGTAGAACCTGTGTTGAGCGATGGCAAACTTGAAGCTGCGGAGTTTGAAGCAAGGAGCATGGTGTTGCTGATAGTAAGCATAGGGCTGTTGAGATAATGAGCTCGGGGCTTGGACACGGAGCTGCTAAGTGATCATAATGGTGAGCATAGGGCCGCTGAGTGAGCTTCAGAGCTGCTGATAGTGAGCCTAAAGCTGCTGGGCGCTAGTGAGTATGGGCATAGAGCCGCTGAAGCTATTGGATATGGAGATGTTGGGATAGCTTGCTGAGCGACTTAAGTATGGAGCTATTGAGCACGGGGTGCTGCTGAGGCGGGGGAGCCATTGACTGGCTTTGATAGTAGCGAGCATGTAACTGTTGAGTGACTTGATGGGGATGAATAGCAGAGCCGTCGAGTGTCTTGATTGCTGTAGGCGTGAACATGGAGTTGCTGGGTGACGATGAGCATAGAGCTTGGTGATTGCTGTCGTACTTCCGGAGTACAGTAACTGGGGTGTAGAGTCTGAAGGATCTTTTGGGTTTTGCGAGCAAGAGTTCACAGTCTATAATCCTCAAAGGTCAAGTGACCAGTAGTTGCGAACTTGCTGCTTCAGAGAGAGCTCCGAAAAAGTCCCGAAGTGGGTCCAACATTGGTGCTTGAGATTCCTCATGTTTGTGATTGCCTCCAAGGCTATATTTCACTTGCTCGGGATTGCCCCCAAGGCTAGATTTGCGTGCATTTGGTAACCCCTGCAAGGCTTTTGTCATTACTTGATCCTTCTTAAGCTTGGGAATGCTCCCAAGGCTAATTTCCTCATGCTCGGGATGCCTCCCAAGGCTGGTTCTGAGTATGCTCGGGATTGCCCCTAAGGCTAGTTCTTGACCATATTCCACTTTGACTTTGTTGACTTGTTGACCCAAAGTGCCATAAGGTTTGTTAAATGCTTCGGCCATTAATGACTTCAGAGATTTCCATCGCCTCCATTAACGGGGTGCCTTCTGGAGGCTGAATGCTTTCTAGAAGCTGGCTATACAAACGCTTTCTAGCAACATAAACGCCTTCTGGAGGGCTTTATCAACACGGATGCCCTTTTTGGAGGATAGATGCCTTCTGAAGGGCTAGAGTGTGCAAGCTTTATACAGGTGCTTTTTCTTGTTGGTTGTTCACTCAATGTATTAAGTGGAAGCCGCAGGATTGTTTCGCTGGCCTGGAAGTGGTGAGGCTACTTAACCTCAAGATGTGAGCTCGGGGCAGCTAAAGTAAGCACTGCACTGTTAAGAAGGAACCTGCTGTAGAGTTGCTCGGAGTTCTTGAAAAGCCAAATAAGGCCGCGAATACGACAAGGCACGTGTATGGTGCTACTGAAGAGCAAGTGTGAGGCTTCTGATTTTATGAAGGCAGAGCTGCTAAGATGGAGACGAAAGCGCAAAGCAAGGAGCTATGGAGATGTGAAGTGCGAAGCCACTTTAATGCTGTTGGCATGGTGTCATTTGTAGAGTTTGTTGGGGCTGTCTTTCAGCTTCTTTGACTTGGCTCTGTCGGTCATAGATACCAAGCTCGGTATGGTCGGTTTCAAGGACCGAAATCCAGGAGAATCCTGCAATCCACATTTGAATGGTTTAGAAAACAGCAATGGATAAGAAAACAACATGCAACAGGCTTAGAGTCGACCACGGGCCAAAGTCCTTTTATGCTGACTGCTAGGGGCAGGACCACCACACTTAAAGAACCCTAGTTCAAGAGCTTGAACGCTTGCGGGTAACATGGTTTGCAACGCGACATATATGCATTTGAGTAAAAAAGAAATGCAAGCCCCCTGTTTAGGCTATGAATGCTTGATCCTAGCTCAAATGTGCATGATGACAATGATCTAATTGCCCCTAGCATAGAAACATGCGATGTAAACAGCAATGAATGTAAGTGCAATGTTTCTCTTTCTGTTTGGCAGAGATCTTGGCATGCCCCTGATAATACTGTGTGACAGCATTTCCAAAAAGAGTTGAGGTGTTCTCCCAGGGTATGACGCTTCTTAGGCTGAGCTTTTTGAAGGCCGAGTGTGTTGGCAGGGAGGTAGATTTTACAGTGCGTCCCTTTGTTGCTCTTTTACTCCTCGCATAGAGATGATGGCCATGATGCCTTGATGATTCTGCCTTGTTTGATCATAAGAAACACCTCATATTTGGAGTTAACTTGTGCAATCATGACAAGAGGTTAGTGCAAAAGACAGGGTGATAGCGATATGCATGCAAATTCGCAATGTATTCTGGACATCTCAACTTTTGCGTATTTGATCAAATACTTCCCCTTGATTTGGGGAGACCAATAATGACTTATTTACTAGCCAGGTGTTTGAAAGACCGCAATGCCTTAGCGGCACTACTGAAAACATTGTTTGGTCAAGGGACCATATTGCTACACTCCTCATGAAATGAGAGACCCATATTATTTCCTTAGAGATTTGCAAAAAGTGACTGTGCTTGTATTTGCTGTGTCAAGATTGTTTGAGATAAGATCAATTTTGAAAGTTTTTCCTTAAGGATTTCAAAATCATATCATTTCATCTATATGTTCCACACTCACGTCATTCAATCATCAAAGGACGCAGAATTATTTTGCAAACCCATGTCCTTAGCCAATTAGGTGAGTTTGGGGCTTCGAGCTTGATCTGACTGACTTAAGTTGGATTGATAAGCGCCTATTGAGACCCATATGAGAGAAGTGCATAAAGGGGAATATAGCCATGTCCCTTGTCCCACGTTACTCTCCACGTTGTGTGATTTGCTAAGAAGATGCAAATTCCAAGGTTCTTGCCCTTCGTGTTAAGTCCCACATTGGTGATGCCCCTAGTGTTTAGGACCTTGCTACTAAGTCGTGTTCCCCAATCTGAGAGGACTTTGTTATGGACCATAATGTAGGCTTGGGGTTTTGGGTTGAGAAAGAAGTGGATGCAAAGGCTCAAACCTAATTTCTACTCACGCTTGGGTTTAAAAAGCTAGCAGCCATCTTCAACATTTTTATCAACTCTTGTTGTCTCTTGTCTCACTTTGTGTGAAAGAGTTGGTTTCTTCGAAAATGTCCTTTGTATGTATTGGAAGAAATGTTTCCTTCAAAGTGCCCCTTGTATGACGGGGTGCTCATTCTTTCATTGATTTTTCTTTCATCTCTCCTTGTATTTTTTTGTGTTTGCCCTAGTGTAGGGGATGGCTGCCTAACAGGCTTTTCAAAGGAATTATCCAGAGGCTCAACATGGCTAGCAAGGGATAAGTGTTTGGGATAGGGAAATGAATGCCTTTCTTCATTTTGAAACACACAACAGAGCGACAGAGGTCCTAACCAAGAGATTAGGGGCTAAGTGGATTTTCTAAGATTGAGGACAATCCTTTGAGACTCATAGTAGATGCATGGAGACATGGCTGATTTCTCACTTTGTTCGTGCTCTAACTTTTGCCTAGACCGCCCTTGCGGGTTTTCAATCTAGCGAGCTCATTTTTTTTTCTCTTTTCATTTTCCTCTCTTCTTTTTTTTCATACTCTTCCTCTTCAACAGTATGATTTGCTTACAGGTGATCTCTGGAGTGTGCAGAAATGTTTCAACTCCTTCTTAGCTCAACAAAAATGACGTGGGTCATGACTTTGAAAAACTCATTTTGTGCTTTTGACAATTCGAGTGATTATGATGTGTTCCAAAAGATGCCAGAAGATTACTTTGAAACCCTTGTGGATTGTTTTCAACGTTTGACGTTATCATGAGTATTCTTATGGCAGCAAACTAGCACAGGAGGAAACATTTTCAAAATTGTGGCCGACCAAAAGGTGCCTACGTATCCCAACAGAGAATCAGGCCATTCGTAGTTCATGTCCGAGGAGATTTGAATTTAAGATCCACATTTCATGCTGAGTGTGACAATTGGCCAGAAACCATGATGAGCAAAATGATATCAACTTTTCAAGAGAAGCAAAACATGGGCCAAAATGGCGGCGAAAGTTAGCTAGGTAGGATTTCCACGAAAGGATTGTTTTAAAATCTAAGCCAAGACGTGATGGGCATGGCTACCATTGCTCAAAACTTGGTTGGATGAAAACTTCAATTTTTTTTTGTCAGCGATTGCCATCACGTCTGAGATCAAACTCCAAGTCTAAGGGAAGGAGAAACCTAACCATGCTCAAGTTGAGATATCCAAAACTAATTGTCCATGCGGCGCATTTTCTAATATGCAAACTGCCCTTAGTGGTGGTGCAACCAAATGACATGCGATGAACAGAGAAAGGAAATGAGGGGGATGGACTCCTCTTTTGGTTTGGCCCCTGCATAGTTAGAAAGAGGCAATCAAAATGATATGTATATATATAGCACCACAGCTACTGACACAGGTTATGGATGAATCATGCATTGCAATTCGTTTGTATGCATGAGTTGATCGGATACTATAGATAGCTAGCCATTTTTGATATGGATGATTCTTAAGACTTGTTGCTGCCACTTAAGATCCCACTTCCAAGCCAATTCGTATTATGAGACAAACCGAAAAGATTGAGCATATGACTACAACAAAAAGTAGACTCGGGGTCCATCGCTGTGCTAGCGGCTATTTGAATGTTTCAGAAAAACTTGTCATTTGAGGATTAGACTAGGCATTGCAAAAAGTTTTGAAAATTCTTTCAATTCTTGGTTAGGGAAGATTCTTCTCAAAATGTGATTGAGGTCATTGAAATCCACTTGATTATTTGCTAGCACATTGACAAACTCCTAAATCTTACCGGCTTGTTGCGATAAGCATGCTCAAAATTTTGAATTTTGAAAGATGGGTTGCTAGGCCGATTTGAAAATAGGAACCAAAGTCCTACACTTGTCATGCTGAATCATCCATGGAGAAATAAGTATTGCAAGTCCTATCCATAATATCCTTGACTTTGCATATAATCATCCATAATCTGCTCTACTACTTTACACTCCTTCTTTCCTTTAGCCTCGCAAGGCAAAGATTGCTAGAGCAACCCCTAGTTCAATTGCCGGCGGGGCAGCCAATGTTTGATTTCGTTCTAGAAATCCATACTTCGCGGTGCTTTAAGTAAAGCGGGAATGTTAAGTAAGCAATGATGCTTTCAACTTACCAAAAACGTACCTTGCAGGCAATGCTATGCCTTAGTGCTTAGCTATGAAGACTTAGAGTTAGGGTTCTTAGTTCATGCCCCAACCCTTCTGCACAGAAAGTGATATTACAACAACATATACAAGGTGTGAGGAAGAACTTTTGCAAGTAAAATGCAAGTAGGCTCCTAGCCTGTAGGTTCCTGTCTTAGTTTGATAAGTTCTATGGCTTTCTAGAACATGCAAGGTTTTGGTAGTCTCAGGGTGCTCCGTCATCAAAGGGCACCAATCCTCTCTCCAGCCCATCATAGGCGGTGATTGGGTGATTCCCCTTTTGATATACCACTAGGTACGAGTGACTGTGGAGTTTGCTGGAACCCCCAACATAGCCCGTGTCATGCCGGGATATCAGGTGAACTCAACGGGTTGCCCGCTCGATGCATATGATAAATGAATTAAACAAGGCATGTATGAGTCTTATGTTGAACTTTCTGGTTATGGCTCTCATATTCCCCAGCAGAGTCGCCAAAAACTGTAGACACCTCCCAAACGGGGCATCGCCATACAGATTGATCATGTTTGTTGCTCGATTGGTTGCTTGCTTCATAAACCAAAATCATGGACATTCCCATGGCTAGGAATATCGCCACATGATAGCGGTTATCATCAAAATAGAGTCGCCACCTAGTTTATTAAAACTAGGAAAACAGATAGAGATTCTGGGTACGGGAGCCAAAAGTACAGTAAGGGGAAGGTGTTAGGCACCCCTCTCTGCCCAGCCGTGAAACTGGCCCATAGTTATTCAACATAAGACATGTAGATGCTTTGTTTAATTCTAACACATAGTCTGTTTAATTAAGCCTTTAAACAGTAAGTAAAGTGAGCCAGTACGATAAGTAAAGCATGCATCAGAAAGCAGAACAAAGTAAGCTGTCCTAGGGAGATGGATCCCGCGGCCGGTGAATAGATGTCACGGCCGAGGGATCCTCCTGGTTTTATGTACCGGCCGAGGGATCGAAGCCCCGGTCGGTGTTCTTCCTCACACCAGACAGAAACGTTAATAAATAATCAAAACACTAAGATTATGATTATTGATAGAAAATAAAACAAACCAGAGGCCGTTGGGCCTCACCACCTTGATCCCTCAGTTACTTGATTGCTTCGGATTTGATTGTGATTGACTGATTGCTTGATTAAGAACCCTAGGGTTAGGGTTTGAACTTCGGGGTTTGATCACTGGATTAATGGCGGCCTTCGGGAGGTTAGGGCTTTTGAAGAGGGGGATTGAGAGAGTATTTTGACAGAGTTTCGTGGCTTGATTGAGTGTGAAGGTGTATCAATTTCTGTGTGTTAAATTCGGAGCCCAAAGGCCCCTTTATATAGGCATAGGGATGACTCACTCCGGCCAATCAAATCACGAGATGGCAATTGCAATTGCAATGCATCTCTAACTCTACGTCGTGATCTCCGAACGTAGCCCGAACGCATCGGAAAGGTAGTGTAGTTGGATCAAACCAAACGTCTGACAGAACGTTCCAGAGTCTGGAAAAAGGTCGATCTGGCGGCCGAGCAAAGGATGTCGCGGCCGTGGAATGGATGTCTCGGCCGAAGGATAGATCTCGCGGCCGAGGGATTGATCTCTCAAGGAGATTTTGCTGGCAACAGGTTGCTCGGGTGAGGGATTGATGTTGTGGCCGTGGGATCGATGTTACGGCCGTCAGATGGATTCTCCTAGGCTTCTGTATTTCTGTCTGAAAGGCTGTATGGCTTTGAACTGGGCCCTCTAAGTGGTCAAAGTTCTCACCGAAAGTCCTAAGGTCCTCAAGGAAACAATCAGCAATCATTGCATCCATTTCATCATCGGGATTGTCCCAAGGTGGGACTTGAAATAATCGTTAGGCCAAATTGGGGTGTCTACAAAAATAACCATTTTACAGCTTTCTTTAACTTAAAAATGCTAGTTATACTTTTCAATATTCATTTCTGTTCTGTTGGAGTACCCCTGGGATCATTCTGGATCTGTCCCAGAACCTGGAACAAGCAAAACCAGACACTGGAAAGTTGGCACGAACCCGCGCGCGTTGCACCCAAACCATCGCGCGATGGTCAACGCTCCATTTGACCAGCGCGCCAGGGCGCAATCGTCGCGCGCCCGGGCGCATTGTCGCGCGACGGTTTGGAACCCTCGCGCGATTGTTTATACCCGATCAGTGGCTGGCCTTGCATGTTTAACTTGGTTTTAGGCTATTATTTTGTCCCCACACTGTTTATGGGGTGTTTTTGTTTATTTATTAGGCTTTTTCAGCCTTTAAACTGTAAATTATGACTGCATAAACTGCTTGGTTTGTCCTGGGTGTGCACTAGTCCTTCCAGAGCCCAGAGAGTTTAAACTGCTTGGTTTGTCCTGGGTGTGCACTAGTCCTTCCAGAGCCCAGAGGGTTTGAGAATAAGAGCTGTGGGCTTAGGCTTACTGGCGTGCGCAGGTCTTGTAGTAGCGTGCGCAGGTATGATCATCATGCATTGACTTGATCGATGCATACTGGTTACCTCTTGCGTGCGACACTCCAAAACAGGAGCTTTCCGGTCTGTTTAAACTCCCACAGCAGTCTGTTCTCATCCTATACTAACTGCTCATCCATGCCATCTATCACATCCTGCAAACATGTTACAGTTTTAATCCCCGATTAACTGTTCCCCCGCCCTAATTGGCTAAAATTGATTAATAAAAGAAGAATCGCAATGTTTTCAAAATGCCTAAGTATAGACCAATCTCCGGATTGGGCGAGAGGTGTGCCATAAAACCCTTCCCCTCTCGTAGCCTGGCTCCCGAACCCGGATATGGTTATGACGGACTGGTTTCCTTCACTTTTTCAAATCAAACAGCGCGGCTGGTGCTTCGAAATACGGTTCCTTGGGTGTCGGACCTTCAAAACCCGAGTGGCGACTCTGTATTTTTGAGCGCTTGCCACCTGCGCTCGCGCTCCCTCGATCCGGGCCCTTGCATTTTGGAGACCGGAATTTCCAGGGCATGCTGCCCACAGTTGTCTTTCTGCGTATCCAACGTGTGTACAGTCTACGTCGTTGTCGGTGAACATCTTCGACCGGATTTTGAATTCCGGTGGTCGGAATGGTATTTCGTCTGGGTGTTTGCTTGTGCATAGATTGATATATGCCTTCATCTTGCAATAATTAACACCCTTTCGGATGTTTGATCCCTCCAGTCTGTATTTCGCTATCCAGGGACAAACTTGGTCGTTTTGTGACGCATATGAACTTCCATAATAATATAGATTGATTCCGCATCCAACCGGGAAGACGAATTGGGCTTGTTCTTGATCTATTGAGTCGAGCCTGGTGTCGTATATGTAAACCTTGACTCATCCAGTCGAGTTTATTGAGACCTGTGGGTAATACGCAATTATGCACCTGTCGACCACCATTGATAGTTTCCGAGCCTTTTGGACCCCTTTCTCTAGCCAGGATGGAAATAAGAGTTTAATTGGTTGCAGTTCTGTTGACGCTTGTGCCTCGACCGTTCTGGATTGGAACGAACCTTCAATCTCTGAATTAATGGCGATATCCATTGATTTTTCGTACAAGTAAAAACGATATATATGTATTTTCCTTCAATTTCAGGCTCTGTCGTTATCCAGTTTATCAATAAGGTAATTGGTAAATAATAATCGGAATATAAGTATAATAAAATAAATAACGAGGAAATAGAAAGTGGATATAAATATCAAGACTAATAAAATATCTTGGGTGTTTTGAGAAAGAAACATTTGAATTTGAAGAAGATATTATTCGATGATATATTTTGTGGATGTAAGTTGAGTTGGATTTATAGTGGGTTCATAGTGTTCGATTGAATTGTGTTCGTTCGATTAAACTTGGGTACGGGCTTCAGATCCAACGGCTGTGGTGAATTAGTGTACACAAAACGACAAAAGAGAGTAAATTAATTACGATCGTGCCATTGGTTGCTTTTTGACCATTGGATCTAGAGGGAGGAACATCATCCTACGGCTGTGGTGAATCAGTGTACACCCTTAAGGAATTGCTCTGAAAACTCTCCCCCCTTGAATCAAGGTATCAAGGTATACATAAGACAAAATAGCTGATGTCATAAGATTCTATGACATCAGCAGTGTAACTATAAATTACATTATGGTCCCTTTAGTTTGTTGTTGGCCGCGCAGCTGGCCCGCACGCTACTAATATTACCGTGCTGGCCGCCGCCGCGTGTCCCTGCCGTACGCTTTAATTTGAAAATGTGGGTCCCACGTGATATGGACAGGTGTGAGTGCGTGGGACCAGAATGACTGTGGGGGCTCCTAGAAACCTTAATTATTTGTTATTTTTATTACTGTTGGACCCACTTAATAGTCTTATAGGGTGTGATGATGTCAATTTCATACTTATTTTCCCACCTGTTTCCTCGAAGGTTCCAGTATTTATAAGAGCTTGTGTTGTCCATTAATTACGAGGTGGACCCAACTCGTTATTATTAAGTGTATTACAGTATGTATAGATCTGGTTATAAGCGATCTTTTGCTCCTACGACACCCCAGAAAACCACTTACAAGAGGCCTAGATATGGTGCTAATAGAGCTTCTTATGCAAATAAACAGTTTTATGGTAGGCATACTCGACTTGCAGTTGGATCTGCAAAGCGATTTCTTGCATCTAGATCTTTGAATGATGAGGTATTTGCCTCTGAAAAAGGATTGGGTCGTTCGAACGCTAAAGGAGAATACGTGATTCTTCCATCTTTGGGACAAGGTGTCAATTGTAGGCATACTAATCGTGTTAAATTGTGGACTATTTGCCTCAATGGTCGTGTCAATATTGCTCCAGCTGACCAATTAATGGCAGAAGAAACCGGTGGAGCTTCTGAGTTGTCTAATATCGAAGGTTACGTAGGTGTGTTCATAGTCTTGGATAGGATGCCCAATGCTACTCAACTCCCTTTGTTTGCTGACGTGTTTGGTCCCACCCCTAATAATGTTAGTTCATTGCTTGATCAACCTGTTTGAGTTGATCAGTTAAGTAGGTTTAAGGTACTGATGAGAGAACGAAAGTATGTGAACACTGACTTGCATGGTACGCTGTTAACGTTGAAGCGCTTCATCAAGTTTAGTGGAAGGAACAAGATCTTGACTACATTCAAAGACATGGGCGATAATACCAGTGGAAGATATGGGAACGTTCGTGAGAATGCACTTGTTCTATATGTAATTTGGGAGTCGGCTGTTCAATCTATAATGCGTTTTAGCATTAATAGTCGAATTGTGTATTTCCATTAGTCAGCATGTTTGTTTGATCCTTGTAATGGTAACCCTTTTTAATAAGAAGTCGGGTCATTGTTTTTTACATATTCAACTATTTCGTTATATTGGTGTTGTTGATGTTAGAGAATATTGAGAGGATATTGTTAATGGTGAAAGACAAAAATTGCATAATACCAAGAGGATATAATATATAAACCCCGAAAACCTATTACAAAAGTTGACAAGCACCGCAGGTGAACGTTTTTTGTCAAACGTTACACCGCCGGTTTTTTCTTTGGATCTTCTCCTGTTGATGAAGTTGCTTTCATTGCTTGGGCAACAGCATTTCCCACCATTTGGGCCAGTTCACTAGGCTCAAAGAGAATTGTATTGGACGTGTTGGACCCTACTTGGGAAACAGATGGGCCTGGATCTTCGTCCTCGTGTCTTTGGAATTGGGCCATTGGGCCTATTGGCAGACTAACCGATGAACGGGCCTGTTGATATGTCAGGCCCGGTAGTATTCTGGGCCTTTGTTCACCCCTCGATTCGACTGTGCTTCGTGTTCTACATAGTTGTGGTTGTCTTTCTGCGTATCCAACGTGTGTACAGTCTACGTCGTTGTCGGTGAACATCTTCGACCGGATTTTGAATTCCGGTGGTCGGAATGATATTTCGTCTGGGTGTTTGCTTGTGCATAGTTTGATATGTGCCTTCATCTTGCAATAATTAACACCCTTTCGGATGTTTGATCCCTCAATTCTGTATTTCGCTATCCAGGGACAAACTTGGTCATTTTGTGACGCGTATGAACTTCCATAATAATATAGATCGATTCCGCATCCAACCGGGAAGACGAATTGGGCTTGTTCTTGAAATGTTGAGTCGAGCCTGGTGTCATATATGTAAACCCTGACTCATCCAGTCGAGTTTATTGGGACTTGTGGGTAATACGCAATTATGCACCTGTCGACCACCATTGATAGTTTCCGAGCCTTTTGGACCCCTTTCTTTAGCCAGGATGGAAATAAGAGTTTAATTGGTTGCAGTTCTATTGACGCTTGTGCCTCGACCATTCTGGATTGGAACGAACCTTCAATCTCTTAATTAATGGCGATATCCATTGATTTTTCGTACAAGTAAAAACGATATATATGTATTTTCCTCAAATTTCAGGCTCTGTCGTTATCCAGTTTATCAATAAGGTAATTGGTAAATAATAATCAGAATATAAGGATAATAAAATAAATAACGAGGAAACAGAAAGTGGATATAAATATCAAGACTAATAAAATATCTTGGGTGTTTTAAGAAAGAAACATTTGAATTTGAAGAAGATATTGTTCGATGATATATTTTGTGGATGTAAGTTGAGTTGGATTTATAGTGGGTTCATAGTGTTCGATTGAATTGTGTTCGTTGGATTAAACTTGGGTACGGGCTTCAGATCCAACGGCTGTGGTGAATTAGTGTACACAAAACGACAAAAGTGAGTAAATTAATTACGATCGTGCCATTGGTTGCTTTTTGACCATTGGATCTAGAGGGAGGAACATCATCCTACGGCTGTGGTGAATCAATGTACCCCCTTAAGGAATTGCTCTGAAAACTCTCCCCCCTTGAATCAAGGTATCAAGGTATACATAAGACAAAATAGATGATGTCATAAGATTCTATGACATCAGCAGTGTAACTATAAATTACATTAAGGTCCCTTTAGTTTGCTGTTGGCTGCGCAGCTGGCCCGCACGCTACTAATATTACCGTGCGGGCCGTCGGCGCGTGTCCCTGCCGTACGCTTTAATTTGAAAATGTGGGCCCCACGTGATGTGGACAGGTGTGAGTGCGTGGGACCAGAATGACCGTGGGGGCTCCTAGAAACCTTAATTGTTTGTTATTTTTATTACTGTTGGACCCACTTAATAGTCTTATAGGGTGTGATGATGTCAATTTCATACTTATTTTCCCACCTGTTTCCTCGAAGGTTCCAGTATTTATAAGAGCTTGTGTTGTCCATTAATTACGAGGTGGACCCAACTCGTTATTATTAAGTGTATTACAGTATGTATAGGTCTGGTTATAAGCGATCTTTTGCTCCTAAGACACCCCAGAAAACCACTTACAAGAGGCCTAGATATGGTGCTAATAGAGCTTCTTATGCAAATAAACAGTTTTGTGGTAGGCGTACTCGACTTGCAGTTGGATCTGCAAAGCGATTTCTTGCATCTAGATCTTTGAATGATGAGGTATTTGCCTCTGAAGAAGAATTGGGTCGTTCGAACCCTAAAGGAGAATACGTGACTCTTCCATCTTTGGGACAAGGTGTCAATTGTAGGCATACTAATCGTGTTAAATTGTGGACTATTAACCTCAATGGTCATGTCAATTTTGCTCCAACTGACCAATTAATGGCAGAAGAAACCGCTGGAGCTTCTGAGTTGTCTAATATCGAAGGTTACGTAGGTGTGTTCATAGTCTTGGATAGGATGCCCAATGCTACTCAACTCCCTTTGTTTGCTGACGTGTTTGGTCCCACCCCTAATAATGTTAATTCATTGCTTGATCAACCTATTCGAGTTGATCAGTTAAGCAGGTTTAAGGTATTGATGAGGGAACGAAAGTATGTGAACATTGACTTGCATGGTACGCTGTTAACGTTGAAGCGCTTCATCAAGTTTAGTGGAAGGAACAAGATCTTGACTACATTCAAAGACATGGGCGATAATACCAGTGGAAGATATGGGAACGTTCGTGAGAATGCACTTGTTCTATATGTAATTTGGGAGTCGGCTGTTCAATCTATAATGCGTTTTAGCATTAATAGTCGAATTGTGTATTTCCATTAGTCAGCATGTTTGGTTGATCCTTGTAATGGTTACCCTTTTTAATAAGAAGTCGGGTCATTGTTTTTTACATATTCAACTATTTCGTTATATTGGTGTTGTTGATGTTAGAGAATATTGAGAGGATATTGTTAATGGTGAAAGACAAAAATTGCATAATACCAAGAGGATATAATATATAAACCCTGAAAACCTATTACAAAAGTTGACAAGCACCGCAGGTGAACGTTTATTGTCAAACATTACACCGCCGGTTTTTTCTTTGGATCTTCTCCTGTTGATGAAGTTGCTTTCATTGCTTGGGCAACAGCATTTCCCACCATTTGGGCCAGTTCACTGGGCTCAAGGAGAATTGTATTGGACGTGTTAGACCCTACTTGGGAAACAGATGGGCCTGGATCTTTGTCCTCGTGTCTTCGGAATTGGGCCATTAGGCCTATTGGCAGACTAACCGATGAACGGGCCTGTTGATATGTCAGGCCCGGTAGTATTCTGGGCCTTTGTTCACCCCTCAATTCGACTGTGCTTCGTGTTCTACATAGTTGTGGTTGTCTTTATGCGTATCCAACGTGTGTACAGTCTACGTCGTTGTCGGTGAACATCTTCAACTGGATTTTGAATTCCGGTGGTCGGAATGGTATTTCGTCTGGGTGTTTGCTTGTGCATAGTTTGATATGTGCCTTCATCTTGCAATAATTAACACCCTTTCGGATGTTTGATCCCTCCAGTCTGTATTTCGCTATCCAGGGACAAACTTGGTCGTTTTGTGACGCGTATGAACTTCCATAATAATATAGATCGATTCCGCATCCAACCGGGAAGACAAATTGGGCTTGTTCTTGATCTATTGAGTCGAGCCTGGTGTCGTATATGTAAACCCTGACTCGTCCAGTCGAGATTATTGGGACCTGTGGGTAATACGCAATTATGCACCTGTCGACCACCATTGATAGTTTCCGAGCCTTTTGGACCCCTTTCTCTTGCCAGGATGGAAATAAGAGTTTAATTGGTTGCAGTTCTGTTGACGCTTGTGCCTCGACCGTTCTGGATTGGAACGAACCTTCGCAGAAGCCCTAAATGCACCTAGTAAGTCTGTTGCGTTGCAAATAATCAAAGAAAGGGATCCCAAAACATACGTTCTTCAATTTCATAATATCAATGCCAATTTAGATAAAATATTTGCTGTCCCCCCAACTCCTTACGTTAATCCATTTCCACCGGGTTCATTCAGTCGGGTCCCTAACGAGATGCTACAGTGGGGGACAAATAATGTGAAGGATTCCGCTGCGCGGCCACACAGACCCATTAGCATCATTGTCGAGGGGCCAAGTCGAGTTGGATAAACAGTATGGGCCAGATCACTGGGCCCCCATAATTATCTATGTGGCCACCTAGATTTGAATTCAAGGCTATTCTCAAACGATGCATGGTACAACGTCATTGATGACGTCAATCCGCAATTTCTAAAGCACTGGAAAGAATTCATTGGCGCCCAAAAAGACTGGCAAAGCAACTTCAAGTACTGGAAGCCTGTTCAATTTACAGGTGGAATTCCCTCAATCGTGCTATGCAATCCAGGGGCGGGGTCCACCTTCAAAGATTTTCTCGGTAAAAGCAAGAACGAAGCACTCAAACTATGGACAATCCAAAACGCAACATTCGTCTTCCTCAATGAGACGCCCCTGTATTCAATCCCTCAGGAGACCTCCGAGCTAGAAACCAGCACACAGGGCATCCAAAATCCGGCGCCGGAGAATTGACTGCGAATGTGGGTGTTCAATCTTCTGCAAGCTAGAGTGTATATGGTGTGGATTCACGCACAGAAACACCCATTACACACTCGCAAGCGACCACTGGCGTCTACTACTGGGATATGAACAATCCCCTCTGGTTCAAAGTCAACAAGCTAAAAACCACACTATCACCCCCATTCAATCAATTATGCAACCTCCAAATCAGGTTCAACCACAACCTGCGGAATCAGTTGGGTCTACATCAGTGTTACCTCAATTTCAAGATCAGGACAACACTGAAGACATCTTCCGAGCATGCCTTGAAAGTCCGCTTTCAATTTTTGATTTCTAAGTATTTAGATAGTTTGGGTGTAATTTCAATTAACAATGTAATTCGAGCTGTTTCAAGTTTACAGGATTTGAGATACATCGAAACAATTGAAGACGATGAACATGTAATCAAATTCAAACTTTATTAATGATAATAGACTCGTCTTACATTTATCTCTCCGTCTACCTTAATCTTTTCTTCTCCATGTCAAACAGCATACATAAGAATTGCAACACCTGAATCATCCCTCATTGATGTATACAATGCATTTCTGCCCTTAAATTTAATTAATACATCAAATGTCTTCCTACTATCACCAGAACCCATCGTCTTGAAGGTATGAAGCTCCACACGAATCCTTGTCAGTATTTGAAAACGTGACAGAACATCAGTACGAACGAAGTCATTCAATGAAAAATTGACATCAGTATCTGTTGTTCTTGAAGTAAATATTAAATATTGAAGAAAAATTCACCGCCTTTAATTTTCAAATTCAAATACATCTCCATTATTCTGGTAAACTGAACATCATCCGAACAGGCTTGAAAGTGTTCCTTAGTCTACAAGTACAAATAATGAAGGTCTGAGGGACGGATGTGATTGGCTATGGGCCTACCAGGAATCTAACAGAGGTGGATACCTACCTATTCTACCTCTAACAATGGGTACAGACAATTTATTGAGAAATGTAAGTCTACGAGGCCTGTATTTATTTCTTGCACTTTGAAACCTGTATTTATTTCTTGCACTTTGAAACCTTCTAGCGACTTGAATGGGGGTTACTGGTATGAACCTCAGCCTTCTCTTCCTGGTGAACTCCGTCTTGGAGACTAGCGTACTTCAATGCTGAAAATACGTGATCCAGTTCATGCTCCAATTTACCAAGCCACACAATTAAGGCCAAACCACCAAAACCCTCACCCAATTTAACACAAGATTTTGAAACTCTTCGTAAAAAGTACTATGCATCGCACTCACCGCCTTTAATTTTCAAATTCAATTCCATCTCCATTATTCTGGTAAACTGAACATCATCCGAACAGGCTTTAAAGTGTTCCTTAGTCTCCAAGTACAAATAATTAAACTCTGAGGGCCGGATGTGATTGGGTATGGGCCACCAGGAATAATTCTTTCACTTTGAACCTGTTCACGCGCGTTGTATAGGTGGGCCCCACTTTTTCAAATTAAAGCGTACGGCAGGGACACGCGGCGGCCCACACGGTAATATTAGAACGTGCGGGCCAGGGGCACAGCTTGGAGACCACATGGAGCTCATTTGGGAGAGGTATAAATTGTACACTAATACATCGATTGAAGGGGGGAGAGTTTTCAGAGCAATTCCTTAAGGGTGTACACTGATTCACCACAGCCGTTAGATCAACTTTCTCTCTCTAGATCCAATGGCCAGAACTGCAATGACCTAGTCGTCTCATGATCCAAGGCTTCAATCAAGGGGGGCAAAGAGCAATTGGCGTGATTCGTCTGGACTTGCTCATCAATGATATGACTTCAAGTGCATCACTTCATATCATTGACGCAAAAACTTCTTACAACATGCTTTTAGGGTAGCCGTGGCTCCACTAGAATGGTGTTGTCCCATCAACCCTTCATCAATGCTTCAAATACTACAAAGATGGCATGATAAAGAAGGTGGTAGCTGATGACAAACCCTTTAGTGAAGCCGAGTCCCATTTTGCTGATGCTAAATTCTACTCAGCAAATGTGGTGTTGACGGAGTTAGAGCCAACTGCCTCTTCGTCAAGCTACAAGCAGTCCAAAGCCAATAACCTGCAACTTAGTAAGACCAATATTCTAACTAAGGAGAAAATTGACCAAGGTGATAGTCGTCATGCAGAGTAGGCATCAAAGAAGAAAGGGACACTCGTACTTTGTTTTGTGCCAAAAGTGAAGAAAGGTGAAGAGTCGGCCTTGGATGGATTGACGCTCCCAGTCGCTAACCTCAACGAAGCAAAGGTTGTTCCACCCCTAAAAGGATTTGTTCGAGCTATGCATAGCCCCGTAGTGGAAAATGACTACTTGCCTTCACAACGGACAAACGGATTTGATCCAAATGCCTACAAGCTTCTCGCAAAGGCTGGACATAATCCTAAAGATTCAACTTCTCTAAGGAAACTCCTGCCTGAGGTGGCTAGTGAAAAGATACATGACTTGAACTCAACTCAAAAGATGCTCAAGCAAAAGGGATATGCTGTCAAAGAGTCTCAAGCAGGCCTTGGATATACCGCACCTGCTCCTGCTCGCATCTTCATGAAGAAATCCACCAACAATTACATCACGACAGAAGAAAGAACCTCATCAGTTTCATCTAAGACATCTGTCTTCGACCACTTGAGTGCTCCAAAATCTCAAGTGTCAATCTTCGATAGATTGGGCCCCAAAGTGAAGTAGTCTCATCGTCTCGCACAAGAAAATCCATTCAAAGCCGGTTAGGGCCGCCAAGTGAAAGCCCTACGCACTCTAGCTTGTGCGAGTTTGTCCATAACAGATTGAGTCTACCGAAGGAGGTGTCCTCATCAAACACTCCTTGAAAGTTTGTGCTTTGCCGATTGGGTGTCTCAAATACTACCATCGAGAAGGCTTCAAAACGGAGGACTGCTCTCTTATCAGAAGACGATAAGAAATTGAAGAGCAAAATACCCTTTCGCATGGAGCGCCATACAACTCTCATCGTGGTAGTTGACGATGAATTGCTAAAAGTGAAGCGACAAACTGTGGTGCTAACCAATGTGCCCTCTAGGGGATTTAAAGATGGCCCCGATGAAGAATGCTTCACTTCCTCATTCCATATCACGGCCGCTTGTAATGAAATTCAAGTAGAGGAGGATGTTGAAGATGCTTCACCAGAGTTGGAAGAAGGCATGAAGTCCACCGTTGACGATTTAAAAGAGATCAACCTAGGAATTGAAGATGACCCATGGCCAACCTACATAAGTGCCTCGCTCACACGCCTAAAGAAGAAGTTGCTTACATTGAACTTCTTCGTGAGTACAAAGACGTCTTTACTTGGAATTACACGGAAATGCCAGGGTTAGACCCAAGAGTCGTTGTTCACCTTCTTGCAGTGAAGCACGGCGTCCGACCTGTGAAGCTTTGATTCGAAGAACTTCTTGTTGGATGGAGACTTGAAGAATTCTGAAGGGCTTGAGGGCTTTGATCTTCAGAGCTCTGGAGCTTCTGTGCTTCAACGTGCAGATGGAAAAAATATGAGAGGGAGTACCTCTATTTATAAGGATATGGGATGGGGACTCCAACCCTAACCTTCCATATTGATCCCTTTAATTACTTCCTTTATCGATTTTAAAAGGAATAATAATAATTTGATAATTAGCTTTCCTTTTCTTTTTAGTTTAGAGAAGGTAATTATATATAAATAGATAAATTATTATTCATAAAGTAGCCTAATTTGATTGGCCGAACTTGATAAATAATAACTGTGTCATTTTGACACGTGGTACAATTTGATTAGTCCATTTATATGTCTCTGACTTTTGACCACGGACACTTGTCATCACTTGATTGGCTCGTCCATGAAACTTTAACTTTGACTTATAGGCACTTGGCAACATTTGATTGGCCAATTTGTATGCCTAAGCGACACGTGGCAATTTGTGATAGGCTAGAATTTTTACATGCCTACAAGAATCATCAAATTTGATTATAGGCAAATTGTTGCAAATTTTGGTTATCCAATGGCCAAAATAAAATAAGTTGGTAAGAGATTACTAAGTTTGGTTATAAAAATGTGAACAATTTTTTAAGCAAAACATTGCTAATTTTAGCAATTTTTTTGCTTTGATTATTACATTGTGGATGCTCAGAGATTTTAACATGTACATGATACAATTTTCTATACACAAAAATGTTGAGCATTAAAAAAAATAATTTTAGCATTAGCAACACCCAACATATATAATATTCTTATCAGTCAAAAATAGTCCGCGGATATGAACCATTAAAAACATAATCCAATTATTCAAATCAAAAGTCAGCACTGCGTTCTTATGAACATAACTAAAATCTGAAAATTTTGTTCTTATTTTAATTTTTTTGTATTTGTTAGTATTGCACCAAATTTTTGTGGGTTATTAATTCGTCTCGACGAGAGGAATTAGAAAAGTAAATTTTTTTGTACTTTTATTTTCATTTTCTCATGATAGTTGTACTTGATTGAGAAAATATGGGGATCATCAAATTTGATTATCGGCAAATTGTTGCAAGTTTTGGTTAACCAATGGCCAAAATTTAATAAGTTGGTAAGAGATTACTAAGTTTGGTTATTACAATGTGAACACTTTTTGAAGCAAACATTGCTAATTTTAGCAATTTTTTTGCTTGGATTATTACATTGTGGATGCTCAGAGCTTTTAACTTGTACATGATACAATTTTCTATACACAAAAATGTTGAGCATCTAAAAAAATAATTTTGGTGTTTGCAACACCCAATATATATAATATTCTTATCAGTTAAAAATCGTTCGCGGATATGAACCAATAAAAACACAATTCAATGGTTCAAATCAAATGTCAGCACTGTGTTCTTATGAACTTATCTTAAATCTAAAAATTTTGTCCTTATTTTAATTTTTTTTGCATTTTTTAGTTTTGCATCAAACTTTTGTGGGTTATTAATTCGTCTCGACGTGAGGAATTAGAAAAGTAAATTTTTTTATACTTTTATTTTTATTTTCTCATGATAGTTGGACTTGATTGAAAAAATTTGGGAATCATTAAAATTGATTATTGGAAAAATGTTGCTAATTTGGGTTGTCCAATGGCCAAAATTTAATAAGTTGCGAAGAGATTACTAAGTTTTGTTATTACAATTTGAACACTTTTTAAGCAAACATTTCTAATTGTAGAAGTTCTTTTGTTTTGATTATTACATTGTGGATGCTCAGTGCTTTTAGCTTGTACATGATACAATTTTTCTATGCACAAAAATGTTGAGCATTTAAAAAATAATTATTTAGGCATTAGCAAAACCCAATATATATAATATTCTTATCAGTCAATCATCGTTCGCGGATATGAACCATTAAAAACACAATTCAATGGTTCAAATATAAAGTCAGCACTGCGTTTTTATGAACTTAACTTAAATCTGAAAATTTTGTCCTTATTTAAATTGTTTTTGCATTTGTTAGTTTTGCGCCAAATTTTTATGGGTTATTAATTCGTCTCGACGAGAGGAATCAGAAAAGTAATTATTTTTTTTACTTTTATTTTCACTTTCCCATGATATTTGTACTTGATTGAGAAATTGTGGGAATCATTAAATTTTATTATTGGCAAAATGTTAGTTTTTCTTATTTAATAGCCAAAATTTAGTGAGTTGCTAAGAGATTTCTAAATTTGGTTATTACAATGTGAACACTTTTTTAAGCAAACATTGCTAATTTTAGCAACTCTTTTGTTTTGATTATTACATTGTGGATGCTCAGAACTTTTAACTTGTACATAATACAATTTTTTTATGCACAAAAATGTTGAGTATTTAAAAAATTAATTTTGGCATTAGCAACACCCAATATATATAATATTCTTATCAGTAAAAAATAGTCCGCGGATATAAACAATTAAAAACACAATCTAATGGTTCAAATAAAAACTAAGCACTGCGTTCTTATGAACTTAACTTATATCTGAAAATTTTATCCTTATTTGAATTTTTTTGCATCTGTTATTTTTGTGTCACAAACTTTTGGGGGTTATTAATTCATGTCCACGGGAGAATTAAAAAAGTAACTTATTTTTTTTACTTTTATACAAGTATTTTGAGAAATAACCACTTTTTAGGCCAAAAATGGATAAATGAATAACAAATTACTTTTCCGATTACTCTCGTCCAGACAAATTAATAACCCACAAAAGTTTGACGCAAAATTGACAAATAAAAAAAAATTCAAGTAGAGACAAAATTTTCATATTTAAGTTAAGTTCATAAGAACAAAAGCGCATAATGCTTGTGAAGCATAGTTTGAGCCTTCCGTTAATATATACATACTAGTGCTGCCTGTGCCTGAAGGCAAGACGCAACGCTTTCTAAACACAATCTAAATGAAGTATCAAACACCGGTTGTTTTTGAATTAAAAAAAAATACTTTTTCAATTTTTTTCTATACAATGGTTGTTTTTATTTAACTCACAGGGCTGAGCAGGGGTGTCGGCTTTGGGAGTAGAGAGCCAGAAAGGGAACGTAGAAGAAAATGAGAGAGATCAATTTTGTACGTAAGATTTGATTAGTGGCAGTTGTGCAATTACCACTGTTTGAGAGAGAGAGGGAGAGAGAGAGCCATAGGATTTATGAGCCAAATTAATAGTTAGGATTTATGTAGGACATAAGATTCAAAAACCATTTTCTCTTATTGTGTAGTTGTGTACACACACACAATGTGTTTAGGACTAACTTAACTTAATAAAATGAGGACCTCTCTTTCCCGATAGCATTTCGATGATCCGAGCCGCTAAATGTGTTCAGAACGTGATTTTAAGGGTACTCGCGAGAAATCAGTAAAAAACATGACCGGGAAGGGAATCATCCGAGCAGTTTTTTTTGTTTTTTATCAAACGATTTAAATAAAAACTGCTCAGATGAAGCCCTTCCTGATCATTTTCTTTGCCGATTTCTCGTGGGTACCCTTAAAATCACATTCTGAACACATTAAGTGGCTCAAATCATCGAAATTCAAACAGAAAATGGGAGAAATGGGGAGGTCCTTATTTTTGGGATCTCCTCATTTGAATGACTGTTTATGTATATCTATATATATAATAAAACAGAAGGGTGTTTAGGAATATTTCTAAAGAATATTCTCTCTCAACGGTTCAGATTTCTCCCTGACACAAGTTTTATCTATCCATACAAACAAATCCAACGGTCTAGATTTCTCTACCCTTTACATACAAACTAATGGCATGTTTTGTAAATAGCGTACAATCCTGGGGCTAACTATTCAATAATGGAAAACAACTATACTGAGCCTATTGATTGAGGCATGAATGGTGGGGATAACGGGAAACCTTTTTTTTTTTCCCTTAAAAAATGAAGGAAACCTAATTTGAAATTTATGGTAAAGATGGGTAAATTATTGGGGTTAAATAACAAAGAATACAAACTTCAGTTTCTCATTTCCTTAAAGTACACCATATTGATTTACATAAGTTTCATATCTTAAGAAAGAAGTTATTGGATAATCTATGAATCTTTTTGAATTTAAAATATACGAATCTTTTTGAATTTAATTTGAAGTCTATAAATCTTTCCAAACCATATCTTTGAGATTTCTCTCTACTTACCTATTTTTATACATGGCTATCCAAATAGAAATGGAAATTCAAAATCATTTTAGTCTACCGAATAAAACTATACACTCACTTTTCAGAGAGAGAGAAAGAGAAGTACCATGGAGTAGTTATTTTTGCATCGAAGGTGAGATTCCATTGGTCCTTTTAAATTTGATTCGGCTCACTACAAGCATGTAGTGGGCAATCTCTGCCGTTCAATTGGCGATGAACAGTTCGGATCAACATACACATAAAATAAGCATTTTACATTTAAGTTCAGTTCAAATTATCCGGACTGTTGGCTACCTATTCTCAGTGTCCCTCATTGTATTTGTTTGAACTTTAATACTTTATATTGCAATACAATTTTTGGTACTGCATGCTACAAGGGTATATGCTTTGCCGGAAGTTATATATTGACTCAGTGCTTTAGTCGGTACAGCTCTCTTCGGAACTAGAAAACCTATTTATTAGTGAATACGAGTGTCTACATTGTGTTTTATTTGTTTACTAACAAAGGTTCTTTTGATAAAAAAAACATAAGTTTTAGGGAAAAACAAATGGATGAAATGGAGTATAATCTGTGCATTTATTTTTAGCTTCCAAGAGTTTTTTGTTTTTGGTAAGTTTCCAAAAGTTATCTTGATCATTAGGATTAAACTTTACTATTTTTTAATTGCTCCATCTAGTGAGGTTAACAAAATTTGACGTGCTGTCTTTTTTTTTATTCACGTTTTAATTGAAGGGCCTCTCTCTCTCTCTCTCTCTCTCTCTCATTGTATGGCTTTGAGCTTATCATATTTTTTCTTTCTTGGTTGCATCCATTGTGTAGGAGGTTGTCGACTTACTGAACAGGGAAGGAATTTATTGGTGGATTGAAGGAGGAGGTAATATTGTTGTTGGCTTAATAGGTAGTCTGTTGTGGAGCAAAAAAAAAGTATTCTGTTCATAATTTATGAACATGCCATTATCAAAATTTATGAACATGACACGGCGTAATAAAATTTACATATGCTCTTATGTTGTTAAATGCAGAGCACTGGCTGGTGTGTGCTTGGATTTTTTCTGATTTCGTTGATACAGAGCACTAACTGATATACTCCTTGGTTTTAACTTTTTACCTAGTATTTACTGGAATTTCATAAGCAAATTGATAGTTCTTTGTAGCTAGCTTAAATGTATAGTTGGGGAAGTGCCGTAAGCACAGGTAATTTTCTTTCGTGCCACTAAGAAGAGTATCACATACTACACACTAATGAATCGATTTAGTATTTAGAGCCACTAGCTAGCAAGTGCCGTAGGCATAGACAATTCCAACAGGGATGCATAGTGCCGTAGGTACGGGCAAACACTAGTATATATATATACACGGTTTGTTTCAAATGAGGGGGTTCTCATTTTAGCTATAATGCGGACCCCCATTTTCCGATTGAATTTTGATGATCCGAACCGCTCAATGTGTTCAGAACGTAATTTTAAGGGTACTCGTGAGCAATTTTTATTGACAAATCAAGCCTTTCCTGGTCATTTTTTTTGCCGATTTCACTCGAGTACCCTTAAAATCACGTTATGATCACATTGAGCGGCTCGGATCAACGAAATTCGATCAGAAAAGGGGAAAAATGGGGAGGTCCGCAATTTAATTAAAATGAGGACCCCCTAATGTGAAATGGACGATATATATAACATATATATACTAGTGTATGCCCGTGCCTAAAAGCACGGTTCGAACAATCAGCACATGGAAACAAATACTGAACTCGCGTGCAATATACAGCTCAAACAATCAGCACACACAAATTAATACTACTAAACTTGCGTGCAATGTACCAACCCTTGTCCAACAAATTTAACTATGCGACACGCAACATATCCATTGCTAGAGGTGGCTGTATAGCTTAAGAAAAATGGTCACATAAACCCCCAAAAAGTTGTTTTTTCTTAAAATATATGTAAAAATTTTGGATTAGCCTTTCTTTGAACACCGAACCCAAATATCTATGAACATCCAATTCTAGTAGTCTGGAACACCTAGCTCAAAAACAAAATGAACACTCAGCCTAAAACCAATTGAACACTCAGTCACAACCCAAGTACGGCTCATCAAACCACATGCTACACTATAGGTAAATGTTAGTCTCGATGCAAAAAAGTGTTGTTGCAACAATTATCAAGGTAGAAATTAAAAAATAGGGTGTTAATTAATTTTGTACTCCTCTTTCTTTTGATATATATGTCAATAGATATTAAAAGACAAAAAAACCTCCGAGTTATTGATCAACGTATGTCTGCACATGAGATATTTTTTGAGAAGTGCTATACCAAATATTAAAAAAAAAAGACGTGGGGAACATAAAGCAAAAATAGTGGATATGATTGAAGCGTAGGTAATGCCCCTGGCTGAGCTAAAAGGAAAAAATTGCCCCTGGCCTCGACTAAATACCATAATCGCTTATAATTCTCTGTACACATGCCTCTCATCCTTCTCTTCTTTGTCATTTTGATTTCAGACTTTCTAGACATCTATTTTATAACAGGAGCTCCACAATTTTTAAACACATAAAAGAAGAATAGAATCAGAAGCAACGACGCATAATTTTTTCGCGTTTGTCAATAATAGAGAAAATACTTAAAAAGGGTAAACACCATAGTCTTAAAAAAAAAGTAAACATCATAATCTTAATGAAAAGTACCTGTCTATGGAAGCACTCACCTCGGGGGAAGAACTCACCTTGGTGGTTTCAGTGAAGTAGAAAATCATATGAATGATGTATAGAAAATTCTATTTTCGGTGATTTCCGTGATGTAAGAAGAAATAGGAAAATGAATGTTGGTTTTGATTTCGGTGATCTAGGTGGTTTTGGATTTGGTGATCTCGAGATTTTGTACAAAGATTATAATTTTGGTTTTCATTTGAATAATGCCTTAATGGGTGGTTTCGAATACAATTCCTTAATGAGAGTAATTTATTGGGGGGGGAGAGAGAGAGAGAGAGAGAGAGAGAGAGAGAGAGAGAGAGAGAGAGAGAGAGAGAGAGAGAGAGAGCAATGTGGTTAATACATTAGGAAATTTTATTCTTTTGATCCAACGGCTATAACCTTATCACTAAGTACGATCGAATGGTTGTAGATGCATCTATATTTGTATGTATAGACATTTTGGTGAAAAATCGCTCTGTTTTATAATATAGATATAAAGGCTGCTGATTTTTTCACTCTCTTTTTTTGTTAATGCCACTCCCCTGCAAATGTATTTTTGCACCAAAAATACACTTGCGGGGGAGAGGCGTTAACAGAAAAAGGAAAATCATTTCCTTATATAACCACCCCAAATCTCAATCTCATAGTTCCCGATTAAATTTTGATAATCCGAGGCGTTCAATGTGTTCAGAACGTGATTTTAAGGATACTCGCTTGAAATCGACAAAAAAATCACCGGAAAGGGCTTGATTTGAGCAATTTTTTATTGAACCGTTCAATAAAAAACTATTCGAATGAAGCCCTTCCCTGTCTTCTTTTTTTTTTTTGCTCATTTCTTGCGCATAACTTTAAAATCATATTTTGATTACATTGAGCAGTTCGGATCATCGAAATTCGATCAAAAATTTTGAGGTATTTTTTCAAATATTTTTTTAGGTGTCTCGGAAACTGCCCCGATATAATATATATATATATATATATATATATACAAAACTTAAGGTAAGGGCGCCCTTACCTTATTAAGGTAAAGATCTCCCATTTCCCGATCGAATTTCGTTGATTCGAACCGCTCAATATCTTCAGAACGAAATTTTAAGGGTAATCGCGAGAAATCGGCAAAAAAAAAATGACAGGGAAGGGCTTTATCCGAACTGTTTTTGTTTGAACCATTCGATAAAAAACTGCTCGGATGAAGCCCTTTTTGGTCTTTTTTTTTGCTGATTTCTCACGGGTATCCTTAAAATCATGTTCTGAATACATTGAGCTGCTCAGATCATTGAAATTTGATCGGGAAATGGGAGAAAAGGGGAAGTCTGCAACTTAATACGGTAAGGGCGCCATTACCTGAAGTTGACTCTGTGTATATATATATATACACACACACACACATGTATGTATACAGTTATTTTCAAATGAGGAGGTCCTTCCATTTCTTCCATTTTCCGATCGAATTTCAATGATTCGAGCCGCTCAATGTGAACAAAACGTGATTTTAAGGGTACCTGCAAGAAATCAGCAAAAAAATGACCGAAAAGAGCTTCATCTGTGTAGTTTTTGTTTGAACCGTTCGATAAAAAACAAACAAAAACTGCTTGAATGAAGCTCTTCCTGGTCAATTTTTTGCAAATTTCTCACGGGTACCCTTAAAATCACGTTCTGAACACGTTGAGCAGCTAGGATCATAGAAATTCGATCGAAAAAGGAGGTCTGCATTTTATTAAGTTAAGGTGGTCCTTACGGGAAGTGGACTGGAATCAGCTATTTTCAAACGAAGAGGTCTTTATTTTAACTAAAATAAGGACCTCCTATTATTTTAGTTAAAATAATAGTACTTATTATTTTATATATATATAATAAGTACTATTAGCTTGTGAAACAAGTTTGTACAACTGGTTACAGGGTATAAAGCCCCACCACGATCCAATAATCTTTCCTCGTAAGCCTGACGACACCGACACGCAATGGGAACTAATGTGGACGTTGAATTAATATTGGGTAAAATTGCACTGATCTCCCTGGGTTGTTTGACGAACACAGAAATCCCCCTCAGGATTTTAAAATAAGAGAAAGCTCTATTTACTCTTTCCACCAAAGTATTTTAGGTTGACATACTTGAAACAAATATGTAACATCCAGAATGGGTACTAGTTTTCACAAAATTGTGTCTATTTATCAATATCACGGGATAATTCCTTGAAGTCACATACTAGTATTCCCACAATGGTACAAGAACGGTTAGGTAGTTAGGCTTTAATTGATATGTGTAGTTGCAAACAATATATTGCATGTATATTTGAGGTTTTCTATAACACTTTGAACTAGTTGAGATGGGCTGTGAAATCCAACATCTCTACATATACTCGAGTATACAACAAGGAATGGAGAAACATTATCTGAAATATTCAAAAAAAAAAAAAAAAACCAATGAATGGAGAGAAAAGACTAATTCGTAGTGGGGTCAAATAATCTTTAGAGTATATTGAGAGAATTTTTTCTATACATTCTCTTTCTTTCTCCCTCTAGATATGTACCGTTATATGTATAGTGTGGTGTTATTAGATATTTTGCATTAACCTCTTCTATAGTTTCTAGCAATTCCAAAAATATCCCCTTAGCTTGAAGATAGAATCAGTTTTCATTCTAACAGCTTGTTTAACTATTCCCCTCCGTAAAATTCACGTAAATGGTACATATAATATTGTTACTTAATTCGTCCCAAAAAGTTGGTCCTCTACGAAACTACATACAATTTTTGAACCTTTAAAATAATGTACTTATCGTAATAATTTTTTTGTGCAATATGGATCTATTATTTTTAAGGTTGAAAATTGCACATAATTTTGGTGCCAAGAATTATTTTATTCCCATAAACGGTGCAAAAAAATGGAAAATTATTTTAATAAATCAATTATTTTTAAGGTTAAAAATTGCACGTAATTTCGTAGGGAACCAACTTTATGGTACGCAGGGTGTAACATTAGAGCTCGATTGGATGCAGCCATAGCTGAGTGAATGAGTTATAGAGGGGGGATGAGGCTTGATGTGATATTTATGGCTTGGTTTGGCATGCAAATTTGCACCCGATAAGCTCATCCGCCTTCCGATTCGATTCGGGCGTAGGGGGCGCGGGTGGATAAATTATGGATGGCTTTGTACCTATCCCTAATTTATCCGGTCTAATCCAGCTGAATTTTTTACGAAATTACCCCTCCTCATCTGCCTGGGTTCTGGTTTCTACTGTTGTCGAATAGAGACATCAAAAGAAGAAGAAGAACTACTACTACTACAACAGATCAGAGAGAGGGAGGGATCTAACCAAGCCGTGACGTTCACTATTGATCAGAGAGAGGGCGTGTGTCATAGCTTTCTCTCTCTCTCTCTCTCTCTCTCTCTCTCTCTCTCTCTCTCTCTCTCAAATAGTGATAAGGACAAGGAGAAGAAGAATAAGGAAAATGAATTATGTGCATGTGTGACCATGTGCACCCCCACCCATAATTAAAAAAAACACTTAATAATGAATTTTAAAATTTTATAATTATTAAATTAATTAAATTATTAGTAAACTAAATTATTATTGCTTAATTATGAAAAAGTAATTAATTTTATTTGATATTGCAATTTTATATTTAATCTAATGAATAATCTAATTTCATATTGCACATGGGTAAAAGAGTTATTTGACATCTTTTTGTATCATTCATCTTTTCTAATCCCCCATTTTATCTCTCATTCAAACCAAATTCTATTTTATCCCCCTTTCTAATACCTCATCCAAACCAAAGTGCCTCCGTCCCAATTTAAATGCTCCCGTAAACGGGAGACCATGTCTAACTTTGACCTCAAAAAATAAATTACTTTCGGAATTAATTTTTAACTTTGTTTTGTATCATTCAAAAGATCTCGATGAGTTCTTTAAAACGGTGCAAAAAAGTTCCAAAGAAGAATATGAAAAATATAATTTTTTTAAAAGTTAGAATGACACGACTTTACGTAGGAGTATTTAAAATAGGACGGAGGTAGTACTTTTTAATTTCTCCTCCATAAAAGTCACATCAATATGAGCCCCCTCCATAAATAGTACCTCTTATATCTTATCTCGCTCCATAAATAATACACTTAAAACTTATCCGGCATCCAATCGGGCCGTTATACCATTTACGTGAGTTAGAATGAAAACAATTCTATTTTGAAGCTGAGGGGATATTTCTAGAATTGTTAGAAACTACAGGAGAAGTTAATGCAAAATATCTGATAACAGCATACTGTACATATAACGGTACACATCTAGAGAGAGATATTAGAGAGAGAATGCGTGCGTCTCCGCGTAGAGAGATGAGACCGAAGGGAACTGTACTGTACAGAGGGAGAGAAGACTCTGGGCAATTAAAGCTAGCTTTCTTTATCTTGGGTTTTCAAATTCCAGAAATCTGAACAAAACCATATAAAAAGCGCTCCCTTTGACACCTAATCCCAAAATCAAAAAAAACCATTCTGTCTTCTTTTTTTCCCCTTTTGACGATTTCACACCTTATTTTCACACCACCCCCACCCCACCTCCATTCCATCCATATAAATCATTCCTCTTCTCTCTGTACACTTCTTTTTTGTTCTATATGTTGAATTCAAACCACCTTCCTTGCATCCAAAGCGATTCTCTCTCTCTCTCTCTCTCTACATCTTTTCTAAATATATATTTATATCAAGTCGTACTACTCTGCGATGGAAGGTCATCCACATCATCATCAACATCATCATCAGATTAGTGTGAATATAGATACAGGGGATAGATTTCCTCAATGGAGTATTCAGGAGACGAGGGATTTCTTGATGATACGAGCCGAGCTCGATCCCACGTTTATGGAAACCAAGCGAAACAAGCTTCTGTGGGAAGTGATTGCGACGAAAATGAAGGAAAAGGGTTACAATCGAAGCGCAGAGCAGTGCAAGTGCAAGTGGAAAAACCTCGTCACTCGATACAAGGTAGTAATTTATTCAAAACCTTACATTCAATCCCTTTTCAACACTCTATCAATTAACGATATATAATAAACTGTTTGGATTAAGCTTTATGAAAAAATTGTTTGGATCAAACACTTTTCGATATTCGTTTGAGCTGATTTTTGGCAAATACCCTTAAAAAACATGTTTTAAACAAGTTGAACGGCTTTGATTATTAGTGTGAGGCTCCGAACTATGAGGTCCGCATTTAATGTCCTTACTTGAAGGGGACTGATATTCGATATAGATTTACACAACTGTAAACACTTACACTTAGGTAGTAGTTATATTTTGAGATGATCATTTTTAGTACGATGTCTTGGAACGATCTGAGGCTTTATATGGACTAATTGCAAGTGATTTTCGATGTCATTAAACTAAGCAAGAGCGGTACATAGGATAATAAATCAAATAAAATTCAAATGTGGTTAAGATATGCTTACGTAGAATGTGGATTGATATATTTGCATGTGTTGTTGTTTTAATGGGAAACTATTAATCATCCGATTCTTTAATTGTGGTGTATTGCACGTATTTCAAATTAATTACTTGTTTTTGAGTTGTATATAGATAGGGTTGTGATACTGTGAGCCAGATTATTTTAATTTTGCTTGTGCAGGGACGTATCCACAAAAACCAATCATACAACTCGACCAAAAAATGGCAGATGCGACTGCCAAAATTGTGAAATTCATATCCTGTTAAAAAACAATTATTTGTAATCCTTGATTAGTAAAACAAATAAGTACATGCATATATGCTTGCATCCATACATGTGCCACTACAACAAATAAGTCCTTTCATAGCGTGCGAAAAACGCTATAAAATGATATACATAGCGTTCCGAGGAACGCCTTATTAGGCGATGCTATTAAAAGTCAAGACTTTTAATAGTGTTCATTGCACGCTATGGTATTCAACCTTTTTATAGCGTTCTTTGCACGCTGTTTTTATCGTACTTTTAATAACGTTCTTTGATTGCTGTCTTAGACAAACTTTTAATAGCATACTTTGCACGCTATCATATGTCTAAGACTTTTAATAGCATCAGCTAATACAGCATTCTCCATAACGCTATCTTATACTTTCCATAAGGTTCTTTTCCCGCTATCCTATACTCTTTTTTACAGCTTGCAATGAACGCTATTGAAAATATGCAATAGCATTTAATGAACGCTATATTAGTCAATTTTTGGCATTTTTTTTTAAAATTCCATAAATACCAATATGGTGCATTATCAATTAAGATCATGATAATTTCATTTAAGAAATAAAAATAATTTATTCCATACAACACCAACTATATCCGAACGTCAATGTACAATATTGAATAAAGATTCATTACATTAGCTTGGAAAAACAATTTCCCAACACAAACTACATAAAAGAGTCCGACTAATTAGACTCATTGAAAAAAAAAACTAATGTAATTCCCCCTTCCTAAAAATGTAATCATGTACTAGGCCAACAATCTCATGCCGCAGATTTTCTTGAAGCATCCTTCTTTGCCGAGCTTATACCATTTTTGCTCCCAAAGTCATCCACATACCTGTAAATATAAAATTATTGAAAGGAACACAACATATTAGAAATATGATTAACTGCGAAACCAAATGCTATATATATTCACCACTATAACTCTATGCTATCATAAGTATAATTTGTTGTAATGCCACATACTATATGAAGATAATCTCACAGTTATCATCATAAACACTCTCGTGATGACTTCATGAAATGGTCGTAACTAAGAAGCAAGTACACTAAACAAAACCAAATCCTAGGTTAATTTAAAGAAGACAAATCATGAAATAGTATGCATATCGAAGCACACATAGATACCCAGGCTTGTGGTGTTTCATTGGGTCACATGCTTGATGCATTCTGAATCTATGTAACATATGGTTGGAACTGCATAATATACCAAGCACACCAAAGCTGGTCACTACAGGTAGTTTGTTAACGGAGGGGACTCAAAAGTGGTACCAGTATATCACTGTTAAGTGTTATGTACAATTAAGATAGATCCTTTCACTTGTATTTTTGTTGATGGTTAATGCTTTTAATAAGCAACAATCAGCCATTCATTTGTGAAAGAAAAATTAAACGGATACGACAGGAAGTTAGAAGATGAGCTCCAAAATAGAGCATTACATACCTCAACAAGGACATTAACATTCAAGTTAAGCTCCAATGTAGATCTCAAATGTAAATCGATCATGATGGCAGCATTCAGAGGAGTACCACATGCTAAAGTTCAATTCAAAATTCCAAGGACCTGCAAAAGGTTCCCACCACATCTATCACATTCATATGCAGTTATTGAACCCTTATCATGACTAGTGTACAGATAAGAACAAAAGACTGGGATTATTCATCACCTAATCTACCTACATCGTGAATGTTGTCCTAGTTGACTCTTTAGTAACCTGCAAATGAACCTCTCGATTGTTCCCCACAATGCTAGCATGATAAAGAGGGTGTGATATACAGGGGTATCACTGATGTTGGTTGCCTTCTCAATTAAATTAATCTACTTCTGTGATGCTGCTGCAAAACTCTTAGGGAGTATGGTCCAAATCTGATACTACTATAAATCTGTTTGGGGTACAGTCCAAATCTGATACTACAAGTTGTCAAAATCTGTTGCTACTGTGATATCTGCCTCCACCACTTGACTGTTGTTGTCACAAAGGAAGCGTCCTAGTTTTTTAACTGAACTTACTTGGTCAAATGGGTGATGTAGCTACTTATGCTGATTGTTTAACAGCCCTGGTCACTTAGGTTTTTCAATCACTTAGTCAATGTCTTTTGTTTATGTTTCAGGACATTTCAATAGCAACTTTTCAATGACTAGAGAATTCAACACTTGAACATAAATTCTTGAAATCGTAGCCTAATATGCTAAAGTAAATAACTTTTTACCAACAGAGAAACAATAGGTGTAGTTGGTGTCCTTCAGTTGTTGCAGGATTCTGAACCTAGAAAGTTCAAAAAAGGAAAACAAACAAAACTTCGTTACTCAAAGTAGTACAAAATAACACCGGTGAAGAAAATGATAAGCTACTTGGTTTTTCTTTAACTCGTCAATTGTAGGCTGCATACTTGCTATCCTCCAGTTGCTAACACATTTGCAAAGAGATCATATCCAGATTCAAATCTCTCAAAACTAAGTTGCATGCCTAGCTAAACATGTCTTGATACAAAAAAGGAGTTAGCTAGTAGAGCAAAAACTTCAATTAAATTCCAACCAACGTCTCAATCTTCAGCAAAAGGTAAGTTCACTCCTTTTCTAAGAAGATCTCAGATGGTGTCCACATAAATTAAGTACATTCTAGCATAAACCATATGGACTTGTGGAGTGGAAAGTAAATTGGTTCATGCATGATTGATGGCTAGTAGAGTTTTTCACCCATCTGTTTTGGTATTATTGCAGCAGCAAAAAATGGAGTTGGTACCTCTAAAAAAACTATAAGATCAGAGAGGCAGCAAACAAGATTATGGGTAGTCAAAATGTCATTCTAAAAAAACTATTGTGGGCAGATACATGGATATAAACTAACCTAGTTTCTACTTATTGACCATTGCTATTTCTAACTCTTTCGACTTTGGCTGACACAATTACTCGTTGGTTGTTTTTGCTACCTTTACACCATAAGAGGGAAAAGAGAGGGAAAGAGCACTGTTTGTACATCAAAGGCTGAGAGTAATTTCAGTGGGAGGCTCAAAAAATCTTCTTGGTCCCTAATATCGACTGAGAGACTTACTTGATAAGAGGTGAGGCCAACTGCCCCACAAAGAAGGCTAATCTCAACAATGAACACTTTACAGTATATAGTGAAAAAAACAATTGCACTATTAGGCTTTGGGATTTCATCTTCCTTTTTGGGGCAGTTTTGTTGGTTAATCACAACATGGACCATGGTGGTTAAGATAATGGTATTATTCGACAAATATGTAGCCAGTAACTAACATTGAATGCTCTAAAACATTGCATTTCAGTAGTTCATCTCGATATCCAGCAAACTAACCCATTTTCAGCATTTAACGTCAAAGTCCAAGACTTAGTCTATAGTTCTAGCTCTCTCTTTACAATTTCAGCAGTCAGCACATTTCAGTAACTATGGTATATTAACTATTAAGCAACAAAAATATCATATTACAGCTCTTTATCTAAACAAAAATACTATTTTTCAGCACTCAATATCAAATTCACTTCCCGCATGTAATTCATAGTTCGGGATTGCAGTATCAGCACACCACAACAACAAATATGAGTTGAATAAATTTGACTTAGTACTTTTCCCAACTCCAAAAACTACTCATTAGATGATTCCTTAGTCTCTCGAGGTCAGAGTATCCAACCTTGACATAAACAAATGAAAAAAAAAACAAATTCTATCCTTCCTATACCTCAGTCACCCACAAAGTGGCATAAATCTAACTTTTCAGCATAACCATGCAAACACAAAACTTCAATGAACCTCGTTCTTGACACCACATTTGCGATTGTGACTATTTTCAGGTTTTTCATGAAGAATGTTAGACTGGGCCAACAAAAAACTTGGAGTAAAGAATGCAAATCTAAGTAAAGAATGCCTAAATAAAGTTGTATGAGAGACCTAGTAGGTAGGACACGTTAGTCCTACTTTTTCTTCATATGGAGATGCTGAACCAACCCCCAAACTAGTATAGGCTAAATTCTGAAGTTTGAATCTGTTAACAAGTGCAACCCATATGCTCAATCTAAGTTATCTAACACATTCAATGAAGAGAACAAGATACACTACCAATTCCGAATATCGAATTTTGAGACAAATAGCGAGTAGTTTGGAATGAATCAACACAAAAGCCCCAATGTCTTTTCTGAATGAAGACCGATACCTCGGAAAAAAGTAGAGCCTAAGCGTTATATTTTGGCAAGAATGAAAGGCAAAAATCAAATCAAACCTGGTGAGAACTTTCCAAATTGATTGTTTGCTTCTACCGGTGCAATATGTTCGAATATGGCTTTGATTCTTCTCCTGCCACGGAATGAAGAAGCAGAAGAACGATGAAGGTTAGGAGATTAGCAAGGAAACAAAAGTTAATGGATACACTGACAAAAAAAAAAACCATTTATACACAGACATCAATAACCATTTATAATAAATTTTGCTCTACTCTCTGAAAAGTGAAAACTATATATACAAAACCCCTAATTTTCAATAAAAAATGCAGAATCACAAACCCCCTAAAAATGCTTTACATATATGTCAATCAAATATTTAAGATAATCATTTTCGAAGTGGCTGTTTGTGCATGTTCGAAAGCTTCTCACTCTACAACTGGGTTTGCTTAATCGTACATGATTGAAGGCTTCTCACTCTAATTTCGAAGTGGCTGAGTTTGTGCGATGGTTCAATTTGATGGCAGAACGAGGGTGAGAGAAAGAGAGAGAGGGAACAAACCCATTTACATCAGATTTTTGTAATAATAGAGCAGAAGGACCAAACCTTTGGGTGGAACACATAACGGAGTGGGTTATCGCCTCTTCAACACCAAAGAAAACAGCTATGCCCTTTCTCTCCGACAAACGGTGTAGATTTTCTGGCGACGGCAGCGTGGAGGTGGAGAAGGAGGAGGCGCTAGTGGTTGTGACGCCGGCAGGGATCGTTCTTGTGAGGTTGTTCGAGGATAAGATTAATAAATTCAGGGCGCCCTTTCTTCCCAAATCGATTGGAATTTCGACGGTTCCCCATCTAGTTAAGAGAGAGAATGTGTGTGTATGTGTGTGTTAGGATTTGAAATTGGAATTCGCATAGGTTCGAAGTTTTGGAGAGAGAGAGAAGGGATTTCCAGTTTCCCCCCAAGTGATTTGTGCGTCTAATTTTTTGTGGAAAATGGAGACTGGTGCCGTTCTTATGTTGAACGCTATTATTGAGTTAATGGAACGCTATGACAAGTCTTCCGCTTGTGTACAGTAACTTGCACGCTATCTTAGCCTCAAAGTGCAACTCTATTATAGCATTTTTTAAAGAACGCTATAAGATTAAGCTATTAAAACTCATTTGTGTTGTAGTGGGGAGTCTAGCGACATAGAGTAATATGTAGAATTTGTACTTAGAGTTTATCATGCATTGGGCACCAAAAATCTGAAATGGCTAATTCTACCACAAACAGCCTATATATACCCAGAAAGAGGCGAAGTCCTTGACCTAAGTAGAAAAGTGTAAGAGGCAACAATACATACATAGTGACAAGAAGCACATTACTCCATCAGTGTGAAATCTATTTTCAAATAATCTTATGGTTGAAGCTAACAGGTCCAAATAAAACTTTTTGCGTTGAGGAGAGATTCTGATGGATTGCTTCGGGTCCGCAAGATTATCTCTCCACCTTAAAAGAAATAATCAATGGGTTCTCTAATGTGATATACATAAACCTTTTCACCTTTAATGCCATTGCCATGTGTGGCTTGTGATTCCCAATAACACTTGAAATTTACTTAGGAGTCAGGATTCCTATATACCTTCAAATCACTCTAAATTAGAAGAATAAGATGAATTTGGGTTTTAAGAATGACTATTGAGAGTGTGTAATTGCGAAGGGCGAAAGTAGCATACATGTACTTTTGGATTGAAGGCTTTACTCAAAATTGCTACTTTACTCAAAATTGTTTCGAAAATTTTACATAACTCTTTCCGCACAAACATTGCGTGTGCCCCAGCCGCTAGTCTCTAACAACACGATTACCAGCGGACAAATGACAAATACCAACAACAGAAATTTAGGGTTTACCCAAAAGAGAAGCTCTGAGTGCTAGCAAAATCATGAATCTGCTGCCTAATAACATCGATCCCGCGTTCGTCCGACGCATTTAGCTCCAAGACCATATTGTGCATCTGCATCCCGTACAGTTTCCGGGCCACCGCGAGAATCGTCGACGTCTTGCCCGTCCTGGGAGCCCGTACAGTAACAAATGCGGCAATCTGTTCTCGCTAGTAAGTCTATCAACTGTTCGACAAAAAAATGCCCAAATCAAATACACAAACCACAAAAAAGCCCGTCAACTGTTCGAAGAAAGTCACCGATCGAAAACAGAAACATAGATACACGAAATTGGTACTATGTAAGCCCTAGGAAATTGGGGAAAGAGGTGGTTACTGGTGTCGACGATGTGGCGATGGGCAGCCACGTCGGCGAGGGACTGGGGGCGGTACTTTTCGACCCAAGGGTGTCGGAAGGTGACGACATGTTTGCCCTTGTTGTAGCTCGGTTTGGGGGAGTTGTTGTCGCCGGGGTTGTCGTCGTCGATGTCCATTATAGGGCTCCTGAGGGAGAAGAAAAACGAGAAGATAAGTCGATCATTACGGTGCGAAGATTATTGAAAACTAGAGGAGAAGGAACAAACCCTAGCACAGCTGTAATCGATCCATCCTCAGCCAACACCGCTTCGCACGAAGTCGATTGAAATTTCAGAGGTTGTGAGAGATTTTTTCAGAGGTTGTGAGAGATTGGCGCCTAATATTTAGGTGCACGCTGTAGAAGAGAGAGAAGAACGCTATGTTAAACTCTTCCGCGTCCAAACAGTACGTGTCCTTCTATTTTTATTCAAGGAACGCTATAATTGCATCCCTTTAATAGCATTTTTGAAAAAACGCTATAAATTTATGCTATTAAAGCCTCTATTTGTTGTAGTGTGCGTTTAAGCTGAATCGTGTAGTTATAATTAAGACGATTATGGGTTTGGTGTATCTCAATTATATGTTGTGCATGCATGCCTTAATTAGGGATGTGAAACCATGGAGCCAGAAGGAATGAGGCAGCAATTTCCATTTTACAATGAGCTACAAACTATTTTTGGTGCGAGGATGCAAAGAATGCTGTGGATGGAAGCGGAGGGGGGACTGAGCGCGCCCAAAAAGAAAGGGGTGCAACTTTCGTCGGACGATGAGGACGACAACGAAGAGAGCGACGGAGGAGAGAAGATCACAAGCAGCAAGAAGCGAAGGAAGGTACTCAAGGGTGGTGGTACTGGCAGTAGTACTAGTGGAACAAGTATGATCAGTAGTTTGAAGGAGCTTCTGGAGGAGTTCATGAAGCAACAGATGCAAATGGAGATGGAATGGATGAAAGCTTATGAGAGGAGAGAGGAGGAGAGGAGGGTGAAGGAGATGGAGTGGAGACAAACAATGGAAGCTTTGGAGAATGAAAGGGTAGCGATGGAGAGGAGGTGGAGAGAGAGGGAGGATGAAAGGAGGACGAGAGAGGAAGCTCGAGCAGAGAAAAGGGATGCTCTTATAACAGCACTATTAAACAAGCTTAGAAGGGAAGAGATGTAGTCAATTTATTAGGGTGGCCTAGCTCTTTGTTAGTTTGTTTCGTTGTTTTTGAGGAAGCGGAAAACTATATATGAGAGGTTTGAGGTTTCTCTTCAACTCTCATTTAGCTCATGTTTTGTTTTATGGTTAAGATTTATATAAAATCTCCTATTTTTATTTTTTCTTCACAGTTTGATAGTTCTAGGGAAATTGATGATCTCCAATTCATGTTGAAGCTCAAGGTGTTATATGAAGGAAACCCTGAAGGATTTTGATCGAGTGGGAGTATAGCAACAAGTAATGGACCTATTTTCTCCGGTTCGCAAGTTTGACATTCACTGGTAGTAGAAAAAAAAATCTCTTCTCAATAGTACAGATTGTTTGGCTATTAATTTTATGACTCTAAGATTAGTTTAGATGTTCGTAATGAGCTGGTCCTAACCGAATAACGGTTATAAAAACCAATTTACTCACTCTGTCCCAATTTATTTGCTTATGACGGGAATTCCCCTTTTTTATTGACTAAAAGTTTTTTGGTTTAAAAGTGTTTAAATTTTCAAAAATACTCTTTTGCTTGATTTTGTGTTGAACTTGGTACTGTATTTCCTTCACCTCAAAACTAAAGGGGTAAAATTAAACTTTGTCTTTTGGTGATAGCTAATTTTGAAAAAGTACAAATAATTTGAGATAGCTCAAAAAAATGTAAGCAAACAAAATAATACGGATGAAATAGTAGAAATAACTTTATTACTCCCTCTATCTAAATCTGTTAGTCTACTTTCACTATGCACAACCTCTCAAAAAGTTGCTTACATTTTCTAGTTCATATATCATATATATATTATTTTTTAAATGAAATATGGATCTCTTATCTGATAGATCTCCATTAGGTGTTTTAGACAAAATTTTCAAAATTATACACAATAGTAAAAACTGTAAAGAGCCTGTTTGGTTCTCAACTTTCAAAATTATTTTTGTTGTAATAAGTGGTAATGAGTGGAGAGAGATAGATAGAGAAATTTATTGAGAATTGTGCATGAAAAGAAATATTTTTCTCAACGATGGACAATTTGTGAGTGGCACGTATGTTGAAAGTGGACAAACAAATTGAGACAAAGAAAGTACTCCCTCATTCCCACTTTGTTGCATCTGTTTCCTTTTTTGGATGTCCCAAAAAATTGACTATATCTCACAATCTATAATATTTTTTATGATTTCAAAAACTTTGTTTAAAAAATTAAATTAAGATCTATCAAACAAGATCCATATTAAATATATAAAATATTATAGATTGTGAGATATAGATAATTTTTTGGGACGTTCCAAAAAGGAAATAGGCCACGGAACAAAGTGGGACGGAGGGAGTATTTATATTGCTCTCCCCGGGGGCGGACGTACGGAGGTGCAAGTGGGGGCCCAACCCAATATATGCACACCTTCCAATTATCCCACTAACTATACTATATTTTCAGATTAATTTAAAAAATTCTATAGGATCGGTCCTTGCAAGTCTCTTGCGTAAAAAATAAAGTTGATAAAGTTTCTATATATGTGTGAAAAAAACTTCTCAAATTTTAAGTTATCGACTATTTTTCGGTTGTGGCTAATGGTTATATAATTAAATGCGATTTGTATATGTACAAAATGTGGTCTTTTTCTCAGAACTATTAAGTAGCATTATTTATGTTGGAGACTATTTTTTTGTTATTAATATAAAAATACATGTGATTTGGGTCTCCGCTGTGTACAAATCCTGTGTCTGCCACTGATTCTCCCTCGAAACTAGTGACAAGACTACCTCCACAAGCGGGTCAAACATAAGTACTCTCTCCGTTCCTTTTTAAGTGTCCTGCTTCGTAACTCCAACTTATTAAAAAGACATCATCAATATACCTTTCATATCAACTTTTTCTTCCATTTTCATACTTACCTATCATCATTACACTTTTACTCACTAACTTTTCAAAATGAAATCTACTTTTAGGGACAAAATAGACAATGCACCAACTTTTACCCACTAACTTTACAAAATGGACACTTATTAAGGGACAACCCAAAATAAAATACTGAACTCTAAATAAGGGACAGAGGGAGTAGTATCTTAACATCAGGTGCACGATGATCAAATTCAAAACAAATATTGATTATGTTCCTATGACAACTTGGTTAAGTTGTTCAGGAGCAGCTCCACAATTTTATTTTTTTTCACAATGGTGACAAAAATACATAATATGTTAATAACGAAAAGCTCAAGAAAAAAAAAACTTTAACTTACCGAAGTTAGAGTATAGGTTAAGCAAAAGGAAATTTCCTACCTCTCTTAAAGAAGATCCAGTTTGGTCTGGTTTTGGCTTGTCATTTTTGGTTCAATTTGGACAATTGTAGCCCTCAATTGTTCAGCTGTTGTTCTTTGTCAATTGGGCAAAATGGTCATTTGGCTTCCTCCACTAACTCGGTTACGTGGCGTGATGGGGCTTCCTCCACTTATACTCACCACTCGACTTTCCCCTCTCTCTCTCTGCGAATTTCACAGACCTAACTACCACGGAGATTTCTCTCTCTCTCGATCAGTCGATCAAGTGGCGCCCCGCTCCGGTCACCTCCCTCTCTCCCAACGAAGAGAATATCTTCGCTGTCTCCCTCTCCCTCTCTCTCCTGAGATCCTTCCACTACGAAGCCAATCGTAACCAAATCCCAAAATCAAAGATTTCCCATCACCGAAAGCGAAATCTCGTGGGCCGGAACCATGGCCCAGATCAGGCTGCTTCGATTTCAAGATTTCAGGCCAAAAAACTTTGTCATGGTACAGGGTAAGATCTCTGAGCCAGGCGAGGACCTGAGGCCGCCCTTGACGAATTTGGTTCAGGGTCCCATGGATCTGTTGGGTCTCGACCCAGACAAGGTCTAGAAGCATTTTCATCTCTTCTTTCTTCTCCATTCGTGTTGCATGTATATTATTTTTAGTTGGTGATGTTTTCCCCCTTTCTGATTTTTGTTGCATGTTCGCTTTTGTGGCTTTATTCTGAAATCGTGTAGTATTCCTTTTCATTTGTTGTTTTTGTGACAGGTTTTGAGGAATTTTGTTGTCTGGACTGGTTGGTTGATTTGGTGAGTGCAGTATTAGAAAGTGAGAAGTAAGAAGTAAGGAGTAATATAGTCTTGTTTGTTTGCGTGTTCAACAACTATTAATATAATAATCCATTGTGCAGTATTAGAAAGTGAGAAGTAAGGAGTAATATAGTCTTGTTTGTTTGCGTGTTCAACAAGCATTAATATAAACTAGAAATCCTCAACCTTGATCTGTCGGAGATGGCTTGATTGTGCATATTTTTTAGGCATTTTGATGTTTCTGACATTTGGAAGAAAAAGGAGTTGATGGTTGTATGCATGTGTTTGGATCTTATATATAAATGTGAGTAGATTCTTTCCATTGCGCTATTCTGATTGGTTGGCTTTTTCTGATCTTCTGGAGATGATTTTGTGAAATATAGAAAGGCAATAGTGTGTCTTCTCTAGATTAAATGTATATCCTATCAAAGAATACATGAATTCATTAACTGAATATGGCTTTTTTTTGGTTTCTGTGATTTTTGAAGATTTAGCATAGACCCTTATGATGTTTACTGGGCACTTCAGATTGGAGCGAAGCCTTGCGGGCCTGAAATAGAATGAGCTAACGTATTAGACTTAAATGGGAAGATTTTTGCAGATCAGGTACTTTTAAATTTCATTGTCGGGTTAGTTTTAGTCTATATTAAGAAAAATAAATGAGAATGGAATTGTGATTCTCATTCCGCAACTGATTGTGGCTGAAATAACACAGGGAAAAGCTCTTAATGCAGTTTCATCGCGTAATGTCATACCCGCAAAGAACTCCCATGCTCTGATTAGATTAGATAGAACAAAGCTAAATGCCTGCAGGTATAAAAAATGGTTTTACTCTTTCACATATTTAGTTGCATTGTTACCGTAGAAAATCAGGATTTTTGATTATAAAGTAGTAGATGCTGTTTGTGTAGCTTGCCCCTAAGGCAGGTGTCTTCTAGGACAAAGTTTCAAACATGACTATATGGGGAAACCATTCAACCACTTAGGTAATTGATCAGATCCCGTTGAACTATTTGAATTGCTTGCGCCTTTGTGCTCTTGATTAATGCAGTTTGTTATCTAATTTCTCAGGTGCCTGACTTTTTGAACGCTAGAATCAACGGCTTACCTGTCAAAGAGGTTATAAACACGGAAGAGGAGTTCACTAAAAAAGTCCAGAAGGTAAGGTCTGCGGAGTTTTGGGTAACTATGTAAAGTTAAGTTGTTGTTAACTTGAATAGCTTAAAGTTCAACAAACCAATTTACAGAGAGGTGAAGTGCTTATCTAGAAGTGGGGAAGATCCTCAGGTGCATCAACTGCTTTCTCAATTGTCGATGCCATCTAATCTCTTGTCACTCCAACTCCTAAGGCGATTGATTTTCTTCTGGAGTAAGTCCTTTCTGCTAACTTTTTGGCTAGAATAGGGGAAATGATTTTTGGGGAATTCAATTTTGGGTTTTTCCCGAGTATAATGGGTTATTGTTGTTCAAAGATTTTGTAAGTGTAGAAAAACTAAGAAGGGTTTAAGTAGCACAAGATTGTAACGGCTACTTCGTGATCTTTGCCGGAACCCTAATGCGTCGCCGGAGTCCTAATCTGCAAAACAGACAAGGGGTGAGAGCACCTTTGCCTCTCGTGGCAAAGGCCCTCCGGTGCCTAAGTTAGTATCACGTACTAATGGAAAACACTAATTAAGCATAAGAGAATATGTATAACTGCAATCTATTGTGTACCTTTTTCCTCTCGGTTTGCCTTGCATTTATAGGTTTATGGATGCTTGCTGCCCAAGTATCCATGTTGCCATAGGTTTCCTATCTCGTATAGGAAACCCAGAATATCTCGGATTCTCGTTCCCTTATCAGTTCATTACCTTAGTCCGTTTAGGACTCCTTTCCACAGCTGGCCGAACTTCCCATTCCCGTTGGGTATCTCTCCAAGATCCTATTTTATTGGGATCTTATAGTAAACACGGAATATCCCTGTTTCTAGAACCTTCTGGAACATTTCCTGCATCGGGGACTGCTTTTCGTACAAATCCCCTCCTGTTCGGCTCTTTTGTTGCCGAACAAACTACTTGGACCAATGACTTCACATGTCACTGGTCCCTATCGCCGATCACCGTTTCTGCACGGCGACTGTCCTTATCATAACTATATCGTGGTCCTACATACCACGTGTTCGGGCCATTCTTGCACCTGTTCGGGATTTACTCCCTACAATCGCTCCCCAGCTTTACTCGTTATACCTTCGTTTATGACGAGCAAAGCTTCTCAAGATCTGAGCAACTTTTCTTTTGCTCCTGCACTCATTAATTCTAAAAATTGGTGCAAATACCATCATTGAGCCAGCCCAAGGATACGTCTCATCGTCTGGGCTGGACAGGCTTTTCCTACCTCCTTGTTTTACGCGTGGCAGCCATCATACCGTTCGCATTAAATGCGAATGGACTTTCCTTGGAAAACGGAATGCCCAAACGGCGCTTTGGGTGACGTTTCGCTTACGCCTTCCACTAAACATAGGGTACATTTGGGTTTTCACCCCATTTCGAACCCTCACTTCTCTATCCAAGTTCCCCCTGCAAAAACGTAATCAAGGCTCCCGCCATTGAAGCTCTGTTTACCAACTCGGAGGTCTTCATTCGTGCACTTAGAACTTCGATCGCCACACTCGTAAGTCATCGTTCCCCTTTCTGCCCCATTTTTCTCGTCGCTTTAGGGCTTCATTCGTCCACACTTAGAGTTTCTTCATACCCATACCTTCGTCTGTAAAATTTCACAAACGTCCGCCTTTCTCGTAGAAAATGGGGCGATTTAGACGTCACTGCAACACCCCTCAAACCATGGCCACGTTCAGATCTCGTTACGAGATTCCTGATAACGTGGCCACTACACTGGCCCACGAGGATGCCGTCCGAGAGAGCCCTGACAACGATACCCTTCACATCCCCGTAGTCGCTGTTGTAGAGGGTGGCGTCAGATTCCCCCTTGCCCCATTACTTCGACAAGTCTTAGCCCACTACAGACTGTCTCCGATGAAGGTTTCAGCCAATTTCTTTAGAGTTGTTATGGGAATCGATGCCATAAATCGCATGCTAGGCACTTCCTTAGGTTTGCACGATATACACCACTTGTACAACATTTCTAGAACTGGGGATGCCCTCACCTACTATTTAAAAAGTAGGGATTCGAGGAGAAAACTCGTCCTCGAGCTTCCTGACTCTGCACGGGGAGACGACGATGATTTTTTGATCATTACGGGGGCTTTCGAGCCTAGAGATGAGGATGGCCGTGTGATCGGTTTCCATACCCCTCACAGATTTGGGCAACCACGTTAGTTCCGCTTAACTTAAAGTTTTTTTTTTGTACTTTAATTACTCATTCCCTCAGCGTATAACTTGCTGTATTCTTTGCAGCTGAAAATGTCAACCTAGGGTACAACATTATTACCCCACAGGTTCACGTGGCCGACATCACTCGAGCCCTTGGGTTCAACGGGCAAGGTACATACCTTGCTGGCCGAGCAAGAGCAGCACAAGTGCTCCTGAGCTACAGAGCATCGTACGATGGGTTTGTTGATCGGAGGACCCGAGCAGCTGACAACCCAACACCTCCTGGACCTTCCAATTTGCAACCCGAGCAAGAGGAAGAGAGGCGTCCTGAAACTCTGCCAATTCCTGACGACCTGATCGACATCACCGAGGAAGCCTCTACTTCTTCCTCCCAGGGTTATTCCCTTTCTCCTCCTCCAGAGATGAACCAGCCAATTGACCTCAACAGCCTTCTCACCATCACTGGAGCTGGCCGTGGAAGGGGCCGCGGCTCTGTTCGTGGCCGTGGTCGCTCCCAAAGCCCCCAACCGTCACATGGCCGACGTGGTCCTGCCCAATTGAGCACCCCCCATGGTTTTTCCCCAGAAGAGATCGAGGCAAGTCATCGAGACAAACGCCAACGACTGGAATCGTCTTCGATTGAGGGACCCCAGCCTCAGATTTCCACTGCTCCAATTCCAATATGGGTACCACAACTTACCCATGGTGGGCGCCCTGTGACAATTCGTGACAGCATGGCATCCGAGGGAACTGCCCTTGCCCTATCCCAGGCCTTCATGCTGCCTGGGGATATGCAAAAGGTGGTGACCAGCTCCCCTGACAACCTCCATTGGTCATTCATGACCAACAGCGCTCAGGTAGACTCCCTTGTTCAACCAATAGCTTTCTAATCGTTGCATTTGGTTTTTATCTAACTGTCTCCCATATATCTTAGGCAATGCAAAGGATGGTTGCCTTGGCACAAAAGCTAGGTCAATCCGAGCCCCAGCGAGCCAAGTTGGTAAATGAAAATGCTCAACTGCAGCGCACAATAATCCGTTTAGAGAAGGAGAGGGACCAAGCCCGTGGGCAGGTGAACGGGCTGAAAGGAAGGCTGGAGGGCGCCGAGGATAGCTTGAATCAGACCCTCACGGAGTTGGAAGCGAGCAAGATTGAGGCTAAGGCGTCCTACCAGCAGGGCTACAATGATGGAATCAACGTAGCAACTGAAAGCTACAAAAGCCAAATGCCTGGAATCCAAGACCAGGTGTTTGCTGCTGGGTGGACGGCTTGCCTTAGGAAATCTGGTGCAGCAGAGTCGTCCCCTCTTTGGACAGAGATTGATCTCCCAAGCGTCATGGCCGCTCAAGAAGAGGATGGGGTCGAGGTGGAAGGAGTTGACTTGGATGGAGAATCTACTGTCAACATCTCCGAGCAGCATGATGTAGATGCCGGACTCATTGTTGAGGAGGCCAACCATGGCCAGAAGGAAGCCAGTGGTGGTCCAACTGACGGTAGCACAGCTGCAGAGGCCATACCTGCACAAGTCTCTTCTCCTGCAGTTGAAAACCCTACTGTTGAAAACCCTACTGTTGATCAGCAGGTATGAATCCCCCTTCCTTGGAACACTTCCAATTCTTGACTATAATATTATGGTGGCCCTGCGTGGCTGTAAGGCTTGCCCTGCGTGGCACAAGTATAGTTTCAACACTTTAAACTTAAGTATTTGGCCCTTCGTGGTGTTTAACTTTGTTTTGCCCGGCCCCCTCGTGGCCTTCTAACATTGCTGGTGGCCTTTTCGTAGCCAACAAGTATCTCGTATTTCGGTAAACCGAGTACTTCTTTAACTTTGATGGGGTGCTTCCCAAGTTTACTCAACTGGATATCTTAGCTAAGTTGATTCATACTTTAGCTATTGATGAGCATGTTTTCGTATGCTCTCTGAGTTTTGCTCGTGATCGAAATAAGTTCTAAGTGGGTTCATACTTAGATAATTCTGCACTTACTCGTATGCTGCCCATTTTTCATTGGTTTGGAATATTACTTTCTAAATTTATTCGTACTTAGATTCCCAAATGTGTTCGTATTCGGGAAAGCCATGCATTTTATCGTATGCATGCCAAACGTTTGCTCTTAAGTCTAAGTGTATTCATACTTAGTCTATCCAAATGTTTTCATATTTGGCAAAAGTGTGTACATCCATGTATGCACACCAAGTATACTCGTACTTGCAAGGTTTTGAATCTACTCAAAATATCTTCGTATTTGGCATAACCTATTCCTCTGCTCCCCAATACGAAGTGAGGGGCAAGAACCAGGCCTAACTTTGTATTCTAATCGTAACGGAAATAAAAAACAATGTCTTATATCAAAACCAGAATTTTATTCATAATTCAAAAACTCAAGGGGCGTTACGCGTACCCCTTGCAACTAATCAAATAAAAAACAGAGGAATTTTATTCGTAATTCCCACACAACCACGATGTGCATCCTAAAAACAGAATAAAAAAATAAACTGAAGTCTTTTCAGACAAAAAACTTCCTCAAGTTGTGGACATTCCAAGGCCTTGGCACCGGGTTCCCGTCCAGGTCCGCCAAACGATAAGCCCCAATGCCCACAACCTCTGTAACTCGATATGGGCCTTCCCAGTTGGCCCCTAATTTTCTCTCGTTGGCCACCTTGGTATTGCCGAGCACCTTACGAAGTACAAGGTCTCCAATACCAAATTCTCGGGGGTGGACGTTCTTGTTATAGCTTTTCATCAGCTGCTCCTGATATGAGGCCAAATGTACCAGCGCCCTTTCTCTCCATTCCTCGGCAAGATCAAGTTCAATCTCCAGGGCTCTGTCATTGCCTCCACTTTCAACTAAAGTGGTCCTTTTGGTCGGCAGACCAACCTCCAATGGGATTACAGCCTCCGTCCCCTACGCCAATGAGTAGGGGGTCTCTCCCGTAGACCTCCTAGGAGTTGTTCGGTGCGCCCATAAAACAAGTGGCAGTTCGTCGGGCTATTTTCCTTTTGCCTTGTCCAACCTCTTCTCGATCCCATCAAGTATGGTATTGTTGGACGCCTCTGCTTGCCCATTACTCTGTGGGTAGGCTGGGGTCGAGTAATAATTCCTTATCCCATATTGGGCACAAAAAGCCTTGAACTTTTTCTGAAATTGGGACCCATTATCCGTAATCAGTGAATAGGGGACCCCAAATCGAGTAATTATGCTTTTTCCACACGAACCTTTCTATCATAGGCTCAGTGATCTTAGCCAATGGTTCTGCCTCAATCCATTTGGTGAAATAATCTGTTGCTACCAACAGAAATTTCCTATTTCATGTCGCCTTGTGAAGTGGACCCACGATGTCCATCCCCCATTGTGCGAAGGGCCAAGGGCTTGTTAAAGGCACCAGATCCTCGGCTGGTGTTCGGATCATTGGTGAGAATTTTTGGCACTTCTCACAAATTTTCACATACACCTTAACATCTTCTTGCATGTGAGGCCACCAGTATCCTTGGGTTATTGCACGGTGGGCAATGGATCTACCCCCAGCGTGACTACCACACGTTCCCTTGTGGATCTCGTGGAGGAACTTCTGCACCATCTCGGGGTGCACACAAAGTAAGTATGGACCAGTGAAAGATTTTCTGTATAACTTCCCTTCTGGTGACAGCCAAAACCGTGCTGATTTCATTTTTATCTTGTGAGCCTCCTTTTTGTCTGTGGGGAGTGCCCCATCTCGTAGGAACTCCATTATTGGGTCCATCCAACTTGGCCATTGGTTCACGTCCAAGACCAACTCCACACTTCTTCCAATGCTCGGCTCAGCAAGATAATCTACTGCCACCAGTCTTTTGAATTCTGTTGGTACAGTTGTAGCCAACAAGGCAAGAGAATCAGCATGGGCGTTCTGCCCAGAACTTATTTGCTCAATATACACCTTCTCGAAAGTGTCAAGCAGATCTCTGGCGGCCATCACGTAGGCAGCCATCTTCTCGTTCCGAGCCTCGTATTCCCCGGACAACTGGTTCACCACGAGTTGCGAATCACAATGTACTCGTATCCTTTTTACCTTCAGGGTCTTTGCACTCCTTAGCCCTGCCAAGAGTGCCTCATACTCTGCCACGTTATTTGAAGCACTAAATCCCAATCGAAGGGACAGCTCCATCATTGCTCCTTCAGGAGGGAAAAGTACCACCCCAATTCCTGATCCCGTATTACACGCAGAGCCATCAACAAATAACTTCCATTCCATGGGATCCCGTTTGGCCGGAGTCTTCTTGTTCCTCGTTATTTGCTCCTTCCCCTGTTCATATCTCTGCTCCTGTCTCATAGGAGGCTGGGGAGCCACCGTGGGTGAAAACTCAGCTACAAAATCTGCCAGTACTTGCCCCTTTATTGTGGTGCGCGGCTGGTAGTCTATGTCGTATTGACTCAACTCGACCGACCAAGTTGAGATACGTCCTGAGAAGTCCGCCTTTCGTAGCAAAGACTTTAACGGGAATTCAGTATAGACCACAACCCTGTGACTTTGGAAATAATGGGGCAATTTTCTTGCCGCCGTCCTTAATGCCAGGACCAACTTTTCGAGGGGCAGATATCTCGTTTCTGCGTCCAGCAATGTCTTGCTCACATAATAGACGGGGACTTGCTCGGATCCCTTATCCCTCAATAACAGTGCACTCACAGCATGTTCAGAAACTGCTAAGTACAAAGTTAAAGACTCACCTTGTTTGGGTGTGGATAATAGGGGACCTACTGCCAAGTACTTCTTCAGGTCTTGGAACGCTTGCTCACACTCTGCTCCCCATTCGTATCCTTCCCTCTTTTTCAGCAATTGGAAGAAAGGTCTACATTTGTCGCTGGACCTGCTGATGAATCTATTTAGAGCCGCTGCCATCCCTGTTAACCTCTGGACCTCCTTCGTGGTCCTCGGACTTTGGAGCTTTTGCAACGCAGTAATTTGATCGGGATTTGCCTCTATCCCTCGTATGGTCACCAAATGCCCTAGGAATTTTCCTGAGTTTACGCCGAACGCACACTTCGAGGCGTTGAGTTTCAGCTTATATTCCCTCAATATCTCAAAGGCTTCCTTCAAATCAATAATGTGGTTTTCCTTCTCCTTGCTTTTGACTACCATGTCGTCTATGTAAACCTCCATGGTCTTGCTAAGCAACTTCTTTAGCATAATCGTTGCTAACCTCTAGTATGTTGCACCTGCATTCCTCAAACCAAAGGGCATGACGCTATAACAGTACAGCCCCCTTGGTGTGATAAAGGAAGTCTTCTCTTGATCGGGACCGTACATGGCTATCTGGTGATACCCTCGATAAGCATCAAGGAAACTCATCCACCCATACCCAGCCGTTGCATCAACAAGTTGGTCTATTCTGGGAAAGGGGAAGCTATCCTTGGGACACGCCTTGTTCAAGTCGGTGAAATCGACACAAACTCGCCACTTCCCATTTTTCTTCTTTACCACCACAGTATTGGACAACCATTCTGGGTAGTATACCTCCCGTATAGCTTTTGCTTCGAGCAACCGGTCCACCTCCTCGATGACAGCGTCCACATGCTGTACGGCAGACCGTCTCTTTTTTTGCATTACAGGCTTATGTTGTGGATCCACATTCAAGTGGTGACAAATCACGTTTGCATCTACTCCGGGCATCTCTTCGGGTACCCAAGCAAACACATCAACGTGCTCCTTGAGGAACCCCACCAATTCTTTCTCCTCCGTCTCATTCAGGTTCTCCCCAATCAGGAAATACCTTTCCGGATCATTCTCGTTGATCTGGATCTTTTTCAAGCCTTCCACCACTTTCTCGGCGGGGTCTCCTCCGACATCCTCAATGGTCGGCTGATCCGGGACCTCGACTGCTTGGACTAACTTTGCCTTGGGTGCCTTCTTGATTATAGAAATCAAGCACTGCTGGGCGACCTTCTGATTTCCCCTTATCCTCTCAATACCATTCGATCCTGGGAATTTTACCATCTGGTGGTAAGTGGAGGAAACCGCTTTCATCTTGTGCAACCATGTTCTTCCAATAATCGTGTTATAAGAAGGCGGTACATCCACCACTAGGAAATCGGTTCTTAGCACGACTGTTCCTGCCCGAACAGGAAGAGTTATTTTGCCCCAAGGGCCAGACTGCTCCTGCACTGAATCCGACCAAAGGGGTTATTGACTGCACCAAATCCGCTTGTGTCAGCCCCAACTTCTTGAACGCGTCATAGTACAGTATCTCTGTGCAGCTTCCTAAGTCCACCAAGATTCTTTCTATGTCATACTCCCCAATTCGTAGGGTTATGACCAGGGCATCATTATGTGGCACCTGGATTCCACCCAGGTCCTCATCCGTGAAGACTATGCCTCCATTGCATTCTTCTCCCTCACGTCCTCGTTTCTTTCCCAACTGCATCACGTGCTGGTCGTGTTTTACTTGTCTCTAGAGCAACCTTACCTCATTTCTCGTATAAGGCGCGGCCAATCCATGTATCATATGGATTACGCCCCTTGGATTTTGCTCGTAATCCAATTCCAATGCTTTCTCTGCACCCCTGTGCTCTTCCTGAATAAACTCTTTCAGGTAACCACGTGAAACTAGATCATCGAGGTGTTGCTTGAACATCTCACAATCCTCCGTCATGTGCCCCCAGTCTTTGTGATAACTGCAATGCTGACTCATAGCCCTTTTTGCGTCTTTATCTCCCTCCAGCCTTGGGGGCCACTTGAAATATGGACGATTCTTTATTTTATAAAGAATCCGATAGATTGGTTCCTTCCAAACCGTTGTCACCGAAAAGAAAGACTTGGGGTCTGGAGCATGTTTCTCTTTGAGCGGCTCTTTCTTGACCTGCCCGTATTCCTTCCTCTCTTTGTAGGTCTTGGGCTCCGGCTTGTCTGTCCTCTTCGGCACACCCTTCGCCTGTTCTGCGACCATCCTGTTGTCCTCTCACAGTATGTCATCCTCGTTCCTGGCATGCTGCTCGATTTGTTCCATCAGCCTTGCCAACGTACCCACCGGGGTCATATTCAGGGACTTACGGAGTTCTCCCTGAACAGGTAACCCCGTCTTGAAGGTGGCTATCACATATTCCTCACTGCAACCTTCAATCTCGTTGAAAGTCTCCCAGTATTTCTTAGCGTAGTCCCTGATCGGCTCGTTCTCACCTTGTTTCATGACAGAGAGGCTCTCAAAGGTTTTTGGTGCTTTTCTGCTCGTCAGAAACCGAGCAGTAAATTCTTCGGCTAGCTGTCTCCATCCTCGTATGGTGTTCGGTCCCAGTTTATGGAACCACGACAAGGCCACCTTCCCCAAACTCGATGGGAACATCTTGCACATGATCGCGTCATCTCCGTCGTGCATGAACATTGCCTGCCGGTAATGCTGTATGTGGGCCACGGGATCAGTATTTGTTTCGTAAAGAACGAATGCCCCGTGTTTCACCCTGCTCGGAAGCTTTGCTTCTTGCAATCTCCTTGCAAAAGGGGACGAAGCTATGTTGCTGAGGGCTTTCCGTGCTGCTTCTCGTGCAAACATGGTTCCCTCCTCTTGTTCTTTTGCTTTCTTGGGAGTACTCTTTTCCCAATCGGAATCAGGTCTCTCGTACCTATTCCAGTGGTGTCTTCTAATCTCCCCCTCTTCGGGGGTAAGGCTTCTGCTTCTTCTTTTTAGTGAAGAAGCCTTTTTCTTTCTTGGAGTGGGACTCCTGGACCTGCTCCTCCTTCCTCGTGAAGGAGCCTTCTTGTGTTCCACTATTGCCAGCCTGTCGCCTCTGGAATTTCTTTGTGACAGTCCAGAATCCTCCGGATGTTCTCGTATCCATTGCAATTCCTGGATCTCATACTCTCGTTTTTTAATCAGACGAGCGTACTCTTCGATCTCTTGTCTCTTTTTGTCCAAGACATCGTCACGGTTGTGTGCACTCCTTGAATGTGCCACTGATTCTCCCTCACGACGGGACCTACTCCTTCTTGTGGATCCTGTGGCCGTCCTTCCCTCTTTGTTCTTGGAGTCGTCATGGACGGTCAGGGGGTTACCCTTGCTTGTGGGCTTCTTGGCTTGCCCACCATCGGGTTTTCTCGGAGGATCCGGTGGGGGCTGGTCGCCTCCTCCTCCCAACTGGTGTTTTGGGTCATGTGGTGTCTTTGGGTCTTCTTCCATCATGGTCGCTTTTCAGAGGGATCTCTTTCGTTTCCCACAGACGGCACCAATTGTAAGTGCAGAAAAACTAAGAAGGGTTTAAGCATCACAAGATTGTAACGGCTACTTCGTGATCTTTGCCGGAACCCTAATGCGTCGCCGGAGTCCTAATCTGCAAAACAGACAAGGGGTGAGCGCACCTTTGCCTCTCGTGGCAAAGGCCCTCCGATGCCTGAGTTAGTATCACGTACTAATGGAAAACCCTAATTAAGCATAAGAGAATACGTATAACTGCAATCTATTGTGTACCTTTTTCCTCTCGGTTTGCCTTGTATTTATAGGTTTATGGATGCTTGCTGCCCAAGTATCCATGTTGCCCTAGGTTTCCTATCTCGTATAGGAAACCCAGAATATCTCGGATTCTCGTTCCCTTATCAATTCATTACCTTAGTCCGTTTAGGACTCCTTTCCACAGCTGGCCGAACTTCCCATTCCCGTTGGGTATCTCTCCAAGATCCTATTTTATTGGGATCTTATAGTAAACACGGAATATCCCTGTTTCCAGAACCTTCTGGAACGTTTCCTGCATCGGGGACTGCTTTTCGTACAAATCCCCTCCTGTTCGGCTCTTTTGTTGCCGAACAAACTACTTGGACCAATGACTTCACATGTCACTGGTCCCTATCGCCGATCACCGTTTCTGCACGGCGACTGTCCTTATCATAACTATATCGTGGTCCTACATACCACGTGTTCGGGCCATTCTTGCACCTGTTCGGGATTTACTCCCTACAGATTTTTTTGCACATTTGTGATGTTTGGACTTCTATTGCATTAAAAGAATCAAACACTACTCTCCACACGAAATGTGTAGACCTGCTTATTATCCATCTTAATCATTTCTCCTTGCTGTGTGGTTCAACTTGATGACAGGAGATAGATAGACTGCTTGTGCAAGTTGAATACTTGTATTCTCTTCATGTTCCGGCTCAAATCTAATGAGATAAGACTCATGTTCAACTTGCACCGGCTCCCTTATCTTTTATTGTATTCTTCTTCTTGCCCCGTTAAGAAAGAGATGTGTCTGATTTGCTTTGTTTGGTTTTAGATCCATGCATCAAATTTGATTATGGAATCTGCTTTGGCCTGTATGTATGACTGATGTTTCATGCATTATTGAGCTCAAAAAGTTTTAATCGTAGTAAGAGGCCACTATCCTCTTTTTTTCAGCCGGAGTGCAAGCGGTTTAATCATTCCATAATTTGGTATGGGACTCTTAGATGGAAGTCGTGTTTAGTTGATTTAGATTATGACTTGCATTGAGGCATTCAAGTTTGAACCTAAATTCAGGGCCACTCAGGGACACCATTAATTGCGCACTTAGAATAGGTAGTCCTATTCATGATGTATTGTATCAATTGGGATATGATTCTTTATCCGTTGGCTTGCTTTAGCTTTCCCTCGTGAAATGAATTTTTTGCTCTTTCTTGACCTGCTATTTTTTTTTGTTGTAACAATTTTCTTTTGGTTGGATGATTGATTTGGAATTAACTTTTCCATTACAGGTTACGAGCTTTAGGCAAACCTTATTGATGAAGCAGTTTTGAATCCGACACGGACTTGGTCCTGCAAAACAAAGCTGAAGCTAGAGTCACCGGTGTGGTGGCGTGCCAACCACCCTCTGATGCCTAAGTCAGTATAGAACTTGTTATAAGGTAGGAGAATTAAGGTTCTCTGTTATGAGTGGTGCGTACCTTTATTGGAGTTCTACCATTACTTTTATAGGCATTTGATGGGAGGTTGAGTCCTAATAGGACTGCATTCCGGGGATTTTGGATTGCTTTAGCAAGGTGGGTGGAGTCCTGCCTTAGCTGGAACTCCACTAGCATCCTGCTTTTATATGTAATCCTTATCCGATGATAATAATGATTATGCTTAGCAACTTGTGCTTATCTTACCGGCTCCTCTTCCTTTATCCCGTAGGATTTAGGTTTATCAGAGCAGTATCTTGATGGGAACGAGTATATTCCGTGAATATTACTTATCCTGTTTTAGCTTAGTGTCAAAGCTGGCCCTTAGACTTTATTCCAGCTCCGTCTCATGGGCATAGCTGGCGTCCTCTTGCTCCGTCGTAGGTGGTGCTCTCCTAGGGGAGCTTGGGCGAAGCTGACTTCTACTCCCTAGGTCTGCACTTCTTATTGAGCTGGCTTTACCAGATTTTATCCTACTTATCAGGTACTCCCCTGTTTCCAAGCTCCAGCTCTTGGTTGGAGGTTAGAAACATAGTCCAGACCTGTGTGGCGGTTGCCGCTCTTTCTCTTCTTTTGGGGGTTTTAAATGCGTGTTGCATCGTGGGACATGTGTCAAAATCCTTGCTATTCCGGTGCTCAGAGGTGGATGACGAAGATTTAGGAGTGTTTATCGGGATTGATGCTTTGGCGCTTAGGCTTACCCCTGTTCTGATCAAACTCTCTCAGAGAGGCATTCGAATCATCCCAGGCGACTTCTTATGTGAAACCCCTCTTCTTCGTTTCTCCTTCGTCGTCGTGTTAGAGCTCGTCTCTCCTAGGTACGTTTTCCTCTTCTTGCTGTTCTTTTCTTTCTTTTCATGTTAGATTCTTCCTTTCCTGGTGTAGAGATTTCAAGCCCAGAGTGGGCTACTCTAGGGGAGTTTATTTACGCTAGATTAGCTGGTTTCGCCTCCGCCAACCCTATTTCTCCTGTTATAGAAGACTTTGCCCCTTATTCTATTGTGCTCCAAGACAGGGTCTTTCGAGATCTCTTTGGTTTATTAGCTTCCTCACACCCACGATCATCCGTTGTAACCCTAATGTCGGAGAATATTATTGATTTTTCCTCGATTCTCCAAGTTGAAGAGTCGGCGGTGGACGAAGAGGTCCCGTTGCACCGTAGTAATGGCCGTAGTAATGTGACCAGGGCCCCGTTGCATGTGGTCATTCTAGTGGTGTTAAGCCCTTATCTCCCCCGTCTTCTTCGAAGGGTCCCTGTAGGGTTCCAACCTTTTCTGCTTCTACCATCCCTTCCACAATCACGAACGAGGAGTTGGCCGTTCTTAGGGTTAGGTTTTCGATTACATCTTCTGTAACCCTTAGGAAGCCCTTTGAGTCTGAGCGAGCCTGTTCTTTCGTTGAAAACGAAACATGCATTTATGTTGGGGCTTTAGAAGGGGGTCTCCGATTGCCTTTTCCTGCCGTGGTGAGGGAAGTACTAAGTTTCTTGGGTTTGGCTCCTGGCCAAATTGTTCCCAACCCATGGCGTTTACTGATTGGTTGTGCTGCTCTTTGGGGAGCCATGTCAGATGGTCTTACGCTGTTGACAAAAGGACCATTTCTAAATCAGTTCCAAATAAAAGAGGCTCCTGGGAGTGTAGGATGGTATTACTTTACAAAAAGACCTGGCGGAGGAAAGTTGGTCACCGTTCTCCCCAATGTCCATAAGAATTGGAAGGATAAGTTTTTCTTCGTTGGGGGAGATGGATGGGAACTCTCAAGTTGGGAGGTTGGGTCCTACACACAGCATGTCCCCAATAGGTGGGGGGAACCTATTGCAAGTTGTAAGCCCTAGCTTTTCTTTACCTTTTTGAATATTACCAGAATTTCTTTATTCTCAAGGGTTTCTGTCTCATGTTTTTGTGCAGCTCGTGCTTTATATCCTTTGACCCCTGCCACAGAGGCAGAACTGAAGTTGGCCCGGAGCTACGAAATCCATAGCTGGGGGCTGCTTGGGACTCCAGAGTCTTTGGCTACTTATCTGTTGGGTCCAGAAACATCTCGTGAGGCCTCAGCTCTTTCAAGAGGTATTTCCAGTTCTTGTTTAGGTATCGAATTGCCTGCTGACTTTCTTATTGTTCTTCCTTCATTTCTTTTCAGAAGAAGAAGGAGAAAATAGAGAGATGGCACCAAAAATGTATAAAAACTTGCTGGCTCAATTGAAAGCTGAGAGGGTAAAGCAATCATCTGGTGGCGTGGCTCCAAAAAGGAAGAGCTCTCGTCTCCAGAAGGAGATGAATGTTGACAGTTTCTTGGATGCTAACCTCTCAAAGGACCCTGCTCTTGACTTAGTGGTTGAGCTGACTAAAGAAGATGGTGCTGAGAAATTGAAGAGGAAGGCGAAGGGTACGGCTGTGGAGGGTACCCCTTCTGCTAAGAAAACAAAAGTTGCTGTTGGTCCTTCCACGTTGGCTAATTTCCAGGAAGCTCTGGAGCGTGCTTCTGGATTGCTCTGTGCAGCTAACAATGACTCAATGGCGGAGATGTCTCTCCAGGCAGTGGGGGAGCTTATGTTGGTCGAGTTGGCCATGGTGGGCTCCCTTTCTGTATCTTTTGATAACTCGTTTTTCCAGCTATTTCTTCATTAATCCCTTCTCTTTTATTGCAGGCCACGGCTCGTGGCCGGTATCTTGTTTCCCAAAGCCTTGGTTTGGGGAAACAGGTGGTCACACTCTCAGAGACCAACGTGAGGCTCTCTAAACAAAGTGTTTCCATGGCTGCGGAGCTTCGGAAAGTGACAACCGAGAGGGACACTGCCCTGAAGTCAAAGAGAGGTTTGGAGGAGGAGAGAGATACCGCCGTGGCGACTGCTCGAAGTCTGGAGCAGAAGATTCTTGAGTGGGATAAGGAGATGGAAAAGTCTAAAGCCATGAGCTTGGGGATGCTGTAGAAGGTGAAGAATGCTTGTAGAGACACCATTGAACTCTTCCTGCGGTCTCCTGAGTATCATCAAGATATTACCCAGCAATATTTTGATGGGTTTGAGGCCATAAGGAGCTGCACAGCCTTAGCTTTTCCAAACTTGGATTTTTCCAAGTTTGAAGTTGATGATGAGGAAGGCCCTTCATGCCTCGACGGGGGACAGAAGGAGGAGGATGAAGGCGATGATGCGGTATCCAAAGACACATCTATTCCGAGCTCTTCCCTTGCATCCCTTCTCCAAACTCCTGAAAAAGTCTCTCTTCCTCTCGAAGCTTCAACCCCAGCTGCAACACCTCCTAGCCCGTCATCTGGTGATGGGCAAGCTGTTGATAATTCCTCCCTAGGCCTTTGAATGGCCTTTTAGAAACTCATAATTGATTTGGGTCTGTAACTAACACTTTTTTAAATACTGTCGTACTTTTAACTGTGTTGGTTTGGGAGTGGCCTGTTGGTTTGGCCTTAAATCCCTTTTTGGTTGGTGTAGACACCCCATTCTGGACTGTCTGGATTAGTTTACTTACGGTCTTTTGATTCCCCGATGATGATTAAGGTCAAAAACATCTCGAGTTTGTTAAAGAGCTTGAGCTTTGAGCGTCCCGAACCTCATCCGAACCTCTCCGAACTCCTTGTCGAACCCTCAAGCCAAAACCAAATGGCCACAGCAAAACCCTACTGGAGTACGCTGGTGATGGACTAGCGTGCGCTGCAAGCATTGCCACGTGTCAGTCATCGCCCGTTACTGGCGCACGCCACTCAACAAGAGGCGTACGCCAGTTAATGCCAGTCAAATCAACTTTATTCAGCCAGATGCGCGGGACTTTTGTGGCCACCCCTACGTCAGCCACAGTCTCCTGATGATTGTTCCGGCTGAGGCTGTCCCCCTCTCTCTCCTACATTGCCTTTCAAGCCAAGTCCCATGCATTTAATGCATGGGAGGCTCCCTCTCTTGCTAGCCACCCCAAACACTCCCTTATGCCCAAACTGATCAGTCATCTCTCCTCCATAAATACCCCCATTGCATTCATTTGCAAGGGCTTAGCACCATTAAGAGGCCAAGGCCATTCTCCTTCTCCTCCTCTTGTTTCCCTTGTTTCCTTTCTTCTTCCATAGAAAGAGCAAGCAAGGAAAACTTCTTCTAGCCTATAACACTCACTACATTCACCATCCATCCATCATCTCCAAGCTCAAAGCTCAAGCTCTTTCTCAAAACTCACAAGCAAAGGTATACCACCTTTTGTTTCTGTTTTCTGTTCTGACCCCTGAGGGGGGCTAGCAGGGTCAAGGCTGGTAATCTATACCAGTCCTGGCCCTAACGCTGGCAAGGTTTCAAAAACCGTGTGTGATGATCGGGGGCGCACGCCAGTTATTTGTGCCGTACGCCAGTCATGGCTGTATGGTAAAACTGGCGTGGGGATCACCGATCATCCTTATTTTGCTTTGTTTACATTCTGATCACCTTGCAAGCATGTTAAAACAAGTTTGTAGCTTTCTGTATTGTAGAATTGTTTAGACATAATACTTATTTTTTTTTATTCTGTTGCTTTGGAATGCCTCTGGGGGCCTTCTGGTCATGTTCCAGAACCCAGATGATGCAAAGCCAAGCACTGGCCAAGTTGTGTCAACTGGCGCACGGTACCACTCACCTGCGTGCGCCAGTTACACATTGACCAGTGGCTGGCCCTTGCATGGCAACTAGGCCCCTGGCCTCTATTTCTCATCCCCTCACTGTTTAAGGGGTTGTTCATTCATTTGGTGGCTTCCCAGCCCATTATCCTGTCTGTAATAGTTTATTATAATCTATATCAACTGTGTGGTTTGTCTTGGGTGTGCACTGGTCCTTTTTAGAGCCCAGAGGGTTGTTTGCAAGAGCTGTGGGATTGGACCTACCGGCGTACGCCAGACGTGGTATGGCGCACGCAGGTCAGGTCTGCATGCAGTGGCTTGGCCAGTGCATACAGGCCTGTTCCTGCGTGCACCTCATCGTGTCAGTGTGTTCCAGTTTGTTTCAAATGCTCACAGGAGCTTGTTCTCAATCTATTATGCTTATTTTAGATCAAACATCCAATAAACATCCATTTTATCACATTTTTGTATACAAATGCAAACGTGTTACATTTTTAATCCCCATTAACTGTTCCCCCGCCCTAACTGGCTAAAATGATCAAATGAGAGAGAAAAATGAACGTTTTTATAAAATGCCCGAGTAGAGACCGATCTCTGGATTGGGCGAGAGGGGTGCCATAAAACCCTTCCCCTCTCGTAACTTGGCTCCCGAACCTCAGATATCGAAGGCGACGACGGTTCAGTCTACAAGCCTTTTTCAAGCTCAGTCAAACGTGATCCAAACGTTTTTCAAAACTTGGTTTCTTGGGTACTCTCCGCAAAACCCGAGTGGCGACTCTCTGATCTGCGAAGCGTTTCGCCGCGCTTTCCGCGAGAAGGGCGCACCCGGAATTTTTACAGACTAAAAATGTAGGGATTTTTGGGGCGTGTGCCCACAGTGGCGACTCTGCTGGGGACATTACATTAATCAACACTTGGGAATTAATACATGAATGAACAATTTTCAAAAGTCTGTCAAAACAGTACGCTCCGCGCTGCTGAAGAACGGAATGGTAACGTAACAGGATTCTACATCCGACCACTCCGAACTGGGGCTTTTACTATTGTTCACTTGTGTAGTTTTTTCCGAGTGTCGATTAATGAAGTGAGCCAAGCTTCAAAAGGTATTTTTCAAAAAAAGCGTTCCATTTTCTCTCTCTCTCAATCATTCTTTAGCGCGCGCATTTGCATCGGTGTTCTATCAGCTCCGTTGAGGCGTTTTGGGTAACCGGCACAGTTTACTGGAGACCGGGGTCCTCGAATGCCCAACAACCTTGGACGATGATGAGACGTATTACCGTTTGACCATTGCTTTGCTGCACGCATTGCAATGGGAGGTATAAAATGATTCTAGCCTGAGGAACCCCCTTTAGCCAAAACCAGCCTCGTCACACATACAAAGCACTAGAACTTTTCAAACTAAGACAGGAACCCACAGGGTAGGATTACTTGCATCTAACCCCATAAACTGTCTATGTGTTACTGCTTTCCATATCGCATGCCTGTACATACATTCATACTGTTTTGCGCAGGATCATGCTATGGCGGCTTTTAGGGTTGTCTCTCTTTCAAACCCGTTTTATGCCTGCTAAGGCGCTGCCTGGACCGATGACGAGTCGTGCATCGTGATGGTGCGCGTTGTCAACTTTCTAATTCCTTGGGTCAACGAGACTTTCGGAAATCGGGACTTTCTAAGTCCTTGCCTAAACCCAATCGAGGTTTCAAACAGAAAATTAGGAACAACGGGAAACATGCCATGATACTCACACCACCTAGGTTAAAAGTGCTAAACACTTACACCGCTCAAGGCTCCGGCACAGTGCTGCTTATGCCCTCTTGGTTACAATATCATATCATTAAACACCGAGTTGTTCCACTTCAAGCATTGAAACTTCGAAAGCGGAATAGTAAAAAACTTAGGCTGTTTTGACATCCCTTAGTGTTAGTCGATTCCATCAAAGGTACACCATCGAAAAGAAATCCGAGGACCTGGGCAGCGTCCAGCTGTCATAAAACGGTTTTGTCTGCTAGTTCTAGAGTCTAGGAGGACACCGTCGATGTTGAGCATTTTTCATTCTCTCTTTCAAATAAAATTGCTGCAGGCCGTCACTGAGCCCTTCTACTTTACTCTCTAGCTGTCACACTGTTCAGATTCAGAATCAAGAGCCAAACCTACTTGGGAACGTCCGCCGGGTCTGTCTGTAAGATTTGGGTGGGTCTGTTTTGGGTCTGCCACGACGAAAGCTCCGGGTTGCTTTCTGTTAGGGGAGGATTCACCACCGACTCCTTTCACTCCGTTCCCTGTACCTCCGAAACTCATTCAAGTCAAGACAGAAGCTCTCGTCATGGCTGGAACTCCACCTCCGACTCTTGCTCAGGTTCTCGCCGACATTCAACGCAACCTAGCCATCATGCAGGAGAGAGCTGACCAAGCTGATGCCTCTACCGCCAACCTTCGCGCCCTAATCGAAGAGCAACTTCCTCTGGTAGTTGCAGCCGGAGGAGGCGGCGGAAGGGAAGAACGCGAGCCTATAATTGAGGAGAACCTACAGGGTGAGAATCCCGCTCCAAGCCCAGAAATGGCTGCCCTGATTGCCAAGATGGCAAAACTTGAGGAAACCGTCTCCAAGGCTGAGAAGATAAGCGCTGGTGGTTTGGACATGGACCGTCTCTGCCCGTTTCCAAATGCTAGATTACCTGAAAGGTTCAAGATGCCTGACTTTGCGAAGTTTGACGGTTCTGGGGATCCCAAGACCCACTTGTTAGCATACCATAGTACAATGAAATTACATGGAATTGAAGAGGAAACTATGGCGCAGCTTTTTCCTCAAACTCTTGTTGGTACTACTTTTCAATGGTTTCTGTCTCTGGATCTCTCCAAAAGGAAAACCTGGGTCGACATTGGAGCCGCTTTTAACGCCCAATACAGTTACAACGTCCAACTCAAGTTGACCACTCGAGAGTTGGAGTCGACCAAGATGGGCGCAAAGGAGTCCTTTGCGGATTTCATTCAGCGATGGAGGGCAAAGGCAACCCAAATGACGGACCGTCCAAGTGAAAAGGATCAAATCCGCATCATCTCTCGCAATCTGCAGCCAGACTTTGCTAAGAACCTCGTGCTAGTCCAGGGGGCAAACTGGGAAACTTTCTTTGACTCCGGCCTTGCCATCGAGGAAGCTCTCCAAACTGGGGTCATCCCGAGAACCGAATCTGCTCCCGCTACCTCAACGTCGAAATCCAAGCCCCGTGCTTACACCGAAAGCAGCACTGCTCTCTTTGGCGATAACAACTACGCCAATGCTGCTACTACCAGCAACACCGCCACAACCCAAAGCTCTAACCACATAGCCGACGTTAATCAAGTGCAAACCCCTCAAAGACCCCGGAATCGCAGTCAACCCCGCGTCTTCGCCAACTTTGAAGCACCTCTCTCTGCTGTCCTCGAAAAGTTGGCCAAGTCTGGTCATCTCAGGCCTCTCACTCCAACTCCACTTCCCCAAAATCCACCTTCTAGCCACAACCCTAATGTCTTCTGTGATTACCACTAGATGCCTGGTCACCACACCGACTCTTGCTACCGCCTCCGTCATGCGATAAAAGACTTGGTGGACAATGGAACTCTTCCAAACCCACCTTCCAAACCCAACGTCATCTCTAACTCCCTCCCGAAGCACCATAACCAAGTAAACCACATATCCCTTAGCTCCACCACAATCTCTCCTACCTCCACCATATTCAACCCCAACGACCATATAACCACAACAGATCGACCAAGACCCTGCGTGCTCGTGCCTTTCCAGTCCGAAGCCGAGATTTCATACATAGGGCGTGAGGGAGGACAGCCACCAAATCCCAATGCACTCTTGGAACTCCTGCAAGAGGGCTCGTACGTGTTGAACATGGCCATCAGCGACCTCCATCGTGAACCTGCCCATCGTATACAACTCCACCACATTTCCACGAGGGATAACCTGTACTTCACAGTGATCAACCCAAATCCTTCTCAAGGTCAGGCAGACTGGTTCAGATCTGGGATGCCATCCTTACCGGTAATGAGGCCAGAGCTCGACATGCAAGCTGTTGGATGGGCTATAGCGGACAATGACAACTACGCCGCTCTTAGGATCAACGGGTGGGAAAATCTTGTGCTTGACGGTTTCCCTCCAGAACCAGAAGAGATACCCTTTGACCATGCTGCAAATGATGAATGGTTAGCCGCACAGGAGGAAGCCATGTTGGACCCGTTCGATGGTTTCTCCCTATATCTACTCTTCAATCCACTCGAGCCTGCTGTTGAAGAAGAACCTTACTTTTGGGATCCCGAGCCCGCTTGGCAATTCCCGGCCGAATACATTCTAGAGGAAGTCGTGCTGGACTACGAAGTTTTCTATACAGAAGAAGACCTCCGTCAGGAAGACCCCCGCATGCTTGGGTAGTGCTTTCGTACATCTACAATCGATTCGCTGCTCGCTTCTGTGACTGACTCCGAGTTGGACCCTTCATTCTACATAGTCAATGAAGCACTCCCGCGTCCTGTCGTGCCTTTTTCCGACGACGACTGCAGCATCATGACTTTGGACGCAGTACCTGATGATCTATGGGAGGTAGACGAAATCGTCGACCTCAACACAAATCCGCTGCCTTCTGACTTTTGGGATGAGGATAAAGTGGTAGACATCAACATGGGCAACGAGGTCTGGACGGTCAACTCCGCTCTGGTGGATGCTGGTGTCTGGGACACGCCGTTTGTGACTAATCCGGGAGCACCATTTGAAGAGGCCGCAGCGCAGGACCCGTCTTTCTGGGAAGAGTTGGTAATGAAGGGTATGGAACAGGAATTGGCTATGGGGGAGGATCCGTCTGCAACTGTGGCCGCAACTGACAAAGGGAAACGCAAGATGGATGACATACCTACGGACTTCTGGGACTTCAACGACGCAACCTCTTGGTGGGACATCGCCAACGTTACAAGGAGCGGTCGAGTTTTTCAGCCCTCTAACTTGCAGGCTGGGAGCTCGTCCAATCCTCCTATTTTGCAACCTGCCAATCCGACTGTCCAAAGGGGTGCTCTGAACATCCTTGGTGGGGTCCCAGAAGGGGACGTGATTCAGAAACAACTTGAGAGGATCCCTGCTGCTGTGTCAATCTGGGGATTAATCGCATCATCAAAGGAGCATCGTGACACGTTGTCTGCAGCCCTGGCCCGACTCAAGGTACCGACTGACATCACTCCCGAAGCGATGATCGCCCTCATCCTACCCTTGTTCGCCAAACACTCTGTCACTTTTACCGAGAGGGACCTGCCTGTCGAAGGAACCGATCATAACCGCCCGTTGCACATCACCGTCAAATGCAAGGGACTTTGGGTTCCGATCGTGCTTATCGATAATGGCTCCGCAATTAATGTCTGTCTGCTGAGGGTTGCTTATCGCTTGGGGATCGCGAAGAAGGATTTCGCGCCATCTAATCTGGCTGTCAAGGCCTATGATAGCACCCGCCGTGTTGTGGAAGGGACCATTGTACTCAAGCTCGATGCTGAGGGCTTTGAGATGGAGGTAGAATTCCATGTAGTCGACATCCCTGCCACCTTCAATCTGCTGCTGGGCAGGCCATGGCTGCATAGGTCAGACATTATGGCAGTACCTTCAACTCTGCACCAAAAGGTAATGCTGGGGCTTCCAACTGGGACTCTCACTATCTGCGGAGACTCTGGGATCCGCCCGCTCAAGGAAGACGAGCCCGTCTTGGGGATCACACATGGGGAAGAAGAATCAGACTTTGGAGGGTTTTCATTCGACACCGCGGGTTCAGTGCTTGCTATCGCCGTGGACGATGACTTCCTCATCAGCTCAGCCGCTATCGACATCATGAGAAGGATGGGTCACATGCCCGGTCTTGGACTTGGGATAAACCAGCAGGGGATCGCTGAGTTCCCTACCTTTCCCTTTTCCGAGGGCCGATTTGGTTTGGGATACACTCCTCCGGTCAAAAAGGCCAAAAAGGGGAAAGGTGCGGGAAAACCTCGAACCCTTTATGGTAACCCTGACAGCCACTTCATCCCTGAGGGAGGGAGCATTGTTTATGAAGGCCAACCTGAACCGTTCTGGGATCCGAAGACTGGCACCTGGCTACCGGGATTCGAGATCTTCGCTACAGACACCTGGTCCGACAGTGAGGAGGAGATAGCCAAGGAAAAGCTGGCTGAAGAGGAATTCAAGAGGCAGCTGTCCCAGGCTAAGGAAGAGACTGACTGGCTGCAGGCATTTGATCAAGAGGACATGGAGATGCTGTTCTCCAAAGTGGGTTTGGTTGGCAAGGAAGAAGAGGCTGAAGTGCTGATGCTTGGGCCCGACTCTCCGGACATCGTCGAAGATCCAACCTCCCTCATCGTGGAAGCCAAGGGTAGTTTAAATAATTGCATTTTCACTCCACGTCTGACATGCATTGACGATGTATCTGAGTCTGACACAGAGTCTATCAAGTCTAGGTCTAGCTCAGAGTCGGAGTTTGTGCCTCTTGGCCCTCCACGTCATAGCTTCTACTTTGAGTTTGAGTTTACTGTACTTGGCAACCCGCTAGGGTTTTATGAAATGCATGATCCTACTTCCGATTACTTTGCTGACTTCTATATAAACTGTGTCGACCCTGACGATGAAGGAACAGACTTCGATGGGGACATCCCCGCTGAGTTGCGTTCCCTCATCGAAAGGGAAGACGAAAGGCATGCTCAGCCTCTAAAAGAAGAAGTAATTTCTGTAAATTTGAAAGACGAGGATAACCCCCGAGTGATGCAAATTGGTTCAACTCTGTCCCCCGAGGATCGTACCGCACTGATTGAGTTGCTCAAGGAGTACTTCGAGGTTTTCGCATGGTCCCACAAGGACATGCCCGGTATCGATCCTGAAATCATGCAACACCGGATTTCGCTGGCACCAGGGGCTGTTCCAGTCAAACAGAAGCTCCGTCGGATGAGGCCGGATTGGGTTGAGAAGATCAAAGAGGAGGTCACCAAGCAGATTGACGCCGGGTTCCTGAGGGTTGCTGAATATCCGAAGTGGGTGGCCAACATCGTGCCAGTTCCTAAGAAAGATGGAAGAATCCGAGTCTGCGTCGACTTTAGGGACTTAAACGAAGCAAGCCCCAAAGATAGTTTTCCCTTGCTTCACATTGATGTGCTTGTGGACAACACGACGGGGCATGCTCTGCTCTCTTTTGTCGACGGATTCTCAGGGTACAACCAGATCTTTGTGGCACCAGAGGATCAAGAGAAGACAACCTTCGTCACTGAGTGGGGTACTTACTGCTACGTGATGATGCCGTTCGGGGCTGAAGAACGCCGGTTGCACTTTCCAGCGGGCCCAGACCACCTTGTTACATGATCTCATCCACAAGACGGTCGAAGTTTACGTCAACGACATGATTGTCAAGGCAAAGGAAAAGGAGGATTTCATCTCGGCACTCAGGCAGTTTCTCGAGAGGCTCCGCAAATACAACGTGCCTCTTAATCCGCAGAAGTGCACATTTGGGGTCACAGCAGGCAAGATGTTGGGGTTCCTGATCACAGCGAGAGTGATTGAGGTCGACCCCTCTAAGATAACAGCAATTCTTGAAATGGAACCCCCGCAATCAGAAAAGGGAGTCCGAAGCTTTCTGGGAAAAGTTCAATTCATCAGCCGGTTCATAGCCAAGTTAACACTGACGTGCGAACCACTGTTCCGTTTGCTCAAGAAGGACGTTCGTTTCGAATGGACGGAGAAGTGCCAAGCTGCTTTCGAATCAGTCAAGGCGTATCTGAGGAATCCGCCAGTTTTAATGCCGCCTACACCTGGTCGACCTCTGATCCTGTATTTATCCGTCACCCCGACAGCTATGGGATGTTTGCTGGTGCAGGAAGGAGATAAGGGAGTCGAGAAAGCCATTTACTACCTGAGCAAGAAGATGGTGGGGAGTGATGAGCGTTATACCCCTCTAGAGAAGACGTGTTGGGTGCTAGTTTGGGCTACCAAAAAGCTTAGACACTACATGATAGCCTATTCGGTGAAGCTGATTTCTCGGATGGATCCTATCAAGTATCTGTTCGAGAAGCCAACACTCACCCATAAGCTAGCACATTGGTTGCTTCTGCTGGCTGAGTTCGATCTCCAATATGTCACAAGGAAATCCGTGAAGGGCCGTGCTATGGCAGAATTCTTGGCTGACCACCCGATCGATGGACCTGAGGATGTGGACTTCAATTTCCCGGACGAGGATGTGTTAACAGTTGTCGAAGAAAGCTGGACGCTCTATTTCGATGGGGCCGCTAATCAAAGAGGTTTTGGAATCGGGGTACTGCTCATTACGCCCTCTGGGGCTCATATCCCCCTCGCTTTCAAGTTGAACTTCGACGTCACTAACAATCAAGCTGAGTACGAGGCTTGCATCGTCGGAATGGAAGCTGCTATTGCACTTGGAGTCGAGAAGCTCGAGATAATCGGAGATTCAAACCTAGTAATCTCTCAGGCTAATGTAGATTGGAAGGTTCGCGAGGAAAAGCTGAAGCCTTATCACCAAGATTTGGAAGAACTGATTCCTCGCTTCAATAAGGTGACCTTCACCCACATTCCACGCTTGAAGAATCAATTCGCCGATGCTTTGGCGACTTTGGCTTCAATGATCGAACTTCCAGTAGGGGTCAGGATGCGACCGATTGTAATTGAACAGAGGGACTTGCCCGCTTATGAGTATGTCAACGCCATCGATGATGTCGATGATGGCCTGCCCTAGTGCCATGATATCTGGAACTTTGTCGAACGAGGGGAGTTCCCTGCCGGAGCTTCAAGAAAGGATCGAGTTGCTCTGCAAAGGCTGGCAGCTCAGTACATCATTTGTGGAGGGAAACTGTATCGAAGGTCTCACTGCGGAATGCACAAGTTGTGTGTCAACGGGGCCGGGGCAACAAGGATAATGGAAGAAATTCACGAAGGGGTCTGCGGTCCCCACATGAGCGGTGTTATGCTTGCTAGGAAGATCCTCAGGCAGGGTTACTACTGGTCAACGATGGAGTCTCAGTGCATTGACTATGTATGGCGCTGTTTCAAATGTCAAATCCATGCCAACCTGCAACACGTTCCTCCGTCAAAACTGTATGGCATGACCTCGCCATGTGTAGACACCCCAATTTGGCCTAACGATTATTTCAAGTCCCACCTTTGGACCATCCCGATGATGAAATGGATACAGTGATTGCTGATTGCTTCCTTGAGAACCTTAGGACTTTCGGTAAGAACTTTGAGCCACTTAGAGGACCCAATTCAGAGCCATATAGCCTTTCAGACAGAAATACAGAAGCCTAGGAGAATCCATCTGTCGGCCGTGACATCGATCCCACGGCCCTAACATCATTTTCTCACCCGAGCAACCTGTTGCTAGCAAAATCTCCCTGAGAGATCAATCCCTCGGCCGCAAGATCTATCCTTCGACCGAGACATCCATTACTCGGCCGTGATATCCTTTACTCGGCCGCCAGATCGACCTTTTTCCAGACTTTGGAACGTGTTCTGTCAGACGTTTGATCCAACTACACTACCTTCCCGATGCGTTCGGGCTACGCTCAGAGATTACGACGTAGAGTTAGAGGTGCATTGCAATTGCAATTGCAATCGTACCATTTGATTGGCCGGAGTGAGTCACCAATTGCCTATATAAAGGGCCTTTGGACTCCGAAAATATGCACACGAAATTCATTAGAGAATAAACTCTCTCAAGCCACGAAACTCTGCCAAAATACTCTCCCAATCCCCCTCTTCAAAAGCCCTAACCTCCCGAAGGCAGCCGTCAATCCGGCGATCAAACCCCGAAGTTCAAACCCTAACCCTAGGGTTTTCAATCAAGCAAATCAGTCAATCACGCCCAATCCAAAGCAATCAAGCAACTGAGGGATCAAGGTGGTGAGGCCCAACGGCCTCGGGTTTGTTTTATTTACCGCATTCATAACTAATCATAGCTTTTTGATTATCTATTAATCGTATAGTCTGGTGTGAGGAAGAACACCGACCGGGGCTTTCGATCCCTCGGCCGTGACATCCATTCACCGGCCGCGGGATCCATCTCCCTGGGACAGTTTTGTTTTGTTTTGCTTTTCTGATGCATGTTTTATTTATCGCACCGGCTCACCTTATTCACTGCTTAAAGGCTTAAATAAATAGACTCTGTGTTAGAATTAAACAAAGCATCTACACGTCTTATGTTGAACGATTATGGGCCAGTCTCACGACTGGGCAAAGAGGGGTGCCTAACACCTTCCCCTTATTGTACTTTTGGCTCCCGTGCCCAGAATCTCTGTCTATTTTCCCAGTTTTAATAAACTGGGTGGCGACTCTGTTTTGATGATAACCGCTATCATGTGGCGATGTTCCTAGCCATGGGAATGTCTATGATTTTGGTTTATGAAGCAAGCAACCAATCGAGCAAACAAACGTGATCAATCTGTATGGCGATGCCCCGTTTGGGAGGTGTTTACAGTTTTTGGCGACTCTGCTGGGGAATATGAGAGCCATAACCAAAAAGTTCAACATAAGACTAATACATGCCTTGTTTAATTCATTTATCATATGCATCGAGCGGTCAACCCGTTGAGTTCACCTGATATCCCGGCATGACACGGGCTATGTTGGGGGTTCCAGCAAACTCCACAGTCACTCGTACCTAGTGGTATATCAAAAAAGGAATCACCCAATTACCGCCTATGATGGGCTGGTGAGAGGATTGGTGCCCTTTGACAATGGAGCACCCTGAGACTACCAAAACCTTGCATGTTTTAGAAAGCCATAGAACTTATCAAACTAAGACAGGAACCTACAGGCTAGGAACCTACTTGCATTTTACTTCCGAGTTCTTCCTCACACCCATTGTATATGTGTATGTTGTAAAGTTTCTCTTTTGCAGGTTAAACCTTAGGAATCTCTCTAAGTCAAATAAACGGTAGGTAAGATTAATCAATCTAACTAAAGCAAAAACCTTTTCAGGAAAAATGACTGCATCACTGTTCATGTCTGATTCGCACTTTCAAGTTGTCACCAAGCTGTCTGGTCCGCTCCACTTTGCTGTTGAAGATTTCAACCCCTCTGAATACATCACTCCAGTAAATCAACCAAAGCCTGTGGTGACTATCATTGAAGACAACCATGTCATGTTCGCTAGAACGGTTTATGAGGAAGAAGTAGAAGACCTAATCGAAGAAGAAGGGCTTCGCAGGGTTCCAATCTATTTTTACGACCCCTATGCACCCACCGACGACTATTGGCCAATAGACGAGGTCAACAACCTCGAAACTGAAGAGGCAAAGGAAGAAGAGTCTGTCAACAATGACCCACTAGACGAAATATCACTGAACCTACTCTTTGATGAGGGGGTCACCAACGATGAAATAAGGGTGATCCACCCCATCACAGATAGCTTTGGTAATTGGTGGGGCTTTGTTGGCACACGAAGAGTCGACAACAGCGACGAAGCAGAGATTGAAGCTCAACTGGAGGAGATAACAGCAATAGCAAATCAAATGGCCCCCCAAGACTTGCAGGGTGATAATGACGAAAGTGCGAATCAAAGTGACAGTGAAGTGCTGATGATCAACCTTGGTGATGAAAAAGACTGCTCTGAACTGATTGTGGATGCTGAAAAAGGGGCTTACCCTAACTGGACCGTGGAACATACTCTGAAATACAAAATGAAAAGTGCTAATTCTAGTTCCGCTTCCGATTCCAACTCCGAGTCGACTCAGTCCGAGTTAAGCTTTTCATCTTTTGAAACTACTAAGTCTAGTGAGGAAAACCTGGTCAAAATACCAAGGCATAACATTTACTTTGAGTTCGACTCTGAAATGTCTTTTGATAATCTTAGCAATGAGAAGGAAGATTTAGAGTATTTCACTTTGTCTATGATCAATTGTGTGGATTCCGACAAACCAAACTTTGAGGAAGAAATTTCAAAAGAAATTCTAGAATTTATCGAGAGAGAAGAAGAAAGGCACGCTAAACCTTTTTCTGAGGAAATAATCACAGCAAACATAGGCTCTGAAAACGAGCCCAAAATGGTTAAAATTGGTGCCGCACTATCCCCTCAAGAAAGTGAAAAACTAATCCTTTTGCTAAAAGAATACAAAGATGTTTTTGCTTGGTCTTACGGGGACATGCCTGGAATAGACCCTGAAATTGTTCAGCATAAAATTCCCCTTCATCCTGATGCAAAACCAGTTAAACAGAAACTGAGACGTATGCGCCCTGATTGGGTCCTAAAGATAAAAGAAGAAGTCACTAAACAAATCAATGCCGGTTTTCTCATAGTCACCGAATATCCATAATGGGTAGCTAACATCGTTCCCGTACCAAAGAAAACTGGACGAATCAGGGTCTGCGTAGATTTTCGAGATCTCAACAAGGCCAGTCCAAAGGATGACTTCCCATTACCTCACATAGGCGAGCTAGTAGATAACACCGCAGGCCATGCATTGCTATCCTTCATGGATGGATTTTCTGGGTACAATCAAATCCTTATGTCTCCTGAGGATAGAGAGAAAACCACCTTCACTACGCCTTGGGGAACCTACTGCTACCGAGTGATGCCATTTGGGTTGAAGAATGCTGGAGCCACTTACCAGAGGATGGCAACAACACTGCTGCACGACATGATGCATAAAGAGGTCGATGTGTATGTCGACGATATGATAGTCAAATCAAAGGAAAGGGAAGGACACCATGGAGCACTCCAAAAGTTCTTTGAGAGGATTAGGAATTACAAACTACGTCTTAACCCTAAAAAATGCACTTTTGGGGTAACAGCTGGAAAGATGTTGGGATTCCTCATCACTCAAAGAGGAATCGAGGTAGACCCTTCCAAGATACAGGCTATCATGGAAATATCACCGCCTAGGACGGAGAAGGAAGTAAGGAGTTTCTTGGGAAATGTACAGTTCATCAGCAGGTTCATTTCCAAGCTCACAACTACCTGTGAACCTCTTTTCAAGCTACTGAAGAAAGGTACTGATTTTGAATGGAGCCAAGACTGTCAGCAAGCGTTCGAGGCAATTAAAGAATATCTTCAGAATCCACCTGTACTCTCGCCGCCCATCCCTGGGAAGCCATTGATTCTGCATCTCTCAGTAACAGACACATCCATGGGATGCATGCTAGCGCAAGAAAACGACGCCAAAGTAGAGTGCGCCATATACTACCTCAGCAAAAAAATGATGGGCTATGAGACAAGGTACACTCCCCTCGAGAAAACCTGTTGGGGGCTAGTATGGGCCACAAAGAAACTGAGGCACTACCTGTTAGCACATCCGGTGGTGCTGGTCTCTCGTTTAGACCCAATCAAGTATCTTTTCGAAAAACCAGCACTTATCGGAAAGCTAGCTAGGTGGTTATTGCTGCTAGCGGAATTCGACCTCAAATACATGACAAGGAAATCAGTAAAGGGAAGAGCCGTGGCAGAATTCTTGGCAGATCACCCTATGACAGAGGCCGAGGTAGAAGACTTCATGTTCCCCGACGAGGATATCTTATGTCTCTTAGACGACACCTGGCAACTTTATTTTGATGGAGCATCGAACCGATGTGGATATGGCATAGGGGTATTGCTGGTTTCCCCAAACGACTCTCACATCCCATTGTCATATAAACTGAGGTTTGAAGTCACTAACAACCAAGTTGAATACGAGGCTTGTATTGCCGGAATGGAGGCAGCCCTGGAGCTAGGGGCAAAAAGGGTAGAAGTCATTGGGGATTCAAACCTGGTGGTATCTCAAGCAAGAGGAGACTGAAAGGTCAAGGAGGATACACTAAAGCTATATCATCCTGTGCTGGAAGATCTAATTCCACAATTCGATTCCGTTATCTTCACACACACTCCTCGAGTGAGCAATAGATTTGCAGATGCATTGGCAACATTAGCATCTATGGTCGAAATACCCCTGGGATTCATAATGCGGCCTCTCATGATCAAACAAAAAGTCAAACCAGCATGTGAATGCACCTTTACCGAGGAAGGTGAAGACGATGGCAAGCCATGGTACGAAGACGTGAAGGAATTCCTGGAAAAAGGAGAATACCCATCCGAGGCCACCTTGAAAGACAAAACGGCTCTGCGGAAGTTTGCTGCCCGATTTGTAATCTTTGGAGGAGCATTGTATCGAAGGGCACACTTGGGTCCAAGTCAACTTTGCATCACAACGGAAGATAGCCGCAAGGTAATGGAGGAAATACACGAAGGAATTTGTGGGCCACACATGAATGGGGCAACGATGGCAAAGAAGATCCTGCGTCAGGGATATTACTGGACCACAATGGAGGCCGATTGCGCTGATTATGTCCGCCGATGTTACAAATGCCAAACTCACGCTGATCGTATGCGTATTCCCCCTACGGAATTGTATAGCATGACATCCCCTTGGCCATTCTCCACCTGGGGGATAGACGTCATTGGAAGCATAAACCCAAAGGGAAAATACAAACATCAGTTCATTCTAGTGGCCATTCACTACTTCACCAAGTGGGTAGAAGCAGCTTCTTATGCTACTCTCAAAGCCACTCATGTGGCCAAATTTATTCGCACCAATATCATCTATCGATATGGTGTACCTCACGAGTTCGTCTGTGACAACAGATCGCACTTCAAGGGGGCGACAAAGGAGCTTTTTGCCGAATTTGGGATACAGAACCATCGGTCATCTACTTACCGACCTCAGACTAATGGAGCGGTTGAGGCTGCAAACAAGAATATCAAGAGGATTCTGCGGAAGACTACCGACACTTATACAGATTGGCCAGAAATACTACCTTTGGCATTATGGGGTTATCGAACAACTGAAAGGACTTCAACTGGGGCCACTCCCTACTCTCTGGTTTATGGAATGGAAGCTGTCTTGCCTATCGAGTTGGAATTGCCTTCGTTAAGGGTTCTGGCTGAGACTGGAGTGATCGAAGAAGACTGGGTTCAAAACCGCTACGACGAGTTGGCATTACTAGACGAAAGGAGGCTGAGAGCGTTATACCATGTACAAGGGTATCAACGCCGCATCGCACGAGCATTTAACAAAAAGGTAAAACCTAGAGACATCAAGGTAGGAGACATGGTACTCAAAGTAATCCGTCGCCACGTCTTAGACCCAAGGGGCAAGTTTAGACCAAACTGGGGAGGTCCCTACCTTATCAAACGCATACTTTCTGGAGGAGCAGCATACATTGCAGACTTGGATGAAATGGAATTCGCAATGCCAGTCAACATTGACAAGCTAAGGAAGTATTACCCATGAGAGATGCTCGTTGGACCGAAAACCACAAGGGTGGGCGGATCCAAGCAAAAATTAGAGCAGTCTGCTAGGTCGAAAACCCGCAAGGGCGGCTTAGGCAAAAACTAAGGCATAAATAAAATGCTCGCTAAACCGAAAACCCGCAAGGGCGGTTTTAGGCAAAATTTAGAGCACAAAATGAGAGAAAAATACCCAAGTGGACCCTAACTAAAAACAAAACAAATCCCCTTTGTTGGAACTACGTTTATGGCCTGATTCCCTCTATGGGATACGTAGGCAATCTCTGAGTTTGAGATCCGGCCACTGCTATCATCATCACTTCCGAAGTTTCTAGGTCTATCCTAAGGCATGTTCATTATCAAATCATGGCAATAACATCTTCGAATAAAAATGTTTCCAAAGGAAAAAGGAAAAAGCAAACCTAAACAATTCTTAATCCATGAAAGCCAGAATCAAACAAACATCTTTTGAAAAACATAAGCAAAGCGTCAATCTCTAGGTCTTCCTTCTCTTTGCACTACTATCCTCCAAAAGGTTTTTCTTCAACCAGCGTTTGTAAGAACCCGATAGCTTGACAACAAAGTTCTCAGCAACCTCCTGCATCACTCTATTTGGCCAAAGACGCAGCATATTGTGACGGAAGTTGGCATCATGGATCTTAGAGACGGTGTACTCAGGGTCACCCAGAATTGCAGTTTGTTCAGCCCCGAACTACCTTTGAAAGCGAGCAGAAAAGTAGAAAACAGCTCGAGTAATACCAATCACTGCTACACCAAAATGGTTCATGGTACTCGCAGTCATACTCTCGATACCATACCAGGGGCAAACCCATTGAATCCAATCACCCCTGCAAGTCCTCATCCATGCTTCCGAAGCAGCCTCAGTTGGGAACTGTTTAATCATGTGACGCTCCGTGCATTGGTCTAGATTATAAGGAAGTCGCTCCGGCGCATCCCACACCTTTAGCTTCTCAAACAACCACACCTAGAGAACAAGGGATTGTGAGTTGAGATAACACGTGAGTCAAAACAAAAGAGTGATGAGTGAAAAGATAAACTTGACAAATAAACAAATAAAAGTGCGAACCTGCAATAGCGAAGGACTGCCTGAGAACTGAGCTATAGGACTACCCTTCATCACATCTAAACCCATCAAGGTCTCTGCCAATACTAAGCCAGCGAAACCCACACGGTTTCCAATCTGTTGAGCAAGGTTAAGCAACACGGGATCAGCATGGCCAAAGGAAGGGCCAAGCAAATAATAATGAAGGAGACAAATGCACAACGCATGAAAGCACGCCTTCTGTAGGGAAACTTGGTGATGAGCCTCAGCTGTACCAAAACGCTGAATAAGTTGCAGAATCTCCAACCTTCCTTTCACTAGGAAGAATTTAACTTCATGTTTCTGAACTTGGAGTAAATCCTTCAGGAGATCACCTCGGTTGAACAAAGGATTAAGGACAACGAAACTCTCTCTATCTGAATGACCCATGATGGCCGCAAACTCCTCGATAGTAGGGCACAACTCCTCTCTCCTAAATCAAAAGACGTGAAAATCAGGGTCCCACAAACTAGCGGCTGCCCTAAGGAAGGCAAAATTCACCGGAATTTGACGGAAGGAGAAGAGAAAGTCCATGCCAAAGGACTTAAAGTGTAAACAGTCAAGGCCATTAAAGGAATCCAACCACTGATCAAGGACTGGTTGTGCCATGTGCAAAGAACTGCTACTAACAATGCTATCAGGTTCGTAGAACGCATATTTATAGAACTTAGTCGAGTCTTAGTTCGAATCGGAATCGGAATCGGATTCTTAATCCTCAGAATCTCAATCGGTCTCTCGGCCGATACTTCGATATGACGGCCGTAGGATCTATCCATCGGCCCGTGAAAATTAGGGTTGACCTACAAGTCAAACCCAGGCAAACAAAACGATCCTTCAGCCGCCAGATCAAAGCATCGGCTGCGTAATCATTCAGTCGACCGCCAGAACGGCTGTTTTACAGATTGTTTCCACGGTTCAGTTCGTTTCACTGGATTAGCAAGATTATCACACGCAAACAACGTAAATTTAGCATACACAATCACAATAGCAGAACCAAAGGTTTTTGTTTCATATAACGAAAGCTTTTTACATCACAAGGTGGATCATCCCACATTTCATAAACAAACTATACATCGATTTCCTGTCAAACTAACCTATGCAGTAAGAGAAACAGAAAAACAAAAAGAGGAAGCAGAAGAGGATGTCGAACCCTTTGGTGGTCCGAACACCAGAGACCAGCTGCAAAAAAGAAGAGGACACCCCTGGGGCGGTGTATACCAGAGGAGTGCTACGATGCAGAAGGGACACCACATGGCCCAGAAAAATCACCACACCGCGTACCACCGCCACACCGCGTACCACCGCCACGCCAGGAGTTCCGCGTCACGGAAGCAAGCCACCCATACAAGGGTCCCTAATCAAGCATCAAGACAGGACCAAGAACAGCGCGGCCTCCCTCCGCGATCTCTGGCCGTGCATCATCCATGGCCCGGAGCCGTCAGGAATGAGGGGAAGCGGAAGAGAAGCTCTCGGCAAAGTTTCTCGGACGAAGAGAGAAACCGAGGAAAGAGAGAAATGAAATGAAACGGCTGAGGCCGTGGCCTTTTATAGGCCCCTGGAAATGAACTGATTAAACGGCCGAGTATTCGATACCCCGGCCGAAAGATCAATCCTTCGGCCGAGAGATCGATCTCCTGGCCTCCTAATCAATCTCCCTCTACAACATCAGATCATGCTCAGTGCATCCAAAACTCAAGTCATTATGAATTCTGGGTCCATGACCAACAGAAGCAGTGTGATCAAAGCTAGCCTTGGGGGCATGCCCAAACATCTAAAATCTCTCTCCATAAACTGCTGGCCAAAGCAAGTCAGAACACTCAGCGGCTCCAAGCCCTTCATCTCAACGGCTCTACGCCTGTATTCACCATCTCAGCGGCTCCAAGCCCTCGACTCAGCGGCACTGTGCCCGAATTTACTAACTCATCAACTCAGTGGCTCTACGCCCTCACCCGTCGACTTAATGGCTCCAAGCCCACTATCTCAACTGGCTCGAAGCCATAACAGTCATCTCAGCGGTTCCAAGCCCTCGACTCAGTAGCTCTATGCTCGCTATCACTCACTCAGCGGCTCCAAGCCCACTATCTCAACAGGCTCGAAGCCATAACAACCAATCTCAGCGGCTCGAGGCCCATTATCGACCGGCTCTACGCCCATATTCACTCAGCGGCTCTAAGCCCTCAACTCAGCAGCTCTACGCTCGCTATCACAACTCAGCGGCTCAAAGCCCATCGTCTCAACTGGCTCGAAGCCGTAACAGCCAATATCAGTAGCTCTATGCTTGCTATCACAGCAGCAGCTCTACGCTCGCTATCACAACTCAGCGGCTCAAAGCCCATCATCTCAACTGGCTCGAAGCCGTAAACAAGCAACAGGCTCTACGCCGCCCCAACAATCAAGACCTCTATTCTCAGGCTCTACGCCTGAATGCTCAAAATCTAACATTTTGAATGCTCAAGCTCTACGCTTGGATGCCCAACCACTGTGTACTGGATGCTCAAGTTATACACTTGAATGCTCGAGCTCTACGCTTGGATGCCCAACCACTGCGTACTGGATGCTGAAAGCCTGTACTTTGCATGCTCGGATTCTGCCATCCGAATGCTCGAGCTCTACACTCTGAATGCTCAAGTCCGGAACTTGATAGAAGCTCTAAGCTTTAAAACAAACACACACGCATGGGCCCGTGCACATATCAACATTATAACATCGAGTCTGCACAATCATATCTATTCACATCTAACAAACATCACACATATACACTCTGCATATCTCTCATGAAACAGGTCTACCCTGCAATCAACCGGTTTTACTGATCGGTTCAGCGCCTCGATCCTTTGGCTCTACGCCAACACTTATGATGAGAAAGCTCCATGCACAGACCATCAGAATGCAACCAGCTCTATGCTTCGATTCATATCACGTCAAGCTCTAAGCTCCGACACCTCAGGTTCTCGCCTTATGATCAACACCAGCTCCGTGCTTCGGTCCTATCAAACCAATCTCCTCAGGCCCTTGCCTCATAAACCACAGCAGGCTCCACGCCTCAATCTAATCACCTCAGGCTCTCGCCTTGTGATCAATACCAGCTCCGCGCTTCGATCCAATCACCTCAGGCTCTCGCCTTGTGACTACAACTGGCTCCGCGCCTCGGTTCCACCACGTCAAAAGCCATCACTCCAGGCTCTCGCCTCATGACTGCAACCGGCTCTGTGCCTCGGTTCCCTCATCTCCAAAGCTCCGTGCTCTAGGTACTGACCTTGCGCCCCCCATATCTCAAAACAACCGGCATCCAACTCATCCCAGCAGATGGTTTGGATTCCACCCCATTACATCAATTCCTTCCAGCTCATTCGCAAGGATAGGCTACTCTACCGAGCTCCTTTCAGTCAAAGTAAGGATGATCAAGAAAAGCAAACGCACTTGCCGTGTACTGATCTACCCCAAAATACTAAGGAAGCTCTCCGCAAAAAAATCCCCCGGCAGCCCCGCGCTCCTTCAACTACTCTTCGCCAAAACCCTGGCTCAGTCTGGGTACGTCACACTATGGCTTTTTAAGCCCTAAGGTACGTCTTCTGTTTCTAACCCTCCAAACTTTTACTTTTTTTATTGCCCGAACTACGATTGGTCTGAATTTCCTTTGTAGAATACGTAGGCAGCCTCCCGGCCCGACCATAACAAAACCTTTTTCGAAAACCCCTTGGAATAGTGGTTGGACCAAATTGAGTTGCTTTTTACAGCTTTGACTCTTACTCAAACATGTCTCGCGATACGTCTGAGTTCAGTCAAAGAGGGGCATCTGTAGACACCCCAATTTGGCCTAACGATTATTTCAAGTCCCACCTTGGGACCATCCCGATGATGAAATGGATACAGTGATTGCTGATTGCTTCTTTGAGAACCTTAGGACTTTCGGTAAGAACTTTGAGCCACTTAGAGGACCCAATTCAGAGCCATATAGCCTTTCAGACAGAAATACAGAAGCCTAGGAGAATCCATCTGTCGGCCGTGACATCGATCCCACGGCCCTAACATCATTTTCTCACCCGAGCAACCTGTTGCTAGCAAAATCTCCCTGAGAGATCAATCCCTCGGCCGCAAGATCTATCCTTCAGCAGAGACATCCATTACTCGGCCGTGATATCCTTTACTCGACCGCCAGATCAACCTTTTTCCAGACTCTGGAACGTGTTCTGTCAGACGTTTGATCCAACTACACTACCTTCCCGATGCGTTCGGGCTACGCTCAGAGATTACGACGTAGAGTTAGAGGTGCATTGCAATTGCAATCGTGCCATTTGATTGGCCAGAGTGAGTCACCAATTGCCTATATAAAAGGGCCTTTGGACTCCGAAAATATACACACAAAATTCATTAGAGAATACACTCTCTCAAGCCACGAAACTCTGCCAAAATACTCTCCCAATCCCCCTCTTCAAAAGCCCTAACCTCCCGAAGGCAGCCGTCAATCCGGCGATCAAACCCCGAAGTTCAAACCCTAACCCTAGGGTTTTCAATCAAGTAAATCAGTCAATCATGCCCAATCCAAAGCAATCAAGCAACTGAGGGATCAAGGTGGTGAGGCCCAACGGCCTCGGGTTTGTTTTATTTACCGCATTCATAACTAATCATAGCTTTTTGATTATCTGTTAATCGTATAGTCTGGTGTGAGGAAGAACACCGACCGGGGCTTTCGATCCCTCGGCCGGTACATTAAACCAGCAGGATCCCTCGGCCGTGACATCCATTCACCAGCCGCGGGATCCATCTCCCTGGGACAGTTTTGTTTTGTTCTGCTTTTCTGATGCATGTTTTATTTATCGCACCGGGTCACCTTATTCACTGCTTAAAGGCTTAAATAAACAGACTCTGTGTTAGAATTAAACAAAGCATCTACACGTCTTATGTTGAACGATTATGGGCCAGTCTCACGACTGGGCAAAGAGGGGTGCCTAACACCTTCCCCTTATTGTACTTTTGGCTCCCGTGCCCAGAATCTCTGTCTATTTTCCCAGTTTTAATAAACTGGGTGGCAACTCTGTTTTGATGATAACCGCTATCATGTGGCGATGTTCCTAGCCATGGGAATGTCCATGATTTTTGTTTATGAAGCAAGCAACCAATCGAGCAAACAAACGTGATCAATCTGTATGGCGATGCCCCGTTTGGGAGGTGTCTACACCATGGCCTTTCTCTGTGTGGGGAATTGATGTTATTGGAATGATCACGCCTCCTGCTTCAAATGGTCACAGGTTCATACTAGTGGCAATAGATTACTTCACTAAGTGGGTCGAAGCTGAATCGTACAAAGTCTTGACAACAGTCCAAGTAGCTCAATTCATTCGAAAGAACATCATCTATCGTTATGGCGTTCCCCAGGCATTCGTGTCCGACAATGGGAGTCATTTCAAAGGAAGGGTACCGGAGCTCTTTGAGGAGTTTGGTATTGAGATCCACCGGTCAACAACCTATCGTCCACAAACAAATGGAGCAGTCGAGGCGGCGAACAAGAACATCGAGGTGATAATCAAGAAGACTATTGAATCCGCAAGGGATTGGCACGAGCAACTGTCGCTGGCACTATGGGGGTTCCGGACGTCGATTCGAACCTCAACCGGAGCAACTCCTTTCTCTCTGGTCTATGGAATGGAAGCAGTACTTCCTATCCAGCTTGAGGTGCCGTCCCTAAGGATCATGGTTGAAAGCGGTCTGGAGGAATCTGAGTGGCTCAGCGGTAGGTTTGTTGAGCTGATGTTGTTTGATGAAAGAAGGCTCCGTGCTCTATATCATGTTCAAGGTTACCAGCGTCGAATCACCCGGGCATTTGACAAGAAGGTGAAGTCCAGGGGCTTAGTCGAAGGAGATATGGTCACGAAGGAGATACGGGCTCCAGTGTTTGATGCTCGCGGGAAGTTTCAGCCAAAGCGATCCGGACCGTTCATTATCAAGACCATCCTATCCGGGGGTGCTGCTCAACTCATCGATCTTGACGGCAATGAATTCAGCACTCTGGTCAACCTGGATCAACTCAAACGTTTCTACCCCTGAGAGATGCTCGTTGGGCCGAAAACCACAAGGGTGGGCGGTTCCAAGCAAAAGTTAGAGCAGCCTGCTAGACCGAAAACCTGTGAAGGCAGTCTAGGCAAAAATAAATAGGCAAAAGTCGAAAGCTCGCTAGGCCGAAAACCTGTGAAGGCGGCACTAGGCAAAAGTTAGAGCGTAAAAGGAGAGGTAAAATACACGAGCGAACCTTAGCCTGAACTACGTTCTGACCTGATTCCTTGAAAAGGGATACGTAGGCAGTCTCACCTTGAGACCCGGTCATATTCTATCAAAGTTGATCCATGGTCTAGCATTCCGGGGCCATATCAAGATCCAAGTGAAGTCGAGGGACAAGTTGAAGTTTGATTGAGGAATCTAAAGGGGGAAACCCTCCGTTTTTCAACTTTATTACATAATCACAACTTCTAATACAAGGGCTGAGCATGAAAACCTTAAGAACAGTTAAGCATGAAAAATAGAACAAAATGCTTGAGAGGCCTGACGGCTCACAGTTTATTCTAAGAACAGCAAGGTAGTCCGGAGTCAGTCGATATTCTCTCTTGCTTGAACATCGGCTCTTAGCCACTGCCTGTACATGTTCCTCAGCCTTGGGGTGGAATCCGGAGATTCAGCCTGCCGAGCCCTGAGCTCCCAGTGCCTGTCGTACCCATGGAGCGTCTGGGCATTGAAATTGGGGATCCAGAAATCCCCAGTAGTGATGCGAACGTTCCCCTGAGGGATACCCAGTTGGCAGAGAATGCGGCCCGGGATGTAGAAGGTGAATCGCGTCAGCCCTGCAATCACCACCCTGTCAAACCCGTCCGAGTGAACCGTCATCTCCTCCAGTTCTAGCCACGGGCACCTCCAGCCGATCTCGTCCGGCTGCAATCCCCGCATGAAGGCATACCACTCTTCGACATCCATCTCAGGGTACCTCATTCCCCTTTGGTGGATTCTCTTCGGAAAAAGGTCCCAGCCATCCTCCGGAGGGTACAACAAATTTAGCTTGTCGGATAACCACAGCTGCATGAGCGAAAAGACAAGTAAGAAACCAGATAAAGCCTGAGCAAAAAGACAAGTAAGAAACCAGCAAATAACCTAAGCTGAGTGTCGAGGTAAAATGAGAGTGCGAAAAACCGAAAAAAGGTGGGCTGAGTGAGTTTACCTGAAGAAGAAGTGGGCTGCCGCTGAAAACGTTCGATACCCCAGAGTACACCGAGTCCAGGCCGATAAGCGTCTCGGCCAGGACCAGAGGGATCACGTTTTGCCGAGTCGCACCTCCCATCTGAAGAGCGACACTCACAAGCAAGGGACTGACCCGCCCGTCAGCAGGGATGAGCAAGTAGCCGGCCAGGAGACAAATCACCAGGGCGAGAAGGCGCCGTGTCTGCCAGGCAGTGTCCCCCAAATCGCCCTCAGGACTGTACCGCTCAATTAGCTGCAGAATGTGGATTTGGCCACCCTCTAGCATAGAGCGGGCCAAGCCTCCGGGAATAGCAAGCGCAGTAGCCAGCAGTCTGGGCATGCTGACTTGGTAAGGAGGAACGACGAGCGTCGGAGAGGAGTACGTCCGGAGATATGCTTGGAACTCCTCGACTGTTGGGCATATCTCATCATCCCCAAAGCGGAAAACGTGGACGTCCGGGTCCCAAAATCGGAGCGCGGCTCTCAAAAGTGCCGGGCGGAGCGGAACGTGCCGAAGATATCGGAACGAAGCAAGCCCGTGGTATTGGAAATTTAGCCAGTCGACGCCTATCATTTGTATTAGCCAGGGCCTGATCAAGGTAGGAATGGGATTTTCCATCGGAGAAATTACAGAGGGAGTGCTGAATATGGGAAGAAGTAGTGAGGTGCTGTGATTCTGCAAGACGTAGCATGCATCTTTATAGGCCAAACATGCATTATTTTCCCTGATGATGCAAATGCCAATTGCTAGCTTCCAAGCCTTCCTTACAATAAAGGACACTGCCTCCTGAAAGCCAGAAACCGCGTCCAAAACGTGGGAGGGTGAAGACAAAGGGCACCCAGGAAAAAGGACAGTCGGTCAGACAAGTGGCTCTGCATCACACTTTTGTGGCGTGCGCCAGAAGTCCACCAGCGTGCGCAGGTCGTCCACCATTACTGGCGTACAGAGCTCAACCACTGGCGCATGCCAGTCAGGTCTACACCAGACACCAGTTACAGCAGCAGCTGTCGTCGAGCAACCGATTTCGCTTCCGGAGCTTGATTGGCAAGTTTGGCGATTCATACAAGTCATGAATGATGTTTGGGGCTGTGGGGAACCATCGGCTCAGAAATGTCACGCTTAACGAAGAATTCAGACCTCCGACAGCCCGTATCCTCCTGAAACTTAGGATACGGAGACCCAAAGTTCGTACCAGTGGTTCGTGCCAAGTTTTCTCATGCCGTACATGTTATATGGACCTTATTGTAGACACCTCCCAAACGGGGCATCGCCATACAGATTGATCACATTTGTTTGCTCGATTGGTTGCTTGCTTCGTAAACCAAAATCATGGACATTCCCATGGCTAGGAACATCGCCACATGATAGCGGTCATCATCAAAACAGAGTCGCCACCCAGTTTATTAAAACTGGGAAAATGGATAGAGATTCTGGATACGGGAGCCAAAAGTACAATAAGGGGAAGGTGTTAGGCACCCCTCTTTGCCCAGTCGTGAGACTAGCCCATAATCATTCAACATAAGATGTGTAGATGCTTTGTTTAATTCCAACACATAGTCTGTTTATTTATTCCTTTAAACAGTAAGCGAAGTGAGCCAGTGCGATAAGTAAGCATGCATCAGAAAGCAGAGAAAGCAACAAAACTATCCCCGGGAGATGGATCCCGCGGCCGGTGAATGGATGTCACGGCCGAGGGATCCTCCTGGTTCGATGTACCGGCCGAGGGATCGAAGCCCCGGTCGGTGTTCTTCCTCACACCAGACAGAAAGATTAACAAATAATCAAATCGCTACGGTTAGTAAAAAATACAGTAGATAATACAAACCAGAGGCCGTTGGGCCTCACCACCTTGATCCCTCAGTTGCTTGATTGCCTTGGATTGGGCGTGATTGACTGATTGCTTGATTGAAAACCCTAGGGTTAGGGTTTGAACTTCGGGGTTTGATCGCTGGATTGACGGCTGCCTTCGGGAGGTTAGGGATTTTGAAGAGTGGGTATGAGGGAGTATTTGTGCAAAGTTTCGAGGCTTGAGAGAGTGTATACTCTGAAAATTTTTTGTGTATATTTTCGGAGTCCAAAGGCCCTTTATATAGGCAATTGGTGACTCACTCCGGCCAATCAAATCACGAGATGGCAATTGCAATTGCAATGCATCTCTAACTCTACGTCGTATTCTCTGAGCGTAGCCCGAACGCATCGGGAAGGTAGTGTAATCGGATCAAACGTCTAACAGAATACGTTCCAGAGTCTGGAAAAAGGTCGATCTGGCGGCCGAGTAAAGGATATCACGGCGGAGGAATGGATGTCTTGGCCGAAGGATAGATCTTGTGGCCGAGGGATCGATCTCTCAAGGAGATTTTGCTAGCAACAGGTTGCTCGGGTGAGGAAATGATGTTAGGGCCGTGGGATCGATGTCACGGCTGACAGATGGATTCTCCTAGGCTTCTGTATTTCTGTCTGAATGGCTGTATGGCTTTGAATTGGGTCCTCTAAGTGGGTCAAAGTTCTTACCGAAAGTCCTAAGGTTCTCAAGGAGGCAATCAGCAATCACTGTATCCATTTCATCATCGGGATGGTCCCAAGGTGGGACTTGAAATAATCATTAGGCCAAATTGGGGTGTCTACAGATGCCCCTCTTTGACTGAACTCAGACGGATCGCGAGACATGTTTGAGTAAGAGTCAAAGCTGTAAAAAGCAACTCAATTTGGTCCAACCACTATTCCAAGGGGTTTTTTTATGGTCGGGCCGGGAGGCTGCCTACGTATTCCATAAGGGAAATTCAGACCAATCGTAGTTCGGGCTAAAAAAAAGCTTTGTTATGGTCGGGCCGGGAGGCTGCCTACGTATTCCACAAGGGAAATTCAGACTAATCGTAGTTCAGGCAATAAAGAAAGGTAAAAAGTTTGGAGGGTTAGAGACAGAAGACGTACCTTAGGGCTTAAAAAAAAAGCCGTAGTGTGACGTACTTATACTGAGCCAGGGTTTTGGCGGAAGATAGTTGAAAGAGCGCAGGGCTACCTGGGGAGTTTTTGGCGGAGAGCTTTCTTAGTATTTTGGGGTAGATCAGTACACGGCAGGTGCGTTTGCTTTTCTTGATCATCCTTACTTTGACTGAAAGGAGCTCGGTAGAGTAGCCTATCCTTGCAAATGAGCTGGAAGGAATTGATGTAGTGGGGTGGAATCCAAACCATCTGCTGGGATGAGTTGGACGCCGGTTGTTTTTGAGATATGGGAGGCGCAGGGCCAGTATATAGAGCACGGAGCTTTGGAGATGAGGGAACCGAGGCACGGAGCTGGTTGTAGTCATAAGGCGGAGGCCTGAGATGAGCTTGGATTGATAGGACCGAAGCGCGGAGCTGGTGTTGATCATATGGCAAGAGCCTGGGGTGATTAGATGGAGGCGTAGAGCCTGCTGTGGTTGTGAGGCGAAAGCCTGAGGTGTCGAAGCTTAGAGCTTGTCGTGTTTGAACCGAAGTGCGGAGCTGGAGCTTGGATTGATAGGACCGAAGCGCGGAGCTGGTGTTGATCATATGGCTAGAGTCTAAGGTGATAGAACTGAGGCATGGAGCCTGCCGTGGTTTATGAGGCAAGGGCCTGAGATGAGCTTAGAGCTTGATGGGACCAAAGCGCGGAGCTGGTATTGATCATAAGGCGAGAGCCTGAGGTGTCGGAGCTTAGAGCTTTGACGTGATATGAACCGAAGCGTAGAGCTGGTTTGCATCCTGATGGTCTGTGCACAGAGCTTTTCCATCATAAGTGTTGGCGTGGAGCCAAAGGATCGAGGCGCTGAACCGATCAATAAAACCGAGGCATGGAGCCGGTTGATTTGCAGGGTTGACCTATTTCATGAGAGATATGCAGAGTGTATATGTGTGATGATGGTTGTTAGATGTGAACAGATATGATGATGCAGACTCGATATGATAATGCAATATGTGCACGGGCCCGTGCGTGTGTGTTTGTTTTAAGCTTAGAGCTTCTATCAAGTTCCGGACTTGAGCATTCAAAGCGTAGAGCTCGAGCATTCGGACGGCAGAATCCGAGCATTCAAAGTCAGGCTTTGAGCGTCCAGTACGCAGTGGTTGGGCATCCAAGCGTAGAGCTTGAGCATTCAAGTGTATAACTTGAGCATCCAGTACACAGTGGTTGGGCATCCAAGCGTAGAGCTTGAGCATTCAAAAATGTTAGATTTTTGAGCATTCAGGCGTAGAGCCTGAGAAAAAATGTCTTGATTGTTGAGGCGGCTTAGAGCCTGTTGCTTGTTTACGGCTTCGAGCCAGTTGAGATGATGGGCTTTGAGCCGCTGAGTTGAGTGATTACAGGCGTAGAACCTGTTGAGGTAACGGGCGTAGAGCCTGTTGCCGTGATAGCGAGCATAGAGCTACTGAGATAGTAAACATAGGCTTCGAGCCTATTAAGAACTTGATTGTGTACGGCTTCGAGCCAGTTGAAACGATGGGCTTGGAGCCACTGAGTCGATAGGTGGGGGCGTAGAGCCGCTGAGTTGATAGGTGGGGGCATAGAGCCGCTGAGTTGATGGGTGGGGGCGTAGAGCCGCTGAGTTGATGAGTTGGTGAATTCGGGTGTAGAGCCGTTGAGATAATGGCTTTGAGCCGTTGAAGTGGACTTGGAGTCACGGTGCTTGATAGTGAATGTGGACGTAGAGCCGCTGAGTGTTTTGACTTGCTTTGGACAGTAGTTTGTGGAGTGAGAATTTCCTCATGCTTGGACATGCCCCCAAGGCTAGTTTTGACCACATTGTATTGGCTCGGGGATGCCCCCAAGGCTACTTGGTTGGTTGGAGACTTAGAAGTCTGCAGTGGCTTTGAGTCAGTGCACTGAGCATGATCTGATGTTTGTTGAAGGAAATTGATTAGGAGGCCAAGAGATCGATTTCTCGGTCGTGTGATTGATGTCTCGGCCGAGGAATCGATGTATCGGCCGTGAGAAAGCCAAAAGTCAAAAAATCGATTTAAGTTAAACTTAATTGATCTCACGGGTTATCCTACCCTTTCTTCCTCCATTCCTCATTTTTCTCTCTCTTTCGAGCGATCGCCGCCGCTTCTTCTTCTCTCTCCTCGTCGGCCGCCACCGCCTCCTTCCCGTCGGTTTTCCAACCACCGCAATTCCCACTGCCACCTCCTACCATGGCATCATCTCCGCCCCCTCCTCCATCTTCTGGCACTTCTGCCGCACCTAGGGATACTAGCAAAGCTCCGGCCGTTGAGGCTGCGATTCTTGGCGGGGTTTCAAGTTCCCGCGTTCTTCGTTCGAGTCGGCACAGGGCCACTGTTGGGGGAAGTTCCTCGCAACCCATTCCTCCTGGGGTTGAACCCGAGGTTTCTACTGATGCGGGTGGTGATATTCTTCCACCGTTTGACGTTGCTACTTATGCTCCTCAGGTTCACCTGGTCGGTGGTGGTGGTTCCTTGCGATACCGTCCTACCCTTAGTGACATCCCACCTGAGGTTTTGCACAGGGAGCCAGAGCAACACCTTGGTTTCACCAACAGGAAGGTAGAATTTTATCCTGTCAAATGATTTTTGTATATAAGATTTTGCAGAGTGATAATTTGATATTTTGGTAGGGAGTTTGAGTTCTAGAAGTTGCCCCTTGTATAGGCGATATCTTGTGTATTTGATTCCTTCTTCGTATTTTGTCAGGCAAATGAGAGGCTGCGCGTGTGGGGAAGCTGCCCCCAGGTGTTTGAGTGGTATGAGAGGCTTCCTCAGGAAGCCAAGGATGCGGTTGCTTTGGCTGGCTTCGAGCCCTTGATACTTGGTTTCCATCTTCCGAAGGCGGAGTTGGGATTGACCACATCCTTGGTGGAGCGGTGGTGGGATACCACCAATACTTTCCACCTTCCGGAGGCTGGGCAGATGACGATTACTCCAGGTGACTTTGCTTTGCTTACAGGCCTGAGAGTTGGCGGTGATCCTCTTCCAATTGACCCGCGGATCCATGAGCGAAATGGTGCCCTTGGATATCTTTTAGGGAAGGTTCCCATTGTGTCAGAGAGTGGTCATATCACATATACCTGGCTTCGGGAAGAGTTTGATCAAGTTGATATCCTGACGGAGATTCCCCTTTCTCAGCTGGTACGAGCTTTCCTGCTTTATCTCCTTGGGCAAACTTTGTTTTGCAACAAGGAGAATTCGGTGCATGTCCAGTTCTTGGCTGCTTTGGTGCACTTAGAGACCATAGCAGAGTTTGATTGGGGAACTCCCGCCCTAGCCACGTTGTACGGACACCTCAGTGCTTGTTCCCGGGGGATTAGTTTGTCGCTCGGTGGACACCACCGTATTCTTGAGGTACACATTTTGATTTCTGCATTATTCTTTTGTTGCTTCTATCTTTGTTTATTCATGTTTTCCGTCTTCGCTTGTAGCTCTGGGCTTTTGAGCACTTGTTGCAGTTTCCTCCTCTGACTGGGCACAGAGAGCCTAGGTTTGTTCCACGGGCAGCCCGTTGGTTGAAGGGAGTTCGGAAGTCACAGTCACCTGCCATGGACTTGCTGGCTTGGAGGCGAGTTTTGGACCGCCTAACGGTGGACCAGGTATGATATCTTCTATCCTCTGATTTTCGTGCAATTTCCTCGTTTTGTCATTTTGATGCTATTTCCCTTGTTTATAGGTGCGTTTTGACCCATGGGGCGTGCTACTTGATGATGCTCCTCTGGAGTTGACCTCAGCTCGGGCGTTGGATAGCCAGCACTTCCTTCTGGAGGGGCCATTTTCGAGGGCCTGGTATCTAGGAGAGAGGGTAGCGAGCCAGTACTTTCCACATTCCGAGGCGTTGCAGCTTGTTCCTCTCCCTCCTCCTGCTGGTATGAGATCGACCCATCTTTTGACCGGGGAGGGCTTGCTACTTGCTCTTGAGAGACAGCCAGCCATGAGTTTTCTCGTAGCGGGAGATTACTCAACCTTTCGTTCGGCCTCATTGACCCTTCCTACCGCTACTGCTGCTCCTCCTGTTTGGCCGTGGGCCCCCAGTTTCATTTCTTTCCACAATGCAAATGGAGAAGAGGAGCGTTTGACACTGACACCGTGTGCTATGCAGTTCTACGCCCTTCCTGCCGGAGTTCAGCAGGTAATATTATAGATTCTGCTTTGGTTTCCTTCAGCATTCCTTGCTTACTTGATTGTATATGCAATTGCTTCCTCTGCAGGTGCCCGCTGAGATGGTTCAGGAATGGTTGCGTGCTTTCCAGAGTGCAGAGGCTTTGGCTCGACGGCAGCGTGGCCGAATAGCTGCGGTATACATCCTTTGATCTCTTCTTTTTCCATCCTACGTTTCATGCGAAACTGAATGCCTATATCCTGTGTCTCTGCAGCTTGAAGCAGAGCGAGTACCGACAGTGTCGGTTACCCAGAGTGCTGGAGTTAGCGAGGGTGGGAGTACCGGAGCTGGTGATGGAGATGCCGAGGCTGGTGAGGGATAGAGGATCAGTGTCCCAGTTCCTGAGCGTTTTCGTCCTGCGCCCAAGAGGGGTCGTGGGCAGTAGCTAGCTTTTCCTTTCTTGTACCTGTATTTGTTAGCTCTAAAAACAGATAATTTTGACATTTGTATTTTTTGTTTGTGTTTGAAACATCCTCAGCATGTATGGGAAATTAGATACTTCTATGCAATATTTTTCAAAGTTTTGTGAATGTTTGGATTTAAACATGGGCCGAGGAATGGATCACTCGGCCGAGGATTCCATTCTTCGGCCGCTACTTCTATTTCCTAAAGAAGTTGAATTTTTGTTTTTAGCCAAGTGGCGTTTTTCCCTTCTTACACTTGAATTTGATTTAGGCTCTTTATTTGCTTTTGCTGTTCCTACAACCTCTTTGCCATGTTTTAGGATTGTTAGAATGCTTGGTCCCTTATGTCGACGACTTTTGAGTCAGAGAGGACGAACGATGATTCTTACGTGTCTTTGTTTTTGCCAATTCCCTGGAAAATGATTAACTCATCTTTTGTGAGCTCAATACGCAGAGTTAGCTATGCCTATCATTGAGTACAAACCCTTTTGATATTGTCTTTCTTTTCTCCAAATGTTTGGGCCACATCTCGATGCGAGATTGCCTATGTATCCCAATCAGGGAATCAGGCCCTTTTACGTAGTTCCAAAATCACCACCTTTGGGGTTTGGGTTTTCACTCTTGGCTCTTCTTTCTCTTATGCTCTAAGTTTTGCCTGGGTTACCTTATAGAGGTTGAGTCCCTAGCGAACTTTCCTTCAAATGCCTTAACTTTTGCCTAGGCTGCGTTTTCCGCTTTTTCTTTGTCCTAGTAGGCTCTGCTCTTGCTTTTGCTTGGGTGTATAGATTGCCCAACGAGCATTTTTCTCTTAAGAGGATTTTAGTGTTTTGGAGAGGAATCTGATGGAGATGTTTTTATGAATCTCTTGTTGCGTTTGTACTTTCACAATGGGCAAGCTAACCCTAAGTGTTCTCACGGAGATAGCGTCTTCTTCCTGAGTTTTGATAGAAACCTAGTTCTAAGTAATCAGGGTTCGTCCCTTCTTTCCTTTTGGTCGGTAACATAAAGAATTAGATTCTTAAAAATCCTCTTATCTTTGGCAGAGAGATTGTAGTGTATAGCAATCACATCTTAAAGATGGAATCATTTGTCAAGCATAGAAGTGATAAAATGGGGATTTATTTAATCGTAGATAATGCCCAAACAGGGGCCCAAAACATGTCCTAACTTGTCTTTAGGAAATGAAAGCAATGTTTTTGTTATGCAATTTATTGCAGTATCTCGGGAGTGGCTCCTTTTCCCTTTGCAGTTTTATACTCTTCTTCACCCTCTTTGCCAAACAGAATCTTCAGGTCAAATTCAGCTAGCACTTCAATCCAGTCTTTAGGAGTAGGAGATGAATTGGTTGGTTCTTCTTCCAAATCACTGTCAGTCCATTCCTGATCAAGGAAGATTTGCATTCCAGGGTACCTTTGCTTGGTAACTTCGTCTTCCCATGTTTCTGCGAAGCCACAGAATGGAAAATCTTCTCCTTATTTTACAAACCAGCCATTGAGTGTTTTTGGGATCACGAGTTTCTCTTCTTTGATCCCGCTTCCTCTTGCCTTAGTCTTTTCCATGCTTCTCTTCCTTTTTACCTCGGCTTCTGTCGGGGTGTAGCTAAGACCAAAGGTGTATTGATTATGCGGAGGATCAATCATTTGCGGGATGCCTTGTGATCTTTTGCCTAAACCCAACCCAGGGAGGTATTTTTGCTTCTTCATCATCCATATGGCGGGGGTGCTTACGTAGAAGTTTCTCTCAGCCATTAAGGCTCGCACAGCAGTTGCTTCCTCAAGACTGAATCCAGTATGGAAGGTTTCCTCGGTTTCTACCTCTTGGACAAGTGTATCAGAATGAGCTCGGATTGATGAATCCCCCAGAATGGTTATGACCCTTCCATCTACCGCGAATTTGACTTTCTGATGCAAAGTGGAAGGTACTGCCCCAGCGTCATGTGGCCAAGGCCTTCCTAATAAAAGATTGAATGTGGCCGGTATATCCATCACATGGAACTCCACGTCCCTTTTGATCTTCTCCACTTCTACTGGCAGTGTGACACACCCAACCACTCTTCTCTTTGAATTGTCATACCCCCTTACTCCCTGGCTTGAAGGGCGTACGTCGATGGCGTTTACCCCTAGCTTGTCGAGGGTCCTTTGAGGACATACGTTTAAAGCAGACCCATTATCCACCAAGACCAGTGGGATCCATTTAGTGAGACATTTAAGTGAAATGTAGAGAGGTTTGTTGTGTGCAGGCCCTTCAGGTGGTAGATCCTTGTCAATGAAAGCTATGGTTGGTTTTGGAGCCTTTGACGCCATTATGAAACCCACCAGTTCTTCGGGGGTGATGTCGATGGGAACTTTGGCTTTCCCCAAGGTTTTGAAGAAGGAGTTACAATGCTCGTAGGAGGACATAAGCAATCCCCAAATAGAGATTTCAGCTTGGATTTTCTTTAGTTGTCTTAGCACCCTGTCTTCCTCAGGTTCGGTCCTTTGGCTTTCTTCTCCTTCTTCTTCTTCCATTACTCGTGTTGAGGTTGAACTTTCTCCACTTAGTTTAGGAGGTTTATACACCCTTCCGCTTCGGGTGAGGTGACCCACTTCTTCTTATTGGGTACCCCAAGGATCAGCAGGCTCAATTCTTCCAACTTTCCAATCATTTGGCAGGGCTTGACGCATGTCCAACCACCAATCCCCATCATCAATGGCATAGATGTGGGGTTCTCCCCCTGTTGCAAAGCATTCATCATTCTTAGAGAGGATCAGGGATGGTTTGGCTTGGGTATTTGGAATAATGTGTAGGGTAGGATTATATGTGGGGCTATTGGATAGGCTTATGAGATTGATATTTTGAGGCGGTGGTTCATTGTTGTGAGCGGGAAGTGGATTGGTTTGCACATTAGGCTTAGGAGGTTTTATAGCTTGACTATCAATGAGATCCTGGATGTCATGACGAAGACGCATGCAGCGGTTTGTCTCATGTCCAGGGTGTTGGTGGTATGCACATTGCTTATTGGCATCATAGCTTGGGCCATAAGGTGGCTGAGGAGGTGGATTATTCAAGAGCCTAAGGTGCCCCTGACGGCTTAGGATGGCTAAGGCTTGGGATGGAGTCATATAGAGTGGGTCGAAATTGCGGCGAGAGCGATTTGTGTTTCTAGATGAGCTAGCTTGAAAAGGGTCTTGTGACAGGGTTGAGTTAAGGGTGTTGACGGAGGCAGGAGGTGCCCGGGTTGGAAAGGTTTTTCTGGGTAGAGGGGTTTTTTCCTTCCCAATAAGTCCTAGCTTGATCCCATCTTCAATTTGTAACCCAGTGGCGTGTAGACGTTTGAAGTCAGTGATAGCCTGAGTGTAAATGTGGGTGAGGTACTTGGGCTGTAGGTTCTTGACAACTATCCTCACTTGATCTTCCTCGGAAGGGCGGCTTTTCATCTTGGCAGCCTTTTCTCTCCATCTTGCCACAAAGGTAGCAAAGTCCTCATTGGATTCTTGTTTAGTCATCTCCAAATCTCGGGTAGTTAGCTCAATTTGGACATTGTACGCATACTGCTTGACAAAAGCGTTAGCAATTTTAGGCCAAGTTTGATAGTGCACAAATTCCAAAGTGAGAAACCAATCGAGGGCGCTTCCAGTGAGAGTTCTTTGAAACAATTGAGCGATGAGCTCGTCAGTTAAGCCCATAGGCTTCAGAGTGTTGATGACATGGCGGACATGGCTGGTAGGGTTACCAGTCCCGTTGAACTTCTCGATGTTTGGCATTTTGAACCGTTCAGGCAGTTGAGATTCTGGAAAGAGGCAGAGTCCTTCGAAATCTAGAATTTGGTCTCCTTGTGAACGAGCCAAAGCGTGCTTGATCTCCTTAACCTGTTTGACCAATTCAGGGTTTTCTACAATTTCATGAGGATTTTCTGCTTCCTCCTCGTTTTTCTTGTCTTCAGCATCTCTTGCTGCTTTCTCAGCTTGTAAATAGGCAATTTGGGCTCGGAGCTCGGTGATGGTAGCATCATTGTCCGCCATTTTTGGGATGTAGGTAGAGGGATTGCTTGGTGAGGCTTGGAATTGGGTAGATAATCGGGTTTGTTGAGGAGACGACTGCGAAGTCCCTGAAACTGATTGGGACCGTTGCGGTGAGATTGTCTTGGTAGACGAAGGCGACCGATGAGATGACTGTAAGGACCTCTGTTTGGCGTGACTTCGGGTATTGTAAGAGTATAAAACTGGCTGAGGTTGCTTCTTTAACCTACCTATTGTGCCTGCTTGAAAAATAGAATACCTGGAAGTCAGTACTCAGTCTGTGTAGGGTTAGGATTTAGGTTGAAAATCCCAACCCTTCTGCACAGAAAGAGTTAACTACAACAACAAATGATACAAGGTGTGAGGAAGAACTTTTGCAAGTAAAATGCAAGTAGGTTCCTAGCCTGTAGGTTCCTGTCTTAGCTTGATAAGTTCTATGGCTTTCTAAAACATGCAAAGTTTTGATACTCTCAGGGTGCTCCGTTGTCAAAGGGCACCAATCCTCACTCCAGCCCATCATAGGTGGTGATTGGGTGATTCCCCTTTTGATATACCACTAGGTACGAGTGACTGTGGAGTTTGCTGGAACCCCCAACATAGCCCGTGTCATGCCGGGATATCAGGTGAACTCAACGGGTTGCCCGCTCGATGCATATGATAGATGAATTAAACAAGGCATGTATTAGTCTTATGTTGAACTTTCTGGTTATGGCTCTCATCTTCCCCAGCAGAGTTGCCAAAAACTGTAGACACCTACCAAACGGGGCATCGCCATACAGATTGATCACATTTGTTTGCTCGATTGGTTGCTTGCTTCATAAACCTAAATCATGGACATTCCCATGGCTAGGAACATTGCCACATGATAGCGGTCATCATCAAAACAGAGTCGCCACCCAGTTTATTAAAACTGGGAAAATGGATAGAGATTCTGGATACAGGAGCCAAAAGTACAATAAGGGGAAGGTGTTAGGCACCCCTCTTTGCCCAGTCGTGAGACTGGCCCATAATCATTCAACATAAGACATGAAGATGCTTTATTTAATTCCAACACAGAGTCTGTTTATTTATTCCTTTAAACAGTAAGCGAAGTGAGCCAGTGCGATAAGTAAGCATGCATCAGAAAGCAGAGAAAGCAACAAAACTGTCCCAGGGAGATGGATCCCGTGGCCGGTGAATAGATGTCACAGCCGAGGGATCCTCCTGGTTCGATGTACCGGTCGAGGGATCAAAGCCCCGGTCGATGTTTTTCCTCACACCAGACAGAAAGATTAAACAATAATCAAATCACTACGGTTAGTCAAAAATACAGTAAATAAGACAAACCAGAGGCCGTTGGGCCTCACCACCTTGATCCCTCAGTTGCTTGATTGCCTTGGATTGGGCGTGATTGACTGATTGCTTGATTGAAAACCCTAGGGTTAGGGTTTGAACTTCGGGGTTTGATCGCCGGATTGACGGCTGCCTTCGGGAGGTTAGGGCTTTTGAAGAGTGGGTATGAGGGAGTATTTGTGCGGAGTTTCGAGGCTTGAGAGAGTGTATACTCTGATAATTTTTTGTGTATATTTTCGGAGTCCAAAGGCCCTTTATATAAGCAATTGGTGACTCACTCCGGCCAATCAAATCACGAGATGGCAATTGCAATTGCAATGCATCTCTAACTCTACGTCGTAATCTCTGAGCGTAGCCCGAACGCATCGGGAAGGTAGTGTAATCAGATCAAACGTCTGACAGAACACGTTCCAGAGTCTGGAAAAAGGTCGATCTGGCGGCCGAGTAAAGGATATCACAGCCGAGGAATGGATGTCTCGGCTGAAGGATAGATCTTGCGGCCGAGGGATCGATCTCTCAGGGAGATTTTGCTAGCAACAGGTTGCTCGGGTGAGGAAATGATGTTAGGGCCGTGGGATCGATGTCACGGCCGACAGATGGATTCTCCTAGGCTTCTGTATTTCTGTCTGAAAGGCTGTATGGCTTTGAATTGGGTCCTCTAAGTGGGTCAAAGTTCTTACCGAAAGTCCTAAGGTTCTCAAGGAGGCAATCAGCAATCACTGTATCCATTTCATCATCGGGATGGTCCCAAGGTGGGACTTGAAATAATCGTTACGCCAAATTGGGGTGTCTACACTTATGTGACTGTACGGGGGTGTCGGTTTCAGTCCGGGACTATATCGAGTCATCTTTGGCGTCTTATGTCCATTTTGAGGCATTTTTAGCGTTTTTCGATTCGTTTCGCGTCTCGGGTCGTATTTTCCGCTTCCGTCGACTCGCACGAGTCCCATTGTATCTATTTTGTCTACCAGAAGTGTCAGTTTCACTTGTCGAAAAGGATTTCGGGTTTTGGCTAATCTGCGCCAAGTGTCGCGTGTCCTAGCAGGATACGGGCCGTATCCTAGTTGTTTTCACCCCTTTTTCTTCGAGCTAGGTTAGTTCTGCACGTGTCCTAGAGTTTGTCGATCGATTCAGAACGTTTGTCAATGCATGTCAGATAATAGTGGATGTTTTGTTTGCTTCTATCATCAATACTATCAAAGCAGAAGTTGAATGAACATAAAATGCAATAATATATACCATCCTAAGGCGTATCCCTATAATGAAACAAGGAAATTGTGGGCAGCATGCCCTTCGGAGAAAGGATTTCGTTCCTTTCCGCCGTTGCGGCCCCTTTTTGGAAAATCGAGGGAGCGCGAGCGCAGATGGCAAGCGCTCAAAAATACAGAGTCGCCACTTGAGTTTTTGAGGGTCCGACACTCAAGGAACCGTATTTCGAAGCACCTGCCGCGCTGTTTTTGTTTGAAAAAGTTTAAGGAAACCAGTCCGTCATAACCATATCTGGGTTCGGGAGCCAGGTTACGAGAGGGGAAGGGTTTTAAGGCACCCCTCTCGCCCAATTCGGAGATCGGTCTCTACTTAGGCATTTTTATGAAAACTTTTGTGATTCTTCTTCTTTTAATTAATTTTAGCCAATTAGGGCGGGGAACAATTAATCGGGGATTAAAACTGTAACAATTTGCAGGATGTGATCAAATGATAGCATGGATGGATGGCATGACGAGTAATAAATGGGATGAACTTAAAACAGCGATCAGATGCCAAAACTAGGCTCGGGACAGATTTGCCCTGCATGATGGCCAACTTGCATGCATAACAGATCTGCATGCAAGCAAACCATCGCGCGAGACACACGAACCCTCGTGCGAGTATTCTTATCTCACCACAGTTTCAATTTCATCCCCTTCTGGGCTCTGGAAGGACCAGTGCACACCCAGGAGGCAAACCAAGATGTCTCGCAATCCGTCTGAGTTCAGTCAAAGAGGGGCATCTGTAGACACCCCAATTTGGCCTAACGATTATTTCAAGTCCCACCTTGGGACCATCCCGATGATGAAATGGATACAGTGATTGCTGATTGCTTCCTTGAGAACCTTAGGACTTTCGGTAAGAACTTTGAGCCACTTAGAGGACCCAATTCAAAGCCATACAGCCTTTCAGACAGAAATACAGAAGCCTAGGAGAATCCATCTGTCGGCCGTGATATCGATCCCACGGCCCTAACATCATTTTCTCACCCGAGCAACCTGTTGCTAGCAAAATCTCCCTGAGAGATCAATCCCTCGGCCGCAAGATCTATCCTTCGGCCGAGACATCCATTCCTCGGCCGTGATATCCTTTACTCGGCCGCCAGATCGACCTTTTTCCAGACTCTGGAACGTGTTCTGTCAGACGTTTGATCCGATTACACTACCTTCCCGATGCGTTCGGGCTACGCTCAGAGATTACGACGTAGAGTTAGAGATGCATTGCAATTGCAATTACCATCTCGTGATTTGATTGGCCGGAGTGAGTCACCAATTGCCTATATAAAGGGCCTTTGGACTCCAAAAATAAACACACGAAATTCATAGAGTACACACTCTCTCAAGCCACGAAACTCTGCCAAAATATTCTCTCAAACCCATTCTTCAAAAGCCCTAACCTCCCGAAGGCAGCCGTCAATCCGGCGATCAAACCCCGAAGTTCAAACCCTAACCCTAGGATTTTCAATCAAGCAATCAGTCAATCACGCTCAATCCAAAGCAATCAAGCAACTGAGGGATCAAGGTGGTGAGGCCGTTGGGCGTTTGTCTTATTTACTGTATTTCTGACTAACCGTAGCGTTTTGATTATCTGTTAATCTTTCTGTCTGGTGTGAGGAAGAACACCGACCGAGGCTTCGATCCCTCGGCCGGTACATCAAACCAGGAGGATCCCTCGGCCGTGACATCCATTCACCGGCCGCGGGATCCATCTCCCTGGGACAGTTTTGTTGCTTTCTCTGCTTTCTGAATGCATGCTTACTTATCGCACTGGCTCACTTTGCTTACTGTTTAAAGAAATAAATAAACAGACTATGTGTTGGAATTAAACAAAGCATCTACATGTCTTATGTTGAATGATTATGGGTCAGTCTCACGACTGGGCAAAGAGGGGTGCCTAACACCTTCCCCTTATTGTACTTTTGGCTCCCGTATCCAGAATCTCTATCTGTTTTCCTAGTTTTAATAAACTGGGTGGCGACTCTGTTTTGATGATAACCGTTATCATGTGCCGATGTTCCTAGCCATGGGAATGTCCATGATTTTGGTTTACGAAGCAAGCAACCAATCGAGCAAACAAACGTGATCAATCTGTATGGCGATGCCCCGTTTGGGAGGTGTCTACACAAACAGCTTGAAAATGGAACTGAATAAAGGGAAATACAACCCCTAAACAGTGGGGGATAAAAAGGAGGCCAAGGGCCTAGTTGCCCATGCAAGGGCCATTTCTGGAATAAACAGAACTATCGCGCGACAGAGAAGGAGTCTCGCGCGACATTCCTGACTGGACTTCCAGGAATTGCTTTGCATGCTTGGGGTCCTGAGACAGATCCAGGAAGACCCGAGGGCATTCCATGCTATTCCAAACAAATAACTAAGCTACTGTATTTTGTTTTTGCATGCATAACAGTGATCTAAAAATCAGAATAAAGTACAACAGGCATGCTAATATTGCAAAACAGGAAAGGGCTAGCCTCCCTTCCCCACAAGGTCCATTCTCTTGCTGACACAAGTGTCGCGCGAGTGTTGTGGACCATCGAGTGAGGGTTTGGCTGCCACGGATTCTTGTAACTCTGCTGGCTCTAGGACCAGGACATGGTATTAATTACCAGCCTTGGCCCTGTCAGCCCCCCTCAGGGATCAAAACAGAAACAGGTCAAACATTATACCTTTGCTTGGAAAGGGTTTGGAAATGGATTGGATTGATTGGTGAAGCCCTTTGACTAAGTGTGTGTGTAAAACACTTAATTGGAAGTCTAGGAAGTGGTTTAGGTTAGTGACTTTGTGCTAGAATACTAATTGCCTTGAGAAGGGTAATTAAGCTTCTTAATCATTTTCTTGGAACCCTTAACATGGAAGACCAATGGGGGTATTTATAGGGGAAGAGGAAGGACTAGGTGGTGGCCAAACTTGGCTTTGCAACCAGCCAACAAGGCTGGTCACAACTTGATAAATAAGCTAGCCAACAAGGTGAGTGGGAGTGGTTGTGAGGGTGTAACCTGCCAGGACTCTGTTCAGCTGAGGAAAACGGGGTTCCAGCCCATGGGGACCCATGTGACACCCAATCATCACAAGTCCAGCTGGATTCTGTGATAATGACAGGAGGGAACCATCGCGCGAGGGTTCGGAACCATCGCGCGAGGGTCAACAGTCAATAGTCGCGCGAGCAACATGAAGGGTCGCGCGATGGTCAAACCTGATCCTAGGGTTTGACTGAAGGTTCAGAGGGGTTCAAAAGGTTCAAGCAGGGTTCTAAGCATTCCAAGCTCAATCCATCCCCAATCCAAGCTCGTTTGATCCGATTTCATCATCGGGGAAACAAGAAAACCGTAAAACGAAGTAAAACAATTGGGAGACCCAGATTCGGGTCTACAGTAGTCCCTCTTTGACGGCACGCGGAGCACCATTGACTGGTACGGGTAACGTCAAAGATTTCTAGACACCCACCAAATCTGCCCAAAAGCCGATTAAATGGAAAATGCAGACGAGTATATAAAAATAACGTGCACCAAGGGGAAATTGAAGATCGCACGGATGGATCGTCACTGATTAATGATGGGACGGATGGATCGTCGTTGATTGAAGATCGAACGGATGGATCGTCGCTGATTAATAATTGGACGGATGGATCGTCTCTGATTTGAAAATCGGACAGATGGATCGTCGCTGATTGATGATCGGACGGATGGATCGTCGCTGATTTGAAGATCGGACGGATGGATCGTCGCTGATTGATGATCGGACGGATGGATCGTCGCTAATTTGAAGATCGGACGGATGGATCGTCGCTGATTGATGATCGGACGGATGGATCGTCGCTGATTGATGATCGGACGAATGGATCGTCGCTGATTTGAAGATCGGACGGATGGATCGTCGCTGATTGATGATCGAACGGATGGATCGTCGCTGATTTGAAGATCGAACGGATGGATCGTTGCTGATTGATGATCGGACGGATGGATCGTCGCTGATTGATGATCGGACGGATGGATCGTCGCTGATTTGAAGATCGGACGGATGGATCGTCACTGATTTGAAGATCGGACGGATGGATCGTCGCTGATTGTGGGCAGACCACTGCTGGGGATGCAAAAATGCTCCAAGTCGAAGGCGACACTTCCATAGTGACCCTTAAGAACATAACAACAATCCATGGACCCAAAAGATGGATAAATGAGACCGGGCCAGGTGTAGAACCTGAATTGGGCCTGAGGCCCAAAACTAAGTGTTGCGCAACACTCATGAACCATCGCGCGAGGGTCCTGAGTTAGGGCTTGGATCTGGACAGGCCTAAACCCGGCCCAGACCCGTTCCAAACGTTTAAACGTCCGCGGGACGTTACAGAAACAGTGCCAAGACAGTTTCGAAATTTCGAAACTCTCTCAAACTTTCATCTCTCCTCTCAAACCCCTCTCAAACCTCGATTCCATCCACAAAAACCCATAAACCCAACCTTGATCATCCACTCATGGCAGACCACGGCAGTGGGGAAGGCGGAGGAGAAGTCGTGGACGAGTCGGAGGACCGAGGAGGTCCAATGGTCGTTGAAATAGGGGATCAACCACCTGTGGAAGCCATCGCAGAGGCCGGTGTAGCGGCGGCGACAGGCGGAGATGGCGAAGGGGGCTGCGAGCAGGTGACTGTTGGCGGCGATGAGTGTCGCGCGACAGAGCCAGAGGCTCGCGCGACTATTGATACTGGGGCCGTGGGCCACAGCGTTGAGCGGCTGGACCCGGGCATGGCTGTAGAAGGGTCGGTAGTGGCCGGAGTGGGTCCACACGACGCATGAGATATTGGTGCTGGGGAGCACCCTCGCGCAACAAAGGAGGAGCCTCGTGCGAGGGTTCAGACTGGGGAAGCCAGTGGCAGTGGGGCTGGAGATGACGATATTGAACCGACCGGGTCCCCGCCGAGGGATTCGGCAAAGGGCAAAAGCGTTGTAGATGAGGAGGCGGAGCTCACAGAGACTCCGGTTGAGGTTCGAGAGGAGGACATTTTGTTTCGGCCCGCGATGACGTCGTCGAGTCATAGGCCGATTACAAAACACGACGTCGCCGAGTTCTTGACAGACGAGGCATTGGGGAGGCTTCTTGAGGACAACCCCCTGATTGGGGAGTTGGTCCTAAAGGCTAGAGAGGATCGTGCCCGGGCTATTGAGGCGTCGGAGGCCGCGGAGAGTACCGATAAAGAGAGACAGGAGAGAGAGGACCTTTTGAGAGAGGCGGAGGCCGAGGAGAGAGCCAGAGTAGAGGCACAGGGGCCTAAGGTCACGGACTCGAGTCGCCCGGGCTTTTCAGCGGGAGCATATGTGCTTCCTACGCCGCACCTTTTTGTGCCGTCCGGCATTGGGGCACGCGTACCGTCGCGGAGAGACTACGACGACAAGTTGGTGTTGACAGATCCCCGGGCCCACATTGCAGCGACGTGGATGGAGGTATATTCCCAGAAAACACCCTTTGTAACTTGATTTCGATATTCTTGCTTTGATAGCTCACATTTGATACTTGCTTAGAACATGCTTGAACTTTAGAATTGCACAGATAACTCGCGAGTCAAAGCATGCTAAACCTATGTACTTCTTGTAATGCAGGGCCAATATGTAATAACTTGAACCAACCATCCGTTGTAGGCTTCATTGATTACCTAGAACTTGAAAGTGAGAATTCTGTATGCATGGGAATTTAGAATAGCACATCACACTCCCGAGTCGAGCCATGGCATAGAACTCAAGCCGAACATGTGTCCTAAGCTCCATTGATTACCTAGAATTTGAGAATATGCTTCTTGTGTACTAATAAACCCTTTTGCTGCTTGTCTTTGTGTCTGAAACAGGCTGGAGCGGGACAGAGGGATATCCACGGCTTCGGGGGCGCGTGTATGTCCTTACAGCTGTACGAGGGGTTGCCTGAGAGAGTGAGGCGGTTGGTGGACGAGGCAGGCTTCGGGGTGTTCGTACAGACCTTGACCCCTGCAAGGAATGACCACGCCGTCCTTGTAGCACTTGCTGAGAGGTGGAGGGATACCACCAATACCTTCCACCTACCTCCTGGGGAGATGACAGTGACGCCTGCAGACTTCGCAGCGATCACAGGGCTGAGGGTTGGAGGCGAGCCCATACCGTTCGACTCGGGGATCCAGGAGGATCGGGCCGCTCTGGAGTGGTTTCTGGGCAAAGCGCCCAAGATAGAGGAGGGGATGGCGAGGTACGACCAGTTCAAGGACTACCTGAAGAAGGAGGTGACGAATGACCGGGAGGCGGAGCAGATGGCCCGGGCGTTCCTGCTGTACCTGTTTGGTGCCACTCTGTACCCGAACAGACGAAGTAAAGTCCACCTCTCCTACTTGCCAGCGCTGAGGGACTTGAGGACGGCCTCACGCTTCGATTGGGGAGGAGCTGCTCTTGGGACGGCCTACCACTTATTTGGCCACTCGTCGAGGACGGGTAAGAGTACGGTTGGCTACTGGAGGGTTTGGGAGGTACGATTCTAGCCCTTTATTAAGCACAATTTGATTATGCTTGTCCATTGTTCAGTCTGCTTGACTGTTTCAATTCCAAATGTTGTATGCCTTGTGACTAATGTTTGAATTTGTCTAAACATTGTGTAGCTTTGGGACTACGAGGTCTTGCGGATGTATCCGCCGGAGTGCAAGCATCCAGACCTGAGCACCCTCCCCCGCGTGCTGAAATGGAGCAAGGCAAGCATGGGGAAGAAAGAAGGGAGAGGTGAGCTCAACGCCTTCAGGCTGTACTTGGACGAGCTCAGGGCCTCACAGGTATGAACACGTAATCATAAGCATTAGACATGTATTCATTTCCTTGCTTTAATGCTGTCGCTGATCAATTGCTCGCATTGCTCGTTTGCCTTGAATTGCAGGTCAATTGGGATCCCTGGAGGAGAGCGGGACCAGAGCCAGAGTACTTGGCCCGGAGCAGGGTTGTCACAGCCAGCAGGGTGTTACTGGAGTCGGCCTTCGGTTGGCAGTGGTACTTGGGGGATCGAGTGACGCGCCAGTCGCTTGGTTATCCTGAGTTCCAGGTGCCAGGGCCGCTCCCACCTCGAGCTTCACACACGGGAGAGTACACACGGGCTGAGCTGGAGAGGTACACGAGGCCGGACACTGAGCTTGCGCGCTACCTGCGTCCTGAGAGGGACTACACTATCTACCAGAGAGACTTCCTGGCGGGTCCACTGGGGATCCGTGGCCTGAGAGAGGTGCGGGGCCAGGTCGCAGGGGCCGCTGAGGAGAGGAGAGCAGCTGGAGAGGGACGGAGAGAAGGTGAGAGCCGGGCAAGGCGAGCCCCGAGCGGACCGGTGGCTGGTGGGCCTCCTACACTACTTTGGAGGATCCCTGTGGTTGACAGCCAGGGGAATCCTGCGGAGTTACAGTTAGTGCCCACGAGAGCGGAGCCCACTCCTGTGACTGTTTCGGTAAAACCCAGCTTCCAATATTGCTTTTGAATTTCAAACACTTGAATTATCTGCTGAATAACTCGATAAACTTGAACTGCATGCAGGTGCCACATGAGTGGGTGAACGAAGCCGTTCGACGCATGCTGGTGTTGGAGAACGTGGTGAGAAGAGCGGCGAGCGGCATGCCACTGGAGCTGCAATACCAGGTACCGACACCACAGCCGACTCAGCCAGCCGTTGTTCTGAGGACCCAGGTATGAAAAGCGATACATTCCAACTTTCGATACACTTTGCTTTCGATACATTCCTGCTTTGATAGCTTGATAGACTATACCTGCTTTCAATACAGAAATACAATATGCACAATAGATACTCATGCTTTGAAATGAAATGTCAATGCAGGTGCAGGGGAAGATGAACCCTAGGAGGAAGAATGCGCGAGATCCGCCACCGAAGAAGGCGGCGGCAAAGAAACCCACACCTCCGGCCACTACTACGCAGCGACAGACGAGGGGCTTACAGACAGTACGCTTACGCGAGGAGGAAGCCAGACAAGCCGCGAGGCAAGCTGAGCTTTGGTATCAACTCAAGAAGCGCGAGAAGCCGACACTGGAGGAGCCGGGCAGCCGGAAGCGGCTAATCTTGGGTCAGACTTCCGAGGATGAGGAAGAAGAGGAAGGAGAGGAAGAAGAGGACGAGGAGGAAGGAGAGGAAGGAGAGGACGAGGAGGACTCGTCCACTAGCAGTGGCTCCGACGACTCCATTGACGATCCGGGGTACAAAGACGATCCCCAGGAGCTACGGGACGATGCAGGTAGCGATGACGGGCTTTGAGTGTGCGGAAGGCAACGATGAAGCCTCCGTTACCCTTTTGCATGCTGCTTTTGCTTTTGATTCTGGGCCTGCGTGCCCAAGTTGATAGTTTTTGACAGATACTTTGAGGGCCTGCGTGCCTTTTGACTAGCAGGCGCATGTGCCCTGACTTGAATTGGCGCTTTTGATTGGCCGACGTGCCGCTGATACAGTAGTTGACATGGATAGATCATGGTTGTTATAGAAATTTGCATTTTTCAAGTTTATCGTTTCTCGTTATGAATAAGAGAAAGTGAAACCCGCCACTAATACCAAACTTGCATTGACAACACACCGAGACCACTCACAGACACATGTGAGTACAAAAACCGGCCTAGCTCTGAAAGAAATAGGAAGGGTACCCCAGGATACGGCTAGGATACGAGGATACGAGAAATAATGAAATTTTGGGCATTAATACGTCAAAACCCATAATACTTGGTTAAAGACGAAACTGACACCCCTGAAAGGCCAATGACGGTCAACATGACCTGTACCAATCAACGGAACTGAACAAAACGTCCCCAGAAAAGACTTATACCGAAAAATGCACAAAATGACGCAAAAATGGCATAATACGTCCAAGAAAGACTCAATTATGTCCCGGACTGAAATCGACACCTCCACACAGTCACTTAAGGTCTGGGTGACCTGCATGACATGATCAAAACGGGCTAGAGCCTCCAAGACAAGTTTCGACCTCCCGAAACCTTGATTTGAACTTGAAACGGGCCTCCGAGGGTCCAAAATCTTCGTCGAGCATGGCATTTGGAAACCGATGCTTGGATATAGTCATAAATACTTATAATGACTTGCTGGAATCATTAAAAGTGCAAAAAGACCCTTGGAATGAAAAACTACCAAAATTGGACAGTGGCTGTTGGAAACTGTCAATACTGCAGACTACCCATCGCGCGATGATTTGGAACTGTCGCGTGAGTAATCTCTGTCGCGCGATGCTTTGGAAGTGTCGCGCGATAGTCAAATCCTACTAAGTTGCTTTGGTTTGACCAAATTATTGCCATTATCCTGTTCATTGTTCCACGTCTTGGGAGCTGTTCTGAGGTTGCAGAAAGAGGAGAGTCCTTGCATGGCAAGGTGGTGGGACACCTAAGCCTCAAATCCACCACATTTGGCCTATAAGAAGTAAGGCTTCTAGGAGGAATGTAGTGTGCACCCTCTTCATTACCAAAAATGGGAGACGCATTGACGGAATTACTCGACTTTTGGTTACTGAGAGAAGAGACCATAAATTGGGCGAGCCCCCGGTCTCGATGCTTGTCCTCAATTTGAGACCTCCGATTTGCTCGACCGTGCGTCGAGCTCCTCCAAACCGCATTGCCTTTTTGGGATCCGATTGTGCATGTCTTCCGATTCCGACAAGACGAGATGTGCCCTACGATAGAAGAATTTCAAGTGTACGTGCCAGGCTTCGCCAACCTAGATGTTCTTGCGGTTCCGCCTGTTCACGAAGACATGGAGGAAATCTTACAGGCGAGACTCAATATTCCAGAGGCACTGACGACTAGTATCATTCAGAATGGCGAACTCAACGTCTTCCGCCTAATTGAGCTGTATGGACCCGAGGGAGCCCTGGGAGACTACGTGGGGGAAGCTCACAAACGCTTCGTTTTGTCCATATGCGCACTGGCTGCGTATATGCTGATTCCCATTGACGGAGGAGCGAATCCCAAATTAGTGAGCATCGCCCTACAAATGGATGCTCAGAAAAATATCATGCCGGTGATTTTAGCGGAAACGCTCCTGGGTTTAGACATGCTGAAACTCGAGCAAGTTGATTCCTTTAGCGGGTGCCCTATTCTGCTCCAGGTAAATTCCCATTCGGCACAATTTCTTGCATCTTCATTTTTACCCCAAATACTCAGGTTGTACTTGATTTCTGATTTGTCCTCTGCTCTTATGCAGCTTTGGCTGGCGGACAAAGTGGGGGTTTTAGAAGAGCCACAGGCTGGCTTTGAAGAGTTCCCCAGGCTTTTGGTCGAAAGACCAATGATATTCCACGACTTGACGGTGGACAAATGGTTTGGGTTTCTGAATGATCTGCACTCTGAGGACATAGTCTGGAGATGTCTCTGGTTAAACCTTCCAGCAATGACGCTCAATTCGGGATACAAGAGAGTGATAATCGCTGGTCTATCGAGCTTCACATTTTACGTCCCAGGGCGTACACTCCGACAACTCGGGAGAAGCCAAGGATACAAGCGATACGGAGCGGAAGACTTCGACCTCCCCGTATTCACCTCATGGGACTTGCGCTGCTATAGAGACAACTGGGGCGATAGGACGTTGAAGGAGCCAATCCCAGAGTTCAGGACATGGCTGGAAAGTCGTTACATAAGATGGCTTCGCGTTGAAGTCGAAGCAAGGCTGAGGGGATATTTCTGAGTCCCGTAGAAAAAACCAAGATTGTAACAAGTAAAACCATCAGACTGTCTGAACTTCTAACCCTGCTTTTCAATACTTGTCTTGTAAATCGTACGACCCTTCGCCCGGCTTGACCGGCTAAATAACGACTTTGAATAAGAACCATCCGGCCGTTATCCGTTCGTGGGACTGAATTCGTCACCAAACGCGCAATTTGGATAAATAACGCTTCGACGTAGTCATAATCACCCATAATGACCTACTGGAAGCATTGGAATTTTAAAATCTGGCCCGAGTCAAAATTCGGAAAACAACCCCAAAAAGACAGTAGCCTGCCTTCCTGTGCCGAATTTAAACTTAACCCTCGCGCGAGCAAACGAAACCATCGCGTGAGTACAAACCGTCGCGCGACACTTCAGGACCCTCGCGCGATGGAGAACTCCTGTTACAGTGGCCAGCCTTGACCCATTCGGATAGAAAAAGGTGGCAGGCTTTGTCAGCAGGTCTGGACGTGCAGGGGCTTCTGGCTCCTCCCAGAGGTGTTCCCTTGATCTTTAATAAGCAAAAGGGACACTTTGCATGGACACCTCATCTAATAGGAAAGATATTACATCCTTGCTTGGCTTATAAAAGAGGAGTAACTCCCTGAATGAAGGGTATGCTCTCCGTAGAAAACTTCAGACACTTTCCCCCAAATGCCAAACCATCTCCCCACATTAATCAGCCCGTGGCTCGAAGAATTTGTCGCAAGCGATTGGCTATGCTTCCGTTCTCACGGGCTGGCCGCCTTTCGCTTCTTAAAAAGTGTAAGGCTCCACCCCGAAATCTTGAGAGCCGCCCTGCAGTTTTGGGACCGGGACGTCCACGTGTTCCGATTTGGGGACAACGAGCTGTGCCCGACCGTAGAAGAATTTTAGGCATATCTCCAAGGCTTTGCTTCGAGCGTGATTGTCGTGCCACCTTACAGGCAAACCATGTCAAAGCTGCTGAAAACCTGTCTGAATATTTCAAGGGGTGCGGCGGAAGGCCTGCTGATTGGCGAACAGATAAACGTCGTGCGCCTAATGGAATGGTACGGGCCCGACGGCGATCCAGCAGATACTGTTCTGCAGGCTCGACGTCGATTTGCCATGTCAATCGGCATACTGGCCGCATATTTGCTGGTGTCCCCGCATGGACGGCCCGACCCCTCGCTGGTTGACGTGGCTACACAGATGGGTGTTCGAAAGAACGTAGTTCCCATGGTGCTTGCTGAAACGCTCATTGGTTTGGACTTGGTGGCTACTGGCCAAACAAACACGTTCGGTGGCAGTCCACTCCTGTTGCAGGTAAATTCTCACTCAGCTCACCTTTTTCCGGCTTTCACACAGTCTGTTTTTACCTCAACTTTCGGCTAAGGCTATATAGTAGCTCCTTACTTGTTTTCTTTCGCTCAGGCTTATGTGGCTCCTTACTTGTCTTTTCGCTCATACAGTTGTGGCTGTGCGACAAACTTGGGCTAATCTCGGCTCCTGGAGCGAACTGGCCCCGTCTGCCCGGGCGAATGCATCAAAGGGGAATGCTGTACCTAGAAATGTCTGAGGAGGAATGGTACACCTTCATGAGGGAGATGTCTCCGTGTGAGATCGTCTGGCGGCACGAAGCCCTGAACATCCCGGACATGGCTATACACTCTGCAAGTTTTGAGAGAATGGTGATTGCTGGGCTGTCCAGTTTCACGTTCTACGTTCCAGGTCGTATTCTGTGGCAATTAGGCATGAGCCAAGGCTTTCATCGAGCTGGGATAGAAGATTTCCAGATTCCAGCATTCACAGCCCAACATCTGGTAGGGTATGAGCGTAACTGGGGCTTGAGAGAACTCGGAGGAGTGGAAGACGATTTCAGCACGAGACTCAAACGCCGCTACGTAGCATGGCTAAGAGAAGAGGTTGCAAGGAGACAAAACACAGACTGACTCCTGACACGACTCCAATGATCTAGAATAAACTGTGAGCCTGTGGGGGCCTCTTAGCATTTCGTTCTGTTTTTGACGCTTTATTGTTTTTTTTTTTTAGGGCTCTGCTCAGCCTATGTAATAGAAATAATAGTTTTGAATAAAGGTGAAAGATTAAGAATTTTCCCCTTTTTGGTCCAAGTGTTGAACACCACGCCGCTTGAATGTCGAGGTACACTTTGGAATAAAAACCATGGATCAAGTTGATTGATTGTGACCGAATCTCACAGAGAGACTGCCTACGTATCCCAAGCTAGGGAATCAGGTCAAAACGTAGTTCAGGCTAAGGTTCGCTCGTGTATTTTGGCTCTCCTTTTGTGCTCTAATTTTTGCCTAGAACTGCCTTTGCAGGTTTCCAGTTTAGCGAGCTTTGATTGAATGCCTATTTATTTTTGCCTAAACTGCCCCCTTGGGTTTTCAGTCTAGCAGGCTTGCTCTAATTTTTGCTTGGGACCGCCCACCCTTATGGTTTTCGGCCCAACGAGCTTCTCTCAAGGATAGTAACGTTTAAGTTGATCCAGGTTGACCAGAGTGTTGAACTCGTTGCCGTCTAGATCAATGAGCTGAGCCGCCCCACCCGAGAAGATGGTCTTGATAATGTAAGGTCCTGCGCGCTTCGGGCGGAACTTACCACGTAGATCGAAGATGGGAGCCCGGATTTCCTTTGTGACCATATCCCCTTCAGCCAAATCACGAGACTTCACTTTCTTGTTGAATGCCCGAGCAATTCTGCGCTGATACCCCTGAACGTGATACAAGGCACGAAGCCTCCTCTCATCAAAGAGCATAAGTTCAACAAATCTCCCACTAAGCCATTCGGACTCCGCGAGTTCACATTCAGCCATGATCCTCAAAGTCGGTACTTCAAGCTCGATGGGAAGGACAGCTTCCATCCCATAGACCAGGGAAAAAGGGGTTGCCCCCGTTGATGTTCGAATTGACGTACGATACCCCCAAAGAGCCAGAGGCAACTGCTCGTGCCAGTCCCTGGCGGACTCTGCGGACTTCTTGATGATAGTCTCGATGTTCTTGTTAGCTGCCTCGACCGCCCCATTTGTCTGAGGGCGATAGACTGTCGAGTGATGAACCTGAATCTTGAACTCTTCGAAGAGTTCCAAGACCCTACCTTTGAAATGCACCCTGTTGTCAGAAACAAACGCCTGTGGAACCCCGTACCGATAGATGATGTTCTTTTGGATGAACTGAGCAACCTGAATCGCCGTCAGGATCTTGTAGGATTCGGCCTCGACCCACTTGGTGTAGTAATCTATTGCCACCAAAATGAATCGATGTCCATTCGAAGCAGAAGGCCTGATCATGCCAATAACGTCGATACCCCAAACAGAAAAGGGCCAAGGCGATGTCATGCCGAACAGTTTAGAAGGAGGGACATGCATGAGATTGGCGTGGATTTGACACCTATGGCAACGACGTACGTAATCCACACACTGAGACTCCATGGTAGACCAAAAGTAACCCTGTCGCAGGATTTTCCTGGCGAGCATGACCCCGCTCATGTGGGGGCCACAAACTCCTTCATGAATTTCCTCCATGATCTTGATGGCCTCCGCACCACTGACACAGAGCTTGTGCATTCCGCAGTGAGATCTCCGATACGGTTCTCCCCACAGATAATGTATTGAGCGGCCATTCTTCGCGCCGTTTGATCCTTCTTAGTGGTCTGGGAACCGACCACTTTCAATGAAATTCCAAATGTCATGATACCGGGTAGGCCGTCATCAACATCATCGACGGCGTTGATGTATTGATAAGCAGGCAGTCCCGCTGTTCAATTAGAATAGGACGAAGCTTGACACCAATCGGAAGCTCGACCATGGAAGCCAGAGTTGCTAGAGCATCAGCGAATTGGTTCTTCAACCGAAGGATGTGCGTGAACGTGACTTTGTTGAAACGAGGAATGAGGTCCTCTAGGTCTTGGTGATAAGGCTTTAATCTGTCCTCCCGAACTTTCCAGTCCCCGTTAGCCTGAGAAACAACGAGGTTGGAATCACCAATAACCTCGAGCTTTTCAACACCAAGCGTAAGAGCAGCTTCCATGCCAACAATGCAGGCCTCATATTCAGCTTGGTTGTTCGTGACATCGAAATTGAGTTTGAACGCGAGCGGAATATGAGCACCATCGGGGGTTATAAGCAAAACCCCAATCCCGTATCCCTTCTGATTGGCTGCCCCATCAAAGTAAAGAGTCCAGGTGTCTTCGACAACCGCCATCACTCCTTCATCCGGAAATGCAAAATCCGAGTCCTCTGGTCCATTGACAGGATGATCAGCTAGGAATTCAGCGACCGCGGGCCCCTTGACAGACTTCCTAGTGACATACTCGAGGTCAAACTCTGCGAGCAAAAGCAACCAACGCGCTAGCTTACCAGTAAGCGCAGGCTTCTCAAACAGATACTTGAGAGGATCCATTCGAGAAATCAACTTCACTGGGTAAGCCAGCATGTAGTGTCTTAATTTCTTGGATGCCCAAACAAGAGCCCGACACGTCTTTTTGAGAGCGGTGTAGCTTTCTTCAGCGCCAACCATCTTCTTACTCAGGTAGTAAATGGCTTTTTCGACTCCCTTTTCTCCCTCTTGAGCTAGCAAACACCCCATAGATGAAGGATTTACAGACAAGTAAAGTATCAAGGGTTTCCCTGGCATTAGTGGCATTAAAACCGGAGGGTTCTGCAGGTAGGTTTGAATGGAGGTGAAAGCCGCTTGGCACTTGTCTGTCCAAACAAACGGAGTATTCTTCTTCAATAGACGAAACATCGGCTCGCAAGTTAGAGTTAACTTGGCGATGAATCTGCTGATGAACTGTACCTTTCCCACAAAGCTTCGCACCCCCTTTTCAGAATCTAGTGGCTTCATATCAAGGATTGCTTTGATTTTTGACGGGTCGACCTCAATTCCACGAGAAGTGATCATGAAACCAAGCATCTTACCAGCTGTAACCCCAAAGGTGCATTTCTGAGGATTTAGACGCATACGAAACTTTCGTAACCTCTCGAAGAACTTCCTAAGCACAGGAACGTGGCCTTCTCGAGTTTTGGATTTGGCGATCATGTCATCGACGTAGACCTCGACTTCTTTGTGCATCATGTCATGCAGGATGGTGGTAGCGGCTCGCTGATAAGTGGGCCCGGCGTTTTTCAAGCCGAAAGGCATGACAAGATAGCAATAAGTCCCCCACTCAGTGATGAACGTGGTTTTCTCACGATCTTCAGGCGCCATGAGAATTTGGTTGTAGCCAGAGAAGCCGTCCATGAACGAGAGCAAAGCGTGCCCCGCAGTATTGTCCACAAGCACATCAATGTGTGGCAGGGGAAAATCGTCTTTGGGGCTCGCTTTGTTCAAGTCCCGAAAACCAACGCAAACTCGAATTTGGCCGTTTTTCTTAGGAACAGGGACAATGTTGGCAACCCATGTGGGATACTGAGAGACCATGAGAAAGCCGGCATCAATCTGCTTAGTAACCTCCTCCTTAATCTTCTGAACCCAATCCGGCCTCATCCGTCGGAGTTTCTGCTTCACAGGCTTGGCATCTGGAAACAAAGGAATGCGATGCTCCACAATCTCGGGATCGATTCCGGGCATATCTCGATGAGACCATGCAAAAACGTCACTGAATTCGGTGAGCAGCTCTTTGAAATCGCGATGCTCCTCTGGTGAAAGTGTGGAGCCCACTTGAACCATCCGGGGATCGTTTTCATCTTTCAAATTTATAGAAACTATTTCTTCTTTTAATGGCTGAGCATGCCTTTCGTCCTCCCTTTCGATGAAGGCACGGATTTCCTTGGGAATGTCCCCATCGAAATCTATCCCCTCATCGTCAGGGTCGACACAGTTTATATAAAGATCATTGAAATAGTCAGAAGATGCTTCGTTCATTTCACAAGCCCCTGAAGGGTCACCAAGTACAAGAGAGTCAAACTCGAAATAAAAGCTATGACGTGGAGGGCCCAGAGGCACAAACTCCGACTCAGAGCTAGACTTAGAGGACGAAACAGACTCTGACTCTGACTCAGACCTAGACTCAGACTCAGAAGTGTCGTCAATGCAAGTCAGGCGTGGCTTGAAAATGCAATTATTTAGAGAGCCCTTGGCTTTCACAATGAGAGAGGTGGGATCCTCAAGGGCGTCGGGCCCGAGCATGAGCACTTCGGCCTCTTCAGCTTCCCCAGCCAAACCCACTTGGGAGAATTCCTGGAATAGCAGCTCCAAATTTCCCTGATTGATAGATCCCAGCCAGTCAGTCTTGATCTTCACCTGATTAAGCTTCCTCTTGAATTCCTCCTTTGCTGGTTCATCATCACTGCTTGACCAGGTGTCATCAGCGAAAATCTCAAACCCAGGTAGCAGCTCCCCGGTTTCGGAATGAATAAAGGGCTCAGCCTGCCCAGTGTAAGCGGCGTTTCCCACCTCTCGTACAAATTTTGGGCCACCGCAGAGGGTCCGAGGTTTTCCCATATATTTCCTCCACTTGGCATCTTTGGCAGAGGCGATATACCCCAAACCAAAGCGGCCCTCGTTGAAAGGAAAAGTAGGGAACTCCGGGACCCCTTGACGGCGAGAACCTAAACCAATACCCGGAAAATAAGACATCCTCCTCATAATGTCCAGCGTGACAGAGCTTATGAGGAAGTTCCCGTCCACGTTGATGGCCATCACTGTGCCTGAAGTATCAAAAGAGAAACCCCCAAGATCGACGTCTTCTTCACCATGTTGAATTCCCAAAATAGGAGTCCCATCCTCCTTGAGCGGGCGGATGCCAGAGTCCCCGCAGATAGTTAGAGTACCGGTAGGTAGCCCCAGAATAACCTTTTGGTGGAGAGTAGACGGCACAGCCATGATGGAGCCATGGCCTGCCCAACAGAAGATTGAAAGTCGCGGGAATGTCCACGACATGGAACTCCACGTCCATCTCAAAACCCTCAGCATCGAGTTTGAGCTTCAAAATACCCTCGACTATGCGACGGGTGCCGTCATATGCCTTGACAGCCAGATTGGAAGGTGCTAGGTCCTTCTTGGTGAGCCCTAAATGATAAGCAACCCTTAGAGGGCAGACGTTGATAGCGGAGCCATTGTCAATAAGAACAGTCGGGACCCAGAGTCCTCGACACTTGACGGTGATGTGCAAAGGGCGGTTGTGGTTGACTCCTTCGACTGGCAGATCCTTGTCTGTGAAGATCACTGTATGCTTGGAGGTTGGAGGGAGGATGAGAGATATCATTGCCTCTGGCGTGACGTCGGCCTGGACTTCAAGGCGGGATAGGGCGTGACACAGCCTTTGACGATGCTCCTTGGATGAACTGATCAGTCCCCAGATGGAAATTGCGGCAGGAATCCGCTCAAGTTGCCGCTGAACTAAGTCAGGAATCGGACTGCCAGCTGATACCTCAAGAGGTGCAGATCTTGGGAAAGAAACAAGTTCGTTCCTTTGATTAGCAGGATTGGAAGAATTCCCGGCCTGCAGATTAGCAGCTGAAAAATCCGTCCACTCCTTGTAACATTGTGAACGTTCCCCACGGAGGGCACGACTTGAGGGTTTTCCTTTACATCCTAGAGATCAGCAGGGACATCTCCCAGTTTGCGCTTTCCCTTGTCAGTAGTTGGTGCAGAGACGGGCACTTCCATGTCTAAGCCCAGATCCTCAGCCAGATCTTTCATCAGCAAGGAGTCTCAGAAGCTCAAGTCTTTCACAGCAGCCACTTCAGCAACAGGCTCTGGATTTGCAATAAAGGGAACATCCCAAAGACTAGTGTCAGCCAGGGTACGATTGACAGCCCAGACTTCATTCCCAACTTGGACGTCCACTATGTCGTTAACTTCCCAAAGATTAGTGGGCGGAGCGCGGTCCGTGACCATGATACTGCAATCCCTGTTGTTGGGGTAAGGCACCTGAGGGCACGGATTTTCCTCGTCAACAATGTAGGAACAAGGGTCATGGTCAGTGTCGGGATTAGTGTCACAAACCGAATCAAAGACCGAACCAAAGAGGGCAATGTGGTCTCCCAAAGCCCGTGGATCTTCCTGGACAAGTTCGTCCTCTACATAGTGAAGCATGTAGTCTGGTATAGCATAACCTTGAAGAGGGTTAGGGTCAATGTCCATGGGAGCAATCCAGGTTGGCTCAGGATCCCAGTAATATTCTGCTTCGAGAACTGGAGGCTCAATCGGGTTGAACAGCATGTATAAGGAGAAATCATCCAGAGGATCGAGCATGGCCGCTTCATAACCAGCCAACTAGCCATCATACCAGGCTTGATCAAACGGGACATTTTCGGGCTGTGGAGGGATCCCATCCATTTCAAAACTTGACCACTCGTTGATCAGAGGAATGGCGTAGTCCCAGTTGTCTGCTATGGCCCAGCCAGTAGCCTGCATGTCGCTATCTGAGGGAGGCACCCAAGGCTGGTAGGGATCAGGAAACGGGCCAGCGATGGTCGCGTACGGGCTGTCAAGCGACGAGGCAGAATTGATCTGTACAGCAGGGATTGATTGATGGAAGAGAGAGCTGACAGATTCTTTGGAGACAGGTGATCCAGCTTGTAAAGGTTCTGAAGGCGCATCAGCGTCAACAACCTGGCCTTCAATCACATGTATATAAGAAACCTCGGTGGATGATTCGAGTGGGAAAGGCACGATGGGCCTGGGTTGATTGGTTGAGGCTATATAGTCAGTGGGGTTGAATATGGTGGAGCTAGGGTTGATATAAGTGGAGCTGAGAGATATCTGGCTGATATGTGGTACAGTGTTGTGCTTGGGAAGGGAGTTGGCAATGACATTGGGTTTCTAAGGTGGTGGAGGGGTTTCCAGCGTGCCTTCATTAATGAGATCCTGGATCGCATGACGGAGGCGAAAGCAGGAGTCAGTGAGATGACCCGCTCCTTGATGGTAAGCACAGTAAAGGTTGGCTTTGAAGCCGGGTAAAGGGTTTTTGGGTAGAGGAGTTGGATCCAAGGGCTTGAGGTGCCCTGATTTGACCAACTTTTCCAAGACTGAGGATAGAGGTGCCTCGATAGCGGAAAAGCTGCGGGGTTGGTTCGGAGGCCGGTTGTTCTATGGCTTTTGAACTTGATTGACATCTGTAATGTGATTAGCAGTGCTGGAGGAAGTGGTGTTGGTACCGGCGGTTGCCGCGTTGGAGTAAGTCCCTATTCCGAACAGCGCATTCGCGTTCCCAGAATAAGCCCGAGGCTTTGACTTGGTGGCGTGCGAGGATTCACTCTTTGACAGAATCCCACTTTGCAAAGCATCTTCGATGGCCAGGCCAGAGTCGAAGAAGGTTTCAAAGTTGGCGGATGCCTGAGCTAGGACCAGATGCCTAGCATAGTCTGGTTGGAGATTGCGGGAGATGATGCGGAGCTGATCCTTCTCACTCGGGCGATCTGTCATCTGTGCAGCTTTAGCTCTCCACCTTTTGACGAAGTCCGAAAAGGACTCCTTAGCTTCCATCTTGGTGGATTCAAGTTCCCGGGTAGTCATCTTCAGTTGGGAGTTGTAATTGTACTGTGAAATAAACGCAGTCCCAATGTCCTCCCAAGTCCTACTTTTGGCAATGTCGAGTGACAAAAACCAATGGAAAGCAGGGCCTGAAAGGGTCTAAGGGAAAAGCTGTGACATGGCCTCTGGCTCGACAGAAAGGAATTTCATAGTGGCATGGTAGCTGTAGAGATGAGTCCTGGGGTCACCGCTCCCGTCGAACTTAGCCAAGTCCGGCATTTTGAACTTTTCAGGAAGTCTGGCATTGGGATACAGGCAAAGGCGATCCAGATCGATCCCTCCGGCACTGATCTTTTCTGTTTTAGCAATGGATTCCTCCAGCTTGGTCATCTTGGCCATGAGTGCGACCACATCCGGATTCTGAGCTGGTTCTTCTTGGTTTGGAGGCAGTCTGCCACCCGCAAGGTTCGCAGCGGGCCTGCGGCCTTCCCTCGGGTTCAGCACCATGAGACGTCCTGCGTGAAGCGGATCTGGAACCAAGACGGGCTGCTCCTGGTCAGACTCATCGTCCTCACCTTCTTCCTCAAGAGGGGGCGGAAGGCGAGTGTGGATGAGGTCATTCAGGCGGGCAATGTTAGCATCTGTCTGAGCTGCCCTATGTTGCATGGTGGTGATGCTGTCCTAAAGGTTCATGAGCATGGTCTCCAAGGTAAGAGGTTCTGGTTGTGGCCGTTCCATCGTGACAGGTGGTTCTGAGCTGCTTGATGCGGATACTGGGGTAGTCGGACGCCCTTCCTGTAAAACCGGTGGTGAACCTGACTCAGTCAACAGAGTGTGTGGAGAGTCTTCCGTGGCGACTGACTGGGATTGTGACCTGACGAGCCTTTGAACGGGATTCAGATGCAGACGTTCCCAAGCGGGTTTGGCGACTGGCCTCGATACTTTCCTTGGCGGTGCAATGATTCAGATCTTTGCTTGCAAGGCAAAAGGAGGTTTAATAAGGGTCCTGCAGTAACTTTAATCTAAATAAAAGACTAAAGCGGATGCAGCCAACGTCGCCAGTGTCACCCTAGACTCTAGAACCAGAAGACAAGTCTGTCTTACGACGCTTCGGACACCGTTTTAGGCCCTCAGAATTCTTTTCGAAGATGTATCCTTGTTTGGAACGAACGGTCCTAAAGGATGTCAAAAGGAGTCTAAACCTTCGCCCATTTCAATGTTCGGGTTTCAAGTTTTTGAGGCCAGAACAACTCAGTATGAATATCATGATGCCATAACCAGATTGGCGTGAGTAGCACTGTGCTATTAGCCGGGCGGTGTAAGTGACGAGGCACTTGTTACCTTTTGGTGTAAGCATCATGGCATTTTACTCTGCGGTTCCTCGTTTTTGTTTGAAATCCTAAACAGGTACACGGGCAAAGGTGTAGAAAAGCTTCTGATTTCCTAAAGTCCCACCGTAACAGGATTTTAAAGATGATAACGCGCACCAGTGAGATGCGCGACTCCTCATCGGGCCATGACAATGTCCTACTAAGCCTAAAGACAGACTCGGAACAGATCGAGAACCTAGGAGCCATCCTAGACATGCTTCTACGCTGAACAGGGTTAGATGCAAGTAGATCCTAACCTGTGGGTACCTGTCCTAGCTTGGAGAGTTCTAATGCTTTGTATATGCAAAAGGCCGGTTTTGGTTCGTAACAGGTTCCTCGGACTAGGGCCACAGATATACCTCCCGTTACCCGCGTATTCGCAGAGTAACAGTCGAACGGTAGCATGACCCATCATAGTCGAAGGTTGTTGGTCATTCAGGGTCCCCGGGCTCCGGTAAACCGTGCCGGATTGCCAAAACGATCCAACGAGGCTTTTCCCACATCGATGCAAATGGGATGCTAAAATTTTGATAAAAAGAAGAAGAATCACAAAGTCGTAAAAATGCCTTTTCAAATTTGGCTCACTTTATTTAGTCCATCTTTAGAAGAAACTACGCGAGTGAACAACCGGAAGAGCCCCAGATTTAGAATGGCCGGACACGAGGTCCTGTTAAATCACCATCCCAACCTTCGGCAGCGTGAAGCTAACCGTTTTGACAGGCTTTTAAGGGATTGTTCCCAAGCGTATTAAATTCTAAGTATGAATTAATATTGGTTCGATTTGTCCCCAGCAGAGTCGCCACTGTGGGCAGCATGCCCTTCGGAGAAAGGATTTCAATCCTTTCCGCCATTGTGGCCCCTTTTTGAAAAATCGAGGGAGCGCGAGCGCAGGTGGCAAGTGCTAAAAAATACAGAGTCGCCACTTGAGTTTTTGAGGGTCTAACACTCAAGGAACCGCATTTCGAAGCACCTGCTGCGCTGTTTTTGTTTGAAAAAGTTTAAGGAAACCAGTCCGTCATAACCATATCTGGGTTCGGGAGCCAGGTTACGAGAGGGGAACAGTTTTAAGGCACCCCTCTCGCCCAATTCGGAGATCGGTCTCTACTTAGGCATTTTTATAAAAACTTTTGTGATTCTTTTTCTTTTAATTAATTTTAGCCAATTAGGGCGGGGGAACAATTAATCGGGCATTAAAACTGTAACAATTTGCAGGATGTGATCAAATGATAGCATGGATGGATGGCATGACGAGTAATAAATGGGATGAACTTAAAACAGCGATCAAATGCCAAACTAGACTCGGGACATATTTGCCTTGCACGATGGCCAACTTGCATGCATAACAGATCTGCATGCAAGCAAACCATCGTGCGAGACACACGAACCCTCGCGCGAGTGTTCTCATCTCACCACAGTTTCAATTTCATCCCCTTCTGGGCTCTGGAAGGACCAGTGCACACCCCGGAGGCAAACCAAGCAGTTTATCAAAGGGACTGTAAAATACTAATTATTACAAACAGCTTGAAAATGGAACTGAATAAAGGGAAATACAACCCCTAAACAGTGGGGGATAAAAAGGAGGCCAAGGGCCTAGTTGCCCATGCAAGGGCCATTTCTGGAATAAACAGAACTGTCGCGCGAAAGAGAAGGAGTCTCGCGCGACATTCCTGACTGGACTTCCAGGAATTGCTTTGCATGCTTGGGGTCCTGAGACACATCCAGGAAGACCCGAGGGCATTCCATGCTATTCCAAACAAATAACTAAGCTACTGTATTTTGTTTTTGCATGCATAACAGTGATCTAAAAATCAGAATAAAGTACAACAGGCATGCTAATATTGCAAAACAGGAAAGGGCTAGCCTCCCTTCCCCACAAGGTCCATTCTCTTGCTGACACAAGTGTCGCGCGAGTGTTGTGGACCATCGCGCGAGGGTTTGGCTGCCACGGATTCTTGTAACTCTGCTGGCTCTAGGACCAGGACATGGTATTAATTACCAGCCTTGGCCCTGTCAGCCCCCCTCAGGGATCAAAACAGAAACAGGTCAAACATTATACCTTTGCTTGGAAAGGGTTTGGAAATGGATTGGATTGATTGGTGAAGCCCTTTGACTAAGTGTGTGTGTAGAACACTTAATTGGAAGTCTAAGTGGTTTAGGTTAGTGATTTTGTGCTAGAATACTAATTGCCTTGAGAAGGGTAATTAAGCTTCTTAATCATTTTTTTGGAACCCTTAACATGGAAGACCAATGGGGGTATTTATAGGGGAAGAGGAAGGACTAGGTGGTGGCCAAACTTGGCTTTGCAACCAGCCAACAAGGCTGGTCACAACTTGGTGGATAAGCCAGCCAACAAGGTGAATGGGAGTGGTTGTGAGGGTGTGAGGGTGTAACTTGCCAGGACTCTGTTCAGCTGAGGAAAACGGGGTTCCAGCCCATGGGGACCCATGTGACACCCAATCATCACAAGTCCAGCTGGATTCTGTGATAATGACAGGAGGGAACCATCGCGCGAGGGTTTGGAACCATCGCGCGAGGGTCAACAGTCAACAGTTTGACTTTGACCACACCTGGCAAGCTGAGTATCGCGCGACCAACATGAAGGGTCGCGCGATGGCCAAACCTGACCCTAGGGTTTGACTGAAGGTTCAGAGGGGTTCAAAAGGTTCAAGCAGGGTTCTAAGCATTCCAAGCTCAATCCATCCCCAATCCAAGCTCGTTTGATCCGATTTCATCATCGGGGAAACAAGAAAACCGTAAAACGAAGTAAAACAATTGGGAGACCCAGATTGTGGTGTCTACAGAAATGTACATAGCGGCACAACGGCCCGGGCAAAACAAGCAAGATCGTGTAACAGGCACGTCCGCCTATGGATCAACAGGCACGCAGGCCCCATCTCAAAAATCAAAGTCAAGTATCAAAAGGCAAAGACGATAAAGTATTTGAGGCTCAGTGGTAGCCCTCACTCGCCGAAGAGGCTCGCTGTGTCGTCGCTATCGTCCTCACTCTCGACCAAGTCTCCCGGGGCTAGTCGGAACCCAGGGTTGCTAGCAGACCCAGAGACGCTGCTGAGGGACGTGGACTCGTCGTCCTCCTCCTCCCCCTCTTCTTCGCAGGCCCTTCAGTAGTCCTCTTCTGAGCAGGCCTCTTCCGCAGCTCTCTCTGAGGCTGTGATGACCCTCCTACAGGAGCGATCACCACACCTCTGGCCTCGCGCCGCGTAGTGCCCGCCGGTCGCTGGACCGCAGCAGGGGCCTTCCCCTTCCCTTTCTGAGGGACTGGCCTCGCTGCCTGCCTCCTAGAAGCCGTCCTAGCATGACCCTGCATTGTCAATTCAATTCAAGTCATTGTTGTGCATAGTGTATATATAAATGCTGAAACAAGAACCAAGAGCAGGTACTTCTAACATGCATTGTAACAGACATGCACAGTTGCTAAGTATCGAATTCGGGAATTCTGGGTTTATACCTGAGGCTGCGTAGTAGGCGCTGGAACTGCTGGCGGGTAGTGCAACTGCAAGGGAGTACCGCTCGCTATCTTGTGAAACTCCTTCTCCATGGCAAGCATCAAGCGCATGGACTCCCTCGCCCACTCTAGCGGCACCTGAATTACAAGCATTGGAAATCAAAGGCAGTTCAAAAGCAAGGCAAATATGATACAGGGAATAAAGGAAAAGCTGAAAGTACATCATACCAGTCCCGTGACCTCTGCTGGCTCTGTCCTGGCAGGCTCAAAACGGACCTCTGCAACCTCCCCCTGAGGGTCACGCACGGGCAATGTCCAAGAAAGCTGAGTGAGCCCGGTCGACTCTGCGAACTCACTCCTCTCCCCACGACGGCCAGACCTGCTCCGCCGTCCAGCCCTCTCCTCACCGGCTACCAAGGCCTCCATCCCCACCGCCCTGTGCTCCATCACCCCAAGCGCCTTGGCCAAGTATCGCCTCCGGTAAGCGGCATAGTCTCGCCCCAGCCTCAGAAAGGAAGTCGCAGCAACAGGAACCGTGAACCACCGCAGCTCCCTCAGCGTGTACCGCCCTGTGTGCGAAGCACGAGGCGGAAGTGGCCCAGGGACAACAAACTCAGACGAGTCAAGCGACTGTCGTGTCACTCGGTCGCCCAAGTACCACTACCACCCGAAAGCCGACTCCAGCGGCACCCGGCTCGCTGTCACCACCTTACTCCTCGCCAAGTACTCGGGCTCAGGCCCCGCAGTCCTCCACGGATCCCACTCCACCTGTAAAGTAGTCAAGGGCATCAGCGACAGCATTAAAGCAATTCAAGGCACGAACTACCGAAAGGGAAAGCTAGTCTCACTTGAGAACCAGTCAAGTGGTCAAGGTACACCCGGAAACCAGAAAGCGTCCCCTGCGACCACTTCTTCCCGACGCGGAGTGGTCCCCAGACCATAGCACGGGGAAGCACCCTCAAGTCCGGACACCTGTTCTCCGGAGGGTACATCCGCAGCACCTCGTAAGCCCACAACTGCAAGATTTTCAAACAGTCAAACAATCAAAGCATCAGAGACACAGCATATGCAGGATAGAATGCAAGTACGGAATGGAATTGAAAGACAGCATCAGTTTCTTACCTCCCACACTTTCCAGTACCCAGCCGCCGCCTTCTTCCCCCGGGAGAGCTCACCCAAAAAACCGTAGCACGTACCCAGAGCTGCTCCTCCCCAGTCAAACCGAAAGGCCGTCCTCAAGTCAAGAAGTGCAGGCAGGTAAGACAAGTGCACTGTAGACCTCTTGTTCGGGTACAGGGTAGCCCCGAACAAGTACAACAAGTACACCCGTGCCAACTGCGCTAACTCCAGCTCAGAAACCCGCTCTCCTGCCAACTCCACCTGCGGAACTCTCCTCTCCAAGTGCCTCTTGAACTGGTCATACGAGACCATCTCCGAGGTACCTGCGGGCACCATGCCCAAGAACCACCTCAGCGCCTCGGTGTCACCGTGGATCCCTGAGTCGAACGGGATCGGGTCACCTCCTACCCTCAAGCCAGTGATGGCCGCGAAGTCTGTCTGGGTCACTGTCATCTCCCCAATCGGGAAGTGGAAGGAGTTCGACGTATCCCACCACCTCTCGGCCAGGGCAGTCAGCACGACGTGGTCGCTCTTCACCGCTGTCAGCGTGGGGATGAACAGACCAAACCCCGCCACGTCCACCAGCTCTCGTACCCTCTCAGGCAAACTCAAGTACAGCTCAAGCGAGTGCGCTGGACCACCATGCCCCCGCGTACTGGCCACTCCTCTCTGCACATCACAACAACTAAAACAAAAGGAAGCTATCAGTGAAACAGTTCAAATACAGTCAAGGTCGAATCAAACTACCAGGCATCCTATCAGTCGATTCAAGCTATCAGAGCATCAAAGGCATTTATTCAGTCGATTATCGAGGTTCAACGGTATCCTACAAGGTCGAATCAAACTATCAGGCATCCTATTAGTCGATTCAAGCTGTCAGAGCATCAAGGGCGTTTATTCAGTCGATTATCGAGTTTCAAGGGCATTCTACAAAGTCGAATCAAAATTTCAAGGCAAGTTATTCAGTCGATTCAAGTTATATGGCACACTACCAGTCAATTTCAGTTATCCACGAGCATTCTATGGTCGAGTTCTAAAGTCGAAGCATCCTACGGTCAATCCAATCTATTTCGGGTCAAGGTATCACTAATTCTACACAGTGAATCAAGTGCAAAGTTTCAAGTGACATGCGTTGTAGGTGCAACTATAGCAAGTGTGAAATGAAGAATAAAGCAAAGTTTCAAGGGTATACCTGAGTCCAGCCCCTGGACAAGTGCTGCTCAGGGTCTCTCACCACGAACTCCTCGTCGTAGTCCCTCTGGCAAGGGACGTGGCTCTCAGCGCCCGACGGCACAAACACGTGCGGCTCTAGAGGAACAAACGTCTCAGCTACAAACTGGGCACGAGCGGCCTTCCACCTGGTCTCTGCTAAGTCAACAGCCACCCCGTACAGCCCGGGTCCCTCCTCCTGCTCCCTCTCGACCATCTCGGTCTCTCGCTCCAGCTCCCTCTGGTCTCTCTCCGCCACCTCGGCCTCTCGCCTCATTCTCTCCTCCTCGTCAGACCGGGCTATCTCCCTCAGCCTCTCCTCTCGGGCCGCCAAAACTGCCTCAACCACTGCCGGGTTCTTTCTCATGAGCCGAGCCAGCACGAACTCCCCTACAAACTTTGCCAAGTCACGGATCGTGACCGGCACGTGACAGGAAGACCCAGCGGGCGGTGTGAACTCAACCCGCACAACGTGGTCCGCCCTCGGCACGTCCCCCTCTACCACCGGAGCCTTACCGCTCGCCGGGTCCCTTGGAGGAGACCCCGGTCGGCCCTCACCACCACTGCCGCCGGCCCCAGTCGAACCCAAGCCAGTCACGATCAGGGCTTCCACCCCGCTCCGTGCATCCAACCGTTCAACCCGTGGACCCACTGGTCCCACAGCCACAGGCGTACGCCCCTCCTCCACCGGCGCACGCCGCTCGTCACCGTCACCCGCCTCCTGAGAACGACCATCGCCACCCCGGTCTCGCCCTGGGATCACTGCACCAGCGTTTGGGGAAGCCTCCTCTATCATCTGATCGTCGATTAATGGCCTCACGGCCTCGGTCTCAACCGCCCTCGGCTGATCACCGCCTTGTACACCACTATCGCCGCCCGTACCACTATTGCCACCGCCGGATTCCGCCATGGATGAGTTAGGGCTGTGTATATTTTGGAAGAAGGTATAATAGGGTGAGATTTGGGAGGAGTTTGAGAGGTTTGGAAGGTTTTGAAACCGAAGTATGGCGGTTTCGTGCAGTCTGGGAGTTTAAACGACGAAGGGAATAGCTGGGCCGGATCTGGACTCGGGAATTATAGTGTTAGCGGCGTACGGCACAAGTTACTGGCGCACGCCAGTGGTATTTGGGCCTGGGGCCCAATTCGCGTAACGTGGTCGAAATTAAGGCCCATGGTCATCAAATCTATGTTATCACCTCGGATGGTTACTCCCCAAGCAGAGCCCGTCCTAAATCAATGACGATCCATTCGTCCTATTTCAAATCAAAGGCGATCTATCCGTCCAATTCCAAATCAACGACGATCCATCCGTCCTATTTCAAATCAAAGACGATCTATCCGTCCAATTCCAAATCAACGACGATCCATCCGTCCTATTTCAAATCAAAGACGATCTATCCGTCCAATTCCAAATCAACGATGATCCATCCGTCCTATTTCGATTCACCGACGATCCATCCGTCCTATTTCGATTCAACGACGATCCATCCATCCTATTTCAATTCAACGACGATCTATTCGTCCTATTTCGATTCAACGACGATCTATCCGTCCTATTCAACGACGATCAATCCGTCCAATTTCAAATCAACGGCGATCTATCCGTCCAATTATTCAAATCAAACAAGTAACCATGAGTTGCTTTTTAAAGGATTATTCCCCAAGAGAGTCCGCACCCTACGACGATCTATCCGTCCTATTTCAAATCAACGACGATCTATCCGTCCTATTTCAAATCAACGACGGTCCATCCGTATGTCTGCATCTTTCTCAAACAGAGCCAATTCACGGCATGTCTTCCCCAGCTGAGTCAGCCGCCCAGGCCGGGCTGCCAGAAATCAAGGTCAACATCAACCTATCCAAATACGCCAAATATCCTCGACGACAGCGATCTATCCGCTCCATCGACCCAATCAATCAGGTTCTTTAAGTTTTTCGTCTATCGTTGAACTCGTATGTTCTGCTCTGGATGGCCTAGATGGGTGTCTAGAAAACCTTTGACGTTACTTACACCAAGTCGATGGTGCTTTAAGTGCCGTCAAAGGGGGGCTACTGTAGACACCCCATTCTGGACTGTCTGGATTAGTTTACTTACGGTATTTTGATTCCCCGATGATGATTAAGGTCAAGAACATCCCGAGTTTGTTAAAGAGCTTGAGCTTTGAGTGTCCCGAACCTCTCCGAACTCCTTGTCGAACCCTCAAGTCAAAACCATATGGCCACAGCAAAACCCTACTGGAGTACGCTGGTGATGGACTAGCGTGCGCTACAAGCATTGCCACGTGTCAGTCATCGCCCGTTACTAGCGCACGCCACTCAACAAGAGGCATACGCCAGTCAATGCTAGTCAAATCAACTTTATTCAGCCAGATGCGCGGGACTTTTGTGGCCACCCCTACGTCAGCCACAGTCTCCTGATGATTGTTCCGGCTGAGGCTGTCCCCCTCTCTCTCCTACATTGCCTTTCAAGCCAAGTCCCATGCATTTAATGCATGGGAGGCTCCCTCTCTTGCTAGCCACCCCAAACACTCCCTTATGCCCAAACTGATCAGTCATCTCTCCTCCATAAATACCCCCCTTGCATTCATTTGCAAGGGGTTAGCACCATTAAGAGGCCAAGGCCATTCTCCTTCTCCTCCTCTTGTTTCCCTTGTTTCCTTTCTTCTTCCATAGAAAGAGCAAGCAAGGAAAACTTCTTCTAGCCCATAACACTCACTACATTCACCATCCATCCATCATCTCCAAGCTCAAAGCTCAAGCTCTTTCTCAAAACTGACAAGCAAAGGTATACCACTTTTTGTTTCTGTTTTCTGTTCTTACCCCTGAGGGGGGCTGGTTGGGTCAAGGCTGGTAATCTATACCAGTCCTGGCCCTAATGCTGGCAAGGCTTCAAAGCCGTGTGAGATCATCTGTGGCGCACGCTAGTGGTTTAGAGCCATACGCCAGTCATGGCTGTACAGGCAAAACTGGCGTGGGGATCACCGATCATCCTTATTTTGTTTTGTTTACATTCTGATCACCTTGCAAGCATGTTAAAACAAGTTTGTAGCTTTCTGTATTGTAGAACTGTTTAGACATAATACTTATTTTTTTTTATTCTGTTGCTTTGGAATGCCTCTGGGGGCCTTCTGGTCATGTTCCAGAGCCCAGATGATGCAAAGCCAAGCACTGGCCAAGTTGTGTCAACTGGCGCACGGTACCACTCACCTGCGTGCGCCAGTTACACCTTGACCAGTGGCTGGCCCTTGCATGGCAACTAGGCCCCTGGCCTCTGTTTCTCCTCCCCTTACTGTTTAAGGGGTTGTTCATTCATTTGGTGACTTCCCAGCCCATTATCCTGTCTGTAATAGTTTAGTATAATCTATATCAACTGCGTGGTTTGTCCTGGGTGTGCACTAGTCCTTTCCAGAGCCCAGAGGGTTGTTTGCAAGAGCTGTGGGATTGGACCTACCGGCGCACGCCAGACGTGGTATGGCGCATGCAGGTCATGTCTGCATGCAGTGACTTGGCCAGTGCATACAGGCCTGTTCCTGCGTGCACCTCATCGTGTTAGTGTGTTCCAGTTTGTTTCAAACGCTCACCCGAGCTTGTTCTCAATCTATTATGCTTATTTTAGATCAACCATCCAATAAACATCCATTTTATCACATTTTTGTATACAAATGCAAACGTGTTACAGTTTTAATCCCCATTAACTGTTCCCCTGCCCTAACTGGCTAAAATGATCAAATGAGAGAGAAAAATGAACGTTTTTATAAAATGCCCGAGTTGAGACCGATCTCCGGATTGGGCGAGAGGGGTGCCATAAAACCCTTCCCCTCTCGTAACCTGGCTCCCAAACCTCAGATATCGAAGGTGACGACGGTCCAGTCTACAAGCCTTTTTCAAGCTCAGTCAAACGTGATCCAAACGTTTTTCAAAACTTGGTTTCTTGGGTACTCTCCGCAAAACCCGAGTGGCGACTCTCTGATCTGCGAAGCGTTTCGCCGCGCTTTCCGCGAGAAGGGCGCACCCAGAATTTTTACAGACTAAAAATGTAGGTATTTTTGGGGCGTGTGCCCACAGTTGGAAAAACTTATGTTGATGACCGTTGGGAGTGATCTAAATGAGATCATATTTTGGGGCCTTCTTAAAGGCTATCTGCTTGAAATCATGACAGGTGCAGGTTTGACGAAAATGCTTCTTGTTATGGCAGTTTCTGATAGCCTTTGTGCATATTATGCATACTGGCTTTATAGGTCTTGCCAATTCTTGCCCTTACTATTGTTGTGTCAAACACTTGTATCTTAGTACCTTTGCAAGAGGTGTACCCTTTGCAGTACCAAATTATGTAGCCGAAAATTTTATTCTGAGCTTGTTTGATTTGTGTAGACGTGCTACGTCTATTTTGGGAATTTTATTTCCCTCATTTTGTCTTTTCTGCATAGCTATACTACGTCTCTTAATCCCCTAAGTGTGTAAAATGCTTGCGTCCAAGCAATTAAGACACTTATTTAAGTTTTCCCTTAGGTTTTTACTGGGTGAGTTATAATTCCGTAGATTGCATAGCTGTGCTATGTTTGTTGAGCTTGGAAATTTTTCCTAAGCTGTTTAATTAATGCATAGCTGTGCTACGTCTATTGAGCTTGAAAATTTCTCCTAAGCTGCATAATTGATGCATAGCTGTACTACGTCTATTGAGCTTGGAAATTTTTCCTAAGCTGTTTAATTAATGCATAGTTGTGCTACGTCTATTGAGCTTGGAAATTTCTCCTAAGCTGCATAATTGATGCATAGCTGTGCTACGTCTATTGAGCTTGGAAATTTCTCCTAAGCTGCATAATTGATGCATAGCTGTGCTACGTCTGTTGTTTATTTGTGTCCGAATATTTAATGTGCTTACTTCGATTACCCCGTAGGATATCTCTCAGGTCTGATAATTATTTCCTGAGAATATCATAATTTCCCATGACGTGAGAGGTTGGATTGCAGAGTCCAAATCGTCTGCATTTAATCGTAAGCTATCGTTTCAACTGCTCGAGGTAGTGGGGTTTGTAACTTCCCAATATTCTAAGCGGTTGAGATGGCGGTTTTAATTGCAATTTTGATTGTGATCGTGCTGATTGGTTCAGCAAGCGGTTAGTGAACTGCCCAATTTGTGCTATAAATACCAGTAGATGTTTAGGGATTACTCCCCATTCCATAATCAAATTCGAGTTGCTAATGGCAAGTAGTGATCGTATCACCGAGTTATGCCAGGAGCTGCAGAGCCTGAAGGCAGCCATTACTGGGCTGTCTTCGAAGATGGAGGCCATGGCGGAATCCATTTCCGTCATGGAGAAGACGGTCCGCATGGTGCTGATAGCCAACTGGAACAGTTGGAGGCTTTTCGAGGGCAACCGGCGCCACCAGTTCCTTCCCCTCCGAGGGAGGGAGGTAGTGACTAGGTTGCAACTTTGTGGGTTTATCCACAAAGTTTTTATGTAAAAGCTGTCCACATCCCTTGGGGTGTGGATTTATTACTAAATTTTTTAATAATTTTATCTTTCTGTCGTCTCTCCATATCATGCATACAGAAAACCAGACCATATCGTGCATATTGGAAATTTGAACAAACATCCCTCGTGAGGAATTTTATTGGCCACTAGGGCTAGCAAACGTAAAGAACACATGGTCCTAACCAAAACAACTTGATTGCTAAAGTTTTATTGAAAACAGAGAGTTTCCTAAAAACACAAATAAACTTCCTAGAAATGGAAATAAATTTGGATTGCAAGCACCAACTTGAAGTACTTCTTTAGATGCTCTGCGTTCCATGAGTTTGGTAGCTCTTTTCCCCTTAGGGTTGCGAGTCTATATGCACCAGCTTTGTTATGGTGCAAAACCTGGTAGGGTCCCTCCCAATTTGGGCCGAGCTTGCCTACCTTCTTTCTCGTAGGATCAACTTTCCTTAGGACCAGGTCACCAGCTCGAAAATCCCTTGGCCTAACCTGTGCTTCGTGGTACTTGACCATTCTTTGTTGGTAGAGGGCCAACTTGGCCATGGATATTTCCCTCGTTTCCTCCAAAAGGTCCAGCTCGGCCTTGAGATCTTCTTGGTTCTCCTGGGGGTCCGTGCTTACGGTCCTGTAGTTGAGAAGTTCAACTTCAATTCGGACTACCACTTCGGCCCCAAATGCAAGAGAATATGGAGTTTCTCCAGTTGCTGTTTGGGGCGTTGTACGATATGCCCATAGCACGTTATAAAGCTTGTCTGGCCAAGCTCCTTTGGCTTCTCGAAGCCTTTTCTTGATTCCTTTCTTGATTGTTCGATTTGTAACTTCCACTTGGCTGTTTGCCTTTGGGTGAGCCTTGGAGGCATAATGTACATGTATTCCCTTGGAAATACAATACGCCTTAAGCTGGGCATTGTCGAATTGCTTCCCTCGATCAGTGACTATCACTCGTGGTAATCCAAATCGGCTTATAATGAATTTCCACAAGAAGCCGATCGTAACCTCTGCTGTGATTGTGGCTAGTGCCTTAGCTTCGACCCATTTTGTAAAGTAATCCACAGCTACAATGGCATGCTGGACTTGACCTGTTGCCATTGGAAGTGGACTAATTAGGTCTATTCCCCACTGGGCGAATGGCCAGGGTCCTTTCATAGGAGTTAAGACTGTGGGTGATCCATGAATGATGTTCGCAAAGCGCTGGCACTTCTCACATTTTTGGACTATAGAGTTGCAGTCCTTCTGCATGCTTGGCCAATAATATCCCAACCTAAGGAGTTTGTAGGATAACATGCGGCCACCTTGGTGATCCCCACATACTCCTTGGTGGACCTATTCCATAGCCCTTGTAGACTCTGGCGTGGTCAGGCACCTAAGGTATGGTAATGAGAAGCTTCTTCTATAGAGCACATCTCCCATCATCAGGTATTTTGCAGCTCTGATTTTGAGTTGCCTAGCTTTGACATTATCTCTGGTAGTGTCCCATTTGTTATGTAGTCGACTATGGGACCTGTCCATGAGTTGCTGTAGTCGATAGCTTGTACCTGTACATCCAGGGCAAAGATGCTAGGCAGCTCTAAGTATCGTATCGGTGCATTTGGTGGGATAGCACCCTCTTTGGCCGTGGCCAACTTTGACAAGTAATCAGCTTCAATGTTCTCTTCCCTTGGGATTCTGACAATGTTAAAGCTTTGTAACTTTGCGATTTGAGCTTTTACTTTATTCAAGTACTTCTGCATCACTTCTTCCTTCACTGTATATTCCCCTAGGACTTGTCCTACTACCAGCTTTGAATCACTTTTGGCCAACACATGGTTAGCACCGACGGCCTTAGCCAGGTCCAAACCAACCACGAGAGCTTCATATTCAGCCTCATTGTTGGTTGCTTTAAACTCAAACCTGAGCGCATAGCTTAGGCGTTGCCCCTTTGGGGAGGTTAGAACTAAACCAGCTCCGCTTGCTTCTTTGGTTGTTGATCCATCCACCTGTAGGATCCAAGGTTTAGGTTCTTCCTTGGGAAGCTCCTCTGGTTCTGGATACGTGTATTCTGCAAGGAAATCTGCAAGTACTTGACCTTTAATGGCGATTCGAGGCTTATACTCTATATCAAATTCGCCAAGCTCTATAGACCATTGAATTAGCCGTCCTGAAGTCTCTGGGCAGTGGAGAATTCTTCGGAGTGGTTGATCCGTTAGTACCCTGATTGAGTGAGCTTGGAAGTAGGGCCGTAGCCTTCTAGCCACTATTACCATAGCAAAGGCTATTTTTTCAGCTCTGGGATATCTCAGCTCAGCTCCTCGCAACGCCCTGCTAATGTAGTATGTTGGGAGCTGCGTCCCCTGCTCCTCCCTTAGCAAGACTGCACTGACAGCATGGGGGGAGACAGCAAGGTACAAGAATAGAATCTCTCCCTCTTGGGTCCTGCTAAGCAATGGCGGAGACGTCAGGTATTCCTTTAGTTGGTTGAATGCTGTTTCTTCTGTAGTAGTCCATTCAAAGGCTTTTTTCAAGACCTTAAAGAACGTTTGACACTTATCGGTTGCTCGTGAGATGAACCGGCTTAGAGCTGCAACTCGTCCCGTTAGCTTCTGGACCTCCTTAATGTTCTGGGGCGATCTCATAGTGAGTATGGCTTGAATCTTCTCAGGATTTGCTTCGATTCCCCTTTGGGACACCATGAAGCCTAGGAATTTCCCTGAGGAGATTCCGAAAGCACATTTTGTTGAGTTGAGCTTCATCTTGTATTTTCTAAGGACATGAAAAGTTTCTTCCAAATCTGCTACGTGATCTTGTGCCTTGGCACTTTTGACCAGCATGTCATCCACATATACTTCTACGTTGCGCCCAATCTGTTGCTTGAACATCTTATTGACCAGCCTTTGGTAGGTTGCCCCTGCGTTCTTAAGACCGAAAGGCATCACTTTGTAACAATATAGTCCCCGATCGGTAATGAATGAGGTTTTCTCTTGATCTTCTTCATGCATTTGGATTTGATTATATCCTAAAAATGCATCCATGAAGGTGAGGAGCTCGTGTCCAGCTGTAGAATCCACCAAAGAATCAATCCTTGGCAGAGGAAAGCTATCCTTTGGACATGCTTTGTTGAGGTCTGTGAAGTCTACACACATCCTCCATTTGCCATTGGCCTTCTTTACCATGACCATGTTGGCCAACCAATCGGGGTAAAGAACTTCGCGGATAGATTTTGCTTGTATGAGTTTTTCCACTTCTTTGGCCGCAGCCTCGTTTTGTTCTGGAGCGAAAGTCCTCTTCTTCTGTTTAACAGGGCGAATAGTGGAATCTACGTTGAGCTTGTGAGATATGACCCTTGGGTCAATTCCTGGTATGTCCTCGTGGGACCATGCAAAGACATCTCTGTTCTTTCTTAGGAATTGCAGCAGCTCCATTCTTGCTACTGAGCTCAACCCTGTTCCAATCCTTATTGTTTTTTTGGGTTGTCCCGGTTCTAGGAGCTCTTCCACGAGCTCTTCCACGGGCTCTCCGTGTTGGAGCTTCTCTTCATCTCGAGTGTCTAGACTTTCTACACTCATGGTAATGTTAGCTCCCCTGAGTGAGGTGACATAAGATTCTCGTGCAGCTTTCTGATCTCCCCTGACGCTAGCTATTCCTTCCGGTGTCGGGAATTTTATCATCAGATGATATGTGGAGATTATCGCTCCAATTTTATTCAGAGTTGTCCTTCCCAGTATCACGTTGTATGCTGAAGGACAGTCGACTACTATGAAATCCACCATGCGTGTAATTTGACTTCCTTCTTCACCCATGGTAATTGGCAAGGCTATTTGTCCAGCTGGATAAAGAGGCGTACCTGCAAATCCAACTAGTGGGGATGTCATGGGCCTTAGCCTTTCTCGCCCCAACTTCAGTTGGTCATACACATGGAGATAGAGGATGTCAGCTGAGCTTCCACTGTCGATTAGTACCCTACGTGTAAGGTAGTTTACTATGACAATGGTTATAACCAGGGGGTCATCGTGAGGGATCTGGACTCCCTTGATATCTTCTTCTGAGAAAATGATGTGTATTTCCTCTTTCTTCTGGAATTTATTTGGACGGCCGACCGTATTGACCTCCAGGTATTCCTCCGTTCTCAGTTTTCTGAGGTGCACTTTTCTAGCGTTGCTAGATTCTCCTCCTCCGGCAAATCCTCCATGGATGACCTTGATCTCTCCAATGGGACCTGACCGATGTGTCGTGCCATCTCTACCTTCTTTGCTGGTTTCTTCTCTTCTGGATGGTTTTTGGTGCTTCTTCGTTACAAAACATTGAAGCCTCCCTCTTTGAATCAGGTCTTCGATTTGTTGTTTTAGGTCAATACAATCGTCGGTGTTGTGACCGTGGTCTTTGTGGAATCTGCAGTATTTGTCCTTAGCTCTCCTATTGGGATCAGTCCTCAACTTTCCAGGCCACTTGAGGTCCGGATCATCCTGTAGGTTGCTAAGGATTTTCTCTGCCATAGCTATGAGTGGTGTGAACTGCTTATACCGGCCTTGGGGTGGTCCTCCTGCTCCTCCTCGTTTCGGGGAGGATCGTGTGTCCACTCTCTTGTTCTTTGGTTCCCCTCCTGTCTTACGAGTGGATTCTCTCCTCTTCTTATCGGGGGGAGGAAACTCACCAACCTGTGATGGCCCTGCTTGGGGATCAAAGCCATCACGTGTGCGCCTTGCGTAAATGGCTTCCTCTGCATTCATATGCTTCTGTGCTCTGAGCATAAGTTCTGCTAGAGTTTTAGGTGGCTCTTGAGATAAGAGGTATAAAAACTGTCCTGAATATAGTCCAGCTATATACGCAGTTATGCTCACGCTGTCATCAGCTTCGTCAATCTGAACCACTTCTTTGTTGAATCTGGTGGTGTACTCTCTTAACGACTCCCATCTTCCTTGTTTCACTGTCAAAAGGTGTGTTGCTGGTTTGCTGTAGCGTTGACCAGCAATAAAGTAGCTTACGAAGCTCGTGCTGAGCTCTTTGAAACTACGTATGCTTCCTGGTGGGAGTTTATTAAACCATGCTCGAGCACTTCCCTTGAGAGTGACAGGGAATGCTCGACACATCACCTCATCTGGTACTGCTTGTAGATGCATCAGGGATTTATACGTCTCCAGATGATCCAACGGGTCCGTGGAACCATTGAATGTCTCCAGATGGGGCATCTTGAATTTCCTGGGGAGCGGTAGCCCCATGACTTCAGATGTAAAAGGTGACCGTATTCTTCACCAACTCTTCCACCGTAGCGGGAGTTTGTGCTTTGATATGTTTCGTTAATCCGTCAATCTAGTCTTGCATCTTGTGCAAGGCCTCTTGGTCATGGGGGAACTTCTCTGTGAACGGCTTACCACCATTCCTTCGATTTTGGCTTTCCTTCTCGCTAGATTCACCTTTTTATTCATCATCCTCTTCATCCAGTCGAGTATGTCGTGAATTTAAGATGCTTGGCTTGGAGATTTGCATTCGCAAGTCCGCGTTTTCCTGCATCGACGTTTGTAACCCTTGGGTTAACGTCTTTATCTGCTCCTGCATCTGAGCAAACGCCTCAGGGGTCATCTGATCAGCCCCGATTCTAAGTGTTGCGGCGGCCTTGGCTGCTTCCGCCTCCTTGGCGGCTTTGTCGGCGGCTAGGGCGGCCTTGGCAGCTTTCGCGGCCTTGGTTGTTTCAGCGGCCTTGGCAGCCTTGGCTGCTGCGGCGGCTTTGGCGGCGGCGTCAACGCCCAGTTGTGGGGGGTCTGAAGCCATCGTCGTTTTGTTCGATCGAGTCTCTACCATACAAAATTGTTCACCGTAAGGAAAAAGTCATTTCCCACAGACGACGCCAGCTGATGAAGTAGATTTGAATCCGGCACGGACCTGATCCTACAAAACAAAGCTGAAGCTAGAGTCACCGGTGTGGTGGCGTGCCAACCACCCTCCGATGCCTAAGTCAGTATAGAACTTGTTATACGGTAGGAGAATTAAGGTTCTCTGTTATGAGTGGTGCGTACCTTTATTGGAGTTCTACCGTTACTTTTATAGGCATTTGATGGGAGGTTGAGTCCTAATAGGACTGCATTCCGGGGATTTTGGATTGCTTTAGCGAGGTGGGTGGAGTCCTGCCTTAGCTGGAACTCCACGAGCATCCTGCTTTTATATGGAATCCTTATCCGATGATAATAATGATTATGCTTAGTAACTTGTGCTTATCTTACCGGCTCCTCTTCCTTTATCCCGTAGGATTTAGGTTTATCAGAGCGGTATCTTGATGGGAACGAGTATATTCCATGAATATTACTTATCCTGTTTTAGCTTAGTGTCAAAGCTGGCCTTTAGACCTTATTCCAGCTCCGTCTCATGGGCGTAGATGGCATCCTCTTGCTCCGTCGTAGGTGGTGCTCTCCTGGGGGAGCTTGGGCGAAGCTGACTTCTACTCCCCAGGTCCGCACTTCTTATTGAGCTGGCTTTACCAGATTTTATCCTACTTATCACTTACCTTGCTTTCAATCCTGGCCTTATGAGAGATACCTCGGCATATCATGGCTACGCTGAACTTTTTCAGGTTAGTTTTCCAATTTTCTCCTTGTTTTGTTGGGTGTTTGATTATGAGCTGGCTGGTTCAGTACAAAACCAATTTCCAAGACCAAGATTAGCTGTTAGAGCATATAGACCATCTTGATGTGTTGGACAACATAAGTAGTTTGTGGTCCAACCCTGCTTTAGGGCTGCTTAGGGTCCAAATCAAGATAAATATTGATTTCTTTTTAATTTGATTGTGCTTTCTGTGACCTAGAAGTTCTTTTTAACTGGTTGACATTCAAGTCTTTCTGGTTAATATGATGGGGAAAGTGTGTCTGCATCGGTTCATACAAATGATCTTTAGTTAATGGTCAATTCTCCATCCTTTCGTCTTTAGTTAATGAATGGGACGGAATGATCACTTTAAACTTTTTTTTTAGAAACCTTGTGAGTGTGATTGATCTGGTGAACCATGTTCCTCCTTTTGTTTTTTTCAGTTGTGATGTAGATGGAGGGGTTTGAATACTTGAAGGAAAGTTGTTCCTCTGTCCTGACTAAAATCCTGCAGTACATTACTAGGTTAGCGAGCACTCTGTAGACACCCCAATTTGGCCTAACGATTATTTCAAGTCCCACCTTGGGACCATCCCGATGATGAAATGGATACAGTGATTGCTGATTGCTTCCTTGAGAACCTTAGGACTTTCGGTAAGGACTTTGAGCCACTTAGAGGACCCAATTCAAAGCCATACAGCCTTTCAGACAGAAATATAGAAGCCTAGGAGAATCCATCTGTCGGCCGTGACATCGATCCCACGGCCTAACATCATTTCCTCACCCGAGCAACCTGTTGCTAGCAAAATCTCCCTGAGAGATCAATCCCTCGGCCACAAGATCTATCCTTCGGCCGAGACATCCATTCCTCGGCCGTGATATCCTTTACTCGGCCGCCAGATCGACCTTTTCCCAGACTCTGGAACGTGTTCTGTCAGACGTTTGATCCAATTACACTACCTTCCCGATGCGTTCGGGCTACGCTCAGAGATTACGACGTAGAGTTAGAGATGCATTGCAATTGCAATTGCCATCTCGTGATTTGATTGGCCGGAGTGAGTCACCAATTGCCTATATAAAGGGCCTTTGGACTCCGAAAATATACACATGAAATTATCAGAGTTTACACTCTCTCAAGCCTCGAAACTCTGCACAAATACTCTCTCAAACCCACTCTTCAAAAGCCCTAACCTCCCAAAGGCAGCCGTCAATCCGGTGATCAAACCCCGAAGTTCAAACTCTAACCCTAGGGTTTTCAATCAAGCAATCAGTCAACCACGCCCAATCCAAAGCAATCAAGCAACTGAGGGATCAAAGTGGTGAGGCCCAACGGCCTCTGGTTTGTCTTATTTACTGTATTTCTGACTAACCGTAGCGTTTTGATTATCTGTTAATCTTTCTGTCTGGTGTGAGGAAGAACACCGACCGGGGCTTCGATCCCTCGGCCGGTACATCAAACCAGGAGGATCCCTCAGCCGTGACATCCATTCACCGGCCGCGGGATCCATCTCCCTGGGACAGTTTTGTTGCTTTCTCTGCTTTCTGAATGCATGCTTAATTATCGCACTGGCTCACTTTGCTTACTGTTTAAAGGAATAAATAAACAGACTATTTGTTAGAATTAAACAAAGCATCTACATGTCTTATGTTGAATGATTATGGGCCAGTCTCACGACTGGGCAAAGAGGGGTGCCTAACACCTTCCCCTTATTGTACTTTTGGCTCCCGTATCCAGAATCTCTATCTATTTTCCCAGTTTTAATAAATTGGGTGGCGACTCTGTTTTGATGATAACCGTTATCATGTGGCGATGTTCCTAGCCATGGGAATGTCCATGATTTTGGTTTACGAAGCAAGCAACCAATCGAGCAAACAAATGTGATCAATCTGTATGGCGATGCCCCGTTTGGGAGGTGTCTACACACTCCGCAATTGGCAGCAGCCATGACAATAAGGCTTTCCTAGATGGCAGCAACCTCAACAGTAGACATGTGAAGCATCTACAGTGAAATTTTTCTTTGTACCCCTCTTCAGTTGCTCAAGAGAAGATTTTTATTTTTATTTTACAGAAAGCTTGTCTACGGTTCAGAGGCATTTTCCAGTTCTGATTAGCTTAGTCAAAGTAGTAGATTTAAGGTTCACTCATTGGTTGTCTTAAAATGTAAAGGTCTCTGCCTCTTGTTAGCAGTTTATATTATCCAACACTGTTCAATTATTCAACGGGCATGACAGACGTGCTTTGCACGTCATGATGTACCTAGTTTTATAAGAATCCCCTTTTTATTTGTTTACCAACTTATTTTTTAAGTTTCAAAATTTATTGGGCAGCTTAATTATTTTGGTTTTTTGAGCTATACGTTCTCTTTGCTTTTCAAAAAGCATTTTTCAAAAAATTCTCCCTAGATTCCCCCTACTTTCAACATTTCTCTCTCTATCTCTCTCCACTTATTATCCCCTACTATTTTTCAAAACACAAACCAAACAATAGTTACCCAAATTTTATTGAATTTTCAAATACTTTACAACTTTATTACCACCACACGTCCACAAACATTTTCAGTCTATACTCACCCACACACATGCAGACACTTAAACACACTCACATTGTGGATGCAAAATACTTAATTAAACACACTAACATTCTCGGTGGGTATGGACTGCAAATGTTTGTATATGTGTGTGATCTTACAATTTTTTTTTGTTTTTTTTTTACTATGGACGAGTGATCCAGTGCTGATAATGCTAGAGAAAATTTCATTTATATGTAAAAAAATAAATGGTCTAACTGCCCCTTAAGTTGTTGACTACCAATTCATCTAAAACTGTGGTGCAGTTTTTTTTTATAGCAAAAGATCATCCTAGTTATATTGATACGAAAACAAAGTACAACAAAACAAATACGTACAACATAATAAAATAAAACAAAACAAAAAAGTCGCTCAACAATGATGTCGGACTCAGAACTCTTTTTTATGGAGGTGGGTGGACAAAGGATCGCCACCGGATCTTGCATGATATTGGCTTGTCTCTATACAAGGAAACTATGGGAATATTTCCTTGTATTCAAAGATTATATGCTGAAATCAAAACAATAATTAACGCAAAGAAATAATTTAGACGACATACTCAATCTACCTGCAAATCAAAACAATAATTAACACAAAGAAATAATTTAGACGACATACTCAATCTACCTGCAAATGAAAAATACACAGGAAAAAAATTCAGAGAAAAGATGCAATCTAGACTTGCATGTCATTGTCTAACTATAAAATTAGATTAATCAGACATCAAAATTATGTGGTATCGATATGCTAATACCATTATCAGAACGACATATAAATGCATTACGATCATGTTCATCTATTCTAATATCTCACATTTTGGTCTTCCAAAAATGCCACCCAAAACCCAAAAAAACTACATTGTACTTCACATCTACACCCAATAACCGTCTGGATATAAAAGAAAAGAGTTAACCCTGTTGATAAGTATGGTGGACCTAAGGAGGTCAGCACTATAAGAAATGCGGACCTGGGGAGTAGAAGTCAGCCTCGCCTATGCCTCCCTAGGAAGCATTATCTGTGAAAAAGTCAGGGTATGCCAGCTCCGCCCGCCAAACGGAGCTGTCATGAGGTCTGAAGACCAGCTCTAGCACCCAGCTAAAGCAGGATAAGCAATATTCATAGAATATGCTCATTCTAGCCAAGATACCACTCTGAGAAACCTGAATCCTAAAAGGATTCAAGAAAGATGTCGATAAGATAAGCATAAAATGCCAATGATAAGCACGATTAAAGACGCATAAGGATTTCATGCCAAGGCAGGGTGAGTATATATGGAGTCCCAGCTAAGACAGGACTCCACACTCTTCATTAAGATGATCCAAAATCCCCGAGAAACAGTCCTACTAGGACTCAACCTCCTATCAAATGCCTATAAAAGTGACGGTAGAGCTCCAATAAAAGGTACACGCAACTCATAACCGAGAATCTTAATTCTCCTATCATATGGCAAGTTCTCTACTGACTTAGGTATCGAAGAGTGGTTGGCAAGCCACCACACCGGTGACTTGAGCTCTTGCTTTGTTTTGCAGGGTCAGGTTGGAGCTAAAGGCAAAGCTGATTCATCAGCTGGCGCCGTCTGTGGGAAACGACTTTTTCCTTACGGTGAATAGCTTTGTATGGTAGAGACTTGATCAAGCAGAACGACAATGGCTTTAGACCCCCCACAAATGGGCGTCAACGGCGCCACTAAGGCCGCCACTGCAGCCAAGGCTGCCGAAACAGCCAAGGCTACAAAAGCTACCAAGGCCGCCGACAAAGCCGCCAAGGCCGCCGCAGCAAACAAAGTTGGGGGCGATCAGTAAACCCTGGAAGCATTTGTTGAGATGCAAGAGCAGATAAAAACATTGACCCAAGGGTTACAAACAGCGATGCAAGAAAACGCAGATTTGCGAAAGCAAATCTCCGAGTCAAACATCCTAAATTTATGACACAGTCGACAAGAAGAAGAATATGACAGGGAAGAAGGTGAATCTAGTGAGAAGGAAAGCCAAAATCGAAAGAAGTATGGCAAGCCACCCACAGAAAGGTCGCCCCACGATCAAGAGGCATTGCTCAAGATGCAAGATCAGATCGAAGGGCTGATGAAATATATCAAAGTACAAACTCCTGCTACGGTGGAAGAGTTGGTGCAGAATACGGATTCACCTTTTACGCCCGAAGTCATGGGGCTTCCTCTCCCAAGGAAGTTTAAGATGCCCCAGTTAGAGACATTCAATGGCTCCACGGACCCATTGGATCATTTGGAAACGTATAAATCTCTGATGCACCTACAAGCAGTACCAGATGAAGTTATGTGCCGGGCGTTCCTAGTTACTCTCAAGGGGAGTGCCCAAGCATGGTTTAATAAACTCCCTCCAGGAAGCATACGTAGTTTCAAAGAGCTTAGCACGAGCTTTGTAAGCTACTTTGTTGCTGGTCAGTGCTACAGCAAACCCGTGACACTCCTCTTGACAGTGAAACAAGGAAGATGGGAGTCGTAAAGAGAATACACTACCAGATTCAACAAAGAGGTGGTTCAGATAGATGAAGCCGATGATAGTGTGAGCATAACTGCGTATATAGCTGGACTGTACTCATGACAGTTTTTATACCTCTTATCTCAAGAACCACCCAAAACTCTGGCAGAGCTTATGCTCAGAGCACAGAAACACATGAATGCAGAGGAAGTTGTCTACGCAAGACGTACACGTGATGGCTTTGATCCCCAAGCAGGGCCATCACAGACTGGCGAATTTCCTCCACCCGACAAGAAAAGAAGAGAATCCACCCGCAAGACGGGAGGCGAACCAAAAAACAAAAAGGTAGACTCAAGATCTTCCCCCAAAAGGGGAGGAATAGGAAGACCGCCCCAAGGCCGGTACAAGCAATTCACTCCGCTCATAACTACGGCAGAGCAAATCCTTAGCAACCTACAAGATGATCCGAACCTCAAGTAGCCTGAAAAGCTAAGAACTGATCCTAATAGGAGAGCTAAGGACAAATACTGCAGGTTCCACAAAGACCACGGTCATAACACAGATGATTGTATTGACCTAAAGCAACAGATCGAGGATCTGATTCAAAGAGGAAGACTTCAACGTTTTGTAACGAAGAGGTACCAGAAACAATCCAGGAGGGAAGATACAAGCAAGGAAAGTAGAGATGGCACTACGCCCCAGTCAGGTCCCATTGGAGAGATCAAGGTCATCCATGGAGGATTTGCTGGAGGTGGAGAATCTAGCAATGCTAGGAAAGCTCACCTAAGGAAGCTAAGAACAGATGAGCATTTGGAGGTCAACACAGTTGGCCGTCCAAGCAAATTCTGGAAGAAGGAGGAAATACCTATTATTTTCTCAGAAGAAGACATCAAGGGAGTTTAGATCCCGCATGATGACCCCCTGGTTATAACCATTGTCGTAGCAAACTACCTCACACCCAGGGTACTGATAGACAGCGGAAGCTCAGCCGACATCCTCTACCTCCATGCGTATGACCAACTAAAGGTTGGACGAGAAAGGCTAAGGCCTTTGACATCACCACTAGTTGGATTTGCAGGTACGCCCGTTTATCCAGCTGGTCAAATAGCCCTACCAATCACTATGGGGGAAGAAGGAAGTCAGATTACACGCATGGTAGATTTCATAGTAGTCGACTATCCGTCAGCATACAATGCAATACTAGGGAGAACAACTCTGAATAAAATTGGGGCAATAATCTCCACATATCATTTGATGATAAAGTTCCCAACACCAGAGGGAATTGCTTACGTTAGAGGAGATCAGAAAGCAGCAAGGGAATGTTATGTTACCTCACTCAGAGGAGCTAACATGACCATGAATATAGAGAGCCTCGATACACGAGATGAAGAGAAGCTCCAACATGGAGAGCCGGTGGAAGAGCTCGTAGAAGAACCCCCGGAACCAGGGCAACATGGAAAGACAATAAGGATGGGAACAGGATTGAGCACAGTAGCAAGAGCAGAGCTGCTACAATTCCTACGAAAGAACAAAGATGTCTTTGCATGGTTCCACGAGGACATCCCAGGAATTGACCCAAGGGTCATTACTCACAAATTGAACGTAGATCCCACGGTTGTAGACACCTCCCAAACGGGGCATCGCCATACAGATTGATCATGTTTGTTTGCTCGATTGGTTGCTTGCTTCGTAAACCAAAATCATGGACATTCCCAAGGCTAGGAACATCACCACATGATGGCGGTTATCATCAAAACAGAGTCGCCACCCAGTTTATTAAAACTGGGAAAATAGATAGAGATTCTGGATACGGGAGCCAAAAGTACAATAAGGGGAAGGTGTTAGGCACCCCTCTTTGCCCAGTCGTGAGACTGGCCCATAATCATTCAACATAAGACATATAGATGCTTTGTTTAATTCCAACACATAGTCTGTTTATTTATTCCTTTAAACAGTAAGCAAAGTGAGCTAGTGCGATAAATAAGCATGCATCAGAAGCCAAAACAAAACAAGCTGTCCCAGGGAGATGGATCCCGTGGCCGGTGAATGGATGTCACGTCCGAGGGATCCTCCTGGTTTGATGTACCGGCCGAGGGATCGAAGCCCCGGTCGGTGTTCTTCCTCACACCAGATAGAAAGATTAACGGATAATCAAAACGCTACGGTTAGTTAGAAATACAGTAAATAAGACAAACCAGAGGCCGTTGGGCCTCGCCACCTTGATCCCTCAGTTGCTTGATTGCTTTAGATTGGGCGTGATTGATTGATTGCTTGATTGAAAAGCCTAGGGTTAGGGTTTGAACTTCGGGGTTTGATCGCCGGATTGACGGCTGCCTTCGGGAGGTTGGGGCTTTTGAAGTATGGGATTGAGAGAGTATTTGTGCAGAGTTTTGAGGCTTGAAAGAGTGTGAAAGTATATCAATTTCGGAGCCCAAAGGCTCCTTTGTATAGGCATAGGGATGACTCACTCCGGCCAATCACAATGCACGATAAAAATTGGAGTTAGAGTGTGATTCTAACTCTCCATGGCAATCCTCTAACGTAGCCCGAACGCATCGGGAAGGTAGTGTAATCGGATCAAAAGTCTGACAGAACACGTTCCAGAGTCTGGGAAAAGGTCGATCTGACGGCCGAGGAAAGGATATCACGGCCGAGGAATGGATGTCTCGGCCGAAGGATTGATCTTGCAGCCGAGGGATTGATCTCTCAAGGAGATTTTGCTAACAACAGGTTGCTCGGGTGAGGAAATGCTGTAAGGGCCGTGGGATCGATGTCACGGCCGACAGATGGATTCTCCTAGGCTTCTGTATTTCTGTCTGAAAGGCTGTATGGCTTTGAATTGGGTCCTCTAAGTGGCTCAAAGTTCTTACCGAAAGTCCTAAGGTCCTCAAGGAAGCAATCAGCAATCATTGTATCCATTTCGTCATCGGGATTGTCCCAAGGTGGGACTTGAAATAATCGTTAGGCCAAATTGGGGTGTCTACAGATGCCCCTCTTTGACTGAACTCAGACGGATCGCGAGACATGTTTGAGTAAGAGTCAAAGCTGTAAAAAAGCAACTCAATTTGGTCCAACCACTATTCCAAGGGGTTTTCGAAAAAGGTTTTGTTATGGTCGGGCCGGGAGGCTGCCTACGTATTCCGCAAGGGAAATTCAGACCAATCGTAGTTCGGGCAATAAAGAAAAGTAAAAAGTTTGGAGGGTTAGAGACAGAATATGTACCTTAGGGCTTAAAAAGCCGTAGTGTGACGTACCTAGACTGAGCCAGGGTTTTGGCGAAGAGTAGTTGAAGGAGCGCGGGGCTACCTGGGGAGTTTTTGCGGAGAGCTTCCTTAGTATTTTGGGGTAGATCAGTACACTGCTGGTGCGTTTGCTTTTCTTGATCATAATTACTTTGACTGAAAGGAGCTCGGTAGAGTAGCCTATCCTTACGAATGAGCTGGAAGGAATTGATGTAGTGGGGTGGAATCCAAACCATCTGCTGGGGATGAGTTGGATGCCGGCTTGCTTTAGAGATAGGGGGCGCAGGGCCAGTAACTGGAGCATGGAGCTTTGGTGATGAGGGAACCGAGGCACGGAGCCGGTTGTAGTCATAAGGCAAGAGCCTGGAGAGTGATGGTGTCAAGGCGTGGAGCCTGTTGCAGTCTTGAGGCGAAGGCCTGAGGAGATTGGATAGGACCAAAGCGTGGAGCTGGTGTTGATCATAAGGCGAGAGCCTGTGGTGTCAGAGCTTTGAGCTTGATGTGATGAACCGAAGCACGGAACTGGTATAAGGCAAGGGCCTGAGGTGAAGGAACTGAGGCGTGGAGCCTGAGGTGAAGGAACTGAGGCATGGAGCCTGAGGTGAAGGAACTGAGGCGTGGAGCCTGAGGTGATTAGATTGAGGCGTGGAGCCTAGGTTGTCGGAGCTTAGAGCTTGACGTGATTTGAACCAAAGCGTAGAGCTGGTTGCATTCTGATGGTCTGTGCACGGAGCTTTTCCATCATAAGTGTTGGCGTAGAGCCAAAGGATCGAGGCGCTGAACCGATCAATAAAACCGAGGCGTAGAGCCGGTTGATTGCAGGGTTGACCTGTTTCATGAGAGATATGCAGAGTGTATATGTGTGATGGTGGTTAGATGTGAACAGATATGATGATGCAGACTCGATGTGATAATGTTGATGCAATATGTGCACGGGCCCGTGCGTGTGTGTTTGTTTTTAAGCTTAGAGCTTCTATCAAGTTCCGGACTTGAGCATTCAGAGCGTAGAGCTCGAGCATTCGGACGGCAGAATCCGAGCATTCAAAGTACAGGTTTTGAGCGTCCAGTACGCAGTGGTTGGGCATCCAAGCGTAGAGCTTGAGCATTCAAGTGTATAACTTGAGCATTCAAGTGTATAACTTGAGCATCAAGTACACAGTGGTTGGGCATCCAAGTGTAGAGCTTGAGCATTCAAAAATGTTAGATTTTTGAGCATTCAGGCGTAGAGCCTGAGAATAGATGTCTTGATTGTTGGGGCGGCGTAGAGCCTGTTGCTTGTTTACGGCTTCGAGCCAGTTGAGATGATGGGCTTGGAGCCGCTGAGATTGTTTGTTACGGCTTTGAGCCATTTCAGAGGGTAGATACAGGCTTCGAGCCTGTTGAAGAAATGGGCTTCGAGCCGCTGAGTTGTGATAGCGAGCGTAGAGCTGCTGATTCGAGGGCTTGGAGCCGCTGAGTGAGTGTATACAGGCGTAGAGTCTGTTGCTGTGATAGCGAGCGTAGAGCTGCTGGGATGGTTATTACGGCTTAGAGCCAATTGAGATGGTGGGCTTAGAGCCGCTGAGTTGTAATACCGAGCGTAGAGCTGCTGAATGAGTGAATATGGGCATAGAGCCTGTCGATAATGGGCTTCGAGCCGCTGAGATTGGTTGTTTATGGCTTCGAGCCAGTTGAGACAATGGGCTTTTGAGCCGCTGAGTGAGATAATGAGCATAGAGCTGCTGAGTCGAGGGCTTGGAGCCGCTGAGTTGATTGTTATGGCTTTGAGCCAGTTGAGAAAATGGGCTTGGAGCTGCTGAATCGATAGGTGGGGGCGTAGAGCCGCTGAGTTGATGAAATGGTATGGCTCTGAGCCAGTTGAGATGGTAGATATAGGCTTTGAGCCTGTTGAGGTGATGGTTACGGCTTGGAGCCATTTGAGATAATGGGCTTCGAGCCGCTGAGATTGCTTGTGTACGGCTTCGAGCCAGTTGGGAAAGTGGGCTTGGAGCTGCTAAGTTGTGATAGCGGGCGTAGAGCCGCTTTGAGCCTGTGGAGATGGACTTGGAGTCATGGTGCTTGATGAGTGAATATGAGCGTATAGCCGCTGAGTTTGTCAAGGTAATGGGCTTCGAGCCGCTGAGATTGTTTGAATACGGGCGTAGAGCCGTTGGATTGGTTGTTACGGCTTCAAGCCGATTGAGTGAGTGAATACGGGCATAGAGCCGTTGGATTGGTTGTTACGGCTTCGAGCCGGTTGAGATAGTAGTTATGGCTTTGAGCCAGTTGAGGTAGTGGGCTTGGAGCCGCTGAATGAGTGAACACGGGCGTAGAGCCTATCGATAATGGGCTTCGAGCCGCTAAGGTGGCAGAGATGGTAGGCACAGGGCCGCTGATTTGACACGGGCATAGAGCCGCTAAGTTTGCTCGAATATAGGCATAGAGCCTACTGTCGGGATGGTGAATGTAGAGCTGCTGAATGTTTTTGAGATGGGCTTTGAGCCGCTGAGATGACAGAAATAGGCTTCGAGCCTATTGAATTGATAGGGAAGCTGTTGAGAAGGTGGACACAGGCTTATAGCCGCTGGACGATTTGATGGTGATGAGTTTGAAACTGCTGAGCTGTCTGTGATGCAAGGAGCATGGTGTTGTCGGATGACTTGTGCACAAGGCTAGCGAGCGTAGAGCTGCTGGAGTAATGAGATGGTGGGTGTAGAGCCGTTGAGATGTTTGATAGTGATAAGTAGCAGAGCTGCTGAGTGTCTTGATTTGCTTCAGCCAGCAGTTTGTGGAGAGTGAACTCCCTTATGCTTGGATATGCCCCCAAGGCTAGATTTGTGTATGCTCGGGATTGTCCCCAATGCTAGATTTCCACATGCTCAGGATTGTCCCCAAGGCTAGTTTTTGACCATATTCCACTTTGTTAAGGAGATTTCCATTACCTCCACTACTGGGAATGCCTTCCGGAGGCCAAACGCCTTCTAGCGACTCAAACGTCTTCTGGTGGTTAAATGCTTTCTGGCAACGTAAACGCTTTCTGGAAGCTAGCAACATAAACACCTTCTGGAGGGTTGTGCACTAGGTTATTGTAAGCTTCATGCAGGTGCTTTTTATTGTTGGCTGTTGACTCAGAACTGTATAAATGTTCACTCACTGCATTGAGTGAAAGCCGCAGGATTGTTTTGCTGGCCTGTTGAGTGCGAGGCTGTGTACATGGCGTGGCATAGAGCTATTGAGGTGTGGGCGTAGAGCCGCGAGGCGTTCATTTTAGGCCTTACCTTCCAAAGATGGACTGGTCGTTGATGACCTTGCTGGTTGAAAGGTGATGGTATCAACACATTCCACTTTCCATCTGCTTGTGAGATGACGATCACACCAAGTGACTTTTCTTTGCTAACCAGCCTGTGAGTAGGTGGAACTCCTCTTTGGGTTAACCCCAGGCTTTGGGAGCGGGTAAGGGCTTTGGAGTGGTTCTTGGGCAAGGTGCCCCCTCTTCACTCGCATGGTCATGTTGACGTCTCTTGGCTAATCAAGACTTTTATGAAGGTTGATATCTTGACTTAGGTAAGTGTTGAGATGGCTCGAGTATGGGCGTGGAGCCACTGAGAAGGTGAACATGGGCATATTGCCGATGAGTTTGTCGGCGTGGAGCCGCCGTGATAGTGAATATGGAGGTTGAAGCACGGTGCTGCGGCTGCTGAGATAATGGGTGCAAGGAGCTACTGAATAGAGCTACTGGGAGGAGTGGAACTGCTGAGAGGGAGCTGTGGAGATTGGACCTGCTGAGCGCAAGGCGACATGGAGATGAAAGCGCTAAGTAAGGAGCTATGGAGACGTGAAGTGCGAAGTCACTTTATTGCTGCTGGCATGGTGCCAAACTGCCAATTGTAGAGTTTGCTCAGGACTAGTTGCGAGGCCATCTTCCAGCTTCTTTCGACTTGGCTCCGTTGGTTATAAGCACAAGACTTGATGTGGTTGGTCCTAATAACTTCAAGGACCGAAATCCAATCCAGTATATGGAGAATCCTGCAATCCACATTTGAATAGTTTAGAAGATAACAATGGATAGGAAAACAACATGCAACAGGCTTGGAGTCGACCACGGGCCGAAGTCCTTTTATGCTGACTGTTAGGGGCATGACCACCATACTTTGAGAACCCTAGTCCAAGTGTTGAACCATTTTGGGTGATATGGTTTGCAACCATGATACATATGCATATTGAATTGAACTTTTGGAAAGAAATAGAAGCCCCCTGTTTAGGCAATGGATGTTTGATCCTAGCTCAACTGTGTATGATAATGACAACCTAATTGCCCCTAGCATAGAAACATGCGATGTAAATAGCAATGAATATGAGTGCAATGTTTCTCTTTCTGTTTGGCAGAGATCTTGGCATGCCCTTGACGGCATTCCACAAAAGAGTTGAGGCGTTCTCCCAGTGATATGACGCTTCTTAGGTTGAGCTTTCTTCTTTCTGAAGGCCAAGTGTGTTGGTAGGGAGGTAGACTCTACAACGCATCTTTTTGTTGCCCTTTATTCCTTGCATAGAGACGATGATGCCTTGATGAACCTGTCTTGCTTGAGCATAAGAACACCTCATACTTGGGGTTAGCTCGTGCAACCAAGACAAATACTTCCATTGAGCAGCCATAATGAAATACTAGGATCAAGAGATCAATGCAAAAGATAGGGTGATACTGATATGCATGTAAATCCACAATGTATTCTGGACATCTCAACTTTTGTGTATTTGATAATGGCTTACTAGCCAGGTGTTTTGAAAGATCGTAATGCCCTGGCGGCACCACCAAAAACATTGTTTGGTCAAGAAACCATATTGCTGCACTCTTCATGAAATGAGAGACACATGTTATTTCCTCAGAAATTTGCAAAAAGTGACTGCGCTTGTATTAGCCGTGTTAAGAATGCTTAGGATAAAACCATTCTTGAAAGCTTTTCCTCGAGGATTTCAAGGTCACATCATTCCATCCATGTTCCACACTCACATCATTCAATCGTCAAAGGACACAGAGCTATTTTGCAAACCAATGCCCTTAGTCAATCAGGTGAGTTTGTTGCTTCGAGTTTGATTTGGTTGACTTGAGTTGGATTGATAAGTGCCTACTGAGACCCACATAAGAGGTTGGATATTTTCAAGAGAAGTGCATAAAGGGGAACATAGCCATGCCCCTTGTCTCATGTTGTGTGATTTGCCAAGATGATGCAAACTCCAGGATTCTTGCCCTTCGTGTCAAGTTCCACATTAGCGATGCCCCTAATGTCTAGGACCTTGCTACTAAGTCGTGTTCCCCAATCTGAGAGGACTTTGTTATGGACCATATTGTAGGTTAGGGTGTTGGCTTAAGAAAGGAAGGAATATAACGACTCAAACCTACTTTCTACTCATGCTTGGGTTCCAAAAGCTAGCAGCCATCTAATCGCTCTATTTTGTATGAGAGGGAGATGTTTCTTCAAAATGCCCCCTGTTTTTGGATTGGAAGGGATGATGTTTTTCTTTTCTTCTTTCAAAACCCCCTTGTGTGACGGGATGCTTACTTTTTGTTTTGTAGTCATCTCTCATTGCATTTTTATCTACCTCAGTGTGGGGGATGGCTGTCTAGCAGGCTTTACTTGAAGGAAACTATTCAGAGGCTCAATATGGCTAGCAAGGGATAAGTGTTTGGATAGAGAAATGATGGCCTTTCTTCATTTTGAATCACACGACAGAGCAACTAGAATCCTAACCAAGAGATTAAGAGGCTTTGATGTTTTACCAAGCGGTTCTTCAAAATCGAGGACAAGTCTTGAGACTCAAAGTGGGTGCATGGAGACATGGCTAAATTTTCATTTTGTTTTTATGCTCTAACTTTTGCTTAGACCGTCCTTGAGGGTTTTCAATCCAGCGAGCTCATCATATATATTTTTATTTTCCCTTTTCTCCTTCTTCATCTTCAACAGCATGTTTTGCTTACAAGTGATCTCTGTGAGGGTACAGAGATGTGTCAACTCCTTCTTAGCTCAACAGAAATGACGCGGGTCATAGCTTTGAAAAACTCGTTTTGCGCTTTTGATAATTCAAGTGACTATGACGTGTTCCAAAAGATGTCATAAGATTACTTTGAAATCCCTAAGGATTGTTTTCAACGTTTGATGTTATTATGAGCATTCTATGGCAGCAAACTAGCACAGGATGGAACATTTTCAAATTTGTGGCCGACCAAAAGGTGCCTACGTATCCCAACAGAGAATCAGGCCATTCGTAGTTCATATTTGAGGAGACTTGAATTTAAGACCCACATTTCATGCTGAGTGTGACAATTGGCCAGAAACCATGATGAGCAAAATGATATCAATTTTTCAAGAGAAGCAAAACATGGGCCAAAATGGCGGTGAAAGTTAGCTAGGTATGAAAAATCTAAGCCAAGACGTGATGGACATGGCTGCCATTGCTCAAAACTTGGTTGGATCAAAACCTCAATTTTTCGTCAGCCATTACCATCATGTCTGAGATCAAACTCCAAATCTAAGAGAAGGAGAAACCTAATCATGCTCAAGTTGAGATATCCAAAACTAATTGTCCATGCGGCGCATTTTCTAATATGCAAACTGCCCTTAGTGGTGGTGCAACCAAATGACATGCGATGAACAAATAAAGGAAATGAGGAGGATGGACTCCTCTCTTGGTTTGGCCCCTGCATAGTTAGAAAGAGGCAATCAAAATGATATGTATATATATATATAGCACCACAGCTACTTACACAGATTATGGATGAGTCATGCATTGCAATTCGTTTATATGCATGAGTTTATCGGATACTATAGATAGGCAGCCATTTTTGATATGGATGATTCTTAAGACTCGTTGCTGCAACTTAAGATCCCACTTCCAAGCCAATCCATATTATGAGACAAACTGAAAAGGTTGAGCATATGACTACAACAGAAAGTAGACTCGGAGTCCATCGCTGTGCTAGCGGCTATTTGAATGTTTCAGAAAAATTTGTCATTAGACTAGGCATTGCAAAAAGTTTTGAAAGTTCTTTCAATTCTTGGTTAAGGAAGATTCTTTCTCAAAACGTGATTGAGGTAATTGAAATCCACTTGATCATTTGCTAGCACATTGACAACCTTCTAAATTTTACCAGCTCATTGAGGTAAGTATGCTCAAAATTTTGAATTTTGAAAGATGGGTTGCTAGGTTGATTTGAAAATAGGAACCAAAGTCCTGCACTTGTCATGCTGAATCATCAATGGAGAAATAAATATTGCAAGTTCTATCCATAATATCCTTGACTTTGCCTACAATCATCCATAACCTGCTTTGCTACTTTACACTCCCTCTTTGTTTTAGCCTCGCAAGGCAAAAATTGCTAGAGCAACCCCTAGTTCAATTGCCGGCGGGGTAGCCAATGTTTGATTTCATTCTAGAAATCCATGCTTCGCAGTGCTTTAAGTAAAGCGAGAGTGTTAAGTAAGCAATGATGCTTTTTACCACGAATATACCTTGTAGGCAATGCCATTAGTGCTTGGCTATAAAGACTTAGGGTAAGGGCTTTTAGTTCAAGCCCTAACCCTTCTGCACATAAAGAGATGTTACAACAACAGATGATACAAGGTGTGAGGAAGAACTTGGAAGCAAAATGCAAGTAGGTTCCTAGCCTGTAGGTTCCTGTCTTAGTTTGATAAGTTCTATGGCTTTCTAACACATGAAAGGTTTAGGTAGTCTCAGGGTGCTCCGTTGTCAAAGGGCACCAGTCCTTTCACCAGCCCATCATAGGCGGTGATTGGGTGATTCCCTTTTTGATATACCACTAGGTACGAGTGACTGTGGAGTTTGCTGGAACCCCCAACATAGCCCGTGTCATGCCGAGATATCAGGTGAACTCAACGGGTTGCCCGATCGATGCATATGATAAGTGAATTAGACAATGCATGTATTAGTCTTATGTTGAACTTTCTGGTTATGGCTCTCATATTCCCCAGCAAAGTCGCCAAAAACTGTAGACACCTCCCAAATGGGGCATCGCCATACAGATTGATCATGTTTGTTTGCTCGATTGGTTGCTTGCTTCGTAAACCAAAATCATGTACATTCCTATGGCTAGGAACATCACCACATGATGGCGGTTATCATCAAAACAGAGTCGCCACCCAGTTTATTAAAACTGGGAAAATAGATAGAGATTCTGGATACGGGAGCCAAAAGTACAATAAGGGAAAGGTGTTAGGCACCCCTCTTTGCCCAGTCGTGAGACTGGCCCATAATCATTCAACATAAGACATATAGATGCTTTGTTTAATTCCAACACATAGTCTGTTTATTTATTCCTTTAAATAGTAAGCAAAGTGAGCCAGTGCGATAAATAAGCACAGAAAAGCAAACAAGCTGTCCCAGGGAGATGGATCCCGCGGCCGGTGAATGGATGTCACGGCCGAGGGATCCTCCTGGTTTGATGTACCGGCCGAGGGATCGAAGCCCCGGTCGGTGTTCTTCCTCACACCAGATAGAAAGATTAACGGATAATCAAAACGCTACGGTTAGTTAGAAATACAGTAAATAAGACAAACCAGAGGCCGTTGGGCCTCGCCACCTTGATCCCTCAGTTGCTTGATTGCTTTAGATTGGGCGTGATTGATTGATTGCTTGATTGAAAAGCCTAGGGTTAGGGTTTGAACTTCGGGGTTTGATCGCCGGATTGACGGCTGCCTTCGGGAGGTTGGGGCTTTTGAAGTATGGGATTGAGAGAGTATTTGTGCAGAGTTTTGAGGCTTGAAAGAGTGTGAAAGTATATCAATTTCAGAGCCCAAAGGCTCCTTTATATAGGCATAGGGATGACTCACTCCGGCCAATCACAATGCACGATAAAAATTGGAGTTAGAGTGTGATTCTAACTCTCCATGGCAATCCTCTAACGTAGCCCGAACGCATCGGGAAGGCAGTATAATCGGATCAAACGTCTGACAGAACACGTTCCAGAGTCTGGGAAAAGGTCGATCTGACGGCCGAGGAATGGATGTCTCGGCCGAAGGATTGATCTTGTGGCCGAGGGATTGATCTCTCAGGGAGATTTTGCTAGCAACAGGTTGCTCGGGTGAGGAAATGATGTAAGGGCCGTGGGATCGATGTCACGGCCGACAGGATGGATTCTCCTAGGCTTCTGTATTTCTGTCTGAAAGGCTGTATGGCTTTGAATTGGGTCCTCTAAGTGGTTCAAAGTTCTTACCGAAAGTCCTAAGGTCCTCAAGGAAGCAATTAGCAATCATTGTATCCATTTCATCATCGGGATTGTCCCAAGGTGGGACTTGAAATAATCGTTAGGCCAAATTGGGGTGTCTACAACGGTACGCCCAGTTAAACAAAAGAAGAGGACATTCGCTCCAGAATGAAACGAAGCTGCGGCCAAGGAGGTAGACAAGCTCATACAAGCGGAATCCATCCGCGAAGTTCTCTACCCCGATTGGCTAGCCAACGTGGTTATGGTGAAGAAAGCCAATGGCAAATGGAGGATGTGTGTGGACTTCACCGACCTTAATAAAGCATGTCCAAAGGATAGCTTTCCTCTTCCAAGGATTGTCTCCTTGGTGGATTCTACAGCTGGGCACGAGCTCCTTAGCTTCATGGATTTTCAGGATATAACCAAATCCAAATGCATGAAGGAGATCAAGAGAAAACCTTGTTCATCACCGACAGGGGATTATATTGTTACAAAGTAATGCCCTTCGGTCTTAAGAACGCAAGAGCGACATACCAAAGGCTAGTCAACAGGATGTTCAAACAACAAATTGGGCGCAACGTAGAAGTATACGTGGATGATATGCTAGTCAAAAGTGCCAAGGCACGAGACCATGTAGCAGATTTGGAAGAAACCTTTCAAGTCCTCAAGAAATGCAAGATGAAACTCAACTCGACAAAATGCGCTTTCGGAATCTCTTCAGGAAAGTTCGTAGGCTTCATGGTATCCCAAAGGGGTATCGAAGCAAACCCTGAAAAGATTCAGGCCATACTCACCATGGGATCACCCCAGAACATCAAGGAGGTTTTAGAAGCTAACAGGACGAGTTGCAGCTTTGAGCAGGTTTATCTCACGAGCAACTGATAAGTGTCAAATGTTCTTCAAGGTTTTGAAAAAAGCCTTTGAATGGACTACTACAGAAGAAGCAGCTTTCAACCAATTAAAGAAATATTTGACATCGCCACCATTGCTTAGTAGGACTCAAAAAGAAGAAGTTCTATTCTTGTACCTTGCTGTCTCCCCACACGCTGTTAGCGCAGTTTTGATCAGAGAAGAGCAAGGGATGCAGCTCCCAGTATACTACACCAGCAGGGTGATGCGAGGAGCTGAGCTGAGATATCCTAGAGCTGAAAAGATAGCCTTTGCCATGGTGATAGCAACTAGAAGGCTACGGCCATACTTCCAGGCGCACTTAATCAAAGTACTAACAGATCAACCACTCCGAAGGATTCTCCACTGCCCAGAAACATCAGGCTGGTTGATTCAATGGTCAATAGAGCTTGGCAAATTTGATATAGAGTATAAGCCTCGGATTGCCATCAAAGCACAAGTGCTTGCAAATTTCCTTACAGAATACACATATCCAGAACCAGAAGAGCTCCCCAAGGAAGAACCAAAACCTTGGGTCCTTCAAGTTGACGGATCGACAACCAGAGAAGCAAGCGGAGTTGGTTTAATCTTAACATCCCTAAAAGGGCAACGCCTGAGCTACACGCTTAGGTTTGAGTTCAAAACAACCAACAACGAGGTTGAATATGAATCTCTTGTGGTTGGATTGGAGCTGGCTAAGGCCATTGGTGCTAACCATGTATTGGCCAAAAGAGATTCACAGCTGGTCATAGGACAAGTCCTGGGAGAATACACTGTGAAGGAAGAAGTAATGTAGAAGTACTTAGATAAATTGAAGGCCCAAGTTGCAAAGCTGTAAGGCTTTAACATTGTTAGGATCCCAAGGGAAGAGAACGTTGAAGCTGACTATTTGTCAAAACTGGCCACGGCCAAGGAGGATGCAATTCCACGGAATGCACCAGTACGATATTTGGAGTTACCAAGTATCTTTACCCCAGACCTACAGGTACAAGCTATTGACTACAGCAACTCATGGACTGGTCCCATAGTTGACTACATAACAAACGGGACGCTACCAGACGATAAGGTCAAAGCCAGGCAACTCAAGATCAGAGCTGCAAAATACCTGATGATGGGAGATGTGCTATATAGAAGGAGCTTCTCACTACCATACCTTAAATGTCTGACCACGGCAGAATCTACACGGGCTATGGAAGAAGTCCACCAAGGAGTATGTGGGGATCACCAAGGTGGCCGCACGTTAGCCTACAAACTCCTTAGGTTAGGATATTACTGGCCAAGCATGCAAAAGGATTGCAACTCTATGGTCCAAAAATGTGAGAAGTGCCAACGCTTTGCAAACATCTTTCATGGATCACCCACAGTCTTGACTCCAATGAGAGGGCCTTGGCCATACGCCCAATGGGGAGTAGACCTAATTGGCCCACTTCCTATGGCAGCAGGCCAGGTCCAGCATGCCATTATAGCTGTGGATTACTTTACGAAGTGGGTTGAAGCTAAGGCGCTGGCCACAATCACAGCAGAGGTAACAATTGATTTCTTATGGAAATTAATTATAAGCCGTTTTGGGTTACCACGAGTGATAGTCACAGACCGAGGAAAGTAATTTGATAATTCTCAGTTCAAAGCGTACTGTATTTCTAAGGGAATACATGTACATTATGCCTCCAAGGCTCACCCAAAAGCCAATGGACAGGTAGAGGTCACAAATCGAACAATTAAGAAAGGGATTAAGAAGAGGCTCTGAGAGGCCAAAGGAGATTGGCCAGATGAGCTTTATAATGTGGTACGGGCGTATCGTACAACACCCCGGACTACAACTGGAGAAACTCCATACTCTCTTGTATTTGGGGCTGAAGCAGTAGTCCCAATTGAAATTGAACTCCTCAATTACAGGACCGCAAGCTCGGACCACCAGGAAAACCAAGAAGATCACAGAGCTGAGCTGGATCTCTTGGAAGAAACAAGGGAAACAGCAATGGCCAAAGTGGCCGTGTACCAGCAAAGAATGGTCAAGTACCATGAAGCACAGGTTAGGCCAAGAGATTTTTGAGCTGGTGACATAGTCCTAAGAAAAGTTGATCCAATTGGAAGGAAGGTGGGCAAACTTGGCCCAAATTGGGAAGGGCCCTATCAGGTCTTGCACCACATCAAAGCTGGTGCATACAGGCTTGCAACCCTAAGGGGAAAAGAGCTGCCAAATTCATGGAACGCAGAGCATCTCAAGAAGTATTAAAAGTAGGTGCTTGCAATGGAAGTTTATTTCTGTTTCTAGGAAACTCTTTGTCTTCAGTAAAACTTTAGCAACAAAGTTGTTTTTAGGACCACGTGTTCTATCTGTTAGCCCCTGTGGCCAATAAAACTCCCCACGAGGGATGATTGTTCAACTTTCCTGTATGCATAATGTGTGGCCCGTGATCCTTGATCCGCGTTCCTCCTCTGGTGGTTCAGCGATCGCTCAGCCTTCTTACCCTAACTTGCACAGTGAGCGCACGACTAAGACCTGACCGGGGTTGCCCCGGCAAGGCCCTCCGGCAAGAGGATAAGTATATGCTGAGAGAGAGGCAGTAGACTGGAGTTATATCCGTATGAGTGTGTATGAGCATGTACCTCTTAGGGTTACCATCGCTTGGTATTTAAAGAGTCTCCTTGACTTGCCCTCCAAGTACGATCACGTGCCTTGCACCAGCCAAGTGATGCCATCATGACATCATCAAGTGGATCTAGTAACCGTTTTGGTGTGAGCTGGCACTCTCCATGTGTGCTCATGATTATCCTTTGGCGTAACCGCTTCAACGCGTGGGAAGGCACGTGACTCAGCAGGTGGCCGAACACCAACAGTAGCCGTGCTTCGTGGGTGGCCGAGCCTCATGCTTAGCCGAGCCTGATGAGGGAACAGGCGAGCGGAGTCCGTTCGTAAGCCACCTCTCCGGAGGTGGCCGAGCCTGACATAATTTCTCCTCAGCTGGACGCGAGGTGAGTGCAACGTGGACAACGAGCAGTCCTCGGCTGGGGCCGAGCCCCAGTCTAGAGACGGCCGCCAATAAACTTGGATCGATTTATCCATAGCAGGCACGAATAGCTATGTTCGGCCTCCTACACATAATATAGAAATGGCAAACAGAAGAATAAAATTATTCAAAATTTATTAATAAATCCACATCCCAAGGGGAATGTCAACCCCTATATACCTCGACCAAGTAGGAGGATTTCATGTCAATGTCTCGTTCCAATTAGATTAAATGCTTCCAGGGTTTACTCCTTCGGTTCTGCCAACTCGGAACCACAGCTAGTCACATTGGGCCATATCCAAAGCTTTATCGGACTAATAACCGTGGCTCTTAGCCGCACCCATGCTTAGGGCTCCTGAATGCCTCACTCACCCCGGCTTTAGGCCCAAACTACCAAGGCTGGTGTGGTAGCACATAAACCCTACAGAAGACTTAGAGAACGACTTTCCACAAAACAATTGACATTAGAAACACCAGCCCGTGTTATCCGGGTTCAAACCAAACCAAAATCAAAAGACATAAAACAAAGAAAAACACACAAAACAAGTAAAAGCAAATAAAAACATGCAGATTAATTAAGAAAATGCAAAATAGAATGAAATGCAATGCACCACCCGATCTTCATGCGATCACACGAGTCATACTTTTCTTCCCATTCCTTACCGAAGGGATAAGCAATGGGTGGCTATACTAAACCATCGAAAATTTGTTATGCTAGCGCCCATAATAAAATTTATCGCTTGACCTCGCCAAACAATTAAGTCTAGCGTCCGCTACGATCAAAACAAAGCAAGATAAGATACAATCTAGCGTGCACTCCAGGCAATATCAAACCTCACCCATAGACCTAAGTTGCCACCGATAGGGGCCTATTCGGAGAGCATGGATCATTAACGATAAACTATTACCAAGAAGAACTAATGAAAGCCCTTTTTACACTAACACATTGATGAAATCTTTTGCATGTGAAATGTCTCCAAGACTTTATTCAAAACAAGAAAATCAAAACATAGCAAACACGACAAAACAAAATATGCATAACTTAATAAAACATGACAAAGCAAGAAACAAAAACAAATATGCACAATATATACAGATTCAATATCAGAACTCGGAGCGTCAAAGTCACAGCTAGACTCCGCCAAACAATGAAGTCCAGCGTCCCCTAAGATCGTAACCAGGCAAGCAACAAGATAGAGCCAAGTGCGTTAGCACGGGAATATCAAGGCCTAACCTAAGGATCTATACCGCCCCCGTTGGGGCTAATCTGGAAGACGTGAGTGTTTTACTGTGAATTACTCCTATCAGAAAAGCTAATTAAAGCCCTATGGCACTGATATCAAATGATTGCCTTTCGAACCGGAGCTGGGCACACGATCCTTCTTTTAGTAGCGGTGTGCGAAGCTACATATACCCAAGTCAATGGTGGGTACCCCTTACCTGGGGGCCGGGTCCGACAAACAGTTGAGTTCAGCGGTTAAGCTTTCGCTCCCCGTGCAAATATAATGTAACAAGCTAATCAACCATGTAAACTGGATCGATCAACTCCTCATCCGACTCTCCAACCTCGAAATTGCCAAGAAATGGTTTAAGCCTCTGCTCATTCACTTTAAAAGATTTACCATTAATTGGATTCACAACATTAATAGCACCATGAGGATAAACATGCTCAACAACATAACGGCTAGTCCAACGAGAATGTAATTTACCAGGAAACAAATGAAGCTTAGAGTTGTATAGGAGTACCTTCTGTCCAATCTCAAAGTCTTTCCGGTGAATTCGCTTGTCGTGGAAGGCCTTGACCTTTGCTTTGTAGATGGCGGTGTTGTCGTAAGCATCTCTTTGAATCTCTTCAAGTTCGTTGAGTTGGAGCTTTTGATGCTTGCCGGCGGCTGATAAACGATAATTCAATGATTTGATAGCCCAATATGCTTTGTGTTCCAGCTCGACCGGAAGATGTCATGCTTTCCCATAAACCAAACGATACAACGAAGCTCCCAAAACGGTCTTGTATGCCGTGTGATAAGCCCACAGTGCATCATTCAAACGGAGACTCCAATCCTTCCGGTTAGGGTTCACTATTTTCTCCAAAATGTGCTTGCATTGATTTCCCTATTTGCCAACTCTGCTTGCCCATTCGTCTGTGGATGATAAGCGGTGGAGACTTTATGAGTGATCCCGTATTTCTTCATCAAGGCCTCAAATGTTCGGTTACAAAAGTGGGTGCCTTGGTCACTTATGATTGCTCTTGGCATCCCAAATCGTGAAAGAATATTGTCCTTGAGAAACTCCACCACCACCTTGGCATCATTGGTACGTGTTGCAACGGCTTCTACCCACTTTGAAACATAATCGACCGCCAACAGGATGTACAGATTACCAAAGGAAACAGGAAACAGTCCCATGAAGTCAATGCCCCAGCAATCGAAGATCTCAACTACAAGGATATTAGTGAGTGACATCTCATCCTTCCGAGTCACACTCCTATGTTTTTGGCAACGTTCACAAGCGACACAAAAGTGATAAGCATCCTTATGCAAGTTGGGCCAGTAGAATCCACACTGCAACACCTTGGCGGAAGTCTTCCTCGAAGAGTAGTGGCCCCACAAGCTTTCGAATGGCAAAACTCGAGAATTCTCTGTTTATCCGAATCCGAAATGCAACGGCGCACTATTTGATCTTGGGAGTACTTGAAAAGATAGGGGTCGTCATAAGAGAACATCCATACTTCATGAAGGAAAAGACAACGCTCTTGAGGGGACCAATGCGGTGGTAAAAGAACCGTAGCCAAATAATTCACTATGTCGGCGAACCATGGGGTACTCGAAATGGCCAAAAACTGTTCATCCGGGAATGTGTCCACAATCAGAAGACTCGGAGTAGGATCCTCAAACTGTAACCTCGATAAGTGGTCAGCTACCACGTTCTCAACACCCTTCTTGTCTTTAATGGTCAAATTGAACTCTTGGAGAAGTAGAATCTATCGTATCAAACGGGCTTTGGCATCTTGCTTAGGGAGTAAGTACTTGAGAGCGGAGTGGTCCGTAAACACAACAATAGGAGCGCCACCTATCAAGTACGATCGAAACTTGTCGAGAGCAAACACCACCGCAAGTAACTCCTTTTCTGTGGTAGTGTAATTGACTTGAGCATCATTCAACGTCTTGCTTGCATAGTGAATCACGTACGGATGCTTGTCTTTCCTTTGTCCCAAAACAGCACCTACGGCATAGTCACTTGCATCACACATAAGCTCAAACGGGAGGCTCCAATCCGACGGTTGCATAATCGGAGGAGTGGTGAGACTAGCTTTCAACTTGACAAACGCTTGCTCACACGCGGGGGTCCACTCGAATGGAATGTCTTTGGAAAGGAGATGGCATAGGGGCCGAGAGATAGCACTAAAATATTTGATGAATCGGTGATAGAATCCGGCAAGCCCGAGAAATGAACGGATATCCTTCACACACTTTGGAGTCGGGAGATTGGAAATGAGGTCGATCTTTGCCTTATCTACCGCGATACCATCAGAAGAAACAATGTGCCCCAAAACAATACCCTGAGTGATAGGTAGGATAAAATCTGGTAAGGCCAGCTCAGTAAGAAATGCGGACCTGGGGAGTAGGTGTCAGCTTTGCCCAAGCTCCCCAGGAAAGCAACACCTACAGCAAGGTAAGAGGGTGCCAGCTACGCCCGTGAGACGAAGCTGGAATAAGGTCTAAGGACCAGCTTTGACACAAAGCTGAAACAGGATAAGTAATACCCACGGAATATACTCGTTCCTATACCGCTCAATAAACCTAAATCCGAAGGGATAAAGGAAGAGGAGCCAGTAAGATAAGCATAAAATGCTTATCCTAATCATTGTCATCATCGGATAAGGATTCCATGCTAAAGCAGGGTGCTCGTGGAGTTCCAGCTAAGGCAGGACTCCACCCACCTCGTTAAAGCAATCCAGAAATCCCCGGAATGCAGTCCTACTAGGACTCAACCTCCTATCAAATGCCTATAAAAACGACGGTAGAACTCCAATAAAGGTACGCACCACTTACAACCGAGAACCTGAATTCTCATATCACTTAACATGTTCTATACTGACTTAGGCATCGGAGGGTGGTTGGCACGCCACCACACCGGTGACTTTAGCTTCAGCTTTGTTTTGCAGGATCAGGTCTGTGCCGGATTCAAAACTGCTTCATCAGCTGGCGCCGTCTGTGGGAAACGACTTTTTCCTTACGGTGAACAGTTTTGTATGGTAGAGACTCGATCGAACAGAACGACGATGGCTTCAGACCCCCCACAACCGGGCGTCGACGATGCCACCAAAACCACCGCTGCAGCCAAGGCTGCCAAGGCTGCCGAAACGGCCAAGGCCGCAAAAGCTGCCAAGGTCGCCCTAGCCGTCGACAAAGCCGCCAAGGCGGCAGAAGCAGCCAAGGCCGCCGCAACACTCAAAATTGGGGCGGATCACATGACCCCCGAGGCGTTTGCTCAGATGCAGGAGCAAATAAAGACGTTAACCCAAGGGTTACAAACTGCGATGCAGGAAAATGCGGACTTGCGAAGGCAAATCTCCGAACCAATCATCTTAAATTCACGACATACTCGACTGGATGAAGAGGATGACGGAGAAAAAGGCGAATCCAGCGAAAAGGAAAGCCAAAATCGAAGGAAGGGTGGTAAGCCACCCACTGAAAGGTCCCCCCATGACCAAGAAGCTTTGCACAAGATGCAAGACCAGATTGACGGATTAATGAAACATGTCAAAGCACAAACTCCCGCCACGGTGGCAGAGTTGGTAAAGAACACGGATTCACCTTTTATGTCTGAAGTTATGGGGTTACCACTCCCAAGGAAGTTCAAGATGCCCCATCTGGAGACATTCAATGGGTCCACGGACCCATTGGATCATCTAGAGACGTATAAATCCCTGATGCATTTACAAGCAGTACCAGACGAGGTAATGTGTCGAGCATTCCCTGTCACTCTCAAAGGAAGTGCTCGAGCATGGTTTAATAAACTCCCACCAGGAAGCATACGTAGCTTCAAAGAACTTAGCACGAGCTTCGTAAGCTACTTCATTGCTGGTCAACGCTACGGCAAACCAGCGACACATCTCTTGACAGTGAAACAAGGAAGATGGGAATCGTTAAGAGAATACACCACCAGATTCAACAAAGAGGTGGTCCAGATTGACGAAGCTGACTACAGCGTAAGCATAACTGCGTATATAGCTAGACTGTATTCAGGATAGTTTTTATACCTCTTATCCCAAGAGCCACCCAAAACTTTGGCAGAACTTATGCTCAGAGCACAGAAACATATGAATGCAGAGGAGGCCGTTTACGCAAGGCGCACACGTGATGGCTTTGATTCCCAAGCAGGGCCATCTCAGGTTGGTGAATTTCTTCCCCCCGATGGGAAGAGGAGAGAATCCACTCGCAAGACAGGAGGGGAACCAAAGAACAAGAAAGTGGACTCAAGATCCTCCCCGAAACGAGGAGGAGCGGGAGGACCTTCTCAAGGCCGGTACAAGCAGTTCACACCGCTCATAGCTACGGCAGAGCAGATCCTTAGCAACCTACAGGATGATCCGGACCTCAAGTGGCCTGGAAAACTGAGGACTGATCCCAATAGGAGAGCTAAGGACAAATACTACAGATTTCACAAAGACCACGGTCACAACACCGACAATTGTATTGACCTAAAACAGCAAATTGAATACCTGATTCAAAGAGGGAGGCTTCAACGTTTCGTAACGAAGAAGCACCAAAAACCATCCAGAAGAGAAGATGTCAACAAAGAAGGCAGAAATGCCACAGCACCCCGGTCAGGTCACATTGGAGAGATCAAGGTCATCCACGGAGGATTTGCGGGAGGTGGCAAATCTAGCAATGCTAGAAAAGTGCACCTCAGAAAACTAAGAACGGAGGAATACTTGGAGGTCAACACGGTTGGCCGTCCGAACAAATTCCAGAAAAAGGAGGAAATACCCATCATTTTCTCAGAAGAAGACATCAAGGGCGTCCAGATTCCTCACGATGACCCACTGGTTATCACCATTGTCGTAGCAAACTACCTTACACATAGGGTATTGATTGACAGTGGAAGTTCGGCTGACATCCTCTATCTCCATGCATATGACCAACTAAAGGTGGGACGAGAAAGGCTAAGGCCAATGACATCCCCACTAGTTGGATTTGCAGGTACGCCCGTTTATCCAGCTGGTCAAATAGCCCTGCCAATTACCATGGGGGAAGAAGGAAGTCAAATTACACGCATGGTGGATTTCATAGTAGTTGACTGTCCTTCGGCATACAATGCGATACTGGGGAGAACAACTCTGAATAAAATCGGAGCGATAATCTCCACACATCATTTGACGATAAAATTTCCAACACCAGAAGGAGTTGCCAGCATTAAAGGAGATCAGAAAGCAGCACGAGAATGTTATGTCACCTCACTCAGGGGGGCTAACATTACCATGAATATAGAAAGCCTAGACACTCGTGATGAAGAGAAGCTCCAACATGGAGAGCCAGTGGAAGAACTAGTGGAGGAGCTCCTAGAACCAGGAAAACCTGGAAAAATAGTAAGGATCGGAACAGGGTTGAGCTCATTAGCAAGAACGGAGCTGTTGCAATTCCTAAGGAAGAACAGAGATGTCTTTGCATGGTCCCATGAGGACATACCCGGGATTGACCCAAGGGTCATATCTCACAAGCTCAACGTGGATCCCACCATTCGCCCTGTCAAGCAGAAGAAGAGAACTTTCGCTCCAGACCGAAATGAGGCCGCGGCCAAAGAAGTAGAAAAGCTCGTACAATCAAAATCCGCCCGCTAAGTTCTCTATCCCGATTGGCTAGCTAACGTGGTTATGGTTAAGAAGGCCAATGGCAAATGGAGAATGTGTGTAGACTTTACAGACCTCAATAAAGCATGTCCAAAGGATAGCTTTCCTCTGCCAAGGATTGATTCCTTGGTGGATTCTACAACTGGGCATGAACTCCTCACCTTCATGGATGCATTTTCAGGATATAATCAAATCCAAATGCATGAAGAAGACCAAGAGAAAACCTCGTTCATCACCGATCAGGGACTATATTACTACAAAGTGATGCCCTTCGGTCTTAAGAACGCAGGGGCAACCTACCAAAGGCTGGTCAATAAGATGTTCAAGCAATAGATTGGGCGTAACGTGGAAGTATATGTGGATGACATGCTGGTCAAAAGTGCCAAGGCACGAGATCACATAACAAATTTGGAAGAAACTTTTCATGTCCTTAGAAAATACAAGATGAAACTCAACTCAACGAAATGTGCTTTCGGAATCTCCTCAGGGAAATTCCTAGGTTTTATGGTGTCTCAAAGGGGAATCGAAGCAAACCCAGAGAAAATTCAAGCCATACTCACTATGAGATCGCCCCAGAATATTAAGGAGGTCCAGAAGCTAACAGGACGAGTTGCAGCTCTAAGCCGGTTCATCTCTCGGGCAACTGATAAGTGTCAAACGTTCTTTAAAGTCTTGAGAAAAGCCTTTGAATGGACTACCACCGAAGAAGCAGCATTCAACCAATTAAAGGAATACCTGACGTCCCCGCCATTGCTTAGCAGGACCCAAGAGGGAGAGATCCTATTCCTGTATCTTGCTGTCTCCCCCCACGCTGTCAGCGCAGTCTTGTTAAGGGAGGAGCAAGGGACACAGCTCCCAGTATACTACATCAGCAGGGCATTGCGAGGAGCCGAGCTGAGATACCCCAGAGCTGAAAAGATAGCCTTTGCAATGGTAATAGCTGCTAGACGGCTACGGCCATATTTTCAAGCTCATTCAATCAAGGTACTAACGGATCAGCCACTTCGAAGGATTCTCCACTGCCCAGAAACTTCAGGCCGGCTAATTCAATGGTCGATAGAGCTTGGCGAATTTGATATAGAATACAAGCCCCGAATCACCATTAAGGCTCAAGTACTTGCAGATTTCCTTGCGGAATACACGTATCCTGAACCAGATGAGCTCCCCAAGGAAGAACCTAAACCCTGGATCCTACAGGTGGATGGATCAACAACTAGAGAAGCAAGCGGAGCTGGTTTAGTTTTAACTTCCCCAAAGGGGCAACGCCTAAGCTACGCGCTCAGGTTTGAATTCAAAGCAACAAACAACGAGGCTGAATATGAAGCTCTCGTGGTTGGTTTGGACCTGGCTAAGGCTGTCGGTGCTAACCATGTGTTGGCAAAAAGTGATTCATAGCTGGTAGTAGGACAAGTCCTAGGGGAATATACTATGAAGGAAGAAATAATGCAGAAGTACTTGGATAAGGTAAAAGCCCGAATTGCAAAGCTACAAAGCTTTAGCATTCTCCGAATCCCAAGGGAGGAGAACATTGAAGCTAATTACTTGTCAAAGCTGGCCACGGCCAAAGAGGGTGCTATCCCGCCAAATGCACCGATACGATACTTGGAGTTACCTAGCATCTTTGCCATAGACGTACAGGTACAAGCTATCGACTACAGCAACTCATGGACAGGTCCCATAGTCGACTACATAACAAATGGGACACTACCGAATGACAATTTCAAAGCTAGGCAACTTAAAATCAGAGCTGCAAAGTACCTGATGATGGGAGATGTGCTCTACAGAAGGAGCTTCTCACTACCATACCTTAGGTGCTTAATCCCGCCAGAGTCTACAAGGGCTATTGAAGAGGTCCACCAAGGAGTATGTGGGGATGACCAATGTGGCCGCATGTTATCTTACAAACTCCTTAGGTTGGGATATTGTTGGCCAAGTATGCAGAAGGACTGCAAGTCTATGGTCCAAAAATGTGAGAAGTGCCAGCGTTTTGCAAATATCATTCATGGGTCGCCCACAGTCTTAACTACTATGAAAGGACCCTGGCCATTTGCCCAGTGGGGAGTAGACCTAATTGGTCCACTTCCAATGGCAGCAAGCCAGGTCCAGCATGCCATTGTAGCTGTGGATTATTTTACAAAATGGGTCGAAGCTAAGGCACTGGCCACAATCACAGCAGAGGTTACGATCGACCTCTTGTGGAAATTCATTATAAGCCGGTTTGGGTTGCCACGATTGATAGTCACAGATCGAGGGAAGCAATTTGATAACGCCCAGCTCAAAGAATACTATATTTCCAAGGGAATACATGTACATTATGCCTCCAAAGCTCACCCAAAGGCAAATGGCCAAGTGGAAGTTACAAATCGAACAATCAAGAAAGGAATCAAGAAAAGGCTTCGAGAGGCCAAAGGAGCTTGGCTAGACGAGCTTTATAACGTGCTATGGGCATATCGTACAACGCCTCGAACAGCAACTGGAGAAACTCCATACTCCCTTGCATTTGCGGCCGAAGCAGTAGTCCCAATCGAAGTCGAACTTCTCAACTACAGAACCGTAAGCACAGATCTCCAAGAGAACCAAGAAGATCTCAGGGCTGAGCTGGACCTTTTGGAAGAGACGAGGGAAACATCCATGGCCAAGCTGGCCCTCTATCAATAGAGAATGATCAAGTACCACGAAGCACAGGTTAGGCCAAGGGATTTTCGAGCAGGTGATTTGGTCCTAAGGAAAGTTGATCCTACGGGAAAGAAGGTAGGCAAACTCGGCCCAAATTGGGAAGGACCCTACCAGGTTTTGCACCATATCAAAGCAGGTGCATATAGACTCGCAACCCTAAGGGGAAAAGAGCTACCAAATTCGTGGAATGCAGAACATCTAAAGTACTACAAGTAGGTGCTTGCAGCCCAAATTTATTTCCATTCCTAGGAAGTTTATTTCAGTTTTTAGGAAACTCTCTGTTTTCAATAAAACTTTAGCAATCAAGTTGTTTTAGTTAGAACCATGTGTTCTTTCCGTTTGCCAGCCCTAGTGGCCAATAAAAATTCCTCACGAGGGATGTTAGTTTCAAATTTTCAATATACACGATGTGGTTTGATATTCCTGTATGCATGAAATAGAGAGACAACAGAAAGATAAAATTATCAAAAAATTTATTAATAAATCCACATCCCAAGGGATGTGGACAGCTTTTACATAAAAACTTTGTGGGTAAACCCACAAAGTTGCAACCTAGTCACTACCCCCCTCCCTCGGAGGGGAAGGAATTGGTGGCGCTGGTTGCCCTCGGAAAGCCTCCAACTGTTCCCAGTTGGCTATCAGCACCATGTGGACCGTCTTCTCCATGACGGAAATAGAATCCGCCATGGTCTCCATCTTCAAGGTCAGCCCAGTAATGGCTGCCTTCAGGCTCTGCAACTCCTGGCACAACTCGGTGATACGATCACTACTTGCCATTAGCAATTTGAAATTGATTATGGAATGGGGAGTAATCCCTAAACATCCACTAATATTTATAGCCAAATTGAGTGGTTCACTAACCGCTTGCTAAACCAATCAGCACGATCACAATCAAACTTGCAATTAAAACCGCCACCTCAACCGCTTGGGATAATGGGAAGTTACAAACCCCACTACCTCGAGCAGTTGAAACGATAGCTTACAATTAAACGCAGACGGCTTGAACTCTACAATCCAACCTCTCACGTCATGGGAAATTATGATATTCTAAGGAAATAATCATCAGACTTGAGAGATATCCTACGGGGTAAACGAAGTAAGCACATTAATTATTCGGACACGAACAACAAAAAGACGTAGCACAGCTATGCATTGATTAAACAGCTTAGGAAAATTTCCAAAGCTCAAAAAGGCGTAGCACAGCTATGCATTGATTTAACAGTTTTGAAAAAATTCCCAAGCTCAAAAAGACGTAGCACAGCTATGCATTGATTAAACAGCTTAGGAAAATTTCCAAAGCTCAAAAAGACATAGCACAGCTATGCATTGATTTAACAGCTTCGAAAAAATTCCCAAGCTCAAAAAGACGTAGCACAGCTATGCATTGATTAAACAGCTTAGGAAAATTTCCAAAGCTCAAAAAGACGTAGCACAGCTATGCATTGATTTAACAGCTTCGAAAAAATTCCCAAGCTCAAAAAGACGTAACACAGCTATGCATTGATTAAACAGCTTAGGAAAATTTCCAAAGCACAAAAAGACGTAGCACAGCTATGCATTGATTTAACAGCTTCGAAAAAATTCCCAAGCTCAAAAAGACGTAGCACAGCTATGCATTGATTAAACAGCTTAGGAAAATTCCCAAAAGACGTAGCACAACTATGCATTGATTAAACAGCTTAGGAAAATCTCCAAGCCCAACAGATGTAGCACAGCTATGCAATGTAACTCACCCAGTAAAAACCTAAGGGTAAACTTAAATAAGTGTCTTAATTGCTTGGACGCAAGCATTTAACACACTTAGGGGAGTAAGAGACGTAGTATAACTATGCAAGAAAAGACACAACAAGGGAAGAATAAAATTCCCAGATTAGACGTAGCATGTCTACCCAAATCAAACAAGCTCATAATAGAATTTCTAGCTACATAATTGAGGGAACGCCTCTTATAAAATACCAGGACGCTGACACAGCCATAATAAGAGCAAGAATTGGCAAGACCAATAAAAGCCAGCATGCATAATGTGCACAAGGTCCATCAGAAAACACCATAACAAGAAGCATTTCTTGTCAAAACCTACACCTGTTACAATTTCAAGCAGATAGCCTTCGAGAAGGCCCAAAAATGTGATCCCACTTAGATCACTTCCAACAGTCGTCAACACAAGTTTTTCCAACCAAGAAAGGATTTAAGGCCAAACCAGCAGGCCACTCCCAAACAGCACAGTTAAAAAGTACGACAGTATTTAAAATGTGTTAGTTACAGACCCAAATCAATGACGAGTTTTTGAAAGGCCATTCAATGGCCCAGGGATGAATTATCAATAGTCTGCCCATCACCAGATGATGGGCCAAGGGATGCTGCAGCTGGGGTTGAAGCTTCAAGAGGAAGGGAGACTTTTTCAAGAGTTTGGAGAAGGGATGCAAGGGAAGAGCTCGGAATGGATGTGTCTTTGGATGCAGCATCATCGCCCTCATCCTCTTCCTTCTGTCCCCCATCGAGGCATGAGGGGCCTTCCTCATCATCAACTTCAAACTTGGAAAAATCCAAGTTTGAATAAGCTAAGGCTGCGCGACTCCTCATGGCCTCGAACCCATCAAAATATTGCTGGGTAATATCTTGATGGTACTCAGGAGACTGCAGGAAGAGTTCAATGGCATCTCTACAAGGATTCTTCACCTTTTCTAGCATCCCCAAGCTTGTGGTTTTACACTTCTCCATCTCCCTATCCCAGTCAAGAATTTTCAGCTCCAAACTTCGAGCAGTCGCCACGGCGGTATCTCTCTCCTCCTCCAAACCTCTCTTTGACTTCAGGGGGTGTCTCTCTCGGTTGTCACCTTCCGAAGCTCCGCACCCATGGTAGCACTTTGCTTAGAAAGCCTCACGTTGGTCTCTGAGAGTGTAACCACTTGTTTTCCCAAACCAAGGCTTTGGGAAACCAGATACCGGCCACGAGCCGTAGCCTGCAATAAGAGAGAATGTATTAATGAAGAAACAATTGGAAAAGCAAGTTGTCCAAAGATATAGAAGGGGAAAACCCACCATGGCCAACTCGACCAACATAAGTTCACCCACTGCTTGGAGAGACATCTCCGCCATAGAGTCATTATCAGCTGCACAAAGTAACCCAGAAGCACGCTCCAAAGCTTCCTGGAAATTAGCCAGTGTGGAAGGACCAGCAGCAACTTTTGTTTTCTTGGAGGAAGGGGCACCCTCCACAGCCGTACCTTTTGCCTTTCTCTTCAATGTCTCAACACCACCCACTTCAAGCGGCTCAACCACTAAGTCAAGAGCAGGGTCCTTTGAGAGGTCAGCATCCAAGAAACTATCAACATTTAGCTCCTTCTGGAGACGAGAGCTCTTCCTTTTTGGAGCCACGCCTCCAGATGATTGCTTCACCCTCTCAGCCTTTAATTGAGCCAACAAGTTTTTGTCCATCTTTGGTGCCATTTCTATGTCTTCTCCTTCTTCTTCTGAAAAGAAATGAACGAAGAACAATAAGAAAAGTCAGCGGGCAATTCGATACCTAAACAAAAACTGGGAATACCTCTCGAAAGAGCTAAGGCCTCACGAGATGTTTCTGGACCCAACAGATAAGTAGCCAAAGACTCCGGAGTCACAAGCAACCCCCAGCTATGGATCTCGTAGCTCTGGGCTAACTTTAGTTCTGCCTCTGTGGCAGGGGTCAGAGGATATGAAGCACGGGCTGCACAAAAGCACAGAACAGAAACCTTTAAGAAATAAAGAAATTCAAAACAATATTCAAGAAGGTAAAAGAAAGCCATGGCTTACAACTGGCAATGGGTTCCCCCCATCTATTGGGAACATGCTGTGTCTAGGACCCAACCTCCCAGTTCGAAAGTTCCCATCCATCTCCCCCAACGAAGAAAAATTTATCTTTCCAATTTTTATGAACATTGGGGAGATCGGTGACCAACTCTCCTCCGCCAGGTCTTTTTGTAAAGTAATACCATCCTACACCCCCAGGAGCCTCTTTTACTTGGAACTAATTAAGAAAGGGCCCTTTTGTCAATGGCGTAAGACCATCTGACATGGCTCCCCAAAGAGCAGCACAGCCGATCAGTAAACGCCAAGAGTTGGGAACAATTTGGCCAGGAGCCAAACCCAAGAAGCTCAGCACCTCCCTAGCCACGACAGGAAAGGGCAAACGAAGACCCCCTTCAAAAGCCCCAACATAAATGCATGTTTCGTTCTTGACAAAAGAACAGGCTCGCTCAGACCCTAAAGGCTTCCTAAGGGTTACAGAAGATGGAATCAAAAATCTAACCCTAAGAATAGCCAACTCCTCGTTCGTGATTGTTGAAGGAATGGTGGAAGCAGAAAAGCTTGGAACCCTACGAGGGCCCGTCGAGGACGACGGAGGAGATAAGGGCTTAACACCGCCAGAATGACCCACATGCGACGAGGCGCTGGCCACATAACCACGACGCAACGGGGCCTCTTCGTCCACCGACAATTCTTCAACCTGGAGAATCGAGGAAAAATCGATAGTATCCCCCGACATTAGGGTTACAGTCGATGATCGTGGGTGTGAGGAAGCTAATAAACCAAAGAGATTGCGAAAAACCCTGTCTTGAAGAATGGTAGAATAGGGGGCGAAGTCTTCTATAACAGGATGAATATGGTTGGCAGAGGCGAAACCAGCTAATCTAGCGTAAACGAACTCCTCTAGAGTAGCCCACTCTGGGCTTGGAATCTCTACACTGGGAAAAGGAGAATCTAACATGAAAAGAAAAGAATAGCAAGAAGGAGAAAACGTACCTAGGAGAGACGGGCTCTAACATGACGACAAAGGAGGAACGAAGAAGAAGGGTTTCATGCAAGAAATCGCCTGGGATGATTCGGATGTCTCTCTGAGAAAGTTTTGATCAGAACAAGGGTAAGTTTAAGCGCCATAGCACCAATCCCGATAAACGCTCCTGAATCTTCGTCGTCCACCTTTGAGCACCGAAGTAGCAAGGATATCGACACCTGTCCCACGATGCAACAGGCATTTAAAACCCCAAAAAGAAGAGAAGAAGCGGCAACCGCCACACAGGTCTAGACTATGTTTCTAACCTCCAGCCAAGAGCTAGAGCTTGGAAACAGGGGAGTACCTGATAGGTAGGATAAAATCTGGTAAGGCCAGCTCAATAAGAAATGCGGACCTGGGGAGTAGGTGTCAGCTTTGCCCAAGCTCCCCAGGAAAGCAACACCTACAGCAAGGTAAGAGGGTGCCAGCTACGCCCGTGAGACGAAGCTGGAATAAGGTCTAAGGACCAGCTTTGACACAAAGCTGAAACAGGATAAGTAATACCCACGGAATATACTCGTTCCTATACCGCTCAATAAACCTAAATCCTACGGGATAAAGGAAGAGGAGCCAGTAAGATAAGCATAAAATGCTTATCCTAATCATTGTCATCATCGGATAAGGATTCCATGCTATTGCAGGGTGCTCGTGGAGTTCCAGCTAAGGCAGGACTCCACCCATCTCGTTAAAGCAATCCAGAAATCCCCAGAATGCAGTTCTACTAGGACTCAACCTCCTATCAAATGCCTATAAAAACGACGGTAGAACTCCAATAAAGGTACGCACCACTTACAACCGAGAACCTGAATTCTCATATCACTTAACAAGTTCTATACTGACTTAGGCATCGGAGGGTGGTTGGCACGCCACCACACCGGTGACTTTAGCTTCAGCTTTGTTTTGTAGGATCAGGTCTGTGCCGGATTCAAAACTGCTTCATCACTGAGTGACCATGAAATGACAGTTTTCCCAATTGAGCACCAAGTTCTTTTCTTCACATCTCGTCAAAACTTTCTCGAGATTGGCCAAACATGACTCGAACGAGTCGCCAAAAATAGAGAAATCCCCCATGAAAACTTCTACGATCTTCTTGATCATATCACTAAAAATCCCCATCATGCATCGTGAAAAAGTCCCCGGAGCATTGCGTAAACCAAACGGCATCCAACGATAAGCGAAAGTTCCGAAGGGGCAAGTGAATGTCGTCTTCTCTTGATCCTCTAAAGCAACTTCAATCTGATTGCACCCGGAATAACCATCCAAGAAGCAGTAGAACGCATGCCCAGCTATCCTTTCCAAAATTTGATCGATAAATGGCAAGGGAAAGTGATCCTTTCTGGTGCTTGCGTTGAGTTTCCGATAATCAATACAAACTCTCCATCCCGTCTGAACACGTGTTGGCACAAGCTCGTTCTCCTCATTACGCACAACTGTAACCCCAGATTTCTTCGGTACAACTTGAATCGGGCTCACCCATTTACTATTAGCGATGGGGTAAAGGATCCCAACATCTAGTAGCTTCAAAACCTCAAAGCGAACTACATCCTTCATAATAGGGTTCAAGCGGCGTTGGGGATGTCAAAATGGCTTGACATTGTTCTCCAAAGCGATATGGTGTGAGCAAAGAGTAGGATCAATCCCTTTGATATCAGCAACGGTCCACCCTATATAGCCTTCATGTGCTTCCTCAATAATTTGATCAACTCCTCCTCTCAGAGATTCCCAAGAGAAGAGGATATAACCACAGGATAGGTCTCATCGTCTCCAAGAAAAACATACTTCAGCGTGTCAGGAAAGACTTTCAACTCCAATTTTGGTGGCTCAACACTAGAGGGAAGAACCTTCTTCTCGATTGGTGGTAGCTCCTCAAATTCTTCAAACTTTGGGGCCCAAGCATTCAGTGCGCAAGCTTCATCCTCATTCAGCAATGCATACAAACAACTTACTTCGGAAGATTCGAGAAATTCAGCCTCCTCGGTTGTAAGAGCAACTTCCAAAGGGTCACTATAAAGCAACTCATCGACATGTTCCTCCACCAAAGAGTCAATAAAGCTCACTTCATTCACGTTCTCGTCATCCGCCATCTAATTGCCTATATTGAAAACATTGACCTCCATCTTCATCTTACCGAAGGTCATGTCCAGCAATCCATTCCAACAGTTGATAACTACATCCGCCGTGGCTAGAAAGGGTCTCCTAAGGATTACCGGAGTAGAAGCAGCACAAGAATAGGTCGGATTTGTATCGAGAATCACAAAGTCCACCGGATAGATAAACTGACCAACTTGCACCAAAACATCTTCTACTACCCCTCTTGGAACACGAACACTCCAATCAGCCAACTGAAGGGTGACTCGAGTAGGCTTCATCTCCCCCAGCCTGAGTTCTTGATAAACAGAAAATGGAAGCAGATTCACACTAGCACCAAGATCAAGCAATGCTTGTTCGATACGTTTCTCTCCAATAGTGATTGCAATAGTAGGACTCCCCGGATCCTTGTACTTCGGCGTGATATTCATCTAAATAATAGAGCTCACTTGTTTGGTCAGAAAGATCTTCTTTTGGACATTAAGCTTTCGCTTCCGAGTACATAGATCTTTAAGAAACTTCGCATACGAGGGAATTTGCTTGACCGCATCCATAAGAGGAATATTGATCTTCACTTGATTGAATAGCTCATGCAACTCCGCATTGAGATTTGGTTTAGCCAAAGCCTTCAAGCAATGAGGATAAGGTGCCGGCGTCGGAATAACTCGAGGGTCCGGTACACTTTCCTTTTCTTTACCCTTTTCCTTCTTTCTATCTTCTGAAACTTCCTTGCTTGCCTCCTTTTGGGAGATTCCCCAAGGATTAGTGTTGGAATTGAACGTTCGATAGGAGGAGGCAACAAAGTAGGCTCCGAAGGCATCTCCACTTGATTATCCACCGTCTTCCCACTTCGAAGAGAAATAATAGCCTTTGCTTGCTCGGGGAAAGTCACCGAAGAGCTAGCAAAGTGAAGACTTTGAGAAGTCGGATTAGACGTCGTTTGCGGATTAGGTTGAGGCTGTGTTGGAAACTTCCCCCTTTCTTGTTGTAACATACCCACCGTTGTGGTCAATTTACCCAACTGATTTATGATATCATTCATCATCTGAGTTTGTTGATAGCAGTTTGACCTTGTAAGAGAGCACTGAATTGATCTTCCCAAGAACGCTTCAGGGATTGTTGTTGTTGAAACTGGCCAGGTTGCTGAAATTGGTTTGCATGAGGGAATGGAGTAGGAGGAGCAAACCCTGGCGGACCTTGAGGGAAACGGAAAGCATTTTGAGGTTGCTTCCATGGTACTTGAGGTGCGGGAGGTTGAACTTGAGAAGAACTCCCTTCATTAGATTGATTCCAATGGAAGGCTGGATGTTGACGTGTCCCCGGATTGTAAGATTGAGAATAGGGATCAAATCGTTGCACTGCTTGTACCTCTTCCGGAGCAATTCCATTAATCACGTTCTTCAAAGCAAGAATATTTGGACAAGCCTCGGTAGAATGGCCCACCATCTGCAAATGACACAAACTTCCTCCACTTGACGTACTACCTTCACCTCTTGAGATTGAGCACTCTTCAACTCCAGTTTATCCAGCTTATGAGCAATCTCCTCCAATCAAGTTTCAAAAGCTGTATGCTCCACAATAGAGAATTTCCTGGAACCGGTAAGACCTTGATTGAACATCGCCCTATCCCCTGGATCTGCAAACTACCAAGACTGAGTCTTCTCAGCTAGTGACTCATAGTAATCCCAGGCATCCTCCGATGTTTTTCCCATAAAATCTCCACCACGCATAGTATCCAGAAGTTGCTTGCTCTCTTGAGAACACCGTGTGTAGAAGTAGTTAACTCGGAGATACAACGGGAAGTTGTGATGAGGAACCGACATGAGCAAGTCCTTGTAAAGCTCCCAATACTTGTGATAAGTCTCTCTGTAGGGAGGTGTTCCCGAACAGGTACAATTAAAGGCCGAACACGTGATGTGCCAGTTCCGTGTAATGAGGAAAGTGATATGGGACCCCATATAAGATGAACGGCGGCGGTAAGGTCCAGTGCTACGAGAAGGCACCGGATTAGACGATCTGTTCGGCTGGGATAAGCCGGTGACATGAGAAGTCATTAGTTGATACATTCTGTTCGGCCTAGATGGGCCAGTGGCATGAGAAGTCATTTACTTGTGTAGTCTGTTCGGTAGGGGCATGTGCCGAACAGATGGAGTTACTTGATGAAACGTTGTCTTAAGAGATAAGGCAATAAGGGTGTTCTGTAAGACGAACCCGATATACAGCAAAGATGAGTAAAGAGACAGTCCTATTAAGGGATGAAGTTCTATGGTGGGAAGAGACCCTATGAGGAAGGGATCTCGGTTGATTGGGCAAAAGATCCCCAAGAGAGCCAGGGATCCTAAACGAGGCAGGAGACCTGGGCAACAAGGATGCTTGGAAAACAAGCATGCTCATTTCTATAAATACGAAGTAAACCTGGAGAAAAAAGGTACGCAAGAAGTTGCATTCATTCTACACTTTCCTATTGATAACTAGGGTTTTTTGATACAGTACGAGATACTAACTTAGGCATTGGAGGTCCTTTGCCACGAGGGGCAGAGGTGCGCTCACCCCTTGTCTGTTTTACAGGTTAGGGTTCAGGCGAAGGTATTAGGGTTCCGATTGGACAGCACGTGAAGGAAGGAGATTCAGCGCTGTTCTAGGTACCATCTGTTTTTCTCCACCTACAATTGGCGCCGTCTGTGGGAATCGAAAGAGTTCCCTTTTGAAATACGACCATGGTGGAGGTAGATCCAGTCACACCGATCACCGATAAAAACCAGGCTGGTGGGGCAGGAGATAAATCCCCACCAGGTGCTCCGAGAAAGCCAACCAGCGGGCATGATAAGAGGACAACAAGCAAGGATCCTCTTACCATCCACGACAACTCCAAGAATAGGGAGGGCAGAACGGCTACAACCTCCACGCGAAGGAGCAAATCCCATCATAGGGGAGAATCGGTTGCACATTCGAAGAGTGTGCATAGCAACGAGGATATCCTCGATAAAAGGAGGCAGGAAGTCGAGGAGTATGCTCGACTAATTCGGAAAAGGAAACACGAGATCCGAGAGTTAGAGCGGATCCGTGAACATCCTGAGGACTCTGGGTTATCAGGACGGAGATCCAGGGGAGACGGACTGGTCATGGTGCAATACACAAAGGCCCCTTCACGAAGAAGAATGAGCAAGTCCAGAAGCCCTACTCTTCCTAAAAAAAGAGTTTCTTCACGAAAAAGAAGGAGCAGGAGTTCGAGCAAGCAGAGAACTCCCCCACGTTATAAGGGAAGCAGGAGCCGAAGCTCCTCGCCCGAGGAAGGCATAAGAAAACACCACAGGGACAGGTACGAGAGACCTGATAATGATTGGAACAGGGCAGTGACCCACGAATCCAAAAAGCGAGAAGATGGGTCTATGACTGCACGAGAAGCAGCGAGGCGGGCCCTGAGTAATATAGCAGCATCACCTTTTTCAAAAAGACTATGGGACGCGCGCCTGCCGAGCAGAGTGAAGCATGGGACGTTCATACTTTACGAGACAAATGCGGATCCCGTTGCTCACGTACAACATTACCAACAGGCAATGTTCATGCATGATGGGGATGACGCCATCATGTGTAAGATGTTCCCTTCAAGCTTGGGAAAAGTGGCTTTATCATGGTTCCATAAGTTGGAACCACGTTCCATACGAGGATGGACGCAGTTAGCAGAAGAGTTCACTGCTCGGTTCTTGACGAATAGAAAGGCTCCCAAGACATTTGAAAGTCTCTCAATGATGAAGCAGGAGGATAACGAGCCGATCAGAGACTACGCAAAGAAATACTGGGAGACCTTTAATGAGATAGACAGTTGCAGTGAGGAGTATGCCATTGCTACATTCAAAACTGGCCTGCCTGTTCGGGGAGAGTTACGCCGGTCATTGAATAAGCATCCTGTGGCATCATTGGCAAGGCTAATGGAGCGTATCGAACAGCACGCAAGGATGGAGGATGACATACTCCGGGAGGAAGGCAGAGTTGTTGCCGAACAGCCAAAAACTCCAGCAAAGAAGGCGGATAAGCCAGAGCTCAAGACCTATAGGAAAGAATATGGGAAGGCTAAGAAAGAGCCTTATAAGGAAAAGCAGGCACCTGATCCTAAGTCATTCTTTTCAATAAACACGGTTTGGAAAGAACCAATCTATAGGATTCTTTATCGAATAAAGAATCAGCCTTATTTCAAATGGCCCCCAAGTCTAGGTGGAGATAAGGAAGTAAAACGTGCTACGAATCAGCATTGCAGTTACCACAAGGATTGGGGTCATATGACAGAGTATTGTGAGATGTACAAGATTCATCTCGACGATTTGGTCTCTCGTGGTTATCTTAAGGAATTCATTCAGGAGGATCCCAAAGATAAAGCGAAAATAATGGAGTTGGATTACGAGCAGAATCCTAGAGGGGTAATCCATATGATACATGGATTGGCCACACCTTATACGAGAAATGAGGTGAGACTGCTGCAGAGACAGGTCAAGCATGACCAGTATGTTATGCGAGTGGGGAACAAAAGAGGGCGAGATAATGACATGCCCAACGATGTTATAGTCTTTACAGATGAGGATCTGGGAGAGGTTCAGGTACCCCACAACGATGCGTTAGTCATAACCCTACGAATTGGGGAATATGACATTGAGAGAATCCTGGTAGATTCAGGGAGCTGTACAGAGGTGTTGTACTACGACGCATTCAAAAGGTTGGGGCTGAAGCAGACAGATTTGGAACAGTCTATTACGCCTTTGGTCGGGTTTGGTGCAAGTGCAGTATGGCCCCTTGGAAAAGTAACACTGCCTATTCGGGCAGGGACAGTGGTCCTAAGAACAGACTTTTTGGTTGTAGATGTACCATCCTCCTATAATGCAATCATAGGAAGAACTTGGTTACATAAAATGAGGGCTGTTTCTTCTACATATCACCAGATGGTGAAATTCCCAGGGTCCAACGGAATCGAGAAGATTAAGGGAAATCAAAAGTCAGCACAACAGTGCTTGATTTCCATTATCAAGAAAGTTCCAAAGGCCCATCAAGTCCATATAGTAGAGGTACCAGATCAACCAACTGTTGAGGATGTTGGAAGGAATCCAGCAGAGAAAGTAGTGGAGGGCCTCAAGAAGATACTGATCAACGAGACTGATCCTGAGAGGTATTTTCTAATTGGGGAATCACTGCCGGATGAAGAAGAATCCGAATTGGTGGGTTTCTTGAAAGAACATGTTGATGTGTTTGCATGGGTACCAGAGGAGATGCCTGGAGTGGATGCAGATGTGATCTGCCACCACCTGAATGTTGACCCGCAGCATAAGCCTGTTATTCAGAAGAAAAGAAGGGCAGCAGTACAGCATGTTGACGCTGTTATTGAAGAGGTAGATCGTTTGCTAGAGGCCAAAACAATACGAGAAGTCTATTACCCAGAGTTGCTGTCTAACACTGTGGTCGTGAAGAAGAAGAATGGGAAATGGCGTGTCTGTGTAGACTTCACAGACTTGAATAAAGCTTGTCCTAAGGACAGCTTCCCTCTCCCAAGGATTGATCAATTGGTTGACGCCACTGCTGGGTATGAGCGGATGAGTTTCCTCGACGCATATTGAGGATATCATCAGATTGCCATGTTTGGGCCTGACCAAGAGAAGACTTCTTTCATTACACCATGAGGGTTGTACTGTTACAGCGTTATGCCGTTTAGACTAAGGAATGCAGGAGCAACTTACCAGAGGCTGGCTACAATCATGTTTAGAAAACTTCTTGGCCAAACTATGGAGGTATACATAGACGATATGGTAGTCAAGAGCAGGACCAGGCAAGGGCACATTCTGGACTTGAAGGAAGCCTTTGGAATTTTGAGGAAATACAAGCTGAAACTCAACGCCTCGAAATGTGCATTTGGAGTTGGCTCTGGAAAATTCCTGGGCCACCTGGTGACTCTGAGAGGAATCGAGGCAAATCCTGATCAGATGACGGCCTTACAGAAGCTCCAAAGTCCTAAAACTACGAAAGAAGTCCAGAGGCTGACTGGGATGGCTGCGGCCCTAAACAGGTTCATTAGTCGTTCAAGTGATAAGTGTAGGCCTTTCTTCTAGTTGCTAAAGAAAAGAGAGGGGTTCGAATGGGGAGCAGAATGTGAGCAGGCATTCCTGGACTTGAAGAAATATTTGGCTCAAGCCCCCCTCTTGTCAACTCCAGTCCCAGGTGAGATTTTGATTTTATATCTAGCAGTTTCTGAACATGCTGTGAGTGCGGTTCTGTTAAGGGACAAGGGACCCGAACAGATCCCGATTTATTATGTGAGCAAAACCTTACTGGATGCGGAGACAAGGTATCTGCCCCTTGAGAAGCTGGTCCTTGCATTAAGGACGGAAACACGAAAGTTGCCCCATTATTTCCAAAGCCATAAGGTCATGGTCTATACTGAATTTCCATTAAGATCACTGCTACGAAAGGCAGACTTCTCTGGGCGGATCTCAACCTGGTCTGTTGAGTTAAGTCAATACGATATTGACTTTCAGCCGCGCACTGCAATAAAAGGCCAAGTGTTGGCAGACTTTGTAGCAGAATTCTCACCAACGGTAGCACCCCAGCCCCCTGCAAGACAAGAGCAGAAAGTTGAACTATCAAAAAGAAAAGGAAAGGCCCCTGCCGAACAGGACCCTTTGGAGTGGAAACTGTTTGTTGACGGTTCTGCCTGCAACACTGGGTCAGGTATTGGTATTGTTTTGTTCCCTCCTGGAGGGGTCATGTTAGAATAGTCTGTTCGGCTTGGCTTTAGTGCATCAAACAATGTAGCAAAGTATGAGGCTCTTCTGGTTGGCTTGAACAGTGCAAAAACTCTGAAGGTTAAGAGAATCAGGGTTTATTGTGATTCACAGCTGGTGGTAAACCAACTGTCCGGCGAGTATGAAGCTCGAAATGAGAAGATGGCAGCCTGCGTGAAGGCGGCCAGAGATTTACTGAACACCTTCGAAAGGGTATGTATAGAACAGATAAGCTCTGGACATAATTCTCATGCAGATTCTTTAGCTTGGTTGGCTGCAGTTGTTCCAACTGAGCTTAAACGAAAGGTAGTAGTTGACTACTTGGCCGAACCGAGCATTGGCAGAAGTGTGGACTTGATCCTGGACGTGAACCAAGGACCAAGTTGGATGGATCCAATCATAGAGTTTTTACGAGATGAAAAACTCCCTTTAGATAAAAAGGAAGCACACAAGATCAAAACCAAGTGTGCAAGGTTTTGGCTGTCCCCTGAAGGGAAGCTATATAAAAAATCCTTCACTTGGCCGTATCTACTTTGTGTACACCCCGAGATGGTGCAGAAGTTCCACCACGAGATACACGAGGGAACATGTGGAAGCCATGCTGAGGGCAGATCTATTGCCCCCCGAGCAATTACCCAGGGGTATTGGTGGCCACACATGCAGGACGATGCTAAGGTCTATGTCAAGATTTGTGAGAAATGCCAGAAGTTCTCACCTATGATAAAAAACATCGGCCGAAGATCTGGTACCCTTAACTAGCCCTTGGCCATTTGCCCAATGGGGAATGGACATCGTGGGTCCACTCCATAAAGCAACAGGAAATCGAAAGTTCATGTTAGTGGCCACTGACTACTTCACCAAGTGGGTTGAAGCAGAACCCTTGGCTAAAATCACTGAACCTATGATAGAAAGGTTTGTGTGGAAGAGTATTATCACTCGATTTGGAGTTCCTTACTCTTTGATCACAGATAATGGGGCACAATTCCAGAAAAAGTTCAAGACATTCTGTTCCCAGTATGGGATAAGGAACTATTACTCAACCCCTGCTTACCCTCAGAGCAATGGACAAGCAGAAGCTTCCAACAAAACCATTCTTGATGGGATCAAGAAGAGGCTAGACAAGGCAAAAGGCAAATGGCCTGATGAACTGCCCCTGGTGTTGTGGGCCCACCGAACAACGCCTAGGAGGTCTACCCCTGGAAGTTGGACTTCCAACCAATAGGACTGCATTGGTTGAAAATGGGGGGAATGACAGGGCCTTAGAAATTGAGCTTGATCTGGCCGAAGAGAGGAGAGAAAGGGGCCTGGTCCACCTGGCCTCGTACCAGGAACAGCTAATGAGAGGCTACAACAAACACGTCCACCCTCGAGAGTTTGGCATTGGAGACCTTGTGCTTCGAAAAGTACTTGGCAATACCAAAGTGGCTAATGAGGGAAAGCTTGGAGCTAATTGGGAAGGTCCGTATCAAGTGACTGAAATTGTGGGCATTGGAGCTTATAGGTTGGCAGACCTGGGCGGGAACCCAGTGCCAAGGCCTTGGAATGTCCACAATTTAAGAAAGTTCTTTGTTTAAAGGACTTGATTTGTTTTTTTTTAATTCTGTTATTAGGATTATGTTATTGTGTGGGGATTACAAAGAAAATTCCTTTGTTTTAATTCTGTTTTAGGATTATGGTTGCGTGGGATTACGAAGATAATTCCTTTGTTTTTTAATTCTGTTATTAGGATTATGTTATTGTGTGGGGATTACGAAGAAAATCCCTTTGTTTTTTAGTTGCAAGGAGTACGCCTAACGACTCCTTGAGTTTGAGAATTATGAATAAAAAATTATGTTTTCACAACATATTTGATTTTTTAGAAATTTTGTTTTCTCCGATATATGGCTGTTTGTTGACTTATGAATCCGAAAAAAGGCCAAACTGTCCCTCCTTCGTATTGGGGAGCAGGTAATTGCGATGAATGTTTTAGACGTACGAAAATACGTGCTAATAATATAAGTACAATAAAACTTAAAAAATCTGTTTCAAGTACGAGAAACTTGAATAAAGTACGAAATACTTGCTAAGTACGATGAAACTTAACAATCTATTTCATAGTACGAAAAACTTAGCATAGGTACGAAATACCTTATAGCATACAAAAGAAACTGGTATGCATGAGTACGAGAAACTCCAACGATCTTTTTAAGTACGAGAAACTTAATTTCCCATTTAAGCATGAGAAACTTAAATGAATTCCAAAGTACGAAACACTTGGGGAATAAGACATAACGAAATTTTGTCTAAACATGTTATTAATCGGATATATGGATTCCTTTTTAAGTATGATAAAACTCAAAATTACGAGCAAGAACGATAAACTTGTCTCTTTGTCAAGGCCGAAAATACTTGACAGTAAAATTATGGAACCCAATTAAGTACGAGATGCTTACATGGTTTATCCAAGTACGAATAAAACTTAGGAATATCCCTGAGTACATGCAAACTGGAAAGTTCACTAGCATGTGCACCAACAGCTAAAATATGAATACATTTGGGAAATACCAAACACTAAGCATGTACGAGAAATTGACTAAGTATGAAAAAACTTAGCAATTTAAAAACATGAAACATCTGGCCATGAAGGGCCACTTGCAATATCAAAAAGCCACGAAGGGCCGAACAAACCAGTGTAATGCCACGAAGGGCCAAATACCTGTGGTAAAAATATGTTAAAAGTATACTGATGCCACGCAGGGCTGCGAATCACGGCCGCACGGGACCTCCAAAAACAGTAAGCTGTTGCAATTGTTAATCACTGAGTTTAGAAAGGATTACCAAGCTCAGTCCAAGTTCTGGATCTCTGGGGAAATATTACTCGGGACCTCTGTAATAGTATCACCCCCAGTTGTCTGCTCCTCCAAGTTGATGGGATCGGTTGATGCCTCCTCAATGTGTTGTTGCTCAGGATTTGCATCATGAGACTCAACTGGGACATTCTGAGACTCCATCTGAATCTCCTCATCTGCATCAGCAAAGTCGTCGATCTGCTCTTCAATGTCATCAAGAGGGGGCTCTTCGGAGTCATGAGATTGCTGGAGACGCCTGCTGGGCAAATCATTGTCTGTCCAGAGGCTGGAATCTTCAGGGGCTCCCACTTTTGGCAGGCATGTCTCCCAGCGCACGCTCCAAATCTAGTCCTGAATACCAGGCATCTGCTCCACATAGCTTGCTGTGGTAGCATCAAACCCTTTCTTAAAACCGTCTTCATGTGCTGCCTTTTTGGTATTGTCGATTTCAGACAGAGCCTGGCGAAGGTTTTCTTCAGCGGCACCCAGCTTCACGTTCATCCCATCAGCTTCCAGTTTGGCTTTGTCTCTCTCTCTTTCCAGCCTTGAGACTGATCGAATTAGACTGGTGTTTTCATTCATCAGCCTGATCCTTTCAGCCTCTGTCTCTTGGAACCTTTGGCCCAGTGTGACCATTTTTTGGATAAACTAAACAAAATGACCAACACAATTTATAGTTATATGTTCTTGAAAAACTACCATCGAATGAGGGATAAAAAGCAGAGGTAATGAGTAGGGGTTACCTTGATCCCACTGACGAGACCAGTGGATACGAGCCAATCAGAAGAGTTCGTGGACTCCTTCTGCATATCCACTGGTAGCAGCAACCCTTGAGCAAGGGCCAGCGCAGTTTCCGAGGAACTCGCACTGTCCCCGACGTTCACTGGGCGGTCACCCCTCATGAGTGGAGGGGCCCAGGCATCATGGACAACTTGGGTGATCGGGGTAGGAGGCCCTAGACTCGAAGCAACAGCAGCTTGCTGGTCTGAGGACCCGGCTTCTTGGTGCCTCGGGCGTTTGTCCCGGTGAGCATCAGCAGCCTCAAAGGAACTGTTTTGTTCCCGAGGAGATGAGGAGGACCGTGTATTAGGGCCCCTAGAGCAACGGGGTGGTGGGGGAGCCTGGCCAGTGGATGCCGCCCTGCCCGGGGCACCACGCCCTCGAGGTGAGATTGTGAGAAGGGTGCTGAGGTTCAAAGGTTGGTAAGACATGGTACCTGAACCTGGAGGGGATGGAGAATATCCTGGAGAAGATGATTGGCTTGTATGTTGTTGGGGAGCTGACTGTTCGGGCTGTTCTTGGATGGCCTCTTGTCGACGGGAAGGCCTCCTAAGAATCAAGCGTGGCAGGGGGATTCCTTCTGAAATTGGGAATTCCCCTGGCTGTCCGGCAATCGTTACGCCGGCGCTAGATCTTGAACTTCTGGCTTGAGGAGCAGTCGAAGTTGAGGCGCCACTAGTGCTTGGGTGAGCAAGTCTTCTATCAATAAAACCTTTGTATGACGGATCGTAGCCTAGTAAAACACTTGCGTCGCGCCCCCGTCCAGCAGTTTGTGTACCTATCACTCCTTTGTATTTTAGAACTTTGCTGATGTCCCCTGCTCGGATATAGCTTGGTTCTCTGGTTGGGCGATGGTTTGCATTTGTTGCTGAAATAACAGTGGGACGTTCAGTAATATGGTTTAAAGTACAGGTAAACGAAGGAATTGGAATACAAAACAGAGAAACAAAAATTAGGAGCGTACGTGGGAAGCCCCATTCGTGGGGAACGTGGACACCCACCACTTGGCCATCTTCCCCAGTGGGCTCGAAGGCTCCAATTACGTACAGAAAGTCCATCTCGTGATCCCGAGCAGAGTCTGGCAGGTTAAGCACGAAGCGCTTCTCTGCCTTTCTTACTTTTAAATAGTAAGTATTGTATTCTCGATTTAATACAATGCTATACCACCACTGGATGTCCCAGATTCCTAACTGGGTCCCTAAATTCTATTTAAAGCTACGACTCCCATTACCAATCTGAAAAAATTGGTAGATACTTGCATGGGGTTGAGTCGATACCAGTTGAGAACACGACGAAGTAGTGGGTCAAGGGTGAAATGAACTCCACCCTCGACAATGGCCACGATTGGGATGCACGTTCTATCCCACGTACAAGCATTTCTGACCACGCCCAGAGGGGCAAGTTCTAAACCTACGGTCTCAGGAACGTTGTAATCCTTCCTAAATGCTGCCATTGCAACCGGAGTTTCACAAAGTTTTCTAAATTTTCCTGGCCTGGGTTCGCTATCATCATCCGCCATGGATGCTATAAGAAGTTCTAACGATAATGGAGCGAAGTCTGAAAAATGGGTATGAACAGTGCCCTAACTCGAAAATGAGTTTGAGAAACGATGTCTCAAGATGAAATAAAATAGAAGCGACAATAAGAATCTTACAGGGATGTAGGGAGGATTTCCTAGGATGGAGTCGAGTTTGCAGACGGCGGCGATGGCGGACCGGAAACGAAAGAGTTCACCTGGTTTGGGAGAGAGAGAAATCTGAGATTCAAGCTTTTTGGATAAAAGCCCAAAAGATACCCTTTTTTTTGGGTTTAAGAGTAAAGTGACGGAGACAAAACGTCTCCACTGACGACGTTACATGAAAAGTAACGGTTGCAATAGGTGGATAGCTGACGATTAGACGCCGTTTGGCCAAAGCATCAGTTCAAATTTAATGCTAGGTGTACGAAACACACCACGTGGAGTCATTTTTTCGAGGAAATCATGACTAAACCACCAAAAAACATCAATGGGAACCCAATGACTATATCTGCACGGGATCTGATCTGTTCGGCCTCAAGTTCATTCTTTGAGCTTTACTCATCATCTTCGAACAGTAGTGATAAGCAAAAGCTGGGGAGCAATTGTAGGGAGGTGTTCCCGAACAGGTACAATTAAGGGCCGAACACGTGATGTGCCAGATCCGTGTAATGAGGAAAGTGATATGGGACCCCATATAAGATGAACGGCGGTGGTAAGGTCCAGTACTACGAGAAGGCACCGGATTAGACGATCTGTTCGGCTGGGATAAGCCGGTGACATGAGAAGTCATTAGTTGATACATTCTGTTCGGCCTAGATGGGCCAGTGGCATGAGAAGTCATTTACTTGTGTAGTCTGGTCGGTAGGGGCATGTGCCGAACAGATGGAGTTACTTGATGAAATGTTGTCTTAAGAGATAAGGCAATAAGGGTGTTCTGTAAGACGAACCCGATATACAGCAAAGATGAGTAAAGAGACAGTCCTATTAAGGGATGAAGTTCTATGGTGGGAAGAGACCCTATGAGGAAGGGATCTCGGTTGATTGGGCAAAAGATCCCCAAGAGAGCCAGGGTTCCTATACAAGGCAGGAGACCTGGGCAACAAGGATGCTTGGAAACAAGCATGCTCATATCTATAAATACGAGGTAAACCTGGAGAAAAAAGGTACGCAAGAAGTTGCATTCATTCTACACTTTCCTACTGATAACTAGGGTTTTTTGATACAGTACGAGATACTAACTTAGGCATCGGAGGGCCTTTGCCACGAGAGGCAGAGGTGCGCTCACCCCTTGTCTGTTTTACAGGTTAGGGTTCAGGCGAAGGTATTAGGGTTCCGGTTGGACAGCACGTGAAGGAAGGAGATTCAGCGCTGTTCTAGGTACCATCTGTTTTTCTCCACCTACACTCTCCATCCCTTTGCTTGAAAGAACTTAGTGGTGAAAGCATCCTGAACTTCTCCCCAATTACGTAGTGATCGAGGCTTCAAAGAATTGAACCATTGCTTCGCTTTGTCTTTGAGAGTGAATGGGAACAACTTCAGGTGAGCTTGATCAAGTTGACCATGAATTGTGACGAAAGAGTGCAGAATGTTCTTGAACTCGCGGATATGCAAATTAGGATCCTCCAATTCTCTCCCCCGAAATTCTGGAATTATCCGAAGGTACTCAGCTTTGAATTCAAATGCATTCCCAGCAGTCGGAGTCGGAATAACGATAGGCGATACTTTAGGAGCCCGTTCTGGATTCAAATAATCACGCAGAGTACGAACTAGAGCTTCTTCGGCCATTAGGCCTTTGCGATTTCGATTGCGATTTAATTTGCGTGGCGGAGAATGGGCAGGATGTGCCCTGACAATGCTACGGATTTTCGGCGGAGATGAAGAACGATGAAACCGATTGGAAATTGGGCTTCGGAACACACGCATAAACAAACAAATACTACCAACTACTAACTAATTACCAACAAACTAACAGATTGCAGGGGAGGCCGCCACCTCAACTCAGCAAACAAAATATGCGAGGGGTTATGCCACCACCTCGGCTAAGCAATGCAATCAAATAAAGCTAACTGTAACGACCCGCTCCATCTTTGTACAATATTGTCCGCTTTGGACGCCCAAAGCCCATAAACTTCCTAGTGAGGTCACCCATCCCTGGATTACCCCAGGATGAGCACGCTTAACTGGGAAGTTCCTATGCGCTTTGGCCCTCCCTCACGGCTTTAAAAGGCCTTGTACAAGTAGGAGGGATCTTTTCTTATAAACTATAACTTGCCCCCTCCCGTCCGGACGGAGCCTGCCATCCTGCAATACCGCCGGCCACCGAAAAGCAGGGTGTCACACGGCTGGTCCAAAAATGTTGATTCGTGTGCCAAAAATGTTATTTCTGGAGGCTATAATAAGAGGACTTAGTTCTGTACAGAGCACAATCACTGTGCTTGTACCAGATTCTAGAGGTGGCCCCCACCATGTAGACCAGGGTTGTGCTTTGATACCATCTGTAACGACCCGCTCCATCTTTGTACAATATTGTCCGCTTTGGACGCCCAAAGCCCATAGACTTCCCAGTGAGGTCACCCATCCCTGGATTACCCCAGGATGAGCACGCTTAACTGCGAAGTTCCTATGCACTTTGGCCCGCCCTCACAGCTTTAAAAGGCCTTGTGCAAGTAAGAGGGATCTTTTCTTATAAACTATAACTTGCCCCCTCTCGTCCGGACGAAGCCTGCCATCCTGCAGTACCGCCGGCCACCGGAAAGTGGGGTGTCACACTAACTATACTAACTAAGCAAAAACTCAATATTTAGGCTGGGTTCGTTACACCTCAGGTTTGGCATGAAACCAGGTTAGAGGTATCCACCAAACTAAATACGAGCTACTAATACATAAACTACTAAACTACCACTATAAGAAAGAAGCGGGATACTTACAGCGGTTTGTCGAACCTCCAAGAAAGCCATAATAAGAAATGACGGCGCCAAAAATGCTTCGTTCGTTGATATATCAAATAAGATCACCCCAAGCGTAGGGTATAACCGTCCAATTGAAGCATAATAATTCGGAAGACCGGGATCGTACCCACGGGAATAATTAATACGGCTTTGCTGGATTTGTAGAAGTAAGCAAGGTTTTCGGCCTTTAGACAGCCAACTTTGTTTTACGTATGCGGTGGAAAGTAAAAAGGCTAAATTAAAAGCGAATAAACTAGGATAAAAAGCAGGTTAGGTCTAGGAATTACTAACACTCACGACTCGAGTGAAACTACCTTTTACACCCAAATACACGGTTTAAGATGCTCAACTAAGGCTCTTAACCCGGAAGATAAGATGGTTCGATTATCAAGCTAGCTCTAGAATTTATTTAGCAAACGCCTTGGGCGACAGAGCTCTAAGCATCATGTGTGGTAAGTAGGCGGTGCTCTTACCTACACATGATCAAGGAGGTTAACACCTTAGTTATTTGACAAACAAATCCGAACTACACATCGATTTTCGAACCAAAGATTCAAACTTTATTGGTGAAAAATGCAATTTTTACTCAAGCCGTGAGGTGCTAATCACCCCATGACCTAACCCTAGGAAACTACTCACACATATCTATGAAGATAAGAGCAAGCAAAAATCTACTAAGCATATTTGTAAACACAATACTAGAAGAAAATTAGATAGCAAGATAGATTGGGTGATTGTAAACAACTTTAATGAAAGAGATAGTAGCAAAATCTAACTAATAAAGGCAGAAAATGCAATTTTAATAAGCTGGAAATGAAGGACACTCAAGAACAAGCAAAAATCAATTTGAAATCTAAGCTAGATCTAAAAATATGCAATACAATCTATCCTCTACTTGTTTGTACAATGTGACTTCACGCCTTTTATATCCTCCAAGGTATGCGCATGGAATATTCTCCAGGAGATCCAAAAATCCTCTTCTAAGGCCCTCGGTACCGATAGAGAATAATGTACGCTACTGCTGGGAAAAGGCTCGGTACCGATGGGAATTGGTGCAAGGTACCGATGCCGCGTTGACTAAAGGTTGCTGCAGAGACTTTGATAATGCAGTCAGTACCGATGGGAGAGAATCCATGGTACCAATACCGAACGGCTTCAAGGCTGGCTTTTGAGGATGCTCGGTACCGATTGGAACTTTCAGAAGGTACCAATACCGAGTGTCTTTCTTTAGCACTTCACCATTTGACTCTTCTTTTGGCCTTTTGTTTTGTCGGACCAACTCTGGATCTTTGACTCTTTGGTACGCTTGAATTCCGAAGACTCCATTCTTGGTCATCTTTAAAACTTGGATGTCTTGACAAGCTTTGGCTTTAAAAATTCCTGAATTAAACAGTTTTCCTACAAAACGACACTAAAATACCTTACGCGCGAGCAAAAGCAATTAAAAACAACTAATTAAACAATAAAATTAACTAAAAACTAGATAACTAGCGCACCCTACATTGCATTATCGGGTGCTTATCAGATGGTTCACTAACCGCTTGCTAAACCAATCAGCGTGATCATAATCAAAGCTGCAATTAAAACTGCCACCTCAATTGCTTAAAGTAATGGGAAGTTACACACCCGATTACCTCGGGCAGTTGAACCGATTGTTTTTACTTAATGCCAAAGATTTGAACCCTTCGGTTCAAATTTTGAAAGCAAAGGGCAACATTCTACGGAATTAAAGTTTACCTAACTGATATCCCAAGGGAGAAATTAAATAAGTGTCTCAATTGTTTGGCTACAAGCAATGTACACACTTAGGGGAGTAGGACTACTACCACTCTCTCACAAACGTAGCACAGCTATGCAATACAAAGAAGCTTAGGAAAAATTTCCAAGCTCACAGACGTAGCATAGCTATGCAATAAAAAAGAAGCTTAGGAAAAATTTTCAAGCTCACAGACGTAGCACAGCTATGCAATAAAATAGAAGATTAGGAAAAATTTCCAAGCTCTCAGACGTAGCACAGCTATGCAATAAAATAGAAGCTTAGGAAAAATTTCCAAGCTCACAGACGTAGCACAGCTATGCAATAAAAAAGAAGCTTAGGAAAAATTTCCAAGCTCACAGACGTAGCACAGCTATGCAATAAAAAAGAAGTTTAGGAAAAATTTCCAAGCTCTCAGACGTAGCACAGCTATGCAATAAAAAAGAAGCTTAGGAAAAATTTCCAAGCTCACAGACGTAGCACAGCTACGCAATTAAACAAGCTTAGAATAGAATTCCTAGCTTCAAAACTTGATACAGCAAAGGGTACAGCCCTCGCAAAAAGAATAAGACTCAAGTGCTTGGCACAACAATGACAAGGGCAGGAATTGGCAAAATCTACAAAAGTCAGTATGCATAACACAACATGCACAAAGACTATCGAAAACTGCCATAGCATAGCTCGAAATGAAAGCACGCTTTCATCTAACTTGTACCTGTACCTGCCATATTATCCAAACAAAACAACCTCTAAAAGGTCCCAAAATATGATCTCATCGAGATCATCCCCATTAGTCATCAAGAAAAGTTTTGAAGTCAGCCAGCCAAGTGGGAGTCAAGGCCAAATCAAAAGACCACTCCCAAACAAACACAGTTAAAGTACGAAAGTATTAAAATGTGTTTAGTTACAGACCCAATGAATTAAAAGTTTCTAAAAGCCATTAAAAGGCCTGGGGTGGAATTGACAATTGCCTGCCCATCACCTGATGATGGGCCAGGAGGTGTTGCAGTAGGAGTTGGAGCTTCAAGAGGGAGAGAGACTTTTTCTGGAGTTTAGAGAAGGTATACAATTGAAGAGCTCGGGACAGATGTGTCTTTGGACGCCGCATCAATGCCTTCTTCCTCCTCCTTCTGTCCCCCGTCAAGACCAGAGCCCCTCTTCATCATCAATTTCAAACTTGGAAAAATCCAAATTTGGAAAAGCTAAGGCAACCCGACTCCTCATGGCTTCGAACCCATCAAAATATTGCTGGGTAATGTCTTGACGATACTCGGGGGACTGCAGGAAGAGCTCAATGGCTTCCCTACAAGCATTCTTCACCTTCTCTAGCATCCCCAGACTCATGGTCCTATATTTCTCCATCTCCTTATCCCATTCAGAGATTTTCTGCTCCAGACTCTGAGCAGTGGCCACGATAGTGTCTCTCTCTTCCTCCAAGCCACTCTTCGATTTGAGTGCGGCATCTCTCTCTTTTTTCACTTTCTGGAGCTCCGCAGCCATGGAAGCACCCTGCTTTGTAAGCCTCAAATTGGCCTCCAAAAGGGTGACAACCTGTTTCCCTAGGCTATGGCGCTGGGTGGTGAGATATTGACCACGAGTCACAGCCTGCCAGAAGAGAAGAAGGATCAGTAAGGGAACAATAAACAATCAATAAAATTGCTAAAGCAGAAAAGAGAAGCATACCATGGCCAATTCAACCAACATTTGTTCCCTAACCGCTTGGAGAGACATCTCTGCCATTAGCTCTTTATCAGTTGCACAAAGCAGCCCAGAAGCATGCTTGAGGGCATCCTGATAATTGCCCAATACAGAAGGGCCACCAGAAGTCTTCGTCTTCTTTGCAGGAAGGGTACCCTCCACAGCTGCACTCTTCGCCTTTCTTTTCGATTTCGCAGCTTCCCCCTTAACAATCTGCTCAACCACTAAGTCAAGAGCAGGGTCGTTAGAAAGATCAGCATCCAAAAAGTTATCAACATTTAGCTCCTTCTGCAAATGGGAGCTCTTTCTTTTGGGAGCTACGGCCCCAAACGATTGCTTTGCTCTCTCAGCTTTCAATTGGGCCAGCAAAACTTTGTCCATTTTTGGTGCCATGCCTTTGTCCTCACTTTCCTCCTCTGAAAAGAAAAAGAAATGAAAGCAATATAAAAGTCAATTAAAAGCATGACACCAAATAAAAAATAGAAACTACCTCTTGAGAGTGCTAAGGCCTCACGAGTGGTCTCTGGGCCCAGCAAGTACAAGGCCAACAACTCCGGAGTCACCAGCAATTCCCAACTATGAACTGGATAGCTCCTAGCTTACTGCAGCTTCGCTTCTAAGGCAAGGCTCAAGGAAAATGGGGCTCTAGCTACAAAAATAAAGAAGAATTCATAAATATATGAATAAATTTATGTTGCAACGGGATCAAAGAAAAGCAATAGCTTACAATTTGTGATGGGGACCCCCCACCTACTAGGAATCCGAGGGGTATACGTTCCAACCTCCCAATGAAGGAGCTCCCAACCATCACCACCAACGAAAAAGAACTTATCCTTCCAATTTTTATTCACAGCAGGGAGATCTGTGATTAGCTCCCCCTCACCGGCCCTTTTTGTAAAGTAATACCACCCAATGCCTTCTGGAGCCTCCTTAACAGAAAATTGGTTGAGGAAAGGTCCTTTCGTCAAAGGAGTCTGCCCATCTGACATTGCTCCCCAAAGCGTCGCACAACCTATTAAAAGGCGCCAAGAATTGGGCACAATTTGGCCAGGCGCCAAACCAAGAAAACTTAGGACATCCCTCACCACGATGGGGAAGGGCAGACGCAAACCACCTTCTAAGGCACCAACATAGAGACAAGTCTCATTCTCAACAAAAGTACAAGCCCATTCGGACCTAGAAGGCTTCCTAAGCGAAACGAAGGATGGAATTGAGTATCTGACTCTCAGAACAGCCAAGTCTTCGTTCGCAATTGTAGATGGGGTGTTGGAAGCAGAAAAAATAAGGACTCTACGGGGCCCCCTCGACGAAGACGTAGGAGGCGACGAGGGTTTAACATCGCTCGACTGACCTTTGTCAGATGGAACCCTAGTATTGCCACCACGGTGCAATGACACCTCCTCCTCTTCATACGACTCTTCAACATTCAGAATAGAGGAAAAATTGATAAATCCCTCCGACATTAGGGTTCCTACGGAGAACCTAGGGTACAAGTCAGTGGACAAGGAAAAGAGGCCCCAAAATACCCTGTTTTGAAGTACAATAGAATAAGGGGCAAAATCCTCAATAATGGGGGGATGAAGGTTGACGGAAACAAACCTGACCAACCTCGCGCAGATAAACTCCCCAGGAGCAGCCCACATTGGGCCAAAAATTTCTACACTGGGGGGAGAATCCAGTTTAAAAAGAGGAGGAAGAACAACAAAGAAAGAGGAGCATACCTAAACGAGAGCAGGCTCTAGGAGAATGGCGATGAAATCGGAGAAGAAGGGTCTCATGCAGAAAATCACCTGGATAGATTCAAATGCCTCACTGATAGAGGTTGATCAAAACAATGAGAAGCTTAAACGATAAGCATCAATTCCGAGAACGGCTCCTTAATCTTCGTCGACCACCTCTAAACACCAAAGTGAACGAGGATTTTGACACCTGTCCCACGGAGTGACCCACCCATTTAAAACCCTCTGTAAAAAAGAACAAGAGCGGTTACCGCCACTTAGGTCCAGCCTATGTTCCCAACCTCCAAGCAAGAGCTGGAGCTTGGAAACAGGGGAACACCTGATAAGTATGGTGGACCTAAGGAGGTCAGCACTATAAGAAATGCGGACCTGGGGAGTAGAAGTCAGCCTCACCTATGCCTCCCTGGGAAGCATTACCTATGACGAAGTCAAGGTATGCCAGCTCCACCCGCCAGACGGAGCTGTCATTAGGTTTGAAGACCAGCTCTGGCACACAGCTAAAGCAGGATAAGCAATATTCATGGAATATGCTCATTCCAGCCTAGATACCACTCTGAGAAACCTGAATCCTAAAGGATTCAAGAAAGATGTCGATAAGATAAGCATAAAATGCCAATGATAAGCACGATTAAAGAAGGATAAGGATTCCATGCCAAGGCAGAGTGAGTATGGAGTCCCAGCTAAGGCAGGACTCCACACTCTTCATTAAGATGATCTAAAATCCCTGGGAAACAGTCCTACTAGGACTCAACCTCCTATCAAATGCCTATAAAAGTGACGGTAGAGCTCCAATAAAAGGTACACGCAACTCATAACCGAGAATCTCAATTCTCCTATGATAAGTAGGATAAAATCTGGTGAAGCCAGCTCAGTAAAAAGTGCGGACCTGGGGAGTAGAAGTCAGCTTCGCCCAAGCTCCCCCAGGAGAGCACCACCTACGACAGAGCAAGAGGATGCCAGCTACACCCATGAGACGGAGCTGGAGTAAGGTCTAAGGACCAGCTTTGACACTAAGCTAAAACAGGATAAGTAATATTCACGGAATATACTCATTCCCATCAAGATACCGCTCTGATAAACCTAAATCCTACTGGATAAAGGAAGAGGAGCCGGTAAGATAAGCACAAATTGCTAAGCATAATCATTATTATCATCGGAAAAGGATTCCATATAAAAGAAGGATGCTCGTGGAGTTCCAGGTAAGGCAGGACTCCACCCACCTCGTTAAAGCGATCCAAAATCCCCGGAATGCAGTCCTATTAGGACTCAACCTCCCATTAAATGCCTATAAAAGTAACGGTAGAACTCCAATAAAGGTACGCACCACTCACAACCGAGAACCTTAATTCTCCTACCGTATAACAAGTTCGATACTGATTTAGGCATCGGAGGGTGGTTGGTACGCCACCACACCGGTGACTCTAGCTTCAGCTTTGTTTTGCAGGATCAGGTCCGTGCCGGATTCAAAACTGCTTCATCAGCTGGCGCCGTCTGTGGGAAACAACTTTTTCCTTACGATGAACAGTTTTGTATGGTAGAGACTCGATCGAACAAAACGACGATGGCTTCAGACCCCCCACAACTAGGCGTCGACGACGCCACCAAAGCCGCCGCTGCAGCCAAGGCTGCCAGGGCCGCTGAAACGGCCAAGGCCGTGAAAGCTACCAAGGCTGCCCTAGCCGCCGCCAAGGCAGCGGAAGCAGCCAAGGCCGCCGTAGCACTCAGAATCGGGGCTGATCTGATGACCCTTGAGGCGTTTGCTCAGATGCAGGAGCAGATAAAGACATTAACCCAAGGGTTACAAACTGCGATGCAGGAAAACGCGAATTTGCGAAGGCAAATTTCCGAGCCAAGCATCCTAAATTCACGACATACTCGACTGGTCAAAGAGGATGACGGAGAAAAAGGTGAATCCAGCGAGAAGGAAAGCCAAAATCGAAGGAAGGGTGGTAAGCCGCTCACAAAGAAGTTCCCCCATGACCAAGAGGCCTTGCATAAGATGCAAGACCAGATTGACGGATTGATGAAACATATCAAAGCACAAGCTCCCGCTACGGTGGAAGAGTTGGTGAAGAATACGGATTCGCCTTTTACGTCTGAAGTCATGGGGCTGCCGCTCCCCAGGAAATTCAAGATGCCCCAGTTGGAGACATTCAATGGTTCAACGGACCCATTGGATCATCTGCAGACGTATAAATCCCTGATGCATCTACAAGCAGTACCAGATGAGGTAATGTGTCGAGCATTCCCTGTCACTCTCAAGGGAAGTGCTTGAGCATGGTTTAATAAACTCCCACCAGGAAGCATACGTAGTTTCAAAGAGCTCAGCATGAGCTTCGTAAGCTACTTCATTGCTGGTCAACGCTACGGCAAACCAGCAACACACCTCTTGACGATGAAACAAGGAAGATGGGAGTCGTTAAGAGAGTATACCACCAGATTCAACAAAGAAGTGGTTCAGATTGACGAAGCTGACGATAGCGTGCGCATAACTGCGTATATAGCCGGACTGTATTCAAGACAATTTTTATACCTCTTATCCTAAGAGCCACCCAAAACTCTAGCAGAACTTATGCTTAGAGCACAGAAACATATGAATGCAGAGGAAGCCATTTACGCAAGGCGCACACGTGATGGCTTTGATCCCCAAGCAGGGCCATCACAGGCTGGTGAGTTTCCTCCCCCCGATAAGAAAAGGAGAGAATCCACTCGCAAGACAGGAGGGGAACCAAAGAACAAGAAAGTGGACTCAAGATCCTCCCCGAAACAAGGAGGAGCAGGAGGACCCCCCCCCAAGACCGATACAAGCAGTTCACACCGCTCATAGCTACGGTAGAGCAAATCCTTAACAACCTACAGGATGATCCGGACCTCAAGTGGCCTGGAAAGTTGAGGACTGATCCCAATAGGAGAGCTAAGGACAAATACTGCAGATTCCACAAAGACCACAATCACAACACTAACGATTGTATTGACCTTAAACAGCAAATCGAAGAACTGATTCAGAGAGGGAGGCTTCAACGTTTTGTAACGAAGAAGCACCAAAAACCATCCAGAAGAGAAGATACTAGCAAAGAGGGTAGAGATGGCACAACACATCGGTCAGGTCCCATTGGAGAGATCAAGGTCATCCATGGAGGATTTGCCGGAGGAGGAGAATCTAGCAACGCTAGAAAAGTGCACCTCAGAAAACTGAGATCGGAGGAATACCTGGAGGTCAATACGGTTGGCCGTCCAAACAAATTCCAGAGAAAGGAGGAAATACCCATCATTTTCTCAGAAGAAGATGTTAAGGGAGTCCAGATCCCTCACGATGACCTACTGGTTATAACCATTGTTATAGCAAACTACCATACACGTCGGGTACTGATCAACAATGGAAGCTCAGCTGACATCCTCTATCTCCATGCGTATGACCAACTAAAGGTGGGACGAGAAAGGCTAAGGCCCATGACATCCCCACTAGTTGGATTTGCAGATACGCCCGTTTATCCAGCTGGTCAAATAGCCCTGCCAATTACCATGGGGGAAGAAGGAAGTCAAATTACACGCATGGTGGATTTCATAGTAGTTGACTGTCTTTTAGCATACAATGCGATACTGGGGAGGACAACTCTGAATAAATCAGAGCGATAATCTCTACATATCATTTGATGATAAAGTTTCCAACACCGAAAGGAATTGCTAGCGTCAGAGGAGATCAGAAAGCAGCACGGGAATGTTATGTCACTTCATTCAGGGGGGCTAACATTACCATGAATGTAGAAAGTCTAGACACTCGAGATGAAGAGAAGCTCCAACACGGAGAGCCCGTGGAAGAACTCGTGGAAGAACTCCTAGAACCAGGGCAACTTGGAAAAACAGTAAGGATCGTAACAGGGCTGAGCTCAGTGGCAAAAACGGAGCTGCTTCAATTCCTGAGAAGAAACGGAGATGTCTTTGCATGGTCCCACGAGGACATATCAGGGATTGACCCAAGGGTCATATCTCACAAGCTCAACGTGGATCCCACCATTCGCCCTGTCAAACAGAAGAAGAGGACTTTCGCTCCAGAACGAAACGAGGTCGTGGCCAAAGAAGTAGAAAAGCTCATACAAGCGAAATCCGTCCGCGAAGTTCTCTATCCCGATTGGCTAGCCAACGTGGTTATGGTGAAGAAGGCCAATGGCAAATGGAGAATGTGTGTAGACTTCACAGACCTCAATAAAGCATGTCCAAAGGATAGCTTTCCTCTGCCAAGGATTGACTCCTTGGTGGATTCTGCAGCTGGACACGAGCTCCTCACCTTCATGGATGCATTTTCAGGATATAATCAAATCCAAATGCATGAAGAAGATCAAGAGAAAACTTCGTTCATCACCGATCGGGGACTATACTGCTACAAAGTGATGCCCTTCGGTCTTAAGAACGCAGGGGCAACATACCAAAGGCTGGTCAACAAAATGTTCAAGCAACAGATTGGGCGCAATGTAGAAGTATACGTGGATGACATGCTGGTCAAAAGTGCCAAGGCCCGAGATCATATAGCGGATTTGGAATAAACTTTTCATGTCCTCAGAAAGTACAAGATGAAGCTCAACTCAACAAAATGCGCTTTTGGAATCTCCTCAGGGAAATTCTTAGGCTTCATGGTATCCCAAAGAGGAATCGAAGCAAACCCTGAGAAGATTCAGGCCATACTCACTATGAGGTCGCCCCAGAACATTAAGGAAGTCCAGAAGCTAACAGGACGAGTTGCAGCTCTAAGCAGATTCATCTCACGAGCAACTGATAAGTGTCAAACGTTCTTTAAGGTTTTGAAAAAAGCCTTTGAATGGACTACTATAGAAGAAGCAGCTTTCAACCAACTAAATGAATACTTGACGTCCCCGCCACTGCTTAGTAGGACTCAAGAAGGAGAGGTTCTATTCTTGTACCTTGCTGTCTCCCCCCACGCTGTCAGCACAGTCTTGATAAGGGAGGAGCAGGGAACACAGCTCCCAGTATACTACATCAGCAGGGTGTTGCAAAGAGCGGAGCTGAGATATCCCAGAGCTGAAAAGATAGCCTTTGCTATGGTAATAGCGGCTAGAAGGCTACGGCCATACTTCCAAGCTCACTCAATCAAGGTACTAACGGATCAACCACTTCGAAGAATTCTCCACTGCCCAGAGACTTCAGGCCGGCTAATTCAATGGTCGATAGAGCTTGGTGAATTTGATATAGAATATAAGCCTCGAATCGCCATTAAAGCTCAAGTACTTGTAGATTTCCTTGCGGAATACACGTATCCAGAACCAAAGGAGCTCCCCAAGGAAGAACCTAAACCATGGATCCTACAGGTGGATGGATCGACAACCAGAGAAGCAAGCGGAGCTGGTTTAGTTCTAACCTCCCCAAAAGGGCAACGCCTAAGCTATGCACTTAGGTTTGAATTCAAAACGACCAACAACGAGGCAAAATATGAAGCTCTCGTGGTTGGTTTGGACCTGGCTAAGGCCGTCGGTGCTAACCATGTGTTGGCCAAAAGTGATTCACAGTTGGTAGTAGGACAAGTCCTAGGGGAATATACTATGAAGGAAGAAGTAATGCAGAAGTACTTGGATAAAGTAAAAGCCCAAATTGCAAAGCTATAAAGCTTTAGCATTGTCAGAATCCCGAGGGAGGAGAACACTGAAGCTGATTACTTATCAAAGTTGGCCACGGCCAAAGAGGGTGCTATCCCACCAAATGCACCGATACGAGTGATAGTCACTGATCGAGGGAAGCAATTCGACAATGCCCAGCTTAAGGCGTACTGTATTTCCAAGGGAATACATGTACATTATGCTTCCAAGGCTCACCCAAAGGCAAACAGCCAAGTGGAAGTTACAAATCGAACAATCAAGAAAGGAATCAAGAAAAGGCTTTGAGAAGCCAAAGGAGCTTGGCCAGACGAGCTTTATAACGTGCTATGGGCATATCGTACAACACCCCGAACAACAACTGGAGAAACTCCATATTCTCTTGCATTTGGAGCCGAAGCGGTAGTCCCAATTGAAGTTGAACTTCTCAAATACAGGACCGTAAGCAAGGACCCCCAGGAAAACCAAGAAGATCTCAGGGCCGAGCTGGACCTTTTGGAAGAAACGAGGGAAACATCCATGGCCAAGTTAGCCCTCTACCAACAAAGAATGGTCAAGTACCACGAAGCACAAGTTAGGCCAAGGGATTTTCGAGCTGGTGATCTGGTCCTAAGGAAAGTTGATCCTATGGGAAAGAAGGTAGGCAAGCTCGGCCCAAATTGGGAGGGACCCTACCAGGTTTTGCACCATATCAAAGCTGGTGCATATAGACTTGTAACCCTAAGGGAAAAGAGCTACCAAACTCATGGAATGCAGAGCATCTAAAGAAGTACTACAAGTAGGTGTTCGCAATCCAAATTTATTTCCATTTCTAGGAAGTTTATTTCTGTTTTTAGGAAACTCTCTGTTTTCAATAAAAATTTAGCAATCAAGTTGTTCTGGTTAGGACCATGTGTTCTTTACGTCTGGTAGCCCTAGTGGCCAATAAAATTCCTCACGAGGGATGTTTTTTCAAATTTCCAATATGCATGATATGGTTTGGTTTTCCTGTATGCATGATATGGAGAGACGACAGAAAGATAAAATTATCAAAAATTTTATTAATAAATCCACACCCCAAGGGATGTGGACAGCTTTTACATAAAAACCTTATGGGTAAACCCACAAAGTTGCAACCTAGTCACTACCTCCCTCCCTCGGAGGGGAAGGAATTGGTGGCGCCGGTTGCCCTCGAAAAGCCTCCAACTGTTCCCAGTTGGCTATCAGCACCATGCGAACCGTCTTCTCCATGACAGAAATGGATTATGCCATGGCCTCCATCTTCGAAGACAGCCCAGTAATGGCTGCCTTCAGGTTCTGCAGCTCCTGGCATAACTCGGTGATACGATCGCTACTTGCCATTAGCAACTCAAATTTGATTGTGGAATGGGGAGTAATCATTAAACGTCTACTGATATTTATAGCACAAATTGGGCGGTTCACTAACCGTTTACTGAACCAATCAGCACGATCACAATCAAAATTGCAATTAAAACCGCCATCTCAACCGCTTAGAATAATGGGAAGTTACAAACCCCACTACCTCGAGCAGTTGAAACGATAGCTTACGTTTAAATGCAGACGATTTTGACTCTGCAATCCAACCTCTCACGTCATGGGAAATTATGATATTCTAAGGAAATAATTATCATACCTGAGAGATATCCTACGGGGTAATCGAAGTAAGCACATTAAATATTCGGACACCAATAAATGGCATGCTAGGAAAATTTTCCAAGCTCAACAGACGTAGCACAGCTATGCATTAATTATGCAGCTTAGGAAAAATTTCCAAGCTCAACAGACGTAGCACAGCTATGCAATCTATGAAATTATAACTCACCCAGTAAAAACCTAAGGGAAAACTTAAATAAGTGTCTTAATTGCTTGGACGCAAGCATTTTACACACTTAGGGGAGTAAGAGACGTAGTATAACTATGCAGAGAAGACAAAACAAGGGAAAAATAAAATTCCCAAAATAGATGTAGCATGTCTACGCAAATCAAACAAGCTCAGAATAAAATTTCTAGCTATATAATTTGGTACTGCAATGGGTACGCCTCTTGCAAAGATACTAAGACACAAGTGTTTGACACAACAATAATAAGGGCAAGACCTACAAAGCCAGTATGCATAATATGCACAAAGGCTATCAGAAACTGCCATAACAAGAAGCATTTTTCGTCAAACTTGCACCTGTCATGATTTCAAGTAGATAGCCTTTAAGAAGGCCCAAAAATATGATCTCACTTAGATCACTCCCAACGGTCGTCAACCCAAGTTTTTTCAACAAAAAAGGGATTTAAGGCCAAACCAACAGGCCACTCCCAAACCAACACAGTTAAAAGTACGACAGTATTTAAAAAGTGTTAGTTACAAACCCAAATCAATTATGAGTTTTTGAAAGGCCATTCAAAGGCCTAGGGAGGAATTATCAACAGCTTGCCCATCACCAGATGACGGGCCAGGAGGTGTTGCAGCTGGGGTTGAAGCTTTGAGGGGAAGAGAGACTTTTTCAGGAGTTTGGAGAAGGGATGCAAGGGAAGAGCTCGGAATAGATGTATCTTTGGATGCCGCGTCATCGCCTTCATCCTCTTCCTTATGTCCCCCGTCGAGGCATGAGGGGCCTTCCTCATCATCAACTTCAAACTTGGAAAAATCCAAGTTTGGAAAAGGTAAGGCTGCGCGGCTCCTCATGGCCTCAAACCCGTCAAAATATTGCTGGGTAATATCTTGATGATACTCAGGAGATTGCAGGAAGAGTTCAATGGCGTCTCTAATAGCATTCTTCACCTTCTCCAGCATCCCCAAGCTCATGGCTTTAGACTTTTCCATCTCCTTATCCCACTCAAGAATCTTCAGCTCCAGACTTCGAGCAGTCACCACGGCGGTATCTCTCTCCTCCTCCAAACCTCTCTTTGACTTCAGGGCAGTGTCCCTCTCGGTAGTCACTTTTCGAAGCTCCGCAGCCATGGAAACACTTTGTTTAGAGAGCCTCGCATTGGTCTCTGAGAGTGTAACCACCTGTTTCCCCAAACCAAGGCTTTAGGAAACAAGATACCGGCCACGAGCCGTGGCCTGCAATAAGAGAGAAAGGATTAACGAAGAAACAGCTGGAAAAATGAGTTATCAAAAGATACAGAAAGGGAGCCCACCATGGCCAACTCGACCAACATAAGCTCCCCCACTGCCTGGAGAGACATCTCCGCCGTTGAGTCATTGTCAGCTGCACAGAGCAATCCAGAAACACACTCCAGAGCTTCCTGGAAATTAGCCAGCGTGGAAGGACCAACAGCAACTTTTGTTTTCTTAGTAGAAGGGGTACCCTCCACAGCCGTACCCTTCGCCTTCCTTTTCAATTTCTCAGCACCATCTTCTTCAGTCGGCTCAACCACTAAGTCAAGAGCAGGTTCCTTTGAGAGGTCAGCATCCAAGAAACTATCAACATTCAGCTCCTTCTGGAGACGAGAGCTCTTCCTTTTTGGAGCCACGCCACCAGATGATTGCTTTACCCTCTCAGCTTTCAATTGAGCCAGCAGATTTTTATCCATTTTTGGTGCCATCTCTTTATCTTCTCCTTCTTCTTCTGAAAAGAAATGGAGGGAGAACAATAAGAAAGTCAGCAGGCAATTCGATACCTAAACAAGAACTGGAAATACCTCTTGAAAGAGCTAAGGCCTCACGAGATGTTTCTGGACCCAACAGATAAGTAGCCAAAGACTCTGGAGTCACAAGCAGCCCCCAGCTATGGATTTCGTAGCTCCGGTCCAACTTCAGTTCTGCCTCTGTGGCAGGGGTCAAAGGATATAAAGCACGAGTTGCACAAAAACATGAGACAGAAACCCCTGAGAATAAAGAAATTCTGGTAATATTCAAAAAGGTAAAGAAAAGCTATGGCTTACAACTTGCAATAGGTTCCTCCCATCTGTTGGGGACACGCTGTGTGTAGGACCCAACCTCCCAACTCGAGAGTTCCCATCCATCTCCCCCAATAAAGAAAAACGTATCCTTCCAATTCTTATGAACATTGGGGAGATCGGTGACCAACTCTCCTCCGCCGGGCCTTTTGGTAAAGTAATACCATCCTACACCCCCAGGAGCTTCTTTTATTGAGAACTGGTTTAAAAATGGTCCTTTTGTCAACGGCATAAGACCATCTGACATGGCTCCCCAAAGAGCAGCACAACCAATCAGTAAGCGCCATGAGTTAGGAACAATTTGGCGAGGTGCTAAACCCAATAAACTCAGTACTTCCCTCGCCACGGCAGTAAAGGGCAAACGAAGACCTCCTTCCAAAGCCCCGACATAAATGCATGTTTCGTTTTCAACAAAAGAACAGGCTCGCTCAAACTCAGAGGGCTTCCTAAGGGTTACAGAAGATGGAATCGAAAACCTAACCCTAAGAACGGCCAACTTCTCGTTCGTGATTGTAGAAGGAACGGTATAAGCAAAAAAGGTAGGAACCCTACGGGAACCCTTCGAAGAAGATGGGGGAGATAAGGGCTTAACACCACTAGAATGACCCACATGGGACAGAGCCCTGGTCACATTACTACGGCGCATCGGGACATCTTCGTCCACCGTCGACTCTTCAACTTGAAGAATCGAGGAAAAATCGATAACACTCTCCGACATTAGGGTTACAACGGATGATTGTGGGTAAAAGGAAGCTAATAAACCAAAAAGATCTTGAAAGACCCTATCTTGGAGCACAATAGAATAAGGGGCGAAGTCTTCTATAACGGGAGAAATGGGGTTGGCAGAAGCGAAACAGGCTAATCTAGCGTAAATAAACTCCCCTAGGGTAGCCCACTCTGGGCTCAAAATTTCTGCACCAGGAAAGGGAGAATCTAACATGAAAAGAAAGCAAAGAACAGCAAGAAGAAGTAAACGTACCTAAGAAGGACGGGCTCTAACGCGACGACGAAGGAGAAACGGAGAAGAAAGGTCTCACACAAGAGGTCGCCTGGGATGATTCGAATGCCTCTCTGAGAGAGTTTGATCAGAATAGGGGTAAGCCTAAATGCCAAGCATCAATCCCGATAAACACTCCTGAATCTTCGTCGTCCACCTCTGAGCACCGGAATAGCAAGGATTGTGACACCTGTCCCACGATGCAACACGCATTTAAAACCCCCCAAAAGAAGAGAAAGGGCGGCAACCGCCACATAGGTCTGGACTATGTTTTTAACCTCCAACCAAGAGCTGGAGCTTGGAAACAGGGGAGTACCTGATAAGTAGGATAAAATCTGGTGAAGCCAGCTCAGTAAGAAGTGCGGACCTGGGGAGTAGAAGTCAGTTTCGCCCAAGCTCCCCTAGGAGAGCACCAGCTACGACAGAGCAAGAGGATGCCAGCTACGCCCATGAGACGGAGCTGGAGTAAGGTCTAAGGACCAGCTTTGACACTAAGCTAAAACAGGATAAGTAATATTCACGGAATATACTCATTCCCATCAAGATACTGCTCTGATAAACCTAAATCCTACTGGATAAAGGAAGAGGAGCCGGTAAGATAAGCACAAATTGCTAAGCATAATCATTATTATCATCGGATAAGGATTCCATATAAAAGAAGGATGCTCATGGAGTTCCAGGTAAGGCAGGACTCCACCCACCTCGTTAAAGCGATCCAAAATCCCCGGAATGCAGTCCTATTAGGACTCAACCTCCCATCAAATGCCTATAAAAGTAACGGTAGAACTCCAATAAAGATACGCACCACTCACAACCGAGAACCTTAATTCTCCTACCGTATAACAAGTTCGATACTGACTTAGGCATCGGAGGGTGGTTGGTATGCCACCACACCGGTGACTCTAGCGTCAGCTTTGTTTTGCAGGATCAGGTCCGTGCCGGATTCAAAATTGCTTCATCATCCTACCATATGGCAAGTTCTCTACTGACTTAGGCATCGGAGGGTGGTTGGCAAGCCACCACACCGGTGACTTGAGCTCTCGCTTTGTTTTGCAGGGTCAGGTCGGAGCTAAGGGCAAAGCTGATTCATCACCTGTCATAATTATAAGCAACAAAAATTTGTTATCCAACTCAAGAAATAAATAAGAATAAGAATTTGTTTTAGCGAGAAATGTACGTCTATTAACGGTAGAGGTGTATATGCAAAGATTTTGAGCTGTTCTTTTATTATTATTATGTCAATTGCACTGTAACCCACTGAGCAAAATATAGAATGGAATAGTAATACATGCAGTTGGAGTTGCGTGCTCTTATTTGGGAAAATGACAGCTCAGGACGTGTTTTGATAATTATTACTCGCCAAGAATATGGTGAGAACATTTGTTAATGTTGAAAATGTTTTTTGGCGGGTATTAATTATCAAAACACGTCATTAGTCGTCATTTTTCCAAAATAAGTCCCTTTATTTGATCGATGTTGTATATGGGCCTACGGGGATGGGGTGTAGTATAGATAGCATAGGAGTACAAGGCCCATTAAGGTCCAAGCGGCCCAATCCTGAGGTGAGGTAGTGGTATGTTCAATTCCAAGGCTAGGAAAAACAAAACTCAGCAAGATGCCTTTCAATCGGCCACAATCAATCTTATTGTCAGTCAAATTTCAGGCCACAAAATTAAGCGCGTTGCATTATAGGAGCAGTAGTTGTCAAATTAAACTACAAGATTTAGTGATAAGTCCACTTTGAGAAATTTGTAGTCTCTAGTCCACCTCAATAATTTGTAGAGTCCCTACTCCACTTGCTTAATAAGCCCACCACCCACCACCCCCCACCACCCCTCCACCACCACCACCATCTCCTTTCCCGCCACATCACCATTGAAAAGTTTGCCAGAAAGTTCACCAATCTGCCTAAACCACTAAAATCCTATGAAACTAAGTGCATACACCACTAAAACTTTATAAAAGTGGCTGGCTTATTTACCTTTTTGGTCCCCAAAGTATTAGCGAGTGGCCAATTTCGTCCCCAATATAAACATTTGACCAATTTAGTACCCAACGTTTAAAATTTGTGTGATTTGGTCCCTATCCATAATGCCGTTTCTTGATTCCGTCAAAAGAAGGGGCATTCTTGGTATTTCACCTTTCTCATCTTCTTCACACTCCACGCCCGAAGTCGCGGAAGATCGAAGACATGTTTTGATCAGTGGGTTTTGTGCGCCTCACAGAGACGATCGCCACGGTATGTGGGTGGTCGAGTTTCGTCACCGGATGAAGGCTCGGGAGCCATTCGATCGCACCGGGCGGAGGCGGCGACGGGCGTAGAGGCTGTTTTGAAAAGCCCGAAGTCGCGGAAGATCGAAGACAAGTTTTGATCAGTGGGTTTTGTGCGCCTCATGGAGACGATCGCCACGGTATGTGGGTGGTCGAGTTTCGTCACCGGATGAAGGCTCGGGAGCCATTCGATCGCACCGGGCGGAGGCGGCGACGGGCGTAGAGGCTGTTTTGAAAAGCCCAAAGTCGCGGAAGATCGAAGACAAGTTTTGATCAGTGGGTTTTGTGCGCCTCACGGAGACGATCGTCACGGTATGTGGGTGGTCGAGTTTCGTCACCGGATGAAGGCTCGGGAGCCATTCGATCGCACCGGGCGGAGGCGGCGACGGGCGTAGAGGCTGTTTTGAAAAGCCCGAAGTCGCGGAAGATCGAAGACAAGTTTTGATCAGTGGGTTTTGTGCGCCTCACGGAGACGATCGCCACGGTATGTGGGTGGTCGAGTTTCGTCACCGGATGAAGGCTCGGGAGCCATTCGATCGCATCGGGCGGAGGCGGCGACGGGCGTAGAGGCTGTTTTGAAAAGCCCGAAGTCGCGGAAAATCGAAGACAAGTTTTGATCAGTGGGTTTTGTGCGCCTCACGGAGACGATCTCCACGGTATGTGGGTGGTCGAGTTTCGTCACCGGATGAAGGCTCGGGAGCCATTCGATCGCACCGGGCGGAGGCGGCGACGGGCGCAGAGGCTGTTTTGAAAAGCCCGAAGTCGCGGAAGATCGAAGACAAGTTTTGATCAGTGGGTTTTGTGCGCCTCACAGAGACGATCGCCACGGTATGTGGGTGGTCGAGTTTCGTCACCGGATGAAGGCTCGGGAGCCATTCGATCGCACCGGGCGGAGGCGGCGACGGGCGCAGAGGCTGTTTTGAAAAGCCCGAAGTCGCGGAAGATCAAAGACAAGTTTTGAGCACTGGGTTGTGTTCACCTCGAGGAGATGATCACGGATTGGGGTAGTACGTCGCCGGAGGAGCTCGGAGGTGGCGGCAATGGCTGTCCGCCGCGCGCGTCTGCCGTTCGAACTGCCTCTCCGCCCGTCGCCGCCTCCGCCCGGTGCGATCGAATGGCTCGGGGTTGTGTTCGTCTCGTCGAGACGAGCTCGGGAGTGGTCGGAAAATCACCGGGCGACGCCGGAGTAAGCCGCACGCGCGGCCAGAAAGGTGAAATACCAAGAATGCCCCTTCTTTTGACGGAATCAAGAAACGGCGTTATGGATAGCTACCAAATCGACACAAATTTTAAACGTTGGGTACTAAATTGGTCAAATGTTTATATTGGGGACGAAATTGGCCACTCGCTAATACTTTGGGGACCAAAAAGGTAAATAAGCCAAAGTGGCTAAATCACTAAAATCTTATGAAAGTGCCTAAACCACTAAAACCCTATGAAACTAAGTGTACCCCAAAACCCTATGAAATTGCCTAATATCCAAAACCCAATGAAAGTGCCTAAAATCCTAAACCCAATGAAAGTGTCTAAACCACCAAAACCCTATGAAATTAAGTGCACCCTAAAACCATATGAAAGTGCCTAAATTTTCCGGCAAACTTCCCGGCACTAGTCAACTTCCCGGCAGTTATGTAGCGGGAGGGTATAAGTATTAAATTGAAATGGAGTGGACTGGGCCTGCTATAAAATGTTAAAAATGGACTAGAGACTTTAGGGAAAATGACGGCCCAATACGTGTTTTGATAATTAATAACTCCGCCAAGGACATTTTCAACATTAATAAATGTTCTCAGTATGTCCTTGGCAGATATTAATTATCAAAACACGTCCTTGGCCGTCATTTTCCCGAGACTTTATTAACTTAAGAGGTGGACTAGAGACTCTTCAAGTTCCTTATAGTGGACCTAAAACTAATTTTTTATTTTAATTATTTATACTCCAGTTTCATCCTTGTATGTACTATATAATAATAATACTTGTATTCCTGTGAATCAAACAAATTTCTCTTCCGATCCGATGTCCATATGTACATGTATATCTATATATTTATGTATTAATTCCCAAGTTTGATTATCGTGATGTGGTAGAAAATTCTATAAATTAGGTAGGAGGCATTTGGAAACTTTTTTTTTTTTTTTTTGATATTCAGAGGCATTTGGAAACTTGAAACTACCAAACTATGTCTAATCCGTAGCTTACAATTTGACACATATATAGTTTTGTGGCCAATAAAACTTTACTCAGGCTCTGTTTGTTTCAATGCAGATATTTTATAATGTAAAATATTTTTTTATAAAACAAACTTCAAAATCTTATATTTTTCAGTGTTTGGTTAGCACATAAAAAAATATTTTCAGAAATCGACAAAATAGTATAGAGAGAGGGAGAGTGTAGAGAGAGATATGAAAATAAGCAAAATAGTGTAGAGAGAGGGAGAGGAGAGAGAGATATGAGAATAAGGTAATTGAACGTGGATCAAGAATGACGATCGAGGAAACTAAGCAGTGAGAATTACATTAGAAGGTAATAGGTTCATTTCGGAAAATAACTTATAAAAGATTTAAGGGTAAGTCATTTTCATCAAATTAGTGAAAAATATTCATAATTTATACAACTAAATACCGAAAAATAAATAAACTATTTTACCGAAAAATATTTTACATCGAAGCAAACAGAGCCTTAATGTAATATCAACAAATGTTATGTACGTAGCTTGATTAGGACTTAACATGACATCTAGTTTTTTATTTATTTATCCTAACATGTCATCTAGTTTGATTTGCATGATTTTGGCATTGTGGGACATAGTAATCCTACATGTGGGGTCAGGGCTGGCTCTGGGCATAAGGCCCCGTTCCGGAAACCTTCTTAAAAAATAAGTACTTATTTTGCAACTTCAATTTCAAAAATAAGAAGGGTCATTCAACAAAATTCAAACAAAAAGTTTACTTCACATTTTCAAACTCAAAAAAAATGTAAATGGGAAAAAAATAATAATAATTTTTGCACCGTATTAAAGATCTCAATGAGATCTATCAAACAAGATCCATAGTGATAGGAAAATTATTTGCGTAAGCACATGATTTTTGAGCTTGAAGTTGCCGTATACAAAAAATAAGATTGTTGCTATTGTGTTGGGCACCGGCGGAGGGAAATCGTACCGGCGGCTGCGCTTGGCCGTCTCCGGCCACCGGACGGCCGATCCGAGCCGTCCAAAAATTCAAAAAAAAAAAAACCTAGGTATTCATATATACACGGAAAAGGGGTGCTCGGATCAAGCACCCTACACACCTCGAATGCCGTTGATTCCCGCGCTAGCCCCCTCAGTTTTTTTTATAGAATTTTTGGATCGCTCGGATCAGCCGTCCGGTGGCCAGAGACGGCCCGGCGCGGCCGTCAGTACGATTTCCCTCCCGGCGCCCATTGGTACCTAAATAAATTCTTCCAAAATAAGAAGCACCCTTCTTATTTACCGGAACAACCCTTCTTATTCAACACAAAAATAAGTTCTTAACTTGTTTTTAGAACACAGCCTAAGCCCACCAAGCGGCCGCCTAGGACTTTTCATTTTGGGCTAAATAATTGGGCCTCAAATAGTGAAATATAATAAATATTAGATAAGCGAAATATTTTATAATTAGTCTAATGTAGCTTGGTGGTAAGCTATGCGTGTACAATATACTAGGGTTTGCCCCACGGGTTCAATTCCTATCCTCTCCCATTTTTAACATAAAATTTTGGAATGTTTTCATAAAATGATTTTAAAAACTGCTCTTTGGAGTCTCGAATTCCCGACCTGTGGTTTCTAATGGCTTGCAATACCACATTGCCACTGAACTACAAGTTTGGCTGGGTTTTTTTTATCAAATAATTAATTAATATACTAAAAAATAAAAGGTCCCATTTTCAAACTCTGTTTAGGGCCTCGAAAATCTCAGGGTTGAGCCTGTGTGGGGTCCATTTCCATGCGAAACATTTTACAATTAGTGTAATGTAGCCTGTTGGTAAGCCGTGCGCGTATAGAACACAATGTCATGGGTTCAATTCCTATCCTCTCCCATTTTTAACATAAAATTTTGGAATGTTTTCATAAAATGATTTTAAAAACTGCTCTTTGGAGTCTCGAATTCCCAAAATTAGAGATTATTACAAGAATTAAAAAATATCACTTAAATTCCTTGAATTTTTTGCAACAAATATAGTTGAAAAATAATTATGCTAGCATAATTAATATTTCCCACGTTCTCCTTTCAATAGACAATTCACCATTCTTGGGACGTGATCGAGCGAAATTTGATTTGATCAACTTCAATTTTGAAACCCTTTGCCCTTACAGTATAAAACACTTCGGTTTAGGGTTGATCTAGAAAAATGAGTCCTTTGTTATGAATAAACTTGATCAGAATTAATTAACTTAGTTGCCTGGTGGGGAGGCGCCTCCCTCCCCTCCTCCCCTAGGCTCTCTCCTCCCTCTCACCTTACCCTCTCTTTCTTGGATGCTCATTCTCCCCTCTTCCTTTCTTCGTCGGCGTCTTTTTTCCGTCTGTGCTTCGTTCTTCATCCACCCCTGTAACGCCCCAATTTTTCAAATTTACTTGAAGGCATTAAATATTAATATAAGAAAAAATTTGCTTTATTAATGACTAAAACAGATAATTCGACATAAGAAATTGTTTATTACAATCGAATGTGGAAATAATAAATTTGACTGTGGTATTGAATTTGACAAAACTCAGAGCTGATTCCTAAGCTTGATACGGATCCCAAGCATACACTGGTGTAGACACCCCAATTTGGACCTATTAATTATCCTTAATTTGTGCCCTCGAGGCTCCCCAATGATAAAACGGAATCAAAACAGGCCTCGGCTAAAGCTCGAACGATGCTTCTTGAACTTTTTCAAAACCAAAACTCTTTTTTTCCCGACACCCTGAGGGTAGAATTGGCACACATTTCAGCATATAAAATACCTTTGAATGAAACCAATTGGGTTAGAAAGAGGACTTAACGAGCTTTCCAACGCTTCAAAAAACACCCAAAACCGAGTTCGGGAGTGACCGTGGCGCCCCGCTGAAGTTTGGCAGTCACTCCCAAGCGCTCGGGACCACTCTAGAGCGCTTGGGAGTGCTGACAGACCAATGCATGTTGAGCTTGACCCTTGACCATGGCTTTTCAGGCTTTTCAGATCCATTCAACGTTCAACCTGGTCCTGCCTGAGTATTCAGATGGGGCAGAAGAATAATCATGCCATTTTTCCCCCCAAAACCATTTTCCATTTCATTTTTCTTTTCTTTTTCAAAATTCAAACCCATTTTCTCCTCTCCTATAAATGCCCCCTCATTCTACACTCCAAAGGACCACAAAAATTGAACTCTCTCTCTCTCTCCTCTATTTTCAGAAAATTCTATTTCAAACACTCTCAAACATTTTTCAACACAAATATTTTGCAACTTCCACCTTCAAATAATTTTCAAGAAAAATCCAAAAATCACAAAATCAAATGAGGTCTTAGACTTCATCCTTCTCCTGTTTTCCAGCCCTCATTCAAGCATCCAAGTCAATCCAAGAAGTCTTGTTCAAGCAAAAGGTATAAAATCTGATTTTATACTTAGAAGCCTATTGTTTTCCCCTGTCTGAGGGAGATCAGTGGCTCATACCAGTTCCTCATACTGGTTGTCAGCCACCTGATCTTGGTTTAACAACAAAAGCAAGAGGTTAGAAGGAGTTTTTCAGTGCACTGGAATCACTCCCGAGCGCTCGGGAGTGCTCCTGAGCGCTCGAGAGTACTGTTCTTCTGCTGCAACTTGTTTTTCCCCTTATATTGCTATTCATACAAGTTTCTGAGTATTGGGTGTGCACTGGTCCTTCCAGAGCCCAGTTAGGTTTATTTATAGTTGCAAGGAAGCAAGGTTTGAATGGTTAAGACCAGTTCTTAGCTGTTTAAGTCCCTGGCTGAGCATGTTTGTACTTTGATTTCTTTGTGATTTTTCTGGCAGTGCTAGCATGTGAATATGTCTAACGAAATTTGCAGGAGGTGTTGACTACACTCCCGAGCGCTCGGGACCACTCCCAAGCTCTCGAGAGTGATCCCAATGACAGTTCATTTTACATGCTTCATCATTCTATTGCACCTTGTACACTTTGCACATGCATGCACTACTATCTTTTGGTATTTGTACATACTTGCTAGTTGGTTTAATGAAACAAAATATTTTTGACAAAATCCCACAAACATTGAGTAGAGACCGACGTCGCGTCGGGCGAGGGGGGTGCCGTAAAACCCTTCCCCCCTCGTAACATGGCTTCCGAACTCAAAGCAATCTTTGGTTTTTCAATTCAAATCAATCATTTTCAATCAAAGCAGTTTCTCGGGTGGCAAACCATAAATCCGGGTGGCGACTCCTCAATTTTTCAAATCAAAATATATTTTTCGGGCAGGTAGCCCACAACTGGCTCAGTTTCCATCTCCAGATAGTACTGCCCTCCTTCGGGGTCCTGAGTCTCCTCCTGATTTTCTGCAAAATCTGACACGAATGCCAGACAATCAGTGCCTAATTGAAAGAAATCACCCCGTAGTATAATCCAACCCAACCACCCCCCTTACATTACAGCTAGCAGGTAACAATATATTATCAATGCAGAAAAGTAAAATAGAAGTAGCACACATAAACCTATTCATTACTGTCCAATAGTCTAACAACAAGGGAAAGCTAGTCATGGTCGGACCATAACTAGGGTTTGCCTACCTTAATCATCACATCAAAATCACCACTGGACTCCCGTCAGTTCTATCATCACAAAACATCACTGGACCACCCACTAGGTTTTATCAACAAAATATCACTGGACCACCCGCCAGGTTTTATCATCACAAAATATCACTGGACCACCCGCCAGGTTTTATCATCACAAACATCTCTGGACTATCCGCCAGGTTTTATCAAAACAAAACATCACTGGACTACCCGCCAAGTTTTAAATCATCACTGGACAATCCGTCAGTTTCAAATCACATCACTGGACTACTCGCCAGTTTCATATCACTTCCCACAATCCGCCTGCAGGCATCTTCTAACATCTCTTTCCCCTAAATAACCATTGCCTAGTAACGTCTAAGTGAAATCCTACTCGTAAACCTCTCCATGTCTCTAGGGTCCAATCTAGCACAATAAATTAAGAGTCGGAGCAATATACAATTAATCACAATGATAATTGAAATAAATAGTAAGTATAGAAATCACGTAACTGGTCGTTGCCCTCAATCTTGTATGGCCAAGAAGTTAATATTAATACAAGAAATTTTATCTAATAAAAATTTTATTAAAAATAATAATAATTCTAGACTTGTATTAGTTTTATTTAAGAATTTAGATTGATTAATAACCATAATAAATACAATAATAGAATAAAATATTTAAATAAATAGCATGACCTTAAAAGGAGTCCTACGGTCCTACGTATCATGTTCGGGTATTAAAAGTAGGGTTCGGAGGGTCGCGAGGTTATTTTAATTAAAGATATTACCGAAAGTAAAATAAATAGGTAATAAATAAAATATGTTGAGGTTAACAAGGTTTTATCTTAAGAGCATATGGAGTCTAAAAAAAATTATCTGGGCGTTAAATACGTGGTTTGTGAGGTCGCAAAGTGGTTTCGATTTAAAATTGTGTAAAATATATAATAAATATATAATTAAATAAAAAAATTGAATTTAACAAGATATCATCTTCGAGGTGCAAGGAGTCAAGGAAAATATAGTTAGGGTGTCAAAAATGTTGTTCGGGAGGTCACAAAGTGGTTTCGAACAATTTTTATTAAAACCGAATGGAGTTCGCGGTGCGAGTCTCCGCTGCAAGGTCTGACTCAGTCAAACCTTGCGACCCGCCAGAAAAAGACAGGACCTTGCCGTCCGAAGGTTGCAGCGGCAAGGTTAAACGCATATTTCGATTTTTTTTTGTTTTCTTCCATGGTTTGATGCATGGGACCTCATGGGGCTATGGGTTAGGCCTAAAAACACTTAAATATACTTAGAGAAGTGTTGGATAGGATTATAATACCTTGGTTTGATCGAATTGATTCAAAAACCAAAACTTTGAATTTTGAGGAAGAAGACTTCGGGTTTGATGACCGGGGGACCTTGGGACCGAATTGGATGATGTCTGTGGATGCTTGGAGTTGTGGGAAGTGATTGGAATGGTCGAATTGGGTTTCGGTTGGGTCTAGGATACAAACCCACTTTTCTCTCTCTCACTTTCTCTCTCTAGAACTCCATTGATTGGAGCTCGAATTGGCCTCGATTTTCTCTCTTTTATGGCTCAATGAAGCGTGGGGGAATGGTGGTGTGCTCATGGGTCAATGGGGAGGGGTTTATATAAGTGAATTTGAGAGAGTTTGGATAAGATCGAATTTAATGAAGGTTGGGCTCTTTGGATTTGGAATGGACGAATTGGGCTCAGTTTTAAGGTCAGGGAGGAAGTAGGAAATGGATAGGAATGAATTGAATTCGGATTATGCTCAGGAATGAAGGAATTTTTTTTGATTTGTGCGAGGGGGGGCGAATTTGGTTTTGCTTGGAGGGAAAGGAAAGAAAGGGAGTAATGGCTGGAGAGAGAGAGAGAGCTATGGGAGAGAGAGAGGCCGCAGGAGGGAGGGAGAGAGGTACGAGAAATGCATGCATGCATGTGCTTATGAAAAAATGTATGTATAAAACTATATAGTATTTGCATGCAAAAATAAGACTTAATAATTGATAAGTAGCTAGGATAAATCTGGCAAAGCCAGCTCAGTAAGAAGTGCGGACCTGGGGAGTAGAAGTCAGCTTCGCCCAAGCTCCCCCAGGAGAGCACCCATGAGACGGAGCTGGAATAAGGTCTAAGGACCAGCTTTGGCACTAAGCTAAAACAGGATAAGTAATATTCACGGAATATACTCATTCCCATCAAGATACCGCTCTGATAAACCTAAATCCTACAGGATAAAGGAAGAGGAGCTGGTAAGATAAGCACAAATTGCTAATCATAATCATTATTATCATCGGATAAGGATTCCATATAAAAGCAGGATGCTCGTGGAGTTCCAGCTAAGGCAGGACTCTACCCACCTCGTTAAAGAGATCCAAAATCCCCGGAATGCAGTCCTATTAGGACTCAACCTCCTATCAAATGCCTATAAAAGTAACGGTAGAACTCCAATAAAGGAATGCACCACTCACAACCGAGAACCTTAATTCTCCTACTGTATAACAAGTTCTATACTGACTTAGGCATCGGAGGGTGGTAGGCACGCCACCACACCGGTGACTCTAGCTTCAGCTTTGTTTTGCAGGATCAGGTACGTGCCGGATTCAAAACTGCTTCATCAATAATAATATTATTATTATTAAAAAAAATAGGGTCAAAAATCCGGGTCGTTACAACCTATCCCCCTTAAAATAATTTCACCCTTGGAATTAGCGAGTACCAGATATGGTAGTTGGTGAGCATAGTATCGGTCCGTTCCCAAGTTGATTCCTTGATTCCTTGATGTCGCCAAAAAATTTAGACAGGTTGAATGGTTTTGCCCTTGGACACACTTCTCGCTATGATCCTTGATCTTCATTGGTTGTTCCTCGAAGGTGATGCTGTCAAGACTTTAGGGCGAACATTACGACAACCAGTTCCAAATTGCGAGTTGGATAGTTCCTTTCTTGCGGCCTCAATTGTCGAGATCCATATGCGACAATCTTTCCATTTTGCTTCAATCCATCCAACTTAACCCTTTTTTGGTTCAGTCGAGTCATTGGCTCACCTAAAATTGAGAATTTTTGAATGATCCTCCTGTAGTAGCCAGCTAATCCCAAACAACTTCTAATCCCGAATACCGTTGAGGGTCTTTTCCAGTTTATGCCCGCTCTACTGAGATTCCCTTTTTTTTTTTTTTTTTACACTATGTGCCCTAGAAATTTGACTTCTTTTATTAAAGATTCGCACTTGCTAGCTTTTGCACATAGATGATTATCCAGAGTACTTATAGGACAATTCTCAAGTGATCTTCGTGTTCTCTCTCTGTTGGTGGGTAGACAAGAATTTCATTAATGAACACTACCACAAATTTGTCCAAGTACGGTGAAAATCTTGTTCATCAGACACATGAAAACAACAGGGGCATTGGTTAGATCGAAAGGTTTGACTACGAACTCTTAGTGTCCGTAACGTGTGTGGGATGCCGTTTTAGGTATATCTCTGTTTCTGATCCGCGATTGGTGATACCCAGACTATAAATCAATCTTTGAGAAAACAAGTTGACCTTCTCAACAAGTCATCTATCTTCGGAAGAGGGTAACGGTTTCTGATCGTGGTGGTAATTAATGCAGAGTTGCAAGGTTCCTTCCTTCTTTTTTACGAACAAAGTGGGGGCTCCTCCTGGCGATGTACTGGGTCAGGTGAAGCCTTGGTCTTTGAGTTCTTCAAGTTGCTTCTTCAGTTCTCGGGCTCAGTCGGTGCCACTCTGTATAGGGCCATGGGTATTGGTGTCGTTCCTGGTTGCAATTCTATAATGAAGTCTATATCCCATTGTGGTGGTAGTCCTCGTAATTCCTCGAAAAGTACATCCTCGTATTCACATGTAATGTGGGGAAGACCTAACTTTATACGATCCGTTTCCTCCAACTTGAGGCTTGCTAACCATCCCTTGAGTTTGTTATGCCATTTAGTTTTGTGAGCCTTGGGTGCAGAAGGGTCTTGCCTATCCCCCTTAAATTTGAAGCACGTTCCATCTGGTGAATAAGCTGTCACCATCTTTCGATGGAAGTCTATGATAGCTCGATGCGCGGTCGGCCAATCCATCCCGAGTATGACGTCAAAGTCAGTCATCTCAATTACTCGTAAGTCGCATGTTAATCGTAAATTTGACACTTCCAATTCACACCCTTTACAAATTAGTACTGCTGATATCTTACCCCCTAATGGTGATGTCACATTCATAGTCATCCTTAGGGTTTTCAGTTTCTAGTCCAAGTGCGAATACACATGCAGCAGATATGAATGAGTGTGGAGCTCCGGAATCAAATAAAGTTTGTACATAGGTGTATAAAGAATGAGGGTATCTTGGATTACTGCAGGGTCCATTTCTTCTTCCGTTCCTTGCAGTGCAAACACCCTCCCTACAGTGGGCTGGATTTACCCATTTGGTCCTTTGTTCTGAAAAGGGCGGGTTGATTCCAACCACCGCGGGCCTGATTCAGTTGGTTACCAAACCCAGCCGGTTTAGCCTGATTCTGATTCCTAAATCCTACAGTTTTACCTTGATTTTGCGGCTGTCCTCCTTGGTTTCCAGCTCCAACTAGCTGTGGGGACACGCCCCTAAAATTCTGGTTTAAAATCAGGTGCGCCCTTTTTGGAAAGCGCGGCGAAATGCTCAATTCAGAGTCGCCACTTGGGTTTTTATGGTACGCCACCCAAGGAACCGAACTTGAAACACTTGCTACGTTTTGATTGGAAAAGGTTTGTAGATTGGTCCGTAGTCATCTTTGATATCTGAGGTTCGGGAGCCAGATTTCGAGAGGAGAAGGGTTTTAAGGCACCCCTCTCACCCAATCCGGAGATCGGTCTCTACTCGGGCATTTGTAAAACATTTGGATTCTCTCTCATTAATCATTTTTTTATCCAGTTAGGGCGGGGGAACAGTTTAAGGTAGGGCTGCTCAAAAAATCCAGTGAACCGTGAAATCGGACCGGACCGATCCGATCCGTACCTTTTTGATTTTGTCCGTGGATTAATGGTCCGGACACGGATTGAAAAATTAAAAAACCGTGACTCACGGTTTGGTCCATGGATTTTCATTACGAAACCGTGGATTAACCGAACCGGACCGTGAGAATTTATTATAAATAAATATATATATATATATAATAATAATATATATGTCTGTACATAAACAATTTTCACCTATAAATAAATTTTTATACCAATTTTAGTATTTTACTTAATATTGGGATATATTTTAAGTCTGCAAAAACTTTAGGGGGGTAAATCGTAGTTTGTCAATAAGACATTAACCCTATTTCACTGAGCACTGAGTATAAATAGAAGCTTTGGACGTCATTCCATATGTAGCTACGTATATTCTAAAGAGAGCGACAGAAAGAGTAAAGACGCCGCATTTCAGTATTTCCTAGATCAGTAGATCTGATTCTTCAAAGTTCAAAAGAGTAAAGACGCCACACACCTCTCTCTCTCTCGCTCGCACACCGCTTGGAGCTCTCGCTCGCACACCGCTTACTTATGTACCAAAATTCGTGGACAAAATCGTAACTGAACCGTGAGTCACGGATTGGAACCGAACCGTGGGACTTTTGGTCCGGACATGAATTTCATTTTCAAAAAACCGTGACTAGCGGTTCGGTCCTCGGATTCTTAAAAAACTGAACCGAACCGGACCGCGAGCACCCCTAGTTTAAGGGGATTAAAATTGTAACATGTTGGCAAGATGTGATAGATGGCGTGCTCGTTTTATTGAAACAATTAGCATAGATTGAAAATAGACTCCTATGGGAGCTTTAAACAGACTGAAAGACATTGTTCTGGAGTGACATGCGCAGGAAGAAACCAGCATGCACTGATCAAGTCACTGCATGCTGACTCCACCTACGTACGTCACTACGGAACTCGCGTACGCCAGTAAGCCTAAGACCATAGTTCTTATTTTCAACCCTCTGGGCTCTAAAAATGACCAGTGCACACCCAGGACAACCCAAGCAGTTTTATATACATTATATGTACAATTATAGACAGTTTAAATAGGCTACAAAGCCACAAAAATAACAGAATACCTCATAAATAGTGTGGGGACAAAAACAGAGGCCCAAGCCTAGTTACCATGCAAGGGCTAGCCACTGGTTAGGACCGGACTGGCATACGCGGGTAAACCACTGCGGTATGCCAGTTGTGGCCACTTGTCCAGTGCTTGGCTTTGCACTTTCTGGGTTCTGAGACATGTTTAGAAAGACCCCAAAGGTATTCCATAGCAACTGGTAAGAATATTGAAGCCTAAAACAAGCAGTTTAAACTATAGAAAGCAGTAAACTGGTTTTAACATGCTTCACAGTGATGGATATTAAAAGAAAGACATAAAACAGCTAAACACTGATCCCCACGCCTGTCCTGCATGTACTGCCATGATTGGCGTACGCATTCTATGGATTGGTGTGCGCCAGTTCTAACCATGAACGGTTTTGAAACCTTGCCAGCTTTAGGGCCAGGACTGGTATTGATTACCAGCCTTGACCCTACCAGCCCCCTTTAGGGATCAAAACAGAAAGTATTACTAAGGTGTTATACCTTTGGTTTTTGGGTGTGAAAGAGTGCTTGAGCTTTCAATGGATGGGTTGGTTGGATGATGCTTGGAAGATGGTTGTGTGTTATAGGGTGAAGAACAAGTGTTGTGTTCTTGAATGCCTTTGTATTGTAGACACCTCCCAAACGGGGCATCGCCATATAGATTGATTGTGTTTGCTCGTTTGGTTGTTTGCTTCATAAACCAAGATCGTGGATATTCCCATTGCTAGGAACATCGCCACACGATAGCGGTTATAATCAAAACAGAGTCGCCACCTAGTTTATTAAAACTAGGAAAATGAATAGAGATTCTTGGTACGGGAGCCAAAAGTACAGTAAGGAGAAGGTGTTAGGCACCCCTCTCTGCCCAGCCGTGAGGCTGGCTCATAATTATTCAACATAAGACATATACCTGTTTTATACAATTCTATTACATAATCTGTTTAATTAAGCCTTTAAACAGTTAATGGTGAGCCAGGACTGTAATTGAAAGCATGCATTAGAAAGCTGAACAAAACAAAGCTGTCCCAAGGGAATGGATCCCGTGGCCGAGGGATCCTCCTGGTTCGATGTACCGGCCGAGGGATCGAAGCCCCGGACGATGTTCTTCCTCACACCAGACAGAAAAGTTTGCAAATGATCAAACGCTACGATTAAATGTAAGAACGGGAAATAAATCAAACCAGAGGCCCTTGGGCCTCACCACCTTGATCCCTCAGTGGCTTGATTGCTTCGGATTGATTGTGATTGGCTGATTGCTTCTTGGAAAACCCTAGGGTTAGGGTTTGAACTTTGGGGTTTGATCGTCGGATTAGCGGCTGCCTTTGGGAGGTTAGGGCTTTTGAAGAGGGAGTTTGAGAGTGTATATGTGCAGAATTTTGGGGCTTGAGAGGGTGTATGAACTTATCAATTTCGGAACCCAAAGGCTCTTTTATATAGGCAAATGGATGACACACTTCATCCAATCGAAATGCACGATTAAAATTGGAGTTAGAGAGTGATTCTAACTCTTCATGCCAATCCTCTAACGTAGCCCGAACGCATCGCTATTTGGCTGCTAGGGTTTTGTGATCGGATCAAACGTATGACAGAACATTCCAGAATCTGGAAAAAGGACGATCTGACGGCCGAGCAAAAGATCTTACGGCCGAGGAAATGATGTTGCGGCCGTAGGATAGATCTAGCGGCCGAGTGATTGATCTCTCAGGGAGATTTTCATGCAATAGGTTGCTCGGGTGAAGGAATGATGTTTAGACTGTAATATCAATGTCACGGCCGACAGATGGATTCTCCTGGGATACTGTATTTCTGTCTGAAAGGATATTTGGCTCTGGATTGGGTCCTCTAAGTGGCTAAAAGTTCTTACCAAAAGTACTAAGGTTCACAAGAAGGCAATCAGCAATCACTGTATCCATTTCATCATCAGAATGGTCCCCAAGGTGGGACTTGAAATAATCTTTAGGCCAAATTGGGGTGTCTACAGATGCCCCTCTTTGACTGAACTTAGATGGATTGCGAGACATGTTTAAGTAAGAGTCAAAGCTATAAAAGCAACTCAATTTGGTCCAACTACTATTCCAAGGGGTTTTCGAAAAAGGTTTTTGTTATGGTCGGGCCGGGAGGCTGCCTACATATTCCACAGGGGAAATTCAGACCAACCATAGTTCAGGGGGGCAGTAAAGAAAAAGAAAAAGTTTGGAGGGTTAGAAACAGAAGACGTACCTTCGGGTTAAAAGCCGTAGTGCAACGTACCTGGGTTAAGCTAGGGTTTTGGCGGAGGATAATTGAAGGAGCGTGGGGCTGCCGGGGGAATTTTTGCGGAGAGCTTCCTTAGTATTTTGGGGTAGATAAGTACACGGCAGATGCGTTTGCTTTTCTTGATCATCCTTACTTTGACTGAGGGGAGCTTGGTAGAATAGCTTATTCTTGCGAATGAGCTGGAAGGAATTGATGTAATTGGGGTGGATTCCAAGCCATCTGCTGGGGATGAATCGGACGTCGTTTTGAGATATGAGGGGCACGAGGCCGGTAACTGGAGCATGGAGCATTGGAGATGAGGGAACCGAGGCGCGAAGCCGGTTGCTGTCATGAGGCGAGAGCCTGAGGGATTGGAGCTTACTGAACCGAAGCGCGGAGCTGGTTTTAATCATAAGGTGAAAGCCTGAGGTGTCGGAGCTTAGAGCTTGACGTGATTTGAATCGAGGCGTAGAGCCGGTTGCATTCTGATGGTCTGTGCACGGAGCTTTCTCATCATAAGTTTTGGCGTAGAGCCAAAGGAGTCGGAGCTTAGAGCTTGATGTGATTTGAACCGAAGCATAGAGCTTGTTGCATTCTGATGGTTTGTGCACTGAGCTTTCTCATCATAAGTTTTGGCGTAGAGCCGAAGGATCGAGGCGCTGGACCGATCAATAAAACCGAGGCGTAGAGTCGGTTGATTGCAGGATTGACCTATTGAAATGAGTGAGGTAGATATGCAAAATATGTATATGTGATGATGATGGTTGTTAGATGTGAACAGATATGATGATGCAAACTCGATGATAACAATGGTGATGCAATTGATGCTAATGTGCACGAGCCCGTGCGTGTGTGTTTGATTTAAGCATAAAGCTTCTTTCAAGTTCCGGACTTGAGCATTTAGAGCATAGAGCTCGAGCATTTGGACGGCAGAATCCAAGTATTCAAAGTACAGGCTTTGAGCATCCAATACACAGTGGTTGGGCATTCACAGCGTAGAGCCTGAGCATTTAAGGTATAAACCTTAAGCATTCGAACATAGAGCTCGAGCATCCAGTACGCAGTGGTTGGGCATTCAAATGTAGAGCTTGAGCATTCAAGTGTAGAACTTGAGCATCCAGTACACAGTGGTTGGGCATTCGAAGGGCTTCGAGCATTCAAAATGTTAGATTTTGAGCATTCAAAGTACAGGTTTTGAGCATCCAGTACGCAGTGGTTGGGCATTCAAACGTAGAGCTTGAGCATTCAAGTGTAGAACTTGAGCATCTAGTACACAATGGTTGGGAATTCGAAGGGCTTCGAGCATTCAAAATGTAGAACTTTGAGCATTCAAGCATGGAGCTTGAGAATAGATGATATCTTGTTGTTTGGGGCGGCGTGGAGCCAATTGAAGATTGTTACGGCGTCGAGCCAGTTGAGATTGTGGGCATGGAGCCGCTGAAGATGCGGAGCTGTTTGAGCGACTTGGGCACAGGGCCGCTGAGTATGAATATAGAGCTGCTGGTAGTGATAGTGAACATAGAGCTGTTGAGTATTCTATCTTCCATCTTCCACGAGGTTTGATTTGTTCCTCATGCTTGGGATGCTTCCAAGGCTAGTTTCCACATGCTCCGGAGGCTAGTTCTGAGTATGCTCGAGATGTTTCCAAGGCTAGTTCTTGAGTATGCTCGGGATTGCCTCCAAGGCTAGATTCCATATGCTCGGGGTTGTCCCCAAGGCTAGTTCTGAGTATATTCCACATGCTCAGGATTGTCCTAAAGGCTAGATTCTCTATGCTTGGGATTGTCCCCAAGGCTAGTTCTTGACCATATTCCACTTTGTTAGGGAGATTTCCATTACCTCCACTGCTGGGAGTGCCTTCCGGAGGCTAAACGCCTTCTAGCGACTCAAACGTCTTCTGGTGGCTAAATGCTTTCTGCAAGCTGGCAATATAAACGCTTTCTGGAAGTTAGCAACATAAACGCCTTCTGGAGGGTGCGTTGAGTGGAAGCCGCAGGATTGTTTTGCTGGTCTGCTGAGTGCGAGGCTGTGCACATGGCGTGGCATAGAGCTGCTGAGGTGTAAGCGTAGAGCCGCTGAGCAGCACTTGAGCGTCCTCAATGTTTCGGTAGGCTTCCTAAAAAGTAAAAGGTTTACTTTAGTTCGGAGTTTTAATTTGCATGATAAAAAATGAGTTTTTTTTTATTTGCGGGATGAGATCCCTTTTAGCCAGGGGCGTGAATGAGAAGGACCCGTGGTTGGGTCGAAGTTGTTCTGTTTAAAGAAGCTAAAATAACCGTGCCCCCTATTTAGGCAATGCATGCTTTTTAAACGTCGATTTGATGCCCCTAGCTTTTTATTTATTCATGCAATGAGATTAACTCCCTTTGTCGGACTTTGCAGAGGTGCACAAGTGGTTTGTGATGTTGCCGGAGCGAGCTCGGGAGCTAGTACGTGCCGCTAGTTTCGAGGCGTTCATTTTGGGCCTCAACCTTCTGAAGATGGACTGGTCGTTGATGACCTCGCTGGTTGAAAGGTGGCGAGATACCACCAACACATTCCACTTTTCATCTGCTGGTGAGATGACGATCACACTAGGTGACTTTTCTTTGCTGACCGGCCTGCGAGTAGGTGGAGCTCCTCTTCGGGCTGACCCCAGGCTTTGGGAGCGGGTAGGGTCTTTGGAGTGGTTCTTGGGCAATGTGCCTCCTCTTCACTTGCGTGGTCATGTTGACGTCTCTTGGCTGATCAAGACTTTTATGAAGGTTGATATCTTGACTCAGGTGAGTGTTGAGCAGCTGACACGGGCCTTTCTTCTCTACCTCCTTGGGCAAACGTTGTTTGCCAACAAGGATAGTTCAGTGCATACGCAGTTTCTAGCCCCTTTGTAGTATTTTGAGGCTGTTTGGGAGCTTGATTGGGGAGCATCTGCCTTGGCCACCTTATATGGCATCCTTGGGGCTTGTTCACGAGACATGAGTCCCATTCTTGGCGGTCACTACCGGGTACTTGAGGTATATCCTTCTTCTTTTACTTCTTTTCTCGTTGTGATTTTTCCCTTGCTACGAGTGATGGTTGGTGGGGCAACGGAAGCCACGGTCACTAGTTTTGAGCCTTCCTGAGTGGCGACGGGTTTTGGACCGGTTAACGGTCGATCAGGTACTTCTCTTCTCCTCTTGTATTTCTTATTTTTAGATCTCCATTCCTCCGTGCTGTGGCTGATTGGACTTTGTTTGCAGATGAGGTTTGACCCTTGGAGTGGTGTACCAGAGGATGCCCCTCTTGCGAGTTCCAGAGTTTTGGACCGTACTCGCACTTTGCTTGAGGGCCCCTTTTGTCGAGCTTGGTATTTAGGTGATCGGGTGGCCAGCCAGTGGCGTCCACGTGCTAAGGCTCTTCAGTTCGTTCCTCCTCCACCTCTGACGTCAATGAGATCTACTTCCTCAATGTCCAAGGAAGATTTAAGGAATGCTCTGATCGGAGATTGGGCGGGTTTGCTTCTTCAGGCAGGTGACTATATGGAGTACTGCTGTCTTTCCTTGGCTCCTCCTGCTGTTACTTCAATTGCTCCTGTTTGGCCACAGGCCCCTTCTTTCGTCTCATTTCATTCTGATGATGGAGAGGAGGAGCGCTTGGCACTTACTCCTTGTTCGACTCAACTTTACGCACTGCCAGCCGGGGCTCCACAGGTATCTTTAGCTTTCCATTCTTGCTTTTGCTGCTTCGTATTGTGTCTCATGCTTAGATGCTTGCAATGTTTGGTTATCCCACAGGTACCTGCTGAGATAGTGCAGGAATGGCTTTATGCCTATCAGAGTGCGGAGGCTTTGGTTCGGAGACAGCGCCGTCGAATTCTCGAGGTATGGTTTTTCCCATGCACCTTATTTGCTTTGCATCTTTTCTTGAATCTGAGTGTTTGTATTCTTTTCCTTGTAGCTTGAGGCTGAGCGAGCACCAGCTGTCAGTGGGGAGGATAGCCAGCAATCCCCTTCTTCATCTCAAAGATCGTCTCGGAGACGCCGTCACGACCAGCTTTAGGATTTCTTTTTCCTTCCTGTTCATGGTTAGCAAAGAGACAAGCAGATTCTGTATTTGTATAGTAAAAGCAACCATAGCGATGATTTTGTAATCAAGCTTTTGTTCATGAAATGAGAAATACTTTTTGTGCCCCTAAATGTTTTGAGATATTCATGTGAAAGTCAGAACATGGCTTTTGAACAAGACAGTAATCTGTGTGAAATGAAATACCGGCCGAAGAATCGATTATTTTGCTGAGGAATCGATGTTGCGGCCGATGTAGCAATTCTTCGACCGTAACTTCTAATTTTCAAAGGTAGATTTTGTTTTGGCCAAGTGGCATCCCCTTTTCTCTTCCTTCTTATGCTTGGTCTTGATTTTCTGCCTTTTGTTTTTGCCATGTTCCATAGTCTGATTGCCAAACTTGAGAGTTTTCGAGGTATCCTGCTCATTGTGTTAATGACCTTCAGGTTAGAGGGGATGAACAATAATTCTTGTGCCTATTGTTGTTGCCAATAATTTGAGAAAAGTGTACTCATCTTTTGCGAGCTCAATACGCAGGTTTAGCTATGCCTATCAATGAGTACAAATTTGTTGATGTTTTTCCTTCTCTCCAAATGTTTGGGCCGCATCTCGATGTGAGATTGCCTACGTATCCCTAATCAGGGAATCAGGCCTTTTACGTAGTTCCAAAATCATTACCTTTGAGGTTGGGTTTTTCACTCTTGGTTTTTCTTCTCCCATGCTCTTGATTTTGCCTAGGTTACCTAATGGAGGTTGAGTCCCTAGCGAGCTTTTCTTTGAATGCCTTAACTTTTGCCTAGGCTGCGTTTTTGCATTTTCTTGCCCTAGCAGGCTTTGCTCTTATTTTTGCTTGTGTTTTCAGGTTACCCAACGAGCACTTCTCTCAAGAGGATTTCTGCGTTTCAGAGAGGAATTTGATGGAGATATTTTTCTAAATCTCCCTTGTGTTTGTACCTTCATAATGGGCGAGCTAACCCTAAGTGTTCTCGCGGAGATAGTGTATTCTTTCTAAGTTTTGACAAAAACCTAGTTTCTTAAGCAACTAAAGTTCATCCCTTCCTTCCCTTTTGTCAGAGACACAAAGAACTTGATTCCTTGAAGTTTTCCTTGTTTGGCAAAGAGACTATAGTGTATTGGTAATTGCAATAAGAAATAAATCATTGAATAAGCATAGTCTAGAGGATGAAACAAGAATTCACTTAGCAGAAATTAAATGCCCAAGCAGGGGCTCAAAACATGTTTTAGTTTGATAAAAGCAATGTTTAATGTTCTTTGCCATGTTGTGACTTCTTAGCTACTGTAGCATTTCGGGGTCATCTTCAAAACCTTTGCAACTTTATACTCTTTTCCACCCTCTTCTTTGCCAAATAGAGCCTTTGAACTGGATCCATCTTCACGGCTTGCACGGTGGCTACCTCTTTGAGACATGAGTAGTCCCCAAATGGAAATGTCAGTCTGGGTTTTCATCACCTCTTCTTCCTCCTCGTTGATTGTGCAGTCATAAGAGAGATTAGTTACTTCCACTTGGCTGAATAATGATGTTAAGGAGATTCCATCGAGCGGATCATTGCATTCTCCTTCCATTTTGTCAAAGTCACTTTCCCCTGTTCGATACGGGTCCGTGCATGTGAAATCTAGATCCTCTTCCTCTATCCACTTGCTGTAGTCGTATTCTTCGTAGGGATTGACCCATGGCCGCATTTGAAATTCCTCCACTTTTTCTATGAGATTGATTGTTTCCCAGACAATGGGTGGTGTCGGAATTTTGGGACGGTTGATGGGTACCACTATTTGGGCAGGCTCGAAGCGGGCATGCCTTCTCATCATGATGACCTTCTCCTTTTCCTTCTTTCTATTCTCAAGCCAGATGCGCAGCCATTCATCGCCCTTGCCCAAGATTGTTCTTTCCATTTTTTTAGCTTTTCCTCCTTTGCCTGTTTTTCTTCATCGCTGTTGTCAGACATATCGGGATCGATCACTTCCGATTGATCGGACTCATGGTTTTCCTCTTCCTCCATCATAAGACATCCATCTTCCTTTGGGAAGGTCAAGGTTGGCTTGGTTTGGTTGATTTGAATAATGTATTGACTAGGATTGTATGTGGGGTTGTGGGATAAGCTTATGAGATTGATATTTCGGGGTGGTGGTTCAGCATTGTGAGTAGGGAGTGGATTGGTTTGCACATCAGGTTTTGGAGGCTTTATAGTTCGGCTGTCAATGAGATCTTGGATGTCGTGGCGGAGACGCATGCAATTATCTGTTTCATGCCCAGGGTGTTGGTGGTAGGCACACTGTTTGTTGGGACCATGGTTTGGGCCATAGGGTGGCTGGGGAGGTGGTTTGTTCAGGGGTTTGAGATGCCCTTGACGGCTTAGAATAGTTAAGGCTTGGGAGAGATTTATGTAGAGAAGGTTAAAATTGCGGCGGGGGCGGTTTGAGCTTTGGGATGAGCTAGCTGGGTCAAGGGTATTTACGGAGGCATGAGATGTACGGGTTGGGAAGAATTTCTTAGGTGGAGGAGGAGCTTCTTCTTTCCCAATGAGTCTCAATTTGATCCCTTCTTCAATCTACAACCCAGTAGCATGCAGGCGTTTGATATCAGTTATAGCTTGAGTGTAGATGTGTTTAAGATACTTAGGCTGCAAATTCTTGACAACTATTTTCACTTGATCTTCCTCGGAAGGACGGTTTTTCATCTTGGCGGCCTTTTCTCTCTATCTAGCCACAAAGGTAACAAAGTATTCGCTTGACTCTTACTTGGTCATCTCCAAATCTCGGGTAGCTAACTCAATTTGGACATTGTATGCATACTGCTTGACGAAAGCATTGGCAATTTGTGGCCAAGTTGGATAGTGCACAAATTCCAAAGTGAGAAACCAATCGAGAGTACTTCCGGTGAGAGTCCTTTGAAATAATTGAGCAATGAACTCGTCACTTAGACCTATTGGCTTCAGGGTGTTGATAACATGACGGACATTACTGGTAGGGTTACCAGTCCCATTGAATTTCTCGATATTTGGCATCTTGAACCGTTCAGGCAGTTGAGATTCTGGGAAGAGGCAAAGTCCTTTGAAGTCTAGAATTTGGTCCCCTTGTGAATGAGCCAGAGCATGTTTGATTTCCTTGACTTGTTTGGCCAATTCAGGGTTCTCTGTAGTTAGTACTTTAAGGGGATTACCGATTTTTCTTCATCCTCAGTATCTCTTGCTGCTTTCTCAGCCAGTAAAGCAGCGACTTGAGCTTGGAGAATGGCAATGGTGGCGTCGTTGTCTGCCATGGGAGTGGGAGGATAGCTCGGTGAAGCTTGGGATTTGATAGATGATCGGGTCTGCTGAGAAGATGACCGCAAAGCCCCAGGAAGTGATTGGGACCGTTGCGGTGAAGGTGTTCTGACAGGCGAGGATGACAGGTGGGATGGCTGTAAAGACCACTATTTGGCGTGGCTTCGGGTGTTGTAAGAGTATAAAACTGGATGTGGTTACTTCTTTATTTTACCTATTGTGCCTTCTTGAAAAGTAAAATACCTGGCAAATCAGTACTTGGCTGTATAGGGTTAGGATTTGGGCTGAAAATTCCAACCCTTCTGCACAGAAAAAATGTTACAACAATAAATGATACAAGGTGTGAGGAAGAACTTGGAAGCAAAATGCAGGAAAATTTCTTAACCTGCGGGTTCCTGTCTTATTTTGATAAGTTCTATGACTTTCTAACTCATGCAAGGTTTGGGTAGTCTCAAGGGTGCTCCGTTGTCAAAGGGCACCAGTCCTTTCACCAGCCCATCATAGGCGGTAATTGGGTGATTCCCTTTTTGATATACCACTAGGTACAAGTGACTGTGGAGTTTGCTGGAACCCTTAACATAGCCCGTGACATACCGGGGTATTAGGTGAACTCAACAAGGTTGCTTGCTCGATGCATATGATAAATGAATTGAATAAAGCATGTATTAGTCCTATGTCGAACTTTCTGATTATGGCTCTCAAGTCCCCAGCAGAGTCGCCAAAAACTGTAGACACCTCCCAAACGGGGCATCGCCATACAGATTGATCGTGTTTGCTCGTTTGGTTGTTTGCTTCATAAACCAAGATCGTGGATATTCCCATGGCTAGGAACATCGCCACACGATAGCGGTTATCATCAAAACAGAGTTGCCACCTAGTTTATTAAAACTAGGAAAATGAAGAGAGATTCTGGGTACGGGAGCCAAAAGTACAGTAAGGGGAAGGTGTTAGGCACCCCTCTCTACCCAGCCGTGAGGCTAGCCCATAATTATTCAACATAAGACATATACCTATTTTATTCAATTCTAACACATAATCTGTTTAATTAAGCCTTTAAACAGTTAATGGTAAGCCAGGACTGTAATTGAAAGCATGCATTAGAAAGCTGAACAAAACAAAGCTATCCCAGGGGAATGGATCCCTGCGGCCGGGGAATGGAAGTCACGGCCGAGGGATCCTCCTGGTTCGATGTACCGGCTGAGGGATCAAAGCCCCGGACGATGTTCTTCCTCACACCAGACAGAAAAGTTAGCAGATGATCAAACGCTACGATTAAATGTAAGAACGGGAAATAAATCAAACCAGAGGCCCTTGGGCCTCACCACCTTGATCCCGCTGTGGCTTGATTACTTCGGATTGATTATGATTGGCTGATTGCTTCTTGGAAAACCCTAGGGTTAGGGTTTGAACTTCGGGGTTTGATCGTCGGATTAGCGGCTGCCTTCGGGAGGTTAGGGCTTTTGAAGAAGGAGTTTGAGAGTGTATATGTGCAGAATTTCGGGGCTTCAGAGGGTGTATCAACTTATCAATTTCGGAACCCAAAGGCTCCTTTATATAGGCAAAGGGATGACACACTTCATCCAATCGAAATGCACGATTAAAATTGGAGTTAGAGAGTGATTCTAACTCTTCATGGCAATCCTCTAACATAGCCCGAACGCATCAGGATTTGGCTGCTAGGGTTTTGTGATCGGATCAAACGTATGACAGAACATTCCAGAATCTGGAAAAAAGACGATCTGACGGCCGAGCAAAAGATCTTGCGGCCGAGGAAATGACGTTGCGGCTGTAGGATAGATCTAGCGGCCGAGTGATTGATCTCTCATGGAGATTTTCATGCAACAGGTTGCTCGGGTGAAGGAATGATGTTCAGGTCTGATAGGCTATTTGGCTCTAGATTGGGTCCTCTAAGTGGCTAAAAGTTCTTACCAAAAGTCCTAAGGTTCACAAGAAGGCAATCAGCAATCACTGTATCCATTTCATCATCGGGATGGTCCCCAAGGTAGGACTTGAAATAATCGTTAGGCCAAATTGGGGTGTCTACATGTATCTCTTTAGTTTGCAAAGAGGAGTACAAAGTGTATAGCCAAGAGTTGTAACCTTGTGACTTCGTGAACCTTTTGGAAGAACCATGGAGGGGTGTATATATAGAGGGAGAGGGTGAGAGATGGGTTTAAACCAGTCGAAAGGCTGGCCTTGCTTCCCTGGATGAGAGGGAAAAGGTGATGGGATGGGTGTAAAAGATGTCCCCTGGCGAAGACTGCTTTTCCGACGGATTGGATGGTTTCCATGTGCTGTAGACCCCTAATCATGGCTTCTGCATGCTGAATAAAGCAAGTTTGACCAGAGTTTTGACTAGCGTACGCAAGTAGTTGACCCGCGTACTCAGGTTCAAACTGCAGCTTTGACCGATGACTGACACATGGCAAATGGACCGGCGCACGCTGGTTTTGGACCAGCGTATGCAGGTAGGGTTTTGGCTGTGGCTTTTTGGGTTAGGATAATGGTTTAAAGGGGGTTAAAACGCTCAAAGCTCAAACATACTAACATTCCCAGGGTGTTCTTGATCCGTTTCATCATCGGGGAATCAAAAACCGTAAGTAAACTAATTTAGAAAGTCTAGATTGGGGTGTCTACACTAGCTTAGGACAATAACTATTAATATGTCCCTCCTCCAGACAGTAATAGCAGCGGCGGTCTAAGTTTTGGTTCTGAGGAAAGAGGTTGCAGTTTGATCCAAGGTTGGGGTTTGAGCCTTGGTTCTGTGCTTGGATCTGGTTGGGATTAGGGTTAGGGTTTCGATTAAATTCTGGATTGGGGTTCCTCCAAGCTCGGTTAAATTGTGGTTGCTAGGGGCGAGTATAGTTCGGGTTGTAGGGTTGGAGAGTAGGAGCATTCATGTTGCTATGGATTGAGCGGATAGGTCCTCCAGCTGTTGTCATGGCTTTCTTCTACTCATGTTTCGCCTTGAAATCCAAGCTTTCTCTCACCATCTTAAGTGCGCATTGCACTACCTGTGAATAGGTGGGGAGAGTTTGTGGCACCACATCTCATCATGTCTCAGTGAGTCCCCATTCGAACTTTCTTGCCTTGGCGTTGTCAGTAGGTACGACTGTCTGGGCATAGCGAGACAGTTCTTCAAATCGTGCAGCATACTGGACTACGGTCATGGTGCCCTGCTCGAGACTCATGAACTCTTGGGCCTTTTCTTGTTTGACTGGTGTTGGGAAGTACTTATCAAGGAAGATTTCCTCTAACTTCTCCCAAGTCATGGTTTCCACATCGTGCATGCTTTCCATCAGTTTCCACCAATGCTGAGCTTCCTCTTGCATCTGATAGGTAGCTAGCGCAATTCGATTGCCGGCTTCGCGGATATCTAGTGTTTTGAGAATCTTCTTGACTTCTTCTAACCATGCTTCTGTAGCTATGGGATTTGGTTCTCCTTAAAAGTAGGGTAGGCGGCATTTGCAGAATTCGTTCAGCGCATGGCTCCTAGTCATGGGTTCTCGGGGTGTGTGTGGGGCTGCCTGCTGTTGCTAGCCATTTGTGGTGGTAGCGACAATGAATGCTTGCATGAGTTGCACTAGGTCAGTAGTTCCGATTGGGCCGTTAGGTTGAGGGCCCCCATCTTGTCCACTGTTTGGTCCGTCACTCTGGTTGTTTTCGTGCGATTCGTTCCTTGTTTTCACCATCTAGACACCGTTGTGTTTTGTCTTAGTAAGGGGTTTTATTTATTAAAAGTATATATATGTATATATAAATGGAGACAGGATATTATAGATTTATTGGTTATATACTCAGGTTGATGTGATCTACCCAATCTACCAAAGGCTGAGGTTTTGAACCTAAAGCTCTGATACCAAATTGTAACGCCCCAATTTTTCAAATTTACACGGAGGCATTAAATATTAATATAAGGAAAAGTTTGCTTTATTAATGACTAAAACAAATAATTCGACATAAGAAATTGTTTATTACAACCGAATGTGGAAATACCAAATTTGACTGTGGTGTTGAATTTGACAAAACTCAGAGTTGATTCCTAAGCTTGATACGGATCCCAAGCATACACTGGCTCAGTCTCCATCTCTGGATAGTACTGCCCTCCTTCGGGGTCTTGAGTCTCCTCCTGATTTTCTGTAAAATCTGACACGGATGCTAGACAATCCGTGCCTAAGTGAAAGAGTTCACCTCGTAGTATAATCCAACCCAACCACCCCCCTTACATTACAGCTAGCAGGTAACAATATATTATTAATGTAGAAAAGTAAAATAGAAATAGCACACATAAACCTATTCATTACTGTCCAATAGCCTAACAACAAGGGAAAGTTAATCATGCCTGGACCATAACTAGGGTTCGCCTACCTTAATCACCACATAAATCACCACTGGACTCCCGTCAGTTCTATCATTACAAAATATCACTGGACTACCCGCCAGTTTTTAAATCATCACTGGACAACCCGCCAATTTCAAATCACATCACTGAACTACCCGCCAGTTTCAAATCACTTCCCACAATCCGCCTGCAGTCATCTTCTAACATCTCTTTCCCCCAAATAACCATTGCCTAGTAACGTCTAACTGAAATTCTACTCGTAAACCACCCCATGTCTCTAGGGTTCAATCTAGCACAATAAATCAATAGTTGAAGCAATATACAATTAATCACAATGATAATTGAAATAAATTGTAAGTATAGAAATCACGTAACTTTTTATGAATGGGTCATTGCCCTCAGTCTTGTATGGCCAAGAAGTTAATATTAATACAAGAAATTTTATCTAATAAAAATTTTATTACAAAAATAATAATTCTAGGCTTGTATAGTTTTATTTAATAATTTAGATTGATTAATAACCATAATAAATATAATAATAGAATAAAATATTTAAATAAATAGCATGACCTTAAAAGGAGTCCTACGGTCCTACATATCATGTTTGGGTATTAAAAATCAGGTTCGGAGGGTCGCGAGGTTATTTTAATTAAACATATTTGTTAGTAATTTACTTTAATCAACGGGTATCTGTGATCTTAACGTGGGGAGATTAATAAGTATTTAATAACATGGAGCTCGAAATATTATTGAGATAAGGACGGGAGTGCAATTACAATTCTGTAGTGGGGTGAATTGTATTTTGTGTGATAAAAAATAGAATCCTGGTGGGTTTAAGATTTCTTATTTACACAAGGAGCCCATATTTATTTCTCCTTAGGTCCCTGCCCTAGCCCTATAAATATACCGCTTCATTCTCCAAGTCAAAAACACGTTTTTGAGATATCAGAAAAGTGGGCTGTGAGAGAGAACAAACAATCACGTAGGGTTTCCACAAATGGGTTACGTGATTCGAGGTATAAAGGAATATGGCAGAAGATCATAAGGTACGGTCGAGCAGTATTCGTGCCATACAACAAGATGTGCTGTAACAAGTTCAACCAGCGTTCGTGACAAGGGAGTTGTGGTAAAATCCTAATTCCGCCTTGTAGAGTTTTTGCAATTTTTGTTGTCTAATCTGTACGCGTCATTACTGGGTCTTGGGGATTCGGTTTCCCAACAGTGGTATCAGAGCAGGCTGTAATCACGCGTATGGATTAAACAGGCCATGTTATCCGTAGGTTATAGAGGGTAGAACGTAGATCTGTGCTAACCCTTATTTTGCAGCGTTCTTACCCAGGTATTATGGTCACATGATTTTTGTTGATTTTGTGTGATTGGATCCCACGATAATTTTTTCGTGGTTATTGTTATTTATTGGGTATCACGATTATTTTTCGTGATTGTAATAATTAACGTAGCATGTGTTTTTTATTGGGTGCCGCGACTATTTTTCGTGGATGTAATAATTAACGTAGCATGTGAACTCCAATGGAGGCATAAGATCGATGTATGTATTTTTCTTCAATTGTAATAGCATTCGACGGTTATTCGGAGATAGAAGATGATAGATACAGAAAATACAAGTTGTTTTGGCTTGCCACAGATTTTTTCCAGATTCGTAGGGTCTGATTGCAGGGCTATTTCGACCCAGTAAACAATGGAATAAGAAAATCTGTTCTTCACAAAAGTTGTAGATAATTGAATTTCGAATCCAACCCAATTTGAATCACTTTAATCAGAGGTCGGATGAGGAAGATATGGCCAAAATACTGAAGGTTGTGCAGTTTACGCGGGAATATATCAAATCCGATTTTTCCTGTTTAAGCACGGTTGGGTTTTGGTTTCCTTGATTGATTCAAAGTATCTAAGTCTTCCACACAAGTATAGCTGAAGGATTTCAAGTTTGGAAGGATTGCTTAAGGATTTCAAGTTTGGAAGGACTACTTATTGTTTAAGGATTTCAAGTTTGGAAAGATTCCTTGTTGCTCAAGGATTGCATCTTTAACCATAATAGCTGGATTTTTTTATCTTGTGTTTTTCTTATTATTTGTATTTCCATATTATTTGCATATGTGATAGTTTACCATATTGGGACAACATGGTAATATTTGGCTTTTGACCTAGATCACGTTTTTTTGCAAACTCAAAAATTTGATAACTCTCACAAATTTTTTAAATAACTAAGTGGGAGAGGGAATTTATTTTAAATAAATCCTATGGTCTCCATTGCTAGTTTGTAGGTGATATAATTAATTTTGTATGTTAGTTTCAGAACCTTCCTCCCTATCGGACAAAATTAATTGTGGCATCATCGGTACAATCTTCCTAAAGGGATAGCTCTAAGATAATTATTGTGTGGGTCATTTCTCCATCTGAGGTGGTTCATAACGAAACAATAGGTCTAAAAGCTAGGTAATGGTATACACTTAGCTATAAATAATAATATCATCTCTATCTGAGTCACTGTTATTATTTATAGGACCGAAGCAATATTGGCTATTTAATTTTACTTGGCATGGTCTAGTGTCTAGATAGTAAAATTAAAAGGTTGTGCCTATCTATACGAATGATGAAGAGTAGACGACCTTCCCATCGAGGCATGCTTTTCACGGTGTGTAGGGTTGCCAATGTTTTTCTTTTAACATGTGGTTGAGGGAACCAATATTAATATGAAATTCAAGTTTTTTATTGCCCTTCATAATTGTTGTTATGTGATTCTCAGATTCAAAAATGGATTTTTTCAACCCACTTGCAATTATTCTCAAAGAAAATAAACTTACGGGATCGAATTATATTGACTGGAAAAGGAATTTGGATATTGTGTTAACTACTGAGGGACACAAATTTGTGTTGTTTGAGGTATGCCCTCCTAGACCTGATGAGAATGCCACATAACAGGAAGCAAAACTTTATAAAAATTGGTGAGTATCACCCCTGTTGAAGGGACCCCGATTAATGATCATGTTTTGAAGATGATAGCTCATCTTAATAAACTAGAAATCCTTGGAGTTGAAATTGATGAGGAAACCTAGATCGATTTCATTCTTAACTCATTGCAGTATGAGAGTTTTAAGTAATTTCGCCTAAACTATTATATGAACAAAATACATTTATGTTTGGCGAAACATCTTAAGGAACTCCAAGCAGCTGAGGGTCTTTTGGTTGTGAAGAAACCACCATCAATGTTAGTGGCAGAAAAGGCTTCTACTTCTAAGTTGAAAGGCAAGAAGAAGCAGAACAAGTCTCAGAAAAAAGGTTGTGGAGGCAGTTCATGCGCCTCAAGGTCGAGTGAAAAAGCCTGCGGGCAAGTGTTTTCACTGTAAGCAGAAAGAACACTGGAAGTAGGAATGTCCATTCTATCTCAATAAAGTGAACAATCAGGATAAATCTTTTTCACTAGTTGTTAAATCACGTTTAGTGGTGTTATCTACCAGTACCTGGTGTGTAGATACAGGAGCCACTAATCATGTTTGCAATTTGTTGCATGGGTTCCAGGAAACCAGAAGACTCAGTGATGGAGAGATTTATCTATATATGGGAAATGCTACGAGAGTGGCAGCAGTTGCAGTAGGAAATGTCTTTTCAAATTTTAGTAGTAATAGGAGTTTAATTTTGAGAGATTGCCTTTATGTTCCCTCTATTAGAAGAAACTTGGTTTCAGTTTCTAAGTTGATCAAGGATGGATATTTGGTGGATAATCTCTACATTATTAATCCTATATTTCCTACAGTGCAACTACATGAATTGAATAACACTAATAATTTGCCATGTAAGAGAAAGTAGCCTTCTAAATTGAACTAAACGTATTTTTGGCACTTACGCCCTGGTCATATTAATCTGAAAATGATTTCTAGACTGGTCAGGGATGGGCCTTTAGGTTCATTGGAAATTGAGGAACTTCTAGTCTGTGAATCCTGTTTAGAAGGTAAGATGACCAAGAGCCCTTTTTTAGCTAAAGGATATAAGGCCAAAGAGCCGTTGGTATTGGTTCACTCTGATTTGTGTGGGCCTATAAATGTCCGAGCTAGAGGTGGTTTTGAGTACTTTGTCACTTTTATTGATGATTACTCAAGATATGGACACATTTATTTGATGCGCCGCAAGTCCGAATGCTTTGAGAAATTCAGGGAGTATAGGGCGGAAACGGAGAAGCGTTTGGGTGAATGTCTCAAGACACTGCGATCTGATCGTGGTGGCGAATACCTCTTGGGAGAGTTTAGGAACTACTTGTTAGTTGAAGGGATTACATCCCAGCTATCAACTCTAGGTATGCCATAACAAAATGGTGTAGCATAGAGAAGGAATAAGACTCTTATGGATATGGTTAGATCAATGATGAGTTATTTAGAGTTACCAATTTCGTTTTGGGGACATGCACTAGAAACGGCAGCGTATATTCTTAACTTGATACCATCTAAGTCAGTACCATCTACACCCACAGAACTGTGGACTGGGCGCAAACCTAGTCTGTGGCATGTTCGGGTTTGGGGTAGTCCAGCACATGTGCTGAATGGGAACGCAGATAAGTTGGAATCAAGGATATAAGTTTGTCTGTTTGTGGGGTACCCTAGAGGAACGAAATGTGGATTATTTTATAGTTCTAAGGATCAGAAGGTCATTGTTAGCACCAATGCCCGATACTTAGTGGAGGACTATGTGATAGACTACAAGCCTAGAAGTAAAATTGTTCTAGAGGAATTGAGAGGAGAGAGACAGGCACAAACTTCTTTACCACCAATAGTGCAGGAGGAAACACCACAAGAGACATTTGTAGAGGCACTTATTGACACACCGATACCTCGTCGTAGTGGGAGGGTTATTGTTCCACCCAGTCGGTATATGTTGTTGGGAGAGTCTTTTGAAATGATCCCTGATAATCAACATGCCGAACCCTGTAACTACAACGAGGCACTTCAAGATAAAGATGTGGAACTTTGGCAAAAGGCTATGAAATCAGAGATGGAGTCTATGTACTCTAATCAGGTCTGGGCTTGTAGAACCACCCGAAGGGATTAAACTCATTGGATGCAAGTGGATCTACAAGAAGAAGAGAGGGATGGACGGGAAGGTGCATACCTTTAAAGCTAGGATTGTTACGAAAGGGTATATTCAAAAAGAAGGGATCGACTATGAGGAAACTTTTTCGCCAGTAGCCATGCTTAAGTCCATTCGGAATCTCTTGTCCATTGCGGCTCATCTCGATTATGAGATTTGGCAAATGGATGTCAAGACTGCGTTCCTTAATGGAAATCTAGATGAATGTATCTATATGGTGCAACCAGATGGATTCATAGCAAAAGGTCAAGAGCACATGTTGTGCAAGCTTAAGAAGTCTATTTATGGGCTTAAGTAGGCATCTAGATCTTGGACCATCCATTTTGATCAAGCAATCAAGTTTTTTGATTTTGATCAATGTCCGGATGAGTCATGTGTGTACAAGAAGCGCAACGGAAAAGTGGTAGTCCTGCTCATCGGAAACGATGTGGGAGTGTTGTCTTCAGTGAAAGTGTGGTTATCCGGCCAATTCAAAATGGACTTGGGAGAAGCCGGTCACATCTTAGGGATTAAGCTTATGCGAGATCACAAGAACAAGATGTTGGGCTTATCACAAGTTACTTATATCGATGAGATTCTTGCTCGTTTTAGCATGCAGGATTCCAAGAAAGGGTTCCTCCCTCTTAGACATGGAATCAACCTATCCAAGGATTAGTGTCCTAAGACACCTGAGGAGATGAAGGCAGTTCCTCATGCCTCGGCAGTAGGAAGCCTCATGTATGCTATGCTGTGTACTAGACCTGATATTTGCTTTGTCGTTGGCATGGTTAGTAGATTTCAGTCTAATCCAGGGCAAGCGCATTGGACTGCAGTGAAACATATACTCAAGTATCTGAAAAGAACTAGAGATCATATGTTGGTGTTCCAGTCAGAGAGTCTGGTACCTTGTGGGTACACAGACTCAAACTTTATGCTAGGTAAGGATTCCAGAAAGTCTACCTCCGGATATGTGTTTACCTTAGGAGGTGGAACCATAAGTTGGAGGAGTATCAAGCAATTGTGAATTGATTGATTCCACCATGGAGGCCGGGTATGTGGTAGCTTCTTAAGCAACCAAGGAGGCCGTTTGGCTTAGAACTTCTTGATGGATCTAGAAGTGATTCCTTTAGTGGAATTAGCTATTACATCTATTGTGACAATAGTGGTGGAATTGCTAACTCTAAGGAGCCATTGACTCATAAGAAGGAAAACACATCGAGCGTAAGTATCACCTGATTCGCGAGATCGTTTAGAGAGGTGATGCAGCTGTGACCAAGATCGCATCGGTAAACAACCTAGCAGATTCTTTTACGTACAACTTACAGGCTAAGACTTTTGATAGTCACGTAAATGGAATGTGCGTCAGATGCATGGCAGCATGACTTTGAGTCTTAGTGGGAGTTTGTTAGGAGGTTATGTAAAAGTAATGTTTTTATATGATGGATTAATATTGTTATGTATTAATCAGTTTTATCCCTTTTTTATGAGAATCTTTTATAGGTAATGTTTGCATAATATTATTGTATGTTGTGCATGTGTGTCTTTTATTTTACAAAGTAGATGATCCTGTGTGGAGTTCGGCTTACACACAGAAGATCGAATCATCGGTTCTTGTGAAATATAAGATATGGTTCACAGTCTTAGATGGAACTGGACACACCATCGGTAGGACTGTAGTACAATGTGTAGTAGGTCTGTCTTGACTACAGGGAACGGTCTAGTTCTAACTCATTGTGCTAGTACACTTTGTGTGTATTGAACGAGACTGCATTAAGGTAATTGTCTTTGTACTAACTTTATAAGAAAATTGGAACCTCATGGTTATTATGAATGCTTATGCTCTTAATCCAAAGATAATTATTAGAGGTATATATTTAATGTTGTTGATTTTGATTCATTAAAGGGTGATCAGATCATTATACGGTCAATAGTCTCTGTGAGTTGGATCGCAACATTATGTATATGACAGCTATTAATTATTGATGGAATCCACGTCCCTATAGGGATTGATGATACCCCCTTGAGTAAGCTTATAAGTTTCGATAATGTCAAACCCTGCAGGTGGATATTTGTATCCGACATATCGAATAAGTTAAGTGGATAGTCTCAAGGTTAAGATGTTGATTAAGTGGAAGATTGTTAGTAATTTACTTTAATCAACGGGTATCTGTGATCTTAACGTGGGGAGATTAATAAGTATTTAATAACATGGAGCTCGAAATATTATTGAGATAAGGACAGGAGTGCAATTACAATTCTGTAGTGGGGTGAATTGTATTTTGTGTGATAAGAAATAGAATCCTGGTGGGTTTAAGATTTCTTATTTACACAAGGAGCCCAGATTTATTTCTCCTTAGGTCCCTGCCCTAGCCCTATAAATATACCGCTTCATTCTCTAGGTCAAAAACACGTTTTTAAGATATCAGAAAAGTGGGCTGTGAGAGAGAACAAACAATCACGTAGGGTTTCCACAAACGGGTTACGTGATTCGAGGTATAAGGGAATATGACAGAAGATCGTAAGGTACGGTCGAGCAGTATTCGTGGCATACAGCAAGATGTGCTGTAACAAGTTCAACCAGCGTTCGTGACGCGGGAGTTGTGGTAAAACCCTAATTCCGCCTTGTAGGATTTTTGCAATTTTTGTTGTCTAATCTGTACACGTCATTACTAGGTCTTGGGGATTCGATTTCCCAACAATATTACCGAAAGTAAAATAATTAGATAATAAATAATCTAATAAATAAAATATGTTAAGGTTAACAAGGTTTTATCTTAGTAGCATAAAGAGTCTAAAAAAATTATCCGGGCGTTAAATACGTGGTTCGTGAGGTCGCAAAGTGGTTTCGATTGAAAACTTTGTGACGCCCTCGATTTTAAACATAAATATTGATACTTTTCCATAAAAGAAATCCTCACATAATATCCACAAATAAACCCCAAAATAGTTCCTTGTTATCCTTCTCAATTCCGGATTCAAAATATTACATCTTGTGGCACTGCGGCCCAATAATTTCATAATTACATGGGTTAAAAAGATAATAAGGGTTTACATTACACCTTCAAAATGTGAATGTGAATTTGAAGTAAATAAAATTTCTTCACTTTCTTAGCTTTCAAAAGTATGCACTCGAATGCATGCACGTCACTCCATGCTACAGCTCCAGGCTCACACCTGAAAAATGAAGGGTTGAGCAAACACGCGTCCAGTAGAGAAATCTACACAACTATTATGTGCAAATGGGATGATAGGTAGAATGAATAACTGGAGTAGGTACGGTATTTCAAATGTAAAACAAAACATGAGTGGTAATTATTCCATTGTCAAATACAAAGTTTAAGTATAATGACCATGCTCTAAGATTTTACTCTAACCACGAAGATTTGCTATCAATATGACTTATTCACCAATACCCTGACTCCTTATCCTATTCCGCATAACCTATCCGATATCTCAACTTCACCATAGACATAATAACACACGCTTAGAAGAAAACAAGAATATCTCTATAACATCGTATTCGAACAACCAAACATTCCTATCTTAGATTCATTCCGTTATCCCATCATTCATTTGTATATCACTATTGCAACCAACATCACATGTCGCGAGCAAATGCTCTCACCGAACCATTCATAGATTCCCGTTACTCATCACAAGTACCCTTCTCACAGATGGCTAACTCAAGTCACACAACATAGATCACCGTACCACCTTCTCGTAATATACTTTACAATTTAGCCATTTATCTCAATTACAAAATAGTAGATTCATAAACAAGATTCAATCACACAGAAGTAGGAAAATAACCTCATTTCAATCAACACAATGTCATCACACTATTAGTATCTGGTACTATCATACACACATCCACACATCTCATCTCAAGGTAAACTCACTCTTAATGATTCGTAGATTTCTAGCTTTAACTCATTACATCTTACAAGCTACGCAAGTGATATACTGGGCATCAAATGTAAGAAAATGTCTCTCATGTCCATCTCTAGCATTGTCAAGCTTAAGGGAATGTCCTACGTAGACCAACATGTCTACCTTGAAGACCTAAAAGTGTACCAAATCATATGTGAGGTTCAAACACAATATAACCCCCAAAGTCGACACGAAACCTTACAACGAATTGGTCTCATTTTGGCTATAACATCTTATTGGTTTAGAATGAGACTACGAGACTACCACCGTTAGAAAGTAGACTTTCTATACATCAATTTCGATATATAATTTGCCCCAAATGGTGTTCGGATGAAAAAATTATGCCCGTTTCAAGTAACAAGAAAATCTGTCTTAAAGCCCTAGGTATCGATACCATGCCAAAATGCTATCGATACCAATTGACTAGCATGAATACATACGCGAGGGTATCGATACCATGCCAAAATGGTATCGATACCAGATGGTTTCGAGCAACGATTCCCAGATTTCTGACAAAGCTTACCAAGGCTCGAACGGGGCGATCAAACACGGATTCAAGCACCAAATCAACACATAAATACATAATAGGAGTGAGAAATCCCCACCTCGAAGTCCAAGAACGAAACCCAAGGTCAATCAAGCAAGCCCTAGCTCCGAAAACCTTGAATCAACCGGATACTCCTCTCCGAGCTTAACCCAACGGACTACGAGCCCAAAATCACGTGTAGAAGGTGAAATAGAGGTTAGGTTTCATGAGTTTTGAGTTCTTGGGTGAGATTTTGTGGGAGTGTGTGTGTGTGTGAGAGAGAGAGAGTCGGTGGAGAGAAGAGAGAGGCGTGAGTTGAGAGGATGAGAGAAAGTGATTCTCTACACCACACACACACACACACCTATATATAGCCATACACTTATAATTTACACTTACACCCCTCTACTAACAATCTTACCACAATAACCCCAAATCACATAACCACATTATTATTCACATAATTTGCAATTCAAGCACTTATCAAACATCAAGATTATTAAAATTTAATACGAGTCTCTACAAACTTTGTAAAATAAATAATAAATAAATAATTAAATAAAAAAAATTGAATTTAACAAGATATCATCTTCGAGGCGCGAGGAGTCAAGGAAAAATAGTTCGGGTGTCAAAAATGTTATTCGGGAGGTCGCAAAGTGGTTTTGAACAATTTTTAATAAAACCGAACGGAGTTCGCGGTGGGAGTCTCCGCCGCAAGGTCTGACTTGGTCAAACTATGGGCACACACACCTAAAATCTTGGTATAAATTGGGTGAGCCCTTTTGGAAAGCGCGGCAAAACGCTCAATTCAGAGTCACCACTTGGGTTTTTGTGGTATGCCACCCAAGGAACCGAACTTGAAACGCTTGCTACGTTTTGATTGGAAAAGGTTTGTAGATTGGTCCGTCGTCACTTTTGATATCTGAGGTTCGGGAGCCAGGTTACGAGAGGGGAAGGGTTTTAAGGCACCCCTCTCGCCCAATCCGGAGATCTGTCTCTACTCAGACATTTGTAAAACATTTGTTATTCTCTCTCATTAATCATTTTCTTAGCCAGTTAGGGCAGGGGAACAGTTAAAAGGGATTAAAACTGTAACATGTTGGCAGGGTTTGCAGGATGTGATAAAATGGCATGCTTGCTTTATTGAAACAATTAGCATAGATTGAAAACAGACTCCTGTGGGAGCTTTAAACAGACTGGATGATACTGTTCCGGAGTGATGTGTGCAGGAAGAAACCAGCATGCACTGATCAAGTCACTGCATGCTGACTCCACCTGCGTACGCCACTACCGAACTCACGTATGCCAGTAAGCCTAAGCCCACAACTCTTATTTCCAACCCTCTGGGCTCTGAAAATGACCAGTACACACCCAGGACAAACCAAGCAGTTTATATAACATTATATATACAATTATGAGCAGTTTAAATGGGCTAGAAAGTCACAAAATGAATAAAACACCCCTTAAACAGTGAGGGGGAAAAAAGAGGCCAAGGTCTAGTTACCATGCAATGGCCAGCCACTTGTCAAAGTTGGATTGGCGTACGCGGGTTAACCATTGTCGTACGCCAGTTCAAACCACTTGATCAGTGCTTGGCTTTGCACTTCCTGGGTTGTGAGACACATTCAGAAAGATCCCAGAGGTATTCCATAGCAGCAAGTATGAATATTGAACACTAAGACTAGCAGTTTTAACTATAGAAAGTAGTAAACTTGTTTTAACATGCCTCACAGTGATGGATATGAAAGGAAAGACATAAAACAGCTAGACACTGATCCCCATGCCTGTCCTGCATGTACTGCCATGACTGGTGTATGCGTACTAAGGATTGGCGTGCGCCAGTTCTAACCACTACAGTTTTTGAAACCCTGCCAGCTTTTGGGCCAGGACTGGTATTGATTACCAGCATTGACTCTGCTAGCCCCCCTCAGGGATCAGAACAAAGAGATATGCCAAGGTGATATACCTTGGGGTTTTGAGCTTGGAAGGTGTTTGAAGTTGAGTAGTGGTTTAGTTGATGAATGTGTATGGATGGGTGTATGTTGTGGTGTATGGTAGTGTTGCTTGTCTTCCTTACACAAGGGAGGGATGAATAAGAAACTTAGGGCTTGAACTTGTAACTAGGGAGTTAGAACTTGGTAACCTTGTAACCTTTTGCAATGGGGATGCATGGGGGTATATATAGGAGAAGAGGAAGGGTGTAACCAACTAAAAAGGGGCTAGTTGGCTTGGCACATAAGTCTCCCTTCATTAAATGAAGGGGAAAAGGTGATGGGTGGCTTGAGAGTGAAGGATGGAACATCCCCTGCCAGGGACTTCTTCTCAGACGAATAACAGGGTCTGGGGGTGGCCCAAAAAGTCCTGTGAACGTGGCTGTATAAGGTGATGGGACTAACTTCGATCGGCGTACGCTGGTGGTTGACCTACGTGCGCGGGTCCAAGCCTGGTCATCGGTCAAAGCTGACCGATGATTGACACGTGGCAAGGAACAAGCGCACACTGGTGAGATACCAGCATATGCAGGTAAGTTTTGGCTGAGGCTTTTTGGTTCAGGCTTAAAGGGTTTCAGAAGGGATTTAACCACTCAAAGCTCAATCACACTAACATTCTCGGGGTGTTCTTGATCTATTTCATCATCGTGGAATCAAATACTGTAAGTAAACTAATCTGTAGAGTCCATAATAGGGTGTCTACAGTAGTCCCCTTTTGACGACACTTGGAGCACCATTGACTTGGTACAAGTAACGTCAAAGGTTTCTAGACACCCCCTACAAGGCTATCCAGAACAGAACATGCTAGCAAAGCAGGCACGTATACTTAAAAAACCTGATTGATTTGAATGGATGGGAGGACCGCCGCTATGTTGAATTTGGACAGAACAAGCTGTCACTTGTTGAATCGAATTGAATGGACGGAACAGGCCGCCGCTGCTGGGGATAAATTGAATGGACGGGATAGGACCGTCGCTTTATTGATTTGAATGGACAGAACAGACTGTCGCTGATTGATTTGAATGGACGGAACAGGCCGCCGCATTGTTGAATTGAATGGACAGAACAGGTCGCCGCTTTGTTGAATTTGGACAGAATAGACTGTCGCTGATTGATTTGAATGGATGGAAGGACCGCCACTTGTTGAATTGAACGGACGGAACAGGCCGCCGCTTTGTTGATTTTGGAAAGAACAGGCTGTCGCTGATTGATTTGAATGGACGGGAGGACTGCCGCTTGTTGAATTGAACGGACGGAACAGGCCACTGCTTTGTTGAATTTGGACAGAACAAGCTATCGCTGATTGATTTGAATGGACGGGAGGACCACCGCTTGGGTGGAATTGAATTGAATGGACTATGTTAGCCCAGGGAATAATTATCCATGCACTACTACAAAATGATATAAAGGTCACGGTCCAAAAACTAAAAAGATCTCACTTTTTGTAAAAGCTTAATAAAATATTATGGACTATAGTTTTAATCTCAGTTATACGAAAAAACTGAGATAAAAAGATTTTTTAATCTCAATAATCTGAAAAGTGAGATTGTAACTTAAAGAATATATCTCATTTTCGAAAAACTGAGATTGTATGTAAAAGAATATATCTCGTTTCAGAAAAACTGAGATTATTACTTAAATATTTTAGATCTCGCTTAGTAAAACTGTGATTGTTTACTTAAAGATCTCATTTCAAAAAAGTGTGATTGTAACTGTAATAACCGTTGAAAAAAGAAATTAATGCCATGCCCAAGGCTCGAACACACCCTCACGTGACTGACAACAACTTACAAGCTACTGCTAGCACGCACAAGAGAATCTGGAATATCATAAGATATTAAATATTTATACTATTTCTGACTGTTGCGTATTGAATCAAAAGCACCCACTTACGTTCGTGATTTTCTGCACAATAATTAAGCGTCCTCATATTACACACAGTACGAATAAGTTCTAAACTTAATCAATTGGTTATATTTTAATAATGGTCGATCTGAACCATTAGAATTTCATGTTTAACTAATTCCAGCATCGTCACCAAAATCGAAGATCATCGGATATCGACAATCTCCTGATTGAACTATATTTGATGCATCTCAATGCATTAAAGTATTATATTGCAATACCCGACCCCCGCTTGATCAGTCTTTTTCTTCGATCCAAACCGTCCATCTTTTACATAATATGAAGTAAATCAGTCCTGCGAAAAATGACATTAATCAAGTATCGCTACACACTTGATCGGACAGAAAAAATCCATTTTGTAAGTGACATTGTGTCTTGATAAAGAAGCTTTCTAAACCTGATTGAGACCAATTTTTTCGAGTATGATATAATTAACAAAGAAAACAAAAGCAATGGTTTGGATCATCGTAATTGTGTCACGGTCGAATGACTACTGTACGTTCACGTATAACACAAAACTTAGTTTGTTGACAACTACATTGTACATATAGAATTTAAAGGTCATTACCAACTCAAATTTTATAGTGGTCGATCCGAACCGTTAGGATTTCACGTCTCACTGATTCCAACATTGTCACCAAAATCAGAGATCATCGGATATGAGCAAATGCCTGATAGGACCACATTTGATGCATTCCGAGTAGAATGCAAGACCCGACTCCCACCAGAGTTTTAATTTTTCAATCCATACCGTATATCTTTTACATATTACGGAGTTCATCATCCACATAAAAAATAAAGTTGATCGGGGATCGTTACACATTTATCGGACGATAACTATCATCCAAAAAATAAATTGAGTCCCAATCAAGGGGCTTTTTAAATCCAATGGGGACAATTTTTTTACGATAATGATTTAATCAATTAGCACAACAAAATCAGCGATATTGATTGTTAAAATAGTTATGTCTAATTGAGATCAGCAAAATACTAATATCGAATATTATTAAAAGATATATAACATATAATATTGCACACAGTTTGTAAACCCAATTGCACGCAGTTTCTCTGGTAATGTCGATCATGGCGGTGGTTTCTAAACCCAATTTTTTCCAGAAAATTTTCCCCACGTTTCCCCCCAATTTCCCCCCTAATTTTTTCCTCGAGTACGACAAACAAAAACCATTATGGAGAAACCCATCTCCTTCAGCTCTCTCACTCTCAACCGTTCAGCTCTCTCCCTAGAAACGATTTATGCGACGGCTCCTTCTCCTCTCGCACTCATCTTTCCCTTATTTGCCTTCATCGTGTGACAGTGCCTTCACTAAGATCTTCAATTACCCTCGGTGAGTACTCCTTTTCCTTTTCAGAAATTAGATCCATTTCGCTGGAGTTCTAGGGTTTTTAGGATTTGCGATTGTACTCTCTGTTTTGGAGATTGTTATGGTAAAATCACTAGTACTGAATTAAAGCTACCAATTCCAAATCTACCTAATAAAACACAAGGGTGTGGGGACCACACAAACACAAGTTCAAAGAATGGTTGAGATTCATTTGATCCAAGGGTTGATGTGTGCTCGCCAACTCTCTTAAGAAAACACCCACACTCTTACAAATATATTACAAAAATGTCATCGGTTTCTTTTTACTCACTGCTCGGCCTCTGGCATTGGTATAAAAAAACAAAAATATATTACAAAAATGCCCGTGCCTACGGCACTACCAGGGTGCATAGTGCCGTAGGCACGGGCAAACACTAGTATTAATAAGGCTGTCAAGCGCCAAGAAAGTAAAAGTAAGTGTTGTTTCGCTTTGATGTTTGTTTTGCTTATTCTCTGTAGATGCGAGTTAAGAATATCCATTGTCGTGAACGAACTATGAAAAAGATTCATGTGCTCTTCAACTCTAAAATATGTCTTAATTTTTTCCTGTAGGAGGCTTGTCCGTTGCCAAAAAGACCCCGACACTATCCATTTACTGTCAAAAACCCATTTTCATCTGGCCATGGGAAATCTACACCTCTTGAAAGAGCCAGAGCTTTTAGATCTAAAAATCCTTACATTACAAAAATTATGACCCCATCTTATGTTTCTACCTCATTTATTTTTGTAAGTTATCGGTAAAATTCTGTGAGGAAAAGTGATCCTTCGACAAAATTGCAAATCGAGCATATGCATGTGTTATTGAGAGTAGTTTTATTTTTACATATGCTATTGATTTGTTTGTTTCAACAGGGGAGATGGGCACTGGGGGGACCCCTTGATTAATGGGGATGTTTGTATGCCCCTTGACCGTACTGTTGGGGAAAGGGAGCCTTAAATATGGTAGGAGTACATAGTAGCTTCCCCTGTAGGAGTAGTAGTTTCCAAGGGTACATACAGATTTTTAGAAACTAACCCCATTTTGATGAAGACTTGAAGCTGTTAATTCTGGTATTATTTTATTTGTAGCTACATTTATTCTAGATTTTCGTCAGAGGTTTTGGTTTATGTTGAGTGGAGTAAATGTAAAGGAGAAAGAGTGTCACGCCCTCGATTTTCAATATAAATAAATAATCTATTTTCAATAAAAGTCACTCGCATATCATAGATAATACCCAAAAGAATCTTCCACTTATTTAATTTTACAAACAAGTCCCCAAGTTTAGAGAATTAAAACCTTGGCACCACGGCCAAAATTAACTTAACTACAAGTACGAACATGTCTTGAATATTACAAACTTTAGTCAAAGGGGTGATTTAAGAACAATTAGTTACAAAAACTATCTTTAACAAAGAAAATCTATTATGAAGATGAATAGATAACCAATGAAGTTAGCTTCCAAAAGTCTTTCACTTCAAGCACGCAATGTATGCAAGTTACTAACCAGCATTTCAACCTGAAAAGAAGGATTAGGTTGAGCTACACTAGCCCAGTAGAGAATTCTATACTCAAACTATATGTAAATGCGATGAAATATGCTATAAGAAAGAATGATTTTCAATGAACGATCAAAGATACAAGGGGCACAATGAACCAATGAACAACGACTATGGAATTCAATACGACTTATAGATGTCCCTAACCATTCGTACATCAACTAGGGGCAGCATTAAGCACATATCAATCTAAATAACCTAAGACTATTTCACGAACCATTTTACGATTTCTCAAGTGATGCCACATTTAACTCCCTCTTTTCATACCGTTCGCCATCAAGCCTCTTTTCATAAAATCATTCCTTTTCAATTGCTAAAAACAATTTCGAAATGAAACTCTCAACCTTTACGGTCAAGCTCCGTTGATTCGAGCTTGAATACCGGAATCTGTTGATTTGTGCCCAAATACCGGAAACCGTTGATTCGCTCAAGAATAGCCGGAGGATTTTCATAAAAATCCTTTATCCAAAACCAAATTCCTTTCTTTACAAAAACTTTGATGAAATCAATCGTTTACTCCCCTTTTTAACAATTACAATCTCAAGCAATAAACAACTCAAACAACAACACGAACTTCTATAACCAATCATAACTTCCTTCATAATGCGAGATATTCAACTGTATTACCACCTTTTGAGTTACAGTGAATTCTCTCCATCTGGGTTTCCGCATTACCACACCCTGCGTTGCAGGACCCTCAATTCAAATTCACTACTCACTCAAACACATATGCATTAACAATCCGAATACAAGAAGTACTTCCCAAGGTCACAATCTTTCATTCATCATCATTCAATGTATTATACACTCACATACATGTCCTTTTGTACATTATTAAATACCTTAGGTTCATGTTATCCCTTAGAATCTATCACGATGCCCTGCATCACGTACCAATCCCACAACGACTCCCCGACACACCACCCGCTAGGTTCTAAACGAGAATCTATAGAACGAGTGCCAAAAGATCCTAGGAAGGTCAACAAGACGAAGCACAAGGATACGAGTCATAATCCTATCCATTAGATCACTTAGAAAAGCTCATGTCTACCCATAACACTCACCATGTTACCCCTTATAGCCCACGGTACTCCAATCAACCTTACGGTACATTCCCTACCCAACGACCCTAATATTATACTCTAAAGAGTACCAAGGGATAAGATCAAACAACGAGTCATTAGGACACTAGCAATCATGCTCGAGAGTGACTTAAACATGTCCTAATTATGTAGGGAGTCATAACACGGAATGAGAACAACCTTAGGGATAGCCACAAACATCAGTAGATTGACACACCTCTACTCAAATGACCATAACTTTCTGTTTACTAAGAGTCTTAATGTGATTCTTGTGGTAAATGAAAGCTGACTTCAAGACCTTCGAATCGATATAAAATTTGCATGAAACGGACATCAGACGAAGAAGTTATGGCCTTTTGAAGTTGGGCTGAAACCCAAAAGACAGGCAGAATTTCCAGAGAAGGGAGGGATCGATCCCTCCTCTCTTGGGGATGGAAAAAGTCCAAATTTGAATGAGGGATCGATCCCTCATGCTTGGGGATTGATCCCTAGGCGATTTTGGGCGATTTTCTCGAAGACACAATGGATGATGATCAAAACTCGATTAAAGCATGAAATCAACTCATAAACACATAGAATGAGTAAGAAATCCCTACCTCAATGTTGGAAGCTTCAAACACGAGATCAACGAACATGCCCTAGCTTCCAAAGCTCCGAAATCCTCCAAGAACGAGTTCTAGCACAAACCCACGCGATTCCAAGGCTCAAATCATGTGTAGGAGACGGATTGAAGGTTAGACTTCGTGGGTTTCAAGTGATTGATGAAGTTTTGAGCTCAAAAGAGCTAGAGAGAGAGAGAGCCGGAGAGAGAGATGGAGAGACGAGAGAGAGCCGGAGGAGAGAGAGATATTTTGGGGGTTTTTAATCCCCTACACACACACCCCATCTATATATACTCACACACTCACCAAATTACACTAGCACTCCCTCCAATTACAATTCTAGCATTCTAACCCCAAATCAAATCAACTCCACAACTTTCACATTAACCCCAATTTCACATAAACTTAACAATCAATCATATTTTTCTCAATTTTTTCAATATCATGCAAACCCTTAAATATTTTTCAGAAATTATGGGTCTCTACATCCTACCCTCCTTAAAGAAATTTCGTCCTCGAAATTTAATAAACCAAGACCAATCATGCCAATCAACATATCAACATACTCTAATCATATCGCTATCCATCATACATCAATTTAATAACCTTCAAAATCTATGTCAAAGATTCGTATCAATTAAACCACAACAAACACGTGTACATCTTTCTAACTTCATCCTCACTTCCCATGTAAACTCGTGCTAACAGCATTGACCTACCTCTCAACACTTGACTACGCAAATTTAGGATATGTATCGGATTCTCACCATGGTACACATCGGCTTCTAATTCAAGTTCGGACCTTTCTAACTCATTCAATGGATTCGGCTCGTACCTCTCTATTATCCGTATGCATATAACGCATCACAAATGCTCAAAATTTTTGGTGGCACATCCAAGCGACACGCAATTCTAAGCTTCTCTTTATTGCAAAATTTCTATGTACGATTATCTATCTCAGCATGAGGATCTTACCTCTAAATGTAACCTGATAGTCCAATTGACTTCCCGAGACTTCCATCTAGAAGGTGCGGTGATCAAGCGCCTCTTCTAACTGGATTTCATCGGTTGTCGCTTGGGTATCCGGAAAACACACACGATACCCGACACTCACCCTATCTTTCTAGCGGTGAACGCTTCCCTTTCCGCCCAAAATGAGATAAACTCCAATGCGATAACACTTTATGAAATATACGATTTCCCTTCTGAATGACTATGGATGACGATGGCAATCGGCGTAATCCTTTGGTCGTCCCCGAGCGGTTAGCAATCATTAACGAATTTACCTTCCTCTGTTCGGTCATTCTCTCTCGAACTTTCAAAAGTCGTTGGTGGAAAAAGTTCATTGCACCCCTCAATACTAAGTCAAGCGAATTCAGAATACAAGCCAATTCTTCTAAGAATCACACCAAATTCTAGCTTCAGATTGGGTCACTCTAGATCATGAGAAGGATTTGATTGTTATTGTAGCGGGCCGAACATGGTTTGTTCGCATGACGCGGACCATACCTGCCGTGGTCCGATCGCAGGCCTCGTGCGCGGCAAGCCGACAATGACTCGTCGTGTATATCCGGTTCGCCTCAGGCTCGGCAGCGGGCAGACCCGCGCTCGGATTGTGCCGTCGACGGAGTCCGCGGCGACGTTACCTCCTTCATTGAACGCATGGCTTTGCTCGGCGGTTCCCGCGGTCGGCTACCTTCAGAGCACGGCATGCAGCTGACGGCGGCTGACTGTAAAGCCACGCGTCCTGCCACGTGCAGAAGCGGTTACAACAGAAGATGATCACGGGCGCACATGGGTGTGCCAGCTCAGCCCTGGAAACGGTTATCAGATCTATTTCTCGACGTCATTATGATGTCACTTGGCCCGTGGAAGGCACGCGATGGTACTTGGAGGGCAAGTCAGAAGGCACTATAAATACCTAGAGATGGTAATCCTAACAGGTACACGCTACTCAATACTCACACTTACTCCCTCTCCAGAGCTTTCTGCTTCCTCTCTGCGCTATACTCATCCTCTCGCCGGAGGGCCTTGCCGGGACAACCCCCGGCCAGGTCTTAGTCGTGCGTTCCTTGTGCAGGCTAGGAGAAGAAAGCTAACCCACCATCAAACCACCTACGAAGGATCGAGGACCGGAGGATCACGGGCCACACAATTGGTGAACCCGACGTGAAACTCCCTTCTGATCTCAGCGGCTCTCTCATCCTCCAAACTTCCCTCGCTCCTCCGTAAGACAGCAACCAAACTACTCACCATGGGCGGAGACATAGCGGACGCTACCATCTCAGGGGCCAAAGACGCAGGTGGAAACGTCAATTCCACGCCAACCGTCGAGAGGCACATGTCCCTCTCTCTCGCCCCTGGATCCGGGCTCTCACCGGTCTCGGACGACGTCGCTTCAGCCTACATCCGCCTGTTGCAGCGTCGCGACGACGAACGCGACAACGAGCTGGCGGCACTAAGGGCGGAAGTGGCCCAAATGAAGCGACATATGCAGCAGGACGCCACACCTGCCGCATCTCGATCTGGCGGAGACAGGGGTAGAGGTGGGCAAACACCGCCTCCACCTCCGCCTCCACCACCGCAAGGGCGTCAGAACGAAGGAGGCCAACGCGGGTCCGTGAAAGACCGCCTAGGCTTCACCCCAGCACCAGGACGCCAGGGGAATGATCCTCTATAAGCAACCCACAGTATCTGGGACGCATCGTTCCAGAAGCCATCACGATGGAACCAGGACAAGGGACACCGAGTCGTTCACCAGCACGTACTCAACTGGCCGGGCAGAGTTCTCTCGCACGACGGCCTCGCACCGTAGCCGAGACTCTGCCCGAACCAGACCCCATGTCTCTGAGCGCCTGGGGAACATCCCGACAGAAAACAATGACAATGAACATTACGCTCGGCGCAACGGGAAAGACGTATGCGTTGAAGGCGCGAACGACAAAAGGAAATCCCGACGCCGCAACGACAAAACTGTCAACGGCCCACGCCGAACAGAGAAAGACCTGCGAGACAAGCTTCGGCGAAAAGAAGCGGAGAAGACGTCGGCAAGAGAAACCAAGGAAAGAGATTCAAAGCGACCGAAGACGGACGAGCACGGCAAACCGCCGCGCCCCGGATTCGAACGGCAGCTAAAAGATCTCGGCGTCTCCCCATTCACCTCCCACATAATCAACACACCGCCAGAGCCCACCTTCCACCTGCCCAAATTTACGAAGTTCGATCCGTCGACGTGTGAGGCCTACACTCACCTCATCCATTTCAGACAAACCATCGAACTCTGCACGAGTAAAGATGAGGTGAAATGCAAGGCGTTCCCGTCCAGCCTCGGCTCCCTAGGGCTCCAGTGGTTCAACAAATTGCCCGCTGGATCCGTAAGGACCCTGGCCGACCTTGAGCGCGCCTTCAACACTCGCTTCATCACAAGCAACAAAACGGCTAAAGAGCCTGAATCGCTGTCCCAAATGAGGAAACTATCATCGGAAACACTCAGGCAAATATGCCGAGCGCTACTGGCAGTTGTTTAATGAGATCCCTGGAATCGATGAGTACTGGGCCGCACGCACCTTCAAAAACGGCCTGGAGACTGGGAGCAAGATCTTAGACGAACTCGCCATCCGTCCACCGCACGGCATGGGTGAGTTGATGCGTGTAGTGGAAAGATTCTGTGCTCTCGAAGAACTCTATGCAGACAGAGCCGCACAGGGAATCCCGAGCTCTAACAATCCGTTCTCCTCAACCGTGCACCAGCTGCCGGTACAAACGGCGACCCAACAAGTGCAGCCGAAGAAGCAAGTGCACAACATTAAAAAGGGCAAGGAGCGTCAGCCAAAGGAGCACGACCACGTGGCCGAAACCACTCACTTCAAAGAACCAATCTGGTCTTTTCTGAAGGAAATAATGAGACAACCGTGGTTTGAGTGGCCGACGGCCAAGCTCGGGACTGACACCGGCCAACCGGATCAAAACCCAAGAAAGAAGTGCACTTACCATAACGAGCTCGGCCACTACACGACTGCTTGTGCACCATACAAGGCTCTCCTTGAAAAGCTTGCCGCTCATGGCCATCTCGATCAATACATTGATCGAGCAAAGACGCCCGCCCGGCAGACAAATCCCAACCCCAACGAACAACGACCATTGATCCACGTCATCCATGGACCGGTAACAAAGGCATTCGAGACCACCCTCAGAGCCGACATCGAGCAAGCCTCAACTTCAAAAGAGATACTCTCCGTCGGCTGCGGATCCAAACGTTCACGACCACAGGAACTACCAAAATGGACTATCAGCTTCACCGAACGCGATCTTGAACACGTTCAGACCCCACATTCGGATGCACTCGTCGTCACCGTCCAAATTGGCGTCCATGACGTCAAACGTGTACTCATCGATCAGGGAAGTTCAGCTGAGGTTATGTACTATGACCTCTTCAAGAAGTTGGACCTACCAGAATCGGCTTTGCAACCCACCGAGGTACCCCTCATTGGCTTCAGCGGAGCTCCTGTATGGCCGATCGGCCGAATCTTTCTACCGGTCGTCGTCGGCTCAAAGACTGTAACCGTCGAATTCATTGTTGTCAACGCGCCGAGCCCATACAACGCCATCCTCGGCCGAACCTGGCTCCATGAAATGCAAGCGATCGCGTCAACATACCACCAGGTTGTCCGCTTCATCGGTACAACAGGCAGACAAGAGGACTTGCGAGGGGACCAAATTGCATCCAAGAAATGCTATGTCTCCGCCGTCCACAGCTCCTCAAAGGCAAAACAAGTGCAATGGGTTGAAGTCCCAGACATGGCCGTCATTGACGACGTCGGTCTAAAAGCCGAGGACAAAGCGGAGGAGGAGCTGATAAAAATGCCCATCAACGAGGACGGATCACGCTTCTTCTTGCTTGGCTCCTCACTTTCTGACGCCGAGCGAGAGGAGATGTTCCTATTCCTCAAACAAAATCTTGAAGTTTTATGGACCCCGGAGGAAATGCCAGTAGTAGATCACAACTTTATCTGAAAATCCCTCAACATCAAAAATGACGCCAAACCAGTCATTCAACGGGCTCGACGTTTGGCACCAGAGCATGCCGACGCCGTCATCGAAGAAGTCAACCGACTTCTCGACACCAACGCCATCCAGGAAGTCCAATACCCAACCTGGCTCTCAAACACGGTGGTCGTCAAGAAGAAGAATGGAAAGTGGCAAGTCTGCGTCGACTACACGAATCTTAATGACGCCTGTCCCAAAGACTGGTTTCCACTACCAAAGATCGACCAGCTCGTAGACGCAACTGCCGGCCATGCTCGGCTTAGTTTTCTGGACGCCTACCGTGGCTATCACCAGATTGCTATGGACCCGGCCGACATGGAGAAGACAGCATTCATAACTCCACATGGAATTTTCTGCTATAGGGTGATGCCGTTCGGTCTAAAGAACTCCGGAGCAACATTCAACAGAGCGATCTTCAAGATGCTCTATGCACAAATAGGCAACATCCTGGAAGCATACATTGACGACCTCGTCGTCAAAAGCCAGAAGGAGCACAACCATTTGAAGGAGCTTGCCGAGGTCTTCGAGATCCTTAAATTCCACAAACTCCGTTTAAACCCAGAAAAGTGCGCGTTCGGCGTAAGTGCCGGCAAATTCCTTGGCCATTTGGTCTCACGAAGGGGCATCGAAGCCAACCCCAACCAAATCAAGGCAGTGGCAGACCTTCGGCCACCACGATCAATCAGAGAGGTACAACGACTAACTGGGATGGCAGCGGCTCTCAATCGCTTCATCAGCAAGTCATCCGACAAGTGCCACTCCTTCTTTCACGCTCTCAAAGGGAAAAGCCGACGAAGTTTTGAGTGGACACCGGACTGCGACAGAGCGTTGGCCGAACTTAAAGATTACCTGAGTTCATCACCACTAATGGTAAAGCCCAAAGAGTACGAAAATCTCTATCTTTACCTTTCAGTCTCGAGCCACGCAATTAGCTCAGCACTTGTTCGGCGAGAAGGGGCCGACGACATGCCAGTGTATTTCACAAGCAAGACACTCCTCCCAGCCCAGACTCGGTACCTTCCACTGGAAAAACTTGCACTCGCCCTGGTCTCCGCGGCGAGGAAACTTCTGCCATACTTTCAGGTGCACACCATAACGGTGTTGACCGAGCACCCTCTCAAAGCCCTATTTCGAAAAGCCGACCTCTCAAACAGAGTCTCAAAATGGGCGGTCGAGCTAGCAAACTTCGACATCCGTTTTGAACCGAGGACAGCAATAAAGGGGCAGGTCCTCGCCGACTTCATTGCTGAACTCACACCGGAAGACTCGGAGATCCTACACAATCCTCCCAACCAACAGTTTGCCGAACACCAACCAAAAGAGGACCGGTGGCTCCTATTCCAGGGAGACACTTGGCGGATGCAAGTCGACGGTGCCTCCAACAACAACGGAGCCGGTGCCGGAGTCGTTTTGGTCTCTCCTGCGGAACTCTTCACGAAAGTGCCATCAGCATCGATTTCCCCGCCACCAACAACGAAGCTGAATACGAGGCTCTGCTTGCTGGCCTACGCTCGGCAATCGCGATGAAAGTTGACAACCTGGCCGTATTCTGTGATTCACAACTTATAGTCAATCAAGTACTTGGGGACTACGAAGCTAGAGACCCACGGATGATGAAGTACCAGGCCACGGCAGCAGAACTCATTACTCGCTTCAAAACTTTCAACATCGAGCAAATCAACCGCGAGCACAACGCCCACGCCGACGCACTTGCTGGCCTCGCCTCGGCATCAAAAGCATCTGAGTTCCGAACCATAAATTTTGGCAACATCGACAACCCAAGTTTCGATACAACTCCAGAGGTACTCAACATCAACCTTGGTCCGAGTTGGATGGATGAAATCGTGGCCTTCCTCAGGATCGACACCTTACCCGACGACAAAAAGGAAGCCTTCCGAATCAGAAATAAGGCCGCATACTACTGGCTCTCTGAGAGTGGCCAGCTCTATAGAAAATCCATTTCAGGACCTTATCTTCTTGTCGTCCACCCAAATCAAGTTGCCGAGATCCTTGAAGAACTGCACTCCGGAAGCTGCGGCTGCCACTCTGGTGGACGTTCGTTATGCCCGCGCGCGATGAGTCAAGGATACTTCTGGAAAAACATGAAGAAAGACTGCGAGGAAATCGTACGCAGGTGCCGACCATGCCAACTCTTCTCACCTATCCCCAGGCAGCCAGCTCAGAATCTCTCTCCAATCACAAGTCCATGGCCATTCGCACAATGGGGGCTCGACATCGTCGGGAAACTACCAACTGCACCTGGGGGCTTCAAATTCCTGATCACAGCAACAGATTACTTCTCCAAGTGGGTCGAGGCCGAGGCCCTCGTCACCATAACAGAAGCAGACGTCCGACGATTCGTATGGAGAAACATCGTGACAAGGTTCGGCGTACCCTACGCCATCGTCTCCGACAACGGCACCCAATTTGTCGGGGACGGCCTCACGAGTCTCTGTGAAGAGTTCGGCATCAGATTCTTCAACTCAACACCAGCCTACCCTCAGGGAAACGGCCAGGCCGAAGCCTCAAACAAGACGGTCTGTGCAGGGATAAAACGAAGACTGAATTCAAAGAGGGGAAAATGGGCAGAGGAACTCCCCAGGGTTTTATGGGCTTACCGCTCCACTCCCCGCCGTTCTACAGGCCAAACACCGTTCTCAATGGCGTTCGGCATGGAGGCCGTAATCCCACTAGAATCAAGGTTCCCAACCCTTCGAACGGAGAACTTCAATCCTCAGTCCAATGACGAAGCCGTCGAGCAAGAACTAATTTTGGCTGAGGAAAAACGCGATGACGCTCGGCTAAAGCTGGCCGAGTATCAACAGACTGTTGCCAAGGGCTACAACAGAAGTGTCAGAATCAAGAAGTTCAAGCCCGACGACTTAGTTTGGCGAAAAGTCGTCCAAAGCAAGCAAAAAGAAAAAGTTCATGCCCAATTGGGAAGGGCCATTTCGTATTGTGAAGGTTGCTGGTGAAGGGGCCTACACCCTCGAAGACATGCACGGCAAGGTGCTCACCAACCCGTGGAATGCACAGAACCTCAGGAAGGCTTACATGTGACACTTCAATCAGACAACTACCTTCGGCCAACACATCGTGCATACAGAGTTTCTATTTCTTCAGCTTCGGCATAACTCTTCTACATTTTTCTTTACATTTCAAAGAAGGGCTTCGACCCACTGTTACTGTTTTTCCTTACTTTCACTGTACTTCAACAAAAAAATATCAATGAAATGACAATCCTTTTTGATCCAAAAATCTTCAAACATCATTTTATGCATTTATTCCACTCTTGGCTAGAAAGCCGTACACAAACGATGACTTCGGTCACACCCTCCAACCGGCTCCTTACAAAGCCCATTGCTTCGGCCAATTTTACCGCCCAGAGAAGCAATCACTGGACATATGGTCCGCCGAGCCTGAAATACACTTTTGGAACTTAGGCTTCGGCTCGGATTGGCAAGACACTATGGTCGGCCACCGAATGGTTACACTCGCAATTTGGCGAGCAAACCACCCACAAACATTCACTACTCTCCAACGTTCCTCTACCATGGTCAGGGGCTAACACCTAGACCGAGCCCCATCCACTGGCAAGGGGGACACTTCACACTCTCAAACTAAGTCAAAGACTGGATCATGACAGGTTACATTACATCGATGTTCGGCGACCTATAGCAACTACGGCCATACTACTTTGGTCAGGGCTCGGCTGCAATATCTATACTTAACCATTTCGATCATGAAATATTCTCAACTATTCTGCCGAACCCAAACCAAAAGTGGGGGCTACGGACAACTACACATTCACAAACATGCAAGAACTACAAGAATTTTATGAAGACATGAAGGCAATAATAGACAAGCTCGGCAATAATAGAGACGTTGCGAAAGAAGCCATGCATTCATCTAAAACTTCGAAACAAAGACAAGTGTTTTGAAAGATCCTAAGCTAGGAGGTACGGCGTAGTAAATCGTTCGGTGCCGACCCCCCTTAAACCATTACATCTGGCACGGCAAACTCCCAAGTTCGGAGCCGTCCAGTCCAACAAAAATTCAAGAAGTTCAAAAAAAAAAAAAAAAAAAAAAAACTTGAAGCTCTATGGTTGGGGCGGATCACCACCGGCTGCAGCTTCAGCAAGACGAGCAGCACTGTCCTCGGCCCCAACAACCACTTCATCATTATCTGCTTGTTCGGCGTCCTCCTCGGCGTTCTCGACCTCGGCCTCTGTCCTATCACCAGAACCACCCACTCCACCTTCAGCGTCGGCCAAAGTCAGATCGTCAACATCATCCTCGCTCCCAGAAAACTCCTCCGGCGGAAGTGGGGCACATTCTTCCTCCGTGTACGGCAGCACGAGCTCGGGCACTACGGCCGCAGGGATGGTCTTCATCAAGTTCATATCAGGCTCCAGCTGCATAACAGCACAAGCAGCCAGCACCCCAGCCTTGTATCCTCTTCGGTACGCAACGGGAACCCTCTTCTCGACCTCCTCATTCACCATCGACCGAGCATCTCTCATATACTCAGCTCCTGCTCGATCATATCCCGCCTGGTACGCCTTCGCGTCCACCTCCTTCATCTTCCTCTTCTCCCTCCTCACAACTTGACCGAGCTCGCGTTCGGCCGTCTTAGCATTTTCAAGGGCCTCATCCCTCTCCTTCTCAAGCTCGGCAACTTTTGCCTTAGCCAGCTTCAGCGCAGTCTTGACGGCCTTAGTTTTCTCGCGCTCGGTCTTAGCATCATCTCGATACCGCGTTCTCTCGGCCGCCAACAGATCGGCCTGGTTGGACACTCGCAGAGCAGCCTGCCCAGCCTGTTAAAAGGAAAGATGGTCAAGCTCGGCCAAAAGGGAAAGAAGGATAGCACAAAATCAAGTACCTGAACAAGGTAGGCGCTTAAATGAGTGATGCTCGGCTGCAGCTCCCCTGGAACTCTCTCCATATCCCTCGGCAGAGCGAGACCGTGCAGCAAGGTAACGGCCAACCCAGGCTCAACCTTTACACTATCTTCCACAGTAACGATCCTGCCGTCGGCCATCGCGAAGGATGGCGCGAACTCTTGCACAATCGCTCGGCCACCTGAGCCTGCCGCCTGTTCCACGGCTTTGGAGCCACCCGCAGCCGAAGACTCAGTTTGGTCCTTCTCTTTAGGATGTAGCGTCGGCGGCCTCGTGGGAAAAAAGTCTTGGGTGACTTTCTGCTTCTTCGCAGGATGGTCAGCCTGTGCAGCCTCCTTCTGACGGGTCGCAGCCCCGTCTCTCAGATTCAACTTCACCACGTTCCTCCTTCCCATCTCGTCGGTATACTCGGGAATGAGGGTTCGGATGGGCGGAATGTTGATGCCCAGAAAGTCGGCTGGCAGACTGCTTTGGAACCAGAAGTCGGCTGACTTCTTCAAAGATGGGAACTTGACCCTTGGCTCTTTCGCTTTCTTGCTCGGTCTGCTTTCTCCCGCTTGACCCTCGGCTGCCCTCTTCTTACCTTTACCCCTTGTGTTCGGCCCAGCTTCCTTCTTCTTCCTCCTCAACTTTCCCTTGTAAGAGGGAATGTAGTCGAGCAGCGTCGGCGCGTCACGACAAATTTGAGCCCTCAACGTCTCAACGTTTGCCTCAACTGACAAAGAATGCTGTGTCTTGGTGATTGCTCGGTTATCTGCAAGGAGAGGATATCTTCAGAATACTCAAAACGACACAAAGAAGAAATAAGCCATACTCGGCGACGTAAAGAAAATTAAAACCCAACCTCGAAAGTCTTTTATCTTCGGCACAGAGTGTAGCCGCACTGACTGACTGCCGAACTCATAATTCCCGCTAACTTCAACATAGAAGTTAGCCCACTTGTCGGTGTCAGGAAGCCCATCTATCAGGGGCTCTTTGCCACTGCGTGTGGACAGGTACCTGCGCTCGGTCCCGCCGTGCCTGGACATGATGTACGTGTGAAAGAGGTCGGCCACGGTGAACTCGAGGTTGTGTAGCTCTTTCAGCTTAATTATGGACATCACTATCCTATAACTATTGATGGCAAAGAAATGGGGTACTATGCCGAACCTGGCCAGCAGTTCCCTCAGAAAAGGATGAAGGGGGAAACGGAGCCCAGCCTCGCAGATGGCCATCAGAGGAACCGTTATATGCTCGGGACGGTCTTCCCTTTTATCCCTTATCCTATTGCTGGCTACCTGGTGGACTACGACGTCGGCCGGGATGTGGTATGTTCGGCAGAAATTATCATACTCATCGGGACGTCCGCTGAAGTAATGGGCGTGTGGACAGACCTGCCCCCTCTCGAATAAGTCGGTAAACTCCCTATTGTCGGAAGACGTCTCAACGGGAGCGGAACGGGAAGAGGTCGTGGCCCCGGCCTGAGAACGAAGTCTGGATTCAGCCTCGGCCCCAAGCTCATGCTCGGCTTCAGACTCTGTGCTAGTAGAAAAGGTTATCTCCGGTTCGGTATTAAAACCGCCGTACTCATGGTCGCGCTCGGCATTTGAATCACCAGAGTCCGACATGTTTGAGTCTATGGAGGAAGATCGACGTCGGCTTCTGTATCTCTCTACGTATTTCCGGATCACGAGGTCGGCGGAGTCGTCCTCTGAATTCTCAGAGTCGGATGAAATGATGATGACTGGGTGAGCCAGACCTAACAAAGGCAGAAACAAAAACATGAGACCTCGGCATCTGCTAGAAAGCAAGGATCTCACTACGCTCGGCATCCTAATTGGCCCACCCCATCATCGTTTCCAAAGGTTCGGCCAAATCTGTGTTCGGTCTGATCCTACGAAACATCGAGAATTGGGGCTCGGCCAACCCCATCGTCGGCCAAAGCCCTGACACCATGAACGTTCTGTGCTCGGAAGAACACGTTGAAGATGGAGATGAACAGTCCGTCCATCTCCAGTAAAGCACTATTCACTCAGAACAGAAAACACCCCAAAAACCCAGAAAGTAAACTAGAGAATGCAGAAAAACTACAGAAAAGTAAAGAGGGGCAAGAATCGAGCACATACCTGTAACTTTCAGCGAGATCTGATAGCTCAATCGCTGGGAATCACGACCAGAAGACGAACCGTTGGGCTTCGAAGCTCTGGCGATGGAGTTCTAGAGAGAGAGGGCATGTGACTTTCTCTCTCCTCACTCCGCTCCTTTTATAGAATTAGGGCTGGGAAATCGAAATTCCCGCCCATCATTACTCCGCCGAACTTTTGGCCACCCAGCGCATGACACGTGGCACTGACAGGACGGTTTGCAGGGCTTGCCAGCCCACCTCTCGCCTGCCGTACCCAGCCACAAGGTGACATCTGGTGTCCAACCATTGGAGTACTTCATCGACGGTCGAGACTACTCCTGAGGATGAAACGGTTCAGGCTCGGCTGGAACTTATCTTCATCAAACAAATGTACGCTCGGCGGTTTGACGAGTTCGGCCTAAGGCTCAACTTCAATCCCTACCATGCGTACAGCATCGGCAGGAATTGAGGGGCTATTGTAGCGGGCCGAACATGGTTTGTTCGCATGACGCGGACCATACCTGCCGTGGTCCGATCGCAGGCCTCGTGCGCGGCAAGCCGACAATGACTCGTCGTGTATATCCGGTTCGCCTCAGGCTCGGCAGCGGGCAGACCCGCGCTCGGATTGTGCCGTCGACGGAGTCCGCGGCGACGTTACCTCCTTCATTGAACGCATGGCTTTGCTCGGCGGTTCCCGCGGTCGGCTACCTTCAGAGCACGGCATGCAGCCGACGGCGGCTGACTGTAAAGCCACGCGTCCTGCCACGTGCCGAACAACAGAAGATGATCACGGGCGCACATGGGTGTGCCAGCTCAGCCCTGGAAACGGTTATCAGATCTATTTCTCGACGTCATTATGATGTCACTTGGCCCGTGGAAGGCACGCGATGGTACTTGGAGGGCAAGTCAGAAGGCACTATAAATACCTAGAGATGGTAATCCTAACAGGTACACGCTACTCAATACTCACACTTACTCCCTCTCCAGAGCTTTCTGCTTCCTCTCTGCGCTATACTCATCCTCTCGCCGGAGGGCCTTGCCGGGACAACCCCCGGCCAGGTCTTAGTCGTGCGTTCCTTGTGCAGGCTAGGAGAAGAAAGCTAACCCACCATCAAACCACCTACGAAGGATCGAGGACCGGAGGATCACGGGCCACACAGTTATCTCAAACGAAATGAGCAAACTCCGAAATTTAAACAACGCCAATCAAGAATCCAAAGAATGGTAATGAGGTATCCGGAATTCAAAGGACACATGGATTCCTTTAAGGTGGTTAGGCAACAAACTCTCAAGTACCATTTTACGATAATCCGAAAATCTTGAAACGACCGGTCATAACTCTCTACGAGTCACAAGAGTTAGCGGACAACACTTTGGCAAAGGAAAGATTTTGATACTGAGGACAAGCACAAAGCAATGAGACAAATCTCACATAAACCGATTGATGAAAAATCAAATTTTTGTCCAATTCTAGAAATGATTAAAACTTCCATCAAATTGAGGCCGAGCTTTATAGAACGAATCATCATGTACCTTCAGAAGTGAGGAATTCACAACAGAGTTGAATGCTACTAAGAGCAACTACAACAAATGAGTTTGAATCAAACGGCTCCAACAAATGGATATCATGAAGTATGCTATCACAGCGAATATGCTATCACAATATTTGACTCCAATTACAAGTTAAGGATTTGACTAAGGTAAAAAATTTCCGACAAATAAACTAGCAACTACAATATTGAAATCCAAATCAACAGTACCTAAGAAGTTGTATATCGTAAGGTATTAGATCATAGATTGGGTTTTATGGGTCAAAATTGCAACAAAAGAACTCACATAGGATAACAGTTACAAGCAAGTGACAAAACTTGTAGTCACAGCAGGAGGATCTAAATTGACCAATGAAAACTTTATCTCAAGCCAAGTAATGTTACCAATAAGACTTTGAATGGAAAACGACGAGTATTCGTCAACATCAATAGCAATTGAGTCATAGGATACTTTACCACAACAATTTGATTTTGCCCAAGAATTGCTAAGAACGATTTTGTGATAGTTAACTCAAATGTCAAGAACTACAACAGGTCAACTGTACGACAGACTTACGGAAAATAGATTTCAATACAATTCCAACTAGATTTCAGCTAGGCCAACGAAAGAAGATAAATAACGAAGCAATTCCTACGAATTCACATTCAGAACATCACCTATTGTCATGGATACAACCAATGCCTTTCCAAATCACATCAATCCTTGATATTCGCAAACTACAAAGGCCCAAGATAACATATGAATACGAAGTGATTAAGGAATAAGTCAAATACCAAAGGAAAGAAGATACCTCAAATGTTAACATTTTTTTGAGAACTAAAGAGTAGTAGGAAGTGGTAGCTTAGCGACGGAACTGCTTCTATTGTTGATTAGGTATACGTTTATGCTGCTACAATGAACTCGACTCACCCTGTACTCCCAATCCCAAAGGACATTTTCTTGCGAAGTGACCAAGTTTGCGACAGACATAACAAAGCTTACCAAGTTGTGAGACTCCCTGATTTCCGAACAAATTAGGCGGTCCAAGATTTATCTAGTTTTGCGAAGGTTGATTCGGTTCCCTTTGCCTTTTCCTCTCTTGGCTTCGAAAATTTCCCGGTGACGCACTCACTCTAACGGTCGGTTGCCTCTGTGTATTAGGGATTTGCGGCTAGCTATTAATCTGTGGACAGTTTCTCGCGAAATGGTCAAGCTTCCCACAAGTAAAGCAAGATCTTGGACACCACGGACATTGAGCTCGAACATGACTAGACTGACCACAACGATGACACACGACCTGACGTTTAAGGAGAACTCTCGGAGTCCCTGTATGAGAAGGTGGCTTAAAGCCCTACTGGTCCTGAATAGAGTGACTTGGTCCCCTCGGTTTCTTTCCTCCTGAACTCTGAACACTCCCTGAAGATGAGCTCGCGCTAACAACACGATACCTAGTGTCCCCCACATTGACACTCCTTTGCGCACCCTCCAGAATCTCAACACCCTTCGCACACTCGACGATCTCAGGAAACATCACCTCATCCCTAGTACGTTGATTCACCTCATTCTCCCCGTATGCACTACCACCCTAGTGATCATGGTCCCTGGTTTCACCCCACCTAACTTCACGTCTCGAAGACATCTTACTATAAGGACATAAGAAAGAAAGTTATCAGCATTAATCGTATCACTACATGATGCAAGTTTCCGACTTTCCCAACATGGGTTACCAACTCTACTCTATTCTACTATAATTCCAATGCAATGACACTTCAGTGGACTAATATCATTCCTGCAAGCACACATGTGTTTTGAAAACGAATGCAACAATTTTTTTTTGAACCCATGAGACTAAAAGTTTCCCCACGGTCTCGAGGTATTCTAAACCTAATGCTCTGATACCAATTTGTCACGCCCTCGATTTTCAACATAAATAAATAATCTATTTTCAATAAAAGTCCCTCGCATATCATAGATAATACCCAAAAGAGTCTTCCACCTATTTAATTTTACAAACAAGTCCCCAAGTTTAGAGAATTAAAACCTTGGCACCACGGCCAAAATTAACTTAACTACAAGTACGAACATGTCTTGAATATTACAAACTTTAGTCAAAGGGGTGATTTAAGAACAATTAGTTACAAATACTATCTTTAACAAAGAAAATCTATTACGAAGATGAATAGATAACCAATGAAGTTAGCTTCCAAAAGTCTTTCACTTCAAGCACGCAATGTATGCAAGCTACTATCCAGCATTTGAACCTGAAAAGAAGGATTAGGTTGAGCTACACTAGCCCAGTAGAGAATTCTATACTAAAGCTATATGTAAATGCGATGAAATATGCTATAAGAATGAATGATTTTCAATGAACGATCAAAGATACAAGGGGCACAATGAACCAATGAACAACGACTATGGAATTCAATACGACTTATAGATGTCCCTAACCATTCGTACATCAACTAGGGGCAGCATTAAGCACATATCAATCTAAATAACCTAAGACTATTTCATGAACCATTTTACGATTTCTCAAGTGATGCCACATTTAACTCCCTCTTTTCATACCGTTCGCCATCAAGCCTCTTTTCATAAAATCATTCCTTTTCAATTGCTAAAAACAATTTCGAAATGAAACTCTCAACCTTTACGGTCAAGCTCCGTTGATTCGAGCTTGAATACCAGAATCCGTTGATTTGTGCCCAAATACCGGAAACCTTGATTCGCTCAAGAATAGCCGGAAGATTTTCATAAAAATCCTTTATCCAAAACCAAATTCCTTTCTTTATAAAAACTTTGCTGAAATCAATCGTTTACTCCCCTTTTTAACAATTACAATCTCAAGTAATAAACAACTCAAACAACAACACGAACTTCTATAACCAATCATAACTTCCTTCATCATGCGAGATATTCAACTTGTAGACACCCCAATCTGGGCTTCCAGATTAGTTTACTTACGGTTTTTGATTCCCCAATGATGAAATGGATCAAGAACACCCCGGGAATGTCAAGTGTTTGAGCTTTGAGTGTTTGCAAAACCCTTGAACCTAACCTAGCCTAAGCCACTTCCAAAAGCCAAAAACCCTACTGATGTGCGCCAGGGCTCATTGTCGCGCGACAGTTTGGAACCATCGCGCGACGGTCAGAACCTGTCCCCATCACCTTTATTCAGCTGGGCAGCTTAATCACCAAGTAATCCCAACCCAGCCTCGTGGCTGGCTGCCCTCCATTCTTTGGACCAGACCTGCCTTTCCATTAGTGGAAGGTGCTAAGCTTATAAATAGCCCCCTTTGTTTCTCTTTCAAAGGGTTCCAAAAAATTCAAAGCACAAAGGTTCTAACCCTAACCCTTTGTTCATCTTTTAAAAGGTTAACAAAATTTGGCATTACAAAGGGTCTTTGCTTTGTACTCTTTTAAGCTAATAAAAGAGATACAAAGACACCCTAAGAACAAAGCTTGTTCTTCCTCCCCATTTTCACATTTCAATCAAACCTCAAACCCAACCTCAAGCTCAAAGCTCAAACACTTTTCAAACCTCAAAATTCAAAGGTATATCTTACCTTTGTTCTGCTCTCTGTTCTGATCCCTGAGGGGGGCTAAGGCTGGTAATCAATACCAATCCTGGCCCTAAAGCTAGCAAGGTTTCAAAAGCCGTGGCCTAGCAAACCCTCGCGCGAAGGACCCGAACACTCGCGCGACACTTCTGTCTGCATGAGATTGGTCCACGTGGGGAAGGGGTGCTAGCATTTTTCTTGTCTTATTCATGCTCATGGCTGTTATAGTTTTATTTTGATATAGATCACTGTTGATGCATGTAAAAACCAGTTTACTGCTTTCCTTTGTTAGAAAATGTTAGTTTTGCATTTCAATATTTAGTTCTGTTCTGTTGGAGTACCCTTGGGATCATTCTGGACCTGTCTCAGAACCCAGAAACGTGCAAAACCAGACACTGGAAGTTGGCTCGAACCATCGCGCGCTGCACCCAAACCCTCGCGCGATAGTCAAATGGAGCGTTGACCAGTGTGCCAGGGCGCAATCGTCGCGCGCCAGGGCGCAACCATCGCGCGCCCGGGCGCATTGTCGCGCGACGGTTTGGAACCCTCGCACGATTGTTTGTACCCGATCAGTGGCTGGCCTTGCATGTTTAACTTGATTTCAGGCTATTATTTTGTCCCCACACTGTTTATGGGGTGTTTTTGCTTATTTATTAGGCTTTTCAGCCTTTAAACTGTATATTATGACTGCATAAACTGCTTGGTTTGTCCTGGGTGTGCACTGGTCCTTCCAGAGCCCAGAGAGTTTAAACTGCTTGGTTTGTCCTGGGTGTGCACTGGTCCTTCCAGAGCCCAGAAGGTTTGAGAATAAGAGCTGTGGGCTTAGGCTTACTGGCGCGCGCAGGTCTTGTAGTAGCGTGCGCAGGTATGATCAGCATGCATTGACTTGATCAGTGCATACTGGTTACCTCTTGCGTGCGACACTCCAAAACATGAGCTTTCCAGTCTGTTTAAACTCCCACAGCAGTCTGTTCTCATCCTATACTAACTGCTCATCCATGCCATCTATCACATCCTGCAAACATGTTACAGTTTTAATCCCCGATTAACTGTTCCCCCGCCCTAATTGGCTAAAATTGATTAATAAAAGAAGAATCGCAATGTTTTCAAAATGCCTAAGTAGAGACCGATCTCCGGATTGGGCGAGAGGGGTGCCATAAAACCCTTCCCCTCTCGTAACCTGGCTCCCGAACCCAGATATGGTTATGACGGACTGGTTCCTTAACTTTTTCAAATCAAACAGCGCGGCAGGTGCTTCGAAATACGGTTCCTTGAGTGTCGGACCTTCAAAACTCAAGTGGCGACTCTGTATTTTTGAGCGCTTGCCACCTGCGCTCGCGCTCCCTCGATCCGGGCCCTTGCATTTTTGGAAACCGGAATTTCCAGGGCATGCTGCCCACAGTGGCGACTCTGCTGGGGATGATCGAACCGATATTAATCCATACTTAGAGTTTAATACACTTGTGAACAATCCCTTAAAAGTCTGTCAAAACGGTTAGCTTCGCGCTGCCGAAGGTTGGAATGGTGATTTAACAGGACCTCGTGTCCGGCCATTCTAATCTGGGGCTTTTTCAATTATTCACTTGCGTAGTTTCCTCTACAGATGGACTAAATAAAGTGAGCCAAATTTGAAAAGGCATTTTGCAATTTTGCGATTCTTCTTATCTTAATCAATTCTAGCATCTCATTTGCATCGATGTGGGATAAGCCTCGTTGGATCGTTTTGGCAATCCGGCACGATTTACCGGAGCCCGGGGACCCCGAATGACCGACAACCTTCGACGATGATGGGTCAAGCTACTGTTCGACTGTTACTCTGCGAAAAACGCGGGTAACGGGAGGTATATCTGTGGCCCTAGTCCGAGGAACCTGTTACAAACCAAAACCGGCCTTTTGCATATACAAAGCACTAGAACTCTCTAAACTAGGACAGGTACCCACAGGTTAAGATCTATTTGCATCTAACCCCATATACTGTCAATGTATTACTGCTTTCCCTATCGCATGCACTGTACATACACTGTTTTGCATAGGAGCATGCTTAAGGCTGTTTTGTCTTTCGAGTTTGTCTTACACTTTCTAAGACGTTGTTGGACCCGATGAGGAGTCGTTCATTCTGTCGAATGTTCGTTATCAATCGCAAAGTCCTTAGTTCAATGAGACTTTGAGAAATCAAAATTTACTACATCCTTGGCTCATGCCCGTTTAAGGATTCAACCGACAATGTGGAACAACAAAGTGGTGATGTCGTGTCGCTGGCGCCACCCAGGTTGAAGTGCGTTGTCACTATACACCGCCGTGTTCAAGGTTAAGGTGCCATGACATCAACACCGGGTTGTTCCAAATTCAAAGTCGAATCTTCGAAAGGGACTAGCCAAAGATTTAGTCTATTTTGACATCTTTTAGGATCTGTCGATCTACTCAGGGACACATCGCCGAAAAGAATTCTGAGGATTCCGGCAACGTCTGAAAATTGTGAGGCAAACTTGTCTCTGGAACTGTGCATGCATACATTCTGTTCTGCGCAGGAGCATGTTTAGGGCGGCTTCTAGGTTGTCTCGCTTTCGAGTCTGTCTTATGCTTATTAGGACGCTGTTATAACCCGATGAAGAGTCGTGCATCTCGATAGTGCACGTTGTTAGTTTTTCAAAAAGTCCTTAGATCAACGAGACTTTGAGAAATCAAACCTTACTAAATCCTTGGCTCATGCCCGATTGAGGATTCAACCGAACATAAGGAACCGCAAAGTGTTGATGTCGTGATATTGATGTCATTTTGGTTATCGTGCTTCGCACGTACACCGCCCCGGCTAAAGCGCGTTGTCGCTCACGCCACCCCGGTAAAGGTGTCACGCCATCAATACCGAGTTGTTTCTAATTCAAAGTCGAATCTTCAAAAGGGACTAGCCAAAGTTTTAGTCTGTTTTGACATCTCTTAGGATCAGTTTGATCTATTCAAAGGATATACCCTCGAAAAGAAATCTGAGGATTCTGGCAGCGTCCGAACATTATGAGACAGACTTGTCTCTAGTTCTAGAGTCTAGGAGGACACTGACAACGATGATCTCTGCATTTTCGTTCTTTCAATTCTTTCAATAAACTGCTGAAAGGGCATCACTGAGCTTTCATTACTTTACTGTCAAAGCTTCGAGCCATTGCACCGAGCAAGAGAGTACCGAAAAGAAGAGCCAAACCTGCTTGGGAGAGTCTACCGGGGCTGTTACACCTTCGCTTTCAAGGTTATATCACCTACCCTGTTCATCAATTCAGAATGGCAGTACAAATGGAGCTGGCTGAGCTCAGGAAAGCTGTAGAAGAATTGGGTCACAAGATGGACAAACAAATGATTATGATCCAGGGACTGGTTGGACTTTTTACCCCCACAGCCCCACAGCCAGATATGGGGCTAGTCACAGAACCTTCTCAAGCCTGCCACACTCCTACAGTCGGAATCAAGCTGTGCTCAGGAGACATGTTCAAAGACCTGGCTGAGTTTCATGAGGCCAGGACTCACTTGAAGGAGGATGCTGATTCCTTGTTCAAAGCCTTTGCCAAAGGGGAGGACATGCTTAGTGATGAATTCAGCCCTGAAGGCAAAAGAATGCATCCTGTTGATGAGGCAAACTGCAAAGCAGACAAGGGTTCCGCTTCGGATTCTCAGTTCACTCGCCGGAACCCACCAAGGGCTTTCTCATGCTTCTCTGCGCCTTTGGTCTCAATTTATGAGAAACTGCTCGATGCTGGTTCCATCAAGCCCCTCGATCCAACTCCTCTACCCAAAAATCCATCACCCAATTTCAAGCATAACCTCTATTGCACCTACCATCAAATGCCTGGCCATTCTACCAATGCCTGTTTTCGGCTTCGACATGCCGTTCAAGATCTTGTCGATTGTGGTGTCATCACAACTCCACCTCCATCAACAGCCGATATCAACCAAATTCGAAGCGCTCAAAGCCTCCGATCTCGAACACAACCCCGGAGTTTCTCTGTCTTAGAGGTATCTCTATCTGCAGTAATGGAGAAACTCGTCAAGTCTGGGCACCTCAAACTTTTGACCCCAACTTCTCCACCCAAAGTCTTTCCAGCCAACTACAGTGCCAACCATTTCTGTGCCTTCCACCAAATGCCTGGCCATCTCACTGATAACTGCTTGCGTCTCCGACACGAGATACAAGATCTAATTGATGATGGCACGGTTCAAGTTCCACCAAAGCCCAACGTCATTTCCAACTCCTTGCCTCAACACGGGTCTGACCCTCTGGTTGGTCAGGTATCTATAACCTCCACTCAGATCAACCCGAGCTCCACCATATTCAACCCTAGCCACTATATCGTCCCAGCAAATCAACCCAAACCCATCGTATCCATCCCGTCCGAACCGGAGGTTAACATGATGGCTGTAGGTGGGGCAACCGAGGTTTTCACTGCCAACAACTGGATTGACAGTGATGAGGGGCTTACAAAGGAAATGACCGTTTGGCTGAGGTCCATTGTTCAAAGAAGCACCGAGTAGGTTTGGCTGAAGAAGCTGAGGAAGCCGAAGTGCTGTTGCTTGGGCCTAACACCTGCTGGATCCTACCTCTTTTTGTGGAAGCTATGGGTAGCTTTTTAACAATTGCATTTTCAAAACCGCATCTAGTTTGCATTGGCGTCTTGTCTGAGTCTGACACAGAGTCTTTTGCGCTTGTCTAAGTCTAGCTCTGAGTCGGAGGTTGTGCCTCTTAGCCCTCCACGTCGTAGCTTTTGTTTCAAGTTTCGAGTCTGCTGTACTTGGTAAACCCCGAGGGTTCTTATGATATGCATCATCTTGTTTCTACATGCTTCGCTGGCTTTTATATAAACTGTGTCAACCCTAATGACGAAGGGATAGATTTCGATGGGATCATTCCCAAGGAAATGTGTTCCCTCGCCAAAAGGGAAGACGAAAGGCATACTCAGCCTATTGAAAGAAGAAGTAATTTCAAATAAACTTGAAAGACAAGTATAACCTCCCGAAAGGTTCAATTGGTTCAAAGCCGCCCCCAGAGGAGCATTGTGCCCGGTCAGACAGGCTCGAAGAATTCATAGATGTCTTGGCATAGTCTTACCAAGTCACGCTTCGCGTTTGATTTTGAGACAAAGAAGTATCAATCCCCTGCTACCTAGTGCCAATCCAGAAGGCAGAAGCACAGAAGGCTCCGAGCCTTGTACCATGTTCAAAGCAATGATAGTGGCGTTCCGCCAGGTACAAATGAGAAAGTGTACAAAATGGCCCGGAGCAAGGCATGCCAACTGAAGCACTCTTGACCCTGCGTCATCAAAGCCATTTTATCTGAGGCTGCAACCAAAGGTCTTCAACCTCGACAGCAACAAATTCAATACCCTGGGTCAACCTGGATCAATTCAAATGTTGTTTTTCCCTGTGAGAAGCTCGTTGGGCTGAAAACCCCAAGGGTGGGCAGTTCCAAGCAAAAGTTAGAGCAGCCTGCTAGACCAAAACCTATGAAGGAGGTTTAGGCAAAAATGAATAGGCAATATTCAAAAGCTCGCTAGACCGAAGACCTGAATGGGCGGTACTAGGCAAAAGTTAGAGCGTAAAAGGAGAGGTAAATACTCGAGAGTTAACCCTTGGCCTGAACTACGTTTTGACCTGATTCCCTAGCTTGGGATACGTAGGCAGTCTCTCTTCGAGACTCGGTCACAAATCTATCAAATTGGATCCATGGTTGACGTTTTGGTACACATCAAAGGTCGAGGAGGATCGAAGATCAAGTCAAGCTGCATTGGAGGAACCAGAGGGGGGAAAACCTTCGTCTTTCAATTTTATTACCAAACTGCTTCTTCAATTTACAGGCTGAGCATAAGTCTTAAAAAAATAATTGAAGCATAAAAAACAGAACGAAATGCTGGCGAGGCCTTAACAGGCTCACAGTTTATTCTAAGTTCAGCGAAGTCTGGTGTAAGCAACCGCAGCGCATTTGTTCAAAGCGATACGCGTTGGTCTCAAACCTGCGCACTCTTCTTGCAACAGACAGTAGCAGTTGGCTACTACCCTCGAATGTCGTTCCAGGGGCTTTTGCCAAGTCTTGTCAAACCATGCAAGTCATATGGACTTAATGTGACTGCACGGGGGTGTCGGTTTCAGTCCGGGCCTATACATGTCATAATCTGCGTCTTATGTCCATCTTTGCGACATTTTTCCAGCTTTTCAATCAATTGTCATATCGGGATGCTTTTCTCGATTTTGTTTGTACAGGTCTTTGTACCTTTTCCACTTTTCATAAGTGTCAGTTTCACCTGTTCAGGAATATTGTGAGTTTTGGCACATTAATGCCCAAAATTTCATTATATTCTATGTGTCTGAGGGTTCGCATTGTACCATGGGGCTCTGTCTCCCTTTTCGTTTGAGCTAGGCGAGTCTGTACATATGTGTGCATGTCTGTGTGTCGATTCAAAGCACTTGTCAATGCAAATTAGATATTAGTGGTTAGCTTTTGCATTCTCTTCAACACTTGCAAAAAGAGAGTCAATAAACTGGAAAACGCAATTGTTGCATTGCTACCCTAGTATCCGTAATTCGCAAGCAACGGAATCTCTTGAAAGCAGCAAGGGCACGTCAGCCCAAGGCCAAGCAAAGCATCTCTGGGGCACACCTGCCGAAGCATCAAAGAAAGGGCGTGCAGGCCCAATTCCATTACTAAACGTCAACTGGGGCACGCCCGCCCGTTCAACATCTTCCTATCTGGGTGCATATCTCAGAAGCACAGACAGTACAGTAATGAGGCTCAGTGGTAGTCCTTAGGCGTCGTTGTCCTTCTTGGAACCGCCCTAAGCTTGCATCTGCATTTTCAATATTTTATACATGTCTTTGCATATTGTGTGTATATCAAATGTTGAACACAGGAAAAATCCATCAAGCGACAAAGCAAGCATGCCCGGTATCGAAGGCAGCAAGTAAACAGCTCAGCAGTTGTCACCAATTTCTCCCCAACTGCAGTCCGCCTTGCTTCTATCCATGTTATCCACTGTTTGTGCTACTTGGATCAACACAACGACAGCCGGTTCTGTCCAATTTCCAATGGCTCGGTCACTTTTTATAGTGATCCGCCGTCTCTATCAACGACAGCCGGTCCTGTCCAACCTCAATGGCTCGGTCACTTTTTATAGCGATCCGCCGTCTTCGTCAACGACAGCCGGTTCTGTCCAATTTCCAATGGCTCGGTCACTTTTTATAGTGATCCGCCGTCTCTATCAACGACAGTCGGTCCTGTCCAACCTCAATGGCTCGATCACTTTTTATAGCGATCCGCCGTCTCAATCAACGACAGCCGGTCCTGTCCAACTTCCAACGGCTTGATCACTTTTTATAGCGATCCGCCCTCCCAATTCAACGATGGTCAGCCATATCATCCATGACGGTCAGCCATATCGGTCATTCAACGGTTTGATCATTTATACTGCTGATCCTCCCATCCAGGCTTCAACGGTTTGATCATTTATACTGCTGATCCTCCCATCCAGGCTTCAACGGTTTGATCATTTATACTGCTGATCCTCCATCCAGGCTTCAACGGTTTGATCATTTATACTATTGATCCTCCCATCCAGGCTTCAACGGTTTGATCATTTATACTGCTGATCCTCCCATCCAGGCTTCAACGGTTTGATCATTTATACTGCTGATCCTCCCATCCAGGCTTCAACGACTCGATCATTTATACTGATGATCTGTTCGTTCACAAATCAAAGCGCGTTGAGGCATTCTTCAGTCAGTATTGAGGCATTGGCAAATCAAAGCGCGTTGAGGCGTTCTTCAGTCAGTGTTGAGGCATTGGCAAATCAAAGCGCGCTGAGGCGTTCTTCAGTTGGTGTTGTGGCATTGACAAACTAATCAACGACAGCCGGTCTTGTCAAATCCACAAACAACGACCAGAACATCGTTCGATGGTCCGTTCATCCGCAACTGATTGTTCCCCAGGAGAGTCCGCCTTGGCCTGTCCCGAACGACAATCACCCTCAGTCTAGCCGAAAGTGCATCTTCCAGCAGGCTTATTGCTCTGTCTCGGATGGTCTTTGATAAGGAGATTGGCTCTGATTCCCAACAGATGGAATTCAACCTGCCTGACACAACCTACCCGTGTTTGTTGGAATACTTTGTGCCGAGGATAGCTTGATCCCCAGCAACGACGGCCGGTCCCGTCAACATCTGCAGCGACAGCCTGTCCTGTCCAAATTCAATCAACAAGCGGCGATGCAATCGTCCACTTCTACTTCCATCCCCAGTGACGGTCTGCCTGTCCATTCAACCAATCAGGTTCTGTAAGTATGCTTGTCTACTTTGCTAGTATGTTCTGCTCTGGATTGCCTTGAGGGGTGTCTAGAAACCTTTGACGTTACTTGTACCAATTCAATGGTGCTCCAAGTGCCATCAAAGGGGGGCTACTGTAGACACCCAAATCTGGGCTTCCAGATTAGTTTACTTACGGTTTTTGATTCCCCAATGATGAAATGGATCAAGAACACCCCGGGAATGTCAAGTGTTTGAGCTTTGAGTGTTTGCAAAACCCTTGAACCTAACCTAGCCTAAGCCACTTCCAAAAGCCAAAAACCCTACTGACGTGCGCCAGGGCTCATTGTCGCGCGACAGTTTGGAACCATCGCGTGACGGTCAGAACCTGTCCCCATCACCTTTATTCAGCTGGGCAGCTTAATCACCAAGTAATCCCCAGCCAGCCTCGTGGCTGGCTGCCCTCCATTCTTTGGACCAGACCTGCCTTTCCATTAGTGGAAGGTGTTAAGCTTATAAATAGCCCCCTTTGTTTCTCTTTCAAAGGGTTCCAAAAAATTCAAAGCACAAAGGTTCTAACCCTAACCCTTTGTTCATCTTTTAAAAGGTTAACAAAATTTGGCATTACAAAGGGTCTTTGCTTTGTACTCTTTTAAGCTAATAAAAGAGATACAAAGACACCCTAAGAACAAAGCTTGTTCTTCCTCCCCATTTTCACATTTCAATCAAACCTCAAACCCAACCTCAAGCTCAAAGCTCAAACACTTTTCAAACCTCAAAATTCAAAGGTATATCTTACCTTTGTTCTGCTCTCTGTTCTGATCCCTGAGGGGGGCTGGCAGGGTCAAGGCTGGTAATCAATACCAGTCCTGGCCCTAAAGCTAGCAAGGTTTCAAAAGCCGTGGCCTAGCAAACCCTCGCGCGAAGGACCCGAACACTCGCGCGACACTTCTGTCTGCATGAGATTGGTCCACGTGGGGAAGGGGTGCTAGCATTTTTCTTGTCTTATTCATGCTCATGGCTGTTATAGTTTTATTTTGATATAGATCACTGTTGATGCATGTAAAAACCAGTTTACTGCTTTCCTTTGTTAGAAAATGTTAGTTTTGCATTTCAATATTTAGTTCTGTTCTGTTGGAGTACCCTTGGGATCATTCTGGACCTGTCTCAGAACCCAGAAACGTGCAAAACCAGACACTGGAAGTTGGCTCGAACCATCGCACGCTGCACCCAAACCCTCGCGCGATAGTCAAATGGAGCGTTGACCAGTGTGCCAGGGCGCAATCGTCGCGCGCCAGGGCGCAACCATCGCGCGCCCGGGCGCATTGTCGCGCGACGGTTTGGAACCCTCGCGCGATTGTTTGTACCCGATCAGTGGCTGGCCTTGCATGTTTAACTTGATTTCAGGCTATTATTTTGTCCCCACACTGTTTATGGGGTGTTTTTGCTTATTTATTAGGCTTTTCAGCCTTTAAACTGCATATTATGACTGCATAAACTGCTTGGTTTGTCCTGGGTGTGCACTGGTCCTTCCAGAGCCCAGAGAGTTTAAACTGCTTGGTTTGTCCTGGGTGTGCACTGGTCCTTCCAGAGCCCAGAAGGTTTGAGAATAAGAGCTGTGGGCTTAGGCTTACTGGCGCGCGCAGGTCTTGTAGTAGCGTGCGCAGGTATGATCAGCATGCATTGACTTGATCAGTGCATACTGGTTACCTCTTGCGTGCGACACTCCAAAACATGAGCTTTCCAGTCTGTTTAAACTCCCACAGCAGTCTGTTCTCATCCTATACTAACTGCTCATCCATGCCATCTATCACATCCTGCAAACATGTTACAGTTTTAATCCCCGATTAACTGTTCCCCCGCCCTAATTGGCTAAAATTGATTAATAAAAGAAGAATCGCAATGTTTTCAAAATGCCTAAGTAGAGACCGATCTCTGGATTGGGTGAGAGGGGTGCCATAAAACCCTTCCCCTCTCGTAACCTGGCTCCCGAACCCAGATATGGTTATGACGGACTGGTTCCTTAACTTCTTCAAATCAAACAGCGCGGCAGGTGCTTTGAAATACGGTTCCTTGAGTGTCGGACCTTCAAAACTCAAGTGGCGACTCTGTATTTTTGAGCGCTTGCCACCTGCGCTCGCGCTCCCTCGATCCGGGCCCTTGCATTTTTGGAAACCGGAATTTCCAGGGCATGCTGCCCACACAACTGTATTACCACCCCTTGAGTTATAGTGAATTCTCTCCACCTGGGTTTCCGCATTACCACACCTTGCATTGCGGGCCCTCTAGAGTCTCCGCATTACCACACCTTGCGTTGCAGGACCCTCAATTCAAATTCACAACTCACTCAAACACATATGCATTAACAATCCGAATACAAGAAGTACTTCCCAAGGTCACAATCTGTCATTCATCATCATTCAATGTATTATACACTCACAGACATGTCCTTTTGTACATTATTAAATACCTTAGGTTCATGTTATCCCTTAGAATCTATCACGATGCCCTATGTCACTTACCAATCCCACAACGACTCCCCGACACACCACCCACTAGGTTCTAAACGAGAATCTATAGGACGAGCGCCAAAAGATCCTAGGAAGGTCAGCAAGACGAAGCACAAGGATACGAGTCATAATCCTATCCATTAGATCACTAGAAAAGCTCATGTCTACCCATAACACTCACCACGTTACCCCTTATAGCCCACGGTACTCCAATCAACCTTACGGTACATTCCCTACCCAACGACCCTAATATTATACTCTAAAGAGTACCAAGGGGTAAGATCAAACAATGAGTCATTAGGACACTAGCAATCATGCTCGAGAGTGACTTAAACATGTCCTAATTATATAGGGAGTCATAACACGGAATGAGAACAACCTTAGGGATAGCCACAAACATCGATAGATTGACACATCTCTACTCAAATGACCATAACTTTCTGTATACTAAGAGTCTTAATGTGATTCTGGTTGCAAATGAAAGCTGACTTCAAGACCTTCGAATCGATATAAAATTTGCATGAAACGGACATCGGACGAAGAAGTTATGGCCTTTTGAAGTTGGGCTGAAACCCAAAAGACGGGCAGAATTTCCAGAGAAGGGAGGGATCGATCCCTCCTCTCTTGGGGATCGATCCCCAAGAGGAAAAAGTCCAGATTTGAATGAGGGAACGATCCCTCATGCTTGGGGATCGATCCCTAGGCGATTTTGGGCGATTTTCTGCAGGTTTTGACAGCTTTTTCGAAGACACAATGGATGATGATCAAAACTCGATTAAAGCATGAAATCAATTCATAAACATATAGAATGAGTAAGAAATCCCTACTTCAAGGTTGGAAGCTTCAAACACGAGATCAACGAACAAGCCCTAGCTTCCAAATCTCTGAAATCCTCCAAGAACGAGTTCTAGCACAAACCCACGCGATTCCAAGGCTCAAATCATGTGTAGGAGACGGATTGAAGGTTAGACTTCGTGGGTTTCAAGTGATTGATGAAGTTTTGAGCTCAAAAGAGCTAGAGAGAGAGAGGGCCGGCGAGAGAGATGGAGAGACGAGAGAGAGCTGGAGGAGAGAGAGATATTTTGGGGGGTTTTAATCCCCTACACACACACCCCATCTATATATATACTCACACACTCACCAAATTACACTAGCACTCCCTCCAATTACAATTCTAGCATTCTAACCCCAAATCAAATCAACTCCACAACTTTCACATTAACCCCAATTTCACATAAACTTAACAATCAATCATATTTTTCTCAATTTTTTTCAATATCATGCAAACCCTTAAATATTTTTCAGAAATTATGGGTCTCTACAAGGAGAGTTTCGCTTTGTATATGCCAATGCTTAGCGACTCGTGTTTGAATGTAGAAGTGCTAGGGAGAACTTGGCCCATGCACTAAAGTAGGAGGAATTAATAGATGAGTTTAAGGATGAATGGAAAGTGTTCCTCCAGCTTACTCCAATTTGTGTCCCTCTCCTTATGCTGGTCTCAATTCTTATTCTTTTGCACTTTTTTTAGTGGGTAAATCAGCTTGAAATTAAAAAAAAAGGGATAACCGAATATATAGCCTATAAGGGGCATACCCCAGGAGGAAAACAAAAAAAAACAAAGATTGATAAAATTGGAAAGCTAAGCCAAGTGGCTACATGGGGTGGATAATATTAGTATGTAGCGAACTAATGAGATGGAGACAAAAACAAATAATATCAAGTGAAGCCCTGAGATACATTTGTTTCCTAACCATCTACAAAAGGAATAAAGCACCATTCCAATTCTGAGATGGAATATGATTCACCAATGGGAGCAGTCCGAATTAGTGAACAGCCAGAAATAAGTCTCTGTGATAGCTGGACTGAACTGAACAAGCTTTAGTAGCTGCCACCAGTGAGTTGACAAAATTCAGCTTATTTACAAGCACAAGTAACTGCAGCACCTTGGACTTAGCAGAGAACAGCTGATAGCAATTTGGATTGAACCACTGCCCTAGAGGAACCACTTTTAGCAACCCATAGCTGTCAAGAAGACCAGCTACTCCGGATATGAAACACCAACACCGAGAGATCTGTCTAGCTGCTGGGCTGGAGATACAGTAGCAGATCTGTAGAAACAGACAACCACAGCCATGGGAAGTAGTAGAATAGTAGCAACATGGCAGTAGCCTTAGGAATAAAACAATACAGATCAGATTTGCAACATAACAGTACATTTTAGTAGCTGCCATTACAGCAGGAAGCAACATCAGAACAGATGTAGCAGATTTGAACAGTTGTAGAAATCAGCTCTAGAAAGCAACAACAGCATCTACCTACTGCCATTATAGCAACAAGCAGCCAAAGTAGCCACAGCCATAAGCAGCAATAGCAGCAAAGAGCATTGCAGGGCAGCCACACAACAAATTGCAACATAAAAGATGCACAATAAACCTAGGGACATATCCCCTAGTAAGGCATAAACATTCCAAGGGACAACCCCTCAAGGATAGGTCAATAAAAAGTGGTGAGCAACTAGAAACAACATATCAACCCAATTGCTCAACAATCAAACTAGGATACCAAAGCATCTCACTGCTGCACTTAACTTGAATAGCTATTACAACTGACAGAATAACAGTACATGATTAAGTAAATGCAGTGGCCATTTTGGGGCAAATGTTGAGGTTCCACTTCAAAGGGTAGATATGGAATATATGTCTCAAATGAAGGAATTGTCTGTTACATGCATTATGTTGTACATGAGGTTAGAGAATCCTTTAATTGAATCTCATTATATTTTCATCATTTTGACTTGTTATAACAAATTAATTTTCCTTCCTTTGTCAGTCAACTCTACCGTGTTATTAAGTTTGCAAATCTTGGGAGGAAATTTTTTTTTGTCAACCCATGTGCCATTAGCGGGACAACTAAGCAAGGATTGCAATCAGCATTGCTCGCAAGTTTGTTGAAGGATGCTGAAAATGACCAACTTGTTTTTATTCCTTATAATTTGGGGTAACTATCTCAGCCTTATTCACTCTTTGTGTTTAAAAAATGAATAACAAGTTAAGCTAATTTCTTTGTGTCTTATTAAATTTTAGGTTTCATTGGGTATTGTTTGTCATTGATCTATCATATCCTACCGTTTACTATCTCAATTCACTTCACGGTGCAACCAATCCGAACCTTAAACTCATAATTAAAATGTATGTTTGTGAAATTTTGATTGATCGATTAGAGCTTTTTTATGCAATCTATTGACCGTCTGAAATATTTCTTGTGAAGTGCTGTAAAAATTCACGATAATGCAAAAAACATGAGGAGGACTGTTGATTGGAAGGAAGTTGAGGTATATGTTTGAACTACTTGTTCTTGTTTCTGGAATGGTTACAAACAATTTCTCTAATAGGTATCAAATGTTTATGTAGTGCCCGGAACAACCTTCGACTGTTGAATGCGGGTTTTTTGTCATGAGATTTATGAAAGATTTGGTTGCTGATCCAAGCATGCTGTGCAAACGAGATGTGAGATACTTTCTTAGCTTTTGTTATTTTTTTCGTTGGTTGACTTACACTACTTTTTTGTTCAACTTTAATTTGTTTATCCTTCATGTGTTGCACGTAGTTCAATGGGAAAAAGACGTACACCCAAGCCAAGATCGATGAAGTACGAATTGAATGGATGAATTTTGTTATAGAACTTGATATATGAGGTATGTGTGTGCATGTTTACTATGTTCAGGTATGCTAGCTGCGAGTGTGCTAGTTTTGGTGAAATCAGTTGAGGCAACCTTTTCTTATCTTGAACTACCTAGTTTTGTTGAAATAAAGTTGTAGTTTACTAATCTAAAAGCCTTAACAATGGAACATTTCTTGTTAAGCTCTTGTCATAGATTACACATGGTATTCTATATTAGCATTAGTTCTGCTACTTAAACACTGTATCAATGTGTTTTGGTCAATATTTATGGTCCATACTGCTCTGTAGATAGAGTGATGTTATGGAAAAGATTATTAAACTTGAGAACACTGTTTTCTGGGCCATGTTGCCTAGGAGGGGATCTCATTGAAATTAGGAACTCTCAAGAATGTCAGGGCTGCTCTAGAAGGGGTACAGCCTTGCTGACTTCTATTTGGGGACTCACTTAGTAAACTCTGCTATAAACCTTACCCGTAACCCAACCGGGATGGGATCTCTCCCGTTACTATCCCAGAAAGTCCATATTTTTCTCACAATACAACATACTCTTTCTCACAATACAACATACTCTTTCTCACGATACAACATACTCTTACTGGTAAGAGTATCCTTATGGGATCCTCACTTGCGAGACATATCCAGCAACTGCCCCGGAGGAGTACTAGATCCATTTCCAAATCAAAATGGGAAGGAGTATCAATGTATCTAAGGACACCCTCGGTCATGGTTGAGTTCTTAATCCAACAGAGCCATATGTAGTTTTAAAAAAAAGAAACTACTCTTTAACATTTGAAGAGAAGAAGACATGAAAAAAAACTCGAACACAGATGTTAGACGGTCGAAATGATACTACACGGGCATGCAAAGTCTTCACCAACATAGAGTACTAGACAAGCCTATATGTCCCCAACCCGATTGGATACGTCGACTCAGAGAGAGATAGATACTCGTGTTCATTTGATCCTAGGGTTCTGGTGGAGGAAGAGAGTATCGGAGAGATGTCCAGAGTGAGAGAATTTCTTCCTAATCAACTCGGACATCAAGGCGAGGTTCTCTTGGTGTAGGAGGCCTAGCTTTCTTCCTCAACTTGTTGTTTTCTTCCATAATACTCATGTTCTCCTTGTACAGCTTCAAGTTCTCCAGCTCCATATCCTTCCCAACCTTCTCTTTAGATTTCCTTTCCCTCCTGCTAAATAAAAACAAGCATTAGGACGATGAATTAGCGCACATTTGGACTGGAATAATTGCGATAATGAAGTACCGGAGCTTTTTAGGCATGAAAAATAACCTGTTGAGTCTGTGGATTCGAACGTTGGATCGCTTCCATTGTTGCTTTCGGGTTCTAGAAAATAGGGGTTTTGGTGGAGTAATCCACTCTGTAGCATGAAGACACATATTTTATCTAAGGACAAGTAGAAGTACAAGGAGGAGGAAGTACTCTTGTTATTTTGAAGGAATGAGTTGGAATTGAGATAACAGGGAATGGCTCGTGAGACCATATAAATAGTTGGTTGCGTTTCCATAAGTGTAGATAGTCTGCACACCTGTGGTACTCTTGCTACAGTTGGTGTGAAATCTGCTGATATGGTATGGTATGGGAGCTCATGGCTATCCACTTACATCATTGAGTGGATTTGGATACTTCATTATAATGATCATGTTACTTTAACGGATTGGATTTTGCTTCTACATTGTCTGGGAATGGACTATGCAACTATTTGGGAAATCTGATTGGTGAAACATCATGCTTCTTTACCTATCTTGGCTGATCCAATTTATAATTGCCGAAATTCTTTTAAGTTCTTAGTTTGGATTGATCTCTTGCCAATCCTTGGGATTGAATAGTATACAATTGTCGTGAGATAGGGTGCCAACATTGTTGGGATGTTACTCTTACGTTAGGATGCTGTCTTTTTGTACTCCATTATCTCTATCAATAATATTCCTTTTTTCGCCGTTTAAAAAAAATTGTTGATGGTATCTCATGAAATCAAATGCTTTGTGTTGCAGATCCTCTATTGCTTATATATTGTTGTTGCTAGTGCTATTGGAGAAAGGAAAGAGTCCAAAGGACAAAGGAGTGATGCAGATTCCACCTTAATTTGGTTGTCTAGTGTTAATTTGCTACGTACTACTGCTAGAATATTCCAGCTTATGTTTTTTTGCTTTGGTAAATGTCCCTTTTGATGGGCTATGCTACAGTTTTCTTTATTTGGTTTTCATTGGATTGACTTCTTGCCTACAACAATGATTAATTTCACTTTCACTATTGTTTTGGCATTAAATTGAGTTACTTTTGTTTTGGCCTTATTAGTCTTTTTTAAATCACCAGCCTTTTTTAGTCTGTGATGAAATTCCAAAAAAAAAAAAAAAGATATGACATAGTCACGGTTTTTTCTCATAAATGAGGTCTTTAAAGGCATCAAAGGTCACAGTCTTTTTGTATGAACCGAGTTCAAAAATACTTTTCAATCACAGTTTTTAATAAAACTGAGACTATTTCGTTCTAAATAGTCACGGTCTTAGGGAAAATCTGAGATGGTAAGAAGTTAAAGATCACAGTTTTTACTTTTTTAGTTGCAGTTTTAATGAGTTTTAATCACGGTTTTTATCCCGTGGTTAAAAGATAGGGATTTTTAGTTATACCTTGATAGACCACGGTTTTGAATGCGAGATTAAAAGTGAAAGATCACACCAAATGATTGAGACCTTTTATCTATTTTTGTAGTAGTGCGGCCATTTGATAATAATAAGGATTGAGGCAACATGGGCTACCATCGAGAAGCATTTGATGCAGAACCACTGATTGGGCCTCAGGCCCAAGAAACACCAGCGTACGCTGGTGACTGACTGGCGTACGCGGGTACAGGTCATGGGCCTTAGCTCCAAAACTGACCCAGACCCGACCGATCACCTTTCTTCTCCTTTTAATTCCTGAAATGAGAGGAAACCGCCATTCGGTAGTTCAAACCTCTCTCTCTCACGACTCTCATCCCCTCTTCTTCCTCAATCTCGTGTCCAAAACAGAGATACCCACACACCCACAGCCATGGTAGAGGCGGGTAATGGCAGCAATGGCGGTGATCGATCGAGAGTTAGCGAGGCCAAGACCGAGAGGGCTTGAATCGAAGATCAGACAATTGGAGGGGTCTTGACGAGCACCGATGTAGAGGTTCGAAGTAGCTGTGGCGGCGACGGGAGCCATGCAGAGAAGGTAGGTGACGACGCTGTGTAGACACCCCAATTTGGCCTAACGATTATTTCAAGTCCCACCTTGGGGGCCATCCCGATGTTGATATGGATACAGTGATTGCTAATTGACTTCTTGTGAACCTTAGGACTTTCAGTAAGAACTTTTAGCCACCTAGAGGACCCAATCCAAAGCCAAATAGCCTTTCAGACAGAAGTACAAAATCCCAGGAGAATCCATCTGTTGGCCGAGACATTGTTCCCACGGCCTCAACATCATTTCTTCACCCGTGAAGCCTGTTGCTTGAAAATCTCCCTGAGAGATCGATTAGCCGACCGCCACGTCTATTCCTCGGCCGTAACATCATTTCCTGGGCCGCCAAATCCTTTGCTCGGCCGCCAGATCGTCTATTTTCCAGATTCTAGAACGTTCTGTCAATCGTTTGATCCGTTCACAAAACCTTAGCAGCCTTTTTCCGATGCGTTCGGGCTACGTTTAGGGATTGCCATGAAGAGTTTGTATCACCCTATAACTCCAATTCCAATCGTGTGTTTTGATTGGTTGAGTTGTGTCATCCCTATGCCTATATAAAAGGGCCCTTGGGTTCCGAAATTAAGATACACAACACCCTCTCTAGCCACGATACTCTGTCAATATACAATCTCAAATCCCCTCTACAAAAGCCCCAACCTCCTGAAGGCAGCCACAATCCGACGATGCAAACCCCGAAGTTCAAACACTAACCCTAGGGTTTCAAGAAGCAATCAGTCAATCCCATTCAATCCGAAGCAATCAAGCTACTGAGGGATCAAGGTGGTGAGGCTCAGGGGCCTCTGGTTCAATTTATTTTCCGTCTTTACGCTTAATCGTACCTTTCTGATTATCTGTTAGTCGTATAGTCTGGTGTGAGGAAGAACATCGGCTGGATCTTCGATCCATTGGCCAATACATCAAACTAGGAGGATCCCTCGGCCGTGACATCTATTCACCGGCCGCAGGATCCATCTCCCTAGGATAGTTCATTTTATTCCTGCTTTTCTGATGCATGTTTTACTTATCGTCTCCGCTCACCTTACTCACTATTAGAATTAAATGATGCATGTTTTAATCTTATGTCGAACAATTATGGGCCAGTCTCACGACTGGGCAGAGAGGGGTGCCTAACACCTTCCCCTCATTGTACCTTTCGCTCCCGTGCCCAGAATCTCTATTTGTTTTTTCTAGTTTTCTTAAACTAGGTGGCGACTCTGTTTCGATGATAACCGCTATCATGTGGCGATATTCCTAGCCATGGGAATATCCACGATCTTGGTTTATGTAACAAACAACCAACCAAACAGCAATGATCAATCTGTATGGCGATGCTCCGCTTCAGGGAGGTGTCTACAGTTTTTGGCGACTCTGCTGGGGATGAGAGAGCCATAACCAGAAAGTTCGACATAAGATTAACACATGTTTTGTTTAATTCTTTTATCATATGCATCGAGCGGGCAACCTCGTTGAGTTCACCTAATACCCCGGCATGTCACAGGCTATGTTAGGGGTTCCAGCAAACTCCACAGTCACTTGTACCTAGTGGTATAGCAAAAGGAAACCGTTCAATTGCCGCTTATGATGGGCTGGCAGAAAGGCTGGTGCCCTTTGACAACGGAGCACCCTTGAGACTACCTAAATCCTACATGTGCTAGAAAGCCATAGAACCTATCAAACTAAGACAGGAGCCCGCAGGTCAAGGAATTTTCTTGCATTTTATCTTGAAGTTCTTCCTCACACCCCGTAACATTTGTTGTTGTAACATAACTTTCTGTGTAGAAGGGTTGGGATTTTCAGCCCAAATCCTAACCCTATACAGCCAAGTACTGACTTGCAGGTATTTTACTTTTCAAGTAGGCACAATAGGTAAGCCAAGAAAGCAACCACTGCCAATTTTATACTCTTACAACACCCGAAGTCATGCCAAATAGAGGTCTTTGCATCCGTCTCGTCTGTAGTCTTCGCCCGCCAATCACTTCCAGGGACTTCGCGGTCATCTTCTTAGCAAACCCGATCATCCACCAAATTCCAAGCTTCATCAAGCAATCCTCCCACTCCCATGGCAGACAACGATGCCACTATTGCCAATCTCCAAGCTCAAGTCACTGCTTTGATAGCAGAGAAAGCAGCAAGAGATGCGGAGGACGAAGAAAAATCAGTAGAAGATGAGAATGCACTTAAAGCAGTAACAGTAGAGAATCCAAAATTAGCCAAGCAAGTCAAGGAAATCAAACATGCTCTGGATCGTTCGCAAGGGGACCAAATTCTGGACTTTGAAGGACTGTGCCTCTTTCCAGATTCTCAATTGCTCGAAAGATTCAAAATGCCAAACATCGAGAAGTTCAATGGAACCGGTAACCCTACCAGCCATGTCCGTCATGTCATCAACACCCTGAAGCCGATGGGCTTGAATGATGAGCTCATTGCTCAGTTGTTCCAAAGAACCCTCACTGGAAGTGCCCTCGATTGGTTCCTCACTCTGGAATTTATGCATTATCACACCTGGCCAGAAATCGCCAATGCTTTTGTCAAGCAATATGCATACAATGTCCAAGTTGAGTTAACCACTCGAGATTTGGAAATGAACAAGTAGGAGTCAAACGAAGACTTTGTTACCTTTGTGGCTAGATGGAGAGAAAAGGCTACCAAAATGAAGAATCGCCCCTCTGAGGAAGATCAAGTAAGGATAGTTGTCAAGAATCTACAATCCAAGTATCTCAAGCATATTTACACACAGGCTATCACAGATTTCAAGCGCCTGCATGCCATTGGGTTGCAGACTGAAGAAGGGATCAAACTGGGACTCATTGGAAAAGAAAAAGCTCCTCCACCTAAGATAGCCTTCCCAAGCCGTACATCTCATGCATCCGTAAATGCTCTTAACTCAACCTCTCCACAAGACCCTTTCCAAGCCAGCCCTTCCCGAAGCTCAAACCGGCCTCGCCGCAACTTTAGCCCTCTCTACATGGCTCTCTCCCAAGCCTTAACTATCTTGAGCCGTCAGGGGCATCTTAAACCCTTGGACAAACCACCTCCCCAGCCACCTTATGCCCCAAGCCATGATCCCAACAAGCAGTGCACCTACCATAACACTCTGGGCACGTGACAGACAACTGCATGCGTCTCCGCCACGACATTCAAGATCTCATTGATAGTCGAACCATAAAACCTCCACAACCTGATGCACAAACCAAACCACCTCACAATACTGAACCCCTCCAAAATATCAACCTTATAACCCTATCTCACAACCACATATACAACCCTAGCCAATACATCGTCCAAAGCACCCAAACCAAGCCAACCTTGACCTTCCCAGAGGAAGATGAATGTCTCATGATGGAGGAAGAAGAAAACAATGAGTCTGATCAATCAGAAGTGATTGATCCGACATGTCTGACATGAGTGATGAAGAAGAACAAGCAAAGGAGGAAAAGCTAAAGTAATGGAAAGAACATTCCTGGGCGAAACACAATTTGGAGGATCCCGACATTCCATTTGTAGAAAATGACGAATGGCTACGTATCTGGTTTGAGAATAGGAAGAAGGAAAAGGAGAGGGTCATCATGATGAGAAGACACGCCCGTTTCGAGCCTGCTCAAATAGTGGTGCCCATCAATCGCCCCAGAATCCCTATACCTCCAATTGTCTGGGAAACAATCAACTTTATAGAAGAAGTGAAGGAATTCCAGATGTAGCTGTGGGTCAATCCCTACGAAGAGTGTGACTACAACCAATGGGTAGAGGAAGAAAAGGAGCTAGACTTCATACACACAGATCCATGCAAAATAGGGGAAAGTGACTTTGACGAAATGGAAGGGGAATATGACGATCCGCTCGATGAAATCTCCTTAGCATCACTATTCAATCAAGTGAAAGTAGCTGATGACTGCTTAGTTAACAAGAAGGAAGAAGAGGTGGTAAAAGCCCAGGCTGATATTTCTATTTGGTGGCTGCTCATGTCTCAAGGAGGTAGCCACCGTGCAAGCTTCAAAGATGGACCCAGTTCAAAGGCTCTGTTTGGCAAAGAAGAGGATGGAAAAGAGTATAAAATTGCAAAAGGCAAAGAAAATGACCCTGACATTCTGCAGTAGCTGAGAAGTTATGACATGGCAAAAACATTGAACATTGCTTTCTAAATCAAACTAGAACATGTTTTGGGCCCCTGTTTGGGCATTTCATTTCTGCTAAGTGAATTCCTATTTCATTTTCTAGATTATGCTTATTCAAAATTGCAATTGCCATATGCTATCATCTCTTTGCCAAATAAGGGAAACTCTAAAGGATCAAGTTCTTTGTGTCAATGACAAAAGGGAAAAAAAGGATGAACTTTAGTAGCTAGAACTAGGTTTTTGTCAAAACTTAGAAAGAAGACGCTATCTCCGTGAGAACACTTAGAGTTCGCTTGCCTATTACGAAGGTACAAATACAAAGGAGATTCATAAAAAAAAATCTCCACCAAATTCCTCTTCAAAGTACAGAAAGCCTCTTCAGAGAAACACTCGTTGGGAAAGTCAAGCAACCCAAGCAAAAGTAAGAGCACAGCTTGCTAGGGCAAGAAAACGCAAAAATGCAGCCTACGCAAAAATTAAGGCATTCAAAGAAAAGCTCGCTAGGGACTCAACCTCCATTAGGTAACCTAGGCAAGATCAAGAGCACGTGAGAAGAAAACCAAGAGTGGAAACCCGACCTCAAAGGTGGTAACTTGGAACTACGTAAAAGGCCCGATTCCCTGAATGGGATACATAGGCAATCTCGCTTCGAGATGCGGCCCAAACATTTGGAGAGAAGAAAAAGTATCAAAAGATTTGTACTCAATGATAGGTGTAGCTAACCCTGCGTATTGAGCTTGCAAAAGATGAGTATGCTTCTCTGGAGGGATTGACAAAAGCAAAAGACACAAGAACCATTGTTCATCCCCTCTAACTCAAGAGTCATTGACACAACAAACAAGATATCTCAAAGACTCCCAAAATAGGCAATAAGGCTATAGGATATGGCAAAATCAAAACCAAGCGTAAGAAGGAAGAGAAAGGAGGAAGCCACTTGGCTAAAACAAAATCTAGCTCCCTTTGGAAAACAGAATTAACGGCCGAAGGATGGATTCATCGGCCGCAACATCAATTCCTCAGCCGCGTGATCAATTCCTCGGCCGATATTTCATTTCACAAAAATTTCTGCATATTTTCAAGCTCTGGGTAAAAACAGCAATTACTTGTTCAAGAAGCCATGTTCCGACTATCACATGCATACTTAAGGCATTCAAGGGGCATGAAAAGCTTTTCTCATTTCATAAACAAAAGCTTGGTTACAAAATCATCATTGTGGTTGCTTTCACTATACAGAATACAGTTTCTACTTGTCTCTTTGCTAACTATAGACAGGAAAAGAGAAAATCCTAAAGCTAATCACGACGGCGTCTCCGAGATGACCTCTGAGATGTAGACAAGGACTGCTCACTGGCTCCCACATCCTCTCCACCAGCAACTGGTACTCACTCAGCTTCAAGCTTCAAGGACAAGCATGTAAACACTTAGATTGAAGAGAAGATGCAAAAGCAAATGGAATGCATGAGAAAAGACCATACCTCAAGGATCTGGCGATGCTGCCTCCGGACCAAAGCCTCCGCACTCTGATAAGCATGCAGCCACTCCTGTACTATTTTAGCAGGCACCTGCGGAAACAAACTAACCACTGAAGCACAAGATACAACGATACAAAGCAGGGAAAGACAACAAAGTGGTACCTGTGAGACCCCAGCTAGCAGTGTGTAAAGCTGGGTCGAACAAGGAGCAAGCGTTAAGCGCTCCTCCTCTCCATCATCCGAGTGGAAGGAGATAAAGGAAGGGGCCCGAGGCCAAACAGGAGCAACTGAAGGAGCAACAGGTGGAGCCAAGAAAAGACGGCAATACTCCATGTAGTCACCTGCCTGAAGAAGTAAGGCTGCCCAATCTCTGGCCCGAGCACTCTTTAAATCCTCCTTGGACATCGAAGAAGTAGATCTCATCGACGCTAGAGGGGGAGGAGGAACGAACTGAAGAGCCTCAACGCGCGGACGCCACTAGCTAGCCACCCGATCACCTAAGTATTAGGCTTGACAAAATGGGCCCTCAAGCAAGCTGCGGGTGCGGTCCAAAACTCTAAAACTCGCAAGAGGGACACCCTCTAGTATGCCACCCCAAGGGTCAAACCGCACATGGAAAGAAGATCAAATCAGCCACAGTATAAATAAAAGTCTGAGCACCAGAAACGCAAAGGAAGAAGAAAGATACCTGGTTAACCGTCAGCTGGTCCAGAACTCACCGCTACTCAGGAAGGCTCAAAACTGGCGACCGTGGCTTCCATTGGCCTGCCAACCATTGCTCATAGTGAGGAATACATTTTGCATCCTTGTGCTTCATGCCAGGGGGAAACTGGAGAAGATGCTCAAAAGCCCAAAGCTCAAAAATGGATTAGCAAACAGAGTTCAATACTAAGAGAAATCAAAATAGGAAAGGAAGCAAAACAGAAGGATATATACCTCAAGCACCCGGTAGTGACCACCGAGAATGGGACTCTTGTCCCGTGAACAGGCTCCGAGATTGCCATACAGAGTGGCCAAAGCAGATGCCCCCCAGTTAAACTCCCAAACAAACTTCAAATGTTGCAGAGGAGCTAGAAACTGCGCATGCACCGAACTGTCCTTGTTGGCAAACAACGTTTGCCCAAGGAGGTAGAGAAGAAAGGCTCATGTCAGTTGTTCGATGCTCACTTGGGTCAGAATATCGGCTTTCATGAAAGTATTACTCAACCAAGCGACATCGACATGACCTCGTGAACGAAGGGGAGGCACCTTGCCTAAAAACCATTCTAAGGCCCCAACCCACTCCCAAAGCCTGGGATCAACCCGAAGAGGAGCTCCGCCTACCCGCAGGCCAGTAAGAAGAGAGAAATCACCTGTCGTAATCGTCATCTCACCGGCAGAAGGAGAATGGAATGTGTTGGTGGTATCCCACCATCTCTCAACTAGCGAGGTTATTAACGACCAGTCCATCTTCGGGAAATTGAGACCCAGAATGAATGTCTCAAAGCCAGCAGCACATACTAACTCCTGAGCTGGCTTCGACAAATACCAGGAACCACTTGTGCACCTCTTTGCCTCCTCCGCGAGCCTCCAATCTCCTATTTCTCTGCAAAAATCCACTAGGACAAAAGGGAGCACTACGCCAAATATCGCTTTTGCCGGCGGTATTATTACCGGCGGTAAAAAAACTGCCGTTAAAAGCTACTTTTACCGGCGTTAGTAAAACCGCCGGAAATAACTACCTAAAACGGCGGTTTTTTTAAGAATGCCGTTTTTATAAACTTTAACCGGCGGTTTTTTAAAATACCGCCGGAAAAAATAGAATATACGGTTTTTTTTAATACCGGCGGTTTATTAATGCCGCTTATAATAATACCGACCCGTATAATATAAATATTATTATTTATCCTATATGACACAATATGCGGGTCAGCCCAGTTGGTAGCACGTGCGCTATAGGATTCGGAGGTTCCGGGCGATTCCTGGGAGAACAATAAAAATTAACCACCGATTTTATTGCCGGCGGTTTTTTACCGCCGTTTTTAGTATTGCCGGCGATTTTCTAATGCCACTTTTGTTTTTCTGACAATTGTGTTCCCGGCGGTTTATTTCCGGCGGTTTTTGAACTTTTACCGGCGGTTTTGAGTATTACCTACGGTTTTGGGACTATTAACGGCAGTTTTCTCATGCCGCTAATACTAAAATTTGGCGTAGTGGAGTTAATCTCATGATTGCATAAATAAATAAAAAGCTAGGGGCATCGAATTAACGTTTAAAAAGCATGCATTGCCTAAACAGGGGCACAATTATTTTAGTCTTTTAAACAAAACAATTCCGACCCAACGACGAGTCCTTCTCACTCACGCCCCTCGCTAAAAGGGATTTCATCCCGAGAATGAAATTCATCTTTAAATCATGCAAAATTAAACCCCAAACTAAAGTAAAACATTTACTTTTCAGAAAACTTACCAGAACATTGAGGACGCTCAAGTGCTGCTCAGGCTCTCTACGAACTACCTCGGCCTCTGGGCCACCAACAGGAGGACGGTACTGCAAGAAACCGCCATAACCTAACCTACGCGAGGGAAGAACGTAGGTAGCGGCGTCAAACGAAACCGGCTCCTCAATCGCTTCCTCGTCGGAAGAAGGGTACTCACACCTACACGGAGGATGCGAAGAAGAACCCGCATGTAGACACCTCCTTGAAGCGGAGCATCGCCATACAGATTGATCATTGTTGTTTGATTGGTTGTTTGCTTCGTAAACCAAGATCGCAGACATTCCCATGGCTAGGAACATCGCCATGCAATAACGATTATCATCAAAATAGAGTCGCCACCTAGTTTAAGAAAACTAGGAAAAACAAATAGAGATTCTGGGCATGGGAGCCAAAGGTACAATAAGGGGAAGGTGTTAGGCACCCCTCTCTGCCCAGTCATGAGACTGGCCCATAATTGTTCGACATCAGATTAAAACATGCATCATTTAATTCTAACACGTAATTTGTTTAATTAAGCCTTAAACAGTGAATAAGGTGAGCCGTGATGATAAGTAAAGCATGCGTCAGAAAGCAAAATAAAACAAACATGTCCCAGGGAGATGGATATCGCGGCTAGTGAATAGATGTCACGGCCGAGAGATCCTCCTATTTTGATGTATCGGCCAATGGATCGAAGATCCAGCCGATGTTCTTCCTCACACCAAACTATACGACTAATAGATAATCAAAGAGCTACGAATAAGCATAAAAACAAAAAGTAAATTGAACAAGAGGCCCCTGGGCCTCACCACCCTCAGTGGCTTGATTGCTTCGGATTGAATGAGATTGACTGATTGCTTCGTGAAACCCTAGGGTTAGGGTTTGGACTTCGGGGTTTGATCGTCGGATTAGTGGCTGCCTTCGGGAGGTTGGGGCTTTTGTAGAGGGGATGTGAGAGTGTATTTTTGCAGAATTTTGTGGCTTGAGAGGATGTATGTGTATCAACTTATTAATTTCGGAACCTAAGGGTCCCTTTATATAGGCATAGAGGTGACTCACTCCATCCAATCAAAACACACGATTGGAATTGGAATTGCAATGCAATACAAACTCTTCATGGCAATCCCTAAACGTAGCCCGAATGCATCAGAACAAGGCTGCTAGGGTTTTGTGAACGGATCAAACGATTAACAGAACGTTCCAGAATCTGGAAAATAGACGATCTGGCGGCCGAGCAAAGGATCTAGCGGCAGAGGAAACGATGTTGCGACCGAGAAATAGATCTGGCGGCCGGCTAAACGATCTCTCAGGGAGATTTTTAAGCAACAGGCTTCACGGGTGAAGAAATGATGTTAAGGCCGTGGGAACAATTTCACGGCCGACAGATGGATTCTCCTGGGAATTTGTACTTCTGTCTGAAAGGCTATTTGGCTCTGGATTGGGTCCTCTAAGTGGCTAAAAGTTCTTACCGAAAGTCCTAAGGTTCACAAGAAGTCAATCAGCAATCACTGTATTCATATCATCATCGGGATGGTCCCCAAGGTGGGACTTGAAATAATCGTTAGGCCAAATTGAGGTGTCTACAGATGCCCCTCTTTGACTGAACTTAGACGGATCACGAGACATGTTTAAGTAAGAGTCAAAGCTGTAAAAGCAACTCAATTTGGTCCAATCACTATTTCAAGGGGTTTTCGAAATAGGTTTTAGTTATGGTCAGGTCGGGAGGCTGCCTACGTATTCCACAGGGGAAATTCAGACCAACCGTAGTTCGGGAGAGCAATAAAGAAAAAGAAAAAGTTTGGAGGGTTAGAAACAGAAGACGTACCTTCAGGCTTTAAAAGCCGTAGTGTGACGTACCTAGGCTGAGCCAGGATTTTGGCGAAGGGTAGTTGAAGGAGCGCGGGGCTGCCGGGATAGTTTTTGCGGAGAGCGTCCTTAGTATTTTGGGGTAGATCAATACACGGTGGGTGAGTCATTTGCTTTTCTTGATCATCCTTACTTTGACTGAAGGGAACTCGGTAGAGTAGCCTATCCTTGCGAATGAGCTTGAAGGAATTGATGTAATTGGGGTGGAATCCAAACCATCTGCTGAGGATGAATCAGATGCCGTTTTGAGATATGGGGTGGAACCCAAGCCATCTTCTGGAGACGAGTTGGATGCCATTTTTGAGATATGGGGGGCGCAAGGCCAGTAACTGGAGCATGGAGCGTTGAGATGAAAGAACCGAGGCACGGAGCCGGTTGCAGTCATGAGGCGAGAGCCTAAAGTGTCGGAGCTTAGAGCTTGATGTGATTGAACCGAGGCGTAGAGCCAATTGCATTCTTATGGTCTGTGCATGGATCTTTCTCATCATAAATTTTGGCGTAGAGCCAAAGGATCGAGGCGCTGGACCGATCAATAAAATCGAGGCGTAGAGCCGGTTGATTGCATGATTGACCTATTACATGAGTAAGAGATATGCAGAGTGTGTATATGATGATGATGATGATTGGTTAGATGTGAACATATATGATGATGTAGACTCGTTGTGATAATGGTGATGCATTTAATGCTTATGTGCACGGGCCTATGCATGTGTGTTTGATTTAAGCGTAGAGCTTCTTTTAAGTTTTGGACTTGAGCATTCAGAGCGTTGAGCTCAAGCATTCGGACGGCAGAATCCGAGCATTCAAAGTACAGGCTTTGAGCATCAAGTACGCAGTGGTTGGGCATCCAAGCATAGAGCTTGAGCATTCAAGTGTTGAACTTGAGCATCCAGTACACAGTGGTTGGGCATTTGAAGAGCTTCGAGCATTCAAGCGTTGAGCTTGAGAATAGATGATATCTTGTTGATTGGTACGGTGTGGAGCCAGTTGAGATAATGGGCGTAGAGCCGTTGAAGTAGTGAGCATAGAGCTACTGAGGGGGTGAATATGGGTATAGAGCCTGTTGATACGGGCATAGAGCCTGTTGAGTGGGCGTAGAGCCGCTGAGATAGTGGATATGGGCGTAGAGCTATGAGGTGAGCGCAGGGCTGTTGAGTGAGCGAGCATAGAGCTTGCTGAACGGCTTGAGATGTGAGCACATGGTGCTGCTGAGTGACTTTGATGGATGTGGGGTGGCAAGCTTAGAGCTGCATGAATGATAGCAAGTGCAGGCGTTGGGCTACTTTTGTGATGAGCTTAGAGCCACTTAGAGTTGCTGATGGGTTTGCCGAGTGATTGCAATGGAGCTGCTGAGAAGATGGAGCTGTTGAGTAGCTTAAGGATAGGGATGTAAGACGAGGTAGGTAGTGATGGCGAGCTTAGAGCTGCTGATGGCTGACGTACTTCCGGAGCATAGTTATTTGGGCATAGGGCCTGAGTTGGATGTATCAAGGGTCCATTTGATAGTGTGAGCGAGAGCTTAAGTTTGATAGTCCTTAGTGGTCAAGCGACCAGTTGTTGTGAGCTTGCTGTTACGGAGAGAGAGCTTCTTTATGCTTGGATATGCCCCCAAGGCTAGTGTGTGGCCCGTGATCCTTGATCCTCGTTCCTCCGCTGATGGTTCGATGGTGGTTGAGCCTTCTTCTCCTAGCCTGCACAGGGAGCACACGACTAAGACCTGGCCGAGGGTTGTCCCGGCAAGGCCCTCCGGCGAGAGGATAAGTATTGTGCAGAGAGAGGAAGCAGAAGACTGGAGAGTGTATAAGTGTGAGTATGGAGTAGCATGTACCTCTTTAGGGTTACTATCACTGGATATTTATAGGGTCTCCTGGCTTGCTCTCCAAGTACGATCGCGTGCTTTCCACGAGCCAAGTGACATCATGGTGACATCAAGAAATAGATCTGGTAACCGTTTTCAGGGCTGAGCTGGCACACCCATGTGCGCCCATGATCATCTTCTGTTATAACTGCCTCCGCACGTGGGGGGACGCGTGACTCAGCAGCCAGCCATCGTCGGTGGCCAGCCGTGCTCCGCAGGTGGCCGAGCACGTGTCTTGCCGAACCTGGCATGCGACCGACGAGGGAGGATACGTCGCAAAGGAACTCGCCGAAGGCAGTGGCTGGGCTTGGACTCACCTTCTGCCGAGCCTGTGACAAGTGGGATAGCGACGAAGGATATCGATGGGAGCCGTGCGCATGGTTTATGCTCGGCACGGATTAGATTCGGTCCGCACCACTGTGAACATCTGTGTTCGGCCTGCTACAATAGCCCCTCAATCTCTGCTGATGCCGAACGCATGGTAGGGATTGAAGTCAAGCCTAGGCCGAACCTGTTGAATTGCCGAGCGTGGTTTTTGTTTGTTGAAGGTGAACTTCTGCCGAGCCTGTCCCATCTTCTCTTTAGAAGCAAGCTCAGCCGTCGATGGAGAACTCTAGTGGAGAAGTGCCAGATGTCACCTCGTGGCTGGGTACGGCTGACGAGAGGACGGTTGGCAAACCTTGCAAGCTGTCCTTTCTATGACATGTGTCATGTGCTGAGTGGCCAGTGGTTCGGCGGTGTAATGATGGGCGGGAATTTTGAATTCCCAACCCTAGCTCTATAAAAGGGGCAGGGTGAGGAGAGAGAAAGGTCTCGATCTTCTTCTCTCTCTAGAACTCCATTGCCAGAGCTCCTCCAGTGACCGTTCGTCTTCTGGTCTCGATTCCCAGTTGATTCTGCCACCAGATCTCGCAACAAGTTCCAGGTATGTGTTCGATTCTTATCCCTCTTTACTTTTCTGCAACTTTTTTGCACTTTCTGTTTGGTTTCCTGGGTTTTGGGGCATTTTTTGTTCTGAGTGAACAGTACGCCCCTGGAGATGAACGAACTGTTCATCTCCTCCTTCAACCTGTTCTTCCGAGCACAGATCCTTCATGGTGTCAGGGCTTGGCCGTCGACGGGGTTGGCCGAGCCCCAACTTCTGACGTTTGGTGGGCTTAGGCCGAACACGGGTTTGGCCGATCCTTGAAAACGACGATGGGGTGGGCCAATTAGGATGCCGAGCGTAGTGAGATCCCTGCTTTCTAGCCGACGACGAGGTCTCATCTTCTTATTTTTGCCTTTGTTAGGTCTGGCTCACCCAATCATCGTCATCTCATCCGACTCTGAAAGTTCAGGGGACGATTCTGCAGATCTTGTGATCCGAGAATACGTGGAGAGACACAGAAGCCGACGCCAAGCTTCTTCGATCGACTCGAATATGTTAGGTTCCAGCGATTCCAACGCCGAGCGTGACCACGAATACGACGGCGGGTACAACACTGCACCCGAGATTACTTTCACCATTACCATGGAATCCGAAGCCGAGCATGAACTTGGGCCTGAGGTCGAGTCAAGGCTTCGTTCCCAGGCCGGAGCCACGACTTCCTCCCGCTCTGCTCCTGCCGAGACTTCGTCTGAGAACAGGGAATTCGCCGACCTCTTTGAGCGAGGGCAGGTTTGTCCCCACGCCCATTACTTCAGCGGGCGTCCCAACGAGTATGCAAACTTCTGCCGAACGTACCACATCCCAGACGATGTCGTCGTCCACCAGGTAGCTAGTAATAGGATCAGGGATAAGAGGAGAGATCATCCCAAACACATAATAGTCCCTCTGATGGCCATATGTGAGGCCGGGCTCCGCTTCCCTCTTCACCCGTTTCTGAGGGAACTGCTGGCTAGGTTCGGCATAGTACCTCATTTCTTCGCGATCAACAGTTACAAGATTGTAATGTCCGTAATTAAGTTGAAGGAGCTGCACGACCTCGATTTCACCGTCGCCAACCTCTTTCATACGTACATCATGTCTAGGCACGGGAAGACCGGCCGTAGGTATCTGTCAACGCATGGCGGTAAGGAGCTCCTGATAGATGGGCTTCCTGATACTGACAAGTGGGCTAACTTCTATGTCGAAGTTAGCGGAAATTACGAGTTCGGCGATCAGTCAATGCGGCTACATTCTGTGCCGAAGATAACAGATTTCCGAGGTTTCCTTTTGTTTCTTTAATTTGCCGAACACGATTTATTTCTCCATTATATTCCCGATATTTTGCTAACACTTTCTCCTTTTGCAGATCACCGAGCAATAACCAAGACCCAAAATTCTTTGGCCGTCGAGGATCACGTGGAGACGTTAAAGGCCCAAATTTGCCGTGACGCGCCGACGCTGCTAGGTTACGAACCTTCGTACAAAGGGAAGTTGAAGAAGAGGGAAAAGGAGGCAGGGCCGAGCACGAAGGTGAAGGGCAAGAAGGCAGCTAAGGAGCAAGGGGTTGGTGACAAGATTCCCAAGCCGAGCAAGAAGGTGAAGGAACCAAGGCTGAAGTTTCCCACCTTCAAGAAGTCAGCCGACTTCTGGTTCCAGAACAGTCAACTCGCCGATTTCCAAGGTATCAATATTCCTCCCCTCCGAACCCTTATCCCCGAGTTCTCCGACGATATGGGCAGAAGGAATGTCGTGAAGCTAAACCTCAGAGATGGTGCCGCAGCTCGCCAGAAGGAAGCTGAACTGGCCGAACACGCTGCAAAGAAGCAGAAGGTCACCCATGACTTCTTCCCCACAAGGCCGCCGACGCCACTCCCAAAGGAAAAGGAGCAAACTGAGTCATCGGCTGCGGGTGGCTCGAAGGCTATGGAGACGGCGGCAGGCTCGGGTGTCCGATCAATTGTGCAAGAGTTCGCGCCGTCCTTTGCAATGGCCGACGTCAGGATTGTCACTGTTGAGGACAGCGTGAAGGTCGAGCCTGGGTTGGCCGTCACCATGCTTCATGGCCTCGCGCTGCCGAGGGATATGGACAGAGTTCCTGGGGAGCTCCAGCCAACTATTGCGCACTCGAGCGCTTACCTTGTTCAGGTATTGGCCTACTTTGTACTTTTCCTATTTTAGTTGATGTTATTTTCCTTCCTCTGTTCGCCGAGCCTGATCGGTTCATCTTCTACAGGCTGGACAAGCTGCGCTGCGAGTGTCCAGCCAGGTCGATCTGTTGGCGGCCGAGAGAACACGTTACCGCGATGACGCTAAGGCCGAGCGTGAAAAAATGAAGGCTGCAAAGACTGCCCTGAAGCTGGCCATGGCCAGGATAGCCGAGCTCGAGAAGGAGAGGGATGACGCACTGGAGAAGGCAAAGAAGTCTGACCGCGAGTTCGGCCAGGTTGTGAGGAGGGAGAAGAGGAAGATAAAGGAGGTGGATGAGAAGGCCTACCAAGCGGGCTATGATCGAGCTGGAGCGGAGTATATGAGAGACGCTCGGTCAATGGTAAATGAGGAGGTTAAAAAGAGGGTCCCAATCGCGTACCGAGCAGGGTACAAGGCTGGGGTGACAGCTGCGTGTGGGGTTATGCAGCTGGAGCCCGACATGAATTTGATGAAGACAATTCCTGCAGCCGAAGTGCCCGAGCTCGTGCTGCCGTACACTGACGAGGAGTGTGCCCCACTTCCTCCGGAGGAATTGCCCGAGAGTGAAGATGATGTTGACGATCTTACTGATGCCAATGCCGACGGAGGTGGGGACGGCTCAGGCGGGAAGAAGACGGGCAATGCTGAAAATGCCGAGCAAGACACTGAGCAGGCTGAGAAGAATGATGAGGTGGCTGTTGTCGCCGAGAATGAAGCTGCTAGTGCTGCTGAAGTCGCTGCAGAGGGTGTTCCTCCCCAACTTTAGAGTTCTAGTTTTTAGAGTTTCTGTTGTTGAACTTCTAAAATTTTTGTTGGACTGGACGGCTCCGAACTTGGGAGTTTACCGTGCCAGATGTAATAGTTAATTTGGGGGTCGGCACCGAACGGTTTACTACGCCGTACTTCCCAGCATAGGACCTTTTGATAACACTTGTCTTTATTTTTGAAGTTTGAATGCATGCACGGCTTCTTTTGCAACGTCTTTGTTAATGCCGAACTTGACCGATTGCTTTCATTCCTTCACAAAATTTGAAGGTCTTGCTTGTTTTGAATGTGTAGTTGTCCGTAGCCCCCACTTTGGTCTGGGTTCGGCAGAATAGTTAAGAACCTTGCATGATTTGAATGCTCAAGTATAGGTGTTTCAGCCGAGCCTTGACCAAAGCAGTATTGCCTTTCTAATAGATCGCCGAACATGGATGTGTTGTAATCTGGCATGGTTCAGCCTTTGTCGATATTAAGAGTGTAAAGTGCCCCCTTGCCAGTGGCTGGGGTTTGGGTAATGTGTTAGCCCCTGGCCATGGTAGAGGAACGTTGAGAGTAGCTGAATGATTGTGGGTGGTTTGCTCGCCAAAGTGCGAGTGTAACCTTTCGGTGGCCGACCATAGTGTCTTGCCAATCCGAGCCAAAGCCTAAGTTCCATTAGATATGTGTATTTTAGGCTCGGCGGACCGTATGTCCAATGATTGCTTCTCTGGGCGGTGATAATGGCTGAAGCAATGGGCTTTTTAAGGAGCTGTTTGTGGTGTGACCGAAGTCATCGTTTGTGTTCGGCGTTAAAGCCGAGAGTGGGATGATACGTGAAATGTTTTGAAGATTCTTTATCCAAAAAAGCTTGTCTTTTCATTGATAATCCTCGAAGTACAGGTAAAGCAGAAGATAGAAACAGTAATAGTGGTTCGAAGATAAAAACAGTAACAGTGGGTCGAAACCCTTGTTTGGAACGTAAAAAACATAGATGATCAGGCCGAAGCCAGACAAAACTGAATCTTTTTGGCAACAAGGGTTGGCCGGGGGTAGTTTTCAGCCGAGCAGGTTGTGGAGGAAGCTTCACATGTATGCCCTTCTTAGGTTCTGAGCATTCCATGGGTTGGTGAGCACTTTCCCTTTCATGTCTTCGAAGATGTAAGCCCCTTCACCAGCAACTTTGACAATGCGAAAAGGTCCTTCCCAGTTAGGCATGAATTTTTTCTTCTTACTTGCTTGTACGACCTTTCGCCAAACCAAATCGTCAGACTTGAACTTCTTGATTCGAACACTCCTGTTGTATCCTTTGGCACCTTGCTGTTGATATTCGGCGAGCTTCAGCCGAGCGTCGTCGCGTTTCTCTTCGGCCAGAATTAACTCTTGCTCCACGGCTTCATCGTTTGTTTGTGGGTCGAAGGTTTCTGTTCGGAGGGTTGGGAACTTGGATTCCAGTGGGATGACGGCCTCCATGCCAAATGCCATTGAGAAGGGAGTTTGGCCGGTAGAGCGACGGGGTGTGGATCGGTAAGCCCATAAAACTCTTGGGAGTTCTTCTGCCCATTGTAGACACCCCAATTTGGACTTTTCAAAATTCCTTGACTCGTGGCCCGGAGGCTCCCCGATGATGACTTTGGATTGAAACAAGCCTGGTATCGATCGGAACATTGCTCCTTGGAAGATTGAAGAAGGATTAAAAATGGTAAAAGGGCATTTTCAAGCGCTTGGGAGCAATCCCAAGCGCTCAAAACTGTTTCACAAAACCTCTGGCCTGACTCTTTCTCGAGCGCTCGAGAGTGAGGTCCCAAGCGCTCGGGAGTGATCCCAAGCGCTCGAGACTTTTCTGTTGCCCAATGGATGGCAGTATCACCCACTCACATTGCAAAATCATCATTACAGCCACCTTGGGCTCGCCGATGGCTCAGTCCACACTCAACCTCTGGTAGGAAGATTTTCAGGCCAAAGATTTACCTATTTAAAAAATGTTTTATCAAAACCATTTGATTTTCAAAAACCATTTGATGTTTTGCCTATAAATATGGCTGGTATTCAGCTAGAAAGGGACCACGAAATTTTCACTCTACTAGACCACCCATCCTCTGCTCTCTCACTCTCTCTCTCTAGCTCAAGACCAAAAATCTCCAAACTATTCTTCTAAACTTCAAAGGCTTTGCAAATTACCAAGGAAAAGGGCAAGAAATCCAGAATACCCTTCTGATCTCTTGCACTCTCCTCTCTTCATCCACATTTCAAAGCTACACCAAGGAGCAAGGTTCAAGGAAAAGGTAAAACTTTACCTTTGGTCACAACTAAAGGGCTGTTCATCCCTCTCTGAGGGGGGTCTCTCAGCCTGACCCAGTCTTCAAAACTGGGTGCATGGTTGGGAGACCCTAGTGTAAAAACAAGAGCAATGGGACACAAAAATGCTTTCATAAAACCCTTACTGGACACACTCCCAAGCGCTCGAGAGTCTTCTGGAGCGCTCGGGACTGGTCCAGTTTCATGCATGGTCCTTTGTTACACAGTAGGTTGAGAATGAGGTGTAATATAAAAAGAATTGGTTTCATTTTGGCATGCATGCACAGAAAATGGTTTTCCCCTAAGAACAGAAACATTTCCTCACAGGTTTTCATGTGTGAACAAGACTGCCTTCTTTCAAAATTAAAAGATGTTCTCCTCTTGGGAAACATCAAAACAAGGGTATTTTTCATGCCAAATCAGAACCATTTCCTGTTTGAGAGCAAGCTGACATGCAGCTCACTCCCAAGCGCTCCGAACCGTTCCCGAGCGCTCGGGAGTGCATGCATGCCATTGCTTCCCATTTCCCAGTCTGCTGTGTTATCTGGTCTCTGCATGCATTGGTGTGGCCTGTTGCTCTTTTAAATTCGTAGATTTAGCCTTGTTAAGGCAGGGATGCAAGATCTGAAAGGTTGAGGGTTCATCCCACCCTTTCAAATCCTCTGCTGAGCCAGTAATGTATGTAGAAGCTCTTCAGTTTCCAATTTTTAGCATTGTATCCTGTCTGTGCTAACAAATTTTGCAGGTTCAGAGTGTCAGAACTCCCAAGCGCTCGGGACTGTTCCCGAGCGCTCGAGAGTGAAGTCAGTGGCAGTCTCCAATTTTCTGTCATTAGTGCATTTGCTCACCGTCACTCCATCATTTCACTTCCCCTTGTACAAAATGCACGTGCATGCACTTCTTACCTGTTATAAACTGTGGATACTTGCTAAATGATCTAATGAAACAAAACCCCTTTGAAAAATCCCACAAACGTTTAGTAGAGACCGATTTCGAATCGGGCGAGGGGGGTGCCGTAAAACCCTTCCCCCCTTGTAACGTGGCTTCCGAACCCTTGAAACTGATCTCTGGTTTTCAAATTCAAATCAAACGGTTTTCCAAACAAAACGGTTTCTCGGGTGATATACCGCAAATCCGGGTGGCGACTCTTCAAACTCTTCAAACGGTATTTTCTCTTCAAACGCGGCAGAAAAACACCGAAAACAATGCCCCTTTTTGTTTTTTTTTCGGGCAGGTAGCCCACAGTGGTGACTCTGCTGGGGACCGGGTTTAATTAATACTTGAGAAAAAAATGGGTTGTTGATAAAATGGCCTGTTTTCCTTGATTATCAATTAAACTTGTGAGCCAAGCTTGAAAAAAACGTTTGTGGGATTTTCAAAAGGGATTTTGTTTCATTGTCTATTTCTTGTATATATATCTTGTGCAACCTCGCGGTTGTGTTTCGGCAATCCTACCCGGCTTGCCGGTGATGGGGAATCCCGGAATGCTCAGCAACCCTCGACCGTGATGAGTCATCCCTACCGTTTGTACCATTATTGGGTGTACGCTCAATAGTGGGAGGTATACTTTGACTCTAGTCCGGGGAACCCTCTTCAAAGCCAAAACCAGCCTCTATACGTGTTTAGAAAGCAATAGAACCTTCCAAACTAGGACAGGGACCTGCAGGGTAGGATTACATGCTATATCCTGCCTACATGTTACTGCTTTCTGCATCTCACCATGCGTCTCATCCATGTCATGCCGTCATGCTGTTCGTTCATTTTTTAGTCCTGCACTTTCGCTCGCACGGTCTGTAGAAGGTTGCCGAGGCCCGATGATGAATCGTGCACCCCGGTGTACGTTGTCTAAACCACATGAGTCCTTGGAACAATGAGACTTTGGGAAATCAGGATGTTACTAAGTCCTTGACTAATGCCTAATCGAAATTTCAATGGAAGATAAGGAATGACAATGGAACCGATGCCGTGATGTCACTTTACTTACACCACCTTGGCTAATGACACAGTGTCACTGACACCACGATGGTTGGGGTATCACGCCGTCTATACTAAGTTATTCTAAGTTCAAAATTGGGACTTCGAACGAGGACTAGTTGAATACTTAGTTCATTTTGACATCTCTTAGAATTTGTCATTCTGAACAAAGGATACACCCTAAAAGAATCTCTGAGGACCAAGGCAATCCTTCATAGGATGTCATTGCTAGAGTCAGGGTCTAGGAGACCATAAATCCATGGAGTTTGGGATACCTCTGGTGTTCGCCGTGCCCGAACGGCTCCCTCTAGTTTAGCCTTAGGTTCATCTTCCAGCAGTCTTATTGCTCTGTCTCGGATGGTCTTAGATAAGGAGATTGGCTCTGATTCCCAACGTGCGAAATTTAACCTGCCTGACACCGACTTACCCGTGACTGTTGGAACTTTCCGTAAAGTGCGATCCCTTGAGTCGACGATGACAACACGTCAATTACAACTCTTTTATTCAATACAGATTTTTTTCAATAAATCATAACAGGGGCACATTCTGAGTTCCCTTTTTGCTTTACTGTCAGCATTGGGCCACCCATCCTACAACGAAACCATACCCTCATAAACTCAGAATTTGTGGGAAGATATGGAACAGCCGGTGGAAAATTTGAATGGGGAACATCTGAACGGGGAACAGCCAGCAGGGATTCTGAACGAGTTGGATCAAATTCGGACCTCTATCCGACAGATGGGTGAACGAACAGACAACCAGATTACCCAGTTGATGCTTATGATAATCGGGGTTGCCAGACTACTTCCACCTCCACAAAACCCAAAAACACCCCTCGAAAATAATCATGAACCACCCTCTGAGCCAAACCCCCAAAGCCCAGAAATGGCCACCATCGAAGCCAAATTATCCCAACTTGAGCTGTCCTTAGCCAGAAGCAAAAGAATCACCTCAATTGGTTTCGACTTCGACGAACTCTGCCATTTCCCGAATGCCAGACTACCCAGGAAATTCAAGCCAATCGACTTCGTTAAGTTTGACGGAACCGGTGATCCAAAAGCACACTTGACCAGTTACATTGGGGCACTTTCCATGTGGGGCTTGGAGAAGGACGCCATGGCCCAAATGTTTTCTCAAACACTGGTTGGACATGCCTTACGCTGGTTCACTGCCTTGGAAGTGACAAAGAAGAAATCTTGGGAAGACATCTGTGAGGGTTTCGTGGCCCAGTTTGACTATAACATCCAACTTGAGGTCACCACTCGAGAGTTGGAATCAATAAAGATGGAACCGAAGGAGTCTTTTATGGATTTTGTTCAAAGATGGAGAGCAAAGGCTGTCCAGATGAAGGACAAACCCTCGGAGAAAGATCAAATTCGGATGATTGTCCGAAACCTCCAGCCCGCACTTGTCAGGCACATGATCCTAGCTCAAGCCTCTTCCAACTTCAAGACATTCTTCGAAACAGGCCTGGCCGTCGAAGAAGCTGTTCAGTTGGGCATCCTCGAAAATGCTGATTCCTTCCCAGAGACGGAAAATGTAGACCCCGACAGCAGCAACATGTTGTATGGTTACACCGACTTGCCATCTGACCCCTACACATACCGACCATGTCCGGACCGAGCCCGTTAGCCAGATCGTTGCTCAAGCCACCAAGCCTAAACAACCTCGCATCTTTTCCGAGTTCTCTGTACCACTATCCATGGTATTCGAAAGACTGGTCGAAAGCAGAACCATCAAGCCACTCCTGTCAACTCCCCTACCTCAAAAGCTCCCAGCCTACCACAACCCAAATGCCTTCTGTGCCTTCCATCAAATGCCCGGTCACGCTACCAATGACTGTCACCGTCTCCGTCACAAGATCCAAGACTTAATCAACAACGGAACCATCCCAGTGCCTGACCTCAGATCTGGAGGAGGATTTTGAGTGCAGCAAAGCATGAATGGAATTGCTCACGAGTTTGGGAAGCTTTTAAGTTTCGAGTCAAGTCCTAGTCTTTTAAATTCGAGTCAGTTTGTACTTTGGGTCTTTCATGCTTTCGTGTCTGTATGTTTTCAAATTCGAGTTTGTAGTAAAAAAAAAAAAGAAAAACCAAAAAGAGAGTCAGTTTCGTAGGTCTGAACTACGTTATGACTTGATTCCTTTGCAAGAAGGATACGTAGGCAGCCTTATCCCGAGGCCCGGTCATGTTCATTCGAGTCGATCCCAAGATTCAGTCACAATCATTCGAGTCAATCCTTTGTCGGTTCGTCCCGTCTTTTGATGTCAAATCTCTTGAGTAGAAATTGTGATAATAAACTCACGTTTTGTGATAATCCCTTAACTTAGAATCGTTTTTCACTATCAAAACACGAGATACTTTGCCCTCTGAAGAAGAAGAATTTCATGGGACCACTCCCTGGTGCTGTCAAGAAGCAACGCCTTGGCCCAAGAAAAAGCTCGCTAGATCAAAACCTCAAAACGTGATCTAGGCAAAAGTTAGAGCACACAAATCTCTTAAACTGCATCTAGGATCCAGTTATCAAGTTGTGCAATTCAAAATGAAGAAAGGCATTCTTTTCTTTTATCACACGCTTGAAGATATATATCCATTGATACCCCCCCCCTTGAGCCTAAATCAATTTCTTTGAAACAACCCAGCTAGGCAGCTATCCCCCACACTGAGGTGAAATAAAGAAGACGAAAGTGCCAGACGCCTGACCATCATCGGCGTGTCAGGATTCAAAGTGCAAAAGTGCCAAATGCATACGCACATTGTAATGCAAAACATTGAGGAAAGATTAGAAGAAACTCAAAGATCAACTAAGGTACCAAACGCATCGGCACATCAAAAGAGCGAAGCAAAGCAAATGGAAGAAGGCGCCCATCAAAAGCAAAAAGGGCACAAAAACATTCAAGATGGCTGCTAGCTCTCGAAACCCAAAGAATGAAAATTTTTGAGCTTTTTATCCTTTCTTTGTTAAACCAAACCTTGGCCGCGTTACAACCCGAATAAAGTCCTGTCAGATTGAAGAACACAACTTTATAATAAAAATCCTGGGCAATAGGAGAAAACAAGCAGGAGCGCCGAGGCATTTGGTGAAATCTCAACCTGGGGCACGATTCCTGATGGAAGTCCTCGTGTTTTGCTAAAAACAATTTCAAAAGCCTCGAATGGGAAAGTCATCAAAACTTGATTTTATCACGACAATTTCAAAAAGCCTCAAATAAACAAACTCCTCGTCCGGTCAAGATCTTCGTTAAGAGTCAGTCTTCTAATAATGGATCTTTCTTATCCTTTGAGTCGTCTGGACCTTGTCCAAATTCATACAAGGTCATTTCCGGTCGTCGTTAAAGTCCCAACTTGTGAGAGAAGCTCCAATACATGGAACAACCTGCACTTTTGATCATGACGGATCTGGTCGCCGAAAACTATCAGTGGAATCAAAGAAAAGGATTAGAACTAAGGTCCGTCACTCACTGGGGCACATCGGTCCAATGTCATCAGTCAAAGCAAGCATACAGCCGACTTCAAGACTGGGGCATGCATGCTCAAAGCTCAAGCCCTGATCAAAGTCAACCTCAAACCAGCTTCAACACAAGCCCTGGCTCCAGCTCAAACCCAATTTTCATCCAAAGACGAACTCCATCCCAAATCCCAAGGTCCTGAAGATACCGGTCCACTGGCCAAAAACAGTAAAGCAGAAAGGGTACTCGGACATGTCCATTGTTGTTTTTCAAAACTAAAAATCATCAGTGTTGTCAAAAGTCGAAACACGGGTCTCACTTTCTAACCTCGACCCCCCACGGTCGCCTTCTTCCTTCATATTCGTCAACATGACTGCACATCTCCTGCCATAGATTTGGCATTGTCCTGAGGGACACCCTTCAATCATCCGCTGCCATAGATTTGGCATCTTTCATATTCTGCCATAGATTTGGCGCTATCCTGAGAGACACCCTTTAATTTCAGATTCAAGCTTCCTTCAAAATTCAAGCTTCTTCCAAAAATTCAAGCTTTTCAAATTCAAGCTTTTCAGATTCAAGCTTCTTCCAAAAATTCAAGCTTCTTTTAAAAATTCAAGCTTTTCAGATTCAAGCTTCCTTCGCCACCCTTCTGCCGCCGCCATAGATTTGGCGCTGTCCTGGAGGACACCTTTCCATCATTTGCTTGCGTGTCTGCATGTTCGTATTTGCCCCAAAGAACTACGCTGGTCTGATCCTTGCAGAAAAGGGTACGTAGGCAGTCTGAAAAGACGCAACCACATGCATCAAATGTTTGCGTCTTTACTTGCATTTGATTTTGAATTGAGGATTTGATCTGGCTCGAATTGGGCTGTCTCAATCTTTGGACGGCACTCGTATCTAGATATGATGCTGAGCGTCGCCCAAAGAGGGGCAACTGTAGACACCCCAATTTGGACTTTTCAAAATTCCTTGACTCGTGGCCCGGAGGCTCCCCGATGATGACTTTGGATTGAAACAAGCCTGGTATCGATCGGAACATTGCTCCTTGGAAGATTGAAGAAGGATTAAAAATGGTAAAAGGGCATTTTCAAGCGCTTGGGAGCAATCCCAAGCGCTCAAAACTGTTTCACAAAACCTCTGGCCTGACTCTTTCTCGAGCGCTCGAGAGTGAGGTCCCAAGCGCTCGGGAGTGATCCCAAGCGCTCGAGACTTTTCTGTTGCCCAATGGATGGCAGTATCACCCACTCACATTGCAAAATCATCATTACAGCCACCTTGGGCTCGCCGATGGCTCAGTCCACACTCAACCTCTGGTAGGAAGATTTTCAGGCCAAAGATTTACCTATTTAAAAAATGTTTTATCAAAACCATTTGATTTTCAAAAACCATTTGATGTTTTGCCTATAAATATGGCTGGTATTCAGCTAGAAAGGGACCACGAAATTTTCACTCTACCAGACCGCCCATCCTCTGCTCTCTCACTCTCTCTCTCTAGCTCAAGACCAAAAATCTCCAAACTATTCTTCTAAACTTCAAAGGCTTTGCAAATTACCAAGGAAAAGGGCAAGAAATCCAGAATACCCTTCTGATCTCTTGCACTCTCCTCTCTTCATCCACATTTCAAAGCTACACCAAGGAGCAAGGTTCAAGGAAAAGGTAAAACTTTACCTTTGGTCACAACTAAAGGGCTGTTCATCCCTCTCTGAGGGGGGCTCAGCCTGACCCAGTCTTCAATACTGGGTGCATGGTTGGGAGACCCTAGTGTAAAAACAAGAGCAATGGGACACAAAAATGCTTTCATAAAACCCTTACTGGACACACTCCCAAGCGCTCGAGAGTCTTCTGGAGCGCTCGGGACTGGTCCAGGTCTCATGCTTGCCCCTTTGTCACATGGCAGGTTGGGAACGAGGCGTAATATAAAAAGAATTGGTTTCATTTTGGCATGCATGCACAGAAAATGGTTTTCCCCTAAGAACAGAAACATTTCCTCACAGGTTTTCATGTGTGAACAAGACTGCCTTCTTTCAAAATTAAAAGATGTTCTCCTCTTGGGAAACATCAAAACAAGGGTATTTTTCATGCCAAATCAGAACCATTTCCTGTTTGAGAGCAAGCTGACATGCAGCTCACTCCCAAGCGCTCCGAACCGTTCCAGAGCGCTCGGGAGTGCATGCATGCCATTGCTTCCCATTTCCCAGTCTGCTGTGTTATCTGGTCTCTGCATGCATTGGTGTGGCCTGTTGCTCTTTTAAATTCGTAGATTTAGCCTTGTTAAGGCAGGGATGCAAGATCTGAAAGGTTGAGGGTTCATCCCACCCTTTCAAATCCTTTGCTGAGCCAATAATGTATGTAGAAGCTCTTCAGTTTCCAGTTTTTAGCATTGTATCCTGTCTGTGCTAACAAATTTTGCAGGTTCAGAGTGTCAGAACTCCCAAGCGCTCGGGACTGTTCCCGAGCGCTCGAGAGTGAAGTCAGTGGCAGTCTCCAATTTTCTGTCATTAGTGCATTTGCTCACCGTCACTCCATCATTTCACTTCCCCTTGTACAAAATGCACGTGCATGCACTTCTTACCTGTTATAAACTGTGGATACTTGCTAAATGATCTAATGAAACAAAACCCCTTTGAAAAATCCCACAAACGTTTAGTAGAGACCGATTTCGAATCGGGCGAGGGGGGTGCCGTAAAACCCTTCCCCCCTCGTAACGTGGCTTCCGAACCCTTGAAACTGATCTCTGGTTTTCAAATTCAAATCAAACGGTTTTCCAAACAAAACGGTTTCTCGGGTGATATACCGCAAATCCGGGTGGCGACTCTTCAAACGGTATTTTCTCTTCAAACGCGGCGGAAAAACACCGAAAACAATGCCCCTTTTTGTTTTTTTTTCGGGCAGGTAGCCCACACCCATTTGCCTCTTTTCGAGTTCAGCCGGCATTTTATTCCAGCGCAAATTGTCTCGTTTGAGGCCTCGGCTTGGCCATTACCTTGAGGGTAAGTTGGGGTCGAGTTGAGAAAGCGTATGCCGAACTCCTCGCATAGGCTTGTGAGGCCGTCTCCAACGAATTGGGTGCCGTTGTCTGAGACGATGGCATAAGGTACGCTGAACCTTGTTACAATATTTCTCCATACGAAGCGTCGGACGTCTGCCTCTGTGATGGTGACGAGGGCTTCGGCTTCCACCCACTTTGAGAAATAGTCTGTTGCGGTGATTAGGAACTTGAAGCCTCCAGGTGCTGTTGGAAGTTTTCCGACGATATCAAGCCCCCATTGTGCGAAGGGCCAAGGACTTGTGATGGGGGAGAGATTTTGAGCGGGTTGCTTTGGAATTGGTGAAAACAGCTGGCACGGTCGGTATTTGCGGACGACTTCTTCACAGTCTTTCTTCATGTTCTTCCAAAAGTATCCTTGACTCATCGCGCGTTGGCATAACGAACGACCACCGAGTGAAGTTCATTGAGGATTGCGGGAACTTGGTTTGGATGGACGACGAGAAGATAGGGCCTGGAGATGGATTTTCTGTAGAGTTGACCGCTTTCGGAGAGCCAATAGTAAGCGGCCTTGTTCGTGATTCGAAAAGCTTCCTTTTTGTCGTCGGGTAAGGTGTCATTCCTGAGGAAAGCGACGATCTCGTCCATCCAGCTTGGACCAAGTTCAACGTTGAGCACCTCTGGAGTTGTATCAAAACTTGGGTGGTCGATGTTCCCAAAGTTTATGGTTCTGAACTCAGAGGTTTTTGAAGCCGAGGCAAGGCCAGCAAGTGCGTCTGCGTGCGCATTGTGCTCGCGGTTGATCTGCTCGATGTTGAAGTTTTTGAAGTGAGTGATGAGTTCTGCTATTGTGGCATAGTACTTCATCATCCTTGGATCCCGAGCTTCGTAGTCCCCTAGCACCTAGTTGACTATAAGTTGAGAGTCGCAAAACACGGCCAAGTCGTCAACTTTCATTACAGTTGCCAAGCGTAAGCCAGCAAGCAGTGCTTCATATTCGGCCTCATTATTTGTGGCAGGGAAGTCGATGCTGATGGCACTTTCATGAAGAGTTCCACAAGGAGAGACCAAAACGACTTCGGCTCCAGCTCCGTTGTTGTTGGAGGCACTGTCAACTTGTAATCGCCAAGTGTCCCCTTGAAAGAGGAGCCAAGGTTTCCCTTTTGCATCATGTTCGACCGAGGGTTGAGTAGGTGGAGGATTGTTTAGAATCTTGGAGTCTTCTGGAGTCAGCTCGGTAATAAAGTCGGCGAGGACCTGCCCCTTGATTGCCGTCCGTGGTTCGAAGCGGATGTCAAAATTTGCCAACTCGACTGCCCATTTGGATACTCTGTTGGAGAGATCGGCTTTCCGAAAGAGAGCTTTAAGAGGGTATTCGGTTAAGACCGTGATTGTATGTGCCTGAAAGTACGGCAGAAGTTTTCTCGCCGCTGACACGAAGGCGAGTGCCAATTTCTCCAGCGGAAGGTAGCGAGTTTGGGCGGGTAGGAGCGTTTTGCTTGTGAAATAGACCTGCATGTCGTCGGCTCCCTCTCGCAGAACAAGAGCAGAGCTGATGGCGTGGGGTGAGACTGCTAGGTAAAGGTAAAGAGTTTCAAATTCTTTGGGCTTTACCATTAGAGGTGCCGAGCTGAGATAGTCTTTGAGCTCGGTCAAACCTTTGTCGCAGTCTGGCGTCCATTCGAAGCTTCGCCGGCTTTTGCCTTTAAGGGTGTGAAAGAAGGCGTGGCATTTGTCAGATGACTTGTTGATGAAGCGGTTGAGGGCAGCCGCCATTCTTGTGAGCTTTTGAACTTCTCTGATTGTCTGTGGCGGCCGTAGATCTGCCACTGCCTTGATTTGAGTGGGGTCGGCCTCGATGCCGCGCCTTGTGACCAAATGGCCGAGGAATTTTCCCGCACTTACGCCGAACGCACACTTCTCCGGATTCAGACTGAGTTTGTGGTGTTTGAGGATCTCGAATACTTCGGCTAGTTCCGTGAGATGATTGTGCTCCTTCTGACTCTTGACGACAAGGTCGTCAATGTACGCTTCTAGGATGTGGCCAATCTGCGCATAGAGCATTTTGAAGATTGCTCTGTTGAAGGTAGCACTTGAGTTTTTGAAGCCGAATGGCATGACTCTGTAGCAAAAAATGCCATGTGGTGTGATGAAGGCTGTTTTCTCCATGTCGTCTGGGTCCATGGCTATCTAGTGATAGCCACGGTAGGCATCCAAGAAACTCAATCAAGCATGGCCTGCTGTTGCGTCGACTAGCTGGTCAATCTTCGGCAGCGGGAATCAGTCCTTTGGACAGGCGTCATTGAGGTTGGTGTAGTCGATGCAAACTCTCCATTTCCCATTCTTTTTCTTTACAACCACAGTGTTGGAGAGCCAAGTTGGGTACTGCACTTCTTGTATTGCGTTGGTTTCAAGTAGGCGGTTGACCTCTTCGATGACAGCGTCGGCGTGCTCAGGTGCCGAACATCGAGCTTTTTGTACCACCGGTTTGGAGTCTTTTTTAATGTTGAGGGAGTGGCAAATGAAGTTGGGATCCACCCCCGGCATCTCCTCTGGGGTCCAAGCAAAGACTTCTAGATTGTCTTTAAGGAACTGGAACATCTCTTCTCGCTCGGCGTCGGTTAGTGAAGAGCCGAGTAAGAAAAAGCGTGATCCGTCCTCATTGATGGGCATTTTCACCAAGTCTTCCTCTGCTTTGTCCTCGGCCTTTTGGCCGACGTCTTCGATTACGGCCATGTCTGGGACTTCAACCCATTGCACTTGTTTTGCTTTGGAAGAATTGTGGACGGCGGAGACGTAGCATTTTTTGGAGGCTATTTGGTCACCTCACAAATCTTCCTGTCTTCCTGTGGCGCCGATGAAGCGGACGACCTGGTGGTATGTGGAAGCAATGGCTTGCATTCCGTGGAGCCAAGCTCGGCCAAGGATGGCGTTGTATGGGCTCGGCATGTTGACGACAATGAATTCGACAGTTAGAGTCTTTGAGCCGACGACGACCGGGAGGAAGATTCGGCCAAGCGGCCAGACAGGTGCTCCGTTGAAGCCGATGAGGGGTACTTCGGTGGGTTGTAGAGCCGACTCTGGTAGATCCAACTTCTTGAAGAGGTCGTAGTACATAACCTCGGCTGAACTTCCTTGATCAATGAGGACGCGCTTGATGTCGTGAACGCCGATTTGGACGGTGACGACGAGGGCGTCCGAATGCGGAGTTTGAACATGTTCAAGGTCACGTTCGGTGAAGCTTATCGTCCACTTGGGCACTTCTTGTGGTCGTTGACGCTTGGATCCACAGCCGACTGAGAGTATCTCTTTGGAAGTCGAGGCGTGATCGATGTCGGCTTTGAGGGCAGTCTCGGATGCCTTCGTTACTGGACCGTGGATGACATGGATCAGCGGGCGATGTTCCTTGGGGTTGGGATTTGTCTGCCGGGCGGGCGTCTTTGATCGATCAATGTATTGATCGAGGTGACCTTGAGCTGCAAGCTTTTCGAGGAGGGCTTTGTATGGTGCGCAGGCAGTCGTGTAGTGGCCAAGCTCGTTGTGGTAAGAGCATTTTTTCCTTGGATTTTGATCCGGTTGGCCGGTGTCGGTTCCAAGCTTGCCCGTCGGCCACTCGAACCAAGGTTGTCTCATGATCTCTTTCAGAAAAGACCAAATTGGTTCCTTGAAGTGTGTGGTCTCGACCACGTAGTCATGTACCTTCGGCTGACGCTTCTTTCCTTCTTTGATGTTGTGTACCTGCTTCTTGGATTGCGGGTGCTAGGTGATTACTGGTGCCGGCAGTTGAGGAGCGGTCGATGTGAAGGGCGCTGTCAAGCTCGGGATTCCCTGGGCCGCCCTATCCGCATAGAACTCTTCAAGAGCGCAGAATCTCTCCACTACGCGCATTAATTCTCCCATGCCGTGGGGTGGGCGGATGGCGAGTTCGTCTAAGATTTTGCTGCCGATTTCCAGACCGTTTTCGAAAGTGCGCGCAGCCCAATATTCATCAATTCCCAGAATCTCGTTGAACAGCTGCCAATAGCGCTCGGCATACTGTCTGAGAGTTTCGGACGGCAATTTCCTTAATTGAGATAGGGATTCAGGCTCTTTAGCTATTTTGTTGCTCGTGATGAAGCGTGTGTTAAAGGCGCGTTCAAGGTCGGCCAGGTTCCGTATGGATCCAGCAGGCAATTTGTTGAACCACTGGAGTCCTAGGGAGCCGAGGCTGGACGGGAACGCCTTACATTTTATTTCATCCTTTAGTGTGCAGAGCTCGATGGTCTGCCTGAAGTGGGTTAGGTGAGTGTAAGCCTCATAGGTCGCCGGATCAAACTTCGTGAATTTGGGTAGATGAAAAGTGGATTCCGGTGGTGTATTGATGATGTGAGAGGTGAATGGAGAGACGCCGAGATCTTTCAGTTGTCTTTCAAATCCTGGGCGTGGCGGTTTGCCGTGCTCTTCCGTCTTTGACCTCTTGGAGTCCCTATCCTTGTCTTCCCTTGCTGATGCCTTCTCTGCATCCTTGCGTCGAAGCTTTTCTCGCAGGTCCGTCGTTGTTCGGCGTGGGCCGTCGATGGTTTTGTCCTTGTTGCGACGGGTTTTGTTGTCTTCGTTCGCACCCTCGGTGCGTACGCCCTTCCCGTTTCGCCGTGCACGGTGCTCGTCGTCTAGATTCTCAGGCGGGATGTTACCTAGACGCTTAGAGACATGGGGTCTGGTCTGTGCGAAATCTCGGCTATGGTGCGAAACCGTTGTGCGAGAGAACTCCGCACGACCAGTTGAGTACGTACTTGTAAATGACTCAGTATCCCGCATCCTGGTTCGCTCGTGATGGCTTCTGGAACGATGAGTTCCAGATGCGGTGGGTTGCTTGTAGAGGATTATTTCTCCGGCGTCGCCTTGTGCCGGGGTGAAGCCTAGGCGACCTTTCACGGATCCGCGTTGGCCTCCCTCGTTCTGACGCCCTTGTGGTGGTGGTGGTGTTGGTGGAGGTGGAGGTGGTGTTTGCCCTCCCCTACCCCTGCCTCCGCCAGATCTTGATGCGGCAGGGGTAGTGTCTTGCTGCATACATTGCTTCATTTGGGCCACCTCCGCCCCTAGCGCGGCCAGCTCGTTGTCGCGTTCGTCGTCACGACGCTGTAGTAGACGGATGCAGGCCGCCGTTACGTCGTCCGAAACTGGTGAGAGTCCGGACCCAGGGGCGAGGGAGATGGACATGTGCCTTTCGGGGGGTGTTGTGGAGATGACGTTTCCACTAGCGTCTTTGGCCCCTGAAATGGCCGCGTCTGCTAGATCTCCGCCCATGGTAGGTAGTTTGGTCGTTGTTTTACGGAGGAGTGAGGGGTTTTGGAGGATGTGAGAGCCATTTGAATCAGAAGCAATTCACGTCGGGTTCACCAATTGTGTGGCCCGTGATCCTTGATCCTCGTTCCTCCGCTGATGGTTCGATGGTGGTTGAGCCTTCTTCTCCTAGCCTGCACAGGGAGCACACGACTAAGACCTGGCCAGGGGTTGTCCCGGCAAAGCCCTCCGGCGAGAGGATAAGTATTGTGCAGAGAGAGGAAGCAGAAGACTGGAGAGTGTATAAGTGTGAGTATGGAGTAGCATGTACCTCTTTAGGGTTACTATCACTGGATATTTATAGGGTCTCCTGGCTTGCTCTCCAAGTACGATCGCGTGCTTTCCACGAGCCAAGTGACGTCATGGTGACATCGAGAAATAGATCTGGTAACCGTTTTCAGGGCTGAGCTGGCACACCCATGTGCGCCCATGATCATCTTCTGTTATAACCGCCTCCGCACGTGGGGGGACGCGTGACTCAGCAGCCAGCCGTCGTCGGCGGCCAGCCGTGCTCCGCAGGTGGCCGAGCACGTGTCTTGCCGAACCTGGCATGCGACCGACGAGGGAGGATACGTCGCAAGGGAACTCGCCGAAGGCAGTGGCTGGGCTTGGACTCACCTTCTGCTGAGCCTATGACAAGTGGGATAGCGACGAAGGATATTGATGGGAGCCGTGAGCATGGTTTATGCTCGGCACGGACTAGATTCGGTCCGCACCATTGTGAACATCTGTGTTCGGCCTGCTACAGCTAGTTCTGACCATATTGCATTTGCTTGGGAATGCCCCCCAGGCTGACTTGATTTTGCTTCTGTTGGTCATGGACCCAGAACTTCATAATTACTTGAGTAAGATCGAATGTTGTTGGGGGAAATGGATTAGGGTGCCAGAAAATCGATATCTCGGCTGAATAATTGATGTCTCGGTCGAGGGATCGATGTCTCGGCCATGAGAAAGCCAAAAGTCAGAAAATCGATTTAAGTTTGGTTTAATCGATTTCACGGCTTATATTTTCTTTTCCCTTCCTTCTCTCCTCTCTCGTTCGAGACTTCTCCACCTTCCCGTTTCTCCGGCCACCACTCGCCATTGTTCTTCCTTCGGCCACCGCGGTCACCTCCAACCGCCACTATTCTCGGCTGTTGTTGTCGTTGTCTTCTTTTGTTTTGAACGCGATGGCCACGTCTTCTGATACCGTCAACCTCCCGCCATCCTCCTCTACGGACATTGCGGGTTCTTTTTCGCATCCTCTGTGTAGGTGTGAGTACCCTTCTTCCGACGAGGAAGCGATTGAGGAGCCGAGTTTGTTTGACGCCGCTACCTATGTTCTTCCCTCACGTAGGTTAGGTTATGGCGGTTTCTTGCAGTACCATCCTCCTGTTGGTGGCCCAGAGGCCGAGGTAGTTCATAGAGAGCCTGAGTAGCACTTGAGCGTCCTTAATGTTTCAGCAAGTTTCCTGAAAAGTAAAAGTTTTACTTTAGTTTGGAGTTTAATTTCGCATGATTTAAAGATGAATTTTATTCTCAGGATGAAATCCCTTTTAGCCAAGGGCGTGAGTGAGAAGGACCCGTTGTTGGGTCAGAATTTGTTTTGTTTAAAGAGACTAAAATAACTATGCCCCCTATTTAGGCAATGCATGCTTTTTAAACGTTAATTCGATGCCCTTAGCTTTTTATTTGTTTATGCAATCATGAGATTAACTCCCTTTTGTCCTGGCGGATTTTTGCAGAGGAATAGGAGATTAGAGGCTCGTGGAGTAGGTAAGGAGGTGCACAAGTGGTTCTTGGTATTGCCGGAGCCAGCCCAAGAGTTAGTGCGAGTTGCAGGTTTCGAGACGTTCATTCTGGGTCTCAACCTTCCGAAGATTGATTGGTCGTTGATGACTTCGTTGGTGGAGAGATGGTGGGACACCACCAACACATTCCACTTCCCATCTACTGGTGAGATGACGATCACTCCGGGCGATTTCTCTCTTCTGACTGGCTTGCGAGTAGGTGGAGCTTCTCTTCGGGTTGATCCTAGGCTTTGGGAGCAGGTAGGTACCTTGGAGTGGTTTTTGGGCAAGGTGCCCCCTGTTCACTCTCGAGGTCACATTGATCTTGCTTGGTTGAGCAAGACCTTCATGAAGGCTGACATCCTTACCCAAGTGAGCGTCGAGCAGCTGACGCGGGCTTTCCTTCTCTACCTCCTTGGGCAGACGTTGTTTGCCAACAAGGATGGTCCGGTACATGTGCAGTTTCTGGCTCTTCTGCAGCACTTGGAGGCTGTTCGGGAGTTTAATTGGGGGGAATCTCCTCTGGCCACTCTGTACGACAATCTCGGAGCTTGTTCACGAGACAAGAGTCTCATCCTCGGTGGTCACTACCAGGTGCTTGAGGTATTCATCCTTTTCCTTTGCTTCCTTTCCTGTTTTGATTTCTCATAGTATTGAACTCTGTTTGCTGATTCATTTTTCAGTTCTGGGCTTTCGAGCATCTTCTCCAGTTTCCCCCTGGCACGAAGTATGAGGATGCAAACTGTATTCCTCGCTACGAGCGATGGTTAGCGGGCCAACGGAAGCCTCGGTCGCCTTTTTTGAGCCTTCTTGAGTGGCGGCGAGTTTTGGACCGGTTGATGGTCGATTAGGTACCCTTTGTATTTCTTGTCCTTAGATTTCCATTGTTTTGTATTGTAGCTGATTTAACTTTGTTTCCAGGTGAGGTTTGACCCTTGGAGTGGTGTGCCAGAGGATGCCCCTCTTGCGAGCTCTAGAGTTTTGGACCGCACTCCCATCTTGCTCTAGGGTCCTTTTTGTCGGGCTTGGTACTTAGGGGTTCGGGTGGTCACCCAGTGGTGCCCGCGTGCCGAGGCTCTTCAGTTCGTTCCTCCTCCACCTCCGGCGTCAATGAGGTCTACCTCTTCGATGTCCAAGGCTGATTTGAAGGATGCTTGGGCCAGAGATTGGGCAGCCTTACTTCTTCAGGCAGGTGACCACATGGAGTACTGCCGTCTTTTCTTTGCTCCACTGGTTGCTCCTCCAGTTGCTCCTGTTTGGCCTCGGGCCCCTTCCTTCGTCTCCTTCCACTCAGATGATGGAGAGGAGGAGCGCTTGGCGCTTACTCCTTGCATGACCCAGCTTTATACACTGCCAGTTGGGGTTTCACAGGTATCACCTCATTCATGATTTCATTTCCCTGCTTTTGTCATTGTATCTTGCGTTCAAGCGTTTGAAATGCTTGGTTTGTTTCCATAAGTGCCAGCTGAGGTAGTACATGAGTGGCTGCACACTTATCAGAGTGCAGAAGCTTTGGTCCGGAGACAGCGGCGTCGGATTCTTGAGGTATGAACTTTCCCCATGTATTTCATTTACTTTGCATCATTTCTTGAATCTGATTGTTTGCATTCTCTTCCTTGCAGCTTGAGGCTGAGCGAGCACCAGCTGCTGATGGGGAGGACGTGGGAGCCAGCGAGCAGTCCTTGTCTCAGAGGTTGTCTCGGAGACGCCGTCGTGATTAGCTTTAGGATTTTCTCTTTTCTTGTTCATAGTTAGTAAAGAGACAGGCAGAAACTGAATTCTGTATAGCAACCATAGTGAAAATTTTGTAATCAAGCTTTTTGAGATGAGAAATGCCCCTAAATGTCTTGAGCTTGCATGTGATAGTCGAAACATGGCTTTTGAACAAGTTTTTACTAATAGACAGTAAATCTGTGTGAAATGAAATATTGACCGAGAAATTGATTACACGGCCGACAAATCGATGTCTCAGCTGTAGACACCCCAATTTGGCCTAACGATTATTTCAAGTCCCACCTTGGGACCATCCCGATGATGAAATGGATACAGTTATTGCTGATTGCCTCCTTGAGAACCTTAGGACTTTCGGTAAGAACTTTGAGCCACTTAGAGGACCCAATCAGAGCCATACAGCCTTTCAGACAGAAAATACAGAAGCCTAGGAGAATCCATCTGTTGGCCGTAACATCGATCTCACGGCCTTAACATCATTTCCTCACCCGAGCAACCTGTTGCTAGCAAAATCTCCCTGAGAGATCAATCCCTCGGCCGCAAGATCTATCCTTTGGCTGAGACATCCATTCCTCGGCCGTGTAATCTATTACTTGGCCGCCAGATCGTCCTTTTTCCATACTCTGGAACGTTCTGTCGATTGTTTGATCCAACTACACTACCTCTCCGATGCGTTCGGGCCACATTCAGAGATTACGACGTAGAGTTTGAATTGCATTGCAATTGCAATCGTGCCATTTGATTGGCCGGAGTGAGTCACCAATTGCCTATATAAAGGGCCTTTGGACTCCGAAAATAGAACGACGAAATTCATAAGAGAATACACCCTCTCAAGCCACGAAACTCTGTCAAAATACTCTCTCAAACCCACTCTTCAAAAGCCCTAACCTCCCGAAGACAGCCGTCAATCCGACAATCAAACCCCAAAATTCAAACCCTAACCCTAGGGTTTTCAATCAAGAAATCAGTCAATCACACCCAATCCAAAGCAATCAAGCAACTGAGGGATCAAGGTGGTGAGGCCCAACGGCCTCTGGTTTGTCTTATTTATCGTATTTATGATTAATCGTAGCATTTAATCATCTGTTAACTTTTTTGTCTGGTGTGAGGAAGAACACCGACCGGGGCTTCGATCCCTCGGCCGGTACATAAAACCAGGAGGATCCCTCTGCCGTGACATCCATTCACTGGCCGCGGGATCCATCTCCCTGTGACAGCTTTGTTTGTTTTGCTTTCTGATGCATGCTTCAATTACAGTCCTGGCTCACTTTACTTACTGTTTAAAGGATTAATTAAATAGACTGTGTTAGAATTAAATAAAGCATCTACATGTCTTATGTTGAACGATTTTGGGCCAGTCTCACGACTGGGCAAAGAGGGGTGCCTAACACTTCCCTTTATTGTACTTTTGGCTCCCGTGTCCAGAATCTCTATCTATTTTCCCAGTTTTAATAAACTGGGTGGCGACTCTGTTTTGATGATAACCGCTATCATGTGGCGATGTTCCTAGTCATGGGAATGTCCAAGATCTTGGTTTATGAAGCAAGCAACCAATCGAGCAAACAAACATGATCAATCTGTATGGCGATGTCCCGTTTGGGAGGTGTCTACAATTTTTGGCGACTCTGCAGGGGAATATGAGAGCCATAACCAAAAAGTTCAACATAAGACTAATACATGCCTTGTTTAATTCATCTATCATATGCATCGAGCGGGCAACCCGTTGAGTTCACCTGATATCCCGGCATGACACGGGCTATGTTGGGGGTTCCAGCAAACTCCACAGTCACTCGTACCTAGTGGTATATCAAAAAGGAAATCACCCAATCACCGCCTATGATGGGCTGGTGAGAGGATTGGTGCCCTTGGACGACGGAGCACCCTGAGACTACTATGGGCTACCTGCCCGAAAAAAATACAATATATTTCCCCCGCTTTGGAGGAAAATACATTTTGAAGAGTCTCCACCCGGATTTGTGGTTAATCACCCGAGAAACCGTTTTGTTTGGAAAAAAACCGTTGATTTGAGATTGAAAACCAGAGATCGTTTTAAGGGTCCGGAAGCCATGTTACGAGGGGGGAAGGGTTTTACGACACCCCCCTCACCCGATACGAGATCGGTCTCTACTAAACGTTTGTGGGATTTTTCAAAAGGGATTTTGTTTCATTAGAGCATTTAGCAAATATCCACAGTTATAACACGTAAGAAGTGTGTACTGGTGCATGTGTACAGTTGAGGGTGAAATGGTCAGTGAATAAAATGCATGGTCACAGAAACTGAGGATCTGTCACTGACTTCACTCTCAAGCGCTCGGGAATGGTCCCGAGCGCTTGAGAATTCTGATACTCAACCTGCAAAACTTGTTAGCACAGACAGGATATAATGCTAAAATAGGAACTGAAAAGCTTCTATATACACTACTGGCTCAGCAGAGGATTTGAAAGACTGAGCTAAGCCCTCAATCTTTCAGATCGTGCATCCCTGCCTTAACAAGACTAAATCTACAAATCTAAAAGAGCAACAAGCTACACTTATGCATGCAGAAACCAGAGAACACAGAAGACTGGGGGAGACGGAAGGGAATGGCATGCATGCACTCCCGAGCGCTCGGGAATGGTTCGGAGCGCTTGGGAGTGAGCTACATGTCAGCTTGCTCTCAAACAGAAAATGGTACTATCTTGACATGCAAAGGCCCTCGTTTTGATTCTCCCCTGAAGTGAATGATTCTCTTAACTTTGAAAGAAAGGTGCCTTGTTCACACATGAAAACTTGTGAGAAAATGTTTCTGTTTTAGGGGAAAACGATTTTCTTGTGCATGCATGCCAAAATGACACCATTTCCTTTAAAAGTTTAACTCATAACCAGCCTGTTGTGTGACAAAAGATCATGCATGAGACTGGAAACAGTTCCGAGCGCTCTGGAATACTCTCGAGCGCTCGGGAGTGTTTCCAGTGAGGGTTTTGTGAAAATATTTCTTGTACCCCATTGCTCTTGTTTTTACACTAGGGTCTCCCAACCATGCACCCAGTATTGAAGACTAGGTCAGGGTGAGAGACCCCCCTCAGAAGGGAAGAACAGCCTCTTTAGCTGTGATCAAAGGTAAAGGTTTCTACCTTTTGCTTGAACCTTGCTCCTTGGAATGGCTTTGAAAGGTGGATGCAGAGAGGAGAGTGCAAGAGATCAGAAGAGTATTCTGGACTTCTTACCCTCTTCCTTGGTGATTTGTAAAACTTTTGAGGTTTGTAAGATGAGTTTTGGAAGTTTTTGGTTTCTTGCTAGAGAGAGAAAGAGAGCAGAGAGTAAGGGTTCTTCAGGAATGAATTTCGTGGCCTTTCATCTGAAACCAGACCCTCCTATTTATAGGCAAAATAACCTATAGTTTTGAAAATCAAATGGGTTTAATAAAACATTTTTTTTAAATAGCAAAATCCTTGGCCTGAATCTCTGCCACCAGAGGTTGAGTGTGGACTGAGCTACCAGCCGGCTCAAGATGGTGGTAATGATGATTTGCATGGGTAGTGGGTGATACTGCCATCCATTGGGCCACAAAACAGTCTCGAGCGCTCGAGAAAGAGCCAGACCAAAGGTTTTGGAAAATGGTTTTGAGCGCTCGGGACTTCTCCCAAGCGCTTGAAAATGTTTTTGACCATTTTTAATCCCTCTTCAAATCTTTCAAGGAGCAAAGTTCCGATCGGTACTAGGCTTGTTTCAATCCAAAGTCATCATCGGGGAGCCTCCGGGTCACAAGTCAAGGAATTTTGAAAAGTCCAAATTGGGGTGTCTACAGTTGCCCCTCTTTGGGCGACGCTCAACATCACGTCGGGATACGAGTGCCGTCCAAAGATTGAGACAGCCCAATTCGAGCCAAATCAAATCCTCAACTCAAAATCAAATGCAAGTAAAGACACAAACATTTGATGCATGTGGTCGCGTCTTTTCAGACTGCCTACGTACCCTTTTCTGTAGAGATCAGACCAGCGTAGTTCTTCGGGGCAAATGCAAACATGCAGACATGCAAGCAAATGATAAAAAGGTGTCCCGCAGGACAGCGCCAAATCTATGGCGGCGGAAGAAGGGTGCCAAATCTATGGCAGACAAGATGGGTGCCAAATCTATGGCGGCGGATGACCTGGAGAAAACCGGGGATGATGGGTGCCAAATCTATGGCGGCGGATGACCTGGAGAAAACCGGGGATGAAGGGTGCCAAATCTATGGCGGCGGAAGAGGGGTGCCAAATCTATGGCAGACAAGATGGGTGCCAAATCTATGGCGGCGGATGACCTGGATAAAACCGGGGATGAAGGGTGCCAAATCTATGGCGGCGGAAGAGGGGTGCCAAATCTATGGCAGACAAGATGGGTGCCAAATCTATGGCGGCGGATGAGGGGTGCCAAATCTATGGCAGACAAGATGGGTGCCAAATCTATGGCGGCGGATGACCTGGATAAAACCGGGGATGAAGGGTGCCAAATCTATGGCGGCGGAAGAGGGGTGCCAAATCTATGGCAGACAAGATGGGTGCCAAATCTATGGCGGCGGAAGAGGGGTGCCAAATCTATGGCAGACAAGATGGGTGCCAAATCTATGGCGGCGGATGACCTAGATAAAACCGGGGATGAAGGGTGCCAAATCTATGGCGGCGGAAGAGGGGTGCCAAATCTATGGCAGACAAGATGGGTGCCAAATCTATGGCGGCGGATGAGGGGTGCCAAATCTATGGCAGACAAGATGGGTGCCAAATCTATGGCGGCGGATGAGGGGTGCCAAATCTATGGCAGACAAGATGGGTGCCAAATCTATGGCGGCGGATGAGGGGTGCCAAATCTATGGCAGACAAGATGGGTGCCAAATCTATGGCGGCGGATGACCTGGATAAAAATACAATCATCCCCAGCAGAGTCGCCACTGTGGGCTACCTGCCCGAAAAAAATACAATATATTTCCGCCGCTTTGGAGGAAAATACATTTTGAAGAGTCGCCACCCGGATTTGTGGTTAATCACCCGAGAAACCGTTTTGTTTGGAAAAAAACCGTTGATTTGAGATTGAAAACCAGAGATCGTTTTGAGGGTCCAGAAGCCATGTTACGAGGGGGGAAAGGTTTTACGACACCCCCCTCGCCCGATACGAGATCGGTCTCTACTAAACGTTTGTGGGATTTTTCAAAAGGGATTTTGTTTCATTAGAGCATTTAGCAAATATCCACAGTTATAACACGTAAGAAGTGTGTACTGGTGCATGTGTACAGTTGAGGTTGAAATGGTCAGTGAATAAAATGCATGGTCACATAAACTGAGGATCTGTCACTGACTTCACTTTCGAGCGCTTGGGAATGGTCCCGAGCGCTTGAGAGTTCTGATACTCAACCTGCAAAACTTGTTAGCACAGACAGGATATAATGCTAAAATAGGAACTGAAAAGCTTATATATACACTACTGGCTCAGCAGAGGATTTGAAAGACTGAGCTAAGCCCTCAATCTTTCAGATCGTGCATCCCTGCCTTAACAAGACTAAATCTACAAATCTGAAAGAGCGACAGGCTACACTTATGCATGCAGAAACCAGAGAACACAGAAGACTGGGGGAGATGGAAGGGAATGGCATGCATGCACTCCCGAGCGCTCGGGAATGGTTCGGAGCGCTTGGGAGTGAGCTGCATGTCAGCTTGCTCTCAAACAGGAAATGGTACTATCTTGACATGCAAAGGCCCTCGTTTTGATTCTCCCCTGAAGTGAATGATTCTCTTAACTTTGAAAGAAAGGTGCCTTGTTCACACATGAAAACTTGTGAGAAAATGTTTCTGTTTTAGGGGAAAACGATTTTCTTGTGCATGCATGCCAAAATGACACCATTTCCTTTAAAAGTTTAACTCATAACCAGCCTGTTGTGTGACAAAAGATCATGCATGAGACTGGGAACAGTTCCGAGCGCTCTGGAATACTCTCGAGCGCTCGGGAGTGTTTCAAGTGAGGGTTTTGTGAAAATATTTCTTGTACCCCATTGCTCTTGTTTTTACACTAGGGTCTCCCAACCATGCACCCAGTATTGAAGACTGGGTCAGGCTGAGAGACCCCCCTCAGAAGGGAAGAACAGCCTCTTTAGCTGTGATCAAAGGTAAAGGTTTCTACCTTTTGCTTGAACCTTGCTCCTTGGAATGGCTTTGAAAGGTGGATGCAGAGAGGAGAGTGCAAGAGATCAGAAGAGTATTCTGGACTTCTTACCCTCTTCCTTGGTGATTTGTAAAACTTTTGAGGTTTGGAAGATGAGTTTTGGAAGTTTTTGGTTTCTAGCTAGAGAGAGAAAGAGAGCAGAGAGTAAGGGTTTTTCAGGAATGAATTTCGTGGCCTTTCATCTGAAACCAGACCCTCCTATTTATAGGCAAAATAACCTATAGTTTTGAAAATCAAATGGGTTTAATAAAACATTTTTTTTAAATAGCAAAATCCTTGGCCTGAATCTCTGCCACCAGAGGTTGAGTGTGGACTGAGCTACCAGCCGGCTCAAGATGGTGGTAATGATGATTTGCATGGGTAGTGGGTGATACTGCCATCCATTGGGCCACAAAACAGTCTCGAGCGCTCGAGAAAGAGCCAGACCAAAGGTTTTGGAAAATGGTTTTGAGCGCTCGGGACTTCTCCCAAGCGCTTGAAAATGTTTTTGACCATTTTTAATCCCTCTTCAAATCTTTCAAGGAGCAAAGTTCCGATCGGTACTAGGCTTGTTTCAATCCAAAGTCATCATCGGGGAGCCTCCGGGCCACAAGTCAAGGAATTTTGAAAAGTCCAAATTGGGGTGTCTACAACTACCAAAACCTTTCATGTTTTAGAAAGCCATAGAACTTATCAAACTAAGACAGGAACCTACTTGCATTTTACTTCAGAGTTCTTCCTCACACCTTGTATCATCTGTTGTTGTAAATAACTTTTTCTGTGCAGAAGGGTTGGGATTTTCAACCCAAATCCTAACCCTACACAAGCCAAGTATTGACTTACAGGTACTCTACTTTTCAAAGCAGACATAATAAGTAAAACAAAGAAGCAACCACAGCCAATTTTATACTCTTACAACACCTGAAGTTCACCAAACAGAGGTCTTTGCAGCCGTCCTATCTGTCACCCTCACCGGCCAAAACACCTGCACTGCAACGGTCCCAATCACTTTCAGGGACTTCGCGGTCATCTCCTCAACAAACTCAATCATCTACCAAATCCTAAGCTTCATCAAGTAATCCTCCCACTCTCAAGGCAGATAACGATGCCATTTTTGCTGATCACCAAGCTCAAAGTCGCTACCTTACTGGTAGAGAAAGCAGCAAGAGATGCTGAGGACTAAGAGAAATTAGTGGAAGATGAGAATCCTCAAGAAGTGGTATTGGCAGAAAACCCCGAATTGGCCAAACAAGTGAAGGAGATCAAACATGCTCTGGCTCGTTCACAAGGGGACCAAATTCTGGATTTTGAAGAACTCTGCCTTTTTCCAGATTCTCAATTACCTGAGAAGTTCAATGGAACTGGCAATCCCACTAACTATGTCCGCCATGTCATCAACACTCTGAAGCCAATGGCTTGAATGATGAGCTCATTGTTCAGTTATTTCAAAAGACTCTTACCGAAAGCGCTCTCGATTGACTTCTCACTTTGGAGTTTGTGCACTATCATACTTGGCCAGAAATTGCCAATGCTTTTGTCAAGCAATATGCATACAACGTCCAAATTGAGTTAACAACTCGAGATTTGGAAACGACTAAGCAGGAGTCAAACAAGGACTTTGCTACCTTTGTGGCAAGACGGAGAGAAAAGGCTGCGAAGATAAAAAGCCCCCTTCCGAGGAAGATCAAGTGAGGATAGTTGTCAAGAACCTGCAGCCCAAGTACCTCACCCACATTTACACTCAGGCTATCACCGGCTTCAAACGTCTACACGCCACTGGATTACAAATCGAAGATGGAATCATGCTAGGTCTCATTGGGAAAGAAGAAACCCCTCCACCCAAAAAAACCTTTCCGACCCGTGCATCTCCTGCCTCTGTCAACACCCTTAACTCAATCTTACCACAAGACCCTTTTCAAATGAGCTCATCCCAAAGCTCAAATCACCCCCGTCGTAACTTTGACCCTCTCTATACGACCTCATCTCAAGCCTTAGCCATTCTGAGCCGTTAGGGGCATCTCAAACCTTTAAACAAACCACTTCCTCAGCCACTCTATGGCCCAAACCATGATCCTAACAAACAGTGCGCCTACCACCAACACCCTAGGCATGAAACAGATAATCGCATGCGTCTCCACCATGACATTCAAGATCTCATTGATAGCCGAACTATAAAACTTCCAAAACCTAATGTGCAAGCCAATTCCTACTCACAATGCTGAACCACCACCCCGAAACATTAATCTCATAAACCTATCTCACAACCCCACATACAATCCTGGCCAATACATTGTCCAAAACAATCAAGCCAAGCCAACCTTTACCTTTCCAGAGGAGGATGAATGTTTCACGATGGAGGAGGAAGAAAACAATGAGTCTGATCAATCGGAAGTGATCAATCCCGACATGTCTGACAAAAGTAATGAAGAAGAACAAGTAAAGGGGAAAATGACTTTGACGAAATGGAAGGAGAATACAATGATCCACTCGATGGAATCTCCTTAGCATCACTATTCAATCAAGTGGAAATAGCTGACGACTACACAATCAATAAGGAGGAAGAAAGGGTGATGAAAACCTAGACCAACACTTCCATTTGGGGAGTACTCATGTCTCAAAGAAGTAGCCACCAGTGAAGATGGATCCAGTTCAAAGGCCCTGTTTGGCAAAGAAGATGGTGGAAAAGAGTATAAAGTTGCGAAAGGCAAAGGTTTTGAAAACAACCTCGAAATGCTACAATAGCTAAGAAGTCACAACATGGCAAAGAACATTAAACATTGCTAGCTCTTTTATCAAGCTAAAACATGTTTTGAGCCCCTGCTTGGGCATTTAATTTCTACCAAGTGAATTCCTGTTTCATCCTCTAGACTATGCTTATTCGATGATTTATTTCCTAAATTGCAATTACCAATACACTATAGTCTCTTTACCAAACAAGGGAAATTTCAAGGAATCAAGTTCCTTGTGTCACTGACAAAAAGGAAGGAAAGGATGAACTCTAGTTGCTTAAGAAACTAGGTTTTTGTCAAAACTTAGAAAGATGATACTATCTCCACGAGAACACTTAGGGTTAGCTCGCCCATTATGAAGGTACAAACACAAGAGAGATTTAGAAAAATATCTCTGTCAAATTCCTCTCCGAAACGCAGAAACCCTCTTAAGAGAAGTGCTCGTTGGGTAACCTGAAAACCCAAGCAAAAGTAAGAGCAAAGCCTGCTAGAGCAAGAAAATGCAAAAACGCAGCCTAGGCAAAAGTTAAGGCATTCAAAGAAAAGCTCGCTAGGGACTCAACCTCCATTAGGTAACCTAGGCAAAATCAAGAGCATGTGAGAAGAAAAACCAAGAGTGAAAACCCAACCTCAAAGGTGGTGATCTCGGAACTACGTAAAAGGCCTGATTCCCTGATTGGGATACGTAGGCAATCTTACATTGAGATGCGGCCCAAACATTTGGAGAGAAGATCAACAGATTTGTACTCAATGATAGGCATGGCTAACCTTGCGTATTGAGCTCGTAAAAGATGAGTATGCTTTTCTCAAGGAATTGGCAATAGCAAAAGACATGAGAATCATTGTTCATCCCTTCTAACTTGAAGGTCATCAATACAATGGGCAGGATATCTTGAAAACTCTCGAGTTTGGCAATCAGACTAGGGAACATGGCAAAAGCAAAAAGGCATGAAATCAAGATCAAGCATAAGAAGGAAGGGAAAACATGATTCCACTTGGCTAAAACAAAACCTAGCTCCCTTTTGGAAAATAAAAGCAACAGTCGAAGGATTGATATCTCGGCCGCAATTCTGATTCCTCGGCCGTAATATCAATTCCTCGGTCGGTATTTCATTTTACAGTAAACAACAGATGCTTGTTCAAAACAATTTAAAAGTCATGTTCTGACTATCGCATGCAAACTCAAGGCATCTAGGGGCATAAAAAGCATTTTCTCATTTCATGAACAAAAGCTTGCCCACAAAATCATCACTGTGGTTGCTTTCACTATACAAATACAGAATCTGCTTGTCTCTTTGCTAACCATGAACAGGAAGGAAAAAGAAAATCCTAAAGGTGGTCGTGACGCCGTCTTCAAGGTGATCTCTGAGATGAAAAAGGGGATTGCTGGCTATCCTCCCCACTGACAGTTGGTGCTCACTCAGCCTCAAAGCTACAAGGAAAAGAATGCAAAACAAGGGGCAAGCACCAAGCGCCTCTTCTCCATCATCAAAATGGAAGGAGACAAAGGAAAGGGCCCGTGGCCAAAAAAGAGCAACTGAAGGAACAGCAGGCAGAACCAAGGAAAAATGGCAAGACTCCATACAGTCACCTGCCTAAAGAAGCAAACCCGCCTAGATCTGAGCATTCTCCAAGTCTACTTTAGACATCGAAGAGGTAGACCTCATCAACGCCGGAGGAGGAGGATGAACAAACCGAAGATCCTCAGCACGCGGGCGCCACTGGCTGGCCACCCGATCACATAAGTACCAGGCTTAACAAAAGGGACCCTCGAACAGGCTACGAGTACAATCTGGAACCCTGGAACGTGCAAGAGGGGTGTCCTCTGATACACCACTCCAAGGGTCGAACCTCGCCTACAAACAAAGTCTAAATCAGCCACAGTACAGAGGAATGGAGATCTAAAAACAAGGAATGCAAGGGATACCTGGTCAACCATCAATCGGTCCAAAACTCGTCGCCAAGGCTCAAAATTGGCGACAGTGGCTTCCATTGCCCCACCAACCATTGCTCGTAGCAAGGGAAAAATTACAACGAGAAAAGAAGAAGGATATACCTCAAGTACCCGGTAGTGACCGCCAAGAGTTCTGTCCCATGAACAAGCCCTAAGGAGGCCATACAAGGTGGCCAAGGCAGATGCTCCCCAATCAAGCTCCCAAACAGCCTCCAAATACTGCAAAGGGGCTAGAGACTGCCTATGCACTGAACTATCCTTGTTAACAAACAACGAGGTAGAGAAGAAAGGCCCGTGTTAACTACTCAACACTCACCTGAGTCAAGATATTAACCTTCATAAAAGTCTTGATCAGTCAAGAGACGTCAACATGACCACGCGAGTGAAGAGGGGGCACCTTGCCCAAGAACCACTCCAAATCCCCTACTTGCTCCCAAAGCCTAGGGTTAACCCAAAGAGGAGCTCCACCTACTCATAGGCCAGTAAGCAAAGAAAAATCACCTAGCGTGATCGTCATCTCGCCAACAAAAGGAAAGTGGAACGTGTTGGGAGTATCCTTCCACCTTTCAACCAGCAAGGTCATCAACGACCAATCCATCTTTGGAAGATTGAGGCCCAAAACAAACAGCTCAAGACCAGCAGCGCGTACTAACTGTGGGCACACGCCCCAAAAATCCCTACATTTTTAGTCTGTAAAAATTTCGGGTGCGCCCTTCTCGCGGAAAGCATGGCGAAACGCTTTGCAGATCAGAGAGTCGCCACTCGGATTTTGCGGAGAGTACCCAAGAAATCGTGTTTTCGAAAAACGTTTGGATTACGCTTGTTTGAATTTGAAAAAGTCATGTAGACTGGACCGTCGTCACCTTCGATATCTGAGGTTCGGGAGCCAAGTTATGAGAGGGGAAGGGTTTTATGGCACCCCCTCTCGCCCAATCCGGAGATCGGTCTCTAGTCGGGCATTTTTGTAAAAATGTTTGATTTTCTCTCTCATTTGATCACTTTAGCCAGTTAGGGCGGGGGAACAGTTAATGGGGATTTAAAACTGTAACACGTATGCATTTATGTACAAAAATATGATGGATATTTGAAGTATGATCTAGAACAAGTATAATAGATTGAGAACAAGCTCCTGTGAGAGGTTTTGGACAGACTATGTAACAACTCTGATTTTCAGTAAATAAAAAAAATCTCGTTGATTATTATATTGACTCTATAAATTCCTTATTTTCAAATAATCCGTCATAATTAGATTCGCTCGATTCAAACCTAATTTCATTACGCCTTGCGATTTAGTCATTTTCTAAAGACAAGTGAGATAGTAAGCCCTAAGTCGTCCGATTTAGCAAGCCTAGCTAGCTTCCAACTAATCGTTAGAGTAGCCTAATCGAACCTTTGAACCATTTGAAACCTAAGTGAGACCTTGACCAAAAGTCAACCCTTGGTCTATTACCCATTGGACGATAGATACTAGGATAATCTTTATCCATTGGACCATAGGTTTCCACCTTGGATATTGTGACTAGATTTCCAGGTACACTTATTAAGATTATATATTACTTACCATCTTTACCCATTGGACGATAGAAGTTAGGAGAATTATTAACCATTGGACGATAGGTTAACCTTTCTACCTAGTACAAGGTCCATTAGTTTAATTAGATTCACCATGAGTCATTGTACTATTATAGATAGGTTATATAAGTTTAGTACTTTCATCCTTTAACCATTGGTTAATAAATGTTAGGGGATTTATAATCCATTGGTCCATAAAACCATATTAAGCTATAGTACTAGGTTAAATTAGTTAATTCTTTCCTAGATATGATATGTACTTATTTAATTAAAGTATATGATATGTTTACATCATCCTAGGATACTATGTATTAGTATATAGTATATAAGTACATAGGTGGCATTTTGACATAGTTTAATAGGAAATTTTGACTTAAAAGTCCAAGATGAGATCATAGGGTACATTGTCCTTTTAGTTAGTCTTTCTTTTAACCAAGGAAAGAGAGAGAGAGAGAGAGAGAGAGAGAGAGTTCAGGAGAGGGAGAGGAGAGAGAGGCCGAGAGAGATAGAGAGATAGGAGAGAGAGAGAGGGAGATAGTGTTGTACCTTTCTTGATCTTCTTTTACCAAAACCCTAATTCTATATATATAAGTACTTGTACCTTGAAAGATGAAGGATAGGATGACCTAAGATATAATCAAGTACTAGATTTTCTTACAAAATCTTCTTACAAACTATTAGTTTATTTTTACTCTTTCAACCATTGTCCTTTCTTGTTTAGGTGTCCAAGAGAGAGAGAGAGATGGCCGGTTGAGAGAGGGAGAGAGAGTGTGATGTGTGTGACTAGTGTACTTCCATATCTTCCTACATCATCCTATTGCATCACCTTGTACCACTCAATCTAGGGTTTCTTATTCTTTCAACCCTAAAGGACTACCATATCTTATTTTCTATTCTAGACTAGACACAAACCCCATTAAAGAAACTTAAACCTTATCCTAGATTGAAAGAAAGAATAAAGGAAAATCTTAGTCTTTCAACCCTTGTACTTTCTTTGGACCAAAGAGAGAGAGAGAGAGAGATGAGAGAGAGAGAGAGGCCGGGAGAGAGGGAGAGAGAGATTTGTGATGTGTGCAAGCGTACAATAAGCCTAGTCATGTCCTTTTGCTCAACACCTCATCCAATCTAAGGACAATCAAATCTAGTCAATCTATGATCCATTGGATAACAAATATTAGGGGAAATATTGCCTCTTGGATAATAGACCAACTTGGCCTATAAATAGCAAGCCATTTCAAGCCTTTGAACTCACACCTTCAAGCATTGCTCCAACTTCTCTCTAGAAAGTCTAGTGTTCTTGTTGTTCTTGTTTAGTTCATAGCTTGTTCTTGAAGTTCTTCATAGTTCTTCAAGAAACTCTTCTAGTGCCGCCACTAAGCCACCACTCCACCACCCTACCGATCCAAAAGTGTTAGTAGTATTAGTCAAGATCAAGTTTCGAGAGAAACCTTTCTCTTTCGAAGCTAGTGAAGCCATTCCTAAGCCGTTACTCCGTCCGACGTACTATTTTCCTAATCCGTAGCCGACTACCGCCAAGAAGAACGGTAGATATTCTATATCTACTTTTCTCTACATATATGTAGAATACTCTTTAAGTTTAGTATAATTTTCCTATACTTTCAAAGATCTAAGTATAGCGTATTGCATGCGTATTTCGAAATGATAGTGAATTATTCTAAACCTTTGAAATCTCTAGCATACGTAGATTATACGAGCTACTTTCCCTAAGCATGATTAGAAATGTTTAGAAGTTGTTATCTTGATAAACCATGGCATGAATAGCTTAATGTTAGAACACTCAATAAACATATGCGGTTTTGAACTTAAGAAAGCATGATTTAGGATTAAGTTGTTTTAATCTTAGAATGAATGTGAGCATGATTATGTGATTACTTGACTACTTGTTGTTGATAAAGCATAAGTGATTTATCACTCCAAAGGTGTCCGTCCATGTGACACTATGCTTAACCTTGTGTGATTAAATGTGAGTATGATGATGTGACAAAATGAGCATGCTATCTAATATAGAGTTGAATGATCTTGCTAGTTTAGCTTCAAGATTACTTAAATTGTGAAATGAATTACCGCGGAGTCATTGCATGCAACGAGACACGAAAACCGAGAAAGTAGAAACATGACACCTAGGGTGTGGTCAAAGAAAAGATGGGATTAACCTGCGGAAAATATTTTGAAATTACATAATGACCGGACTTGGTAGTCATTGTGTAAGTGTTTTGAAAACCGTAATGTAGCCGGACTTGGTAGCTCATTGCGAAGATTTCCAATGGGGCCGGACATGGTAGTCTCATGTGGAAATATGGCTTGATCCTCCGCGAAAAGGGATCAATGCAAGATTGAAATGGATTTTGTAAACCATGATTGGCCGGACTTGGTAGCCATTGTGAGTGTTGCTAATGGAGCCGGACTTGGTAGCCTCATTAGTAACAATTTGTGAAAGAAACGTGGAAAATGTGATTTTTGGTAAAAGTGAAAATGTGACACAGTCTACGATGAGTCGCGTAGGAGAAACACGAAAAGACATGACACCAACGCTAAAAGATATCGAATATAGATGTATCATTGTTTATCTATGTTGTTGAATGAGCATGTGTATTTGTTTATATACTTCCTTGCCATAAGTTAAGAGTTAGTGGATGTAGTTTATTCTATTGAGCTTGTAGCTCACGGTGTTACCTTTTTGGTGACCCTGACATATTATACTGGGGGCGACGCTGGTATAATGTGTCAGAGTTAATTGATGAGCAAGGTGAACAATACGCATTGAAGGCTTTTGGAGCCGAAGAGCTTGCTAGGATGGAGGAAGAAGCGGAGTAGTAGAATACCCTAGAAATTCCATCCTTGTGTAATAAAAAGTACTCTAGTAAGACTTACGTTGTAATAATGAGCTTGACTCTTAGCCTTTTTATTCAATAAAATGCTTAATTAACGAACCCGAAAATGGGGCGTTACAACTTGGTATTAGAGCTTTAGGTTCAAAACCTCGGCCATGGGTAGAATGGGTAGAACCACGAGATAGATTGACCGTTGCACAAACGTGAATTGAGTTTAAGTTTACCGTCCCAAATTGGGTGGAATTCTGTCGAAACAATCTCCGGATTGAAGCAAGGTGTGGAAATTGGCAATACCACCGAGCTGGGAATTCCCGAACAATTGGATGATGACTTAAATCAAGAATCGAATGTGGAACTTAAAAACTTGAAAATTTTCTAGTTCGAGTGAAGCCTTGCCTTAAAACTTTTCAATATTAAACCTGTCAACTCTTCTTACTAATTGAGGTTTAACCTTTCCTTGTAGATGGAACCACCGGACTTTTATCAAATCAACCTACTAGCCGAAGCTCGACAACTTAGAAGCACCATAAGAGCCATGACTCATCAACTCGTAGAAGATCCCTACTTTCCTTACACCTTTCCCTACATACACGACTTTTACCATGAGCACGGTGCCGTTCCACTTCCCGAAATTGAGGAGGAGGATGACGCCGCAGCAGCACCTGTCCTAGTTCACATAGCACCCCCCGACGATGTGGAAATTATAGTCGAGGAGGAACCGGAAGAGGATCCCGAGGAAGATCCCGAAGAATTTAACGACCCACCGGAAAACGAAGCCGATTGGCAACACTTGATGAATGGACCAAACCCGGACTTACCATCTGATGATGAGGAACCATTAGACGATGAAGAGATATCCGATGATGAGGAGGAGGATTTTATGGATTTCAACACCGACCCCGGTGACGTGTCACCGCCACCCTTTGGGACCGACATAGGTGCCTACAAGGCTCACTTTCCACCTATCTTCTAGATCCATGGGTAGAGCATGTCACAATTAGGCCTTTTGCTGTAATTTAAGCCAATAGAATGACATGTCGTAAGTAGGACTTCTTTTGTAAATCCTTCGGGACGTAGGATGTAACGTAGGAAGTAGTCGAACTCTTGGTGTAATAGCGTAGGAAGTTTAGGCTATTATAAGCCATCTATGTGGTACTTGCTTCGTTTATGTAATGAAAATTATGTGTTTCCTTTCTATCTTGTGATCACTGTTTTACATGCATACTTGTGCGCGACTACCACTTTCACACCGTTAAGTCTAATATATAAATTTTCTTATTGTAGATATGGATAACCGTACCTTTGCTACCCCGACCAATGTTGCGGACCTGATACTTATCAAGGCCATACTAGCACCTGAGAGCCTTATCCGATACCCCACTTGGGTATATGTGACCCCGAGACTGGCTACCAAGTATACCAGTCTATCGTGATGGCACCCCTCACCAACAAGGACCAACTCATGGAGATAAAGGAGTTAGCCGAAGAGATCCGTCGAAAGGGAGAACATTGGCTCGAGAAAAGGGAGAAGGAGTGGAAGGAGCAATTGAGAGAATACTTCGGACTTATTCCACCTAGTTAGTAGTTTAGTAGTACTAGAATAAGGTTCGGTAGTTGTGATTGCACTTATGGCGCTCGTGGACTAACCAAACCATGTAATCGGAACTAGTAGGATCATTCCAACTTGTAATAGGAAATCTGTCTTGTGTTTCTCTTTTAGAACTCTATGCTTCATTGTAATCCTTTGCTTATCTATGAAAAGTTGCCTTATTTTATGATATTGCACCTTGTTTTAAATTCTATCGTTAATCTTAGGGAGAAAACCGAATTTCTAAAAAGAAATTGTTCAATAGGCTATACCTCCCCCTTTACAATTTTTACTCGTAGATGGTGAATCGACGCAGTGGATTAGGATACGAAACCGGAGAGTCCTCCAACGCAAACCCTAGCTTAGCCCAAGTCATGCAGGCATTCGTAGCCGCCTTGAATGCCAACCGCCAAAACCCTAACCGCGATGACGGACCTATGACTCGAACCCGAGCCATGAATGAGTTCTGCAAACGCCGACCCCCGACCTTCCACGGAGATACCAACCCCACTGTGGCCGAAGCATGGCTGAAGGAAACTAAGGTGATCCTGGACACCTTGGAGATTACCCGCGATGGAGATCGTGTAGCCTTAGCCACATACCAACTGAAGGGAGAAGCCCGCTATTGGTGGGAATTGATGGAGGCAACCCATGCCATAGCCACCATGACCTTCGTTGAGTTCGAAACTTTGTTCCTTGACAAGTATTTTCCTACACCCATTCGCCTAGCTAAAGAACAAGAATTCATGAACCTGAAGCAAGGAACGATGACCGTAACCCAGTACGCGGCCAAGTTCGAGGAGCTGTCCTGTTACGCCACGGACGCTGTGTCAACTGAAGACAAGAAGGCGAGAAGATTCGAGTGGGGGCTGACGACCGCTCGCAGAGCCGTGGTAGCACAAACTTTCCCCACCTACTCTGGTGTGGTGAAATGTGCCCTTCGATTGGAGAATGAGGAGACTGACTTCAAGAATCGATGGAGGAAGGCAACCGGCGGACCAATCCGAAACCAAGTAACCATCAACAACCGCGGACCCTACCTCACCAAACCTTTTGCTTCATCTCAGAACAACCAAGCTTGGAAGACCACTGCGCTAACTCGTGACAAACCACAGAGTGATGGCAGGGACATGTCGACAGTTAAGTGTTACAACTATCAGGCTATGGGCCATTACAGCCGCCAATGCCCACAAACCCAGAAGAAGGGAAATGGGAATTTTGGAAACCAAGGAGCTCAATCTGGACAAGTCGGATTTGTGAAGCCAACTTTTGGAAATTCATCTCATCAGCTGAACGGGCAGAACAAGGGAAAGCAGCCCGTGGGAAACCAACAAAACACTGGAGGGCGTATCTTTGCACTGCAGACTGAGGAACAGGAGCAGGATCCCTCTGTGATCCAAGGTACGCTACTGTTATATAGTACCTGCGTGCAAGCATTGTTTGACTCTGGTGCATCTCATTCATTTATATCTACTGCCTGCGTAGCTGCTCTAGCGCTAGAAACTGAACACCTTAGTGCAAGTACGAAAGTAGCATCACCATTGGGGGGAGTATAACTGTTAGTCTAGTGTGTAGAGGGTGCGAATTAGAGGTAGCCAATTTGCGCTTAACCTGCGACCTCAGAGTGATCGACATGGCGGATTTCGACGTAATCTTGGGAATGGACTGGCTATCGACTCACCGAGCAATCATAGATTGTAATCAGAAGACCGTAACGGCCTGTACCCCTGATGGGACTCGTTTCCGTTTTAAGGGGGATAGACAAGTGGCTAGTTTAACGGTGAAAAGATCTAGGTGGCAGAATCAACTATTTGGATGGCTAGCTAGTCTCCAAATGGAAGAAACTGACAGGATGGAGATGGGATTACCACACATCGTTTGCGAATACGCCGATGTGTTCCCTGAAGAACTTCCTGGTTTACCACCTCCTAGAGAGATAGATTTCTCTATCGAACTCCAACCGGGGACAGCCCCAATTTCTATGGCACCATACCGTATGGCCCCTGCGGAACTAAAGGAGCTCAAGACCCAATTGCAAGAGCTGTTGGAAAATGGATTTATCCGACCAAGCACGTCACCATGGGGAGTACCTGCCTTGTTCGTGAAGAAGAAAGAAGGGACACTCCGACTGTGCATCGATTACCGGAAGCTAAACCAAGTCACCATCAAAAACCGGTACCCCCTGTCTAGGATCGATGATCTATTTGATCAATTGAGAGGAGCAACCTGTTTTTCAAAAATCGACCTCCGATCGGGATACCATCAACTCAGAATCCGAGATGAGGACATCTCCAAGACAGCCTTCCGTACCAGATATGGACATTACGAGTTCATAGTAATGCCATTTGGGCTGACTAACGCTCCGGCAGTTTTCATGTGTCTCATGAACAAGATCTTCCAACCCTACTTAGATAAGTTTGTAGTGGTGTTCATTGATGACATTTTGATATACTCCGCCAATAAGGAGGAGCACGAGGGACACCTCCGGATAGCACTACAAGTACTCTGGGATAACCAACTCTATGCCAAGGCGAGTAAATGCGAGTTTTGGCTAGAAGTGGTTAAGTTCTTGGGGCATGTAGTATCCAAAGATGGAATAGCCGTGGACGAAAGTAAAGTTGAAGCCGTGATGAATTGGAAGCAACCAACCTCTGTGTTCGAAATCAGAAGTTTCCTAGGATTGGCTGGATACTACCGAAGATTCATACCCGACTTCTCAAGTCTCGCCAAACCAATGACGAGACTAACCCAGAAAGGAGTGAAGCTGGATTGGACTGAAGCCTGTGAGAAATCTTTTCAGAAGATGAAAAGAAGGCTGACCAGTGCTCCGGTACTTATCATCCCCGAGCGAGGTGTGGATTATACCGTCTATTGCGACGCGTCAAGGGATGGCTTGGGATGCGTGCTAATGCAGAATGGAAGGGTCGTAGCTTACGGATCGCGACAACTCCGACCACATGAGAAGAACTACCCTACTCATGACTTAGAATTGGCTGCAGTAGTGTTAGCCCTCAAAACCTGGCGTTACTACCTGTGAGGAGAACAGTTCGAGGTTTTCACCGACCACAAGAGCCTCAAATACCTTTTCACTCAAAAGGAGTTGAACATGAGGCAGCGTCGATGGATGGAGTATTTGGAAGATTACAAGTTCACAATGCAGTACCACCCTGGCAAGGCCAACGTGGTGGCTGACGCCCTGAGTCGAAAGGACAGGGCACAGAAAGTCAAAACTGCCATCAAAGAGTGAGAAATGGTGGACACCCTCAACAAATTCAACCTGAAACCTTCATCAGAAAGTGGGAATATCCGACTATATGCACTTGTTGCAGAACCAGCACTTCACCAGGAGATCTTGCTAGCCCAAACCACTGAACAAGAATGCGAGTTCATTCGGTATCGAATCCGAGAAGGAAAGGCGATACCAGGATGGACGATCAAGGGAGACAGTAACCTGAGATTCAAAGGAAGAGTCTTCGTACCTAATATTGGAACACTTCGAGAAGCTGTACTCCGAGAAGCACACCATTCGAACTTCGCAATCCACCCCGGAGGTACAAAGATGTACCATGATTTGCGAAGGACGTACTGGTGGGAAGGAATGAAGAAGGATGTAGCTCGCTTTGTATCAACCTGTCTTGTGTGTCAACAAGTCAAAGCCGAGCATCAGAAACCAGGAGGCGACCTTCAACCTTTGCCAATCCCGACTTGGAAGTGGGAGCACATCTCAATGGACTTCGTAACCGGACTACCAAGAACTGCCAAAACCAGCACTGCCATCTGGGCGATCGTGAACAGACTCACCAAATCCGTGCATTTTCTGCCTGTGAAGATGACAGAAAACGTGGAACAACTGAGCCTGTTGTACATTCGGGAAATTGTACGACTACACGGTGTACCCGTCTCAATTGTGTCAGACAGAGACCCACGGTTTGTGTCACATTTCTGGAAAGGATTACAGAAAGCTTTGGGAACAGATGTAAGGCTTAGCACAGCCTTCCACCCGCAAACCGATGGCCAAACAGAGAGAACGATACAGACCTTAGAGGATATGCTGAGAGCCTGCGCTTTGGATTTCTCTGGGAACTGGGAGCAGCATTTACCATTGGTAGAGTTTGCCTACAACAACAGTTATCAAGCAAGTATCGGAATGGCACCCTATGAAGCTTTATACGGTCGACCTTGCCGATCCCCAGTCTGCTGGACAGACGCTGGAGAAACAGGATTAATTGGACCTGATATAGTACGTGACACCACGGAGAAGGTCAAAACCATCAGGCAAAGGATCCAAACCGCTCAGAGCCGACAGAAGAGTTATGCGGATAGAAGAAGTCGACCCTTAACCTTCACCGTAGGAGACCACGTGTTCCTGAAGATAAGACCAAAGAAAGGAGTCATCAGATTTGGAAAAAAGGGAAAATTGTCCCCACGTTACATCGGACCTTTTGACATCGTGGAGAAGATCGGAAGAGTCGCATATCGACTAGCCCTACCGCCACAGCTGGATCGAGTGCATGACGTGTTCCATGTTTCAATGCTCCGCAAGTACCTCGCCTTACCCACGCATGTTCTCAAATGGGAAGACGTTACCATCGAAGAAGATGTGACATATGAGGAGGAACCAATTGAGATTCAAGACCGAAGCGAGAAGACAATCCGAAACAAGACAATCAAACTAGTACGAGTCCTGTGGAAACACCGAGGAACTGGAGAGACCACTTGGGAAAGAGAGGAGACTATGAAGGCAACTCACCCTCACCTGTTTGAATCCGAGCGTACGTCTAATTTCGGGGACGAAATTGTTTAAGGGGGATAGGTTGTAACAACTCCGATTTTCAGTAAATAAAAAAAATCTCGTTGATTATTATATTGACTCTATGAATTCCTTATTTTCAAATAATCCGTCATAATTAGATTCGCTCGATTCAAACCTAATTTCATTACGCCTTGCGATTTAGTCATTTTCTAAAGACAAGTGAGATAGTAAGCCCTAAATCGTCCTATTTAGCAAGCCTAGCTAGCTTCCAACTAATCGTTAGAGTAGCCTAATCGAACCTTTGAACCATTTGAACCCTAAGTGAGACCTTGACCAAAAGTCAACCCTTGATCTATTACCTATTGGACGATAGATACTAGGATAATCTTTATCCATTGGACCATAGGTTTACACCTTGGATATTGTGACTAGATTTCCAGGTACACTTATTAAGATTATATATTACTTACCATCTTTACCCATTGGACGATAGAAGTTAGGAGAATTATTAACCATTGGACGATAGGTTAACCTTTCTACCTAGTACAAGGTCCATTAGTTTAATTAGATTCACCATGAGTCATTGTACTATTATAGATAGATTATATAAGTTTAGTACTTTCATCCTTTAACCATTGGTTAATAAATGTTAGGGGATTTATAATCCATTGGTCCATAAAACCATATTAAGCTATAGTACTAGGTTAAATTAGTTAATTCTTTCCTAGATATGATATGTACTTATTTAATTAAAGTATATGATATGTTTACATCATCCTAGGATACTATGTATTAGTATATAGTATATAAGTACATAGGTGGCATTTTGACATAGTTTAATAGGAAATTTTGACTTAAAAGTCCAAGATGAGATCATAGGGTACATTGTCCTTTTAGTTAGTCTTTCTTTTAACCAAGGAAAGAGAGAGAGAGAGAGAGAGAGAGTTCGGGAGAGGGAGAGGAGAGAGAGGCCGAGAGAGATAGAGAGATATGAGAGAGAGGGAGGGAGATAGTGTTGTACCTTTCTTGATCTTCTTCTACCAAAACCCTAATTCTATATATATAAGTACTTGTACCTTGAAAGATGAAGGATAGGATGACCTAAGATATAATCAAGTACTAGATTTTCTTACAAAATCTTCTTACAAACTATTAGTTTATTTTTACTCTTTCAACCATTGTCCTTTCTTGTTTAGGTGTCCAAGAGTGAGAGAGAGAGAGAGAGAGTGGCCGAGAGAGAAAGAGAGGGAGAGAGAGAGAGAGAGATGGCCGGTTGAGAGAGGGAGAGAGAGTGTGATGTGTGTGACTAGTGTACTTCCATATCTTCCTACATCATCCTATTGCATCACCTTGTACCGCTCAATCTAGGGTTTCTTATTCTTTCAACCCTAAAGGACTACCATATCTTATTTTCTATTCTAGACTAGACACAAACCCCATTAAAGAAACTTAAACCTTGTCCTAGATTGAAAGAAAGAATAAAGGAAAATCTTAGTCTTTCAACCATTGTACTTTCTTTGGACCAGAGAGAGAGAGAGAGAGAGAGCCGAGAGAGATGGGAGAGAGAGAGAGGCCGGGAGAGAGGGAGAGAGAGATTTGTGATGTGTGCAAGTGTACAATAAGCCTAGTCATGTCCTTTTGCTCAACACCTCATCCAATCTAAGGACAATCAAATCTAGTCAATCTATGATCCATTGGATAACAAATGTTAGGGGAAATATTGCCTCTTGGATAATAAACCAACTTGGCCTATAAATAGCAAGCCATTTCAAGCCTTTGAACTCACACCTTCAAGCATTGCTCCAACTTCTCTCTAGAAAGTCTAGTGTTCTTGTTGTTCTTGTTGTTCTTGCTTAGAGCATAGCTTGTTCTTGAAGTTCTTCATAGTTCTTCAAGAAACTCTTCTAGTGCCGCCACTAAGCCACCACTCCACCACCCTACCGATCCAAAAGTGTTAGTAGTATTAGTCAAGATCAAGTTTCGAGAGAAACCTTTCTCTTTCGAAGCTAGCGAAGCCATTCCTAAGCCGTTACTCCGTCCGACGTACTATTTTCCTAATCCGTAGCCGACTACCGCCAAGAAGAACGGTAGATATTCTATATCTACTTTTCTCTACGTATATGTAGAATACTCTTTAAGTTTAGTATAATTTTCCTATACTTTCAAAGATCTAAGTATAGCGTATTGCATGCGTATTTCGAAATGATAGTGAATTATTCTAAACCTTTGAAATCTCTAGCATACGTAGATTATACGAGCTACTTTCCCTAAGCATGATTAGAAATGTTTAGAAGTTGTTATCTCTATTAACCATGGCATGAATAGCTTAATGTTAGAACACTCAATAAACATATGCTGTTTTGAACTTAAGAAAGCATGATTTAGGATTAAGCTGTTTTAATCTTAGAATGAATGTGAGCATGATTATGTGATTACTTGACTACTTGTTGTTGATAAACCATAAGTGATTTATCACTCCAAAGGTGTCCGTCCATGTGACACTATGCTTAACCTTGTGTGATTAAATGTGAGTATGATGATGTGACAAAATGAGCATGCTATCTAATATAGGGTTGAATGATCTTGCTAGTTTAGCTTCAAGATTACTTAAATTGTGAAATGAATTACCGCGGAGTCATTGCATGCAACGAGACACGAAAACCGAGAAAGTAGAAACATGACACCTAGGGTGTGGTCAAAGAAAAGATGGGATTAACCTGCGGAAAATATTTTGAAATTACATAATGACCGGACTTGGTAGTCATTGTGTAAGTGTTTCGAAAACCGTAATGTAGCCGGACTTGGTAGCTCATTGCAAAGATTTCCAATGGGGCCGGACATGGTAGTCTCATGTGGAAATATGGCTTGATCCTCCGCGAAAAGGGATCAATGCAAGATTGAAATGGATTTTGTAAACCATGATTGGCCGGACTTGGTAGCCATTGTGAGTGTTGCTAATGGAGCCGGACTTGGTAGCCTCATTAGTAACAATTTGTGAAAGAAACGTGGAAAATGTGATTTTTGGTAAAAGTGAAAATGTGACACAGTCTACGATGAGTCGCGTAGGAGAAACACGAAAAGACATGACACCAACGCTAAAGATATCGAATATAGATGTATCATTGTTTATCTATGTTGTTGAATGAGCATGTGTATTTGTTTATATACTTCCTTACCATAAGTTAAGAGTTAGTGGATGTAGTTTATTCTATTGAGCTTGTAGCTCACGGTGTTACCTTTTTGGTGACCCTGACATATTATACTGGGGGCGACGCTGGTATAATGTGTCAGAGTTAATTGATGAGCAAGGTGAACAATACGCATTGAAGGCTTTTGGAGCCGAGGAGCTTGCTAGGATGGAGGAAGAAGCGGAGTAGTAGAATACCCTAGAAATTCCATCCTTGTGTAATAAAAAGTACTCTAGTAAGACTTACGTTGTAATAATGAGCTTGACTCTTAGCCTTTTTATTCAATAAAATGCTTAATTAACGAACCCGAAAAGGGGGCGTTACAGACTAGGACACACTGACCTAGGTGATGCACCCAGGATCGAGCCTATATGCACTGGCCAAGCCACTGCATGTAGTCATGACCTGCGTGCGCTACACCAGATCTGGCGTGCGCCGGTAAGCCCAAACTCACAGCTCTTGCAAACAACCCTCTGGGCTCTGGAATGGACCAGTGGACACCCAGGACAAACCACGCAGTTTATAAAGACAATAAAATATAGTTACAGACAGATCGAGGGCTTAAAAGCCACCAAATGGATAAGCAACCCCTTAAACAGTGAGGGGAGAAAGATCAAAGGCCTGGATGGAAGATCCATGCAAGGGCCAAGCCACTGGGACTTAGACCACTACCGTACGCCAGTGGAGTATGACCGTACGCCAGTGAGCCTTTTGTCCCAATGCTTTGGCTTTGCATCATCTGGGCTCTAGAGCATGACCAGAATGATCCCAGAGGCCCTATTAAACATAAATACAGATGGAAGAGAAAGCAGCTCTAAGTACAGAAAGCTATAAACTGATTTATATCATGCATCAGGGTGATCAGAGTAAAGAAAAAGCATAAGAAAGATGATCGGCGATCCCCACACTAGTTTTACCATACAGCCATGACTGGCATACGGTACAAACAACTGGCATGCGCCACCTGATCATCCCATACAATTTTGAAACCTTGCCAGCATTAGGGCCAGGACTGGTATGGATTACCAGCCTTGACCCTGCTAGCCCCCTCAGGGGTCAGAACAGATAACAGAAGCCAAAGGTGATATACCTTTGCTTGCGAGTTTTTGGAAAGAACTTGAACTTGAACTTGGGGTTTGGAGGTTTGAGAGGTGAGTTTAAGGTATGTTATGGACTGAGTATGGTTCTCCTTGCCTTATCTCTCAATGAATAAAAGAAAAGCAAGAAGAACAAGAGAGAGGAAGAAAACCAAAGTTTTGGCCTCTTAATGGTGCTAACCCCTTGCAAATGAATGCAAGGGGGGTATTTATGGAGAAGGGGCTGATTGAGATCAGTTGGCCCTTAAGGCTTGTTTGGTGGCTAAGGAAAGGAGGGAGCCTCCCATGCATTTAATGCATGGGACTTGGGTTGAAAGGTGATGTAGGAGTGGAGGGAACAGGAGGACGGCATCAGCCATCAGAGGACTGCTGGCAGACGCTAGGTGGCACCAAAACTCCAGCGTGTTCGGCTAAAATTAATAAAGTTGATTTGACTGGCACTGACTGGCGTACGCACCTTGTTAAGTGGCGTGCGCCAGTAATCGGGGATGACTGACACATGGCGGTGCTTCCAGCGCACGCTAGTCCACCACCAGCGTACTCCAGTAGGGTTTTGCTGAGGCCATTTGGTTCTGGCTTGAAGGTTTCGACAAAGGGTTCGGAAAGGTTCTGATGAGGTTCAGGACACTCAAAGCTCAAACTCTTTAACAAACTCGGGATGTTCTTGACCTTAATCATCATTGGGGAATCAAAGACCGCAAGTAAACTAATCTGGACAGTCTAGAATAAGGTGTCTACACTAACTCCCGAGCCTGCTCCGGCAACGTCACAAACCACTTGTGCACCTCTTTGCCTCCACCGCGAGCCTCCAGTCTCCTATTTCTCTGCTAAGGACAAAAAGGGAGTTAATCTCACGATTGCATAAACAAATAAAAAGCTAGGGGCATCAAATCGACGTTTAAAAAGCATGCATTGCCTAAATAGGGGGCACATTTATCTTAGCTTCTTTAAACAGAACAACTTCGACCCAACCACGGGTCTTTCTCATTCACGCCCCTAGCTAAGAGGGATCTCATCCCGCAAATCAAAACAAAAAAAACTCACTTTTGATCATGCAAATTAAAACTCCGAACTAAAGTAAACCTTTTACTTTTCAGGAAGCTTACCGAAACATTGAGGACGCTCGAGTGCTGCTCAGCGGCTCTACGCCCACACCTCAACAGCTCTATGCCACGCCATGTGCACAACCTCGCGCTCAACAGGCCAGCAAAACAATCCTGTGGCTTCCACTCAATGCACCCTCCAGAAGGCGTTTATACTGCTAGCTTCCAGAAAGCGTTTATGTTGCCAGCTTGCAAAAAGCATTTAGCCACCAGAAGACATTTGAGTCGCTAGAAGGCGTTTGGCCTCCGGAAGGCACTCCCAGCAGTGGAGGTAATGGAAATCTCCCTAACAAATTGGAATATGGTCAAGGACTAGCCTTGGGGACAACCCCGAGCATATGGAATCTAGCCTTGGGGGCAATCCCGAGCATACTCAAGAACTAGCCTTGGGGGCAATCCCGAGCATACTCAGAACTAGCCTTGGGGACAGTCCCGAGCATGTGGAATCTAACCTTGGGGGCAATCCCGAGCATACTCAAAACTAGCCTTGGAAACATCCCAAGCATAAGGAACCAATCAAACCCCGTGGAAGATGGAATACTCAACAACTCAGTGGCTCGAAGCCCACCATCTCAACTGGCTCGAAGCCGTAAACAATCATCTCAACACCCGTATTGACCAACTCAGCAGCTCTACGCTCGCTATCACAACTCAGCGGCTCCAAGACCACTATCTCAACTGGCTCGAAGCCGTAAACAAGCAAATCTCTACAGGCTCTACTCCGCCCCAACAATCAAGACATCATCTATTCTCAGGCTCTATGCCTGATGCTCAAAATCCAACATTTTGAATGCGCGAAGCTCTTCGAATGCCCAACCACTGTGTACTGGATGCTCAAGTTCTACACTTGAATGCTCAAGCTCTACGCTTGGATGCCCAACCACTGCGTACTGGACGCTCAAAGCCTGTACTTTGAATGCTCGGATTCTGCCGTCCGAATGCTCGAGCTCTACGCTCTGAATGCTCAAGTCCGGAACTTGATAGAAGCTCTAAGCTTAAATCAACACACACGCACGGGCCCGTGCACATTTGCATCAATTGCATCACCATTATCACATCGAGTCTGCATCATCATATCTGTTCACATCTAACAAACCATCATCACACATATACACTCTGCATATCTCTCATGAAACAGGTCTACCCTGCAATCAATCGGCTCTACGCCTCGGTTTTATTAATCGGTCCAGCGCCTCGATCTTTTGGCTCTACGCCAACACTTATGATGAGAAAGCTCTGTGCACAGACCATCAGAATGCAACCAGCTCTATGCTTCGGTTCAAATCACGTCAAGCTCTAAGCTCCGACACCTCAGATTCTCGCCTTATGATCAATACCAGCTCCACGCTTTGGTTCTATCAAGCTCAAAGCTTCAATCTCCTCACGCTCTCGCCTCAATGACCACAGCAGGCTCTAAGCCTCAATTCTATCACCTCAGGCCCTCGCCTCAAAACTGCAACAGGCTCCACGCCTCAATACCATCACCTTAGGCCCTCGCCTCGTGACTACAACCGGCTCCGCGCCTCGGTTTCATCACGTCAGGAATGATTACTCTCCAGGCTCTTGCCTCATGACTACAACCGGCTCCGTGCCTCGGTTCCCTCATCTCCAAAGTTCCGTGCTCCAGTTACTGGCCCTGCGCCCCTCATATCTCAAAAACAAACGGTGTCCGACTCATCCCGAGCAGATGGCTTGGATTCCACCCCAATTACATCAATCCCTTCTAGCTCATTCGCAAGGATAGGCTACTCTACTGAGCTCCCCTCAGTCAAAGTAAGGATGATCAAGAAAAGCAAACGGACCTGTCGTGTACTGATCTACCCAAAAATACTAAGAAAGCTCTCCGCCAAAAATTCCCCCGGCAGCCCCGCGCTCCTTCAGCTATCTTTCGCAAAAACCCTGGCTCAGTCTAGGTACGTCACACTACGGCTTTTTAAGCCCTAAGGTACGTCTTCTGCCTCTAACCCTCCAAACTTTTATTTTTCTTTATTGCCTGAATTACGATTGGTCTGAATTTCCCTTGTGGAATACGTAGGCAGCCTCCCGGCCCGACCATAACTAAAAACCTTTTTAGCCCGAACTACGATTGGTCTGAATTTCCCTTGTGGAATACGTAGGCAGCCTCCCGGCCTGACCATAACTAAAAACCTTTTTAGCCCGAACTACGATTGGTCTGAATTTCCCTTGTGGAATACGTAGGCAGCCTTCCGGCCCGACCATAACAAAACCTTTTTCGAAAACCCCTTGGAATAGTGGTTGGACCAAATTGAGTTGCTTTTACAGCTTTGACTCTTACTCAAACATGTCTCGCGATCCGTCTGAGCTCAGTCAAAGAGGGGCATCTGTAGACACCCCAATTTGGCCTAACGATTATTTCAAGTCCCACCTTGGGACCATCACGATGATGAAATGGATACAATGATTACTGATTGCCTTCTTGAGAACCTTAGGACTTTCGGTAAGAACTTTGAGCCACTTAGAGGACCCAATCAGAGCCATACAGCCTTTCAGACAGAAAATACAGAAGCCTAGGAGAATCCATCTGTCGGCCGTAACATCGATCTCACGGCCTTAACATCATTTCCTCACCCGAGCAACCTGTTGCTAGCAAAATCTCCCTGAGAGATCAATCCCTCGGTCGCAAGATCTATCCTTCGGCCGAGACATCCATTCCTCGACCGTGTAATCTATTACTCGGCCGCCAGATCGTCCTTTTTCCAGACTCTGGAACGTTCTGTCGATTGTTTGATCCAACTATACTACCTCTCCGATGCGTTCGGGCCACGTTCAGAGATTACAACGTAGAGTTTGAATTGCATTGCAATTGCAATTGCAATCGTGCCATTTGATTGGCTGGAGTGAGTCACCAGTTGCCTATATAAAGGGCCTTTGGACTCCGAAAATAGAATGACAAAATTCATAAGAGAATACACCCTCTCAAGCCACGAAATTCTGTCAAAATACTCTCTCAAACCCACTCTTCAAAAGCCCTAACCTCCCGAAGGCAGCCGTCAATCCGACAATCAAACCCCGAAGTTCAAACCCTAACCCTAGGGTTTTCAATCAAGCAATCAGTCAATCACACCCAATCCAAAGCAATCAAGCAACTGAGGGATCAAGGTGGTGAGGCCCAACGGCCTCTGGTTTGTCTTATTTATCGTATTTATGATTAATCGTAGCATTTAATCATCTGTTAACTTTTCTGTCTGGTGTGAGGAAGAACACCGATCGGGGCTTCGATCCCTCGGCCGGTACATAAAACCAGGAGGCTCCCTCGGCCGTGACATCCATTCACCGGCCGCGGGATCCATCTCCCTGGGACAGCTTTGTTTGTTTTGCTTTCTGATGCATGCTTCAATTACAGTCCTGGCTCACTTTACTTACTGTTTAAAGGATTAATTAAACAGACTATGTGTTAGAATTAAATAAAGCATCTACATGTCTTATGTTGAACGATTATGGGCCAGTCTCACGACTGGGTAAAGAGGGGTGCCTAACATCTTCCCCTTATTGTACTTTTGGCTCCTGTGTCCAAAATCTCTATCTATTTTCCCAGTTTTAATAAACTGGGTGGCGACTCTGTTTTGATGATAACCGCTATCATGTGGCGATGTTCCTAGCCATGGGAATGTCCATGATCTTGGTTTATGAAGCAAGCAACCAATCGAGCAAATAAACATGATCAATCTGTATGGCGATGCCCCGTTTGGGAGGTATCTACATCAGCCGATGGTTCGATCCTTCGGCCGTTATTTCTATTTTATAAAGGAAACTAGATTTAGCCAAGTGGCATCCTCTTTTCTCTTCCTTATGCTTGGTTTTGTTTCTTGCTTTTCTCATATCCTATAGCCTTATTGCCAAATTTGAGAATCTTTGAGATACCCTATTTATCGTGTTTAACGACTCTTAAGTCAGAGGGGATGAACAACAGTTCTTGTGTCTTTTGCTATTGTCAATTCTTTTAGAGAAGCATACTCATCTTTTGCGAGCTCAATACGCAGGGTTAGCTATGCCTATCATTGAGTACAAACTGCTTTGATATCTTTCTTAATTTCCACATGTTTGGGTCGTATCTCGATGTGAGATTGCCTACGTATCCAGATCAGGGAATCAGGCCATTTATGTAGTTCCAAAATCACCACCTTTGGGGTTGGGTTTACACTCTTGGTTTTTCTTCTCATATGCTCTTGATTTTGCCTAGGTTACCTAATGTAGGTTGAGTCCCTAGCAAGCTTTCCTTTGAATGCCTTAACTTTTGCCTAGGTTGCATTTTTGCATTTTCTTGCCCTAGCAGGCTTTGCTCTTACTTTTGCTTGGGTTGCTTAGATTACCCAACGAGCATTTCCCTCAAGAGGTTTTCTGTATTTTTTGAAAAGGAATTCAGCGGAGATATTTTTACGAATCTCTCTTGTGTTTGTACCTTCGTAATAGGCAAGCTAACTCTAAGTGTTCTCACGGTGATAGCATCTTCTTTCTAAGTTTTGACAGAAACCTAGTTTAACCTACTAAAGCTCATTCCTTCTTTCCCTTTTGTCATTGATACGAAGAACTAGATTCTTTAGAGTTTCCCTCATTTGGCCAAGAGACTATAGTATGTGATAATTGCGATTTTGAATAAGCATAGACTAGAAAGTGAAATAGGAATTCACTTAGCGGAAATAAAATGCCGAAACAGGGGCCCAAAACATGTTCTAGTTTGATTTAGAAAATGAAAGTAATGTTCAATGTCTTTGCCATGTCATGACTTCTCAGCTACTGCAGCATTCCAGGGTTATTTTCTTTGCATTTTGTAACTTTATACTCTTTTCCACCCTCTTCTTTGCCAAACAGAGCCTTTGAACTGGGTCCATCTTTGAAGCTTGCACGGTGGCTATCTCCTTGAGACATGAGCAGCCACCAAATAGAAATCTCAACCTGGGCTTTTACCACCTCTTCTTCCTTCTTGTTAACTAAGCAGTCATCAGCTACTTCCATTTGATCGAATAGTGATGCTAAGGAGATTTCATCGGGCGGATCGTCATATTCTCCTTCCATTTCGTCAAAGTCACTTTCCCCTGTTTTGCATGGATCTGTGTGTATGAAGTCCACCTTCTTCTTCTTCTATCCACTGACTATAGTCACGTTCTTCGTAGGGATTGACCCACGGCTGCATTTGGAATTCCTCAACTTCTTCTATAAGGTTGATTGTTTCCCAGACAATTGGAGGCATTGGGGTTCTGGAGCGATTGATGGGCACCACTATTTGAGCAGGCTCGAAGCGGGCATGTCGTTTCATCATGATGACCCTCTCCTTTTTCCTTCTTCCTATTCTCAAACCAGATACGTAGCCATTCGTCATTTTCTACAAATGGAATGTCGGGATCCTCCAAATTGTGTTTCGCCCAGGAATGTTCTTTCCATTTCTTTAGCTTTTTCTCCTTTGCTTGTTCTTTTTCATCACTCATGTCAGACATGTCGGGATCGATCACTTCTGATTGATTGGACTCATTGTTTTCTTCTTCCTCCATCATGAGACATTCATCCTCCTCTGGGAAGGTCAAGGTTGGCTTGGCTTGGGTGCTTTGGATGATGTATTGGCTAGGGTTGTATATGTGGTTGTGAGATAGGGTTATGAGGTTGATATTTCGGAGCGGTTCAGTATTGTGAGGTGGTTTGGTTTGTGAATCAGGTTGTGGAGGTTTTATGGTTCGACTATCAATGAGATCTTGAATGTCGTGGCGGAGACGCATGCAGTTGTTTGTCTCGTGCCTAGAGTGTTGATGGTAGGCACACTGTTTGTTGGGATCATGGCTTGGGCCATAACGTGGCTGGGGAGGTGGTTTGTCCAAGGGTTTAAGATGCCCCTGACGGCTCAGAATAGTTAAGGCTTGGGAGAGAGTCATGTAGAGAGGGCTAAAGTTGCGGCAAGGCCGGTTTGAGCTTCGAGAAGGGCTGGCTTGGAAAGGGTCTTGTGGTGAGGTTGAGTTAAGAGCGTTTACGGATGCATGAGATGTACAACTTGGGAAGGCTTTCTTAGGTGGAAGAGCTTCTTCTTTCCCAATGAGTCCCAGTTTGATCCCTTCTTCAATCTGCAACCCAGTGGCATGCAGGCGCTTGAAATCTGTGATAGCCTGTGTGTAAATATGCTTGAGATACTTGGATTGCAGGTTCTTGACAACTATTCTGAATTGATCTTCCTCAGAGGGGCGATTCTTCAGTTTGGCAGCCTTTTCTTTCCATCTAGCTACAAAGGTGACAAAGCCTTCGTTTGACTCCTGCTTGGTCATCTCCAAATCTCGAGTGGTTAACTCAACTTGGACATTGTATGCATATTGCTTGACAAAAGCATTGGCGATTTCTGGCCAAGTGTGGTAATGCACAAATTCCAGAGTGAGGAAACCAATCAAGGGCACTTCCAGTGAGGGTTCTTCGGAACAACTAAGCAATAAGCTCATCGTTCAAGCCCATTGGCTTCAAGGTGTTGATGACATGACGGACATGGCTGGTAGGGTTAATGGTTCCATTGAACTTCTCGATGTTTGGCATCCTGAATCTTTCGGGTAATTGAGAGTCTGGGAAATGGCAAAGTCCTTCAAAATCTAGAATTTGGTCCCCTTGTGAACGGGCCGGACCATGAATGATCTCCTTGACTTGCTTGGCTAATTCAGGATTCTCTATTGTTATTACTTTAAGTGCATTCTCATCTTCTACTGATTTTTCTTCGTCCTCAGCATCTCTTGCTGCTTTCTCTGCTATCAAAGCAGCGACTTGAGCTTGGAGATTGGCAATAGTGGCATCGTTATCTACCATGGGAGTGGGAGGATTGCTTGATAAACCTTGGAATTTGATGGATGATCGGGTTTGCTGAGAGGATGATCGCGAAGTCCCTGGAAGTGATTGGGACCGTTGCGGTGAGGGTGTTTTGGCAAGCGAAGACGACAGACGAGACGGATGCAAAGACCTCTGTTTGGCGTGACTTCGGGTGTTGTAAGAGTATATAATTGGCTGTGGTTGCTTTCTTGGCTTACCTATTGTGCTTGCTTGAAAAGTAAAATATCTGCAAGTCAGTACTTGGCTGTATAAGGTTAGGATTTGGGCAGAAAATCCCAACCCTTCTGCACAGAAAGAAATGTTATAACAACAAATTATACAGGGTGTGAGGAAGAACTTCAAGGCAAAATGCAGGAAAATTCCTTAACCTGCGGGTTCCTGTCTTATTTTGATAAGTTCTATGGCTTTCTAACACATGTAAGGTTTATGTAGTCTCAAGGGTGCTCCGTTGTCAAAAGGCGCCAGCCCTTCCGCCAGCCCATCATAGGCGGCGATCGGACGGTTTCCTTTTTGATATACCACTAGGTACATGTGACTATGGAGTTTGTTGGAACCCCTAACATAGCTCGTGACATGCTGGGATATTAGGTGAACTCAATGAGGTTGCCCGCTTGATGCACATGATAAGTGAACTAAACAAAACATGTGTTAGTCTTATGTCGAATTTTCTGGTTATGGCTCTCAAATCCACAACAGAGTCGCCAAAAACTGTAGACACCTCCCTGAAGAGGGGCATCGCCATACAGATTGATCATTGTTGTTCGATTGTTTGTTTGCTTCGTAAACCAAGATCGCGGACATTCCCATGGCTAGGAACATCGCCACGCGATAAAGGTTATCATCAAAATAGAGTCGCCACCTAATTTAAGAAAACTAGGAAAAACAAATAGAGATTCTGGGCACGGGAGCTAAATGTACAATGAGGGGAAGGTGTCAGGCACCCCTCTCTGCCAAGTCGTGAGACTAGCCCATAATTGTTCGACATCAGATTAAAACATGCAGCATTTAAAATAAACATGTCCCAGGGAGATGGATCTCGCGGTCGGTGAATATATGTCACGGCCGATGGATCGAAGATACAGCCGATGTTCTTCCTCACACCAGACTATACAACTAATAGATAATGAAAGAGCTACGATTAAGCATAAAAACAAAAAGTAAATTGAACCAGAGGCCCCTGGGCCTCACCACCTTGATCCCTCAGTGGCTTGATTGCTTCGAATTGAATGGGATTGACTGATTGCTTTGGGAAACCCTAGGGTTAGGGTTTGAACTTCGGGGTTTGATCGTCAGATTAGTGGCTGCCTTTGGGAGGTTAGGGATTTTGTAGAGGGGATGTGAGAGTGTATTTCTGCAGAATTTCGTGGCTTGAGAGGATGTATGTGTATCAACTTATTAATTTCGGAACCTAAGGGTCCCTTTATATAGGCATAGGGGTGACTCACTCCATCCAATCAAAACACACGATTGGAATTGGAATTGCAATGCAATACAAACTCTTCATGGCAATCCCTAAACGTAGCCCGAACGCATCGGAAAAAGGCTGCTAGGGTTTTGTGAACTGATCAAACGATTGACAGAACGTTCCAGAATCTGGAAAATAGATGATCTGGCGGCCGAGGAAACGATGTTGCGGTCAAGAAATAGATCTGGCGGCCGGCTAAACGATCTCTCAGGGAGATTTTCAAGCAATAGGCTTCACGGGTGAAGAAATGATGTTGAGGCCGTGGGAACAATGTCACAGCTGACAGATGGATTCTCCTGGGATTTTGTACTTTTGTATGAAAGGCTATTTGGCTCTGGATTGGGTCCTCTAAATGGCTAAAAGTTTTTACTGATAGTCCTAAGGTTCACAAGAAGTCAATCAGCAATCACTGTATCCATATCATCATCGGGATGGTCCCCAAGGTGGGACTTGAAATAATCGTTAGGCCAAATTGGGGTGTCTACACCGCAATGTTCGTAGAGGAGGATGGCGGTAAGTCGACGGAGGGTGGCGTGGCCATCACGTTCAAAGCAAGAGAGAAAGCAACAGTGACGACAGCCAACACCACGCCGAGAACGACGGCGAGCAGTGGTGGTCAGAGGGACGACGGCTGTCGGAGAAACGGGGACGGAGAAGTCTCGGATGAGAGAGAAGAGAGAATGATGGGAAAAAAAATGTGCCGTGAAATCGATTAAAGCGAACTTAAATCAATTTTCCAACTTTTGGCTTTCTCACGGCCGAGACATCGACTATTCGGCCGAGAGATCGATCCCCTGGCCCCATAATCAATCTCCCACAGCAGCATCAGATTTTGCTCAATACACCAATTCAAGTTTCGGGTCCATGACCAACAAAAGCAATGATGGAATTAGCCTTGGGGGCATCCCTGAGCACGAAGAATGTCACGCACAAGCATTTAAACGACTTTGGAATTCTCCACAAGCTCTCTCTGTAAACGGCAAGCTCACAACTGCTGGTCACTTGACCACTGAAGATTATCAAATCCGAGCTCTCGTCTTCAAAATCCATGCAGACCACTTAGCGGCTCAATGGTTATCATCATAGCTGCTCGCTACCTCAATAGCACCATACTCCTTACACCATCAAGTCGCTCACCACTATCAAGCTGCTCTTGATAAAACCTGGTCATCTAGCGGTTCAGTGCTCGTCATCAAGCTATTCAGCGGCTCCACGGCCTCGCGCTCACTATCAACAGCTCTATGCTCATACTCAGTACTCAGCAGCCCTGTGCCCAAGTCACTCAAACAGCTCCGCACTCTTCCAACCGAGCCACTTAGTAGCCCCGAGCTCGTTATCTCAGCAGTCCCCGCAGCTCTAAGCTCAGCATCACCTCAGTGGCTCTATGCCCACCAATCAGCGGCTCTATGCCCATGCTCATAGCTCACTCGGTAGCACCATGCTCAGTAGCTCCACCATCTCTCAGTAGCCCTGTATGATTCCACGCTCACTGCCTCAGCAGCTCTATGCTCGCCACTCCAGCAACTTCTCATCTATCAAGTCACTCAGCGGCTCCACGAAACCATCTCATATGCCCGAACTCACTATTGCTCAGCAGCTCTACGCTCGGCTCTATGCCTGTTCACTCAGTGGCACGCCGTACTCAAACAAACTCAACAGGCCTTACGGCTCTATGCCCGTGCTCTCATCATCACAACTCAGCGGCTCTACGCCCGTATTCACCATCTCATCGGCTCTACACCCATCTTCACCATCACCCAACAGCTCTATGCTCACTATCCCAGAGGCTCTACGCCCATATTCACCATCTCAGCGGCCCTACGCCTGTGCTCACTACCTCAGCAGCTCTATGCTCGCTCAGCGGCTCTACAGCTTTACGCTCAGCAGCTCCATGCTCGCTACCTCAGCAGCTCTATGCTCACTCAAATGGCTCTATGCCCATGCTCAGCGGCTCTATGCCCATGCTCACTAAAACTCACCTTGGCAGCACTACGCTCGCCACCTCAGCGGCTCTACGCCCACATCTATCATCCCAGCAGCTCTATGCTAGCTATCTCAGTGGCTCTATGCCCATTATCTCGACTGGCTCTACGCCGCCCCATCAACCAAGATATCATCTATTCTCAAGCTCTACGCTTGAATGCTCAAAATCCAACATTTTGAATGCTTGAAGCTCTTCGAATGCCCAACCACTGTGTACTGGATGCTCAAGCTCTATGCTTGGATGCCCAACCACTGCGTACTGAATGCTCAAAGCCTGTACTTTGAATGCTTGGATTCTACCGTCTGAATGCTCGAGCTCTACGCTCTGAATGCTCAAGTCCAGAACTTGAAAGAAGCTCTACGCTTAAATCAAACACACACGCACGGGCCCGTGCACATAAGCATCAATTGCATCACCATTATCACATCGAGTCATATCTGTTCACATCTAACCAATCATCATCATCATCATATACACACTCTACATATCTATTACTCATGAAACAGGTCAATCTAGCAAATCAACTGGCTCTACGCCTCGGTTTTATTGATCGGTCTATCTCCTCGATCCTTTAGCTCTACACCAAAATTTATGATGAGAAACCTTTGTGCACAGACCATCAGAATGCAACCGGCTCCGCGTCTCGGTTCAAATCACGTCAAGCTCAGGGCTCCGACTCCTCAAGCTCCCGCCTCATGATTGCAATCGGCTCCGCGCCTTGGTTCTCTCATCTCAATGCTCCGTGCTCTAGTTACTGGCCTTGCGCCCCCCATATCTCAAAACGGCATCCAACTCGTCTCCAGAAAATGGCTTGGGTTCCCCCTCATATCTCAAAACGGTATCCGATTCATTCTTAACAGATGGTTTGGATTCCAACCCATTACATCAAATTCCTTCCAGCTCATTCGCAAGGATAGGCTACTCTACCGAGCTCCCCTCAGTCAAAGTAAGGATGATCAAGAAAAGCAAACGACTCACCTGCCGTGTATTGATCTACCCCAAAATACTAAGGATGCTCTCCGCAAAAATTTCTCCGGCAGCCCCGCGCTCCTTCAACTATCCTCCGCTAAAATCCTGGCTCAGCCTAGGTACGTCACACTACGGCTTTTTAAGCTTGAAGGTACGTCTTCTGTTTCTAACCCTCCAAACGTTTTCTCTTATTTATTGCCCTTCCGAACTACGGTTGGTCTAAATTTCCCCTGTGGAATACATAGGCAGCCTCCCGGCCCGACCATAAAAAAACCTTTTTCGAAAACCCCTTGGAATAGTGGTTGGACCAAATTGAGTTGCTTTTACAGCTTTGACTCTTACTTAAACATGTCTCGCAATCCATCTAAGTTCAGTCAAAGAGGGGCATCTGTAGACACCCCAATTTGGCCTAACGATTATTTCAAGTCCCACCTTGGGGACCATCTCGATGATGATATGTATACAGTGATTGTTGATTGACTTCTTGTGAACCTTAGGAATTTCGGTACGAACTTTTAGCCACCTAGAGGACCCAATCTAGAGCCAAATAGCCTTTCAGACAGAAGTACAAAATCCCAGGAGAATCCATCTGTCGGCCGTGACATTATTCCCACGGCCTCAACATCATTTCTTCACCTGTGAAGCCTGTTGCTTGAAAATCTCCCTAAAAGATTGATTAGCTGGCCGCCAGGTCTATTCTTCAGTCGTAACATCATTTCCTCGGCCGCCAGATCCTTTGTTCGGCTGCCAGATCGTCTATTTTCCAGATTCTGGAACATTCTGTCAATCGTTTGATCTGTTGACAAAACCCTAGCATCCTTTTTCTGATGCGTTCGGGCTACGTTTAGGGATTGCCATGAAGAGTTTGTATCACCCTATAACTCCAATTCCAATCTTGTGTTTTGATTGGTTGAGTTGTGTCATCCCTATGCCTATATAAAGGGGCCTTGGGTTCTGAAATTAAGATACACACACACCCTCTCTAGCCACGATACTCTGTCAATATACACTCTCAAATTCCCTCTACAAAAGCCTCAACCTTTCGAAGGCAGCCACAATCCGACGATCCAAACCCCGAAGTTCAAACCCTAACCCTAGGGTTTCAAGAAGCAATCAGTCAATCCCATTCAATCTGATGCAATCAAGCCACTGGGGGATCAAGGTGGTGAGGCCCAGGGGCCTCTGGTTCAATTTATTTTCCGTCTTTACGCTTAATCGTAGCTTTCTGATTATCTGTTAGTCGTATAGTCTGGTGTGAGGAAGAACATCGGCTAGATCTTCGATCCATTGGTCGATACATCAAACCAGGAGGATCCCTTGGCCGTGACATCTATTCACCGGCCACGGGATCCATCTCCTTGGGACAGTTCGTTTTATTCCTGCTTTTCTGATGCATGTTTTACTTATCGTCTCAGCTCACCTTACTCACTATTAAAGGCTTAATTAAACAGACTACGTGTTAGAATTAAATGATGCATGTTTTAATCTTATGTCAAACAATTATGGGCAAATCTCACGACTGGGCAGAGAGGGGTGCCTAACACCTTCCCCTCATTGTACCTTTGGCTCCCGTGCCCAGAATCTCTATCTGTTTTTTCTAGTTTTTTTAAACTAGGTGGCGACTCTGTTTCGATGATAACCGCTATCATGTGGCGATGTTCCAAGCCATGGGAATATCCACGATCTTGGTTTATGTAGCAAACAACCAACCAAACAGCAATGATCAATCTGTATGGTGATGACCCACTTCAGGGATGTGTCTACACTCCGATCAGCATAAGCCGGTGGATGTGGAGCGTACGCCGGTGACAAAGGAAACAGGAGGGCCATTGGTTCGACGTCTGGACTCGCGGAGCACCGTGGAAGGTTTGTGATCACCAGAGTGGGTTTTGGTGGAGCCGGCAGTAGTGGCAGTGGTGGTGGAGTTGGTGATGTTCAGCCGGGGTCTCCGTCGAGGGATCTGACGAGGGGAAAAGGAGTGGTGACCGCGGAGGAGCCATCAGGAGATGTGCCGATGGGTCCGACTGAGTTTAGACCAGCGGCGAAGTCCTTAAGGCACCAGCCCATTACAAAAGGGGACTTCGCAAAGTACGTGGGCGATGAGATGCTTGCCCAGTTGTTGGAGGAGAACCCCACAGTGGTTGCGGCGGTTCTGGCAGCCCGAGAGGGACGAGAGTGGAGGGTAGTAGAGTTGGCCGAGGAGGAGGAGAGGCTGAGGCGGGAAGCCGAGGGTCTCGTGAGGGAGATCGAGATGGCCGAGAGGGCCCAGGAGGAGGCGGCGTGGGCACAGGAGTCAGCGGTGGCGCTGGCTAAGACTAGGGCAGAGGCAACTCGCGTTGCGTTCGTGGCAGAGACATACGTGCCACCGGAGCCACACGTCTTTATCCCATTGGGGATTGACAGTTACGTGCCCCGGTGGGAGGACTATGACCCCGAGCTCGTCTTAAGAGACCCGACAGAGCACCTCGCACAAACTTGGGCAGAGGTATACTTTCAATTCCTGCTTTAGCCTTCATTTGAATTGTTATATTCGAAACTTGCAGTTAAACTGACAAATCTTATATCACATGCCACTCGAACCATTGAACTCGACTTGACGTGTAAAACCCTTGATAATTGAAATCGACTGATAATGCCTTTGAATAATTTGAATCGACCATAGGATGCCTCGACCTTTGGAACTTGAACTCGACTGATGATGTGCTTTGGAATCACTGAATAGACTGATAGAATACCCTTGATAATTCGACTGTAGAATTGCCTTTGAAATTTGACCGACTAATAGGATGCCCTGAAATAACTTGATTGATCGATAGTAGGAGGCCTGATAACTTGAATGATTGATCGACTATAGGATGCCTTGAAATAATTGAATGCACCAATGAAGCGCCCTTGATACTTGAACTTCGATTGGTAAAATGCCTTGACAAGTGGAATCGACTAATGATATGCCCTGGATAATTGAAATCGATTGACAGAATACCCTTGAGATTTGATCGACTATAAAATGTTTTGATAACCTGAATTGAATGGTAGGATTCCTTTGAAAAATTGAATCGACTAATAGGATGCCTTAGAATAGTTGATTCGACTGTTACTTTTTGAACTTGTATTGCATATGTACTGACGCATTTCCTCTCTTTGATGTTGCTTTGAACAGAGGAGAGTGGCCACCTCGCGAGGGCATGGAGGAGCAGCGAGCTCACTTGAGCTTTACAGAGGACTGCCCGAGCAAGTCCGACAGTTGGTAGACGCTGCGGGTTTTGGCCAGTTCATCCCCACCCTGACGTCGGTGAAGAATGATCATGCCATGCTTACTGCTTTGGGAGAGAGGTGGCATGACACGTCCAACACCTTCCACTTTCCAATAGGGGAGATAACAGTGACCCCTTTGGACTATGGAGCCATCACAGGCCTGAGGGTAGGAGGTGAGCCCATCCCGTTTGACTCGAGGATATACAAGGACGACGCCATGCTGAAATGGTTCTTGGGACGAGTGCCAGAACGGGAGGAGGAGATGGTCAGGTATGAGCAGTTCAAAGATTACCTGAAGAAGATCCCGACCACTGAGCAGGAAGAGGAGCAGATGGTGAGAGCATATCTGTTGTACTTGTTTGGGGCTACCTTGTACCCAAACAAATGCAGCAAGGTGCACTTGTCTTACTTGCCGGCCCTACAGGACCTTCACACGGCCTCCCGGTACGACTGGGGAGGGGCAGCTTTAGGGGCGTGCTATGGTTTCATGGGGGAGTTCACGAGGTATAAAAAGGCGGTAGCTGGCTACTGGAGGGTATGGGAGGTCCAAACTCAAACTTGTAGTTCAATTTTAGTTTATACGTGCACTTTGAATTGTATATGCTGTATTCTGATGCCTTGATTGTTTGAAAACCTTGCAGTTGTGGGCCTACGAGGTGCTGAGAATGTACCCTCCGGAGAACAAGTGCCCAGACATGAGGACTCTCCCACGTGCGATGATCTGGGGGCCACTGGATAGAGGCAAGAAGAAGCCGAAGGGGAGCCTCCTAGCCTTCAGAGTTTACCTCGACGAGTCGTTGAGCACCCAGGTAAACAAGAATTCTACTAGTAGAATATGCTTTGAAATGCTTTAATGTTGTTGCTAATCCCCTTGTTTTGGCTTTTTTGAATGTGCTGCAGGTGGAATGGAACCCGTGGGGTGGCGTGGTACCTGAGCCAGAGTACGTGGCAAGGAGCAGAGCGGTGACAGTGAGCCGAGTGCTGTTGGTGTCAGTGTTCGGGTGGTAGTGGTTCTTGGGTGACCGGGTGACGTGACAGTCACTTGGTTTGCTTGAGTTCCAGATCCTTGGGCCACTTCCGCCTTGTGCTTCGCACACAGGCAGGAACACACTTGCTGAACTACAGCGATATACTACTCCGGCGACATACCTTTCTGCCTTTCCGAGGCTAGAGCGTGACTATGCTTGTCTACCGAAGGCAGCATTTGGCGAGGCCTCTCGGAGTGATGACGCACCAAGCCGTTGTTGGTAAGGCCTTGGAGGCTGGCTTGGAGAGACAAGGCCAGAGCTCAAGGTCAAGAGGAGAGAAGGCCCGCTCGAGGGAGAGGAGTAGCTACGCAGCGGCGACTGGCTTGCCTCAGCTTTCTTGGACATTGACAGTGCACGACGCGCAGGGAGAGGCCACCACGATTCAGTTTGAGCCTGCCTGGACATAGCCAGCACGAATCACCGAACCGGTAAGATGTATTTTCAGCTTGTATCATTCCTTTGCACCATATCTGAATTGAATTCTGGCTCTTCCCCAAAATATATCATAAGTGCCTGTAGAATGGGCGGAGGAGGTTGTCCGCTTGATGCTTGCCATGGAGAAAGAGTTTCACAAGATAGCAGGTAGCTCTCCATTGCAGTTGCACTATCCAGCGGTGGTGCCTCCAGCTCCTGCTTCTGTACAGACGAGACCTTAGGTATATATACCCCAGAAACTTGTTCAATTCCTGCTTTCAATACTAGATAGGCCTGCTTTCGATACTCGATATGCTTGATAGACCTGCTTTTGACTCTTGTTTTCATTTACACATATACAACATGCACAATATATACTGAAATGATTGAACAAATTGACAATGCAGGGAAAGTCTAGGACGGCTCTTAGGCGAAAGAGTGTGTGGCCCTTTCCTCAAAAGAAGACAACGAGCACCTCTACCACTCCTGCCGCAGCCCAGAGACAGGTGAGCGCTTCACAACCAGTGGCGAGCGTGCAGAGAGGTGTAGAGAGTGCAGGCCATGAGGCGACACGGTTTCAAATCAAGCTGAGGGAGAGGCCAGCACAGTCGCAGCCGACTCAGAAGAAAAGGAGGCAAGAGACGGAGGAGAGAGAGAGTGAGGAGGAAGAGGATGAGGAGCGCTCGTCTTTCAGCAGCGGCTCTGACAACTCCGCCAGCGACCTTGGGTACAAGAGAGAGAGAGAGAGAGACAATGACGATAAGGAGGACGATGACTTTTACGACTGAGGGCTACCAGTGAGCCTCATTTATTTTACTGTCCTTTTGCTTTTGATTCAGGACTACGTGCCCACGTAGATAGACTTGACAGCGGGCCGGCGTGCCCTAGACTTGACATTTTGGTTGGAGTAGCAAGGGGCCTGTGTGCCCTTTTTGACTTTTGCCCGGGCCGTTGTGCTGCAACGTACATGATTCCACCTTTTGCTTATGGATATTGATTAGCAGTATATAAAAAGTTTCATCTTCTGCTTATTAATTCTCTTTGTGAAGAAAATTGATAAAAGAACATATAAACCAACCACTAATATCAAACTTGCAATGACGAATGATCTGAATTGACAAATAGACGCGTGTACAAGTATAGACTGCGCTAGCTCGAAAGAAAAGAATAGAAAAGTCCCAGGATACAACACGAACCCTTGTACACATGGGAAATAATGAAATTTTGGGCATTAATGCGCCAAAACTTGAAATTCTCCTAGACAGGGGAAACTGATACTTTCGTAAGGTCATATAGGTGTGCAATGACCTGTACAATTCAAAAAAATTGAGAAAAGCTTCTTGAAACAAGAAATGAACCGAAAAACTAGAAAATTGTCGCAAAAATGGACATAAGACGCCAAAGATGACAAATTTAAGTCCCGAACTAAAAACCGACACCCCCGCACAATCACATTAGGTCCATATGATGTGTACGGTATGACGAAACTTGGCAAAAGTCCCTAGAATGGATTTCAAGCCTCCGAAACCATGATTTGAACTTGAAACGGGCCGTCGGGGTCCGAAATTCTCATTGAGCGCGACATTTGGAAACTTATATTTTGACACAATCCCAAATACCCATAATGACTTGTTGGAACCATCAAAACTGCAAAATAAGCCCTGAAACCAAAAACGACCACTCGAGGACAGTAGGTTCAGAAACTGTTCACTGTTGGACTGAACACGCGTACGCAGGTTCCAACCTGCGTGCTGTGTCGGATGGATACGCGCACGTGTGTCCCCCACTGGCATACGCTGGTAGGCTCTGCTGTAGGTGCCTTTGTTTGACAAGTTTCTTTTTATGGGAAATAAGCCTTGTCACTCCTTTCACACGGTTTGATCACTAGAGGGGAGTGTCCTTACATGCAAAGGTGGTAGGACACCAAGGCATGAGTTTAATTCCGACACGCGAATCAAGGTTGATATTTTGGCGTTTTTGCCAATAAATGGAAGATGCTAACAATGCTGAAATCACATTCTCACTTCCCATATTCAGAAACCTTTGGTATTCTCGATGGAGAACCCACTTCCCACTTTGATCAAACCTTGGCTAGTGCAGTTTCTGACCATTCATTGGTTAAACTTCTAATCACACGGCCTTGCATCGTTCTGTTACCTTCACCATGTACCACTCCGTCTCGGGCTCCTCAGAGCTGCTCTTCGGTTCTGGGACCCTGACGTCCATGTCTTCCGCTTTGGAGATGATGAGATGTGCCCGACCGTGGAAGAATTCCAAGCCTATCTCCGGACCTTTGCATCTCCTATACTCGTCATTCCACCTTACCAAGTGAGCATGCCTAGACTGCTAGCATTTTCACTCAACATTTCCCGAGGTTTGGCCAACACCCTGCTTGAAGGTGGCCAAATCAACATCTTCCGTTTGATTGAGACATACAGCCCCGATGGCGACTTGACTAGCCATGCGGTGCAGGCTCGGCGTCGTTTTGCTATGGTAATCTGCTTATTGGCCGCTTACCTACTAGTCCCTGCTGATGGATGGGTTAGTCCCCTGTTGGTAAGCGTAGCTGCTCAAATGGGGGCTAGAAAGAATGTGATGCCCTTTGTTTTGGCAGAGACAATTTTAGGTTTGGATTTGATAAGCACAGGCCCGACAGACACTTTCAGTGGCAGTCCACTTCTGCTTCAGGTAAACTCACTCAGCTCACCTTTTTCTAGTTTTCGTACTTTCTCATTTTACCTCGACGCTCGGCTTAGGTTGCTCCTAGCTCCTTACTTGTTTTCCCACTTGTAGACACCCCAATTTGGCCTAACGATTATTTCAAGTCCCACCTTGGGGACCATCCCGATGATGATATGGATACAGTGATTGTTGATTGACTTCTCGTGAACCTTAGGACTTATGGTGAGAACTTTTAGCCGCTTAGAGGACCCAATCCAAAGCCAAATAGCCTTTCAGACAGAAATACAGCATCCGGAAAATCTATCTTTCGGCCGTAACATTGATCTCACGGCCTCAACATCATTCTTTCACCCGTGAAAATTGTTACTTGAAAATCTCCCTGAGAGATTGATCCTTCAGCCTCCAGGTCCATCCTTCGGCTGCTTAATCGTTCACTCGGCCGGCAGATCCTTTAACCGGCCGCCAGATCGTCTATTTTCCAGATTCTGGAATGTTCTGTCAATCATTTGATTCATTTACAAAACCCTAGCAGCCTTTTTCCGATGCGTTCGGGCTACGGAAGGAGATTACCATGAGGAGTTTGTGTTGCCCTATAATACCAATTCAATCGTGCGTTTTGATTGGTTGAAGTGAGTCACCAATTGCCTTTATAAAGGAGCCTTTGGGTTCCGAAATTAACACACAAATCATCCTCTCTAGCCACGAAACTCTGCATAAACACTCTCTCCAATCTCCTCTACAAAAGCCCTAACCTCCCGAAGACAACCGCAATCCGACGATCCAAACCCCGGAGTTCAAACCCTAACCCTAGGGTTTCGAGAAGCAAAATCAGTCAATCACTCTTAATCTGAAGCAATCAGGCAACTGAGTGATCAAGGTGGTGAGGCCTTGGGGCCTTTGGTTCGTTTTATTTACAGTTTATGCATACTAACCGTAGTATTTTAATTCTCTGTTAATTATTTTGTCTGGTGTGAGGAAGAACATCGGCTGGGTCTTCGATCTTTCGGCCGGTACATTGAACCAGGAGGATCCCTTAGCCATGACATCGAGATCCATCTCCCTGGGACTAATTTATTTGTTTTCTGTTTATTCTGACATGTTTCAATTATCGTCTCGGCTCACCATTAACTGTGTAAAGGCTAATTAATCAGTTTATGTGTTTAAAATTAAATAAAGCATGAATTAGTCATATGTCGAACAACTATGGGCCAGTCTCACGACTAGGCAAAGAGGGGTGCCTAACCCTCCCGTACTCGGAATCTCTATCTGTTTTTCCTAGTTTTAATTAACTAGGTGGCGACTCTGTTTTGATGATAACCATTATCGTGTCGCGATGTTCCTAGCCATGGGAATGTCCACGATTTTGATTTATGAAGCAAACAACCAAACAAACAACAACAATCAATCTGTATGGTGATGCCCCGCTTCGGGAGGTGTCTACAATTTTGGCGACTCCACTGGGGACTTGAGAGCCATAACTAGAAAGTTCGACATAAGACTAATACATGCTTTATTTAATTCATTTATCATATGCATCAAGCAGGCAACCTCGTTGAGTTCACCTAATATCACGGCATGTCACGGGCTATGTTAGGGGTTCCAATAAACTCCACAGTCAGTTGTACCTAGTGGTATATCAAAAAGGGGATCACCTAATTGCCGCAAACTCCACAGTTAGTTGTGCCCTTTGACAACAGAGCACTCTTGATACTACCCAAACCTTACATGTGTTAGAGAGCCATTGAACCTATCAAAATAGGACAGGAATTTGCAGGTTAGGAATCTACATGCATCCTTTCTTGAAGTTGTTCCTCACACCTTGTATATGTTGTTGTAATATCGTTTTCTGTGCAGAAGGGTTGGGGCATGAACTAAGAGCCCTAACTCTAAGTCTTTATAGCTGATCACTAAGGCATAGCATTGCCTACAAGGTATGTTTTTGGTAAGTTGAAAGCACCACTGCTTATTTATCACTCCCACTTTGCTTGAAGCGCCGCGAAGCATGAATTTTTAGAACAAAATTAACCACCGAAAAAAGAGCCACTCCACCAGCAATTGAACTAGGGGTTGCTGTAGCAATCTTTGCCTTGCAAGGCTAAAGGAAAGGGGGAGTGTGAGGTAGTAGAGCAGGTTATGGATGATTGTATGCAAAGTCAAGGATATTATGGATAGAACTGGCAATACTTATTTCTCCATGGATGATTCAACATGACGAATTTTGGGCTTGAATTCCTATTTTCAGATCAGCCTAGTAACCCATCTTTTAATTCTAAAATTTTGTGCATACTTACTGCAATGAGCTGGTAAGATTTAGGAGTTTGTCAATGTGCTAGCAAGTAATCGTTTGGATCCCAATTACCTCAATCACGTTTTGAGAAAGAGAAAGAAAAAGAAAAAAAAAACTTGTCGAATGAGTTTCTACAAGATCAACCCCGATATGGTTTGGTAAAAATGAGTTTTGAAAAATACTTGTTGAAAGAATAATCTGAAGCTGGTAGAAAATCATGGTAGCATTATTTGGAGTGAAGTCCTCAAATGACAAGTTTTTCTTAAAAGTGTAAGGTGGAACATTCAAAAAGCCGCTAGCACAGCGGTGGACTCCAAGTCTACTTTCTGTTGTGGTCATCTGCTCAGCTTTTTCTATGGATTGCCTTGGAAGTAGGATCTTAAGTAGCATGCAGTATTTGTAAACAACGAGTCTTAAGAATCATCCATTTCAAAAATTGATGGCTGTCTATGGTATCCAATAAACTCATGCATGCACACGAATTGCTATACATGACTCATCCATAATCTGTGCAAGTAGCTGTGGTGCTATGTATATCATTTTGTTTGTCTTTCTCTAACCATGCAGGGGACTAAACCAAAAGAGGAGTTCATCACCTTCATCTCTTCTCATAACACGTTGCATGATCAGGTGCTAACATCGAGTATCATTAGGTTGAGCCACCACATCATAGGTGGGGCAGTTTGCATATTAAGGGTGATAGACGTGTTTGATAAATGCATCACATAGACCATTGATTTTGGACATCTAAACTTGAGCATGATTAGGTTTCTGCTTCTCCTAGATTTGGGGTTTGATCTTAGAAATGATGGTAATGGCTGACGAGAAAATTGAAGTTTGAATACAACCAAGTTTTGAGCAATGGTAGCCATGTCCATCACGTCTTGGCTTAGATTTTTTTAAAAACAATCTTTTCATGGCAATCCTGCTGAGCTAACTTTCGCCGCCATTTTGGCCCCTATTTTGCTTCTCTTGAAAAAGTGATATCATTTTGCTTATCATGGTTTCTGGCCAATTGTCGCACTCAGCATGAAATATGGATCTTAAATTTAAGTCTCCTTTGACCTGAACTACGAATGGCTTGATTCTCTGTAGGGATATGTAGGAACCATAAGGGTGGCCACAATTTTGAAAATGTTTCCTCCTATGCTAGTTTACTGCCATAGAATACTCATGATAACATCAAACGTTGAAAACAATCCACAAGGGTTTCAAAGTAATCTTATGGCATCTTATGGAACACATCATAATCACTTGAATTGTCAAAAGCACAAAATGAGTTTTTCAAAACTATGACCCACGTCATTTCTGCTGAGTTAGGGAGTTGAAACATTTCTGCACCCTCACATAGATCACTTGTAAGCAAATTATGCTGTTGAAGATGAAGAGTAGGAAAAAGGAGAAAGAAGAAAAGAGAGAAAAAATGACAAGCTCGCTAGATTGAAAACCCGCAAGGGCGGTCTAGGTAAAAGTTAGAGCACGAACAAAGTGAGAAATCAGCCATGTCTCCATATATCTACTATGTGTCTCAAAAGATTGTCCTGAATCTTAGAAAATCCACTTGGTTAAACATCGAAACCCCTAATCTCTGGTTAGGATCATTGCCACTTTGTCGTGTGTTTCAAGATAAAGAAAGACATTCATTTCTCTATCCCAAACACTTATCCCTTGCTAGCCACGTTGAACCTCTAGATAATTTCATTGAAAAGCCTGCTAAGTAGACATCCCCTACGTTGGGGTAAACAAAAAAATACAAGGAGAGATGAAAGAAAAATCAATGAAAAAATGAGCACCCCGTCATACAAGGGGCATTTTGAAGGAAACATTTCTTCCAATACATACAATGGACATTTGTGAAGAAAACAATTCTTTCACACAAAGTGATGCAAGAGATGACAAGAGTGGATAAAAACGTTGAAGATGGCTGCTAGCTTTTAAAACCCAAGCGTGAGTAGAAATTAGGTTTGAGCCTTTACATCTGCTTCTTTCTCAAGCCAAAACCCCAAGCCTACATTATGATCCATAACAAAGTCTTCTCAAATTGGGAAACATGACTTAGTAGCAAGGTCCTAGACACTAGGGGCATCACCAATGTGGGACCTAACACGAAGGGCAAAATTCCTGGAGATTGCATCATCTTGGCAAATTACACAACATGGAGAGTTACGTGAGACAAGAGGCATGGCTATGTTCCCCTTTATGCACTTCTCTTGAAAGTATCCAACCTCTTATGTGGGTCTCAGTAGGCGCTTATCAATCCAACTCAAGTCAACCTAATCAAACTTGAAGCACCAAACTCACCTAATTGACTAAGGGCATGGATTTGCAAAATAGTTTTGTGTCCTTTGATGATTGAATGATGTGAGTGTGGAACATATAGATGAAATGATATGATTTTGAAATCCTCGAGGAAAAGCTTTCAAAATTAATCTTATCTCAAACATTCTTGACACAGCAAATACAATCGCAGTCACTTTTTGCAAATCTCTGAGGAAATAACATGGGTCTCTCATTTCATGAGGAGTGCAGCAATATGGTCTCTTGGCCAAACAATATTCTTAGTGGTACCGTTAGAGTATTGCGGTCTTTCAAAACACCTGGCTAGTGTAAGCAATAAGTCATTGTTAGCCTCTCTAGGGCAAAGGGAAGCATTGAATCAAATATGTGAAAGTTGAGATGTCCAGAATGCATTGCGCATTTACATACATATCAGTATCACCCCGTCTTTTGCATTGATCTCTTGATCCTAGTATTTCATGTGTATATCATTATGGCTGCTTAATGGAAGTAATTGTCTTGGTTGCACGAGCTAACTTCAAGTATGAGGTGTTCTTATGCTCAAACAAGGCAGGATCATCAAGGCATCATGGCCATCGTCTCTACGCAAAAGTAAAGGGCAACAAGGGAATGCACTGTAAAGTCTTTGCCAACACACTTGGCCTTCAAAAAGAAGAAAGCTCAGTCTGAGGATTCTCCACATCGAAATACTAGGTTGGATTTCGGTCCTTGAAGTTATTAGAACTAACCACATCAAGTCTTGTGCTTATAACTGACAGAGCCAAGTCAAAAGAAGCTGGAAGATAGCTTCGTAACTAGTCCTGATCAGACTCTACAATTGGCACCATGTCAGCAACATTAAAGTGGCTTCGCACTTCGCATCTCCATAGCTCCTTGCTTCGCGCTTCATCTCCATGTCAGCAGCTCTGCCTTCATAACTCAGAATCCTCGCACTTGCTCTTCAGTAGAACCATGCACATGCCTTGTCATATTCATGGCCTTGTCTGGCTTCATGAAACTCTGAGCAACTCTACACTCAGAAAGCCTTGCGCTCAGCAAATACTCTACACTCAGCCTCACCACTTCCAAGCCGGTAAAACAATCCTATGTCTCCCACTTAAAGCTGATAAAGGCCCAATGCACACTCCGAAAGGCATCCCATTAGTCGAGGCAATGGAACTTTCCTTGACACTGAGTTGAAGAGGGCAATGAAAATCTCTGAAAGCAATAATGGCCAGCAGGTTTCACCCAAAGCATTTAACGAGCCTTATGGCATTTTGGGTCAACAAGTCGACGAAGTCAATGTGGGATTATGATCAGATCAGCCTTGGGAGGCATCCCAAGCGTAAGGAGTCTAGCCTTGAGGGCACTTCCGAACAAGTGGAATGTAGCTAAATCTAGCGAGTGAAATGTGGCTTAATCTAGCATTAGGAGCAATCCCAAGCATGTGGAATCTAGCCTTGGGGGCACCCCAAACATGTGGAATCAATCCTCTGACTCCTGGTGTTCCCACAACCGATAAATCATCCTCTCAGTTGCTGCATCCTTCTGCAAAATCTCCCCTTTCAAAGGCAATCACTACAAGAAAATGTGGCATTAACGGCATTTTTCTTACCGGCATGTGTTAAAATGCCGTTAATACTAGTTATTCCCGGCATTAAGTGTAATGCCGGAAAATATTATCTTTAAACGGCATTAGTTTTAAAATGCCGGTAAAAATTACTCAAAAACGGCATTATTGCAGCAAATGCCGTTTTTAGTTTCGTCATGGGCGCCAATATTACCACGATCGCGCGTAATTTTTTCGCTCCCTCCTAAAACGAGGTCGTTTAGTACTATTTTCCTCCTACTTTTTCCTTTTTCCCTCTTATTTTTTCCTTTTCCATCGATCTCTCAGCTTCTTTCAGTCCCAAACCACTGCAAACAAAATCCCCAAATCAAAACCCTAAGCCCCCGAAACGGAAAAACCTCGATCGAAGATTCCCCAAAACCTCATCTTCAGTGCATGATATGATTCCGCTGAAGATGTCTTGAAGGTGCTGTGCTTTTTCTTGGTTGGGCTCAGGATCGGACTGTGTTGACTGAAGCTTTCGACGACAGAGCGGGGAATCTTCGTACAAGTGAGCTCAAAAATCTTCTTTTCTCACATTCCACACCGAAGATTTAGAAGAACAAATATGTCGAGTTAGAGCACGGAGTCCTCCATCGATCTGTAGTACAGAAGAATAGCCGTGACGCAGTCGGTCGCCAAGCCCGTCCCCTCCTCCCATCTTTTTTGTGACGTAACCTCGTTGAGCTTTGGACGACCTCTTCTCATCATCTGTTGCGAGGCTTAGGAAGCAGAGGTACAATATTTAGAGTTTTGAGTTGATCTGAGTTCTGGGTTTGAACTTCTCATCCCCTCTCTCTATTTAGAGTTTTGAGTTTACAAAATTTCTTCATTTGTTCACCTTTGAACCTTGAATCCCGTCTCTTTGTTTAGGGTTTCAGAATTGCATGCTTATATTTCCAAAAATTGATGTACTGCTTGTGTTCTATTTCAACCATTTTAGATTGCGGGATTTGCTAAGCTGTTGGTTTTGATTTTGTGTATAGATGTTGTAGTTGATGGTACAATAAACTTTATTTTTTTATTTTTTTGGCCAAAATTGGTGGAGTCCATCTCGATTTTGTGTATAGATAGATGTGGGTCTTTCAAAGATGCATATAAACTATTTGTTGAAATGTATGTTAAGAGAGTGAACACAGTGGCCATATGGTTGAAGTTTTATTAGTATAATAATCCATTAAGCTATGGAGATGCTGCGGACCTGTGGTAACAGTTATTCCTTTCCAATTAATTTTAGAAGAAAAAAAAGAAGACAAAATGAAGCTCAATAGCTTGGTCAATAGCTCCGTATTGTAACCTTGTAGGTTGACTTAGCCGAAGCACAATATATGATTGTGGTTATAGGAATTACAAAATAAACAAAGACTCCCTTTTGGTATTTGCACTTGTAATCTCTATTTGCTTACTTGTATATGAAGCTTGCTCTGAATTGGGAGGATCCCAAATTCCAAATTTTTGTAGATGATCGAAGAACGTTTAATTGTAGTAGGAAAACATTAGTTACTGAGATCTTTATGGCATTTACTTCGCTATCTTCCACGTGCATCGCACGTACCTCTTTGCTAGTACTTGTAGATGGAGCAATAAGAAGAAGAAGAAAGAGACAACGAACTCTTGAAGAAAATACTAGAGTGAGCTACCACTTGCAAAATCATTCATTCAACTATACTCTTATCTTAATATGTATACATTTGTGCGAGAGTTCTTATTTAATTTGATCTTCATTGTAAAATGGATTGTACACCCTTGTTTGTACTCTTGTATGAGAGATTATCTTTTTGTGAGTTGATTTGGAGAGAAAATCACTTGAAGTTAGGAGTTTGTACACCCTTGTGTTTTGTTCTCTTAACTTGATAGAAATAATGGCCGATCAAGAAAAAAAAACTTGATAGAAATAATGTATCCGGCTTTTATATGAATTCTTAAGATCAATCCAAAATATTTATGTACTGTATTTTAGATGTGTACCTCTGTGTCTGACGTGCCTTGATTTCAGGGGGAAAAAATAGTGTGTCCGCATCTGCATCCACAGCCGTACTTCTTAACTTGATACAAATTGGCAGGCTGGCAGCTTAGTGCAAGAGGCTCTTCAAGTGTGGACTAAGGAAGGTCAGAATCATGTAGCCTTACTCTGCTCTGTGAATCAATTTCTGTCATCATCTCTTCATATTCTACTTCTCTCTATGAGTCTTCATTACTCATGAGCTTTGTCGGCCTATCGTACTCTACTACTTGTCCTATAAATTCAAACAAAGAAGCGGAAAAAAAAGAGTACAAATCTTCATGTGACGTCTCTCTTTTTGATAACATTGTTCACATTATCAGAATATGAAGGCTCACTTACCATCACTAATGGAAAGAACCATAGTGGAGTCCATCACAGTGGGTATTCTATGAGCCCCACAGTGATTATAGTGCAATCTGCAAATTCTGTTCTCATTATTTTTTGGATTACAAAATCTATTGTGTTATCGATAGAGGCAGTGGCTTCGTCAAGTACTAGTTAACAGTAAAAATACCATCTTCAGGTACCATAGTGAAATACCACAGTAAAAAATTTAGTTATTTAACACCCCTTGGGAGATGGTTAGTGTAGTACCATAATGAAATACATGCAGAAATGAAGAGAAATTTGTTGAAATGGCCACAAAGTTGTTACATGAACTCAGTCAAGTGCGGTGAGTTAGATTCATTTACTTTGCATCGCAAGGACATGGGGACATGTCAAAATATTCATAATCTAACCACAGACACTTAAAGAAGGATAAGTGTCCATGTTCGACACGTGTCAGTGTCGAACACTGAAACTTCTCGGACAATCTTTGATACTTGGCCATTTCCAGGGCCTGCTCTAGTTCTAGGTTCGTATCTCTAAGGGGCATATGGTACCATGTTGATTCCTCCAGGATCGGAATGGTTCCCTTTGCTGGTTGGAATCCTTACCAGGTTGGTGCATGATCTTAAAAGAATCTTTTGTTAGAGCATATTTTTAAATTATCGCAAACCATTTCCGGTAACATATGAGTACAATTTTGAACTATGAAAGTTGGCTGTTCTTGAAACCCAACGAAAAGATATATGAGAAAGAATAGGACAATGACGATTTATAAGTTGTCCTGAGGCCCTCCCATAGATATCCAAAATACTCTTAATCTTTTGACACTCTTTCAATTCCGCTTTAAGGAACAACAAAGCATCATCCATAAAAAATATATGAGAAAGAACAGGACAATGATGATTTATACACATACCTGCCAACTGTCCAACAGAGATCTCTTCCATAATCATGTCCCTAGCTATCTTTTGAAGGCCTATTACTACTGCTAGTTGCCTGAGTATAGCTGACTGTTATGATTGCTCATATGGTGTTCAGTTGCTATATCTACGGTCCAGCAGCTGAATAGGTCTGTTACTGCTGATGTTTAGTAGCTTGACAGCTTTGCTAGTTCTAGCTTCCTGTAAATGAGCTGAATCCTTGGTAATTGATGCTTGCTGCTAATTCTGTTTGATGTTGTTTGCTGCTGCTGCTGGTAGCAGACAGCTGCTGTTATGTGGTTGCTTGTCATCCTCTACTGCTGTTGTTTTGCTTGGTGTAGCTACTTCAAATGCTTGCTGTCTGTACTGAATGTAGCTAACTGTTATGATTGTGTTCCCTCGTCTGCTGTTGTAGCTTTATGGCTGTCCTTTCTGTGTATTCCTTCTTTTGGCATCTGTTTCCGTCCCATCTCTAAGATGGAATTGAAACACGTGGATTTAAATCGGCCTAGCTATATAGTGTAGTTGATATTACTTGGGTTAGATGGCTGCTTGACTCTTTGGCCCAATCGGTTCATTTTCCTTTTAGCCCTTGGCTTAGATCAATGTAGCCACTTGGCTTAGCTCATTTTTTTTCAATCTTTGTTTTTCTTTTTTTTAAGAAAATGAAAAGCTGCATGGGCAATGAGGATATTGTCTTGGATCATTCTCCCCGGGACAAAAGCAGATTGATTAGGAGATAACTGATGGTAGAATTTTCTTGAGCCTATTAGCCATAACTTTGGTGATGATTTTCATGACAAAGTTGCATAAACTAATTGGCCTGAACTGAGAGAGGCATATATAAACATAGTTACTCTATACATATAGAGTTTGAACAAGAAAGATTGGCAGAGATAGACCATTAATCATTATAAAATAGGATTGTCCTCTGGAAAAAAATAGCAGAACTTCTTTGTTTAAATTCCATCTTGGAAAATCCTTTTGTCAAATCCCTAAAATGACATAAAGTGAACATTACAATAATAGAACAAAATCACATTTCATTTAAGATTTATCTTGTCAGTAACATAGGATTTAGCATATCTTAGGATTCTAGGAATTACGGTAAAGCAATGCTTATTCTAGGACTTACTAGTAGAGTCTATATAAGACTCTACAAAGGTTGTTTTGATAGTTGGTGGAATAACTGAAGTTACAAATCTGGCCGGTTTGGGTATGTGAATATCATTAGTTTCTTTGGCATGGGAATGTGTAGCTTTTCTTTATTCTATCTCGTCCTTCGTATTCTTTTTAGGTATTTTTATAAGACTAGTATGTTTTCTGTGCAGCAACAAAATGTATTCTTATCTCTCTCATCCATGTTTCATTCTTATTGTGAGTTATAACCAATACTATGACATGATATTAATTTCAGGTTTTTTTAAGTTAACTCCTATGGATAAGAGCTGGATTGATATAAGGAAAAGGCTAGACCCTACCTATATAGAAGGGGTTGAAAAGTTTCTAGACTTTGCTTACGATAAAAAGCATCCAGATTCAAAGATATATTGTCCTTGCAAGAAATGTGTGAACCTTATATTTGGGACAAGAAGTGGCGTGAAAGAACATTTAATTATAAATGGATTCAATACTAACTATACAAGATGGACAATTCACGGAGAGTCTTTAGCTTCATCTAGTAGAAATGAATCAGATGCAAATCAAAGCTCTTCTTTTCAAGATGATATGATTGGTATGGTGCATGATGCATTTGGAGTTCCAAGGCAAGATGGTGAGATTAGAGACAATGCTGGACTTGGAAGTATGGGGTTAGGGCCCGATAAGGAGACTAAGAAATTTTTTAAGCTGCTTGAAGATGCACAGCGTGAGTTGTACCCCAATTGTAAGACATTCACAGCTCTCTCTTTTACAACTCATTTGTTGCACATAAAAGTGCTTGGTGGTTGGACTGATTCCTCATATGATATGCTAGTTGAGCTATTGAGAAAAGCGTTTCCAGTTCGTGAAACCTTGCCCAAGTCGTTTGCCGAAGCAAAGAAATTTAATGAGGCCTTAGGCTTTAGTTATGAAAAAATTGATGCGTGTCCCAAGGATTGTATGTTGTTTTGGAAAGATAAAAAGGGGCTGCGCAACTGCGAAAAATGTGGAACATCACGATATAAAGAATCTACTGTCTTTTTAGATGATGGAACGACCAAACTAACACAAATTCCTGCGAAACAAGTAAGGCATTTTCCTTTAAAGCCAGCGCTTCAAAAGCTTTTCATGTCAGAGGAAACATCAAAACATATGAGATGGCATGCAGAGGGACGGACCAATGATGGTAAATGGAGGCACCCTGCTGATACACCTGCTTGGAAAACATTCGACGGAAAACACCCTGAATTTGCGGAAGACATTCGAAATGTGAGATTGGGATTAGCAGCTGATGGTTTTAACCCATTTAGAACAATGAGCATTAGTCATAGCACGTGGCCAGTTGTGTTGATGCCGTATAACTTGCCTCCATGGTTGTGCATGAAACAACCGTTTTTCATTCTGGCTTTGCTTATTGATGGTCCTCATGGTCCTGGAAATGATATTGATGTCTACTTGCAGCCTTTGATTGAGGAGCTAAAAGAGTTGTGGACTGAAGGTGTGCTTACTTTTGATGCATCAACCCAACAAATGTTTCGTATGCGAGCGACAGTATTGATGGGAACTATAAATGATTTTCCAGCATTAGCAATGCTATCTGGTTGGAGCACAAAAGGAGCACTAGCTTGTCCTTCTTGCAATGTGGAAACCCAATCTCTATGGTTGAAGAACTTTAGGAAGTATTGTTATATGGGCCATAGACGCTTCTTGGATCAAGGACATAATTTTCGGAAAGATGCCATATCTTTTGATGGAACTATTGAAACTAGACCAAGGCCACTTCATTTATCAGGTGCTGATATTTTTAAACAAGTTCAATTCATTCAGAATAATTTTGGAAAGGGTGAAGAAAGGGGGAGAACTGCACCTAAAAAGAGACGAGTACATGTTGATGAGGGAATAAGTGCCAATACTATGGAGCAAGGTGTAGAACATAATTGGAAAAAGAGAAGTATATTTTTTGACTTAGAGTTTTGGCCGGATATTTTGATTCGGCACAATATTGACCTGATGCATACCGAGAAGAATGTCTTGGAAAATATACTTGGGACACTACTCAATATTTTGGGGAAAACAAAGGACAATCTAAAGGCTCGTCAAGACCTAAAGGTCATGCGTATACGAACGGCACTCCATCCTCAACAACGACCCGGTGGGAAAGTCTTTTTACCTCCTGCATCTTTTACAATGAGTAAAGAACAGAAACATGTATTTTGCAAAGTGTTGAAAAATGTTAAAGTCCCTGACGGCTACTCCTCAAATATTTCACGCCGTGTAAACCTCAAAGACACAACTATTTCAGGGTTGAAAAGCCATGATTGTCATATTCTTATGCAACAACTATTGCCATTGGCTGCGAGGAGGGCATTGCCTAGACATATTTGTGAAGCCTTAATTGAGTTGAGCACTTTTTTTAGACGGTTATGCTCCAAAGTAATGGATCCAAATGACTTTGAGGATCTTAAAAAGCAAATTGCATTGACTCTTTGCCGTCTCGAAAAGATTTTTCCACCTTCATTTTTTGATATAATGGAGCATTTACCCATTCATTTAGCGGAACAAGCAAGTGTCGCTGGACCAGTATATTATCGATGGATGTACCCCGTTGAGAGGTATGTATATACTACTAGACATATTTATGAACAAAAATATAGATATAAACTTCCAACACTAATTAAAAATATATGTTAATTGTAGGTATTTGCTTACACTCAAGAAGTATGTGCGTAATATGAGTCATCCAGAGGGATCCATTGCAGAAGGTTATTTGACAGAACAATGCTTGACATTTTGCGCACGATACTTGCATGATGTTGAGACAAAGTTAAGTCGACCAATACGAAACTACGATGGTGAGCATGGAGGTCGTGGTTTAGGGAAAGGAAAATTGTTTGAGCTTGATAACGTTGCTTGGGTGCAGGCACATAGATATGTCCTAGCCAATTCTGATGTCGTAGCCCCATTCCGGGAGTAAGAAATCGATTATACTTGTTACTACATTTCAACAATAGTATCGTAGTGCGTATGCAATGACTAGTTGTTTTAATTGCAGGAAACACATTCAAGTTCTTAGAAATGATAGTCGTCGGTTAAGTGAGCGTGATCTTATGAGGAAGCACAATGAACAATTTCCTAATTGGTTTAAGGATCACGTAAGTCTTGTCAACATTTGTAGAACTATTCCGAATATCTCTAATCACCATATTAGTAATTAAGTTTTTCTAACCATATATGCTGGAAAAATATAGGTTCAAGACTTGCTGCGAACAAAAAATGCGAACATATCCAACGAACTGAGTGTTTTAGCTTTAGCACCAGACAAATGGGCTAGAAGGTATACTGGATACATTATAAACGGGTTTCGATTTCACACCAAGGAGCGTGAGGTGAGGAGGAAAACTCAAAACAGTGGAGTATCGTTGACTGCAGACACACAAAGTTATGCAAGCTCAAGAGATAAACGCCCAGTTACAGGAGAGGTCATTTTCTATGGAGTTTTAAGGGATATCATTGAATTGAGATATTCTAATGACTTTAAGTTTGTGCTCTTCAAATGCGATTGGGTGGATAACAACGTAGGAATGAGGCAAGATGAGTTCAAGTTCACACTCGTAAATTTCAGGCACCTTTTGTATAGACACAATCGCACATCAGATGAACCATTCATCCTTGCATCTCAAGCGCAACAGGTTTGGTATGTGCAAGACCCCATTGATGAAGATTGGCATGTCGTTGTTAAAATGACTCCTAGAGACTCATATGACATGAATGGAAAACAATCTACAGAAGATGAAATAACTTGTCCCCAAGCTGAGCCTTATAGTGGTCAACAGTTAGATGATGGTACATATACTCTTGATAATGGTGTTAACTGGGTTAGAACAGATGTGGATGGAGTAATAGTTGATGACGATATAGATGGTGACGATCATGATAATGTTGGTGCAGAAGATAGTGATGAGGAGGAGGTTGATTATAGTGATGAGGAGGAGGTTGATTATAGTGATGAGGAGGAGGATTGTACTGATGATGATGATGATGATTTTGAGGAAAATGATGAAGATGGAGATCATAACAAGGATGATTAGTTTTTTTTTTTTTTTGGTATGATGCCATGTTTTCCTTGTTTTTTCACTCTTAGAAAGTGGGACCATATGTTATGTGCACTTTATTTTTTTGTATCCAGTACTTGTTGCTTCTACCTTTTTATTCTTTAGTTTTTACGCTACTGAGTTATTTAATTTTTTATTATGCTATGTTGTGCTCCTAATGTCACATGCATTTCTATATTTCTTTCTGAATTGGTGATAATGCATGTCTTAATATATTGTAATAATTGTTGCAAAAGATGGCTAAGGACGGGAAAAAAGTTTTAAAGCCTGGGGAATTGGCCCAAGAGACGAGAACCTACTTGGAAAAAAGAAATAAGTTAATTAAAGAGAACTATGCAAAGATTGAAGCTCTGGGGTGTAAGCAATTGGCAAATCCGTTTTTAAAGAAAAGTACAACTACTGGAAAGAGAAGACACAAGATGGATTGTGCTGTTAATGATGACAAGGATTGGCAACCGGGAGACGGTGAGGATGGGAGTAGTTCTTGCTTCGAAGATGATGAATGTTCCTTGGAAGACGAAGAATGTTCTGGGGCTCGGTTGAGTAAGGTGATGCATGTCTGTGTGGAATATTAAATAAGAGTTGTTTTTTTTTTGGTTAATGTTTATCCTTGTTACACTATGTCCGATTAAGCAATTTTCACTTTGTTGCATTCATCATATTATTCTAATTTTAATGTAGGTGGCTACTACAAGAAAGCGTGTACAATTGCCAGCTGGACCAATGAGTGCTACATTGCAGCCTTTGCCTACCATTAGTCAAGACCAGCATGAAAATCAGCCGGTACAATTGCAGGAGCAGCCGCAAGTGCAAGCAAAGCGAGTGCGATGTCGGGCTGCACCTATGAGTACTATATTGCAGTCTTTGCCTACCATTAGTCAAGACCAGCATGAAAATCAGCCGGTACAATTGCAGGAGCAGCCGCAAGGAAATCAACCACCACCAAACTATCATGAGTTCCAATCACCATTTGATGAAGGTATATAATTGTTTTATTAGCTTATTTCAATTTCAAATAAACTTACTAATTGTCCTATTACTTTGACAGTTAATAGGTTTATTATTGTGGAATTTTGTGTTCTTACAACCACCTAAATTAACTCCTAAATGGTCTAATGGAAGTGCCATATAGTTTCTCTTGATTTTAATGCATGCTAGTAGAAGTCTTGCATGGGCATTTCCAATACCAGTAGGCACATACATACATACATTCATAGAATTCTTTCTATTGGTTAATCATTGAAGTGGCAGGTCACATAAATGAGAGAGTCGTGGAGCTAGAATCACATCAACATTCTAAGAGCAGTCACACTACTCCAAACTTGCACTCGCTGGAACAAAGCAATGAAGGGTCAAGAACTTCAGTTGGAACAGGTACATTCAATTTATATGGTTGAGCTTCCTTTTATTTGCCAAGAAAATTAAATTATGCAGTTACTTGCATTTACTTGTTTATGTTTATTATTCCATATTCTTTACTAGATCCCAACTCGCAACAACAGAGAGCCAAGGGGAGAGGCTTTGCTCGTCCATTTGTTGGGTGGGGTACATGTGCGAAATTAGAAGTTAAATTGAATAAAGACGATCAACCAATAGGTAACACGGCAGGTCCCTTACAAAGTCAACTTGGCATCATAGCAAGAAATGCAACTTTGGCACCCTTAACTTTTACTGATTGGAGGGCTCCGGAGCTATATCCATACAAAGAACGCATATGGGCAGAGGTTAAGGTATTTATTACATGGAAAAATTCATATTATGGGCTAATGTTGCTGCTGCTACTGTTTTATAATCTATCTTCTTAGACTGAATTTTGATCAGTTGAGCTAATGTTGTTGCTGCTATGTTGTTGATATACTTATATGCAGGAAAATACAACCGCACCAGATGCTTATAAGCATAATTGTCTGATGTCCGTTGGAAAGAAATGGAAGGATTGGAAAGATGAGCTTAAAAGAACTATTTATAACCTATTTGATAATGATGAAGACCGTTTGGCAAATTGTCCGAATAGGGTCGATCCTGATCAATGGAGAGTTCTTGTTCAATTTTGGGGCACTAAAACAGCCAAGGTGATGCATGTCAATTCTTCTTCCTCTTTCTAATGAATATGAACACATATACATGGATAAGTAATACTGGATTTTGTTTGTTATAGAGACGAAGTAAAACCAACCGTAAAAGCAGACACGAACAAAAAATGGGACACACGAGTGGGAGGAAGGGCCATTGTCGTGTAAGGGATGAGGTAATTAACTAACTAACGTGCAGAACTAAATTTAATTCAATGCATTTATATATCAAATGTGTTACTGAATACTTTAGCTTCTTTTACGGTAATAAAGTTGACACAGATTAAGGATGGAGTAGTAGTAGAGCCTGATCGTATACAGGTATTCATTAAGACTCATACGAAGAAAGATGGACAACCCGTTGATGAAGCATCAGCTTTGGCCATAGTATGTATATTTACTTGGTTCATTTTTGCATCTATTTAGGTTCATTTTAGGTGGCTGATAATGCCACGACAACTTCTCTTAATGCCACGACCAGTTAGACGACAGGACACCCCCCCTCTACTCTTCACTTTGGCTTTGCTTTTCTTCGTGTCTACCGACCCACTGCTCTTTTTAGTACTTTACTATGCTTCAATTACTCTTCTCATTTTCAAGCCTCCCTAAAATGGGACTGGTGGCCGGAGGTGAACAACAGGAGATGACTGATTTAAGATTTTGAATTGGATTCTGCTACCATGTACTGGTTCCAAACCCACCTGTGCGAGCACAAAGCCGCTGATCTTAGAATCGATCGAGAACCACCCTTTACCCTTCTTCGGCTAATGAACTTCACCTAAAAAATCTGCAAAATCAGACAGCGTTAAGGGATGTAAAGGAGGAAAATGGATGGAAATTAAAAAAGGGTTGTGATTTCATTTCTTCCTCTCCTTAATTTTCCTCCTTTTCCGATTGATTCAGTGAAAGGTTTTCTGTTTTCTTTTTCAAACAAGAAAATGAATTATCCCCTTTATTGTCTATTCTTTGTGTGAATGGATAGGGGTTAGGTTAGAATTGAGATGGGATTGGATTGGATGGGTGTTTTGTATGTCTTGGCTGGTTTCAATTTTCAAATGAGAAGGAGAGAAGACAAGGAGTAGTACAGAATGGAAAGAAAGGCAAACTGGGTAAATTTTTTGTGGGAGAAACATAAACATGGTGGAAGAGAGAGAGAGAGAGAGAGAGAGAGAGAGAGAGAGAGAGACGCACGTGGAGACTTCGCTTTGACTGGGAAGAAGGGTATAATAGTGACTGCCAATAATATGTCGTGGCAGTAGAAAATGTTGTCGTGGCATTAGCCCCACCCTCATTTTAATGGTATGCTTCTTTTATGTCTATTTACGTAATAAAATCTTTGCTTTTGTTCTTTTACTTACCATAGATAGGTTTCATTTATTTTAGCGTCGTCTTAATGAGGGAGCCTCTCAGATTCCTGAGTCCTCAGCGTCACCTGCTTTACGGGAGGAGTTATTCACTACCGTACTAAAACCAGATAGGAATGGACGTGTGCGTACCTATGGCCTGGGTCCTAGTCCAAGTCAAGTGTTTGGGACTAGATATACCCGATCTCAGGAGCAACGTGTCAAGGATCAGTTGCGTGCGGAGTTGCGTGCTGAGTTGGGTGCAGTGTTACGTGCTGAGTTGGGTGCAGAGTTACGTGTAGAGTTGCGACAAGAGGTGCTAAGAGACGTAAGTGATGAAATCACTCAATTGAAGAACCAATATGCAACCATGGCAACTTTTATGAAAAGTGCAGGACACCCTTTGCCTCCATCACCAAATGGAGCTGGAAATGGAGATGGAGATCACACACCGTCACTAATGGAGCACAATGGACAGGTAAATTGTGTTTTTTCATGGTACTTTTTGAGGCAATGACAATAGAGTTGGCCATTTTATCTATACCTTCTCTTTTAAAAGTGCGAAGCCTTATATAATGTTTTCTCCTTTTGTCTTTGCCACAAATGCCCTCCCTAAATCAGTTAAATACTTGCCCCATTCAACACTGGTTTTTAACGACGCACCCATTCTACTCCATGTGGTTTGGATGTTTGTATGTAACCTGTCCCATTCGACACTGATTCTTAACGACACCACGCCTCTTGGCTCCTACCATTCGGATTATTTGTACAACACAACCGCCAGTCCTAACATGAGCTGATAATTTGCTCTTGAATGCACATCAAGCTTCACTGCATGCCCTTAAGATGCATTTGTCTCTTGCTAACGTGATATTATATAATCTAGAGTCTGGAATAGGGGTAGAGTTGGCAAGGGAGAGGTGCAAAATAGGGGTGAGAGAGTTGATAATTAGAATTTGTTACATATGGAAATAGAAGTTCATCACTCAACTTTCAAATTCGTTTTTTGCTGTTATTTGAATTTTAAGGCATTTATTATTTTAGTGATCCTATTTGTTGCGTAGACATGTTTGTTAGATTAGTGTGCATTAAAGCAAATCTGTCCAAAAACCATGTACAATGCATTTGCTAAAGCTATAAATTTTGTTTCTTAGACATAATGTTTTTTTTTTGGTAAGAAAAGTGGAGTATATGCCACGTGCAGCGCACCTGCCCTTTTTTACTAGTTGATTGAAAATACACCTGCCTCTTATATTGATTAATCAGTGTTGTTGCCAAGGATCAGTTATGTGATTGTTAGGCTTGGTAATGCAGATTTAGTGCTGTTTCAGTTCAGTTTCTTTTTTCTGTGAGTTCATTTCTGTTTCTGTTATGCATAAAGCAGAACCAAAGTAATGAAAGCTGTTGGAATGACTTTGGTAGTGAAACCTGCATTTTTGCTGCAGTTTTTGGCATACTCTGTCCAAATTTCCTGCATACTCTATCCATGTTATGCAGCACAGAATCAAGGCATAAAACTTAATGGCAATGACTACCGTAATTTCATTCATAGCATAAAGGGTGAATACAGGTGTAGTTTGGGAATGATGTATTTTTATGGAATGTGTTGAAATGAGTAAATGAATCTTCAGTTGGGTTTGATGGGGGTGGTGTGTCATGAATTCCCATGTGTGCTCAAGAGAGAGTGCAGAGGGGCTGTGTTGGGTCAAACCATTCACTAGAGTGCATTGGCTTGAAACTTTGAGAGAGAGAGAGGGAGGGAGGCTGGTATACTATATTTTTTCGCACAGCTTTTTGTATATAATAATATAATGGGTGTATATTTCACATTTGGAGGGAAACAGATGTAAAGTTGGCGCCCATGGGAAAGAAGAATCCTTCTGCTCGACATAGGAAGGAGATAAGTTTATATAGAGAGAGAGAGAGAGTATGATCAATATTGCTTCCTCTGGCCATTTTAACATGATCAGTCTTTAATTTGTATCCTTCCAAGGAATCTTTCCATGTACGAGTTAGAATTCCCGTGTCCGTGTCCGTATCCGTGTCCGTATCCGTGTCTGTGTCCGTGCATAATACCTCAGGATATTGCCATTGCATTGTGAAGCTCATTTACTTCCTTCTTTTCTCCGAGTCAAAAAAAAAAAAAAGTTCCTTCTTTTCTTTTTTGCTTTCGTTTCATGGAAGAAAGTAGAAATCCGTTTGTTTCATTTTTGTGGAGAGAAGACTTGATGAAAACAGGTATTGGACATAAGCTCAACAAACTATTGATAACATTTGCTTCCACTCAAGTTGGTCTATGGAATTAAAGGCTTCAGAACTGAAGCTTGTACTTGCGGAGGAAGATTAGAATACACCCGGTTAGTACCCATTAGTGAATGTTGTAGAGCGATAGACTGTGTACAGATTGACCTTTTACATTAACTGCACCATGTGGCTGTTCTCAGGCTCAAATCCACAACGTAGAGGTTAGTAGGCTGAGTTTTTGACAACTCACTTGAACCAATAGTCACCTTTGTGTTAGGAAAAGTATTCTTGTTGGAAATGGCAGGACATTTCCTTGCATAGGGTAATGGCAGATAGCACAATGAAATATATGTGTCTTTGAGTATAGCTTATAGCTGTTTACACTTCTGCAACTTGTATACATAAATGTGTTAGGTATACCAATTGCCTAATCTTCGATTAATCACATACATGTATGACATAATGTAGTATAGAAGCCTTCTGTTGTCAGATTAGATGCAGTTGCTTGAAGTGGATAACTGGTATTTAGTTGGAATGTTCAATAAGGTGGGTAGACTTGACATGGAACCAAATTGGATCTGACGACTGCTCCTGCCCATGTAAGATCGTATCGCGTACTAAAAAGATTTCTTGATAAGATTCTAGGTATAGTTCCAACTTTGTTCTGGCTGAACTGAAATAGGTAGTCATTAGTCTTTAGATTGGTATTTGTGTGACTTGTAGATAGTAAGTCTTTTGGATCAATTTTTATGAAAACTTGTTTTGTGTCTACAGCATAGTTGTCAAAATCCACCTATGTATAAACGTGTAATTATTTCTTGTATTTGCAGGTTGATAGGACGTAGACGGACATGGAAGACATGCAATAGGAATGACGGAAATTCTTCTTGATAATGAAAATTGTTTTTGTTCTTTTTGTTTTGGAGTTCGCAACCAAACACATGTTTTGGGTCTTTGTGTTGCTTAGGTTAGTATGATCTTTTGTTTTTGGAGATACACATGCAATTGGAACTTATATTTTGACGCTCTTTGGGTTTGATTTTGAGTTCGCAACCAAACGCATGTTTTGGGTCTTTGTGTTGCTTAGGTTAGTATGATCTTTTGTTTCTGGAGATACACATGCAATTGAAACTTATATTTTGACGCTCTTTGGGTTTGATTTTCATATTGGCATTCTATGCCTTGCATTGTTATTTTTTGTTTACATATGGAACTTGCATTTTGGTTTTGCTAGTGGAACTTCAAATTGTTTTGGTTAGTTACAATTTTGTTCGCAGGAAATGTGTTATCAAAAATGGTACTAGGTTAGGATAATTTGTTAGTGAAAAAATCATGTATTAAAAATGAAAGCTGCCCCCCAAAAAAAAAAAAAAAAAGAACTTTTAGCGGCGGTTTACAAATGCCGGTAAAACCAATGAAAAGAAAAAACGAAGCTATAAAAATAGCATTTGAAAAATGCCGGTAAAAGCTACAAAAAATACGGCACTTATAAAATGCCGGAAAAGTTATATAAAAAGGGCATTTAAAAAATGCCGGTAAAAGTTATAAAAAATACGGCACTTACAAAATGCCGGTAATATTACCTTTTCCGGCATTTGCACCAACCGCCGGTAATAAATGTATATTCGGCAATTTTTTTTCCGGCACTTTACAAATGCCGGGAAAACTAGTAACAAACGCCGGTTTTATTTCCGGCATTTGTACAAATGCCGTTTTTGTATTACCGACACTTGTTTGAGCGGCTTTTTTTATTTTCGTCAACAAATGCCGGGAATACTATTACCGGCATTAATCTCATCTTTACCGGCGTTTATGAAATCCCGGAAAAAGCATAATTTGGCGTAGTGAATTAATTTGAATCCAGGCACCAACAATGAATGGTATTCTGGGCCCGCGACCAATAGAATTTATGATGAAGTGTAATCAAATCCAGCCTTGGGAGCATTCCTAAGCATGCATGATATCAAGCACCAGCATCAGAATGAATCAAAGCCTTGCAAGGGCTACCAAATGCATACATTTAGTCTAGCCTTGGGAGTATCCCAAGCATGTGGAATTCACTAGGGAACATTTGGAATCTAGCCTTGAGAACATCCCCAGCACGTGGACGTCCCCGAGCATAAGGAATAATCAAACACCGGTGTTAAACCCATTTTGGAATTCTCCAAAGCTCTCTCTCCGTAACAACAGGCTCACAATCTGTAGCAGCAGGCTCACAATTACTGGTCGTTTGACCATTGTCAACCCCGAGCTCTCACTCACAAAACCAAAGGAACCTTGATGCATCAAGTTCAGGCTCTACACCTGGATTATTGTACTCCGAAAGTGCTGTGGTCGTCACATCCTGTATTCCCTCAGCAAGCCCTATTTCAAGCTCCATGCTCACTATCACTTAACAGCTCTAAGCTCACTATCACCCTGCAACTCCATGTTCATGCCTATAGCAATCAAGACACTCGACGGCTCTGCTATTTCACTCAGCAGCACCACGTGCTCACTACTCAAGCCATTCAGCAAGCTCTATGCTCACCATCTCAACAGCTCCCTCTCAGCAGTTCCACTCCTCCCAGTAGCTCTATTCAGCAGCTCTCCGTGCCTATTATCTCAGCAGCTACATGCTCGCTACCATCAAAGCTAGTCAATGGCTCCCCCACCTCAGCAGCACCCCGTGCTCAATAGCTCCATACTCAAGTCACTCAGCAAGCTCCATCCTCATTACCCTAACATCTCCATATCCAGCAGCTTCAGAAACTCAGCGGCTCTATGCCCATGCTCACTATCACCCAACAGCTCTAGGCTCACTATCAGCAGCTCTAAGCTCACTCAGCAGCTCCGTGTTCATTTAGCAGCCCTATGCCTAAGTCGCTCGTCAGCTCCGTGTTCATTCAGTAGCCCTATGCCCAAGTCGCTCATCAGCTCCGTATTTACTCCTCCAGCAGCTCTGAGTTCAAGTCACTATCAACAGGTCTATCAACAGCTCTAAGTTCACTATAACTATCAGCAGCTCTATGCTCATACAGCTCAAGTCGCTCAAACAACTCCGCACTCACCTCAACAGCCTCGCGCCTACTATCTCAACCATTTAGCAGCTCTACAACCAAGCCCCGAGCTCATTATCTCAGCAGCTTTGCACTTACTATCAGCAGCACCATGCTCATTGCTTCAAGCTCCATGATCACTACCATCAAATTACTCAACGGCTCTATGCCTGTGCTCAGCAGCTCTACGCCCATGCTCACCATCTCAGCGACTCTACGCCCGTGCTCATCATCTCATACCTACTATCAAGTTACTCAACAGCTCTACGCCCATGCTCACCATCTCAGCGGCCCTACGCCCGTGTTCATTATCTCGTACCTACTATCAAGTTACTCAACGGCTCTACGCCCGTGCTCGCCATCTCAGTGGCTCTATGCCCTTAAATTCACTACCACTATTAGCGGCTCTATGCCCATGCTCACTATTGCTCAGCAGCTCTAAGCTCATTCAGCAGCTCCAAGCTAACCATTTCAACAGCCCTACGCTCGCCACCCCAGTAACTTCACATCCATCAAGTCACTCAGTGGCTCTACGCCCGTGCTCACCATCTCAGCGGCTCTACGCCCGTATTCACCATCTCAGCGACTCCACACCCGCAAACTCAGCGGCTCTAAGCCCACTATCTCAACTGGCTCTACGCCGCCCCAATCACCAATATATCATCTGTTCTCAAGCTCTATGCTTGAATGCTCAAAATCCAACATTTTGAATGCTCAAAACTCTTCGAATGCCCAACCACCGTGTACTGGATGCTCAAGTTCTTCACTTGAATGCTCAAGCTCTACACTTGATTGCCCAACCACTACGTACTGGATGCTCAAAGCCTATACTTTGAATGCTCGGATTCTACCCTTCGAATGCTCGAGCTCTACGCTCTGAATGCTCAAGTCCATAACTTGAAAGAAGCTCTACACTTAAATCAAACACACACGCACGGGCCCGTGCACATAAGCATCAATTGCATCACCATTATCACATCGAGTCTGCATCATCATCATATCTGTTCACATCTAACCATCATCATCATATACATATTCTGCATCTCTCTCATTCATGTAATAGGTCAATCCTGCAATCAACCGGCTCTTTGCCTCAGATTTATTGATCGGTCCAGCGTCTCGATCCTTTGGCTCTACGCCAAAATTTATGATGGGAAAGCTCCATGCACAGACCATCAGAATGCAACCAACTTAACGCCTTGGTTCAATCACTTCAAGCTCTAAGCTCCTCAGGCTCTTGCCTTATGATTACAAACCGGTTTCGTGCCTTGGTTCAATCACTTTAAGCTCTAAGCTCCAACTCTTCAGACTCTCACCTTATAACTGCAACTGGCTCAATGCCTCAGTTCAATCACTTCAAGCTCTAAGCTCCAAAATCCTTAGGTCCTCGCCTTATGACTGCAACCGGTTCTGCGCCTTGGTTCCATCACGTGAAGCTCTGATTTTCTCAGGCTCTCGCCTCATGACTATAACCGACTCCACGCCTCGGTTCCCTCATCGCAACACTCCGTGCTCCAGTTACTGGCCTTGTGCCCCCAAATCTCAAAACCGGCGTCTGATTGTCTCTAGCAGACAGTTTGGATTCCACCCAATTACATCAATTCCTTCCAGCTCATTCGCAAGGATAGGCTACTCTACCGAGCTCCCCTCAATCAAAGTAAGGATGATCAAGAAAAGCAAACGACTCACCCACCGTGTATTGATCTACCCCAAAATACTAAGGACGCTCTCCGCAAAAATTTCCAGCAACCCCGCGCTCCTTCAACTATCCTTCGCCAAAATCCTGGCTTAGCCTAGGTACGTTGCACTACGGCTTTTAAAGCCTAAAGGTACGTCTTCTGTTTCTAACCCTCCAAACTTTTTATTTTTGTTTATTGCCCTTCCGAACTATGGTTGGTCTGAATTTCCCTTGTGGAATACGTAGGCAGCCTCCTGGCCCGACCATAACTAAAACCTTTTTTTCAAAAACCCCTTGGAATAGTGGTTGGACCAAATTGAGTTACTTTTACAGCTTTGACTCTTACTTAAACATGTCTTGCGATCCATCTAAGTTCAGTCAAAGAGGGGCATTTGTAGACACCCCAATTTTGCCTAGCGATTATTTCTAGTCCCACCTTGGGGACCATCCCGATGATGATATGGATACAATGATTGCTGAATGACTTCTCGTGAACCTTAAGACTTATGGTGAGAACTTTTAGCCACTTAGAGGACCCAATCCAGAGCCAAATAGCCTTTCAGACAGAAATACAGCATCCCAGGAAAATCTATCTTTTGGCCGTAACATTGATCTCACGGCCTCAACATCATTCTTTCACCCGTGAAACTTGTTGCTTGAAAATCTCCCTAAGAGATTGATCCTTCAGCCGCCAGGTCCATCCTTTGGCTGCTTAATCATTCACTCGGCCGCCAGATCCTTTAACAGGCCGCCAGATCGTCTATTTTCCATATTCTTGAATGTTTTGTCAATCGTTTGATCCGTTCACAAAACCCTAGCACCCTTTTTCCGATGCGTTCAAGCTACGAAAGGAGATTACCATGAGAAGTTTGTGTTGCCCTATAATTCCAATTCAATCATGCGTTTTGATTGGTTGAAGTGAGTCACCAATTGTCTATATAAAGGAGCCTTTGGGTTCCGAAATTAACACACGAATCATCGTCTCTAGCCATAGAACTCTGCACAAACACTCTCTCCAATCTCCTCTACAAAATCCCTAACCTCCTGAAGGCAACTGCAATCCGACGATCCAAACCCCGGAGTTCAAACCCTAACCCTAGGATTTCGAGAAGCAAAATCAGTCAATTACCCTCAATCCGAAGCAATCAAGCAACTGAGGGATCAAGGTGGTGAGGCCCAGGGGCCTATGGTTTGTTTTGTTTATAGTTTATGCATACTAACCGTAGCGTTTTAATTCTCTGTTAATTATTTAGTCTGGTGTGAGGAAGAACATCGACTGGGTCTTTGATCTTTTGGTCTGTACATTGAACCAGGAGGATCCCTCGGCCGTGACATCCATTCACCGGGCGCGAGATCCATCTCCCTGGGACAGTTTATTTGTTTTCTGTTTATTCTGACATGTTTCAATTACTGTCTCGACTCACCATTAACTGTGTAAAGGCTAATTAATCAGTTTATGTGTTTAGAATTAAATAAAGCATGAATTAGTCATATGTCAAACTGTAGACACCCCAATTTGGCCTAACGATTATTTCAAGTCCCACCTTGGGACAATCCCGATGATGAAATGGATACAATGATTGCTGATTGCTTCCTTGAGGACCTTAGGACTTTCGGTGAGAACTTTGACCACTTAGAGGACCCAATTCAAAGCCATACAGCCTTTCAGACAGAAATACAGAAGCCTAGGAGAATCCATCTGACGGCCGTAACATCGATCCCACGGCCACAACATCAATCCCTCACCCGAGCAACCTGTTGCCAGCAAAATCTCCCTGAGAGATCAATCCCTCGGCCGCGAGATCTATCCTTCGGCCGCGACATCCTTTGCTCGGCCGCCAGATCGACCTTTTTCCAGACTCTGGTCAGACGTTTGGTTTGATCCAACTACACTACCTTTCCGATGCGTTCGGGCTACGTTCGGAGATCACGACGTAGAGTTAGAGATGCATTGCAATTGCAATTGCCATCTCGTGATTTGATTGGCCGGAGTGAGTCATCCCTATGCCTATATAAAGGGGCCTTTGGGCTCCGAATTTAACACACAGAAATTGAGATACCTACACACTCAATCAAACCTCGAAACTCTGCACAAATACTCCCTCAATCCCACACTTCAAAAGCCCTAACCTCCCGAAGGCAGCCGTCAATTCGGCGATCAAACCCCGAAGTTCAAACCCTAACTCTAGGGTTCTCGATCAAGCAATCAATCAATCACGCCTAATCCGAAGCAATCAAGCAACTGAGGGATCAAGGTGGTGAGGCCCAACGGCCTCTGGTTTGTTTTATTTCCTGTCAATAATCATGATTTTAGCGTTTTGATTATTTACTAACGTTTCTGTCTGGTGTGAGGAAGAACATCGACCGGGGCTTCGATCCCTCGGCCGATATATCAAACCAGGAGGATCCCTCGGCCGTGACATCCATTCACCGGCCGCGGGATCCATTACCCTAGGACAGCTTTGTTTGTTTCCTGCTTTCTGATGCATGCTTCAATTACAGTCCTGGCTCACTTTACTTACTGTTTAAAGGACTAATTAAACAGACTATGTGTTAGAATTAAATAAAGCATCTATACGTCCTATGTTGAACGATTATGGGCCAGTCTCACGACTGGGCAAAGAGGGGTGCCTAACACCTTCCCCTTATTGTACTTTTGGCTCCCGTATCCAGAATCTCTATCTATTTTCCCAGTTTTAATAAACTGGGTGGCGACTCTATTTGATGATAACCGTTATCATGTGGCGATGTTCCTAGCCATGGGAATGTCCATGATTTTGGTTTATGAAACGAGCAACCAATCGAGCAAACAAATGTGATCAATCTGTATGGCGATGCCCCGCTTGGGAGGTGTCTACACAAACAACTATGGGCCAGTCTCACGACTGGGCAAAAAGGGGTGCCTAACACCTCCCGTACTCGGAATCTCTATCTGTTTTTCCTAGTTTTTATAAACTAGGTGGCGACTCTATTTTGATGATAACCGTTATCGTGTGGCGATGTTCCTAGCCATGGGAATGTCCACGATTTTTGTTTATGAAGCAAACAACCAAACAAACAGCAACGATCAATCTGTATGGTAATGCCCCGCTTCGGGAGGTGTCTACACCGCTCAGTTTTATCTGGCTTCTTACTTGTCTTTTCGCTCATGAAGCTATTGCTGTCAGACAATATTGGGCTTCTCCACCCTCCGGAGGAAGGCTGGAATCTCTTTTCAAGAAGAATCCACCAGTGGTAGATGAGGTTCCTTGAGATGGATTTGGAAGGCTGGTATGAGTTTCTGAGGCATGTGCAGCCTGACGAGATTGCCTAGAGGTGCTCCTGGTTGGATCTGCCTTACATGGCTACATACTCTGACAGGTTTGACAGGATGGTGATCGTCGGGTTAACAAGGTTTACTTTCTATATTCCTAGCCGCATCCTTCGCCAGCTTGGCACCTCTCAAGGGGATAACCGCGTTAGCAATGAGGGCTTCCACCTTCCCAACTTCAATGCATAGACACTCGGAGGATATCAAAGACGCTGGGGTCTGAGAGGTATCCAAGCAGTAGATCCAGATTTTAGCCCAAAGCTAATGAGCCGTTATAAGAGGTGGCTGCGAGCAGAGATAGGAGCGAGACAAAATATTGACGGACTCCCGAGCTGACTTTGCTATACTTAGAATAAGCTATGAGCCGTTAGGCTTCTCAAGCATTTTGTTCTATTTTTCATGCTTCAAATGTTTTAAGGCTTTTATACTCAGCTTGTATATTAGAAGTAGTAGTTTGCAATAAAGTTGTAAGACGAAGGGTTTCCCCCTTTTGATCCCTCCAATAAAGCTTGTCTCGTTCTCGACCTTTCTCGACCTTGGATGTGGACCCAAAATGACAACCATGGATCAAGTTGGTAGATTATGACCGAATCTCGAGGTGAGATTGCCTACGTATCCCTTTTCAAGGAATCAGATCAAAATGTAGTTCGGCCCAAGGTTCACCGTGTGTTTTACGCTCTAACTTTTGCCTAGAACTGCCATTTTCAGGTTTTCAGTCTACCGAGCTCTTGAGTAGTGCCTATTTATTTTTGCCTAGACCGCCTCCTTAGGTTTTTGGTCTAGCAGGCTACTCTAACTTTTGCTTGGAACTGCCCACCCTTGTGGTTTTCGGTCCAACGAGCATCTCTCAGGGATAGTAACACTTGAGTTGATCCAGGTTGACCAAGGTGTTGAATTCATTGCCGTCAAGATCGATGAGCTTGGTAGCACCCCCAGATAGGATGGTCTTGATAATGTACGGTCCAGAACGCTTAGGTCGGAACTTCCCGCGAGGATCAAACACCAGAGCACGGATCTCCTTTGTAACCATATCCCCTTCGACCAAGTCCCTGGACTTCACTTTTTTGTTGAATGCACGAGCGATTCGCCGTTGATATCCTTGAACATGATACAAAGCACGAAACCTTCTCTCATCAAATAGCATTAACTCGACAAACCTTCCGCTCAGCCATTCAGGTTCTATGAGGCCACACTCTGCCATGACCCTCAACGATGATACCTCAAGCTCGATGGGAAGTACCCCTTCCATCCCACAGACTAGGGAATAAGGAGTTGCACCAGTTGAAGTGCATATCGACGTTCGATACCCCCAAAGTGCTAGAGGCAGTTGCCAGTGCTAGTCCCTTGCAGAATCAACGATCTTCTTAATAATCACCCCGATGTTCTTGTTTGCGGCCTCGACTGCTCCATTCGTTTGTGGGATAGGTTGTCAAATGATGAAGCTGAATTTTGAACTCCTCGAAGAGTTCCAAAACCCTACCTTTAAAATGAGTCCCATTATCAAATACAAATGCCTGTGGGGCACCGTATCGATAAATGATGTTCTTTCGAATGAATTGAGTGACTTGAACCGTCGTCATGATTTTGTAAGATTCAGCTTCAACCCATTTAGTGAAGTAGTCTATCACCACTAGAATGAACTTGTGGCCATTTGAAGCAGAAAGTATAACCATGCCGATAATGTCGATGCCCCAAACAGAAAAGGGCCAAGGCGACGTCATGCCATACAAATTAGACGGAGGCAGATGCTACAGGTTGGCATGGATTTGACACTTATGGCACCGTCGCACATAGTCGATGCATTGAGACTCTATAGTTGACCAGTAGTAGCCCTGCCTTAGGATTTTCCTAGCTAGCATGACACCATTCATGTGGGGACCGTAGACTCCTTCGTGATTCTCCTCAATTATCCTTGTTGCTTCAGCTCCGTTGACACACAACTTGTGCATTCCACAATGAGACCTTCGATACAGTTTCCCTCCACAAATGATGTACTGGGCCGCTAACCTTTGCAAAGCAACTCGATCATTTCTTGTGGCCTCAACAAGGAACTCTCCACGCTCCACAAAGTTCCATATGTCCATGGTACCAGGGTGGGCCATCATCGATGGCATTGACGTACTCGTATGCGGGCAAGTCCCTTTGTTCAATCACAATTGGCCATAGCTTAACACTCATTGGAAGCTCGATCATTGAAGCCAAAGTCGCCAAGGCATCGGCAAACTGATTCTTCAAATATGGAATATGGGTAAAAGTCACCTTATTGAAATAAAGAATTAGCTCTTCCAAATCTTGGTGATAAGGCTTCAGTTTCTCCTCGCGAACTTTTCAATCTCCATTAGCCTGAGAGACTACCATGTTAGAATCTCCGATAACCTCAAGCTTTTCGACTCCAAGTGCGATAGCAGCTTCCATGCCAACGATGCAGGCCTCATACTCAACTTGATTATTTGTGACATCGAAGTTTAACTTGAAAGCAAGCGGAATAAGAGCACCGGCAGGCGTGATCAGCAACACCCCAATTCCAAATCCTTTCTGGTTAGCGGCCCCATCAAAATAGAGCGTCCAAACCTCTTCGACCACCATTAGCACATAGGGAAAGTGAAGTCCACATCTTCAGGTCCATCAATCGGGTGATCGGCCAAGAATTCTGCCACGGCACATCCCTTCACGGATTTCCTTGTGACGTATTGGAGATCAAACTCTGCCAGCAAAAGCAACCAACGCGCTAGCTTATGAGAAAGCACAGGTTTCTCGAACAGATACTTGAGAGTATCCATTCGAGAAATCAGTCTCACTGTATAAGCCAGCATGTAATATCTTAGCTTTTTGGAAGCCCAAACAAGCGCCCAACACGTCTTTTCCAAAGGAGTATAGCGCTCCTCACATCCTATCATCTTCTTGCTCAGATAGTAGATAGCTTTCTTGACTCCAGCATCTCCCTCTTGCGCTAACAAACATCCCATTGCTGACGGGGTGACAGACAAATACAAGATTAACGGCCGTCCTGGCGTAGGTGATACCAACACCAGCGGGTTCTGCAAATACCCTTGAATAGATTCGAAAGCAGCTTGGCACTTGTCTGTCCATTCGAACGGGACATCCTTCTTGAGTAAACGAAACATCGGCTCGCAAGTTGAAGTCAACTTGGCGATGAATCTGCTTATGAACTACACCTTTCCTAGAAAGCTTCGCACTCCCTTTTCTGACTGTGGTGGCTTCATTTTGAGAATCGCCTTGATCTTAGACGAATCTACCTCAATCCCTCTTGCAGTAATTAGGAACCCCAACATCTTGCCTATCGTGACCCCAAATGTGCACTTCTGTGGATTGAGACACACTCGGTACTTGCTTGCAGTAATTAGGAACCCCAACATCTTGCCTATCGTGACCCCAAATGTGCACTTCTGTGGGTTGAGACACACTTGGTACTTGCGGAGCCTTTCAAGGAACTACCTGAGTGCCGGAATGAAATACTCTCGCTCCTTGGCCTTAACAATCATGTCATCGACGTAGACTTCGACTGTTTTGTGGATCAGGTCATGAAATAAGGTCGTTTGGGCCTGTTGAAAAGTGCAGCCTGCGTTCTTTAATCCAAATGGCATCTTCACATAGCAGTAAGTACCCCACTCGGTCCCAACGTTGTCTTTTCCTGGTCCTCCGGTGCCAAGAAAATCTAGTTGTACCCTGAGAATCCGTCAACGAACGAAAGCAAAGCATGCCCCGCCGTATTGTCCACAAGCACATCGATGTGTGGCAAGGGAAAATTGTCTTTGGGGCTTGCTTTGTTCAGGTCCCTGAAATCGACGCAGACTTGGATCCTCCCATCTTTCTTAGGAACAGGCACAATATTGGCGACCCGTTTAGGGTATTCTACGACCCTCAAGAAACCGGCGTCAATCTGGTTGGTGACTTATTCTTTGATCTTCTGTACCTAGTCTGGCCTCATTTTGCAGAGCTTCTGCTTAATAGGTATAGCTCCGGGTGTCAAGGGAATCCGATGCTCCACTATCTCGAGATCAATGCCAGGTATGTCCTTGTGAGACCATGCAAAGACCTCGAAGAATTCTTTGAGCAGGTCGACCAATGCAGTGAGATTCTTCGAGGACAAGGTCGAACCAATTTGCATCATACGGGGGTCATCCTCGTCTTTCAAATTTACAAAAATTACTTCTTCTTTTAGAGGCTGAGCATGCCTTTCGTCTTCCCTTTCGATGAGGGAACACAATTCAGCAGGGATGTTCCCTTCAAAATTTGTTCCTTCATCATCAGGGTTGACACAGTTTATATAGAAGTTAGCAAAGCACTCGAAAGCAAGATCATGCATTTCATAAAACCCTTCAGGGTTGCCAAGTACAGTCGACTCAAACTCAAAGTAAAAGCTACAACGTGGAGGGCCGAGAGGCACAAACTCCGACTCTGAGCTAGACTTAGACTCGACCGACTCTGTGTCAGATTCAGACGTGTTGTCAATGCAAGTTAGACGCTGTGCAAAGATGCAGTTTTTAATACTACCCTTAGCCTCCACAGTGAGAGAGGTAGGATCTTCGAGAGTGTCGGGCCCAAGCATCAGCACTTCAACCTCCTCAACATCGCCAACCAAACCTACTTGGGAGAATAACAGCTCCAAGCTTCCCTGATCGAATGTCCTCAGCCAGTCAGTCTTCTCCTTGATCTGAGCCAACTATTTCTTGAATGCCTCTTTGGCTAGCTCCTCATCCAAGCTATCATACCAAGTGTCAGCAGCGAATACCTCGAAACCAGGCAGCCAAGTGCGAGTCTCCGGATCCCAAAACGGCTTGACCTGTCCCATATAAGCAATGCCTCCTCCTTCACGTACAAATTAACTGTCCTTGTTACCTTGAAGGGTTCAAGGCTTTCCCGTACCTTTCCTCTTCTTGGCACTTTTAGCAGGGGGAACATACTCCAAACCAAAGCGGCCTTCGCTGAAAGGAAAGGTAGGGAATTCAGCGACCCCTTGCTGGTTAATTTTGAGTCCCAAGCCAGGCATATAAGACATCCTCCTCATTATGTCGAGGGTAGCGGAGCTTATGATGAAATCATCCACAGAAATGGCAAGGACCGAACCAGACATGTCGAAAGAGAAACCTCCAAAGTCAGCATCCTCCTCTCCGTGCATGATTCCCAAGATCGGTGCTCCATCTTCGGTGTGCAGATAGATTCCAGAGTCCCCGCAGATTGTCAAAGTCCCAGAAGTGAGTCCCAGCATGACCTTCTGGTGAATAGTAGAGGGCACGGCTATGATGTCTGCCCTGTGAAGCCAAGGCCTGCCCAGCAGCAGGTTAAAGGTAGTAGGGATGTTGACCACGTGAAACTCAACATCCATCTCAAAGCCCTCAGCATTGAGCTTGAGCATTAGTGTCCCATCTACCACATGACGAATACTATCGTAGGCCTTGACTGCTAAGTTAGACGGCACAAGATCCTGCTTGGTGAGACCCAAGCAGTAAGCAACCCTTAAAGGGCAGACATTGATTGCATGCGGAGCCGTTATCGATGAGGACAGTTGGCACCCAATGTACCCTACATTTAACGGTGATGTGTAGCGGGCGATTGTGCGCAGTTCCTTCAATAGGGAGATCCCTAGACTACAAGAAAAATTGCATTTTACAGCGTTTGAAAAACACTATTAAATGATATAGATAGCATTTTTCCAAACGTTGTATTAGCCGATGTTGTTAAAAGTCTTGGACTTTAGACAGCATTTTTAAAACGCTATAGAATGGTAGACTTTTTACAGCGTTTTTACAGCATTTTACAGCGTTGTATTAGCCGATATTGTTAAAAGTCTTGGACTTTAGACAGCGTTTTTACGCTATAGAATGGTAGACTTTTTACAGCGTTGTATTAGCCGATGTTGTTAAAAGTCGCATTTTACAGCGTTTGAAAAACACTATTAAATGATATAGATAGCATTTTTCCAAACGTTGTATTAGCCGATGTTGTTAAAAGTCTTGGACTTTAGACAGCGTTTTTACGCTATAGAATGGTAGACTTTTTACAGCGTTGTATTAGCCGATGTTAAAAGTCTTGGACTTTAGACAGCATTTTTAGAACGCTGTAGAATGTGAAGTTTCTACAGCATTTTAAAAACGCTATAGATTGTAAAATTTCTATAGCATTTTAAGAACGCTATAGAATGTGAAGTTTCTACAGCTTTTTAAGAACGCTATAGATGTTAAAATTTCTATAGCATTTTAAGAACGCTATAAATTGAACATTCAAGAAACACTATAAATTCATAGTTTCCTATTTTTCATCATATTTCGACCTGCTATCCTTTGTAAATTTTTTACAGCATTTTTAGCCTGCTATTCCAATTGATTTTTAGCAGATTTCTTTACTGTATACAACCTGCAATCCAACCTGAATAGCATTCCACATAACAAGTTCATACAATGCTTAAACAAAAAAAAGATGGCGGCTCCAATAACTTCCTTAGCAATATATTTCACAATATTGCATACAAAACCAACAAAATGTCTCCAAACATCAAAGCGATTACCATTACATAAAAGAAATTCAATATACTAAATGTCCTTCCAACATTTCTATCTAGTACAAGCCTTGTCACCATTTATCAACAAAAAGGCCTTCCAAAACATCTATGTATCCCAAAAGTGGAGTTGAAACCTTGACACCAAAATATTAACACAAAGGCTTCAACCAAAAGAGTCCTTCCAAAATCTATCCATCCCATAAGTATCAACAAAAAGGCTTCAACCAACCAAGCGATCATGACAACCATCACACTAGCAAGATCATACCCATATCTTCAGCAAAACGTCACAACGGCACTTCTTTATCAACCCATAAACCTACATATGGTAGAAGCAAACATTTCAATTTGATAGAGTCATAACAATTTCAACTAGACATTTCAATTAGAAAGAGCATCTTCTTTCAGATTATTCGAATGTGAGCTTGGTGTATCATATCATCCTAAAAATTGCATAATAAAAAACCATTGTAAATGACCAATGAGACTGTGAACATATATAACAAGAAGAACAGACAAATAACGAATGAGTCTAAATTTAATGCTCAAGCTGCCTCTAAAGCATGGATACTCTATTTTGGCTTTCGTATCACGTATCGGTATCCATATCGGATACTCTCCGTACGTATCCGATCGTATCGTGTCTAAAGAGTTTTTAGAAACTAATCAATCTATTCCACAATCACACAATAGCAGCGATTACATTAGTTATATATATCTCGCACTACTCACTGATCTTGATTACAATCCACTTAACAAGATCCCTAACTAACTTGGCACTGTTCTGTTATGGATTGAGAATTTGTTACACAAGGTGAAGGAATCCAGTGCTTGTCAGTCGAGGTGTTACACGATACACTAGTCCGCTTATCAGTGCCTGTGTCCCGTATCCGTATCCGTGCTTCTTATCTTGGACTAACAAGAGAGGTGGTGGTGGGTATAACAAAATCTAAGCATTTGGCATATGGGGACATCCCAACTGATGGTTCTTGGACTCCAAGGAAGATTCTAAGTGTTAGACATTTAGGCCAACCTTGTTGGGGGGAATAAGGGACCCAAAAAACAAACACAAATATCATCCAAAACAGTCTTAAACTGAGCAAAAACCATAGCAGAAATGCAGTAGAACAGAGCAGATTTCCTGCACACAAGTGAGCTACAAATGTGCAGTTCATATGACCCCTTCTTTTGATTTCTAAACAGAGAAAAAGAGCAGCCAAGGCTACACTAGGGTTGGAGATCAATCCTGTGGACCCTAATGTAGGATTGCAGTTGAAGATCAATCCCATGGCCCCTAACATTGCATTGCACAAATTCTTGAAAACAAATGAGAGATCTACACAGTGAGATCAAATGAAAGAAATTAGCAATCATTTTTCCCAGTATTATTGAACAAGTGCTGAAATCGTCATTCCTTTCCCCAATAAAAAGACATATTAAGCAATTCTTTCTTGTAAATTTAACAAACAAATGAAATCGACAAGAATACGAAAATGCTAGCATGATTTTGAATCGACGCACACTCAAGTACGTAGAAAATTTGTTACCTCTTAGGAACTCTATGGCTTCATCCAAGACAAAGATTCAATAACTGATCATATCCTTTCAAGGTTCCTGTCACTGTAACAGTAAAGATCATCTTATAATCTATTGATAATGGACAAAAATTAGTTACATAGTCATAGAGAATCATTGGTTTCAAAAAGACGCATTTCTTTTCAGCATAAACCCCACAATGAAAAGAAGCTCATGAAGGGAAAATATCAGGGTCTTGCAAAAGTATCCCTTATAAGAAAATTTCGCCTAGTTCCCGACCTATAAAAAGAGGGACAGGGAGAGAGCATCTAAAGAAAAACTAGAGAATGACTGCTAAATGTTTTTTGGTCATTGTTCTATTCTATGCCACGTTTTTGGAGGTTCACAAAATAGCATCACAAAGTCCGTACTGATTGTGCTTGCCCTGGATGCCACATTGAGGATTCATCTCTAAAAACACCAACTGAAGAGTCAAAGCAGAACAGAAAAGAGGATGAGGAAGATGATGATGTGGATGATCATTTGGACTTGGTTGAGGAGGTGGCTGAAACTGAAGGGAACAACGTGGGTACTTTGCCAAATGTCAGTGCAACTGATGTGGCTCACGATGCTGGTAAGTCGTATTTTGAAAACAGGCAGTTGGTTTTATTCAAAGACAATAGTAAAGATTTGGCAGCTATTCGGAACTCGAGGTCATTGGAACAACCATGCATTCCCAATGGAAAGGGAACAATCTCATCTGCCGTGGAGGTAAGTTTTGCTCAGACATCATTTTTAAATTGGGTGGTGGGCCAGGTGGGCCACTTACTTAGTTTTGGGCTACCATTGGCTCAATCTCCTCCCCCTTCACCCATTCTCTCCCAATCACAAATAGAGTCGAGTTTAAACCTTGTCCCATACAACAAGAACCTTCATCACCAAAAAAATTGTGGTAAAGCATTGTCGTCTAACAAATCTTTAGTGAATATTGATTCTTCAAAGGAAGCAAGAAAAACTAAAAGAAAAGTGAAATCTGTTGAGGAAATTCTAGGAATCCCAAAGGTATCTGAAAGAAGGAAAGGTGGTAGAAGAAGAAAACAAAAATGTGTGGTTTTTCGCTCTGCTTTGGCTGCTACTGCACTTTCTGTTTCCACTGAAGGGATCAATAACAGGAACAGAATTTTGCTAAATGAATCACAGGCAGTGTGGACGGTTACAAAAATTATGGGAACTGACTACTTGGGCAATGATGAAGAGGTCATAGCAGTATCATGGTCACCGATGAGGAAGAACTATTGAGGGCTGCTCTGACAGTTCACCCATCTACTTAGTCATACCATAAAGCTGACTTTTTGGGGAATCAAGCAAATATGAAAATTCTCTCTTGGAATGTGAGGGGCAAAAGCAAAAGGGAGAAAAGAAGTAAGGTTAAAAAGATGGTTAGAGATCTCAAGATTGATATGCTTCTTCTTCAAGAGACAAAACAGGACATATCAAAGGATTTTGTTGGATCAATATGGGGTGTTTCTAACTGTGAATATCTTGAAGTGGATGCTATTGGCAGTGCTGGTGGTTTACTAAGTTTTTGTGACAATGGTTGGATTCAATACCCAATAGCGGATCTCTTCCAATCGGCTGCTAATCGGCTTCAGAATCGTCTTCTGGATTTGAAAGGTTGATTGTCTGCGTGTCTGAAAGTCAGGAATAAAACGAACCGTTTTAACACTGTCTAAAGTTATGCTGCCATTTTTGTTTGGCTCCAATAGTGCAAATTGCTCCTTTAGATAGAAGGGTTCAAAGTGGCTAAGACATAGAAAGGGGAAAAATTAAAAAACGATTACCGGAAATCGTCACAATATCCTAAACCATGATTCAAAAGTTTTCAGTCTACACTAGCTATGATCAAACAATGATTCAAACATATTTTATTTTAAATCAACACAATGTTTCAGTCAAGCTAAACTAGGTTGAATTACCGGCAATCACACCGGATCTATATCTTTCCCCATTGTTGTTCAAAGCTCCTACATAATATTGAATGCAAAATGTGGTTGAAAAGATGAAGAAAAAGTATCAGATTTTTCATCAACTCATCACAAAAGTAGCAGATTGATTTAGTGATATGAAACCCCAATAACAAGAAGGAAGGAATTAGCATCGAGCACATAAACCAAATACATCGCGTCCGTTGCCGAAAACCACCACATCATCACTGACAGAAAAACCATCAAGAACCCAGCGGACAAGAAAATAGATCTGCAAATATGCTTACACTGAGAAATCGAAACGATTAGATACGAAGTTTAAACCCGAGATATATTTCTGAAGTTGAAACCCCAAATACACAAGACAAATCTATGAAATTTAAACCCCAAATAGATTTCAGGACCCGATCGAGAATTAGAAACCCCGAATTCCACCACACGAATGAAAACCCTAGAACAAGAAATCAATAAGATATATTGATTGTCTCTTACCCAAAGAAAGTAGACAAGAGTGGCGAGCTCTTTCCGCCGAAATCTTTCCATCGGCGTACGGCAAGAGTTGTTTCAGCAAAACTTTTGAAGAACCACCAATCCCATGGAGGAACAGAGCTTCAATCGAGTGGGAGTTCAAAAAAATTTCAGCTTTCTTATTATTTTAAGTAAAAAAGAACGCTATTGATTTCCCCCATTTCCCCTGCTCTCTTTATCATAGCGTTTTTAAGGAACCAAAGCCACGCACGCTCACCTTATTATCGCGAAGGCAAAAAAACGCGCTATATTCTTATGCAATAAAAACCCTTATTTGTTGTAGTCGGTAAAAGTAACAGAGTGCTTAGAGAGTAGCGGCAATATGAGGGCAATCATGACCTCGGGGGTTATGTCATTAGGCACCTTAAGATGAGCGAGAGTTGAAGACAGCTTCTCACGATGCTCTTTGGAGGAACATATTAGACCCCAGACAGAGATTGCAGCAGGGATCCGATTGAGCTGCTTTTTAATGATGTCGTCCTCTGGGGCACCACTTGGAACTATAGGAACGATAAGAGGAGTGTTCCTTTGAGCAGCAGGAACGTTGGGCCTTTGAGCAGGTGGATTGGACGAGCTTCCAGCTTGTAGATTAGGAGGTTGGAAAACTCAGCTACTCCTTGTGACATTGGCAACATCCCACAGAGAAGACAAACCATTGAAATCCTCGACTATATCCCATAGGTCTGCGAGAACCTCCCCCAACTTGCGCTTTCCTTTGTTGACTGAAGCCACCATTGGTGTCACGTCTTGCCCCAGAGCTAAATCTTGTGCCAAGTCTTCCATAACTAATCCCTCCCAAAAAGTAGGGTCCTGAGCAGTAGCCTCCTTAAAAGGTATTCCCGGGTTAGTAACAAATGGAACGTCCCAAAGACCTCCATCTACCAAAACAGTGTTGACAGTCCAAACTTCATCACCAACAGTAACGTCGACAACTATATCGACATCCCATAGGTTAGCAGGTGGTGAGGCCTTGCCAACATCGACAATCTCGTCAACCTCCTAAAGATCATCGGGCGGTGCAGCCTGCAATACCATGATGGTACTATCATCGCTAGGAGCGGCAACATATGGACGCGGCTGTTCCACGGAGACGATATTGAGAGTAGGGTCAAACTCACGGAAACGATCATCGACAGCGTTTGAGATTGAATTTATTAGTGGGAGCATGACTCCAAGCCAGCGACGCTCGTCGGGAATAAGCTCCCCTTCGGCATAGTAACTCAGGTACCGCTCGTCTACATCACTGTCGGTGTCAACTTGACCCAAATTGGGATTAAGACCCCATGTTATCTGCCCTACATCGGGTTGTGGGTCCCATACGTATTCTTCAGCATCCTCCTCGGGATTGACCGGTTCAGCTTGATGGAAGAGCATGAACAAAGAAAGGCCATCCAAAGGGTCTGCTTGTGCCGCATTCCATTCGCCCTCCCAATGGTCTAACCACGCTTGATTGACATGAGGGTATGCAAGGAAACCCATGTTGTACCGTTCGATCCAGTCCTTGGAGAGCTCTTTCCGTTCATCACTTTGTCTTCCCTATTCCAACCTACTGCCATCATGTTGATGTCAAAATCGGATGGGATGGTTACGATCGGCTTAGGGTGGCTTTCTGGGATGATATAGTGGGTAGGGTTGAATATGGTGGAGATTAGAGATATCTGGTTAATCTGTAGGTTGGAGTTGTGTTTGGGCAAGGAGTTGGAGATGACGTTAGGCTTTGAAGGAGGTGGAGTTTAGACAATGCCATCATTTATCAAGTCTTGAATCGCATGACAAAGGCAATAACAAGAATCAGTGTGATGACCGGGCATCTGGTGGTAGGCGCAGAAAAGGTTAGGGTTGTGGCTAAAAGGTGGATTTTGAGGAAGAAGTGTTGGAGTCAAGAGCCTAAGATGGCCGGACTTGACTAACTTTTCCATCACCAAGGTAAGAGATGCCTTGAAGATAGCAAAGTTTCGAGGTTGGGTTCGGTTTCGGTTCTTTGGTGGAGCTTGGACTTGGTTAACATCCACGACACGGTTGGTGTTTTGAGCGGTGGCATTGTTTCCACCGGAGGTTGCATTGGCATAGCTGTTGTTGCCAAACAGAGCGATGCTGCTCCCTGTGTAAGCACAAGGCTTAGCTTTTTGAGTTGAGGAAGAAGAGGAGGGCTCACTCCTCGGCAGAACCCCAGTTTGCAGAGCTTCTTCAATGACCAGACCAAATCAAAGAACGTCTCAAAGTTAGCCGCTTGAGCCAACACAAGGTTCTTGGCATAGTCGGGCTGCAAGTTTCGAGAGATAATACGGATCTGATCCCTCTCACTCGGGCGATCAGTCATTAGGGCAGCTTTGCTTCTCCACCTTTTAATAAAGTCGACAAAAGATTCCTTTGCGTTCATTTTGGTGGACTCCAACTCCCGGGTAGTCATCTTGACCTGAGAGTTGTAGCTGTACTGAGCGACGAAGGCTGTTCCGATATCCTCCCATGTTCTTCTCTTGGAGACCTCGAGAGACAGAAACCATTGGAAAGCTGGGCTAGAGAGTGTTTGTGGGAACATTTGGGCCATTGCGTCGTCTTCGATAGTAAGCAGCTTCATAGCACCATGATAACCCAAAAGGTGAGTCTTTGGATCACTGGTTCCATCGAACTTAATGAAGTCCGGCATTTTGAACCTTTTTGGCAGCCTGGCATTCGGAAAGAGGCAAAGTCGGCCCATATCTAAATTGCCAGCACCAATCTTTTCAGACTTGGAGACGGCCTCTTCAAGCTTAGCCATCTTAGCAATTAGAGCAGCCATTTCTGGGTTAGGAACAACAACTTCGAGGTGAGGAAGTTCAACTTCGATTTCAGGATTGGCTCTCTCTTCCTCAACCCTTTCTCCCCTTGCCGGGAGTCGCTCATTGATCAAAGCACGCAGGTTGGCCATAGAAGCCTCGGCCTAGTCGGCCCTTTGTTGCATGATGGAGGTTTGTGTGTATAGTAGCCAGATCTTGGGGAGGAACATCTACCATGATGAATGCTTTCACAGATCTTGGTGATGATGTTGAAGAAGGGGAGGACGGAGTTGTCTCGTACGTGCAGTGTAGCCGGTGGTGAATCTTCCCTTGCCGGTGGAGAATCCAGAGTTTCTGTTGTAACTGACTGAGGAGCAACCCTGTCAAGCCTTCTTCTAGACGGACCCGGTGGACGTTCCCAAGTAGGTTTGGATCTTGTTTTCAGATCCTTCTTTGATGGTGCAATGATTCACGGCTAGACAGTAAAGTAAATGAGAGCTCAGAAGTGTTCATGCATCAATTTATTGAAAGAATGAAAATGCGCATGTCATCATCGTCGATGTCCTCCTAGACTCTATGACTAACAGACAAATTTGTCTCATGATGTTCAGACACTACCAGAATCCTCGAAATTCTTTTGAACGGTGTATCCTTCATGAATCAACTACCGCTAAGAGATGTCAAAACAGTCTAAGCCTTTGATTATCCCGGATTCGGAACAACTCGCTACGGATGGCGTGGCCCATAACCTTGAATGGCGTGAGCGACAATGCGCTACTTTAGCCATGGCAGTTGTAAGTGACAGGGCACTTGTAACCACAAAAATGTTAGTTCCACACCATCGGTTCTTTTGTTGTTCCTAATCTTTTGTTTGAAACCTCATTCGGGTTTAGACAAGGACTTAGAAAATATTGATATCTCGAAGCTTTGCTGATCTAAAGATTTTGAGATTCGATAACGCGCACCATCAAGATGCACAACTCTTCATAGGTTCATAGCAACGTCCTAATAAGCATAAGACAGACCCGAAAGAGAAGACAACCTAAAAGCCACCCTAGCATGCTTCTGCGCAGAACGGTATGTATGTACAGTACATGCGATAGGGAAAGCGGTAACACATAGACAGTATATGGGGGTTAGATGCAAATAATCATACCCTGCGGGTACCTGTTCTAGTTTGGAGAGTTCTAATGCTTTGTACATGTAGAGGTCAGTTTTGGTTTAAGGGGGTTCCTCAGACTAGAGCCATGATATACCTCCCGCTGCTACGCATATTGCAAAGCAACGGTCAAATGGTAGTACGACTCAACATCGTCCAAGGTTGTTGGGCATTCGAGGACCCTGGCTCCAGTAAACTGTGCCGGTTACCCAAAATACCTCAACAGGGCTAGCCAACATCGATGCATATGGAGAATGCCAAATGAATGATTAATGAGAGAGAATCGTAACGTTTGCAAAATGCCTTTTAAAATATGGCTCACTTTTATTAATCAATACTTGGAGAAAACTACATTAGTGAACAATCGGAAAAGTCCCAGTTCGGATTGGTTGGATACGGGATCCTGTTAAGCCACCATTCCGTTCTTCAGCAGCGCGGAGCGTACTATTTTGACAGACTTTTAAAGGATTGTTCTCACATGTATTAACTTCCAAGTATAGACTATGCAATAAGTCCCCAGCAGAGTCGCCACTGTGGGCACATGCCCCTAAAATCTTGGTATAAAATCGAGTGCACCCTTTTGGAAAGCGCGGTGAAACGCTCAATTCAGAGTCGCCACTTAGGTTTTTGTGGTATGCCACCCAAGGAACTGAACTTGAAACGCTTGCTACGTTTTGATTGGAAAAGGTTTGTAGATTGGTCCGTCGTCACCTTTGATATCTGAGGTTCGGGAGCCAGGTTACGAGAGGGGAAGGGTTTTAAGGCACCCCTCTCACCCAATCCGAAGATCAGTCTCTACTCAGGCATTTGTAAAACATTTGTTATTCTCTCTCATTAATCATTTTTTTAGTCAGTTAAGGCGGGGGAACAGTTAAAACGGATTAAAACTGTAACATGTTGGCAGGGTTGGTAGGATGTGATAAAATGGCATGCTCGCTTTATTGAAACAATTAGCATAGATTGAAAACAGACTCTTGTGGGAGCTTTAAACAGACTGGAAGACACTGTTCCAGAGGGACGTACGCAGGAAGAAACCAGCATGCACTGATCAAGTCACTGCATGTTGACTCCACCTACGTACACCACTACCGAACTCGCGTACGCAATAAGCCTAAGCCCACTGCTCTTATTTCCAACCCTCTGGGCTCTGGAAATGACCAGTGCACACACAAGACAAACCAAGCAGTTTATATAACATTATATATATACAATTATGAGCAGTTTAAATGGGCTAGAAAGCCACAAAATGAATAAAACACCCCTAAAATAGTGAGTGGGGGAAAAAGAGGCTAAGGCCTAGTTACCATGCAATGGCTAGCCACTGGTCAAAGTTGGACTGGCGTATGTGGGTTAACCACTGTCGTACGCCAGTTCAAACCACTTGATCAGTGCTTGGCTTTGCACTTTCTGGGTTCTAAGACACGTTCAGAAAGACCCCAGAGGTATTCAATAGCAGCAGGTATGAATATTGAAAACTAAGACTAGCAATTTTAACTATAAAAAGCAGTAAACTAGTTTTAACATGCCTCACAGTGATGGATATGAAAGGAAAGACATAAAATAGCTAGACACTGATCCCCACGCCTGTCATGCATGTACTGCCATGACTGGCGTACGCGTACTAAGGATTGGCGTGCGCTAGTTCTAACCACTACGGTTTTTGAAACCCTGCCAGCTTTTGGGCCAGGACTGGTTATGATTACCAGCCTTGACTCTGCCAGCTTCCCTCAGGGATCAGAACAGAGAGATATGCCAAGGTGATATACCTTGGGTTTTTGAGCTTGGAAGGTGTTTGAGCTTGAGTAGTGGTTTGGTTGATGAATGTGTATGGATGGGTGTATGTTGTGGTGTATGGTAGTGTTGCTTGTCTTCCTTACACAAGGGAGGGATGAACAAGAAACTTAGGTCTTGAACTTGTAACTAGGGAGTTAGAACTTGGTAACCTTGTAACCCTTTGCAATGGGGATGCATGGGGTATATATAGGAGAAGAGGAAAGGTGTAACTAGCTACAAAGGGGCTGGTTGGATTGGCACATAAGTCTCCCTTCATTAAATGAAGGGGAAAAGGTGATGGGTGGCTTGAGAGAGAAGGAGGGAACATCCCCTGCCAGAGACTGCTTCTCAGACGAATAATAGGGCCTGGGGGTGGCCCAAAAAGTCCTGTGAACGTGGCTATATAAAGGTGATGGGACTACCTTTGACCGGCGTACACTGGTGGTTGACCTGTGTGTGCGGGTCCAAGCCTGGTCAATGGTCAAAGCTGACCGATGTCTGACATGTGGCAAGGAACCAGCGCACGCTAGTGAGATACCAGTGTATGCAGGTAAGGTTTGGCTGAGGCTTTTTGGTTCAGGCTTAAAGGGTTTTAGAAGGGATTTAACCGCTCAAAGCTCAATCACACTAACATTCTCGAGGTGTTCTTGATCTATTTCATCATCGGGGAATCAAATACCATAAGTAAACTAATCTGGAAAGTCCAAAATAAGGTGTCTACACAAACCTTGCAGCCTGCCAGAAAAAGACTGGACCTTGCGGTCCAAAGGTTGCAGCAGCAAGGTTAAATGCATATTTCGATTTTTTTTGTTTTCTTCCATGGTTTGATGCATGGGACCTCATGGGGCTATGGGTTAGGCCTAAAAACACTTAAATATACTTAGAGAAGTGTTGGATAGGATTATAATACCTTGGTTTGATCGAATTAGTTCAATTTGAGGAAGAAAACTTCGGGTTTGACGACCGGGGGACCTTAGGACCGAATTAGATGATGTTTGGGGATGCTTGGAGTTGTGGGAAGTGATTGGAATGGTTGAATTGGATTTCGGTTGGGTCTAGGATACAAACCCACTTTTCTCTCTCTCACTTTCTCTCTAGAACTCCATTGATTGGAGCTCGAATTGGCCTCGATTTTCTCTCTTTTCTGGCTCAATGAAGTGTGGGGGAATGGTGGTGTGCTCGTGGGTCAATGGGGAGGGGTTTATATAGGTGAATTTGGGAGAGGTTAGATAAGATCGAATTTAATGAAGGTTGGGTTCTTTGGATTTGGAATGGACGAATTATGCTCAGTTTTAGGGTCAGGGAGGAAGTAGGAAATGGATAGGAATTAATTGAATTCGGATTATGCTTGGGGATGAAGGAACTTTTTTAATTTGTGCGAGGGGGGACGAATTTGGTTTTGCTTGGAGGGAAAGGAAATGAAGGGAGTAATGGCTGGAGAGAAAGGGAGTTGTGGGAGAAAGAGAGGCTATAGGAGGGAGGGAGGTACGGGAAATGCATGCATGCATGCATGTGTTTATGAATATATATATATAACTATATAGTACTTGCATGCAAAAATAAGACTTAATAATATTATTATTATTATTAAAAAAATAGGGTCAAAAATCCGGGTCATTATAGCCCCGTCGCTTCTCCCATCGGATCCATTGCTGGGTAGTTTCGAGTTGGTGCCTAACAGCGGTGTGGAGTGCGGCGTGTTGGTGGTTGATGTTTTGGGCATCGGGAACCCGCCAATAGGTAGCTCTTGGGTCGATCGGTTTTGTGCTTAACGGCTAGGGCTCCTCTCGTTGCCAGCGATTGCAGTCTGCTCTCCTCTTGCTTCAAATCTCGATGGTCTATCCTCTGCTTTGGTTTGTTTGGTGGTCTGGAGCGTGCGTGCAAAACTGGCTGGGTTTACTCCAGCCGGCGATGGTGGCAATGGATGGCGGTGGGTTTGTGGTTTATGGTTGGTGCCTGTTTGGGCGGCGTTTTGCTTGTTTCGATTTGTGGCGGTTTGGTTGTTGTGGCTATTGTGTTTGTCCTGCAGGTACAGCGTCGACTGCGGTGGTAGTGAAGGTGGTGGGGGTAGTGTGTTGTCCTCTAGGGTTAGGTTTTTGTGGTTTGGGCTATATTTAGGTTTTTGGGCGGTGCCCTTTGGGTATTTGGGCTATTTGGGTGGTGTTGGTTTCTTACCAACCTGGGCCTTTTGGATTTTTGCCCTAGTTTGGACTCAGCCTGTTGAGTCTAAATCAGTTTCCTCCGTGTGATTAGGAGAAGAGGATCATGGATGGTCAGACCGATGTATCCATGACCCTATTAGTTATGTACTTCTTGTTATGAGTTAATAGATTTTTTATTTTGGCGATAAAAAAAACATATTTTTTATAACAATTATAAAACCCTACAAAATATAAGAGCCCCAAATTTTATGCAAATTATGGATCTCAATGTGCACATCTTACTCACCTTTCCTCAGGGCAGATTTGCATTTTAGGATACAATAAGGTCAAAAAAAAAAAAGGATCCTTTCTCGCTTATGCTTTGGTTCCCCTCCCAAAACAAGCTTCTACCATTGCGAAGCCATAGTAGGGATGGCATTCGGGGCGGAAATTGGGTTTTCCATCCCCGATCCCCGAACCCAAAGTTCTGCCCATATCCGTCCCGATCCCCGACCGGGGAGGGAAGAATGAAACCATTTCCAAGCCATTCGATTTTCGGGTAATCCGCGAACCAAACGAATACCCGATCAGTATTCTGATCCAAACAAAGAAAAAAAACTGAGTTAAAACCGATGAGTATATATCACTCAATTTTTGATCGAGCCACAGACGAAAAATCAAATGGTAAATTGCAAACCTTTATAGCAGGCATATTGAAGTACAAATTGAATATATACAGGAGTAATAAACCAAAAACAGATCTGATTGAATAAAACAAATAACGATCAGTAATCAAGGGAAAAATAGTCAGATAAACCGATTCATCTTTGAAACGGCTGTCCTTCACTTCAAAACGACATCACAAAGATCGACGACTTGGGGATTGAGAAGAGAGCTGGAGATGAGAGACAGCACGTCGTCGCCGGAGATGAGAGAGAGCAAGTCGAACGGAGAAGAGGACGGGGTTGCGGCATGTGTGTGAAGGGGAAACTGATTTGCCGGAGATGAGAGAAAGAGACCTACGGCAGAGAGAGCGAGATCGACGATGAACGGCAGAGAGCTGTGACAATGGACGACGGAGGGGTGATGAACGGCAGACAGGTGAGGCCGTCTAGCCGTGAGGGGTTGCAGAGGAGATCAGGAGAGGAGAGGGTGGGTTTGAGAGGTGTTGGCTGCGTGGAGTGGAATTGATGCGAGTGAACCCTAAATGGCAGAAACATCACACACACACACACATATATATATATAATATCTTGGGTATTTTTGTAATTTACATATTTTGGTTCAATTCGGGTATGGTTCGGTTCGGGTAGCAGACGAACTGAACCCGAACGGATATTTCTTACCCTCCACCATATCCGTACCCGTGGGGAAAATTTCGGTTATGGTTCGGGGAAAAACTTCGGTTACGATTCGGGTACCCATCGGTTCGGTTCAAATTGCCATCCCTAAGCCATAGTGGCAAGGGCGGAATTCGGATATCGATAAATGCTTATCTATACGTTTAATTTTTTATTCAAATTTTACACCTATAATATATAAACTAAAATTTAATAAATTGATCAATCTATTAATTAAGTTTGTTCGCGGTCCGGATCGGATCGGATCGGATCGGATCCGATTTTTAGGAATCTGAGGACTGAACCGCTAGTCACGATATTTACAAAATGAAATCTATGTCCTGACCAAAAGTCCTACGGTTCGGTTACAATCCAATCCGTGGCTCGCAAATCAGTTACAATTTTATAAAAATGAAGTTGAAACATATATCTCACACTAGATATCCATTCAACCAAACACCAAAGCATTACAGTTCTCTAGACATTTCATTCAAGTTCAAACCTGATTCAACCAAACACCAAAGAATTATAGTTCCAGTGTTCCAGACATTATTACAGTTTCTATATCCATTTAACCAAACCAAACACCAAACCGCGAGTCATAGTCTAGTTAACATATTTATACATATGTACATATTTATTTATATTATATTATATATATCACTGTCAGGTTCGGTTAATTCACGGTTTCGTAATGAAAATCCGTGGACCAAATCGCGAGTGACGGTTTTCTAATATTTTAATCTGTGTCCGAACTATTAATCCACAAACAAAATCTAAAGGGCACAGATTGTTTCAGTCCGAACCAATTTCACGGTTCATCGGATTTTTTGAATAGCTACCCCTACTACTGATAGCCGAATGAACCGTTTTATGTAGTTGGCCCTACAAAAAAAGTCGGTACCAACCCCATGAGTACCCAATTTGGACCATTAACCGTAATTAGAAACTAGCTAGTACCGTGAAGTAATATAATGCGCCCGAAGACTTATAAAATTTAATTGTGAACAAATAATATATGTACTTTACTCCTAACGGGGGCCCTTTTTTTGGCCCAAAGTTTTTGGCTCTAGACCCAGGCCTCTTTGGCCTTGCCCTTGGGCCAGGCCTACTTTGTATAGATCTCACATGAATATATTATTTGGGAGAACCGTCTCCACACTGCCCCACATATTTATGGAGGATTTATAACTAGTTGTATAAAATTGATATGAATGTGTGGTGGGAGAGAACATAAAACACCACATGGCGGTGGAATACTATTCAATAATACCTCAAGCCAAAATTGTCTCTGTAATAATTTGGCTTGGAACAAATTTAATTACACACCATAATATTTTTTTATGTTTCTGCTCTGATCTATAACAAGATACTCCTACAAACAACGATGTGATCTTTATCATACTGTTTCTATTGACCAAACATATGTTGGACCAGGAGGAGACATACCAAATAAATACTACCACACACAAAAGTCAAACACATACTTGGTGGACAAACATGAATCTAGAGTCTTCATGAATTCTAAGAGGAGTTGAAGTTAAACTACTTCACGAAGTCGGCAAGCCCCATTCACACCGTATATATATTTTCAGTTCACATTGATTCTACAGTCTTAAGTCTCGGATTGAACCATGCATACAGTGACCTCATTGTGGTTTTTCCACGACTCCGGCTCCCACTAGTGATCGAGGTTTTTGTGGCTGCAAATGGCAGCTCCCCGAAAGCGATGACGTTTTGGGGCAGAGTAAAGACGCCCTTATCCTTCTCCCTCCCGTACAGTACCAATGGTGGTATGGGTCCACTTTGGGATCCTTCACAAATATTGTAGGACTTATAAAGAAAGAAGATCGAGCATTCAATGAAAAATTATTTTTGATCAGACATAGATGGGTATCAAAACGGAAAGATTATTTTAAGAATGTGAACTGTTTTGATACGTACCTAGAGATACCCGATCAAAATCATTTTCTTTGTCGAATGCACTTCTCTATAAGCATAATATGTGTGGGTCAAATCTGGGGTATATTGGGCACACAAGTGCGTATATATATTTTTAAATTCTTTCACTATTCAGAATCTTAAATGCTCAATGAAAAATTGAAAGATTTGATTAATTGATTCCTTGAAATTGTTATAAAGATTAATTGATTACATTTATTTGATTGAGCTGATTTTTTGCAAGACTACTCAAACAACAGTTTGGATCTCTTATGTGGATCCCCGAAATGGGCCCCACATAACCATTGGTACCATACCGGAGGGAGAAGGATAATGACAGCCTTACTTGGCCCCCAAAATGCCGTCGTTTTGGGGCACTACTATTTGCTGCACAAAACCTCACTACAGGGACCCGGAATTCGGTTTTTCCACTGCCATAGCTCGATGATCCAAATTGTTTAGCTACCGGATCATGCCTTTAAGAAATCTAGTTGATTGGACATTATAACAGTTAAACAATCGAAATACATTTTGGTGCAAACATAGAATGTAAATACACAAACATCTTCGACTTAAACTATGGAACCATTGACTCATTCCAAGAAAAAAAACAACGAGAAAAGAGAAAAACAGGTGGCACAGTTTACAGGAAATTCACAAAATATCGAGAACGTCAATTACACTTGAAATTTAGATTACAGTACATTCGAGTTTAGCTCAAGTGTTTTTCCACATTCGGGGATGATTTAAAGAGTACGGTCGAAAGTTGAAGTTGGTGAATTAACGCTGATCATTTCATTTAAACTAACTAACACACTAACATCTCTTTACTATTAGGGCATGCAGGTCATACATTTCGAATCAATTTGTTCATGTATGACCTGCCCCAATAGTAAATCAAGAATTTGGTGTCCCAACTCAATACAGATCTCCTCAACTTCCTCAAAGTTAAGGACTTTCTCACCTATCCATTTTGACTCCTCTATGCCTTCTTCAGTCAACCTGAAAATCTCACTCAGCACCTCTGAATGATAGTACTCCAGGGCCTCCCTAGTCTTCTTTGGCTCTTTGAAAAAAATTTCACCGACAAAAACTTGATCAGAACTCGAAGCAATACTAGACAAAGATAATTTCATTGATGTTGGAGTTGTTACCCTCGAGTCTCCTGCATTAGTATAACATATAAGAAAAGGACTAAATAAGTCTATAAGCTTTTCTTTCTTTTTTTTCACGGAATTTTATAAGCTTAGATGAGTAAAACAACAAAAAAAAAAACATTAATAATGGTTGACCACTTCTCTTGCAAAAATAATTTTAAGATTTCACTTTGGCATCTTCAATAGCTTTATCAAATCCTAGTTTAAAGCAGCTTTGCCAAATCTGAACCTAAATTTCTTCAAGATTTTTGCAGTATTACGTAGAATTACTGTGATCTGTTAAATAGATTGGTATCGTTCAAGAGATAATATAACATCATTTAAGCAACATAGATAATATAACATCATTTAAGCAACAATATTGCTAAAGAATTTTTAGTTGGCCACAGAAAAATTAACATTACCTTCGCCAAATGTTCGATAAAATTATTGGAGAGCTTGGTTTTGTTTTCTATAGTACTAGCATCAAATCCGTCCTATATATGAATTGCAACACACACAAAAACAATCTACTCATAATTACTTTCATCCGCGGATCAAAAGAAATTACTTTCAACCATAAAATCATTTTCAAAAAACGAAATCATGTGTTCAAACTATATAAAACCATTGTCTTGAAAAGAAATAAAATTTCTACAGGTTGTTTTTGAAATTTCGAGGTTCTTTTTTAGGAACACGCACAAATGAAATGAAAATCGATACAAAACATTACCGAACATAACTACTTTTAAAAATCGGTTATCCAGACTTACTTACTCGCAACTTGAGTAATTCTAAAACCTTAAAATTAACGACGATAATTTTAAAATCTACCAAGTGACCCCAAGAATTTTTGCATAGGGAGCAAAACCATATTGCTAGAATTCGAAAACAAACAAACTGTTTTTTTTTTTTTTTTTTTGCCTTCGATGGGAAGTTCCAAAACAAACCTGATGAAGCAGTTTCTGTGTGCCGGAGAACGTTGTGAAGATCAAGAACTGAAACTGGACTTGAATTCTTCGAATTACATACGGGTTTGACTTTCTTAGCTTTGTGTCTACATATACTCTTTTCCTTGTTCCTATATTTTGGTACTACTACTAGTATTTCCTTGTGATTCAGAGCCTTCCCTGCACTTTTTCCCTTCAAAGTCTCATGCGTTTTGCCACGAACAACCTTTTTCTTCCCAATCAAATCAACCTTGTCCACGTTTGAAAGACATTTTCCACAAACCCCATTTGGCCCTCCCTTTCTCTCACTAACCTTCTTTTTCTCAAACTTTCTGCCTCCCAAATTTCATACTCTTTCTACTACTTCACTCTGCTTCAATTTCATATCAGATATGCTTGTGTAAGGCAAATTAACAACATCAACCTTCGAGGAAAACCTTTGATTGACCCTGTAGTTCTTTTTCTCTCTCTCACCAACCACCTTCTTCTTTTTCTTCTTCTGAATATCTCCATCTCCTGAATCTCCTCTGTTTCTCTCTGTTTCTACTTCTTTCTCCACCAATTCCTCCAAACCCATCTCGTATATGCTCTTATAAGGCGAATTAACATTATCAACCTTTGTAGAAAACCTGCGATTCGCCCTATAATTCTTCCCTTTCTCTCTCTCACTAACCACCACCTTCTTGTGGAATTTTTTCTCCCCTAAATCTCCCCTCTTTCTGTCTGTTTCTACTTTCCCCTGCTTCGGCTCCTCCAACCCCATCTCAGATTTCCCACCGCTAAAACCCCATTTACTGCTTCCACCCACTTTCTCAAACCTAAAAACAACGAAATCACTCTCTCTTTGTTGCGAAAACGTCGCATTTTCTTCACGAAATGATACGGAAGTCCTAACCCGTCGATGATTGAATTGGGTTAGATCGAGTTCGGGCAAGCAATTAACTGAATTCACTGACCTGCTTCGGAGCATTGAATCTAGAGTTCTGCGATTTTGAGCAGGATTGAAATCTGGCAATGTGTCTAGACCCATCAGTCTTGCTACAATTCCTGGGGTGGGTGGAGCTTGTGGCTTAATTACCTCCTCAAGTTTTGAATGTTTCTCTGGATTGGTGGTGTTGTTGGGTTCAGTAGAAATGGATTCAGATGGGTGTGTTGGGAGACTTCCGGTGCATAGGAGCCGGCGTAATATGCCTGAGAGGCACTTGGAGGTGTCGTCCTGTGAGGTGGTCATAGTTTGGTCGGAGAGAGAGAGAGACTTGAAAAGTTATGAAACTGAAACGAGAAAAAGGGAAGTACTTAGGCTATGTTTGGTAACACTGCCAATTTTCTGTTTTATGTTTTCTATTTGTTAAAATCAGTTTTTACTTATTCTAAAAAAAAGTGAAAATAGAAAACATGTTTGTGTTAACCTGTTTTTTAATAAAAAAAATCAATTTCTGAAACTAGTTTTTACTTTTTCTAAAATAGTCTTTCTTGCAATTTCTCCACTAGTTCTCAAACTATACAGGAGAGAGAGAGAGAGAATCATCCAAGCCTTTGCAATCATGTTAGAAACAAATTCCATACTTGATATTCTGAAAGAAGGGCCGGGTGGATAGACCAGGCATAGCCGGCTTAGAGAGGAAGCCGAAGAAGTTGTTACTTTTGGCCCTCGATTTTTTAGCCCGAAGAGGGCTCCAAAAAATACATTTTTTAGTTATAAATAATAAGAAGTTTCAATTGCCTTGCTTTAAGTAACATCTTTTTGGTCATGTGGCAGCTTAGGCTCTTTGAATGCTTTAAAAACTGGGTTCGAATCTCCACCCCTTAGTTTTCCTCAACATTTCGTAAAATTTTGTTCAAAGATGAGGAGATAAATGGCCCCCCTATTGCAACTTTCGCTTCGGGCCCAAATATCTTTGAGCCGGCACTGAGTTCAGGTGATTGGGTTCTTCTTTCATAGGCCGAAGTTATAGTATCAACTTTCATAAAATGATGGCTTCATAAGCCCAACGTATCCCTTCCGGCCTCCTCTCATCTCTAAGTTAAGAGAGTATATATATATAGAGAGAGAGATGAAATACATGTGAAATTTTCTAATTCCAAAGTCGGTCTTTTATTGACTATAAGATTTTTCTCCTTCGATAAGTATCTTTTATTGACTATAAGAGAGAGAGAGAGAAAGAGAGTATCTTCAATGGCCTGGGTTTGAGAGATAGAGGAAGAGGAAATGAAAAAAGACCTCAAAGGAATTGTAGCGGAGTAGCCTGTTTTTTATTTTTGAAAATAATGAAAGTTGAGTTTTGTTACTTCCTCAAATTATGAAAATAGTGAAAGTGATTTCCAGAATTTGAAAGTGGAAGTAGTGCACCAAATAAACTTTGAAAGTTAACTTTTGAAAATTCTGAAAATGAAAACAGAAAATAGAATTGCTACCAAACATGACCTTAGCGTTTAGTATTTCATTTTGAGTTGTCCCTTAATAAGTGTCCATTTTATAAAGTTAATGGGTAAAAGTTGGTACATTATCTATTTTGTCCTTAAAAGTATATTCCATTTTGAAAAGTTAGTGAGAAAAAGTATAATGATGATGGGTAAATAAGGAAAGTGGAGGAAAAAATTGATGTGAAATGTATAATAATGATGTCTTTTTAATAAGTTGAAGTTATGAAGCAGGACATTGATGTCTTTTTAATAAGTTAGAGTTACGAAGCACAACACTTAAAAAGGGACGGAAGAAGTATATATTTTTGGGAAAATTACATTCAAGCCCCTTTAACTATCACCCATTTCCGAGTTGCCCCCTTAAAGTTTAAACTCAAATACTTGCGGCCCGTTTGGATGGAGGATTTGTTTTAGGTGGATTTGTAATGAGGGGGGATTTAAAGATGGAAATGTAATAAGGGGGGATTTGTTAAGAAGAGTAGCCCCACCTCTTAAGAATGGTGAATTTGTAATGAGGTGTTTGGTAGGTTTTTTTAGAATGGGGATTTGGAAGGTGGATATGATGGAATATGATGTGAAATGACTTTATTGCCCCCATATTTTTAATTTAATGGGTAATATAGGTTAATTTAATAAAATAAATAAATACATTATTTTTTTACAAAAACTGGATAAAATTAAATAAAGTTATGTTTGAAATGTGTAAATGTTAAATTTTTTTTTGTTAAACAAAATTGAATTAAATGATATATTAATTGTAAAATAATTCAATTATTATGAAATTATATAGAAAAACAAATTTCATTTTTTTTAATAAAATAATTAAAATTAAAAATCTGTTCAATGTTTAAAATGTTTTTGTAAGAGAATAATGATTTTTAAGGAAAAAAGTGAGAACCGAAATATTCCAAAAAAATTGTTCATTGTTAAAATTAGTTGGGTAGTTGAAAGCACATGATCAACAAATTTGTTGGGTGTGTGGTAATTGAAAACACATGTTCACCAACTTTTTTTGGTCAATTTTTCTATAAAAGGCACACATTTGTACACTTTCCTTCATCCCATTCCATATCTCTTGTCCATTACAAGTAATTTTCAACTATTTTCGTATTTTGCCTCACAATGGCACGCACCGCACGCCGAGCTTGGAGCAATGAGGAGGAGGAGTCGTTACTAGAAAAACTTACGACTCTTGTAGATCAAGGTGTTTGGCAAGCTGAGCACGAGTTTCGTCCCGCGTACTTGGGAGTCTTGAAAAATCAAATGAGATCTTCTTTCCCCCAAGGAGGTATTTGTAGCAGGCCGAACATAGAAGTTCACAGTGATGCGGACCGGACCCGCCTAGTGCCGAACGTGAGCCTCGTGCACGGCTCCCGTCGGTGTTCTTTATTGACACCCCACTTGCCACGGGCTCGGCAGAAGACAGGACCGTGCTCGGTCTCTGCCCTCGGTGAGGTCCTCAGCGACTTTACCTCCCCCATCGGCCGCATGACCAGGTTCGGCCAAGTTCGTGTTCGGCCACCCGCGGAACATAGCTGGGTGCCGACGACGGCTGGCTGTTAAGCCACGCGTCCTCCCACGTGCAGATGCGGTTATAACAGAAGATGATCACGGGCGCACATGGGTGTCCCAGCTCAGCCCTGAAAACGGTTATCAGATCTATTCCTTGACGTCACTATGACGTCACTTGGCCCGTGAAGGACACGCGTTCGTACTTGGAGAGCAAGCCAGGAGGTCCTATAAGTACCAAGTGATGGTAACCCTAACAGGTACACGCTACTCAATACTCACACTTACTCTCTCTGAGCTTTCTGCCTGCTCTCTCTGCACTATACTCATCCTCTCGCCGGAGGGTCTTGCCGGGACAACCCCCGGCTAGGTCTTTGTCGTGCGTTCCCTGTGCAGGCTAGGAGAAGAAGGCTCAAGAACCATCGAATCACCAACGGAGGAGCAAGGATCTAGGACCACGGGCCACATAATTGGTGAACCCAACGTGAAACACTTCTGATTCAAACGGCTCTCACATCCTCAAAACCCCCTCACTCCTTCGTAAAACAACCACCAAATCACCTACCATGGGCGGAGATCTAGCAGACGCAGCCGTTTCGGGGGCCAAAGACGCTAGTGGAAACGTCATCCCCACACCAACCCTCGAAAGGCACATGTCCATGTCCCTCGCCCCTGGGTCCGGACTCTCACCAGTCTCAGACGACATAACTTCAGCCTACATCCGCCTACTACAGCGTCGCGACGACGAACGCGACAATGAACTGGCCGCGCTAAGGGCGGAAGTGGCCCAAATGAAGCAACGCATGCAGCAGGACGCCACCCCTACCGCATCAAGATCTGACGGAGGCGGAGGAAGAGACATGCAAACTCCACCCCCTCCACCTCCACCACCACAAGGGCGTCAGAACGAGGGAGGCCAACGCGGATCCGTGAAAGACCGCCTAGGCTTCACCCTGGCACCAGGCGACGCCAGAGAAATCATCCTCTACAAGCAACCCACCGTATCTGGAACACATCGTTCTAGAAGCCATCACGATGGAACCAGGACAAGGGATATCGAGTCGTTTACAAGCACGTACTCGACTGGTCGTGCAGAGTTCTCTCGCACAACGGCCTCGCACCGTAGCCGAGATTCTGCACGGACCAGACCCCATGTCTCCGAACGCCTAGGGAACATCCCGATTGAAAACAAGGACGGCGAGCACCACGCTCGGCGCAACGGGAAAGGCGTACATATTGAGGGCGCGAACGACGAGAACAAGTCCCGTCGCAACAAGGACAAAACCGTCGACGGCCCACGCCGAACAGCGACGGACCTGCGAGACAAGCTTCGGCAAAGAGAAGCCGAGAAGACATCGGCAAAAGAGCACAAAGAAAGGGACTCCAAGAGATCGAAAACGGACGAGCACGGCAAACCGCCGCGCCCAGGGTTTGAAAGGCAACTGAAGGATCTCGGCGTATCCCCATTCACCTCCCACATCATCAACACGCCGCCGGAACCCACTTTTCATCTACCCAAATTCACGAAGTTCGATCCGGCGACCTGCGAGGCCTACACTCACCTCATCCACTTCAGACAGACCATTGAGCTCTGCACTCTTAAGGATGAAGTAAAATGCAAGGCGTTCCCGTCCAGCCTCTGTTCCTTGGGACTCCAGTGGTTCAACAAATTGCCCGCTGGATCCGTAAGAAACTTGGCCGACCTTGAACGTGCCTTCAACACACGCTTCATCACAAGCAACAAAACGGCTAAAGAGCCTGAGTCACTGTCTCAGATGAGAAAACTCTCGTCCGAAACCCTCAGGCAATATGCCGAGCGTTACTGGTAGCTATTCAACGAAATTCCAGGAATCGATGAATATTGGGCTGCGCGAACTTTCAAGAACGGCCTAGAAACTGGCAGCAAAATCTTAGACGAACTCGCCATCCGCCCACCACACGGCATGGGTGAACTGATGCGCGTCGTGGAAAGATTTTGTGCTCTCGAGGAACTCTATGCAGACAGGGCGGCCCAGGGAATCCCGAGCTCAACCAATCCATTCTCCTCGACCGTAAACCAGCTGCCGGCACAAGCGGCAACCCAACAAACGCAGCCGAAGAAGCAAGTGCACAACATCAAAGAGGGGAAGAAGCGTCCGCCAAAAGAGCATGACTACGTGGCCGAAACCACACATTTCAAGGAACCAATTTGGTCTTTTCTGAAGGAAATAATGAGACAACCGTGGTTTGAATGGCCGACGGGCAAGCTTGGAACCGACACCGGCCAACCGGATCAAAATCCAAGGAAAAAATGCACTTACCACAACGAGCTCGGCCACTACACGACTGCCTGCGCACCATACAAAGCCCTCCTCAAAAAACTTGCAGCTCAAGGTCACCTCGATCAAAACATTGATCGATCAAAGACGCCCGCCCGGCAGACAAATCCCAACCCCAACGAATAATGACCGCTGATCCACGTCATCCATGGACCAGTAACAAAGGCATTGGAAACCGCCCTCCGCACCGACATCGATCAAGCCTCAACTTCAAAAGAGATACTCTCCGTCGGCTGTGGATCCAAACGTTCACGACCACAAGACTTGCTCAAATGGACGATAAGCTTTACCGAACGTGACCTTGAACACGTTCAGACTCCACATTCGGATGCACTCGTCGTCACCGTCCAGATCGGTGTTCATGACGTCAAGCGTGTCCTCATTGATCAAGGAAGTTCAGCTGAGGTTATGTACTATGACCTCTTCAAGAAGTTGGACCTACCAGAGTCGGCTCTGCAGCCCATTGAGGTACCCCTCATTGGCTTCAAACGGAGCTCCTGTATGGCCGCTCGGCCGAATCTTCCTCCCGGTCGTCGTCGGCTCAAAGACTCTCACCGTCGAATTCATCGTCGTCAACGCGCCGAGCCCATACAACGCCATCCTCGGCCGAGCTTGGCTCCATGGAATGCAAGCAATTGCTTCAACATACCACCAGGTTGTCGGCTTCATCGGCGCCACAGGAAGATAGGAAGATTTACGAGGTGACCAAATTGCATCCAAAAATGTTACGTCTCCGCCGTACACAGCTCTTCCAAAGCAAAACAAGTACAATGGGTTGAAGTCCCAGACATGGCCGTAATCGAAGACGTCGGCCAAAAGGCCGAGGACAAAGCAGAGGAGGACCTGGTGAAAATGCCCATCAACGAGGACGGCTCACGCTTCTTCTTACTTGGCTCCTCACTATCTGACACCGAGCGAGAAGAGATGTTCCAGTTCCTCAAAAACAATCTTGAAGTCTTTGCATGGACCCCGGAGGAGATGCCAGGGGTAGATCCCAACTTCATCTGCCACTCCCTCAACATAAAGAAGGACTCCAAACCGGTGGTCCAACGAGCTCGACGTTCGGCACCAGAGCACGTCGACGCCGTCATCGAAGAGGTCAACCGACTTCTCGACACCAACGCAATTCAGGAAGTGCAATACTGTGTGGCCCGTGATCCTAGATCCTTGCTCCTCCGTTGGTGGTTCGATGGTTCTTGAGCCTTCTTCTCCTAGCCTGCACAGGGAACGCACGACTAAGACCTGGCCGGGGGTTGTCCCGGCAAGGCCCTCCGGCGAGAGGATGAGTATAGTGCAGAGGGAGGAAGTAGAAAGCTCAGAGAGAGTAAGTGTGAGTATATCGTAGCGTGTACCTGTTAGGGTTACCATCACTAGGTATTTATAGTGCCTCCTGACTTGCTCTCCAAGTACGATCGCGTGCCTTCCACGGGCCGTGTGACGTCACAGTGACATCACGGAATGGACCTGGTAACCGTTTTCGGGGCTGAGCTGGCACACCCATGTGCGCCCGTGATCACCTTCTGTTATAACTGCTTCTGCACGTGGCAGGACGCGTGGCTTTACAGCTAGTCACCGTCGGCTGCATGCCGTGCTCTGAAGGTAGCCGACCGCGGGCAACGCCGAGCCTGGCCATACGATCAAAGAAGGAGGTAACGTTGTCGGGGACTCTGCCGACGGCACAATCCGAGCGCAGGCTTGTCTACTGCCGAGCCTGAGGCGAGCCGAATATTAATGACGAGTCATCGTCGGCAGCCGTACACGAAGCCTTCGATCGGTTCATGGCAGGTCAGGTCCGCACCATTGTGAACATCTATGTTCGGCCTGCTACAATAGCCCCTCAATCTCTGCTGATGCCGCACGCATGGTAGAGATTGAAGTCGAGCCTTAGGCCGAACTTGTCGAATCGCCGAGCGTGATCTTGTTCGATGAAGGTGGACTCCAGCCGAGCCTGTATCTTCTCTTTCTCAGGAGCAAGCTTGACCGTCGATGAAGTACTCCAGTGGTGGAGTGCCAGATGTCGCCTTGTGGCTGGGCACGGTAGACGAGAGGAAGGCTGGCAAACCCTGCAGACCGTCCTTTTAGTGACACGTGTCAAGTGCTGAGTGGTCATTTGTTCGGCGGTGTAATGATGGGCGGGAGTTTCAAACTCCCAACCCTAGCTCTATAAAAGGAGCGGGGCGAGGAGAGAGAAACGCCTCATCCTCTCTCTCTCTCTAGACCTCCATTGCCAGAGCTTCCAACAGCAACCATTCATCTTCTGGTCCTGGTTCCCAGCGATTCCGCCACCAGATCTCGCCACAAATCCAGGTACGTGATCGATTCTTGTTTCTCTTCAATTTTTTGTAGTTTTCAGTCATTTTCCATTTGCTTTTCTGGGTTTTTTGGGGCATTTTTTTGTTCTGAGTGAATAGTGCACCCTGGAGATGAACGGACTGTTCATCTCCCTCTTCAACCTGTTCTTCCGAGCATGGAACCTCCAAGGGGTTCTGGGCTTGGCCGTTGATGAAGTAGGCCGAGCCCCAATCTCTGTTGTTTGGTAGGCTCCGGCCGAACATGATTTGGCCGAGCCTTGAGAACGATGATGGGGTGGGCCATTTTAGGATACCGAGCGTAGTGAGATCCCTGTTTTCTGGCCGACGACGAGGTCTCACATTTCTGTTTTTTACTTTGTTAGGTCTGGCTCCCCCAATCATCGTCATCTCATCCGACTCTGAAAGTTCAGGGGACGAATCTGTAAACCTTGTGATCCGAGAGTACTTGGAGATACACAGAAGCCGACGTCAAGCCTCTTCCATCGCCTCGAACATGTCAGATTCTGGTGATTCCAACGCCGAGCGTGACCACGAGTACGGCGGTTTCAACACCGAACCAGAGATAACCTTCTCCACTAGTACAGAATCCGAAGCCGAGCACGAACTTGGGCCGGAGGCCGAGTCTAGGATTCGTTCCCAGGCCGGAGCTACGACCTCCTCTCATTCTGCTCCTGCTGAAACCTCGTCTGGGGACAGAGAGTTCGCCGACCTCTTCGAGCGAGGGCAGGTTTGTCCCCACGCCCATTATTTCAGTGGGCGTCCCAACGAGTATGCGGACTTCTGCCGAGCGTACAACATACCAGATGATGTCGTCGTCCACCAGGTGGCTAGTAATAGGATTAGGGACAAGAGGGGGGATCGTCCCGAGCATATAACGGTCCCTCTGATGGCCATCTGTGAGGCCGGGCTCCGTTTCCCCCTTCATCCATTTCTGAGGGAACTGCTGGCCAGATTCGGCATAGTACCTCATTATTTCTCGATCAACAGTTTCAGGATAGTGATGTCCGTAGTTAAGTTAAAGGAACTTCACAACCTTGAATTCACCATTGCCGACCTCTTCCATACATACATTATGTCTAGGCACGGGAAGACTAACCGTAGGTATTTGTCCACACGTAGCAGTAAGGAGCCGTTGATAAACGGACTTCCCGACACTGATAAGTGGGCTAACCTGTATGTCGAAGTCAGTGGAAACTACGAGTTCGGCGATCAGACTATGCGACTACATTCTGTGACGAAGATAACGGATTTCCGAGGTTTCCTATTCTTTCTTTAATTTGCCGAACGTGATCCATTCTTTCAAAGAATTCGTGATATTTTGCTAACACCTTCTTTCCATTGCAGATCACCGAGCAATAACCAAGACCCAGAACTCTTTGGCCGTAGACAGTCACGTGGAGACGTTAAGATCCTATATCTGCCGCGACGCGCCGACGTTGCTGGGATACGAGCCCTCATACAAAGGGAAATTGACGAAGAGGAAGAAGAAGGATAAGGAGGCTGGGCCGAGCACAAAGGCTAAGGGTAAGAAGGCAGCTGCTGTGGAGAAAGGTATTGGCGATACCATTCCAAAACCGAGCAAGAAGGCGAAGGAGCCGAGGCTAAAGTTTCCCACCTTTAAGAGGTCAGCTGACTTCTGGTTCCAGGATAGTCAACCAGCCGACTTTCAAGGTATCAACATTCCTCCCATCCGAACCCTTATTCCTCATTTTGCCGACGAAATGGGGAGGAGAAACGTAGTGAAGATGAACCTTAAAGACACGGATGCTGCCAGCAAGAAGGTAGCTGCACCTTTCGAGAGTCCTGCAAAGAAGCAGAAGGTACATGACTTCTTTTCTTGCAAGGCCGCCGACGCCACTTCCAAAGGAGAAGGATCAAACTGAGTCTTCAGCTGTGAGCGGCTCAAAGATTGTGGAGAGGGCAGCAGGTTTAGGTGGCCGAGTGATCGTCCCGGAGTTTGCACCATCATTCGCGATGGCCGACGGCAGGGTGGTCACGGTTGAGGACAGCATCAAGGAGGAGCCTGGCCTCGCCGTGACCTGTAGACACCCCAATTTGGCCTAACGATTATTTCAAGTCCCACCTTGGGACAATCCCGATGATGAAATGGATACAATGATTGCTGATTGCTTCCTTGAGGACCTTAGGACTTTCGGTGAGAACTTTGACCACTTAGAGGACCCAATTCAAAGCCATACAGCCTTTCAGACAGAAATACAGAAGCCTAGGAGAATCCATCTGACGGCCGTAACATCGATCCCACGGCCACAACATCAATCCCTCACCCGAGCAACCTGTTGCCAGCAAAATCTCCCTGAGAGATCAATCCTCGGCCGCGAGATCTATCCTTCGGCCGAGACATCCATTCCACAGCCGTGACATCCTTTGCTCGGCCGCCAGATCGACCTTTTTCCAGACTCTGGAACGTTCTGTCAGACGTTTGGTTTGATCCAACTACACTACCTTTCCGATGCGTTCGGGCTACGTTCGGAGATCACGACGTAGAGTTAGAGATGCATTGCAATTGCAATTGCCATCTCGTGATTTGATTGGCCGGAGTGAGTCATCCCTATGCCTATATAAAGGGGCCTTTGGGCTCCGAATTTAACACACAGAAATTGAGATACCTACACACTCAATCAAACCTCGAAACTCTGCACAAATACTCCCTCAATCCCATACTCCAAAAGCCCTAACCTTCCAAAGGCAGCCGTCAATTCGGCGATCAAACCCCGAAGTTCAAACCCTAACTCCAGGGTTCTCGATCAAGCAATCAGTCAACCACGCCCAATCCAAAGCAATCAAGCAACTGAGGGATCAAGGTGGTGAGGCCCAACGGCCGCTGGTTTGTCTTAATTTATTGCTTTTCTGATTAATCGTAGCATTTTTGATTATCCATTAATCTTTCTGTCTGGTGTGAGGAAGAACACCGACCGGGGCTTCGATCCCTCGGCCGGTACATTAAACCAGTATGATTACTCGGCCGTGACATCCATTCACCGGCCGAGTAATCGATCTCCTGGGATATTTTGTTTGCTTTTCTGCTTTCTAATGCATGCTTCAATTATCGCACTGGCTCACTTTGCTTACTGTTTAAAGGAATAACTAAACAGACTATGTGTTAGAATTAGACAAAGCATCTATACGTCTTATGTTGAACGATTATGGGCCAGTCTCACGACTGGGCAAAGAGGGGTGCCTAACACCTTCCCCTTATTGTACTTTTGGCTCCCGTATCCAAAATCTCTATCTATTTTCCCAGTTTTAATAAACTGGGTGGCGACTCTATTTGATGATAACCGTTATCGTGTGGCGACGTTCCTAGCCATGGGGATGTTCATGATTTTGGTTTATGAAGTGAGCAACCAATCGAGCAAACACAACGTGATCAATCTGTATGGCGATGCCCCGTTTGGGAGGTGTCTACAGTTTTTGGCGACTCTGCTGGGGATGTGAGAGCCATAACCAAAAAAGTTCAACATAAGACTAATACATGCCTTGTCTAATTCATTTATCATATGCATCGAGCGGGCAACCCGTTGAGTTCACCTGATATCCCGGCATGACACGGGCTATGTTGGGGGTTCCAGCAAACTCCACAGTCACTCGTACCTAGTGGTATATCAAAAAGGAAATCACCCAATCGCCGCCTATGATGGGTCGGTGAGAGGACTGGTGCCCTTTGACAACGGAGCACCCTGAAACTACCTAAACCTTGCATGCTTTAGAAAGCCATAGAACTTATCAAACTAAGACAGGAACCTACAGGCTAGGAACCTACTTGCATTCTACTTGCAAAAGTTCTTCCTCACACTATCTGTTGTTGTAATTAACTCTTTCTGTGCAGAAGGGTTGGGATTTTCAACCCAAATCCTAACCCTACACAGGCCGAATACTAACTTCCAGGTATTCTATTTTTTAAGCAGGCACAATAGGTAGGTTAAAGAAGCAACCTCAGCCAGTTTTATACTCTTACAATACCCGAAGTCACGCCAAACAGAGGTCTTTACAGTCATCTCATCGGTCGCCTTCGTCCACCAAGACACCCTCACCGCAACGGTCCCAATCAGTTGCAGGGACTTCACGGTCGTCTCCTCGACAAAACCAATTATCTACCCAATTCCAAGCTTCACCAAGCAACCTCCCTACCTACACCCCAAAAATGGCAGATAATGATGCTACCATCACCGAGCTCCGAGCCCAAATTGCCTATTTACAAGCTGAGAAAGCAGCAAGAGATGCTGAAGACAAGAAAAACGAGGAGGAAGCAGAAAATCCTCATGAAATTATAGAAAACCCTAAATTGGCCAAACAGGTCAAGGAGATCAAGCACGCTTTGGCTCGCTCACAAGGAGACCAAATTCTAGATTTCGAAGGGGCTTTGCCTCTTCCAGAATCTCAACTGCCCGAACGGTTCAAAATGCCAAACATCGAGAAATTCAACGGATGGTAACCCTACCAGCCATGTCCGCCATGTCATCAACACTCAAGCCTATGTGCTTGACCGACGAGCTCATCGCTCAATTGTTTCAAAGAACTCTCACCGGAAGTGCCCTCGATTGGTTTCTCACTTTGGAATTTGTGCATTATCAAACTTGCCCCGAAATTGCTAACGCTTTTGTCAAGCAATATATGCGTACAATGTCCAAATTGAGCTAACTACCCGAGATTTGGAGATGACTAAACAAGAATCCAATGAGGACTTTGCTACCTTTGTGGCAAGATGGAGAGATAAGGCTGCCAAGATGAAAAGCCGCCCTACCGAGGAAGATCAAGTGAGGATAGTTGTCAAAAACTTACAGCCTAAATACCTCACTCATATTTACACTCAAGCTATCACCGATTTCAAACGCCTACATGCCACTGGGTTGCAAGTCGAAGATGGAATCAAGCTAGGACTCATTGGGAAAGAAGAGGCCACTCCTCCATCCAGAAAAACCTTTCCAACCCGTGCATCCCCTGCCTCCATCAACACCCTTAACTCAGTCTTACCACAAGCCCCTTTTCAAGCTAGCTCATCTAGAAACACGAATCGCCCTCGCCGCAATTTTGACCCACTCTATATGACTCCATCCCAAGCCTTAGCCATCCTAAGCCGTCAAGGGCACCTCAGGCTTTTGAATAATCCACCTCCTCAGCCACCTTATGACCCAAGCTATGATGCCAATAAGCAATGTGCTTACCATCAACACCCTGGACATGAGACAGACCGCTGCATGCGTCTTCGTCATGACATCCATGATCTCATTGATAGTCAAGCCATAAAACCTCCTAAGCCTAATGTACAAACCAATCCACTTCCCGTTCACAACAACGAATCACTGCCTCAAAATATCAATCTCATAAGCCTATCCAATAGCCCCACATATAATCCTGCCCTACACATTATTCCAAATACCCAAGCCAAACCATCCTTAATCCCCTCCAAGAACGAGGAATGCTTTGCAACAGGGGGAGAACCCCACATCTATGCTATTGATGATGGGGATTGGTGGTTAGACATGCGTCAAGCCCTGCCAAATGATTGGAAAGTTGGAAGGATTGAGCCTGCTGATCCTTGGAGTACCCAAGAAGAAGAAGTGGGTCACCTCACCCGAAGCGGAAGGGTGTATAACCTCCTAAACTAAGTGGGGAAAGTTCAACCTCAACGCGAGTAATGGAAGAAGAGGAAGGAGAAGAAAGCCAAAGGGCCGAACCTGAGGAAGACAGGGTGCTAAGACAACTAAAGAAAATCCAAGCTGATATCTCTATTTGGGGATTGCTTATGTCCTCCTACGAGCATCGTAACTCCTTTTTCAAAACCTTGGGGAAAGCCAAAGTTCCCATCGACATCACCCCCGAAGAGCTCGTGGGCTTCATAATGGCGTCAAAGGCTCCAAAACCAACGATAGCTTTCACTGACAAGGATCTACCACCTGAAGGGCCTGCACACAATAAACCTCTCTACATTTCACTTAAATGTCTCACTAAATGGATCCCGCTGGTCTTGGTAGATAATGGGTCTGCTTTAAACGTATGCCCTCAAAGAACCCTCGACAAGCTAGGGGTAAACGCCACCGACGTGCGCCCTTCAAGCCAAGGAGTAAGGGGGTATGACAATTCAAAGAGAAGAGTGGTTGGGTGTGTCACACTGCCAGTAGAAGTGGAGAAGATCAAAAGGGATGTGGAGTTCCATGTGATGGATATACCGGCCACCTTCAATCTTTTATTAGGGAGGCCTTGGCTACATGACGCTGGGGCAGTACCTTCCACTTTGCATCAAAAAGTCAAATTCGCGGCAGATGGAAGGGTTATAACCATTCTGGGGGATTCATCAATCCGGACTCATTCTGACACGCCTGTCCAAGAGGTAGAAACCGAGGAAACCTTCCTTACTGGATTCAGTCTTGAGGAAGCAACTGCTGTGCAAGCCTTAATGGCTGAGAGAAACTTCTATGTAAGTGCCCCCGCCATATGGATGATGAAGAAGCAAAAATACCTCCCTGGGTTGGGTTTAGGCAAAAGATCGCAAGGCATCTCGCAAATGATTAATCCTCCGCATAATCAATACGCCTTTGGTCTTGGCTACACCCCGACAGAAGCCGAGGTAAAAAGGAGGAAAAACATGGAAAAGGCTAAGGCAAGAGGAAGCAGGGTCAAAGAAGAGAAACTCGTGATCCCAAAAACGCTCAATGGCTGGTTTGTGAGAGAAGGAGAAGACTTTCCATTCTGTGGCTTCGCAGAGACATGGGAAGACGAAGTTACCAAGCAACAGTACCCTGGAATGCAAATCTTCTTTGATCAGGAATGGACTGACAGTGATTTGGAAGAAGAGCCAACTAATTCATCCCCTACTCCTGAAGACTGGATTGAAGTGCTAGCTAAATTTGACCTAAAGACAAGTTAGGACATGTTTTGGGCCCCTGTTTGGGCATTATCTACGGTTGTATAAATCCCCATTTTTATCACTTCTATGCTTGACAAATGATTCCATCTTTAAAATGTGATTGTTATACACTACAATCTCTCTGCCAAAGATAAAAGGATTTCAAGAATCTAATTCTTTATGTCACCGACCAAAAGGAAAGAGGGGACGAACCCTAATTACTTAGAAACTAAGTTTTTATCAAAACTCAGGAAGAAGACGCTATCTCCGTGAGAACACTTAGGGTTAGCTTGCCCATTGTGAAAGTACAAACGCAGTAGGAGGTTCAGAAAGATATCTCCATCAAATTCCTCTCCAAAAACACAGAAACCCTCTTGAAAGAAAATGCTCGTTGGGTAAAATATGCGCCCAAGCAAAAGTAAAAGCAAAGCCTGCTAGGACAAAGAAAAAGCGAAAACGCAGCCTAGGCAAAAGTTAAGGCATTCAAAGGAAAGCTCGCTAGGGACTCAACCTCTATCAGGTAACCTAGGCAAAATCTAGAGCGTGAGAGAAAGAAAAACTAAGAGTGAACACTCAACTCCCAAAGGTGGTAATCTTGGAACTACGTGAAAGGCCTGATTCCCTGATTGGGATACGTAGGCAATCTCGCGTCGAGATGCGGCCCAAACATTTGGAGAGAAGAGAGATGATACCAGAAGGTTTGTACTCAATGATAGGCATAGCTAACCCTGCGTATTGAGCTCGCAAAAGATGAGTTAGTCATTTTCCAGGGAGTTGGCAAAAACATAGACACGTAAGAATCATTGTTCGTCCTCTCTGACTCAAAAGTCGTCGACATAAGGGACCAAGCATTCTAACAATCCCAAAACATGGCAAAGAGATTGCAGGAATAACAAAAGCAAATAAAAGAGCTTGAATCAAATGCGAGTGTAAGAAGGGAAAAACGCCGCCTGGCTAATAGCAAAAAACCTAACTTCTTTAGGAAATGGAAGTAGCAGCCGAAGAATGGAACCCTCGGCCGAGTGATCCATCCCTCGGCCCAAGTTTAAATCCCGGCATTCACAAAACTTTGAAAGTTATTACATGAATATCTAATCTCTCATACATGCTGAGGATGCTTCAAATACAAACAAAAATACAAAATGTCAAATTATCTGTTTTTAGAACTAACAAATACATGTACAAGAAAGAGAGGCTAGCTACTGCCCACGACCCCTCTTGGGCGCAGGACGAAAACGCTCAGGAACTGAGACGCTGATCCTCTGTCCCTCACCAGCCGCGGTATCTCCATCACCAGCTCCAGTACTCCCACCCTCACTGACTCCAGCACTCTGGGTGACCGACACTGTCGGTACTCGCTCTGCTTCAAGCTGCAGAGACACGAGATATAGGCATTTAGTTTCACATGAAACATAGGATAAAAAAAGAAGGGATCAAAGGATGCATACCGCAGCTATTCGGCCACGCTGCCGCCGAGCCAAAGCCTCGGCACTCTGGAAAGCACGCAACCATTCCTGGAACACCCCAGCAGGCACCTGTAGAGGAAACAATTGCATATATAATCAAGTAAGCAAGGAATGCTGAAGGAAACTAGAGCACAATCCACAAATATTACCTGCTGAATTCCAGTAGGAAGCACGTAGAACTGTGTGGTACACGGTGTCAGTGGCAAACGCTCTTCTTCTCCGCTTGCATTATGGAAAGAAATGAAACTGGGGGCCCGTGGCCAAACAGGAGGAGCAGCAGCAGCAGTAGTGGTAGGAAGGGTCAAGGAGGCCAAACGAAAGGCTGAGTAGTTTCCTACTACGAGAAAACTCAGGGCTGGCTGTCTCTCAAGAGCAAGTAGCAAGCCCTCCCCGGTCAAAAGATGGGTCGATCTCATGCCAGCAGGAGGAGGGAGAGGGACAAGCTGCAACGCCTCGGAACGTGGAAAGTACTGGCTCGCTACCCTCTCTCCAAGATACCAGGCTCTCGAAAATGGCCCCTCCAGAAGGAAGTGCTGGCTGTCCAACGCCCGAGCTGAGGTCAACTCCAGAGGAGCATCATCAAGTAGCACGCCCCATGGGTCAAAACGCACCTATAACAAGGGAAATGGCATCAAAATGACAGAATGAGGAAATAGCACGAAAATCAGAGGATAAAGAAGGTGTCATACCTGATCCACCGTAAGACGATCCAAAACTCGCCTCCAAGCCAGCAGGTCCAGGGCATGCGACCGTGACTTCCGAACTCCCTTCAACCAACGGGCCGCCCGCGGAACGAACCTAGGCTCTCTGTGCCTAGTCGGGGGAGGAAACTGCAACAAGTGCTCAAAAGCCCAAAGCTGCAAGCAAAGACGGAGAACATGAATAATGAAGATAGAAGCAATAAGGGAATAATGCAGAAATCAAAATGAATACCTCGAGAATACGATGGTGTCCGCCAAGCGACAAACTAACTCCCCGGGAACAAGCACTGAGGTGTCCGTACAACGCGGCTAGGGCAGGAGTTCCCCAATCAAACTCTGCTATGGTCTCTAAATGCACCAAAGCAGCCAAGAACTGGACATGTACCGAATTCTCCTTGTTGCAAAACAAAGTTTGCCCAAGGAGATAAAGCAGGAAAGCTCGTACCAGCTGAGAAAGGGGAATCTCCGTCAAGATATCAACTTGATCAAACTCTTCCCGAAGCCAGGTATATGTGATATGGCCACTCTCCGATACAATGGGAACCTTCCCCAAGAGGTATCCAAGGGCACCCTTCCGCTCATGGATCCGCGGATCAATTGGAAGAGGATCGCCGCCAACCCTTTGGCCTGTGAGCAAAGCAAAATCGCCCGGAGTGATCGTCATCTCCCCAGCCTCTGGAAGATGGAAAGTGTTGGTGGTATCCCACCACCGCTCGACCAAGGATGTGGTCAATCCCAACTCCGCCTTCGGAAGATGGAAACCAAGAATCAAGGGCTCGAAGCCAGCCAAAGCAACCGCATCCTTGGCTTCCTGAGGAAGCCTCCCATACCACTCAAACACTTGGGGGCAGCTTCCCCACACGCGCAGCCTCTCGTTTTGCCTGACAAAATACGAAGAAGGAATCAAATACACAAGATATCGCCTATACAGGGGCAACTTCTAGAACTCAAACTCCCTACCAAAATATCAAACTATCATTCTGCAAAATCTCACATGCGAAAATCATTTGACAGGATAAAAATCTACCTCCCTGTTGGTAGAACCAAAGTGCTGCTCTGGCTCCCTGTGCAAGACCTCAGGTGGGATGTCACTGAGGGGAGGACGGTATCGCAAAGAACCACCACGCCCGACCAAGTGAACCTGAGGAGCGTAAGTGGCAATGTCAAAAGGGGGAAGAATATCACCACTCACATCAGTAGAGACCTCGGGTTCGACTCCGGGAGGAATGGGTTGCGAGGAACTCCCCCCAGCAGTGGCCCTGCGCCGACTCGAACGCAAGACGCGGAAACTTGAAACCCCGCCAAGAATCTCGGCCTCGACGGCCGGAGCTTTGCCCGTGTCTCTGGACACGGCGGGAACATCGGATGGTGAAGGAGGAGGTGGTGTCGAAGCCATGGCGGCCAAGACCGTGGTGGTCGGAGGATCGGCGGCGGGAAACGACGAGGAGAGAGAGGAGGCGGCGGCAACGATCGTTTAAACAAGAGAAGAGGATGAGGGATAGTAGGGGAAGAATGACCCGTGAGATCGATTTAACTAAACTTAAATCGATTTCCTGACTTTTGGCGTTCTCACGGCCGAGACATCAATTCCTCGGCCGAGACATCAATTCTTCGGCCGAGAGATCGATCTCCTGGCCCTTTAATCAAATTCCCTCAGCAACATCAGATCATGCTCAGTGCACCAATTCAAGCCACTACAGACTTCTGAGTTCTCAACCAACCAAGTAGCCTTGGGGGCATCCCCAAGCCAATGCAACATGATCAAAACCAGCCTTGGGGGCATGCCCAAGCATCGAAAATCTCTCTCCACAAACTACTGGCTAGCAAAACAAGACACTCAGCAGCCCTGAGCTTAAAACTTCAGCGGCTCCAAGCCCATTATTGGCAGGCTCGAAGCCTATATTTATCAACTCAGCGGCTCGAAGCCCATTACTTCCACAGGCTCAAAGCCTATGCCTACCATCTAAGTGGCTCCAGGCCCTCGACTTAGCAGCTCTATGCCCGCTGTCACGGCTCTACGCCCATTATCTCACCTCAGCGGCTCCAAGCCTGCTATCTCAACTGGCTCAAAGCCGTAAACAAGCAATCTCAGCAACTCTATGCTCGCTATCACGGCAACAGGCTCTACACCTGTAATCACTCAACTTAGCGGTTCCAAGCCATCATCCCTACACAACTCAGTGGCCCCAAGCCCATTATCTCAACTGGCTCGAAGCCGTAAACAAGCAACAGGCTCTACGCCGCCCCAACAATCAAGACATCTATTCTCAGGCTCTACGCCTGGATGCTCAAAAATCTAACATTTTTTTGAATGCTCAAGCTCTACGCTTGGATGCCCAACCACTGTGTGCTGGATGCTCAAGTTATACACTTGAATGCTCAAGCTCTACGCTTGGATGCCCAACCACTGCGTACTGGACGCTCAAAGCCTGTACTTTGAATGCTCGAATTCTGCCGTCCGAATGCTCGAGCTCTACGCTCTGAATGCTCAAGTCCGGAACTTGATAGAAGCTCTAAGCTTAAAACAAACACACACGCACGGGCCCGTGCACATTTGCATCAACATTTTCACATCGAGTCTGCATCATCACATCTGTTCACATCTAACAACCATCATCACACATGTACACTCTGCATATCTCTCATGAAACAGGTCAACCCTGCTATCAACCGGCTCTATGCCTCGGTTTTATTTGATCGGCCCAACGCCTCGATCCTTTGGCTCCACGTCAACATTTATGATGAGAAAGCTCCGTGCACAGACCATCAGAATACAACCAGCTCTACGCTTCGGTTCATATCACGTCAAGCTCTAAGCTCCGACAAACTCAGGCCCTCGCCTCAAGACTGCATGCAGGCTCCACGCCTCAATCACTTCGGGCTCCATGCCTCAGTTCCTTCACCTCAGGCCCTTGCCTTATACCAGCTCCGCGCTTCGGTTCATCACGTCAAGCTCAAAGCTCTGACACCTCAGGCCCTTGCCTTATACCAGCTCCGCGCTTCGGTCCCATCAAGCTCTAAGCTCACCTCAGGCCTCCGCCTCATAAACCACAGCAGGCTCCATGCCTCAATCTAATCCCCTCAAGGCTCTCGCCTTATGATCAACACCAGCTCCGCGCTTCGGTCCTATCAATCACTCTCCAGGCTCTCGCCTCATGACTACAACCGGCTCCGTGCCTCGGTCCCCTCATCGCCAAAGCTCCGTGCTCCAGCTACTGGCCCTGCGCCTCCCCTACATCTCAAAAACAAACCGGCGTCCAACTCATCCCAACAGATGGTTTGGATTCCACCCCATTACATCAACCCCTTCCAGCTCATTCGCAAGGATAGGCTACTCTACCGAGCTCCTTTCAGTCAAAGTAAGGATGATCAAGAAAAGCAAACGCACCTGCAGTGTACTGATCTACCCCAAAATACTAAGGAAGCTCTCCGCAAAAACTCCCCAGGTAGCCCCGCGCTCCTTCAACTATCTTCCGCCAAAACCCTGGCTCAGTCTAGGTACGTCACACTACGGCTTTTAAAGCCCTAAGGTACGTCTTCTGTCTTTAACCCTCCAAACTTTTACTTTTCTTTATTGCCCGAACTACGATTGGTCTGAATTTCCCTTGTGGAATACGTAGGCAGCCTCCCGGCCCGACCATAACAAAACCTTTTTCGAAAACCCCTTGGAATAGTGGTTGGACCAAATTGAGTTGCTTTTTTACAGCTTTGACTCTTACTCAAACATGTCTCGCGATCCGTCTGAGTTCAGTCAAAGAGGGGCATCTGTAGACACCCCAATTTGGCCTAACGATTATTTCAAGTCCCACCTTGGGACAATCCCGATGATGAAATGGATACAATGATTGCTGATTGCTTCCTTGAGGACCTTAGGACTTTCGGTGAGAACTTTGACCACTTAGAGGACCCAATTCAAAGCCATACAGCCTTTCAGACAGAAATACAGAAGCCTAGGAGAATCCATCTGACGGCCGTAACATCGATCCCACGGCCACAACATCAATCCCTCACCCGAGCAACCTGTTGCCAGCAAAATCTCCCTGAGAGATCAATCCTCGGCCGCGAGATCTATCCTTCGGCCGAGACATCCATTCCACGGCCGCGACATCCTTTGCTCGGCCGCCAGATCGACCTTTTTCCAGACTCTGGAACGTTCTATCAGACGTTTGGTTTGATCCAACTACACTACCTTTCCGATGCGTTCGGGCTACGTTCGGAGATCACGACGTAGAGTTAGAGATGCATTGCAATTGCAATTGCCATCTCGTGATTTGATTGGCCGGAGTGAGTCATCCCTATGCCTATATAAAGGGGCCTTTGGGCTCCGAATTTAACACACAGAAATTGAGATACCTACACACTCAATCGAACCTCAAAACTCTGCACAAATACTCCCTCAATCCCATACTCCAAAAGCCCTAACCTTCCAAAGGCAGCCGTCAATTCGGCGATCAAACCCCGAAGTTCAAACCCTAACTCTAGGGTTCTCGATCAAGCAATCAGTCAACCACGCCCAATCCAAAGCAATCAAGCAACTGAGGGATCAAGGTGGTGAGGCCCAACGGCCGCTGGTTTGTCTTAATTTATTGCTTTTCTGATTAATCGTAGCATTTTTGATTATCCATTAATCTTTCTGTCTGGTGTGAGGAAGAACACCGACCGGGGCTTCGATCCCTCGGCCGGTACATTAAACCAGTATGATTACTCGGCCGTGACATCCATTCACCGGCCGAGTAATCGATCTCCTGGGACATTTTGTTTGCTTTTCTGCTTTCTAATGCATGCTTCAATTATCGCACTGGCTCACTTTGCTTACTGTTTAAAGGAATAACTAAACAGACTATGTGTTAGAATTAGACAAAGCATCTATACGTCTTATGTTGAACGATTATGGGCCAGTCTCACGACTGGGCAAAGAGGGGTGCCTAACACCTTCCCCTTATTGTACTTTTGGCTCCCGTATCCAAAATCTCTATCTATTTTCCCAGTTTTAATAAACTGGGTGGCGACTCTATTTGATGATAACCGTTATCGTGTGGCGACGTTCCTAGCCATGGGGATGTCCATGATTTTGGTTTATGAAGTGAGCAACCAATCGAGCAAACACAACGTGATCAATCTGTATGGCGATGCCCCGTTTGGGAGGTGTCTACATGACCATGCTGCACGGACTGGCTCTTCCGAAGGACATGGATAGGGTTCCAGGGGATCTTCAGCCGAGCTTGGTCCATACCAGTGCATATCTCGTCCAGGTACACTTTTGACTTAGTTTTCCAATTTATTTTTTGAAGTATTTGCCGAGGCTGATGACTTATATTGTGTAGGCTAGGCAAGCTTTGCTGCGTGCTTCTCGGCAAGCCGAACTCTTGGCCGCTGAGAAGACGCGTTACCGTGATGAAGCGAAAGCCGAGCGCGAAAAGGCAAAGGCTGCGAAGAACGGCTTGAGGTTTGCCAAGTCGAGGGTTGTCGAGCTCGAGAAAGAGAGGGATGAAGCCCTTGAGAATGCCAAGACGGCCGAACGCGAGCTCGGGCAGGTTGTGCGGAGGGAGAAGAGGAAGATGAAGGAAGTGGATGAGAAGGCATTTCAAGCTGGGTACGACAGAGCCGGCGCCGAGTACGTCCGGGAGGCTCGGTCGATGGTCAACGAGGAGCTCACGAAGAAGCTGCCGATCGCGTACCGAACTGGGTACAAGGATGGGGTGAAGGCTGCGTGTGGGGTTATGCAGATGGAGCCGGACATGAACCTGATGAAGTCGATCCCCGTAGCTGAAGTGCCCGAGCTTAATTTGCCGTACACTGAAGAAGTGTTTGCCCCACTTACTCCGGAGGAGTTTCCCGAGAGTGAGGACGATGTCGAAGATATGACTGTCGCCGACGCTGAAGGTGGAGGGGATGGTTCAAGTGGGAGGAAGAAGGCCGAGGCTGAAAACGCCGAGCAAGACACCGAGCAAGCTGAGAAAAATGATGAAGTGGCTATTGATGCCGGGGACGGTGCTGTTCGTCTTGCAGAAGCTGCAGCCGAGGGTGATCCGCCCCAACTTTAGAGTTTATAGTTTTTTTTTTTGAACTTTTGTTGGACTGGACGGCTCCGAGCTTGGGAGTTTACCGTGCCAGATGTAATAGTTGAAGGGGGGTCGGCACCGAACGGTTTACTACGCCGTACCTCCTAGCTTAGGATCTTTAACAACACTTGTCTTTATTTCGAAGTTTTGAATGAATGCATGGCTTCTTTTGCAACGTCTTTATTAATGCCGAGCTTGTCTGATTGCCTTCATGTCTTCACATGATTTTGTAGGTCTTGCATGTTTATGAATGTGTAGTTGTTCGTAGCCCCCACTTTGGTTTGGGTTCGGCAGAATAGTTGAGAATATTTCATGATCAAAATGGTTAAGTATAGATATTGCAGCCGAGCCCTGACCAAAGTAGTATGGCCGTAGTAATAGGTCGCCGAACATGGACGTTTTGTGATCTGACATGATCCAACCTTTGATTAGTTTGAGAGTGTGAAGTGCCCCCCTGCTGGTGGATGGGGCTCGGCCAAAGTGTCAGCCCCTGGCCATGGTAGAGGAACATTGAGAGTAGTGATTGTTTGTGGGTGGTTTGCTCGCCAAATTGCGAGTGTAACCTTTCGGTGGCCGACCATAGTGTCTTGCCAATCCGAACCGAAGCCTAAGTTCCATTGGGTATGTGTATTTTAGGCTCGGCGGACCATATGTCCAGTGATTGCTTCTTTGGGCGGTGGTAATGGCCGAAGCAAAGGGCTTTTTAAGGAGCCGTTTGTGGGTGTGACCGAAGTCAACGTTGGTGTTCGACATCGCAGCCGAGAGTGGAATGATACGTGAAATGTTTTGAAGATTTTTAAACCAAAAACTTGTCTTTTCATTGATAATCCTCGAAGTACAGGTAAAGGAGAAGATAAAAACAGTAACAGTGGGTCGAGGCCCTTCTTTGAAATGCAAAAAAGAAAAACATAAAAGATTTAGGCCGAAGCTGAAGAAAACTGGGACTCGTTTTTTGCATGAAGTGTTAGCCGAAGGTAGTTGTCAGCTTGATGTGTTGTGGAAGAAGCGTCACATGTATGCCATCCGTAGGTTCTGTGCATTCCATGGGTTGGTGAGCACCTTCCCTTGCATGTCTTCGAGGGTGTAAGCCCCTTCACCAGCAACCCTGACGATGCGAAAAGGCCCTTCCCAATTAGGCATAAATTTTTTCTTCTTGCTTGCTTGTACGACCTTTCGCCAAACCAAATCATCGGGCTTGAACTTTTTGATTCGGACACTTCGGTTGTAGCCTTTGGCAACAGTCTGTTGATACTCGACAAGCTTTAGCCGAGCGTCATCGCGTTTTTCCTCAGCCAGAATCAGTTCTTGCTCCACGGCTTCGTCATTTGACTGTGGGTTGAAATTTTCCATTCGGAGGGTTGGGAACCTTGACTCTAGTGGGATGACGGCCTCCATGCCGAACGCCATTGAGAAGGGTGTTTGGCCTGTTGAACGGCGGGGTGTGGAGCGGTAAGCCCATAAAACTCTGGGGAGTTCTTCTGCCCATTTTCCCCTCTTTGAATTCAATCTTCGTTTTATCCCTGCACATACTGTCTTGTTCGAGGCCTCGGCTTGGCCATTTCCTTGAGGGTAGGCTGGGGTTGAATTGAAGAATCGTATGCCGAACACCTCACAGAGACTTGTGAGGCCGTCCCCGACAAATTGGGTGCCGTTGTCGGAGACGATGGCATAGGGAACGCCGAACCTTGTCACAATGTTTCTCCATACGAATCGTCGGACGTCTGCTTCTGTGATGGTGACGAGGGCCTCGGCTTCTACCCACTTAGAGAAATAATCTGTTGCAGTGATCAAGAATTTGAAGCCTCCAGGTGCTGTCGGGAGTTTCCCGACGATGTCGAGCCCACATTGCGCGAATGGCCATGGACTTGTGATGGGGGAGAGATTCTGAGCCGGCTGCTTTGGGATTGGGGAAAAGAGTGGGCACGGTCGGCATCTTCGGACGATTTCTTCACAGTCTTTTTTCATGTTTTTCCAAAAGTATCCTTGACTCATCGCGTGTTGGCATAACGAATGACCGCCAGAGTGGCAGCCGCAGCTTCCGGAATGCAGTTCATCAAGGATCTCAGGAACCTGATTTGGGTGGACGACGAGAAGATAGGGCCCGGAAATGGATTTCCTATAGAGTTGTCCGCTCTCAGAGAGCCAATAGTAGGCGGCCTTGTTTCTGATTCGGAAAGCTTCCTTTTTGTCGTCGGGTAAGGTATCGTTTCTGAGGAAGGCAACGATTTCATCCATCCAGCTCAAACCAAGTTCAATGTTGAGCACTTCTGGAGTTGTGTCAAAACTTGGGTGGTCAATGGTACCAAAATTTATGGTTCGGAACTCTGATGCTTTTGAAGCCGAGGCGAGGCCAGCAAGTGCGTCGGCGTGTGCGTTATGCTCGCAGTTGATCTGCTCGATGTTGAAGTTTTTGAAGCGAGTGATGAGTTTTGCTGCCGTGGCCTGGTACTTCATCATCCTTGGGTCCCTAGCTTCGTAGTCCCCCAGAACTTGATTGACTATAAGTTGAGAGTCGCAGAATATGGCCAAGTTGTCAACTTTCATTGCGATTGCTGAGCGTAGGCCAGCAAGTAGGGCCTCATATTCAGCCTCATTATTCGTGGCAGGGAAGTCGATGGTGATCGCACTTTCGTGAAGGGTTCCGCAAGGAGAGACCAAGACGACTCCAGCTCCGGCCCCATTGTTGTTAGAGGCACCATCAACTTGCATTCGCCAAGTGTCTCCCTGAAAGAGGAGCCACCGATTCTCTTTTGGTTCGTGTTCGGCAGAGGGTTGGGTTGGAGGAGTGTTTATGATTTTGGAGTCTTCTGGGGTGAGCTCGGCAATGAAGTCGGCGAGGACTTGCCCTTTGATTGCCGTCCTCGGTTCAAAGCGGATGTCAAAATTCGCCAACTCCACCGCCCATTTTGATACTCTGTTGGAGAGGTCGACCTTTCGAAAGAGCGCTTTGAGAGGATATTCGGTTAATACCGTGATTGTATGTGCCTGGAAGTACGGCAGAAGTTTCCTCGCCGCAGATACGAGGGCGAGTGCCAACTTCTCCAGTGGAAGATATCGAGTCTGGGCGGGTAAGAGCGTCTTACTTGTGAAATATACTGGCATGTCGTCGGCCCCTTCTCGCCGAACAAGAGCTGAGCTGATTGCATGGGTTGAAACCGCCAGGTAAAGGTAAAGGGTTTCGAATTCCTTTGGCTTTACCATTAGGGGTGAAGTACCGAGATAGTCTTTGAGCTCGGCCAACGCCTTGTCGCAGTCTGGCGTCCACTCGAAGCTTCGTCGGCTTTTCCCTTTGAGGGCGTGAAAAAAGGAGTGGCACTTGTCCGACGACTTGCTGATGAAGCAGTTGAGGGCCGCCGCCATCCCCGTTAGTTTTTGTACTTCTCTGATTGTTCTTGGTGGCTGAAGGTCTGCCACCGCCTTGATTTGGTTGGGGTCGGCTTTGATGCCGCGTCGTGTGACCAAGTGGCCAAGGAATTTTCCAGCACTTACGCCGAACGCGCATTTCTCCGGGTTTAGACGGAGTTTGTGGAATTTGAGGATCTCGAAGACCTCGGCCAGCTCCTTCAAATGGTTGTGCTCCTTTTGACTTTTGACGACGAGGTCGTCGATGTATGCTTCCAGGATGTTGCCTATTTGTGCATAGAGCATTTTGAAGATTGCTCTGTTGAATGTAGCTCCGGAGTTCTTGAGGCCGAATGGCATCACCCTATAGCAAAAGATGCCATGTGGAGTTATGAATGCTGTCTTCTCCATGTCGTCCGGGTCCATGGCAATCTGGTGATAGCCACGGTAGGCATCCAAAAAACTTAACCGAGCATGGCCGGCTGTTGCATCTACGAGCTGGTCGATCTTTGGTAGTGGGAACCAGTCTTTTGGACAGGCGTCATTGAGGTTCGTGTAGTCGACGCAGACTCGCCACTTCCCATTCTTCTTCTTGACGACCACTGTGTTTGAGAGCCAGGTTGGGTATTGTACTTCCTGAATTGCGTTGGTGTTGAGAAGTCGGTTGACCTCTTCGATGACGGCGTCGGCGTGCTCTGGTGCCGAACGTCGAGCTCGTTGGACCACCGGTTTGGAGTCCTTCTTTATGTTGAGGGAGTGGCAGATGAAGTTGGGATCCACCCCTGGCATCTCTTCCGGGGTCCATGCAAAGACTCCAAGATTGTTTTTGAGGAACTGGAACATCTCTTCTCGCTCGGCGTCAGATAGTGAGGAGCCAAGTAAGAAGAAGCGTGAACCGTCCTCGTTGATGGGCATTTTTACCAGGTCCTCCTCTGCTTTGTCCTCGGCTTTTTGGCCGACGTCTTCGATTACGGCCATGTCTGGGACTTCAACCCATTGTACTTGTTTTGCTTTGGAAGAGTTGTGTACGGCGGAGACGTAGCATTATTTGGATGCAATTTGGTCACCTCGTAAATCTTCCTGTCTTCCTGTGGCGCTGATGAAGCAGACAACCTGGTGGTATGTTGAAGCAATTGCCTGCATTCCATGGAGCCAAGCTCGGCCGAGGATGGCGTTGTATGGGCTCGGCGCGTTGATGACGATGAATTCGACGGTGAGAGTCTTTGAGCCGACGACGACCGGGAGGAAAATTCGGCCGAGCGGCCATACAGGAGCTCTGTTGAAGCCAATGAGGGGTACCTCAATGGGCTGCAAAGCCGATTCTGGTAGGTCCAACTTCTTGAAGAGGTCATAGTACATAACCTCAGCCGAACTTCCTTGATCAATGAGGACACGCTTGACGTCATGAACACTGATCTGGACGGTGACGACGAGTGCATCCGAATGTGGAGTTTGAATGTGTTCAAGGTCACGTTCGGTAAAGCTTATCGTCCATTTGGGCAAGTCTTGTGGTCGTGAACGTTTGGATCCACAGCTGACGGAGAGTATCTCTTTTGAAGTTGAGGCTTGATCGATGTCGGCGCGGAGGGCGGTTTCTAATGCCTTTGTTACTGGTCCATGGATGACATGGATCAGCGGTCGTTGTTCGTTGGGGTTGGGATTTGTCTGCCGGGCGGGCGTCTTTGATCGATCAATGTACTGATCGAGGTGACCTTGAGCTGCAAGTTTTTTGAGGAAGGCTTTGTATGGTGCGCAGGCAGTCGTGTAGTGGCCGAGCTCGTTGTGGTAAGTGCATTTTTTCCTTGGATTTTGATCCGGTTGGCCGGTGTCGGTTCCAAGCTTGCCCGTCGGCCATTCAAACCACGGTTGTCTCATTATTTCCTTCAGAAAAGACCAAATTGGTTCCTTGAAATGTGTGGTTTCGGCCACGTAGTCATGCTCCTTCGGCGGACGCTTCTTCCCCTCTTTGATGTTGTGCACTTGCTTCTTCGGCTGCGTTTGTTGGGTTGCCACTTGTGCCGGCAGCTGGTGTACGGTCGAGGAGAATGGGTTGGTTGAGCTCGGGATTCCCTGTGCCGCCCTGTCTGCATAGAGTTCTTCGAGAGCACAAAATCTTTCCACGACGCGCATCAGTTCACCCATGCCGTGTGGTGGGCAGATGGCGAGTTTGTCTAAGATTTTGCTGTCGGTTTCCAGGCCGTTTTTGAAAGTACGCGCAGCCCAATATTCATCGATTCCTGGAATTTCGTTGAATAGCTGCCAGTAACGCTCGGCATATTGCCTGAGGGTTTTGGACGAGAGTTTTCTCATCTGAGACAGTGACTCAGGCTCTTTAGCCGTTTTGTTGCTCGTGATGAAGCGTGTGTTGAAGGCACGTTCAAGGTCGGCCAGGTTCCTTATGGATCCAGCGGGCAATTTGTTGAACCACTGGAGTCCCAGGGAACCGAGGCTGGACGGGAACGCCTTGCATTTTACTTCATCCTTAAGAGTGCAGAGCTCAATGGTCTGTCTGAAGTGGATGAGGTGAGTGTAGGCCTCGCAGGTCGCTGGATCGAACTTCGTGAATTTGGGTAGATGAAAAGTGGGTTCCGGCGGCGTGTTGATGATGTGGGAGGTGAATGCGGATACGCCAAGATCCTTCAGTTGCCTTTCAAACCCTGGGCGCGGCGGTTTGCCGTGCTCGTCTGTTTTTGATCTCTTGGAATCCCTTTCCTTGTGCTCTCTTGCTGATGTCTTCTCGGCTTCACTTCGCCGAAGCTTGTCTCGCAGGTCCGTCGCTGTTCGGCGTGGGCCATCGACGGTTTTGTCCTTGTTGCGGCGGGACTTGTTCTCATCGTTCGCGCCCTCAATATGTACGCCTTTCCCGTTGCGCCGAGCGTGGTACTCGTCGTCCTTGTTTTCGATCGGGATGTTCCCTAGGCGTTCGGAGACATGGGGTCTTGTCCGTGCAGAGTCTCGGCTGCGGTGCGAGGCCGTTGTGCAAGAGAACTCCGCACGACCAGTCGAGTACGTGCTTGTAAACGACTCGGTATCCCTTGTCCTGGTTCCATCGTGATGGCTTCTAGAACGATGTGTTCCAGATACGGTGGGTTGCTTGTAGAGGATGATTTCTCTGGCGTTGCCTGGTGCCAGGGTGAAGCCTAGGCGGTCTTTCACGGATCCTCGTTGGCCTCCCTCGTTCTGATGCCCTTGTGGTGGTGGTGGTGGTGGAGGGGGCGGAGTTTGCATGCCTCTTCCTCCACCTCCGCCAGATCTTGATGCGGCAGGGGTGGCGTCCTGCTGCATGCGTTGCTTCATTTGGGCCACTTCCGCCCTTAGCGCGGCCAGTTCATTGTCGCGTTCGTCGTTGCGACGCTGCAGTAGGTGGATGTAGGCTGAAGTTACGTCGTCTGAGACTGGTGAGAGTCCGGACCCAGGGGCGAGGGACATGGACATGTGCCTTTCGAGGGTTGGTGTGGGGATGACGTTTCCACTAGCGTCTTTGGCCCCCGAAACGGCTACGTCTGCTAGATCTCCGCCCATGGTAGGTGATTTGGTGGTTGTTTTACGAAGAAGTGAGGGGGTTTTGAGGATGTGAGAGCCGTTTGAATCAGAAGTTGTTTCACGTCGGGTTCACCAATTGTGTGGCCCGTGATCCTAGATCCTTGCTCCTCCATTGGTGGTTCGATGGTTCTTGAGCCTTCTTCTCCTAGCCTGCACAGGGAACGCACGACTAAGACCTGGCCGGGGGTTGTCCCGGCAAGGCCCTCCGGCGAGAGGATGAGTATAGTGCAGAGGGAGGAAGCAGAAAGCTCAGAGAGAGTAAGTGTGAGTATATCGTAGCGTGTACCTGTTAGGGTTACCATCACTAGGTATTTATAGTGCCTCCTGGCTTGCTCTCCAAGTACGATCGCGTGCCTTCCACGGGCCGTGTGACGTCACAGTGACATCACGAAATGGACCTGGTAACCGTTTTTGGGGCTGAGCTGGCACACCCATGTGCGCCCGTGATCACCTTCTGTTATAACCGCTTCTGCACGTGGCAGGACGCGTGGCTTTACAGCTAGCCACCGTCGGCTGCATGCCGTGCTCTGAAGGTAGCCGACCGCGGGCAACGCCGAGCCTGGCCATACGATCAATGAAGGAGGTAACGTTGTCGGGGACTCTACCGACGGCACAATCCGAGCGCAGGCTTGTCTACTGCCGAGCCTGAGGCGAGCCGAATATTAATGACGAGTCATCATCGGCAGCCGTACACGAAGCCTTCGATCGGTTCATGGCAGGTCGGGTCCGCACCATTGTGAACATCTATGTTCGGCCCGCTACAAATACCCAACCTGGCTCTCAAACACAGTGGTCGTCAAGAAGAAGAATGGGAAGTGGCGAGTCTGCGTCGACTACACAAACCTCAATGACGCATGTCCAAAAGACTGGTTCCCACTACCAAAGATCGACCAGCTCGTAGATGCAACAGCCGGCCATACTCGGTTAAGTTTTTTGGATGCCTACCGTGGCTATCACCAGATTGCCATGGACCCGGATGACATGGAAAAGACAGCATTCATAACTCCACATGGCATCTTCTGCTATAGGATGATGCCATTCGGCCTCAAGAACTCCGGAGCTACATTCAACAGAGCAATCTTTAAAATGCTCTATGCACAAATAGGCAACATCCTGGAAGCATACATTGATGACCTCGTCGTCAAAAGTCAAAAGGAGCACAATCATCTGAGGGAGCTGGCCGAGGTTTTCGAGATCCTCAAATTCCACAAACTCCGTCTAAATCCGGAGAAATGCGCGTTCGGCGTCAGCGCTGTAAAATTCCTTGGCCACTTGGTCACATGACGCGGCACGAGGCCGACCCAACCAAATCATGGCAGTGGTAGACCTTCGGCCACCAAGAACAATAAGAGAGGTACAAAAACTAACTGGGATGGCGGCAGCCCTCAACCGCTTCATCAGCAAGTCGTCTGACAAGTGCCACTCCTTCTTTCACGCTCTCAAAGGGAAAAGCCGACGAAGCTTCGAGTGGACGCCAGACTGCGACAAAGCGCTGGCCGAGCTCAAAGAATATCTCGGTACTTCACCCCTAATGGTAAAACCAAATGAATTCGAACCCCTTTACCTTTACCTGGCGGTCTCAACCCATGCAATCAGCTCAACTCTTGTTCGGCGGGAAGGGGCCGACGACATGCCAGTATATTTCACAAGTAAGACGCTCTTACCCGCCCAGACTCGATATCTTCCACTGGAGAAGTTGGCACTCGCCCTCGTATCTGTGGCGAGGAAACTTCTGCCGTACTTCCAGGCACATACAATCACGGTATTAACCGAATATCCTCTCAAAGCGCTCTTTCGAAAGGCCGACCTCTCCAACAGAGTATCCAACTGGGCGGTAGAGTTGGTGAATTTTGATATCCGCTTTGAACCGAGAACGGCAATCAAAGGGCAAGTCCTCGCCGACTTCATTGCCGAGCTCACCCCAGAAGACTCCGAGATCCTAAACACTCCCCCAACCCAACCCTCTGCCGAACGCGAACCAAAAGAGAACCGGTGGCTCCTCTTTCAGGGAGACACTTGGCGAATGCAAGTCGACGGTGCCTCCAACAACAACGGGGCCGGAGCTGGAGTCGTCTTGGTCTCTCCTTGCGGAACTCTTCACGAAAATGCCATTAGCATCGACTTCCCCGCCACCAATAATGAGGCCGAATATGAAGCCCTGCTTGCTGGCTTACGCTCGGCAATCGCAATGAACGTTGACAACTTGGCCGTATTCTACGACTCTCAGCTTATAGTCAACCAAGTGCTGGGGGACTACGAAGCTCGGGACCCAAGGATGATAAAGTACCAGGCCACGGCAGCAGAACTCATCACTCGCTTCAAAAATTTCAACATCGAACAGATCAACCGCGAGCACAACGCACACGCCGACGCACTTGCTGGCCTCGCCTCGGCTTCAAAAGCATCAGAGTTCTGAACCATAAATTTTGGTAACATTGACCACCCAAGTTTTGACACAACTCCAGAGGTGCTTAACATTGAACTTGGTCCGAGCTGGATGGATGAAATCGTTGCCTTCCTCAGAAACGATACCTTACCCGACGACAAAAAGGAAGCTTTCCGAATCAGAAACAAGGCCGCCTACTATTGGCTCTCTGAGAGCGGTCAACTCTATAGGAAATCCATTTCCGGGCCCTATCTTCTCGTCGTCCACCCAAATCAGGTTCATGAGATCCTTGATGAATTGCATTCCGGAAGCTGCAGCTGCCACTCTGGCGGTTGTTCGTTATGCCAACGCACGATGAGTCAAGGATACTTTTGGAAAAACATGAAAAAAGACTGTGAAGAAATCGTCCGAAGATGCCAACCGTGCCAACTCTTTTCCCCAATCCCAAAGCAGCCGGCTCAGAATCTCTCCCCCATCACAAGTCCATGGCCATTCGCGCAATGGGGGCTCGACATCGTCGGGAAACTCTTGACAACACCTGGAGGCTTCAAATTCTTGATCACTGCAATGGATTACTTCTCCAAGTGGGTAGAAGCCGAGGCCCTTGTCACCATCACAGAAGCAGACGTTCGACGATTCGTATGGAGAAACATTGTGACCAGGTTTGGCGTGCCCTATGCCATTGTCTCCGACAACGGCACTCAATTTGTCGGGGACGGCCTCACAAGCCTCTGCGAAGAGTTCGGCATACGTTTCTTCAACTTAACCCCAGCATACCCTCAAGGAAATGGCCAAGCCGAGGCCTCGAACAAGACAGTCTGTGCAGGGATAAAACGCAGGTTGAACTCGAAGAGAGGAAAATGGGCAGAAGAACTCCCCAGAGTTTTATGGGCTTACCACTCCACACCACGTCGCTCCACAGGCCAGACCCCTTTCTCGATGGCATTCGGCATGGAGGCCGTCATCCCACTGGAGTCAAGATTTCCAACCCTCCGAACAGAAACATTCAACCCAGAGACAAATGACGAAGCCGTGGAGTGAGAGCTGATTCTGGCTGAAGAGAAGCGCGATGACGCTCGGCTGAAGCTTGCCAATTATCAACAACAAGTAGCCAAAGGATACAATCGGAGTTTCCGAATCAAGAAGTTCAAACCTGACGATTTGGTTTGGTGAAAGGTCGTACAAGCAAGAAGAAGAAGAAATTCATGCCTAATTGGGAAGGGCCTTTTCGCATCGTCAAAGTTACTGGTGAAGGGGCTTACACCCTGGAAGACATGCACGGGAAGGTGCTCACCAACCCATGGAATGCACAGAAGCTAAGGAGGCCATACATGTGACGCTTCCTCCACAAGACATTAGGCTGACAATTACCTTCGGCTAATCTTTCATGCAAAAAGAGTTTTAGTTTCCTTCAGCTTCGGCCTGAATCTTTTATGTTTTTCTTTTGCGTTTCAAAGAAGGGCCTCGACCCACTGTTCCTGTTTTTATCTTCAATATTTTTCCTGTACTTCGAAGAAATATCAATGAAATGACAATCTTTTTTAGTCAAAAGTTTTTAAAAAGCATTTCAATTATCATTCGACCTTCGGCTGCGATGCCGAACACAAACGTTGACTTCGGTCACACCCACAAACGGCTCCTTAAAAAGCCCTTTGCTTCGGCCAATATCACCGCCCAAAGAAGCAATCACTGGACATATGGTCCGCCGAGCCTAAAATACACATACCTAATGGAACTTAGGCTTCGGCTCGGATTGGCAAGACATTATGGTCGGCCACCGAGAGGTTACACTCGCAATTTGGCGAGCAAACCACCCACAAACAATCACTACTCTCAACGTTCCTCTACCATGGCCAGGGGCTGACACTTTGATCGAGCCCCATCCACTGGCAAGGGGACACTTAACACTCTCAAACCAGTCAAAGGATGGATCCTGTCAGATTACAACACGTCCATGTTCGGCGACCTAATATTACGGCCATACTACTTTGGTCAGGGCTCGGCTGCAATATCTATACTTAACCATTTCGATCATGAAAAATTCTCAACTATTCTGCCGAACCCAAACCAAAGTGGGGGCTACGGACAACTACACATTCATAAACATGCAAGACCTGCAAAATCTTGTGAGGACATGAAGGCAATTAGTCATGCTCGGCATTAACAGTGACGTTGCAAAAAGAAGCCATGCATTCATCCAAAACTTTGAAATAAAGACAAGTGTTGTTAAAGATCCTAAGCTAGGAGGTACAGCGTAGTAAACCGTTCGGTGCCGACCCCCCTTCAACTATTACATCTGGCACGGTAAACTCCCAAGTTCGGAGCCGTCCAGTCCAACAAAAAATTCAAGAAGTTCAAGAAAAAACACAACTCTAAGAAACTTGAAACTCTAGATTTGGGGAAGATCACCCTCTGCTGCAACATCAGCAAGACGAGCAGCACCGTCCTCGGCATCAACAACCACTTCATCATTCTTCTCAGCTTGCTCGGCGTTCTCAGCCTCGGCCTTTTTCCTCCCACTAGAACCATCCCCTCCACCTTCAGCGTCGGCCACAGTCAGATCATCAACGTCGTCCTCGCTCTCAGAAAACTCCTCCGGAGGAAGTGGGACACATTCCTCCTCCGTGTACGGCAGCACGAGCTCGGGCACTACGGCCGCAGGGATGGTCTTCATCAGGTTCATGTCAGGCTCTAGCTGCATAACAGCACAAGCAGCTTGCACCCCAGCCTTGTACCCTTTTTGGTACGCAATAGGAACCCTCTTCTGGACCTCCTCATTCACCATCGACCGAGCATCTCTCATGTACTCAGCTCCGGCTCGATCGTACCCTGCCTGGTAGGCCTTCGCATCCACCTCTTTCATCTTCCTCTTCTCCCTCCTCACAACTTGACCGAGCTCGCGGTCAGACTCCTTGGCCTTCTCCAGCGCCTCGTCCCTCTCCTTCTCAAGCTCGGCCACTTTTGCCTTAGCCAGCTTCAGTGCAGTCTTGACGGCCTTCATTTTTTCACGCTCGGTCTTAGCGTCATCACGATACCGCGTTCTCTCGGCCGTCAACAAATCGGTCTGGCTGGACACTCGCAGAGCAGCCTGCCCAGCCTGTAAAACGGAAAGATGGTCAAGCTCGGCCAAAAGGGGAAGAGGTTAACTCAAAAAGGAAATATTCAAAAGTCAAGTCAAAAACCTGAACAAGGTAGGCGCTCAAATGCGCGATGCTCGGCTGCAACTCCCCTGGGACTCTTTCCATATCCCTCGGCAGAGCGAGGCCGTGAAGCATGGTAACGGCTAACCCAGGCTCGACCTTTACACTGTCTTCGACAATGACGATCCTGCCGTCGGCCATTGCGAAGGATGGCGCGAATTCTTGCACAATCGCTCGGCCACCTGAACCTGCTGCCTTCTCCACGGCTTTGGAGCCGCCCGCAGCCGAAGACTCAGTTTGGTCCCTCTCCTTAGGAAGTGGTGTCGGCAGCCTTGTGGGGAAGAAGTCGTGTGTGACCTTCTGCTTCTTTGCAGGATTATCAGCCAGTGCAGCTTCCTTCTGGCGGGTTGCGGCCCCGTCTCTTAGATTCATCTTCACTACATTCCTCCTTCCCATCTCGTCGGTGAACTCAGGAATTAGGGTTCGGATAGGCGGAATGTTGATACCTTGAAAGTCGGCTGGTTGACTGTTTTGGAACCAGAAGTCGGCTGACTTCTTAAAAGATGGAAACTTGAGTCTCGGTTCTTTCGCCTTCTTGCTCGGCTTGCTTCCTCCCGCTTGATTCTCGGCGGCTTTCTTCTTACCTTTAGCTTTTGTGCTCAGACCAGCCTCTTTCTTCTTCCTCCTCAACTTCCCCTTGTAAGAGGGAATGTAGTCAAGCAGCGTCGGCGCGTCGCGGCAAATTTGAGCCCTCAACGTTTCGATGTTAGCTTCAACGGATAAAGAATGCTGTGTCTTGGTGATTGCTCGGTTGTCTGCAAGGAGAGAGTATTATCAAAATTTCAACAATACAAAGAAGGAATAAATCATACTCGGCAATATAAAGAAACTAAAAATCAACCTCGGAAGTCCTTTATCTTCGGCACTGAGTGTAGCCGCACTGACTGACTGCCAAATTCATAGTTCCCACTAACTTCAACATAGAGGTTAGCCCACTTGTCGGTGTCGGGAAGCCCATTTATCAGGGGCTCTTTACCACTACGTGTGGACAGGTACCTGCGCTCGGTCCCGCCGTGCCTGGACATGATGTACGTATGAAAGAGGTCGGCCACGGTAAACTCGAGATCGTGTAGCTCTTTCAGCTTAATTATGGACATTACTATCCTGTAACTATTGATGGCAAAGTAATGGGGTACTTTGCCAAACCTGGCCAGCAGTTCCCTTAGAAATGGATGAAGGGGGAAACGGAGCCCGGCCTCGCAGATGGCCATCAGAGGGACCGTTATATGCTCGGGACGATCTTCCCTCTTATCCGTAATCCTATTGCTAGCTACTTGGTGGACTACAACGTCGGCCGGGATGTGGTATGTTCGGCAGAAATTTTCATACTCGTCAGGACGTCCGCTGAAGTAATGAGCATGGGGACAGACCTGCCCCCTCTCAAATAGGTCGGCAAACTCCCTATTGTGGGAAGAAGTCTCGGCGGGAGCAGATCGGGAAGAGGTCGTGGCTCCGGCTTGAGAACGAAGCCTGGATTCGGCTTCGGGCCCAAGCTCGTGTTCGGCTTCGGACTCAGTACTGGTAGTAAAGGATATTTCCGGTTCGGTATTGAACCCGCCATCATACTCATGGTCACGCTTGGCGTTGGAATCACCAGAATCTGACATATTTGAGTCTATGGAGGAAGATCGACGTTGGCTTCTGTATCTCTCCACGTATTTTCGAATCACGAGATCAGCAGAATCGTTCCCTGAATTTTCAGAGTCGGATGAGATGACGATGACTTGGTGAGCCAGACCTAACAAAGGCAGAAACAAAAATGTGAGACCTCGGCGTCGGCCAGATAGCAAGGATCTCACTACGCTCGGCATCCTAATTGGCCCACCCCATCATCGTTTTTAAAGGTTCGGCCAAATCCGCGTTCGGCTTGTTCCTACGAAACATCAAGAATTAGGGCTCGGCCAACCCCATCGTCGGCCAAACCCTGACATCATGAACGTTCCGCGCTCGGAAGAACAGGTTGAAGAGGGAGATGAACAGTCCGTTCATCTCCAGGGCGCACTGTTCACTCAGAACAAAAAATGCCCCAAAAACCCAGAAAACCAAAAGGAAATGGACTGAAAACTGCAAAAGTTAGAGAGAAGCAAGAAACGATCTCGTACCTGTGATTTGGAGCTAGATCTGGTAGCAGAATCCGCTGGAAATCGAAGCTGGAAGATGAACAGTTGCTCTGAAGCTCTGGAAGATGGAGTTTTAGAGAGAGAGAGAACGAAGGAACTTCTCTCTCCTCGCCTCGTCCCTTTTATAGGGCTAGGGTTTGGGATTTCGAGTTTCCCGCCCATCATTACACCGTCGAACCAATGGCCACACAGCGCATGACACATGTCATGGAAAGGACAGCTTGCAGGGTCTGCCAACCGTCCTCTCGTCCGCCGTGCCCAGCCACAAGATGACATCTGGCACTCCTCCACTAGAATTCTCCATCGACGGCTGTGCTTGCTTCTAAAGAGAGGATGGTAGAGGCTCGGCAGAAGTTCACCTTCGACAAACAAAAACCACGCTCGGCGATTCAACAGGTTCGGCCAAGGCTCGACTTCAATCCCTACCACGCGTTTGGCTTCGGTAGAGATTGAGGGGCTATTGTAGCAGGCCGAACATAGAAGTTCACAGTGATGCGGACCGGACCCGCCTAGTGCCGAACGTGAGCCTCGTGCACGGCTCCCGTCGGTGTTCTTCATTGACACCCCACTTGCCACGGGCTCGGCAGAAGACAGGACCGTGCTCGGTCTCTGCCCTCGGCGAGGTCCTCAGCGACTTTACCTCCCCCATCGGCCGCATGACCAGGTTCGGCCAGGTTCGTGTTCGGCCACCCGCGGAGCATAGCTGGGTGCCGACGACGGCTGGCTGTTAAGCCACGCATCCTCCCACGTGCAGAGGCGGTTATAACAGAAGATGATCACGGGCGCACATGGGTGTGCCAGCTCAGCCCTGAAAACGGTTATCAGATCTATTCCTTGACGTCACTTGGCCCGTGAAGGACACGCATTCGTACTTAAAGAGCAAGCCAGGAGGTCCTATAAGTACCAAGTGATGGTAACCCTAACAGGTACACGCTACTCAATACTCACACTTACTCTCTATGAGCTTTCTGCTTCCTCTCTCTGCACTATACTCATCCTCTCGCCGGAGGGCCCGGCCCCGGCCAGGTCTTAGTCGTGCGTTCCCTATGCAGGCTAGGAGAAGAAGGCTCAAGAACTATCGAACCACCAACGGAGGAGCAAGGATCTAGGACCACGGGCCACACAGTATTGCCAAAAATCATATTGAGGCAAAGATTAAGAATTGGAAACAAACTTGTTTCCAATTACAACACATGCTTCAAACACCCGGGTTTGGTTGAAATGCAACTGAAAATAGACTGTTGGTAGATGTAGACACCCCAATTTGGCCTAACAATTATTTCAAATCCCACCTTGGGGACCATCCCGATGATGAAATGGATACAGTAATTGCTGATTGACTTCTTGCGAACCCATGGACTTATGATAAGAACTTTGAGCCACTTAGAGTACCCAATCCAGAGCCATACAACATTTCAGACAGAAATACAGAATCCTAGGAGAATCCATCTGTCGGCCGTAACATTGATCTCACGGCCTTAAAATCCTTTCTTCACCCGAGCAACCTGTTGCTTGAAAATCTCCCTGAGAGATCAATCCCTCGGCCGCAAGATCTATCCTTCGGCCGCAACATCCATTCCTCGGCCGCCAAATCCATTCCCCGGCCGCCAGATCGTCCTTTTTCCAGATTCTAGAACGTTATGTCAATCGTTTGATCCATTCACAAAACCCTAGCAGCCAAATCCCGATGCGTTCGGGCTACGCCAGAGGATTGCCATGAAAAGTTTGAATCACACCCTAACTCCAATTCAAACATTTGATTTCGATTGGTTGAGATGTGTCATTGTAGACACCCCAATTTGGCCTAACGATTATTTCAAGTCCCACCTTGGGGACCATCCCGATGATGAAATGGATACAGTGATTGCTGATAGCCTTCTCGAGAACCTTAGGACTTTCGGTAAGAATTTTGAGCCACTTAGAGGATCCAATCAGAGCCATACAGCCTTTCAGACAGAAAATACAGAAGCCTAGGGAGAATCTATCTGTCGGCCGTAACATCGATCTAACGGCCTTAACATCATTTCCTCACCTGAGCAACCTGTTGCTAGAAAATCTCCCTGAGAGATCAATCCCTCGGCCGCAAGATCCATTCTTCGGCCGCAACATCCATTCATCGGCCGTGTGATCTATTACTCGGTCGCCAGATCGCCCTTTTTCCAGACTCTAGAACGTTCTGTCAATTGTTTTATCCAACTACACTACATCTCCGATGCGTTTGGGCCACGTTCAGAGATTGTAATGAAGAGTTTGAGTTGCATTGCAATTGCAATCGTGACATTTGATTGGCCGGAGTGAGTCACCAATTGCCTATATAAAGGGCCTTTGGACTCCGAAAATATACACACGAAATTCACAAGTGAAATTACTCACCCAAGCTCCGATATTCTGCTAAAATACTCCCTCAAGCCCTCTCTTCAAAAGCCCTAACCTCCCGAAGGCAGTCATCAATCCGGCGATCAAACCCTGAAGTTCAAACCCTAACCCTAGGGTTTTCAAAGAGGCAATCAGTCAATCACACCCAATCCGAAGCAACCAAGTAACTGAGGGATCAAGGTGATGAGGCCCAACGGCCTCTGGTTTGTCTTATTTACCATATTTATGCTTAATCGTAGCGTTTTGATTACTCATTAAGTTTTCTGTCTGGTGTGAGGAAGAACATCGACCGGAGCTTCGATCCCCCGGCCGATACATTAAACCAGGAGGATCCCTCGGCCGTGACATCTGTTCACCGGCCGCGGGATCCATTACCCTGGGACATCTTTGTTTGTTCTGCTTTCTGACGCATGCTTCAATTATAGTTTTGGCTCACTTTACTTACTGTTTAAAGGATTAAATAAACAGACTATGTGTTAGAATTAAACAAAGCATCTATATGACTTATGTTGAATGATTATGGGCCAGTCTCACGACTGGGCAAAGAGGGGTGCCTAACACCTTCCCCTCATTGTACTTTTGGCTCCCGTGCCCAGAATCTCTGTCTATTTTCCTAGTTTTAATAAACTGGGTGGCGACTCTGTTTTGATGATAACCGCTATCGTGTGGCGATGTTCCTAGCCATGGGAATGTCCACGATCTTGATTTACGAAGCAAGCAACCAATCGAGCAACAAACGTGATCAATCTGTATGGCGATGCCCCGCCTGGGAGGTGTCTACAGTTTTTTGGCGATTCTGCTGGGGAATTGAGAGCCATAACCAAAAAGTTCGACATAAGACTAATACATGCCTTGTTTAATTCATCTATCATATGCATCGAGTGGGCAACCCGTTGAGTTCGCCTGATATCCCGGCATGACACGGGCTATGTTGGGGGTTCCAGCAAACTCCACCGTCACTTGTACCTAGTGGTATATCAAAAAGGGAATCACCCAATCACCACCTATGATGGGCTGGTGAGAGGAGTGGTGCCCTTTGACAACGGAGCACCCTGAGACTACCAAAACCTTGCATGTATTAGAAAGCTATAGAACTTATAAAACTAAGACAGGAACCTACAGGCTAGGAACCTAATTGCATTTTACTTGCAAGAGTTCTTCCTCACACCTTGTATCATTTGTTGTTGTAAATAACTCTTTTTGTGCAGAAGGGTTGGGATTTTCAAACCAAATCCCAACCCTACACAAGCCGAATACTGACTTCCAGGTACTCTACTTTTCAAGCAGGCACAATAGGTAAATCAAAGAAGCAACCACAGCCAACTTTATACTCTTATAACACCCGAAGCTACGCCAAACAGAGGTCTCAACAACCATCCCGTCTGTCATCCTCATCCGCTAAAACACACTCACCACAACGATCCCAATCGCTCCCGGAAACTTCCCGGTCATCCCCGTCATTTACTAAATCCTAAGCTTCGTCAAGCAAACCTTCCACCATCATGGCAGACAACGACTGTAGACACCCCAATTTGGCCTAACGATTATTTCAAGTCCCACCTTGGGACAATCCCGATGATGAAATGGATACAATGATTGCTGATTGCTTCTTTGAGGACCTTAGGACTTTCGGTGAGAACTTTGACCACTTAGAGGACCCAATTCAAAGCCATACAGCCTTTCAGACAGAAATACAGAAGCCTAGGAGAATCCATCTGACGGCCGTAACATCGATCCCACGGCCACAACATCAATCCCTCACCCTAGCAACCTGTTGCCAGCAAAATCTCCCTGAGAGATCAATCCCTCGGCCGCGAGATCTATCCTTCGGCCGAGACATCCATTCCACGGCCGCGACATCCTTTGCTCGGCCGCCAGATCGACCTTTTTCCAGACTCTGGAACGTTCTGTCAGACGTTTGGTTTGATCCAACTACACTACCTTTCCGATGCGTTCGGGCTACGTTCGGAGATCACGACGTAGAGTTAGAGATGCATTGCAATTGCAATTGCCATCTCGTGATTTGATTGGCCGGAGTGAGTCATCCCTATGCCTATATAAAGGGGCCTTTGGGCTCCGAATTTAACACACGAAATTGATATACCTACACATTCTCTCAAGCCTCAAAGCTCTGCACAAATAATCCCTCAATCCCATACTCCAAAAGCCCTAACCTTCCGAAGGCAGCCGTCCGGCGATCAAACCCCGAAGTTCAAACCCTAACTCTAGGGTTCTCGATCAAGCAATCAGTCAACCACGCCCAATCCAAAGCAATCAAGCAACCGAGGGATCAAGGTGGTGAGGCCCAACGGCCGGTTTGTCTTAATTTATTGCTTTTCGATTAATCGTAGCATTTTTGATTATCCATTAATCTTTCTCTCGGTGTGAGGAAGAACACCGACCGGGCTTCGATCCTCGGCCGGTACATTAAACCAAGATATGATTACTCGGCCGTGACATCCATTCACCGGCCGAGTAATCGATCTCCTGGGACATTTTGTTTGCTTTTCTGCTTTCTAATGCATGCTTCAATTATCGCACTGGCTCACTTTGCTTACTGTTTAAAGGAATAACTAAACAGACTATGTGTTAGAATTAGACAAAGCATCTATACGTCTTATGTTGAACGATTATGGGCCAGTCTCACGACTGGGCAAAGAGGGGTGCCTAACACCTTCCCCTTATTGTACTTTTGGCTCCCGTATCCAGAATCTCTATCTATTTTCCCAGTTTTAATAAACTGGGTGGCGACTCTATTTGATGATAACCCTTATCGTGTGGCGACGTTCCTAGCCATGGGGATGTCCATGATTTTGGTTTATGAAGTGAGCAACCAATCGAGCAAACACAATGTGATCAATCTGTATGGCGATGCCCCGTTTGGGAGGTGTCTACACACATCTACCGAGGGACATGAGAGCCATAACCAGAAAGTTCAACATAAGACTAATACATGCTTTGTTTAATTCACCTGTCATATGCATCGAGCGGGCAACCCGTTGAGTTCACCTGATATCCCGGCATGACACGGGCTATGTTGGGGGTTCCAGCAAACTCCACAGTCACTCGTACCTAGTGGTATATCAAAAAGGAAATCACCCAATCACCGCCTATAATGGGCTGGTGAGAGGATTGGTGCCCTTTGACAACGGAGCACCTTGAAACTACCAAAACCTTGCATGTTTTAGAAAGCCATAGAACTTATCAAACTAAGACAGGAACCTACAGGCTAGGAACCTACTTGCATTTTACTTGCAAAAGTTATTCCTCACACCTTGTATCCTTTGTTGTTGTATTAACTCTTTCTGTGCAGAAGGGTTGGGATTTTCAGCCCAAATCCTAACCCTACACTGGCCGAATACTGACTTCCAGGTATTCTACTTTTTAAAGCAGGCACAATAGGTAAATCAAAGAAGCAACCACAGCCAACTTTGTACTCTTATAACACCCGAAGCTACGCTAAACAAAGGTCTCTGCAACCCTCCCGTCTATCGTCCTCATCTGACAAAACACCCTCACCACAACAGTTCCGACCGCTCTCAGAAACTTCCCGGTCGTCCCCTCAACGGACCCCGTCATTCACTAAATCTCAAGCTTCGTCAAGCAACCCTTCTACCTTCATGGCAGACAATGACGCCACTATTGCCGACCTCCAAGCTCAAATCACTGCATTACTAGCAGAAAAGGCAGCTAGAAATGCTGAAGATGAGGAAAAATCGATGGAAGATGAAAACCCCCATAAAGTGGTATTGGCAGAAAGTCCTGAGTTAACCAAGCAAGTCAAGGAAATCAAACAAGCTTTAGCTCGTTCACAAGGGGACCAAATTCTGGATTTCGAAGGACTTTGCCTCTTCCCAGAATCCAAGCTGCCTGAGAATTTCAAAATGCCCAATATTGAGAAGTTCAATGGAACTGGCAACCCTACCAGTCATGTTCGCCATGTTATCAACACCCTGAAGCCGATGGGCTTGAACGACGAGCTCATCGCTCAGTTGTTCCAACGAACTCTCACCGGAAGTGCCCTCGACTGGTTCCTCACTTTGGAGTTTGTACATTATCAAACTTGGCGAGAAATTGCCAATGCTTTTGTCAAGCAGTATGCGTACAACGTCCAAATTGAACTAACAACTCGAGACTTGGAAATGACCAAACAGGATTCCAATGAGGACTTTGCTACCTTTGTGGCAAGATGGAGGGAAAAGGCTGCTAGGATGAAGAACCGTCCCTCCGAGGAAGACCAAGTGAGGATAGTTGTCAAAAATTTGCAACCCAAATATCCCAGGCATATTTACACACAGGCTATCACCGATTTCAAACGCTTGCATGCCACTGGGTTGCAAATCGAAGATGGAATCAAGCTAGGACTCATTGGGAAAGAAGAGGCCATTCCTCCACCTAAGAAGACCTTCTCTAGCCGCACATCTCACGCCTCCGTGAATGCCCTTGGCTCTTTGCCTCAAGATCCTTTCCAAACTAGCCCATCCCGAAGCTCAAATCGACCTCGTCGCAACTTTGATCCTCTCTATATGACCTTATCCCAAGCCTTAACCATTCTCAGCCGTCAAGGGCATCTCAAACCTCTAAACAAGCCACTTCCTCCGCCGCCCTACGGTCCAAACCATGATCCAAACAAACAATGCGCCTACCACCAACATCCTGGGCATGAAACAGACAATTGCATGCGTCTTCGTCACGACATTCAAGACCTTATTGATAGTCGAACCATAAAGCCACCAAAACCTGATGGGCAAACCAACCCACTCCCTACTCACAATGCTGAGCCGCCGCCTCGAAATATCAATCTCATAAATCTATCTCACAACACCACATACAATCCCAGCCAATACATTGTCCAAGACAACCAAACCAAACCTACCTTAACCTTCCCCGAGGAGGATGAATGTTTCATGATAGAGGAGGAGAAGGATGATAATTCTGATCAGTCAGAAGTAATTGACATTGATATGTCCGACATAAGCAGCGAAGATCAAATAGAAGAAGAAAAGCTAAGGAAGTGGGAGGAGCACTCTTGGGCGAAACACAATTTGGAGGATCCAGACATTCCATTTGTAGAAGATGACAAATGGCTTCGTATCTGGTTTGAGAATAGGAAGAAGGAAAAAGAAAGGGTCATCATGATGAGAAGGCACGCTCGCTTCGAGCCCGCCCAAATAGTGGTACGCATCAACCGTCCCAAAATTCCAACACCACCCATTGTTTGGGAGACAATCAATCTCATTGAGAAAGTAGAGGAGTTTAAAATGCAACCATGGGTCAACCCTTACGACGAGTGCGATTATAGTCAATGGATAGAGGAAAGAGAAGATCTAGATTTCATGTGCACAGAACCCTATAAAACAGGGGAAAGCGACTTTGATGAAATGGAAGAAGAGTGTAATGATCCGCTCGATGAAACCTCCTTAGCATCACTATTCAATCAGGAGGAAATAGCTGATGACCATGCAATCAATGAGGAAAGAGAAAGGGAGTTTCCTGCCGACACATCCATCTGGGGATTACTCATGGCTCAAGGAGGCAGCCATCATACAAAAGATGAATCCGGTTCAAAGGCTCTGTTTGGCAAGGAAGAGGGTGGGAAAGAGTACAAAGTTGCAAAAGACCCCGACATGCTGCAGTAGCTGAGAAGTCACAACATGGCAAATAAGAAACGTTAAAACATTGTTTTTGCTTTAAACAAACTAGAACGAGTTTTGGGCCCATGTTTGGGCATTTTATTTCTGCTAAGAGAATTCCTTTTTCATCTTCCAGATTATGCTTATCTAAATCCAAAATTTTTAAATTGCAATTGCCATGCATTATGCTCTCATTACCAAAACAAGAGAAGAATTTGAAAGGATCAACATTTTTGTATCCCAGACTTTTGGGAAGGAAAGGATGAACTCTAATTACTTAGAAACTAGGTTTTTATCAAAACTCAGGAAGAAGACGCTATCTCCGTGAGAACACTTAGGGTTAGCTTGCCCATTGTGAAAGTACAAACGCAACAAGGAGATTCATAAAAACATCTCCATCGGATTCCTCTCCAAACGCCTCTTGAGAGAAAATGCTCGTTGGGCAATCTATACACCCAAGCAAAAGTAAGAGCAGAGCCTACTAGGACAAGAAAAAGCGAAAAAACGCGGCCTAGGCAAAAGTTAAGGCATTTGAAGGAAAGCTCGCTAGGGACTCAACCTCTATCAGGTAACCTAGGCAAAACTTAGAGCATGAGAGAAAGAAAAACCAAGAGTGAAAACCCAACCCCCAAAGGTGGATCTTGGAACTACGTAAGAGGCCTGATTCCCTGATCGGGATACGTAGGCAGTCTCACATCGAGATACGGCCCAAACACTTGGAGGGAGGAAAGCATCAACATACTTGTACCCAATGATAGGTATAGCTAACCCTGCGTATTGAGCTCACAAAAGATGAGTTAGTCATTTTCCAAGGAATTGGCAAAAACAAAGACACGTAGGAATTACAGTTCATCTCCTCTAAACCCAAAAGTCGTCAACGCAATGGGTATGATTCTTCGAAAGACTCCTAAAGTTTGGCAAACAGGCCGTAAAGCATGGCAAAGGCAAGAGACAGCAAATCAAAGGCTAAGCATAAGAAGGGATGTGAAACAGGATGCCACTTGGCTAAAGCAAAATCTTTGTAACGGCCGGACAATCGATACCTCGGCCACAACAATAATCCTTCGGCCGAGTGATCGATTCTTCGGCCAAATATTTTTTAACTATCTATCAGTAAAAACTTGTTCACAAAGCCATGTTCTGACTATCGCATGCAAACTCAAAACATTTAGGGGCAGGAAAGGCATTTCTCATTTCTCAAACAAAAAACTTGTTTACAAAACCATTGCTGTGATTGCTTCCACTATACAAATATAGTTTCTGCCTATCTACTAACTATGAACAAGGAAAAGAAAAGCCCTAAAAACTAGGCGATCTCTGAGAGGAAGGCAAAGGCTGCTCACTGGTCCCCACGTTCCCCTCAGCAGCCGGTACTCTCTCAGCCTCAAGCTGCAGCCAAGGAAGATATAAACATTCAGACTCAAGGGATAATACATAGCAGATAAAGCCTATGAAGAGAGTCACACCTCGAGGATCCTACGGCGCTGTCTCCGGACTAAAACCTCTGTACTCTGGAAAACTCACCGGCACGTTCAGAACGCTCAAATGATGCTCACGCTCTCTGTGAACTATCTCGGCCCCTGGGCCACCAACAGGAGGATGGTACTGCAGGAAACCACCATAACCCAGCCTACGCGAAGGACGAACGTAGGTAGCAGCATCAAACAAACCGGGCTCCTCAATCGCCTCCTCATCGGAAGATGGATGCTCACACCTACATGGAGGATGCAAGGACGAACCCGCGACACCTGAAGATGGCGTGGCCATCACGTCTGAACCAAAATGGGAGGAAAGACCAACGGTTTCAAAACAACCGAAGTCAGCAGCAATGGCAAACGGCGACGGTGGGGATGATCGCCGGAGATAATTGCGGTCGGCGGTAGTGGAGGAGGGCGGCGGCGTACGGCGGTCGTCGGACGAGAGGAACGGAGGATAATGAGAGAGGAGGAGAAGAAAGGATTAAATGGGCCGTGAGATCGATTTAACTGAACTTAAATCGATTTCCTGGCTTTTGGCGTTCTCACGGCCGAGGCATCAATTTCTCGGCCGAGACATCAATTCTTCGGCCGAGAGATTGATCTCCTGGCCCCTTAATCAAAATCCCGCAGCAACAGCAGATTTTGCTTAGTGCACCAATTCAAGCCACTACAGACTTCTGAGTTCTCAACCAACCAAGTAGCCTTGGGGGCATCCCCAAGCCAATGCAACATGATCAAAACCAGCCTTGGGGGCATGCCCAAGCATCGAAAATCTCTCTCCACAAACTGCTGGCCAGCAAAACAAGACACTCAGCAGCCTTGAGCTCAAAACTTCAGCGGCTCCAAGCCCATTATTGGCAGGCTCTACGCCCATATCAATTCACCCAGCGGCTCTACTTAACGGCTCTACGCCCACTATCCTGACAGGCTCAAAGCCCATCATATCTATTGTCTCAGCGGCTCTAAGCCCTCAACACAGCAGGCTCTACGCCCATTATCTCACCAAAGCGGCTCTACGCCTTCTACTCAGCGGCTCGAAGCCCATCACCTCAACAGGCTCGAAGCCTACGTCTACTATCACCCAGCGGCTCAAAGCCCTTTATCTCAGCAGCTCTATGCTCGCTATCACGGCAACAGGCTCTATGCCTGTAATCACTCAACTTGGCGGCTCCAAGCCCCTTATCTCAACTGGCTCGAAGCCGTAACAACCAACCCAGCGGCTCTAAGCCCATTGTCTCAACTGGCTCAAAGCCGTACACAATCAAGTTCTTAATAGGCTCGAAGCCTGTGTTCACTATCTTAACTGGCTCAAAGCCATAGCAATTTGCGGCTCCAAGCCCTCGACTCAGCAGCTCTACGCTCGCTATTACAACTCAGCGGCTCGAAGCCCACCATCTCAACTGGCTCGAAGCCGTAAACAAGCAACAGGCTCTAAGCCGCCCCAACAATCAAGACATCTGTTCTCAGACTCTACGCCTGGATGCTCAAGTTATACACTTGAATGCTCAAGCTCTACGCTTGGATGCCCAACCACTGCGTACTGGACGCTCAAAGCCTGTACTTTGAATGCTCGGATTCTGCCATCCGAATGCTCGAGCTCTACGCTCCGAATGCTCAAGTCCGGAACTTGATAGAAGCTCTAAGCTTAAAACAAACACACACGCACGGGCCCGTGCACATTTGCATCAACATTTTCACATCGAGTCTGCATCATCACATCTGTTCACATCTAACAACCATCATCACACATGTACACTCTGCATATCTCTCATGAAACAGGTCAACCCTGCTATCAACCGGCTCTATGCCTCGGTTTTATTTGATCGGCCCAACGCCTCGATCCTTTGGCTCCACGTCAACATTTATGATGAGAAAGCTCCGTGCACAGACCATCAGAATACAACCAGCTCTACGCTTCGGTTCATATCACGTCAAGCTCTAAGCTCCGACAAACTCAGGCCCTCGCCTCAAGACTGCATGCAGGCTCCACGCCTCAATCACTTCGGGCTCCATGCCTCAGTTCCTTCACCTCAGGCCCTTGCCTTATACCAGCTCCGCGCTTCGGTTCATCACGTCAAGCTCAAAGCTCTGACACCACAGGCTCTCATCCTGATCAATACCAGCTCCGCGCTTCGGTCCCATCAAGCTCTAAGCTCACCTCAGGCCTCCGCCTCATAAACCACAGCAGGCTCCACGCCTCAATCTAATCCCCTCAAGGCTCTCGCCTTATGATCAACACCAGCTCCGCGCTTTGGTCCTATCAATCACCTCAGGCTCTCGCCTTATGATCAACACCAGCTCCGCGCTTCGGTCCTATCAATCACCTCAGGCTCTCGCCTTATGATCAACACCAGCTCCGCGCTTCGGTCCTATCAATCACTCTCCAGGCTCTCGCCTCATGACTACAACCGGCTCCGTGCCTCGGTCCCCTCATCGCCAAAGCTCCGTGCTCCAGCTACTGGCCCTGCGCCTCCCCTACATCTCAAAAACAAACCGGCGTCCAACTCATCCCAACAGATGGTTTGGATTCCACCCCATTACATCAACCCCTTCCAGCTCATTCGCAAGGATAGGCTACTCTACCGAGCTCCTTTCAGTCAAAGTAAGGATGATCAAGAAAAGCAAACGCACCTGCAGTGTACTGATCTACCCCAAAATACTAAGGAAGCTCTCCGCAAAAACTCCCCAGGTAGCCCCGCGCTCCTTCAACTATCTTCCGCCAAAACCCTGGCTCAGTCTAGGTACGTCACACTACGGCTTTTAAAGCCCTAAGGTACGTCTTCTGTCTCTAACCCTCCAAACTTTTTCATTTTTCTTTATTGCCCGAACTACGATTGGTCTGAATTTCCCTTGTGGAATACGTAGGCAGCCTCCCGGCCCGACCATAACAAAACCTTTTTCGAAAAACCCCTTGGAATAGTGGTTGGACCAAATTGAGTTGCTTTTTACAGCTTTCACTCTTACTCAAACATGTCTCGCGATCTGTCTGAGTTCAGTCAAAGAGGGGCATCTGTAGACACCCCAATTTGGCCTAACGATTATTTCAAGTCCCACCTTGGGACAATCCCGATGATGAAATGGATACAATGATTGCTGATTGCTTCTTTGAGGACCTTAGGACTTTCGGTGAGAACTTTGACCACTTAGAGGACCCAATTCAAAGCCATACAGCCTTTCAGACAGAAATACAGAAGCCTAGGAGAATCCATCTGACGGCCGTAACATCGATCCCACGGCCACAACATCAATCCCTCACCCTAGCAACCTGTTGCCAGCAAAATCTCCCTGAGAGATCAATCCCTCGGCCGCGAGATCTATCATTCGGCCGAGACATCCATTCCACGGCCGTGACATCCTTTGCTCGGCCGCCAGATCAACCTTTTTCCAGACTCTGGAACGTTCTGTCAGACGTTTGGTTTGATCCAACTACACTACCTTTCCGATGCGTTCGGGCTATGTTCGGAGATCACGACGTAGAGTTAGAGATGCATGGCAATTGCAATTGCCATCTCGTGATTTGATTGGCCGGAGTGAGTCATCCCTATGCCTATATAAAGGGGCCTTTGGGCTCCGAATTTAACACACAGAAATTGAGATACCTACACACTCAATCAAACCTCGAAACTCTGCACAAATACTCCCTCAATCCCATACTCCAAAAGCCCTAACCTTCCGAAGGCAGCCGTCAATTCGGCGATCAAACCCCGAAGTTCAAACCCTAACTCTAGGGTTCTCGATCAAGCAATCAGTCAACCACGCCCAATCCAAAGCAATCAAGCAACTGAGGGATCAAGGTAGTGAGGCCCAACGGCCGCTGGTTTGTCTTAATTTATTGCTTTTCTGATTAATCGTAGCATTTTTGATTATCCATTAATCTTTCTGTCTGGTGTGAGGAAGAACACCGACCGGGGCTTCGATCCTCGGCCGGTACATTAAACCAGTATGATTACTCGGCCGTGACATCCATTCACCGGCCGAGTAATCGATCTCCTGGGACATTTTGTTTGCTTTTCTGCTTTCTAATGCATGCTTCAATTATCGCACTGGCTCACTTTGCTTACTGTTTAAGGGAATAACTAAACAGACTATGTGTTAGAATTAGACAAAGCATCTATACGTCTTATGTTGAACGATTATGGGCCAGTCTCACGACTGGGCAAAGAGGGGTGCCTAACACCTTCCCCTTATTGTACTTTTGGCTCCCGTATCCAGAATCTCTATCTATTTTCCCAGTTTTAATAAACTGGGTGGCGACTCTATTTGATGATAACCGTTATCATGTGGCGACGTTCCTAGCCATGGGGATGTCCATGATTTTGGTTTATGAAGTGAGCAACCAATCGAGCAAACACAACGTGATCAATCTGTATGGCGATGCCCCGTTTGGGAGGTGTCTACGCCACTAGCGACGACCTCCAAGCTCAAATCACCGCTCTGCTAGCAGAAAAGGTAGCCAGGGATGCTAAGGATGAGGAAAGATCGGTGGAGGACGAGAATCCCCATAAAGTGATATTGGCAGAAAGTCCCGATCACAAGGGGACCAAATTCTGGATTTCGAAGGACTTTGCCTCTTCCCAGAATCCAAGCTGCCTGAGAATTTCAAAATGCCAAACATCGAGAAGTTCAATGGAACTGGCAATCCTACCAGTCATGTTCGCCACGTTATCAACACCCTGAAGCCGATGGGCTTGAATGATGAGCTCATCGCTCAATTGTTCCAAAGGACTCTCACCGGAAGCGCTCTCGACTGGTTCCTCACTTTGGAATTCGTGCATTATCAGACCTAGCCAGAAATTGCCAACGCTTTTGTCAAGCAATATGCATATAATGTCCAAATCGAGCTGACAACTCGAGACTTGAAGATGACCAAATAAGAATCCAATGAGGACTTTGCTACCTTTGTGGCAAGATGGAGGGAAAAGGCTGCCAAAATGAAGAACCGCCCCTCCGAGGAAGATCAAGTGAGGATAGTTGTCAATAACTTACAGCCCAAATACCTCAGGCATATCTATACTCAAGCCATCACCGATTTCAAACGTCTGCATGCCACTGGATTGCAAATCGGAGATGGAATCAAGCTAGGGCTCATTGGGAAAGAAGAGACTCCCCATCCACCAAAGAAAACCTTTTCCAGTCGTACATCTCACGCCTCTATAAATACCCTAGGCACATCCCTGCCTCAGGATCCTTTCCAAGCTAGCTCATCCCGAAATTCAAATCGACCCCGCCGCAATTTTGATCCTCTCTACATGACATTTTCCCAAGCCTTAACCATTCTCAGCCGCCAGGGGCATCTCAAACCTTTAAACAAACCACTTCCTTAGCCACCTTACAGCCCAAATCATGATCCTAACAAACAATGCGCTTACCACCAACATCCTGGGCATGAAATAGACAACTGCATACGTCTCTGCCATGACATTCAAGACCTCATTGATAGCCGAACTATAAAACCTCCAAAACCTGATGGGCAAGCCAATCCAATCCCTACTCATAATGCTGAACCACCACCTTGAAATATCAATCTCATAAGTCTATCCTACAACCCCGCATACAATCCTAGCCAATACATTGTCCAAGACAACCAAACCAAACCAACCTTAACCTTCCCCGAGGAGGATGAATGTCTTATGATGGAAGAGGAAGAGAACAATGAGTCCGATCAATCAGAAGTGATCAATCCCGACATGTCTGACATAAGTAGCAAAGATCAAGCAGAGGGAGAAAAGCTAAGGAAATGGAAAGAACATTCCTGGGCAAAACACAATTTGGAAGATCCAGACATTCCATTTGTAGAAGATGACGAATGGCTTCGTATCTGGTTTGAGAATAGGAAGAAGGAAAAAGAAAGGGTCATCATGATGAGAAGGCACGCTCGCTTCGAGCCTGCTCAAAAAGTGGTACGCATCAACCGTCCCAAAATTCCATCACCGCCCATTATTTGGGAGACAATCAATCTCATAGAGAAAGTAGAGGAGTTTCAAATGCAGCCGTGGGTCAATCCTTATGACGAGTGCGACTATAGCCGATGGATAGAGGAAATGAAAGATCTAGATTTCATATACGCAGAGCTATACAAGACAGGGAAAAGCGACTTTGATGAAATAGAAGGAGAATGTCATGATCCACTCGATGAAATCTCCTTAGCATCACTATTCAACCAAATGGAAATAGTTGACGACTACATAATCAATGAGGAGAAAGAAAGGGTAATAAAAACCCAGGCCGACACTTCCATTTGGGGATTGCTCATGTCTCAAAGAGGTAGCCACCATGCAAGCTTCAAGGGTAGACCCAGTTCAAAGGCTCTATTTGGCAAGAAAGATGGTGGAAAAGAGTATAAAGTTGCAAAAGACAAAGGGAAAGAAGACAACCCCAAAATGCTATAGTAGTTGAGAAGTCACAACATGGCAAAGAATATCAAACATTGCTTTTATTTTCTAAATCAAACTAGAACGAGTTTTGGGCCCCTGTTTGGGCATTTTATTTCTGCTAAGAGGATTTCTTTTTCATCTTCCAGATTATGCTTGTTTTAAATCTAAATTCTTAAATTGCAATTGCCATGCACTATACTCTCATTGCCAAAACAAAGGAAAATTGAAAAGGGATCAAGTCTTTTGTGTATCTGACCAAAAGGAAAGGAAAGGATGAACCTTAGTTGCTTAAGAAACCAGGTTTTTGTCAAAACTTAGAAAGAAGACACTATCTCCGTGAGAACACTTAGGGTTAGCTTACCCATTGTGAAGGTACAAATGCAATAGGAGATTCATAAGAACATCTCCCTTGAAATCCTCTCCAAAACACCGAAGCCCTCTTGAAGAAAAAAAAAATGCTTGTTGGGTAACCCAAACTAAGTACCCAAGCAAAAGTAAAGAGCAAAACCTGCTAGGACAAGAAAATGCAAAAAACGCAGCCTAGGCAAAAGACAAGGCATTCAAAAAGCTCGCTAGGGACTCAACCTCTATCAGGTAACCAAGGCAAAACTTAGAGCATGAGAGAAGAAAAACCAAGAGTGGAAACCCAACCCGCAAAGGTGGTGATCTTGGAACTACGTAAAAAGCCTGATTCCTTGATTGGGATACGTAGGCAATCTCACATCGAGATGCGGCCCAAACATTGGGAGAGAAAAGAAAAAAACAAACAACATCAGCAAATTTGTACTCAGCGATAGGTATAGCTAACCCTGCGTATTGAGCTCGCAAAAGATGAGTATGCTTTTCTCGAGGAATTGACAACAGCCATAAACACAAGAATTATAGTTCATCCCTTTTAACCTAAAGGTCATTGACACAATAAACAGGATACCTCGAAAGCTCTCGAATTTGGCAATCAGACTATGGAATATGGCAAAAGCAAAAAGGTAAAAAATCAAAACCAAGCATAAGAAGGAAGAGAAAAGGGGATGCCACTTGGCCAAAGCAAAATTTACCTTTGGAAAATCAAAGTAACAACCGAAGAATTGATACATCGGCCATAATATCGAACAATCAATTATTCGGCCAGTACTCCATTTCGCACAAATTACTGTTTATCAGTAAACGTTTATTCAAAAAGCCATGTTCTGACTTTCACATGCATATCTTAAAGCATTTAGGGGTACGAAAAGCTCTTTTCATTCCATAAACAAAAGTTGGTTACAAAACTCTTTCGTTGTGGTTGCTTTCACTATACAATTTCTGTTTGTCTCTTCTACTAACTATGGACAGAAGAAAAAGAAAATCCTAAAAGCTAGTCATGATGGCGTCTCTGAGACGGTCTCTGAGATGGGGACTGCTCGTTCGTTCCCACATCCTCCCCACCAGCAGCCGGCGCTTCTTCAGCCTCTAGCTGCAGCCAAAGAAGATATAAACATTCAGATTTGAGGGATGATATCAAGTAGATGAAATTCATGAAAGAGAGTCGTACCTCGAGGATCCTACGGTGCTGTCTCCTAACCAAAGCCTCTGCACTCTGATAGGCATGAAGCCATCCCTGCACTATCTCAGCAGGCACCTATAAAAACAAACCAAGCATCTCAAATACAGGAATGACAGATGCATTGATAAAGCAAGGAAAGCAAAGTTCAAAAATAGGGCGATACCTGTGAAACCCCAGCTGGCAACGTATAAAGCTGGCTCGTGCAAGGAGTAAGGGCCAGGCGCTCCTCCTCCCCATCGTCAGAATGGAAGGAAACAAAAGAAGGGGCTCGCGGCCAAACAGGAGCAACAGGGGGAGTTACAACCGCATAAGCTAGGCGAAGACGGTAGTACTCCATGTAGTCTCCTGCCTGAAGAAGCAAACCTGCCCAATCTCTGATCCGAGCATTCTTCAAGTCCTCCTTAGACATCGAAGAGGTAGACCTCATCGATGTTGGAGGAAGGGGAGGAACAAACTGAAGCGCCTCAGCACGCGGGCGCCACTGACTAGCTACCCGATCGCCTAAATACCAGGCTCGGCAAAATGGACCCTCGAGCAAGCTACGGGTCCGGTCTAGGACTCTGGAACGCGTAAGAGGAGTATCCTCAGGAACACCCTCCCAAGGATCAAACCGCACCTACGAGCGAAGATGAATTAGCTACAGCATGGAAATATGGAAAATTAAGGATAAGAAGTGTAAAAGGAGTACCTGATCGACCGTCAAACGATCCAAGACTCGCCGCCACTCAGGAAGATTCAAAACGGGCGACCGTGGCTTCCGATGCTCCGTCAGCCATCGCTCATAGTGGGGAATACAGTTTGCGTTCCCATGCCTAGTACCTGTGGGAAACTGAAGAAGATGCTCAAAAGCCCAGAGCTGAAATATGGATTAGCAAAACAAGTTCAGAACTAGAAAAAGCCAAAATAAGAACAGAGGTACAAAGAAATAATATATACCTCAAGCACTCGAAAGTGACCACCAAGAATGGGACTCTTGCCCCGTGAGCAAGCACCAAGATTACCATACAAGGTGGCCAAAGCAGACGAGCCCCAGTCAAACTCCCGAATAGCCCCCAAGTGCTGCAGAGGAGCCAGAAACTGCGTGTGTACCGAACCATCCTTGTTGGCAAACAACGTTTGCCCAAGGAGGAAAAGAAGGAAGGCCCACGTCAATTGCTCAACACTCACCTGGGTCAGGATGTCAGCCACCATGAAAGTCTTGCTTAGCCAAGCAAGATCAATATGACCCCGAGAATGAACAGGGGGCACCTTGCCCAGAAACCACTCCAAAGCACCCTCCCGCTCCCAAAGCCTGGGGTCAACTCGAAGGGAAACTCCGCCTACCCACAGACCAGTCAGCAAAGAGAAGTCACTCGGAGTGATAGTCATCTCGCCAGCAGAAGGGAAGTGGAAGGTGTTGGTGGTATCCCACCACCTCTCAACCAGTGACGTCATCAACGACCAGTCCATCTTCGGAACATTGAGGCCCAGGACGAATGCCTCAAAGCCAGCAACACGTACCAATTCCCAAGCCTGCTCTGGCAACATCAAAAACCACCTGTGCACCTCCTTTCCTCCACCAATCGAGCAACAAACGTGATCAATCTGTATGGCGATGCCCCGCCTGGGAGGTGTCTACAGTCATCCCTATGCCTATATAAAGGAGCCTTTGGGTTCCGATATTAATAAGTCGATACACCCTCTCAAGCCACGAAATTTTGCACAAATACACTCTCAAATCCCCTCTTCAAAAGCCCTAACCTCACGAAGGCAGCCATCAATCCGACGATCAAACCCCGAAGTTCAAACCCTAACCCTAGGGTTTTCAAAGAAGCAATCAGTCAATCACCATCAATCCGAAGCAATCAAGCAACTGAGAGATCAAGGTGGTGAGGCCCAACGGCCTCTGGTTTGTTTTACTTACTGTATTCATAACTAATCGTAGTGTTTTGATCATCTGCTAACTTTTTTGTGCGGTGTGAGGAAGAACACCGACCGGGGCTTCGATCCCTCGGCCAGTACATAAAACCAGGAGGATCCCTTGGCCGTGACATCCATTCACCGGCCGCGGGATCCATTTCCCTGGGACAGTTTGTTTTATGTTATGCTTTCTGACGCATGTTTAAATTATCGCACTGGCTCACCATTAACTGCTTAAAGGCTAAAAACAAACTATGTGTTAGAATTAAACTAAGCATCTATATGTCTTATGTTGAACAATTATGGGCCAGCCTCATGGCTGGACAGAGAGGGGTGCCTAACACCTTCCCCTTACTGTACTTTTGGCTCCCGTACCCAGAATCTCTATCTGTTTTCCTAGTTTTAATAAACTGGGTGGCGACTCTGTTTTGATGATAACCGCTATCGTGTGGCGATGTTTCTAGCCATGGGAATGTCCACGATCTTGGTTTACGAAGCAAGCAACCAATCGAACAACAAACGATCGATCTGTATGGCGATGCCCCGCTCCAGGGAGGTGTCTACAGTAGAAGATGCAGTTTGGAATCAGTATGTCCAAGTAAGTAATCAATATTCTTGAAAATTATATAAACTCATGTTTACGGTAATTTTTAAACAATTTTGCTACTATTTGTGTAGGTCAATCGACGAGCTAGGCAGATGAGGGAAATGCAATTTCCCAATTATAATCGATGGTGCCATTGCTTTGGACGTGAGTACTGATGTGGAGAAGTCGGAAGTTTAAGACAGATGTTGGACAATAAATTTGTACCCTTCGTAATGTACCTCAACTAAATGTTTAAATTTAATTAAGATGAGTTCTTTGTGTTCATATTACAGTCTTAATTTCACTAATGTTTGAAAAACACGTACAAGTTCAATCAGAATCAAATAAATGTGCCAAGATTATACAACATAAGAAACCTAAGAAAAAATTTACAACGAAGTATGTGATTAGACTAGATCGATGTTGAACTTCCAAACCATTTTCGGATGTGGAACCATTGTGACTTGATTGTTGTTGGGTTCGAACTGACTGCATTTGAAGTAGCCGGTATCTTTCCTCATGGAACTGTAACAATGCTCCTTCCACTTCGTCGAACGTGGTGTATCTTTTGAACAATTTCCCTGGGTATCCATTAACCTGCAGTTCCGCGGTCTCCCAACTTGTATAGATTCCCGGACGACGGTCAATGAAAACCACCCAATAGTATTGTTTATCTTCACTTGACATTGTCAAATTTACGAGAAAAAATCAATTATCACATTTATAACATAATGAATACTAAGATTTTTTTATATGTATTTGGCTCAGAATTTTTTTCCCACCGGCACATAGTGCACCACTTGGCTACAACTTATGTTGCCAAATGGTGAATAAACCATTGACCCTCATAAGTTATCCCGCCAAGACAAGTGCCTCGCCATTAATTTTGTCAAAAATATCCTCATAGCCTAGGAAAACTGCCTGAAAAACTGCCCAGAATGGAGAACGAAAACAGTCAAAAAAATAGCCAATAAATTGTAAAAAAAAACAGGCACATAACTGCACAGCATGCAACTCCAAAACCTTCCAAAAAAGAGCCACAAAAGTGGGCAGAATGCAGAACCAAAACTGTCAAAAAAATAGCCACAAAACTGTCAAAAAAATAGACACAAAACTGCATAGAATCCAGCACCAAAACTGTCCAAAAAGCAGCCACAAAACTGTCAAAAAACCAGCCACCAAACTGTCAAAAAAACAGCCAAAAAACTGCAAAGAATGCAGCAAGAAAACTGTCCAAAAACCAGCCACAAAACTGTCAATTCTACAGCCACAAAACTGCACAGAATGCAGCTCCAAAACTGTTAAAAAATCAGCCACAAAACTGCCCAAAATGCAAAACCAAAACTGTCAAAAATACACCCACTAAACAGCCACTAATTTGCCATTAAGGTGCTAATATTAACACTTGGGCTCAGACAATTCTAGCATAATCAAAGTAGCACTACCATTTGCAACTAAGTTGCCATTAAAGCCATCATAATTTGCAAAAGCAATACCAACTAATACACTGCAATTGACATTGCATCAATGCCCAATAAAATAACCCAATGAACAGCAAAAAAATTGCCCAAATGACAGCAAATAAAGTACCCAAAAACCTGCAACAATACAGCCCAAAAAAGGGCATGCAAGCCTTGCCAAACTAAACCAATAACTGCACCAAAACTGTCCCATAGTAATGACAGAAACCAGAAATAAAGCAGTCAAAAACCATAATCAAAACAGCCACAAGACCAGACCAAAAACAGCCACAAACCATCAATAAAACTGCCCACAATACAGAATCTCATGCTGCCATAATCCAGCCAACAAACAGCAACAAAACTGGCCAAAAACCATCAACTAAACAGCCGAACAATTTGCCATAAAACCTTGCCAACAAACAGAACCTAATGCAGCCAGAACCAACCAACAAACGGGCCTGCACACACACACATATAGCCCTGCACACACACACACACACATATAGCCCTGTATGCTAACAGCCACCACAATATGAACATTTGTGTGCAATGCGAAGGTTTTGCATTCTCGTGAGGTTGTGCAAAGACCTAGCCAGAAATGTTGCTTACAAATTAATGTTGTGAGCAGTTTCAGTTCAAGTTCAGTTCACCAAAACTCCACAAAATTTCACCCAAACTGTACTAATACCAACGAATTAGGGCAGATGATATTTTACGGCATAATAAAAAACTAGGTCAAAATCAAAAATTAGGGCAAAATGAAAAAACAAAAAAAAAACATCAATCAGGCAACTCAGATCTCAGATCGTAACTCACTGATGACTGATATTCAGTTCAGTAAAAAAAATATCTAGATCTAGGGCAACTCAGATCTGTCGTTACAGTACCAAAATGGAGTCCATCAAAAACCATATCGCAAAAGCATATCACAAAAATCAGATCGCAAAACCAGATTGCAAAACCCTCCGCATACTACAAAAATGGAGTCTAGAATCATACCTTAGCCCTTTCAAAAAAGGAAAACAAGGTCAGGACGTAGAGGAAGACGAGGTAGAGAGTAGAACCCGTCGGTGTACGGCGGTGGAGTCACCAAAGAGTAGATCGGCGACCTCCTTCTTCTCTCTCTCTCTCTTTTCTCTCTTTCTCGGTCTGGTTCTAAAATGAACGAGGACAACCCACAAAAGGGAAAAGTCAATGGCAAAACAGACAAAACTCCACCCGGCTTCACTAGCGACAGGGGGTACCCCTGTCGTTAACTAAACCTGGAAGAGCCGGAGATGGAATCCAGCTAGGGCTCAAATCTTCTTTTCATTTTGCACAGCCAAACACCGGAGAAGAGGGAGAGGGGGAGAACAAGTCTGGGACCTTTCCAAATCCGGGGACAAATCCCCATCTAAACAGGGCGTTAGCCTCCTCAAAGTATTTGGTTTTTTTGTACCTAGCACCTTCCGTTGAAATTCTATTAGAATTTAGGATGAAAAATGTCATGTGATGAGCACATGACATGTTGAACCAAAATTCTTGACATAAATACCCTACGACAAATTTTTTTTGCTTTTTTTTTTGTTTTGTTTTGGGAAAGTAATACCCTATAACCTTTGGGGTCCAGTAAACCATCTACCCAACGAGCTACCCACTGTAGGCGCGGTCAGAATTACCGACATATCAGCAGGGAAGACTTTTTGACCAGACAATTGGCCGCGGACACGTGGTAACCAAGACCCTGCGGGAAGTCAGTCTTAGTCAAGGTTCTATTCTAAGAAGGCGGTTGACCACCCAATAGAAGGGAAGCACGTGTGGCACATAAAAGTAATGCCCGCAGAAATGACCCGCGAAAGGGAAGACCCCGTGGGACCCTCGCTAGCTCCGCGGGGGAACTAAAGGCGTACCGAGATGGGTACAGAGGATCACAGGAAGACCCCGGGGTCCTATTCGGGCCTAAAAGGCAGGCCCCGGGAGGGACCCCGCGGGAAGCAAACGATCGCTGCGGGTCGCGACCTTGCTCTTGCGGGAATTGGGGAAGCTCTTGTGGCTTGGTGGCTTGGGATGGAGGTAGCGTCGCAGAAGTGCGAGTCCTCCCACGGAAGGACCTCCGCGGGAGGGCGAGTCTATCCGGGACCTGGAGGTACGGGAGGGACACGTGTTGGGGTCTTATGGGAGCGCCATTCTGGGCCTGACCTAGGCCCAGGTGCCCTATAAATACCCATGTCATTCCCAATGATTGCCAGATGCTGACTTTTCTGGAAAAAGAGAGTGTGAGCACTGATTCTGAGGAATGAGAACATTCTTCTCCGGAGAGAAGGTGACCTCACTCGTTTGATTCCAGAGAAGGCCAGACGTCATCCCCCGCGGAGAACAAAGGAGACACGTTGCCTTTGTCCTTTCCGTACCTCTTGCTCCTTCCTTCACCCCACAAGATCATTCCCCTTTTCCCCTCAATACTAATCATCAGCCAATTGCACATCTCCAGCTCACATTTCTACTCGTAAGCATCTCCAGCGGAACCCAACTCACCCACACCCACCACTGCCGAAATTGCAGCGAATGAAGGTCAAGGTATGTAGGCGGAGACGGCAGGGAGGAAGTGGGGGAGCCGAGTTCCGGCGACGGCATAGCAGAGGAGGCAGTCAATGTGGGGAGGTTGCATTGGCATTGGGCGAGGCCGTAGATGGGTACAACAGTTGAATTGACTACGATGTAACTGCGACCCCAATAGTTGTCGACAACGGGTAAGAAGAGGCGCTCCATTTCTTTGTTGAAGTTGAGGATTTTCGCGACGGCGATGACGTGGTGGTGGTGGTGGTGCCGCAGAAGAGTTCTTCGTAGATTCGTGGTCGGAAAATACCCGTTTTCAAATACGGCATTCGGGATTCAGAATTAGTATTTGAAGAGATAAAGAAAACTTTGCTAGATGTTTCAACCCCAAATCCATTTTTGTTTTTTTATCATCGACTTCTACAGCATCTTCAAAAAAATACTACAAAGGAAATCTTTTCTTGTTCAAACTGGGGTGGGTCCCCACAAGCCAGGTAAGCTACCTCAGTAACTCGGTCCCCGAACACGGAAAATTCAGTTATTTTTTTATGCTTTCTTTCCCTTTTTTTTTCTAAATTCATTATGGTTTTCAATCCAAGGATTTGATGCTTTATACATACAAAATACATACATACATACATATATATGTATATATACACACACATGTGTGTGTATATGTATATACAGAAAGAGTTTCTGGTATTAATTTGGGGATTTTGTGGAGTTTGGATTGTGATGGAGTGAAGGTAGCAGAATTTGATTCGAAGCTAACACCGGCCGATTTTGATTTTGATTTTGTGGTTGCAATTGGGAGTGCCATGGATGAAGGGTGGCGTCTAGTGTGGTGTGTGTTGGCCTGTTGGGATAGGATATGGTGTTTGGGGGTTGTTGCTAGTGTTGAGATGGGCGGTTTTGTGCGGTGCGAGAGGCGGCTATGGGTGGAAGTAAGGATAATAGGTGAGATGGGTTGTTGTCGTTGGATGTAAACGATGAGAATGAATATTGAGGAAGATGATGATGTGTTGGCTTGAAGGGTGAAAAGGTAAATGCCAATTTTCTGTTAACGACATTCACTCCATTTTGAATCCGCATACTTTGGGGCGGTTAAGTGTCTGAGTTTAAACTTTAACGGGGCAACTCAAAAATGGGTGATAGTTGAAGGGGGCTTAATGAAATTTACCCTTTTATTTTTATTCTAGAGGGAAAACTGACTTTTTGAATATTTTTAGTGGTCGTATATGATTTTGTTCACCATTAACTTATATTTTTAAATTTCTCTTACCAAGCGACGAGCAATATAGTGCAAAAAAATGACTGAAATTTATGAAGTTTTTTTATATGAACAAGATCAACCCAGATATATTAATATAAACATTAAGTACTACAACGAAACAAAATGCTACAACAACAAAAATAAATAAAAAAATACTCCCTCCGTCCCTTTTTAAATGTCCTGCTTCGTAACTCCAACTTATTAAAAAGACATCATCATTATACCTTTCACATCAACTTTTTCCTCCACTTTCCTTACTTACCCATCATCATTACACTTTTACTCACTAACTTTTCAAAATGGAATCTACTTTTAGGGACAAAATAGACAATTCACCAACTTTTACCCACTAACTTTACAAAATGGACACTTATTAAGGGACAGCCCAAAATGGAATACTGGACTGTAATAAAGGGACGGAGGGAGTAAATAAAAGCTGCATGAAATCAGACGCCGAAGCCGAATCCATCAATCATACTCATGAAAGTGGGTGGAGCAAGGCCCGCAACTAACTTGAGCTCGTTCACGCCGCGGACTGAATGACCAATTTTGAATTTGCTTTAGACGATGCTACCGTCGCCGCTGAACCACTCAAAAATCCCTTGACAAAGCCGAACAAATTCAAAAGCCAAAACCCAGATCTAGTTCCCCAAATCTGGCTCCTGAATCCAAAAATGATAGGGAGAATGAGACATCTATCCACCCTAAGGAAAGAGTCTCAACCATCTCATAGCCATAAAGCTAAGAGAGGAAGGAAGAGAAAAGAGAGTCTAGAATGAGGAGGACCGAGGAGAGAAAGAATGAAGGAAAAGAGAAAAAGGAGAAATAAAGAGGGAGGAAGAAGGAAAGGGGGTGGCGGCAAGGTGAGGAAGTTGGGAGAAGCAACAAAGCACCCTGTTGAGTGCATCTGGATCGTCCAAACCGATGCACTTGGCAGGGATCTGCTTGGCAAGATCCCGAGTCCCCAGACACACACACACATTCACTCTCTCACTCTCTCTCTCTCTTTAAATTTACGAAGACTTTAATATAAAAAAATAAAAAAAACCGCCTCATAAAGTTAGGCCAAGGGTCTCAAAAAGTTTTGAAACTGAAACGAGAAAAAGGTTCGATCGCCAAAAGACAATATAAAAGGGTAATTTACACCATGGGGTCCATGCAGTTTTGGTGAGATTTTAGTTTTAATCCTTACAGTTTTAGTTCAATTAATGTGGACCTTACGATTACATTCTGTTTCGGAATCGACCCTTTGTCATTTTCCCCTACTATTGAAATGAATAAAACTTGTGTGGTTCTTTTAATTAATGTGGACCTTACGATTGAAAATAAAACAGATTCCAATTGAAAATAAAAAGACGGGCCCAAAATAAAATAAGCACAAAAGTAGTTGTTGGGAAACGGTTCCCGGAACCCAGTAATGACGCGTACAGATTAGATAACAAGAAAATCGCAAAAAACCCTACAAGGCGGAATTAGGATTTTACCTCAACTCCCTACGAACACGAACGCTAGTTGAACTTGTTATAGCACGTCTTGCTATAAGCCATGTATACTGCTCGACTGCACCTTACGATATTCTATCGTATTCCCTACACGTCTAGAACACGAACCGAGTGTGGACTCTTTCGTGGTCTGTTTGCTCTCTCTAAATCTGCCTCTATCTTGTGAATAATAGAAACGTGTAAACTGACCTAGAGAGCATAACGTGTATATATAAGGTTACGATAGGGACTTAAGAAGTAATAAGTTAGGGCTCCCAGTGTAAATAAGAAACCCTAATCCCACCAGGATTCTATTTCTTATTTCACTAATTATAATTCACCACACTACAGAATTATAATTGCACTACCGTCTTTATCTCAATTATATTACGAGCTTCATGATATTAAGTACTTATTTATCTCCCCACGTTAAGATTATAGATACCCGTTGATTAAAATAAATTACTAACAATCTCCCACTTAATCAACATCTTAACCTTGAGACTATCCGCTTAACTTATAATAGTTCAGACGAAATTACTTAAAACTCTCAGACTGTAGTGAGTTAATAACGAAATCGATCTGGATTTTCCCATCAATTTCAGCTCCAAGGATCTCTAGTTCATTCAGAAGAGCTATCATCTTCAGAATATGATCCCTAATCAGGGTCCCTTCAACATGGGTGATACTCACCAATTTTTATGAAGTTTTTCTTCTTGTTCTGTGGCATTCTCATCAGGTTTAGTAGGGCACACCTCAGACAACACAAATTTGTGTCCCTCGACAGTTAACACAATATCCAAATTCCTTTTTAGTCAATATAATTCGATCCAGTAAATTTATTAGCTTTGAGAATAATTGCAAGTGGATTGAAAAAAAAAATCCATTTTTAAATCTGAGAATCACATAACAACAATTATGAAGGGTAATAAAAACTTGAATTTCATTTTAATATTGGTTCCCTCAACCACGTGTTAAAAGAAAAAAATTGGCAACCCTACACACCGTGAAGAGCATGCCTCGATGGGAAGATCGTCTACTCTTCATCATTCGTGTAGATAGGCACAACCTTTTAATTTTACTATTCAGACACTATACCGTGCCAAGTAAAATTAAATAGCCAATATAGCTTCGGTCCTATAAATAATAATAGTGACTCAGATGGTGAGGATATTATTATTTACAGCGAAGTGTATACCATTACCTAACTTTTAGACCCATTGTTCCGTTATGAACCACCTCAGATGGAGAAGTGACCCATACAACAATTATCTTAGAGCTATCCCTTTAGGAAGTTTGTACCGATGATGACACAATTAATTTTGTCCGATAGGGAGGAAGGTTCTGAAACCAACACACAAAATTAATTATATCACCTACAAACTAGCAATGGAGACCGTGGGATTTATAAAAATAAACTCCCTCTCCCACTTAGTTATTTAAAAAAAAAAAATTGTGAGGGTTATTAAAATTTTCGAATTTGCAAAAACGTGATCTAGGTTAAAAGCCAAATATTACCATGTTATCCCAATATGGTAAACTATCACATATACAAACAATATAGAAACACAAATAATAAGAAAATACAAGATAAAGAATCCAGCTATTATGGTCAAAGATGCAATCCTTGAGTAATAAGGAATCCTTCCAAACTTGAAATCCTTAAGCAATCCTTCCAACCTTGAAATCCTTCGGCTTTACTTGTGTGGAAGACATAGATACTTTGAATCAATCAAGAAAACCAAAATCCAACCGTGCTTAGGCAAGAAAATTCGGATTTGATATATTCCCGCGTAAACTGCACAGCCTTCAGTATTTTGGCAATATCTTCCTCATCTGACCTCCAATTGAAGTGATTCAAATTGGGTTGGATTCAAAATTCAATTATCTACAACTTTTGTGAAGAACAAATCTTCTAATTCCAACGTATACTGGGTTGAAATAGCCCTACAATCAGACCCTACGAATCTGGAAAAAATCTGTTTCGAGCCAAACAACTTGTATCTCTTGTACCTCCTATCTTCGATCTTCGAATAACTATCGAATGCTATTACAATCGAAGAAACATACATACATCGATCTTATGCCTCCATTGGAGTTCACATGCTACGTTAATTATTACAACCACGAAAAAATAATCGTGGCACCCAATAAATAACACATGCTACAATAATTATTACAACCACGAGAAATAATCGTGGTACCCAATAAATAATAATAACCACACAAAAATTATGTGGGATCCAATCACACAAAATCAATAAAAAAATCATGCGACCATAATAGCTGGGTAAGAATGCTGCAAAACGAGGGTTAGCACAGTTCTACGTTCTACCCTCTATAACCTACGGACAACATGGCATGTTTAATCCATACGTGTGATTACAGCCTACTTTGATACCACTGTTGGGAAACGATTCCCGGAACCCAGTAATGACGCGTACAGATTAGATAACAAGAAAATCGCAAAAAACCCTACAAGGCAGAATTAGGGTTTTACCTCAACTCTCTACGAACACAAACGCTGGTTGAACTTGTTATAGCACATCTTGCTATAAGCCATGTATATTGCTCGACTGCACCTTACGATCTTCTATCGTATTCCCTGCACGTCTAGAACACGAACCGAGTGTGGACTCTTTCGTGGTCTGTTTGCTCTCTCTAAATCTGCCTCTATCTTGTGAATAATAGAAACGTGTAAACTGACCTAGAGAGCATAATGTGTATATATAGGGCTACGATAGGGACCTAATGAGTAATAAGTTAGGGCTCCCAATGTAAATAAGAAACCCTAATCCCACCAGGATTCTATTTCTTATTTCACTAATTATAATTCACCCCACTACAGAATTATAATTGTACTCCCGTCTTTATCTCAATTATATTACGAGCTCCATAATATTAAATACTTATTTATCTCCCCACGTTAAGATTACAGATACCCGTTGATTAAAATAAATTACTAACAGTAGTACAATTCAAAAAGAAGACCGAAAGCCTCTAATGTTGCCTAGATTACTTTGAATCTAAATAATTAAAAATGGCACATGAAATTCAATCGAGATCCATAATCCCAACATAAACTGAAACCAAAAGGAGTACCGAGAATAACATTGATAAACGATAGCTTATAGATGAAAGACGAGAGGCTAATGGACTTGTATTTCAGTGAGTTTTGAAAGTATCCCAAGGAGAAAATAAAAGTGGAATATTATAGAATATGAATCGAAAAGTAACTCCAGAGCTACTTCTCAAATTGTGGTTCCTTAAGTTTGTTTTGAGAATGCATTCTGGAAGAATGAGTTTTCAGAATCTTCACCAAACAGTTCTACAATCCAAATTCAGAATCAGGCAAATTAATCTGCGCCAAACGCTCTTAAGTAGCATGAGAGAGAGAGAGAGAGAGAGAGAGAGAGAGAGAGAGAGAGAGAGAGAGAGAGAGAGAGAGAGTAATAGGGATTATTCTTTACAGTTAAATTGTCCATGGCCGTCTATTTTATAAACCAAAAATTTAATTCTTCATACGCCTATTGATTAGAAATACTACTCGACGAGTCCTACAAAATGAATTGTTTAAATTGCTACAATGAACACACGATATGGCCTTGACGAAAATTGTGAGTTTTCCACCTGAGGTGAATCTCCTACCAATATATGGTGTACACTATGGATCAAGAAGTAGTGTACAAAGGAAAGGAGAAAAGAGAGGTTTTGTGACCAGAAAGAATAATGGTACATACATAAAATCTGTGCCAACAGGCACAAACTCTTTTTTATCTAGAATATATTGTTTACTGTCTCTACAAAAAATATATTGTTTATAGTCTCTATAAAAAATAAGCTCAATCCGGTATTGGTAAGGATTTACGAAACATTCAACTTTGCTTTAGAATTCAGGCCTGAATTTTGGGAGAAAGTTGAACGTTTCATAAACGCCCTTACCAATACCGGATTGAGCTTATTTTTTGTAGGGACCGTAAACAATGAGTTTTAAACAAAATGAACAGTTTCGATCATTTTTTTAGGACCTGAAACGGGCCCAAAAAGGGTATGTGTGCGCAGGTACCGATGTGAAATCAGTACCAATAGCACCTATGTTATTTAACAAGAACGTCTTGAACTTAAATTTTATGTTACTATTTCAAATTTTCTGTTACTATTTCTTGGATGTCATTTTGAATTTTTGTTAAATTTGTGCCAAAATTTGTAATTCATCATATGTTTTAAAGTAAAAAAATTATGACTACAATGAAAAGATTACTAAAACAAAAAAAAATTAAAAAGGCAATTTCAGTATCTTTGTTTAGTCATTTTTGAGGTTTTGTGTGTGTGTGTGTGTGTGTGATCTCCATTTTTTAGAAGAATAATTAATTTTTAAAATTTTGACAAAAATATTAAAAAATTAGTAAACACTGAGAATATTAATTATTCATAAAGATAATTAATTTAGTCCAACTCACAGTAGAGGGTAGTAGCATTTAATTATAAGAGGGAAAGATTTGGGTTGGAATGTTGTTGAACTTGGATGGGACTAAATGAAGGTTGAATTTTGGTCGTCCACTTTTTGTATTCACCTTCATCACAATATTCCTATGGGAAGGAAGGAGTATATAATTCTTCCTTTTTTTTAATCTGAAATGAGCATATAATTAGGTGGCACATTTATGAGGTAAGACTTTTCACCAATTCATGACTTATTAGTGCAATAGAAACTAATAATATACCTGCGAATGGACAAGAGGATTTAGATCAGTCGTACAATGTGTTGTAACAGAACGTTATGAACGCAACTAGAATGAGAAATTGAAACAAAACAAGCAATCACACAAAAACACAAGATATATGTGGTTTCTCAAGATGGGTACGTCCACGAGCGAGGAGAAAGAGAGATTCACTATCGAACATGGAAAAGAGATACAAAGAATCGGTTATGATCCGTAACTCTAAAGATGCCACAATATGAGAGAGAGGCAACAAAAGAATCAACCCAAGAAGTTCTCCCAAAAGACCTATTTATAATAGGCTATGAAATCTCGATTTAAAACACGCTGCATGTGTGACCGTCATAAGGTCGCTCAAGCCATGTAATTGGGTTGCTTGAGTGAGCTCCTTTCCACGCGACTGACAAGAGATTCAGAGGCCTTCATTTGGATGCTCGAGCCAGCTATTTAGACCGCTCGAGCCAACCATGTTTTCTCATCTAAATTCAAAGGCACTCATCTCAACAATTCTCCACATTGACTTGAATTCCACTTAACCAAATCACCAAATATAACTCTTCCCTTCTAACATCTCACTCGTCAAATGCCCCCGAAGGGTGATGTAGACACCCCAATTTGGCCTAACGATTATTTCAAGTCCCACCTTGGGACCATCCCGATGATGAAATGGATACAGTGATTACTGATTGCCTCCTTGAGAACCTTAGGACTTTCGGTAAGAACTTTGAGCCACTTAGAGGACCCAATCAGAGCCATACAGCCTTTCAGACAGAAAATACAGAAGCCTAGGAGAATCCATCTGTCGGACGTAACATCGATCTCACGGCCTTAATATCATTTCCTCACCCGAGCAACCTATTGCTAGCAAAATCTCCCTGAGAGATCAATCCCTCGGCCGCAAGATCTATCATTCGGCCGAGACATCCATTCCTCGGCCGTGTGATCTATTACTCGGCCGCCAGATCGTCCTTTTTCCAGACTCTGGAACGTTCTGTCGATTGTTTGATCCAACTACACTACCTCTCCGATGCGTTCGGGCCACGTTCAGAGATTACGATGTAGAGTTTGAATTGCATTGCAATTGCAATCGTGCCATTTGATTGGCCGGAGTGAGCCATCCATATGCCTATATAAAGAGGCCCTTACACATGAAATTGATAAGTGAAAATCATTCACCCAAGCTCCGATACTCTGTCAAAATACTCTCTCAAACCCCCTCTTCAAAAGTCCTAACCTCCCGAAGGCAGCCACCAATCCAGCAATCAAATCCCGAAGTTCAAACCCTAACCCTAGGGTTTTCCGAGGAGCAATCAGTCAATCACACCCAATCCAAAACAATCAAGCAACTGAGGGTTCAAGGTGGTGAGGCCCAACGGCCTCTGGTTTGTCTTACTTATCGCATTTACAATTAATCATAGCGTTTTAATCATCTGTTAATCTTTCTGTCTGGTATGAGGAAGAACATCGACCGGGGCTCCGATCCCTCGGCCGATATATCAAACCAGGAGGATCCCTCGGCCGTGACATCAATTCAACGGCCGCGGGATCCATTTCCCTGGGACAGCTTTGTTTTGTTCTGCTTTCCTGATGCATGCTTTATTTATCGTATTGGCTCACCCTTTACTGCTTAAAGGTTTAATTAAACAGACTATGTGTTAGAATTATGCAAAGCATGTATATGTCTTATGTTGAACGATTATGGGCCAGTCTCACGACTGGGCAAAGAGGGGTGCCTAACACCTTCCCCTTATTGTACTTTTGGCTCCCGTGTCCAGAATCTCTATCTATTTTCCCAGTTTTAATAAATTGGGTGGCGACTCTGTTTTGATGATAACCGCTATCGTGTGGCGATGTTCCTAGCCATGGGAATGTCCACGATCTTGGTTTATGAAGCAAGCAACCAATCGAGCAAACAAACGTGATCAATCTGTATGGCGATGCCCCGTTTGGGAGGTGTCTACAGTTTTTGGCGACTCTGCTGGGGACTTGAGAGCCATAACCAAAAAGTTCAACATAAGACTAATACATGCCTTGTTTAATTCATCTATCATATGCATCGAGCGGGCAACCCGTTGAGTTCGCCTAATATCCCGGCATGACACGGGCTATGTTGGGGGTTCCAGCAAACTCCACAGTCACTCGTACCTAGTGGTATATCAAAAAGGGAATCACCCAATCACCGCCTATGATGGGCTGGCGAGAGGATTGGTGTCCTTTGACAATGAAGCACCCTGAGACTACCAAAACCTTGCATGTTTTAGAAAGCCATAGAACTTATCAAACTAAGACAGTAACCTACAGGCTAGGAACCTATTTGCATTTTACTTGCAAAAGTTCTTCCTCACACCTTGTATCATTTGTATTGTAAATAACTCTTTCTGTGCAGAAGGGTTGGGATTCTCAACCCAAATCCTAACCCTACACGAGCCAAATACTGACTTCCAGGTATTCTACTTTTCAAGCAGGCACAATAGGCATGTTAAAGAAGCAACCTCAGCCAGTTTTATACTCTTACAATACCCGAAGTCACGCCAATTAGAGGTCTTTACAGTCATCTCATTGGTCGCCTTCGCCTATCAAGACACCCTCACCGCAACGGTCCCAATCAATTCTAGGGACTTCGCGGTCATCTTCTCAACAAACCCGACTATCTACCCAATCTCGAGCTTCGCCAAGCAATCCCTCTACCTACATCCCAAAAATGACAGACAATGACGCCACTATCACTGAGCTCCGAGCCCAAATTGCCTATTTACAAGCCGAGAAAACAGCAAGAGATGCTGAAGATAAGAAACATGAGGAAGAAGCTGGAAATCCTCATGAAGTTACAGAAAACCCTGAACTGATCAAACAAGTCAAGGAAATCAAGCACGCTTTGGCTCGTTCACAAGGAGACCAAATTCTAGATTTCGAAGGGCTCTGCCTCTTCCCAGAATCTCAGCTACCTGAACGGTTCAAAATGCCAAACATTGAGAAGTTCAACGGGACTGGCAACCCTACCAGCTATGTTCGCCATGTCATCAACACTCTGAAGCCTATGGGCTTAACCGATGAGCTCATCGCTCAATTGTTTCAAAGGACTCTCACCGGGAGCGCTCTCGATTGGTTCCTCACCTTGGAATTTGTGCACTATCAAACTTGGCCAGAAATTGCCAATGCTTTTGTTAAGCAGTACGCATACAATGTCCAAGTCGAGTTAACCACTCGAGACTTGGAGACGACCAAACAAGAATATAATGAGGACTTTGCTACCTTTGTGGCAAGATGGAGGGAAAAGGCCGCCAAAATGAAGAACCGCCCCTCTGAGGAAGATCAAGTGAGGATAGTTGTCAAGAATCTGCAACCCAAATATCTCACCCACATTTACACTCAGGCTATCACTGATTTTAAGCGCCTGCATGCCACTGGGCTACAAATCGAAGATGGGATCAAGATGGGCCTCATTGGGAAAGAAGAAACTCCTCCACCCAGAAAAACCTTTCCAACCCGTGCATCTCCTGCCTCCATCAATGCCCTTAATTCAACCTTACCACAAGACCCCTTCCAAGCTAACTTGTCTAGAAATGCAAATCGCTCCCGCCGCAGCTTTGACCCTCTCTATATGACTCCATCTCAAGCCTTAGCCATCCTAAGCCGTCAAGGGCATCTCAGGCCCTTGAATAATCCACCTCCTCAGCCACCTTATGACCCAAGCTATGACGCCAATAAACAGTGCGCTTACCACCAACACCCTGGACATGAGACAGACCGCTGCATGCGCCTTCGTCATGACATCCAAGATCTCATTGATAGTCGAGCTATAAAACCTCCCAAACCCAATGTGCAAACCAATCCGCTTCCTACTCACAATAACGATTGACCATCTCAAAATATCAATCTCATAAGCCTATCCAATAGCCCCACATATAATCCCACCCGATACATTATTCCAAACACCCAAGCCAAACCATCCCTGATATTCTCTAAGAATGGCGAATACTTTGCAGAACCCCACGTTTATGCTATCGATGATGGGGATTGGTGGTTGGACATGCGTCAAGCCCTGCCGAGTGATTGGGAAGTTGGAAGAATTGATCCTGCTGATCCTTGGGGCATCCAAGAGGAAGAAGTAGGTCACCTCACCCGGAGCGGAAGGTATATAAACCTCTTAAACTAAGTGGGGAAAGTTCGACCTCAACACGAGTAATGGAAGAAGAAGAAGAAGAGAGCCAAAGGACCGAACCTGAAGAAGACAGAGTGCTAAGACAACTAAAGAAAATCCAAGCTGATAACTCTATCTGGGGACTGCTTATGTCCTCCTACGAGCATCGTAACTCCTTCTTCAAAACCTTGGGGAAAGCCAAAGTCCCCATCGACATCACCCCCGAAGATCTGGTGGGTTTCATAATGACGTCAAAGGTTTCAAAACCAACAATAGCCTTCACTGACAAAGATCTACCTCCTGAAGGGCCTGCACACAACAAGCCTCTCTACATCTCACTTAAATGTCTCACTAAATGGATCCCACTGGTCTTGGTGGATAATGGGTCTGCTTTAAACGTATGTCCTCAAAGGACCCTCGACAAGCTAGGGATAAGCACCACCGACATACGCCCTTCAAGCCAGGGCGTAAGGGGCTATGACAATTCAAAGAGAAGAGTGGTTGGGTGTGTCACACTGCTAGTAGAAGTGGAAAAGATCAAAAGAGACGTAGAATTCCATGTGATGGATCTACCAGCCACCTTCAATCTTTTACTAGGAAGGCCGTGGTTACATGACGCTGGAGCAGTGCCCACCACTTTGCATCAGAAGGTCAAATTTGTAGTAGATGGAAGGGTCATATCCATTTTGGGGGATTCATCGATCCGAGCTCATTCCGACACACCTGTCCAAGAGGTAGGAACCGAGGAAACCTTCCTTACTGGATTCAGTCTTGAGGAAGCGACTGTTGTGCAAGCCTTAATGGCTGAGAGAAACTTCTACATAAGCACCCTGCCATATGGATGATGAAGAAACAAAACTACCTCCCCGGGTTGGGTTTAGGCAAAAGATCACAAGGCATCCCGCAAATGATTGATCCCCCGCATAATCAATACGCCTTTGGTCTTGGCTACACACCGACAGAAGCTGAGATAGAAAAGAAGAAGAGCGTGGAAAAGGCTAAGACAAAAGGAGGCAGGGTCAAAGAAGAGAAACTCATGATCCCAAAGACACTCAATGGTTGGTTTGTAAGAGAAGGAGAAGACTTCCCATTTTGTGGCTTCGCGGAAACATGGGAAGATGGAATTACCAAGCAAAGGTACCCTGGAATGCAAATCTTCTTTGATCAAGAATGGACTGACAGTGATATGGAAGAAGAACCAACAAAATCAACGTCTATTCCCAATGGCTGGATCGAAGTGTTAGCTGAATGTGACCTGAAGATTCTGTTTGGCAAAGAAGAGGGTGAAGAAGAGTATAAAACTGTGAAAGGCAAAGAAGCAACTCCCGAGATAAGTTCTCATTTTATGCTTGATTAAATGATTCAATCTTTGAAATACTATTGCTACACGCTACAGTCTCTTTCCCAAGTTGAAAGGGTCTTAAAGAATCTAATTCTTTATGATGTTAACAAAAAGGAAGGAAGGGACGAGGCCTGATTACTTAAAAACTAAGTTTTTGTCAAAAGCTTGGGAAGAAGACGCTATCTCCGTGAGAACACTTAGGGTTAGCTTACCCATTGCGAAGGTACAAATACAACAAGAGACGCATAAGAACATCTCCATCAAATTCCTCTCTAAAATACTGAAACCTTCTTGAGAGAAAAATGCTCGTTGGGTAAATTACCCAAGCAAAAGTAAGAGCAGAGCCTGCTAGGACAAGAAAATGCAGAAAACGCAGCCTAGGCAAAAGATAAGGCACTCAAAAGCTCGCTAGGGACTCAACCTCCATCAGGTAACCTAGGCAAAACTTAGAGCATGTAAAAAGAAAAAAAAACCAAGAGTGAAAACCCAACCCCCAAAGGTGGTGATCTAGGAACTACGTAAAAAGGCCTGATTCCCTGATTGGGATACGTAGGCAATCTCACAACGAGATGCGGCCCAAGCATTTGGAGAGAAGGAAAAACATCTGCCAATTTGTACTCAGCGATAGGTATAGCTAACCCTGCGTATTGAGCTCACAAAAGATAAGTTAGTCATTTTCTAGGGAATTGACAGAAACAAAGACACATGAGAATCATCGCTCGTCCTCTCTGACTCAAAAAGTCGTCAACATAAAGAACAAAACATTCCAACGATCTCAAGGCATGGCAAAGAGGCTGTAGAAACAGCAAAAGCAAATAAGGAGCATGAATCAAATTCAAGTGTAAGAAGGAAAAAACGCCACTTGGCTAAAGCAAAAGTCCAACTTCTTTAGGAAATAGAAGTAGCGGCCGAAGAATGGAATTCTCGGCCGAGAGATCCATTCCTCGGCCCATGTTTAAATCTAAACTATTGCATACAAGTCTGAAGTATCTTGAGACAAAGTACAAAATAATTTCCACACATGCTGAGGTTGCTTCATAAAAATACAAATATCAAACTATCTGTTTTAGAACTAACAAATACAGGTACAAGAAAGCCAGCTACTGCCCACGACCCCTCTTGGGTGTAGGACGAAAACACTCAGGAACTGGGACACTGATCCTCTGTCCCTCACCAGCTTCAGCATCTCCATCACCAGCTCCGGTACTCCCACCCTCACTAACTCCAGCACTCTGAGTAACCGACACCGTCGGCACCCGCTCTGCTTCAAGCTGCAGAGACACAGGATATGGACATTCAGTTTCACATGAAACGTGGGATGAAAAAAGAAGAGATCAAAGGATATATACCGCGATTATCCGGCTTCGCTGCCGTCGAGCCAAGGCCTCTGCACTCTGGAATGCACGCAACCATTCCTGAACAACATCAGCAGGCACCTACAGAGGAAGCAATTACATATGCAGCAAAGCAAGTGAAGAATATTGAAGGAAACTAAAGCAGAATCTACAATATTACCTGTTGAACTCCGGCAGGAAGCACATAGAGCTGCGTAGCACACGGTGTCAGCGTCAAACGCTCCTCTTCTCCATTTGCATTGTGGAAAGAGATAAAACTGGGGGCCCGTGGCCAAACAAGAGGAGCAGCAGCGGCAGTAGCAGTAGGTAGGGTCAGCGAGGCCAAACGGAAGGCTGAATAATCTTCCGCCTGAAGAAAGCTCACGGCTAGCTGTCTCTCAAGAGCTAGAAGCAAACTCTCCCCTGTCAATAGAGGAGTAGACCTCATGTCAGCTGGAGGAGGAAGAGGAACAAGCTGCAATACCTCAGAGCGTGGAAAGTACTGACTCGCTACCCTCTCCCCAAGGTACCAAGCTCTCAAAAAAGGCCCCTCCAAGAGGAAATGCTGGCTGTCCAAAGCCCGGGCCGAAGTCAACTCCAAAGGAGCATCGTCGAGCAAAGTGCCCCACGGATCGAATCGTACTTGTAATGAGGGAAATAACATCAAAACAACAAAATGAAGGAATTACATGAAAATCAAAGAATAGAGAGACATCGTACCTGATCCACTATTAGGCGATCCAAAACTCGCCTCCAAGCTAACAAATCCATAGCAGGTAACCGTGTCCTCCGGACCCCTTTCAGCCAACGGGCCGCCCGCGAAACAAACCTAGGCTCAATATGCCTAGTCGGAGGAGGGAACTGCAGCAAATATTCAAAGGCCCAGAGCTACAAGATAAAAGGCAAGCGTAAGATACGGAGAACGAAGCGACAAAAGAACGACAAAGAAAGCTAAAAGTATATACCTCAAGAACGCGGTGATTCCCACTCAGCGACAAACTAACACCTCGGGAACAGGCACTCAGGTGCCCATACAGCGTAGCTAAAGCAGGAGTCCCCCAATCAAACTCTGCTATAGTGTCCAAATCGACCAAGGCGGCCAAAAACTGGACATGCACCAAATTCTCCTTGTTGCAAAACAGAGTTTGCCCAAGGAGATAAAGCAGGAAAGCTCGTACCAGCTGAGAAAGGGGAACCTCTGTCAGGATGTCAGCTTGATCAAACTCTTCCCGAAGCCAGGTATAGGTGATGTGACCGCTCTCTGACACACGAGGGACCTTCCCCAAAAGGTATTTAAGAGCACCTTCTCGTTCGTGAATCCGTGGGTCAATTGGAAGAGGATCACCACCAACTCTCAGACCTGTAAGCAAAGCAAAATCACCTGGAGTGATCGTCATCTCCCCAGCCTCCGGAAGGTGGAAAGTGTTGGTGGTGTCCCACCACCGCTCCACCAATGCTGTGGTCAATCCCAACTCCGCCTTCGGAAGATGGAAACCGAGTATCAAGGGCTCAAAGCCAGCCAAAGCAACTGCGTCCTTGGCCTCTTGAGGAAGCCTCTCGTACCACTTAAACACCTGGGGGCAGCTTCCCCACACGCGCAACCTCTCGTTTGTCTGACAAAATACGAAGAAGAAAATCAATACAAAAACATCGCCTACTCAGGGGGCAACTTCTAAAAACTCAAATTTCCTATCAAATATCAAATTATCATTTCATGAAATCTCATATACAAAAAACTATTTGACAGGATAAAATTTTACCTTCCTATTGGTGAAACCAAGGTGCTGCTCCGGCTCCCTGTGTAAGACCTCAGGTGGGACATCGCTGAGGGGAGGACGGTATCGCAATGAACCGCCACGTCCAACCATGTGAACCTGAGGGGCGTATGTGGCAACGTCGAACGGTGGAAGAATATCACCTCCCGCAACCTTAGGCTCTGTCTCAGGAGGAATAGGTTGTGAGGAACTCCCCCCAATAGTGGCTCTGCGCCGACTCGAACGTAAGACGCGGGAACTCGAAACCCCGCCAAGAATCGCAGCCTCAACTGCCGGAGCTTTGCCCGTATCCCTAGGCGCAACAGGAGCGTCAGAAGATGGAGGAGAAGGTGGTGATGATGCCATGGCAGGAAATAGTAACCGGAACCGTGTGGTCGGAAAAAACGACGGCGGTAAGGTAGAAAACGGTGGTGGTTGATCGGAAGAGAGAGGAGGGAGCGGCGGCGATCGTTCGAAACGGGAGAGGAGGATAAGGGATAGAGAAAGAAAGGGGGAAATAACCCGTGAGATCGATTAAGTTTAACTTAAATCGATTTTTTGACTGTTGGCTATCTCACGGCCGAAACATCAATCCCTCGGCCGAGACATCGATCCTTCGGCCGAGACATCGATCTCCTGGCCTTTCAATCAGTTTCCCTCAGCAACATCAGATCATGCTCCGTGCACACCAATTCAAGCAATTACGGACTTCTAAGTCTTCAACCAACCAAGTAGCCTTGGGGCCACCCCTGAGCCAATACAACGTGATCAAAACTAGCCTTGGGGGCATGCCCAAGCATCGAAAATCTCTCTCCACAAACTGCTGGCCGAAGCTCCTACTACAACAAATCAAGACATTCAACAGCTCTACGCTCGCCAATCCATCAATTCAATAAGCCATTATCTCAGCGGCTCTACGCCCATTACCTCAACAGGCTCTACGCCCATATTCGTCTTCTCAGCAGCTCTAAGCCCATTATCGCTCAGCAACTCTCTAGCACAACTTCAGCAGCTCTACGCTTGCCATCACAGCAACAGGCTCTACGCCTACAGCCATATTCCAACAATCTTAGCGGCTCGAAGCCCATTACCTCAACAGGCTCGAAGCCTATGTCTACCATCTCAGCGGCTCGAAGCCCATTATCGACAAGCTCTACGCCTGTAATCACTCAACTTAGCGGCTCCAAGCCCACTATCTCAACTGGCTCGAAGCCATAACAACCAACTTAGCGGCTCCAGGCCCATTATCTCAACTGGCTCAAAGCCGTAAACAAGCAAGTCTCAACAGGCTCTACGCCGCCCCAACAATCAAGCCATCTATTCTCAGGCTCTACGCTTGAATGCTCAAAATCTGACATTTTGAATGCTCAAAGCTCTTCGAATGCCCAACCACTGTGTACTGGATGCTCAAGTTCTACACTTGAATGCTCAAGCTCTACGCTTGGATGCCCAACCACTGCGTACTGGACGCTCAAAGCCTGTACTTTGAATGCTCGGATTCTGCCGTCCGAATGCTCGAGCTCTACGCTTTGAATGATCAAGTCCGGAACTTGATAGAAGCTCTAAGCTTAAAACAAACACACACGCACGGGCCCGTGCACATATTGCATCAAATGCATCAACATTTTCACATCGAGTCTGCATCATCATATCTGTTCACATCTAACAACTATCATACATATACACTCTGCATATCTCTCATGAAACAGGTCAACCCTGCAATCAACCGGCTCTACGCCTCGGTTTTATTGATCGGTCCAGCGCCTCGATCCTTTGGCTCTACGCCAACACTTATGATGGGAAAGCTCCGTGCACAGACCATCAGAATACAACCAGCTCTACGCTTCGGTTCAAATCATGTCAAGCTCTAAGCACTGACACCCCAGGCTCTCGCCTTATGTTCAAAATACCAGCTCCGCGCTTCGGTTCAAATCATGTCAAGCTCTAAGCACTGACACCCCAGGCTCTCGCCTTATGTTCAAAATACCAGCTCCGCGCTTTGGTCTTATCAAGCTCAAAGCTCCGACACCTCAGGCTCTCGCCTTGTGTTCAATACCAGCTCCGCGCTTCGGTTCCATCAAGTTCTAAGCTCATCTCAGGCCCTCGCCTCAAGACTGCAACAGGCTCCATGCCTCAATACAATCACCTTAGGCTCTCGCCTTGTGACTACAACCAGCTCCGCGCCTCGGTTCCACCACGTCAGAAGCTATCACCTTAGGCTCTCGCCTCATGACTACAACTGGCTCCGCGCCTCGGTTCCCTCATCCCCAAAGCCCCGTGCTCTAAATTACTGGCCTTGCACCCCCCATATCTCATAAACGGCGTCCGATTCATCCCCAGCAGATGGTTTGGATTCCACCCCATTACATCAATTCCTTCCAGCTCATTCGCAAGGATAGGCTACTCTACCGAGCCCCTCTCAGTCAAAGTAAGGATGATTAAGAAAAGCAAACGCACCTGTCGTGTAATGATCTACCCCAAAATACTAAGGAAGCTCTCTGCAAAAACTCCCCTGGCAGCCCCGCGCTCCTTCAACTATCTTCCGCAAAAAACCCTGGCTCAGTCTAGGTACGTCACACTACGACTTTTAAGCCCAAAGGTACGTCTTCTGTCTCTAACCCTCCAAACTTTTTATTTTCCTTTTTTGCCCGAACTACGGTTGGTCCGAATTTCCCTTGCGGAATACATAGGCAGCCTCCCGGCCCGACCATAACAAAACCTTTTTCAAAAAACCCTTGGAATAGTGGTTGGACCAAATTGAGTTGCTTTTTACAGCTTTGACTCTTACTCAAACATGTCTCGCGATCCGTCTGAGTTCAGTCAAAGAGGGGCATCTGTAGACACCCCAATTTGGCCTAACGATTATTTCAAGTCCCACCTTGGGACCATCCCGATGATGAAATGGATACAGTGATTGCTGATTGCCTCCTTGAGAACCTTAGGACTTTCGGTAAGAACTTTGAGCCATTTAGAGGACCCAATTCAGAGCCATACAGCCTTTCAGACAGAAAATACAGAAGCTTAGGAGAATCCATCTGTCGGCCGTAACATCGATCTCACGACCTTAATATCATTTCCTCACCCGAGCAACCTATTGCTAGCAAAATCTCCTTGAGAGATCAATCCCTCGGCCGCAAGATCTATCCTTCGGCCGAGACATCCATTCCTCGGCCGTGACATCCTTTACTCGGCCGCTCGGCCGCCAGATCGACCTTTTCTGTCGATTGTTTGATCCAACTACACTACCTCTCCGATGCGTTCGGGCCACGTTCAGAGATTACGACGTAGAGTTTGAATTGCATTGCAATTGCAATTGCAATCGTGCCATTTGATTGGCCGGAGTGAGTCATCCATATGCCTATATAAAGAGGCCCTTACACACGAAATTGATAAGTGAAAATCATTCACCCAAGCTCCGATACTCTGTCAAAATACTCTCTCAAACCCCCTCTTCAAAAGCCCTAACCTCCCGAAGGCAGCCACCAATCTAGCAATCAAATCCCAAAGTTCAAACCCTAACCCTAGGGTTTTCCGAGGAGCAATAAGTCAATCACACCCAATCCAAAGCAATCAAGCAACTGAGGGATCAAGGTGGTGAGGCCCAACGGCCTCTGGTTTGTTTTACTTATCGCATTTACAATTAATCATAGAATTTTGATCATCTGTTAATCTTTCTGTCTGGTGTGAGGAAGAACATCGACCGGGGCTCCGATCCCTCGGCCGATATATCAAACTAGGAGGATCCCTCGGCCGTGACATCAATTCAACGGCCGCGGGATCCATTTCCCTGGGACTGCTTTGTTTTGTTCTGCTTTCCTGATGCATGCTTTATTTATCGCATTGGCTCACCCTTTACTGCTTAAAGGTTTAATTAAACAGACTATGTGTTAGAATTATGCTAAGCATGTATTTGTCTTATGTTGAACGATTATGGGTCAGTCTCACGACTGGGCAAAGAGCCTAACACCTTCCCCTTATTGTACTTTTGGCTCCCGTGTCCATAATCTCTATCTATTTTCCCAGTTTTAATAAATTGGGTGGCGACTCTATTTTGATGATAACCGCTATCGTGTGGCGATGTTCCTAGCCATGGGAATGTCTAGGATCTTGGTTTATGAAGCAAGTAACCAATCGAGCAAACAAACGTGATCAATCTGTATGGCGATGCCCTGTTTGGGAGGTGTCTACAGGTGATCAACTACGAATACCAAACAAGCCCAAACAATGCTTGAACTTGGCAACCAGAATCGATTTAGTCAACATATCTGTTGGGTTATCTGTTGTACCCACTTTCTTCACCTCAACTTGCTTCTGTGAGATGATATCCCGAACGAAGTGATACCTGGCATCGATATGTGTAGACACCCCAATTTGGACTTTTCAAAATTCCTTGATTTGTGGCCCGGAGGCTCCCCGATGATGACTTTGGATTGAAACAAGCCTGGTACCAATCGGAACTTTGCTCCTTGAAAGATTTGAAGAAGTATTTTCAAGCGCTTAGGAGCAATCCCAAGCGCTCCAAACTGTTTCACAAAACCTCTGGCCTGGCTCTTTCTCGAGCGCTCGAGACTTTTCTGTGGCCCAATGCATGGCTGTATCACCCACTCACCTTACAAATCATCATTACAGCCACTTTCAGCCTGCCGATGGATCATTTCACACTCAACCTCTGGTAGGAAGATATTCAGGCCAAGGGTTTACCTATTAAAGAAATGTTTTATCAAAACCATTTGATTTTCAAAAACCATTTGATGATTTGCCTATAAATATGGCTGGTTTTCAGCTAGGAAAGGGGAGACAAAATTTTTCACTCTGCCAGACCACCCATCCTCTGCTCTCTCATTCTCTCTCTCTAGCTCAAAACCAAAAATCTCCAAACTATCCTTCAAAAAATTCAAAGGCTTTGCAAATTACCAAGGAAAAGGGCAAGAAATTCAGAATACCCTTCTGATTTCTTGCACTCTCCTCTCTTCATTCACATTTCAAAGCTACACCAAGAAGCAAGGTTCAAGGAAAAGGTAAAACTCTACCTTTGGTCACAACTAGAGGGCTGTTCTTCCCTTCTGAGGGGGGTCTCTTAGCCTGACCCAGTCTTCAATACTGGGTGCATGGTTGGGAGACCCTAGTGTAAAAACAAGAGCAATGGGACAAAAAAAAGTTTTCATAAAACCCCTTACTGGACACACTCCCAAGCGCTCGAGAGTCTTCTGGAGCGCTCGGGACTGTCCCAGGTCTCATGCTCCCCCCCTTGTGACGCAGTAGGTTGGGAATGAGGTGTAATAAAGATGGATGGTTCCATTTTGGCATGCATGCACAGAAAGCCATTTTCCCCAAAACAGAACCATTTTCTCACAAAGATTGCATGGGTGAACAAAGTTCCCTTTTGTTTAAAGTTAAAAGAATCAGTCATTTCAGAGAAATATAAAAACAAGGACTTTTGCATGTCAAGATGGAACCACTTCTTGTTTGAGAGAAAGCTGACATGCAGCACACTCCCAAGCGCTCGAAACCGACCAGGGCGCTCGAGAGTGCATGCATGCCATTGCTTCCTATTTTCCCACTCTGCTGTGTCATCAGGTCCCTGCATGCATTAGTGTGGCCTGTTGCTCTTTTAAATTCATAGATTTAACTTTGTTAAGGCAGGGATGCATGATTTGAAAGATTGAAGGCTTAGCTCAGTCTTCCAAGTCCTCTGCTGAGCCAGTAGTGTACTTGATGTCATTTCAATTTCCAGTTTAGTATTGTATTCTGTCTATGCTAACAAAGCTTGCAGGTTGATCAGAACTCCCAAGCGCTCGGGACTGTACCCGAGCGCTCGAGAGTGAAGTCAGTAACAGATCCTCATTTTCTGTAATCATGCATTTTGCTCACCTTCATCTAATCATCCACTTCACAACTGCACATGCATGCAATTCTTACCTGCTATAACTGTACATACTTGCTAAATGGTCTAATGAAACAAAATCCCTTTTGAAAAATCCCACAAACGTTTAGTAGAGACCGATTTCAAATCGGGCGAGAGGGGTGCCGTAAAACCCTTCCCCCCTCGTAACATGGCTTCCGAACCCTTGAAACTGATCTCTGGTTTTCAATTTCAAATCAACCAATGGTTTTCCAAACAAAACGGTTTCTCGGGTGATATACCGCAAATCCGGGTGGCGACTCTTCAAACTCTTCAAACAGCGTATTTCTCTTCAAAGCGGCACCAAGAACAAAACAAAAAGAGCGACATTCGTATTTTTCTTCTCCGAGAGCGGGAAAGATATAAATTTTCGGGCATAGCAGCCCACAGTGGCGACTCTGCTGGGGAGAAGTTTAATTAATACTTGAGAAAAGTTGGTTTGTTGATAAGACGGCCCGCTTTTCTTGAATGTCAGTTAAACTGGTGAGCCAGGCTTGAAAAACGTTTGTGGGATATTCAAAAGGGATTTTGTTTCATTATTTATTTCTTGTATGTATATATCTTGTGCAACCTCGCTGTTGTGTTTCGGCAATCCTACCCGGCTTGCCGGTGATGGGGAATCCCGGAATGCTCAGCAACCCTCGACCGTGATGAGTCATCTCTACCGTTTGTACCATTATTGGGTGTACGCTCAATAGTGGGAGGTATACTTTGACTCTAGTCCGGGGAACCCTCTTCAAGCCAAAACCAGCCTTTGTACATGTTTAGAAAGCAATAGAACCTTCCAAACTAGGACAGGAATCCGCAGGGTAGGATTATATGCTATATCCTGCCTATATGTTACTGCTTTCTGCATCTCACCATGCATCTCATCCATGTCATGTCGTCAAGCTGTCCGGTCAATTTCGTGTCATGCGCTCTTAATCTCACTCGCACGGTCTGTAGAAGGTTGCCGAGGCCCGATGATGAGTCGTGCACCCCGGTGTACGTTGTCTAAACTACATGAGTCCTTAGAACAAAGAGACTTTGGGAAATCAGGATGTTACTAAGTCCTTGACTAATGCCTAATCGAAATTTCGATGGAGAATAAGGAATAACAAAGGAACCGGCGCCGTGATGTCACTTTACTTACACCGCCTTGGCTAATGGCACAGTGCCACTGACACCACGATGGTTGGGGCATCACGCCGTCTATACTAAGTTATTCCAAGTTCAAAATTGAGACTTCGAACGAGGACTAGTCGAATACTTGGTTCATTTTGACATCTCTTAGAATTTGCTGTTCTGAACGAAGGATACACCCTAAAAGAAATTCTGAGGAATTAGGCAACCTTCGAAAGACCGTAATCTCATCACGCTTGCACATTGCACCTTGCATCTTACGCTTGCTTTCATGTCGCATATAGAACTCTTACGCTTGCTTGCGCATCTTGTTTAGGATCGCCTTGACCAATGATGAGTCGTTCTTTTTGAAGGCACGTTGTTGAAATTAATTAGTCCTTGGAATGACGAGGTTTTAGGGATATCAAAATTCGTTAAGTCTTCTATACATTTTTCAATCATGGATTCAATGAAAATTGACAAAACAATTAGGCTACAATGTCGTGATACCCACACCACCCAGGTTATAGTGCGAAGTCACTTTACGCTGCTTAGGCTAATGGCGCCATGCCACTTACGCCGCCCCGGTTACGGTATCATGTCATTTACGCTAAACGGTTTTTAAAACCAAAACAGAAACTTCAAGTGAAAAATATTAAAGACTTAATTTGTTTTGATATCTCTCAAATCTTGTCATTCCTAATCAAAGGATACGCATTCAAAGGAATCTCTGAGGACTAAGGCAATCCTTCATAGGATGTCATTTCTTGAGTCAGGGTCTAGGAGACCATAAATCCATGGAGTTTGGGATACCTCTGGTGTTCGCCGTGCCCGAACGGCTCCCTCTAGTTTAGCCTTAGGTTCATCTTCCAGCAGTCTTATTGCTCTGTCTCGGATGGTCTTAGATAAGGAGATTGGCTCTGATTCCCAACGTGAGGAATTTAACCTGCCTGACACCGACCTACCCGTGACTGTTGGAACTATCCGCAAAGTTCGATCCCTTGAGTCGACGATGACAACGCGTGAATGACGATTCTTTTATTAAATATACATTTTTCAATAAATCATAACAGGGGCACATTCTGAGTCCGCTCTTTACTTTACTGTCAGCACTGGGCCACTCATCCTACCTCAAAAGCTCCCAGCCTACCACAACCCAAATGCCTTCTGCGCATTCCACCAAATGCCCGGTCACGCTACCAATGACTGTCACCGTCTCCGTCACAAGATCCGAGACCTAATTGATGACGGAAGCATCCCAATGCCGAGCCTTAGATCTGGAGAAGGATTTTGAGTGCAGTAAAGTCAATCCATGGATGAAATTTCTCACGAGTCTGGAAAGTTTCCGAGTTTCAAGTTGAGGCTTCGTTTCAATTTCAAGTCAATTTGTATCTCGAGTCTTTCATGCTTTTGTGTCTGTATGTTGTCAAATTCGAGTTTGTAGTCAAGAAAGGAAAAACAAAAAAAAGAATAAAAAGAGTCAGTTTCATAGGTCTGAACTACGTTATGACCTGATTCCTTTGCAAGAAGGATACGTAGGCAGCCTTATCCCAAGGCCCGGTCATGTTCTTTCGAGTCGACCCCAAAATTTGGTCATGTTCATTCGAGTCGGTCCTAAAATTCAGTCGGTCCTGTCTTTCTAAATGTCAAACCTCTTGAGTCGAAATTGTGATAATAAACTTACATTTTGTGATAATCCCTTAACTTGGAATTGTTTTTCACCATCAAATCAGAAATTAAGACACGAGGTATTTTGCCCTTGCGAGAAGAAGAATTTCATGGGACCATTCCCTGACGCCGTGAAGAAGCAACGCCTTGGCCCAAGAAAAAGCTCGCTAGATCAAAACCTCAAAATGTGATCTAGGCAAAAGTTAGAGCACACAAATCTCTTAAACTGCATCTAGGATCCAGTTATCAAAGTTGTGCAATTCAAAATGAAGAAAGGCATTCTTTTCTTTTATCACACGCTTGAAGATATATATCCATTGATAACCCCTTTGAGCCTAAATCAATTTCTTTGAAAGAAACCCGGCTAGGTAGCTATCCCCCACACTGGGGTGAAACAAAGAAGACGAAAGTGCCAAGCACCTGACCATCATCGGCGCGTCAGGATTCAAAGCGCGAAAGTGCCAAATGCATACGCACATTGGGATGCAAAACATCGAAGAAAAATCAGAGAAAACTCAAGAATCAACTAAAGTGCCAAACACATCGGCACAACAAGTGTGAAGGAAAGCAAATGAAAGAAGGCGCCTATCAAAAGCAAAGAAGGCACAAAATTATGCAAGATGGCTGCTAGCTCTCGAAACCTAAATGAAAATTTTGAGCCTATTATCCTTTCTTTGTTAAGCCAAAACCTTGGCCACGTTACAACCCGAATAAAGTCCTGTCAGATGGAAGAGCACAACTTGACAACAAAAATCCTGGACAGTAGGGAAAAACGAGAAGGGACGCCAAGGCGTTTTAAGAATATGGCAAAAATCTCAACCTGGGGCATGATTCCTAATAAAAATCCTCGTGTTTTGCTAAGACAATTTCAAAACCAAATGGGGAAATCTTCAAAACACGATTTTATCATGACAATTTCAAACATTAAATTCTCAAATAAATCAAGCTCCTCGTCCGGTCGCATCAAAACTCCTCGTCCAGTCAAGATCTTCGTTAAAGAGTCAGTCTTCTGATGATGGGTCTTTCTTATCCTTTGAGTCGTCTGGGCCTTGTCCAAATTCACGCAGGGTCATTTCCGGTCGTCATTTAGGTCCCAACTTGTGAGAGAAACTCCAATATGTGGAAGAACCCGCGCTTTTGATCATGACAAATCTGGCCGCCAAAAGCTATCAGTGGAATCAAAGGAAAAAGGATCAAGAACTAAGGACTATCACTCACTGGGGCACGTCGGCCCAATGCCATCAAGCACCGCAAAAGTACAGCCGACCTCAAGACTGGGGCATGCATGCTCAAAGCTCAAGCCCTGATCAAAGTCAACCTCAAACCAGCTTCAACACAAGCCCTGGCTCCAGCTCAAACCCGACTTCCGTCCAAAGACAGATTCCGTCCCAAATCCCAAGGTCCTGAAAATACCAGCCCGCTGACCAAAAACAGTAAAGCAGAAAGGGTACTCGGACATGTCCTTTGTTTTTCAAAACTAAAAAATCATCAGTGTTGTCAAAAGTCGAAACACGGGTCTCACTTTCTAACCACGACCCCCCACGGTCGCCTTCTTCCTTCATATTCGTCAACATGACTGCACATCTCTTGCCATAGATTTGGCATTGTCCTGAGGGACACCCTTTAATTTCAGATTCAAGCTTCCTCCAAAATTCAAGCTTCTTCCAAAAATTCAAGCTTTTTCCAAAAATTCAAGCTTTTCAGATTCAAGCTTCTTTTAAAAATTCAAGCTTTTTCCAAAAATTCAAGCTTTTCAGATTCAAGCTTCTTCCAAAAATTCAAGCTTTTCAGATTCAAGCTTCTTCCAAAAATTCAAGCTTTTTCCAAAAATTCAAGCTTTTCAAATTCAAGCTTCTTCCAAAAATTCAAGCTTTTTCCAAAAATTCAAGCTTTTCAGATTCAAGCTTCTTCCAAAAATTCAAGCTTTTTCCAAAAATTCAAGCTTTTCAGATTCAAGCTTCTTTTAAAATTCAAGCTTCTTCCAAAAATTCAAGCTTTTCAGATTCAAGCTTCATTCGCCACCCTTCATCCCCGGTTTTCTCCAGGATCTACCCCGCCATAGATTTGGCGCTGTCCTGAGGGACACCTTTCTATCATTTGCTTGCATGTCTGCATGTCTGCATTTGCCCCAAAGAACTACGCTGGTCTGATCCTTGCAGAAAAGGGTACGTAGGCAGTCTGAAAAGACGCGACCACATGCGTCAGATGTTTGTATCTTTACTTGCATTTGATTTTGAGTTGAGGATTTGATTTGGCTCGAATTGGGCTGTCTCAATCTTTGGACGGCACTCGTATCTAGATGTGATGCTGAGCGTCGCCCAAAGAGGGGCAACTGTAGACACCCCAATTTGGACTTTTCAAAATTCCTTGATTTGTGGCCCGGAGGCTCCCCGATGATGACTTTGGATTGAAACAAGCCTGGTACCAATCGGAACTTTGCTCCTTGAAAGATTTGAAGAAGTATTTTCAAGCGCTTAGGAGCAATCCCAAGCGCTCCAAACTGTTTCACAAAACCTCTGGCCTGGCTCTTTCTCGAGCGCTCGAGACTTTTCTGTGGCCCAATGCATGGCTGTATCACCCACTCACCTTACAAATCATCATTACAGCCACTTTCAGCCTGCCGATGGATCATTTCACACTCAACCTCTGGTAGGAAGATATTCAGGCCAAGGGTTTACCTATTAAAGAAATGTTTTATCAAAACCATTTGATTTTCAAAAACCATTTGATGATTTGCCTATAAATATGGCTGGTTTTCAGCTAGGAAAGGGGAGACAAAATTTTTCACTCTGCCAGACCACCCATCCTCTGCTCTCTCATTCTCTCTCTCTAGCTCAAAACCAAAAATCTCCAAACTATCCTTCAAAAAATTCAAAGGCTTTGCAAATTACCAAGGAAAAGGGCAAGAAATTCAGAATACCCTTCTGATTTCTTGCACTCTCCTCTCTTCATTCACATTTCAAAGCTACACCAAGAAGCAAGGTTCAAGGAAAAGGTAAAACTCTACCTTTGGTCACAACTAGAGGGCTGTTCTTCCCTTCTGAGGGGGGTCTCTCAGCCTGACCCAGTCTTCAATACTGGGTGCATGGTTGGGAGACCCTAGTGTAAAAACAAGAGCAATGGGACACAAAAATGTTTTCATAAAACCCCTTACTGGACACACTCCCAAGCGCTCGAGAGTCTTCTGGAGCGCTCGGGACTGTCCCAGGTCTCATGCTTCCTCCCCCCTTTGTGACGCAGTAGGTTGGGAATGAGGTGTAATAAAGATGGATGGTTCCATTTTGGCATGCATGCACAGAAAGCCATTTTCCCCAAAACAGAACCATTTTCTCACAAAGATTGCATGGGTGAACAAAGTTCCCTTTTGTTTAAAGTTAAAAGAATCAGTCATTTCAGAGAAATATAAAAACAAGGGCTTTTGCATGTCAAGATGGAACCACTTCTTGTTTGAGAGAAAGCTGACATGCAGCACACTCCCAAGCGCTCCGAACCATACCAGAGCGCTCGAGAGTGCATGCATGCAATTGCTTCCTATTTTCCCACTCTGCTGTGTCATCAGGTCCCTGCATGCATTAGTGTGGCCTGTTGCTCTTTTAAATTCATAGATTTAACTTTGTTAAGGAAGGGATGCATGATTTGAAAGATTGAAGGCTTAGCTCAGTCTTCCAAGTCCTCTGCTGAGCCAGTAGTGTACTTGATGTCATTTCAATTTCCAATTTAGTATTGTATTCTGTCTGTGCTAACAAAGCTTGCAGGTTGATCAGAACTCCCAAGCGCTCGGGACTGTACCCGAGCGCTCGAGAGTGAAGTCAGTAACAGATCCTCATTTTCTGTAATCATGCATTTTGCTCACCTTCATCTAATCATCCACTGCACAACTGCACATGCATGCAATTCTTACCTGCTATAACTGTACATACTTGCTAAATGGTCTAATGAAACAAAATCCCTTTTGAAAAATCCCACAAACGTTTAGTAGAGACCGATTTCAAATCGGGCGAGGGGGGTGCCGTAAAACCCTTCCCCCCTCGTAACATGGCTTCCGAACCCTTGAAACTGATCTCTGGTTTTCAATTTCAAATCAACCAATGGTTTTCCAAACAAAACGGTTTCTCGGGTGATATACCGCAAATCCGGGTGGCGACTCTTCAAACTCTTCAAACAGCGTATTTCTCTTCAAAGCGGCACCAAGAACAAAACAAAAAGAGCGACATTCATATTTTTCTTCTCCGAGAGCGGGAAAGATATAAATTTTCGGGCATAGCAGCCCACAATATGCTTGGTCCTTTCATGATACATTAGATATTTAGTCAAATGTATAGCACTCTGTGAATCACAAAATACTGAAATCACACCCTGTGCAAGACCAAGCTCACAAAGTAAACCTCTCATCCACAATGTCTCCTTCACAGCTTCAGCAATGGCCATATACTCCGCTTCCATTGTAGACAGCGCGACTGTAGCCTGTAAAGTAGCTTTTCAACTAATAGCACTTCTAGACATAGTAAAAACATAACCTGTCAAAGACCTCCTTTTATCATGGTCACCGGTAAAATCCGAATCAACATAACCAACAGCATGATCACCAGAATTGGCAACCCCAAACAATAAACCAACACTTGCAGTTCTGCACAAATACTATAGTATCCATTTCACAGCCTCCCAATGTGCCTTTCTTGGATGCCCCATATAACGACTAATGACACTAACTACATGTGGAATATCTGGACGGGTACATACCATGGCGTACATAAGGCTCCCAACTGCGCACGAATATGGAACTTGAGACATATACTTCTCCTCATCCTCTGACTGTGGTGACAACTTCGCTGAAAGTTGAAAGTTTGTTGCCAAAGGGGTACTGAATGGCTTCGAGTTTTGCATGGCAAAGCGCTCAAGGACTTTGAGAATATAAGACTTCTGATTCAAAAATAATTTGCCAACTACTCGTTCTCTGCAAATCTCCATACCCAAAATATGTTTTGCTGCACCTGAATCTTTCATCTCAAATTCACCACCTAACTGTTGTTTCAACTTGTTGATTTCTGATACATTGTTGGTAGCAATAAGCATATCATCAACATACAACAGTAGATAAACAAATGAACCATCTGGAAGTTTTCAAAAATATACACAACTGTCATACTCACTCCTAGAATATGACTAGCTTATCATAAAAGTATCAAACCGCTTATACCACTGCCTTGTGGATTGTTTGAGGTCATACAAAGACTTACGAAGTAAACAAATGTGATCCTCCTTACCAGAAACAACAAATCCCTCAAGCTGACGCATATAAATCTGTTCCTCAAACTTGCCATGCAAAAATGCAATTTTGACATCAAATTGCTCCAACTCAAGATCATAACAGGCAACAATACCAAGTAAAGTGCGAATGGAACTGTATTTTACAACTGATGAAAATACCTCATTGTAGTCAACACCCTCCTTCTGGTTATATCACTCCGCCAGACTCAACTGAATAGAACTCAGAGCTTTGGCATCCGTATCATCTCAATCTTTCTCTTTGATCCCAGAACTAGTCTTGTCTAACAAAGCCATGTGAAATCCCTGTTGGGTTAACATAGCCTTCATCTTTATTCTCCAAAGACTGAAAGCTCTGCCCATCGAACTTCGCAATCTCGAACTTACCGCCATAACCACAACTAGAAACGAAACCCTAGTTTTGCAACTTGAGGCTTTGATACCAGTTTGTTGCAACGGAACGTTATGAACACAACTAGAATGAGAAATTGAAACAAAACAAGCAATCGCACAAAGACACAAGATATATGTGGTTCCCCAAGATGGGTACGTCCACGGGCGAGGAGAGAGAGATTTAGTATCGAATGTGAATAAGAGATACAAAGAGCCGACTATGATCCGTAACTCTAGAGAGACCACAATATAAGAAAGAGGCAACAAAAGAATCAACCCTAGAAGTTCTCCCAAAAGACCTAATAGGCTACAAAATCTCAATTTAAAACACATTGCATGTGTGACTGTCATAAGGTCGCTCAAGCCATGTAATTGGGTTGCTTGAGCGAGGTCCTTTCCACGCGACTGACGAGAGATTAGAGACCTTCGTTTATTTGCTCGAGCCAGCTATTTAGACCGCTCGAGCCAGCCATGTTTCCTTAGCAGAATTCAAAAGCACTCATCTCAACACAATACTACTCCCTCCGTCCCTTTTTAAATGTCCAGTTTCGTAATTTCAAATTATTAAGGAGATATCATTATTACACATTTCACATCAATATTTACCTTAATTTTTCCTACTTATCCTCTATGGAGACATCATCATTACACTTTTACTCACTAACTTTTCAAAATAGAATCTACTTTTAGGGACAAAATGAAAAAAGTACTAACTTTTATCCACTAATTTTACTAAAAAAGAGACTTATTAAAGGACAGCCCAAAATGAAATATTGTACTCTAAAAAAGAAACGAAAGGAGTAGAAGATAGTATATGAGTGGACATTTTTTAGTAGTCATTATGAGTCTCGTTAATAAAGTCTCATGTTTAGTGAGTTAGTGTTTCTTGAAATGAACTATTTATGTTTGTTTTTTTGGAACGTCGGAAATAGCATTCGTGTAGGAGTAATATTTATTGTGCTTGTTTTTTTTTTTTTTTCCCACTGTTTTATCGTGCTTGTTTGATAACTCAATAATACTTAAAATTGAATGTATTATTTTCATAGTAATTAAGTAGGTCTGACAATCATAGATCACAATATTTATTATTTTTAAGTACCATTTGGAATGTAGGCTACAAAAATTAAACCAACTTAGGTTCTATTTGTTTCGATGTAAAATATTTTTTTTAAAAATAAACGTTAAACTTTTATTTTCGAACCAACTTAGTGGTTACTTAATTTTTGACTAATTTTGTGAATACTTGTAATCCACCCCTTCCGTGGCCACAACTAATCTCTAAAATCGTGGCCGTTGCCACTACCACCACCATCGCCACTATTGCCACCACAATCGCTGCCACCACACTGGCACCACTTCTCCACCATCCCTATCATTTCTATCATTTTTACCATTACCACTACTCATCTATTGTCACCACCATTGCCACTCCCCCGCCACTGCCACTCCACCGTCGCTGGCACTACTACAACCACACCATTCCACCACAACTGACGTTGCCACCTCTCAAACACCACCCATTCACTGCTGGCACTACCACCACTACTACCATCTCTCTACCACCACCACCACCACCACTACCTCTTCTAGATCATCTCTTCACCACCTTCCGCTGCTACATTCACCTAATTTCTCTTGCCACCATGACAACGTACACTATCACTCGCTACATTAAAAATTGGTACAGTAACTTCTAGGATACCCAACGAGGGTTGTCTCCATTGGGGGTTTGCTCCCACCCTAGAGGTGTGAGTTCGATTCTTGGTTTGTAGACCAACTAGTTAGGAGGTTACAATCTGTAACACCCCCAATTCTGGGTAAGTTAAATAGACATTTATAATTGAAATTTAAACAGAGTCTGGCTCATTATTACATCATAATTCTCTCAAGAGTACATTTATTTAGACAAGGGAGGGAACTAGGGTTCCTAACTATAGCTTCGCCTGCTCTTCCATCCTAGCCAGCTCCTCGGCTCCGAAAGCCTCCAAGGTGTACAGCTCACCCTGTTCATCTATAAGGTCTGACACATTATACCGGCGTCGCCACCAATATAATATGTCAGGGTCACCAAAAGGTAACACCGTGAGCTACAAAAGCTCAATAGAGTAATCCATACCCACTAACCCTTAACTTACAACAAAAGGTCATATAGATAATAACACATGCTTATTCAACAACATAGTTAACAATTACACATCCACATTCACTATCTTACTAACGTTGGTGTCCATGACTCTCTGAGTTTCTCCTATGCAGCATTTCGTAGACCAAGTCACCATTTTCACATTTCATTTACCAAATCAACATTTCAATAAGTACTCCAACTCTCGCTACCAATGAAACTACCACGTCCGGCTCCATTGGCAATGCACACAATGGACTACCATGTCCGGTCACATTGCGGTTTTCACAATTCATTCAAATCTTGCATTAGCTCCTCACCATGGATAACCATGCCATATCACCAATGAGACTACCACGTCCGGCCCCATTAGCAATCTTCACAATGGGCTACCAAGTCCGGCCTCATTGCGGTTTTCACAAGTCCACACAACGGGCTACCAAGTCCGGCCACATTGCAGGTTTTCCATACACACAATGGGCTACCATGTTCGGCCACATTGCGGTTTCAAAACATATCCTGTCTTTAACACACCCTAGGTGTCATGTTTCTAATTTTCTCGATTCTCGTGTCTTGTTTTCATACATAGACTCCGCGGTAGGACTTCTTATGACAAAATCATAAATCATTCATTGTAATCTTGAAGCTAAACTAGCAAGATAGCATGCTCACATTATTTCATAATCATGCTCAACATTTATCACACAAAATAAAGCATAGTGTCACATGGACGAACACCTTCGGAGTGAAAAATCACTTATGCTTTGTCACACATCAAACAAGTAAGGCAAGTAAACATGTATACATGCTCATAACCATCTTAAGATCAAAATACGAATACTTTAGGTCGGGCTACGAACATTATCTTTCAAAATTCGGTCTTCCTTTTCGAGAAGTTCAAAACAACACATGTTTATTGAAGCGCAATTTACTATACTTAGGGCCTGTTTGGATGCCACTAAAGGAAGGTGTATTATTTTATACCCCCTTACATTACACCTTCCCTCGTCTAATACAGGGTTTGGCAAGCTCAAAACCGGGGGATTCCTCAATACCCCGGCTCCATAACCCCTCCTAATACACCCTGAGGGGGGATTACACGTGGCTAGGTTTTGAGATGGCTATGTGGAATCCCCCCTTATAATACCCCCTCTCTCTTCCATTCAACTACAAAACAACCTTATCCCCCCATTTTATACCTCATCCAAACCAAGTATTATTTAATCCCCCCGTCACATCAATGTGGACCCACCCTTCTTACATAATACCCCCTACTATCCAATCCCCCCTTCTTACATAATACCTCCAAACCTAATACCTCATCCAAGCGAGCCCTTAGGTTAGAGTGTAAGGATAATCTACGTATACTTAGGGATAATGAGGACGGAGAATTATACCGTTCTTCTTGGCGGTTGGTCGGTTTTGAAAGTTGGTCATCGGTTTTGCGAATCGGCGGCGTAATGGCTCCGAATTGCTTCGAAAGGAAGAGGAATGGATTTTTCTCTTCCTAAAAACAACTTTGCTAACTAAACTAGGCTACTTTAAAGATCTAGAGGTGGTTTTGGAGGTGGTTTGGTGGTAGCTCTCAAGAACTTCAAGAACTTCAAAGAAACTTGAACTTTGGAACCAAGAAAGCTTAGAAATTCTAGAGAGAAGTGAGAGCAAGGAGTGAAGGTGTGAGTTTGAGCTTGGAATGGCCTCCTATTTATAGGCAAGGCATGCCCCTCTCCCTCTCTCACCCGAATTCTCTCTCTCTCTCTATATATCTCATCTTTTTCTCACTTGTCAAGCTTGATGGGTTAGGTTATGGGGTTGCTTGCATATCTTTTACCTAGTTCTAGGCATGCATGGCTAGATTTGGTACTTGGAGTTGGTTTGGAAGGATTTTGTGGAAGAAAGTAAGTATATATATATATATATACACACACACAAAAGAAGATCAAAGTACAATCCAAATCTTTCCCACATCTTACCATCTCTCTCCCAATCTCTCCCTCTCTCCCTCTCTCTTCTCGGCCCCTCTCTCCCTCTCTCTCTCTCTCTCTCTCTCTCTCTCTCTCTTTCTAGTACAATGCATATATATATATATATGTGTGTGTGTGTGTGTGTGTGTGTAAGGACAAGGGTTGTTAGTTGACTTGGAGAGAAGTGTATAAGATTGAGTTGCATAGATGTAAGAAGATCATGTACTTCCAAATCTCCCTCATATCTTCCCATCTCTATTACTCTCACAAGTACAAGTACTTATATACATATGTATCTTAAGTTGGTAGAAGAAAATCTAACAAATATTCTCCTCTCTCTCTCGGCCCATCTCTCTCTCCCTCCTCTCGGCTTCTCTCTCTCTCTCTCTCTTTTTTGTACCTTGTAGGAGTACATATATCTATATATATATATAAGTATGTACTAGGTAATCTAAATAGATTTTCAAGTCAAAATCTACTATTAAAATAGTCCAATAAGCACATGTTCCTATTGTATTATTATATTTGTGTACTTGGAGAATCCTAGGGTATTAATTTATATGGTACACACACACACACACACACATATATATATACATACTCCCCTTCATATACGGCTGCCCTTACTGAGCTAAAATGTGGACGTTGCTTTTACGCCGTTGGATCTCATCTAACGGCGCAGATTAAAAGGGGGAGCTCGCGGGTAATAATAGCCATGGGTTGGGTAATTTGGTTCTCGGGTCATACCAGGTCGGGTCAAACAAGCCCCCCCCTCTCCCCCTCATTCAGACGCGTTCCACACAGGGGAAGAGAGAGAGAGAAAGAAGAGGAGAAGACGATTGACGATTTCGAACGAAGAAGACGATCGGCGACGAACGTAGAAGAACACGAATACAACCATGGTATCTCTCCCTTTATCTCTCTCTCTCTCTCGATTTCCCCCCTCAATTTTCCCCTAGCAAGCAGAAACTCTAACACAAAGCTGTGTTCTTGTGAAGTAGAAACTCTAACAAATAGAACACGAATTCTTCCTCTGTAATACCAGATACAACAAGCTATCTCCATCTTGTGAAGGAGAAGAACGTACGATGACCACCAGATTAGGGCTCCATTTCAAGGTATCTTTCTCTCTCTTTTCAGATCTGTTTTTTTGTTTTTTGGATTTAGGGTTTGTTCGATTTACCAGCAAATGGCACAGAAATTAGGGTTGTGAAATTGGGTTAGGGTTTGTGTATTTTTTTCTTTTCCAGTTGTGGTTTTTTACGAGTTAGGGTTTCTTTGGAGTTAGATTTTTCAAAAATTGGTAATTTAAAGTTGTAGAAAATCGGTATTGATTGATATTATGCTTTGTGATATAGGAAGAAGGTGGTGGCCTAATTAATGTGTGTTTTAATAGGTACTTTAATTGGCCGGAAACGCGGCGAGGGACAATAAGACGACCCGTATCCTGCCGCGACACATTCAGCTCGCGGTGTGGAACGATGAAGAATTGAGCAAGCTACTTGGAGATGTGGCAATTTTGAATGGTGGTGTGATGCCGAATATTCACAACCTCTTGCTTCCAAAGAATGCCAGTGGCTCGTCGAAGCCCTCTGCTCGATGAGGATTAGCACTTTTGAATTATGGTGTTTTTTACTATTTAGTTTACTGGAGTTTCTGAACCACTAGTTTACTGGAGTTTAGCATTGTTGTTTTAGTTGGATTACTGGTGGGTTTAGTAATGTGAATATGAAGCAATTTTTCAGCTTAGAAGTTATAAAGCATATATCGAGCATTATGGAAAAGCAGAGAAGATAAAAGGGAAGTTTGTGATGTTTACATCTTTTGTTACTAGTTTATGAGCAGGATTGCCCTCGACGTCAAGTAAAATGTAGTTCGCCCGACAGACTAAACACTTAAAGGAGCACACAACAATTCATTCATCATCTGGGACGTTAATTTTTCTTGTTCTTTCAAAGAATTTAAGCAATGACTAACCATTCAGCTTTCTTGTTTATTTTGTTAACCTAACATTCAAAAAACCAGTTTCCAAAACAGTTTCAAGCACATTCAACCTGTTGTATGGGACATGTTTAACTCCAATTACCACTCATTTCTCAGTTGATGAGCACAATCTTATTACATCTATCAATCAAAATACAACCTGGGAAAAATGAACAAAAGAATATATAACATAAATTAAGTCTCCAAAACTCTCCAAAGATGTGTACAACACCCATCCAAAATACAAAAATCAAGTCTCCAAAACTGAAAAAAAAAAAAATTAGACTCATTCAAGCCACGGGCCTATTAGTCAGCAAAACCATAACATAATTTGAGCATCTGTATGCAAAAAACTGACAACAGGAAGCAACAAAAGGGGTCTAAAACAAGAAAAACTAAATACAAATCACTCAGGTATGCCTCTATATCCTGCCAAGTAGCCACTAGTTTAGGTAGATTGCTTGATAGCTTTGAGAAGGCTTCATTCTCTTATAGCTCAAAAAATCCATAATGTCATTTACAATTCAGGTGCACAGGTGAATTGCATCTGTGACTTTGCCTTGAAACCTTGGTGATGAAATTGTTTCGGCTAATCAAGAAACACAAGTTACTGATTCATTGTTCTTAGGCTTCAGTTCACTTGGACTTGTTTTTGCCTGCAAACATGAAACTGACCACCAAATTAGAAGCAATCCAATGCACAACTTGCAAATAAAAGCAAGCAAAAATGATAAAGCCTAATATTGGTGTATGCAAACAGCACTTTTAACCGCCTAATATTGCTAATTCAATGCCATACTACTCAACAAACGTCCAGAATAAAGAACTAAACATATTAAACATGAAAACTTACAATTAACAAATCCAGAGTAATTTTTTGGACCCCCACCCCTTCTTCGTAACAACAATACCCCTTCCTAACGATTACATTGTCGTTATTCTTTCTGCTAGAACTTGATCAACTTCGCATTCAATCACACAATTGTATTTTTCCCTAATTTTTAACCAATTTTTTAACCCAAAGAGAGAGAGAGAGACATACCTTGGTTGGTGGTCGGTCGGTGGTGGCATAACACTTTCTTCTTGTCGATCCATCTCCATATCTGGTTTCACAAAGCATAATATCAATCAATACCGATTTTCTACAACTTTAAATTACCAATTTTTGAAAAATCTAACTCCAAAGAAACCCTGACTCGTAAAAAACCACAACTGGAAAAGAAAAAAATACACAAACCCTAACCCAATTTCACAACCCTAATTTCTGTGCCATTTGCTGGTAAATCGAACAAACCCTAAATCCAAAAAACAAAAAAACAGATCCGAAAAGAGAGAGAAAGATACCTTGAAATGGAGCCCTAATCTGGTGGTCATCGTACGTACTTCTCCTTCACAAGATGGAGATAGCTTGTTGTATCTGGTATTACAGAGGAAGAATTTGTGTTCCATTTGTTAGGGTTTCTACTTCACAAGAACACAGCTTTGTGTTAGGGTTTCTGCTTGCTAGGGGAAAATCGAGGGGGGAAATCGAGAGAGAGAGAGAGAGAGAGATAAAGGGAGAGATACCATGGTTGTATTCGTGTTCTTCTACGTTCGTCGCCGATCGTCTTCTTCGTTCGAAATCGTCAATCGTCTTCTCCTCTTCTTTCTCTCTCTCTCTTCCCCTGTGTGGAACGCGTCTGAATGAGGGGGAGAGGGGGGGCTTGTTTGACCCGACCTGGTATGACCCGAGAACCAAATTACCCGACCCATGGCTATTTTTACCCGCGGGCTCCCCCTTTTAATCTGCGCCGTTGGATGAGATCCAACGGCGTAAAAGCAACATCCGCATTTTAGCTCAGTAAGGGCGTCCGTATATGAAGGGGAGTGTGTGTGTATATATATATATATCTTTAAGTATATAAGCACATGGGAAATCTAGGGAGTGACTTGTTTAATCTAGCCTAGTACTTGTTGGTAAGACTAACCTTATTATCCAATGGGTAATATTTTCCCTAGTAGTTATTGACCAAAGGTTAAAGTGGTGAGGTAATATGTATTTGAACTAGAAATCGCCCGTGCCTGAAGGCACGACACAACACGTTTTTGAACACGACTAAAATGAATTATCAAGGAGTGTGTAATTTTCTTTCTTGGTCGAGGAGTGTGTAATTTTGGCCAAAATAAAATAGTCAAAAACAAAAGTTACAGACACCAACAGGTTCAACACCAAAGAAATTAACATAGCATAGACGGGCATCAAAATGCACGCTCCCTTTCTCTACTTTTAAAGGAGAAACACATTCTCTACATCTAATTAACCAAAAGAAAAAACAACACTGACCAACCCCAATCATTTCAGGAAGAAAAAAAAAAGTTAAGGAAAGAGTACATTACAAAAGAAAGTTATTTAATTGGTGTGGCCGCAAATAGAAACTAAAATCAATGCCTTCACAAATTAAGGGAGACAAAGGAAGAGTCGAGCCTCTCTATCCTGATGGATGGTGCAATTGCCATATTCGTGACTTAATCCCATACAGCAACTTGCCCTCCCCCACTTCGATATGAAGAGAAAGCTAAGGACTTTCAACCTCCATCTCTACATAAACTTGTTACAGAGAGCATGAAATTCAACCTTCAATCAAACAATGTCTGAATCAAACGCCAATTAATTAGTAGTTAGACATCTAAGGCAACATACTTGAAGATTCCAAAAAAAAGGTGAGAGAGTTTACAAAAGTAAATGATTGCAACAAATGAAATTACATTACCAAACTTGTAGAGGCATCCAAATACACCATCAATGGCTCTCTAGTAATTAAGAAGTTAGACGGACTAATAGAAACCAAACATTTAGCTACGCTACAAATATGATACAATAATTTTCTGCAATTGCATCATTCTTCATACAACCATTTGAGCAAAAAACACCATATAATTTCATAAATTGTGTAAGACCATCTAATTGAATGAAGCTACCATAAAGTTGATCTATACAAAAGGAACCAAAACAATATGAACTTGCTCACCCAACTCGGGGCCCTTTTTATTCCCATTTTCACTCCCCAAAAAAGAAAGGATGTCCAAAACTGGTGGTACAAACATGAGTGATGGAGGGTGACTATATTCAAAACGGCGGTGCTAAATCTCTTGGCATACCTAGTTAGCTCTTACTAAAAAAGGACTGAGCTACTCGGATTCTTTTATGTGCTATAAAGAAAATAAAACAAATTTAAGCCAATCTACCATAGGTGGAGTTATGTCTTCCTTGTCCACTCATTTTCCCAATCTATAATTGGCTATCACTATAATATTGTACACTCATTAGGAAGATGGTAAAAAAACTGCAAAAACTATATATATATATATATATATATATAGCGTTGCTCAGGCAAAACTTAAAGTCCCCTAATCCGGAAGGGATTTATAGCTTACATTTGCAACTAATTTGTCAACACCATATAAATACCCAAAACCTAGCTTTCCAATCAAAAGCCTAACTTGAATACAATCTTTTTTTAAGTTAAACTAAATGTAAAAACAACAAAGATCTGAGTAGCCAGAGTTTTAAGACTTCCTCTATGGACAATCACCACCAAAATCATTCAAAGTCGAAATAAAAATCACCACCAATTTGAGTTATGGGTTGAAGCGGTTGCAGCATGGAGACATCAATGTAGCAAGGCCGCGGGAGATAGGGTAAACCTGAAATGGAGAACAAATAGAAATTCAGGTAACTACATTGCTTGCCCGCGCCTGAAGGCACGAATCGAAGAATTCGTTATTCAACATGATTTCAAGTGACCTAAGCTAGGTGTGAGTAAGCTAATCATGCCTAAAGGCACATACCAACATAATTTTATCATCACAAAAAATCATTTACTCATACCATTGACTACATCGACTAATAATGTAACTCCCCAAAGGCCAAAATATGAACATACTCGAGCTTCAAGTCAAATCAACAATCCAAGTCAATATTGCCCGTGCCTATGGCACTGCAACAATGATCCAATGTTGGCACTGGCAATGCTCTAGAGAGCACAATATGACCTCTACATAAGTCCTACATATCACTTGAAGTTAACCAATGCAAGTTTCTTAGTAGAAATAAAGCACATCCGAAGTAAAATCACATCTCATTCAACTACGGCGAACAGAATGAGCTACAAACTAATGTCACAAAAATGAAACCAAAAGATCAAAATCATAATTTTTGTCAAACATCAAATTCTAGTAATCCATGTCAAAGAAAATAGAGAAAGGAATGTATGAAAAAATAGAAGTTAGCTTCTAAGAGGAAAACAATGCAGTTTTTGTTTCTTACCGTATGAACTTGCAAGATGTACAAAATAACTTCCATTCAATATTCAAGAAAATATAGTCTCTTCAAATGCATAGATAAACCTAAATCATGCATCAAAGAGATACCAATGCATGCTTTGAAAGAGAAAAAAGAGATACTAATACATTCAACTTGATACTACTCTGAAACATAAGAAGTTTACAAATTGATCTTAGTAATGGTGCATCAAAATGAAATCTCAAAAACATGAAATGAAAATCGTGGCAAGAAAAAAAAATGGTTGAAAAAGATTTTATCTGAGTAATGAACGTGTTTCCTAGAAAGTCTATCAAATTAAATTTCAAAGACAAAAATATAAAAATCTCATATAAGAAACAGTTTATACACCAAGAGTTTTTCTTTTCCCACAACATGTCAATAGTAAAACAATGATAGATCCGAACTCATCGATCTAGCTTTCCGTGTGAACTATACCAACCTAACTACATAAGTGAATTTTTTTGGTCTGGACCCAATTGACTCCTTAAGTTTTCTATATTGAACACACAATGCAAAAAAAAATACTGTGGCTATATTGACAGCAGATTACTGTGGCTAAATTGATTCCTTAAGTTTTCTATATTGAACACAAAACCCCAAAAAATTACTCCAAAGCCGATTCCTCTGATGGGGTTGTACCAGAACCGCGACTCCTCATATTCTTTTTTTGTCAAACGGAAAGTGCAACTCCTCATATTCAACCTTTGGTCTTCGGTTTATTTTTTCGATCTCGTCGAGAATTTAGCGTGGATAGAAAACAAAAAACTAATTTTTTGATTCACAGCCATCACAACCGTTTCAAAAAAAAGAAAGAACAAAAGAGTCATACCTATCTGTGGTGAGAGAACTGGAGAGAGGGCGAGAGTCAGGGAGATGGGAAAGTGAATTGGAAAGAAAATGTTTAGAGAGAGAGAGAGAGAGAATAGGAAATAAACAATGAGAATAAATCATTTAGCATTTATTACTATTGAGAATAAATTCGACCTAACTAAAATTCATTACCCAAAATTCTTAGCATTTAACGCCAACTGTTCTCTTTAGAATTCATTCACCAGCATTCAGTATCAAAAATCCTTAGCATTCAACACGAATTGTTCTCTTTAGAATTCATTATGTTTAAATCATTACCAAAACTGTAAAATCTTACCAAAACTGAAAAAATCATTACTTTACCATTTATTCCAGAAAATGCAAAGTATTTACCAAAACGCCAAGGGTTGAATGAAGGGTAGAGATTTGTGCAAGAAAATGAGTGTTAAGCCAATGGCCAAGATTTATGTAGGAAAAATGTGTGGGCCACCACACCGTCGCGATTTGTATTATAGACATTTATTCCAGAAAATGCAAAGTATTTACCAAAACGCCAAGGGTTGAATGAAGGGTAGAGATTTGTGCAGGAAAATGAGTGTTAAGCCAATGGTCAAGATTTATGTAGGAAAAATGTGTGGGCCACCACACCGTCGCGATTTGTATTATAGATAATACTTGAAATGACCATATGTCCTTTAGGCATGTGTATATAAGTGTGTGTGTGTATATATATATATATATATATAACTATATATGTGTACTTTAACAAATCTAATAATAAAATATCTTTAATAGAAAGTCTATTGTCCAATGGATAAAAGTTTTCCTAACTTTTATTGTCCAATGCGTAAAGGTTTCAAGGTGACAAGTATGACTTAACGGCCCGTTTGGATGAAGGATTTGTTTTAGTAGGATTTGTAATGAGGGAGAATTTGAAGGAGGATATGTAATGAGGGGGGATATGTTAAGAAGGGTGGCCCCACCTTTTAAGAAGGGTGGATTTGTAATGAGGTGTTTGGATGGATTTTTGAGAAGGGAGATTTGAAAGGTGGATATGATGGGAAAAGGTGTTAAATGACTTATTTGCCCCCACTTTAGTATTTTAAACGACAAATTACGTTTTTGAATTATAATTACATTAAATACATATATACAATTAATTATTGCATAAATTTGAATGAAGTTGTCTTTAAATTATTTTAACCTTTTTTGATTTATTATTTTTGAAAATCCGAATTATTTATTTCAATTTAGTAATTCAAAAGTAAATTTCGTAATTACAGTAAATACATATTTATAACTAATTATTGCATAATTATAAATGTAATTATATTGAATAAAATTTAACCTTATTTGAATTTTTTTTAAAGAAATCCGAATTATATATTTTCAATTTAGTAATTATAAAAGTACATAAAGTGGTAGTTGAAAAAGAGAAGTAGGTGCACCAAATTTTGTTAGGTAAAAATGTTTTGACCAAAATTGTTTGGTAAAATGGTCTATAAATACCACTACCTATCTCATATCACTACACACACATCTATCTCTCTTTAAAAAATTAGTTTGTAATTTTGATTTTTCACTCCTTGAAATGGCACGCCGGGCTTGGAGCGAGGTGGAGGAGGAAATATTACTTACAAATCTTACGAGCCTTGTAGATCAGGGGGTTTGGCAAGCCGAGAACGGGTTTCATCCCGACTACTTAGGAGTTCTTGAGAATCAAATGCGAGTTTCATTCCCCGAAGCAGGTACTAAACAAATTCATATCGAAGGAAAGATAAAAAAAATGGAAGCATGATTATTATGATCTAGATGCTATACTTCGAATTCCCGGGTTTGGGTGGAATCCAAATGAAAATAAACTGGTGGTGGAAAATGATGTTTGGAATGAATTTGTTCGGGTAAGTAATTTTGAATTTGTTTTCAATTTCATATTAAATCGTTTTTAGTAAATTTATGAACTGTTTGCCTTAATTTTATGTAGGGTTGGCCACAACTGAGACATTTCCGGGACAAGGAATTTCCCAATTATAATCGTTGGGGCCATTGCTTTGTTCGACAAGAAAACTAGAAGTTTGAAGTCGTAAGAGGGTGGTCGAAGAATAAGTTCGTACTTTTGATAAAAAAAATGTTTGAGGAATAAATTTGTACCATTCCGGTTTGTATCTCAAGTAATTATATTTATTTGAGATTAGTAATGTTTTTCTACATAATGCAGTCTTCATTTCGAAATTGGAGAAATTAAACTTACAAGTTCATTCTGAATCGAATAGAAGTGCGAACACAATACAAGCTACGAAACCCAAAAAAATCCCTAGAACAAAGATAGTTGATAGACTTTGTTGATGTTGAACTTGCAAAGAACTTTTGGATGTGGAAGCATCGTCACTTGATCGATGTTCGTTTTGGACCGATTGCATTTGAAGGAGCCGGTATCTTTCCTCATGGAACTGTAACAATGCTCCTTCGGCTTCCTCGAACGTGGAGTATCTTTTGAACAAGTTTCCCGAGTATCCATGAACCTGCAGCCCCGCGGTCTCCCAACTTGTATAGATTCCCGGCTCACGGCCAACGAAAACCACCCAATAGTATTGTTTATCTTGAGTTGACATTGCAAAATCTACGAGAAAAAATAAATTATCACATTTAATGAATACTAAGATTATTTGATATGTAGTTGGCTCAGATTTTTTTCCCACCGGCACATAGTGCACCACTTGGCTACAACTTATGTTGCCAAATGGTGAGTAAACCATTGACCCTCATAAGTTGTCCCGCCAAGACAAGTGCCTCGCCGTTAAATTTGTCAAAAATATCGTCATAGCCTAGGATAACAGCCTGAAAAACTGGGCAGAATGCAGAACCAAAACACTCAACAAAAACAGCCACAAAACTGAGAACAAAACAGCCACAAAACAGCACAGTTCCAGCACCAAAACTGTCAAAAAATACAGCCACAGAACTGTCAACAAAACAGCCACAAAACTGCACAGTTCCAGCACCAAAACTGTCAAAAAATACAGCCACAGAACTGTCAACAAAACAGCCACAAAACTGCACAGTTCCAGCACCAAAACTGTCAAAAAATACAGCCACAGAACTGTCAACAAAACAGCCACAAATCTGCACAGAATCCTGCACCAAAACTGTCCAAAAACCAGCCACAAAACTGTCCAAAAACCAGCCACCAAACTGTCAAAAAAACAGCCAAAAACTGGACAGAATGGAGCATCCTAAACTATCCAACAACCAGTGACAGCCACAAAACAGGGCAGACAGCCAGCAGTAGCAAACAGCCAGCAGTAGCAACCATCCACAAAACAAGCCACAAACAGCCACAAATTGGGCTCAGACAATTCAAACATAATCAAAGTAGCACTACCATTTCCAACTAAGTTGCCATTTAGGCCGTCATAATTGGCAAAGGCAATACCAACTAATACATTACCAGTAAACGTTGCATCATTGCCCAATAAAACAAGCCAAGAAAGAACAGAAAAAGTGGCCAACATATAGGGGAAAAACTTGCCACAAAGCAGGGAAAAAAACACCCCAAAAAATTTCCAGAAAACCTTGGCAATAAACTGAACAAAAAACAGCCAAGAACCAGCAACAAAACAGCCCAAAAATCAGTCAGAAATGAGGCCAAAAACCACCATGCAAACCTTGCCAATCTTGCCATAAGACTAAGCCAAATATAGTGCAGAAAAATAATCGAACAGAACTGGCCACATCCACAATATACCAACTATTATAACAGCAACCAAAACTAGCCACATCCAGCACCAAAACTGTAAAAACCACAGCCACAAATCTGTCCAATAACCAGCCAATAACCTGCCCAGCATGCATAACCAAAACTGTACATAAAACTGCCATAAAACTGAACAGAATGCAAGCAACAAGCTGCCAACAAACTGGGCAAAAACCAGCATAGTTCAGAGCCCAACAAATAGCCCTGCACACACACACACAGACACATGTTGCCCTGCAAGGTAACAGCCACCACAATATGAACATTTGGGCTCAGATGTAATTACCATAATCAAAGTAGCACTAACCAGTAACTAAGTTGCCGTTAAGGCCTTCATAGTTCCCAAAATCAGTACCAACTAATACACATTGTCATCAATTTAAAGTGCATCATCATTGCCCATCTAATACATTTCATCATCATCGTTGCCCTTACATTTTACGTACTAATATGATCATCATCGTTGCCGAAACAAGTACCACATATACAAAAATAAGGAATTACATCCTCCAATCAACAAAAACATCCATAAGTACTTGAGAGTTAATTACAAAAATAAGGAATCATATCCTCGACCATGTTTAACATTGTGCACATAAATTAGGAGATATCCTAAGTGGTTTTCAATTTTATTTTCCCCGCTAATACGGCCCCCACCCAAGCTTGTCTGTAGTTTTGGGGTATGCCGTAAAACGTGTCGACATTTTCTTCCGCCGATACAATAATGGCGTGTGCGGCAAACATATCAAGCAACTCAAGGTCGAGGTTCTCAAGCTCGCCAAAAACCTTCTCCTTTTTGGTAGCGAGTCGGTCCTCAAAACCAACCGAATCGGCGATCTTAAGAAACGCCGTACTACTTTGAGCCATGTAATTTCCTATTGCGTCATGAAGGGACGCCTCATTTGCGTCCAACTTTGCCTTCTTCTTTGGCCTTTCCGGCACAACATTGATCGCCGGAGTGTTCGCATTAGTTGTTGGAGTGGTGGGAATGGCATAGCTTGTAGGAGTCCCGGAAGAAGTTGATATGTCAACAAAAGCCGGGTCACCATTTGCAAAGGACGGAGTATAGCAATCATTGAACAAGTCAACGGGGTTAATGGTTTCAACGGGGTCGACCGGAACATCGTCAAGTTCCGCCGCATCCTCGGCAACTTCACCCGTGGCCCTATCCCTCCCAAAGAGTATTTGCCAACTCTCGTACATGGGAAAAGCCTTCCCATTCATCCCTTTCACCTTCGGATGAGCCTACACATATTGAATGACATACATTAAGTGGGAGGTGAGAACAATTTTCATGATTTGTCAAAATGGAAGACTAGAGAAGTTACCTTCTCATAATCTTTCCACACCGCATCCGAGTCCACTTGAATTGAATTAGTGGCATAGTTCCAACCGAACCCACTAATACGTGTGATGTCGAGAATTATACTATACGTCTTCTTCCAATTTTTCACCTTGGACTCGATGTTGGGTACCGCCTTAAGCGTCGTTCCGGGCAATTTCTTTTTCAACTCCTTCTCAACCTCATTGAAAAAGCCCGATTTGAAACCACATTGGGCTCTATACTTATCAGAGATACACTCCATCATGGCAGCAAGTAGGCACTCTTCTTCCTTATGGCTCCATAGCCTACGAGGTTGTTTTTCCTTACCAATTGATGTTTGAGATTGCGCAGTTCCTTCACTTTCCATTATGTTTCCCAACCTGATTTTTAATAATGATCACAACATGGCATATGTAATGTAGTCAACAAATACCTAAATATTACTTTGAAATAATAGCCACAAGTCTTGTTCCAATGGTTTAAGAAGTTACAAGCAAATATGATTACAAATTTTAAATAACACAGTTACACATAACCTATTGGCCACCCCCAGGATTAGCTAACTAATCGTTGTACATTTGGGTTGCCAAGTTATCCCTCATTTGGGTCCATTGGTTTGTAGTTTCGAGAATTCTAATGTACTCATCAGCTTGTACATTATGTAGGTTGGCCTGCTCCCATGCCGTGTATTAAGCCTCAACGGGATCGACCGCCATTGTACGCTTAATGAGATTGTGGAGAAGGATACAGGCAGTGACGATGCGACATTGAGTCCTAATGGGATAGAAAGAGTAAGATCTCAAAATCCCCCATCTCATCTTAAGCACTCCAAAGCATCTCTCTACGACATTTCGTGCTTTGGAGTGCTTCATGTTGAAGAACTCCTCCCGGCTCTCGGGCATGTGTCCTTGCCTCCAAATATTAATGTGGTATCGTTGACCCCTGTAAGGTGCTAATATTCCCGGCCCATTAGTGTAACCGGCATCGGCGAGGTAGTAATGACCTACACATGAGATTAGTTGCCTTAAATGAGTACGTTTACACAAATGGGGAAGGATGTTCACTACTGGAAAGGTTTTCAAGTCACATACCATGTGGAATTTTCAACCCGTGAGGCCTTACCAAGGCGTTTTCAAGCACTCTTGAGTCTGTGGCGGAGCCTTCCCAACCAGACAACGAGTATACAAATTGAAGGTTACGACTACAAGCTCCTAACACATTTGTCGCGTAGTCACCCTTCCTTGACCTATACCGTGCCTTGTGTTCGGTTGGGGGGAGGACTGGTATGAAAGTACCGTCTAAAGCCCCTAGACAATTCTACGAGAGACAAGACAATTCTGATTATAATTGTTCATTTATAATCAAATAAGTGCATTACTATAACTTAACATATAAACATTTATGTACCTCAAACCATTTCCACCTAGCATCCGGCTCATTGCCAGGTATAGGCTGGGGATGATACCACAAGAACTTGTGAAGGCGCAATACCGCAATCAAAACTGAGTTGAAATGCCTACTAATTGTTTCCCCCGATCTCCAAAATTGTAAAATGGTTCGCCTATTCTTCGTATGGTGCGAGATGATCCACAAAAATATTGCAACCTTCTCTACAACAGTGACATTCCTAGACGGCTGTAGCCCATTTTCAGTAAGTAATTGGCACAACGTCATGAATGTGTGCCTATTTACCCTCAATTGGTCGTGGCAAGTCTTGTCACTATGGCGTACCAACCTATTAAGTGCGTCTATTTGGTGTTGGTAATAATTAGGATTGGCATGAAGATGAGGCTTCTGGCGTAGCCTTTGTCGATCCCTTTCGGTAATCAAGTCCATGATTAACAAGTATAGTTGAAGAACACTATTGACTACTGTCATCATACATAACATTGCTAACAATGCCTTACGGTTTCTCTTCTTCCTTCGTTCACGGTTCGTTAGTCTTGCCATCTGTTTTAGGGCACAAGTTGCATTAGTGTCAACATTATAGTACGACAAATCATAATTCAAGGCAGCTTATAGTATAGTTTTTTTTATCATTGTACATGCAATATTACCATATTCCTATTACTAGTTTTTTTGGTGACAATGTCAATATCAACACATCATGAAAATTTATTGTCTAATAGGATTTCTACTTAAGTTCTTTAATAACCACCCACGTGGAAAATCCAAGAGCAGCCATTGGTGCAACATGGACACTACCTTATAGTAAGATTTTTGAACATCTTTGAGCCAAAATTGAGTGAGACCCAAACACCTATTGAGGTGGCGTCCGGGTGGGTTTGTATACTCCTAAGTAAAACTGACTAATTAAGATTCGAATGACAAATTGAATCTCAAAATGTGCGCCACCACCAGATCCACAAGACGGGGCCATGGTCGGGTCTGGAATGGGCTTGAGCTTGGCTGGGCTATTTGAACTTTATCTTCTTCATCCACTACTTGTGTGGACGATTGAGCGTATGGTTAGCATTTATAATCTAAAACTGCACAGATTTCGTAATCCTGCTGACACCGTACCATTGAAGAAATTATATATGTGCAATGCGAACGTTTTGCATTCTCGTGAGCTTGTGCAAAGACCTAGCCAAATATGTTGCTTACAAATTAATGCTGTGACTAGTTTACAGTTCAGGTTCAGTTCACCAAAACTCCATAAAACTCCCCAAAAAACTTCACCCAAACTGTACTAATACCAACGAATTAGGGCAGATGATATTTTACGGCATAGTAAAAAACTAGGTCAAAATAAAAAATTAGGGCAAAATGAAAAAACAAAAAAAAAAATCATCAATAGGGCAACTCAGATCGTAACTCACTGATGAGTGATATCCAGTTCAGCAAAAAAAAATTCTACATCTACGGCAACTCAGATCTATCGTTACAGTACCAAAATGGAGTCCATCGAACAGAGTTATCGCAAAAGCATATCACAAAAACCAAATCGCAAAACCAGATCACAAAACCCTCCGCATGCTACAGAAATGGAGTCCAGAACCATACCTCAGCCCTTTCAACAAAGGAAAACAACGACAGGATGTAGAGGAAGACGAGGTGGAGAGTAGAACCCGTCGGTGTACGGCGGTGGAGTCACCAGAGAGTAGATCGGCGACCTCCTTCTTCTCTCTCTCTCTCTCTCTTCTCTCTTCTCTCTTTCTCGGTCTGGTTCTAAAATGAACGACTACAACCCATAAAATGGAAAGGTCAAGGGCAAAAGAGTCAAAATTCCACCCGGTTTCACCAGTGACAGGGTAAACCCTGTCGTTAACTAGCACGGGAGGAGCCGGAGATGGAATCCGGGGAGGAGCTCAAATCCCCCTTCCATTTTGCCCATCCAAACACCGGAGTAGAGGGAGAGTGGGAGAAGAAGTCAGGGGGATTGGCAAATCCGGGGCCAAATCCCCCATCCAAACAGGCTGTAAGTGACTAGTCAATGGATACATATATATATATATATGTGTGTATGTATATGTATATATTAATAATCACCTAGGTCCAAAAGGTTCATCTAGGGTTAAGAGCATGCAACTAAGTGAATTGGTAGTTAGGTTTTTCTAACTAATTGGTTGGAAGCTAACGAGATTTTCCAAGTAGGATTTCTTGCCAAGAAATATAATTGGAGACATTTATATGCTAGAAAAATACACAAGTGCTTTTACGGTATACTTAACTTTAGAAAATAACTATATTGTCTGGCGTGATGAAATCCAATTTGTAAGTCTTAAATCTAATTATGACGGATTAAAGGAATTTATAAAGCGGTCTAAGATTTTATAAAGGAATTTCGAATAAAACAACGAGATTTTTTATTTACTAAAAATCGGAGTTGTTACACAATCCATGTGGGTAGCCTCATGGGCAAGTAAAGTGGTCCCTCCTCCTAGCTTCTTCTCGTTCGCGTTATTTTCTTGCAGTCGGCTTTAGGTGAATTAATCTCATTTCGTTTGGATGTGAGGATACCTCTTATGTTGTAAAAAAAGAACTCTAATATTTCATTTAGCTGACGAAAAAAATGGTGACGAAATTTAATTTTTACTATAGGCACCAAAAGTGACTTTCCTCGACAACCTATATAGGTCACTTTTTCGTCACCTATAACATGTTTTTGTTACCTATAGTAATTTTTGGTGACGGATATTTTTTTTTATTTTGTTCGCTATTGTGATTTTTCTTGCAGTGGTGTATTCTGGAATTATCCAATCATATTGTATTTTTTCCAACAAGCTTAAAACATATTTAATTAGATTGTTTGATCGGCGATTGGTTTTTCCAGACACATTTTGTCTGTGTGTGAAAGGGTTTTTTTTTTTGATTAGTGTGTGAAAGGGTTTACCAACATTGACCTTTGGGCATGGCAAGTACTGGGGTTTTAGCCGTTGTTCTTGACTTTCGAAACTCTCCCTACAACTATTCTGAGCTGCAGTGTCCATTTTCTTGTGCCATTGATTGATCGAGAGGTGTCCTTAAAAGTTGGGACATACCCTTGAATATCCCCACCGACCCCTTCCTCTGCAAGTCAAAATTTTAAGATGTTGCTGTGTTCACAAAAAAAATTCAAAAAATTTTTAAGATCTTAAAAATTTTTAAGATGTTGCTGTTGTTGTTGTTCTTTTTAGTTTTCAAAAAATTGCCCCTAGATTCCCCCTACTTCTATCATTTCTCTTTCTATCTATCTCCACTTATTACCCCTACTATTTTTCAAAAAAAATTTCAAAAACCAAACCAAACACAGCAATTTTACTTTTCAAAAAATTCCCCCTAGATTCTCCCTACTTTCAACATTTCTCTCTCTATCTCTCTCCACTTATTACCTCTACTATTTTTCAAAAAAAAATTCAAAAACCAAACCAAAGATAGCATTTCTGAAAAATTGCATGAAATTGCAGTCATCCATCTAGACAATGGAACAACAGAGAAACACCATCGGCATCATATGTAACTACTTTTGATTGGGACTCATGTAAGTGGGCGTTGAGATTGATCCCCCAGTAGCGCGTTAGCTGGTCTGAAATCTTATTATCAAAAAAAATATACATGTACCTGGTTACAAAGTTATCAAATGGTTATGCCCTATCTTCTTAGGACTAAAACAAAGATCGAAAAATCTACTTGACCAGTCCGAATCAAATCCAACCTTATATTTTGGTCTAGATCCGTGGATTTATGGTTTAGTGACAGTTTTAAAAAATTGAGAACCATTGTATATAGTTCGGTCTATGAATTTGTGTGGCCCGTGATCCTTTGGTCCTTGATCCTTCGTTGGTGGTTCGATGGTGGGTTAGCTTTCTTCTCCTAGCCTGCACAAGGAACGCACGACTAAGACCTGGCCGGGGGTTGTCCCGGCAAGGCCCTCCGGCGAGAGGATGAGTATAGCGTAGAGAGGAAGCAGAAAGCTTAGAGAGAGTAAGTGTGAGTATTGAGTAGCGTGTACCTGTTAGGGTTACCATCACTAGGTATATATAGTGCCTCCTGGCTTGCTCTCCAAGTACGATCGCGTGCTTTCCACGGGCCGTGTGACGTCACAATGACATCACGGAATGGATCTGGTAACCGTTTTTGGGGCTGAGCTAGCACACCCATGTGCGCCCGTGATCACCTTCTGTTATAACCGCTTTTGCACGTGGCAGGATGCGCAGCTTTACAGCTAGCCACCGTCGGCTGCATACCGTGCTCTGAAGGTAGCCGACCGCGGGCAACGCTGAGCATGGCCATGCGTTTAATGAGGGAGGTAACGTTGCCGGGGACTCTGCCGACGGCACAATCTGAGCGTAGGTTTGTCCACTGCAGAGCCTGAGGCAAACTGAATATACATGACGAGTCATCGTTGGCATGCCATGCACGAAGCCTACGATCGGTTCATGGCAGGTCAGGTCCGCGACATGCGAACATCTGTGTTCGGCCTGCTACAATAGCCCCTCAATTTCTGCCGATGCCGTACGCATGGTAGAGATTGAAGTCGAGCCTTAGGCCGAACTTGTTGAATTGCCGAGCGTATATTTGTTTGATGAAGACGGACCCCAGCCGAGCCTGAATCGTTTCTTTCTCAGGAGCAATCTTGACCGTCGATGAAGTCCTCCAATGGTGGGGCGCCAGATGTCACCTTGTTGGCTGGGTACGGCAGACGAGAGGAAGGCTGGCAAGCCCTGCAAACCGTCCTTTCAGTGACACGTGTCATGCGCTGAGTGGTCAGTCGTTCGGCGGTGCAATGATGGGCGGGATTTTTGAATTCCTAACCCTAGCCCTATATAAAGGGAGACGCGAGGAGAGAGAAAGCTCTCGTTCTCTTTCTCTCTCTAAAAACCCATCGCCAGAGCTCTGAAGAACAACGGTTCATCTTCCAATCTTGACTCCCAACGATTCTGCCAACAGATCTTGCTGAAAATCACAGGTATGTGTTCGATTCTTGCTTCTCTTCACCTTCTGCAGTTTTCAGTCCATTATTTTTTGGTTTTCTGGGTTTTTTGGGGCATTTTTTGTTCTGAGTGAACAGTGCACCCTGGAGATGAACGGACTGTTCATCTCCCTCTTCAACCTGTTCTTCCGAGCATGGAACCTCAAGGGGTTTCTGGGCTTGGCCGTCGATGGAGTAGGCCGAGCCCCAGTATCTGTTGTTTGGTAGGTTCCATCCTAACATGGTTTGGCCGAGCCTTGAGAACGATGATGGGGTGGGCCATTTAGGATACCGAGCGTAGTGAGACACCTGTTTTTCTGGCCGATGACGAGGTCTCATTTTTCTATTTTTGACTTTGTTAGGTCTGGCTCCCCCAATCGTCGTCATCTCATCCGACTCTGAAAGTTCAGGGGACGATTCTGCAAACCTTGTGATCCGAGAGTACTTGGAGTTACATAGAAGCCGACGTCAAGCTTCTTCCATCGCCTCTAACATGTCAGATTCTGGTGATTCCAATGCCGAGCTTGACCACGAGTACGGTGGTTTCAACACCGAACCGGAGATAACCTTCTCCACTAGCACAGAATCTAAAGCCGAGCACGAACTTGTGCCGGAGGCCGAGTCCAGGATTCGTTCCCAGGCCGGAGCTACGACCTCTTCGCTTTCTGCTCCTGCTGAAACCTCGTCTGGGGACAGAGAGTTCGCCGATCTCTTCGAGCGAGGGCAGGTTTGTCCCCATGCCCATTACTTTAGTGGGCGTCCCAACGAATATGCAGACTTCTGCAGAGCGTACGATATTCCGGATGATGTTGTCGTCCATCAGGTGGCTAGTAATAGGATTAGGGACAAGAGGCAAGATCGTCCCGAGCACATAACGGTCCCTCTGATGGCCATCTGTGAAGCCGGGCTTCGTTTCCCCCTTCATCCATTTCTGAGGGAACTGCTGGCCAGGTTCGGCATAGTACCTCATTATTTCTCGATCAACAGTTTTAGGATAGTGATGTCCGTAGCTAAGTTAAAGGAACTTCACAACCTTGAATTCACCATTGCCGACCTCTTCCATACATACATTATGTCTAGGCACGGGAAGACTAACCGTAGGTATTTGTCCACACGTAGCGGTAAAGAGCCATTAATAAATGGACTTCCCGACACTGATAAGTGGGCCAACCTGTATGTTGAAGTCAGTGGAAACTATGAGTTCGGCGATCAGACTATGGGGCTGCATTCTGTGCCGAAGATAACAGACTTCCGAGGTTTCCTATTCTTTCTTTAATCTGCCAAACATGGTCCATTCTTTCAATGAATTCGTGATATTTTGCTAACACCTTCTTTCCTTTGCAGATCACCGAGCAATAACCAAGACCCAAAACTCTTTGGCCGTAGACAGTCACGTGGAGATATTAAGGTCCTGTATCTGCCGTGACGCGCCGACGCTGTTGGGTTACGAGCCTTCGTACAAGGGGAAATTAACGAAGAGGAAGAAGAAGGATAAGGAGGCAGGGCCGAGCACGAAGGCTAAGGGTAAGAGATCAGCTGCTGAAGGGCAAGGTATTGGCGACGAAGTTCCAAAACCGAGCAAGAAGGCGAAGGGGCCGAGGGTGAAATTTCCCACTTTTCATAAGTCAGCTGATTTCTGGTTCCAGGATAGTCAGCTAGCCGATCTTCAAGGTATCAACATTCCTTCCATCCGAACACTTATTCCTCATTTTGTCGACGACATGGGGAGGAGAAATGTAGTGAGGATGAACCTTAAAGATGCGGCTGCTGCCAGCAAGAAGGTAGCTGCTCCTTCTCCTTCCGAGAGTCCTGCAAAGAAGCAGAAGGTGCATGACTTCTTTCCTGCAAGGCCGCCGATGCCACTTCCGAAGGAGAAGGATCAAACCGAGTCTTCGGCTGCGGGTGGCTCAAAGGCTGTGGAGAGGGCAGCAGGTTCAGGTGGGCGAGTGGTCGTCCCGGAGTTTGCACCATCGTTCGCGATGGCCGACGGCAGGGTGGTCACGGTGGAGGACAGCATCAAGGAGGAGCCAGGCCTTGCTGTGACCATGCTGCACGGGTTGGCTCTTCCGAAGGACATGGACAGGGTTCCAGGGGAGCTTCAGCCGAGCTTGGTCCATACCAGTGCATATCTCGTCCAGGTACGCTTTTGACTTGGTTTTTCTAATTTATTTTCGGAAGTATTGCCGAGGTTGATGACTTATCTTGTGTAGGCTGGGCAAGCTTTGCTGCGTGTTTCCCGTCAAGCCGAGCTCTTGGCCATCGAGAGGACTCGTTACCGTGATGACGCGAAAGCCGAGTGTGAGAAGGCAAAGGCTGCGAAGAACGGCTTGAGGTTTGCCAAGTCGAGGGTTGCCGAGCTCGAGAAAGAGAAGGATGAAGCCCTTGAGAATGCTAAGGCGGCCGAACGCGAGCTCGGGCAGGTCGTGCGGAGGGAGAAGAAGAAGATAAAGGAAGTGGATGAGAAGGCATTTCAAGCTGGGTACGACAAAGCCGGCGCCGAGTACGTCCGGGAGGCTCGGTCGATGGTCAACGAGGAGCTCGCGAAGAAGCTGCTGATCGCGTACCGGACTGGGTACAAGGATGGGGTGAAGGCTGCGTGTGGGGTCATGTAGATGGAGCCGGACATGAATCTGATGAAATCGATCCCCGTAGCTGAAGTACCTGAGCTTAACTTGCCGTACACTGAAGAAGAGTGTGCCCCACTTACTCCGGAGGAGTTTCCCGAGAGTGAGGACGATGTTGAAGACATGACTATCGCCGACGCTGAAGGTGGAAGGGATGGTTCAAGTGGGAGGAAGAAGGACGAGGCTGACAACGCCGAGCAAGACACCGAGCAAGTTCAGAAAAATGATGAAGTGGCTGTTGAAGTCGAGGACGGTGCTGCTCGTCTTGCTGAAGCTGCAGCCGAGGGTGATCCGCCCCAACCTTAGAGTTTATAGTTTGCTTTTTGAACTTTTGTTGGACTGGACGGCTCCAAACTTGGGAGTTTACCGTGCCAGATGTAATAGTTGAAGGGGGGTCGGCACCGAACGGTTTACTACGCCGCACCTCCTAGCTTAGGATTTTTAACAACACTTGTCTTTATTTCGAAGTTTTTGAATGAGTGCATGGCTTCTTTTGCAACGTCTCTATTAACGCCGAGCTTGTCTGATTGCCTTCATGTCTTCACACGTTTTTGTAGGTCTTGCATGTTTATGAATGTGTAGTTGTTCGTAGCCCCCACGTTGGTTTGGGTTCGGCAAAATAGTTGAGAATACTTCATGATCGAAATGGTTAAGTATAAATATTGCAGCCGAGCCCTGACCAAAGTAGTATGGCCATAGCAATAGGCCGCCGAGCATGGATGTATTGTGATCTGACATGGTCCAACCTTTGACTGGTTTGAGAGTGTGAAGTGCCCCCTTGCCAGTGGATGGGGCTCGGCCAAAGTGTCAGCCCATGGCCATGGTAGGGGAATGTTTGGGAGTAGTGATTGTTTGTGGGTGGTTTGCTCGCCAAATTGCGAGTGTAACCTTTCGGTGGCCGACCATAGTGTCTTGCCAGTCCGAGCCGAATCCTTAGTTCCAATAGGAAAGTGTATTTCAGGTTCGGCGGACCATATGTCCAGTGATTGCTTCTTTGGGCGGTGATATTGGCCGAAGCAAAGGGCTTTTTAAGGAGCCGTTGGTGGGTGTGACCGAAGTCATCGTTTGTGGTTGCCATTCTAGCCGAGAGCGGAATAATACATGAAATGTTTTTTTTTTCTTTTTTTTTGTTTGAAGACTTTAAAACAAAAAGGCTTGTCTTTTCATTGATAATCCTCGAAGTATAGGTAAAGTAGAAGAGAAAAACAGTAACAGTGGGTCGAGGCCCTTTTTAAATGTAAAAGAAAAACATAAAATATTCAGGCCGAAGCCGAAGAAGACTGGGACTCCTTTTTGCATGAAGTGTTAGCCGAAGGTGGTTGTCAGCTTGATGTCTTGTGGATGAAGTGTCACATGTATGCCCTCCTTAGGTTCTGTGCATTCCATGGGTTGGTGAGCACCTTCCCGTGCATGTCTTCGAGGGTGTAAGCCCCTTCACCAGCAACCTTGACAATGCGAAAAGGCGCTTCCCAATTAGGCATAAATTTGTTCTTCTTGCTAGCTTGTACGACCTTTCGCCAAACCAAGTCGTCGAGCTTGAACTTCTTGATTCGGACACTTCTGTTGTATCCTTTGGCCACAGTCTGTTGATACTCGGCAAGCTTCAGCCGAGCGTCATCGCATTTTTCCTCAGCCAGGATCAGTTCTCGCTCCACGGCTTCGTCATTTGTCTCAGGATTGAATGTTTCTGTTCGGAGGGTCGGAAACCTTGATTCCAGCGGGATGACGGCCTCCATGCCGAACGCCATTGAGAAGGGTGTTTGGCCTGTGGAACGACGGGGTGTGGAACGGTAAGCCCATAAGACTCTGGGGAGCTCTTCTGCCCATTTTCCTCTCTTTGAATTCAATCTGCGTTTTATTCCTGCACAGACCGTCTTGTTCGAGGCCTCGGCTTGGCCATTTCCTTGAGGGTAAGCAGGGGTTGAGTTGAAGAATCGTATGCCGAACTCCTCGCAGAGACTTGTGAGGCCGTCCCCGACAAATTGCGTGCCGTTGTCGGAGACGATGGCATAGGGTACGCCGAACCTTGTCACAATGTTCCTCCATACGAATCGTCGAACGTCTGCTTCTGTAATGGTGACGAGGGCCTCGGCTTCTACCCACTTGGAGAAATAATCCGTTGCAGTGATCAAGAATTTGAAGCCCCCAGGTGCTGTCGGGAGTTTCCCGACGATGTCGAGCCCCCATTGCGCGAATGGCCATGGACTTGTGATGGGAGAGAGATTCTGAGCCGGCTGCCTGGGGATTGGGGAGAATAGTTGGCATGGTCGGCACCTCCGTACGATTTCCTCGCAATCTTTTTTCATGTTTTTCCAAAAGTATCCTTGACTCATCGCGCGTTGGCATAACGAACGTCCACCAGAGTGGCAGCCGCAGCTTCCGGAGTGCAGTTCTTCAAGGATCTCGGCAACTTGATTTGGGTGGACGACAAGAAGATAGGGCCTGGAAATTGATTTTCTATAGAGTTGGCCGCTCTCAGAGAGCCAATAGTAGGCTGCCTTGATTCTGATTCAGAAAGCTTCCTTTTTGTCGTCGGGTAATGTATCGTTTCTGAGGAAAGAGACGATTTCATCCATCCAGCTTGGACCAATTTCAATGTTGAGCACCTCTGGAGTTGTGTCGAAACTGGGGTGGTCGATATTGCCAAAGTTTATGGTTCGGAATTCTGATGCCTTTGAAGCCGAAGCTAGACCAGCAAGAGCGTCGGCGTGAGCATTGTGCTCTCGGTTGATCTGCATGATGTTGAAGTTTTGGAAGTGAGTGATGAGTTCCGCCGCCGTTGCCTGATACTTCATCATCCTTGGGTCCCGAGCTTCATAGTCTCCCAGCACCTGATTGACTATAAGTTGAGAGTCGCAATACACGGCCAAGTCATCAACTTTCATTGCGATTGCCGAGCGTAAGCCAGCAAGCAGTGCTTCATATTCGGCCTCATTATTTGTGGCAGGAAAATCGATGGTGAGAGCACTCTCGTGAAGTGTTCCGCATGGTGAGACCAAAACGACTCTGGCACCTGCTCCGTTGTTGTTGGAGGCGCCGTCAACTTGCAATCACCATGTGTCTCCCTGAAAGATGAGCCACCTGTCCTTTTTTGGTTCATCGTCGGCAGAGGGTTGAGTAGTTGGAGGAGTGTTTAGGATCTTTGGAGTCTTCAGGTGTTAGCTCAGCAATAAAGTCGGCGAGGACTTGCCCCTTTATTGCTGTCCTCGGTTCAAAGCGGATATCAAAGTTCGCAAGCTCGACCGCCCATTTCGAAACTCGGTTTGAGAGGTCGGCTTTTCGAAAAAGCGCTTTGAGAGGATGCTCGGTCAACACTGTTATTGTGTGCGCCTGAAAGTATGGCAGGAGTTTCCTCGCCGCAGATACCAGGGCGAGTGCCAGTTTTTCCAGTGGAAGGTACCGAGTCTGGGCGGGTAGGAGTGTCTTACTTGTGAAATATACTGGCATGTCGTCGGCCCCTTCTCGCCGAACAAGTGCTGAGCTAATGGCGTGGCTCGAGACTACAAGGTAAAGATAGAGATTTTCGTATTCTTTGGGCTTTACCATTAGCGGTGAAGAACCCAGGTAATCTTTGAGCTCGGCCAACGCTCTGTCGCAGTCTGGCGTCCACTCGAAACTTCGTCGGCTTTTCCCTTTGAGAGCGTGAAAGAAGGAGTGGCACTTGTAGGACGATTTGCTGATGAAGCGGTTGAGGGCTGCCGCCATCCCAGTTAGTTTTTGTACCTCTCTGATTGATCTTGGTGGCCGAAGGTCTGCCACTGCCTTGATTTGGTTGGGGTCGGCTTCAATGCCGCGTCGTGTGACCAAGTGGCCAAGGAATTTACCAGCACTTATGCCGAACGTGCATTTCTCCGGGTTTAAACGGAGTTTGTGGAATTTGAGGATCTCGAAGACCTCGGCCAGCTCCTTCAAATGGTTGTGCTCCTTTTGACTTTTGACGACGAGGTCGTCAATGTATGCCTCTAGGATGTTGCCTATTTGTGCATAGAGTATTTTGAAGATTGCTCTGTTGAATGTAGCTCCGGAGTTCTTCAGGCCAAACGGCATCACCCTATAGCAAAAGATGCCATGTGGAGTTATGAATGCTGTCTTCTCCATGTCGTCCGGGTCCATGGCGATCTAGTGGTAGCCACGGTAGGCATTGAGAAAACTTAACCGAGCATGGCCGGCTGTTGCATCCACGAGCTGGTCGATCTTTGGTAGTGGGATCCAGTCCTTGGGACGGGCGTCGTTCAGGTTCGTGTAGTCGACGCAGACTCGCCACTTCCCATTCTTCTTCTTGACGACCACCGTGTTCGAGAGCCAGGTTGGGTATTGTACTTCTTGAATGGCGTTGGTGTCGAGAAGTCGGTTGACCTCTTCAATGACGGCGTCGGCGTGTTCAGGTGCCGAACGTCGAGCCCGTTGAACCACCGGTTTGGCGTCCTTTTTTATGTTGAGGGAGTGGCAAATAAAGTTGGGATCCACCCCTGGCATCTCCTCCGGGGTCCATGCAAAGACTTCAAGATTGTTTTTGAGGAACAGGAATATCTCTTCTCGCTCGGCGTCAGATAGTGAAGAGCCAAGCAAGAAGAAGCGTGATCCGTCCTCGTTGATGGGCATTTTCACTAGGTCCTCCTCTGCTTTGTCTTCGGCCTTTTGGCCGACATCTTTGATTACGGCCATGTCTGGGACTTCAACCCATTGCACTTGTTTTGCCTTGGAGGAGCTATGTACGGCGGAGACGTAGCACTTTTTGGAGGCGATTTGGTCACCTCGTAAATCTTCTTGTCTTCTAGTGGTGCCGATGAAGCGGACGAGTTGGTGGTACGTGGAAGCAATGGCTTGCATTCCGTGAAGCCAATTTCGTCCCAGGATGGCGTTGTATGGGCTCGGCACGTTGACGACGATAAATTCAACAGAGAGTGTTTTTGTGCCGACAGGGAGGAAGATTCGGCCAACTGGCCAAACAGGTGCTCCGCTGAAGCCGATGAGGGGTACTTCGTCTTTGATCGATCAATGTACTGATCGAGGTGGCCTTGTGCTGCAAGCTTTTCGAGGAGGGCTTTGTATGGTCCGCAGGCAGTCGTGTAGTGGCCGAGCTCGTTGTGGTAAGTGCATTTTTTCCTTGGATTTTGATCGGGTTGGCCGGTGTCGGTTCCGAGCTTGCCCGTCGGCCATTCAAACCACGGTTGTCTCATTATTTCCTTCAGAAAAGACCAAATTGGTTCCTTGAAGTGTGTGGTTTCGGCCACGTAGTCATGCTCCTTCGGCGGACGCTTCTTTCCCTTCTTGATGTTGTTCACTTGCTTCTTCGGCTGCGCTTGTTGGGTCGCCGTTTGTACCGGCAGCTGGTGTACGGTTGAGGAGAATGGATTGTTAGAGCTTGGGATTCCCTGTGCGGCCCTATCTGCATAGAGTTCCTCGAGAGCACAAAATTTTTCCATGACACGCATCAGTTCACCCATGCCGTGTGGTGGGCGGATGGCGAGTTCGTCTAAGATTTTGCTCCCGGTTTCCAGGCCGTTCTTGAAAGTGCGCGCAACCCAATATTCATCGATTCCTGGAATCTCGTTGAATAGCTGCCAGTAACGCTCGGCATATTGCCTGAGGGTTTCCGACGATAGTTTTCTCATTTGAGACAGCGATTCAGGCTCTTTAGCCGTTTTGTTGCTCGTGATGAAGCGTGTGTTGAAGGCGCGTTCAAGGTCGGCCAGGTTCCTTACGGATCCAGCGGGCAATTTGTTGAACCACTGGAGTCCCAGGGAGCCGAGGCTGGACGGGAACGCCTTGCATTTTACCTCATCTTTTAGCGTGCAGAGCTCAATGGTTTGTCTGAAGTGGATGAGGTGAGTGTAGGCCTCACACGTCGACGGATCGAACTTCGTGAATTTGGGAAGGTGGAAAGTGGGCTCTGGCGGATTGTTGATTATGTGGGAGGTGAATGGGGAGACCCCGAGATCTTTTAGTTGTCTTTCGAACCCTGGGCGCGGCGGTTTGCCGTGCTCGTCCGTTTTTGATCTCTTTGAATCCCTTTCCTTATGTTCTTTTGCCGACGTCTTCTCGGCCTCCCTTCGCCGAAGCTTGTCTCGTAGGTCCGTCGCTGTTCGGCGTGGGCCGTCGACGGTTTTATCCTTGTTGCGACGGGACTTGTTCTCATCGTTCGCGCCCTCAATATGAACGCCTTTCCCGTTGCGCCGAGCGTGGTACTCGTCGTCCTTGTTTTCAATCGGGGTGTTCCCTAGGCGTTCGGAGACATGGGGTCTGGTCCGTGCAGAGTCTCGGCTACGGTGCGAGGTCGTCGTGCGAGAGAACTCTGCACGACCAGTCGAGTACGTGCTTGTAAACGACTCGGTATCCCTTGTCCTGGTTCCGTCGTGATGGCTTCTAGAACGATGTGTTCCAGATACGGCGGGTTGCTTGTAGAGTATGATTTCTCTGGTGTCGCCTGGTGCTGGAGTGAAGCCTAGGCGGTCTTTCACAGATCCGCGTTGGCCTCCCTCGTTCTGACGCCCTTGTGGTGGTTGAGGTGGAGGGGGCGGAGTTTGCATGCCTCTTCCTCCGCCTCTGCCAGATCTCGATGCGGCAGGGGTGGCGTCCTGCTGCATGCGTTGCTTCATTTGGGCCACTTCCGCCCTTAGCGCTGCTAGTTCATTGTCGCGTTCGTCATCGCGACGCTGCAGTAGGCGGATGTAGGCCGAAGTGACGTCGTCTGAGACCGGTGAGAGCCCGGACCCAGGGGCGAGAGACAAGGACATGTGCCTTTCGAGGGTTGGTGTGGGGATGACGTTTCCGCTAGCGTCTTTGGCCCCCGAAACGTTTGCGTCTGTTGGATCTCCGCCCATGGTAGGTGATCCGGTGGTTGTTCTACGAAGGAGTGAGGGGGTTTGGAGGATTGAGAGAGCCGTTTAAGTCAGAAGTGTTTCACGTCAGGTTCACCAATTGTGTGGCCCGTGATCCTTTGGTCCTTGATCCTTCGTTGGTGGTTCGATGGTGGGTTAGCTTTCTTCCCTAGCCTGCACAAGGAACGCACGACTAAGACTTGACCGGGGGTTGTCCCGGCAAGGCCCTCCGGCGAGAGGATGAGTATAGCGCAGAGAGGAAGCAGAAAGCTTAGAGAGAGTAAGTGTGAGTATTGAGTAGCGTGTACCTGTTAGGGTTACCATCACTAGGTATATATAGTGCCTCCTGGCTTGCTCTCCAAGTACGATCGCGTGCTGTCCACGGGCCGTGTGACGTCACAATGACATCACGGAATGGATCTGGTAACCGTTTTTGGGGCTGAGCTGGCACACCCATGTGCGCCCGTGATCACCTTCTGTTATAACCGCTTCTGCACGTGGCAGGACGAGCGGCTTTACAGCTAGCCACCGTCGGCTGCATACCGTGCTCTGAAGGTAGCTGACCGCGGGCAACGCCGAGCATGGCCATGCGTTTAATGAGGGAGGTAACGTTGCCGGGGACTCTGCCGACGGCACAATCTGAGTGTAGGTTTGTCCACTGCGAGCCTGAGGCAAACCGAATATACATGACGAGTCATCGTCGGCATGCCGTGCACGAAGCCTACGATCGGTTCATGGCAGGTCAGGTCCGCGACATGCGAACATCTGTGTTCGGCCTGCTACAGAATTAATTTTTACACAAAATGCATTGGATCAAGCCCTTTCCGGTCATTTTTTTTGCCCATTTTTCGCGGGTACCCTTAAAATCACGTTTTTAACATATTGAGCGGCTCGAATCGTCGCAATTTGATCGGGAAAGGGGAGGTGCGGACAGTAAGCAAAATCAGGGATCCCTGATAGGAGAACTGATGTATATATATTTATCGGGGCGGTTCTAGGGACATCTATAAAAACATCTAAAAAAACATCTCATATTTCCCAATCAAAATTTAATGATCCGAGTCGCTCAATATAAATCAGAACGTGATTTAAAGGTACCCGCGGGAAAATCAGCCAAAAAAATGACTGGGAAGGGCTTGATCTTAGCAATTTTTAGCTTAGATTGGATGAACGGTTTCAATTAAAAATTGTTCAAAACAAGCACCTTCCGATCATATTTTTTGCTGATTTCTCGCGGGCAACCTTAAAATCACATTTTGCACACATTTAACGGTTCGGAACATAAAAATTTGATCGGAAACTATGAGATTGAGATTTGTGGTGTTTTTGTAGATGTTTTTATAGATGTCCCCGGAACCGCCCCGTTTATTATATTACACACACACACACCAGTGTTCAAGTTAAGGATTTCGGAATTTTTTTTATGGTCCGCACCTCAATGTTCCTGATCGAATTTCGATGATTTGAACCATTCAATATGTTTAAAATGTGTTTTTAAGGATTCCCGCGAGAAATCAGCAAAAAATATGACCAGGAAATGCTTGATTTGAGCAATTTTTAATAAAATGTGTTTTTATGCAGATGAAGCACTTTCCAGTCATATTTTTTGCTGATTTCTTGCGGGGGTCCTTAAAATCACGTTTTGATCACAATTAAATAGTTTGAATTATCAAAATTTGATCAAGAAAGGGGAGGTCTGCATTTAACTAAGTTAAGGAATCCCTTAGTGGAAGCACTGTGTATGTATATATATATAGTCCGTTTCAAATGAGGGGGTCCTCATTTTAGTTAAAATGCGGACCCCCCTTTTCTGATCAAATTTCGATAATCTGAGCTGCTCAATGTGATTAGAGCGTGATTTTAAGAGTATTAGCGAGAAATCGGCAAAAAAAATTACCAGAAAGTGCTTTATCCAAACAGTTTTTCATAAAGCGTGATAGGAACTGTTCTATGTAAAAAATACTTGGATCAAGCACTTCCCAGTTATATTTTGAGCCAAATTCCCGTGGGTATCCTTAAAAAACATGTTTTAAACAAGTTGAACGGTTTAAATCATCAAAATATGACTCAAAAGGCTCCAAATATGAGGTCTTTATTTAAGGGCCTCATTTTAAGGTCCTTATCAGAAGCTCAGTGTATATATATGTATATGTGCATGTGCATCCTCGATGAACTTTGAAGTGTAAATTGCCTACTAAAGATTTAGACGTGTTGGTTAAAAAAATTATATATATATATATATATATATATATATATATATATATTTTGAATCGTCAATTCATTCATTCATCACAAGCCCATCGGGCAAACAGATTCCAGAACAGATACAGGAAAGAACCAAAGCAACCTAAACGTTAATCTCAGGCACCTACTGCCGAGGCCCCACGATAACGCCGGTACGTAAGAACCAATTTCGATCTAGGTAACAGAGGATCTGTAGAGATCCACAGCTCAAACCCTAAACAATAAAGCCTCGTTGAAATCTGAAGGTAAAACAACAGCAAAACAACTAAAAGCTAACTGGTCTCAAGGGCAACACCACAAGGGTCACCGTCCTCAACTGTTCTCTTTAGAATTCATTCACCAGCATTCAGTATCAAAAATCATTAGCATTCAACGCGAATTGTTCTCTTTAGAATTCATTATGTTTAAATCATTACCAAAACTGAAAAAATCATTACTTTACCATTTATTCCAGAAAATGCAAAGTATTTACCAAAACGCAAAGGGTTGAATGAAGGGTAGAGATTTTTGCAGAAAAATGAGTGTTAAGCCAATGGTCAAGATTTATGTAGGAAAAATATGTGGGCCACCACACCGTCGCGATTTGTATTATAGATAATACTTGAAATGACCATATGTCCTTTAGGCATGTGTATATAAGTGTGTGTGTGTGTGTGTATATATATATATATATATATATATATATATATATATATATAACTATATATGTGTACTTTAACAAATCTAATAATAAAATATCTTTAATAGAAAGTCTATTGTCCAATGGATAAAAGTTTTCCTAACTTTTATTGTCCAATGGGTAACGAGATTTTCCAAGTAGGATTTCTAACCAAGAAATATAATTGGAGACCTTTATATGCTAGAAAAATACACAAGTGCTTTTACGATATACTTGTCTTTAGAAAATAACTATATTGTCTGGCGTGATGAAATCCAATTTGTAAGTCTTAAATCTAATTATGACGGATTAAATGAATTTATAAAGCAGTCTAAGATTTTATAAAGGAATTTCGAATAAAACAACGAGATTTTTTATTTGCTAAAAATCGGAGTTGTTACACAATCCATTTGGGTAGCCTCATGGGCAAGTAAAGTGGTCCCTCCTCCTAGCTTCTTCTCGTTCGCGTTATTTTCTTGCAGTCGGCTTTAGGTGAATTAATCTCATTTCGTTTGGATGTGAGGATACCTCTTATGTTGTAAAAAAAGAACTCTAATATTTCATTTAGCTGACGAAAAAAATGGTGACGAAATTTAATTTTTACTATAGGCACCAAAAGTGACTTTCCTCGACAACCTATATAGGTGACGAAAAAAGTTACTTTTTCGTCACCTATAACATGTTTTTGTTACCTATAGTAATTTTTGGTGACGGATATTTTTTTTTGTTTCGTTCGCTATTGTGATTTTTCTTGCAGTGGTGTATTCTGGAATTATCCAATCATATTGTATTTTTTCCAACAAGCTTAAAACATATTTAATTAGATTGTTTGATCGGCGATTGGTTTTACCAGACCCATTTTGTCTGTGTGTGAAAGGGTTTACCAACATTGACCTTTGGGCATGGCAAGTACTGGGGTTTTAGCCGTTGTTCTTGACTTTCGAAACTCTCCCTACAACTATTCTGAGCTGCAGTGTCCATTTTCTTGTGCGATTGATTGATCGAGAGGTGTCCTTAAAAGTTGGGACATACCCTTGAATATCCCCACCGACCCCTTCATCTGCAAGTCAAATTTTTAAGATGTTGCTGTGTTCACAAATGTCTTGTTCTTTTTAGTTTTCAAAAAAAAAATTCAAAAAATTGTCCCTAGATTCCCTCTACTTCTATCATTTCTCTTTCTATCTATCTCCACTTATTACCCTTACTATTTTTCAAAAAAAATTTCAAAAACCAAACCAAACACAGCAAAATTACTTTTCAAAAAATTCCCCATAGATTCCCCCTACTTTCAACATTTCTCTCTCTATCTCTCTCCACTTATTACCTCTACTATTTTTCAAAAAAAAATTCAAAAACCAAACCAAACATAGCATAATTTCTGAAAAATTGCATGAAATTGCAGTCATCCATCTAGACAATGGAACAACAGAGAAACACCATCGGCATCATATGTAACTACTTTTGATTGAGACTCATGTAAGTGGGCGTTGAGATTGGTCCCCCAGTAGCGCGTTAGCTGGTCTGAAATCTTATTATCATAAAAAATATACATGTACCTGGTTACAAAGTTATCAAATGGTTATGCCCTATCTTCTTAGGACTAAAACAAATTAAGATCGAAAAATCTACTTGACCAGTCCGAATCAAATCCAACCTTATATTTTGGTCTAGATCCGTGGATTTATGGTTTAGTGACAGTTTTAAAAAATTGAGAACCATTGTATATAGTTTGGTCTATGAATTAATTTTTACACAAAATGCATTGGATCAAGCCCTTTCCGGTCATTTTTTTTGCCCATTTTTCGGGAAAGGGGAGGTGCGGACGGTAAGCAAAATCAGGGATCCCTGATAGGAGAACTAGTGTATATATATTTATCGGGGCGGTTCTAGGGACATCTATAAAAACATCTAAAAAAACATCTCATATTTCCCAATCAAAATTTAATGATCCGAGCAGCTCAATATGATCAGAACGTGATTTAAAGGTACCCACGAGAAATCAGCCAAAAAAATGACTGGGAAGGGCTTGATCTTAGCAATTTTTAGCTTAGATTTGATGAACGGTTTCAATTAAAAATTGTTCAAAACAAGCACCTTCCGGTCATATTTTTTGCTGATTTCTTGCGGGCAACCTTAAAATCACATTTTGCACACATTGAACGGTTCGGAACATAAAAATTTGATCGGAAACTATGAGATTGAGATTTGTGGTGTTTTTGTAGATGTTTTTATAGATGTCCCCGGAACCGCCCCGTTTATTATATTACACACACACACACACACCAGTGTTCAAGTCAAGGATTTCGGAATTTTTTTTATGGTCTGCACCTCAATGTTCCTGATCGAATTTCGATGATTTGAACCATTCAATATGTTTAAAATGTGTTTTTAAGGATACCCGCGAGAAATCGGCAAAAAATATGACCAGGAAATGCTTGATTTGAGCAATTTTTAATAAAATGTGTTTTTATGCAGATGAAGCACTTTCCAGTCATATTTTTTGCTGATTTCTTGCGGGGGTCCTTAAAATCACGTTTTGATCACAATTAAATAGTTTGAATTATCAAAATTTGATCAAGAAATGGGAGGTCTGCATTTAACTAAGTTAAGGAATCCCTTAGTGGAAGCACTGTGTGTGTGTATATATATATAGTCCGTTTCAAATGAGGGGGTCCTCATTTTAGTTAAAATGCGGACCCCCTTTTCTGATCAAATTTCGATAATCTGAGCTGCTCAATGTGTTTAGAGCGTGATTTTAAGAGTATTAGCGAGAAATCGGCAAAAAAAATTACCAGAAAATGCTTGATCCAAACAGTTTTTCATAAAGCGTGATAGGAACTGTTCTATGTAAAAAATACTTGGATCAAGCACTTCCCAGTTATATTTTGAGCCAAATTCCCTTGGGTATCCTTAAAAAACATGTTTTAAACAAGTTGAACAGTTTAAATCATCAAAATATGACTCAAAAGGCTCCGAATATGAGGTCTTTATTTAATGGCCTCATTTTAAGGTCCTTATCAGAAGCTCGGTGTATATATATGTATATGTGCATGTGCATCCTCGATGAACTTTGAAGTGTAAATTGCCTACTAAAGATTTAGACGTGCTGGTTACAATTACTAGGAGCTCGTTACCCTAATTGAAGAATACAATTGATTCTCGTTATGTCACGCAAATATATATAGGGAGATTTAGTAGGAGGTCCACTGTAAGAATTTCCTAAAGTCTCGGGTCCACACTATCATTTTATAACATATACGGTCCACACTGTAATTTTATAACATAGCATAAGACAAAAATACCCCTGTTTTTACTCTGTAGTAGAGACGTTCCCAATATCCAAACCTAAACCCTACTGTTACGTTCTCAAACCGATCGATCGGAGAAGACGTTTCTCCTCCGACTCCTGACATCGGAGAAGCTCAACGGAGAAGACACGACTACTCCAACCTCTCTCTCTAGTTAGCTAAGGAAAGTAGCAAGCACCTGCTCCTCCCATTCCTAGGGTTTTCTCTCTCCGGCGTTTGAAAATCATGATCGTCCGACAGCTCGCTGGTGCCTTCCAAGCACGAAGAGGGAAGGAAGAAGGAAGCCCCCGACTCTGAAAATCACATACATTGTTCAGTGGAGAGGAATACATTCAGTAGTATTGTTTGTTTGTGTCTGTTCGTGACTCCCCATTACTCAGCTGAACTTAAATACAGGTATCTGAAATGAGAGAATTACTACTTTGTTTGTTTCGAATCATTGGCTACCAATCCTTTCTTTGGTCCTAGGGTTTTCTCAAACACCTGCCCCTAGGGTTCTATCTTTTTTTTTTGATTCCTTGCTCTGGTTCTAGGGTTTTCTCTCTCCGGTGCATGAAATCCAGATTGTCAGACGATTGACAGCCCTGCTGATTCCACATTTTGCGAACTCTTGCAAGCCCTGCTGCATTGACAGTCACAATGAGGAAGAAAAGTACGTATAACAGATTTAAATTCAGTTTTCAATTTCTTTTATCTGTAAGCCCCTCCATCCAATTCCGTAAAACTATGCTTGTATATTCCTTATTTTGTATGTCTCCAATAGCAGTATCTCTGTTAAGTTGGTTTTTTTTTGCTCATTGCACTTCGTAGTTGTAGTTCAACCTCATTTCTAATCCAGTGATTCAAGCCGAATAATCAGCATAGCTAAAACAATATGTGCTCGTTTGAAGAAATTGTAAATTGACAACTGTTGTCAGTTTTTTCTTCTCTTGTTTTTCCTTTAAGCTACTAGTAAAAGTGCACGTGCGATGCACGTGATAATTTACTACGAAACTGTATTGGGGTTTGCCTTGACTTTGATTAGACAATGAATAGTGTGTTCGTAACTACCGGATCAGTTGATGTGAGTTTAAGTTGGCCTAGACACCTAGGTATAAAAGGGGGAAAAAATTATATCTGGCTTTGACCAAGTACCTTGGAGTAGGGAAATTTCGCAACCGTGGAGAATATATTCTGGGAAGGGTCAAGATAATCTTCCAAGCCTTTTGGAATTCAAAACAGGTTCAAGCATATATGTATTATGTTTGGACCAAAAACAGTTTCGAAACAAGGTTAATTTGTGAGATAATCCCTTTCAGGTCATATAAACATGGGTATCAACTAATCTTACGCTTGCACAATCTGTAAAGAATCCCCAAACCAGAGGCGTGTAGGGTGGTTTTTTTTTTGGTTGCCAAACCAGAGGCGGCTAATGTGTGAGTTACACCATTGTCCGACCTCCGAAGAAACAAAAACTCACAAACTCGGAACTTTTCCATTTCGCGCCATATGTCTTCAGTAAAGACCTCAACCTCTGTGTTGCAATGTCTCTTTTTTCCAGCCATTTGCACAATCTGTAAAGATTCCCCCTCCACAACAATGGACTCCATTCCTAGTTTTGAAGCAAAGAACAAAGTGCCTCGGCATGCCAAAGCTTCAGCGCAAAAAGCAGATGACACAACCCCTAAATTCACTGGCCGAGCCGCGATGGACCTGCCACTGCCATCCCGAATCACAAAGCCAACACCCCCTTCCGGTCCCCGTCTCGATTAACCCATGCCCCATCAAAAATAACCTTGACCCATCCAGTGGCCGGGGGTTATCCACCTATTTACCGCAATCATCCCCACCCTGCCCCCGAGTCTCCTCTGTACCTTCACTTGCCTTAACAAATTCCTCCGCCTCCCTAACCGCCATATACATCACATGTTGAGGATTTGGACTTCCCCCGTTGAACACCACCTCATTCTGGCAATTCCATATTCTTCATAACATAACCAGAACCAGAATCAGAATTAGCATAGCGTCTCCTCCTTCCTTCCTACTTCGACACCATTGTTAGGATTCATTACAGGCCCCACAAACTCCATCCTCCATGGCGGGGCTGAGCCAACTGACTCTTTTTGACATGAACAAAACTTCCAATCTTGGCCAGCTCTAGAAATTCGGATGGAATAATTGAGCAATTGCCGCTACGGCTTGAGAGTTAGGCACCTATAATGATGGTTTGGAACTCAAAGTTTGTTGGCGAAGCGACGGTTGGCTTTGAGTCTTTAATAATCAATAGATTGGAAGGGTTGTGTTTTTTCGGTGGGCTCGTCTTTAATAGTCAGTACATTGGAAGGGTTGTGTCTTTTCGGTTTAGGATGGGAAGGTTGCCTTCATTAGTCGTAGAATTGCCTTCAATAGTCGTGTTATCGTGTATGCTCCGAACTTGCGTGAATAAACTTGGGCCTGGTGTGTTAATAATTAGGCTTGGTAGGGACATTTTCAGTACTTTTAGAAGTAGAAAACAGGTGATGACTTTCCAAGGGAATCCCGTGGAAACCAATAAAAGTGCAAAAATGGAACCAATTCCACAGTAAGTTGTTAATGTTTTTGGTACGGTAATGAATTAGTTAAACTAAAAAAAAGATCAGGCATACTGTATAACAATGGCATTCAACAGGTTTAATAACTTAAAAGGAACATCTTAAGAGTACCCTGGAGTCTCAACTTCTATGGTGGAAGTATGAACAACATATGACGTCAATGCTTCTATTGTCCTTTTCCTTTATAAAACAGCCCCGAGTTCACCCCAATATGATTCCTCTGAAAGATTAGAAGAACTTGATGGTTAGGATCACACACGCGCACAGAGGAGAGAGAGAGAGACCGAAAGTCGAAACGTTTTCTATACTTATTCTAAAACTGATGGAGCCTGTTAACTTCTAAGTTTGAGATTTTGGTCTATTGGTACGTAGTTATTTCGAACCAACTGAAGAGATTTTTAGCTTGTAGGCCCAAACAACAGCTTATGTGGTGAAGAGATGTATCATGTCAAAGAGAGTTTGTGAATTGGTGTTCTTTTTACTGCTAATATTCTGTTCTGGACTTCATTCTCTACTCTACTAATTTTCGGAGGATGCACGATTTTTCATTTTACTTCTACCATTTGTGTAAGTACTGAGTCGAAGCCGGGATGGTAGCCTAAAAGAAAGCAAAAACAATTGTCTAGTTTTTGAGAGATTCGAATCCATGAGTTATCTTGCACGAGTCGTAGGTTCTTACACGTTACTCACCCGTTTGTCATTGAAAACACCGTTTTGTATCCGACTTGAATGTGTTAGGCACGTCGCTACTGTTGATCTTGATCCAGGACCAAACTCTATGCGAGATTCTTGTGTTTGGTTGTGCCTTGCAAAGAAAAGTTGCACACTGGCACTATATTTTCATTTTGCTTTTTCCTCACCCAATTTTGTTTATTTTATTTTATCTGCATTCTCACCAGGGTTCTTTGGGGTTAGCTTTGTTTTGGTTATGGGGTGCTCTGATTTAAGCTCTCTTGGGAATTTCTAAAACCACCTGCCTTTTTTATATTTTTTGTGATATCTTATTCATAATGCTAAACTAAAAAGAGTTGAGTATGGGCCCCCAAAACACAACACAAAACACACCCAGCACACCTACATCCTCCACTGCCTTCCTATGTTAGCAAGTAGAAGAAAAGATAGTAGGGGACAGATTCCACAGGGAACACAATCTTTGATTCTTGACACTGCACTTGACCCTCCACGAGCTCAAGCAACTTCTTAGATCAGACTTCACCACATTCAGAACAATGTGAACATCCCAACTCTGGCCAAGAAATCAAGAGATCCACCTTTCAACCCGAGATTTAATTTGGAGGGATTATGTCACCCACCCTACTGGGTCTAAGGGTCAAACACCAGCCAGAAGGGAGAACAAGAACAGGGAAACTAAGTAGTGGGACCATCATGCATATACTAATGTGAATGCCACTGCCATGCATTGACATTTATTGTTTCCAACTTCCATGCATTGAAATTTATAATAGCTTGATATGGGAAGCTGTTTGTGCCAAGAAGGAGGGTCTGCTTTGTTTCAATACTTTGCTTTATTAGTTTTATAATCGTGTGAATGCCTGTTTTGTTTTTTCCTAATTTTGTGTGTCCTTTAAACCTATGCAGTTACTGCAAATAGACTTGAACATGGATTTCAGGAAAGCTCAAATACTGAGACTCAAACACCAACACCAGTGACTCTTCCAAAAACTGAAGGGAATGAGGAAATAGTTGCACCGATTACGGTTAGAGCAAGAGAGTGTACACAAAGCCAGTATGATCTTAGAGAGAGAGTAGCAACAAAAATGCAAGAATCCCGATCACAACCAGTGAATGGGAAAAAGAAAAGAAAAAGGGATAGGCAAGAGCCCGAAGAACAAACAGAGATAGATGAAGAACATACACAAGTAGAACAAACACAACCAACGGGCTCTAATAGGTGTAATATGCAGTCTATATGTAGACTACTCAAGGATACTAAATTGAGTGACCGACATATAGTATCCCTCAAGAAAACGCCCTTTTGGTTGTTGTTTGAAGCTGTTATGAATAGCAAGTTGTTGAGTGATAATTGTAGGAAGTATGATGAAGTCGTTCTAAAAATTATCCAGTCATATGAAGAAGAGAGTAGAAGTTTTATAGTGGGTGATAGGCAGTTGAAGCTGACAAAGGAGCATGTGAAGCTCATTTTTGGTATTTCTTGTGGAGAAGTTGAGATGGTGGAAGCAAATGTAAAGAAAGAAAGTGTTGCATTAGCCAAGAGGCTTGAAATGAAAGAGGCAAGGTTATCAGCACCATTCATGAAGCAAAAGATTAAGGAACTGATAAGTAGTGAGAAGGAACAGGATGTGGAGGATGTTGTGAGATTACTATGTCTTTACCTTTGTGTAACCCTATTTTTCTCCAACCAAGGAACTACAGTGAACTGGTCATATATACAACACATGGAAGATCTTGAAAGAGTGAAGGAATATGACTGGGCAGAAGCTATCAGAAAGTACCTACTTATGTCAGTTCACAACAATCACAAAGATCTCGGAGGACTTAGAGGATCTACTGTACTATTGTTGGTAATGAATACATATCTTTACACAAATTCTTTGATTTAAAATCATGTTACTTGTGTTATTGATTTTGAAATTTTTTTCTTGCAGTATTGGCTTTGCGAGCATACAAAACTTGTAGAAGTAAAAAATCAGAATGCAGTTCCAAGAGTCGTCAAGTGGAAAATTTCAGACCTTCGGAAAAGCCTCAAGGATTTTGAGCAATTGAGTCAACTTCCCGGTGATAAAGTAATAATGTCTCTTCTTCTTTTTTCTATTGATGTTTGAGGCTGTATCTTTTCTTGTGTTGTTTTTGCTTTGTGGTTTTCGAATATTGAGTTTGTGCTTTTGATTTTGGGAATTGCTATGGAGTATGCACCTCTAGCCTAGAAATGATTGAAACCATACTTATCAGTAGAAATTTATTGGTTCTATTTGTTTCGGCAAAAATTTAACGAATCTTCTATTTCTATTTCTATGTCATAGATTGGAATGCAGTTCTGTACTCCCTTTTGTTACGAACTTGAGCTCCTTTTACATGTAACTTGTCTAGTTAAAGAAACATTGATATACTTAAAACTCTAGTTAAAGAAACATTGATCACCGGGGTCAAGTTTCCAAATGTAACAGAGGGTTATAACATGATATGCATGTGCTCATGCAAATGACCCCAAGAAGTTGCACTTGGGTTTTCACAACTCTGCCATTGAGAGACAACAAAACTCTATACTTCACAAAACTCTATTTACATTTTGTCATTCCATTCTGAAGATTAGAAGAACCCCATGCAGAATAATTTTAATCTATTTAGTTAAGTGAGCTAGGAGGAACCAAGACAATTAACGAAAACAATAATCCTACATATACAAAGATTTGCCACAATCAGCCATAACTACGTGCTGAGTCGACTCACATAGCTTTTTAAGTGTGCTGAGTCAGCAGTATTTGTGGTTGATTGTGGAAAATTTTTGTGCGTGTAGATGAATGTATTTTTCCTAATAAAAGTGGATATATGACCTTTTGTGTCTAGATTTATTAAAAAATAGAATGAGCAGATAAGACAGTAAACTTGGAATGTATTTTTCCTAACTGTATTAAATTTAACGAATCTTCTATTTCTATTTCTATGTCATAGATTGGGATGCAGTTCTATACTCCCTTTTGTTACGAACTTGAGCTTCTTTTACATGTAACTTGTCTAGTTAAAGAAACATTGATATACTTAATTTGTATTCTAAAGACTGTTGACTGTTGTATTTTCTGTTTGACTAGGTAAATCATACTGAGGTACAAGAAACAGCTGAAGAAAGAAAGATCTTTGATGAAATTTCTGGAGATCACGGGGATGAACAAGGTCAAGTTTCTAAAGATCACCAGGGTGAACAAGGAGAAGCAAAGGTAACAGAGGTTGAACCAACGATTGGGGTTGTGCATGGTGGAGAGCAAGTTGGAGTTTGTGGGGAGGAAGAGGGAGAAAAGGGTGGAGTCCAAGTTTCAAAAGATGACGGGGGTGAAAGGGATGATGAAGCACAAAAAGTACAAGGACTAGATGACTTCAACAGTCCAATCTGCAGATCATATGAAACGGATTCAGGCGTCAAGTTGGTAAATCATACTGAGGTACAAGAAACGGGTGAAGAAAGAAAGATCTTTGATGAAATTTCTGGAGATCACGGGGATGAACAAGGTCAAGTTTCTAAAGATCACTGGGGTGAACAAGGAGAAGCAAAGGTAACAGAGGTTGAACCAATGATTGGGGTTGTGCATGGTGGAGAGCAAGTTGGAGTTTGTGGGGAGGAAGTGTAACGCCCCAATTTTCTGAGGAATTTCGGAAGCATTAATAGATTATACTTAGCATAAATAATATCCTTTTTATTACAAACCACCGCAACATATCTCTTTATTACAGTTTGGAATGACGTTAATATGCTCTACCCCACATGTACGGAGGCCCTTGGGTGACATGACGTCACAGAGCAAAGACTCAGAGCGACTCTAGTTCTGATACGGATTCCAAGCGAACTCTTGCTCAGTCTCCGTCCTTGGAATCTCTCTAGTGATGAACTGCTCCAAACTGGGTTCCTGTTCTTCTATGTCGTCATTACCTGCAGCTTCTGGCAAATTGACCGCCGAAACAATCGATTTACCAGGATACGAACGTATCCGTGAGTGATAAATCACTCAGTAGATACCCCTAAATCCATAACCCATAAAATACAAACAATAATATAATAATAAGCATAATGAATAAAGTTACAACAATCAAGAGCATATTATGAGATTATCTTGTCTTTAAGTGATTTCTAGATTTCTCTACCATGAGAAATAATCCTCCCGAACAACCTCTGAACTATGGCGACTCTGTCGATTTACCCTCTCCTTGCTTGCCCAGCCTGGGGTCCCAGACGAATAAGACCAAGCTACATGTCGGGTCAAACTCGGCTGTACCATCACAAGGAGCGAATGATAACCAACCAACCGCGAGAAATGATACCCATACTCCGGTTTCATCCAATAAATCCACCCCCGGAATATCCGGAAGATAAATCCAACAGTGCCATGTTCAGGGTTCGCAAGATGATAATTCACCGGTCTTTAACCACAAGTGCCGATACCGACGACCAATCTTTCAGGAAACCCACGGTCCTCGGCCACTTTGGTTATCTCCTGACCAAAACAAAATTTCACTTTCCCTAGGAATTTAACGTCTAATTAATTTATTCCAACATGCGAATACCGCCCGGGGTACCTATTGTCCAATTTCTACGTTCACGAAGCAACAATACGGCAATAACAATTTATCGAAATTCATGAAATTCGTTTTCACAATTTTAGTACCCTTAATTATTAAAACGTCCTTTTTATATATTCTTTTACTATTTATTTATTATTAGGGATAAAATCAGTTGATTATTTATAATGACAAATTAGTAATTTTTATGATTTATAAAATAGTCCACCTATTACTAAATAGTTTAAAATAATTTCTTTTTAAGATTAATCACAAGAATAGTTATTTCTTTAATAAATATTTACTTTAAATACTATACTATCCTTAATGATATTTATTTAAATATCATACTAAGATAATATCTTCTTTTCCTTTTTTGTGCAACATACTAAATTTTAGTAGGACATTGGAAACCGTTTTCTTTTGAAAATCCTATTATTAGTTAACAAGGTTTATTAATCTATCGTTTTATCCTTTAACATAATTTGGAGAAATATTTCATTACCACTTATAATATTAAGTTAAGGATATGAATATCTTTTATTCACTAATTTCCTTTCTAAAATTACTAAATAAAAGCATTATTAATTTAATATTTTTTATTTATTAATCTACGATCTCAAGATATTATATGTGTAATCATCAAGTAAAAAAAAGAAATTTGAGCACACATATAAACTAAAATTATTACCAATTATCCACTTAATCAACTAGATAAATCAAACTGATATAACTAATTCGTTTAATACTAAACTGATATTACTCAGTCAAAAATAATATCAAGTCAGTAGTTTTTCATAATAATAATATCATAAAGGTTGTAAAATAAATATCATAAGGGTCATCTTCAACGTGAATAATATCAAATAGATAGTCGGGCCCATAAATAATATCAAAACGATGAATCTGGCCGAAAATGGACAGTAAGCTATATTTTTCGTTTGGGATCATTTTAAGCCCTAAAAACACGTCAAAACTACTCTATTATACTTAGGGAGAGTGGGAGAAGAGGTACATACTTTCGGTTTTGATCAAAACAAGCTTAAAACGAGTTTTTGAGTTTTTCGGTTCGCCGGAGAGATGATCGGAGTACGGCTGTCCGGGATTGATTTAGGGCCGATGATGGATGTTTTGGGAAGTTTGAGGTGTGTATGGAAGTTTGGGGAGGTTAATTCGGGTTAAGAGGTGGTGCAAAAGCAAACCCACCTTTAATCCTCCATGGGAGGAGCTTAAGCTTTTCTTTTCCTTTTTTTTTTTCCTACTATTCTATTAGCCTCCTAACTGGACAGGGGTTTGAGAGAGAAGTGAGGAGTTGTAGTTTTGGAGGTGAGGGAGGGGTAGTATTTATAGAGGAATTGGGGAGGAAAGGAGAGGAGAGAGAGAGAGAGGTTTCGGCAGAGAGATGAGAGAGAGAAAATCTTGACGTGGAAGATTTGGAGGAAAATAATCTAGTGTGAAAGAGTGTACCAATATACGTAGAAACGAGTCGCGTGGTGTTCGATCGTCCGGTTTTCGTTTTCGAAAAATTCTAAGAATAACAAGAATTTAAATAAAAACTAATATTACGGAATTTTTTATTTTATTAAAAAATTTCGGAATATTACAACCTATCCCCCTTAACAAAATTTCGTCCTCGAAATTTAAGGTGCACTCTCTATAGGGAATAGCTCTTTGTAATTCTCTCTCATTACATCTTCTCTTTCCCAAGTACTCTCTTCTATTCCACGGTGTCGCCAGAGTACTCTAACTAGTTTGATTGTTTTTCCTCTGATGACCTTCTCTCCATGGTCCTGGATTGCTACGGGTCTCTCTTCGAATGTCGTATCCTCGTCGACTGTGACATCTTCCCAGTTGATTATGTGGGAAGGGTGGGCCATGTACTTCCTTAACATAGAGACATGGAAGACATTGTGCACTCTGTCAAGCTGCGGTGGCAGTGCTAGCCTGTACGCAACTTCTCCAATCCTTTCGAGAATCTCAAATGGTCCGATGTAGCGAGGCGATAGCTTCCCTTTCTTTCCGAACCTGATGACTCCACGTTTAGGTCTGATCTTAAGGAAAACGTGGTCACCAACGGTGAATTCTAAGGGTCTCATTCTTCTGTCAGCATAACTCTTTTGGCGGCTCTGTGCTGTTTTGATCCGCTGAGTGATGATTTTGATCTTCTCATTTGTCTCTTTGACAAGATCTGGTCCAAGCAGGTGCATCTCTCCCACTTCGGTCCAGCATACCGGTGATCTGCAAGGGCGTCCATACAGTGCCTCGAATGGAGCCATTTCTATGCTTGCCTGATAACTGTTATTGTAAGCGAACTCCACCAAAGGTAGGTGTCGCTCCCAGCTTCCCTTGAAATCTAGTACACAGGCTCGGAGCATATCCTCCAGGGTCTGAATCGTCCTTTCGGATTGTCCATCTGTTTGAGGGTGAAAGGCGGTGCTCATCCTGAGATCCGTTCCCAGCGCTTTCTGTAAACCTTGCCAGAAAGCCGAAGTGAATCGTGGCTCTCGATCTGACACAATCGATACTGGAACTCCGTGCAATCTGATGATCTCCTTAATGTACAATCGGCTGAGAGTGTCCATGGAGTCTGTTATTCGCACAGGTAAGAAGTGTGCAGACTTTGTCAGACGATCGACGATTACCCAGATAGCATTATGGTTGTTGACTGATCTAGGCAATCCTGTGACGAAATCCATGGTGATGTGCTCCCATTTCCATCCTGGAATAGGAAGAGATTGTAGCTGTCCTCCTGGTTTCTGGTGCTCGGCCTTTACTTGCTGACACGTGAGGCATGTGGAGACGTATTTGGCCACGTCATCCTTCATTCCGCTCCACCAATATAGACGGCGCAGGTTATGATACATCTTGTTGCCTCCTGGATGTACAGCGAAATTAGAATGGTGGAACTCTTTCAAAACTGCTTCTCTGAGGGTCCCTATGCCTGGTACAAATATTCTGTCTCTGAATCTCAAACTCTTGTCGGGGTGAACTGTCCATCCTGTAACTGCTTTGTTGGTCGCCATCTGATATCGAATAAAGTCGCACTCCTGATCGAAAGTCTGAGCGAGCAGGATTTCTCTGTGCAACGCTGGTGTAGCGATCATGGCGAAAAAGCATGCTCTGCTGGATTCTGGTGATGGCTGAAGTCTGAATTCATTGATCTCATCCATCATCTTCCATTCTCTGACCGCCATACTTGCCACTTGTCCTCTGCCCTTGCGGCTAAGTGCATCAGCAACTACATTGGCTTTGCCTGGGTGATACGACAAAGTCAGCTTGTAGTCCTCCATGTATTCCATCCATCGTCGTTGGCGCAGATTTAGCTCCTTCTGGGTGAACAGATATTTTAGACTCTTATGATCAGTGAATACCTCGAATTCTTCCCCATATAAGTAATAACGCCATGTCTTGAGGGCGAATATTACTGCTGCTAATTCCAGATCGTGCGTGGGATAGTTCCTTTCATGCAGCTTAAGCTGGCGTGAACCATACTCTATAACTTTCCCATCCTGCATGAGCACACATCCGAGTCCATCTCTTGAGGCGTCACAATATACTGAATATCCCATGTTTCTCTCAGGAATGATTAGTATCGGCGCACTCGTCAATCTCCTCTTCAGCTCTTGGAATGACTTCTCGCATGCTTCATCCCAAACGAACTTGACTCCTTTTTTAGTCAGTCGGAACATGGGCTTTGATAAAACGGAGAAATCTTGAATAAACCTTCTGTAGTATCCAGCTAGTCCCAGAAAGCTCCGAATCTCAAACACTGTTGTCGGTCGCTTCCAGTTCAGAACGGCGTCAACCTTGCTGTCGTCGACGGAGATTCCTTTTTCTGACACAACATGTCCCAGAAATTCAACCTCTTTCATCCAAAACTCGCACTTGCTAGCCTTAGCATACAATTGATTGTTTCTAAGGATTTGCAGTACGATTCTCAGATGTTCTTCGTGTGCTTCCTCTGTTGGCGAGTAAACCAAGATATCGTCGATGAAGACCACCACAAATTTGTCCAAGTATGGTTGAAAGATCTTGTTCATCAAGCACATGAACACTGCTGGTGCATTGGTCAACCCAAATGGCATCACTAAGAATTCATAGTGACCGTATCTTGTCCGGAATGCGGTTATAGGAATATCACTATCCCTAATACGCAACTGGTGATATCCAGATCTCAGATCGATCCTTGAGAAACAAGTTGACCCTCTCAATTGGTCAAACAAGTCATTGATCCTCGGTAGTGGGTATCTGTTCTTGATTGTCATGCGATTCAACTGTCTGTAGTCGATACATAACCGTAACGTTCCTTCCTTCTTCTTAACAAAGAGTGCTGGAGCTCCCCAGGGTGATGTACTTGGCCGAATAAAACCCTTGTCCAGCAATTCCTGCAATTGAATCTTCAGCTCCTTCAATTCTGCTGGCGCCATTCTGTATGGTGCCATAGATATTGGTGCAGTACCTGGTTGAAGTTCGATAGTGAAATCTATCTCTCTATGTGGAGGTAGCCCAGGCAGTTCTTCAGGAAATACATCTTCGAACTCACACACAACTCGGGGTAAGTCTAGGTCCATCTGATCATTCTCCTGAAGTGACAGCTTAGCTAGCCATCCCGACAGTTGGTTGTGCGGTTTGTGTGCTGATGAAGTGGAGACAGGATCTTGTCTATCCCCCTTAAATTTGAAGCACGTCCCATCCTTCGAATAAGCCGTCACCATCTTGTGATGACAATCTATGACAGCTCGATAAGAAGAAAGCCAATCCATTCCCAAGATCACATCAAAATCCGCCATGTCGATAACCCTGAGATCACAAGTTATCCGCAGTCCAAAAACTTCTATTTCGCACCCTTTACAGACTAATCCAACAGATATCTTACCCCCTAATGGTGAAGTAACTTGCATCATCGCTCCTAGGGGTTCTGTGTCTAGTCCAAGTGATTTCGTACATGCAGTAGAAATGAACGAGTGCGATGCTCCAGAATCAATTAAAGCTTGTACACAAGTGTTGAAGAGTACAAGTGTACCTTGTATCATAGAGGGATCATTCTGTTCCTCTTCTGCCTGCAGTGCGAAGATCCTGCCAGCTCCGCTTGCCTGGTTGTTCCCTGCTGGTGCTTTACCCGCTGCATTGCTCTGGTGCGGGCGGTTCTGTTGTTGATTCTGCGCTTGATTCTGGTGCCACCCAATTCTTGCCGGGTTCTGGTTATTCTGATTCCACCCGATTCTATTCTGGTTGTTTTGGGGTTGAGCAGGTCTTAGTGGCAACTTTGGCTGACTCCCGAAATTATTGTTCTGCAGTTTGGGACACTGATTCCTGAAATGCCCTTCTTCATAGCAGTGAAAACAACGGACTGGTCCGGATTTTTGGAATTGACTCTGTCCCTGCCCGGATCCCTGGTTCCTCCATGGTTGCATCTGATGTTGTTGCGGCCGGTTATTACTATTCTGGTAATGCGGCTTCTGATTGGCAAACCCTTTGTTGTTGTGGTTATTGCGAATCGGCCCTCCGGACGACGATCCTCCTTTCTTGATGTTGTTCCATATCACCTTGGAGTCGGCATTCTCACGTTCCATTATGAGGGCACACTCAATAGCCTCAGGATAAGTGCGAAATTTTTGAGATACCACACTCTTCCGGATGCTAGGGTGAAGTCCCCACGCGAACCTCTTTGCCCGTGCTGCAGGGGTTGCTATTAGGCTGGTAGCATGACGCGCTAAGCTTTCGAAGCACGTGATGTATTGGGAGACAGTCATCGTCCCCTGTTTTAAATCAATAAATTCTTGTAGTTTCGCGTCCTTGATTGGCTCTGGAAAGTATTTCTCGTTGAAAAGATTCTCAAATTGTCGCCACGTCATTGTCTCGACAGTGTTGGTGGCCTTGATCAGATCCCACCAATGGTCAGCTTCTCCTTGCAGTTGAAAGGCAGCTAGAGCGATGCGATCCTCTGCATGTGTGATGTTCATCGTGTCTAGAAACTTGGCAATCTGTTTCAGCCAGGTCTCAGCGACTGTGGGGTCACCTTCCCCATCCCAGATAGGTGGACGGCGCTTGCAAAAGGCGTCCAATAGCTGGTCTCTATTTCTGACCTGACGACCCTGCTGTGGCGCCGGTTGACGGGCCCCATTAACCTGTGGCAATGCTGCTGCTACTGCAGTGGCTATTACCTGCGCCAACTGCGCCACGTCCAATCCCCCGAGATTTCCGTTAGGGTTGTTGCCATTATTTCCGCCACTCGTACTAGCGCGATGATGGTCATTCCCATTGTCGCCAGGGGTTCCGTTTCCCGAACGAGTGTTCACCATCTATGAGTGTTCAGAATTTTAGTTAAGAGGGGGTCTATATAAGTCAAAACTATTTTGGGAATGTACGAACTACTGACAGAGGTAAGTAACCAATAAAGAAGTCAGACTTATGTTTTCTCACCGTACGTTCTCGATTATATAGTACTGATAGATTAAGAGGAAATACATAGGTAACAGATACGATCGAGTTTACGCTCTCGGATGTGATCTACCCAATCTACCCAAGTCTGAGGGGTTGAACCTATGCTCTGATACCACGTTGTAACGCCCCGATTTTCTGAGGAATTTCGGAAGCATTAATAGATTATACTTAGCATAAATAATATCCTTTTTATTACAAACCACCGCAACATATCTCTTTATTACAGTTTGGAATGACGTTAATATGCTCTACCCCACATGTACGGAGGCCCTTGGGTGACATGACGTCACAGAGCAAAGACTCAGAGCGACTCTAGTTCTGATACGGATTCCAAGCGAACTCTTGCTCAGTCTCCGTCCTTGGAATCTCTAGTGATGAACTACTCCAAACTGGGTTCCTGTTCTTCTATGTCGTCATTACCTGCAGCTTCTGGCAAATTGACCGCCGAAACAATCGATTTACCAGGATACGAACGTATCCGTGAGTGATAAATCACTCAGTAGATACCCCTAAATCCATAACCCATAAAATACAAACAATAATATAATAATAAGCATAATGAATAAAGTTACAACAATCAAGAGCATATTATGAGATTATCTTGTCTTTAAGTGATTTCTAGATTTCTCTACCATGAGAAATAATCCTCTCGAACAACCTCTGAACTATGGCGACTCTGTCGATTTACCCTCTCCTTGCTTGCCCAGCCTGGGGTCCCAGACGAATAAGACCAAGCTACATGTCGGGTCAAACTCGGCTGTACCATCACAAGGAGCGAATGATAACCAACCAACCGCGAGAAATGATACCCATACTCCGGTTTCATCCAATAAATCCACCCCCGGAATATCCGGAAGATAAATCCAACAGTGCCATGTTCAGGGTTCGCAAGATGATAATTCACCGGTCTTTAACCACAAGTGCCGATACCGACGACCAATCTTTCAGGAAACCCACGGTCCTCGGCCACTTTGGTTATCTCCTGACCAAAACAAAATTTCACTTTCCCTAGGAATTTAACGTCTAATTAATTTATTCCAACATGCGAATACCGCCCGGGGTACCTATTGTCCAATTTCTACGTTCACGAAGCAACAATACGGCAATAACAATTTATCGAAATTCATGAAATTCGTTTTCACAATTTTAGTACCCTTAATTATTAAAACGTCCTTTTTATATATTCTTTTACTATTTATTTATTATTAGGGATAAAATCAGTTGATTATTTATAATGACAAATTAGTAATTTTTATGATTTATAAAATAGTCCACCTATTACTAAATAGTTTAAAATAATTTCTTTTTAAGATTAATCACAAGAATAGTTATTTCTTTAATAAATATTTACTTTAAATACTATACTATCCTTAATGATATTTATTTAAATATCATACTAAGATAATATCTTCTTTTCCTTTTTTGTGCAACATACTAAATTTTAGTAGGACATTGGAAACCGTTTTCTTTTGAAAATCCTATTATTAGTTAACAAAGTTTATTAATCTATCGTTTTATCCTTTAACATAATTTGGAGAAATATTTCATTACCACTTATAATATTAAGTTAAGGATATGAATATCTTTTATTCACTAATTTCCTTTCTAAAATTACTAAATAAAAGCATTATTAATTTAATATTTTTTATTTATTAATCTACGATCTCAAGATATTATATGTGTAATCATCAAGTAAAAAAAAGAAATTTGAGCACACATATAAACTAAAATTATTACCAATTATCCACTTAATCAACTAGATAAATCAAACTGATATAACTAATTCGTTTAATACTAAACTGATATTACTCAGTCAAAAATAATATCAAGTCAGTAGTTTTTCATAATAATAATATCATAAAGGTTGTAAAATAAATATCATAAGGGTCATCTTCAACGTGAATAATATCAAATAGATAGTCGGGCCCATAAATAATATCAAAACGATGAATCTGGCCGAAAATGGACAGTAAGCTATATTTTTCGTTTGGGATCATTTTAAGCCCTAAAAACACGTCAAAACTACTCTATTATACTTAGGGAGAGTGGGAGAAGAGGTACATACTTTCGGTTTTGATCAAAACAAGCTTAAAACGAGTTTTTGAGTTTTTCGGTTCGCCGGAGAGATGATCGGAGTACGGCTGTCCGGGATTGATTTAGGGCCGATGATGGATGTTTTGGGAAGTTTGAGGTGTGTATGGAAGTTTGGGGAGGTTAATTCGGGTTAAGAGGTGGTGCAAAAGCAAACCCACCTTTAATCCTCCATGGGAGGAGCTTAAGCTTTTCTTTTCCTTTTTTTTTTTTTTCCTACTATTCTATTAGCCTCCTAACTGGACAGGGGTTTGAGAGAGAAGTGAGGAGTTGTGGTTTTGGAGGTGAGGGAGGGGTAGTATTTATAGAGGAATTGGGGAGGAAAGGAGAGGAGAGAGAGAGAGAGGTTTCGGTAGAGAGATGAGAGAGAGAAAATCTTGACGTGGAAGATTTGGAGGAAAATAATCTAGTGTGAAAGAGTGTACCAATATACGTAGAAACGAGTCGCGTGGTGTTCGATCGTCCGGTTTTCGTTTTCGAAAAATTCTAAGAATAACAAGAATTTAAATAAAAACTAATATTACGGAATTTTTTATTTTATTAAAAAATTTCGGAATATTACAGGAAGAGGGAGAAAAGGGTGGAGTCCAAGTTTCGAAAGATGACGGGGGTGAAAAGGATGATGAAGCAGAAAAAGTACAGGGACTAGATGACTTCAACAGTCCAATCTGCAAATCATATGAAACGGATTCAGGATCAACATTGGTGCCGAATACATTGGGTCAAATGTCGTCACCGAACACAACGCCTATTGCATCCTTGAATACGATTTTTGGAACAATAGAGGAGCAAGGCAAGAAGGACGCAAATGCTCTTATTGATGAAATGAAGAACAAGATTGAGAAGTTGGAGATAGAGAAGCAGAATTTAGAGATTGAGATCATCAAAATTCAAGAACAGAATGAGAAAGCTCTACAATCTCGAAATGAAGAAAATGGAATGTTGAAGCAGAGAATCCAAACCCTTGAAAAACATGCTACTGCACTACAAAAAAAGAACGACAAGTTACAAAATGGAAACAAGCTGTTACTGAAAGAAAATGAGGACTTGGAGGTGAAAGTTAAGGAGTTAGATGCGAAAGTTGAAGATTTTGAAATCCATCAGTTAACCCAAGCATATCCTATGGAAACTGAGAGAGAAGTGCATGAAGTGACGCAGCACGCAACATTTGAGAAAATCGCAAGCCTAGAGAAAGAGAAGAATGACATGGAGGACGAATTGGCATGTATGACAGTTCACGAAATCACACAAGAAGCAGCAAAGGAAAAGATGAAGCTGAAGAAGTCTAAGGAACAATGCTCTCCGCGGTCAATGTTTAAAAGAGTCATAGCAAGGGATGATAGAAAGCAGAACTACTCCGAGGACTACGTCTATGGACAAACGAAGAGAAAGAGTCCACAAGTAGATCCAATCGATGTAGACAACAGTCCGGACTATGAGCAACAACAAAAGGGGAAGAAGAAAATGCAGAAGAAGTTGAAGGTTAATACTGAAATAGATACTATCGATGTAGACGAGTCTCAGGAGTATGAGCAACGAGAAAAGGGCAAAAAGAAGAAGCTGAAGAATTTGAATGTTAAGGGTCAAGTGGCAAAACTGATTTGTCTTGAAACTTGGAAGAAAATCGAACAACTTTGGAAGACAAGAGAACCTGGGTAAGATATACTCTCAACTATATCCATTAGTTATAAAGTTTATGATTGTTAACAGAATTTTAAAACCAATTTGCAATATGCAGTACTGTAGTAATGAAATCACCACAGGACGTCATCTTTGTTGAACTTCTTGACATAGAAAACCTCTTGTTCGACGATCCAATATCAAATCGGGTAATTCCCATACTATCTAGTTGTGTTTTAAATGATTCAATATCAATATCAAACCTGCTGTTTGTAGACTGCAATTGTAAGACTGTATTCAAACAGAACTTAGAGAGCTAATCATGTTTTCACTGGTACAAAACAGTGTATAGATGCATATGCGTTGCTCCTCATGCGCCAACACCTTGAAACACAACCGACATTTAATTTGAATACTCAACCACCGAAGTCATACATCTTCATTAGCTACTTCATGGTAAGAAACTAGCACTACCTTGTATTATTCATACACAAGTTAACTTTGATTTGTTCAAAATAAAAAAAAAAAATTTTGATTTGTTTTTGTCTGTAAATAGGACATAATTGAGAACAAAAAGCCAGGGCAACTGAGGAGGACGCTTCACAATCTAATGCGACAAGCTGCATCGGCAAGATTCTTGCTCTTTCCAATACTAACTTCTTTCCACTGGACGTTGCTCGTGCTTGACAAAGACAACGGAAAGTGGAAGTTGTATAACCCTTTGTTTCTCAAATATGGAAAGAACAATAAATACAGTATTATATCAGAGAAATTGGTAAGCTGGCCTGGATGATGTGGTATTTCATATATGTAGTTTGTCAAAGCTCTTACATTATTTGTTTCCTTCTCCACAGAGAATAACTGTTGCAGCATACATCAATGCGGACAAAAAACAAGCAGCCAAAATGGTTATGAGTGATACAGTGGAGGTACAGAAGGACTCACCGCAACAAGAAATTGGAAGGTAAGTACTGTAAGGTTTTTTGTAATAGTCTTTGTCACCTATGGTGTACTTTCTCTGGTCCTTACTATCTTGTGCTTCATAGTAAAAATATTATTGAAGAATTGGACTTATTTTTTCCTAGTTAATAGATGACACCATTTTTTCTTGCAGTCTTGACTGTGGCATTATTGTAATGTCAATCATGAGGAAGTACATCGAGAATGAAAATCCAACCAGTGCAATAACAAGACAGGATTGTAGGCAGTTCAGGGCAGACCTTATAGACTTATTCATCAAGCAAGAAGTCTTATAAAACACATGGATTTCACCATGTGGAGGTACTTCCTAATCTGTTCAATAATAAATCTTAGATGTTTGCACATTATAAAATCATGGTTGCTTGTGTTTCCTTATGGATTAGACTGAAAAACATGGGTTTGTAAGCTTGTGCTGAAACCACTGTCTGTTCTCGTCCATTACACCATTCTTTAAAGCTAATGTTTTGGTTATGATTCAAGTTCCCAAATTTTTAAACTGAACTCTGGTATGATTCAGTTTCCAAATTTTTGAACTAGTCTAATGGAAAATGTATTTGGTTAATGTTATTGTTGTCAGCTTGTTTTCGCTTTACTTTTTATGGTGTTAATGGCATAAGCTTACAATGCTATTGAATCCTAGGCCTCCAAAACTTCCCATCCCTGTAAGGTAGGCCTCCATTACTTCCCATCCCTGTAAGGAATAACTGGGGCAGGTTATCCTGCGCAATTTCATGAGTGATTTAAGCTGACATATTAGCTAGACCTCGTTTGTGAGTGTGGATATTGGGCGTTTCTATATGTGTAGTTTCCAGTTTATCACTATGGATAATTGTAGCGATAGAAGAGTCTTTGAGAGCGTGGTGGTCATCTCCCAAGCTGTCATTGTGAACTACACTAGTTGTGTTCGTCAGTTAGAGGAAAACCAGAAAGAGATCAAAGGAAGGAGGGAAGAATAGATATAGAAGTGTCGAGAAGAAGATACAGCTTTTTTTTTGTGGAAAAAAATGATGTTGTTTTACAGTGAAGTTGTCTCTAGTCTTTTTTGAATTGTGGCTCAAACTCTACATATCTAAGATCACAGGTATCTAGCATGTGACACAACATCTCTATTTTCGCTTTTGGTCTAATCAATGCAAACTAGATTACACAAACTTCAAATGGCTAGGATCAGTGGCTATGTAGCATGTTTTCTGTTTCCATATTGGAGCGGTCAAGAGACACATTTGTTGAAGTACGGTTCGTTCAATAGCCCATTTATTCATGTTAGTGTTACACCGTCTCTTTCATATTTAAGCTGTTCTTGATTTTCTTGCCCTTCTTCTATGTTAAAGCTTATCCTAGCTATCTGCTGTCTCTATCCTTCTGCTTTAAACACAGACTTCTACTGTTTACAATCTTATTTCACACCTCTTCAGGCTGGACAGGACTTTTGTGCCCTAGTGTTTTGTTCGGACGCAATGTTCAGAGAATAAGAGATGATGCCAATTGTATTGGACCATGCATGTGTCACGACGTTGTAATTGAAGGTGGGATTGCACTTGCAGCAGTAACCTCTATTTCTTACAATCAGAAGAAAAGAGAAAAAAACAAAACAAAAAGGTAAACCTCTATTTCTTCAATCTGATTTTTTTGGTGTCTGATTCTGCATATGGGTTTGTAAGTTTGTTTTGAAAACATTGTTTGTTTGTGCTGTTAGCAAGTTTAGAATATTGTCCACTCTTTAAAGCACCAGCCTTTGACTATGGTTCTTGTCCCCGTCTGGTTTTCATCTCATTTCCCTTCTGTTGGCTGTGCTGAATGGTTATTGTCCCCGTCTGGTTTTCATCTCATTTCCCTTCTTTTTTACCCACGTGAGAAGGGTATACGTGGTAGTCAAGAATAGGCTGGAACTAGACCGTTAGAGATAGGTAGATTTTTCCACAACTAGGTTTCCTATTTGATCCGTTTTAGCACCTAAATTTTTGAACATTTGGCAGATTTAAGCGTCAAGTTGGTGGATTAGATTAACTTCTATAGTTGTGACTCAGTATGTTTGGCAAATCATGTTTCCTTTTCTTTTTATGCATATTATGACTCCAAGAAAAAACAGGACACTCCGGGAAGTGTCGGACATGTGTCCGGAGAGTGTCTGGATACATTTCATGCTCTAGGACTCAACCTATCATTAGTAGTCATGAACAGATCTCTGTCTCTGAAGCTTCTGATCTTCTCTAAAAAAACAGGACACTCTGGGCTGTGTCGGACACGTGTCCGGAGAGTGTCTGGATACATTTCATGCTCTAGGACTCAACCTATCATTAGTAGTCATGAACATATCTCTGTCTCTGAAGCTTCTGATCTTCTCTAAAAAAACAGGACACTCCGGGATGTGTCGGACACGTGTCCGGAGAGTGTCTGATCTTCTCTAAAAATCAATGAGAAATTGAACAAAGACAGCCCAAATATTCCACCCCCCAAAGTCTCAACCTGACATCATCCAACAGCAGCTAACACCTTTAGCAAAAACCACTCCTATCAAAGCATCAAACTGATAGGGATAATCCCAGCCTAGGAATATACTTCCGTGGAGCAGCAGCTTCTGTATTGAAGAGACAGACATTCACCAAAAGAGCCCATCCTTGGAGTACACTTCATAGAAACAACTACTTTTGCAATGTAGAGACAGACATTCATCAGCTGTATGATCTGGAATGTAGAGACAGACATTCATAGAAACAACTACTCTAAAGTATGAAATAAATAGAGGAGGTTTTTCTCTAATTTTTGTGATCACTGTGGATGGGTAATGCATCTGCATATCGAAACTGTACAGTTTTAAGTTCATCAAATTTGATGCTAAGATGCAAATTTTCGCGATGGACCTGTTACAAAAAATTCACGAATGAGAGATTTTGCTTGCTCACATGCTTGCATACAGATTAAAACACAAATAACTCCAATGAAGTGTCTGTGCTACATAGCTTTCTAATAACTCGGATGCCTTTGTTATATGGTTCAAATGCATAAATGCTTCTCTTTTTTCCTTCCGTTAATGCCTCTACCCAATACACTCGATTGTATATTGATAGAAAACTTTATTCTGTTTTGGTTTGGATCATCCAGATGGCCATATCACTTGAACACAAGTTGCTGGTGTAGGCATCGCAGTTGCAGAATTTGAAGAAGTACCCGTATATTTTACCAAGAGTTGTTATTTGCCTATGATGTCCTGCATATATGCAGTTTGGTGGGTGTTGGTTTATTTTGAAGCACAAAGTGTAGGAATTTTAAACTGTTGATTAAGGGTTGAAAAGGTTTTGGTTGAAATTTTCAACTCCATTTTTGGAGGGATAAGAGTCTGTTTCTTGGTTGTCAAAGATTTAAATCCTATATCTTGCAATTTTCAAGGATATTTTCATTGGTGTAGTAGTTTGATACAGTTAGGAATGATGATCTTTTGTTGTTACACTTGTGTAGACTGCAAACTTGTGTAGACTGCATTTGTAGACTGCAAACTTTCTGTCTAGATTGTAAAGTTTACAAAACTGCATTAATTTGCAGTCTAAAAATGCAAATTTGCAGTCTAAAAGTGCAAAGTGTATTTCTTTGGAGTCTAAAAGTACAATGTGCAAATTTGCATTTTAAAAGTGCTAATTTGCAAAATCTGTATTTATTTGCAGTCTAAAAAGTTTGAAATGTATTTATTTGCAGTCTAAATTAAATTTGCAGTTTTAAAGTTGCATTTATTTGCAATCTGAAAGTACAAATTTGCAGTTTAAAAGTGAAAATTTGAAGACTAAATTAAATTTGCAGTTTAAAAGTACAAATTTGCAAAAAGTGTATTTATTTGCAGTCTAAAAGTATAAATTGGCAATCTAAATTAAATTTGCAGTATAAAAGTATGAATTTGCAAAAAGAGTATTTATTTGCAGTCTAAAAGTGAAAATTTGCAGTCTAAATTAAATTTGCTGTTTAAAAGTACAAATTTGCAAAGAGTGTATATATTTGCAGTCTAAAATTGCTTATTTGCAGTCTAAAATCAAATTTGCAGTCTAAAAGTGCTTATTTGCAGTCTAAAAGTGGAAAATGTATTTATTTGCAGTCTAAAAGTACAAATTTGCAGTCTGAAAGTGGGAAGTGTATTTATTTGCAGTCTAAAAGTATAAATTTGTAGTCTAAATTAAATTTGCAGTTTAAAAGTACGAATTTGCAAAAAAGTTTATTTATTTGCAGTCTAAAAGTGGAAAGTGTATTGTATATTTGCAGTCTAAATTAAATTTACATTTTAAAAGTACAAATTTGCAAAAAGTGTAATTATTTGCAGTCTGAAAGTATAAATTTGCAGTCTAAATTAAATTTGCTGTATAAAAATATGAATTTGCAAAAAGAGTATTTATTTGCAGTCAAAGTGAAAATTTGCAGTCTAAATTAAATTTGCTGTTTAAAACTATAAATTTACAAAAAGTGTATTTATTTGCAGTCTAAAATCAAATTTGCAGTCTAAAAATGCTTATTTGCAGTCTAAAAGTTCAAAGTGTATTTATTTACCGTCTAAAAGTACAAAATAGCAATCTGAAAGTGGGAAGTGTATTTATTTGCAGTCTAAAAGTATAAATTTGCAGTCTAAATTAAATTTGCAGTTTAAAAGTACGAATTTGCAAAAAAGTTTATTTATTTGCAGTCTAAAAGTGGAAAGTGTATTGTATATTTGCAGTCTAAATTAAATTTGCATTTTAAAAGTACAAATTTGCAAAAAGTGTAATTATTTGGAGTCTGAAAGTATAAATTTGCAGTCTAAATTAAATTTCCTGTATAAAAATATGAATTTGCAAAAAGAGTATTTATTTGCAGTCTAAATTAAATTTGTTGTTTAAAACTACAAATTTACAAAAAGTGTATTTATTTGCAGTCTAAAATCAAATTTGCAGTCTAAAATGCAAATTTGCAGTCTAAAAGTTCAAAGTGTATTTATTTACCGTCTAAAAGTACAAAATTGCAATCTGAAAGTGGGAAGTGTATTTATTTGCAGTCTAAAAGTATAAATTTGTAGTCTAAATTAAATTTGCAGTTTCAAAGTACAAATTTGCAAAAAAGTGTATTTATTTGAAGTCTAAAAGTGCTTATTTGCAGTCTAAGTTAAATTTGCTGTATAAAAATATGAATTTGCAAAAAGAGTATTTGTTTGCAGTCTAAAAGTGAAAAGTGTAATTATTTGCAGTCTAAATTAAATTTGCATTTTAAAAGTACAAATTTGCAAAAAGTGTAATTATTTGCAGTCTGAAATTAAATTTGCTGTATAAAAGTATGAATTTGCAAAAAGAGTATTTATTTGCAGTCTAAAAGTGAAAATTTGCAGTCTAAATTAAATTTGCAGTTTAAAAGTACAAATTTACAAAAAGTGTATTTATTTGCAGTCTAAAAGTGTTTATTTGCTGTCTAAAATGCAAATTTGCAGTCTGAAATACAACTTCTGGAGTTCGTCTTTCATAAGGTGTGCACCCGAGATTGAGAATCTTGTAAGATCGATTTCAAGATCGTGTGGTGGCCCTGAGCCCGTGGATGAGTCTACGGAATCTGGTGGAATTCTTGATAATAATGTGCACTAAGTCGGGAAATCTCTGTCTTCTACGGTTTATCCTCTGAGGAACTGATTGTCCTAACAAGCAACACATTTCTTACAGCTACAAGTTAATTGCATAGAAGAAAAAACTTCCTAACACATTTCTTACGCAATGATCTCAAAGACACATTCTCGTCTCCAAAAGATCTAGATGATGAGCACTGGTGAAATTCAACAAGCATGTCAAATTCTTACAGATGGCATCAAAATCACACAGAAAGTGCTACCAAACAGTCATTCTACAACCCCTTGTGCTACTAATAACTCTAAGCCCAAAACACACAACATAACTAGGGATTCTATAACGGATGGCATGAAAGTTTGAATCCGATACTCAGTGGTCGAGCTGATTCTATTCACAGATCCTACAAGGCTTAACAACTCTTCTAAAGTATGTGCACATAACTAGGGCGAAAGCGTACTAAGTTGTCAAAAAAAGTCAGGGCAAAATCAAGGCAACAAGAGTAAGGCAAGAATAAGGTAATTAAGGCATTGATATACTCACAATGGTTGCTAGAATTTATATGCGTTTCAGCTTGTGGGTAAGCTTTCACGGCCTCCATTCAATCCCTATGATTTTACCAAGATACAAACAACCATCAACAAGCTATATCTAGTATCACCATGCTCTGTCAAGAAACTTTTGTGAAAAAGAATGCAGAAAGACTTTAATGTGTCATTCTAAGAATCAACTAAGAAGAGGTTCCTTGCAAGTGCTTTTGTTGTGCCTCGCAACGGTCCCACACCTAGAACATAACCTTTTCCTAGTAGTCTTCCAAATCGGCGATACACGCTTGGTCCTTGGCCTACCCGCTGGCCTCCTTTGCAAAGGAGGAAGGATAACATAATCGGAATCAGCAACAAAATTTGGTTTATAATCATCATCGGAATTTGCAATCTAAAATGCATTTTTGCTGTCTAAAAGTGCAAAGTGTATTTATTTGTAGTGTAAAAGTACAAATTTACAATCTAAAAGTGGAAAGTGTATTTATTTGCAGTCTAAAAGTACAAATTTGCAGTCTAAATTAAATTTGCAGTTTAAAAGTACAAATTTACAAAAAGTGTATTTATTTGCAGTCTAAAAGTGCTTATTTGCAGTCTAAAAGTGGAAAATGTATTTATTTGCAGTCTAAAAGTACAAATTTGCAGTCTAAATTAAATTTGCATTTTAAAAGTACAAATTTGAAAAAAGTGTAATTATTTGCATTCTAAAAGTATAAATTTGCAGTCTAAATTAAATTTGCTGTATAAAAGTATGAATTTGCAAAAAGAGTATTTATTTGCAGTCTAAAAGTGAAAATTTGCAGTCTAAATTAAATTTGCAGGTTAAAAGTACAAATTTACAAAAAGTGTATTTATTTGCAGTCTAAAAGTGTTTATTTGCTGTCTAAAATGCAAATTTGCAGTCTAAAAGTTCAAAGTGTATTTATTTACAATCTAAAAGTACAAATTTGCAATCTGAAAGTGGGAAGTGTATTTATTTGCAGTCTAAAAGTACAAATTTGCAGTCTAAATTAAATTGGTAGTTTAAAAGTACAAATTTGCAAAAAAAAGTGTATTTATTTTGCAGTCTAAAAGTGCTTATTTGCAGTCTAAAAATGGAAAGTGTATTTATTTGCAGTCTAAATTAAATTTGCATTTGAAAAGTAACAATTTGCAAAAAGTGTAATTATTTGCAGTCTAAATTAAATTTGCAGTATAAAAGTACGAATTTGCAAAAAAGAGTATATATTTGCAGTCTAAATTAAATTTGCAGTTTAAAAGTACAAATTTACAAAAAGTGTATTTATTTGCAGTCTAAAAGTGTTTATTTGCTGTCTAAAATGCAAATTTGAAGTCTAAAAGTTCAAAGTGTATTTATTTACCGTCTAAAAGTACAAATTTGCAATCTGAAAGTGGGAAGTGTATTTATTTGCAGTCTAAGAGTACAAATTTGCAGTCTAAATTACATTTGCAGTTTAAAAGTACGAATTTGCAAAAAAGTGTATTTATTTGCAGTTTAAAAGTGAAAATTTGAAGTCTAAATTAAATTTGCAAAAACATAAAACAAGATCAATGTCAACCGACCTCTCATCATTTGAGTCTCAGATTGTGAGAGGAAATGTAACTGATAATCTATTCGTTGCAACAAAGTATGGATGACACTATGTGCGAGTGAAACTTGCTGTCAGCATTCAAACTTCTAAACTGGAAAGAGGAGAACATTTATGACGTTCTGGTTCGCTGTAATAATCATGAACAAATTTATAAACGAAAACGAAAACAAGTACACACAAGTCTGCTGACCCTCAGATCGTTTAACCATAAACGAAAACATCAATAAACAGACCAGCAGATACTGCTGCCAAGATACACTACAAGTCGCTCTTCATACCAATTTATAGGAAGACAACATAATCAAAATATACAGAGATGACCAACATAAAGTTTCATAAAACTGAAGACACTCATAAACTGCATAGTACTGAAAATCTTCTCAACCAGTATCACAATACTCAACTTATTGGAAACGCAATGTAAAACTAAACAAACTCCCAGTTCATAAACTTTTGTGAAGAACAATGTAGAAAGACTTTAATGTGTCATTCTAAGAATCAACTAAGAAGAGGTTCCTTGCAAGTCCTTTTGTTGTGTCTCACAATGGTCTCGCACCTAAGCACAATTAAGTAGTCTCTTTACTTGTATGGATATGAATTCCAATGAAACAATGTACTATTAAAAATGTAAAGAATCAATCATCCGTAGCCTCTTTGCATGTCCTGCGGTTGTGGTGAGAAAGCTTATGACACCTCGCACATTTCATTGGCCTTGCAAAGGACTGTTCTTCACCCCTAGAACGAATGCGCTTTACGCAAGGTCTTCCAGCTTGCCTCCTATTTTTTGGAGCTTTGATAACCCGAGTACTTCCTTCTGTGAAGTCAGGAATATCCATAGCTAGAATTGGATGGATATTATCTTGATATGTGAGCCGATATGCCTCAACATGATAAAACGGATCAATGTAGCCAACCAAGGATCCCTCCACTCCACAGCTCTTGACTAAAACCGTTGCGGCATGAGCACATAAGAAACCATTGTATTGCCAGCCTCCACAAGAACATGTCCCTTGCTCAAGATTTACCAGAACAGCAGGTACAGATTTCACCTCATACAAACCAGTTTTTGATTTATAAACCCTCCACGACCTCCCCTTGTCAATCCTCTTAGCCAACTTCGCATCCATGTCCGGACAAATCTGAGAAACCCAACGCGATGCTTCTTCTCTTCTACGCGACATTTGAATCATAATTTTGGACCTCAACTCTTCAACTAAATTCATTATCGGCATAAGCCGTGCAGCAAGTATCCAGTTATTGAAGGACTCAATAGCACTAGAACTCATCTCTCCGTATCGATGCCCTTGAAAATAAGCATTAGTCCAATGTTGTTTTGGAACACTTGCAATAAAAGTCTTGGCCTTATCTCCCCCATGCTCGTAGAACTTAGCCTCACATATCATATAAGCTGATACTGATGGAGCATAAGCGATAGCATTAAACAATTTAACCAACCTATTTCGATAACCTTGTCGAAACCGTCCGGGGAAGTGATCCTTCAAATTGAATTGAAGATGATACAAACAGTAAGCATGATGAGAATCAGGAAAAACAGCCGGTATGTTACTCACGAGACCATGGTTGCGATCACTAATGAAAGAAATAGGCCGTGGAGACAAGATAGTCTTTAAAATCCGAAGAAACCACAACCAATTACAATCATTTTCTGCATTCACAATAGCAAACGCCAGGGGAAATAAACCTGCAACACAAAAAGAAAAACCCAAAACAAACAAAAATAAGATGGAACTCCACTTAGATGTAGTTCTAGTTAAAGAAACATTGATCTACTTAATAAAAACACACACTGATACAAATTTGTATCAGAATAGTGATGAGAGTTGTATGAATGGAATATGTAATACAGAATGTGAAATTACGTAAGTTCTTGCAGACATGACAGTTTTACCAGCAATCTGTAGCTGCCCCCTATTGACCGGGACATACGCAAAGCTATACACTATCCATCCCAAATAGACCATGATACAAGTACGCCGTTTCTTGCAATGCAAAAGTTACTTGCCCGGTGCATTTTCATGAGAGTTACCCAAATCTGTGAACTCACCCGCTGATGGCTCATTGAATCCCTGATTTGGCAAATGTAATTAACTAGCTTCAGAAAATACAGAAACGAGTGACTTTTGGTTCTCTTGGTACAGTATAAGATTATCCAACTAAATTTTGGATATAGATTGTAAGTATTCATGTTTGATTTGCCTATGTAATGATTGATTTAGTCTAATCATCTACTAATAAGTGGAACAACAAGTGAGTGCTCATCATTATGGGAAAAAAAACAATTGAGAGCTCATCTTGTCACCCAACCATTACAAGAATAAAAACAAAAACTGCAACCTTTTAAAACTAGGGAAAGCTGACTGATATATATGAAAACAAATAGATATGGATATGTATGGAAACCTAGGCTTTGTCTTATGCTAATCATAGAACAAGCAGATAAATAGATATGAGTATCTAAGGAATACATTCAAAATCAAAAAGAACACAAAAAAGTACCTTGATCTGCATCTTTTCCTGTGGCAGCAAGAAGACACCCCTTGAATCTGCCTTTGAGATGTGTCCCATCAAGGCAAAGGAATGGTCGACAATGATTAAACCCTGTGATACATGCATTAAACGACACAAAGAGCCTCGAGAATTCCTTGCTGACGGGATCAACTTCAAGCTTTAATAAGCTCCCTGGATTTGCAATTTTGGCAGCTTCAACGTACCACCTCAACTTATCAAATGAACTTTCATAGTCTCCAAATATTTCCCCCTAGCCTTCTCCACTCCTAACCATACATGGTGGTATGATAAATCCAAACCGTACTTGTCTGTAAACAAATCCAACAGATCCATAGGTGATGTGTTATTCTTTGTCCGAACCAAACTAGTAACCTCACTAGCAACTAAACTAGATGTCACCCGTTTATGTTTATTCGTTCGATAGGTTGAACCACAACCATGCTCATTTACCAGTTCCTTAATCCGAAACTCTTTGTTTGAGCGATCCAAAATGGCATGCACACGCCATCCGCAGCTAGAAATTGAACACTTTGCAGTCACACGATACTGGTCATTTTTAACAAAATCATACATAAAACCATTTTCAATAGCATATCGCTGCAAAGAAGCCCTAAAATCCCTCACACCTCCAGTAAATACTTGACCAACCTCATGTATCAAGTTGGCCCAACCCGCTGTCAAGTACCTAGTTTCGGCATGGCGACAAAATTCCTCCAAAGGTTCTTCTCTTTCAACAACAGCGACAGCACCAATAGAACTACCAACTTCTACTCCACTACTAATACTTCCAAGTGTTCCTCCACTACTAATACTTCCAACTGTTTGTCCACTACAAGATTTAATCTCCTCAACCGTAGCATATATTCTATCAGTAGTAGGATACAAATACAACATATTATCAAAAGATTCTTCATTGTCAAGCTTACAATCACTCCCATCCAACACATAAAACAATGAGAAACTGCCAATGCATAAGTTGTCCCACCTATCACAAATCTTTCTTAAAACATGCTCCAACCGAATGCCACCAGATATCCTCACAACAAGAACCTGCGATACATACCTACACAGCAACATTTTGGTTGTATCCATCACAAAAAAAACACACCTGCAATAATATTTGTTTGATATAATCAGTCAATTTGTACACTATCTAATGCCTCAAAAACACTATTTATACTCATAATATACAAACAGATTTCATATACGGGCTGGTGTGTGTTTAATAGTAATTTACAGTCTAAATACAAAAAGTGACCATGTCCAAAATCCTTAAAGTTGCAGTGTGAATTCTTAAATTTGTAGTCTAGTTTTTTTTCGAAAGTGCGTAAACCCTAGGTGCTTAAATTTGCAGTCTATATTCTCCTTGGCGTTTGTGATCATCTAATATAAACTCTGTCAACATTGAAAGCACAAAACCAACATTCATCTCAAAGGTACAACATTCATCACAAACATTGTCATCAAAACCTTTTCTGGAATCGATTAGAACAAATTAGAACAAAAAGAAATCATCACAAAACGAACCTTTTCTCAGATTGATTTAGTTCGAGCTCGGATCAACGGAGAAAAGGATCCTGTGTTATGATCTAGATTGCACGAAAGAGCTTGCACAAACCGGTAAGAAATCCTGATCGAGCTTGCACAAACTGGTGAGAAATCCTGATCGCGAGCTCTTTCTATCTCTCGCGATCTCTCTCTCGCGATCTCTCGCTCTCTCTCCGTCTCTAGTAATCGTCGGTTACTACTCTGTTTATAACGTACAGTTTGAAGTTTATTAAAGAAGGGGTAATTTTGTACCACGAAAAAATGAAACTGGACCCGAGGTGTTTGAAAATAGAATGGACTGGACTAGAAGTGTTGTGGAAAAGTGAGATGGACTGGGCCTGTTATAAATTGGTATAATGGGCCTTACAATAATTCTTTAATATATATATATATATAATTTTTTTTTTTGAATCGTCAATTCATTCATTCATCACAAGCCCACCGGGCAAACAGATTCCAAAACAGATACAGGAAAGAACCAAAGCAACCTAAACGTCGATCTCAGGCACCTACTGCCGAAGCAGGCCCCACGATAACGCCGGTACGTAAGAATCAATCTCGGTCTAGGTAACAGAGGATCTGTAGAGATCCACAGCTCAAACCCTAAACAATAAAGCCTCGTTGAAATCTGAAGGTAAAACAACAGCAAAACAACTAAAAGCTAACTGGTCTCAAGGGCAACACCACAAGGGTCACCGTCCTCAACAGTCTGAGAATAGGACACCACCGGATCACGGCGACCGAAGACCAGTCTTCTTCCAGCCGAAACTGCTGCACCGCCCAAGCAAAAAATATATTGATTTTCTTTATCTACACCCAAAGACTTGAAGATTACGGCTGTGTTGTTTCCCCTGAAGTCTCTCAAACAAATCTCTCCTCCTCCATCTACCGTTTCCAGTCTCGATTTCTCCTCGGTCTTATTGCCGCCTTCCATCACTGGATTGTGGTGAGGGAATTAGCCGCCATCTTTCGGGTTTTCGGCAGGTGTGAGGAAAGATGGTGGTGATGGTTTCATTGGTGGCCGGGTTGTTCCTTTTTTTTGTGTGTGGATAAATCAGCTTGAAATTGAAAAAGAGGCTAACCGAATATACAACCTACACGGGGTATACCCCAGGAGGAAAAGAAAAGAAACAAGAATAACAGAAAATTTGCTAAGCCAAATGGCTACATAAGGTAGATGAGACACGTTGTTTTCAATCCGTCTTACAAGAGGGAAGGAAAACAAACGACACATATGTACAGCCCGCCATAGAAGTGGCTCATTAGGTAAAGGGCAACCGAAACAGCAGCAGATCTGGACAATAATTAAAATTGAAGGGCAGCCAGTTATGTCATGAGCTTCTCCCACAGAAACGGTTCATCAAAAGCCATAGAAATGGCTCATTATGGGTGCAGTTCTGGACAGAGCAGATCTATACAGTAATCAAAATTGAAGAGCACCCATTTGTGTCACAAGCTTCACCCATACAGTAGCAGCTCTGGCCGGGTTGTTCTTATTCGGCCATGGAGGATGTTTGCCCTTTCTCAATTGTTGCACAAGGAGGAGAAATTTTTCGGTGCCGGGTGGGTACCACATGGTACTCGCTCGGTGCATCCAGGTCTTCCATTTTGACTTTGGATTGCTCGGATTTGGAGGGAAAAAGATGAGAGAGTGGTGGGGTGAGAGGAGAGAGAGTTTCAATTTGGACAGTCTAACACACTTTTGGACGATCCGGATGGATTGCTCAGGCACCAAGTGGGCACGACCACGTGGTACCCACCCTGTACCAAAAAAATTCTGCATAAGGAGAGAGAGAGAGATGCTAAGTAAGAGAGGGACGAGGAGTTGAAGTGGGATGAGATGCCACCACATAAGCGCATTTCACGGGGTCCAAACGTCCAAGTCTGCAAAAATTGTTAACAATTTTACAGATTTTGACGGTAGGTGTATAATTGAATAATAGATCACTAGTTTAGGAGTAAAATTGAAATTTTACTGCCCATGTTCCAAATGTCCATTGTATTTTGAAATTTTACCTGAAATTAATGGCTCCTTAGATCTAGATCCCGCAACGGCCCATCACGATATCCTAGGTACCGTTTCGTGATATCCTACCCCCATCGTGATCTCCCAAGTTTTTACCCCCGTCGTGATCAAACAAAGAGAACAATTACAACAACAACAACAACAAAATATAATGAAAGGTACTGGTTCAAATAGAATTATCGACTTGATGACTCCATAGCCCAACCTTATTCACCAAATCATGGTCATAAACCCCTTCGCCTATAATAATTACATAATCCAAGCCAATGTGATAATATCAAACCCAAAGAACCCTGTTGTCCTAGAGCTCAAACCATTTAAGAGCTGTTCGTACAACGGAATGAATTGCCCATGCAGAAATCAAAGAAATTTGTCATGAATTGGCAATGGAGGAGGAGTAGAATACAATAAGAGAACAAAGAGAAAAATAGTACACAATGAAACTATTCCCTCCGTCTCATTTTTTTGGTCTTTTTCGATATTCGTACCGTTTTTTAAACTCTTATATCTTTCGATTTATAATACTTTTCATAATTAAGAACTATCAAACAATATCCATATTGCATATTTTTGGAAATTCATACTGAAAGATAAAAGAGTTTTAAGAATGGGATGAATATCAAAAAAAGTCCAAAGAAAATGGGACGAAGGGAGTATTAACCAACATATATCCGCAAATTCCATTCACAAAAAACTACAGTTTTAGCTTGTTAGATTATGATTCAAGGAGAAAAACTTGACCTATATAAAAAATACCTTAATAAGACGATAACAGGGCTTCCACTGCCAAAGACACATGGTATATTGATATTAAACTTGATTCCATAAACAGCACTTTAATAAGTCAGTAAAATTATTTCCTTTCCCTAGTTTCTAACCCTATCATTATTCAATTGAAGGAAACCCATGAAGAAAAATCGAGAAATTTATTGACATAAACTGATCAATCAACACAAAATCAAGCAGCAAACAAGGAAAACAATCAAATATCAAATAACATTCATACCCAAGTGAGGCAGCAGTTATTCAAAATCTATGAATCTGAACTTCCATCGTAGACCCAATGTTGAAGTAAGAAAAAAAAAAACCTAATAGAAGTAAATAAATGTGAGGTTCTGATCGAAAACCAAACAGAAATAGAAAAACGTGAAGATTGTGGTGTACGGTGGATGAAAGTTTAGAGTGGTGGTCTTGAGTTTGTGGTTTCCATGGGAGAGGGAGAGAATAGGGGGATAGAAGTGGGGGGTTTCATCTGTGGGTGTAGGAGTTAGGGGGATAGAAGTGGGGGGTTTCGTCTGTAGGTGTGGGAGTTGCCACAAAAATCACATTCTATAGCGTGCCAAAAACGCTATGGAATCCACTATCCCCAATTCATAATATGCCAAAAAGGAGACGTATCCAACATCAGACATAAAGGACTTCATAAATTAAAAAAACAAACTAAATGACATTAATGTCCCCGTATTAACGTATTTCGTGAACTGCTGCGTTCTTGGCAAGCGGATAAAATTATATAGGTATTAAAGCACTGATTGTTAGTAATTTATTTTAATCAACGGGTATCTGTAATCTTAACGTGGAGAGATTAATAAGTATTTAATATCATGGAGCTCGTAATATAATTGAGATAAGGACGGGAGTGCAATTATAATTCTGTAGTGGGGTGAATTATAATTAGTGAAATAAGAAATAGAATCCTGGTGGGATTAGGTTTTCTTATTTACACTGGGAGCCCAGACTTATTACTCCTTAGGTCCCTATCGTAGCCCTATATATACACGTTATGCTCTCTAGGTCATAATGACGTTTTTTTAGACGTTTCTATTATTCACAAAATAGAGGCAGATCTAGAGAGGGCAAACAGACCACGAAAGAGTCCACACTCGGTTCGTGTTCTAGGCGTGCAGGGAATACGATAGAAGATCGTAAGGTGCAGTCGAGCAGTATACGTGGCTTATAGCAAGACGTGCTATAACAAGTTCAACCAGCGTTCGTGTTCGCAGGGAGTTGAGGTAAAACCCTAATTCCGCCTTGTAGGGTTTTGCGATTTTCTTATTGTCTAATCTGTACGCGTCATTACTGGTTTCTGGGAATCGTTTCTCAACAGTGGTATCAAAGCAGGCTGTAATCACGCGTATGGATTAAACAGGCCATGTTGTCCGTAGGTTATAGAGGGTAGAACGTAGAACTGTGCTAACCCTTGTTTTGCAGCGTTCTTACCTAGCTATTATGGTCACATGATTTTTTATTGATTTTGTGTGATTGGATCCCACATAATTTTTGTGTGGTTATTGTTATTTATTGGGTACCACGATTATTTTTCGTGGTTGTAATAATTAACGTAGCATGTGTTATTTATTGGGTGCCATGATAATTTTTCGTGGTTGTAATAATTAACGTAGCATGTGAACTCCAATGGAGGCATAAGATCGATATATGTATGTTTCTTCGATCGTAATAGCATTCGATGGTTATTCGGAGATCGAAGAAGGGAGATACAGAAGATACAAGTTGTTTGGCTCGCAACAGTTTTTTTTCCAGATTCGTAGGGTCTGATTGCAGGGCTATTTCGACCTAGTAAACATTGGATTTAGAAAATCCGTTCTTCACAAAAGTTGTAGATAATTGAATTTCGAATCCAACCCAATTTGAATCACTTCAATTGGAGGTTGGATGAGGAAGATATGGCCAAAATACTGAAGGCTGTGCAGTTTATGCGGGAATATATCAAATCCGAATTTTCTTGCCTAAGCACGGTTGGATTTTGGTTTCCTTGATTGATTCAAAGTATCTAAGTCTTCCACACAAGTATAGCTGAAGGATTTTAAGGTTGGAAGGATTGCTTAAGGATTTCAAGTTTGGAAGGACTCCTTATTGCTTAAGGATTTCAAGTTTGGAAGGATTCTTTATTGCTCAAGGATTGCATCTTTGACCATAATAGCTGGATTCTTTATCTTGTGTTTTCTTATTATTTGTGTTTCCATATTGTTTGCATATGTGATAGTTTACCATATTGGGACAACATGGTAATATTTGGCCTTTGACCTAGATCACGGTTTTTTTTTTGCAAACTCGAAAATTTTGATAACCCTCACAAATTATTTTTTAAATAACTAAGTGGGAGAGGGAATTTATTTTGGATAAATCCCATGGTCTCCATTGCTAGTTCGTAGGTGATATAATTAATTTTGTGTGTTGGTTTCAGAACCTTCCTCCATATCGGACAAAATTAATTGTGGCATCATCGGTACAAACTTCCTAAAGGGATAGCTCTAAGATAATTGTTATGCGGGTCACTTCTCCATCTGAGGTGGTTCATAACGGAACAATAGATCTAAAAGCTAGGTAATGGTATACACTTAGCTGTAAATAATGATATCCTCACCATCTGAGTCACTATTATTATTTATAAGATCGAAGCTATATTGGCTATTTAATTTTGCTTGGCACGGTATAATGTCTGGATAGTAAAATTAAAAGGTTGTGCCTATCTACACGAATGATGAAGAGTAGACGACCTTCCCATCGAGGCATGCTCTTCACGGTGTGTAGGGTTGCCAATGTTTTTCTTTTAACACGTGGTTGAGGGAACCAATATTAAAATGAAATTCAAGGTTTTATTGCCCTTCATAATTGTTATTATGTGATTCTCAGATTCAAAAATGGATTTTTTCAATCCACTTGCAATTATTCTCAAAGCTAATAAACTTACTGGATCGAACTATATTGACTGAAAGGAATTTAGATATTGTGTTAACTGTTGAGGGGCACAAATTTGTGTTGTATGAGATGTGACCTCCTAGACCTGATGAGAATGCCACATAACATGAAGTAAAATTTTATAAAAAATTGGTGAATATCACCCATGTTGAAGGGACCCTGATTATGGATCATGTTCTGAAGATGATAGCTCTTCTGAATGAACTAGAGATCCTTGGAGCTGAAATTGATGGGGAAACCCAGATCGATTTCGTTCTTAACTCACTGTAGTCTGAGAGTTTTAAGTAATTTCGCCTGAACTATTATATGAACAAAATGCATTTATTTTTGGCGAAACTTCTTAAGGAACTCCAAGTAGCTGATGGTCTTTTGGTTGTAAAGAAATCACCATCAGTGTTAGTGGCAGAGAAGGCTTCTATTTCTAAGCTGAAAGGCAAGAAGAAGCAGAACTAGTCTCAGAAAAAGGTTGTGGAGGCATTTCATGCGCCTCAAGGTGGAGTGAAAAAGCCTGCGGGCAAGTGTTTTCACTGCAAGCAGAAAGAACACTGGAAGTAGGAATGTCCATTCTATCTCAATAAAGTGAACAATGTGGATAAATCTTTTTCACTAGTTGTTGAAAGACATTTAGTGGTGTTATCTACCAGTACCTGGTGTGTAGATACGGGAGCCACTAATCATGTTTGCAATTTGTTGCATGGGTTTTAGGAAACCAGAAGACTCAGTGATTGAGAGATTTATCTATATATGGGAAATGCTACGAGAGTGGCAGCAGTTGCAGTAGGAAATGTTTTTTTTAAATTTTAGTAGTAATAGGAATTTAATTTTGAGAGATTGTCTTTATGTTCCTACTATTAGAAGAAACGTGGTTTCAGTTTCTAAGTTAATCAAGGATAGATATTTGGTGGATAATCTCTACATTATTAATCCTATATTTTCTACAGTGCAACTGCATGAATTGAATAACACTAATAATTTGCCATGTAAGAGAAAGTAGCCTTCTAAATTGAACTAAACGTATCTTTGGCACTTACGCCTTGGTCAAATTAATCTGAATAGGATTTCTAGACTGGTCAGGGATGGACCTTTAGGTTCATTGGTTCATTCTGATTTGTGTGGGCCTATGAATGTCCAAGCTAGAGGTGATTTTGAGTACTTTGTCACTTTTATTGACGATTACTCAAGGTATGGATACAATTATTTGATGCGCCGTAAGTCCGAATGCTTTGAGAAATTCAGGGAGTATAGGGCGGAAACGGAAAAGCGTCTGGGTAAATGTCTCATGACACTGCGATCTGATCGTGGTGGAGAATACCTCTTGGGAGAGTTTAGGGACTACTTGTCAGTTGAAGGGATTACATCCCAGTTGTCAGCTCCAGGTATGCCACAACAAAATGGTGTAGCAGAGAGAAGGAATAGGACTCTTATGGATATGGTAAGATCAATGATGAGTTATTCAGATTTACCAATTTCGTTTTAGGGACATGCACTAGAAACAGCAGCGTATATTCTAAACTTGGTACCATCTAAGTCAGTACCATCTACACCCACAGAACTATGGACTGGGCGCAAACCTAGTCTGCAGCATGTTCGGGTTTGGGGTAGTCCAGCACATGTGCTGAATGGGAACGCAGATAAATTGGAATCGAGGACAGAAGTTTGCTTGTTTGTGGGGTACCCTAGAGGAACGAAAGGTGGACTGTTTTATAGTCCTACGGATAAGAAGGTCATTGTTAGCACTAATGCCCGGTTCTTAGAAGAGGACTATGTGATAGACCACAAGCCCAGAAGTAAAATTGTTCTAGAGGAATTGAGAGGAGAGATACCGACACAAACTTCTTTACCACCAATAGTGCAGGAGGAAACGCCACAAGAGACATCTGTAGAGGCACCTATTGACACACCGATACCTCGTCGTAGTGGGAGGGTTATTGTTTCACCCAGTTGGTATACGTTGTTGGGAGAGTCTTTTGAAATGATCCCTGATGATCAACATGCCAAACCCTATAACTACGATGAGACACTTCAAGATAAAGATGTAAACCTTTGGCAAAAGGCAATGAAATCAGAGATGGAGTCTATGTACTCTAATCAGGTCTAGGATCTTATAGAACCACTTGGAGGGATTAAACCCATTGAATGCAAGTGGATCTATAAGAAGAAGAGAGGGGCAGACGGGAAGGTGCATACCTTCAGAGCTAGGCTTGTTGCGAAAAGGTATACTCAGAAAGAAGGGATCGACTATGAGAAAACTTTTCGCCAGTAGCCATGCTTAAGTCCATCCGGATTCTCTTATCCATTGCGGCTCATCTCGATTACGAGATTTGGCAAATGGATGTCAAGACCGCGTTCCTTAATGGAAATCTGGATGATTGTATCTATATGGTGCAACCAGAAGGATTCATAGCAAAAGGTCAAGAGCACATGTTGTGCAAGCTTAAGAAGTCCATTTATGGGTTTAAGCAAGCATCTAGATCTTGGAACATCCGTTTTGATCAAGCAATCAAGTCTTTTGGTTTTGATCAATGTTCGGATGAGTCATGTGTGTACAAGAAGCGCAACGGAAAAGCTGTGGTGTTTTTAGTACTATATGTCGATGATATCCTGCTCATCAGAAACGATGTGGGAGTATTGTCTTCAGTGAAAGTGTGGTTATCCGACCAATTCAAAATGGACTTGGGAGAAACCAGTCACATCTTTGGGATTAAGCTTATGCGAGATTGTAAGAACAAGATGTTGGGCTTATCACAAGTTACTTATATCGATGAGATTCTTGCCCGTTTTAGCATACAGGATTCCAAGAAAGGGTTCCTCCCTTTTAGACATGGAATCAACCTATCCAAGGATTAGTGTCCTAAAACACCTGAGGAGATGGAGAAAATGAAGGCAGTTCCTTATGTCTCGGCAGTAGGAAGCCTTATGTATGCTATGTTGTGCACTAGATCTGATATTTGCTTTGCCGTTGGCATGGTTAGCAGATTTCAGTCTAATCCAGGACAAGAACATTGGACTGCAGTGAAACATATACTCAAGTATCTGAAAAGAACTAGAGATCATATGTTCCAGTCAGATAGTCTGGTACCTTATGGGTACACAGACTCAGACTTTATGTCAAATAGGAATTCCAGAAAGTCTACCTCCGGATATGTGTTTACCTCAGGAGGTGGAGCCATAAGTTAGAGGAGTATCAAGCAATCGTGGATTGATTGATTCCACCATGGAGGCCGGGTATGTGGTAGCTTCTTAAGCAACCAAAGAGGTCATTTTGGCTTAGAGACTTCTTGATGGATCTAGAAGTGATTCCTCTAGTGCAATTAGCTATTACATCTATTGTGACAATAGTGGTGGAATTGCTAACTCTAAGGAGCCATTGACTCATAAGAAGGAAAACACATCGAGCGTAAGTATCACCTGATTCGAGAGATCGTTCAGAGAGGTGATGTAGCTGTGGCCAAGATTGCATCAGTAAACAACCTAGCAGATTCTTTTACGTACAGCTTACAGGCTAAGAATGCGAGTAAGATGCGTGGCAGCATGACTTTGAGTCTTAGTGGGAGTTTGTTAGGAGGTTATGTAAAAGCTATGTTTTTATATGATGGATTAATATTGTTATGTATTAATCAGTTTTATCCTTTTTTTGATGAGAATCTTTTATGGGTAATATTTGCATAATATTATTGTATGTTGTGCATGTGTCTTTTATTTTACAAAGTAGATGATCCGGTGTGTAGAGTTCGGCTTACACACAGAAGATCGGATCATCGGTTCTTGTAAAATATAAGATATGGTTCACAGTCTTAGATGGAACTGGACACACCATCAGTAGGACTGTAGTACAATGTTTAGTAGGTCTGTCTTGACTACAGGGAACGGTCTAGTTCTAACTCATTGTGCTAGTACACTTTGTGTGTATTGAACGGGACCGCATTGAGGTAATTGTCTTTGTACTAACTTTATAAGACAATTGGAATCTCATGGTTATTATGAATGCTTATACTCTTAATCCAAAGATAATTATTAGATGTATATATTTAATGTTGTTGATTTTGATTCATTAAAGGGTGAGATCTTTATACGGTCAATAGTCTCAGTGAGTTGGGTCGCAACATTATGTATATGACAACTATTAATTATTAATGGAATCCACGTCCCGATAGGGATTGATGATACCCCTTGAGAAAGCTTATAAGTTTCGATTATGTCAAACCCTGCAGGTGGATATTTGTATCTGACATATCGAATAAGTTAAGCGGATAGTCTCAAGTTAAGATGTTGATTAAGTGGGAGATTGTTAGTAATTTATTTTAATCAACGGGTATCTGTAATCTTAACGTGGAGAGATTAATAAGTATTTAATATCATAGAGCTCGTAATATAATTGAGATAAGGACGGGAGTGCAATTATAATTCTGTAGTGGGGTGAATTATAATTAGTGAAATAAGAAATAGAATCCTGGTGGGATTAGGTTTTCTTATTTACATTGGGAGCCCAGACTTATTACTCCTTAGGTCCCTATCGTAGCCCTATATATACACGTTATGCTCTCTAGGTCATAATGACGTTTTTTTAGACGTTTCTATTATTCACAAAATAGAGGCAGATCTAGAGAGGGCAAACATACCACGAAAGAGTCCACACTCGGTTCGTGTTCTAGGCGTGCAGGGAATACGATAGAAGATCGTAAGGTGCAGTCGAGCAGTATACGTGGCTTATAGCAAGACGTGCTATAACAAGTTCAACCAGCGTTCGTGTTCGCAGGGAGTTGAGGTAAAACCCTAATTCCGCCTTGTAGGGTTTTGCGGTTTTCTTATTGTCTAATCTGTACGCGTCATTACTGGTTTCTGGGAATCGTTTCTCAACAGGGTGCACCCAAGTTTTTATGTGTATACATTTCAACAAGTCTGAATATTATTTTGAGCAGGTCAAATGATGTTTTGGGCGTAGCATCAAAACCTACACACTGTTGAAGCTACAAGTTTAACTGTATTTGCAAGTCAGATAAAATTTTTGCAGCAACACCAATGCATGTATTTATTTGCCATTGCTGACTCCTCTTGATGACCTCAACAATAAGCAGAAAGCATTCTTTCAACCAAAAAAACAAAAACAAAAAACAAAAAACAAAAAAATTATAGTATTAGCCAATGACAGCCCTGAGTTCTACCCGATCATCCCCAGACATAGATGCGTCACACAAGAAAGGTATACATAGCGTTCCAGAAAATGCTGTATTAGCCGATACTATTAAAAGTCACAGACATTCGACATCATTTTTTGCCCGCTATCTATTATGTACATATAATAGCATTTTTCGCCCGCTGTCTTCTCTATACTTTTAATAGCGTTTTTTGCCCACTGTCTATTTAGTATGTTTAATAGCGTTTTTGGCCCACTGTCGATAGTAGCTATTAAAAGTCTCAAACATTCGACAGCGTTTTTTGCCCGCTATCTATTTTGTACCTATAATAGCGTTTTTCGTCCACTATCTTCTCTATACTTTTAATAGCATTTTTTGCCCACAGTCTATTTGATACTTTTAATAGCGTTTTTTGCCCGTTGTTGATAGTATACTTTATACTTTCTATAACATTTTTTGCAAGCTATCTATTACACTTTTTATAGCATTCTTGACCCGCTATGTATTGTACCATTTTTATAGCTATGTATTGTACCATTTTTATACCATTTCTTGCCCGCTATTCATTGTATATTTTTTATAGCATTTTTTCGTGCAATTTTCGTTTGACCTTTCATAGCATTCTTTGCCCTGAATGCATTCCATAGCAAGCTCATACAACCACCACTAACAAATAAAGCAAGATGGCCCAAATACTCATTCCTTGCATACAAAACCAACAATTATCTCGGAACATCAAAGTGATTAGCATTACATAGAAGAAAACCTGTGTACTACGTCTTTCCAAAACATCTGTCTATCCCAAAAGTCGAGTACAAGTCTTGTCGATCACCAAATACCAACAAAAAGGCTTCAACCAAAACAATTACGTATCCCAAAAGTGGAGTACAAGCCTTGCCACCAAAATATCAACAAAAAGGCTTCAACCAACTAAGTGACAACCAGCACACTAGCAAGATCATATCTCCATCTTCAGCAATAAGTCACAAAAGAACTTCTCTTCTTTTTCAGCCCATAAACCTACATGTGGTAGAAGCAAACATTTTAATTTAATGGAGCCATAAAAATTTCATCTAAACCAAATTTATAGACAAAGGAGTAGAACAAATCATATCACTTATTGATATGTATAAGTGAAAAAAAAAATGCATTACCTTGTTTCTTAGTGAACAAATCATATTTGGTTTTTCAACACTTTCAGCATCCAACATGATTGTTCATGCACTTTTCAGCAAATAAAATAAAATTCAGCCTCTATTGTCAATTTCGTGAACTTAATTATCATAGTTTCTGGTTTCTATTTTAGAATATCAACACAATACTTTCATGAAAAGGATGACAGACTCTTACGGCTGCTCTACCACCAACCCAAGAACTTTTCATTGAGGGTCTGGATAAGTACTTTTGAGCACTTCACCTAAAGTTTCATGTCTATCAAAGTGTTCTCTTTGTCTCAAAATGCATCAAAGGCCCTAGTCTTTGACAATATAACATAGCGTACAGGAATGTGGTGCTTCATTGATTTATTTGCAAGTGGAAATTCTTATCATTGTTTACCAGACTCAGAGATACCAGACTCAACCGAACATTTTACTAACATAGGCCAACACTAAACTAGCCAAAAATGGACAACACTAAAACTAGCTATGCATAAATTCTTGGTATAGCACTCTGCTCTCCAACATGGTACCATATTCAACATTTTATTTGACTACACTTGTAAGTTAAAACATAGAGAGGATGCAGAATGTATGGATCACTTGTTCTGCTTTAATGTTTTAACTTTTTTATTATTATTTATGTTCTACATCAGCATTTTCTCAAACACATACACATAGTATATAACTAAGGGAAGGCTAATAACAATCATTTCATGTCATTTTTCGCACCTTTTTGCAATTGAATGACCTAACACATATAACTAGTTGCTACATACAAGCACATTTTCGTCATCAACAAGCATTAAGAGGCACATTTTTTAATTGCATCTCATTACCTTACCAGGATATGCATCTGATGGTAGCCTTCTTAAATATCTTCACCTAAAACAAGAGCTAAGAATTGCAGTAACCTGGAGTGTCCAATGGATGTGGTTGTAACCTATCTTTCTTTTTTTCGGTACTTGTAACCTTTCCAAATAACAAGAAACAAAAGAAAAGGTCTCTGTTACCTCTAGCTGGAAATAAAATGGCATGCACTAGATGTATCATAATAGCAAACAAGTGAAACTCATGCGAAGTTTCTCTGAACATACTTTTCCTACCTCATTTTATCCTAGCATGGATCTTCCATTTACAATTCCTATCATGGATCATCCCCTAAGTTCTGCATTGGCAAAAAGTTTCGCAGGTATAGAAAAAAAACTCTGATTTGTGACAAACATCCACAAAGTACCGGCCAAAATTCAAGTTTCATGAAAGGGACAGTCGGATAAGTTTTCAAAGAGGCAAGAGCTATGATGCACGGACACGGATACGGACACGGACACGGACACAAACACTGACACGGAGACACATGAATTCTTAAAAAATGGGGACACGGACACTGCGGGGGACACGCCACGTGTATATTTATTTATTTATTTGAGGCTCAACTCTCCCCCATGAATAAGTAAGGCCCCGTTAGCCGGGGCGAAGATGGGGATAAGGATATAAATAAATAATTTTACTTTGGCACCCAAAAAATTTTTAAAAATTATAATTTTGCTTCAAATTTTATTAAAAATTACAATTTAGCCCCCCAAAAATTTTAAAAAATTTACAGTTTGGCCCTTGCCGTGTCCCCATCAGTATCCCCCGTGTCCCCAGCCATGTCCTCGTAAAAAATTTAAATTAAATTATGGGACACAAGCCACGTGGCGTGTCCCATACGTGTCCCCCCGCGTGTCCCCGCTGTCACACCCCAAAATGAGAAGTGACCGGCCATGAACTACAAGACCAAAACTCGTAGAACATGCAGCCTAAAAAGAAATTTAATTAAATTTCAAAGCAAAGAACTACTAAACAGCCAACCACTTTTTTTTTTAAATTAAAAACAACTTCAACCATTTAAGTTCAACAAAAAGCATGGGGCACAAACATCCCATAAACCAACCAACATCCAGTGATCCAACAATAATAAAAAGAATCCATTATTTGACAAATGTTTTGAATGCGGAAGCGATTATTAAAATAAAAGGATGAGACACCCTAAGGAGGTCAACAAACGAAATCCCCGAGATGCCGCTAGAGTCCATGCCTAAATCCCCAACTTGCCTGAAAAAGAAGTTGGAGTAAATCAGTCAGCTGACGAGCTCAATGAATGGCAAAGCATGTATATTAGAATAAAGTTCTGAAACAGGGATCAAAATAATTTACCATGTCAATATAAATTTGGCATATGTAGACACCCCAATTTGGCCTAACGATTATTTCAAGTCCCACCTTGAGGACCATCCCAATGATGATATGGATACAGTGATTGCTGATTGACTTCTCGTGAACCATCCCAATCTTTTATCTTGTATGGTACATTATATATATGATCACTTGATTGCATAATTGTCGCATGATTGCTTGCTGTATTGCATTACTATTTGATCACATCACTTCATAGTACTAGTACGTTGTTCAACCACTTGGTTGCATGCATGGTAAATGGGTCATCATATTAGGGGCAACTTGCATTCTAGGTTTGGGGGGAGGGGGGGGGGGGGGTGGCGCAATAGGCGTTGGTGCACTGCACAATCACTTGATTTGGGATGTCTCAACATAAACGTAATTGAGCTTTTGCTTCTTTTAGATTTGCTTTTGGACTTAGCTTTGACAGTTGTGGCCGCCAATATCTCAGAAGCCCTTTCCTTCAGAAGTTGACAGCGCCGTGATCATAATGGAAAACCATGAGCTTGCCCAACAAGTCAAGGACATCAAAGCTGCCTTGGCTCGCTCAAAAGGAGATCAAATCCTTGATTTTGATGGACTCTGCCTTTTCCCAAATGCCAAACTGCCAGAGAAGTTCAAGATGCTTGATATTGAGAAGTTCAATGGCAACGGCAATCCTACCAGCCATGTCCGCCATATCATCAACACCTTGAAACCTATGGGCCTGAATGATGAACTCATTGCCCAACTTTTTCAAAGACTCTCACAGGCAGTGCTCTCGACTGGTTTCTCACTCTGGACTTCACCAAGTACAAGGGGTGGCAAGAATTTGCCAATGCTTTCATCAATCAATATGCCTACAATGTCCAAATTGAGGTAACCACTCGAGATTTGGAGATGCTCAAACAAAAGCCAAATGAGAGCTTTGCAAATTTCTCACTAGGTGGAGAAAGAAAGCCACATAGATTAAAACTCTTCCCTCAGAAGAAGACCAAATCAGAATGGTGGTAAGAAATTTACAGCCACAGTTCTTGAGACACATGTATTCCCAAGCAATTTCTACTTTTAAGTGCCTCTATGCTACTGGATTGCAAGTTGAAGACGACCTTAATCAAGGATTACTCAACAATGGAGAAATCAACCACAATGTAGAGACAAGCACAAATACCAACAATGATAGTGGTATTAATATGGTGAGATCTCATCACAAGCGTAAGAGGGAATTTGTTCCTCTTGGAATGAAGTTAGAAAATGTGTTCCGCATCTTAGAAGCATTAGGTAATCTGAAACCACTGCAACCAAAATTTCCTACTAATCTTGCATAGAAGGGTGGGGAGTATTACAACTATCACCAAGTGCTTGGTCATTCCATTGAACAATGTGGGGCTCTCAAGAATGCAGTCCAGGATCTCACCGATCAAGGGATAGTTGATCCAATCAAGCTAGATGATTGAGAAGCGGCGGCCAAATTTTGTCATGTGTTTTGAGTCAGTTTTGTTTAGGCCTTTCTTTTGGCCCTTATTTGCTTCTTTTTAGGGTTTGAGTCTCAAGTTTATTCTCCTTTAGGAATTTGAGTCTTGAGTTTATTTTCTCTTGAAATTAAAGTCATTTTGTTCGTCATGGTTTTGGACCCACTCTTTGCACTCAACATGAAATGTGAATCTCTATCGGAATATGAATCTCTTTAGACATGAACTACGAATGGCCTGATTCTCTTTAGAGATACGTAGGCACCTTAGGGTCGGCCACATTTTTTAAAACATTTTCTTCTGTGCTAATTTGTTGCCATGGAATACTCATGATAACATTAAAGTATTGAAAACAATCCTCAAGGGTTTCAAAGTAATCTCATGATATCGCTTGAAACACATCATAAATCACTCGAGTTGTCAAATGCAAAGAATGAGTTATGACCCATGTCATTCATGTTGAGTTGAGGGGGAGTTGAAAACATTTGTGTGCTCTCATGGAGCCGCTCATAGGAGAAACATGTTGTTGATAGAAGGGAAAAAAATGCGCTCGCTAGATTGAAAACCATCAATGGCGGTCTTGGCAAAAGTTAGAGGATATAAAAAAAAATGAAAATTTAGCCATGTTTCCATGCACCCACTTTGAGTCTCAAGACTTGTCCTCGATTTTGAAGAACCACTTGGTAAAACATCAAAACCTCTTAATCTCTTGGTTAGGATTCTAGTTGCTCTGTCGCGTGATTCAAAATGAAGAAAAGCCATCATTTCTCTATCCAAACACTTATCCTTTGCTAGTCACATTGAGCTTCTGAATAATTTCTTTCAAATAGAGCCTGCTAGACAGCCATCCCCAACACTGGGGTAGATAAAAATGCAATGAGAGATGACTACAAAACGGAAAGTAAGCATCCCGTCACACAAGGGGGTTTTGAAAGAAGAAAAGAAAAACATCATCCCTTCCAATCCAAAAACAGGGGGCATTTTGAAGAAACATCTTTCTCTCGTACAAAATAGCGCGATTAGATGGCTGCTAGCTTTTGGAACCCAAGCATGAGTAGAAAGTAGGTTTGAGCCGTTATATACCTTCCTTTCTTAAGCCAACACCCTAACCTACAATATGGTCCATAGTAAAGTCCTCTCGGATTGAAGAACACGACTTAGCAACAATGTCCTAGATACTAAGGGCATAACCAATGTGGAAGTTATGGACTATGAAAAGTGGTATGAAGCAAAGGGGCACAACTGCATCCCCCTTTTTAGAAGCACACAATCTCCCAAGAGGCGTTCAATGGTCACTTATCAATCCAACTCAAAGTAGTCAATTCACCCTGAAGCAGTAAAACTCGCTAGGGTCATGGGTTCGTGGAATAGTTTTGCGTCTTTTGACGACTGAGTGGTTTGAATGTGAATCATGTAGGTAAAATGATGTGGTTTTGAAATCCTCAAGGAGAAACTTTCAAAATTGATTTTTTCCTAAGCATTTTTGACACAGCAATACAAGCACAATTACTTATTTGCAAATTTTCACGGAGATAACATGGGTTTCCCATTCATGAGGAGTGTAGCTAGAAGGTCCCTTGACCATACAATGTGTTAGCAGCGTCGCTAAAGTGTTGCAATCTTTCGAGTCTCTTGGGTCTCATCGTCTTCTTTGTCATAGCCATTTGGCTAGTATAGAGTTTGTTGTCATCTTATGGTGTAGGAGAAGCACTAGACTGCATCCCCCTTTTTAGAAGCACACAATCTCCCAAGAGGCGTGCAATGGTCACTTATCAATCCAACTCAAAGTAGTCAATTCACCCTGAAGCAGTAAAACTTGCTAGGGTCATAGGTTCGTGGAATAGTTTTGCGTCTTTTGACGACTGAGTGGTTTGAATGTGAATCATGTAGGTAAAATGATGTGGTTTTGAAATCCTCAAGGAGAAACTTTCAAAATTGATTTTTTCCTAAGCATTTTTTACATAGCAATACAAGCACAATTACTTATTTGCAAATTTTCACGGAGATAACATGGGTTTCCCATTTCATGAGGAGTGTAGCTAGAAGGTCCCTTGACCATACAATGTGTTAGCAGCGCCGCTAAAGTGTTGCAATCTTTCGAGTCTCTTAGGTCTCATCGTCTTCTTTGTCATAGCCATTTGGCTAGTATACAGTTTGTTGTCATCTTATGGTGTAGGAGAAGCACTAGCTTGAGTATGCGAAAGTTGAGATGTCCCAAAACACTTGTTTGCATATCGCCACAATCACGTAGTTGCTTGATGTGTAGTTCAGGCAGTTGCATTGGCCTCTTGTCCCGCACAGTTGATTTGTTTACATGAGCACCTCACTGTTTAGTCTTATCAAGACATTTCCCTGGGCCTCTTTGGCCCGCGCATTTGATTCGCTTTCATGTCTTTGTGTTTATTGTGGCTATTTGGTCTTGCATTGGACTCTTGATCTAATAATTAATTTTTGTCTTCACTACTACATGTTGCTTGCGTTATGAACGTGTTTGATTATTTGTTGGTATGGTGCCTCTTGGCTCTGAAGAGGAAAAAAAAATATAATAAGTGTTATCTCTTGATACATTGGGTCTCTCAACTACTACCCCTCTTAGCATTTGCATCTCTCGATGTATTGGGTCTCTGGACTACTATGCCTCTTGGCATTGCATCTCTCGATGTATTAGGTCTCTTGACCTATACACTTCTCGGTGTTGTGTCCCTTGACGCCTGAGTCTCTTGACCTACATGCCTCATGGCCTTGTATCTCTTGATATGTTGTGTCTCTTGACATGTTGCGCCTCTTGGCCCCTAAATGATGTAGTATTGTGGTGTACTATGTCTCTTGACATATTTTGCCCCTTGGCATCCTTTAATGTGGTATGACCTATTTTACTCTAAGCATTCTATTAACCAAATAATGTGCACATACTTCTTACACTATTGTGTCTTGAATAATATAGCTCGCAGTGTTTGATGTCTTTGTTGCACATCACTTGACATAAGCTAATCACATGTCCAACGATTTGAAGCAGGAGGTGTAATAGTATAAGTGTTACATTCTAAATTCCAAATAGAGTGCACAGAAGTCAAAATTACGTCTCTCGTCTTGTATGCCTCATGGCGTTGTATCTCTTGATGATTTATATTTGTGAGTCACTAGACTTATTTTGCCTGAGCATTCCTTTGAATGAAACCTGGTGCTACACTCATAGGATTCACTAGTTGAATGCATTTTGATATCAAATATACCCTGTGTTTGCATTTGAAACAGGTTACAACTGGCTCTACGCCTCGGTTCTATCACTTCAAGCTCCAAGCTCCGACTCCTCAGGCTCTTGCCTTATGATTGATACCGGCTATACGCCTCGGTTCTATCACTTCAAGGTCTAAGCTCCAAATCCTCAGGCTTTCACCTCATGACTATAACCGGCTCTGCACCTCGGTTCTCTCACCTCCAGCTACTGGCCTTGTGTCACGCCCTTGATTTTAAACATAATTATAAAGGATTTTCATTAATTAAACCTCGCAATAGTCCATACGATATTCCAAAATAACATAACAGTCCCATTTCCAAAATATCATTCCAAACGTCCATTAGTCCCCAAAATATTACATCTTGGCTCCGAGGCCCAAATTAAAATAAGTAATGAGTATCGAAAGAGAGTTAAGAGTTTACAATATCCCTTAGTCAAAAGATTTACAATTAAAGTTACAAATACACCCTTCGATGAGAATATACAAAGATGGACAAGTAACTTTCAATGTTATCTATCAAGGGCTTTCCATGTCCAAGCACTCCCAAGCATGCAATCTACGGTCTCGAGTTAGTACCTGAAATAATATAAGGCTTGAGCTACACTAGCCCAATAGGAAAATCTCTACAAGCTTTGTATGCAAATGCGAAGGTTTTGACATAAAAGAGTGAAGTTTGGGACAACAAACAGGAATGCAAACGAATGCTAACTCCATGTCAGAAAAACTCAGGACTCTAGAAATACGTCACTTACCATTGATCGATTTAGTCAACCCCTTACTTGTCTTTGACATATTCCCCTTTTGTTCAACATTTCATTCACACATTTCTACGTTATGTGTCCTACATTCCGGGACTTGAAAACCCCGTACGTCTCCCATTGGTCTCCTACATGAGATCAAATAATTCTTTCTCCAATGACTCAAGATACTTTCCGGGTCTTAGGGCCCCATACACCCACAATATATTCCGGGTACTCATGACCCCGTACATCCATTTTACATTCCGGGTGCTCGCGACCCCATACATCTATTTTAAGTTCCGGGTATCCAGACCCCGTATGCCAATTACAATTCATTTATATCGCATTACGTCATATGTGTCGCTAAAACTCTGATTTCACGATTGAAGATAAAGAGAGAAATTGATATTAAGTAAATGGCCCACATGACAATCCATATTTCTATTTGTTTCCAAGCTCATTGTCTCGATTCACTCCTCGTACTTCATGGCATCAAATGTTCATGAATCTCGTACTTACATAATGTGTCATTTCATTTCAGTTGTGATTCAAGGGGTATTTCAAGTGAAATTCTACCAAACAAGGGCAAAGGAAGCAAATATGTCCCATGAACTCAACGAATACGATTAACCATGTTCTGGGGTGATTTGGAGGTGCTTAGAACAAGTTAGAAGTGAACGGGGGTCAAAACGATGAAGTTTGGAACAATGTGGCAAAAAATGTCCATAAGCTCCTGGTATTGATACAGCCAAAATGGCGTATCGATACAGGAAGCTTATCAGAAATTCTAAAACTTCTATTTTCTTATGGTATCGATACGGCAAAAAGCCCGTATCGATACGGAGTGGTTTCGAGCAGATTTTCAGTAGATTATCGAGAACTCGACAACAACAACAATAACAACAATCAAGCACGATTTCATGTACAAAACCAACTCAAGAACGTACAAAGAGCGAGAGAAATCCCTACCTCAAGTCAAGGAGCAAAACCCAAGAGATTCGAACGAGCCCTAGCTCCAAACTCCTCACAATCAACGAAATGCTTTCCTCCGAGCTTGACCCACGGAATTTTGAGCTCAATAACGTGATTAAAAGGCTTGAGGGAGGTTGATTCTTGAGGCTTGTTGGAAGAGTTTTTAAGAGAGAGCAAGAGAGAGAGAGAGAGATCGGTGGAGAGAAAGGGGGGGGGGGGGGGGAAAACCGGATGAGAGAGAGAAATGGGAGATGAAATTATCTCCTACAATACATATACCCCTATATATACTCACACACAAGTATATCACACTCTCACCCCCTCTTATCTCTATCATTTCACTTCTATCCCCAATACAATTAACCACAAATAAATCATATTTTGACATTAATAAATTCTTTAAATAATTTTCAAAAATACGGGTCTCTACACCCTACCCTCCCTAAAGAAATTTCATCCTCGAAATTTACTTAACCAATTCCAACTAAGCATGCACACATCGACATACCACAACCCTAACATTATTCATCACTCAACAATTCGATAATCATGAAAATCGACGTCAAAACTCATATCAATAAAATCGAGTCAAATGCAAGCATTTCTTTCTAACCTTGTCCTCCTTTTTCCACGTGGACTTGCACTAACGGTATCACCTTACCCCTCAAAACGTAATCATGTAAGTCTGGGATACGTATCGGTTTCTTACCATAGGACACGTCGGTTTCCAACTCAACTTCGGACCTCTCTATCACATGCAATGGATTCATTTCATACTTTCTCAACTTCCGTATATACAACACATCATAAATACCCGAAAGTTTTGGCGGCAACGCCAAACGGTACGCAATCCTAAACTTCCCTTCATCACGAAATTCCTACACACAGTCACATATCCCAATGCAAAAATCTTACCTCCAAATATTTATACGACCCAATAGTCCAATTGACTTCCCGAGACTTCCATTTAGAAGGAGCGGTGATCAAGCGCCTCTTCCAACTGGATTTCATTGGTTGTCGCTTGGGTATCCGAAAGACATGCACCGTATCCGATACACCACCTATCTTTCTAGCGGTATAAGCTTCCCCTCTTTCTCTGTCTCGAACCAAACGAACCCCAACGCAGTGCTACTTTACGAAATACGCGAGTTCTCCCACTCCAAGTGACAATGGATGACGACGACAATCAACACAATCCTTCGGTTATCTCAAACGAAACATGTGAGCTCCAAAACTCAAATACCGATCAAGATCTTAGAGAACGGGGACAAGGCATCCGGAATTCAAAGAATACATGAAATCTTTAAAATCTCTAGGCAACAAACTCAATGTACCAATTCTGGAATGATATGAGGAACTTAGAAATAACTGATCGTAACCTTCGTATTGTGCTACAAGCCAAATGAGTCTGTGAATGACTTCTTGCAAAGGACAGATTTCAATACTGAGAACAATCTCATAGTAACAAGGTAAGCCACTGTACAAACAAATTGATGCGAGGCCAATAATTTGCCCATTACCAAGGATAAACAAAGCTTTCAACAAATTGAAATTGAGCAACATAGAATGAGTTCTGTGCTTCCAGAGTTGAGATACTACAACAAAGGCTACAATTTTGAACGTCACAGAGAACAACTACAAAAAGTGAAGTTGAATTGAACAACAACTATAAATCAATAACAATCAATATGTCACCATGAATTTTGGTCCCGAATACGTGAGTATTACGACACAAGAACTTGAATAGAATAGCAATCTTCAATACATAGACTAGTAGCTGCAACAATGGCATCAATACCAACCAATGAAGTCTAGATGAGCAAACTGGTACGAAGCAAAAGTAAGTTCAATTCACGTAACTTCAGGATTGAGGAGTCACAACAAACTGTGGTGCCAAAGTAGGCGAAAATGGCAAATCCACACCTAACGACACTAGTTAGTTTGTATAACGAGGAATATGTGAGATTTTTAAAGTGGCCACGAACTCAATGCACCCACTCATAACCACAAATCTAAGAATCTAGAATAGTTAGCTTCAATCTCCCCACCACTTCACGAGTCCAGAAACGAATGCATACATTTTAGCAAAAGAGTATCCTGACACGAGTGGCGAGTATGATGCCAAAAGATAGGGCAAAAATTGGCAAAAGACACACAACCGAGCTTAGACCGATACCAGATGGCGCAAGATTCTTGATAAGCCGGAACGAAATAGTATAGATCAAACCATGTACCTCTAAGGTTAAGGACTATATCATTTTTTTTAAACGCCCGAAAAAGGCCACAATTGCAACAAGATTCGAACTTGAAAACACAAAGGATACAATGTCATTGAAGACACCACTACTAGCTTGGCCTTAATAGATAGGTGTTGTAACAGCAGAGATCAAGTGAATGACAACTACGAACTGAGAGAATTGTAACCACAACGACGGAATTCCAAATTGACTAGCGAGACTTTACACCATGAATCATAACGTAAGAAGTAGAACAAGAGTGCAGGACAAGAAATATTCATTGATTTCAATAACAAGTATGTCAAATTCAATAGTAAACACACCACAAGATATCTCGTAACAAGGATCCGGATAGCATAAAGGAGCATTAGAAATGATTGTGTGGTAATCGATACAGGTGTCAAAATCTATTCAACCCAATGAACAAACGACCTCATGGACAACCAGCTTAGATACAAATTCCGATCAGAGTTCAACTAGACCATAGAGAAAAGAGAAATAAAAGAAAGACTTGGATGGAGACACACTCGACATATAGCAAATAATCACTGGTGTAACCAATCCTTTCCCAAGGTAGGACCAAACCTCGCCTTACACCCAATAGGGGAATCAAAGGCTAAAGGATAACTTAGAATAACCAACTCATAGTCTCAACAAATATGATCCGGAGGTATTACTCAACAAACAAGAATAGATTAAAAAATTTTGATATTCCAATTCAGGTCAAAGGAAAGATGCAAATCATAGATCTATGGCATGTTCCCGAATCAAAAGATTCGAGCAAAGGAATTTAAACAAGAGGGGAGAAATTACCCCATACATCCGATGTCTCTGGAACCTGAGAAATGGTAGAACTCGCTCCTTACTCAACGTGTGACCCCTGACCCGAAGTAGACTAGAACTGTGACTGATGATGAACAAAACTCTGCCCTGGCCTCACTAAACTAGGCCCATTATTCTCTCCTACTTTCCGAGGACATCTTTTTGCAAGATGATCAGGTGCACCGCAAATGAAACACGCCTTCTATTGTTGTGTACACTGAGCACGAAAGTGACTCGGCTGACCACACCGATGACACACAATTTGTGGTTTGACAGAAACTCCATGACTTCCCGATGAAGTTGGTGATCCAAAACTCTGCTGAACCTGCAATATTTGTTGTGGTTCCCGTTGCCCCTTCCTCCCCTGACTCCCAGAACATCCAGAAGGCAAACTTGCACTAACGGAGGTTGCTTAGGTTCCCACACTTCCACATCTCCGTGTGCACTCACTGGATTCTTAACACTTCTTGCGCATTCGACAATCTCTGAAAACCTCCCAATGCGCTGGCTCACCACTAACAACTTAATGGATGGGTGTAATCCCTTCTCAAAACGTCTACATTTCCTTTCCTCTAGCGCCACTAATTCTGGTGCAAAACGTGACAAAGATTGAAATTTTATAGCATAATCGGAGACGGTCATATTTCCTTGCTCTAACTTCTCGAACTGTCCTCTAAGTTTCTCACGATACGTTTCTAAAAATATTGATTCTCGAAGAGTTCTTCAAACTCAGCCCAGGTCAGGTTCTCTACATCTGGCTCATTTGTTCGATTAGTCGCCCTTGCCATTTGTGGGCTCCTGCGCCTGGAGCTCAATTCGACAGAGTCGCCACCCGGATTTTTGAGAGGGATGATCCGAGGAACCGAGGGTTTGTTTTGAAAAGAAAGGCCTTTTGATCTACCGAAACCGTTTGAGATTTTGGATCCTGGAGCCAGGTTACGAGCGGGGAAGGTTTTGTTGAAAAGCACCCCGCTCGCCCGGTGAAAATCGGTCTCTACTAAGCATTTTAAATGGGGGGATTAATACCATTCGGAAAACCTTAAGAACACATAAAGGGAAAGGGGAACAAGATAAATCATGACACGTTGCCGTGCTTAGTGGTGCTTGCTGTACAGAGATGATAAAGATGTCATGGCGATAATATAAACAAGAAAGATATACACACGGACTGTCTGGATCACCATCCCCCGTCAGGCGGCATATCGCTTTACAACGCGCGGCTTACTGATACGCCGTGCGTGGTTCTGATCTTGATACCAAACTTTTATCGTTTTGTAAAGCTTCGCATGGTGTACCCATTACATCACACGGTATTATTTTAAAACTTCAGACAGCTCACAGTCATCAGATCATCTCAGATCTGCACCGTTCTTTCAAGCCATGAATAGAAAACCATTTTTGATACGTTTGCTTGTTTTGAAAAGATCTATGGAGTTTAAAACATGGCTTGTAGATATGGTCTTATTTTGGGACTGCTTTTGGTATACATAAAAGATCCAACTACAGACGATCGTGATCCAGACATTTTGAACAAGAAAACAATATCATTTTGAAATGCCGTGCGTGCAAGCCTACTACGCCGTGCGATGCTTCAAAGCGCCGCGCGGTGTAGCACACTTCTGTACAGAACACTGGTTTTGTTTTGTAAAAGAGGTTTTGGGTCAGATCCTGATCAAAAGGGTTAAGCCTGAAAACAGAAAGGTCCCCTCAGGGCCAGGACAGAGCCTAGCCCAAGGAAACTTGGTTTTTACCTTTGATCTTGAGCTTGAATGAGTATTGATGAAGGCGGATGGACGTCGGAAGGTTGAAAAAGAGAGTAGAAGTATGGATGTGTGTAGTAGATGGGTATATTGGGTGGTTGAGGTCTCAAAGTTAGTAAGGAACTAACTTCAATGGTGAAGAGAAAAATGGAGTAAAAGGCCTAGAGAATGTCTTTTGAGAACAACATTCTCAAGGCTTGGAAATGGGAAAGTGGGTGTGAAAGCAAGAAGAGAGAGAAATGGTATAATAGTGATCAAGGGCCCTTTGCCCTTGAGTGGAGGGGTGTATTTATAGGCAAGAGCCTTGGATTTTGAATTTCAAATGTTGGAGGTATTTTCTGGGCGGGCCAGAAGTGTGCTTTCAGCTGAGCCGTATTGCAGCTGTGGCTCAAATAGGCGTGGCCGACAGCTTTCTGAGCCAGTCAGAACTTTTACCCAAAATGTCGTGCGGCTAACCTCATGACTGCGCGCGACGTATTAACTTTTGATACGACGTGCAGTGTAAAAGTGTCACGCGCGGTATTTCAGGTTCACTCCAGGGCTTTTGGGCTTTTCCGGGCTTTCTGGACTTTTGGGTTTGTTTTGGGCTGACGGTTTATTTGGGCTGAGGATACGTTTGGGGTTAAGGGAGTCCCTCATTCAAGCTCGCAAAGGTTCCGTTTCCTTTATTTCATCATCGGGGTGAACAAAGACCCTTCGAGGTCCGGATTGGGGTGTCTACAGTAGTCCCTCTTTAACGTAACTCGGATACCATTGTTTTGATACGAGTGACGCTTAAAGAATAGGCATCCCGATCCGTTGCTCTAAAGTCTTTGAACAGAGACAAAATACTCAAAAATGCAAGTAAATAGCAATAGTGGTCGCGCTCGTGGAGCTGCCTACGTACCCCGTTTGTAGGGATCAGACCAATGTAGTTCAACTGGGACAATGCAATCGCAGCAAACAATGCAAAAAATTCAAAGTAAGCCTTTTTGAAAATTCGAGACGAGCCTTTTGATTTGAGATTTGATTTGAGACTTGATTTGAGGCGAGCCTTCAGGAGGCTAAATTTGATTTGAATTTTGATTTGAGACTTGATTTGAGACGAGCCTTCGGGAGGCGAAATTTGATTTGAGACGAGCCTTCGGGAGGCGAAATTTGATTTGAAATTTGATTTGAGACTTGATTTGAGACGAGCCTTCGGGAGGTGAAATTTGATTTGAAATTTGATTTGAGACGAGCCTTCGGGAGGCAAAATTTGATTTGAAATTTGATTTGAGATTTGATTTTGAGACGAGGAGAGCGAATCTAGCAACTATTGCGTGCAAGTGTGAATACGGTCAGTCCTCGGGGGGCTAGGATCGAATAATCCCATCATTAATGCACGCTATTCCAAAGGATTTCTGCTGCAAAACGGTTGGAGCTTTTGGTTTCCGAGATGATTTTGGTGGCTAGAGTGCTCAATTTTCGAGAAAACACATTTATTCCTCTGAAGCCATAATGCCGTGCGGGCCTTCATTACGACGCGCGGCATTTCTAATTTCTATGCACCTCTTCGATTTCCGAGATCAGTTGGCTGGTTTAAGGGTACCCATTAATACAGGCGTGCCCCTTTGTCGGTCAGGACCTCTTTTTAAAGGGATGGTGATGCCTCATTCTATGCACCATTCTCCCAAGTCTTTCTAGATTCTTCAGTTCACATATCACTCTCAAAGCATGGCGGAAGGCGACTTGGCAGCGCGAGTGGTCTCTTTGGAAGTAGAGATGGGTTTTTATCGTGAAGAGATCGAGCAACTGAATCGTCAGATCGCGAGGCTCATATCAACGATCCGCACCCTTCGTCGCGCGGTGTCCAACCTTCAGGACTTCACTTTTGATCAAATGGACAACAAACACGACCCGGAGTATGTGCCGGGGCGTGATTTGGATGGGAATGCAGAGGACTCGGAAGGGAATCCGAATGGCTCGGATGACCGTTCTGGCGAAGGGGACGGTGCGTCCGACGGAGGGAGCGACTGAGGATGAAGATTGAGGAAGAAGAAAGGGGGCAGTAGGTTTTTTTTTCTGTTTTGATTTTCTCTCTTTCTTTTTTTTTTTTGAACGATGTAATGAAGATCCCGGGGGATTACCTTGGGCTTTGTGGAATGAAAAGTCCCTCTTCTTGCTATTGCTTGTCTGTTTTTTCTGCTTTCTGTACACGAACGAAATCGACCGCGAATACCATGGTCAGAAACTGCCCTCAGAATCTAAACTGTCGAATTAACCCGGTATGCCGTGCGCAGTATGGGTAATGCCGTGTGTCATGGTAACTTGAGAATTCTCATCTAGTTAGGCTATTATGCCACGCGCTGCTTATCAATATGCCGTGCGGCACACCTTTCTTCAAACCCGGTCCATTTAAATTCCAGACGAACAGGTTCAGGGGATACATATATATATACGCGGGGCGTACACAGTACGCCCCTCGTTCAAAACTTCCCCTTCTCTCTCTCGTCTCTCTCTCGTCTCTCTCCTGTCTTTCTCTCTCTCTCGCTCGTCTCTCTCTCTCTCTCACTTATCTCTCTCTCTCCTTCGCTGCTCTCTCTCTCTCTCTCACTGCTCGTCTCTTTCTCTTATCTCTCTCTCTCTCTCTCTCAGTCTCTCTGTCTTATACCATGGATAGCACGGATATACCCGGGGGTGATCATCCCCCGCGGGTCGATGTTGCACCGGCCACGGTGGCCCCGGAGAGCGGTGAGACGGTCGGCGAGGGGCCGGAGACCGTGGGGGTCTTGGCCCAGGCGGCATTGGCCGAGGAGACAGCCGGGACGGCCGGTGTTGACGGTGGCGACAGTGGTAGCAGGGTGTTGGCCGGCTTTGGCCAAGAGGCGGAGACTCCGGGTGCAGTGGAGTCCAGGGGTGAGGAGGAGACTACAGGTCGAGCGGAGAGTGTAGTTGGTTTAGAGGAGGGGGCTACAAAGGCTCACGGTGGTGAGGGGCTAGACGGAGTGGTGGCAGAGACAGAGGCTTCTTCTGTGAGAGAGCCCCGGACAGACCTGGGGAAGGGCCCCGTTGTCGAGGAGGAGTTGGTGGAGGAGAGGGAGACGCCGGCTATGTTTGTTGGTAGCGGCGAGGGTGCAGGGTCGTCGCGGCCCATAGGTTTAGGTGACTACCTTGAGGAGGCGTCTCTCGAGGACCTGGTTGAGACCCTACGGGGGGTGCCTGGACTGGCGGCGGCTTTACTTGAGGCTCGGGAGAGAGCGCTCCAGGACGAGCTTGAGACAGGGGCCGCTGGAGGGCCACAGGGAGTAGAGGAGGAGGCCGCTGGAGGTGAGACAGGCCCTCGGAGGAGTGTTGTGGAGGAGGTGACGGTGGCCCTAAAAGGGTGCCGAGCTTACGTGGCGGAGTCCTACGTGCCCTTTCAGCACGTGGTGGTCCCTACTCTTTTGGACGCCTACAGACCGACACGGCCCACGTACGACAAGGCTCTGGTTCTGAGGGACCCACAGCAGCACCTCTCCTTGCGCCGAGACGAGGTATACCTTAAACGCTTGCATTTCAAATTTCAATGTATCGTACTTTCATTTCTTTATCTGAATGCTGTATTCGCTTTGAATAGTATACCTGTTTACTGAATGTTATCAACTTATTGCAACAGGCGATCACCATCTCGTGCTACGGTGGTGCGGCCGACGTGCCGACGTTCTGGGAGAGACTCCCCGAGGCTGTGAGGGAGATTGTGAGGCAGGCGGGCTTCGGGGAGTTTGCGAGCGTGCTGAGGAGGGCGAGCAACGATCGCCAGGTGGTGAGGGCACTAGCCGAGAGGTGGTGGGACACGATGAATACGTTCCACTTCCTTTTTGGCGAGCTGACGGTGACGCCGCTGGACTTTGCGGCGATCACTGGTCTGAGGGTTGGAGGCGACCCTATCCCCTACGACGCCGTTACAGGGAGGAGTGCGGTGTTCCAGCGGGAGATGCTGGGGTACGTGCTGAGGGCGGAGAAGGAGGACGCTCAGTACGCTCAGCTGTTGGGGTTTTGGACAGAGGAGCTCCCGACTGACAGGGTGCAGGAGGAGCAGATGGCGCGGTGCTTTCTGTTGTACTTGCTCGGTGCATCCCTGTTTTCGAACAGGTGCAACCGGGTACACCTTTCGCTCCTACCGGCCTTGAGGGATGTCGGGGAGATAGCCCGCTTCGATTGGGGCGGTGCAGCTTTGGGGGCGTGATATGCCTTCATGGGGTCTCTTTCCCGAGGAGCGGGGAAGAGCCTCGGTGGTTACTGGAGAGTCTGGGAGGTACATTTCGAACTTTTCTCGCATTTTATTTGTCTTTCTATTCACTTATTGCATATCCTGTGCTAATCCTTAATGTTTGATTCTGCAGCTGTGGACGTACGAGGTACTGGACATGTACCCTCCCGAGACCTCCTGCCCTAGTGACACAGTGCTTCCCCGGGCCCTACGTTGGTCCAAGGAGTTCCGGGGAGTGAAGAAGGGGAAGGGCGACTTGAACGCCTACCGCCTCTTCCTAGACGAGCTTCGTCCTGACAGGGTATGACTACATTTCTCATGCTTTCATTTATCGATAGTTCCTATTCCAAATCCCATGCTGATGTTATTCGTCTTTGATTGCAGATTCGCTGGCGTGTGTGGGACCGCTGCGAGCTTCCTTACTTGGTCCGGAGTAGGGAGGTGGCGAGGGGGAGAGTGCTGCTCGAGTCCCCTTACGGCTGGCAGTGGTACCTGGGTGACCGGGTGTCACGTCAGTCGTTGAGGCTGGACGCTTTTCGAGTCCCTGGTCCCCTTCCTGCTCTGGTGCAGAGGATGAGCTTGTACACCAGGGGGGAGGTTGAGCGGTTCGTACGACCGGACCCTGAGCTGGAGTCGCTCTTTCAGGCTGGCGTGGACTACTCTGAGTACCGGGCTCAGTACTTGATGCCGAGTTTTGGGGTACGGGCTGCTGCTTGGGAGGCGACGCTTCGAGCGCCAGGTGGTGCAGGCGGTAGAGGCGGACGAGGACGGAGAGGAGGGAGAGGAAGAGGAAGAGGATGCGAGGGTGGCGATGGTGGTCGAGGTGACGGTGCAGGTCCGAGCGGGGCCAGCTTGCCTCGACTCTCCTGGACCGTGGACGTGACGACTGCCCAGGGGGTTTCTGGTGTAGTGGTGGTGCCACGTCCTACGGTCGCAGTTCCGGAGTTCCTTGCTCTGGTATAATTTGCACTCTTTCGCCCTTTTGCATGCACTTGTTATTATCACTGTACGTTCTAATCAATTGACCTATTGTGCAGGCGACTCCGGAGTACGTGAGAGAGATGGCAGGGGCCATGATGGGCCTAGAGCAGCTAGTGAGGCAGTACGCCATGGGCCACGCCCCAGAGGTGCTTCTTCGTGCTGGTGGGACTATGGTAAAGCTTTCGAACCCTTTGCTTTTATTTCTTATTGCTTATACTATGATTACAATGCAAATGATGAATACCATGTTATTGCAGGCTGGAGGAGGGGCTTCTCGCGGGTTGCGTAGGAAGTCTGTGCGCATGCAAGTGCCACAAGCTTCCTCTGCTGGCTCTCGGGAAGAGCCTCCATCGAAGAGGCAGCGGTTTTCTGGGGGGACAGAGGACGAGCCGGTCGACGTCTCTGACGAGACTGAGGAGCCGACGGATGTCGACCTCGCGGACACCTCGGGGAGTACGGTGCCTAGGGTGTCAGGTACTCAGGAGGCAACCGGTTCTCAGGCAGAGGAGGCCTCTGGGGAGGACGGCGACGAGGACGAGGATGAGAGTTGAGTTCCCTTTTGTTTTGCTTTTGCCTTTTGGTGGAGCCTGCGTGCTTCTTTTGGAAGGGTGCCTGTTTACCCTCAGTAGATAGGATTTCGGGCTTGCACGCCTTTTTGTACTTCGGCTCATGGATATTTTTGGAGATTATATATATAGAAAAGCTTATTCTTTCAATGTTTATGTCATTCAATTTCTCTTATTATCATTTGTCTAAGAAAGATTGAATAACAGAAACACTAACCAATGCATGCATGCAACTAGTCCTTTCAGCCACAATCTGAAGCGAACTCGAGCTTTATGATGAGCAGTATGTTGGAGCAAAGATTTATTGACGTTGGAATAGAAATCAATGAAGATAAATGAATAACTCTGAAAAACTGATCCCTTTGTGCAAGACTTTACGAAAAATACCCCCGTTGCGGACTCTTGCTTATCAACGATGACCCTTGATACTTAACACGCGACTATAAAACTCAAGCTCTCATTTGAAAACTGAAAACCGCTTGAAAACATGCCTGAAAAGCAAGAAAACCTTGACTTTGAAGGGTGACATTCTCAAATTTTGACATTGACCGCGAAACGGAACTTGGACCAGGTCACTTTTGGCCATTATGACCTGCAGGACTCGAAAGATCAACTTGAAATGGCTTGAAACGGCTCCGATACCTTGACGTGACCTAGGAAATGGGTTTTATTGGCTTTTTGGTGTCCTCACGTCGAATTTTGAGGGTTGACTCGAAGTGGGAGTTCCCTGAAGTCCCAAATACCCATTGAAATGTGTTCTGAGGGTTGGTGATGCTTGCGAGTGCCTCGGATTGGTTTCAAACCTCTGCTGTCAAATTCTGCAGAAATGCAGACTTAATATGACGTGCGGGGCTACAAAGTGCCGTGCGTGGCTTCATCTGATCTCATGGCGTATCCGTGTTATGCCGTGGCTTTCCCCTGGTTTTGTTATGCCGTGCGTTACCTCGTTATGCCACGCGGCACTATTTTCCTGACATTCTGCCATTTGCTGCTTCCCAAGACAGATTGCACGAAGGTTGAAGTTTGACCTGTTCTATAACATTTCCGGGCCAATGCATGTCTACTTTGTTCTTTTAGGGCATGACCAAGCTTTTCCCTATGTAAGACTTTATGGAAAATCTACACTTTTGGAACCCAAGGCTCTTTTGAAAGTTGAAGTTGTCTCCTCTACCTCTCTATAAATTCAGGCCTTAGGCCTCATACTAACCATATCTTTCTTTCTCAAACCTTCACCTCCTCTCAATGGCTCTTTCTCTCACCGGTTCACTACGGCCGTGGTTGATTTCCATGGAGGGGGTCGATTGGCTCAACTTTCGGGCGCATGGTCTCTACTCCATGAGATACCTTCGTAACATCCGCCTTCGTCCTGAACTTTTGAGGGCTGCCACAAGTCTTTGGGACCCGGCGGTGCACGTATTCCGCTTTGGTGAACAAGAGCTTTGCCCCACAATTGAAGAGTTTCGCGCCTATCTTGGCGGCTTCGGCTCTGGAGATGTCATTGTTCCTCCCGTGCGCGAGAACATATCCAAGGTTCTTGCTGCCTCTCTAGGTTTGAATGACGGTGTTGCTCACTACTTGGTTAGCAATGGTCATCTCAACGTGATGCGCCTCATTGAGATGTTCTCTCCTCTTGGCAACCTAGCGGACACAACCTACCACACTCGGCGCATGACCGCTCTTTGTATGTGCTTACTTGCTGCTTACTTCTTGGTTCCTTCCACTGGTCATGCTAGCTCGGCATTGGTCAGCATTGCAGTGCAGATTGGAGCTCGGAAGGATGTGATTCCAATGGTATTGGCTGAGACACTGATGGGTTTAGACAGGGTTCGTTCTGGAGAGACTGAGACTTTTGGAGGCAGCCCCCTTCTCTTACTGGTTGGTTTTCGCCTCATCTTTCCTCTTTCAAACTTTCCTCACTTTCTTTAACGTTGGGCTTGGCTTTCTACGGTTTCTCACTTATTTTCCCTCTTTGGCAGATTTGGCTTTGTGACAAGGTGAATGTGCTGACTCTCCCTCCTGGCAACTTGGCGTATGAGGCTAGGTTATTGTCCTCTCAGTGCTTTGAATTTGCAGATAGGCGAGCTTCCGAGTGGGTCAACTTCTTCAAACGTCAGCGGGCTGAGACTATTTCCTGGAGATGCCCATGGCTTGACCTTCCGCCCATGACTTTACACTATATGTGCTCCCAGTGGGTGGTTCTTCCTGGGCTGGAGGCTTTCACCTTTTACATCCCTTATCGAGTTCAGCGTCAGCTTGGTCTGAGGCAGGAGGTTCCTGCGGAGGTCCTGGTGGATGTAGTTCTGCCTTTCTTCCGCCATTCAGTTCTTTGTAACTACCAGCGGTTCTGGAGGTCTCGTGAGGTGACCGATGCTCATCCTTACCCGTCTGTTGCAGTGCGTGGGAGTTACAGGAAATAGCTCAAGAGGGACATTGCTGCGAGGGCAGATGCCCAAGGAAACTGACTCGATCTCACTACCCTGATTTTTGAATAAATCATGGACCTCCTTTTATTGTATTGCACTTTTATTTTCGAAGATCATGCTCAGCCTTATGTATTAGAAGCAGTTATTTTAATAAAGTGAGTCATAGAGGGTCTCCCCCTCTCTGATTCTGCCTTTCCGAATTCTGTCAACCTGGATTTTTGCTTTGATTGATCGTGACTGAGTCTCATAGTGAGATTGCCTACGTATCCTTTTTGGTGAAGGAATCAGGTCATGACGTAGTTCAAGGATAGGGTTCGCTCTGGTTTTGACACTTTCCTTTTGCGCTCTAATTTTTGCCTAGTACCGCCCTTTCGGGTTTTCGGCCTAGCGAGCTCGTTCATTGTATGCCTTAACTTTTGCCTAAGATGCCCTTGCGAGTTTTCATCCTAGCAGGCCTTTTTGCTCTAATTTTTGCCTGGAACTGGCTGCCCTTGCAGTTTTCAGTCCACCGAGCTTCTCTCAGGGGTAGTAGCGCTTGAGTTGATCCACATTGACTAGCGTTGAGAATTCGTTTCCATCCAGGTCGATGAGTTGCGTAGCTCCTCCAGATAGGATAGTCTTGATGATATAAGGCCCAAACCATTTTGGTCGGAACTTTCCTCGTGGATCATAGACTGGTGCTCGGATTTCCTTCAAAACCATGTCGCCTTCCACTAAGTCCCTGGGCTTCACACTTTTATTGAATGCACGCGCGATTCTCCTTTGATATCCTTGAATGTGGTAAAGTGCCCTTAAGCGGCGTTCAGTGAACAACATGAGTTCTTCAAACCGATTGCTCAGCCAATCTGCCTCTTGGACATTACATTCGATCATGGTTCAGAGGGATGGAACCTCTAATTCTATGGGGAGTACGGCCTCCATGTCATAAACCAAGGAGTACGGAGTTGCCCCCGTTGGTGTACGTACAAACGTGCAATATCCCCACAATGCCAAAGGTAGTCATTCGTGCCAATCCCTTGCAGATTGAATGGTCTTTTCCAGGATGGTTTTGATTGTTTTGTTGGCCGCTTCCACGGCCCCATTGGTCTGCGGTCGGTAGGTTGTTGACTTGTGTATTTGGATCTAAAACTCCTCCAAGACTTCCCTTGCTCGGCCTTTGAAATGAACCCCATTATCAGATACGAATGCCTGTGGGACCCCATACCGATAAATGACGTTTTGCTTGATAAAGTGCGCGACTTGAACTACCGTCAGGGTTGCATACGAGGCTGCTTTTACCCATTGCGTGAAGTAATCGATAGCCACCAGAATGAACTTATGGCCATTAGAGGCTGCGGGCACAATCCTTCTGATGACATCAATACCCCATGTCGAGAAAGGCCACGGCGAGGTCGTTTGCTGCAGCTCATGTGGTGGAACATGCGTGAGGTTAACGTGAATTTGGCACTTATGACAATGTCGTACGTATTCCACACATTCCGTCTCCATGGTAGACCAGAAGTAGCCTTGTCTCAAAACCTTTTTGGCAAGCATCATACCATTTATATGAGGACCGCATACTCCCTCGTGGACTTCCTCCATCACTCTTTTTGTGTCCTCACCATGAATACACAAATTGCATATTTTTCGTCACAAATAATATAGGTGACGAAAAAAAAATTGTCGACTAAAGGTTGTCGAGGATTCCTACCTGGTGACGAAATCTAATTTTCGTCACCTATAGTGCCTTTTGATGACGAAATATTTCGTCACCAAAAAATGAATAATTGGTGACAAAAAAATTTTCCTCGCTTATTGTGCTATTTGGCGACGAAAAAATTCGTCACCAATGGGTTACATCGGTGACGAAAATTTTTGTCACCAATATAAGAAAACGGTGACAAAATTTTTCGTTGCAAAAGACGTTTTCACATGGAAAAAATATCCTTATTTCTTGCTCCTACTGGGTTTCGAACCCGAGTCCTTTGAGTTTTTCGCACAACCTCCGACCAACTGCACCACACACAATTTGCAGTAAATATTTGAAATATCTAATATATAACATATATGTTTAACATGAAAATATATTTCGAATGTAATTTTGAACCTTTAAACATTAAAATTAGCAATTTTGATAAACATGAAAGTTGTAGGCAATTGAGTTATTGTTCAAACCCAATTTGAATTATCTCAATCGGAGTTTTTAGTAAAGAGTTATGTCCGAAATACATTTAGTGACAAAGCAAAATTCATAAATTTCGTCACGAAAGGTACCCATTTGACGACGAAATATATTTTTCGTCGCTGAAAGCGTTAAAATGGTGACGAAATTATTTTTTGTCACCAAAGTTAAGCATTTGGTGACGAAAAAAATATTTCGTTACTAAATTGGTCACATTTGGCGACGAAATATATTTTTTGTCACCAAATGATTATCTTTGGTGACGAAAAATAATTTTGTCACCTTTTTTAAGCTTTCGGTGACGAAAAATATATTTTGTACCAAATGGGTACCTTTGGTGACGAAAATATTTTTTTCGTCGCTAAACAGGTATAATTGATGACGAAATTATTTCGTCTCGGAAGTTGTCAAAATAGTGACGAATTTATTTTTTCGTCACCAAATATACTCATTTAGTGACGAAATTAAATTTCGTCGCCACTTTTTCGTCACCAATTTTCATTTTTCTTGTAGTGACGTCTTCTCTAATGGAGTATAGCGTTCTTCAGATCCGACCATCTTTTTGCTGAGGTAGTAGACAGCCCTTTCAACCCCATCGTCTCTTTCCTGTGCCAACATACACCCCATGGAAGATGGAGTGACTGACAAGTATAGGATCAAAGGTTTTCCCGGTTCCGGCGGCATCAAGACTGGCGGATTCCTTAGATAGGCTTTGATGGCCTCAAAGGCTTGCTGACATCTGTCATTCCACGCAAATGGTGTTCCTTTCTTGAGCAAGCGAAATATGGGTTCACACGTTGAAGTCAGTTTCGCAATAAACCGGCTGATGAACTGTATTTTGCCAAGGAAACTCCTTACGTCTTTCTCTGTCCGTGGTGGTTCCATTTCCAGAATGGCCTTAATCTTTGATGGATCGATTTCGATGCCGCGAGTGGTGATCATGAATCCGAGCATTTTCCCTGTAGTGACTCCGAACGTGCATTTAGCCGGGTTGAGGCGCATCCTGTACTTCCTTATCCTTGCGAAGAACTTTCTCAACGCGGGTAAGTGGCCTTCTCGCTCTTTTGCCTTAACGATCATGTCGTCAACATAAACCTCTACCTCTCTATGAATCATATCATGCAACAAGGTTATAGCAGCTCGCTGATAGGTGGAGCCAGCGTTTTTCAGCCCGAAAGGCATGACCCGATAGCAATAAGTTCCCCATTCAGTGATGAATATGGTCTTCTCTCGGTCTTCCGGGGCCATGAGAATCTGGTTATACCCCGAGAAACCATCCATGAAAGAAAGTAAGGCATGCCCCGCGGTGTTATCAACTAGCACGTCAATGTGCGGCAGAGGAAAGTCATCTTTGGGGCTAGCTTTGTTTAAGTCCCTAAAGTCCACACAGACCCTGATTTTGCCATCCTTCTTCGGAACGGGAACGATGTTTGCGACCCACTGCGGGTATTTAGTTACCATTAAGAACCCAGCATTGATTTGTTTAGTTACCTCCTCTTTTGTTTTAAGCACCCAGTCAGGTCTCATATGCCTCAGTTTCTGTTTTACTGGTTTTGCGTCAGGGTGAAGGGGAATCCGATGTTCCACGATTTTAGGATCGATTCCGGGCATGTCAGCGTGTGACCATGCGAAAACATCTTTGAATTCTTTTAACAATTCTACAAGAGCCTGGCGCTCTTCTTCTGACAGCGCGGAACCGATCTGAACCACTCAGGGATTCCTTTCGTCCTTCAAATTTATTGAAATAACTTCTTCCTTTACAGGCTGAGCATGCCTTTGGTGTTCCCTTTCGATTAGGGACCGAATTTCTTCAGGGATTTCTCCCTCGAAATCGATCTCTTCATCGTTGGGGTCGACACAATTTATTTCAAAATCAGGGAAGTAAGCGGAATCAGATTCATTTATTTCATCATAAGCAGAGGCCTCGGGGGCACCATACACACGGGTAGACTCAAAATACAGACTCTGAGGAGTTGGGCCAAGAGGCACCGACTTAGACTCGACAGACTCAGAGGTCTCAGAAGACTCAAAAGACTCAGCTTCAGATTCAGACTCATGACTGGTTGCACTTGGTATGAAAGTCCAATTCTTATAATCTCCAGCGGCATCCATGATGAGTGAAGTTGGATCTTCGGGGGCCTCCTGCCCCAGCATCTGCACTTCTGCTTCCACGGCTATACCCAATGGTTCGTCCTCCTCGAATAAGGTTGCTAGGCTACCCATGGCAAGAGTTTCAACCCAATCTGCCATCTTTGCTGGTTTGATTACTACTTCCAATTCTTCATCACTTTCAGGCCAGACATCATTAGCGAATATCTCAAATCCTGGTAGGAAGGTGTTGGTTTCTTTGTCCCAGAATGGTTCTGGCTGTCCTCGATAAATCTACTTTGCCTCCTCTTTGACAAAATAATCCTCCAATCTATCTCCCTTCTTTTCTTTCTTATCCTCTAAAGGGTGGTATCCCACACCCGTTACGCGGGTTAAAGTTCCCGGTTCTTCAAACTGTGCTGGCCCCTGGAGATTCTTTCCCAGCCCCAAACCTGGCATGTAGGACATTTTCTTCATTATCTTTATGGCAACATTACTAACGACGAAGTCGTCATCAATCTTGACAGCGAAAACAGAATTAGAGGTGTCAAGAGAGAAGCCACCTAGGGCAACGTCCTCTTCCCCATGTTGTATCTCCAAAAGTGGGGCATTGTCTTCCACAGGAGCACGAATCCAGGAGTCGCCATGAATGGCGAGCATCCCAGTCTCCAGTCCCAGTCTAACTTTCTGGTGGAGCGTTGAAGGAACTGCCATGATGTCAGGTCGATGCATCCAAGGTCTACCCAGCAGTAGGTTGAAGGACACGGGAATGTTTACCACATGGAACTCCACATCCGTTTGGTAAGGCCCGAAAGTCATAGGAAGCATGAGGGTCCCAGTCACATCCCGACGGGTGTTGTCATATGCCCGAACTTTGACTTCTGATGGAGAGAAATCACTATTTTTGTATCCCAGGCAATAAGCAACACGGAGTGAACAGACATTGATTGCTGACCCGTTGTCAATCAAAATTACCGGTACCCATTTTCCGTGGCATTTCAGAGTGATATGGAGTGGTCGATTGTGATCGGTTCCTTCAGCGGGCAAATCTCAATCAGTGAAGGTGATAGCATGTTTGACGGGTATGGTTTTGATGAGTGCCACAAGTTTGTCAGGGGTTATGGCGGAAAGAACTTTTAGGTGAGAGAGAGCTTGGATGAATCCTTCGCGATGGCGGGTGGAGTGAACAAGCACATCCCAAACAGACATTTTGGCCGGCGTCTGTTCAAACTGGCGCTTGATCATTCCTTCTGGGTTTTTCTCAGGGCGTGAAGGCTCTTTAGCTGGCGGGGCAAAGGGTTGGAAAGTATCTTTGATTGGGGTAACGAACGGGTTGGAAGGTTCTTTGGTCGGTGGAGCTGAAGGGTTGGAAGATTCTCTGATTTGAAGATTAGGGGGTTGATATATTCGACCACTCCTGGTCAATTGACCAATCTGTTGGTACTTGGACTCCTCATTCCACAAATCAGCTAGGGCCTTACGCTTGTTTCCAATAGTGGTGTCTTGGAGGTTGGCAGCCAAGTCAGCGATAACCAGGTCTTCCCACAGATCCTTGGGCTTCCATTTTTCAGCTTCTGCTACTGCCCTATTTACGGTCCACTCTTCATTTCCCACCTTTATGTTGATGATTTCCGTATTACCCCACAGGTTTGTCTTAGCACCCGGTTCATCTTCCTACAAATTCATCATGGCAACATCAACATCTTTTGGGAAAGTGACAGATGACTCCGACTTAACTTCATCGACCAGGTAGTCCATTGGGTTGAACTCATTACTAGCCACATCTTCTTCGGGACCTGGCAGTTCTGGGTATGGAGCAAGACCCACGTTGTTGTATGGGTCGTTAGCTATGAGATCGTGGAGGTAGGAGGAGAGGAGAGGTTGAAATGGAACAGGTTCAGGCCAGTTGTAGGTCACCGTCTGTGGTTGATATTCTTCTGTAAACAGCATGGGTATAGAGAAAGTATCTAAAGGATCGTTCCAGGCCAAGAGTTGGTATTCGTCCGGAATTGGATTCCATTCCCATTCAGGCATCTCTGGCAAGTTCCCATTTTGACTTTCGAACATCATGTATAGCGAAAACCCATCCAGAGGGTCGGCATGAATGTTTTGCCAATCAACCTCCCATTCCGGCTCAAAGAACGGATTTACGTCTTCTTGGAAATTGGTGACTTCAAACTCTTTGCAATCGGCCATCAAATCTCCCCAATCCCAAAGGTAACAGAGGGCAGTTTCTTCGGGAATTTCCACAACAGGCTTTGGTTCGGTATCAGGGATGATGAAAGAGATAGGATCAAAGTCTTGGCTTTTGGCTTGGGTGATTTGGTTGATATGGAAGGGGGTATTGTGTTGTGGCAATGGATTTGTCATGGTGTTTGGTTTGTCAGAAGGAGGGGTATCAATGACTTTATTGTCGATGAGGTTTTGAATCTCATGACGGAGACGGATACAGTTGTCAGTGGTATGGCCATGCATTTGGTGGAAATCGCAGTAGACGTTCTGGTTTAGGTTGGGTGGAATGTTCTGTGGTGGCTGAAGAGGATTCAACACTCCTACTTCAGTAAGCTTTTTGAGCAAGGTGGATCTAGGAGTGCTAAATTGGGTAAAGACTCTTTGTTGGGACTTTGGTTTTTCAGAAATTTGGTTTACTTCTGCCGGTTTGGTGGATGAAGTCCCAGCCTGATTGGAATTCCCGAAGAGGACATTGCTATTCCCTGAATACACCCTTTTGGGCTTTGCTCCTGATTCCTTCTTTTCCAATGTACCGTCTCGTAGTGCCTCCTCTACAGCCAGGCCCGAGTCGTAAAAAGTTTTGAAATTTGGGGCTGCCTGGGAGAGAACCATGTATAGGGCAAAAGAGTTTGGCAGGTTCTTGGTGATGATCTTTATCTGTTCTTTTAAGTCCGGTTTGCTTTGCATTTGAGCGGCCTTAGCCCTCCAACGTTTTACAAAGTCAGCGAAACCTTCTTTCTCACCCATTTTGGTGCTCTCTAGTTCCCTCGTGGTCATCTTTAGATCGACATTGAAATCGTATTGAGCCACAAATGCCGTCCCAATGTCTTCCCAAGTCCTTTTCTTAGAGGGTTCCAGGGTGAGAAACCACTGCAAGGCTGGCCCTGACAGGGATTCGTGAAATAGCTGGGCCATGGCTTCCTTTTCGATCCCCCTCATGGTGAGTGAACCAACATACCCTTGGAGGTGAGCTTTTGGATCTCCAGTACCATCAAACTTTGCGAAATCCACGGCCTTAAACTTTTCTGGTAACTTAGCGTTGGGGAACAAGCACAATTTGTTCATGTCAATCTCTCCTCTCCCTAATAGCTTATTTTCTTGTACAGATTCTTCCAACTTACCAATGTTAACCATAAGGGCGGCTAAATTGGGATCGATTGCTGGCGTGTCTTTGGCTAGCGTCTCATCCTTGGGTATGTCAGTTTTAACTAAAAGCTTGTCACAAACCTCCTGCATAGACTCCATTATCATATTCATGTCGCATTTCATGGATGCAACCGAGGCTTTGAGTTGCGTATCCATCCCAGCAAGGGATTGCCTAAACTGAGCATCCATGGTGGCCATGTTCTGCCTAAGCTCTTCTACCCCATTTCCTTGGTCAGCTATTGGTAAGGGATTTTCAAGTGACAGAGGCTCCTGTATTGTCGGGCTTGGCAAAACTGCTAATGACGACTGGTCTTCCTGTTCTACGTGGACCTCAACCAGTTGGGTTTCTTCCAGGGTATCTATGTGAACCAATCTTCGAGACGGACGAAACCAATTGGGTAAAGCCTCTTCTTTTTGCAGGTGTCCAATATTTCTGAACTTGTAACAAGGCAAAAGGGAACAACTCAGAATCCGCCCCGAGTGTCTGTCCTACCTTCTACGTGCCTCCTAGGTCCTAAACCTACCGTGACCTGAGTTTCACTTGGGGCATTTGTACAGAAGATTTCTGGCGGTCCGGGTAGGTACTGTCAGGCAGGTTAAATTCCGATCGTTTCGGAACCAGAGCCAATCTCCTTATCTTGACCATCCGAGACAGAGCAATGTGACCATCAGAATCCAAATACGCACACCGCCAAGGTTAATCTCATGTCAAGGGAGCCGTTCGGGCACGACAAACACCGGAGGTATCACAACCTCCATGGATTTATAGTCTCCTAGACTGACCGGCAAATCCTAAAGAATTCTAGGGAAGCCTAATCCTCTAGCCTGCAGGATGCAATGATGCGTGAATGATATGTATGTACAGAAAAGAAATACACATAAACAGGATATATCACATAAGTCCTAGCCATGGGTTCCTGTCCTAGTTGGGAAGGTTCTATGGTTATGTACTGCAAAGGCCTGTTTTGGTTTGAGAGGGGTTCCCTGGACTAGAGCCAAGATGTACTACCCCATGTCAAGTGTATTGCAAGACAATGGTCGAACAGCACGATGGCCCATCATAGTCGAGGGTTGCTAGGCGGTCCGGGAGAGCTTGTCACCGGTAAACCGAGCAAGATAGCCAGAACACGCTAGCGCGGCTTGTGCGGGGCAAAGTGTAAAAGAAAGTTAAGTTCTCTAAATTGCATTAAGTCCCCCAAGTAAAATGCCTTTCAAGTTTGGCCCTCTTGATTATTCAACACTTCTATATGTATTTTTTTTTTTTTTAAAAAAGAAGTTTTGAATAAATTTCCCCAGCAGAGTCGCCACTGTGGGCTCCCGCGCCCGGAGCGCGATTCGACAGAGTTGCCACCCAGATTTTTGAGAGGGATGATCCGAGGAACCGAGGGTTTGTTTTGAAAAGAAAGGCCTTTTGATCTAGCGAAATCGTTTGAGATTTTGGATCCGGGAGCCAGGTTACGAGCGGGGAAGGTTTTGTTGAAAAGCACCCCGCTCGCCCGGTGAAAATCGGTCTCTACTAAGCATTTTAAATGGGGGGATTAATACCATTCGGAAAACCTTAAGAACACATAAAGGGAAAGGGGAACAAGATAAATCATGACACGTTGGCGTGCTTAGTGGTGCTTGCTGTACAGAGATGATAAAGATGTCATGGCGATAATATAAACAAGAAAGATATACACACGGACTGTCTGGATCACCATCCCCCGTCAGGCGGCATATCGCTTTACAACGCACGGCTTACTGATACGCCGTGCGTGGTTCTGATCTTGATACCAAACTTTTATCATTTTGTAAAGCTTCGCACGGTGTACCCATTACATCGCACGGTATTATTTTAAAACTTCAGACAGCTCACAGTCATCAGATCATCTCAGATCTGCAATGTTCTTTCAAGACATGAATAGAAAACCATTTTTGATACGTTTGCTTGTTTTGAAAAGATTTATGGAGTTTAAAACATGGCTTGTAGATATGGTCTCATTTTGGGACTGCTTTTGGTATACAGAAAAGATCCAACAACAGACGATCGTGATCCAGACATTTTGAACAAGAAAACAATATCATTTTGAAATGCCGTGCGTGCAAGCCTACTACGCCGTGCGATGCTTCAAAGCGCCGCGCGGTGTAGCACACTTCTGTACAGAACACTGGTTTTGTTTTGTAAAAGAGGTTTTGGGTCAGATCCTGACCAAAAGGGTTAAGCCTGAAGACAGAAAGGTCCCCTCAGGGCCAGGACAGAGCCTAGCTCAAGGAAACTTGGTTTTTACCTTTGATCTTGAGCTTGAATGAGTATTGATGAAGGCGGATGGACGTCGGAAGGTTGAAAAAGAGAGTAGAAGTATGGATGTGTGTAGTAGATGGGTATATTGGGTGGTTGAGGTCTCAAAGTTAGTAAGGAACTAACTTCAATGGTGAAGAGAAAAATGGAGTAAAAGGCCTAGAGAATGTCTTTTGAGAACAACATTCTCAAGGCTTGAAAATGGGAAAGTGGGTGTGAAAGCAAGAAGAGAGAGAAAGGGTATAATAGTGATCAATGGCCCTTTTCCCTTGAGTGGAGGGGTGTATTTATAGGCAAGAGCCTTGGATTTTGAATTTCAAATGTTGGAGGTATTTTCTGGGCGGGCCAGAAGTGTGCTTTCGGCTGAGCCGTATTGCAGCTGTGGCTCAAATAGGCGTGGCCGACAGCTTTCTGAGCCAGTCAGAACTTTTACCCAAAATGCCGTGCGGCTAACCTCATGACCGCGCGCGGCGTATTAACTTTTGATACGACGTGCGGTGTAGAAGTGTCACGCCCGGTATTTCAGGTTCACTCCAGGGCTTTTGAGCTTTTCCGGGCTTTCTGGACTTTTGGGTTTGTTTTGGGCTGACGGTTTATTTGGGCTGAGGATACGTTTGGAGTTAAGGGAGTCCCTCATTCAAGCTCGCAAATGTTCCGTTTCCTTTATTTCATCATCGGGGTGAACAAAGACTCTTCGAGGTCCGGATTGGGGTGTCTACACCATTCTCCTAGCATCCCTTCTTGCTCCTAAAACCGATTCCCACCACTCATTCGCCTCACCGACAAGTTGAATGGCCACAATACTCACTCGAAGGTCATCTTCCGTAATCTTAAGAGCGTTAAATATTTTACGAATTTGTGAAAGCCAATGTTCGGCCACAAGAGGATCACTACTCTCCCCGTCGAACTGAGGTGGTTTCATACGACAGAATGCCCTCATCACTTCCATGGCACGATCATTTGTGTTAGCCCTAAGTGCTGGATTCAAAAGATTCGACTCTGCAAATGCCGCTATAATTTCCCTAGCAAGGTTATTCTCACGTCTCGGTGGCATCGTACTACAAGGATTGGAAACGTAACACAATCAACAACAATAACTATCAACGTCAACAACTATCAATAACAACAACCATGGTTCCATCGAGAAATCAAGTCTCCAACTCCCCCAACACGGGTCAACAATACCACAATACTCTATGTTATCGTAAATGCAATGTCACGCCAATGCACTGACTCATTCATGCAAGCACACATGTCATGTAAAAAAAAAAATTGCTATGATTTTGAACCCATGAGACTAAAGTCTCCCCACGGTCTCAAAGTATTCAAACGTAGACGCTCTGATACCAAGTTGTCACGCCCTCGATTTTCAACATAATTTTAAAGGATTTTCATTAATTAAACCTCGTAATAGTCCGTACGATATTCCAAAATAACATAACAGTCCCATTTCCAAAATATCATTCCAAACGTCCATTAGTCCCCAAAATATTACATCTTGGCTCCGAGGCCCAAATTAACATACGTAATGAGTATCGAAAGAGAGTTAAGAGTTTACAATATCCCTTAGTCAAAAGATTTACAATTAAAGTTACAAATACACCCTTCGATGAGAATATACAAAGATGGACAAGTAACTTTCAATGTTATCTATCAAGGGCTTTCCATGTCCAAGCACTCCCAAGCATGCAAGCTACGGTCTCGAGTTAGTACCTGAAATAATATAAGGCTTGAGCTACACTAGCCCAGTAGGAAAATCTCTACAAGCTTTGTATGCAAATGCGAAGGTTTTGACATAAAAGAGTGAAGTTTGGGACAACAAATAGGAATGCAAACGAATGCTAACTCCATGTCAGAAAAACTCAGGACTCTAGAAATACGTCACTTACCATTGATCGATTTATTCAACCCCTTACTTGTCTTTGACATTTTCCCCTTTTATTCAACATTTCATTCACACATTTCTACGTTATGTGTCTTACATTCCGGGACTTGAGAACCCCGTACGTCTCCTGTTGGTCTCCTACATGAGATCAAATAATTCTTTCTCCAATGACTCAAGAAACTTTCCGGGTCTTAGGGCCCCATACACCCACAATATATTCCGGGTACTCATGACCCCGTATATCCATTTTACATTCTGGGTGCTCGCGACCCCGTACATCTATTTTAAGTTCCGGGTATCCAGACCCCGTATGCCAATTACAATTCATTTATATCGCATTACGTCATATGTGTCGCTAAAACTCTGATTTCACGATTGAAGATAAAGAGAGAAATTGATATTAAGTAAACGGCCCACATGCCAATTCATATTTCTATTTGGTTCCAAGCTCATTGTCTCGATTCACTCCTCGTACTTCATGGCATCAAGTGTTCATGAATCTCGTACTTACATAATGTGTCATTTCATTTCAGTTGTGATTCAAGGGGTATTTCAAGTGAAATTCTACCAAACAAGGGCAAAGGAAGCAAAGATGCCCCATGAACTCAATGAATACGATTATCCATGTTCTGGGGTGATTTGGAGGTGCTTAGAACAAGTTAGAAGTGAACGGGGGTCAAAACGATGAAGTTTGGAACAATGTGGCAAAAACTGTCCATAAGCTCCTGGTATGGATGCAGCCAAAATGGTGTATCGATACAGGAAGCTTATCAGAAATTCTAAAACTTCTATTTTCTTATGGTATCGATACGGCAAAAAGCCCGTATCGATACGGAGAGGTTTCGAGCAAATTTTCAGCAGATTATCAAGAACTCGACAACAACAATAACAACAATCAAGCACGATTTCATGTACAAAACCAACTCAAGAACATACAAAGAGCAAGAGAAATCCCTACCTTAAGTCAAGGAGCGAAACCCAAGAGATTCGAACGAGCCCTAGCTTCGAACTCCTCGAAATCAACGAAATACTTTCCTCCGAGCTTGACCCACGAAATTTTGAGCTCAATAACGTGATTAAAAGGCTTGAGGGAGGTTGATTCTTGAGGTTTTTTTAGAAGAGTTTTTGAGAGAGAGCAAGAGAGAGAGAGAGATCGGTGGAGGGGGGGGGGGGGGAAGACCGGATGAGAGAGAGAAAGGGGAGATGAAATTATCTCCTACAATACATATACCCCTATATATACTCACACACAAGTATATCACACTCTCACCCCCTCTAATCTCTATCATTTCACTTCTATCCCCAATACAATTAACCACAAATAAACCATATTCTGACATTAATAAATTCTTTAAATAATTTTCAAAAATACGGGTCTCTACACCTTGTGCCCCCCATATCTCAAAACCGGCGTCCAATTGTCTCTAGCAGATGGTTAGGAATCCACCCAATTACATCAATTCCTTCCAGCTCATTCGCAAGGATAGGCTATTCTACTGAGCTCCCCTCAGCCAAAGTAAGGCTGATCAAGAAAAGCAAACGACTCACCCGCTGTGTATTGATCTACCCCAAAATTCTGAAGATGCTCTCCGCAAAAATTTCCCCGGCAGCCCCGCGCTCCTTCAACTACTCTCCGCCAAAATCCTGGCCTAGCCCAGGTACGTTGCATTACGACTTTTTAAGCCTGAAGGTACGTCTTCTGTCTCTGACCCTCTGAACTTTTATTTTTCTTCTATTGCCCCTCGAACTACGGTTGGTCTGAATTTCCCTCGCGGAATACCTAGGCAGTCCCCCCGGCCCGACCATAACTAAAACCTTTTTCAAAAACCCCTTGGAATAGTGGTTGGACCAAATTGAGTTGCTTTTACAGCTTTGACTCTTACTTAAACATGTCTCGCGATCCGTCTAAGTTCAGTCAAAGAGGGGCATCTGTAGACACCCCAATTTGGCCTAACGATTATTTCAAGTCCCACCTTGGGGACCATCCCAATGATGATATGGATACAGTGATTGCTGATTGACTTCTCGTGAACAGTAGGACTTTCAATAAGAACTTTTTGCCACTTAGAGGACCCAATCCAAAGCCAAATAGCCTTTCAGATAGAAATACAGCATCCTAGGAAAATCTATCTTTCGGCCGTAACATTGATCTCACGGCCTCAACATCATTCTTTCACCCGTGAAACTTGTTGCTTGAAAATCTCCCTGAGAGATTGATCCTTCAGCCGCCAGGTCTATCCTTCGGTCGCTTAATCGTTCACTCGGCCGCCAGATTGTCTATTTTCCAGATTCTGGAATGTTTTGTCAATCGTTTGATCCGTTCACCAAAACCCTAGCAGCCTTTTTCCGATGCATTTGGGCCACGCATCAGATTACGTTTAGAGGTCTTTGAACCCTAGAATTCCTTTTTGATTCACGCCATTTGATTGGCCGGAGTGAGTCATCATATGCCTATATAAAGGAACCCTTGGGTTCCAAAATTAACAAGTTCATACACCCTCTCTAGCCATGATACTCTGTCAATATACACTCTCAAATCCCCTCTACAAAAGCCCCATCCCCCGAAGGCAGCCGCGATCCAACGATCCATACCCCGAAGTTCAAACTCTAACCTTAGGGTTTTCAAGAAGCAAATCAGTCAATCACAATCAATCCGAAGCAATCAAGCTACTGAGGGATCAAGGTGGTGAGGCCCAGGGGCCTTTGGTTCGTTTTACTTTCTATTTTTATGCTTAATCGTAGCTTTCTGATTATCTGCTAGTCGTATAGTCTGGTGTGAGGAAGAACATCGGCTAGATCTTCGATCCATCGGCTGATACATCAAACCAGGAGGATCCCTCGGCCGTGATATCCATTTACCGGCCGCGGGATCCATCTCCCTAGGACAGTTCATTTTGTTTTCTGCTTATTTTGATGCATGCTTTCAATTATCGTACTGGCTCACCTTATCAACTATTAAAGGCTAAAAACCAGATTATGTGTTAGAATTAAATAAAGCAAATATACATTGTATGTCGAACAATTATGAGTCAGTCTCACGACTGGGCAAAGAGGGGTGCCTAACATTTTCCCCTTATTGTACTCTTGGCTCCCGTACCCGGAATCTCTGTCTGTTTTTCTTAGTTTTAATAAACTAGGTGGCGACTCTATTTTGATGATAACCGTTATCATGTGGCGATGTTCTTAGCCATGGGAATATCCACGATCTTGGTTTATGAAGTGGAACCAAACAAGCATGATCAATCTGTATGGCGATGCCCCGTTTGGGAGGTGTCTACAGCATACAGGTGAACAACAAAATAATCAATTAATCCATTTAACGATTCATCTGAAATAAGTCTCAATGGTGATCACAATACAATCTCCAATAACAATGGGGAACCACAACCAAATCAATAGTACCAAGTGCCAGTGAATAAATCTCTCAAAAATTGGATCCAATATCGAAACTTAGAGTCACCACGAGTAGGCAGCCCATGGAACTTTTCCCTAAGAATGATCCGGTCAATAACAACTGTTGAGCATTAGTGTAAGGACCCGTATTTTTTGGATATTATTTAAAAGTTTTATAAATGATAGAAATTGAGGAAAATGTGAAATTTGTTGAGTTTATTTGATTTGGGGTTAATGTGTTAGGATTATTATTTGAGGAAGTGCAAGTGTGATTTGTGTGGGTGCTAGTATATAAAAGTGTGTGTGTGTGTGTGTAGGAGAACAAAGTTCTCAATCCTCTATCTCTCTATCTCTCGACGCCTCTCCCTCTCTCGGCTCTCTCTTGCTCTCTTCCTCTCTCACTCAAAAATCCACCGAATCCCATATAAATCCACCTCGATTCCACCCCTCAATCGTAGTCTTGAGCTTAAATTTCGTGGGTTTCGTTTGGAGGAGGAGTATTCGGTTGATTTCGAAGTTCGGAGAGCTAGGACTTGCTCAAATCGCGTGGGTTTCGATTCTTGACTTGAGGTAGGGATTTCTTACTCTTGTTATGGGTTTATTTGATGATTATGTGCCTAAATCGTGCTTTAGTTTGTTGGAATTTGACTTTGTGCTCATTCTTAGTTTTCTGCAAAATTGCCCGCTATAATGCATTGGTACCGATACCTACTTTTTGAGGTACCGATACCTTGATCTCTGATTGCTCACTGGATTGGTTTGATACCAATACCTACTTTTTGGGGTACCGATACCTTTGGTACCATTACCTACTTTTTGAGTTATTGGTACCAATGACTCAGAAAACTGTTTTGAACTTTGTTGATCAATCGTCGATTGTGTTGATCCCCGATCACTTCTAACACTCTCCAATCACATCCTAATCAACTCAAACTTGATTACTCGGGTTCCAGTGATTCGTTGATCATTCCAACCCCTACGATACTCGTTAAAGGTAATCTTAGTACCATTGTAAACGGAAAATGTACCGTAAGTTTATTTAGGTGTACCGCAGGTTATACAAGGCATTGTGGTGAGTATGATGGGTAGTCGTGAGTTTGGCTAGTTACCGAAAGGTAACATAGTAACTCGTATCCTTGTGCTTCATCTTGTTGAGCTCCCTAGGTTCCTTCGACACTCGTCTATAAGTTTCTCATTTAGAACCTAGCGAATGGTGTGTTGTGGAGTCATTTGTGGGTTCGGTACATAACGAAGGGCATCGTGATAGACTTATAAGTGATTTTAAGGTATTTATCAACGTACGATGTGACATGTTTATGAGTTGTATTACGTTGTGAATTTGGGAAATGTTATCTGTCTATACATTGAACGATGTTTTGTGTGCGTGTATGATTAAATTGAGAATTCAAATAAAGGGTCTCACAACGCAAGGTGTGGTAATGTGAGGACTCTAGAGGGCCCGTTACCCAAGGGGTGGTAATGCGAAAACCCAGGTGGAGAGAATTCACTATAATGCAAGGTGTGGTAATACAGTGGAATGTCTTGCATGATGAAGGGAATTATGATTGACTTTAGAAGTTCATGTCATTGTTTGGACTGTTTACTACTTGAGATTATGACCATTAAAGAAAGAGATAAACGATTGATTTTATCGAAGTTTTTGAAAAGAAAGAAATTTGGTTTTGGAAAAAAGATTTTTATTGAAAATTCTCCGATATTCCTGAGCGAATCAACGGTTCCAGTATTTGGGCACAAATCAACGGATTCCGGCTATTCAAGCTCGAATCAACGGAGTTTGACCATTAAAGGTCATGTATTTCTCTACATTACATCTATTAGAAAATAAAGGAATTTTTTTGAAGGAGGATTATGATGATGGATGAAACGGATTTTGATGACTGTGGACACCCCAATTTGGCTCAACGATTATTTCAAGTCCCACCTTAGGGACCATCCCGATGATGAATAGGATATGTGGTTGTTGTGGTTGACTTCAAGAAAGCCTTTGGAACTTTGTGGAACTCTTAAGGGAGTAAGGAACACTTTGGAATTGGATAGGAGTGCCAAGCGACACTTAGAGTGGATAGAAATGTGTTGACACATGTTTTAGCCTTGGTAGCATCGTCGATCTTCAATTAAGTCTGCTTTTTGCCCATTTTTCATAAACTAAACTTCCTTATTTTTGTGGTTGGATTCCACCGTCTTGTAGTACTTTCAAAACCCTCTTTATTGATATATAATAAGCCTTAAACCAATTTGAAACGAGGGAGATACGAGAATTTTACCAAAACAATCCATTTTCTGACCCACTATGGGTAAAATCATCATATCTTTTGATGCACTAAATATATTTGATCCAAACCACTTGGGTTAGAAAGTAGACTTAACAAGCTTTCCAACGGTCCAAAGAACACACAAAACCAAGTTCGGGAATGTCCAGAGCGAGCCCACAAAGTTTGGTCTTTTGCTGGAAAATCCTTTTCTCGGCCGCGAAATCCTTTTCACGGCCGAGACATCCATTTGGTGGCCAGCAGATCGTTGTTTTCTAGGTTCTGGAATGTTCAACAGCTTTTTGATCCGTTCGCCCGAACCCTAGCAGCCACAAACCATTACTTCGGGGAGATATTCCTAGCCATGGGAATATCCACGATCTTGGTCTATGAAGTAGAAACAAACAAACATGATCATCTGTATGGCAATGCCTCATTTGGGAGGTGTCTACAGTTTTTGGCGACTCTGCTGTGGACTTGAGAACTACGAATACACTTACCATAAAGGTCTTAAAGCTCTAAACTTCCATATCAATTGGGTTAATCTCGTCTATTTGATCGGCCATTCGAAACCTTATAAATAGGGGTCCTCTAGAGCTCCGAAATACACATTTCTCCACTCCATGATCCGCCCCCAAACTCTACAGAAATCATCTCCTATCAATCCTCTACAAAAGCCCTAACCTCCCGTGAGTAGCCGCATCCGAGAGTAAAAACCCCCAAAGAACTCACTTTGTTCTAGGGTTTTGTGAAGTTGACCACCATAATCAACCACTATTATCTACAATCAATCGCAATCCAAGCAATCAATCTCTGAGGGATCAAGGTGGTGAGGCCCAGGGGCCTATGGTTTGATTTAATTTTCGTCTCTTGCTTTTAATTAGTTCTTTCTATTAACTGTTCGTATTCTGGTGTGAGGAAGAACACCAACTGGGACTTCGTTCCCGCGGCTGGTACATCAATCCATCAGGATCCCTCGGCCGTGGAATCTATTTGCTGGAACAATTTTCCGTTTTGTTTATTCGGATGCATGTGGTTTACTTACTCGTCCTGGTTCACCTTATTAACTGTTTAAAGGCTTAAATAACCGGTTTATTTGTATGGAATCAAATAAAGCAGATATCGGTCTTATGTTGAATGATTATGGGCCAGTCTCACGACTGGGTGAAGAGGGTGCCTAACACTTTCCCCTTATCAAACTTTTGGCTCCGTACCCAGAATCTCTATCTGTTTTTCCTAATTTTTATAAATTAGGTGGCGACTCTATTTTGATGATGACCGCTATCGTGTGGAGATATTCCTAGCCATGGGAATATCCATGATCTTGGTCTATGAAGTAGAAACAAACAAACATGATCATCTGTATGGCAATGCCCCGTTTGGGAGGTGTCTACAGTTTTTGGCGACTCTGCTGTGGACTTGAGAGCCATAACCAGAAAGTTCAACATGGAATTAATATTTGCTTTATTTAATTCTTTTTCATGTGCATCGAGCGGGCAACCCACGTTGTGTTCACCTAATATCTCGACATGTCACGGGCTATGTTAGGAGTTCCAGCAAACTCCTGACGGAGCACCCTTTGAGACTACCCAAAACCTTGCATATTGTAGAAAGACATAGAACTCTTTCCAAACTAGGACATGAAATATCAAGCAGGTTAGGACTACGTGTTGCATTATATCTCAAACTCTTGTTTAATTCAATGATTATTACTCTGTAGAGTTTTAATTGCTATAAAGATGAATTTCATGCTCTTTTTATTGAGAGTTTGTGATGAAGTCTATCTCTCTTGAGATAATGAAAAGTCCTTATATTACTGTATCTCTCTTTGGGATAAATTTTGACTTGTGAGAGATTTCCACAGTCCTCAACTGTTAGGAGTTCTAAAAAAAAAGTCTTCTTTTTTCTCTAGGATTTATAAATATCTTTCTCTATTTCTTCATAATCCTTACTAGGATCTTTACTATAAAAAAAAAAAAAGAGAGAGAGTCTTTCATTTTTCCTCTAAGTTTTACAAATTTCTTTCTTTCTTTATTTTCGCCAGCATCTTTAAAAAAAAAGAGAAAGAGAAAAAAAGTGGGGTTTTTGTCAATCTTGTATCTTGCATTACACATTGTATATGATCACTTGATCACATAATTGTTGCATGATTGTCTGTTGTATTACATTGTTACCTGATCATATAACTTCAAAGTATGTTGTTCAACCACTTGGTTGCATGCATGGTAAATGGGTCATCATATTAGGGGCAGCTTGCATTCTAGGGGGGCAATAGGCGTTGGTGCACTGCACAATCACTTGATTTGAGATGTTTCAACATAAACGTAATTGAGTTTTTGCTTCTTTTAGATTTGCTTTTGGACTTAGCTGTGAGAGTTGTGGCCGCTGAGCTCTCAGAAGCCCTTTCCTCCAGAAGTTGACAGTGCCGTGATCATAATGGAAAACCATGAGGTTGCCCAACAAGTCAAGGACATCAAAGCTGCCTTTACTTGCTCAAAATGAGATCAAATCCTTGATTTTGATGGACTCTGCCTTTTCCCAGATGCCAAACTGCCAGAGAAGTTCAAGATGCCCGATATAGAGAAGTTCAATGGCATAGGCAATCCCACCAGCCATGTTCGCCATATCATCAACACCTTGAAACCTATGGGCCTGAATGATGAATTCATTGCCCAACTTTTTCAAAGGACTCTCACAGGCAATGCTCTCGACTGGTTTCTCACTCTGGACTTCACAAAGTACAAGGGGTGGCAAGAAATTGCCAATGCTTTCATCAATCAATATGCCTACAATGTCTAGATTGAGGTAACCACTCGAGATTTGGAGATGCTCAAACAAAAGCCAAATGAGAGCTTTGCCAATTTTCTTACTAGGTGGAGAAAGAAAGCCGCACAGACAAAAACTCTTCCCTCAGAACAAGACCAAATCAGAATGGTGGTAAGAAATTTACAGCCACAATTTTTGAGGAACATGTATTCCCAAGCAATTTCTACTTTTAAGTGCCTCTATGCTACTGGATTGCAAGTTGAAGACGGCCTTAATCAAGGATTACTCGACAATGGAGAAGGCAACCACAAGGTAGAGACAAGCACAAATTCCAACAATGATAGTGGTATAAATATGGTGAGATCTCATCACAAGCGTAAGAGGGAATTTTTTCCTCTTGGAATGAAGTTAGAAAATGTGTTCCACATCTTAGAAGCAGCAGGTGATCTGAAACCATTACAACCAAAATTTCCTAGTAATCTTGCACAAAAGGGTGGGGAGTATTGCAAGTATCACCAAGTGACTGGTCATTCCATTGAACAATGTGGGGCTCTCAAGAATGCAATCCAGGATCTCATCGATCAAGGGATAGTTGATGCAACCAAGGTGGATGATTGAGAAGCGGCGGCCAAATTCTGTCATGTGTTTTGAGTCAGTTTTGTTTAGGCCTTTCTTTTGGCCCTTATTTGCTTATTTTTAGGGTTTGAGTCTCGAGTTTGTTTCTCCTTTAGGAATTTGAGTCTTGAGTTTACTTTCCCTTGAAATTAAAGTCATTTTGTTCATCATGATTTTGGACCAACTCTTTGCACTCAACATTAAATGTGAATCTCTCCCAGAATATGAATCTCCTTAGACATGAACTACGAAAGGCCTGATTCTCTTTAGAGATACGTAGGCACCTTAGGGTCGGCCACATTTTTGAAAACATTTTCTCTTGTGCTAATTTGTTGCCATGGAATACTCATGATAACATTAAAGTGTTGAAAACAATCCTCAAGGGTTTCAAAGTAATCTCTTGATATCACTTGAAACACATCATAAATCACTCGAGTTGTCAAATGCAAAGAATGAGTTTTGACCCATGTCATTCATGTTGAGTTGAGGGGGAGTTGAAAATATTTGTGTGCTCTCATGGAGCCGCTCATAGGAGAAACATGTTATTGATAGAAGGGAAGAAAATGAGCTCACTAGATTGAAAACCCTCAAGGGCGGTTTAGGCAAAAGTTAGAGCATAAAAACAAAATGAAAATTTAGCCATGTCTCCATGCAACCACTTTGAGTCTCAAGACTTGTCCTCGATTTTGAAGAACCACTTGGTAAAACATCAAAGCCTCTTAATCTCTTGGTTAGGATTCTAGTTGGTCTATCGCATGATTCAAAATGAAGAAAGGCCATCATTTCTCTATCCAAACACTTATCCCTTGCTAGCCACATTGAGCCTCTGAATAGTTTTTTTCAAATAAAGCCCGCTAGACAGCCATCTCCCACACTGGGGTAGATAAAAATGCAATGAGAGATGACTACAAAACGGAAAGTAAGCACCCCGTCACACAAGGGGGTTTTGAAAGAAGAAAAGAAAAACATCATCCCTTCCAATCCAAAAATATGGGGCATTTTGAAGAAACATCTCCCTCTCATACAAAATAGAACGATTAGATGGCTGCTAGCTTTTGGAACCCAAGCATGAGTAGAAAGTAGGTTTGAGCCGTTATATCCCTTCCTTTCTTAAGCCAACACCCTAACCTACAATATGGTCCATAATAAAGTCCTCTCGGATTGAAGAACGCGACTTAGCAATAAGGTCCTAGATGCTAGGGGCATAACCAATGTGGAAGGTATGGACAAGGAAAAGCGGCATGAAGCAAAGGGGCCCAACTACATCCCCCTTAGAAGCGCACAATCTCCCATGAGGCGCGCAGTGGTCACTTATCAATCCAACTCAAAGTAGTCAATTCACCCTAAAGCAGTAAACTCGCAAGGGTCTTGTGTTCGTGGAATAGTTTTGCGTCTCTTGACGACTGAATGGTTTGAATGTGAATCATGTAGGTAAAATGATGTGGTTTTGAAATCCTCAAGGAAAAATTTTAAAAATTGATTTTATCATAAGCATTTTTGACACAGCAATACAAGCACAATTACTTATTTGCAAATTTTCACGGAGATACACATGGGTTTCCCATTTCATGAGGAGTGTATCTAGAAGGTCCCTTGGCCATACAGTGTGTTAGCAGCGTTACTAGAGTGTTGCAATCTTTCAAGTCTCTTGGATCACATCGTCTTCTTTGTCGTAGCCGTTTGGCTAGTGTAGAGTTTGTTGCCATCTTGTTGTGTAGGAGAAGCACCAGCTTGAGTACGCGAAAGTTGATATATCCCAAAACACTTGTTTGCATATCACCACAATCACATAGTTGCTTGATGTGTAGTTTAGGCAGTTGCGTTGGCCTCTTGGCTCGTATAGTTGATTTGTCTACATGAGCACCTCACTGTTTAGTCTTATCTAGACATTTCCCTGGGCCTCTTTGGCCCGCGCATTTGATTCGCTTTCATGTCTTTGTAGTTGTTGTGGTTGTTTGGTCTTGCATTGGTCTCTTGATCTAATACTTAATTTTTGTCTTCACTACTACATGTTGCTTGCATTATGAATGTGTTTGATTATCTGTTGGTGTGAGGCCTCTTGGCTCTGAAGAGAAAAAAAAATAGGCGCTATCTCTTGATACATTAGGTCTCTCGACCACTATGCCTCTTGGCATTGCATCTCTCAATGTATTAGGTCTCTTGACCTATACACCTCTCGGTGTTGTGTCCCTTGACGCCTGAGTCTGTTGACCTACATGCCTCATGGTCTTACATCTCTTAATATGTTGTGTCTCTCGACATGTTGCCCCTCTTGGCCCCTAAAACGATGTGGTATTGTGGTGTACTATGTCTCTTGACATATTTTGCCCTTTGGCATCCTTTATTGTGGTATGACCTATTTTACTCTAAGCATTCTATTAACAAAATAATGTGCACATACCACTTACACCATTGTTTTGAATAATGTGGCTTGCAGTGGTTGATGTCTTTGCTGCATGTCACTTGACATAAGCTAATCACATGTCCAACGATTCGAAGCATAATGAGTGTTACATTCTAAATTCCAAATAGAGTGCACAGATGTCAAAATTACGTCTCTCGTCTTGTACGCCTCATGGCATTGTATCTCTTGATGAATTATGATGATGTTTGTGAGTCACTAGACTTATTTTGCCTGAACATTCCCTTGAATGAAACCTGGTGCTACACTCATAGGACTCACTAGTTGAGTGCATTTTGCTATCAAATATACCCTGTGTTTGCATTTGAAACAGGTTACAACTAGCTCTATGCCTCGATTCTATCACTTCAAGCTCCAAGCTTTGACTCCTCAGGCTCTTGCCTTATGATTGATTCCAGCTCTACGCCTCGGTTCCATCACGTCAAGCTCCAAGCTCCGACTCCTTAGGCTCTTGCCTCATGATTGCAACCGGTTCCGTGCCTCGGTTCTCCCATCCAAACGCTCCGTGCTCCAGTTATTGGCCTTGTGCCCCCCATCTCAAAACCGGCGCCCGATTGTCTCCAGAAGATAGTTGGATTCCACCCAATTACATGTTTTCCATCAAGCTCATTCGCAAGGATAGGCTACTCTACCGAGCTCCCCTCAGTTAAAGTAAGGATGATCATAAAAAGCAAACGACTCACCTGCTGTGTATTGATCTACCTCAAAATACTGAAGATGCTCTCTACAATAATTTCCCCGGCAGCTCGGCGCACCTTCAACTACTCTCTGCCAAAATCCTGGCATAGCTCAGGTACATTGCTCAAAGGCTTGGTATGGCCCGATGGCAAATTTCTCCTATAAAGCTCTGCGCTTTTGTTTTTGGTTGCCCCGAACTACGATTGGTCTGAATTTCTCCTGTGGAATACGTAGGCTGCCACCCAGCTCGACCATACACAAAATGTTTTCAAAACTCTTGAGATAGTTGTTTCGCCAAATTTGGGTAGCTTTACGGCTTTGACTTTTACTTGAATACGCCGCGCGGTCTATCCAAGTTCAATCAAAGAGGGGCATCTGTAGACACCCTAATTTGGCTCAATGATTATTTCAAGTCCCACCTTGGGGACCATTTCGACGATGAATAGGATATGTGGTTGTTGTGGTTGACTTCATGAAAGCCTTTGAAACTTTTTGGAACTCTAAAGGGATTAAGGAACACTTTGGAATAGGTGATAGGAGTGCCAAGCGACACTTAGAGTGGATAGAAATGTGTTGACACGTGTTTTAGCCTTGGTAACATCGTCGATTTTCAATTGAGTCTGCTTTCAGCCCATTTTTATAAACTAAACTTCCTTATTTTTTGGTTGGATTCCACCGTCTTGTAGTACTTTCAAAACCATTTTTATTGATATATAATAAGCCTTAAACCAATTTGAAATGAGGGAGATACGAGAATTTTACCAAAACAATCCATTTTCTGACCCACTAAGGGTAAAATTGTCATATCTTTTGATGCACTAAATATATTTGATCCAAACCACTTGGGTTAGAAAGTAGACTTAACAAGCTTTCCAACGGTCCAAAGAACACGCAAAATCGAGTTCGGGAGTGTCTGGAGCGAGCCCACGAAGTTTGGTCTTTTGTTGGAAATTCCTTTTCTCGGCCGCGAAATCCTTTTCATGGCCGAGACATCCATTTGGCGGCCAGCAGATCGTTGTTTTCCAGGTTCTAGAATGTTCAACAACTTTTTGATCCGTTCGCCCAATTCCTAGCAGCCACAAACCATTACTTCGGGGCTACGAATACACTTACCATAGAGGTCTTAAAGCTCTAAACTTCCATATCAATTGGGTTAATCTCGTCCGTTTGATCGGCCATTCAAAACCTTATAAATAGGGGTCCTCTGGAGCTCCGAAATACACATCTCTCCACTCCATGATCCGCCCCCAAACTCTACAGAAATCATCTCCTATCAATCCTCTACAAAAGCCCTAACCTCTCGTGAGTAGCCGCATCCGAGAGTAAAAACCCCAAAGAACTCACTTTGTTCTAGGGTTTTGTGAAGTTGACCACCACAATCAACCACTATTATCTATAATCAATCGCAATCCAAGCAATCAATCTCTGAAGGATCAAGGTGGTGAGGCCCAGGGGCCTATGGTTTGATTTAATTTCCGTCTCTTGCTTTTAATTAGTTCTTTCTATTAACTGTTCGTATTCTGGTGTGAGGAAGAACACTGGCTGGGACTTCGTTCTTGCGGCCGGTACATCAATCCATCGGGATCCCTCGGCCGTGAAATCTATTCACCGGCCGTGGAATCCATTTGCTGGAACAATTTTCCGTTTTGTTTATTCTGATTCATGTGGTTTACTTACTCGTCCTGGTTCACCTTATTAACTGTTTAAAGGCTTAAATAACTGGTTTATTTGTATGGAATTAAATAAAGCAGATATCGCTCTTATGTTGAACGATTATGGGCCAGTCTCACGACTGGGTGAAGAGGGGTGCCTAACACCTTCCCCTTATCATATTTTTGGCTCCCGTACCCAGAATCTCTATATGTTTTTCCTAGTTTTTATAAATTAGGTGGCGACTCTATTTTGATGATGACTGTTATCATGTGGAGATATTTCTAGCCATGTGAATATCCATGATCTTGGTATATGAAGTGGAAACAAACAAACATGATCATCTGTATGGCGAGTGATAAAGAAGTGAGAAATGATGGTGGAATCATATGTGATGTGGTAAAACGGTTGTGAACTCGTTATTTGGTTTATTATGATTGATGTGGGAAAGTTAATGGTTCGAGTTAGACGTGTGAGTTGACGAGTATTGCACATAGGATTTCTAGAGTCCTTTGGTCGTAGCATGCTGTTCTTTGATAGTCATACGTACCTTGGGCATATCCGTCGTAGTTCACTCACTCTGGATGTATAACTCATTATATTTTCTTATAACTTGTGTATAGATTTCTCTACTGGGCTAGTGTAGCTCAATTTATCATTTTCAGGTACATTGCAGGTCATTGTCATGGAGTGCATGCTGATGTCGTTGTTTAAAGCTATTTTCGGAAGCACTTGATAATCTTTGTATAACAAACTGTATTGTATTGTATTGTATTGTATTTTCTATTGTGGAACTCTGTAATTTATTGGGCAAGTTTGTCGATTTGGGGATTGATCTATCTTTTGGGCTATTAATTGTAACTCCGGCAAGGATTTTAATTATCAAATGTTATTATTATTTATCTTGAAAATCGAGGGCGTGACAATTTGGTATCAGAGCATTAGGCTTAGAACACCTCGAGACCGTGGGGAGACTTTTAGTCTCATGGGTTTAAAAATCACTGCATCTCTTACAAAACCACATGTGTGCTTGCATGAATGATATTTGTCCATCGATTTGTCTTTGCATTTATATTACGGTAGAGTTGTGTATAGTTGTTAATCTCATGTTGGAAAGGTTGGAGCCTTGCATTTTATAGTGATGTGATTAATGTTGATGATTCTCTTTCTTATGTTTTTATAGTAGGATGTTTTCGAGACGTGGAGTTAGGTGGGGTGAGACCGGGGATCATGATAACCAGGGCTGTAGTGCTTACTGGGTGGATGAGGTGAATCAGTATACTATGGATGAGGTAATGTTTCCTGAGATTGTTGAGTGCGTGAAGGGTGTTGAGACTCTAGAGGATGCGCAAAGAGGAGTTAATGTGGGGGAAGCTAGGCATTGAGTCATTAGCGCGAGATCATCTTCCGAGAGTGTTGAGAGTTTAGGAAGCAAGAAACCGAGGGAACCAAATCAGTCTATGCAGGGCCAGCGAGGCCTCACACTACCATCTCATTCAGAAGCTCCGGGAGTTCTCCTCAAGCGTTAGATTGTGTGTCACCGATGTGGTCATCCTGATTATATTCGTTCTCAATGTCAAAGGGGTCAAAAATCTTGTTTTACTTGTGGGGAGTTTGACCATGTTGCGAGGAACTATCCTCAGAGGAAGATAATCCAGGATGAGTTGGGTTTAGTACAGCAACCAGGAACTAGGCTAATCATTATTCAGCCGCAACCCCAGAATGCACAAAGGCAACCAACCGTTAGCATAAGTACGTCGCCAAGGAATTTTCGAAGCCAAGAGAGGAAAAGGCAAAGGGAACCAAATCAACCTTCGCAAAACCAGATTAATCTTGGACCGCCTACTTTATCCGGGAATCAGAGAGTCTCACAGCTTGATAAGCTTTGTTATGCCTACCGAAAGCCTAACCACTTTGCGAGAAATTGTCCTCAGGGATCCGGAGTACATGGAGAGTCGAGTTCATTGCAGCCGTATAAGCATACACCTCAACAGCAACAGATGCAGTTTCGTAGCTAAACTATCACCTCCTACTACTCTCTAGCTCTTAGAAACGTCACTTGTTTGAGGTATTGTTTGTACCATATATTCACCGCCTGTCGATTATCAACCGAAAGGTGGCGATTATGAGAATGCTTCCTATTTTATTATTTCGTATTAATAATATAACTAGTTTTTATTTCTTTTATTTGTTTGTATTTGCATGTAGGACACTTGGCTTATTCTTACACACTTTGAAGTTGAAGAGAAGTTATTTGGACAAGTGGCATGCTCCTACAAACTTTGGAGTTTGTGGGAAGTTATTTGGACACTTGGAAGATGATGAAGAGTAGTGAGAAGTTAGGAAGTTATTTCCTGCACATTTTCTCTATAAATAGCCTCTTTTGGCTTCATTGTAAACCCCTTCAACAAATCAAAGTCTTAACTTTGTTCTAATTTTTGTCTTCCTAGGAGTAGGATTAAATTAACTCCCTTACTTTCAATGAGGATCCGTCCTTTTTTATTGTAATTCTACCTTGGAAAAATAACAAAATCCATTTGTTATTTTTCTTCCGCTCCATCCCACTTCACTAAACCATCAATCCACTCCGCCCAATCGATGGGTCAATTGCGTTCTTGAAGATCGGCGGGTGACGGTCTTCTTTTACGTGTCGATTCATCACCACCAAAAATAGCATTTGATTCATTCGCCATTTCTCTTCCGGTGAAGTCCTGAAATACGGCAAGGAACCTCAAATCCGTTTGTGGAGACAAGTCGCATTCGCCCTTTTCTTTTTGTTGTTGGTGTAGACACCTCCCAAACGGGGCATCGCCATACAGATTGATCACGTTGTGTTTGCTCGATTGGTTGCTCACTTCATAAACCAAAATCATGGACATCCCCATGGCTAGGAACGTCGCCACACGATAACGGTTATCATCAAATAGAGTCGCCACCCAGTTTATTAAAACTGGGAAAATAGATAGAGATTCTGGATACGGGAGCCAAAAGTACAATAAGGGGAAGGTGTTAGGCACCCCTCTTTGCCCAGTCGTGAGACTGGCCCATAATCGTTCAACATAAGACGTATAGATGCTTTGTCTAATTCTAACACATAGTCTGTTTAGTTATTCCTTTAAACAGTAAGCAAAGTGAGCCAGTGCGATAATTGAAGCATGCATTAGAAAGCAGAAAAGCAAACAAAATGTCCCAGGAGATCGATTACTCGGCCGGTGAATGGATGTCACGGCCGAGTAATCATACTGGTTTAATGTACCGGCCGAGGGATCGAAGCCCCGGTCGGTGTTCTTCCTCACACCAGACAAAAAGATTAATGGATAATCAAAAATGCTACGATTAATCAGAAAAGCAATAAATTAAGACAAACCAGCGGCCGTTGGGCCTCACCACCTTGATCCCTCAGTTGCTTGATTGCTTTGGATTGGGCGTGGTTGACTGATTGCTTGATCGAGAACCCTAGAGTTAGGGTTTGAACCGAATTGACGGCTGCCTTCGGAAGGTTAGGGCTTTTGGAGTATGGGATTGAGGGAGTATTTGTGCAGAGTTTCGAGGTTTGATTGAGTGTGTAGGTATCTCAATTTCTGTGTGTTAAATTCGGAGCCCAAAGGCCCCTTTATATAGGCATAGGGATGACTCACTCCGGCCAATCAAATCACGAGATGGCAATTGCAATTGCAATGCATCTCTAACTCTACGTCGTGATCTCCGAACGTAGCCCGAACGCATCGGAAAGGTAGTGTAGTTGGATCAAACCAAACGTCTGACAGAACGTTCCAGAGTCTGGAAAAAGGTCGATCTGGCGGCCGAGCAAAGGATGTCGCGGCCGTGGAATGGATGTCTCGGCCGAAGGATAGATCTCGCGGCCGAGGGATTGATCTCTCAGGGAGATTTTGCTGGCAACAGGTTGCTCGGGTGAGGGATTGATGTTGTGGCCGTGGGATCGATGTTACGGCCGTCAGATGGATTCTCCTAGGCTTCTGTATTTCTGTCTGAAAGGCTGTATGGCTTTGAATTGGGTCCTCTAAGTGGTCAAAGTTCTCACCGAAAGTCCTAAGGTCCTCAAGGAAGCAATCAGCAATCATTGTATCCATTTCATCATCGGGATTGTCCCAAGGTGGGACTTGAAATAATCGTTAGGCCAAATTGGGGTGTCTACAGATGCCCCTCTTTGACTGAACTCAGACGGATCGCGAGACATGTTTGAGTAAGAGTCAAAGCTGTAAAAAAGCAACTCAATTTGGTCCAACCACTATTCCAAGGGGTTTTCGAAAAAGGTTTTGTTATGGTCGGGCCGGGAGGCTGCCTACGTATTCCACAAGGGAAATTCAGACCAATCGTAGTTCGGGCAATAAAGAAAAGTAAAAGTTTGGAGGGTTAGAGACAGAAGACGTACCTTAGGGCTTTAAAAGCCGTAGTGTGACGTACCTAGACTGAGCCAGGGTTTTGGCGGAAGATAGTTGAAGGAGCGCGGGGCTGCTGGGGGAATTTTTTGCGGAGAGCTTCCTTAGTATTTTGGGGTAGATCAGTACACTGCAGGTGCGTTTGCTTTTCTTGATCATCCTTACTTTGACTGAAAGGAGCTCGGTAGAGTAGCCTATCCTTGCGAATGAGCTGGAAGGGGTTGATGTAATGGGGCGGAATCCAAACCATCTGTTGGGATGAGTTGGACGCCGATTTGTTTTTGAGATGTAGGGGAGGCGCAGGGCCAGTAGCTGGAGCACGGAGCTTTGGCGATGAGGGGACCGAGGCACGGAGCCGGTTGTAGTCATGAGGCGAGAGCCTGGAGAGTGATTGATAGGACCGAAGCGCGGAGCTGGTGTTGATCATAAGACGAGAGCCTGAGGTGATTGATAGGACCAAAGCGCGGAGCTGGTGTTGATCATAAGGCGAGAGCCTTGAGGGGGTTAGATTGAGGCGTTGAGCCTGCTGTGGTTTATGAGGCGGAGGCCTGAGGTGAGCTTAGAGCTTGATGGGACCGAAGCGCGGAGCTGGTATTGATCAGGATGAGAGCGAGGTGTCCGAGCTTTGAGCTTGACGTGATGAACCGGCGCGGAGCTGGTATAAGGCAAGGGCCTGAGGTGAAGGAACCGAGGCATGGAGCCCGAAGTGATTGAGGCGTGGAGCCTGCATGCAATCTTGAGGCGAGGGCCTGAGTTTGTCGGAGCTTAGAGCTTGACGTGATATGAACCAGCGTAGAGCTGGTTGTATTCGGATGTCCGTGCACGGAGCTTTCTCATCATAAATGTTGACGTGGAGCCAAAGGATCGAGGCGTTGGGCCGATCAAATAAAACCGAGGCATAGAGCCGGTTGATAGCAGGGTTGACCTGTTTCATGAGAGATATGCAGAGTGTACATGTGTGATGATGGTTGTTAGATGTGAACAGATATGATGCAGACTCGATGTGAAAATGTTGATGCAAATGTGCACGGGCCCGTGCGTGTGTGTTTGTTTTAAGCTTAGAGCTTCTATCAAGTTCCGGACTTGAGCATTCGGAGCGTAGAGCTCGAGCATTTGGATGGCAGAATCCGAGCATTCAAAGTACAGGCTTTGAGCGTCCAGTACGCAGTGGTTGGGCATCCAAGCGTAGAGCTTGAGCATTCAAGTGTATAACTTGAGTATCCAGTACACAGTGGTTGGGCATCCAAGCGTAGAGCTTGAGCATTTGCTTGTTTACGGCTTCGAGCCAGTTGAAATGGTGGGCTTCGAGCCGCTGAGTTGTAATAGCGAGCGTAGAGCTGCTGAGTCGAGGGCTTGGAGCCGCAAATTGCTATGGCTTTGAGCCAGTTAAGATAGTGAACACAGGCTTCGAGCCTATTAAGAACTTGATTGTGTACGGCTTTGAGCCAGTTGAGACAATGGGCTTAGAGCCGCTGGGTTGGTTGTTACGGCTTCGAGCCAGTTGAGATAAGGGGCTTGGAGCCGCCAAGTTGAGTGATTACAGGCATAGAGCATGTTGCCGTGATAGCGAGCATAGAGCTGCTGAGATAAAGGGCTTTGAGCCGTTGGGTGATAGTAGACGTAGGCTTCGAGCCTGTTGAGGTGATGGGCTTCGAGCCGCTGAGTAGAAGGCGTAGAGCCGCTTTGGTGAGATAATGGGCGTAGAGCTGTGACAGCGGGCATAGAGCTGCTAAGTCGAGGGCCTGGAGCCACTGAGATGGTAGGCATAGGCTTTGAGCCTGTGGAAGTAATGGGCTTCGAGCCGCTGAGTTGATAAATATAGGCTTCGAGCCTGCCAATAATGGGCTTGGAGCCGCTGAAGTTTTAAGCTCAGGGCTGCTGAGTGTCTTGTTTTGCTAGCCAGTAGTTTGTGGAGAGAGATTTTCGATGCTTGGGCATGCCCCCAAGGCTGGTTTTGATCATGTTGCATTGGCTTGGGGATGCCCCCAAGGCTACTTGGTTGGTTGAGAACTCAGAAGTCTGTAGTGGCTTGAATTGGTGCACTGAGCATGATCTGATGTTGCTGAGGGAATTTGATTAAGGGGCCAGGAGATCGATCTCTCGGCCGAAGAATTGATGTCTCGGCCGTGAGAACGCCAAAAGTCAGGAAATCGATTTAAGTTTAGTTAAATCGATCTCACGGGTCATTCTTCCCCTACTATCCCTCATCCTCTTCTCCTGTTTAAACGATCGTTGCCGCCGCCTCCTCTCTCTCCTCGTCGTTTCCCGCCGCCGATCCTCCGACCACCACGGTCTTGGCCGCCATGGCTTCGACACCACCTCCTCCTTCACCATCCGATGTTCCCGCCGTGTCCAGAGACACGGGCAAAGCTCCGGCCGTCGAGGCCGAGATTCTTGGCGGGGTTTCAAGTTTCCGCGTCTTGCGTTCGAGTCGGCGCAGGGCCACTGCTGGGGGGAGTTCCTCGCAACCCATTCCTCCCGGAGTCGAACCCGAGGTCTCTACTGATGTGAGTGGTGATATTCTTCCCCCTTTTGACATTGCCACTTACGCTCCTCAGGTTCACTTGGTCGGGCGTGGTGGTTCTTTGCGATACCGTCCTCCCCTCAGTGATATCCCACCTGAGGTCTTGCGTAGGGAGCCAGAGCAGCACTTTGGTTTTACCAACAGGGAGGTAGATTTTTATCCTGTCAAATGATTTTCGCATGTGAGATTTTGCAGAATGATAGTTTGATATTTTGATAGGGAGTTTGAGTTCTAGAAGTTGCCCCTGTATAGGCGATATCTTGTGTATTTGATTCCTTCTTCGTATTTTGTCAGTCAAACGAGAGGCTGCGCGTGTGGGGAAGCTGCCCCCAAGTGTTTGAGTGGTATGGGAGGCTTCCTCAGGAAGCCAAGGATGCGGTTGCTTTGGCTGGCTTCGAGCCCTTGATTCTTGGTTTCCATCTTCCGAAGGCGGAGTTGGGATTGACCACATCCTTGGTCGAGCGGTGGTGGGATACCACCAACACTTTCCATCTTCCGGAGGCTGGGGAGACGATCACTCCGGGCGATTTTGCTTTGCTCACAGGCCTGAGGGTTGGCGGCGATCCTCTTCCAATTGATCCGCGGATCCATGAGCGGAAGGGTGCCCTTGGATACCTCTTGGGGAAGGTTCCCATTGTATCGGAGAGTGGCCATATCACATATACCTGGCTTCGGGAAGAGTTTGATCAAGTTGATATCTTGACGGAGATTCCCCTTTCTCAGCTGGTACGAGCTTTCCTGCTTTATCTCCTTGGGCAAACTTTGTTTTGCAACAAGGAGAATTCGGTACATGTCCAGTTCTTGGCTGCTTTGGTGCATTTAGAGACCATAGCAGAGTTTGATTGGGGAACTCTTGCCCTAGCCACGTTGTACGGACACCTCAGTGCTTGTTCCCGGGGAGTTAGTTTGTCGCTTGGCGGACACCATCGTATTCTCGAGGTATTCATTTTGATTTCTGCATTATTCCCTTATTGCTTCTATCTTCATTATTCATGTTCTCCGTCTTTGCTTGCAGCTTTGGGCTTTTGAGCACTTGTTGCAGTTTCCTCCCCCGACTAGGCACAGAGAGCCTAGGTTCGTTCCGCGGGCGGCCCGTTGGTTGAAGGGAGTTCGGAAGTCACGGTCGCCTGCCCTGGACCTGCTAGCTTGGAGGCGAGTTTTGAATCGTTTGACGGTGGATCAGGTATGACACTTTCTTTATCCTCTGATTTTTGTGCTATTTCCTCATTCTGTCATTTTGATGCCATTTCCCTTGTTATAGGTGCGTTTTGACCCATGGGGCGTGCTACTTGATGATGCTCCTCTGGAGTTGACCTCAGTTCGGGCGTTGGACAGCCAGCACTTCCTTCTGGAGGGGCCATTTTCGAGAGCCTGGTATCTTGGAGAGAGGGTAGCGAGCCAGTACTTTCCACGTTCCGAGGCGTTGCAGCTTGTCCCTCTCCCTCCTCCTGCTGGCATGAGATCGACCCATCTTTTGACCGGGGAGGGCTTGCTACTTGCTCTTGAGAGACAGCCAGCCCTGAGTTTTCTCTTAGTAGGAAACTACTCAGCCTTTCGTTTGGCCTCCTTGACCCTTCCTACCACTACTGCTGCTGCTGCTCCTCCTGTTTGGCCACGGCCCCCAGTTTCATTTCTTTCCATAATGCAAGCGGAGAAGAAGAGCGTTTGCCACTGACACCGTGTACCACACAGTTCTACGTGCTTCCTACTGGAATTCAGCAGGTAATATTTGTGGATTCTGCTCTAGTTTCCTTCAGCATTCCTTGCTTACTTGATTATATATGCAATTGTTTCCTCTACAGGTGCCTGCTGGGGTGTTCCAGGAATGGTTGCGTGCTTTCCAGAGTGCCGAGGCTTTGGCTCGGCGGCAGCGTGGCCGAATAGCTGCGGTATGCATCCTTTGATCCCTTCTTTTTTCATCCTATGTTTCATGTGAAACTAAATGCCTATATCCCGTGTCTCTGCAGCTTGAAGCAGAGCGAGTACCGACAGTGTCGGTCACCCAGAGTGCTGGAGTCAGTGAGGGTGGGAGTACTGGAGCTGGTGATGGAGATACCGCGGCTGGTGAGGGACAGAGGATCAGTGTCTCAGTTCCTGAGCGTTTTCGTCCTGCGCCCAAGAGGGGTCGTGGGCAGTAGCTAGCCTCTCCTTTCTTGTACCTGTATTTGTTAGTTCTAAAAACAGATAATTTGACATTTTGTATTTTTGTTTGTATTTGAAGCATCCTCAGCATGTATGAGAGATTAGATATTCATGTAATAACTTTCAAAGTTTTGTGAATGCCGGGATTTAAACTTGGGCCGAGGGATGGATCACTCGGCCGAGGGTTCCATTCTTCGGCCGCTACTTCCATTTCCTAAAGAAGTTAGGTTTTTTGCTATTAGCCAGGCGGCGTTTTTCCCTTCTTACACTCGCATTTGATTCAAGCTCTTTTATTTGCTTTTGTATCTCTTTGCCATGTTTTGGGATTGTTAGAATGCTTGGTCCCTTATGTCGACGACTTTTGAGTCAGAGAGGACGAACAATGATTCTTACGTGTCTATGTTTTTGCCAACTCCCTGGAAAATGACTAACTCATCTTTTGCGAGCTCAATACGCAGGGTTAGCTATGCCTATCATTGAGTACAAACCTTCTGGTATCATCTCTCTTCTCTCCAAATGTTTGGGCCGCATCTCGACGGGAGATTGCCTACGTATACCAATCAGGGAATCAGGCCTTTCACGTAGTTCCAAGATTACCACATTTGGGGGTTGAGTGTTCACTCTTAGTTTTTCTTTCTCTCACGCTCTAGATTTTGCCTAGGTTACCTGATAGAGGTTGAGTCCTTAGCGAGCTTTCCTTTGAATGCCTTAACTTTTGCCTAGGCTGCGTTTTCGCTTTTTCTTTGTCCTAGCAGGCTTTGCTCTTACTTTTGCTTGGGCGCATATTTTACCCAACGAGCATTTTTCTCTCAAGAAGGTTTTGGCGTTTTGGAGAGGAATCTGATGGAGATGTTTTTCATGAATCTCCTGTTGCGTTTGTACTTTCACAATGGGCAAGCTAACCCTAAGTGTTCTCACGGAGATAGCGTCTTCTTCCTGAGTTTTGATAAAAACTTAGTTTCTAAGCAATTAGGGTTCGTCCCCTCTTTCCTTTTGGTCGGTGACATAAAGAATTAGATTCTTGAAATCCTTTTATCTTTGGCAGAGAGATTGTAGTGTATAACAATCACATTTTAAAGATGGAATCATTTGTCAAGCATAGAAGTGATAAAAATGGGGATTTATTCAACCGTAGATAATGCCCAAACAGGGGCCCAAAACATGTCCTAACTTGTCTTTAGGAAATGAAAGCAATGTTTTTGTTATGCGATTTACTGCGATGTTTCAGGAGTGGCTCCTTTTCCCTTTGCAGTTTTATACTCTTCTTCACCCTCTTTGTCAAACAGAATCTTTAGGTCAAATTCAGCTAGCACTTCAATCCAGTCTTCAGGAGTAGGGGATGAATTAGTTGGCTCTTCTTCCAAATCACTGTCAGTCCATTCCTGATCAAAGAAGATTTGCATTCCAGGGTACTGTTGCTTGGTAACTTCGTCTTCCCATGTCTCTGCGAAGCCACAGAATGGAAAGTCTTCTCCTTCTCTCACAAACCAGCCATTGAGCGTTTTTGGGATCACGAGTTTCTCTTCTTTGACCGTGCTTCCTCTTGCCTTAGCCTTTTCCATGTTTCTCTTCCTTTTTACCTCGGCTTCTGTCGGGGTGTAGCCAAGACCAAAGGCGTATTGATTATGCGGAGGATCAATCATTTGCGAGATGCCTTGCGATCTTTTGCCTAAACCCAACCCAGGGAGGTATTTTTGCTTCTTCATCATCCATATGGCGGGGGCACTTACATAGAAGTTTCTCTCAGCCATTAAGGCTTAACACTTGCTTCCTCAAGACTGAATCCAGTAAGGAAGGTTTCCTCTGTTTCTACCTCTTGGACAGGCTTATCAGAATGAGCCGGGATTGATGAATCACCCAGAATGGTTATAACCCTTCCATCTGCCGCGAATTTGACTTTTTGATGCAAAGTGGAAGGTACTGCCCCAGCGTCATGTAGCCAAGGCCTTCCTAATAAAAGATTGAAGGTGGCCGGTATATCCATCACATGGAACTCCACATCCCTTTTGATCTTCTCCACTTCTACCGGCAGTGTGACACACCCAACCACTCTTCTCTTTGAATTGTCATACCCCCTTACTCCTTGGCTTGAAGGGCGCACGTCGGTGGCGTTTACCCCTAGCTTGTCGAGGGTTCTTTGAGGACATACGTTTAAAGCAGACCCATTATCTACCAAGACCAGCGGGATCCATTTAGTGAGACATTTAAGTGAAATGTAGAGAGGTTTATTGTGTGCAGGCCCTTCAGGAGGTAGATCCTTGTCAGTGAAAGCTATCGTTGGTTTTGGAGCCTTTGACGCCATTATGAAGCCCACGAGCTCTTCGGGGTGATGTCGATGGGAACTTTGGCTTTCCCCAAGGTTTTGAAAAAGGAGTTACGATGCTCGTAGGAGGACATAAGCAATCCCCAAATAGAGATATCAGCTTGGATTTTCTTTAGTTGTCTTAGCACCCTGTCTTCCTCAGGTTCGGCCCTTTGGCTTTCTTCTCCTTCCTCTTCTTCCATTACTCGCGTTGAGGTTGAACTTTCCCCACTTAGTTTAGGAGGTTTATACACCCTTCCGCTTCGGGTGAGGTGACCCACTTCTTCTTCTTGGGTACTCCAAGGATCAGCAGGCTCAATCCTTCCAACTTTCCAATCATTTGGCAGGGCTTGACGCATGTCTAACCACCAATCCCCATCATCAATAGCATAGATGTGGGGTTCTCCCCCTGTTGCAAAGCATTCCTCGTTCTTGGAGGGGATTAAGGATGGTTTGGCTTGGGTATTTGGAATAATGTGTAAGGCAGGATTATATGTGGGGCTATTGGATAGGCTTATGAGATTGATATTTTGAGGCAGTGATTCGTTGTTGTGAGCGGGAAGTGGATTGGTTTGTACATTAGGCTTAGGAGGTTTTATGGCTTGACTATCAATGAGATCCTGGATGTCATGACGAAGACGCATGCAGCGGTCTATCTCATGTCCAGGGTGTTGATGGTAAGCACATTGCTTATTGGCATCATAGCTTGGGCCATAAGGTGGCTGAGGAGGTGGATTATTCAAAAGCCTGAGGTGCCCTTGACGGCTTAGGATGGCTAAGGCTTGGGATGGAGTCATATAGAGTGGGTCAAAATTGCGGCGAGGGCAATTCGTGTTTCTAGATGAGCTAGCTTGAAAAGGGGCTTGTGGTAAGACTGAGTTAAGGGTGTTGATGGAGGCAGGGGATGCACGGGTTGGAAAGGTTTTTCTGGATGGAGGAGTGGCCTCTTCTTTCCCAATGAGTCCTAGCTTGATTCCATCTTCGACTTGCAACCCAGTGGCATGTAGGCGTTTGAAATCGGTGATAGCTTGAGTGTAAATATGAGTGAGGTATTTAGGCTGTAAGTTTTTGACAACTATCCTCACTTGATCTTCCTCGGTAGGGCGGCTTTTCATCTTGGCAGCCTTCTCTCTCCATCTTGCCACAAAGGTAGCAAAGTCCTCATTGGATTCTTGTTTAGTCATCTCCAAATCTCGGGTAGTTAGCTCAATTTGGACATTGTACGCATACTGCTTGACAAAAGCGTTAGCAATTTCAGGCCAGGTTTGATAATGCACAAATTCCAAAGTGAGAAACCAATCGAGGGCGCTTCCAGTGAGAGTTCTTTGAAACAATTGAGCGATGAGCTCGTCGGTCAAGCCCATAGGCTTCAGAGTGTTGATGACATGGCGGACATGGCTGGTAGGGTTACCAGTCCCGTTGAATTTCTCGATGTTTGGCATTTTGAACCGTTCAGGCAGTTGAGATTCTGGAAAGAGGCAGAGTCCTTCGAAATCTAGAATTTGGTCTCCTTGTGAGCGAGCCAAAGCGTGCTTGATCTCCTTGACCTGTTTGGCCAATTCAGGGTTTTCTATAATTTCATGAGGATTTTCTACTTCCTCCTCGTTTTTCTTGTCTTCAGCATCTCTTGCTGCTTTCTCAGCTTGTAAATAGGCAATTTGGGCTCGGAGCTCGGTGATGGTAGCATCATTGTCTGCCATTTTTGGGGTGTAGGTAGGGAGGTTGCTTGGTGAAGCTTGGAATTGGGTAGATAATTGGTTTTGTCGAGGAGACGACCGTGAAGTCCCTGCAACTGATTGGGACCGTTGCGGTGTCTTGGTGGACGAAGGCGACCGATGAGATGACTGTAAAGACCTCTGTTTGGCGTGACTTCGGGTATTGTAAGAGTATAAAACTGGCTGAGGTTGCTTCTTTAACCTACCTATTGTGCCTGCTTAAAAAATAGAATACCTGGAAGTTAGTATTCGGCCTGTGTAGGGTTAGGATTTGGGTTGAAAATCCCAACCCTTCTGCACAGAAAGAGTTAATTACAACAACAGATAGTGTGAGGAAGAACTTTTGCAAGTAGAATGCAAGTAGGTTCCTAGCCTGTAGGTTCCTGTCTTAGTTTGATAAGTTCTATGGCTTTCTAAAGCATGCAAGGTTTAGGTAGTTTCAGGGTGCTCCGTTGTCAAAGGGCACCAATCCTCTCACCATCCTATCATAGGCGGCGACTGGGTGATTTCCTATTTGATATACCACTAGGTACGAGTGACTGTGGAGTTTGCTGGAACCCCCAACATAGCCCGTGTCATGCCGGGATATCAGGTGAACTCAACGGGTTGCCCGCTCGATGCATATGATAAATGAATTAGACAAGGCATGTATTAGTCTTATGTTGAACTTTTTGGTTATGGCTCTCACATCCCCAGCAGAGTCGCCAAAAACTGTAGACACCTCCCAAACGGGGCATCGCCATACAGATTGATCACGTTGTGTTTGCTCGATTGGTTGCTCACTTCATAAACCAAAATCATGGACATCCCCATGGCTAGGAACGCCGCCACACGATAACGGTTATCATCAAATAGAGTCGCCACCCAGTTTATTAAAACTGGGAAAATAGATAGAGATTCTGGATACGGGAGCCAAAAGTACAATAAGGGGAAGGTGTTAGGCACCCCTCTTTGCCCAGTCGTGAGACTGGCCCATAATCGTTCAACATAAGACGTATAGATGCTTTGTCTAATTCTAACACATAGTCTATTTAGTTATTCCTTTAAACAGTAAGCAAAGTGAGCCAGTGCGATAATTGAAGCATGCATTAGAAAGCAGAAAAGCAAACAAAATGTCCCAGGAGATCGATTACTCGGCCGGTGAATGGATGTCACGGCCGAGTAATCATACTGGTTTAATGTACCGGCCGAGGGATCGAAGCCCGGTCGGTGTTCTTCCTCACACCGCATGAAAGATTAATGGATAATCAAAAATGCTACGATTAATCAGAAAAGCAATAAATTAAGACAAACCAGCGGCCGTTGGGCCTCACCACCTTGATCCCTCAGTTGCTTGATTGCTTTGGATTGGGCGTGGTTGACTGATTGCTTGATCGAGAACCCTAGAGTTAGGGTTTGAACTTCGGGGTTTGATCGCCGAATTGACGGCTGCCTTCGGAAGGTTAGGGCTTTTGGAGTATGGGATTGAGGGAGCATTTGTGCAGAGTTTCGAGGTTTGATTGAGTGTGTAGGTATCTCAATTTCTGTGTGTTAAATTCGGAGCCCAAAGGCCCCTTTATATAGGCATAGGGATGACTCACTCCGGCCAATCAAATCACGAGATGGCAATTGCAATTGCAATGCATCTCTAACTCTACGTCGTGATCTCCGAACGCAGCCCGAACGCATCGGAAAGGTAGTGTAGTTGGATCAAACCAAACGTCTGACAGAACGTTCCAGAGTCTGGAAAAAGGTCGATCTGGCGGCCGAGCAAAGGATGTCGCGGCCGTGGAATGGATGTCTCGGCCGAAGGATAGATCTCGCGGCCGAGGGATTGATCTCTCAGCCGAGGGATTGATCTCTCAGGGAGATTTTGCTGGCAACAGGTTGCTCGGGTGAGGGATTGATGTTGTGGCCGTGGGATCGATGTTACGGCCGTCAGATGGATTCTCCTAGGCTTCTATATTTCTGTCTGAAAGGCTGTATGGCTTTGAATTGGGTCCTCTAAGTGGTCAAAGTTCTCACCGAAAGTCCTAAGGTCCTCAAAGAAGCAATCAGCAATCATTGTATCCATTTCATCATCGGGATTGTCCCAAGGTGGGACTTGAAATAATCGTTAGGCCAAATTGGGGTGTCTACAGTTGGCTTGTTGCTTTTGTTTTCGTTCTCTGTCAATTAGCTCCGGAGAAGGAAAAAATTGGTAAACAGGTATCATCTTTTCCTAGTTGTTGTACTCATTCGCTATAACATTTTTTATTCGGAAGCATTTCACTCATTAAGAATCCCATTCTTGTTCATGTTTGGAATAGAAAATAAGAAATATTAGTCCACACGTGTTGAGAAATATCGATAGATCATATTTGCCGAGATTAGGGTTAATCGTTCCATATGGAAGTGTTGTCTTGGACTTCTTTAATTTAAGCATGGCGAGAATTGATATGATTTGGGAAGAGACTGGTTGTATCCATGATAGTAGGTGGTATTCCAAATACGATTTTGTAAGCATTGTTTCTTTAAGTACCCTTGTTCGTTGGCCTAGTTGAGTCTTGTTAGAATTGTATTTTAATCTGCTTTCCGTGAAATCCGTTAAATTCTTGATATTTAAGTTAACTGTTACGCAATCCGTTTCTAGCTTTTCTTGGGTATATTCAAATTCTTGTGGCGAAGTATCCTATGGCATTTTTGCTGTTGAAGTTGACAAATGTTTCTTGTTCCCTATTCGAGGTCTTATTTTGACACTATCACATTTGGGGTAAGCTTTCGTTGTCAGTTTAAGTCCCTCCGTTGCGACTATCAGTTTCGTCGTTTGTTTGTAAATGTTATTCCGTGCAAGTTCTTATGTTGCAACTTCAATTTATTAAACCCAATTTGTGCTCACATACTTTATGATAGACGAATTCGTGGGTACTATTCAATCCAAATTTTGTTGCTACCGTTACCAATTTGGTGCTACCATTTGTTTTAATTCCTTAACTACGAAATCGCGTGATTTGAACTTGTATCCGCTTTGTATCCGTTTGATTGCCTAGATCTATTCGGTTGGTTTGGATTGGATTTCATTGCTGCAATTACTAGTCTATCTGTTGAAACTTGTTACCCTATTTGAGTTCTTATGTTATAATTGGCGCAAAATCTTGTGGTTACAATCACTCTTTTGTGGGTCCTCAACTCTGGAGGCACATGACTTGTTCTGTAACGCTCAGCCTTAACTTGTTGGAAGTTCTTATCATTTTCGGTATTGGATAATTTATGATCTTGTATCAGTTAGTTTATCAGAGATCTATTTCACTACCATCCTTAGTATCGACATCTTTTAGTTGCCAAAAGGTTGTCCTCTGACTCTGTTGGCTTGTAGAGCGATAGGAAGGTTATGAGTGATCATTTCAAGATTCTTCGAACCATCATGGGATGGTACATTGAGTTTGTTGTCTAGCCGCTTTAAAGATTTCAAGTGTTCTTTGAATTCCAGATACCCCATTATCGTTCTTGAAATTCTTGATTAGCGTTGATTGAGTTCTGGGGCTTGCTCTTTTCATTTAAGATGACAATCGAATCCTTTCTTATTACCTGGATTGACCCAACCTGGTGCGAGAAATTGGTGCGGCTTTTAGAAGAATTGGCACGTGTTCTAGGCTTGCTAGATTTAATATTAAGGGGTGCAATGGAATCTATTCGCTGACGACATTTGGGAGCTCGAAAGAGAATGACCGAACTAATCAAGGGATTATGCCAACTGCTATCGTCATCTATAGTCATTCGAGGGGGAATCGTATGTTTCGTAGAGCATCACCGCATTGGAGTTTGTCTCATCTTGCGCAGAAAGGAAGCGTTCACCGCTAGAAAGATAGATTAAGTGTTGGATACGGTGCGTGTCTTTCAGATACCCAGGCGACAACCGATGAAATCCAGTTGGAAGAGGCACTTGATCACCGGACCTTCTAGATGGAAGTCTCGGGAAGTCAACTGGACTATCAGGTTACGTTTAGAGGCAAGATCTTTGTGCTTGGATCGATAATCGTATATAGAAATTTCGCAATAAATGGAAGCTTCGAAATTGCGTACCATTTGGCATTGCCGCCGAAACTTTCAGGTATTTGTGACTCCGAACTTGAGTTAGAAGCCGACGTGTCCCATGGAAAGAATCCGATACGTACCCCCTAAATTTGTGTAGTCTAGTGTTGAGAGGTAAGCCGATGCCGTTAGTGTGAGTTTACATAGGAAGGGAGGACAAAGTTAGAAAGATATACTCGTGTTTGTTGTGGTTTGATTGATATGAATCTTTGACGCAGATTTTCATGATTATGAATTGTTGCATGTTTGGTTGAGCTTGGTTTAGAAAAATTTCGAGGACAAAATTTCTTTAAGGAAGGTGTAGACACCCCAATTTGGACTTTTCAAATTTCCTTGATTTGTGGCCTGGAGGCTCCCCGATGATGACTTTGGATTGAAACAAGCCTGGTACCGATTGGAACTTTGCTCCTTGAAAGATTTGAGAATGGAATAAAAATGGTCAAAAGCATTTTCAAGCGCTTGGGAGTAGTCCCGAGCGCTCAAAACTATTTTCCAAAACCTCTGGCCTGGCTCACTCTCGAGCGCTCGAGAGTGAGGTCCCAAGCGCTCAGGAGTGATCCCAAGCGCTCGAGACTATTCTGTTGCCCAATGGATGGCAGTATCACCCACTCACCTTGCAACTCATGATTATAACCACCTTGAGCCCGCCGATGGCTCAGTCCACACTCAACCTCTGGTGGCAGATATTCAGGCCAAAGATCTTCCTATTAAAAAAATGTTTTATCAAAACCATTTGATTTCAAAAACCATTTGATGTTTTGCCTATAAATATGGCTGGTTTTTAGCTGAAGAGGACACGAAATTTTCATCCCACAGAACCCTTACTATCTGCTCTCTTTCTCTCTCTAGCTAAAGACCAAAAACCTCCAAACTCTCTTTCCAAACTCCAAAGGTTTTAGAAATCACCAAGGAAAAGGGCAAGAAATCCAGAATACTCTTCTGATCTCTTGCACTCTCCTCTCTTCATCCACATTTCAAAGTCATCCCAAGGAGCAAAAGTTCAAGGAAAAGGTAGAAACTTTTACCTTTGATCACAACTAAAAGGGCTGTTCATCCCTTCTGAGGGGGGTCTCTCAGCCTGACCCAGTCTTCAATACTGGGTGCATGGTTGGGAGACCCTAATGTAAAAACAAGAGCAATGGGGCACAAGAAAATGTTTTGATAAAACCCTTACTGGAAACACTCCCAAGCGCTCGAGAGTACTCCGGAGTGCTCGGGACTGTTCCCAGCTTCCATGCATGGTCCTCTGTCACATAGCAGGTTGGGAAGGAAGTACATTCTTAAAATAAATGGTTACATTTTGGCATGCATGCACCAGGAAGTCGTTTTCCACTAAAACAGAACCATTTTCTCACAAAGTCTTCATGTGTGAACAAGACTCCTTTTGTTTGAAGTTAAAAGAATCATTAATTTCAGAGAAATACCAAAACAAGGGTGTTTGCATGTCAAGATAGTACCATTTCCTGTTTGAGAGTAAGCTGGCATGCAGCTCACTCCCAAGCGTTTCGAACCATTCCAGAGCGCTCGGGAGTGCATGCATGCCATTGCTTCCTATTTTCCAGTCTGCTGTGTTATCTGGTTTCTGCATGCATAAGTGTGCCCTTTTGCGCTTTTAAATTTGTAGATTTAGTCTTATTAAGGCAGGGAGCCAAGATCTGAAAGATTGAGGATTCATTTCAGTCTTTCAAATCCTCTGCTGAGCCAGTAGTGTACTTAATATCATTTCAGTTTCCAGTTTTAGCATTTTATTCTGTCTGTGCTAACAAAGCTTGCAGGTTGGGTGTCAGAACTCCCAAGTGCTCGGGACTGATCCCGAGCGCTCGAGAGTGAAGTCAGTGGCAGATTCCAATTTTCTATCATTCATGCATTTGCTCACCGTTACTCCATCATTTCACTCCCCCCTGTACAACTGCACATGCATGCACTTCTTACCTGTTATAATTGCGGATACTCGCTAAATGATCTAATGAAACAAAATCCCTTTGAAAAATCCCACAAACGTTTAGTAGAGACCGATTTCGAATCGGGCGAGGGGGGTGCCGTAAAACCCTTCCCCCTCGTAACATGGCTTCCGGACCCTTGAAACTGATCTCTGGTTTTCAAATTCAAATCAATCATTTTCGGAACAAAACGGTTTCTCGAGTGATTAACCATAAATCCGGGTGGCGACTCTTCAAACGGCGTATTTCTCTCCAAAGCGGCGGGAAAATATAAAAGCAAAACGTAAACCCTTTTTGTTTTTCGGGCAGGTAGCCCACAGAAGGAAGGGTGTGGAGTATGAGGAAGAGGTTGAAACCCATATCCACAAGGAATCCACTATCTCTGTCGAGAATTCTTTAACTTTGCTACAGCCGAAGATTCAAAATCAAAGAACTGAAAGCAGACCTTGCCAACCTTAATATTGGAGAGGAGAGCAGGTGACTCGGACTGAGTCGGGAGGAATCGTGATGCAAGGGGATCTGGAGATGGGGAGTTTCGCTGGCGACACGAGCATTAGTAGGAAATGAGTGGTTCTCCTGCAATGTTGTTCCTCGGTCTCTCTTCCTTGCTGGCACTGACACCATACTGGCAGCCGACGATGCCGATCGGATTTCCCCCAACTTACACACCAGTTGAGCGAAAGAGTTGAAGATGGGGAGCGACAGAGATGTTCCATACAGTAAATGGAGAGAGAGAGAGAGAGAGAGAGAGAGGAGTTGGAAACAAAGGTGAGGAGAGAGAGTTCTCTTTGATGCTAGTCTCCATGAAGCCTGATCACTGTCACCGACGACGAGTGGCAGAGGGAGGAGCTCCCTCCTACTGCTCTCATCAATAAATCAAAGGACTATAGTCGTGAGGAATTTGTCAAAGACAAGTAGGTCAGGTCTCTATCCCTCTCTCACTACTACAATAAAGCATAACAATCACAGCTATTGGCAGTGATAGTTAGTCTTCTATCACACTCCTCCTACCGTGATAGATGTGAGTGTGATTGTAAATCACTTTCTTTTATCACAGTTATAAACTGTGATTGAAAGATAGAAACAATCACACCCAAAAAGCGTGATCGTTTCTAGGAAAAACCGAGATGGAAACTCCTTTCCGCTCCTTTCCGTGTTCTATCCCCCGTTTTTTTATCACACTCTTCTTCAAAAACCGTGATTGTATGTAAATAACAATCACCACCAAAAACTGTGATCTTTCATGTCTAAAAAATGAGATGGAAAATAGTTAGGTGTGATCTTTTCTGGTTTTTAGATCACAGTTTTCGTCTAAAACCGTGATTAAATGTTCTTATCATCACAGTCTAGAATTGTGATTGAAAGATGCATCTTTCTTTTTTTTTTGTACATTTAAAAATGCCCAATAATAAATACACGCAAAATATGTATTCAGCCCGTAGCTATCTTCTCCAAAACAAAAGACATATATAGCAATACGAAATATATATAACTGATATTGCATCTTGCACAAAACATGTCATAGATAGAAACATCGTGCCAGAAAGCCTACATTGAATTAATCTAACATCAATCAAATTTCAGAAAATGCAGAACAAAAGCTTAACAATAAAAAGGACAAAGAAAACTAATTGAACCACAAGCATGGAGTTATGTCCTAAGCTACAACGAATTCTCATGTATCAGAAGCAACATATATACGCGAAAAACTCTACACTACATGCTTCCTTCAAGTGGGTGGTGAGATAATTCACTTTCGCTCAGACCCGTTTGTGCGAATGTGGACGAATAAAATTCTGTTGTACCCTCTGGTAATTCTGATCTTCTCATCGGTATAACTGAAAATGTCAATAAAGTAACATAAGGGTTTAGTTTGTACAAGTTATTATATCACTAATTCTATTAGAGTAGGAAATGAAATGACTAAAATGAGGATTCTTACAGCAACTCCAGCTTGAACTTGCTTCCCAGTTCCACTGGAAGTCCAAATTGTCCTGCCAGAATGGCTCCATCATCCATATTAACATCATATGTATTAGCGCCAGATTTCCTGACAGAAAACAAGTTAGTTTGTTCCAAAGAATTTAGCAAGTCATTGATCATAATGCTCTATTGTATACAAGCATTTCCCATATGTAGTGAAACCGCATTCTCATCTCATTGTACTAATGCAGAGCTAATGCCAACATATGTTAAACATGTCTGGGATACAATTTGAACTCGCTAATGATACCGAAGATAATGATACCAATTAAAACAACATTCCAGAATAAAAAAGCAAAAGTATTTTGGGCTCGATAAGAAAAAACAGATCGTGGATATATTCAGGAGGCATGGGGGATTGATCAAAGGGGGTCTGACATGTTTAAGTTGGCTCAAAAATTAAGGAAGTGTAGAGACATGTTGAAGGTCTGGAGTAAAAAGAAGTTTGGTAACAACAAAGACAGAATCAACGATCTCAAAGCCCAGCTCAGCACCATCCAGAATATTCCCTTTTCGAATGAAGGTTTTAAACAGGAGCAGGAAATTAAGAAGGAGCTGGAGCTCACTCTCTTGAGGGAAGAAATGTATCAGCATCAAAGGTCACGATTAAACTGGAAAAAGTTCGGGGATAAAAACACAGCTTTCTTCCATGCTGTGGTGACTCAAAGAAGGCAAAGGAACCAGCTTCTGCAGATAAAAGACCGGAATGGGTCATGGATAAAGGAGGAGAGAGGGATTAACATGCATCTCTACAGATTCTTTTCTGATTTATTCAAGTCATCAGGACCAAGAGATTTCTCATCAGTTCTGGACAAGGTTGAATGTACGGTTACTAGTGAGATGAATAGGAATCTGACGAAAGAAACTACGAATGTGGAAATTAAAGAGGCAGCCTTTCAGTGATTATTCCAAAGGTACAATTCAGAACTGAATGAGACTAAACCAGAGCCACAGCATATAAGAAGTACTATAGATAGGTTATGCCTTTCTGGCATCCTGATATGGGGTTTTTAGTCTAAGCTCGTCATGTATTTGAAGATCTCAAGTGATGTAAACCGTCGCATTTCAGCAGTTATAAAGAGCAATGGGCAAACATTCTGTCTCCAAGTTATAAGGATGGTTCTTAGGTCTCGTTTGATGGCAGTTATAGTTTCTAGGAGGTTGGTAATGAGAAATAAGCCAGTCTGACGCCCCAAAATGGGAATCAAACGGAGACAACTACAGGTAATGGGCAAACATTCTGTACTTTTGATGTAAGACTCAACACCTTATCAGATGAGGTCAGGGTTCTTAAAAATGCTACAGGAAAATAAGGTGGAACAAAGACAACTACAGGTAATGCGTATGATACAATTCAATTTCCCATAACAGGTAATTAGTCTCACTCATTTTCCTGTAGCTATTAGCATCCCACATGATCAAATGCAACAACAGGTCCAGTTATACTCATAAACAGCAACAGATGTAGAACTCATAAACAGCAGCAGAAGCCACACAACAGATTGCCATTATTCAGCAGACAGCAACAAAAGCCACAATTCAGAACTGAAGCAGTAGCAGAACAGAATCCATAGAAAAACAGCAGACAAGAACAATAGCCATCACAAGCAGCCAGAATTCAGAATTGGACAGCAGAGCAAGAACACAGTAAACTCAAATAAAGGAAGAGCTAACTTACAGATATAAGCTGATTATACTTCGTTCATGACGGACTTTATCCACTCGGCTCGCACTTCATCAATTTCGGCTTTCGTGTAAGTTTTTTTTCCATTGAACTGCAATGGATTGAAAAAAAAATACTTACAAGTTAACAATTCTATTCATAGAGCAATATAAAGAAATACAAGTTAAAAATAAGTCTTACATTTCCTCTGCTTAAGATCCTCTCATCTCTAATCAAATCTTTCATGTATTTCATTACATAGAACCCACATTCCACGTTTGTAGGTTGTTTCGGGCACTGTAGACAAATATGATAATTTCAATCAGAAAAAACATAAAAACAAAAAAACCCAAAAAGAGAGAGATTGCATTGATACCTTGACTGTTTTCCAATTAATAATTCGACTACTCCGTACTCCCTTACTGCTGTCATAGATTTTGAATGCTCTTCAAGGAGGCAATACTTGTAAGTACTATGAACATAATATGATTAAGAAAAGGGCTCAAACAATAATGCTCAAAGTCCAAAAACTTACGTCTTAATCAAGAGTTTAAGGGGTGAGTGGACTTCCTTATTAATTGAATCCATGTAGTACACTGTTGAAGACGACAAATCAACGACGCACAATACCCAATGGATCCTAATATGAAACAAGACATAATTAGCTATGACCAATACCTCTTGCTTTGCTACAGACACAGCAGGAATAGAGAGCCAGACAAGCATACTAAAAGCACTATAGGTAAGCCCCTGTACGCAGATGCGATGATTGAGAAGTGCCAACGTTTGAGTTTTGCTAAAATTTGTGTTGAAGTGGATGTCTCTTCTGACCTGCTGAATACAGTTGAAGTGGTCAATGCTAGGGGGAGAGTTGTGATATTTCTTTTAAATACCCTTGGAAGCCATCTAAATGCTCTATGTGCAAAGTTTGTGGACATTCAGATGGTGGCTGCCCTAATAAGGTTAGGGAGGTGGTTGGTGCTTCTAACCCTTCTTTTCAGTCTTCTTCAATTCCTGCTCCCCATTTTGTCCCAGTGAGGGTAGCTCCTTATGTGGCTCAACCTAAATCTCCTGAGGTTCCTTGTCTTGAGGAAGCTGCTATCTCTGCTCCTGTGGCTACTATTATCCCTAACGCTGTGGTTGGGGAGTTTGCATGGTCAATGAATTCAGTCAGAGAAGGGATGCTTCCATGGTCTTATCTCTTGCTATTCATCAGAAAGTTCCTCAAGATCTAAAGGAGGGGTTGGTACAGCCTATGTCAGAAGCTGAAATTTGGACTGCTCTTAAGTCCATTCATAGGGATAAGGCCCCTGGGCCTGACGGTTTTAATTAAGAGGAACAATGTATACTAAAACCAGAAACAGAACAAAACAAAAGCAAATTAAGAGGAACAATGTATAGATCTGCGAAACTTACCCAATATTACAAGGAACCAAAAGCAATTGGTCATTCTTGACATCTTCAAGTCGACTTGCAAGCATTCCAGGCTTTGAAGCTTCACTAGTCTTGTAATTTTCACTAAGTGAGCAAGGGTTAACAAATGCAAATCTTGTCCCCATATTGGAAGCCTTGATACCCGAATAGAGTTGTCTGGAAAAGAATGAAACAAAATTTATAACCACTACATACTTCTACAACCATTAAAAGATGTATTCAATAACTCTTACCTTATGTATAACATTATGCATGTAGCAGATACTTCTTTCATATGACACATGTACTCCATGTCAACTTTTTGCAGTTGAGCATAAACCTCCACACCAAATATGTCATCATCTATAGGAATTTGAAAAGCTTCCATCTTATCAGTGTGCTTGGTCAATGTGGTAAACAATTCAATGCATTCCAAATTACTCTCCCACTCCACATTTTTTGAAGTCACCTAGTCATATTGGACAGAATGCAGAAGTACAAGTTACTCTCAACTTTTTTCAAAAAATAGTAATAAATAGTTTTAAGTGTTACTTTTTACCTCATCGCCGACCACTTTACGACCAACCACTCCATGATGTTTCAAAGCATTCTATGTGAAAGGAATTCCAAAGTAAACCATTGTAAGCCAACTTAAATCACATAAAGAAATCATTATAAACCTTTTAAGATAGGACATTATACCTTATTTCCAGTCATGCGAGGTTTTTTATGAACAGCCTAAGCCAAACATTTCCCAAAAAGAAAACCAATGTAAGCCAACTTAGCTTATAAAAAGAAATCATCATAAAGCTTTTAAGATAGCACATTATACCTCATTCCCAACCATGCTGGGTTTTTTTGAAGCAACCTAAGCCAAACATTTTCAAAAAGTAACAATTAGTAGTCTAGTAATTCAAATTCAACATGGAAAAAAGCATAATGATATTATACCTCAGGGGCAAAAAATATAAGGTCTTTGGGCCAAGCTACCAAACAACCAACCGCATCTCCTACAGTAGCCACCTCTTCGGAGATAGGTACAGGAAGAAGGGCATCTTTTACCTTCACAACGTCAATTGACACGCGCATATGGTCCTCACCTAGTGGTACTCACTACTACAAAATGACATAAAGATCACGGTCTAAAAACTAATAAGATCTCACTTTTCGTAAAAGCGTAATAAAATATTATGGACTATAGTTTTAACCTCAGTTATACAAAAAAACTGAGATGATTTTTTTTTTAATCTCAGTAATTTAAAAAGTGAGATTGTAACTTAAAGAATATATCTCGTTTTCAAAAAACTGAGATTGTATGTAAAAGAATATATCTCGTTTTAAAAAAACTGAGATTGTTACTTAAATATTTTAGATCTCGCTTGGTAAAACTGTGATTGTTTACTTAAAGATCTCATTTCAAAAAGCTGTGATTGTAACTGTAATTAATAACCATTGAAAAATGGTATGCCATGCGGCTCGTAATTAATAACCATTGAAAAATAGTATGCCATGCCCAAGGCTCGAACTCGTACGCTCGTGATTTTCACTCAACCAGTACCACAACTTACAGCTAGCAAGATTCTGGAATATTTTAGGATAGTAAAAATATATATACTATTTCTGACTGTTGCTTATTGAATCAAAGCAACCACGCACGGGCCTGACTTTCTACACAATAATTAAGCGTCCTCATATCACACAGTACGAATAAGTTCTAAACTTAATCAATCGGTTATATTTTAATTTAATGGTTGATCTGAACCATTAGAATTTCATGTCTCACTAATTCCAGCATCGTCACCAAAATTGAAGATCATCGGATATCGGCAATCGCCTGATTGAACTATATTTGATACATCCCGATGCATTAAAGTATTATATTGCAATACTCGACCCCCACTTGGAGTCTTTTTCTTCGATCCTAACCGTCCATCTTTTACATATTATGAAGTAAATCATTCCTGCGAAAACGAAATTAATCGGGTATTGCTACACACTTGATTGGACGGGAAAAATCCATTTTGTTAGTGACATTGTGTCTTGATTTAAAGAAGCTTTCTAAACCTGATTGAGACCAATTTTTTCGAGAATGATATAATTAACAAAGAAAGCAAAAACAATGGTTTGGATCATCGTAATTGTGTCACGGTCGAATGACTACTGTATGTTCACGCAGAGCACAAAACATAGTTTGTTGATAACTATATTGTACATATAGAATTTAAAGGTCATTACCAACTCAAATTTTATAGTGGTCGATCCAAACCGTTAGGATTTCACGTCTCACTGATTCCATCATTGTCACCAAAATCAGAGATTATCGGATATGAGCAATCGCCTGATAGGACCACATTTGATGCATTCCGAGTATATTGCAAGACCGGACTCCCACTAGAGTTTTCATTTTTCAATCCATACCGACTATCTTTTACATATTACGGAGTTCATCATCCATGTCAAAAATGAAGTTGATCGGGGATCGTTAAACATTTGATCGGACGATAACTATCATTCAAAAAATAAATTGAGTCCTAATCAAGGAGCTTTTTAAACCCAGTTGAGACAATTTTTTTTACAATAATGATTTAATCAATTAGCAGAACAAAATCAGCGATATTGATTGTTAAAATAGTTTTGTCTAATTGAGATATGCAAAATACTAATATCGAATATTATTAGAAGATATGTAACATATAATATTAGTAGATAAAGTTGCTTGAAAAATACAAAATTGCACGCAGTTTCTAAACCCAATTGCACGCAGCTTCTACTGGTAGATTGATCATGGCGGTAATGGTTTCTAAACCCAATTTTTCCCTGAAAATTTTCCCCACGCAGTTTCCCCCCAATTTCCCCCCCCCCCCCCCCCCCACCCAATTTTTCCCCCCAATTTTTTCGATCATGGCGGTACGACTTACAAAAACCATTATGGAGAAACCCATCTCCTTCAACTCTCTCACTCTCAACCGTTCTGCAAAAAACCTAGAAACGATTTATGCGACAGCTCCTTCTCCTCTCGCTCTCATCTTTCCCTTATTTGCCTTCATCGTGTGACAGCGCCTCCACTGAGTTCTTCAATTACCCTCGGTGAGTACTCCTTTTCCTCTTCAGAAATTAGATACGTTTCGTTGGAGTTCTAGGGTTTTTAGGAGTTGCGATTGTACTCTCTGTTTTGGAAATAGTTACGTTCGTTGGTTTTGCTGCTTCTTTTCTATGAATCATGTTGTCATTAGCTTCTACTAGACTGGTTCCTCTCAACTACGTATGTTGTTATATATATGGAAACCTAATTTCCTTCAGAAAATCGCAAATCGAGCATATGCATGTGTTATTGAGAGTAGTTTTGTTTTTAGATATGCTATCGATTTGTTTGTTTCAACAGGGGAGATGGGGACTGTGGGAACCCCTTGATTAATGGGGATGTTTGTATGCCCCTTGACCAAATACGGACTTCAATCCTACGTGCATATATTGACACCACTATCCCACAACCACGGCACTTAATTCGATCACTTTGGATACGTTTAATTAATTGCAAACTACACTTAACTCTATATTAATTAGGTGTTAGTTCTTGTCCAAGATTTGGATTGATTGCGTTTCGTACTGTGAAAATTCTTTGGTTTGAGATTCTAATCAAAATTCAAACAATTTCTTATCTGTTACATTATACGATGTATTCGCATGTTTTCTTTCTGATATACTAGTTCATACAATTTCTGAACAATATTTGCCCCCATCACTCTTCTTTCTGATATACTAGTTCATATTATGTAGTGCGCCAATATATGCACATAGGATAGTGTGAGGAATTAATAGATGAGTTTAAGGATGAGTGGAAAGAGTTCCTCTAGTTTACTCCAATTTGGTTCCCTCTCCTTATACTGGTCTCGATTCTCATTCTTTTGCGCATTTTGATTTTGGAGATTGCTCAGAGACATATTGAGTAAATGCAGTGGCCATTTCGGTCAATTATCTTCGTACCACTAGTTTTGAAATTGTTTGTCATTTCATTGTCTAATTGCTTTACATGCTAATTGTAATCGGCAGTAAGTCCAACTTGATACAAATTCAACTTACGCTCAATTATCTTTTGTGTCTCCACAGAAAGATCGGCAATAGTGACATGGTTGTGGAGCTTATATCAAGCTGATTGTTAGAAGTGCTCCCTTCAATCCAATAGTATTTTTTTTTGGTAAGCTTAGTTGTTTGCTCTCTACTTATTTAGTTTATATACTTTTAATTTTTTTTTTTTGTGAAATCCTGTTGGTGTTTTTGCATAAGACTGATGGTATAGGGCGCATGTGTGGATATTTGGTTTTCTTAGAAATATGAGAATTGTTTTTTGTACTTCAATCCTCCTCTGTAGTTTTTTTTTTAATGTTCTACCAGTATAGGTATTTTAGAATCTATAAGAGATGGATAGATCCTGGATGCTCAAGGATAGAAGATCAAAAGACTATGAGGAAGGGGTTGAAAGTTTTCTGAAATTTGCTATTATGCGTGGCCAAGATCCCCAATCCATTCGATGTCCGTGTAGATTATGTGGGAACATGAGAAAACAATCCATTCAAGAGATTAGAAATCATCTCTTTTTCAATGGTATTGACCAAAGTTATGATACATGGATATGGCATGGCGAAGCAGCTACCACCACACCACCACCATGTGTCAATCCGCCTGAGTTTTTTCATGAGAAAATTGAGACACCTCCCTTAAATGTTACAGCAGAGGTAAGAGAAATGGTTGAGGCTGCATACAATGACTGCGCGACTGATCCTGATAAGTTTAAAAAATTACTTGAAGATGCTGAAAAACAGTTGTATCCTGGTTGCATGAAGTTTACAAAGTTATCTGCCCTAGTCAGGTTATTTAACTTCAAAGCTGGAAGTGGGTTGTCTAATAAATGGTTTTCAAATCTCCTAGAGATAATCAGTGAGTTGCTACCTGCCAGCAATGAACTACCAGTATCCATGTATGAGGCGGGGAAGACTTTGGCTGCGTTGGGTATGGAATATGAGAAAATACATGCTTGTCCCAATGATTGTATGCTCTACAGAAAGGAGTTCAAAGATGAGACTTCATGCCCGACATGTCAAACGTCTAGATGGAAGTTGAAAAAAAATTCAACAGAAGTTAGAACTGGTGTGCCTGCAAAAGTTATATGGTATTTTCCACCTATTCCGAGGTTCCGAAACATGTATAGGTCAGTAGAAACAGCGAAGAACTTGACATGGCATGCACATCAAAGAGAATGTGATGGCCAACTACGTCACCCAGCAGACTCCCCATCATGGAAGTTGGTGGACAACATGTGGCCAGATTTTGCTGCAGAGCCAAGAAACCTTCGCCTAGCTCTTTCTGCTGACGGAATAAATCCGTACAGTTCCCTTAGCAGTAGGTACAGTTGTTGGCCAGTTATACTTGTCACCTACAATCTTCCTCCGCGGTTGTGCATGAAGAGAAAATTTATGATGCTAACATTATTGATATCTGGTCCAAAACAACCTGGTAACGACATTGATGTTTATCTTGCACCATTGATTGATGATTTGAAAATGTTATGGGAGGTAGGCGTTGAAGCATTTGATGCTTACCAGCAACAACATTTCAGATTGAAGGCTGTACTATTATGGACAATTAATGATCTCCCCGCGTATGGAAATTTGAGCGGTTGCACGGTGAAGGGCTATTATGGATGTCCAATTTGTGGCGAGGAAACTTCTTCTAGTAGATTGAAACATTCCAAGAAGAATATATATACAGGTCATAGAAGATTTCTTTCACGCTATCATCCATATCGAAGGCAAAAAAAGGCATTTAATGGAGAGCAAGATTTCAGAGTCCCCCCAGTACCGTTAACGGGAGAGGAGGTATTACGAAAGGTTGAAGGGATTGAAACAATATGGGGAAAAAAAAACAAAACAAAAAGTTCACCAAATGACGCATGTACAAAGTGTTGGAAGAAAAAGTCAATTTTTTTTAAACTTGAGTATTGGAAGTACTTGTTAGTCCGACACATCGTGGATACTATGCACACTGAGAAGAACTTTTTAGAAGCACTCCTTGGGACGTTACTGAACATTCCTGGAAAAACAAAGGATGGAATTAATGCTCGCCTTGATCATGTAGCTATGGGTGGACCGGAAGAGTTGGCACCAGAAATTGGAGCCAAGCGAACATACTTGCCTCCAGCATGTTATACTTTGTCTAGAGAAGAGAAAAGAAGAGTCTGCAAAACATTGTCTGAACTCAAGGTTCCCGAAGGTTACTCTTCGAATATCAGAAGTCGTGTCTCGATGGAGGATCTGAAACTTTATGGTCTCAAGTCGCATGATTGTCATGTTTTGATGCAGCAGTTACTACCTGTGGCAATAAGATCTGTGCTGCCAAAGGAAGTGAGATACGCGATTATCAGAATATGTTTCTTTTTTAATGCTATTTGTAGTAAAGTGATAGATGTGTCGAAGTTAGACAAAATGCAATCTGATATGGTGATCACATTATGTTTACTTGAAAAGTACTTTCCACCATCATTCTTTGATATCATGGTTCATTTGACGGTGCATCTTGTTAGAGAAGTTCGACTTTGTGGTCCGGTTCACTTTCGATGGATGTATCCATTTGAGAGGTTCATGAAGGTCTTAAAGGGTTATGTTCGTAATCGTAATTGTCCCGAGGGTTGCATTGCTGAAAGTTATATTGTAGAGGAAGCTGTTGAGTTTTGCACAGAGTATTTATCTGGGTTAGATGCAATTGGGATTCCCACCGCCAGGAACATGACAGTTGATAATAGAGAAATTGAAAGACCTTTACCAGGTGGCCATGTTGTGACTGTTGATCGCGAAGCATGGCAGCAAGCACATCATTATGTGTTAGAGAATACAAGCGATGTTCAACCTTATATTGAGTAAGACATTTATATCTCCATCTTTGTTAGATATATTAGGGTATATATGTTAGCTCATCTTATGATACTTTCTTGCAATTCGTTAGGAAGCACATGGAGTGGTTGAAGCAAAAAAATCCTCGTCAATCTAAAAGTCAAAAGTGGCTACAGGTTCAACATAATAAAACATTCTTCAATTGGCTACGTGAAAAGGTATCTTATCAATTACAAATCTATCCATCTGTTGCACTATAAATTTTAGCTAATTATTTAACTATACACAGGTTGTAGAGGAAATAAATTCCGAAAATAATCTCTCTGATGCCTTAAAGTGGATAGCACAAGGACCAAGCCGAAATGTGATAAAGTATCCAGGTTACATCATAAACGGTTGTCGTTACCACACGAAAGATCGCGATAATTCACGAGTCACCCAGAATAGTGGAGTTACCATGGTGGCAACTACAATGCAAGTTACTGGCTACAAGGACAAGAACCCTGTTTATGCAGATATGAGTTTCTATGGGGTCATTACAGAAATATGGCAGCTGGATTATAATGCATTAAGGATTCCTGTATTTAAGTGTGATTGGGTGGATAACAAGAGAGGAGTTAAAGTGGATGAACTTGGTTTCACACTAGTTGAGCTTGGAAAGATAGGTCACAAATCTGATTCCTTCATTTTGGCTTCACAGGCCAAACAAGTTTTTTATGTTGAAGATCAACTTGATCCAAAATGGTCAATTGTCCTAGAACCTCCTCAACGTCGATATCATAGCGACGGTGGTGATGAGCTTGATGATTGGTTTGTTGAGCGTCAAGACATAACACTGCCAGAAGTTGACACAATTGATGATGGATCAGACGACTCTATTTCATCTCACATACGAGTAGATTGTGAAGGGACGTGGATCAACAATACATCATGAAATGACAAATGTTTTGCTCTCTTTTGGAAATAACTTATTAGATTTAAGTATTTAACTATGTTTTATTTGTTCTAGCTGTGATGAGAAATTTTAATTGGCCTCAATTCAATATTCCTTGTTATGTGTCTATGCTTAATGGTTGGAATGTTATGTTTCTATATTCTCTAATGTCAATTTATGTCCATGTATCTAAGATATTTTGCTTAGCTATGCATTGTTAGATGCTCTAATACGATGTTTTAGTAGTATTGTTCAACCTCTACTATACCATCCCATCTTTGCATCTCAAACAGGATGGGTTCATCTCAGAACTTGCCTAGTAATGGCCAGGAGACAGTGCTGTCAACAGATCCAAAATGTAAGAAAAGGAAAAATAGGTGTTCCACTCTGAATTTTACTGATAATGTCGACGAGGATGCACAGTTGTCACCAGATCTAGGAAGTAACATAAGGAGAGGTAGAGGTTCAACATTCCTCCCAGATGTCATAAAGGATAGGAGTTCTGGTGTACGAAAAGTAGTCAAGTACAACAAAAGAGGTCAAGCAATAGGGGAAACAAGAGCAAAATACTCAAGCTATCTTGGAGTCTTGGCTCGCACAATGGTCCCAATAGATCGTACATGGAAAAAGGTGTCAGATGAAAATAAAGAGATGCTATGGAGATGTGTGAAGGTATGTACCACATGACTTCTTTACATTACGTAGACTACAGCTTGAACAATTTCATTAATTGTCCTCTTATAATGTCCTCCGTTGAAATGGCATATAAAATTGCTCATTCAATGCCGGTAAATCAGACTACATTCAATGTGGATCAACATAGCAGGAAGAATGTTTTATCTGCTATCGCAGCAAATTGTAGGACATTCAGGAAAGCTCTCACTAGGTACATACGTGCATATAAGTCGGATCCTAACATCATTTCAAGACCACCAGCAATTTATAGTTTCATTGAACGAGAACATTGGGATGCATTTGTTAAACATAGATTGACAAAAGATTTTGAGGTATGTATTCTTTAAGGAAAGTTTCATTTCTTTAAGTAGTAGTCGATGTTGAGCATAATGTATTCATCAAAGTTAACTTATATTCATGTTTAAAATCCATTGAAGAAACATAGTGATGACCAACGAGGTAGACAGAGAGAAAACAAATTTCGTCACAGGCTCGGTCGGAAGGGCTATGCTAATTTTGAACAAGAACAGGTAAGTGATTTGAAATTTATGCAATCACATATGAATTACTGGTTGTATTTATATATTGTGCTCTCAATTACCTTATTTCTTGCTTCTTGTCTAAATTAACTAGTTTCTTATTTTGCAGATAAAGATGATAAAAAAATCAATCGATGGTGCTGAGGATGAGGTTGCTGAAAGTGAGGATGTTGATGATGTTGATGAGATTGATAGGAGCATTTTATGGAAGAAGTCTCGTCAAAATAAAAATGGAGAGTATGATAATGAAGGCATCGAGGAACAAGCTGCAATGATTGTAAAGATTCTTCAAACGATTGGTTTGTGTTAATTATTATTTTTTAATTCTTCTTACAAAGATGGTAATGCTTGTTGTAGGATGAGTTTACCAAACAAGCACAAGAGGGGAATTTAGATCTTGGAGGAAGTATTGACATTCTGGCATTGGCACTATGTAAACATGAACGTTCTCGGGTACGAGGCATAGGAGACTTTGTAACACCAACTGCCTACTTTCAAATGCCTAGACGTGGTGATCATTCACATTGCCAAGAGAAGATTAAAGCCCTTCAGACAGCTATGTCACAAATGAAAGGCCAATTCCATGCAATGAGTCAACAAGTACCCCACACACCACAATCTGAGTATGTGAGTTCAAACACCATCAAAAGTTATAACACTGGCAGCCCTCAGCTTAATTCTATGACAATGGAGAATATGGTGAGAACACGGAATGACATGCCGCCTGATCCTAAGTCAAAAACAAAAAAGGTATGTTATTTTAACGACTATTCAAGAGTATATTTTTTATATTGCAATTTGTGTTATTAGTTGGTGTTAGTGACTGGTTTCGTCGTTGTAGAGCCAACCATGTAAATTGGCAGTGGGGTCCCTGGATAACATCGTTGCTCACGGAACGATGTTTGAGAAAGTTGGGCCTGAGGAACCACTTCATACTGTACCACTAGGGGAGGCAAATGTCCGGGTGTCTATTGATTTTGTGATTCAAAAAGATGCTATTCTTCCTGTACCCATCCCAGGAGAGATGTATGTTGTTGGAGACGCAACAGGATATCACGTTGCTTGGCCTAAAAATTTAATATTGTTTGGCAATGAGGTATAAATAGCTTATCTTTAAACCTTTAGACGTGTCATTTAATTTTGTGAATGGAGTTGCTGACTTATTTTTGTTGATTTTTGAAATTTCTAACTTAGGGAGCGTCGAAAAACCTTGCAATGGATGGGAATAAGGTATAATATTTATTCTCAAAAGATCTATTAATGTGTTCTTTTCTATAATATTCAACCTGTTGACTTAGAATTGGTATTATGCCAAATTTCTAACTTAGGGAGCTCCAGAAACACCTGCATGGGATGCGAATCAGGTACTATTTGAATGTTATTTGGAAAGGTTACAATGCACTATTTGAATGGTATCATACGGGTCTTTTAATTAATGTTCAGTACTTGTATTTCTTTAATTTGGAATCAATTCTCATTTGATTAGGCAACTTCGAGCAATGTGGATTCTGATAAGTATTTGGAGTCTCTTCGATCTTTTGACGACTATGTGGAGACGGTTGCATACAAGGAAGCATTCACCATTACGCTCGACGAAGACATGTTTGGGGCAAATGTTGAGGTTCCACTTCAAAGGGTAGATATGGAATATATGTCTCAAATGAAGGAATTGTCTGTTACATGCATTATGTTGTACATGAGGTTAGAGGATCCTTGAATTGAATCTCATTATTTTTTCATCATTTTGACTTTTTATAACAAATTAATTTTTCTTCCTTTGTCAGTCAACTCTACCGTGTTATTAAGTCTGCAAATCTTAGGAGGAAATTTTTTTTCGTCAACCCATGTGCCATTAGCGGGACAACTAAGCAAGGATCGCAATCAGCATTGCTCGCAAGTTTGTTGAAGGATGCTGAAAATGACCAACTTGTTTTTATTCCTTATAATTTGGGGTAACTATCTCAGCCTTATTTACTCCTTGTGTTTAAAAAATGAATAACAAGTTAAGCTAATTTCTTTGTGACTTGTTAAATTTTAGGTTTCATTGGGTATTGTTTGTCATTGATCTATCATATCCTACCGTATACTATCTCGATTCACTTCACGGTTCAACCAATCCGAACCTTAAACTCATAATTAAAACGTAAGTTTGTGAATTTTTGATTGGATCGATTTGAGCTTTTTTATGCAATCTATTGACCGTCTGAAATATTTCTTGTGAAGTGCTGTAAAAATTCGCGATAATGCAAAAAACATGAGGAGGACTGTTGATTGGAAGGAAGTTGAGGTATATGTTTGATCTACTTGTTCTTGTTTCTGGAATGGTTACAAACGATTTCTCTAATAAGTATCAAATGTTTATGTAGTGCCCGGAACAACCTTCGACTGTTGAATGCGGGTTTTTTGTCATGAGATTTATGAAAGATTTGGTTGCCGATCCAAGCATGCTATGCAGACAAGATGTGAGATACTTTCTTAGCTTTTATTATTTTTTTCGTTGGTCGACTTACGCTACTTTTTTGTTCAACTTTAATTTGTTTATCCTTCATGTGTTGCACGTAGTTCAATGGGAAAAAGACGTACAGCCAAGCCGAGATTGATGAAGTACGAATTGAATGGATGAATTTTGTTATAGAACTTGATATATGAGGTATGTGTGTGCGTGTTTACTATGTTCATGTATGCTAGTTGCGTGTGTGCTAGTTTTGGTGAAATCAGTTGAGGCAACCTTTTCTTATCTTGAAGTACCTAGTTTTGTTGAAATAAAGTTGTAGTTTACTAATCTGAAAGCCTTAACAATGGACCATTTCTTGTTAAGCTCTTGTTATAGATTACACATGGAATTCTATATTAGCATTAGTTCTGCTACTTAAATACTGTACCAATGGAGTCCAACTTTATGTGGTGTGGGCAAATCATGCATGATTAGACAACTCAAAAAGAGCAATGGCAAGGGCTGAAAGCATGATTAGTACTCTTTGAATCTCCACACAACTCATGCTACTCGAACAAATATATAGAACCCTCCAATTCTGGAGATAAGAGTATACTTTATAAAGGAAAATTTAATGCTCTGTTTTGCTTTATTAATCAACCGTTGATGGTAAAAGATGCTGTTGGAACTGCTGGTGGTCTAACTCAAAAGTTTATTGCTTCGATTATGGGAAAGATTATTAAACTTGAGAACACTGTTCTCTGGGCCATATATGGTGCTTAGGAGGGGATCTCATTGAATTTAGGAACTCTCAGATCTGTCAGGGCTGCTCCAGAAGGGATACAGCCTTGTTTTGCTGACTTCTATTTGGGGACTCACTTAGTAAACTCTGCTATATCTTGCAATGGTTGGTGTGAAATCTGTTGATATGGTATGGTATGGGAGCTCATGGCTATCCACTTACAGCATTGAGTGGATTTGGATACTTCATTATAATGACCATGTTACATTAACAGATTGGATTCTGCTTCTACATTGTCTAGGAATGGACTATGCAGTTGTTTGGAAAATCTGATTGGTGAAGCATCATGCTTCTTTACCTATCTTGGCTGATCCAATTGATAATTAGGAGTTCTTAGTTTGGATTGATCTCTTGTCATTACTTGGGATTGAATAGCATACGATTGTCGTGAGATAGTGTCCCAACATTGTTGGGATGATACTCTCATGTTGGGATGCTATCTTTTTGTGCGCCATTATCTCTATCAATAATATTCCTTTTTTCGCCGTTCAAAAAAAAACTGTTGATGGTATCTCATGAAATCAAATGCTCTGTGTTGCAGATCCTCTATTGCTTATATATTGCTGTTGCTACTGCTGTTTGAGAAAGGAAAGAGTCCAAAGGACAAAGGAGTGATGCAATTTCCACCTTAATTTGGTTGTCTAGTTTGTTTGTCTTAGTGTTATTTTGCTACGTACAACTGCTGGATTCCAGCTTATGTTTTTTTGTTTGGTAAAGGTCCCTTTTGATGGGCTATGCTACAGTACTTTTCTTTAGTTGGTTTCCATTGGATTGGCTTCTTGCCTATAACAATGATTAATTTCACTATTGTTTTGGTATTAAATTGAGTTGCGTACCTTATTAGTCTTTTTTTAATCAGCAGCCTAATTTAGTCTGTGATAAAATTCCCAAAAAAAAATAAAAATAAAAGAGATGAAATAATCACGGTTTTTCTCATAAACGAGGTCTTTAAAGGCATCAAAAGGTCACAGTCTTTTTGTATGAACTGAGATCAAAAATACTTTTCAATCACAGTTTTTGATAAAACTGAGACTATTTCATTCCAAATAGTCACGGTCTTAGGAAAAATCTGAGATGGTAAGAAGTTAAAGATCACAGTTTTTACTTTTTTAGTCACAGTTTTAATGAGTTTTAATCACGGTTTTTATCCTGTGGTTAAAAGATAGGGACTTTTAGTTACACCTTGATAGACCACGGTTTTAAATGCGAGATTAAAAGTGAAAGATCACACCAAATGATTGAGACCTTTATCTATTTTTGTAGTAGTGACTGTATGAAGAAGTTCATTCGGTCCACTCTTCCAAAACATCGAACCAAGAGCAACAATGTTATTGACTGATCCCACTGCTAGTCTACATTGCTGGCTCTACAACAAGAAGATAGGAAATTAGATCACACTAATCATAAATTGACAATGGATGAACGATGTAAAAAATAAACTTCGTGGTAATAAAGTTGCACCTTATTGATGTTCGGTAACTCCAAATTATTTCTACAATCTTGGTTTTTTGGCGTCGCCTACATTAAAAATTGACAGAGTGCACAAGGATAAACAACTTTTAACATTGAAAGAAAAATACTAGTAAAGCTCTCTAAGTTAAAGATTTTCCATAGTAAACCAAGTAAGGCAATTTAATTTTAGGAGAGCACGTTATACCTCATCTCCAAACATGCCAGGTTTTTTCGAACCAACCTAATCCAAACATTTCCCCCATAAGTAACAATATTAATTCATTTGTAGTCTAGTAATTCAAATTCGACATGTAAAAAACCATAATAATATGTATACCTCAGGGGCAAACAATATAAGGCTTTTGGGCCATGCTACATGAAACCCAACCGCCTCTCCTACAGTAGCCGCCCCTACAGAATGCAGCCCTTCAGGGATAGGTATAGGAAGAAAGGCCTCTCCTACTTTAACAACATCAATCGACACGCGCAGATTGCTCTCCTCTAGCGGTACCATATGAACTTCTTCATTCGGTACCGCTTTCTCATACGCCGTGCCAAGAGCAACAATGTTATTGATGGATCCTATTGCTAGTTTACATTGCTTGCCCTACAAACAAGTTAGGAAATTAGACACTAACCAAAAAATGACAGCGCATGAACAAGGTAAAAAATACACTTAATGCTAATAAAAGTTGCACCTTCTTGACTTTTGGTGTGGGGTTTGGAGGTGACATGTCCTCCTTGGTTCTCCCCCAATTGTCCATTGCAAAATTATTAACTTGTGGACTTCCGAGATTGTCACTTCTAAAAGTGTTTGAACCGATATTATCAGATTTTGGTGTGTGAGGCATGTGTTGTGCTATTGCATCAAGCTGAACTTGCATTTGTGAAACAATTTGCAACAGGCTCTTTTGCTTCTCCTCACAACGTGAATGATTTCCACGTCTAGGCATGTGGAAGTACATGGTTGGAGTGACCTTTCCTCCTACACCTCTTACGCAACTACGTTCAGTACCACCTAATGCCATGGTTAAGATGTCATTACTTCCTTGAGTCTGTAATGTCCCATCTTCTACTTGTTTGGCTATCTCATCCTGTAATGTATATTAGTATGTAAGAAAATGAACAATATAACATTCAATCATTTAAAACTTCTAAAGATAGTGCGACATAGTTTTCCTTACAATTTCCACAGCTTTTTCCTTAGTTTTGATATCACCATACTCTCCATTTTTATTTTGACGAGCCTTTTTCCACGAAACACTCCTATCCACACTCACAACCGCCTCATCAGATTTATCAACCTACAAATCGAAGACCATTGGTTGAAACACATAGTGCATATGATGACATTAGCCACATTATATGTTTAGGAGTAATAATTAGTTCTACAAACACTTACAATTTCTTCTTCGAGCCCAGAGTAACCCTTTCGGCTAAGTCTGTGGTCATATAAGTTGCGTTTTCGTCTACCTTGTTGCACTCCACGAAACTCCTTCAAAAACACGAGGAAAGCTTTACCAAAATAAGATAGGAATATAATTTAAATTGCATCACATTGACCTCTTAACTAAAAGATAATTAACTTGACGTACCTCAAATTCTTTGGTAAGTCTTCTTTTGACAAATGAATCCCATTCTTGTTGCTCTAGAAAACTATAAGCTTCTGGTGGTTTTGACAGAATGATAGGATTTGATCTGTTAGCATATATATGCTTGGTCAGATATTTCCTAAATGTCCTCAAACTCGTTGCGATAGAAGATAAAACGCCTTTTTTACTCCTTAGGTCCACATCGAATGTCGCCTAACCAAATAAAGAAGACAAATTATACAATGAAACTTGTTGGTGAATTGAGAGGTATAAACATAACTCATCCTTACCGATACAGTTTCCCACAGTCTTTCGTTTACATCGTCCGTCACTTCAGACCAATATGTGTGAGATAGCGGGATCATAGTGCGAGCTAGGACTCCAAGAAAACTCGCGAACTTTGCTCTATTAGTCCCTATTGGCTGACCCATGTGGTCATATTTAATGACTTTTCGCATGCCTGAACTTCTATCTTTTATGACATCTGGTAGTCTTGTTGCACCTCTTCCCTTTCTTTTCTTGCATTTCGGGTTTGTCGAGGACGGTGGAGTATTGTCCTCATTACTAGGATGGTCATCATCAGAATCCATCCTACATGAAATTGAAAGAAAATAAGATATGACGATCATAGAGACAATAATAAAAGAAACTAGCATAAAGTACAAGCACAAGTTAAATGCATATAACAGTCAAAAACTAAACACAGACATCTATAGTAATTCTATCCAAGTTGACAAAATTAGAAATTAACTTTTAGCATTTCAACAAACATATAGCGAGAGGGAGAGAAAACCAAGTTATGACAATTAAAGAAACAACATAGAATTCTCGTATGTCCTCTACAAAAAGATAGAGATATTTTGACTTTTGATCACTAATTATCGATCCACGTTCCTTCACAATCTCCCCGCACAGAAGGTAACACAAGATCGTCGGTTTCATCTAATGATTCAACTTCTGGCAATACTCTATCAAATCCCTGAGGCTCGGCAAAACAATCATTGAGATCATCATCCACGCTGCACGGATACCGATGTTGAGGAGGTTCAAGGACAATTGACCACCTTGAATCAAGTTGATCTTCTACATAAAAAACTTGCTTAGCCTGGGAAGCTAGAATAAAAGAATCAGACTTGTGGCCTATCCTTCCAAGCTCGACTAGCGTGAAACCAAGCTCATCCACTTTCACGCCCTTTTTGCTGTCAACCTAATCACACTTAAACACTGGAATTTTCAACAGATTGTAATCAAGGTGCCATATCTCAGTAATAACCCCATAAAAGCTCATCTCCGCATACACAGGATTCTTATCCTTGTAACTAGCAACCTGCATTGCTGTTGCCACTAAGCTAACTCCACTATTTTGGCTAACTCGTGAGCTATCACGGTCCTTTGTATGATAACGACTACCATTTATAATGTAGCCTGAATACTTTATCACATCCAAAGAAGGTCCCTGGGCTATCCACTTCAAGTTGTGAGATATATTATGTTGGGCACTCAATTCTTCTGCAACCTGTGTAAAATTGAATTATTAGTAGATATACATTTTATTGACAAACAAGAAGCAAAAGATTTCATGTTTGATTGTTCTATTACCTTCCCACGAAGCCAATAGATGAATGTCCTATTGTGTTCAAGTTGTAGCCACTTTTGATTTTTTGAATTACGAGGATACTGTCTTTTCAGCAAAGCCATGTGCTCCCTATCAAAGGATCAAGTAAGTCCTAAACAAATAGTTACAAAAACGCCAAACCACTATGAACAAATACAATTGCCAATAGAAATGGAGACAGCTAAAATTCTTACTCAATATAAGGTTGAACTTCAGTTGTGTTTTCTAATACATAGAGGTGTGCTTGCTCCCATAATTCACGATCAATAGCAGTAACCTTACCCCCTGGTAAAGGTCTTCCGATGCTATCATCAGCGGTCATGTTCTTAGAAACGGGAACCCCAGTTGCCTCTACTTTGGATAAGAATTCTGCGCAAAACTCAACAGCTTCTTCTGCAATATATCTCTCAGCAATGCAACCCTCTGGACGATTATGGTTATGAACGTAACCCTTTAAAACCTTCATGAACCTTTCAAATGGGTACATCCATCGAAAGTGAACAGGTCCACAAAGTCGGACTTCTCTAACAAGATGCACCGTCAGATGAACCATGATATCAAAGAACGATGGTGGAAAGTACTTCTCAAGCAAACATAATGTGATTACCAGCTCACTTTGAATTTTGTCTAATTTTGACACATCCACCACTTTGCTACAAATGGCATTGAAAAAGAAACATAATCTTGTAAGAGCATATCTCACTTCTTTAGGCAACACAGATCGTATAGCCACAGGTAGTAATTGTTGCATCAATACATGACAATCATGTGACTTTAAACCATATAGTTTCAAATCTTGCATGGAGACATTGTTTCTCAAATTTGAAGAGTACCCATCTGGTACCTTGAGTTTGGACAATGTCGTACAAAATCTTATCTTCACCTCCCTAGACAATGTATAACAGGCTGGAGGCAGGTAAGTTCGTTTCGCCCCAATCTTAGGTGCTAACTCTTGCCGCAAACCTCTCTCTAGGAGATCCAAACAAGCATTAATTCCATCCTTCGTTTTTCCTTGTATTTGAAGCAATGTACCAATGATGCTTTCCAATACATTTTTTTCAATGTGCATAACATCCAAGCAGTGCCGAATATACAAGAACACCCAATATTCAAGCATAAAGAATATTGATTTTTTCTTCCAACATTTCGTACCAACCTTTGACGACTTCTTCTTGCTTGCCTTTCCCCAAATGGTTTTTATCCCTTCTACCTCCCTTAACACCTCTTCCCCACTTAATGGCGATGGAGGTTCCCCAAACTCTTGCTCACCATTAAATGCCTTCTTTTGCTTTCGATATGGATGGTAGCGAGGAAGAAATTTTCTATGACCCTCATAACTATTCTTCTTACCATGCTTTAATCTACAAGAGCATGTCCCTTCACCGCAAATTGGACATGCATAGTATCCCTTCACTGTGCAACCACTCAAATTCCCAAAAGCTGGAAGATCATTAATAGTCCATAATAGCACGGCTCTCAACCTGAATTGTTGTTGCTTGTAAGCGTCATATGCTTCAACTCCTTCCTTCCATAGCAGTTTCAAGTCATCGATTAGTGGCTCCAAAAACACGTCAATGTCATTACCAGGTTGGTGTGGACCAGATATCAATAGTGATAACATCATAAATTTCTTCTTCATGCATAACCCCGGTGGTAGATTGTACGTAACCAAAATAACTGGCCAGCAACTATACCGACTGCTGAGGGACCTATGTGGATTTATCCCATCTGCAGAAAGAGCTAACCGAAGGTTTCTTGGCTCCGAGGCAAAGTCTGGCCAAAGATGGTCTACTAACTTCCATTGCGGGGAATCTGCTGGGTGACGTAATTGGCCATCAGACTCTCTTTGATGAGCATGCCATGTCAAGTTTTCTGCTGTTTCTACTGACTGATACATCCTTCGGAACCTTGGGATTATGGGGAAGTACCATAAAACTTTTGCCGGAACACCATCTCTTATTTCGGTGGAATTTTTCTTTAACTTCCATCTTGACATATTACATGTAGGACATGAAGTCGCAGTTTTTAACTCCTTTCGATAAAGTACGCAATCATTAGGACATGCGTGTATTTTCTCATACTCCATCCCCAATGCAGCCATAGTCTTCCTAGCCTCGTATATGCATAACGGCAGTTCATTGATAACTGGTAACAGGTCACCAACCATTTCCAGAAGCTCTGCAAAACCTTTATTGGTCAAGTCATTGTTAGCTTTGTATTTATATATTCTGACCAAGGCAGATAATTTTGTAAACTTTGTGCAGCCGGGGAATAATGGTTTTTCTGCATCTTCAATTAACTTTTTGAACTTCCTAGGGTCAACCATGCAATCATTGTAGGCAGCTTCAACCATTTCTACTGCCTCTTGCGCATCGTTTAAGGGGGGCGAATTGACTTCTTGATATGAAAAATCTCGAGTGTTTACACTCTGTGATGCCCTACCGGTGACTGGTTCTCCATGCCATATCCATGTACGATAACTTCTATCAATACCATTGACAAACAAATGATTTCTTATCTCTGGAATAGGTTGTCTTATCAAGTTCCCACATTGTATACATGGACACCGAATAGATTCAAGATCCTTTGCATGAATGGTAGCAAAGTTCAGAAATTGTTCAACTCCATCATCATAGTCTTTTGATCTTCGGTCCTTGAGCATCCAAGATCTATCCATCTTGGATGGATTTTTCTATCCCAATATATAACTACAAAAGAGAAACACATTTACGAAGATCTCGTACAAAAATCGTAAAAAAATTGTCATGTTGGGAAACACAGACACAATTGAATCAATACACTAGGAAGGCCTCGTACAAAAATTGTCATGTAGGGAACCAAATTGGAAAAGAACACATAATGTAGGGAACCAAATTGGAAAAGAACACATAATGTAGGGAACCAAATTGGAAAAGAACACATAGAGAGCTTACCGAGGTCTTTGGAGTGAATGGAGCTCTTTGGTGACAATCACTTTGCTGACTGATGCACAATTCTGTAGTTCACAGTCTCTGAATGTAGAAAAACATATAGTTGGTTAAGTGCTTCAATTCAAAAAATTGATAGTTAAACATTAGAGCAAACCCACATAGTAGACATGGGCACCAAATAGATGAAAAAGTGATTGCGTGCACGTGAGTGCGAGAGAAAGGGATTAACATGACTTTACGATTGCATGAGTATGATCACGTTTTGAAACAAATATCGGGTGGATTCAGCCATTCAAAAGCATGAGAACTAATCCACTAGCTGGGGCTCCAATTAAAGTCGACACAAAGCCCCGTAACAACAAATTTCTGAAGGCGTTAGGATTACTAAATAAACTGCAGTAACAACAAATTTCTGAAGCATGAGAACAAACAGTCCAATGAACACATAATTGATTGCAAGGCACATTCGCGAATTAGTTGACACTTGGATATTTCAAAGCAAGAATACGAAATATGGGATAGGCTACGACAGTGCCACACTATTGTAAGTTCTTCCACTAAACCATTTTCCAAGTAAAGGAACAAAATACAGAAGCTCTAAGGACATCGACACGACGATACAGAAAATTCTAGTTAATCAGCTTATATCAGGATCTTATACCTACCATTTCTATCCCAATGAGCTAGCCACTATTTAGCAACATCAAGGTTAAAATGAGAGAGTTGATTGATTGATGAAGTAGAGAGGGATGATTAGTGTTCATATGTTGAGGATGTTCAAGGGAAGAATGTTCTTACCATGCCGTTATTTAGGACCATGCCTACAGGAAGATCAGACTTAGGGCTGAGGATGTTCAAGGGAAGAATGTTCTTACCAATTTTGGGGTATGAATTAAAGCTAACTGTTTGTAACCTGTTTTGTGCTGGTAATAATTATATACTAATAACTGTTTTGGCAATCTTAGGGAATGGATTTTACAACAGACAAGCTTAGGTCTCTGGTACGCAAGTGGCAAACATTGATCGAGGCTCATGTGGATGTGAAAACAACTGACAGCTACACTTTAAGGATGTTCTGCATTGGATTTACTAAGAAGCAGGCAAACCAGCAGAAGAGAACCTGTTATGCACAATCGAGCCAGATAAAACAGGTAGAATTTTCTACAATTCTTTCAATTTTACTACTACACTTGATTAAAGGAACTTTTGCAGCTCACTATGTTACATTGACAGAAAAAGTCCTATGATAATTTTTCAAAGTTTCTTCAGCGCGTTCTATTAGGAACTAGATCAGACAATAACTGCAGGGAACAAAAATAACAGTAATCGCACAAAAGTGGTGGTAGTCCACACTGAACAGAATCCATAGAAAAACAGTTCTATTCAGAACTGGACAGCAGTAGCAGCCAGGAACAATAGCCATCACTTAACAGTTCTATTCAAAACTGGACAGCAGTAGCAGCCAGGAACAAAAACAGTTTGGAAAACTACTTGAAACTTAAGCGTACTAGTGCCACAACCAAAGCACTTCATCAATTTCGGCTTTCGTGTAAGTTTAAAAGAACTCATATACGCCCGAGTAGGTATCTTTGGACTTTTATGGAGAAGAGGAAGTACTTTTCTTATCGATCACAGGAACCAATCGTGTTAATTTTGAGTCTTTGCATAGTACGTACTTAACAACATCAGAGGATCTGAACTCGATCCGATGGTATTAAACAGAATTTGAAATAGCCATGGTAATATGGTAAACATCATGAGCAGGTTTGAGAGACACAACTCCAATTAAAGCACAACAAAAACACCCAACAGAACTTGGAACAACTGTCTAAGCAACATCATGAGCAGGTTTGAGAGACACCCAAAAAATCCCGCAAAATACCAACCGGTTAACCTCGGCAAGAATGGGCTGCACACACTGTAAAGAGGTTCGTATTCATCGTTATTTATACATGCATATATACCACATCAGAAATTTTGAAATTAGTCCAGACTCCAGAGGTAATCATAAAAACCAAAAACTGCAGAACTGTGCTGTGTGAAAGTTCTAAAAAACACCATCCGGCCTGTCAAACAATTTTGGAAAGATGTGAAGCAGCTGCCATATACAATTTTTGAGAAGAGAACAAAAGCAAACCCAATCAAGATCAGCAGAGCGAACAGAATAGGTGCTCCAACGGTTCACCTCCTCTTGGCATGCAGGACATAAACATGAGATAGGATCATAAGGAACCGACAGATGATCCCAAGTTGGGAGAACTCCTGTGGCAGTCTTTCCAGTATTGAACACAAGAGAAGAACAAAGTCTTGCCAATGGCAGACTCTTAAAACTTATATTAAGGAAAAAGAGTCTCAATACAGCAAAAGATACAAAGTACCCATCTCACACAGCTACTCTACCTGTATAGGAGCCAATCACCTACCAGTGCTGTCTATCACTCTATCTGAAAACATTCTCTACCAAAACAGAAAACACCCTAATACTACTTCTGACTAACTTTCCCACCCACACAAGGTTTAACACTACTAAGCCAGCTCAAGCAAAAATTAAGAGTAAAAGCATGGTATGGCTAACTATTTAAGTGTTTAGCATCCTGTTTTCCACTCCCAAATTAATATCTTGCTTTTTTTTCAGTGGTTGAAAACATCGACCCATAAATTTTCTGTACAGTACTTTTAAAGTCATGATATGAGATTCATCTTAGTTGCAGGATCCTCCTACTGAGGTGACTTTGGATCCTTGCTCCCAACTTCAAAAGTAAGAATGTCGCCAAAATTTGACTCTTAGGGAGTAGGAATTATGCTTTTGACTAGGATGGGACCCCTCAAGCATATGAATCCCATAGGCCTCGTTTAGAAAAAACAAAAGCTATTAATGCAAAGGTAGACTAATTAAACTAAGATGAATAACCCTACAAATAACCCTTCTCAGCCCACTCCATGAGAAGACCACGCAGCCCATTCCATGAGAAGACCTAGGAATAACCCTTCTCCAGGAAACTAAAAACTACGGATGATTAAATCAGAACATGCGAGTCTACTGAATGTGTCAAAATGAAAGGTTGACTACATTAATGCAATAAAAATACACGAAAATCTTCATCTCCCATGCGATTTTACATACCGATGAATGAATCAGAAGACATTTTGGAGAAGGATGATGGAGGAATACAAGAAATCACAGAGAGGGAGCGCGCCGTTTCTTGCTTCACGGTGGTGGTGGAGAGAGATGAGGCGGCGGCAACAGCGTGTGAGGATGGGGGCGAAGAGGCGGCGGCGTGTGAGGATGGGGATGAAGATGAAACTTGTACTAGAGAGGCCAGGAGGATGAGTGAGCTTCGTGTGAGTGGAGAGTGCTTCACGGTGGTGGTGGAGAGAGATGAGGCGGTGGCAGCGTGTGAGGATGGGGGCGAAGAGGCGGCGGCGTGTGAGGACGGGGATGAAGATGGAAGCTGTACTGGAGAGGCCAAGGCCAGGAGGATGAGTGGGCTTCGTGTGCGTGGAGAGTGTAATTAGGGCTAAAGTGAAACGACGTAGTTTTGGGCACATAACCTCTCAATTACTTTACCGAGTGCGCCTAAATGAGAAGCAGCGCCCACGCAAAAATTCTGAACTTCCCACCGGTTTTCCTCATAGTTTTTTATCTCGCCACAAGAGTGAGATCTTTTATCTCGCTCTTTTCCGCACCAATGTTTTTTATCACACCGTAAAGGTGAGATCTTTTTTTTTTTATCTCACTGCACGAGTGAGGTCTTTATAAGTCATCTATCACACTGTAAGGGTGAGAACTTTTTTCTTTTATCTCGTCGTAAGAGTGAGATCTATTATCTTGCTCCTTTCCGCGGCTACCACCACTTTTTATCTCAGCTTTTGATTTAAATTGAGATTAAAAAGTTAGCCTATAATTTTCATCACGCTTTCACAGAAAACTGTGATCTTTGTGAATCTCCTTAGTGTGGTATTTATCTATTATTGTAGTAGTGTCTCTCTCTCTCACTCCAATAAATCAACGTCCAACTCTCTCACTCCAATAAATCAACGCGTCTCCATCCAGTTCTCTCTCTCCCTGCGCTAAACGTCAAAATAGTATACAAAATTTGGGACAAAGACGGAAAACATCAAAAGTCTGAAAACCCGTTAAAGTAATCTTTAAAAAACCAACAAATAAACCTAACTTACCCCTGAAAATGGCTACGTGTACAATGGACAAAGGACCCAATTGGAAAAATTGGACCGAAATTGTCCAATTTGAATTGGAGTTCTCATGTTCTTTATTGCTCTCGGACCATGGATATTGCATGGCTCATGTAGCAACTGATACGTTCTAGCTAAAACCATGCCTAGTTCAAGGAATGCAGAGTCTGCTAGGTTTCTGTTGAAATCAATAGAGATACCACCATTTTTGTGCCAAACCTGTAGAGTTCATCTTTACTGTAGTATCCCGTGCAGATTCAAGGTTGATAAATATATGGTGTGCTCTTTGTGATGAAAGCCCAACGAAATTTATATTATTCCTTGCAAGAAGGTAAAGTAAGACCAAGTTGGCAAGCGAGAAGTGCACTATGAAGATGAAGAAATCCTGGAAATTCATGCCTATCAAAACAGATTTGAGAAGCAAAAGATTAATGGAAGAACCAAAAAGAAGAAACTGATACTCAGATCAATTATTTTTTTACTACAATAATTCCAACGACCTGCTATACAATAAGTTATATGAAAATAACCGTCCCTTCAATTTTCTACTTCTTCCATATTTTTCCTCGAGCATTGGGACAATAAGTTGAGAAGAAACATAAAAAAGCTTTTGGAAAATACGTCTACTACTATGTTTCATTTGTACCCTTTCAGCACTCCCAAGGAAATAACCAAGTTTGGATAATGGATTGTCAAGGATATACTGTTGGTCCCTGTCTTGGTTTGATGTATGTCCTATCTATTGTACTTATCGCCACAACACATTAAGCTATGTTTTGGCAGAAAACGATGCCCAAGTTTGAAAAAAATCATTCAGTTGTGATTTCGCCATGAAACTGCACTTCAAAATAAATTACTCCTCATATCAACCCACTAAACTCACCCAAGTAACACTCTGAGTTATAGATGGATACCTGAGAATTCGTTGATGAGAGAAAAGAAATTTGGACAATAAAAATAGGACACAGTTAATCTCCATGGACAAATCCCAAGCTCATTGGTTTCCATCTTGTGAGGGTAGTTAGAGGGGAACAATCAAGTTACTGGGCAAAGTGCGGATCTTGAGATGCATTTTGGGGGTACCACAAGAAAAGATGAAATTAAGACCCAAATAAGAGAAACAAATTAAGATCTTTGGCAATGAAGACCAAGGACTACAAAAGTGATGAAAAGTGGTGACACCTAGAACGTCTAGATGCAAAGGAGGACCCAATGTAACGTGCATTGAGAGAAAAAGTGCAGCCATTATGATAACAGTGTAACCCAAAGTAGGCTTTTTTAAGAGGCAGAATGACAAAACAGGATGTGCATAACTACAATGCACACCACCATCATCAACGATATCAACTCCAATTAGTCCCAGATTACTTTAACTTGGAAACGGGGAGTCAAACAATATATAGCATCAACATTAACGGTAACTTCACTACAATATCAATATAGTAACACAGTCATAGCATTAGATCAATTCTACAACTCAAATGTGAAAATAAATGTTGGATGGGCAATAAAGACATTTCAGTTACTCATGGGTTCTACCTTTGGCACTCCTCTTCTCCACTAAATCGACGATAGTCCTCAAGAAAAAGATCAAGAGCAAGTTTTGAGTTGAAAATTTGCACAAAGGGACACTTTTTGGGCAAATCTAACATGCATGAATTCAAAACATATACACGAGGGCTTCTTTCTAATCAAAGGGCATGAAAAAAATATTGAGGGAACAGAAGGGGGAAAAAATAGAACAATAAACCTTCTGAAAAACAAAAACAAAATTATTTAGACCCCCTTTTGCATATCCTTGTTTAAGAAAGTTGTATTGACATCCATCCACCAACAACAACAACAGAACCCATATAGTCCCCAATCATTAGGGGTATGGGCGGGAGAGGATTGGAGACAGACCTAGCCTTTGGCAATATGCACAAAGTTGCTGCAATTGACATCCATCCGAAAATACTAAAATTTATAACCAGCAACAATCGGGATAATAACTCGAATGGAGGTCATGTATTATTTACCTGGTCTTTCTTTTTGAGTGCAGAGGTGAATAACGAAAAATAATAAAACCGTAAGTGCAAAGAGAGTTTGAGTAGACCAAAAAGTCTAACAATTCCAAACACATTTAATTAATTCAGTATCCAGATATATGTGGCAAAAGCAATGAAATTGTTAAAAAACACCGAATCCACTCATGAGTATACAGGCTCACCCGTCTTATCGATTCTCTCCTCTAAATTAAGATGTCTATGATTCCCGTCTGCAAAATCATCACAAACATAACGGATATTGTGTGTATCAATGTATGTATACATACATCCTTCATGTATGAGTATAAAGCACAGGGGGTTTAAAAAAGGGACCTCTCGAATCTTCCAACTAGTGATAGAAGGTGGAAATCAAACTATACATCCAAAATCAAATAAGAAAACTTATCTGAAATTGTAGACCCATAAGTGCGGATCTGAAACAAAATCAACTTTGTGCACTTGGACATTTCATGTTTTCGCTCTGCAGAATGCATGCTTTAATTAACAAATCGATTGACAGGAACAAACCTACATGTTGTATTTCTTATTGAAATTTTTTATGGTTTTGCAAACTTTTTTTCCTTTTCCTACGGGCTAGTCCAAGACTTCAATTGCATATTTCATTCCTGTAGCCATATCTCAAAATCGTCCATTTGAAGATTTATGTGGGGTGTAAGCTATACAAACCTGACCAGAAACAAAGAACTTATTCACTCTAAATCCTAATCAAACAGAGTATGTTATATTTTAGGGTTTCAATACCATAATCACTGAAAATTCAGAATACTAACAACAAATAGTTACAACGAGAACATCCAGGCAAAACCACATGCAAAAGTAAGGCTCACCTATGTTTTTTAGGAGTTCATAACACCCAAAAGCTTCGAAATGAAAACACAAAACAGAAAGAGTAATGAACTCTATAACTATGAGAAGAATTCCCTTACTTATTGTCGGAGATCCAACAAGCAAACACGACTCAATGGCCCTAAAAGAACGAAATAAGAAACGGAAAAACAATCAAGAATCACAAAAATAGTACCTGGAAGACTATAAAATATCGCAAGGTAAAAAATTGTACAATCCTTATTATGGTCTACCATTCACAGTAAAATCTTTAGACGAATATAATGACAAGAAAATTTAATCTACATAACTCGAGACCCACAGTATGTTAATCGCGATCATAGCAAGAACTTTTTAAAAATTCCGCAATCCACGATTACACCCACATAATAGAAATAGTCCGCTTGGATGGAGTGATTTCAAGAGAAAAGAAAAGAGAAGGTTTCAAGGAAAATTGATAGATAAGCCCAAAAACAAAATATTCTGATTGGCTCCTTCCCTTTCTTGCCCAACCTGACCCAAAATGGGCAGACTTGATGAGAAACAACTTCATTTTCTTATCTCATCCTTTCTCATCATCCAAATGGTCGTGGGTAGGGCTACTCAAAAAATCCGGTAAACCGTGAAACTGGTCCGGACCGAACCGCTCCATACCTTATGGATTTTATCCGTGGATTAATGGTCCGGACACGGATTGAAAAATTAGAAAACCGTGACTCGCGGTTCGGTCCACGGATTTTCATTACGAAACCGTGGATTAACCGAACCGGACCGTGAGATATTTATTTTATATAAATAAATAATACTCCCTCCGTCCCATAATATTTGTCCGGTCCGCAAAACAAGGACGTAAAAATAATATGTTTTTTGCAAGAAAAATTCAAATTTTTTGCAACAATTCATTAGATATCGATGAGTTCTGGTAATTTATGAAAAAAGTTTGAATTTTTTATTGAAAGAACTGCATTATTTTTTAGTCCTCGTTTTGCGGACCGGACAAATATTATGGGACAGAGGGAGTAAATATATGTGTGTGTATTTATATAATTAATTGTTAGTATAGTTAAAACTTTTTTCTACTAATTTTAGTATTTTATGTTAATAATGGGATATAGTGTAGATGTATATAAAATATAGGGGGTAAATCGTAGTTTTTTTGTATAAGTTACTCCTAGTAAGTTACAGGTAACCCTAGTTCAGTTTCAGTAGTTTGTGGCTTTTCCAAATTTTTTTATGTTATTTACTATAATGATACAATTTAGTGTTTAGACTTTTTTGAATCTGATTTCTGAAGTAGGCCTTTGATAGTTTATGTAACAAGTACTTTCTGGTGGTGTTAAACTTAATTCTGAGTGTAACCTTCTTCCCTTTTAGTGTGAGATATATGCTTAAGCTTTATTTTTGCTAAATCGGTGGATAAAACCGTAACCGATCCGCGAGTCACGGATTGGATTGGAACCGAACCGTAGGACTTTTGGTCCGGACATGGATTTCATTTTGTAAAAACCGTGACTAGCGGTTCGGTCCTTGGATTCCTAGAAATCCGAACCGAATCGGACCGCGAGCAGCCCTAGTCGTGGGTGCCTAAAATCATTTCCAAACCCCTAAAAAAATCGTACAAACAAAACACTTGTAAAACTCAATTGAACGGCACAAAACCCACACACAGACGGACAAAATCCACGCATAATAATAACCCAGACGAACAAAATTCACACACAAAGAACCCGCAGGACCAAGAAATCTAGATAATGTGGCAAAACCGCGTGAAACAAAAATGGCATACAGCAAACCTTATTGAACAACCAAAAGCATCAAAACCCACACCCAAAAGTTTAAAAAAACGCCAATTACATGTCGAAGAAAGAACACTCACCGCCGATCGCAGCAAGAAGCGGCGGAACAATCTGACGCTAGTTCCAATCCGATCGTGAAGAACTGATTTTTTTTAAGCGAACAAGCGTACTTGATACTCACACCTGCATGAGGAAAATCGCACAACAGTAGTGTGGCGTCATCACAACCACAGAGATCAGCACACCTCAATACCGCAATGTCATCACTACTGCAGACTAAAAAGACCTAAATACCCATTAACCAAAAGACAAGCCCGCCGATTGGAGGGGCATAATTGGAAAAATCAGACCAAAAAGCCCCACCAAAACAATTTACTGCAGTCTTCTTTTACTTAACAGGTAAGATATGGGTGTTATGTGCATACCCTGGTCCGAGTGTCTAGTGTCTGACACGCTACTTTATAAGTTTTTTGAAGTCCACATAGGCATTGGCAAGATCAACTTAACCATATGGATAGTGGCAGCCAAGGATAGATCATATACTGAGAGTCAGTTCATGAAATGTAAATATTCAGAAATATTCAATTTCCTAGAGAAAATTCTACCTCACAATATTTTCAAAACATTACCTCACATTCAATACACGTTCCTCAACATGCCAAGAGAAAGGCACATCGCAAGGATACTTAAGCAAAATTTGTGGCTACATATACCACTTACAAAAACTCGAGTGAGTCAGTGATATATTAGTATATTTATCTCTCCATCAAGCTCCATTATCCATAAGCAAAAACCAGTTCCAAGTAACTACAATCTGGAAAGCGATATGTTGCAAGTAAAATTTTTCATGTCTATGTGGTTCTTGGCTAATTTAGAGTTAAAGTTTGTATTGAACTTTTTTGTTGAAGTTGTTTCCACCACATATATTTTGTATGAAGAGAAGTAAATGTGAATAAACATGTGCTCGAATATTTTTGTCCATCTTACATGGCCTGCATATAACAAGCACAACTATTACAGCAAAAATAATAAGTTTAAGCATTAAAACTATGGTGACATATGATGGAAAGTATTAACATGAACATTCAGATGTTATGCGATAAGATAGATGAATAGTTGCTTACATCCAAGAAGAATCTAAAGCAGGACCACAAAAACATTCTTCAACCTTGGGAAGAATAGTCACCAGGCCGCCATCCTTTACATCCAAATTTCTTGACTCCACATTACCACCTAAGAGAAAATATTCTCTTATTCGAATCAAAGCAATTTGATATTCAAATGAAAATTCTTCGAGCCACAGCTATAGCCCTACTTAAACTTTGTTTGTCGCATAAGAATCTCATCAAGTTGCAACGTACAAAATCTAATCAGGGTTACATCTGCGACTCTCAAGAGTTTCCTATTGAATATCACTAATTTGAGCCAATCAAAAGAAAATGAAATTTGATAGTCAAATAAAAACTTTTCAAGCCACAAGTAGAACTCTGGTTAACTTTTGCCTGCCAGGTAAGAATGTCATCAGTATAAGGCGTGCAAAATTAAAACCAAATGGCAACTTTTATCGGTTACTCCTAATAGTTTTCTGATGAATATAAATTTCAGCCAATAAAAAAAACCACAAAACAAAAAAGTGTCACCAACATGTGATAATCACGATAATTTTTTCTGGATATTATGGCATATACATTGGCTCACCCCCACAGGCTAACAGTATAATTTTCAATAAGATGAAGATGTTTGTAACTTTTTTGCAAGCATGCAAGACATTTGTTTATCCTTCGCTAATAGCCAATTGATACCGCAAGAGACACAGAAATAAGGAAAACAGATCAAGTAATCTTACAGGAGGTTCGAGTGCCAGAACTGCTTAATGGTGGAAAATGCATCACGTACTGGTGGGGATGAAAATTACTCTTTATTCACTTTCTTGACTTCCTTTATACTCTCAATTTTGGTCTCTACCGCAGACTGAAGGGTATCAATAGGCTTTCCATCGTTAATATATCCCTTCCTGGGATCTAGACCAGCTTTCTTTTCTAAAACAAATATCACAAGACCAGATGCACCTGCATAAGATAAACTCAGTTACAGTACATATTGTGTGCATTATATTGATGGCCACAAAATCTTTTTAAAGTTCAAGTTGTTAGAGAAAGAGTCAAGTATATTTGTGTTCTGAACACCCATCCCACTGTGTGGCCAATCTTTCTGTTGGAGTTTGTCCCACATCAATTAATTATCTCTTCCAAAACTAGTATATGAGCCTGGACGGCCTTTCCACTCTTTGCCAATTGGTTTGGAGTTGGATGCTTTAACATTTTCCTCCATGGTCAAACACGTACAAGTATTTGAACTAATAGTGTGGTGAGTTTCAATATGAATAAGAAAAGAATAAATTCTAAAAAGAAGTACGAATACACCATTGTACTACCAGCAGGATATAATCAATTGATGTTCACAAGAGACCATTCATGATTGTGATAACACACCATAATCTGCAAGGCATATTTTTAACACAAATAAATGCCAAAATTGATGGAGAAAGAAAGAAATTGGCAAGTAATAATACTTTATATTTCACCGTACAATTCCAATTACAATGGTTGAATTCTTTCTATAGCGTCACTGGTACTGCAGTAACCTAATTTACATATTTCAGGCCAAAAGCATAGTAATCATTAAGTATTTGTAATAAATGGTTAGACTATGACCAAGCTCAAAAGCCTAATACAAAAGATCTCTATTCCAACTAAGTTTAGAAAAAGCACAGGTTGAAAGCTCTAGCAAAATAAGAGATCAGGTTCTTAGTTATGTCTTCAAAGAGCAGTTCTTTCTCACTTCAATAATACCAAGGGTAAGTCCGCTCACTTCAAAACACTATGTTCTAGTGTAATCAATTCATCTTCAGAATGAGATTTTAATTTCTATCCATGATCAAACAATTTTAATTCACTTACCCAAAAACAAAAATTAATGCACAAATGCATATTTACTTACAAACTCCCTCCATACAACACATGTATATCTCTCCAAAATTGTTCTGCACCTAAAGCTCAAAAATCCCAACCCAGTTTTCACAAATTCATTTTACATGATGGTCCATGCTTCAAAACATATACACTTGAGCTCCAAGTGGAGTTACTTGTTGATTGTTCAAAAACAAACCTTGAGAAAAATATTGAAGAACCATACCGGTTCTTGTGCATTTTCATTTTCCTTACAATTTCCCTAACTTCATATTTTTCCTTGTCTTCTTCCTTTTGAAAAATTAGTAAAATACTCCTATATTATAAAGGTTTTTAAGAATGAAGAAAAAGATTTGAGTGTACCCCACGAATTTGTATGACATGAAGCAACCACCAATCTACATAATCGAACAAAACTTATGCTTGTTCAATGAAGAAACCAAACATGTGTATACAAAGGCATCTGAGATGTAAAAACTTTTAGAAAATGGGTAGATCTAAAAAAACCGCATAAAGGGAGCTCACGCCACTCAATTGCATCATGATAGCAACCATTGTGAACACTCCCATCATTTCCAAATTGCCAAAACATAGAAGAAGCACCTGAAAAATAATGAAATCAGAAGAGTTGATTACAATAAGAACCCTCTAATAGTTGGGGCCGAATCATAAGAGTTTTGACAACTATCAAGACAACTACCATATCTCCATATACAATGAGTTTTGGCTACTTGTTCGTACCTCAAACTGATTTCCATGACAAAAGACTAATGGACACTTTGTATATGGAGGAAATCTTTTAGACGAGGATTCCCCCAAGTTCTCCAAAATCAGACGTTGAGTTCTCATGCCTTTTCTTTTTTTTTTTTTTGTATAATTGTTTTTAATTCTCAATGTCTTCTTTTTGTCCCCTTTAAGTTGGACTACTTGTTATTATTGTACATTCATTATTTTTACGGAGCACAGAGAAAATAACAAGTTTGAGGGGGGGGGGTTCTCCCCAAAGATGTAAATTTCAAAAAAAATCAAAAATTTACTACACATATGATGGCCACAAAACCACAACAAATAAATAAAAGCTCATTAAAATACATCGAAATTAACTCACAGAAGAGGTCAAAATCTGCACTTCTTGTGGATGAAGCTTGCAGTTGAGACAAATCATATATTGAAACCAAAAACCATGGGCAAACCACTAGCAGAAACCACAAAGGAAAAGAGAAACCCAATGTGCAGATTATAGAGGAGAACCAATGGCAATAGGAGCGCTCTCTCTCTCCAACGCTGAAACTGCTCTGTAATATAGAACTTTACAGACAACCACGACACTGCTCTGTAATATGGAAAGCTCGTTGAGTCCTCTTTCTAGCCCAATTGGTTTCATTCAAATGTATTTTATATGCTAAAATGTGTGCCAATTTTACCCTTAGGGTGTCGGAAAAAACGACGGTTTTGGTTTGTAAAATCCAAGAGACGTCGTTCAAGTTTTAGCTAAGTCTTATTTTGATTCCTTTTCATCATCGGGGAGCCTCGAGGGCACAAATTAAGGATAATTAATAGGTCCAAATTGGGGTGTCTACATTGGTATTAAACTTCATTCTATCAATAGCACTTTTAATAAGTCAGTAAAATGAAAACTTCATAGAGTACACAGTGAAGTTCAATCATAAATGTAAGTGTTGCCCCTTGTCTTAAGGAGTTCCTAATTTTACATAGGAAAAATTGTTTATCATTGAAACAAGTTACAACGATTAAAAGGAGCCTCTTAATCGTTGTAACTTGTTTTAACTATGGGAAATTTTCATATTAGCACCTGACCTTTTATACAAATCACACATAGACACCTAACCTTAACAAAATATCACATAAACACCTGACGTATTAAAGAACTCATCAATTAAACCCCTACCGTCAATCTCCATCCAAAAACAAACGGAAAAAATGTTTCTCTCTCCAATTTTGCTACCTGCCCGACTTTTTTTCACAAATTCTGCACATTTTTTTGTGGGGCCCATTTTTGGGTCCCATACATATTATTTGATCTATTGATTACGTCAAAAATATTTTTTTCAGAACCCTTGCAAAAAAATCAGCTCCATCGGATAAATGTAAGTGTATGATCCAATCGTACAACTTTTTATTCAGAATTTTGGATTAAAATTTTGCATGAAAAGTTGTAAGATTTGATCTAACACTTACATTTACCCTATTGAGCTGATTTTTTATAGGGTCGTGCAAAAAAAATATTGATTAATGAGCGGATTGGTTCAATTTTGGGTCCCCACAAAAAAATTTGTAATAAAAATCTTTTCTTCTGCATTATTATTTTCCTTTTTTCTTTCCCGTATAGTGCTGAGTTGTTTTTTTTTTAATTTATTTTTTGCCAGAGTAACTAACACTACCCAGTGTACCCACACAGATTAGTATTACATAGATTTTTTGTGGAGCCCACTTTTGGGTCCCTAAAAATTATCCAATCATTTCATTAGTTTTAAAATATTTTTTGCGTGGACCTGTTAAAAAATCAGCTCAACGGAGTAAATGTAAGTGTTTAATCAAATCTTACAACTTTTTATTCAAAATTTTAATCCAGAATTATGAATGAAAAGCTGTACAATTGGATCATACACTTACATTTATTTTATGAAGCTGATTTTTTGCAAGATCGCTTGAAAAAATATTTTAGAATTAGTGAACAGATCGGATAATTTGTGTGGGACCCAAAAATGGACCCCACAAAAAATTTATGCAAAATATGTGGAAAAAAAAGTCGTGTGGGTAGCAAAATTGGAGAGAGAAACATGTTTTCCGTTAGTTTTTGGACGGAGGCTAACGGTAGGAGTTTAATTGATGAATTTTTTAATACGTCAAGTGTTTATATGATGTTTTGTTAAGGTCAGGTGTCCATGTGTGATTTGCGTGAAAGGTCAGGTGCTAATATGAAATTTTCCCTTTAAATTATTACTAAAATCTTTCTTTTGCCAAGCAAAAAAAAAAAACAAAAATAGAGAAAATGTAATGAAAAAGGTATTGGTTCAAATAGACTACAGCATTCGCTTGTTAGATTATGATTCAAGAAAAACTTGATAAATACCTTAATGAGGCAATAACAGGGCTTCCACTTGGCAAAGACATATGTTATATGAAGCCATACAGCAACACAGTAGCAAGGACACGTGTCGCCTATAAATCAGCCCGTACGGCTCTTGTTAGATAAAAAAATGAGGCTCTTAGTCACAGCCAGTCCGTTCATCTGGTGCATGACGCTTCATTAGTCTAAAAAATTAATAATCAAACCAACATAAAACCTAGAAACAATCAGCGTATTATTTCTCGTAAGTAGAGATGTGCAGGGACGATCCTCCTGGCAATTCCAATCTAAAACTTATGTCTTTGCAAGTAAGCTACTGGACCTTTGTGTATGTAATCCTTACACAGAAACACTCAGCGTATTATTGCTTGTTAGTAGAGCTGTGGAGGGATGATCCTCCTAGCGATTCCAGTCTAAAACTTATGTCTTTGCAAGTAAACTACTGGACCTTTGTCTATGTAATCCTTCTTTAAAATGTTGTCGGTTTTCTTTCTTTCCCCACTTCCATCTTTCAAAATTGTTCTGAAATATAATGCGCTGAAAATAAGGACAAAGAATACATCAAACACAATCTGATTTGCTGTTTGCATACAAAAACTACTAATTTCCATTTGACTCTCGAATGTCGCAAAAGATAAAAGGTGTTTTCTTGCCTAATGGGCTAGATACAGGGATGGAGCGGGGGGGGGGGGTCGCCCTTGCAAGAAAAAAAGAAAAACTACTATTATATGTAAAAAAAAATTATTCTTATGAAGTATATAGGCTCGCCCCTATGTAAAATTTTGGAAAAATATATATAATAGTAACCTTTAAAATACGAGGATACCAACATTAATAACTAAAGGTTAAGGGTTAAAATATAACAAAACATAAAATTAGAGGGTTAACATTGTGAATATTCAAGTAATAAACTTTCACGTTTCATTAGATCTTTTTTTATTACCTCCACGTTTCGTTAGATCACACCGAAACTGAACCCTTGCCTCCTCTCTCTCTCTCTCTCTGCACAAAAATTCCCAATTGTTAAAGACTGCAAATGCAATTTCGAGAAAATAGCAACGGAGGAGAAGAGATTTTGGAGACCCTAAGTAATTTTGGTGATATACAAGTTGTAGGTATGTCTTTCTCCAATTGTTGTTCTAGACTTCTAATTCTTTATTTTTTGACTGGTAAAATCAAGTAACATGAAAGCCCATGTACTGAATTCGTCCAGTTGTGATAAATGGTAAAAAAGATGATGAACAATAAAGAAAAACAAGATACATGATAGATCGATCTCATTAGTTAAACCGATTTATATATATTTTAAAAGAATAACATATAACAGTGTCGGCCTTTACCCTTTTAATTGGTTTCTTTCTTGTCTTTCATAATGGGGAGAAAATTGGATTGAATATTTATATTCTATTGCATATTCTATTGACAGGTAATGACTGGGAAAAAAACAATTTATTCGTTCTTTAGGAAGACAGGTTCTCAAAATGTTGAAGATTGTGCAAATTCGGAACCTTCAACACATATTGGTGAAACTTCAACAGTTGAACCCAAATATCGCCCAATTAAGAGTCCTAGAGTTGAAGTGCAAGAATTTGATAAATCTACTTTGGTAAGGGATCCATCGTTACGAGAACCAATATTGAAGCTTCCAACATCGAGGCGTGATGAGGTTATTAGGGCTTATCTTGAAGTTGGGCCATATCAACCTGAACTTCCGAGTGATCAATTTCTTAAAGATAAGAATGGTCGTCACTTTCTAACTTCTTGGTATAAGTTGTTCCCAAATTGGTTGGAATATTCTCCAACAAAACATTGCGCCTTCTGCCTTCCATGCTATCTTTTTTCTCCAGAAAAGAATCGTTATGGATCTAATGCTTTCACTATTCATGGATTTTCAACCTGGAAGAAAGTGAATGATGGCAAGAAATGTGCTTTTCTAGCTCATGTGGGAAAAGATCTTAATTCCTCTCATAGACGTGCTCTTAGCCAGTGCAGAGATTTATTGAATCAAAACATACATTTGGAGAAATTTGTTGAGCAACAAACTTCTGTTCAAGTTGTAAGAAATCGATTGCGTTTGAAGGCCACAATAGATTCAGTTAAATGGCTGACATTGCACAATTGTGCTTTACGAGGACGTGATGAAAGCTCGACTTCTTCCAATAGAGGAAATTGCATTGATATGATAGAGTTCTTGGCTTCTTATAATCCAGACGTGCATGCAGTTGTTCTACACAATGCTCCTCAAAATGCTTCATATCATTCAGGTCAGACCCAAAGAGAGATTCTTAGTATTTTTCGTGATAAAATACAAATATTCATTTGTGAGGAGATCAATGGAGGCAAATTTTGCATTCTTGTTGATGAATCTCAAGATGAGTCAAATAGAGAGCAAATGGCTATTGTTTTGAGGTTTGTTGATAAGGATGGGACTGTACGAGAGCGTTTCTTTGACATAGTTCATGTATTGAACACTGCTTCAGCGACTTTGAAAACAGAGATATGTAATGTTCTTGCTCGTCATAACCTCAGTGTTCAAAATATTCGTGGTCAAGGATACGATGGTGCTAGTAACATGCGTGGAAGATGGAACGGATTGCAGGCTTTATTTTTGAAAGAGTGTCCGTTCGCATATTATATTCATTGTTTTGCTCATCGGCTCCAGTTACCATTGGTAGCAGCATCTAGAGAGGTTATACCTGTGGGTCAGTTCTTTTCTTATTTGACTCTTACGGTTAATATTATTGATTCCTCTCCTAAAAAGCATGACAAATTTAGAGGTATTCAGGCAGCAGAACTTGCTGAAAGGCTAGCTATTGACAATGATGATGATGAGTTTGAGACTGGTAAAGGAAAAAATCAAATTCGCACTTTGAAACGAGCTGGAGACACGAGATGGGGTTCTCATTTTGGTTCTCTTTCTAGTTTGATGGATTTGTTTAGTGCCACTTGTTCAGTGATAAAAGACATGATTAATGATCCAGAATCCACCCTTAATCAACGTTCCGAAGCTGATGGAGTTTATGATACTATTACCTCGTTTGAATTTGTGTTCATCTTACATCTAATGAGGGAGACCATGGAGTACACTGATGATCTTTGCCAAGCTCTACAACGTCAATCCCAAGACATATTGAATGCAATGCATCTGGTGACTGCAACGAAAACACAACTTCAAAAATTTAGAGAAGATGGATGGGTTCCTCTCTTAGAGAAAGTTACCCAATTTTGTGAAAAACATGAGATAAGTGTTCCTGATATGGCTGCTCCTTATACAGCTGGTCGAGGTCATGTTCAAAAAGATAATATCAACATTGGGCATCATTTTTGGGTTGAAGTTTTTACATATACAATTGATTCCCAATGGAATGAATTGAACAACAGGTTTAAAGAAGATACAATAGAGTTGCTCATTCTCAGTACATCTTTAGATCCTCGGGATGGCTTTAGATCTTTCAAAATTGAAGATGCTTGCAAGCTTGCAGAGAAGTATTATCCTATGGATTTCACAGAGCATGAAAAACAACATTTGAAATATCAGTTGCAAAATTATAAGCTTGAAGTTCCTAATCATACGGAGTTTCAAAATCTGTCAACAATTTCTAAGTTGAGTGAAGTGTTGGTGAAAACAAGGAAGTCCATGATATATCCTCTGATTGACAGGTTGATTCGGCTTATATTAATTTTACCTGTTTCAACGGCTACAACGGAACATGCATTTTCAGCTATGAAATGTGTGAAGACTAGACTCCGCAACAGGATGGAAGATGAACTTTTGGCAAGTTGCTTGATCACTTACATAGAGAAGGATATTGCGAGAGAGTTTGACACCGATTCTATCATCGATGCTTTTAATGACATGAAAGAGCGTCGAGTACAATTCAAGATGCCTCGTTTTACTAGATAGGCTAAGGTGAGTCGTTACTGCTTTTGCAATCTGTTAATTTATGAAAAGCATAATTAAGTATGTAGTGTTCCTATTTTTAGTTTTAATGTATTTACGTTATTATGCATGTGGATTTATATTTTTTTCCCGCATGCACGGTCGCCCCTGCTCGATGAAATTCCTGGCTCCGTCCCTGGCTAGATACTTCAGTGATCCCAACCAATTAAAACAAAAGGGGAAATGCCAATACCTCCGAAACCTGTGCAAAAAACTTGATTGAAGATAAGCAGGAGATTAAAAAGAACAAATATATGATATCCATAGTTGTCATCCATCTGATTCTGAACTTGAACTTGAATCATACTAATTACTAAGTATTCCAAAGAGAACCACATGAAGCAAAAACTTACTGTGGCACAAAGGAAAATCAGGAGAAGGGCCTACCACAAATTTTGCTCAAAATACATAACTCTGTAGCTTACCAAGTGAAATTTAAAAAGAAAAACTTTGTTGTCTATGTGCATGCATAGCTTTTAAGAAAACAGAAATTTGAAGTAAAATTCGCGCTTATTTGTCACGTATATGAATTTATATCTTGACCCAAAATCACAAAAGTAAAGTGAAAGAATGAAAAATGGTTAAGTTGACTAAATTAGCATACGATATCAAATCATGGTCTAAGTTTAACAAAGAGCGTAAAAAGTCAAATTACTGGACAAAGCAATTAGCTTTTGAGAAGCAAATATACAGATTTTCCATTATCGATTGGCAAAAATAAATAAATACAAGTTTCCCAAAAAGGTTTAGAAAATCAATTGCACTATCAATTTTATGCAATGAAGAGATGCCGATCTTATGACAACAATAAGCTTGGAAAATATTCCCATCCATGTACATTTTATCAGGACACAAATACGTACCATAGCAACATGTTTACGGATTAAGTCAAGTTAATTACTACCAAGTCATAACTTAATACTCATAAATGATAGAAAGTTATCATTTGATAAAATTTTGACTACCCTTTCATGTGTGGAGCAAGCTAGAGAAAACAGGAAACTATGACAAAGATAGTTCATTTATGATAATATTGAAGTTATCATAGCATACTTTCACCCGTATCCAGAGACTATCATGCCCAAACAAGGTAAGTTCCTTTTAAAATATACGAATCAATCCAATCACTCATTCACTCTAGTCTTGTCCATTTTGGGTATATGTGAAATTACTCTAACCATTTGAAGATGAAACATGCTTAGTTTGATGCCTAAATAACAAAATGCATATTTCAAGGATGCGTACACATATGCGATTCAATCTGGTGATATGGCACTCCAATCAAAAAGTCAAGGGTCGAAATCGTGAATGCATTGACTTTTGAAGTTTAATCAGGTGATTTAGGGTTTGAATCAGCAAGATCGGGGTTTAATTCTTAGACCCAACTTGATTTCGTACCTCGAAATGCAGATTAGGGCTCGAAATGGCTTGAAGATTGTTGTACAGTGTTCAAATCAGTGTGAGACGGGTTCAAAGCAAGTTGATCAGGTGCCATTAGGGTTTTACAGCCAACGAATCACTTGAGTTCACTGCTGCTGCTGATCGATCAGAGAGACCCAGAGAAATTGATCCCCTGCTGATGCAAGGTGCCTATCCTGCGCCTCGCCTCACTTGGGCACGCTTTTGACAACTATGGCATATAAGAATGTAGAGAATGCAGGAACTGATTGGAAATGCTGAAATTGATTAACCTGTCCCAACCTCAAAGCATGAAAACAAGACTTGAGATTTGTATGCGATGATACTCCATCTTCATGACTAAATTGACCATCTCTTTAACTGACCATCCCATACTAACTGGACTGAACATCAAGAACAACTGGAACCCCACCAATGTATAGCCTAATGACCGCGCCCTTGATTTGCCCACAGACCAACAAAAATTGCCCACCCACTTATGATCCGCACCCAAGATTGTATAATCTTGGGGCCTTTAGCTCGTTTATTTGTAGCGTTTTATTCCCATTTATACCTTTTTACCTCATTTTGCACGTAAGGTTTCGTTTTGCTAGTTTCAGGTTGAACGCGGATTTGACGTGTTTTTGAACGCTAAGGATTGCTCTCGGAAGCATCCAAGCATCCGAGGTCACGTGGCATTACCCCATCAAGTCCCGTCGGGTGATTAATGGAGAAGTGAGGAAGCGTCGAGCTGTCGTCGGGCCGGTCAAACCAAGCAAAGCCAAAATCAGAATTCTGCCAACCATGTACCGGTACTGGGCCCCAGTACCGGTTCATGCTGTGTAAATTTTGCCCGATTCTGCTACTTTTTCACCTTTTTGCTTTTGGGATATTTATTCACCTAGCAACTTTTAGGATATTTTGGGGGATATTTTGTGAGAGAGTGGCCACCTTGTATAAGTAGGGCTCTCCTCTCTCCTCTTTACTCTCTCTTGTCTCTCCTTCTTTAAGTCTTTTTAAGTTTTGTCCTTCCTCCATTAGAGCTAAGCTTTTCTAGCTTTGAATCTCCAAGTTCACTAGTAAGTTCATCTCGTTTATTATTTTCTCGTTCATTAATGTTGTAGCTACGGTTAAGATCTTTATTAATATCAAGTTTGTTTTCGATTCTACCGGTTAAAAGTTATGTCTCGTTTTTATGCCTTAGCTTATGCTTTAGTTATGTGTGAGTAGTCTTTTGGCTAAGTCTCGGGATAATCTTTCCCGAGGACTTAGGCGGTTATTTGGTTCTCGAGCCATCGAGCTTAAAGCATGGTTTACGGAATAGAGCTTAACTTGAAATTTTGGTCTAAGCAAGGGGGTGTGAACCCCTCGGCATGGTATTTAGTCAAGCGGTCTTGGCAAGTAGCATGCCGAGGCCTCGTGGCCTCCTATGTGTTCGATAAATATTAAAAACAAGTTGGTTCGCCTCCGGAAAATCACATCTTTTGTTAAACGTAGTCTTTTAAAGTGAAATCCTCCGGGCGTGAGCACGCGGTCGTGACTCTCGCCTGAGTTATAATCGAGAACCGGTGACGGCCTTTGTCAAGGGTTAGAAGATCCGTAGACTTGCCTCTTTAAAGTTAATTAATCGCAATTCTAGTTTCTATTTTAGACGTTCCGTTTAAAGCAAAACCATAGTTGGCGGGCTTAAACGCCGAAATCCTATCATTAAACCTACAATCCATTTCAAGCTATATTCGATTCTCTGAGGGAACGATTCCGGACTTCCGGATACTATGCGTGCAACGATCTAGCCCTATGCTTCGGGTTTCTATCAACCTTATATTTGAAGGCAAGGTTTCGACGTAAGCAACTTACTCAACCAGAGCTAGTGCCCCAAATATTATACACATACGAGTTAACTTCTCTCAACACACGCAAAAACCTCACTCCATTTGTTTATATCACCTCTCAGCAAGATCTAAAATGGAAGATGAAATTCGTTGACGTAAGCAAAACCTTTTGTGTATGCAGCATATCATGGGTACAACATCAAAGAAATGTGACACCAAATAAAGCAAGAGCGACAGAGAGAAGCAATACTCATTACTCAATGAGAGTGAATGAATGAGAAATTAATGAATCACCTTAGCAAGTATCTTGATGTCGAGCTCTTAAAAGAGAGGATTTCAGCCCAGTAATGTCAAACCTTCTTGTTTCAAACCACTAAAAAATAATCAATGTTAAGCATATTCTACATTCATCAAGAACGGTAATTACAACATGCAAGTCCAACAACTGAACATCCACTAGTAAAAGGGCATGATCTGTGCCAAAGCTGATTCTACCATCAAATGAACAGCTAAAACAGCTGAAAGTTCATAAACAAAGGCAAATAAGAAGGGAAAAAAGAATAAAGGAATTGGGAAAAACCAAGAATGATATAAGAGGCAACTGAAGGAATTTTTTGGAAGAGGTTGGAATCCTTGTTCTGAAATTGCGCACTGATATCAAAAGAAGAAATTTGGCCATTCATAAAGCAATCATATTGGCATTATTAAGTAGTTTGATAAAGTGATGTTGGTTGGCATCAATAGGAGAGTTGAGTTGAATAGAGAGTGATGGGGAAATTATCAGAAGTACTCGGAACGTAACAGCTCCATGATTAGAAGTTATTGAAAGGTTGTAAGATTGTACTCTGAGACCTATGCACCATCTAAACTATAGACTAATGTCATAAATCAATATTGGCCTCACTTCGCTGGACTTCAGTTGATCAACTAAAAATTTAGTTTGTTAGTATCATTCTTTAATGTATCTATATATAAAGGAAACAAACCAAAAAAAAAAAAATTGAAGTAGGGTACTTCTATAGTGAAATACTCCATAGATAGATGACAACCACTCCTATTTCAAGAATATGTACACAGTCACAGCCCATCACGATAAGTATTAACTATCACAATTAAAGTGAAGTATGTATAAGCACAACCAAGAAGCGGTAAAACTGAACTTCAAGGTGCACAAAAGCAAGCAGAGTTGCAGTTCTTGTTTTAAAACAATGCACTATGGGACTTGTCAAGATTTATATTAAAAATATAATATGAATAAACATAAAGCGCACTCGTAAGCACACCCAAGCAATAAGCAAGTAAACCAAACTGGAAAAGCAAAAATTTAAAATCCAAAAGCACAAAAATATCATAGCCATAATGCTTAAGAGTCTAAAAATTTGCAAGAGAAGAGATGTGATTACATTTGTTATCAACGATGAAACAGAAACTTCAAATTCCACAGAAAAATATCAAACACAATCGATGGTCAAGAATAAGAATATCAGAAAAATACCACAAATTCCGCTGTAATTCATTCAAAAAGTAAATAATTCAAGGATATTTACCAAACAAACATACTTGTTTTTTTGGTGAACTCGCAGTCTACTCAACCTCCTCCCACCCAACATCCGATTCATCACAGTAACTCGGTAACTCAGAAAAAAAATAAAAATCCAGATTTGAACATAGCCGAAACAAAGCAAGGAAATGGCTTTGCAATCGAAATCTGGAGTCGAAGAGGGCGAGAAAGACTTACCAGAATCATTTCCCCTATTTTGCCGCTTATCTACCGAAACCTCATCAACTAAACACTTGCTCTACAAAATTCACAACAAATTCCACAAAGTGGTTCAAAATCATAGGTCCAAAGAAACCAAAAAAAAGTATTGCGCAAAAACGATTCAAAACCCACAATTCTTTAGTCCAAAAATACTAAAAACTTGCCCTACAAACCCACAACAAATTTAACACAATGATACAAAACCCACAAAGCTTTCGTAAAATTTCTGAAAGGTAATTAATAAAATTATCAGTTTGTTTTTGTATGATTTAGTCTCACCGTTTAAACGATCGTGGACGGACTACCCTTCCCCTGATAGACTGCTGTCCAACGTGAGTAATCTGCAAACATACACAAACAACTCAGACCTTTCTTGGCAAGGCCATTGTCCGTAACCAAAATTAAAATACCTTACCGGTCCAGGGCAGAAATAAACGTCATCATCCTCGTCCGTAATCTTCTTTGAAAACGGTACCTACTAATGGTACCCTCTTCTGAACTTTCTTGGCAAGGTACTTGGCAACGCCATCATCCAAAATCTTCTTCAAAGGCGATATCTTCCTCCTCCTGCCATCGTCGCTGCCCTCGGAATCACGGCGCCGCCGTCTGCGGTGGCTGTGACTCCACTGCGGCGGCGAGTCCTGGCTGTCCGCATTGGAATCAAATCGAATGCAGACGCCGGGTCGGAGTTTGGTCTTGTTTTTCTTCGTTGGCGTGAGGTTGTCTGAGAGAGAAAGGGAGGGAAAGGGGGAGGGAGAAGGTTGTGGTGTGCGGTGGATGGAATTTTGGAGTGGTGGTCTTGTGGTTTCCATGGGGGAGGGAGAGGGAGAGGGAGAGGTAGAGGGGGAGGCCGAGAGAGGGGGAAGGGAGAGGGAGATGGGGAGGCCGAGAGAGGGGGGAGGGGAGCGGGGGTCATAGTGTGCAGGGGTTTTGTGCGTGGGTGTGGCCGTTGGGGTTGTGTGGGTGGAGCGGTGTGAGAGTGAGAGTGAGAAAAAGAGCGTGTATAAAGATCTCCTAATAAGGGTTTCGTGTGCGCAGGGTTTACTGATGATTTTCCAAATTTGAATGTTTGGTCGGTGATAAGAATAGGGTTTTGACGCGCGGATCCCACCCTTCAAAATGCATTGGGTTAATTCTTTCACTAAAGTTTAGGTATATTACACCAAACCACTATATCATTCATTACATTTTTTGCACTAAACCATTCATTACATTTTTGTAGGGCCCACTTCGGATTTCACAAAATTACAAAAAAATATCCATGAATTTTAAAATAATGAATTATGGAGTCCTATAAAAAATCAGCTCCAAGAAAGAAAAAAAGGAAAAAAGAAAAGAAAATTTGGTAAAACCTAAGCCAAGTGGCTACAGTGAGCTAATGGGAAGCATATATATGAATATTTCAAATCCGAGAGGGAGAGGAAACAAACAGCAAAATAATAATAGCCTAATTGATGCTACAATACAAGTGGAAATTATAAAATGAGTCTCATGCACCAGATTTGAGATTGCCCAACACTGATTTTTTGCACCGAGTTGATGATCACAGAGACCACACCATCATTCTTTTCAATACTATATATAAATGGCCATCTGAAGAACATGGATAATCTGACCAATAAGAATGACTGAGGCGCGATATAAGAATCCCCTCCAAAATGGATGTCAACATAATCTGGACTTCTTCATTAGACCCGAAATGGAGGTAGCAATGCCCTTTCTTGTACCAAGCCAGTAATCTCATTAAAACTAAACAGTGAAACCCGCTGAAAATCTCAATCAAATATCTCACTCAAAACCATTTCGACACAAACTAATGAAACCAATAACAATCCAGGGACATCCCCCCTTGGTAGGAATCAAATGGCTATGTAAAACTCCTAGGCCATACTTTACACCAAAACCAAGCTGCAAAATAAAGTCTTAGGGACTAGCAACACCGCAAGAATACCACATGAAAACAATGGTACAAATTGTAGCAGCAAGAAAACTACATGAACATCGAATTATAACCAAGTGTGAAAAGGTTCAATGGACCGAGCATTGAAATTGAAACTGATGAGGAAATAACGAATGAGTCCAACTCATTGAAATTGATGAGGTTAAGCAGCAAAGGATCTAATAACAGTGAAATTGAGAAATAAGAAGACAGACAGAAAGAAAGAAAGAATGGCCTATTGCATGTATATGCTCACACTACAACACCCTTGAAAGTTTGTGTGTTCTCTTGCCCTAACACGGAAAACAACATAATTCATGGTCGTCGCTGGGTGGACCTAGCTTCCCCAACAAAACCATATCATGAACTTTCTTTTCTACTCATCTTTTTCTGCTTCCTGCCAACCACAACCTATGCAGAAAACAATAATTCATGGTCATAAAGGCATCCACATTAGCCTTAATAATATAATCACTACTACTTCATGTTGTCCGCATAGATCAAAACCAAAAAAGAAAACCATTTGCCCAAATTTCCTTCTGATTGGAATTTCATCTAAGTAATAGATGACCAATTTTTTGAAGAGATTATTTCATTTCCTATTAAGAAACAATAAATATACATCATTAGTTAACTACAACAACATCAATGGCCAAAATACCCTTCGACCCTCAATACATTTTTGTGTGTGATGCTTTAAACAAGGCAACTGCAATAAACTCTGCCTGTTTTGCATCTCTCCCTTTCTCTTCCTTCGGTATCAATAAGCTAAGGTAACCACAAACGTTCCATTGCAGCAGTTCTGAGTTATATAGCTTTGAAACCAGCCTTTCTCTACTTTCAAATCTTCACTCTGCTATAGTAGAGCCACTAAGCTTAGGGTCTGTTTGGTAATACACAACATCCCCTGTGTCACTAACGTAGTGGTCCTTTTTCAAGCTCATTATCAAATTCCTAATGAGGTGGAACGGTAGAGGTCTGGATTTCTTGGGCTCGCGGTAATACTTCCCAAGTACTGGTTTGGCAGCTTCAGTCTAAACATTAAAAAAGCAAAAATAAAAAATAAAAAAATTGTTAGAACTATCTGGTAACACTGTCTCAAAATCAGTTATGAGTCTTGTGACAATTGTATCATTACGTGAAAGAGATACTCACTGCTTCTATTAAGTGATAGTGTGGGATTTGAGGAAAGAGATGATGAATCACATGAGTTCCGATATCATGATGGATGTTGTTGATCCATCCGTAGTCGCGATCAAGAGTGGTCAGTCCTCCCCTCAGGTAACTCCATTCCTAAACAACCAAAAATCTTCTTAGAAGAAATCGAACAAAAATTGCATAATGAGAAAATCTTCAAGGACTCCCGACTCTCCTGCCTTCACAGAAATAAATGAAAACATATGACTGCCTATCGACATAGAAATCTCAACAAACAATTTGTGAAAATGATTTGTTTGGTTGATAGTTTAGTTTAGTTTAGTTTTGGTAGTGGGTAGAGAAAGAAATAGGGTAATAATTGGAGAAAGGGGTAATGATTGGAGAGAGATAGAGAGAGAAATGAAATTAATAATTTGAGATATAGGGTAATGATTGGTGGAAGATATAGGGTAATGATTGAAAAGCAAAACTAAAACTAAAGATAAATGGCAACCGAACACAGCGGGACGATGTTTGTTTGTAGTTCTCATACGAGATCCTCAAAAAATGAAGCAGCCAAACAAAATCAATCCAATCCAATCCAAATAAAGTCTCATGGTCCAGTAAATAGGAGTCTGCTAGATTTTGTCATGTTTGGCTCTTAGGCTACCTAACGCACAACCTTTTCTCCTTGCTTCGGACTTGAGATTAGGGTGAATTGCGTGAAAGATAATGACTATGCATGACACATGAGCCAAAAAAACAAGCATATTACAAGATGTCAATACCTTTCCGCGATACCAAGGAAGTTTGTGTTCATGGCCATGGTGATGCAAGTACGTTACGAAATCCAGCCACATTACAAACCCCTAAATAGAGGCAAACTCAAATGAGAAGATTCTTTAATTGAAAGAGGATCAATCTGAATTCTACTTCTCTAAAACAAATAGTGGGATTTACCCAATATGGAACGCCATAGAGTTTAAGCATTGGAACAGGACCAATCGCGAAACATAATGCCACAAGGAAACCAGCCATTGCTGTCCAACATATAGTGGAAGTGATCACATCTTTCTTCTCACTTGGGACAAACAAGTCACTGTTCGGGTGGAAGTGGGAACCAGTTTTCCCAGGACTTCTACTCCACTGTAACATAAGACCACATTTAAAATAGTGTCTTAATGCCTTCACTGAATCTCATCAACCAAATGGCAACAAACTTACCAGGTAAAAGGGATATGCCAACATGGGGAAAGGAACCGTAAACCGCAAATTCTGGGTTATTGTATCCAAACTATTGAAAATTTTCTCAGACAACTACAATTACAAAATAAAATAAGATAAGAGAGGAATATCAATAAAGATTGAAACTCTTCACCATGAAACAAATCAATAGATAACAACAAAACTAACTGGGTGCCACGATTCATCGTTCTCAACATGACCATGATTCTGATGATGAGTCCTATGGCTAATTCTCCTGTAATTTCCGTTAACAGTTCAGTCAACTAGAGCATAGAATCCCCTCAAATTGCATTGGACACATAATGATACATAGGGAAAAGAATGAATAACACTATACCATCCATGGTAAGGCACGAGAATGGAAGAATGTAGAAGGTGGCCAACCACACTATTCAGCTTGGGATTGCTTGAAAAGCTTCCATGACCACTGCATATCAAAAGTAACCATAAATCGCCGTAGAACAAGCAATTCGGCATCGTAAACAACTAAACACAAACAATATGAACTTGTTTGAATGGTGAGATAACAAACGGGGTTAGGTGAAACTAAAATTTAACATAAATAACCAGATAAAGCAATTGGGTAACATAATTAAACAACAGAATACACATTGCAAGTAAGGTTTGGAATCGACACAGAGTAGGCTACAAATTTCATGTGTTTCTTTCTAGCATTTGAATGCAACAATTATTGGAGCGACATAAGATATCAATATATACTAAAGTACAAACTGTGCAGAAAGTATAGGGCTAAGAATGAAAGATTGAGATTACCAATCATGGCCAAGAACAAAGAGAGCCCAGAACATGGTGCCCTGAGCAGCCCAATAAAGAGGCCAAACAAGCCAATTATTCAGAAAAGCAGCAGCTGCGGCCAAACCAAAAACAACAGTAACATCCCTCACCACATAACTCATAGACCTCCACGGATCCCTCACCCAACAATGCTTCGGAATGGCGGCCCTGATATCAGCCAGTTTGAACGGCGGTGGCGCGCCCGGATCGAAATCAACCTCACCATTGATTCTCTCACTTCTCTCATCCCCATCAACAGTCGCAACCTTCAATGGAGCACTCACGTTTAGCACCCACTTTCTCTCTCCAGAAAACCCAGTTGCAGTGGAGTCTGCAGGGGATTTTCGATATGAAAATTTCCCATTTGAGGGTAAAGAATCAATTTTTGCCTGGTTAGGGCTGGTAAAACCTGTTCTGGGTCTTGGGAATGCTTTGGGGAGAGGTCTAATGCCGCATTCTGACAAGACCCAACTTGCCATTGGAGACCCAAATGGTGCTTACACGAGGGTTTCAATTGCGCGGCTCTCTCGCTCTCTCACAAAAGCTAGAGAGAGAATGAGAAGAAGAAGAAGAAGAAGCGAACAAGTGGAGGTGGCGAGAGCCTCCACTAAAATATCTGTAGATTTGAATATTTAGACTAGAGATGGGAAAGAAGTGAGGAGAAAGTAAGATAATAGTACTAGGTCTTCACTGTTTCTGGGAATAACGACCTCACATTTTGCTCGGTCCGTCTCTTTCTTGTGAAGAATCTCTCTATTTCCTATCTCTACTATGTTTAGAATAGCAGCAATAAATCAAGACCTGGTTCTCTCCCTATATATAGCAGCCATCACCTCTCTGGCTCTGTTCTAAGTTGACTCTGTTCTTTTATTGAAGTAGTACTCCCTCCGTCCCAATTTACTTATTCCAGTTCTATTCTAACTGGATTAAAACATTAGTTATATCTTTAAAGTAGTAATAAATTTTATATCCAATATAGATCTTATTTGATAGATCTCGATTTGTTCTATAATTCAATGTTTTCGAAATCACTTAAAACATTATAAATTACAAGATATAATTAATTGAAAAGTGGCACGAACTTCCAAAAATGACAAGTAAATTGGGACGGAGGGAGTAGTATATTACCAAGTGACGACAATGTAGTACCGCCGAGCAATGCCGGCCCCGACATTTGGGTTGCCCAAACCCAACATCATATTTTGTTGCCTACTTACAATTAAGTCATACAAAATAAAAAAATATTCAAGTACAAAAAAAATCAAAATTACATTGTTATTTTAGCTTGAATAACATTAAAAAAATCAACATCAAAATGTAAACTCCGGTTTCAAAGAAAATAAATTCTCCTCACATTTTATGAAGCAAAATTTTCAATTAAGTCATCATACTTTACTTATCTAAGAACTCGGGGCCGTTCCGCTAACTTTTGGCTTTTTAGTTGATATATGTGAGGATAATAGTGGTGTTCAAGAAAATCGTCCGAACAGTAAAACCGATCCGATCCGGACCGGACCGTCCTATTTGATCCGGTTCTGCGGTTCTAAAGTCAGGTTATGGTTCCAAAAAAATAAGAACCGTTAATTTTGGTTCAGTTACTGGTTCTCAATTAAAGAACCGTGATTAGAACATGACCGGACCGTTTAGAACTAATATATATAATTATATAAAAATAAAATATGTGTAGAGATTGGTCTATTTTTTGAACATGGAAGAAGTTAGTGCTGCTGATTTAAGTGATGTTTTGGGCATTGGAGCTGATGTTCTTTACTTCAAGACGTGCTGCTATATTTTATAGTTTATGATATAAGTTTAATTTTAGTCCTAAATATAATGGGTAATTAATATTTTTCTGTCGCTGACTTTAATTATTCCATAAGTGGCTTTGGCTACTTTATTGGTGGTTTTCGTTAATGTTTTTCGGTCGAGTGTCAAGTATTTTGTGAACCATATTGGGTTTTAATTCTTAATAAAATGTCTATTGGAGTATTATTTTATGAGTTATTTGATGCGTTAAATTTTTAATTTTATAAGTTTATATTTTGTGAATAAGTGTTTGGATGCTAATTGGATAGAACCAGAACCGAACCAAAATCGGACCGGTTTTACGGTTTGGTTCTGGTTAGGTTCCACGCATATATTAGTTAGGTTCTGGTTCCCAATTTCCTAGAACCGTTGGAAATGGTCCGGTTACTGATTTTCTAGAGAACGGACCAATCCGAACCGTGTACACCCCTAGAGGATAATGATCTGTCTCAAAAGCGTAAAAAATTAAAAAAGCCTCAAATGTCCAAAAATACTCTTAGTGGAATGACGCCTCATTTTCAATTAAGATCATAGCCCATCTCTTTAATCTCTCTTGTGAAATGGTTGTTCAAATATAAAAATAAAAACTATACTAGCTCGCTCGATTTATTTTAGTTATGATTTTTTTTTAATCAAATGGAAGAACATATCACTTATACAATGCTGTTGTGTTTGTTTAACCAAAAAATTTCAATAAAGTAATTTAATTTTCGTAATATTGTGCATTGGGAGGAAAACAAAAAGGAAAAATTCAAAAAAAAAAGAAATTTATTGCATATTTATTAACTACTAAAAGAAAGAAAGAATTAAAAGTAATTTTTTGAAGTAAAAGTAAAAAAAAAAAAAGGGAAGGTTAACGCTTTCCGTTAGTTATTGTTAGAAGGGCCTAATTGTTGACGGAATAACAAGTTCAGGTGTCTTTTTGTCATTAATTAAAGTTTATGTGTTTTTCTGAAAATTAATGACAAGTTCAAGGGCTTTTTTGAAAATTTTCAGAAAACAAAAGGGCCGGGGAGAATAAAAAATTGGGACGCAGGGCGAGTTCGGGAATCAAACTCGGCTCTAGGATGACTTGGTCAGCCTGCGCTACCGCATCACCAAGGCAATTATTTGTTCATGCATTGGAAACTTTTTTATATTCGTATGTAACTTAAATTTTTCTTATTTTTTTGGTTGCCCCAGACCGATGGCTTGCGGAGCTTACCCCGGGGCCGGCCCTGCCGACGAGTGATTCTTAAGACAAAAGCCGAACAGGTTGGCTTGGTGGTCAATGTTTAAGACATTATTGCCACCTCTTAAAATTTAGGATTTGAAACCTGTTAAGTAGTGATTCCCTCTAGTGGACAGTAAATTCTATATTCTCTAAAAATTAGTCAAGACATATGTAAGTTTGCCGAATATTCATATGACAATTAAAAAATTGCGGCACATAATTTGGGTAACCTTGTATACCCCACAAACATAACAAAAGGGCAAATGTTAAGGTGTCTACCCTTACAATGTTTTCGTTATGCCTCTTGTGGTTTTATGTTATGCCTATTGTGTTTCAGTTGTGCCTCTTGTAGTTTTATGTTATGTCATGTGTGATTCCATGTATGCCTCTTATGTTTTATAACATGAAACCACAAAAGGCATAACATAAAACCCCAAGAGGCATAACCAAAACCATAAGAGGTATCACACAAAATTATAAAAGGCATAACGGAGACACCGTAATAATAGACACTATAGCATCTCCCTTATTTTTATGTTGTTGATTTTGAAATGTATTAGAAGGGACTTTCATTGGACGGTGGCTTGATTGATTCGAGGGAAAATTGGATTCATTCAGTGGGCTTTTGACGTGTTGGTTGAAGATGAGTGGATGACTGGTGGGAGATGGAGCAAAGATCCAGTGGCGATGGGTTGGGATGGCATTAGAACACTGGTGTGGTATACGCTTCACATGCTTTGACCATCTTTTTGTCAATTAGGCAAAAACCCACTACAAAAGCACCTCCGGTAATTTGTACCCAAAAGTATTTGTTTTTCTGTTCTCGTGCCATATCAACCGTAGGCTACACACACAAATTTCCCGGGAAGAGACTTTTATACTATTATGCAATTGAAATTGCACGAGAACAGAGGTACAGAGATTATTTAGGTACAGATTTGACCTCCCTAAAAAGACAGCCCATGAGAATTGAATGTTCCAATAATCTTACAAACTTGTTGCTTTGGGTTGATGCGGATTCAGGCTTATCTAAAAGGATCTCACCCCTGACAATTGAATGTTCCATGGATTTTACTATCTTGTTACTTTTGGTTGGTGCGAGTTCAGACTAATCTGAAAGGATCTCACCCACGAGAACCGGACTATTTACATTAATTATACAATCTTGATGTTTTTAATCAATGCGAATCCAAGGTAATCCGAAAGGATCTCACAATTAATGAGAAGTTGGGAGTTGATTACTTGTTCGATCTTGCCATTAATAAATAATTTATTAATTAGATTTTCTGGTGAATTTTTTTTTGTAAGTACCGCAATCATAACTTTATTAGGGTTTTTTTACTCAATTCTTCTTTTTGGTTACATTTTGACATGTACCAAACATAAATTGCATGTTAAGGGTGTGTTTGGTAACCTTTTCAGATTTTAGTTTTCAGTTTTTAAGAAATTAGAAGTAGACACAGGTTTAGAGTTGAGTTTTATTTACCCTCCACTTAAGAAAGTGAACATTACCCTCCTTCCTATTGATTGAAATGATATGGACCCCACCATAAAGTGACGTCATACTTTCCAAAAAATGTATTTCATGATAAGCATGACATCACTTTGTGGTAGGGTCCACACCATTTCAACCAATGAGAGAGGGGGTAATGTTCACAATCTTTTAAGGAGGGTGAACAAAATTGCGCTCCACCTTTTTGTAGTTTCCATAAAAACAAAAACAAAAAACATGTTTTGTAACAACCCTAGTTTTTGGTAAATAAAAATTTCGTTAAATATTTGAATTTTATTTTAATTACTTGGATTTGCTTTCAAAATTTCCTTTTAATTTCTAATAATCCGACATAATTAGATTTAAGACTTATAAAATTATATCTTTTCGCATCGGACAATCTAGTCATTTTCTAAAGACAAGTATGCTTGTAAAAGCACTTGTATATTTTTCTAAGTGAGTAAATAATATCTTTAAAATTATATTTCTTGGCTAGAAATCCTACATAGCAAGTTTAGTTAGCTTTTAACCGATTAGTTAGCAAACCCTAACTACCATTTCACTTAGTTACATTCTCCTAACCCTAGATAGATCTTTTTGACCATCTTTGAGCCTTATGAACCCCTTACTAACCTATTGAACCATTAGACCATTAGAAGTAATCATTATACTTCATGAATTGTCATTCAAGGCCACACCTAGCATCATTATCTATTTAACCATTGGTTAATAATTGCTAGGAAAATTATTATCCTTTGGATAATAGAATTAGGACTTGCCAATGAATACCCCAACCTTGACTAGACAAGTCATGGCCATGCATGCAAGCCTAAAGAATAGCCTTTAACCTAATTCCCCTCCTAGACTTACTTTCCTAGATTTTCTCAAGATATACATAGGAATATATATACATAGTATAGGAAGAGAGAGAGAGAGAGAGAGAGGGAGAAAAGGCCGAGAGGGAGAGAGATGGAGTGGTGTGTGTGTGCATGTGATTTTGGACACTCCAACAAGCTACTTCTTTTAGCCCACCTCACACTCAACCTAAGTACAACATGACAACCCAGTCCTAGACTTTCTTTTGTTCTTTCTTGCAAGCAAAACCATCATAGGACAAGACAAGGCCATACCTATCATAATTGCCCCTTTACCCATTGGACAATAATTGTTAGGGAAAAATTTATCCCTTGGATAATAAGTCAAGTTTTGCTATAAATAGCACCTCATTCTTGCCATTCAACTCACACCTTCCATCCATTCAACTTGTCTCTCTAGAAAGTATTGTGTTCTTGCCTTGTTCTTGCTTATTCTTGAGTTGTTCTTGAGTTCTTCCTAAGTTCTTCAAGAAACTCATCCTAGGCCGCCACTAAACCACCACTCGACCACCCTTTCGATCCAAAAAGTTTAGAAAGTTTAGTCAAGATTTAGTTTCGAGAGAAACCTTTCTCTTTCGAAGCTACCGTAAGCATTCCGTAGGACGCTACTCCGTTCGATCGCCAACTTTCTTTTCGTAGCCGCCCTACCGCCAAGAAGAACGGTAGATTTTCCCTATCTACTTTCCCTAAGTATAAATAGAAATAAGTATATTGAATGGTGCTTGTTTATTGAAATGCATGAGGACTTGAAAAGTGTTTTACTAAAAGAAATGAAAAGGAAGGGGAGTATGTTGAAAATATTGACTTTATTCCGAATAAACATATGTTGTTTTGAACTTCCCTAAAAGAAAGAAAGAACGGATTTTGAAAGATAAGAATTTATCGCTTGATTGGAAGTATTCGTATTTTGATCATAGGATAGCTATGAGCATGTATACGTGATTATTAGGATTACTTGTCTTAATGTGTGATAAAGCATAAGTGGTTTGCACTCCAAAGGTGTCCGTCCATGTGGCACTATGCTTTAGATTGTATGCTAAATGTTAAACATGATTACGTGAGTTTAAGGATAAGAATGAGCATGCTAAGTAATATAGAGTTGGATGATCTTTGCTAGTTTAGTTTCAAGATTACAATGAATGATTTATGTTTACTTGCATGAAAAGTCCTACCGCGGAGTCGATACATGTAACGAGACACGGAAATTGAGAAAGTAGAAACATGACACCTAGGGTGTGTTAATGACAAGGTGTGTTTCGGAAAAAGGAAAGTGTTTTGAAAACCGCAATGTGGCCGGACATGGTAGCCCATTGTGTGGTGTGTGTTCCCATGGGAACCCGGAGCGGCGGAACCATGGTGAGGATACTCGGGAACCCGGAGCGGCGGAACCGAGGTATGGCTTGGTTATTCGTGGAAAGGAGCCAATGCTATTGTGTGGCAATGGGAACCCGGAGCGGCGGAACCATTGTGCGGATACTCGGGAACCTGGAGCGGCGGAACCGAGGTTGGGTGTGTAAAGATGATTTTGGAAATGTTGTTTTGGCTAATGAAAAGTGAAGATGATGACACGGTCTACGAAATGCTGCTTAGGAAAAACTCTAATGTCACGGACACCAACGATAGATAATAGAGAATGTGGATGTGTCATTGTTAATAGTTGTTGAATACGCATGTGCTAATTCGTTAAATATCTATGACTTGTTTTGTGTAAGTTATGGGTTAGCGGGTATGGGATTATTTTGCTGAGCTTTTGTAGCTCATGGTGTTACCTTTGGTGACCCTGACATATTATATAGGTGGCGACACTGGTATAATGTGTCAGACTTTGTAGATAATCAAGGTGAGCTGTACACCTTGGAGGCCTTTGGAGCAGAAGAGCTGGCTAGGATGGAGGAGCAGGCTGAGCTGTAGTTAGGAACCCTAGTTTTCCTCCCTTGTGTAATTAATGAACTCTTGTGAGAGTTATGATGTAATAATGAGACAGACTCTCTTTAAATTTTCAATAAAATTGCCTATTTAACGTACCAAAAATTAAGGGCGTTACAGAATGGTATCAGAGCTCTAGGCTCAACACTCGACCATGGGTAGAATGGGTAGACCATAAGATAGTTTGACCGTTGCACAAACGCGAAAATTGAGTTTAAGTTTACCGTCCCAAATTGGGTGGAATCCTGACAAAACAATCTTCGGATTGAAGCAAGGTGTGAAAATTGGCAGTACCACCGAGCTGGGGATTCCCGAACAATTGGATGATGACTTAAATCAATAATCGAATGTGGAACCTAGAAATTCCAAAGTTTCTTTAGCACTAGTAAACTCTGTCTCAAAACGTTACTAATTGAGGTTTAAACTCTGTCTTTCCTTGTAGATGAACCACTTGGATCACCTAGTCGACCTGTTGGCTGGAGCTCGTCAGCTCAAGATCGCCCTAGAAACCATGACAAATCAACTAGTGAAAAATCCCGACTTCATTGCTGCCATGCTCGCAGAAAAACGAGATTTCATGAGGGTGCAGCAAAATACCCCTCCCGTAGAGGAGGATCCTTGGTTTCCTGTAATGTTCCCTATCCTGTATGCCTTCCGGGGATTCTTCGGAGCCCTGCCCCTAATGGAGAACTTTGAGGTTGGAGTTAAGGAGGAAGAAGTCAATGACGATAAGGATGCCATTGAAGTGACTAAGGAGGAAAACCTATCAAGTGAAAGGAATCTCGAAGAAGACGAGACCCCAGAAGCCGAGGACGCCAATTAGGCATACCTTAGACCAACCTAGAAACAATTGTAATCCTTCGGGATGTAGGATGTTGGAAATTAGGATCACCTCTGTCTGTTTAAGAATTTCCTAAGCTGTAGTCTTCCTATGTTGTTAATAAAAGGCTTGTTTCAGTTACTACTTGTCCTTATATGCTGCTTTTGTACTTGATCACTGTTCACGTGCGTACTTGTATCTTAATTCTTATACCTATCCGTACGCGATTCCCACCCCGCCAGTAGAGTAGTAGTAGTATTAGAATAAGATCCAGATAACCGTAGTTGTACTCGTGGCACTAGACAAAAAGGAACCTTGTAGTAGGAGTATGTAGGATCGTTTCAACTTGTACTAGGAAAAACCATATCTTAGGTCCCTACTTGTCTTTGTAGTAGAACTCTGTACTTATGATTGTAATTTTCTGCTTATCTATGAAAAGCTTGCTTGTATTAAAAGAGTACTGTTGCATACTATGTGATAAAACTGCTTTTGACTTTCGATAGGAAACACCGTTTGCAAAAGAAAATTTTAGTAGACTAAACCTTCCCCTTTCGATTTCAACTCGTAGATGGTGAACAGACGTAGCAGATTAGGACACGAAACCGGAGAATCCTCTAACGGAAACCCCGACTTAGCCCAAGTCATGCAAGCGCTCGTAGCCGCTTTAAACGCCAACCGCCAAAACCACGACGACGGACCAATGACCCGCACCCGAGCTATGAATGAGTTCTGCAAACGTCGACCCCCGACTTTCCACGGATATACCAACCCCACCGTGGCTGAGACATGGCTGAAGGAAATCAAGGTGATCCTTGACACCTTAGGGATTACCCAGAACGGGGATCGTGTGGCCTTAGCCACCTACCAGCTAAAGGGGGAAGCCCGTTATTGGTGGGACCTGATGGAAGCTACCCATGCCATAGCTACAATGACCTTTGCCCAGTTCAAAATCCTATTCCTCGACAAGTACTTTCCCACGCCCATTCGCCTAGCCAAGGAACAAGAATTCATGAATCTGAAATAAGGAACAATGACCGTTACTTAGTACGCAGCCAAATTTGAGGAATTATCCCGTTACGCCCCAACCGCTGTTGCCACTGAAGACAAAAAGGTGAGAAGGTTCGAGTGGGGGCTGACAACTGCTCGAAGGGCTGTGGTGGCACAAGCCTTTACCACCTATACCGGTGTCGTAAAATGTGCTCTCCGGCTAGAAAGTGAGGAGGCTGACTTCAAAACCCGATGGAGGAAGGCGACAAGCAGCATTGGCAGACCTATCCAGACCCAAACACCCAATAACAACCGTGGACCCTACCCTGTCAAACCCTCTAACCCGCCTCAGAACAACCAACCTTGGAAGACTGCTATCCCCGAAAATGGCGAACCAAAAAGAGGTGGTCGAGACATTGCGACAGTTCAATGCTTCAACTGCCAGGCCATGGGTCACTATAGATGCGATTGCCCCCATCCTCAAAGGGAGAGGAACGGAAGCCTTGGAAATCAGAAGGCTCAACAACTTGGACAGGCCGATTTTGTGAAGCAAAACCTTGGAGGCCCATCACAGCAGCAGAATGGGCAGAACAAGGGAAGGCAGCTCATGGGAACCCAGCAAGGCACTGAAGGGCATATCTTTGCACTGCAGACTGAAGAACAAGAGTAGGATCCTACAATAATCCAAGGTACGCTACTATAGTACATGCGTACAAGCTTTGTTTGACTCCGGAGCATCGCATTCTTTTATATCTACTGCCTGTGTAACTACTCTAGCACTAGAAACAGAACCCCTTAGTACGTGTGCGAAAGTAACATCACCATTGGGGGGGGAGCATAACTGTTAGTCTAGTGTGTAGAGGGTACAAACTAGAAGTAACCGACCTGCGATCTTAGAGTGATCGTCATGGCGGATTTTGACGTAATCCTGGAGATGGACTGGCTATCGGCACATCGAGCTGTCATAGACTGCCATCGAAAGATGGTGATGGCATATACCCCGAAGGGACTCGTTTCCAATTTACGGGGGATAGACAGACAGTGAATTCGACGACGAAAGGATCAAAGTGGCGGAATCAATTGTTTGGATGGCTAGCTAGCCTCCAATTGGAAGAAGCCGATAGAATGGAAGCGGGGTTACCACACATCGTGTGCGAATACACCGATGTTTTCCCTGAAGAACTTCCTGGCTTACCACCCCAAAGGAGAGAGAGAATTCTCTATAGAACTCCAACCGAGAACGGCACCAATCTCTATGGCCCCGTGTGTGTGTGTGTGTGTGTGTGCATGTGATTTTGGACACTCCAACAAGCTACTTCTTTTAGCCCACCTCACACTCAACCTAAGTACAACATGACAACCCATTCCTAGACTTTCTTTTGTTCTTTCTTGCAAGCAAAACCATCATAGGACAAGACAAGGCCATACCTATCATAATTGCCCCTTTACCCATTGGACAATAATTGTTAGGGAAAAATTTATCCCTTGGATAATAAGCCAAGTTTTGCTATAAATAGCACCTCATTCTTGCCATTCAACTCACACCTTCCATCCATTCAACTTGTTTCTCTAGAAAGTATTGTGTTCTTGCCTTGTTCTTGCTTATTCTTGAGTTGTTCTTGAGTTCTTCCTAAGTTCTTCAAGAAACTCATCCTAGGCCGCCACTAAACCACCACTCGACCACCCTTTCGATCCAAAAAGTTTAGAAAGTTTAGTCAAGATTTAGTTTCGAGAGAAACCTTTCTCTTTCGAAGCTACCGTAAGCATTCCGTAGGACGCTACTCCGTTCGATCGCCAACTTTCTTTTCGTAGCCGCCCTACCGCCAAGAAGAACGGTAGATTTTCCCTATCTACTTTCCCTAAGTATAAATAGAAATAAGTATATTGAATGGTGCTTGTTTATTGAAATGCATGAGGACTTGAAAAGTGTTTTACTAAAAGAAATGAAAAGGAAGGGGAGTATGTTGAAAATATTGACTTTATTCCGAATAAACATATGTTGTTTTGAACTTCCCTAAAAGAAAGAAAGAACGGATTTTGAAAGATAAGAATTTATCGCTTGATTGGAAGTATTCGTATTTTGATTATAGGATGGCTATGAGCATGTATACGTGATTATTAGGATTACTTGTCTTAATGTGTGATAAAGCATAAGTGGTTTGCACTCCAAAGGTGTCCGTCCATGTGGCACTATGCTTTAGATTGTATGCTAAATGTTAAACATGATTACGTGAGTTTAAGGATAAAGATGAGCATGCTAAGTAATATAAAGTTGGATGATCTTTGCTAGTTTAGTTTCAAGATTGCAATGAATGATTTATGTTTACTTGCATGAAAAGTCCTACCGCGGAGTCGATACATGTAACGAGACACGGAAATTGAGAAAGTAGAAACATGACACCTAGGGTGGGTTAATGACAAGGTGTGTTTCGGAAAAAGGAAAGTGTTTTGAAAACCGCAATGTGGCCGGACATGGTAGCCCATTGTGTGGTGTGTGTTCTCATGGGAACCCGGAGCGGCGGAACCGAGGTATGGCGTGGTTATCCGTGGAAAAGAGCCAATGCTATTGTGTGCCCATGGGAACTCGGAGCGGCGGAACCATTATGCGGATACTCGGGAATCCGAAGCGGCGGAACCGAGGTTGGGTGTGTAAAGATGATTTTGGAAATGTTGTTTTGGCTAATGAAAAGTGAAGATGATGACACGGTCTATGAAATGCTGCGTAGGAGAAACTCTGATGTCACGGACACCAACGATAGATAATAGAGAATGTGGATGTGTTATTGTTAATAGTTGTTGAATACGCATGTGCTAATTAGACATCGTTAGACACCAACGATAGATAATAGAGAATGTGGATGTGTTATTGTTAATAGTTGTTGAATTCGCATGTGCTAATTAGACATCGTTAAATATCTATGACTTGTTTTGTGTAAGTTATGGGTTAGCGGGTATGGGATTATTCAGCTGAGCTTTTGTAGCTCATGGTGTTACCTTTGGTGATCCTGACATATTATATCGATGGCGACACTGGTATAATGTGTCAGACTTTGTAGATGATCAAGGTGAGCTGTACACCTTGAAGGCCTTTGGAGCAGAAGAGCTGGCTAGGATGGAGGAGCAGGCTGAGCTGTAGTTAGAAACCCTAGTTTTCCTCCATTGTGTAATTAATGAACTCTTGTGAGAGTTATGATGTAATAATGAGCCAGACTCTTTTTAAATATTCAATAAAATTGCCTTTTTAACGTACCCAAAATTAGGGGCGTTACATGTTTGGTAATACTTGTGTTTCTAAAAAAAAAAAACTAGGGAAAACACCTTTTTTGTAGTTTCCATAGTTTACAAAAACTCTAAAAAAGAAAAGAAAAGAAGTTATGATAGGGAACACCTAAGGTATCCCCTTTTACGGTGTTTTTTTGTTATGCCTCCGAATGGTTAATAGTTATGCCTTCAAGTGGTTATGTTATGCCATTTTGGGGGGACAACATAATAATGCCATAACACTTTAATAGGGAGACACCATAATAATAAAAAATTATGTCATTTTTTGAAAAATGTTATGCCTTTGAGTGGTTATAGTATGTCATTTCGAAAAGTGTTATGCCTAATATAAAAATAATAAAAGTGTTATACCATTTGTATAAAAGTGTTATGCTTTCAAATGGTTTAATATTATGCCTTCCGATAATTATGTTATAGGAGTGATACGGTATCCCCAGACAAGAGGGGATATCCTAACATTATACGTTATGATAAAGTACAAAATGGTCATCAGTTAGGATCCTCATCCTCTTCATTTCATTAGTGGAATAGACGTCTCCATTCCATTGAAGGTGGAGTTAACATCTCATCTATTTCACAATAGATGTCCAAGATCATGTGGATTTCCTTACTTATATAGGGGTGTTTCCTCTAACCAACAACTTGTAGATCACAACTTTTTGATTTTGTCTTTATTCAATTTTTTTTTCGCGCTTGGTACTTTTGTGCCAAAACATTTATGCATTATTAGTTTGTCTCAATGAGAGGAATTGAAAAAGTAAAAAATTATACAAGTATTTTTAAAATATCCAAAAAAAAGTTCAAAACTACTTAACTTTTTGAGCTTTTCCTTGGATATTTTCCAACATACGTGTAAAATTATAATCTTTCAATTTTCCAATTCCTCTTGTAGAGACGAACCAACATTAAATAAAAAATTGACGCAAAACTAACAAACAAATACGGAAAAAATTTGAATAGGGGATAGACTCAAAAAAGTTGTGGTCCACAACTTGTTGGTCGGTAGAATTACCCCTTAAATGAACTACGTCGTTTCGATTACCTAATTTAGTTTATTGATTAGTACATTTTACACTTTTAACAAAAAGAATTACTAGGTGTAAGCACCCTAATTTGGCTTAGCAAGTATTTGAGCTATCCCCACCTTGGGCATTTCCGGATGATGATATGGTTTTTTGTTGCTTTGATAGAGTGTGAAAACCCCTGTGAACTATGTGGAACTCTTAAGAAAGGAAGGAATACCTTAGAACTAGGGACACGTGTTTTAGCCTTAGTGGCACCGTGTTTAGAAGTGTGTTGACACGTGTTTTAGCCTTAGTGGCACTATCAATCTCCAATTTAGTCTGCTTTCAGCCCCTTTTCATAAACCAAACTGTGGTGTTCGGATTTGATCAGTAGAGTTCGGCTGGTCCTTCGGTCTGTTCTATGGTGCTCCGTCCACCTTCTGCTTCCGCGTGACCTGTAAGAAGTCGAGCGGCTGAGGATAGCCGGTCGACCCTCCGATAGTTAAGTCAGTATGGGAAGGAGAAGGTAATTAAGTCTGGGTAGGAGAAACGATGTCCCTTAAATGAACTACTCGCTTGACTTGTTCACCATGTAAGCGCACGGATGGTACGCTCATGTATGACACGTACACCAGATTAGGTAGTTACGTACAAAGTACATGGTCGAAGTTGTCCGCAATGATGATCCACGTGTTGTAACCACCTCAGTTTGCATCATCATGACTCACATGGCCAAACAATTAGGTGCACAAGGACAAGGCCTCCGTTTTGGGTCACATGAGACTCGAGTTGAATTTTCCCAAACAACTTCGTTAGAACACTAAGATGTGTGCACTAGAGAAGTCCCGAACACGACACCGAACAATCCTATAAATCGAAGGTCATGATCCTGAGCTATAAGGCCCATATTGGAGAAGCAGCCTGGTCATGCCGGAAGAGTATGGCTTGGGTAATGTCTAACCCACATAATTAGGGCTAGCCCCTCAACTTCTCCTGACGTATGATTAGTTCGGAAGGAGTTGACAATGAGCTAGTGTGGCCGAGCCCCCTTTGAACAACATCCGAGATGATGCTACGTCTTGGATGAAGATTCCTTTGGTCACCACCAGAACTATAGCCCCAGCCATAGTTGCCATGTAACAGTCATCCATTGGTTGCTCGTACGGCGGCAAACGTCTCAGCATGTGTCATGTCAGTTGATTGGTACGAAATGTCACGTCGTGGACATGTGTCTATCATCACATGGCTCGGATGGCGTTGCTTTGTTTCCTGCGCAATTGATTGGTACAAAATGTCCCTTCATCGCCACATGTCAGTCATTCGTGAAAATCCTCAAACTTGGAGAAAAATATAAATGAGAAAAATAAACCTTCAAAATATATAGTAAAAGAGATGTTGCAACAAGGTCTAAATTAAGGCTGTGGTTTTTGTGGGGGTTCGATTATTCAGGATCTTAACCGTGGCTCTGGCTAGGCTCCTTCCTCCGCAACTCCGTGCTTCCGCCGCTGGACCTGCAACAAGTCACAAGGGCTTGTGTAGCCCAGTGACCCTCCGATGATCAAGTTAGATCTCAGGGGAAGTGTTTAGGTCTAGGGTTAGGATAGTGTGGCGTACCTCATTTAGGTGAGTATCCTTTTGTATTTATAGACCTAGGTTTACTTGGCCTCCAAGCTAGCGCGTAGGGGGCACGCTCAGGCAACCGCCTCGGGTGACGTCACATATGACGAAAGGAATGAAACGGTTACGGAGCACATGGCCAATCCAGATCCCAATGATTACACATGCCACGTGATCCTTAGGGGACCCGCTTGGCACAACCGTTTCTCCTGAATATCTTTAGGAATACCGGAGTAGGCACAAAGCTGATGGTGGCTCCGAAGTACTCGGGAGCCGACTCCGAATATTCAACCGAACCGAATATCGAAGGGGATTTGTCATACATCCGTGACTCGGACCTTCCTTAGCCGTCGGTTTGCAATACATGGCCAGGTTATCGGGCTGGTAACCGAGGCCACTATAATAGCCCCTCAACGTTTTGGAGCACCACCCCTTGGCTCTAGGGAGTTGATTCTTCTTGTGAGCCGACGCGTTTGAGCTCTCAGCGAATGTGATACCGAAGAATGGAGCGGCCTCGGTGGCGACCGAGCAGCCAGCCCCAGTCCTAGGAGCCACGTGTTGGTCATCGCCGAAGTGTATGACATCATGAGTCGTCTGGGCACGTGAAGTGTCAGATGATTGGTACGAAACGTCCCTTCAGGGACACGTGTCAATGCCTGAATAGCTCGAAGGGCGGCGCGTCTGACCTCGGTACAGACTCTTGGTTGCTGACCGTTCGATGGGGACACGTGTCAAAGATCCAACGGCTCGGTGCACAACGCTTAGTTTCCCGCGCGACCCTTCGTACGTTCCATTATAAATAGGATGACAGGAGAGAGAGAACGCCATCTTCCCCTCTGACGACGTCGAACCGCTGCCGCCTGCTCAACCCAGACTTCGATCGTGATTTCGAGCGATTTGACAGCGAATCTTCACACAAAACTCTGGTATGTTATCTCTACTCATTAATCTTCAAGTTTTGTTGATTTTCTTGAGCTTTATCACAGTATTTGACGTGCATTGAGGCAGAGATGCCGCCCGCCGTCGTCTGGTTCGTGGTGGAGCTGGCGTTTCTCGCCGCTGTTCATGTTCTTCCTGAGCCCTAAATTCTTCCAGAGGCCTAAACTCATCCCGAGGCCTATCTTCAACCTTTAGATCGCAGGGATTAGTTTGAGACCCCCAAGGACTCTTCCCGAGGAGGAGTATCTCAAAAATAACCGAGGTCTGTAGGATCCGAAGAGTGAGGACCATTTTGTCCCGAGCGTTAGGCCCTTCTGCTTTCCCCCAAGCATATAGGTAACGGGTTTTCGCACATTTCCCTTTTGTTAGGTAGGGGCGAATGGTCGTTGAGCTCACTTCGGATAGCTCCAGTAGTTCTGACTCCTCCTCGGTCGAAGGTATCTTTCAAGAGATTTGGGCACAGAGACTTTACCGGATCCCGATTGACTGCATCGAACCGGTTGACCCCACCCGAGCTCCCCGAGAGATCACTTCACTCGATCCTTGGGAAATGGAAGCCCCCAGTACATCAAACCGGGGACTGGGACCATTTGCGAATGCGCCCGAGGAGGTGCGTGGGTGCCGAAGATTGATGAGGCCCTGTCCTTACCGAAACAAGTACTTTACCGGTGCCCCGGCCGCCTATGCCGAGTTCAAGCGGGTTTACACCATTCCCCCGGATGTTGAGGTTCGGTTGCTTCTAGCTACCGACCCTTCGCACCGCCCAAGGGAGTTGATCTTTCCCCTAATGGCTATTACCGAGGGTGGAATCAGGTTTCCCTTTCATCAGTTCATCCGTCGGGTGCTCCGGACCCTCAGCCTTACTTCTTCTCAGCTCACAGTGAACTCCTACCGAATCATCACCAGCATTATTGAGCTGAGGAGACAGTTTAACCTGATCTTCGGGCTCGAAGAGCTCTTCGGTGTCAACCTGGTAGGAGTCAACCGAGAGAGCGAGCGGTACTACCTTTCCTGTCGGACGGGGTATGACACGTTCCTGATCGATCGTCTGCCAGACTCCGAAGAGTGGGCGAGTATGTATGTTTCGGTCACCGGAAAATTCATGTTCAGGCTCGGAGAAAGCATAGATACTACCACCAGAGTTCAATTTGGGACTGGAGCTCCTGGTCGGTAAATTATTCTTCGGTGGCTAACTTGTAGATTTCCGTTATACCTTCCATACTTGTATTGATTTCCTCGTTTTGGTTCCCTTAGGCAGCCGAAGGCATTGTTCAGGAGCTTCGGGACAGGGTAGTCCGAGCCCGTATAACCGCAGCTTATGCAATCCCCATCACCAGCCGGTACGCCCCTAATCTGCTCGGGTACGAGCCCACATACACAAGTTATCTAAAGAAGAAACCAAGGCAGTAGGGGGTACCAAGGGCAGGCCGAGGGGGAGGTCGAGGGAGAGGATGAGGATCGGGAAGAGGAGACGGAGAGAGTAGGGAGGAGACCGAGGACAGCAACTCTGGGCCTCGGGGAGTTATAAGGGAGGAGGTTGATCGAGAAACTCCAGAAAGAACCGGACTGAGCGACGAGATGGCTGGGCCGGGGACTCAGGAGGTTTTAAACTTGAGGCGACAGAGGCCTCGGGGACGAGGTGCCGGCATTGTGATCGGCCCTCCTGGAGCTGGGTCCTCGAGGGCCACCTCTAGTTCTCCCCAAGGGCCCCCGGAGAAGAGGGCTCGACCCAACGTGGACGAGGGCGCCCGGGGAGAAAGAGTGGGGACCTTCGTGATCAACGAGGAGGAGGAAGGCCGAGGGGCAGAGACCGGAGGGGAGGGCACCGATGCCGAGACCAGGGTTCTAGCAAGGGAGATGCCCTGGGCTCCCGAGGTCCGTCACTACGCCGGGCGTTCGATCAACCACGCCGACAGTGCCACTACCAACATCGGGACAACGTACAAGCTGCTTCGGTCCGCCATTCTCCATCGGGACGCCAGAGCTATGAAGGGCCCCACCGAGGACCTTTGCGGGGAGATAGCTCAGGCTCTTCTGGCGGTTAGTTGCTATTACTCCTTGCTTATATCCTTCGGTTAGTCGTTTGCACTTGTAATATTTTCCATTCGTTGTCAGGATGGTGCTCGGGCCCTGGTTATGAATGACCGAAGCAAGGCCCAAGAGAAGGAGTTGGAGGAATTGAAGCAGACCCTTGCTCAGAGGGAAGACGACCTGAGGATAGCTCGGGAGACCTGCAACCTCTACCTTACTGACTTCCAGAGGTGTGATAGGGAGAGGTTGCTTGCTGAAGGCCGGGCCGAGAAAGCCAAAAAGGATGCAACGACTCTGAGGGTCACCCGAGCTGGCAAGGTGGAGGCCGCCAGAAATAGGGGTTTTGATGAGGGCTGGGCTGCAGCCGGGTGGAGTACAAGAAACAGGTGTGGGAGATCGAAGCCGAGCTGTACAAGGATCGCTTCTTGGACGGACTTTGGTTCGGCCATAAGGCTCTTCTGAAGAAATTTGATCTTCCGGAGGACTCGGAACTCCGAGTCCTGCCCGAGGCGCCTCCCGAAGAGCTTGTCATGCCCGCGGAGGAGGATGAACAGGTGCTTCATGTCGAGGTGGAGATTCTCTCGGAGAGCCATGCCACTCCAGTCACCACTGTTCCAACCGAAGACGCGATCCAAACTCCCCGTCCTCACAGTACTTAAAAAAAAAAATTCTTTTAGCTTCTGTTTGGCTGGACGGCTCCGAACATTTGGAGTTTACCGTTCTAGGGCTTGTAAATATTTTTTGCTGACAGGCGCCGAACAGATTGGCCGAAGCCTATAATAGCGTAACCTAGGGTTTTAACTTGCAATTCATTATGCAATCTTTGAATGAATGTTTTCTTTCCATGCATGCCCTATTTATTTTTGAGATGCTTGTGTGCCTTTGTTGTGTAACCATAGGGTGCCTCTGCCCCTGCTTCGGTTTAAATACTGGAATAACAGAATAGGTTTTAACCGAAGAATTAACCGAAGCAATGCTAAAAAATGTTTGTCGAAGACATGAGCTGCTTGTAGCCCCTGCCTCAGGTGGGATTGCCTGTGTTGAACAATCAAGAGCTGCCCGAAGCGTCTAAGTTTGCTAGCGCAGTCCCTACCACTGGGCGGGTAGCACAAGATCGAGTATGTTAAGCCGAAGCGAAATAATTAGTAATTTTGAAGTTTGCATGCCCCTGCTCCGGTTTAATTTACTTCGGTCCTTAGGAAGTAGATTGAGTGAGGCAAACTCATCGTGGTAAGGTGAGGCTGTTTAGATTCGGGCTAGGGTCCCGAAGTGGAAATGGCGTCGGCCATGACTTCGGGACGTAGCGAATACAAACAGTGGATGACTTATTGGAAGGTCGGTGTAAGGGGCTCGGGGCGAGTACCGAATATCCTTAACGCGAGCGTCCGAAAGTCCGAACGATCGAGGAGATCATGGTGACTTGGTGAGGGATCTGCCCGGGGGGTTGCCCGTGGAGGACAGTCCCTGAAGTCAGGATAAAACGGTCCGAGGAGAGACGAACCGAGTAAGAAGAGTAAATGACAAGATCAGACAGTATGAATAAGAAAAGTAAATTCTCATTGAAACTGAAACGTGCCACTACATAAGTGAGTTGGTCTCCACCTCATAACTTGGAAAATAAAAATTTGCAAAAAGGAGAAAACAAGCGGGCCCGTGGTATCGAAGCTTGCCTATCCGTAAAATTTCTTTAGGTTGTTAGCGTTTTGGGTCTTGGCAATTGGAGAACCATCCAACTTCTCCAGCTTATAGTATCCCGAGCCGAGATGCTTGAGGACTCGAAAGGGGCCTTTCCCAATTGGGCATCAGTTTTCTCTTTTCGGACTTCTCCACCACCTTTTTCCAGACAAGATCGTCTGGCTTAAACGACCGAAGACGGACACTACGATTGTAACCCTTGGCAACCTCCTGCTGATATGATGCAAGCTTGATTCTTGCATTCTCACGCTCCTCTTCAGCCAAGTCGAGGTCCGCTTGGGAGCCCGACCTGGAGGGGGATGACAGCTTCCATTCCAAATGCCAAGGAGAAGGGGGTGCAACCGGTGGATCACCGAGGCATTGTACGGTAGCCCCAGAGCACCCTGGGTAGCTCCTCGGCCCACTTGCCCCGGCGTGATTCGAGTCGGCGCTTCAGCCCGGATGATATTGCTTTATTCGCGGCCTCGGCCTACCCGTTGCCCTGGGGGGTAGTATGGAGTAGAAGTGTCCCATTTGATGCCGTACTCGTTTAAAAGGGCTTGATATTTCTGTCCGGTAAACTGGCTCCCATTATCGGTAATGATGGTGAAGGGTACACCGAAGCGAGAGATAATATTTCGCCAAACGAAACGAATGATGTCTGCTTCCTCAACGGTAACCAGGGGTTCGGCCTCGACCCATTTGGAGAAGTAGTCGGTGGCGATGAGGAGGAACTTAAATCCTCCTGGAGCGACAGGGAGCTTTCCAATGATATCCATGCCCCACTGGGAGAAGGGCCATGGACTGGTGAGGGGACTGAGGTCCCGAGCCGGTTGATGAATGATAGGAGCGAACATCTGACACTTTCGACAATGCTTTACAAACTCTTCGGAATCCTTCTTTATTGTTGGCCACCAGTACCCTTGAGTGATGGCTCGGTGTGCGAGGGAGCGTCCACCGGAGTGGCAACTGCTGTCCCCGGCGTGGAGCTCTTCAATGATGTTGGGGACCTGGTGGGGGTGTGCAACCAATAAGTAGGGGCCAGTGAATGATCATCGGTAAAGCTTGTCGTTTGGGTTTAGCCAGAAGAGGGCGGCTTTATTGCGGAGTCGGTGAGCGTCCTTCTTGTCGGTGGGGAGGATGTTGTCTCGCAGGTAGCCAATGATCTCGTCCATCCAGCTCGGACCGAGCTCCACGTTGAGTATCTCATGGCTCAATGCTTCGAGCTCAAAGCTGGGCTTGTTGATGGAACTGAAGGAGATGGACCGATGTTCTGAAGCGGAACAAGCCGAAGCGAGTCCGGCGAGGGCGACAGCATGGGCATTCTGTTCCCTGGGAATGTGTTCGACGTGAATGGCCTTGAATCCTTTGAACAACCGAACAACAAAGCTGAGGTAAGTACGCATTCGGTCGTCCCGAGCCTCGTATTCCTCTGAAAGCTGGTTGACCACTAACTGGGAATCACTGTATATTACAAGCTCTTGAATGCCAAGGGCTTCGGCGGTCTTGAGTCCGAAGATTAATGCTTCATATTCAGCCTCGTTGTTGGAGGCCGGGAAGTTTATGAAAAGGGAGCTTTCATGTAGAACACCAGAGGGAGAGAGGAGTACAATCCCAGCCCCGGCGCCTCGGCTATTTGAGGCGCCATCGACATACATCTTCCAAACATCACCATGGAAGAGTTTCCAGGCGGTGCTAGGGTTTGCTTGGAGAACGGCTTCGGGGCGGGGGGCTGGGGTTGAAGCAGGACGTCGGCCGGAATGAGCTCGACGATGAAGTCGGCGAGGACCTGAGCTTTGATTGTTGTCCGAGGCTGGAAGTGGATTTCATAGTTCGCGAGCTCGACGGCCCACTGGGAGATTCGGTTGGAGAGGTCCGCCTTCCGGAGGAGCAACTTGAGCGGGTACTCGGTAAGCACAATGATGCGGTGGGACTGGAAGTATGGGGCAAGCTTCCGAGAGGCGGAAACGAGGGCGAGAACGAGCTTTTCCAATGGAAGGTAGCGCGTCTCGGCGGGTGTCATTGTCTTACTAGAGTAGTAGATTGGTTGGTGGTCACGTCCCTCCTGTCGAACGAGGACCGAGCTTATCGCATGCGCGGAAACAGCGAGGTATAGGAGCAAGTCCTCCTGGTCCCGAGGTGTGACGAGGAGCGGGGCCTCGGAGAGGTAGGCCTTCAACTGCTGCAGAGCTCGGTCACAGTCCTCTGTCCAGTTGAAACTGTGTCGGCTACCTTTGAGGAGGGAAAAGAATGGCTGGCATTTGTCGGAGGAACGACTGACGAATCTATTCAGGGCGGCGGCCATGCCGGTTAGGCGTTGTACATCCCTCTTGTTGTGAGGAGCCGAGAGTTTCTCAATGGCTAGGAGTTGTGCAGGGTCGGCTTCAATACCACGTCGAGAGACGAGGTGACAGAGGAATTTACTGGAGCTTACTCCGAAGGCGCATTTCTCGGCGTTGAGGCGGAGCTTGTGCTTTTTGAGGATTTCGAAGGCCTCGGCGAGGTGAGTCAGGTGGTCGCCGGCCAGCATGCTTTTTACCACCATATCGTCGATGTAGGCCATCATGGTGTCTCCTAGTAAACGCTCGAACATCTTGGTTATCATTCACTGAAAAGTTGCCCCGGTGTATTGGCGGAGCGTTTCATCGGGTCGTTTATGGAGGGAAAGGAGAGAATCGATCTCCTTCTCGTGCTTATTGCTCGTGACAAACCGAGCCATGAAAGCATCGCAGAGGGAGTCGAACGATGATATTGACCGGGCGGGGAGCTGGTGAACCAGGTTAGGCCAAGGTTCCCGAGGCATGCGGGGAAGACCTTACAGAGGAAGGCGTCGTCCGAGGGCTCGTTACGGAGGAAAATGGACATAACGAGTTTGTACTGTACTAAGTGAGTATATGCCTCGGTTTTGCCATCGTACTTGGCAAATTTGGGTTGGGTGAACCCTTTCGGGGGGGGTGACCGAGTTGATCTCCCTTGTGAATGTAGACACCCCAATTTGGCCTAATGATTATTTCAAGTCCCACTTTGGGGACCATCCCGATGATGAAATGGATACAGTGATTGCTGATTGCCTTCTTGTGAACCCGTGGACTTATGGTAAGAATTTTGAGCCACTTAGAGGACCCAATCCAGAGCCATACAGCCTTTCAGAAAGAAATACAGAATCCTAGGAGAATCCATCTGTCGGCCGTAACATTGATCTCACAGCCCTAACATCATTTCTTCACCCGAGCAACCTGTTGCTTGAAAATCTCCTTGAGAGATCAATCCCACGGCCGCAAGATCTATCTTTCGGCTGCAACATCATTTCCTCGGCCGCCAAATCGTCTATTTTCCAAACTCTAGAATGTTTTGTCGATTGTTTGATCCAACTACGATACCTCCCCGATGCGTTCGGGCTACGCTCAGAGATTACCACGAATAGTTAGCATTGCATTGCAATTGCAATCGTGCGTTTTGATTGGCCGGAGTGAGTCACCAATTGCCTATATAGAGGGCCTTTGGGTTCCAAAAATAAACACCACGAAATCATAAAATTCATATACTTTCACACCCTCTCAAGCCACGAAACTCTGCAAAAATACTCTCTCAAACCCTCTCTTCAAAAGCCCTAACCTCCCGACACTACAACAAAAAACACAAACGGTGACATCCTTTGACACCTTTTGGTGACAAAAAATTAGTGTTGTCACGGAATGTACTCAACGGTGACAAACAATTTTACTGCTTGTCACCGAAAACCTTTGGCGGCTGGGGAAAATAATGAGGAGATTTTGTGACAAAATATTTGTCACTGAAGACAAGTTTCAGTGACAAGTATAAAATTGTCATTGAAAGATCCAAATGAGGAGATTTGGTGACAAAATTTTTGTCACTGAAGACAAATTTCGGTGACAAGTATAAAATTGTCACCGAAAGATCCCAATTTCGCGCTCCCGGGCTCCAGCTCATTTAGGCGGGCTGTCAAAAAGTAGAAAATGATTTTTTACAAGAAAAACGACGTCGTTTTTCCTGTAACCAAAACCCAGCCCTAGCTTTCCTCTTCTTTTCCTCTCTCCAGTCTCCACTTTACTCTTCGGCTCTGCCTCTCGATCTCCACTCCCGCAGCCACGCTCCCGCCGAAGACTTCCATCAGCCCACAAACCGGCGGCTACAAACCGTCGTCCGTCGCTCCGATCTGCCCAGGTCTTTTTCTTTCCCTCTCAGTATCTCACCCTGTCCCTCTCAGTATCTCACCCAGTTGTTCACGCACTCTCGATCTCTCTCTTGACTTCGTCTAGCTAAACATTTTTTTTTTTGATTCTATCTTCACTGAAAAGGCAGCACACTTCATCTCCGCCCTCTTCCTCGCCGGCCGGAACTCGCCAGCACCACCACCACACTCTGTGATTTCTGGTATTCCTCCACTCTCCAATCTTCCGATTTCATGGATTTTTTGTTTTGCATGTGAGTTTTTAATTCGATTTTGTAGATTTAAAGTTTGAATCGGAAGCTAAGGTATCCTCACGATAGTCAAAATCAAATGAATCTGTTTTATTTGAGATGTTCAATCTTGAAGATTTCGTTTTGAGTATGGCTTTCGGCTGACCATTTATTTTGGAAGAACGAGGTTAAATGTGGTGAAATTTATTACTTATTTCTGAAATTTTAGAACAATGAGGGCCACTCTTGGTAGGATATCTGGTCTTTGGCTGCTTTTGTAGTATGGCGATGTTGTAATAGGCTTTGGTCCTTGGCCTTTTTTTTTTTAATCAGCAAACAGAAACGTCATTCACTATGTTCAACCCATGTTATCAATAATGATTGCAAGATGGTATAAAAAAATATGTACCTATACCAATCTTTTGTACTTTCCTCACTTTCGAAATCTTTCCCTATATTTTAGTACTTATTGCTGAAACTTAGAGGGAGTTTAATATTATAATTCTCCCTTTTTAAATAATTTTAGAATAATTTTTTAGTTTCCTGCTATCTAGTCGGAATGCGTGAATCCAAATGGGTAACTATTTATATCACTAGCATTTAGAATTATAAAATATTGCTATGGAATCTATATAACTAATCATTCACACTTCTCCAAAATATAATTGAAAGAGGAATCAAAAGTTGATTCTTACTTCAAAAAGAAAGGTGTACCAGGTATTTAGGAAATAAAATAATAGATGGTGGTGTTCTATTGTCATAGCCTAATTAAATATTAGTAAGTGCCTTTTGTATTATGCATAAGTGCACCAGTGGACTTTTTTATATTGTATAGACTTGTTAGTTTCTCCTTAACAGATTATTCTAGCTTTGTCCTTGGCACACTATACTCCATTTCAGTTCTTTGATCACAAAAGAGATCTCCATGTTTTGCTTGCGGTTGTGTTATACATATACTCCCGTTTTCCCATATATCTTAGTGCTTTTGGGAATTTTTTAACTTCTGTAACGGTACATGTTATATTTGCATCCAGATTTGCATTAATTTCTAGCATTGCCTTTAGTTCTCGCTTCTAAATATTTGGTGCTTCACTAGTTACATAATGGGGAAAATTGGTCATTGAATTTAACACGACAGGATCATTTTGAATTCTTCAGTAGTAATGATGTCGCAAAGAGTAAGAAATCGGATGCTTGTTATTTGTAATTAGCTGGAATTAAATTGAGTTTGTTTCTCATTACATTTTATGTAGTAGATAGTAGGTATATATGGAGAGATTTTAAAGCAAAGAATTAGTTATCTACAACTGATAAAATGTAGATCTAAAACTCGTGACCGTTGTCTTAAGGTGATGGATGTATGGATGGGCGTTGCCGCGTTGGCTCAGGGCTACTTGCATAACTTCATGTTTTAAGCTCACAAACATCTACATACAACTGTTCGGATATGGCAGTCTATTTCTATAGTCTCAAAATCACACGATAACCAGATTTGGGATTTCATACATTAAGGGTGTGCACAGGTCAGTCCGAGTCAGGTTTGACTTGGACCCGTCACCCAAATATGAACTATCAGGTTTCTAAATTCTCCACCCATTATTGACCTGTCTTTACTTTGAACTCGACCGCGAAGTTGCCGTCTGTCAGTCGGAGTTGGTTAGTAGATCATTTTTTGAACCAGCACCACACATATCCTGTTCGAACATAGATCTGAAAGAGAGGAGTGGAGGAAAAAAATGGCAGATCTTATAAACTGCAAAAACATTTTGAGAGAGAGGGATATCATGCTGCTATAGCTATCACAGGAATGACTTCTCTTCTTATGACAGTGATATGACCGGAGGGGATAAACCCTCACCACTTGAGATTCCGCCGACTGGCTTTGTTCTTAATCTATTAGAGATACCAGGTTAGAGGGAGGGAGATGAACATCTAAGAAGTTATATCAATATAGGATAATCTAACTGGAAGACCTTATCCTTGTAATCTTAAGAATCAAATATGTGCTTGCTATGTGGAGTTACTATTATTTTTGTAATTTATCTGGTCAGATCGCTGGTTTACGCTGGTTATAAAGTTATGCTACCGTGGGAACTCGATTCGGACCGGGTTGGTCTGTTTGTTCAGATTTTGCTCACCCCTACTACACATTTGTGGTAGTTCTAAGCAAACTAATGAATTTTTTGTGAGACACAAAACTGAAATGCCTGTAGTTCCTAGTTGAGATAATATGTATTTGTATCTTTTTTCTTACATGACTTGGGCATCTTTTTGGAACATGTACAAGTATTTCATTTCTTAATGTATTTGGACATAAATGGTATGGATTTTATTTCAATTTCTTTTTGTACCTGATTTAATGACCGGATAGAAATAAGGTTCATAAATATATAAGTTGTTGAACCTTTGACCCTAGAACCACTTAAGAACTTATCTGCCTTCAGAAGTTTAGAAGGAAGGAAATCTTTGGTATAAATAATGGGCATGCTGTTGTACTTGAGGTCTACCAACAGATATGTAATATGGAGCAATCAACTGAAATCTGAAGTGAACAGGCTCAGCCCAAGACTGAACTGAATTGTTTTGGTTTTTTGGAAGCTATGAGCAGCATTGGTTCTGTGTGCTGTGTCTGCATTGCTGTTTTCTGTTTCTGCAGTATTTTGTAACTTGTATACTGCTGGTTCTGAAATTCCTATGACTGCTATTGAGCTGCTTTGAATACTCTGCTGCTTTGGATGTGTCTGCTACTGCCTTGCAGTATTTTGTAACTTGTATACTGCTGGTTCTGAAATTCCTATGACTGCTATTGAGCTGCTTTGAATACTCTGCTGCTTTGGATGTGTCTGCTACTGCTTTCAATGCTCTGCTGTCTTCTGCAATTTGCTGTTCTGTATTTTATGTTTTGGCAGTTGCAATCTGCTATCTGCTACGGCCCCTAATCAAAGTAGATTGGCAGCTTTGTGGTGCTAGACCCTCTCGGTAGCTGAGTTCTTTTGAGTGAAGTTCCATGTGTTTGCTACCATGACCTGAGCCTCCTCGCTTGTTAGACCATGTAAACGAACCAGTGAGTATTAGAGGGCACCCTATCAATCCTACTCTTATTATCACCTGAGCCTCCTCGCTAGTTAGACCATGTAAACCAAAAACCTTTAGCAGGTAGGTCATCATGGAGAATATCATATAAACATTGGCTTAGCAACAATTTGTTTATTGCATTGACTCTTTTTAGTGAAATTATCCTACTCTTATTGTATTATTCTTGACTTTTTAGGTGAAAAAATATGGATAAGAGTTGGATGACAATTAAGAATAGACTGAGCAAAGAGTACCGAGATGGGGTAAATTCATTTGTTGACTTTGCAGTCACAAATTTAGGTTCCGATGATCAGATTCGTTGCCCGTGTTTAAAATGCATGAATGTGGAACGCCATTTTAGTATTGTTGTTGCATTTCACCTGATACAAAATGGGATAGCTCCTTCTTACAAGACTTGGGTCCACCATGGGGAAACTATACCTATGAATCAACAATTTGTGTCGAACGAAAGCCGTCAGCCTAGTGGAGAAAGTGTTGGGGGTGGAGTGGCAGCAGATGAACATGAGAATCAAGACGACCTGGAACGCTTAGTTAATGATTACTATGCAGCAGCAATCATGAATGATGAGGAACTAGATGAGTTGCCTGACAATATTGAGATGGAGAATGTGCACAACTTTGATAAATTAATGAAGGATGCCCATCGAGAGTTATACCCCGGATGCAAGTTTACTTTACTATCGTTTGTCATTAAGCTACTTCATGTTAAGGTGTTGAATAAATGGAGTAACAAGTCCTTTGATGCGCTGTTGGGGTTATTGAAGGAACTCCTACCTACAAGTGCCCAAGACATTCCGGGCAACATTTATGAAGCAAAGAAGTTCTTACGTGACTTAGGCTTGGGCTATGTGCCCATTCATGCATGTAAGAATGATTGTGCACTTTTTTGGAAGGAGAATGCTGATCTTGAAAAGTGTCCTATTTGTGAGGAGCCTAGATACAAGCTAAATGATGGCAAGGGAAAAAAGATTCCTCATAAGATCTTGCGATATTTTCCGTTGACCCCTAGGTTGCAGAGGTTTTATATGTCGAGCAAAACTTGTACAGATATGAGGTGGCATAAGGAGAAACGAGTTGATGATGGAGTATTAAGGCATCCGGCTGATGGTAAGGCATGGAAGCACTTTGATCGACATTATCCTGAGTTTGCTCGAGATGCCCGAAATGTGAGGTTAGGACTAGCTACTGATGGATTCAATCCCTTTGGTAACATGAGCAACTCCTACAGCTTATGGCCTGTGATTGTCATGCCTTACAACCTTCCTCCATGGAAATGTATGAAACAACCTTACTCTATAATGTCGTTGCTTATTCCTGGACCAATAGCACCGGGGAGAGATATTGATGTTTACTTAAGGCCATTAATTGACGAATTGAAGGAGTTATGGGAACGTGGCGCAGTCACCTATGATGCGTCAACTGAACAAACTTTTCGAATGCATGTAGCTGTTATGTGGACCATTAACGATTTCCCTGCATATGGTAATTTGTCCGGGTGGACTACTAAGGGTTACTTGGCTTGCCCAATTTGTAACGAACATGCATCATCTCAAAGGTTGAGAAGTAAGTTAGGTTATGTGGGAGCTCGCCGATGGTTACCTAAAGACCATCCTTGGCGAAGGAGTCGCCTCTTTGATGGTAAGGTGGACCATCGGGAGAGGCCTATGGACTTAACGGGTGAACAAATATTGCAGCAAATGAGTAAGGGGACATACAAGCCATTTGGCAAGCATCCAAGCAACAAAAGGAAAAGAGGAGATCCAATATTAAATTGGACCAAGAAAAGCATTTTTTTTGAGCTTCCTTATTGGGAGAAACTCTTGCTGCGACACAACCTTGATGTGATGCATATAGAGAAAAATATATGTGAAGCTTTGCTTGGAATACTATTAAGCATAGATGGGAAGAACAAGGACACAGAAAAAGCACGTCAGGATTTAGAGGATTTGAGAATAAGGTTAGAACTGCATTTAAAGAGGCGTGCAGATGGGTCCTTCGAAAAGCCCCCAGCATCATACACTTTATCTCCAGAGGAGAGACATGGATTTTATGAGTTCTTAAAGTCAATTAAGTATCCCGATGGTTATGCTGCAAACATATCAAGATGTGTGAGTACAAAAGGAGATAAGTTAACGGGCTTGAAAAGTCATGACTGTCATGTACTTTTGCAACGACTTCTTCCCATTGGGATGCGTGGCTACCTTCCGAAAGAAATATGTATCACCTTAACAGAGTTGGGGAATTTTTTTCAAGAGATATGCTCAAAAACACTACGAGTTGAGGATTTGGAGAAACTACAAGATCGGATAGTGCTCATATTATGCAAGATGGAAAAGATTTTCCCTCCGGCATTCTTTGATGTCATGGTTCATCTTGCTATTCACTTGCCTCATGAGGCCATGCTCGGAGGGCCAGTGCAATATCGATGGATGTATCCAATTGAAAGGTAATTTTTAGCATAAATTTAAATAGATGATATTAACATAATGTAGGTTTAATAATATGATATTATTTGTTAAACAGGCTTCTTGGTACCTTAAAGGGATTTGTCACCAATCGAGCCTATCCGGAAGGTTCCATTTCTGAGGCTTACATTGTCAAAGAGTGTCTTACTTTTTGTTCGATGTATCTCGGTAATATGGAAACAGCTTTCAATCGGCCAGAACGAAATGTTGATGGTGGTGACTGTGGAACGGGGTTGGCTGTCTTCAACCAAAATGTTCGTCCTTTTGCCAAAATGACGAGGGCAAGTAATGTGACGCAGGAGGAAATAGATAAGGCTCATTGGTTTGTCTTGAATAATAGTCTTGAGTTGGAACAATATCTAGAGTATGTTAATACTTAATTTGGTTTTTAGTCATGGTTATATTTAGCGTTCGATCTTTTTTAACCATCACTTTTATGTATATGTTTGTTACTAGGGAGCACAAAAGTATACTGTTAAATGAAAGTGCATTTGACATCTCCAAGAGACAACAAGAGAAATTTCCAAAGTGGTTTAAAGAACGTGTAAGATACAAACTATATTCTGATACATTAATTAGTGGCATATATCAATATTAATAACATGATTACCATGCATTGTTCTGTAGATGAATCAACTACGAGACGAAGGCTCAGTAGATGCAACCGAGGATTTGTGGTCATTAGCCAATGGTCCACTTGTGAATGTAAATATATATTCAGGTTGCATATCCAATGGTATCCGATTTCACACCAAAGACCGGGATAGTCATCGTAAAAGCCAAAATAGTGGTGTCATGGTGGAAGGGGACCATGAAGGCAAAACAATTGGCTTTTATGGAAACTTGTGCAGAGTATGGGAGCTGAATTATATCTGCGGACGCCGTGTAGTTCTCTTCCAATGTGAATGGTTCAATACCGGTAGAAGTAGATTCATTAAAGCCGATGCACATTTCACAAGCATTGATGTAAGAAGTAGATGGTATAAGAATGATCCATTTGTCCTCCCAATTCAAGTGAAGCAAGTCTTCTATGTCAATGATACCAAATTTGGTGACCATTGGAAAGTTGTAGAACGGCTCCAACATCGAGGGATATGGGATATACCTCAGAGGGACGATGGTTTAGAACCCAGCGATGCGCCTGCTACTGATGTATTCCAACAGGATGAAACCACCAATGCCATCCCTAATATTGTTGATGATTCAGTTGAGGTCCGGCTCACTAGAGATGACGTCGATCCTGAGATTATTCCAAGTAATGTGGTTCTAGAGTCACACAGCCGACAAGATATCAGCAGTTTTCCTGAAGAAGATGAAGATGAAGATGAAGATGAATCAATGGGAGAGCCTAGTGATAATGAGGAAAATGAGTTTGCTATTGAATCTGATTCGGATATAGATCCTGATGTAGAACCTTGATTTAGTTTTTTGTATTATCGTCGTTTTTGCTTCATGAGAGCCTAGTGATAATGAGGAAAATGAGTTTGCTATTGAATCTGATTCGGATATAGATCCTGATGTAGAACCTTAATTTAGTTTTTTGTATTATCGTCGTTTTTGCTTCATGAGATTCCGAATTTGGATAGTACCTAGTTAATCAAATTTGGATATTATCATCTATGGATTTAGCTTATCTACCTTTTATCTGCATGTTTAAATATTTATTGAGTGCAACCTGTAGCTTATTATTAGTTGTTTCTGGTTCATTTTGTTTAATTTTTGGAGCTAAAGTTGTTGCAGGTTTGAGGTACCTTTCATTATATATACAACTGACTCTTCAATTTATTATGTTTTAATGGAATCCAAATGTTTTTTCTTATAGGAAAGATGACAAATAACAAGGTAAAGTATATCAAGCCCGGAAAGATGGCCCAACAAGTGCCTGAGTATGAAAGGAAAAAGCGTGAAAAAGTGGAATTGAACCACATAAGAATGGTTGAATTAGGGTATCAGAAGATGGCAGATGCTTTGTTTGGTTCAAATAAGAAGAGAAAGATCAAAAATACTGAGGAGGCCAAAAATATGAGGGCCCGGGGTAATTTGTCCGACGAGGATTATCAGCAACCTGAGGATGCACCTGAGGATGAGGACAATGATGATGACACTTACAGTTATACCGATGATGAAGAATTGGTAAGTCATATTAGTTTTATCAGAATTGTATTATGAACTCAATGATTACAAATATGTCGTTAGTTATATTAGTTTTGTATAACATGGTGTCAGATTGATTCTATGAACGCACGAAAAAAGAACGCTGTTGCATCCACTCTTCAAACTGATCAGCTGCCTCCTATCGAGTCTACTATGGCTCTTTCCCTTGCCCAAGGTTCAAGGCCTGCCCCAGTTACAGCCGCTCCTACTCCTACTCCTACTCCTACCCAGGAGTTACCGGTTGAACAAGATGGTTTGTCTACTACACCAAGTTCTTTACCACAGCAGATGGTTAGAGGTATATTTTACAACAAAAAAAAGTAGAAAGAAACTGAAAATCTACCATATTATAATTGTAATATTCATACACAATACTTTTTTTAAACTTTTCAGCTTCTACCTCGAGGCGTGTTCGGGGTGCTAACCGTGGAATTAACACAGAACGCTTAATTGCTAGTGGTAGTGGCAAGAAACTTGATGTAGAGATTCCTTTGGAGGTAGGAGCACCCATAGGTGCAAATGCCACAAGGTTCGCCACTTGGCTTGGTATACAAATTAGGATGGCGGCACCATTGAAGAATGTGGAGAAGTGGGATGATATTCCCTTTCATGTTAAAGCGCCCATCATACAGGCTACACGAGTAAAGTTTTCTTTCTGTTATTATTTTATTGCAAGTTCAGTATTTTCTAATATTCCCCTAGTAATTCTTGCACTTTTAGACATAGCTTATCAATCAAGAACATTAAAAGAAACAATTGAGAGTAAAAGATATACATGGCTTATCAATCTAACTCCTTTTTGCTTATACTAAAGTTCTATAATATATGAATGAGTGCAGGATAAATTTAACATAGTGGGATATGATGAGAAACAGCATGTGAGGCGTGGCGTCGACCGCAAGTGCAAAAAATTGTATAGAACCTGGCGTCACAATATGAAGGACCACTATGAAGCATTAGTGGAAGCTGGTAAGGATCCGTATGTCAATCCATATAAAGGAGTTAGTGGTGAAGATTGGGCATGGATGATTGGTAACATCTGGACTAATAAAGATAAAGAGGTAAAATTCAATTTCAAGTAAGGAAAATGAAATTCATTTTATTACTTATCTTCTTGTTGTTGCTGTTATGTTGGTGCTGTTATCCCATGGTTGCAGTTGGTTCATATAGTTGCTGCTGTTCTATTATTGTTCTTTGTTATGGCTATTGGTCCGGCTCACTAGGATGGTGTATGCTAAGGGTGCAAGCTGCTGTTATGTTCTGCTGTTCTGTTGTGTGCCTTATAACAGCTCTGTTCTGTTCTGTTGCTGCTGTTATCCCATGGCTGTAATGGCAGCAGTTTGCTGCTGAACTGAACTGTTCTGTTTTGCTGCTGAACTGAACTGTTCTGTAATTATGGCAACTGAACTGTTCAGTTGTTGCTGTTCTGTTTTGCTGCTGTCTTTGCTCTGCTGTTTAGGTATTGGTACTAAAAAGGAAGAAAGCTCGATCAAAGGTACCTTTCAACCATTCTATGGGGTCACAATCTTTTGCATCAGCTATGGCAGCTCAGGCATATAAGCGTGGGGGTCAACGTCCCCACATTACAGATTTTTACAGTTCAACCCATTATAATCAAAAGAAGAAGAAATGGGTAGCTCCGATATGTGAGCAACTACATGTAAGCATTGTCATAGAAGTTGCATCCCACACTTTATTTTTTTTATTTCATGAAATTTATTCAATCCATATTCCTTTGCTATTAGCTACTACTTGAGGCACGCAAGAAAGAGGATGAGGCACGTTGTCAAGAGGCTGATGCGCTTGGGTTACCAATCACCATGCCACAAGAGGAGATGCCTATAGAAGTTCTTGGTAAGAAGTTTTATGTGAAGGAATATGGTGTTAGTTTGAAGTCATCATCATCGAAGCGGTCTAGTGGTCAGTCACATGAAGAGGTGCGAGTTCTGAAGAATGAAGTTGAGACACTCAAGGATGTGTGCAAACAACAAAACGATCAGGTTGAGACTTTGAAGGACTTGTGCCAAACACAAAAGGAGACAATCCAAATGCAACAGGAGAAAATAAATGCATATGATGAAAAGTTTGCGCGTTTCGAGGCTGTTATGTCCGCTTATATGCATGGAAATCCTATTGGGGCGGGCTCTAATTGTCAGTAAGTAACTTTCGCTTCATTAGCCCTCAATCTTGGATTTATATATTTATAAGATTTCTGCAAAAGTAAATTTCTTGATCCATATCAAGTTTCAGAAAGTCTGAACATTTGCTGAATAAGAAGAAAAAAGAATAGTACTGCATGCCATCTTAGTCAGATTAGAATTAGGTAATGATAGCATTTTGTTGTAGTCTCGGTGTGATTTACTAGGATTTAAGATTTAACATGCTATGCAATGAACATTTTGTTATTGGGTACTGTTACTGTAGTCTGGGTGTGGTTTTCTGGGATTATATGGGTATTGGGTACCAAAAAACTGGCACGTTACTGTTACTGTTATTGGGTACTGTTACTGTTGTGTTCCATTGACCCTTTTTTGGCTTCTAAGAAGTACCCAGGATACTCCTTCATTCTCCGTGTTCTAGAATTGACCTGACTTTCAATTTTTCTGAGAAGGTGAACTAGTTGTGTTAGCTGCAGCCTTTGTTTCTGTAAGAGTTCCTTAGATTTCTGAAATATGTTTTAACTAACAATGATGGTTTATGGCTTAGATTTCTGGTCTAGCCAACTTCACAAGGACACAGTATTTCTTTTTGAGTTGGTCCACGAAAGCAGCATATGTAAGAGGGGTTTAAACATAAACTAAGTCAGTGATCAAGTGATTTGAGTGCTGTTTTGGAGGCTGATTTAGGGGCTAATTGGGGTGGATTGTAAGGCTGATTTGGGGTTTGACTAAGGGGGTGTTTCAGGGGCTGTTTTGATTGCTGTTTGGGGGCCGATTTAGGTGGCAGGGCACTGTTTTGGGGTCTGATTTAGGGGTAGTTTGTGAGGCTGATTTGGGATCTGATTTATGGGGCTGTTTTAAGGGCTGATTTGAGTGCTGTTTTGGGGGCCGATTTGTGGGCCAATTAGGTTGAGTGCTATTTTGGGGATGTTTGGGGCTGATTTTGGGGTTAGTTTGGATGCTGCTTGGGGGCTGATTTGTGGGCTATTTATGGCTGATTTAGAGTCTGCTTCGGGCTGTTTGGCTGAGGCAGCAGCAAAGGGCAGTTGTAGGGGCTGATCGTGTGAGAACGATGATGGTGGCAATGGGTTGCTTGGGTGGTGTTGGTTGTGGCTCAAGCATTAAGTTGCGTAGTTAGCTGTAACTGTATTTTTCCTTTTCTTTTTAAAAAAAAATATGTCCAAAACTTGATCACTGACTTAGTTTATGTTTATTTTGCTGCAAAATAGACCACGACAACATTTTAACTTGCTCGTGGATTAATTAGTTTCTCTCTGTCCATTGCCTATGTTCTGTTTTCCAGAGTTGCATGTGTAATAGCTAACAATCTTTAAATTCCAATAATCACTCCATGGTCGGTTTGTTCTCCCTTCAACGAACTTTGTTCAGGCTGATGATCTCCCTTCAACTCCATTTTTTTTGTGGCAATTTTGTACAGGTAAGTAAGAAGACGGAGTTGCTTTTTGGAAGCTAACCAAGATGGAGTTGAAGACTTTTTGGTAGTTATTTTTGGAAGCTAACCAAGATGGAGTTGAAGACTTTTTGGTAGTTAAATGGAACACTTGTTCTGAGTTCTTTTTGGATATGGATGTTTTATAGTTTCTGTAATGTTGTTAAGTTTGAAGTGGTTATTGTTGGATGATGAATGTTTTGAAAGGTTTTGAAGTTGGATGATGAATGTTGACTTAATGGATATTGGATTTGAATGATATTTTGCTTCTTCGCAATTTAAGTTTTGCTAAGTTGGATTACAAGATACAAAAAAATCTGAAATTTTGTAAGCTTTGTAAGCTGGTGAAAACAATATATAGAATAAATTGTATTGTTGCTAATGTTCTATTTTCAGTGACAAAAGAGATTGTCACGGTTGTGTGTTTACCCCTATGATAGGTTATTGGTGACACACAATTGGTTGTCATAGTAGGTACTTTTGGTGACAATCTTTGTCACAGAAAAATCTCTCTTCTGTGACAATTTGGTGCTGTCATTGTTACTTTCCGTGACATAGTCACCTTTGTCACAGAAAATTACTCTTCCGTGACACCATATTGTTGTCACTGTTACTTTCGGTGACAACTGTGTCACGGAAAATCTGTTTTCTGTGACACCAAATTCTTGTCACTGTTGACAACATTCTGTGACAACTACACAATTTTGTCACCTTTGACTTTCAGTGTCATGGATACAATGACACCTCTTCTTGTGTCACCGAAAATAATAGGTGACAAAATTTGGACTTTTGATGACATTTTTGCATGTCACCGAATGTGTTTTTTGTTGTAGTGCGAGGGCAGCCACCAATCCGACGATCAAACCCCGAAGTTCAAACCCTAACCCTAGGGTTTTCAAAGAAGCAATCAGTCAATCACCATCAATCCGAAGCAATCAAGCAACTGAGGGATCAAGGTGGTGAGGAAGAACACAGCGTTTTGATTATCTGCTAACTTTTCTGTCTGGTGTGAGGAAGAACACAGACCGGGGCTTCGATCCCTTTGCCGGTACATAAAACCAGGGGGATCCCTCGGCCGTGACATCCATTCACCAGCCGTGGGATCCATTCCCCTGGGACAGCTTTGTTTTATGTTCTGCTTTCTGATGCATGTTTCAATTACAGTCTTGGCTCACCATTAACTGCTTAAAGGCTAAAAACAGACTACGTGTTAGAATTAAATAAAGCAAGTACATGTCTTATGTTGAGCAACTATGGGCCAGCCTCACGGCTGGGCAGAGAGGGGTGCCTAACACCTTCCCCTTACTGAACTTTTGGCTCCCGTACCCAGAATCTCTATCTGTTTTCCTAGTTTTAATAAACTGGGTGGCGACTCTGTTTTGATAATAACCGCTATCGTGTGGTGATGTTCCTAGCCATGGGAATGTCCACGATCTTGGTTTATGAAGCAAGCAACCAATCGAGCAACAAACGATCAATCTGTATGGCGATGCCCTGCTCGAGGGAGGTGTCTACAGTTTTTGGCGACTCTGCTGGGGACCTTGAGAGCCATAACCAGAAAGTTCGACATAAGACTAATACGTGTTTTGTTTAACTCATTTATCATATGCATCGAGCGAGCAACCTTGTTGAGTTCACTTGATACCCCGGCATGACACGAGCTATGTTAGGGGTTCCAGCAAACTCCACAGTCACTCGTACCTAGTGGTATATCAAAAAAGGAATCACCCAATCACTGCCTATGATGGGCTGGTGAAAGGACTGGTGCCCTTTGACAACGGAGCACCCTAAGACTACCTAAACCTTGCATGTATTAGAAAGCCATAGAACTTATCAAACTAAGACAGGAACCTACATGCTAGGAACCTACTTGCATTTTCTTGCAAAAGTTCTTCCTCACACCTTGTATCATCTGTTGTTGTAAATAACTCTTTCTGTTCAGAAGGGTTGGGATTTTCAGCCCAAATCCTAACCCTATACAAGCCAAGTACTGACTGCCAGGTACTCTACTTTTCAAGCAGGCACAATAGGTAAAGCAAAGAAGCAACCTCAGCCAGTTTTATACTCTTACAACACCCGAAGCCACGCCAAGCAGGGGCCTTTGCAGCCATTCCGCCTATCACCTTCGCCAGTTAAAACACCTTCACCGCAATGGCCCCAATCACTTCCTGGGATTTCGCGGTCATTTTCTCAGCAAAACCGACAATCTACCAAGGTTCGAACTTCACCAAGCTATCCTCTTATGGCAGACAAGGACGCCACCATCACTGAGCTCCAAGCTCAAATTACTTACCTATTGGCCGAAAAAGCAGCAAGAGATGCTGAAGACAGGAGAGATGAGGAAAAGGCGGAAAATCCTCAATAAGTGGTAATGACAGAAAACCCTGAACTGGCCAAACACGTCAAAGAAATCAAACACGCCCTGGCCCGTTCACAAGAGGATCAAATCCTGGATTTTGAAGAACTTTGTCTTTTTCCAGAATCCCAACTGCCTGAAGGATTCAAAATGCCAAGCATCGAGAAGTTCAATGGGACTGGTTACCCTACCAGCCATGTTTGCCATGTCATCAACACTCTGAAGCCGATGGGCTTAACCGATGAGCTCATCGCTCAACTGTTTCAAAGAACCCTCACTGGAAACGCCCTTGATTGGTTTCTCACTTTGGAATTTGTGCACTATCAGACTTGGCCAGAAATCGCCAACGCCTTTGTCAAGCAGTATGCATACAATGTCCAAATTGAGTTGACTACTCGAGATTTGGAGATGACCAAACACAAATCCAATGAGGACTTTGCTACCTTTGTGGCAAGATGGAGGGAAAAGGTTGCCAAGATGAAGAACCGCCCTTCCGAGGAAGATCAAGTGAGGATAGTTGTCAATAATCTGCAACCCAAATACCTCACCCACATTTACACTCAGGCTATCACTGATTTCAAATGCCTGCATGCCACTGGGTTACAAATCGAAGATGGAATCAAGTTGGGCCTCATTGGGAAAGAAGAAACTCCTCCACCCAGGAAAACCTTTTCAACCCGTACATCTCCTGCCTCCGTCAACGCCCTTAACTCAGTCTTACCGCAAGACCCTTTCCAAACTAGCTCATCTAGAAACACAAATCGCCCCCGCCGCAATTTTGACCCTCTCTATATGACTCCATCCCAAGCCTTAGCCATCCTAAGCCGCCAAGGGCATCTCAGAATCTTGAATAATACACATCCTCAGCCACCTTACGGCCCAAGCTATGACGCCAATAAACAATGCGCTTACCACTAACACCCTGGACATGAGACAGACCTGTAGACACCCCAATTTGGACCTCTGAATAATCTTTAAGTTTCCCCGATGATGAAATAAGGAAAAATATACCTTCAAGGCTTGGATTGTTGCTCCTTTCTTACTCCTTCTCTAACCTCAAGAAAATTCCTTCCCAAACATATAGGGTGGCTCTCGGTTCAATTGCAAAAGAGAAAAATGCGTTTGCTTTGTCAAAAAACAACTTTTTCCATGACACACTGAGGGTAAAATGGGCACACATTTCAATGTATAAAATACCTTTGAGTGAAACCAATTGGGTTAGAAAGAGGACTCGACAAGCTTTCCAACGCTTCGAACCGTGCCTAAATCCGAGTTCGGGAGTGTCCGGGGCGCCCCTGCGAAGTTTAGTGTGCTGAGTTGTCTCGAAAACCGCGCGGCATTTCAAAACGCAGCGCGGCATTTCCAAAACGCTGCACGGCATTTCAGAAAAATTCAAGAAAATCACTCCGCCGCGCGGTATTTAAATATGCAGCACGGCATTTTGGGAAAAGTTCTGACAGGTGCAGAAAGTTGTCGGCCACGCCTGCAGGAGGAGCGTCTTGGCAATAAAATAAGTTTTATTCGGCCCAGAAGCCACCTCCCCTCTTTGGGTGCTCTCCAAGTATCTTTTTGCCTATAAATACACCCCCTCTCTAGTTGAGAAGGACCCCTTCAACTCCAAATAGAGTTACTCTGCCATTTTCTAAACTCTCTCTCTAAAAATACCCCATTCTTCTTCTCCTCTTAAGTTCAATAAACTATTGACTTAGGAGGACCTCCACCTCAAAGCATCCAAATAACCTCACATCCTTCAATCCTCATTCAAGCATTTCAAGTCCAGATCAACCTTCATTCCTCCATCTTCAAGCACATCCAAGCCTCGATCGAAAGGTATAAATCGATTTTCTTGAGCTAAATCACATTTAGCTTTGAGGGGAGCCGATCGAGGCCCTTCTCGGTCTTTCTATACCGAGTTTGGGTCTCAAACAAGCTTTATATTCAAAAAAGTACAAAAAAAAGAAGAAAGTCACTGTACTGGACACACCATACCGTGCGGCGCTTTGGTGCGTCGCACGGCATAGTGTGTTCATGCGCGCGGTGTTTCATTAGCTATTGTTTTCTTGTCTGAGCTGTCTGGATCACGATCGTCTATTGTTGGATCTTTTCTGTATACCAAAAAGCTGTCTCAGAATGAGACCATATCTACAAGCCATGTTTTAAACTCCATAGATCTTTTCAAAATAAGCAAACGTATCAAAAAATGGTTTTCTTTCCATGGCTTGAAGGAATGATGCAGATCTGAGATGATCTGACGGCTGTGAATTGTCTGAAGTTTTAAAATAAAACCGTGCGATGTAATGGGTACACCGTGTGAAGCTTTACAAAACGATAAAAGTTTGGTATCGAGATCGGAACCACGCACGGCATATTGGTAAGCCGCGCGTTATAAACCAATATGCCGCCTGACGGAGGACAGTGATTCAGACAGTACGTTTGTATATCTTTCTTGTTTATATCATCGCCATGCCATCTTTATCATCTCTGTACAGCAAGCACCACTAGCACGGCAACGTGTTATGATTTATCTTGTTCCCCTTTCCCTTTATGTGTTTTGAAGGTTTTCCGAATGGTATTAATCCCCCCATTTAAAATGTTTAGTAGAGACCGGTTTTCACCGGGCGAGCGGGGTGCTTTTTAACAAAACCTTCCCCGTTCGTAACCTGGCTCCCGGATCCAAAATCTCCAACAGTTTCGCTAGACCAAAAAGCCTTTTTCTATTTTCAAAACAAACTCTCGGTTTCTCGGATCATCCATCTCAAAAATCCGGGTGGCGACTCTGTCTAAAACCGCACCACGGGCGCGGGAGCCCACAGTGGCGACTCTGCTGGGGACTTTTATTCAAAACTTCTTTTTTTAAAAAAAAAATACATAAAGAAGTGTTGGATAATCAAGAGGGCCAAACTTGAAAGGCATTTTACTTGGGGGACTTAATGCAATTTGGAGAACTTAACTTTTTTTACACTTTGCACCGCACAAGCCTCGCTAGTGTGTTTCGGCTATCTTGCCCGGTTTACCGGTGACAAGCTCTCCCGGAATGCCTAGCAACCCTCGACTATGATGGGCCATCGTGCTGTTCGACCATTGTCTTGCAATACACTTGACATGGGGTAGTACATCTTGGCTCTAGTCTGGGGAACCCCTCTCAAACCAAAACCGGCCTTTGCACTTGTACATAACCGTAGAACCTTCCCAACTAGGACAGGAACCCATGGTTAGGACTTATGTGTTATACCCTGCTTACGTGCTGCATATATCTTGCTCACATGACATATCTCATCATCATGCTACATTGCATATGTATTGCTTGACCGTTAGAGTAGTTCTAGGACTTCTCTCTCCCTCCCACGTTTTAAAAAAAAAAAAAAAAGATAGGAAGGTTGCTAACATCCGATGAAGAGTCGTGCCCCATGGGACGCACGTTGCTTAATACTAGTTAGTCCTTAAAATGACACGTTTGAGGGAAATCAATTCTTACTAAGTCTTTTGATACATTTTTCAATCAAATGTTCAAAAACCAAAAAATGGAATGACTAAAGTGTTAATGATGTGATACTTACATCGTCTAGGCTAATAGCGCCACGTCGCTCACGCCACCTGGTCATAATACCGCGTCATTTTTACCACGTCATTTCAAAAACAGAAATTGAACCTTTGAAAAAAGAAAAGAAAAGAAGACTTAGTTTGTTTTGACATCTCTCAAGCTTCGTTGTTTATAAAGGATACATTGTCAAAAGAAACTCTGAGGATCGAGGCAACTTTTTAAAACCGTTTTCTGTGAGTCTAGGAGACTTAAAATCCGTGGAGTTTAAGATACCTCCGGTGTTCGCCGTGCCCGAACGGCCCCTCTGGTCTAGATCTAGCCTTAGCATGTGCTTGTATCTAGGTTTCGGCAACCTTATTGCTTTGTCTCGGATGGTCAAGATAAGGAGATTGGCTCTGGTTCCGAAACATTCGGAATTTAACCTGCCTGACACCACTTACCCGTGGCTGCTGAAACTCTTGGTACAATCATATCCTAAGTGAGATTTGGAGCTAAGGTAGGTCTTAGGATGTAGACGACACCGACGACATTGCATGGGAATGATTCTCGGGCAGAATTTGAGCCACCTTTTTTGCTTTACTGTCAGAAGGACTTCACCTAATTCAGCACACCCCTATCCACACTCTATGAACAGCTCTTCAAAGCTGGCCTCATTAAGCCACTCCCTCCAGCTCCTCTACCTCAAAAGCTCTCAACATCCCATAACCCCGGTACCTTCTGCATCTTCCATCAAATGCCCGGCCATAACACAAACGACTGCATCCGCCTTCGCCATGCTATCCAAGATCTCATTGACAACAAGGTCATTAAGGTACCTCCTCAACCAAAGCCAGACCCCGTATCCAAACGCAATCCTTGCATCAACACCGCCTTCTTCACCAGAAAAGAGTAAACCTCAAGAGCCATGCAACGGTCCGATCTTCCATGAGTCTGGGAGTTTCCAAGCTCTGAGTCTTTGTCCTCTAAATAACCATCTTTGTGTTTGAGTCAGTTTGTAACTCAAGTCTTTCATCCTTTCACTGTTGTGTCTGTGTGTTCTCAATTTTAAGTCTGTAAGAGTCAAAAAAAAAAAAACAGAGAGTCAGTTTCGTAAGCCTGAACTACGTTGTGACCTGATTCCTTTACAGGATACGTAGGCAGCCTCATCCTGAGGCCCGGTCACGTGCATTCAAGTCAATCCCAAGGTTCAGTCATGGTCTTTTGAGTCAACCCCTAGTCGTTCAGTTTCTGTCTTTTGAGCGTCGCATCTCTGTAATAAACTCAGTGTTTCGAAATTGTTTTCCACCATCAGTTGAAAATCATGATAATCACTTCAAAACACAAGATGATTTTTGATTGAACCCTCACCTCAGGCAAGAAGAAGAATTTCAAGGGATCACTTCCCGATGCCATATCCGTTCTAAGAAGCAATGTCGTGACTCTGAAAAGGCTCGCTAGGTCAAAACTTCAAAATCCGACCTAGGTAAAAGTTAGAGCATGCAAACAAAAGCCTCTCACTGGAGCGTCTAGGATTCAGTTGTTAGGTTGCGCAATCCAAAATGAAGAAAGGCCATCGTTTCTTTCATCCTATGCATAAAGATATATCCTTTGATAGCCTCTTTGAACCACAATCAAATTCTTTGAAAAAGAACCCTAGCTAGTCAGCTATCCCCCGCATCGGGGTGAAATGAAAAATAAAAGTGCTAGAAGAAACATTGAAATTCAAAGCATCAAAAGAGTGAAAGTGCCAGACACATCGAGTTTCAAAGCATCAACAAAATGAAAGTGTCAAACACACTGAAAGGCATTGAAGGCATGAGAAATCAAGAGAAAACGCCAACCAAAGCAAAGGGGCATAAAAAAGTTCAAAGATAGCTGCTAGTTTTGAAAACCCAAAAGAAAGTGAAATTTTTGAGCCTAATATCCTTTCTTTGTCAAGCCCAAACCATGGCCCACATTACAACCCAAAAAGTCCTTTCAGATTGGAAAGCGCAACTTGATAGCAAGAACCCTAGGTGTTAAGAGGCATAACCAAAAATCAATACATGGAGAAAAGTCAAAGCATTGCCCAAAGCAAAAAATCCAAACTGGGACGTTTTTGATCCACTGGAGCCATCATCAGCAACTTGGGGCACGGTTCATAATAAAAACTCTCGTGTTTTGACAAAACAAAATTGAAAGATTAGAATGAAAATCAATTGATGGAGTAAAATAATTTTGAAATTCCAAAAGGAGAATTCCAAGAACTTGGGCATGTCTGCCATTTCAAAATAGTCAAACTCTTCGCCCAATCAGGGGCACCATTCAAAAGCCGCTTCGTCTTTCTCTCCCTCATTTGCGTCAACATGGTCTTGTCAAAATCCACCCATTTTGCCAAAAGTCAAAAGAGTCATCTCGATTTTGTCAATTCTCGACTCGTGGAAGTCATTTCAACGCATGGAAGAATACCACCCCTGAGAGAAGCTCGTTAGGCTGTAATCATAGCTTGGACTGCGCTTGGTCAACTGCTTGTCAAAACCACCAGGACTGGGGGTCGTTACTCACTTGGGTACATCAGCTCAATGTCATCTATCGGGAAAAGAAAATCCAATGCTCAAACCCCGGCCAAAGGCAAACCCTAGCTCAAATCCGGTACGGAATCCAACCCAAATTCAAAGCTCCTGAGAATACCGGTCCACTGGCCAAAGACAGTAAAGCAAATAGGGTGCTCAGGTTTTCAAGGAATATCATCATTGTCGTTCGGTGTCATAGGCGAATCTCGAATGATTATTCACGAGTCAATTCCAAGAACAATCCACGGTCTTTTAAGTCTGTAGTTTCTCTCTAGCTATGGTCTAACCGACCTAGAAGCCTTTTAGTCTCTCAAGCAGTAGTTTGTCTTCCGGGACTTCACATTGTCTAGCACTTAGTCCTCTGGGACTTCACTATATCTAGCACCTTATCCTCTGGGACTTCACTCTGTCTAGCACTTCGTCCCTGGGGACTTGCACTCTATTTGCACTTCGTCCTCTGGGACTGCACTTTGTCTCACACTTTGTCCTTTGGGACTTCACTTTGTCTAGCACTTTGTTCTCCGGGACTTACTTTTGTCATACTTGCATTGATTTTGCATGTTTACGTGACATTCATTGACATATCAACTTGCATTATCATTCATGTATTGCCTCAATCGAACGTCAAATTTAAGCTCTTTGAGTTCAAGCCACTTTCAAAAATTCAAGCTCTTCAAAATTCAAATTATTCAATTCAAGCTTCTTTCAAAATTCATGCTTTTCAAATTCAAGTCTCTTCAAAATTCAAGCTATTCAAAATTCAAGTCTCTTTCACAATTCAAGCTATTCAAACTCAAGTCTCTTTCAAAATTCAAGCTTCTCAAATTCAAGTCTCTTTCAAAATTCAAGCCTTTCAAAATTCAAGTCTCTTTCAAAATTCAAGCTATTTAAACTCAAGTCTCTTTCAAAATTCAAGCTTTTCAAATTCAAGTCTCTTCAAAATTCAAGCTATTCAAATTCAAGTCTCTTGCAAAATTCAAACTTTTCAAAATTCAAGTCTCTTTCAAAATTCAAGCTTTTCAAAATTCAAGTCTCTTTCAAAATTCAAGCTTTTCAAAAATTCAAGTCTCTTTCATAATTTAAGCTATTCAAATTCAAGTCTCTTCAAAACTCAAACTATTCAAATTCAAGTCTCTTCAAAATTCAAGCTTTTCAAATTCAAGTCTCTTTCAAAATTCAAGCTATTCAAACTCAAGTCTCTATTCAAATTCAAGTCTCTTTCAAAATTCAAGCTTTTCAAAATTCAAAATCTCCAAAATTCAAGTTTATTTCAAAATTCAAGTCTCTTTCACAATTCAAGCTATTCAAATTCAAGTCTCTTCAAAATTCAAGCTTTTCAAATTCAAGTCTTTTTCAACATTCAAGCAATTCAAATTCAAGCTAAAGTTATTTCCAAAATTCAAAATTCAAGTCAATCTCAAAGCTCATTTTAGTCCCCCGGGACTCGTCGCATTTTAGTCCTCCGGGACTCATTTCGATTTAGTCCCCCGGGACTTGTCTCATTTTAGTCCTTCAGGGACCCATTTCAAGGAATTTCATAACACTCGGCACTTCAAGCACTCAATCTTCTCGTGTTTACTTTCGCAATTTGTCCTCCGGGACTCGCTTTACTTGCATTGTCCCAATTGAACTACGTTGGTCTAATCCCTACAACGGGGTACGTAGGCAGCTTCATGAGCGCGACCACCTTTATTGCATTCTTGCATCTAACTTAAAGACTTTGGAGCGATGGATTGGGATGTCTAGTCTTTAACGTCACTTATATCAAGCAATGGTACCTAAGTTCCGTTAAAGAGGGACTACTGTAGACACCCCAATTTGGGCCTCTGAATAATCTTTAAGTTTCCCCGATGATGAAATAAGGAAAAATATACCTTCAAGGCTTGGATTGTTGCTCCTTTCTTACTCCTTCTCTAACCTCAAGAAAATTCCTTCCCAAACATATAGGGTGGCTCTCGGTTCAATTGCAAAAGAGAAAAATGCGTTTGCTTTGTCAAAAAACAACTTTTTCCATGACACACTGAGGGTAAAATGGGCACACATTTCAATGTATAAAATACCTTTGAGTGAAACCAATTGGGTTAGAAAGAGGACTCGACAAGCTTTCCAACGCTTCGAACCGTGCCTAAATCCGAGTTCGGGAGAAACCGCGCGGCATTTCAAAACGCAGCGCGGCATTTCCAAAACGCTGCACGGCATTTCAGAAAAATTCAAGAAAATCACTCCGCCGCGCGGTATTTAAATATGCAGCACGGCATTTTGGGAAAAGTTCTGACAGGTGCAGAAAGTTGTCGGCCACGCCTGCAGGAGGAGCGTCTTGGCAATAAAATAAGTTTTATTCGGCCCAGAAGCCACCTCCCCTCTTTGGGTGCTCTCCAAGTATCTTTTTGCCTATAAATACACCCCCTCTCTAGTTGAGAAGGACCCCTTCAACTCCAAATAGAGTTACTCTGCCATTTTCTAAACTCTCTCTCTAAAAATACCCCATTCTTCTTCCCCTCTTAAGTTCAATAAACTATTGACTTAGGAGGACTTCCACCTCAAAGCATCCAAATAACCTCACATCCTTCAATCCTCATTCAAGCATTTCAAGTCCAGATCAACCTTCATTCCTCCATCTTCAAGCACATCCAAGCCTCGATCGAAAGGTATAAATCGATTTTCTTGAGCTAAATCACATTTAGCTTTGAGGGGAGCCGATCGAGGCCCTTCTCGGTCTTTCTATACCGAGTTTGGGTCTCAAACAAGCTTTATATTCAAAAAAGTACAAAAAAAAGAAGAAAGTCACTGTACTGGACACACCATACCGTGCGGCGCTTTGGTGCGTCGCACGGCATAGTGTGTTCATGCGCGCGGTGTTTCATTAGCTATTGTTTTCTTGTCTGAGCTGTCTGGATCACGATCGTCTGTTGTTGGATCTTTTCTGTATACCAAAAAGCTGTCTCAGAATGAGACCATATCTACAAGCCATGTTTTAAACTCCATAGATCTTTTCAAAATATGCAAACGTATCAAAAAATGGTTTTCTTTCCATGGCTTGAAGGAATGATGCAGATCTGAGATGATCTGACGGCTGTGAGTTGTCTGAAGTTTTAAAATAAAACCGTGCGATGTAATGGGTACACTGTGTGAAGCTTTACAAAACGATAAAAGTTTGGTATCGAGATCGGAACCACGCACGGCATATTGGTAAGTCGCGCGTTATAAACCAATATGCCACCTGACGGAGGACAGTGATTCAGACAGTCTGTTTGTATATCTTTCTTGTTTATATCATCGCCATGCCATCTTTATCATCTCTGTACAGCAAGCACCACTAGCACGGCAACGTGTTATGATTTATCTTGTTCCCCTTTCCCTTTATGTGTTTTGAAGGTTTTTCGAATGGTATTAATCCCCCCATTTAAAATGTTTAGTAGAGACCGGTTTTCACCGGGCGAGCGGGGTGCTTTTTAACAAAACCTTCCCCGTTCGTAACCTGGCTCCCAGATCCAAAATCTCCAACAGTTTTGCTAGACCAAAAAGCCTTTTTCTATTTTCAAAACAAACTCTCGGTTTCTCGGATCATCCATCTCAAAAATCCGGGTGGCGACTCTGTCTAAAACTGCACCACGGGCACGGGAGCCCACAAGACCGCTGCATGCGTCTTCGTCGTGACATCCAAGATCTCATCGATAGCCAAGCTATAAAGCCACCCAAGCCCAATGTGCAAACCAATCCACTTCCCGCTCATAATACCGAACCACTGCCTCAAAATATCAATCTTATAAGCCTATCCAATAGCCCCACATATAATCCTACCCAATACATTGTCCCAAACACCCAAGCCAAACCATCCCTGACCTTCTCTAAGAATGATGAGCGCTTTACAACAGGAGGAGAACCCCACATCTATGCCATTGATGATGGGGATTGGTGGTTGGACATATGCCAAGCCCTGCCAAGTGATTGGGAAGTTGGAAGAATTGAGCCTGCTGATCCTTGGGGCACCCAAGAAGAAGAAATAGGTCATCTCACTCGAAGCGGAAGAGTGTACAAACCTCCTAAACTAAGTGGAGAAAGTTCAACCTCAGCACGAGTGATGGAAGAGGAAGAGGAGGAAAGCCGAAGGATCGAACCTGAGGAAGACAGAGTGCTGAGACAACTGAAGAAAATCCAAGCTGATATCTCTATCTGGGGTTTGCTTATGTCCTCCTACGAGCATCGCAATTCCTTCCTCAAAGCCTTGGGAAAAGCTTAAATTCCCATCGTCATCACCCCCAAAGATCTGGTAGGCTTCATAATGGCATCAAAAGCTCTAAAACCAACAATCGCTTTCACTGACAAGGATCTACCTCCTGAAGGACTGACACACAACAAACCTCTCTACATTTCACTCAAATGTCTCACTAAATGGATCCCACTGGTCTTGGTGGATAATGGGTCTGCTTTAAACGTATGTCCTCAGAGGACCCTTGACAAGTTAGGGGTAGGCGCCGCCGACGTATGCCCCTCAAGCCAAGGTGTAAGGGGCTATGACAACTCAAAGAGAAGAGTGGTTGGGTGCGTCACACTGCCAGTAGAAGTGGAAAAGATCAAAAGAGACGTAGAGTTCCATGTGATGGATATACCAGCCACCTTCATTCTCTTACTAGGAAGACCTTGGTTACATGACGCTGGGGCAGTGCCTTCCACTTTGCATCAGAAGGTCAAATTTGCAGTAGATGGAAGAGTCATAACCATTCTAGAGGATTCATCAATCCGAGCTCATTCCGACACACCTGTCCAAGAGGTAGGGACCGAGGAAACCTTCCTTACTGGATTCAGTCTTGAGGAAGTAATTGTTGTGCAAGCCTTAATGGCTGAAAAAAGCTTCTACATAAGCACTCCTGCCATATGGATGATGAAGAAACAAAACTACTTCCCTGGATTGGGTTTAGGCAAAAGATCACAAGGCATCCCGCAAATGATTGATCCCCCGCATAATCAATACGCCTTTGGTCTTGGCTACACCCCGACAGAAGCCGAGATAGAAAAGAAGAGAAGCATGGAGAAAGCTAAGGCAAGAGGAAGCAGGATCAAAGAAGAAAAACTCTTGGTCCCAAAAACACTCAACGGTTGGTTTGTAAGACAATGAGAAGACTTCCCATTCTGCGGTTTCGCAGAAACATGGGAAGATTAAACTACCAAACAAAGGTATCCTAGAATGAAAATCTTCTTTGATCAAGAATGGACTGACAGTGATATGGAAGAAGAACCAACAAATTCATCTCCCATTCCCGAAGACTGGATCGAGGTGCTAGCTGAGTTTGACCTAAGGATTTTGTTTGGCAAAGAAGAGGGTGAAGAAGAGTATAAAACTGCGTAAGGCAAGGAAAAAGGAGCCACTCCAGAGATACTGCAGTAAATCGCATGACAAAGACATTACTTTCATTTCTTAAAAGACAAGTTGGGACACGTTTTGGGCCCCTGTTTGGGCATTTTCTATAGCTAAATAAATTCCCATTTTTATCATCTTATGCTTGTTAAATGATTCAATCTTTAAATGCAATTGCTACACGCTACAGTCTCTCTGCCAAAGGTGAAAGGATCTTAAGAATCTAAATGTTGCTAACAAAAAGGAAAGAGGGGACGAACCCTGATTACTTAGAACTAGGTTTTTGTCAAAACTTAGGAAGAAGACTCTATCTCCGTGAGAACACTTAGGGTTAGCTTACCCATTGTGAAAGTACAAACGATTCATGAAAGCATCTCCGCCAAATTCCTCTCCAAAATTACGGAAAACCTCTTGAGAGAAATGCTTGTTGGGTAACCTAAGCACCCAAGCAAAAGTAAGAACAAAGCCTGCTAGGGCAAGAAAATCCAAAATCGCAGCCTAGACAAAAGTTAAGGCATTCAAAGAGAAGCTCGCTAGGAACTCAACCTCCATCAGGTAACCTAGGCGAAATTTAGAGCATGAAAGAAGAAAAACCAAGAGTGGAAACCCAACCTCAAAGGTGATGATCTTGGAACTACGTAAAAGGCCTGATTCCCTGATTGAGATACGTAGGCAATCTCACATCGAGATGCGGCCCAAACATTTGGAGAGAAGAAAATAACATCAATAGATTTGTACTCAACGATGGGTATAGCTAACCTTGTGTATTGAGCTCGCAAAAGATGAGTTAGTCATTTTTCAGAGAATTGACAAGGACGAAAGCGCGTGAGAATCATCGTTCGTCCTCTCTGACTCAAAGGTCATCAACATAAAGGACAAGATATCCTAAAAATCCCAAAACACAGCAAAGAGACTGTGGAAACAGTAAAAGCAGATAAAAGGCATGAATCAAATTCAAGTGTAAAAAGGGAGGAACGCCACTTGGCTAAAACAAAAATCCAGTTTCTTTAGGAAATAGAAGTAGCGGCCGAAGAATGGAATCCTCGGCCGAGTAATCCATTCCTTGGCCCATATTCCAATCTTTTATTGACACTTAAAGCTTTAAACCATAACATACAAATCTAAAGTATCTCGGGACGAAATACGCTCCCATTAAACAAATCGTAGAACTTGCCAAGCATGCTGAAATTGCTTCATTAAAATACATATCATTGTCTGTTTTGGGAGCTAACAAATACAGGTACAAAGAAAAGGGGAAACTACTGCCCACGACCCCTCTTGGGTACATGTCTGGAAGAGGAAGGGTGAAAGCTCTCAGGAATCGGGACACTAATTCTCTGTCCCTCACCTCCGTCATCAGCTCCATCACTATCTCTAACACCTCCATCACCAGCCCTAGTACTCCCACCCTTGCTGACCCCAGCACTCTGAGTAACTGACACCATTGGCACCCGCTCCGCTTCAAGCTGCAAAACATAGTTTGTAGACATTCAGGTTCACATAAAATATGGGATGGAAAGAGAAGAAATCAAAGGATATATACCGCGACTATCCGGCTTCGCTGCCGCTGAGCCAAGGCCTCTGCACTCTGGAATGCATGCAACCACTCCTGAACAACATCAATAGGTGCCTACAGAGGAAATAGTCACATATATAGCAAAGCAGGGGAAGAATATTGAAGGAAACTAAAGCAGAGTCTGCAATATTACCTGCTGAACTCCGGTAGGAAGCACGTAGAGCTGAGTAGCACACGGGGTCAGCGTTAGGCGTTCCTCTTCTCCATTGGCATTGTGGAAAGAGATAAAGCTGGGGGCCCGTGGCCAAACAGGAGGAGCAGCAGCAGCAGTGGTAGCAGTAGGTAGGGTCAGCCAGGCCAAGCGAAAGGCCGAGTAATCTCCCGCCACAAGAAAACCCATGGTTGGCTGTCTCGTAAGAGCGAGAAGCAAACCCTCTCTTGTTAAGAGGTGAGTCGACCTCATGCCGGCTGGAGGAGGAAGGGGAACAAGCTGCAACACCTCGGAATATGGAAAGTACTGACTCGCCACCCTTTCACCAAGATACCAGGCCCTCGAGAAAGGTCCTTCCAGGAGGAAGTGCTGGCTGTCCAAAGCCCGAGCTGAGGTCAATTCCAAAGGAGCATCGTCAAGCAAAGTGCCCCACGGATCGAATCGCACCTGCAATAAGGGAAATAACATCAAAATAACAAAATGAAGAAATCACATGAAAATCAAAGAATGGGATGCAACATACCTGATCCAGTGACAAGCGGTCCAGAACTCGCCTCCAAGCCAGTAAGTCCATAGCAGGCGATCGTGATTTTCGAACTCCTTTCAACCAACGGGCTGCCCGTGGAACAAACCAGGCTCTCTATGCCTGGTCGGAGGAGGGAACTGCAACAAGTGCTCAAAAGCCCAGATCTACAAACAAAGACGAAAAACAAACATGAGTTACAGAGATAAAAGCAATAAAGGAACAACACAAGAAGTCAAAGTATGTACCTCAAGAATACGGTGGTGTCCACCAAGCGACAAACTAACCCCCCGGGAACAAGCACTGAGGTGCCCGTACAGCGTAGCTAAAGCAGGAGTTCCCCAATCAAACTCTGCTACGGTCTCCAAGTGCACCAAGGCAGCCAAAAACTGGACGTGCACCGAGTTTTCCTTATTGCAGAACAAGGTTTGGCCAAGAAGGTAAAGGAGAAAAGCCCTCACCAATTGTTGCACTGACACCTCAGATTCGATGCCCACACAATCAAATTGTTCCCGAAGCCAGGAATATGCGATGTGACCACTCTCTGACACAACGGGAACCTTCCCCAAAAGATATTCAAAAGCACCTTCCCGCTCATGAATCCGTGGATCGATCGGAAGAGGATCGCCGCCAACCCTCAGACATGTAAGCAAAGCAAAGTCACCTGGGGTGATCGTCATCTCTCTAGCCTCGGGAAAATGAAAAGTGTTGGTGGTATCCCACCACCGCTCTACCAATGCGGTGGTCAACCCCAACTCCGCCTTCGGAAGGTGAAAGCCAAATATCAAAGACTCGAAGCCAGCCAAAGCAACCGCGTCCTTGGCACCCCGAGGAAGCCTCCTGTGCCACTCAAACACCTGGGGATAGCTTCCCCACACACACAATCTCTCATTTGCCTAACAAAACACAAAGAAGAGGTCAATACAAAAAAAAAAAAAAACATCGCCTATACAGGGGGCAACTTCTAGAGCTCAAATTCCTTATCAAATATCAAATTATCACTTTGCAAAATCTTATATACAAAAACCATTTGACAGGATAAAATTTTACCTTCTATTGGTGAAACCAAAGTGCTGCTCCGGCTCTCTGTGCAATACCTCAGGTGGGACATCACTGAGAGGAGGATGATATCGCAACGAACCGCCACGTCCAATCATGTGAACCTGAGGCGTATGTGGCAGCATCAAACGGCGGTAAAGCACCATCGCTTGTATCAGTAGAAACCTCGGGCTCTGTCTCAGGAGGAATGGGTTGTGAGAAGCTCTTTCCAATAGTGGCTCTGTGCCGACTCAAACGTAGGACGCGGGTACTCAAAACCCCGCCAAGAATCGCGGCCTCAACGGCTTGAGCTTTGCCCATGTCCCTAGACGCGGCAGGAACATCAGATGACGGAGGAGGCGGTGACGAAGCCATGACAGCCGAGAAAAACAGTGGTCGGAACCCCGGTGGTCGGGAGAACGACGGAGACAAGGGGACAATGGTGACCGGAGAAAGGAGGATGGAGGAGATCGCTCGAACGAGAGAAAGAGAGAAGGAAGGAAAATATCGAATGGGCCGTGAGATCGATCGAACTTAACTTAAATCGATTTTCTGACTTTTGACTTTCTCACGGCCGATACATCGATTATTCGGCCGCGACATCCATTATTCGGCCGAGAGATCTATCTCCTGGCCCTCCAATCAATTTCCTTCAGCCCCAGTGGATTTTTCTCAGTGCACCAACTCAAGCAGTTATGCAGCTCTAAGCTCCAACCAACAAAATAGCCTTGGGGGCATCCCCAAGCAAATGCGACGCAATCAAAACTGGCCTCGGGGGCATATCCAAGCATGAGGAAACTCTTTCTTTCTCCGTAACAGCAAACTCACCAGATGCTGGTCACTTGACCACTGAGGATTATCAAAACTCGAGCTCTCGCTCACAAGATCAAAGGACTCTTGATACACCCAACTCAGGCTCTATGCCCGAATAATTATGCTCCGGAAGTACATTTAGCTACTCTACGCTCAACTTAATAGCCCCGTGCCCACCTTCTCCGTGTTTAAGATCCATGATCACCATCATCAAGATACTCAGTGGCTCTACGCCTATGTTCATCACTCAATGGCTCTATGCTTGTATTCATCTACTCAGCGGCTCGAAGCCCATTATCATAACGGCTCTACGCCCGTGATCACCATCTCTATCACTCAGCGGCTCCAAGCCCATAACTCAGCGGCTCTACGCCCACCACTCAGCGGCTCTACCCCCACCACTCAGCGGCTCGAAGCCCATAATCATGGCAGCTCTAAGCCCGTATTCACCATCTCTATCACTCAACGGCTCTAAGCCCATTGCTCAGCGGCTCGAAGCCCATTATCATAGTAGCTCTACGCCTGTATCACTCAGCGGCTCCACGCCCACTATCTCAACTGGCTCGAAGCCGTAACAATTCTCAACAGGCTCTACGTCGCCCCAACAATCAAGATATCATCCATTCTCAAGCTCTAAGCTTGAATGCTCAAAATCCAACATTTTGAATGCTCGAAACTCTTCGAATGCCCAACCACTGTGTACTGGATGCTCAAGTTCTACACTTGAATGCTCAAGCTCTACGCTTGGATGCCCAACCACTGCGTACTGGATGCTCAAAGCCTGTACTTTGAATGCTCGGATTCTGCCGTCCGAATGCTCAAGCTCTATACTCTGAATGCTCAAGTCCGGAACTTGAAAGAAGATCTACGCTTATATCAAATACACACGCACGGGCCCGTGCACATATTGCATCAATTGCATCCCCATTATCACATCGAGTCTGCATCATCACATCTACTCACATCTAACAACCAACATCATCACATGTACACACTTTGCATATCTGTCTCTCATGAAATAGGTCAATCCTACAATCAACCGGTTTTATTGATTGGTCCAGCGCCTCGATCCTCTGGCTCTACGCCAAAACTTATGATGAGAAAGCTCCGTGCACAGACCATCAGAATGCAACTAGCTCTACACCTCGGTTCAAATCACGTCAAGCTCTAAGCTCTAACACCTCAGGCTTTCGCCTTATGATCAATACCAGCTTCACGCTTCGGTTCTATCAAGCTCTGAGTTATATCACCTCAGGCCCTCGCCTCATGACCACAGCAGGCTCTACGCCTCAATTCTGTCAAGCTCCTCAGGCTCTTGCCTCAAGACTACAACAGGCTCTACGCCTCAATTCTATCACCTCAGGCCCTCGCCTCATGACTACAACCGGCTCCGTGCCTCGGTTACCTCATCTCAATGCTCCGTGTTCTAGTTACTGGCCTCGCACCCCCTAATATCTCAAAACGGCGTCCGATTCATCCCCAGCAGATGACTTGCATTCCACCCCATTTCATCAATTCCTTCCAGCTCATTCGCAAGGATAGGCTACTCTACCGAGCTCCCCTCAGTCAAAGTAAGGACGATCAAGAAAAGCAAACGCACTTGCCGTGTACTGATCTACCCCAAAATACTAGGGAAGCTCTCCGCAAAAATTCCCCAGGCAACCCTGCACTCCTTCAACTATCCTCCGCCAAAACCCTGGCTTAACCCAGGTACGTCGCACTACGGCTTTTTAGCCCGAAAGTACGTCTTCTCTTTCTAACCCTTTGAACTTTTTATTTTTCTTTATTGCTCCCGAACTACGATTGGTCTGAATTTCCCCTGTGGAATACGTAGGCAGCTGTCACGACCCGATCCCAAAAGTTGTTAAAATGATAGGATTATCATGACCGGCCAGTGGATCTAACCTCCACCCGAAGCCTTATTACTCAGTCCAAGAGATGCAAAGACTGTAAAAATTTGAAAGTGCGGAAGCATAATTGACATAAAAATACCGTCAGAGCCTTAAGAATTTAAAAACTTTACAATATAAAGTGACCTTACACCAAACAAGGAGTAGTGAATTCCCAACTTTGAAGTTTTCAAAACATTGACTAAACACCTTCTTTACATGTCCCCCAGGCAGCAGCGTTTCTCATTCCTACTAGGCAATTCTTGTAGGAAAATAATAAATTTTCATAAGCCGACAGCTCGTGTGAGATACAGTACCAGGGTTATACGTTTTACCATGGAAATAATCTTCGTAAACTTCTCGTACATAACATATCATAACTTTAGCATAAAGCTCATAAGAAAAACTTGCATCATGTAAACCTTGCATAGTCTTGTGATGAACATCCAATAGCTAAACATGAATATGGGAGCAACCCCACGTGGTGTGAAATGATCAAATCACTGGCAGCTGGTGCCACATAATATTCCTCCCTTATAACCCCTTCATTGGTCATGGTATCTTTAAAATCCGTCCCCCCGACCCGGGACACCGCTGTCTGGATGCATCAAACTTTGAGATCATAGAATCATAAGATCATAGAATCATAATGACATTACACCGTCACCTTTAGATAGCAAGGCCGGTGTTCACCGTCACCTTTGGATGGTAAGGCCGGTGTTCATAGAATCATCCTTTCTTAAACATAGCCATTCTTATAAAATCGTCATCTTTGAATAAAGAGTTCATAGCATATTTCCATGGCATAAAATGAGACGCATAAATCATGTCATCAAATCATGTTTTCTTGATAACTTGTATACATATCATAACTTTGGGCATATGAAACACTTAACATAATTTGCTTGAAAAACAATATAACCAAGGTAAAGTATCTCACCTTGACTTTCTGAGAGCTAGATCGCAATTCGATTCGTGCCCTTGCTTATATCTCGGATTGACCCACTAATTTTCGACGGCGCACAGAAGAAATCGAAAGTCGGTTGAATCAGAGGAGGGGTGCACGAACTGCTCCTCTATCTTTTCCTTCACCGTTTTCCCTTCTCTCTTCTAGCTATTTCTTCTCTTTTTCTTTTTCTTTACTACTAACAGTTTATATATTCCTTCTACTGTTTTTGCATCTCTTTCTTTGCTAACTTATTTTATTTTATGTAAAGTTTAATTATACTCCTAGGTGAATTATATACATGTATTTCGGTGGCTGAAGTTGAAACAGGACCCTACTTTCCTTTCCAAAGGACACCTGTGATTCCTATGTCACCCCAACGTGACACGTAGCATTGCGCGCCCGTTTGTTGCAATTTCTGCCCGAATGCGTTTGAATTTCAGTCTCCGAAAAATCTCAAAAATCCAACATAGACTAATTAAAAAGTGTAGATCATTAAGGTGTCATTCGCTTCTTAAAGAAAAGTAAATTATATCATGCTATCCTCGTGTCCTAAAAACGTCGACTGAAAATATCTCTTTAACCTTAATCTCATTTCTTTTAAAATACCGTAACCTACTTAGCGTCACGTAAGTGCATTTTTAGATACCGGGCTTCACAGCAGCCTCCAGGCCCGACCATAACAAAAAAACTTTTTTCAAAACCCCCTTGGAATAGTGGTTGGACCAAATTGAGTTGCTTTTACAACTTTGACTCTTACTCAAACATGTCTCGCGATCCGTCTGAGTTCAGTCAAAGAGGGGCATCTGTAGACACCCCAATTTGACCTAACGATTATTTCAAGTCCCACCTTGGGGACCATCCTGATGATGAAATGGATACAGTGATTGCTGATTGCCTTCTTGTGAACCCCTGGACTTATGGTAAGAACTTTGAGCCACTTAGAGGACCCAATCCAGAGCCATACAGCCTTTCAGACAGAAATACAGAATCCTAGGAGAATCCATCTGTCGGCCGTAACATTGATCTCACAGCCCTAACATCATTTCTTCACCCGAGCAACCTGTTGCTTGAAAATCTCCCTGAGAGATCAATCCCACGGCCGCAAGATCTATCCTTCGGCCGTAACATCATTTCCTCGGCCGCCAGATCCTTTGCTCGGCCGCCAGATCGTCTATTTTCCAGACTCTGGAACGTTCTGTCGATTGTTTGATCCAACTACAATACCTCCCCGATGCGTTCGGGCTACGCTCAGAGATTACCACGAAGAGTTAGCATTGCATTGCAATTGCAATCGTGCGTTTTGATTGGCCGGAGTGAGTCACCAATTGCCTATATAAAGGGCCTTTAGGTTCTGAAAATAAACACCACGAAATCATAAAATTCATATACTTTCACACCCTCTCAAGCCACGAAACTCTGCAAAAATACTCTCTCAAACCCTCTCTTCAAAAGCCCTAACCTCCCGAGGGCAGCCACCAATCCGACGATCAAACCCCGAAGTTCAAACCCTAAATCTAGGATTTTCAAAGAAGCAATCAGTCAATCACCATCAATCCGAAGCAATCAAGCAACTGAGTGGTGAGGCCCAATGGCCTCTGGTTTGTTTTATTTATTGTATTTATGCCTAATCATAGCGTTTTGATTATCTGCTAACTTTTCTATCTGGTGTGAGAAAAAACACCGACCCGGGCTTCGATCCCTCGACCGGAACATAAAACCAGGGGGATCCCTCGGCCGTGACATCCATTCACCAGCCGCGGGATCCATTCCCCTGGGACAGCTTTGTTTTATGTTCTGCTTTCTGTTGCATGTTTCAATTACATTCTTGGCTCATCATTAACTGCTTAAAGGCTAAAAACAGACTACGTGTTAGAATTAAATAAAGCAAGTACATGTCTTATGTTGAGCAACTATGGGCCAGCCTCACGGCTGGGCAGAGAGGGGTGCCTAACACCTTCCCCGTACTGTACTTTTGGCTCCCGTAGCCAGAATCTCTATCTGTTTTCCTAGTTTTAATAAACTGGGTGGCGACTCTGTTTTGATGATAACCGCTATCGTGTGGCGATGTTCCTAGCCATGGGAATGTTCACGATCTTGGTTTATGAAGCAAGCAACCAATCGAGCAACAAATGATCAATCTGTATGGCGATGCCCTGCTCCAGGGAGGTGTCTACAGTGAAGGGGGAGGTCGTGAGCCTCTCGAGCCGGGCATCGCGGTGAGGTTGGATCGAACGGTCGGAACCGTCTGGACGCTTGGTCGCGGTACGCCTCTTCGGGATCAATTGGTCCAATCTTTCATGCTCCTTTCTCTTCGGGTGAGCACTTCCCGACTTCTGGGGGGAGCGCTCGTGTCGATGCTTCTTGTAGCTATCTCAAGCATTGGACTCGAGGCGCTCGGTGACCTTGCTTCCGTCACCCTTCTCCTTGGGACGTAAGATGAACGGGCTTTCTGATCGAGCATTTTTGAGTCGCTCACGATACCCTTTGGTTTGGAATTCCAGAAGGCCGTCGTCTTCGTTAGCAGCTTTGGTGAAACTGGGGGTGGGCTCACGACGGCCCTTCCCGATTCTGACTGAGTGGGTGGAGGAGGCAGAGACACTTCCGGCACCAAGCCTCTCGAAGGCGGACGGCTTCCCACGGTGACCTCGGGGAAAAGGGGAACGGGAGTGTTCACTACGTCCAGCACCTCTTCCGTTTCGACCCTCCTCCGGCGGATCGAGACGGTCTTTAGCTGAAGGACAGGATCGGTGCTCCACCAGGTGGCCTCCTTCGCGACTGCGGGGAGGGCTATGATGGCTTCTCATTCTGCCGCTGCTCCCGGAGGAGTGAGACGGTGAGATCTGGAGGAGGTGCTTGATCTCTGCCAGTTCGTCCCGGACATGCTTGTCGCGCTCTACGACCGTTGTCAGGTTGTCGATCTTCCGCTCCAAGTGGCGGATGTAGGTTTGAAGTTCGGTGGCAGCCCCCGCGTCCTGTGTCGAAGTTCCAGCCCTGATCCCAACGGACATGTGGGCCTTTCCAAGGGCGCCTGGTCCGCCGGAAGTCAGGTTCTGGTCCCCGAGAGGGCCGAGACCGAAGGTGGTCTCACTAGGATGTGGATCATCGACTTCCACCATGGCTAGCTCAGAAGGCTTGAACGGAGCTTCTCGAAGAAGGGAGTGATTGAATCAAGAACGGCTAGATCCCCAGCGGAGTCGCCAATTGTGGGGGTTCGATTATTCAGGATCTTAACCGTGGCTCTGGCTAGGCTCCTTCCTCCGCAGGTCCAGCGGCGGAACAGCTCCGTGCTTCCACTGTTGGACCTGCAACAAGTCACTAGGGCTTGTGTAGCCCAGTGACCCTCCGATGATCAAGTTAGATTCAGGGGAAGTGTTTAGGTCTAGGGTTAGGATAGTGTGGCGTACCTCTTTTAGGTGAGTATCCATTTATATTTATAGACCTAAGTTTACTTGGCCTCCAAGCTAACGCGTAGGGGGCACGCTCAGGTAACCGCCTCGGGTGACGTCACATATGACGAAAGGAATGAAACGGTTACGGAGCACATGGCCAATCCTGATCCCAATGATTACACCTGCCACGTGATCCTCAAGGGACCCGCCTGGCACAACCGTTTCTCCTGAATATCTTTGGGAATACCGGAGTAGGCACAAAGCTGATGGTGGCTCCGAAGTACTCGGGAGCTGACTCCGAATATTCAACCGAACCGAATACCGAAGGGGATTTGTCATCCGTCCGTGACTCGGACCTTCCTTAGCCGTCGGTTTGCAATACATGGCCAGGTTACCGGGCTGGTAACCGAGGCCACTATAGTTTTTTTTTTTTCAATTGACATGAGAGATTATCTACCTCATGTATCATTACAATATAAAAACTACAAGACACTACAATCAATTGTGTGAGAGAGTGCAAGAGATGATGAAGACCAACAAGCAAGAGAAATAAGCCCATAAAACTGATCAAGAGTAGCCAACTGAATTAGATCCTGTTAGTTGCCTAAAGACCGTGTTTGCAGTAGTTTAATTTGTACTCTTTCATTTTAGATTCTGGTGCCTCAAAAGCTTTGCTACTATGTTTTACTTGAAAAATAAGTTGTGAACACTAATTCGGAGAAGTATATCAATTTTGATGCTTTTAGATTTGATAAGAATCTTTGACCAAAAAAAAAAGATTTGATAAAAATCAAGTTTGCAAAACAACAGCAGAATAATAGTGGAGCCTGCCGAGGCCAACCCTGCCTAAAATCTATTGTTAGGATCGAAACACACACGCACACAATTTACGAGTATAAACAGTAAAGAAATCAACACAGCAATATACGTGGTTCCCCAAAACCGGGTACGTCCACGGGAGCAGCTACTGTTCTTATTATCACAGTTTCAGTACATTAGGGTTTTACAATAGGGAGCCTTATATACAAACCCTAGCTCGAAGCAAACCGGTAGCGCTACATAGAAACCAATGTAGCACTACCCAAAGCCTAACCGGTACCCAAAGCCAAACCGGTAGCGCTACATAGAAATTCCAGTAGCGCTACCCACAACTCTATTGAGCCACACTTCCAACAATCTCCACCTTGGCGAATACACACTCGCCCCTTCAGGAGATAACCCCCCCACTCCAATCCAGTCAACTCGTGGGGGGCGTCTCCGATTGCCTAGCACCTGGAGACATTAACCAAGTCCAAGCAATGCTCGAACTTGTCTACAGTAACCGTCTTTGTCAACATATCAGTTGCATTCTCAGAAGTATGCACCTTTTCCAGTATCAAATCACCTGCATCAATCAACTCTCTCACCTTGTGAAACCTCACGTCGATATGCTTGGTTCGAGCATGATACACCTGATGCTTTGCCAGATAAATAGCACTCTGACTATCACAATGCAACTGTACTCCACCTTGATCTATGCCAAGCTCCTTCACAAACCCTTTCAACCACAATGCTTCCTTAGCTGCCTCAGTCACCGCCATATACTCAGACTCAGTAGTAGATAAAGCCACCAGAGGTTGTACCATGGTTCTCCAACAAATAGGCACACCCATAAGTGTAAACACATAACCAGTTGTAGACCTTATGTCATCCAAACCCCCAGCATAATCCGCATCCACATACCCAACAACTGAAATCTGATCCCGTTGCCTACCAAACATAATCCCACGATCCTAAGTACCTCTCAAGTATCTGAACATCCACTTGACTGCCTTCCAATGTTCTCTGCCTGGTTTGGTCATGTACTTACTGACTGTGCTAACTGCATGTGCCAAATCGGGCCTCGTACAAACCATTGCATACATTAAGCAACCCACTGCACTTGCATAAGGAACCCTTGACATATCCTCAATTTCTTCATCTGACACCGGACACTGAGCTGAAGATAATCTGAAATGACTTGCCAATGGAGTACTGACCGGTTTGGCATTATCCATACTAAACCTCTCCAACACTTTCACCGCATAATTCTTTTGAGATAACCACAACTTACCAGCTGACCTATCTCTTCGAATCTCCATCCCAAGTATCTTTCTAGCTGCTCCCAAATCCTTCATGTCAAACTCTTTACCCAATAAAGACTTCAACCTGTTAACCTCAACCATACTCCTTGCAGCAATCAACATATCATCCACATAAAGAAGCAAGAAAATGTAGGAACCATCATCAAGACTCTTAACGTAAACACAACAATCATACTCACAGCGTGTGTACCCAATCCGTATCATGAAAGAGTCAAACCTCTTGTACCATTGTCTTGGAGACTGTTTCAGCCCATAAAGTGACTTCTTCAACTTACAAACAAGATGCTCAGTCTCTGGCTGCTTGAACCCCTCAGGCTGCTCCATGTAAATGACTTCCTCCAATTCACCATGGAGGAATGCCGTTTTCACATCCATCTGCTCTAACTCAAGATCATAACCAGCCACCAATGCCAAGATAATCCTGATTGACGTATGCCTCACCACTGGAGAAAAGACCTCATCAAAATCAATCCCCTTCCTCTGTGAATACTCCTTTGCCACTAACCGAGCCTTGAACTTTTCCCCCTCCTTTTCTATTGCTGCTTCTTTCCGCTTGTATACCCACTTACAACCCACTGGCTTCTTTCCCCTGAGCAGTTCTTTCAACTCCCAAGTCTTATTCTTATGCAAAGACTCCATTTCCTCCACCATGGCTTCCATCCATCTGTCCCTTTCAGAACTCGTGATAGCATCCTGAAAAGTAGACGGATTCCCACTGGTAGTAGTCAATGCATAAGAAACCAAGTCCTCAAACCCATACCTCACTGGTGGCTTGATTGTGCGCTTGGTTCTCCCAGCGGCCAAGCTTTGCTGCTGCTCCTGCTGCTGCTGTTGATCAAGCTGTTCATCTGGTTGAGTATCACCCCTATCAATACTTTCCAACTCAATCTCTACACCCTGTTGTCTGCTGCTCACTTCCTCTGACTCAGAATTTTGAATCTTCTGATGTGCCTTGATCATAGAGTCCTCATCAAATACCACATCCCTACTGATCACCACCTTCTTTGTCTTTGGATCCCAAAGCTTGTACCCTTTGACCCCTTTCTCATAACCAAGAAAGATACACTGTCTAGACTTCGCATCAAGCTTTGACCTCTCATCACTGGGAACAAGAACATAGGCCGGACACCCAAAGATTCTCAACCCTGAGTAGTCAACCTCTTTCTCTGTCCACATCTCCTCAGCTACCTTCCCTTCCAAAGCAGCACTCGGTGACCTGTTTATAACAAAGCATGCCATACTCACTGCTTCTGCCCAAAAAACCTTCGGAAGTCCCGCATTCAATCTCAAACACCGTGCCCTTTCTGTTATAGTTCTGTTCATCCTTTCTGCCACCCCATTCTGCTGTGGTGTCTTCCGAACCGTAAAGTGCCGCTGAATCCCATGTTCCTCACATAATTTCAGAAAAGGCCCATTCTTGAATTCCTTCCCATTATCTGTCCTGAGGCACTTAATCTTTTTCCCTGTCTGGTTTTCCACTTTAGCTTTCCACACTCTGAACTTAGCAAAGACTTTAGATTTGTGCTTCATGAAGTACACCCAAACTTTCCTCGAAAAATCATTGATAAAGGTCAAGAAATACAGAGATCCTCCTTTCAAAGCTACCCTCACTGGCCCCCAAACATCTGAATGAACGTAGTTAAGAATTCCCTTTGTTCTGTGAGTTGCATTCCTAAACTGTACCTTACACTGTTTCCCCAGAACACAAAACTTGCAGAAATCCAGTTTACATGATTTGATCCCTTTCAGCAGATTCCTCTTATGCAGCTCTAACATCCCACGCTCTCCCATATGTCCCAACCGCATATGCCAAAGCATGGTATCATCAGTATCTCAGTTGTGGTGGCAGCAGCAACTCCACCTACAACTATAGTTCCTATCAAACGATAGATATTACCAGCAATCTTAATACCCTTCATAATCACCAAAGCACCCTTCGTTACCTTCATGACTCCACCTCCTGTTTTATACTCACAGCCATTAGAGTCTAAGGTTCCCAACGAAATCAAATTTTTCCTCAAATCTGGAACATGCCTAACTTCACTTAAGGTTCTTACAACACCATCAAACATCATGATCTTAATTGTGCCTATTCCAATGACTTCACATGATACATCATTACCCATTCGAACATTACCCCAATTTACTGACCTGTAGGTGTCAAACCACTCCCTGTTAGGCATCACATGAAACGAGCATGCTGAATCCAGAATCCATGAGTCTGCCAGGTGATCCGAAGTTGCTGAAACCGAAAGCATGTCACCGTCATCTGATTCCTGCTCTACAAGATTCGCAGAACTTGATGACCCATCTTTCCTCTCTCCTGCCTTTCCTTTCTTCTTCCAGTCAGTTCCCTTTCCTTTCTGCGGACAGTCTTTCTTCATGTGCCCCAGTTCATGACACCTGTAACACTTGAACTCAAACGTGCCCTCGGACCTGTTCTTTGACTGAGACCTCCCACGCCCCGAAACTGATTTACCCCTGTCCTTCTTCCTGCCACGATCCTCGTACCCCTTAACCACCAGACCTTCACCCTGCAGCGACTCTGTTTGTTGCTTGCGTTGATTATACGCCAGAAGGGCTGCAGTGACTTCCTCCAGTTCTAGGGTTTCTTTCCCCCAGAGTAAGGTTGTAACGAGAGTTTTGAGAGAAATCGGTAGTGAACACAGTAACATCAGCGCTTGGTCTTCCTCCTCAAACTTTATGTCAATCCATTGCAGGTCGCTCACAACCTGATCGAACGTGTTGATATGCTGAATCAGATCAGCACCCTCGGCCATCTTCAACCCAAACAGTTTCTGCTTCAGAAACAGTTTGTTCGTCAATGACTTCGACATATACCTGCTTTCCAGTTTAGTCCAGACCCCAGCCGGCGATTCATCACCCAACACGTGATACATGACTTCATCTGCAAGACACAAACGAATCGTACTCACCGCCTTCATCTGGAGTTCTTCCCAATCGTCGTTTGACATGGCCTCTGGTTTCGCCTTCAGCCCCTTGTATAAACCCTGCTGCACCAACAGATCCTTTACCCGCTATTGCCACAATCCGAAATTTGAAGTTCCATCGAACTTCATAACATCGAACTTCGTAACAGACGAACTCGATGACATCGTTCTTCGCGTGACTAAAAAATAGCCTGAAGCTCTGATACCACTTGTTAGGATCGAAACACACATGCACACGATTTACGAGTATAAACAGTAAAGAAATCAACACAGCAATATACGTGGTTCCCCAAAACCAGGTACGTCCACGGGAGTGGCTACTGTTCTTATTATCACAGTTTCAGTACATTAGGGTTTTACAATAGGGAGCCTTATATACCCGCCCTATACAAACCCTAGCCCGAAGCAAACCGTTAGCGCTACATAGAAACCAATGTAGCGCTACCCAAAGCCTAAATTTAGGACACGTTATGTCTGAAGAGTAAACCGTCACTATCTCCCGATAGTGTCCTATGACAGCAGAGTGAGCAGGTAGTCAATTCTTTCCCAAATTTACATTTGCAGTTGGCCCCTTTTCTTTTTCTTTTTTTTACTCGATGATCACAAGTCGAACGTAGATTGGAGACTTCTATTATGCAAACTTGCCATATAAGACTTACGGAGATTCCGCCCCTAATGTTAAGGTTCCCTTCATAGTTTCCTAAGGTTCCATTTCTAGTCCCAGTGAGTTAACACATGCAGCAGATACAAAAGCATGCGATGCTCCGAATCTTATATTGCTTAAATATACGCGTTGAACAATTATATGATTACCTCGGATTGCCATAGGATCATATTCTTTGTAATCTCCTTGAAGTGCGAAGATCCTGCCTCCAAATGACTGATTTGGCTTTGCTTGACCATTTCATGTTCCAAAATTCAGATTTTGGCGGGGTTGTTGTAGCTGCTGATTCCATTCAGTTTGTGGCTGATTCCGATCTCCTTGATGATTTCTGAAACTGATTGGTTTTGCAAGTGCATGTTGTTCTCCATTTCTGAAACTTCCAGATCCATTCAGTCGAGGACAGGCGAACTTGAAATGGCCTTCTTCATTGCAATGGTAGCATTTGCCTCCCTGATCATGATTCTTGCTTTGCTCTTGACTTGAGTTCTTCCAGGGTTGGTTGGATTGTTGTGGGTGAGTGTAGGGTTTGGGTGTGTCGAACCCCTTATTATTGTTGCGAATTGGTCCTCCAAATGAGAGGTCGTTCTTCTTTTGTGCCTCCCATATTGAATTTGAATCAGAATTTTCGCGCTCCATCATGAGTGCACATCTCACCACCTGTGGATAGGATGGGTACTCATGAGAAACCACACTAGTATGAATAGAGTGGGACAGACCCCATTCGAACTTCCTAGCTTTTGCAACATCAGTGGGTACCACGATAGTAGCATGATGTGCTAGTTCTTCAAAACGGGCAGTATAGTGGGTTATTGTCAAGGTACGCTGCTTCAAGTCCATAAATTCTTGGGCCATGGCTTGTTTCATAGGTGCTGGGAAGTATTTTTCTAGGAAAAGGTTTTCGAACATCTGCCAAGTCATAGTTGTCAAATTGTGAGTGGTCTTGATCAAGTCCCACCAATGATCTGCTTCCCCTTGCATCTGAAATGTTGCTAAGGCAATGCGATCCCCCACATTGGTCACATTAAGTACTTCTAAGTACTTGGAGATTTGTTTGATCCATGCTTCTGCAGCGCTAGGGTTCGCTTCCCCATAGAAGATCGGAGGGCGACGTTTGTAGAATGCATCCAAAAGTTGATCCCTACTCCTAGTTAGAGGTCCACTTAGTTGTTGCTCGCCGGTTGGCTGTCGTGGCTGTTGAGGGTTGGCGGCAGCAGCAATAAATGCTTGCATCAGTTGAACTAAGTCTGGTTGCGCTCCTTGCCAATTTGGTTGTGGTTCGCCATTCTGTCCATTGTTTTGGCCACTATTTTGGCCGTTGGCATCGTTGTTATTTCCGTTAGTGTTGGTGTTCGTTCCATTACGTGTGTTCACCATCTATAACGATCGAGTTCTTAAGTTAGGAGGGGGTTTCTACATTTCATACTTTTCAAATCAGGTTCTTTTACTTATAGTACAAGTAGTTAATCACCTATGTTCCTATCAACACTTAGACATACAAGTAATGCCACATAAACAGGTAACGTGCCACATACAAGTCAAACATGTAAGGCCTATGTTTTCTCACGGTACGGTTTCAAGTCTAAGTCGAATGACAGCTATTAAGTACTTATAAACTAGACTTAAAAGTATCATAGATAATAGGTACGATTAGCTACTAAAATATACACTCTCGGAAAGTGATCTACCCCAATCAACCCAAGGCCGAGTGTTTGAACCTAAAGCTCTGATACCATGTTGTAACGCCCCGATTTTTGAACACGTTAATTAAATCAATTTTAATTGATTTAATAATCCGTAAAACTAATTTAAGAAATGAAATTTTATTAAACAGAGTTTAGCAACGGAAATCTCAAATACCAAATTCAAAACTACTTAACTATCTTACATCCCAACGAAATAAAATAGAGTTTGACAAATGTGATAACACTTTTGGAAATTCAAATAACAATATTTTAAATTAATAGAGCTTCTAAGGGTAAGGCATCCAAGGCTCGACAAACTCCTTTTCCTCAGCTGGGAGGACCTCACCCTGGTACTGAACATCTTGTAGAGGATTCTGTTCTTCGGTCTCCTGATTACCTGGCATGAAACGCCAGCCCAACGGCACTATAATGAGTTTTGAAACTCAGTAGATAAATCTTACCCATTAACCCTTACTCTACAAGTAATCACATTTATAATAAAAATGGGGTAATAATCAAAGAGCACAAAACTTATTTCATTATATAACCATCAACTTAAGTAAATTCCAGAATCTCAACTTTTATAATCATTCCAATACCGCAGTATTCACCACGTTCCAAACTCAGAATTTCCCTTGGCATACTTTACAGGTCCTGTTAGGCTACCCTCAACATCTCGAGGTCCTAGTAGGCTACTCTCACAATTCTAGGTCCATCAGGCTGCCCTCAAGGTCCTGCTAAGCTGCCCTCAATACCTAAGGTCCCGCCAGGCTACCCCTAAGGTCCTGCTTGGCCACCCTCACAATTTTAGGTCCATCAGGCTGCCCTCAAGGTCCTGCTAGGCTACCCTCAATACCTGAGGTCCCGTCTGGCTACCCCTGAGGTCCTACTTGGTCACCCCCACAATTCTAGGTCCATCAGGCTGCCCTCAAGGTCCTGCAAGGCTACCCCCAATACTTGAGGTCCTGCCAGGCTACCCCTGAGGTCCTGCTTGGCCACTCTAGCTACACCGGGTCTTTCAGGCTGCCCTCAAGGTCCTACCAGGCAACCCCCGATCACACGAGGTCCTGTCAGGCCACCCCCGAGGTCCTGCTAAGCCCACAACCTTTCATCTGTTTCCTTTTTCCTTTAACCATGACAACGTCCATAAAATATTTCTAAATCCACAACTCGTCCAATGTCCCTAATGTTCTTTCTACGTTCTCGGTTCAATCGAGAAAACAATCATTTCAAATTACGAGTAAACAATTCATAATATCACCACATACACAGGAAAACTGAATCACCGCCCACTCATCTCCAGTGAGTTTAAGTCCAAACTAACCCTTTCACATTCTCGATATGTTTTCACAGCAAAGTATTTGCATATGAATCAATGAAATATTAACAACAGTTCAAAGGGCACAAGAAATACATATAAAGTATTCGGATTTGTCCATGTGACTTTTGGGTTTCATTATGTTTTAGCACATAGGTTCTTTTTAACAACTTCTAATGTTTGAGGATCAAAAACTCATTTTGTAAACCGTAGGGTTCTTTAATAGCAACTGCTAAGTTTAGGTTTCTTTTTCAAATTTCACTAAACCTGCTTTTTGTTCTTTTAATTACTTTGTTTCAGTGAAAGCTACTAGACTTCTTCAGATTTGGGTGTTTTACATTATCTTTTAAATCTCTTATATTTCTAATACTACCAATTACGTTTATAAATCTGGTGCTTAGTACAAAACAAATATACTCTTACGTGTATATTAGATTATAATGCTTTACCAATAAAAGCTTATTAACATCACGTTATGGATTATACTAACTTAGTGCTAGATTAATAAGGATCAACAAATAACAGGTTAACAAATGTAATTGAATAAAAGATATAATAAATTATGAGTATTCATGACATGAAATCAAGTACTGTGTTAGAAATTAACTAGATTCAGTCCAAAAGAGTTCTTGCCGCCATAAGGCCTAGAGTCACAAACGCAAGGTGCTCAGGTCGTTTGAACAATTTTTGTTTGTTTCGGTTTTTCTCTTTGCACGGGTTTGATCCAAGCCATGATAATACTTAAAAATACACCCAATATACTTAGAGTTAATGGGTAAAGAAAAATCTACCTTGGTTCTTGGAGTTCTAGCGAGAATTGAAAAAAAAATGGAGTTGCGCAGTGACAGCTATGGCGGTGGCAATGGTGGAATCCGGTGGTCCTTCTCCTTCCTTCCCTCTTCTTCTTTCTTTTGGTTTCTTCTTCTTCTTCTTCTTTTCTCGGCAGAAAAGAAATGAAAGAGAAAGGAATTTTATTCTCTCTCTCTCTCTTAGTGGAAAGAAAAAGGAAATGTAACTTAATGGGGGAGTAATACAGGAGAGGGAGGATAAATTGTTTTCCTCTCTCCACTATCTCAGCCGAATAGATGGGGAATGGGGGAGGGATTGGTTGTTGTAGGGAATGTGTAGACACCTCCCAAGCAGGACATCGCCATACAGATTGATCACATTTGTTTGCTCGATTGGTTGCTTGCTTCATAAACCAAGATCGTGGACATTCCCATGGCTAGGAACATCGCCACACGATAGCGGTTATCATCAAAACAGAGTCGCCACCCAGTTTATTAAAACTTGGAAACTAGATAGAGATTCTGGGTACGGGAGTCAAGAGTACAGTAAAGGGAAGGTGGTAGGCACCCCTCTCTGCCCAGCCATGTGACTGGCCCATAGTTATTCAACATAAGACATGTAGATGCTTTGTTTAATTCTAACACATAATCTATTTAATTAAGCCTTTAAACAGTAAGTAAAGTGAGTCAGTGCGATAAGTAAAGCATGCATCAGAAAGCAGAACAAAGCAAGCTGTCCCGGGGAGATGGATCCCGCGGCTGGTGAATAGATGTCACGACCGAGGGATCCTCCTGGTTTTATGTACCGGCCGAGGGATCGAAGCCCCGGTCGGTGTTCTTCCTCACACCAGACAAAAACATTAGTAAATAATCAAAATGCTAAGATTATGCTATTTGACAGAAAATAAAACAAACCAGAGGCCGTTGGGCTTCACCACCTTGATCCCTCAGTTGCTTAATTGCCTCGGATCGGGTGTGATTGACTGATTGCTTCTCGGGAAACCCTAGGGTTAGGGTTTGGAACTTCGGGGTTTGATCGTCGGATTGATGGCGGCCTTCGGGAGGTTAGGGCTTTCGAAGAGTGGGTTTGAGAGAGTATTTTGACAGAGTATCAGAGCTTGGGTGAATGATTTCACTTATTAATTTCGGAGCCCAAAGGATCCTTTATATAGGCATAGGGATGACTCACTCCGGCCAATCAAATGGCACGATTGCAATTGCAATTGCAATGCAATTCGAACTCTTCATTGCAATCTCTGAACGTGGCCTGAACGCATCGGAGAGGTAGTGTAGTTGGATCAAACAATCGACAGAACGTTCCAGAGTCTGGAAAAAGGACGATCTGGCGGCCGAGTAATAGATCACACGGCCGAGGAATGAATGTTGCGGCCGAAGGATAGATCCTGCGGCTGAGGGATTGATCTCTCAGGGAGATTTTCTAGCAACAGGTTGCTCGGGTGAGGAAATGATGTTAAGGCCGTGAGATCAATGTTACGGCCGACAGATGGATTCTCCTAGGCTTCTGTATTTTCTGTCTGAAAGGCTGTATGGCTCTAATTGGGTCCTCTAAGTGGCTCAAAGTTCTTACCGAAAGTCCTAAGGTTCTCGAGAAGGCAATCAGCAATCACTGTATCCATTTCATCATCGGGATGGTCCCCAAGGTGGGACTTGAAATAATCGTTAGGCCAAATTGGGGTGTCTACAGATGCCCCTATTTGACAGAGCTCAGACGGATCGCGAGACATGTTTGAGTAATAGTCAAAGCTGTAAAAAGTAATTCAATTTGGTCCAACCACTATTCCAAGGGGTTTTTTGAAAAAGGTTTCGTTATGGTCGGGCCGGGAGGCTGCCTACGTATTCCACAGGGGAAATTCAGACCAATCGTAGTTCGGGCAATAAAGAAAAATAAAAAGTTTGGAGGGTTAGAGACAGAAGACGTACCTTAGGGCTTAAAAAGCCATAGTGTGACGTACCTAGACTGAGCCAGGGTTTTGGCGAAGAGTAGTTGAAGGAGCGCGGGGCTGCCGGGGTAGTTTTTACGGAGAGCTTCCTTAGTATTTTGGGGTAGATCAGTACACGGCAGGTGCGTTTGCTTTTCTTGATCATCCTTACTTTGACTGAAAGGAGCTCGGTAGAGTAGCCTATCCTTGCGAATGAGCTGGAAGGAATTGATGTAGTCGAGGTGGAATCCAAGCCATCTGCTGGGGATGAATTGGATGCCGGTTTGTTTTGAGATATTAGGGGGCGCAAGGCCAGTAACTAGAGCACGGAGCTTTGGGGTGAAGGAACCAAGGCACGGAGCCGGTTGTAGTCATGAGGCGAGAACCTAAGGTGATAGAATCGAGGCGTGGAGCCTGCTGTGGTCATAAGACGAGAAGAGATTGGGTTAAGGCGTGGAGCCTGGTGCAGCCTTGAGACGAGGGCCTGAGGTGATAGAATCGAGGCGTGGAGCCTGCTGTGGTCATAAGGCGAGAGGAGATTGGATTGAGGCGTGGAGCCTGTTGCAGCCTTGAGGCGAGGGCCTGAGGTGAGCTTAGAGCTTGATGGAACCGAAGCGCGGAGCTGGTATTGATCATAAGGCGAGAGGAGATTGGATTGAGGCATGGAGTCTGTTGCAGCCTTGAGGTGAGGGCCTGAGGTGAGCTTAGAGCTTGATGGAACCGAAGCGCGGAGCTAGTATTGATCATAAGGCGAGAGCCTTGGAGCTTGACGTGATTCGAACGGAAGCGTAGAGCTGGTTGCATTCTGATGGTCTGTGCACGGAGCTTTCTCATCATAAGTTTTGGCGTAGAGCCAAAGGACTGATCAATAAAACCGAGGCATAGAGCCGGCTGATTGCAGGGTTGACCTGTTTCATGAGAGATATGTAGAGTGTATATGTGTGATAGTGGTTGTTAGATGTGAACAGATATGATGATGCAGACTCGATGTGATAATGTTGATGCAATTGATGCAAATGTGCACGGGCCCGTGCGTGTGTGTTGATTTAAGCTTAGAGCTTCTTTCAAGTTTCGGACTTGAGCATTCAGAGCGTAGAGCTCGAGCATTCGGACGGCAAAATCTGAGCATTCAAAGTACAGGCTTTGAGTATCCAGTACGCAGTGGTTGGGCATCCAAGCGTAGAGCTTGAGCATTCAAGGTATAAACCTTAACCATCCAGTACACAGTGGTTGGGCATTCGAAGAGCTTCGAGCATTCAAAATGTCAGATTTTGAGCATTCAGGCGTAGAGCCTGAGAATAGATGATTGTCTTGATTGTGGCGGCGTAGAGCCTGTTGAGATAGTTATTACGGCTTCGAGCCATTTAAGATAATAGGCATAGAGCCGCTGAGTTGGTTGTTACGGCTTCGAGCCAGTTGAGATAGTGGGCTTGGAGCCGCTGAGTTGTGATAGCGAGCGTAGAGCTGCTGACGGTGATTGGGCTTAGAGCCTGTTAAGTGAGTAAATACGGGCGTAGAGCCTGGGTGACTTGAGCGACCTGTGCACAAGGTTATTGAGCGTGGAGCTGCTGGAGTAAGGAGCTCAGGGCTGCTGAGTGTCTTGTTTTGTTGTAGCAAGGGCTTTGGCCATTAGTTTGCGGAGAGAGAATTTTCCTTATGCTTGGATATGCCCCCAAGGCTAGTTCTGATCACGTTGTATTTGGCTCGGGAATGCCCCCAAGGCTGACTTGATTTTGCTTCTATTGGTCATGGACCCAGAATTCCATAATGGTTTGAGTCAGTGCACTGAGCAAAATCTGACGTGGCTGAGGGAAATTGATTAAGGGACCGAGAGATGGATCACACGGCCGAACAATCGATATTTTGACCGAGGAATTGAAGTCTCGGCCGCGCAATCGGTTGATTTCCAGAGCTCTATAAAAGCCGAGCCTTGGCGTTCTTTCATTTCATTTTCCTCTCTCCTCCCTCCATCTTCTTCGTCCGAAACTTCCACCGAAGACCCCCTTTCGCTTCCCCTCGTTCCTGACGGCTCCGGGCCATGGGTGATACACGGCCAGAGGTCGCGGAGGGAGGTCGCGCTGTTCTTGGTCCTGTCTTGATGCTTGATTAGGGACCCTCGCATGGGTGGCTTGCTTCCGTGATGCGGAGCTCCTGGGGTGGCGGTGGTACGCGGTGTGGTGATTTTTCTGGGCCATGTGGTGATTCTTTTGAGCCACGTGGTGTCCCTTCTGCACCGTAATACTTCTCTGGTATACACTGCCCCAGGGGTGTCCTCTTTTTTTAGTTTCTTTGTAGCAGGCCTCTGGTGTTTAGACCACCAGAGGGTTAGGCTCCTCCTCACCTTCCTCTTTTTTTGTTTTTCTGTTCCTCTTCCTGCATAGGTTAGTTCGACAGGAAATCGATGTATAGTTTGTTTAGGAAATGTGGGATGATCCACCTTGTAATGTAAAAAGCTTTCGTTATATGAAACAAAAATCTTTTGTTCTGTTATGTGATTGTGTATGCCATATCTGCGTGGTTCGTGTATGATAACTTGTTAATCCAGTGAAACAAACTGAACCGTGGAAACAGTCTGTAAAACAGCCATTCTGGCGGCCGACCTAATGATTTCGCGGCCGAGGCTTTGATCTGATGGCCGAAGGATCGTTTTGTCTGCCTGGGTTTGACTTGTAGGTCAACCCTGATTTTTACGGGCCGATGGATAGATCCTACGGCCGTCATATCGAAGTGCCGGCCGAGAGACCAACCGAATTTCCGAGGATTAAGAATCCTATTCCGATTCGAACTAAGACTCGACTCAGTTCTATAAATACGTGTTCTACGAACCCGATAGCATTGTCAGTAGCAATTCCTTGCACATGGCACAACCAGTCCTTGATCAGTGGTTGGATTCCTTTAATGGCCTCGACCGTTTACACTTTAAGTCCTTTGGCATGGACTTTCTCTTCTCCCTTCGTCAAATTCCTGTGAATTTTACTTTCCTTAGGGCAGCCATTAGTTTGTGGGATCTTGCTTTTCATGTCTTTCGATTTAAGATAGAGGAATTGTGTCCTACTATCGAGGAGTTTGTGGCCATCATGGGTCATTCAGATAGAGAGGGTTTCGTTGTCCCTAATCCTTTGTTCAACCGAGGTGATCTCTTGAAGGATTTGCTCCAAGTTCAGAAACATGAAGCTAGGTTCTTCGTAGTAAAGGGAAGGCTGGAGATTCTTCAGTTTATCCAGCGTTTCGGTACAGCTGAGGCTCATCGTCAAGTTTCCCAACATAGAGCATGTTTTCATGCGTTGTGCATTTGTCTCCTTCACTATTACTTGCTTGGCCCTTCCTCTGGCCATGCTGATCCCATACTGCTTAACATCGCTCAACAAATCGGAAACCGTGTGAGTTTCGCTGGCTTAGTGTTGGCAGAGACCTTGATGGGTCTGGATGTGATGAAGGGTAATCCTACAGCTCAGTTCTCGGGCAGTCCTTTGCTATTGCAGGTTCACTCTTTGTTTGTTTATTTGTCAAGTTTATCTTTCCACTCATCACTCTTTTGTTTCGACTCACATGTTCTCTCAACTCACAAGTTTCCCTTATTCTCTAGGTATGGTTATTTGAGAAGCTAAAGGTGTGGGATGCGCCAGAGCGACTTCCTTATAATCTAGACCAATGCACGGGGCGTCGCATGATTAAACAGTTCTCAACTGAGACTGCTTGGGAAGCATGGATGAGGACTTGCAGAGGTGATTGGATTCAATGGGTTTGCCCCTGGTATGGTGTTGAGAGCATGAATGCGAGTACCATGAACCATTTTGGTGTAGCAGTGATTGGCATTACTCGAGTTGTTTTCTACTTTCCTGCTCGCTTTCAAAGGCAGTTCGGGGCTGAACAAACCATAATCCTGGGTGACCCTGAGTACACTGTTTCTAAGGTCCATGATGCCAACTTCCGTCGCAATATGCTGCGTCTTTGGCCAAATAGAGTGATGCAGGAGGTTGCTGAGAACTTTGTTGTCAAGCTATCAGGTTCTTACAAATGCTGGTTGAAGAAAAACCTTTTAGAGGATAGTAGTGCAAAGAGAAGGAAGACCTAAAGATTGACATTTTGCTTATGTTTTTCAAAAGATGTTTGTTTGATTCTAGCTTTCATGGATTAAGAATTGTTTAGGTTTACTTTGTCCCTTTCCTTTGGAAATAATAAAACATTTGGTCGTTTTATTCGAAGATGTCATTGCCATGATTTGATGGTGAACATGCTTTAGGATAGACCTAGAAATTTTGGAAGTAATGATGATAGCAGTGGCCGGATCTCAAACTTAGAGATTGCCTACGTATCCCATAGAGGGAATCAGGCCATAAACGTAGTTCCAACAAAGGGGATTTGTTTTAGTTAGGGTCCACTCGGGTATTTTTCTCTCCTTTTGCGCTCTAAATTTTGCCTAAAACCGCCCTTGCGGGTTTTCGGTTTAGCGAGCGTTTTATTTATGCCTTAGTTTTTGCCTAAGCCGCCCTTGTGGGTTTTCGACCTAGCAGGCTGCTCTAATTTTTGCTTGAGTCCGCCCACCCTTGTGGTTTTCGGCCCAACGAGCATCTCTCATGGGTAATACTTCCTCAGCTTGTCAATGTTGACTGGCGTTGCGAATTCCATTCCATCCAAATCTGCAATGTATGCTGCTCCTCCAGAAAGTATGCGTTTGATAAGGTAGGGGCCTCCCCAGTTTGGTCTAAACTTGCCCCTTGGGTCTGAAACGTGGCGGCGGATTGCTTTAAGCACCATGTCTCCTACTTTGATGTCTCTTGGTTTTACCTTTTTGTTGAATGCTCGTGCAATGCGGCGTTGATACCCTTGTACATGGTATAACGCTCTCAGCCTCCTTTCGTCTAGTAGTGCCAAATCGTCGTAGCAGTTTTGAACCCAATCTTCTTCGATCATTCCAGTCTCAGCTAGAACCCTCAACGAAGGCAATTCCAGCTCGATAGGCAAGACAGCCTCCATTCCATAAACCAGAGAGTAGGGAGTAGCCCCAGTTGAAGTTCTTTCAGTTGTTCGATAACCCCATAGTGCCAAAGGTAGCATTTCTGGCCAGTCTGTGTAGGTGTCGGTAGTCTTCCGCAGAATCCTCTTGATATTCTTGTTTGCAGCCTCAACTGCTCCATTAGTTTGGGGTCGATAAGTAGATGACCGATGATTCTATATCCCAAATTCGGCAAAAAGCTTCTTTGTTGCTCTTTTGAAGTGCGACCCATTGTCACAGACAAACTCATGAGGTACACCATATCGATAAATGATATTAGTGCGAATAAATTTGGCCACATGAGTGGCTTTGAGAGTAGCATAAGAAGCTGCTTCTACCCACTTAGTGAAATAGTCGATAGCCACAAGAATGAACTGATGCTTGTATTTTCCCTTTGGATTTATACTTCCAATGACGTCTATCCCCCAGGTGGAGAATGGCCAAGGGGATGTCATGCTATACAATTCCGTAGGGGGAATACGCATGCGATCAGCGTGAGTTTGACATTTGTAGCATCGGTGGACATAGTCAGCACAGTCGGCCTCCATCGTGGTCCAGTAATATCCCTGCCGCAGGATCTTCTTTGCCATTGTTGCCCCATTCATGTGTGGCCCACAAATTCCTTCGTGTATTTCCTCCATTACCTTACGGCTATCTTCCGTTGTGACGCAAAGTTGATTTGGGCCCAAGTGTGCCATTCGATACAATGCTCCTCCACAGATTACAAATTGGGCGGCAAACTTCCGCAGAGCTGTTTTGTCTTTCGAGGTGGCCTCGGATGGGTATTCTCCTCCTTCCAAGAATTTCTTTACGTCTTCGTACCATGGCTTGCCATCGTCTTCACCTTCCTCAGTAAAGGTACATTCGCATGCTGGTTTGACCTTTTGTTCGATTATGAGAGGCCGCATTGTGAATCCCAGGGGTATTTCGACCATAGATGCTAATGTTGCCAGTGCATCTGCAAACCTATTGCTCACCCGGGGAGTGTGTGTGAAAATAACGGAATCGAATTGTGGAATTAGATCTTCCAGCACAGAGTGATACAATTTCAGTGTGTCTTCCTTGACCTTCCAGTCTCCTCTTGCTTGAGATACCACCAGGTTTGAATCCCCAATGACTTCTACCCTTTTTGCCCCTAGTTCCAGGGCTGCCTCCATTCCAGCAATACAAGCCTCGTATTCAGCCTGGTTGTTGGTGACTTCAAACCTCAATTTATATGACAAAGGGATATGAGAGTCGTTTGGGGAAACTAGCAATACCCCTATGCCATATCCACATTGGTTTGACGCTCCATCAAAGTAAAGCTGTCAGGTGTCGTCTAAGAGACATAAGATGTCCTCGTCGGGGAACATGAAGTCTTCTGCCTCGGCTTCTGTCACAGGATGATCTGCCAAGAATTCTGCCACAACTCTTCCTTTTACTGATTTCCTTGTCATGTATTTGACATCGAATTCTGCTAGCAGCAATAACCACCTAGCTAGCTTTCCGATAAGTGCTGGCTTTTCAAAAAGATATTTGATTGGGTCTAAACAAGAGACCAGCACCACCGGATGTGCTAACAGGTAGTGCCTTAGTTTCTTTGTGGCCCATACTAGCCCCCAACAGGTTTTTTCGAGGGGAGTGTATCTTGTTTCATAGTCCATCATTTTTTTGCTGAGGTAGTATATGGCGCACTCTACTTTGGCGTCGTTTTCTTGCGCTAGCATGCATCCCATGGATGTGTCCGTTACTGAGAGATACAGAATCAATGGTTTCCCAGGATAGGCGGTGACAGTACAGGCGGATTCTGAAGATGTAACAACCCTGATTTTTGGTAAATAAAAATTTCGTGAAATATTTGAGTTTTATTAGATTACTTTTAAAATTTCTTTTTAAATCCCAAAAATCAGTCGTTAATGATTCTAGACTTATAAAAAAATATATATAGTTTGCCTCATATAAAATTATTTAGTCACTTTCTAAAGACAAGTATGCTTATAAAAGCACTTGTGTATTTTCCTAGTATTTGAAATAAAGTCTTAAAATTATATTTATTAGCTAGTTATCCTACTTGGCAAGTAGAATTAGATTCCAACTAGTTGGCAAACCAAAACACTTGGATTCCAAGTATAGGATGCCCTAACCTTAGATAGACCAATTGAACCTTTTGGCCTTTACCCATTGGACGATAAAAGCTAGGGAAATCTTTATCCCTTGGACAATAGAAGTTAGTCTTGACAATGAAAGCCTAGGTTTGACAAGACAAGTCACTTAAGAATCCTTGAACCATAGGAAACCATCATTTTGCTTCCAAAAGAAACAAACTTAGCCTTGCCATGCATGCACACCTAGTATAATCATGCCTAATTGTCTAGAGTACACTTTCTAGGAAATTCATTATCCTTTGGTCAAGAATTGCTAGGGAAATTTTTACCCCTTGGGTAATAAAAGTTAGTCATGCCAAGAATACCCACACTTGACTAGACTAGTCAAACCCAAATCTCATCATTTTGCTTCCAAAAGTAAAACTCATGGCTTGGTGTAATCATGACCTTTATGACAAGGATTACTTTCTAGGAAAGTATTACTTTTGGAAAGCCTTCCACAATCATAACATGCCAAAAGTAGAACACATGGCCTAGAGTAATCATCGCCTTTTTAAAAGCAAAGTTACTTTCTAGGAAAGTTACTTTTAGAAAGTTACTTTAATTTTTACCTTTTTGCCTTTTCCTTGTTCTTTCCATATATAGACTTATATTTATACCTAACCAAGTAGGAGAGAAAGAGAGAGAGAGAGAGAAGCCGTGAGAGAGAGAGAGAGGCCGAGAGAGAGAGAAGGAGAGAGAGTGAGTGTGTGCTTGTGTTGGCCACTCATGCAAGGAAGATCTTACTTTAGCCAACCAAAGTACAAACCTTTTGTGACTTCTTTTGCTCTTTTTAAAAGCCAACCAAATCTAGCCTACCAAAGTGCCAACTAGCCTTGCCACTTGTCACACCTTTTAGGACTAACCTCCCATGATAACCTAGAACCTAACCTAAAATTTGAAGCCATGCTTGACATGCTTTAAGCATGATTTGACAAGGCAATGGGAGAGAGAGGGAGAGGGGATTTCGGCCAAGGAGAGAGGGAGAGGGAGAGAGTGAGCCGAGAGAGAGAGTGTGAGGTGTGTGCTTGTGTGTTGAACACCTCACCAAGCTACAAACTTAGCCTTAAGCCTATTACTTACTTTCCAACCCATTTCTAGTCTTCCAAAGTACAACCTAGCCTTGCAAGCCAACCCATTCTAGGACAAGACTAGACCAAAACCCTTCATGAGAACCTAGTTCATTAGCCTTAAGCCTAAAAAGATTGGACAAGACAAGTCATGGCATGCTTTCAAAGCCATACCTTTCAAAGATTGTCCCTTGGACAATAATTGTTAGGGAAAAATTTATCCGTTGGATAATAAGCCAAGTTTTGCTATAAATAGCACCTTATTCTCACCATTTAACTCACACCTTCACCCATTCAACTTCTCTCTTTAGAAAATCTAGTATTCTTACTTGTTCTTGCTTAGTTCTTCCTTGTTCTTGAGTTCTTCTTGTGTTCTTCAAGAAACTCATCCAAAGCCACCACTAAACCGCCACTCAACCACCCTTCGATCCATAAAAGTTTAGAAAGTTAGTCAAGACTTAGTTTCGAGAGAAACCATTCTCTTTCAAAGCTACCGGAAGCTTGCCGTAGGAAGTTACTCCGTCCGACGTACTTTCTTTTCGTAACCACCCTACCGCCAAGAAGAACGGTAGATTTTCTATATCTACTTTCCCTATGTATATGTAGAATATTCTCATACACTTTAATCCTAAGTATACGTAGAGTTTTCCCGCACTTACTATCTTGAAGTATTTCGTACGATTCTTGAATGTTGTTTGATGTTGAGATATATACGAACTTGAAAAGTGTTTTACTAAAGATTTGAAAAGGAAGGGGAGTATGTTGTATATCCCGACTTTATTTTTTTGGAAAAACATATGCTGTTTTGACCTTCCTTAAAAGAAAGAAAGAACGACTTTTAAAGATAGGAATTTATCGCTTAGTTTCAATTATAAGGATGGTGATGAGCTTGCTGTATGATTGCTTGACTACTTGTTGTTTATAAAGCATAAGTGGTTTACCACTCCAAAGGTGTCCGTCCATGTGGCACTATGCTTTAGTTTGTGTGTTAAATGTTCGAATATGATTAGAATGAGCATGCTAAGTAATATAGAGTTGAATGATCTTGTTAGTTTAAGTCCAAGAAGTCAATACTTACTGTCGCGGAGTCTATGCATGAATACGAGACACAAAAATGAGAAAATAGAAACATGACACCTAGGGTGTGTTAAACAATGTGTGTTTTGAAAACCGCAATGTGGCCGGACTTGCCCATTGTGTGGTGTGCGTGTGTAAAAGAAAGATTTGTGAAAAACCCAATGAGAACCCAGAGCGGCGGAATCATTGTGGGGATACTCGGGAACCTGGAGCGGCGGAACCGAGGGATGAATTGTGGTTTGGTTATCCATGGAGAGGAGCCAACGCAATTGTTTTAATGATTTTCAAAAACCCAAATGGGAACCCGGAGTGGCGGAACCATTGTGGGAATCTCGGGAACCCGGAGCGGCGGAACCGAGGGTTTTGAATTGTCGATTGGTTATCCGTGGAGAGGAGCCAATGCCAAATTCAATGTTTTTGTGTGCCAATGGGAACCCGGTGTGGCGGAACCATTGTGAGGATACTCGGGAACCCGGAACGGCGGAACCGAGGTTGGGTGTGTTAAATGTGATTTTCAAAATAATTGATTTGGAAATAAAAAGTAAAATGGCGACACGGTCTACGAAACGCTGCGTAGGAGAAACTCTGATATCACAGACACCAACGATAGTTAATAGAGAATGTGGATGTGTCATTGTTGATAATTGAATAAACATATACTACGTAGATATCATTATCTGTATGGCTTGTGTAAGTTACTGCGTAGATATCGTTACCTGTATGACTTGTTTTGTGTAAGTTATGGGTTAGCGAGTATAGGATTATTCTGCTGAGCTTTCGTAGCTCATGGTGTAACCTCTGGTGACCCTGACATATTATATCGGTGGCGACGCTAGTATAATGTGTCAGACTTTGTAGATGATCAAGGGGAGCTGTGCACCTTGGAAGCCCTTGGAGCAGAAGAGCTGGCTAGGATGGAGAAGCCCTAGATTTCCTTCCCTTTATGTAATGAAGGCACTCTGATGGAAATTTGATGTAATAGTGAGCCAGACTCACCTTGATTATTCAATAAGATTACCCTTTTAACGTACCCGAATTTGGGGGCGTTACAGAAGATATTCTTTGATTGCCTCAAACGCTTGCTGACAGTCTTGGCTCCACTCAAAGTCAGTACCTTTCTTTAGTAGCTTGAAAAGGGGTTCGCAGGTAGTTGTGAGCTTGGAAATGAACCTGTTGATGAATTGTACCTTCCCCAAGAAACTTCTTACCTCCTTTTCTGTCCTAGGCGGCACTATTTTCATGATAGCCTGTATCTTGGAAGGGTCTACCTCGATTCCTCTTTGAGTGATGAGAAATCCCAACATTTTTCCAGCCGTTACCCCAAAAGTGCATTTTTTAGGATTAAGGCGCAGTTTGTAATTCCTAATCCTCTCAAAGAACTTTCGGAGTGCTTCATAGTGTCCTTCCATTTCCTTTGATTTGACTATCATATCGTCGACATATACCCTGACCTCTTTGTGCATCATGTCGTGCAGCAGTGTTGTTGCCATCCTCTGGTAAGTGGCTCCAGCATTCTTTAACCCAAATGGCATCACTCGGTAGCAGTAGGTTCCCTAAGGCGTAGTGAAGGTAGTTTTCTCTCTATCCTCAGGAGACATAAGAATTTGATTATACCTAGAAAATCCATCCATGAAGGATAACAACGCATGGCAGGCGGTGTTGTCTACTAGCTTGTCTATGTGGGGTAATGGGAAGTCATCCTTCGGACTGGCTTTGTTGAGATCTCAGAAATCTACACAGACCCTGATTCCTCCAGTTTTCTTTGGTACGGCGACGATGTTAGCTACCCATTGTGGATATTCGGTGACTATGAGAAAACCGGCGTTGATTTGCTTAGTGACTTCTTCTTTTATCTTTAAAACCCAATCAGGGCGCATACGCCTCAGTTTTTGTTTAACTGGTTTTGCATCAGGATGAAGGGGAATTTTATGCTGAACAATTTCAGGGTCTATTCCAGGCATGTCCTCGTAAGACCAGGCAAAAACATCTTTGTATTCTTTTAGCAAAAGGATTAGTTTTTCACTTTCTTGAGGGGATAGTGTGGTACCAATTTTAACCATTTTGGGCTCGTTTTCAGAGCCTATGTTTGCTGTGATTATTTCCTCAGAAAAAGGTTTAGCGTGCCTTTCTTCTTCTCTCTCGATGAATTCTAGAATCTCTTTTGTAATTTCTTCCTCAAAGTTTGGTGTGTCGGAATCCATACAATTGATTATAGGCAAAGTAAAATACTCTAAATCTTCCTTCTCATTGCTAAGATTATCAAAAGACATTTCAGAGTCAAACTCAAAGTAAATGTTATGATTTGGTGCTTTGACCAACTTTTCCTCACTATACTTAGTAGTTTCAAAAGATGAAAAGCTTGACTCGGACTGAGTCGACTCGGAGTCGGAATCGGAATCGGAACTAAGACCAGAACTAGCGCTTTTCATTTTGTATTTTAGGGTATGCTCCACGGTCCAGTTAGGGTAAGCCCCTTTTTCAGCATCCACAATCAATTCAGAGCAGTCTTTTTCATCACCAAGGTTGATCATCAGCACTTCACTGTCACCTTGATTCGCACTTTCATCATTGTCACCCTGCAAGTCTTGGAGGGCCATTTGATTCGCTATAGCTATTATTTCTTCCAATTGAGCTTCGATCTCTGCTTCGTCGCTGTTGTCGACTCTTCGGGTGCCAACAAAGCCCCACCAATTACCAAATCTATCTATGACGGGGTGGATCACCCTTATTTCATTGTTGGTGACCCCTTCATCAAAGAGTAGGTTCAGTGATATTTCGTCTAGTGGGTCGTTGTCGACAGACTCTTCTTCCTTTGCCTCTTCAGTTTCGAGGTTATTGACCTCACCTATCGGCCAATAATCGTCGGTAGGTGCATAGGGGTCATAAAAATAGATTGGGACCCTGCGAAGCCCTTCTTCTTCAATCAAGTCTTCTACTTCTTCTTCATAAACCGTTCTAGCGAACATGACATGGTTGTCTTCAATGATAGTCACCACAGGCTTTGGTTGATTTACCGGAGTGATGTATTCAGAGGGGTTGAAACCTTCAACAGCAGAGTGGAGCGGGCCAGACAGCTCAGTGACAACTTGAAAGTACAAATCATACGTGGACAGTGATGCAGTCATTTTTCCTGAAAAGATTTTTGTTTTAGTTAGATTGGTTGATCTTACCTACTGTTCATTTGACTTAGAGAAATTCCTAAGGTTTAACCTGCAAAAGAAAAACTTTACAACATACACATATACAATGGGTGTGAGGAAGAACTTTTGCAAGCAAAATGCAAATAGGTTCCTAACCTGTAGGTTCCTGTCTTAGTTTGATAAGTTCTATGGCTTTCTAGTACATGCAAGGTTTTGGTAGTCTCAGGGTGCTCCGTTGTCAAAGGGCACCAATCATCTCACCAGTCCATCATAGGCGGTGATTGGGTGATTCCCCTTTTAATATACCACTAGGTACGAGTGACTGTGGAGTTTGCTGGAACCCCCAACATAGCCCGTGTCATGCCGGGATATCAGGTGAACTCAACGGGTTGCCCGCTCGATGCATATGATAAATGAATTAAACAAGGCATGTATTAGTCTTATGTTGAACTTTTTGGTTATGGCTCTCAAGTCCCCAGCAGAGTCGCCAAAAACTGTAGACACCTCCCAAGTGGGGCATCGCCATACAGATTGATCACATTTGTTTGCTCGATTGGTTGCTTGCTTCATAAACCAAGATAGTGGACATTCCTATGGCTAGGAACATCGCCACACGATAGCGGTTATCATCAAAACAGAGTCGCCACCCAGTTTATTAAAACTGGGAAAATAGATAGAGATTCTGGGTACGGGAGCCAAGAGTATAGTAAGGGGAAAGTGTTAGGCACCCCTCTCTGCCCAGCCATGTGACTGGCCCATAGTTATTCAACATAAGACATGTAGATGCTTTGTTTAATTCTAACACATAATCTGTTTAATTAAACCTTTAAATAGTAAGTAAAGTGAGCCAGTGCGATAAGTAAAGCATGCATCAGAAAGCAGAACAAAGCAAGTTGTCCCAGGGAGATGGATCCCGCGGCCGGTGAATAGATGTCACGGCTGAGGGATCATCCTGGTTTTATGTACCGGCCGAGGGATCGAAGCCCCGGTCGGTGTTCTTCCTCACACCAGACAAAAACGTTAGTAAATAATCAAAACGCTAAGATTATGATATTTGGCATAAAATAAAACAAACCAGAGGCCGTTGGGCCTCACCACCTTGATCCCTCAGTTGCTTAATTGCCTCGGATCGAGTGTGATTGACTGATTGCTTCTCGGGAAACCCTAGGGTTAGGGTTTGGAACTTCGGGGTTTGATCGTCGGATTGATGGCGGCCTTCGGGAGGTTAGGGCTTTCGAAGAGTGGGTTTGAGAGAGTATTTTGACAGAGTATCGGAGTTTGGGTGAATGATTTCACTTATTAATTTCAGAGCCCAAAGGCTCCTTTATATAGGCATAGGGATGACTCACTCCGGCCAATCAAATAGCACGATTGCAATTGCAATGCAATTCGAACTCTTCGTTGCAATCTCTGAACGTGGCCTGAACGCATCGGAGAGGTAGTGTAGTTGGATCAAACAATCGACAGAACGTTCCAGAGTCTGGAAAAAGGACGATCTGGCGGCCGAGTAATAGATCACACGGCCGAGGAATGGATGTTGCGGTCGAAGGATAGATCCTGCGGCCGAAGGATTGATCTCTCAGGGAGATTTTCTAGCAACAGGTAGCTCGGGTGAGGAAATGATGTTAAGGCCGTGAGATCGATGTTACGGCCGACAGACGGATTCTCCTAGGCTTCTGTATTTTCTGTCTGAAAGGCTGTATGGCTCTGATTGGGTCCTCTAAGTGGCTCAAAGTTCTTACCGAAAGTCCTAAGGTTCTCGAGAAGGCAATCAGCAATCATTGTATCCATTTCATCATCGGGATGGTCCCCAAGGTGGGACTTGAAATAATCGTTAGGCCAAATTGGGGTGTCTACAGAATGTGGGATAAGTATGGGTTTTGTTTGGATAGGATTTTAGTTAGGGTTTTTAGGATTTAGTTAGGAAGGATAAGGGATGAATATAAATGTGTGCATATCTATAGTATAAAAAAAATTCGTATACGATTTCGTATGTAATATCAATATACACATAATAATGTATTTTAGTTATTCAATCTAATTAATTATTGAATTATTATTTAACATTTCAAATTTGTATTTACAAAAAAAAAAAAAAGGGTAAAAATCCGGGTCGTTACAACCTATCCCCCTTAAAACAATTTCATCCTCGAAATTATGGCATTTGCTCCATTACGCTCGAGGAGTTGACATCTATTGCATTCTGATTGATTCTTCTTCTGAATGATTTGAAAGAAACTTTGTAGCTATCCTAACAGCTTGTCGTTATATGTCAGACACCGAGTCGCCGTTGATGATGAATCTGTCTATCCCCCTTAAATTTAGGACACGTTATGTCTGAAGAGTAAACCGTCACTATCTCCTGATAGTGTCCTATGACAGCAGAGTGAGCAGGTAGTCAATTCTTTCCCAAATTGACATTTGCAGTTGGCCCCTTTTCTTTTCTTTTTTTCTTTTTTTTTTACTCGATGATCACAGGTCGAACGTAGATTGGAGACTTCTATTATGCAAACTTGCCATATAAGACTTACGGAGATTCTGCCCATAATGTTAAGGTTCCCTTCATAGTTTCCTAAGGTTCCATTTCTAGTCCCAATGATTTAACACATGCAGCAGATACAAAAGCGTGCGATGCTCCGAATCGTATAATGCTTAAATATACGCGTTGAACAATTATAAGATTAGCTCAGATTGCCATAGGATCATATTCTTTGTAATCTCCTTGAAGTGCGAAGATCCTGCCTCCAAATGACTGATTTGGCTTTGCTTGACCATTTCCTGTTCCAAAATTCAGATTTTGGCAGGGTTGTTGTAGCTGCTGATTCCATTCTGTTTGTGGCTGATTCCGATCTCCTTGTTGATTTCCAAAACTGATTGGTTTTGATTGGTTTTGCAAGTGCATGTTGTTCTCCATTTCTGAAACTTCCAGATCCATTCAGTCGAGGACTGGCGAACTTGAAATGGCCTTCTTCATTGCAATGGTAGCATTTGCCTCCCTAATCATGATTCTTGCTTTGCTCTTGACTCGAGTTCTTCCAGGGTTGGTTGGATTGTTGTGGGTGAGTGTAGGGTTTGGGTGTGTCGAACCCCTTATTATTGTTGCGAATTGGTCCTCCAAATGAGAGGTCGTTCTCCTTTTGTGCCTCCCATATTGAATTTGAATCAGAATTTTCGCGCTCCATCATGAGTGCACATCTCACCACCTGTGGATAGGTGGGGTACTCATGAGAAACCACACTAGTACGAATAGAGTGGGACAGACCTCATTCGAACTTCCTAGGTTTTGCAACATCAGTGGGTACCACGGTAGTAGCATGACATGCTAGTTCTTCAAAACGGGCAGTATACTGGGTTACTGTCATGGTACGCTGCTTCAAGTCCATAAATTCTTGGGTCATGGCTTGTTTCATAGGTGCTGGGAAGTATTTTTCTAGGAAAAGGTTTTCGAACATCTGCCAAGTCATAGTTGTCAAATTGTGAGTGGTCTTGATCAAGTCCCACCAATGATCTGCTTCCCCTTGCATCTGAAATGTTGCTAAGGCAATGCGATCCCCCGCATTGGTCACATTAAGTACTTCTAAGTACTTGGAGATTTGTTTGATCCATGCTTCTACAGCGCTAGGGTTCGCTTCCCCATAGAAGATCGGAGGGCAACGTTTGCAGAATGCATCCAAAAGTTGATCCCTACTCCTAGTTAGAGGTCCACTTAGTTGTTGCTCGCCGGTTGGCTGTCGTGGCTGTTGAGGGTTGGCGGCAGCAGCAATAAATGCTTGCATCAGTTGAACTAAGTCTGGTTGCGCTCCTTGCCAATTTGGTTGTGGTCCGCCATTCTGTCCATTGTTTTGGCCACTATTTTGGCCATTGGCATCGTTGTTATTTCCGTTAGTGTTGGTGTTCGTTCCATTACGTGTGTTCACCATCTATAACGATCGAGTTCTTAAGTTAGGAGGGGGTTTCTACATTTCATACTTTTCAAATCAGGTTCTTTTACTTATAGTACAAGTAGTTAATCACCTATGTTCCTATCAACACTTAGCCATACAAGTAATGCCACATAAACAGGTAACGTGCCACATACAAGTCAAACATGTAAGGCCTATGTTTTCTCACGGTACGGTTTCAAGTCTAAGTCGAATGACAGCTATTAAGTACTTATAAACTAGACTTAAAAGTATCATAGATAATAGGTACGATTAGCTACTAAAATATACACTCTCGGAAAGTGATCTACCCCAATCAACCCAAGGCCGAGTGTTTGAACCTAAAGCTCTGATACCATGTTGTAACGCCCCGATTTCGAACACGTTAATTAAATCAATTTTAATTGATTTAATAATCCGTAAAACTAATTTAAGAAATGAAATTTTATTAAACAGAGTTTAGCAACGGAAATCTCAAATACCAAATTCAAAACTACTTAACTGTCTTACATCCCAACGAAATAAAACAGAGTTTGACAAATGTGATAACACTTTTGGAAATTCAAATAACAATATTTTAAATTAATAGAGCTTCTAAGGGTAAGGCATCCAAGGCTCAACAAACTCCTTTTCCTCAGCTGGGAGGTCCTCACCTTGGTACTGAACATCTTGTAGAGTATTCTGTTCTTCGGTCTCCTGATTACCTGGCATGAAACGCCAGCCCAACGGCACTATAATGAGTTTTGAAACTCAGTAGATAAATCTTACCCATTAACCCTTACTCTACAAGTAATCACATTTATAATAAAAAGGAGGTAATAATCGAAGAGCACAAAACTTATTTCATTATATAACCATCAACTTAAGTAAATTCCAGAATCTCAACTTTTATAATCATTCCAATACCGCAGTATTCACCACGTTCCAAACTCAGAATTTCCCTTGGCATACTTTACAGGTCCTGCTAGGCTACCCTCAACATCTCGAGGTCCTAGTAGGCTACTCTCACAATTCTAGGTCCATCAGGCTGCCCTCAAGGTCCTGCTAGGCTGCCCTCAATACCTGAGGTCCCGCCAGGCTACCCCTAAGGTCCTGCTTGGCCACCCTCACAATTCTAGGTCCATCAGGCTGCCCTCAATACCTTAGGTCCCGCCAGGCTACCCCTGAGGTCCTGCTTGGTCACCCCCACAATTCTAGGTCCATCAGGCTGCCCTCAAGGTCCTGCAAGGCTACCCCCAATACTTGAGGTCCTGCCAGGCTACCCTTGAGGTCCTGCTTGGCCACTCTAGCTACACCGGGTCTTTCAGGCTGCCCTCAAGGTCCTACCAGGCAACCCCCGATCACATGAGGTCTTGTCAGGCCACCCCCGAGGTCCTGCTAAGCCCACAACCTTTCATCTGTTTCCTTTTTCCTTTAACCATGACAACGTCCATAAAATATTTCTAAATCCACAACTCGTCCAATGTCCCTAATGTTCTTTCTACGTTCTCGGTTCAATCGACAAAACAATCATTTCAAATAACGAGTAAACAATTCATAATATCACCACATACACAGGAAAACTGAATCACCATCCACTCATCTCCAGTGAGTTTAAGTCCAAACTAACCCTTTCACATTCTCGATATGTTTTCACAGCAAAGTATTTGCATATGAATCAATGAAATATTAACAACAGTTCAAAGGGCACAAGAAATACATATAAAGTATTCGGATTTGTCCATGTGACTTTTGGGTTTCATTATGTTTTAGCACATAGGTTCTTTTTAACAACTTCTAATGTTTGAGGATCAAAAAGTCATTTTGTAAACCGTAGGGTTACTTCAATAGCAACTGCTAAGTTTAGGTTTCTTTTTCAAATTTCACTAAACATGCTTTTTGTTCTTTTAATTACTTTGTTTCAGTGAAAGCTACTAGACTTCTTCAGATTTGGGTGTTTTACATTATCTTTTAAATCTCTTATATTTCTAATACTACCAATTAAGTTTATAAATCTGGTGCTTAGTACAAAACAAATATACTCTTACGTGTATATTAGATTATAATGCTTTACCAATAAAAGCTTATTAACATCACGTTATGGATTATACTAACTTAGTGCTAGATTAAAAAGGATTAACAAATAACAGGTTAACAAATGTAATTGAATAAAAGATATAATAAATTATGAGTATTCATGACATGAAATCAAGTACTGTGTTACAAATTAACTAGATTCAGTCCAAAAGAATTCTTGCCGCCATAAGGCCTAGAGTCACAAACGCAAGGTGCTCGGGTCGTTCAAACAATTTTTGTTAGTTTCGGTTTTTCTCTTTGCACGGGTTTGATCCAAGCCATGATAATACTTAAAAATACACCCAATATACTTAGAGTTAAGGGGTAAAGAAAAATCTACCTTGGTTCTTGGAGTTCTAGCTAGAATTGAAAAAAAAATGGAGTTGCGCAGTGACAGCTATGGCGGCGGCAATGGTGGAATCCGGTGGTCGTTCTCCTTCCTTCCCTCTTCTTCTTTCTGTTGGTTTCTTCTTCTTCTTCTTCTTCTTCTTTTCTCGGCAGAAAAGAAATGAAAGAGAAAGGAATTTTATTCTCTCTCTCTCTTAGTGGAAAGAAAAAGGAAATGTAACTTAATGGGGGGAGTAATACAGGAGAGGGAGGATAAATTGTTTTCCTCTCTCCACTATCTCAGCCGAATAGATGGGGAATGGGGGAGGGATTGGTTGTTGTAGGGAACGTGGGATAAGTATGGGTTTTGTTTGGATAGGATTTTAGTTAGGGTTTTTAGGATTTAGTTAGGAAGGATAAGGGATGAATATAAATGTGTGCATATCTATAGTGTAAAAAAAATTCGTATACAATTTCGTATGTAATATCAATATACACATAATAATGTATTTTAGTTATTCAATCTAATTAATTATTGAATTATTATTTAACATTTCAAATTTGCATTTACAACAACAAAAAAAAGGGTAAAAATCCGGGTCGATACAAGTACATACTCTATATAAATGTGGTTTTGCCTTCAAAAGCCTCCAAATCTCCAATTCTAATTATAAGCCCTCAATAATTTATCTATCTATACTACTTCTTTTAAAAGTATGAATATGTTTTATCTACTTTTTACTTTTCATAAATGCCCCCAAGAATTTATGTGAATTCCTGTCCTACATCCTACAACCCTTCCCTTGTCTGCCCAGTGCCCCTTGGTAAACGACACAATGTCAAACAAACTTTCGAAACAAAAAAAAAGCACTATGCTTGTTTGCAGTCCACGTTTGGACTGCAGAGGTGCGGTTAGAGTGTTCACAATCGTTGGATGGTATTTTTAACGGTTGAGATTTTAAAAAAACTTTTTCAAGGAAAAGTTTTTTAAAGTTTAGACCGTTGAATGCAAAGATAAACGGTTGTGATTGAACTGCAGGAACTCTCTGCAGGCAACGGCAGAGAATCCGCCTCCTAGAAAAAATTGCTACCGTCACCGAAAAAGTTACGAGCCCAGATCCTCTGTCCGACCCTTCCACGGCGTCGTTTTGCATTGAAACAGTAACATATGAGACATGCTATTCAATTAGTTCTTGAGCTCTCTTAGGGCTTTCATTGAAAGCCTTAGAGCCAAAAATTAATTATGAGCCTTTAGACTAAAATGATTAAAAAAATAAGATCTTCGCACCGGTTCAAACGGATTGAAAATTGGAGCACTTAATTTTTTAATCATATTCTTTAACATATAAACATTCTTAAGAAATTAAGTGCTCTAATTTTTAATCAATTATAACTGGTGCAAAGATCTTATTTTCATAATCATTTTATCCTAAATAACCATAATTAATTTTTGGTTCTAGGACTTTCATTAAAAGCCACTAGAGAGCCCTAGAACTAATTAAAGAGCATATACTTAATTATGATAGCCGTAAAAACAAATATTAATAATGACCTTTACAATAAAATGATTAGAAAAATAAATTTTTTGCATCGGTTCAAATGGATTGAAAATTGAAACACTTAATTTTTTAAGAATGTTTATATGTTAAACAATATGATTAAAAAATTAAGTGCTCCAATTTTTAATCCGTTTAAACCGGTACAAAGATCTTAATTTTTTAATTATTTTATTTGAAAGAGTCATAATTAATTTTTGACTCTTAAACTTTCATTGAAAGCCTAAGAGAGCTCTAGAATTAATTGGATCTGTTTCAATGCAAAATGACGCCATGGAAGGGTCGGACAGCGGCAGTCGGATAGAGGATCTGGGCTCAGAAGTTACACCACTTGGTAAATTACACCCCTTGACGACCGAGGCCACTTGCAGCCGAACCGCCGAAGATTTCCTTACTTCTGGAATTGCTTCACCATCGTCCATTCCATTCACCTCCTCCGTGGAACTCCAGTTGCCAACGAGAAAGTTCCAAAGCTCAAGCCCATCCACCTACTCCGCTTGCCGACGAAGTACTGACTCTTACTGCCATCAATTGTCGAATGTTCAATCCAACCACCAAAATCATACCGACTCTTACTGCCATCAATTGTCGCTGCCAAATAGAAATCCAAACGCAGGTACTAGCATATTTATTCGGTTTTTATTCCTGCCTCTAATTGAACCATTTTCCCGTTTCTCTTTCGAAGACATAGTCAGGCATTATCGTCTCCCATATTCACTGTACCCTTCGCACACAGACTGTTTGACAAAATGTTTCTTTGATAAATATATGAGGTCTTCACGCCGTAGTCCAATGTCACTTCACATGTACAAATACAAATCGGTACGCTATTCTTCAGAATTTTCGTACTTAAAGCGAGAACCGCTATTTGGTGGCAAAACATCGACAGGATTGGAAGCGCAATTTATCAGGCCAATGTAGACCCTGGGATGGTCTTAAGTGAAGATCGAGGTGTTGCGAGATCAGCCCATACTGTAATAATCACTCCGGACAACACACACACACTCTCTCTCTCTCTCTCTCTCTCTTGGAATGAAAAATTGGTACAATTGCTCATCATTTCAAGTTGATAGAATACTGAAGTCTTTCTCTTTGATGTGAATCAATGTGTGTTTGATGCTTCAAAATGACTCACGGCCTTAACAGGCACCTCTTATAAGTGATTGGACCTTAATTTTATTTTTTGTAAAGAGCTTACCATTTACTTATAATTGGTAGTGAACATATTAGAGGCCCAAACTACAAAGGAATTAAATAGTCGAAACGTAAAAAAGTTGATTATGAGCCAAATCCCCTATAACTATCTCCGCATTTGTCAGCCATGATGTCAAATTGTCCCATTATATGATATTAGTATATAATGCAATATACTAAGACAGGAACGGATCCAGGAATATGGCCTAATGGGGACACTTATTAATTATAATGGTGAAAGTTCATTTTTTTTAGTCAACTACAGTAAGATCGTACAAAATTAAGGCATTACTAACTACAAAAGTTTATAACACATACTTTAAGTTAAATTAGGTAAAAATGAGCACAAAATCTCAGACAAAAATTTTAAAATATGTTTTAAATGAACATTGACAAGTTTTAGAATGATCGAGCTAGTTTTGTTAATAACTTTATTTTAAAATATTTCTTCCAGACAGTTAAAAATAAAGAAAATCAAGAAAGAATAACTCTAAATAGACAAAGAGTTCATAAAGCAACAAATATTAATGCACCATATGATAAAATTTAGGTATAAAACTAATTCTATATGTGTATTTTTTGAGATATATGTAAGTGTGTATGTTTATATATTAGCTATATCACACTTTCATAATTACGCTAATTTATACTCCCTCCGTCCCTTTTTAAATGTCCTGCTTCGTAACTCCAATTTATTAAAAAGATATCATCATTATAACTTTCACATCAATTTTTTCCTCCACTTTCCCTACTTACCCATCATCATTACACTTTTACTCACTAACTTTTCAAAATGGAATCTACTTTTAGGGACAAAATAGACAATTCACCAACTTTTACCCACTAACTTTATAAAATAGACACTTATTAAGGGACAGCCCAAAATGGAATACTGGACTGTAATAAAGGGACGGAGGGAGTACAAAATATGTAAAATATATTTTAATTTTGAGTGGGGGCATGCGTTCGAGGGGGGCACGTGCCCCCGCGTGCCCCACTTTAGATCCGTCCCTATACTAAGGTGTTACTAGCATAAAGGCGGGGTCATGGCACGACACCTCAAGCCTTGCTTTCATCATTGGTTGCCGCATATTATGTTAACGCGATCAATCAAGTAAGTAGAAGGAGTGTTAAACTACAAGATGAAATACCTTCTTTCTTTTTTTTTTGCCACAATGATAACAGGTGTTATTAATACGTCAGGAACGATACATCAAACGGGAGACCCGTCCCTCAAAAGGGGACCAAGTAACCACAACGGTGGGGATTCAATCCAAAAACTATACCCCAAACCACTCAAACCCTACTTGCCAACGCATGAGCAACATTATTACCAGTCTTACGAACAAAAGAAAAGCTGCAGCACTAAAAATTCTTGCTCAAAGCTTGAATATCATGAATGACCACTTCCACCTCGTGATTGGTTGCAACTTGGCCATTGAGCATCTTCACCAGCAATTGAGCATCACTTTCCACGAAGATAGACCCCAAACCAAGTTGGAAGCCAAGCTGAACACCTTGTCGAATTGCCAGAGCTTCAGCAACTGATGAACTTGCACACCACTGTGAAAAACCCATAGAAGCAGCAACAAAAAGACCTCTAGAATCTCGAACCACAATACCATAGCCTCCTTTACCCATGTCTTTCTTCCATGAACCGTCCACGTTGATCTTCAAGATCCCATTTGGAGGCCTAATCCACAAATTTGTAGTGCCCTCCCCGGACGAAACAATATTCAGAGTGTTCAAAGAGTTTGCAGACAAAAACTCTTGCAAATAATCCATTGCTCTCTTGCACACTACCCCAGAAAGAGCTAGCTTATGGTCAAACAGAGCCCCATTTCGACACTTACAAGATGAAATACCTTGAAGGCGGGCTTTATGTTGTAGCATCTATTCGATATCCCTTATGCAGCTTCCTATCTTTTTTGTTTTTATTCACTCCATTCAGGTGCAATACTAAACCTCAGGTGCTTCCAGAGTCTCACATGTTTTGATCAGCGAAATTGAGTTAGGAGAGCGGTCTAAGGTCCAATCAGATCTCGACCTCAATTATTGCATCAACGAGTGTTTGGTGGCCAGGTACATAAACGTATAATTATTAATGTTACTAAAAATCTCTTGGCAAATAAAGATCCTTAGAGTTCATTTTATGATGAACGCTGCTACTACCATTGATCTATGAAACTCTCCTTCGCAAAAAACCCTTTGACTAATGACTAGGCGTGCTCCAATTTAACCATAACTTAAGTTTGATGAACTTTCGCATGTCAAAAGTATTTGAAAATTCTGTTTGTTGCCCCCATTTGTTTTGCACACGGTGCATTGGAATTGTTTTGAAACTACGAGTAATTGTCTTTTGTTTGTTAGTTCCTGCATTCTTGAATGCCCGTTACTAATTCACATTGATTCACATCAGAGAGATGCTTGTGGAGTATCATATTTGCAATTGTAACATGGATTCTACTATATTTGCAGTACTGTTTTGGAATGAGGGCAGGAGGGTAATTCTACATACCAACTCACCTAGGCAATTGCTGACTAGGAAGAGGCATATGGACCCTTTAAATACACACACAATATCCAAACTCCCGATGTGAGAGCCAGCTCAACTGACGCAGGCCTTAGAGCCTCGCCACTAAAGAGTGGCACCACAACAGAGGGCCCAAGGGGCCTGCACTGGAGGTCAAGCACCCAAATCACAACGGGTGGGAAAGACTGTTATGGCAATTCTTTATCCACATATAGTTCTTCCTTGTCAAAATTATCCTTATCAACAACCCCATTTGTTGCTTTTGCAGGGTCATATAACAAGCATTTCATTGTGCCCTCCTCCTTGTTCCAACAAGATTGTCAAACCAGCACCCAGTTAGTCAAAGAAAAGATAGCTTTGTAAACCAGCACCCATTTAGTGTTTGTAATGGTAGCTTGATGTTGGATGTTCCTTTAAAAAAACAGAAAGAGCTACATTGCATAGAATAAATAATGACAAATTTTGCTCGAAGATTAACACTAGTTGTAATTTTTGGACAATGAGATTATCCCAAGGAACATTATTTGTCATGTTTAGAAGAAACTCAATACTTTTTCAGTCTACTGCTACCCGATAATACTAGATCCATTGCTGCAACAACTACGTCTATATGCCTTGAAAAAGTTTGAGAAATTCCAGATATAAAGTATTAGAAGGCTAATCCATACTTAGCTGACAAGAAACAAAGCATTGCTACTATTTAAGTGTTGGCGTGTTCTTTTTGTTCTTCTGCTGATGATGAAGTGATCCAGAGCAAAACAAATCCCTCGAGTGCAGTTCCCATTTGTTGTGTTATTTGGAAATTTTTGAATTTTCATTACAGGGCTTGCTTTTGTGTAAATAACACAGTATTATAAATAAATGGGGCTAATTTCTCTCACTTTGTCACACACACGCGCACAACTTAATTTGAATGATATTGCATGGAAGTTGTATTTTTGACAATTTAGGCTAACCGTAAAAGAAGGGGAAGTCACCGTGCGCCACTTTGCTTCACCATGCGCTACTTTGCTTCTCCGCGCGTCACTTTGCGGAAAGTAAATGTGATCTGATGTTTGGCCGCGCGCCACTTTGCTGTAGTGCGCAACATATTTCACTAACGCACGCCATAACAAGGTGGCAGTTTTTCCCTACCGGTACCACCCAAACAGTGGTATCGGTACCTTTCATTCGGTGGCAAAATGTTTGAAGCAACTACCGGTACCAGCCAAAATAGTGGTACCGGTACCAATCTTGATTTTCTAGCGATTTTTGTGCCCGACTTGTAACAACTTAGGGCATTTTGGACTTTTGTAATACATTTTGTGAGGGGTATAAATAGGTTCTAACCCCATTTTACTACCTTATGCTTCATTTTAGACTCTCTCTCTCTCTCTCTCTCTCTCTCTCTCTCTCTCTCTCTCTCTCTCTCCTTATTCCTCCCTTCTCTAGTTCTCCTTCCCCCTTCAAAAGAGCAATGATTTATAGGGTTTGGAGCTTTTTGTCTTCATTAACGTTGTAAGTACTTGTTTACTTAATCAAGATCTTACTTTTATTTACATTTTCGTCCATGTTTGTCTTCCTTTCTATGTTTTGCTTGTTGTGTACACCCACCATGGATGACTAGTTACTAAGGCTCGGTTATGGGATGATTAACATCCTATGATTTAGGTGGGTTTTGCTCTTCTCTCATGAAATGATCAATGTTTGTTTAGGGATGTGGTAGAGTTCATTTTTATGTAACAAACTAGGGTTGTTAACCTCTTTGATTATGTGTAGGCAATGACTGGATCTCTTGCTACATATAATGCTTGAAGGTATGTCACTCTAAGTGTTTACCAAAATATCTCAAAGAACTTCTTCTCATTTTTAAGCACATCTTTAGAAGCAAAATGGTTTTATCGTTAAATCTTTTGGTTGAGAACCCTTACCGTGTCTCTCAAACAAGTTATCAATGAGAAGAGTTGTCACGCCCTCGATTTTCAACATAAATATAAATAACCTTTCGTAATTAAAAAATCCTCACAATAGCGTACATCATACCCCAAAAGAGTTCTACTCAAGGCATATTGGCCCAATGGCTTGCGATTACAAAGAGTGAAGGAAGAGTTAAATAGTTTACAATTATCCATTTGGCATGATAGCTAAAATAAAGATACTATTACATCTTTCAAAGAAACTCATACGAGTGTCAATGCAATTTCCCCATGTCAGCTTTCAAAAGATTTCCAATCAATGCATGCACTGCACTCCATGCTACAGCTCCGGATTCACGCCTGAAAAATGAAGGGTTGAGCAAACACGTGCCCAATAGGAAAATCTCTACAAACCTTGTATGCAAAAGAGAAGATTTGGACATAAAAGAATGAAACCTGAGACGACGAAGGAGATTGTAACCAACGCAACTTCATGAAGGGAACTCAAGACTCAAAAGTATTTCGCTTGACATTTATCAATGTATTAGCTATCTTTTAATACGCCGTTAGTGGTCAAACTTCTTCTCACACACTCCTGTATTGAAAGACTTACATTCCGGGTCTAAAAGACCCCGTATATCTCCATTATGAGCTCAAGTAGCTCTCTCTCCAATAACACGCCGAACAATTTACTTAAGAAACTTTCCGGGTTTCAGGGCCCCATATACCCATAATGCATTTCCGGGTGCTCAAGACCCCGTACATCCACTTTACATTCTATGCACTCATGACCCCGTACATCCAATTTCAGTTCCGGGTATCAAGACCCCGTATGCCGACTACAATCCGTTGGTGTTGCATTTCGTCATATATGTTCCTAAAGCTCTGATCTTCCGATTCGAAGTCAAAGAGAGAGATTGATATTAAGAAAAGGTTCACTTATCAATTCGTATTCCCATTTTGTTTCCAAACTCGTTATCCCAACTCACTCCTCGTACTACTTGGCTTCAAGTGTTAAGTTATCGCGTCACATTTATGATTCATCCAACCTCCTATCTAACAATCAACCTTATCGACATACACATTTAGTATAAACAAGTTCACTCCATCTATCCTAGCATTTCACATTATCACCATTGGTTAAACGAATGCACTAATAAAACATTAGGACGACAATCCATTCCGTATGATATTCACGTTCGACGCAACAAGAGCCAACGAATGAGGTTGACCAAGGAATCATTGGAGTGCAAGCAACCATGTTGGGAAGTGGTTTGGAATGGCCAAAAGTGTTCGGAGGTCAAAACAATGGGTTTCGAAGCAAAACAGTGAAAACTGGGTATAAGCTCACTATATCGATACGGGTAAAATCCGTATCGGTACGGGTTGACTACGAGTTTGTCCAGCTTGTAGGGTATCGATACGGGTTTACAGCCGTATCGATACAGATGCTGTTTGAGTCGATTTACAGCAGATTTTTGAGACTTCGACTACAACAACAACAACCAAGCACGATTTCATGTATAATACCAACTCAAGAACATACAAAAAGAGAGAGAAATCCCTACCTCGAACTTGGTGAACAAGCTCCAAACAAGAGATCGGGCCTCGGCCTCCAAAATCGACCCCGAGCCAAATACGAACCACCGAGCTCCTACGAACGCGATTCGAGCTCCAAAGCACATAAGGATGAAAGATTGGAAGGTGTATTGTATGGGTTTTGTGTTGGTTTGGAGGAATTTGGGTGAGATTGAGAGAGATGGAGAGAGAAGAGACCGGGAGAAGAGAGAGAGAGAATTTGGGATTTTTAATCCCCTACACTCACACCTCTATATATATATATATATACTAGCACACACATAATTACACATGCACCCCTCTACAAACAACTCTCTCACATTAACCCCAAATCATATAATTCGACAAATCTCACATTTTCTTCCAATTTCCAACATCGAATAATCCTTTAAATAATTTCTGAAAATTACGGGTCCTTACAAGAGTGACCTAAGTCTTGGATGTTGGTTAATCCCTAGACCTTGCCACCTTTTAATTTAGAGTTCAAACTTTATTTTTTTAGTTAATTTAGGAGGTAGAAAGATAAAATTCCACCCAAATCAACTTTAAAGGTTGGTCGTCCCAACGCCACAACCCCTTCGTAAAACAAATCTCTGCACTGTAAGTATCCCACCATCTTTTGTATTTGATTTTATGTTCTTATTTACTTGATAGAATGGCGGCAGCAAATGAGGAAATAGTCCCCATGACTATATGGGAATACTTTTATCCCGATTATGCTTATCCATCTTCTTGTATAGTTCCCCCACCGCTCATGCCGTCAATGTCTTTAGGATTAAACTAGGCATTTCCAATTTGCTGCCCCATTTTCATGGCATGGATCACGAAAACCCTTATTGTAATGTTAGGGGTTTCGAGGACAAAGTTGGGGTATGTTTGTGAATCAAACAGCACAATTAGAGTCCGCACAAATAAAGCTCCTTTCTCTTGCTTTAAGGGATAGTGCCATAACTTGGCTCGATTTATTGAACCCTCAATCTATGCGGACTTGGGATGATTTGCAAAAGGAGTTCTTTAAAAAGTTCTTTCCCATATATTATACGAGGACTCTCAAGAAACAAATTTAAACTTTTGCCGAAAAAGAGAATGAGTCGTTTTATGCATGTTGGGAAAGATACAAGGACTTGTTCAATGCGGTCCCACATCATAGCTATGACGATTTCCAAAAAGTTGGCATATTTTTATGAACGACTTTCTCAAAAGAATCAACAATTCATAGACATGATGTGCAATGGAGAATTTTTGGACAAAGAACCCGCTGAATGATAAACACCCAATAATGTAGATTCTAATTCTTGGTGCTTAAGTCCTCTAGTATGTCGCTTTTATACAAATAAATTGTCATTTTTATGCGATATTGCACATAAGGTAGTTTTACGAGTGTTTCAGGTAAACCACAAGAATAAGGCATGTTTTGACACCAATCATAACCCTCAAGGGTGTCCAAGTACCCGAGGCCGAGGCCACGTGGAACACTGTCATCGAGGCTCAAAAGTGAAGAAATGAAGCACCGAAGGGTGTCCGGGGCCGTTGGATGCCAAGACGAGGAATAAGCTGAAGATCTGGGTTTAAGCATCTCGGTATCGATAAAACCATTTTGGGTGTATCGATACCATAAACTTAAACTTCTATCCAGAGAACAATGTATCGATACAACCATAATCAGTTTTTGGCTTAGCTGCTCGGTATCGATACACCCATTATGGTTGTATCGATACCGAGAGCCTTCGTCCAGTTTTTGTTACTTTTTGGGGATATTTGTGAAGAGATAGGTTAAGGGTATAAATAGCCTTCTCTCTCCCCTTAGATCCTATCTTATCCTTTTGCTTTAGTCTTTCTTGTAATACCCTGTACTTAAAAAAAAGAAAAGAAAAAGAGCTATTTCTTAAAACAAAACCTATTCTATCGTTAGTGGGTATGAAGAGTTTGGTTTGACTTGTTTTGTGGAATTAACTTTTATGAAACAAAAATGAATAGATATAAGAGTTGATATGTTTGGCTAGGAGGTGCACGTGGAGCTCTTGTTGGGTGTGTGTGTGTGCTACTAGTGATAGGTGTAGGTTGCTTAGCAATTGCATGAATGAATATAAAGCCAAGAACAAAAAGAAAATAGTAAAGGGTACTGAAACAAGAGAAACCGAAACTATAGCTGAGGCTTCCGGAGATGAACTTAGGTACGATATTCAAGGCGTTTGAGGGTGAGTATGAGATACATATTCCTCATACAATATTAATATTGGGTTCTTGTTGATTGTGTTATGTGTGGTGACTGTATGTAGAGACCCGTATATTTCTAATTATCGAAATGTCTTATTAATGCCTAATTGGAAAAAATAGGATTTGTGTGGTAGATAATTGAATTGGGGTTTAAAGAGAATGAATGAGAATTAAGGGAGTAAAAGTGTGATTTGTTTTTGAGGTAGTATAAATAGTGTGTGTGTGTGGTTGTAGGACATAGAATTATCTCCTTGTATCTCTCTCTCTCTGTCGTTCTCCCTCTCTCTACCGTCTCTCTCTCTCTTGCTCTCTCACTCAAAACACCACTCAATCACTCAAGAACTCCAAGAATCAACCTCCCTCCGGCCTTTCATTCGCATTCTTGAGCTCGGAAGTCCTTGGGTCAAGCTTGAATCGAGGTTTTGAAGTTCAAAGAGGCTAGGGCTCATTCAAATCCGGTAGATCTTGGTTATCGTCGCGAGGTAGGAACTTCTTTACCTCTTTTATGTGTTTATATGTTGAGTTGGTGTGGAAATCGAACCTTGATCGTCCCCCTTTGTTCTCTAGAAAGCTGTCAAAAAAGTGCAAAAATCTCCCGAAATTGCCCAGGGATCGATCCCCAAGCATGAGGGATTGATCCCTCACTTCAAATCTGGAATTTTCACCTAGGGGATCGATCCCCTTGAGAGGAGGGATCGATCCCTCCCCTCTCTGGAAATTCTGCTCGTCTTCTGGGTTTCAGCCCAACTTCAAATGGCCATAACTTCCTCGTCCGAAGTCTGATTCACACAAATTTTATATTGATTCGAAGGTCTTGAAGTTAGCTTTTCAATGCCACCAAAATCGCCTTAAGACTCTGAGTACAAAGAAAGTTATGACCGTTAGAGTGGAGGTGTGTCGACCTCCTAACATCCGTTGGCTACCCCTAAGATCCTCATTATATCGTTTTGACTTCCTATGATTAGCAGATGATATTCGTGACCCATTGGCCTTCCGTTAGTGAGGAACGACTAAGGAATTACTTAGTTAAAGTTTCGTTTAAATACTTTCTATTGATTGTTGGCACTTGTGAATGTTTATGGCACATTTGTGATAACATGGCATATTATATGAAGTCTCATCTATGAAGGTGAACATGGGGGAGTCTGAACTTGCATATTGTGTGAAAAGGTAGTTGTTTGAGTCGGAAGTTGGTTTAGGAAGTCTCGTAACGCAAGGGGTGGTAATACGGAGACTTAGACGGGTCTCGTAACGCAAGGGGTGGTAATACGGTGACTCGAGTCGTTTGGGATCACCGTGATGCAAGGGGTGGTAACACGGCAATCCTCGTAGTGTTATATGGTAACGCAAGGGGTGGAAATACCGATGGTGGAAGTTTGGGATAGCGAGTCATGTTGAGTTGGTAGAGTGCGTGTGTCTTGTGAATTGTGTGACTTTTGTGATAATGGTATATCCTTGAGCGATTGTAATGAACATCGATACACCTATGAGTTCGTTGTTATCTCTTGATTGAACTATATCTCCTTGTTATCTCATTTTGCACTCGACTTCATATTTATACATAGAATTGGTAAAGATTTTTCTACTGGGCTAGTGTAGGTCAACCTAATCTTTCTTTTCAGGTTCGAATATTGGACAATAGTATGCATGCATCGTGTGCTTGGATGTGAAGGACACTTTTGGAAGCTAACTTCATTAGTTACTTAAACATCTTGTAATTGACTTTCTTTGATAAAGATGGGTTTGTAACTATTTATTCTAGAATTTCCTTTTGACTAAACCGTTTGTAACTTATCAACTTGTTAGTACCTGTATCTAAGTTAATTTGGGCCGTGGTGCCAAGGTTGTAATTCTATAAACTTGGGGACTTGTTTGTAAAGTTAAACAGGTGGGAAATCTTCTGGGTACTATTTATGTTATGTGAGGTCTTTTAGTCTGAAAAGGAATATTTATTTATGTTGAAAATCGAGGGCGTGACAAATTGGTATCAGAGCGTGTAGAGACTCGCAAATTTGTTTTAATTTCAGAAATCGTTTATTTCGTCAATTAGTTGTATTGCTAGTAAAATCACTCGTATGTTGTGGGGGTGTACGGAGATACGTATCCGGGAGTGTATCGGACTCTCGTAGAATAGTAAAATGTTAGTTTTGGTGTTGTATTGATGTTCGTAAGTGTTGGTACCAAGTCGGGTTCGTTTCGGTGTCCGTTGGAAAATTCTTTTTTTTGTCCAGCATGAACCGGTACAGCCTTTTCCCCGTACCGGTACATGGCGTCTAGAAGTTGTGGTTTTTGACAGTTTGAAGGTTCATAAACCGGTACAGCCTTTTCCCCGTACCGGTACATGATGCGTTTTCTGTAGATTTTCAGCACGCTTTTTGGACCACTATAAATACCCCCTTATGTCATTTCTCACACCCATGGGCCACGAAATTAGATCTCAAAACCCTCTCTCACCTACCCAACTCTAATCTCACTCAAATCTCTTGATTTCTACCTCAAATCATCAAGATCCAAAAGATTCCTACCTCAAATTCGCACGATTCTCGCATTTAGTGAACAATGGGTAAGTCTTGTGTTCTTACTCATAATTTTAGGCTCTCAATCACGTTTTTCTCTCTCTCCTCTCAACCACTTGTTGATCCTTGCTTGTTTATCTTGTTTTTGGGTTTCATTTACCCTAGATCTTGTAGCAAAACTTGGGAGGAGCTTGTTCTTGGAAGATTAGGGCTAAATCCACTTGGTGGACTTAGGGTTTTGCTCAAAACCCATTGTGGTAGGAATTTCTTACTCTTGTTATGCGTTTATGTGATGTTTCTGTACCTAGATCATGTTTCATTTCGTGCTTGAGGTTGGATTTTGCGTTTCGGTCAAATCCAAACATTTCAGCCCGTTTTCTGAGTTTCAGTCAACTTCAAAGGGGGCACAACTTCCTCATCCGATGCCCGTTTCACGCAAACTTTATATCAAATCTAAGGTCTGGAAGTTTGCTTTCGTTTGCCACCAAAATCACCTTTAAACTCTTTGTACACAGAAAGTTATGACCATTTGAGTAGAGGTGTGTCAGTCGGTCGATGTTTGCGACTACTCCCTAGGTTATATTCGTTCCGTGTTATGACTCCCTATATGATTAGACTATGTTTAAGTCACTCTTGAGTATGGTTGCTTATGCCCTAATGGTTCGTTGTTCGATCTTGTCTCTGAGCACTCGTCAGAGTATAATATTAGTGTCGTTGGTTGGAGAATATATACCGTAAGGTTGGTTGGAGTACCGTGGGCTATAAGGGAGTAAGAGGTGAACGTTACGCGTAGACTTGAGTTTGTCTAGTGATCCTATGGGTAGTATTGTGACTCGTGTCCTCGTTCGATATGTTTTCTGTTAGGAACCAAGTGGGTAGTGTGTCGTAGAGTCTTTGCGGGTTCGATACGTGACGTAGGGCGTCGTGATTGACTTTGATGAATAACGTGGACTTAAAGTATTTATCAATGTGCAATGGGTGTGCTTATGAGTTTGGTATACATGCATAATGATGTAAGAATGACTGTGAGTTTGGAAAGTGATGTTCGCTTTTATACGGATTGATAATGCTTTTACGTTTACGTGATTTGTGAATTTTGAATTGAGGGTCCTGCAACGCAAGGTGTGGTAATGCGGAGACTCTAGAGGGCCCGCAACGCAAGGGGTGGTAAAGCGGAAACCCATGTGGAGAGAATTCAATGTGACGCAAGGGGTGGTGACACAGTTGAATGTCTCACATGATTAAGAGAATCATGATTGACTCGGAAGTTTGTGTTGAGATTCGTATTGTTGGTTGATTGAGTTTGCGACTGTTGAGAAGGGAAATAAGTGGTTGATCCAATCAAGGTTTATTTTAAAAAAAGAAATTCGAGTTTTTTTTTAAAGAGGATTTTTATCAAAAATCCTCCGGTATTCTTGAGCGAATCAACGGATCCGGTATTTGGGCACAATTCAACGGACTCCGGCATTCAAGCTCGAATCAATGGAGCTTGACCTGTGATGGTCCTGAGTTTTCTCTAAATCGTTTTGGAAATCTAAAAGGAAAGTTTCGTGAAATGAGACCCCTTGGTGGATGGTATGAAAAGAGGAAGTGGTTGTGGAATTCATTTGAAACGTTGTTATATGGTTGAACTATTGTTGTTGTTTGTTTGATTGATATGAGTCCTAATACTACTTCTAGTTGACATGTGGATAGTTATGGTTATCTCTAAGATGTCCGAAATCCCGAAGTCTAAATTTGGTTGTTCATCTTGGTAACCCCTCTTGCTTCTTATGTTTGTTTGTTGAGTCTCACTCTCGTTGGGCGCATATTTCATCGCATTTTCTTATAACTTGAGTATGGAATTACCTACTGGGCTAGTGTAGCTCAACAAAATCCTTCATTTCAGGTTTCAAAGCTGGGCGGTAGCTTGCATTGCATCATGTGGTCAATGTGGAAGATATTTTTGGAAGCTAATTTCATGAAGTACTTAATCGTCTTGTAATGACCCCCCTTTTGTTAAAAGTGACATTGTAGATTGAGAACCTCTGAATCTAGTTGACTAAACCGTTTGTAAGTTTAAAGAAAACTCGTTTGTACTCGTACTTAAGTTTAACTTTAGGCCGGTGTGCCAAGTTGTACTTTATTTAGTCTTGGGGACTCGATTTGTAAATTAAACAGGTGGAAGACTCTTTTGGGTATTATTTATGAAATACGAGAGACTTTTATTTAAATTTTATTGTTTATTTATGTTGAAAATCGAGGGCGTGACAGAGCGTCTAGGTTTGAATACTTGGAGACCGTGGGGAGACGTTTAGTCTCATGGGTTCAAAATATCACAACTTTCTGCATAAATCATGTGTGCTTATGTGATCGACCTTCATTATACTAAGTGACATTGCATTTACATTTGTATAGGACGATGTGTTGTTGTCAAACAGTGTTATGAGTTGGAGGCTTGACCTTGTAGGTGCTTTGGTTGCCGTTGATTACTCCCTTTCTTTGACTCTTGTGATGGCTTGAAATTACTTGTTCCCACGAATACGCGTGTTTGTAGAAAGTTAGGTCATAATGTGGTTGATGTGAGGTGATTAGACTTTGTGGTTGTTACGTTCTTGTGAGTATTCAGTGTGTTTACCGTTTTCTTATGCTAAATACACTTAGTGCCTATTTGTGTTATCTTGAGTGATGGAGTTTGAATCTATAGTGTGTCTAATATGTTTATGTTAAGTGATGTTTTGATTACTAAAGATGGACGTATATAATATGTGTGAAACTCATTTTCCAAAGATTTTGAGAATCTAATTCTGGATATTCAACCTGAAGTGCGACTGGCCATCGTGACTTCATGATTGAACATCTAGAAGAGATGCTCTTTAAACAAGATAAACAATATAAAGATTCATATTTTTTTTCTATAGAAATTGAATCCAGATAGATCATGCGATGTCGTAGTCCAAATTTTATTTTTTTTGTATTTGCTCGTTGATTTCATGCTTTCGTATATGGGAATATTTTGATATGTAGATTCAAGTTGCAAAGGAACAAAGAGTAACATAATAACGAGTATACATGCTTAATGACCTCGTGCTATCTAAGGAGTTCATTGTGAATGTATCCCTATATTTTGAAGATGTGTGTTGTCCTGTCTTAGTGAAAACTGTTTGGTTTACAAATAAGTTGGGGAGAGGAGTTGTCGATAGTAACTTTCTGAAGTTTGACACAATATCATGACAGGGTGTAAAGTGTTACGTCTATGAGTTAGAGGAAATTAACTTCTTCTTCTTCTTTTTTTCTTTTAGATCAGTTACTCTGAAGGATTTGCTTAAGTAGGTATTTGATTTTGAAAGGAGTGTTAGTGTTGGAGGGGCCTAGTGCTTACTAAGATCTAAACCGAAGTTAGTGGATAGATTGGTGGATTATGGAAAAATAGGAGATGCTTTTAAGATCACGTTGCCTGTTTATCTTTACGTTATCAAAAAAAATAGTGGAATGAATTACTTTCATGATAATGAAGAGCCTCTGAATATCTCTAGTCTAGAACCTTGACAGGAGGGAACTTGGTCTCTATTGTATATCTTGTTAAATGTTTGACTGACGCATGTCTTTTGTAAATAATGTGCTTATGTGCCCGCTTGCCTAGCACTTACATGCTTACGTGCTTCGTGCTATGTGGAGTATATGCTTATGTGATCTTACTTGCTTGAGAGTGAATCGGCACCCCTAGGTGTTGTGCGCTGTTGAATCTAGACCTAGGCATAAAGTGAGTTGTCATAGTGATATGACAAGTGATTTGGGCCCGAGTTTTGAATCTTGTAAGGTCAATGAGTGTACTAGAGCTTGTAAGACGGAATGCGAGGAGACTTGTAGTTAAGTCTAGCTGTTGTTACGAGTGACTACACCTAGAGAGTGGCTAGGTGCATCGTAAGTCTTACCTGTCCTTTTTTTTTTTTATATAGGCAATAAGGCTATAGCGTTGTTGACGGTTGAACGCCTTGTGCAGTCTTGAGACATCTAAATGCATCACTTCTTCTTAAATTATTTGACGAAGTGTGGTCAAGTTGTAGTGTTGGATAACTCATTTATTTATGTGAAGGGAATGTGTGATAACTATATAAACTTTAAAATTCAGGGAAAGGAATGTGAAACGGTCTTGTGTCACCTTTATATGATTTGTGTTTGAAAGGTGAGACTTTGCTTTTCTTTGTCCTATAGAATGACATGAGGTTTTAAATTGGTGGAGGGTTATCAACTATTGTGGGAGTTTGCAAATAAAGAAGTACAAGGGAGGTTGCTATTGCAATAGGAGATAGAGTTCTCCAATGGGTTGAGTTATAGTGATTATTAGAGTGGAGGATTGGGTTAACTAGAATGTAAGAGTCATGTTCGGAATGTCTGAATGTATCGAGTTATTATCGTAAAAGACTTAGAAAAGGACACCTCTGAAGCATTAGAGTTATTATTGCCTACACGAATTTGTATACGTATTCTTGATACTTGGAGAGGCGGTGGTATGCCATTATGATCGAAGAAAGGTTATAAGAGATAGGTAATGTGAGATGGTCGATGGTTAGATTAAAACTAGAAATGGGGATAACCGTGTTATATAAAAGTCATGTGTTGCATAAATGAAGATTTGGATATCTAAAGAAGCAATTGGAATAGAAAATGGATAACAATGGATTAAATGGATTATACTTTGACGATAACTCAACAAGTGAATTGCTGATGTGTTGTATAAGTTAATTGATGTCGTGATGTGACGTCGAGTAGTAAAGCGCTTATTTGACACTTGTAGTACGATGAATAGAATTTGGTAAAATTACTTGACAAGAACTTATGATTGATGAGTATTGATGGCTGTTATATAGTTAAAGGTCTTTATGAGTACTTACAAGTTAGACCATTAATATGCGGGAACATCACGAAGGAGATCCGTTAAGTGGTAAAAAGAGATGTGAGATTAAGGTTGATTTCCTATGTGAAAGATGTGGAATTTTGTGTCCTTATTGAAATTGTAAAGATGAGATTATTTACGTGTGTTTGCACCATGAATTAATTTTGTTGGCGTGCTTTGTTATGCATGCATTGATTTGAGAAAATGTCTAATGGTGAAGCTGCTAGACTAGTGTGATTTGAGGGGCTGTAGTTAAGAATTAGAAGGTGAGGATTATTGCAACGCAAGGGGTGGTAATACAGAAACCCAATTAATGGATAATGTTTACTACAACGCAAGGGGTGGAAATGTAGTGGTCAGTGAGTATGTGTCTTTTGATTCAAATTGTGAAATGAGATTGTTATTTACACCTTGGTTGCACGCTATTAACGTCGAATGTGAATGTTTGTGGTTTATGAAAGGAATCGGGAAAAAAAAATGGAGTATTCAGATGAGAAACTGTGAACATTGAACTAGATTTGGCATCTAGGATCGCTTGAAATGTTGATACCAGCTTTGTTGTCTTCTTGCAGACTTTTCAATCACTGTAACCTGTTGTTATGATATCGATATGGACTTTTATTTGGTATGAATGCACATTTGGTAATTGTGAAATGATATATGTATTGTGAAGGGTTTATAATGGTACTTGTATGTTAGACTTATAAGGGAAACCCGGAAAAAAAAAAAAGAAGAAGGGGAAACTTGGTTAGAGAATAGATTGGACGATAGGATGGAAGGCGTACGTGTGTTCGAAGGTGTTTGTGTGGGTGACTCGAACCTCTTAATTAGAGGTAACGCTATGTGATAATTGGGACCTCTTGTCCCAACTCCTTGTTCTGTTTCAGCTTATGGTTTAGTGATAACTTTGCCTGTCTCTCAACTTCTTAACTATGGACATAGTGGGACTAGTGACATCTTAGATAATTTTTCGTAAGATGTTGAACGAGCTAGGCTAGTTTTGCACGTTGTGGGCGTATGTCGAACCTGAATTAAGATCTTTACTTAGGGTGTCGAGCGAGTATAGTGAAACATGTGGGGTAGTGAACTTTTGTTTCAAGATTTGTTACGAATGTACATGTTTGAAATTCAAGATTTTCTGAAAGGGGTAATACTTTGTGAAATTGGTCTTTAAAATAGTCCATTTTGGAATTGGAAATGGTACCAATTAACGCGGAGTCAATCGCATTATAGTGGAGTCAGCCCCGTCACTAATTCTTTACTATGACATTTAAATTGTTGTTGCTTTGAAATAACCATGTGAGGTGTTTTGTGTGATTGTTGGTAACGTCCTTCAAAAACTAACTTTTCCGTTCAAAATTTTTGTAAAATTTCGTCACAAGGTGGGCATGTTACGAGGACTTTTAGACTACTCAGGCTTGAATCTTCAATAAGGCTAGATATTTGTCAAAACTACTTAATGACCAATGACACTACACTAATGCTTTAGAAATTGTTAGTTCGAAACTTTTGATCACTGTTCAATTCAGACTTCATCGTGTCAGACATATTAACATTGAGTTAGCATTCGCCATTTCGAGGGAGTTTGTCTTGAGTTAGTATTGAAAACCATTGGAACATGTTGATTATGTCTTACTTGGAGAGGTTGTTGAGTTACAACGAATGAAATTCTACCATGTGTTTGGACACGGTTTGGGAAAATCGGAATTGATTAGTAGGAAGTAAAATGAGTGGATACGAGTTGTGAGACCGGAATTGATTAATAGTATGATTACAATTCATGCAAATTCTATGACTTCGTGGACTGATATGTGTTAATGTGGAAATTTGGTGATTGTTTCGATAAAAAGCTATGCTAGATAACTGCAGTATTACAAAGTTTTCTGGCGTTGTGGACACGGAAGTTGGTGGATACGAAGTGTCCTATAGTAGGTGTGGCCTTTGAGATTAGGATTATTGATCAGGTGTCTTCGTTGTTTTACTTAAATTTCGGGACGAAATTTCTTTAAGGAGGATAGAATGTAGAGATCCGTATATTTCTAATTATCGAAATGTCTTATTAATGCCTAATTGGAAAAAATAGGATTTGTGTGGTAGATAATTGAATTGGGGTTTAAAGAGAATGAATGAGAATTAGAGGGAGTAAAAGTGTGATTTGCTTTTGAGGTAGTATAAATAGTGTGTGTGTGGTTGTAGGAGATAGAATTATCTCCTTGTATCTCTCTCTCTCTACCGTCTCTCTCTATCTCTCTTGCTCTCTCACTCAAAACACCACTCAATCACTCAAGAACTCCAAAAATCAACCTCCCTCCGGCCTTTCATTCGCATTCTTGAGCTCGGAAGTCCTTGGGTCAAGCTTGAATCGAGGTTTTGAAGTTCAAAGAGGCTAAGGCTCGTTCAAATCCCGTAGATCTTGGTTATCGTCGCGAGGTAGGAACTTCTTTACCTCTTTTATGTGTTTATATGTTGAGTTGGTGTGGAAATCGAACCTTGATCGTCCCCCTTTGTTCTCTAGAAAGCTATCAAAAAAGTGCAGAAATCTGGAATTTTCACCTAGGGGATCGATCCCTCCTCTCAAGGAGGGATCGATCCCTCCCCTCTTTGGAAATTCTGCTCGTCTTCTGGGTTTCAGCCCAATTTCAAACGGCCATAACTTTCTTGTCCGAAGTCTGATTCACACAAATTTTATATCGATTCGAAGGTCTTGAAGTTAGCTTTTCAATGCCACCAAAATCGCCTTAAGACTCTGAGTACAAAGAAAGTTATGACCGTTAGAGTGGAGGAGTATCGATCTCCCAACATCCGTTGGCTACCCCCAAGATCCTCATTCTATCGTTTTGACTTCCTATGATTAGCAAATGATATTCCTGACCCATTGGCCTTCCGTTAGTGAGGAACGACTAAGGAATTACTCAGTTAAAATTTCGTTTAAATACTTTCTATTGATTGTTGGCACTTGTGAATGTTTATGGCACATTTGTGATAACATGGCATATTATATGAAGTCTCATCTATGAAGGTGAACATGGGGGAGTCTTAACTTGCATATTGTGTGAAAAGGTAGTTGTTTGAGTCGGAAGTTAGTTTAGGAAGTCTCGTAATGCAAGGGGTGGTAATACGGTGACTCGAGTCGTTTGGGATCACCATGACGCAAGAGGTGGTTACACGGCAATCCTCGTAGTGTTATATGGTAACGCAAGGGGTGGAAATACCGATGGTGGGAGTTTGGGATAGCGAGTCATGTTGAGTTTGTAGAGTGCGTGTGTCTTGTGAATTGTGTGGCTTTTGTGATAATGGTATATCCTTGAGCGATCGTAATGAACGTCGATACACCTATGAGTTTGTTGTTATCTCTTGATTGAACTATATCTCCTTGTGATCTCATTTTGCACTCGACTTCATATTTATACATAGAATTGGTAAATATTTTTCTACTGGGCTAGTGTAGCTCAACCTAATCTTTCTTTTCAGGTTCGAATATTGGACAATAGTATGCATGCATCGTGTGCTTGGATGTGAAGGACACTTTTGGAAGCTAATTTCATTAGTTACTTAAACATCTTGTAATTGACTTTCTTTGATAAAGATGGGTTTGCAACTATTTATTCTAGAATTTCCTTTTGACTAAACCGTTTGTAACTTATCAACTTGTTAGTACCTGTATCTAAGTTAATTTGGGTCGTGGTGCCAAGGTTGTAATTCTATAAACTTGGGGACTTGTTTGTAAAATTAAACAGGTGGGAAATCTTCTGGGTACTATTTATGTTATGTGAGGTCTTTTTAGTCTGAAAATGAATATTTATTTATGTTGAAAATTGAGGGCGTGACACTGTATATCGTGGAACTGTTTGGTATGTGACGGGGTGACTAGGCTAATAAGCTATGCCAAAAGACATGTTGGCCAATGGGCTGTGGTGAGGCTGGTGAGGTGGTACGTCACCCGTTATATACTGAGGAGGACCGGATATGTGGTTCCATTTATGTGGAATGTGTTATATTCGTGGTTGGTGTTATTACGTGGTGGTTGGTGTTGTGCAGTTATTTTAGTGTTGATATTCGTTTGAACCGATGTGAAGATCTTATTTCTCTGATCATTTTATTCTAAATGGTCATAATTAATTTTTGACTCTAAGGCTATCGTTAGTTAACTCTAAGAGATATTTGATTCTACGACTTTCTTAGGGCTGACTAACGAGAGCTTTAGAGTAAAAAATTAATCATGGTTCTTTAAGATAAAATGATCAGAAAAATAAGATTTTCTCACTGGTTCAAACAAATTAAAAATTGGAGCACTTAACTTTTTTTTGTTTGGAGCACCTTAGCCATTCTGTTTGGTTTTAGATGGAGGGGTGATGGCAGGTGTTGAATTGATGAGTTTTTAGAAAGCTCAGGTGTTTATATGAAATTTTAAAAAGGTTAGGTGTTGAATTGATGAGTTTTTAGAAAGCTCAGGTGTTTATATGAAATTTAAGAAAGGTCAGGTGTTTATGTGTGATTTGTGTGAAAGGTCAGGTGCCTACGTGAAATTTTTCCAAAATAAAATCCTATTAGGCAAAATACTATGGGGGCGACTATTCGCAATCCTCAAATTTTCTCCCGTAGCCCGTTAAAAATTTTTAAAAATTATATTTCAGTAACTACATGTCGAAAATATGTTCAACATTGGGTAAACAACTGCCGAACATACATTTCGGTAAATAGCTGTTGAAAATAAGATTATATTTCGGTAAATACATGTCGGAAATGCACAAGAAACATATATTTCGGTAATTGGATGCCGAAAATGTATCTCAATTTCGGTAACTAACTGTCGAAAATGTATCTCAATTTCGGTAACTAATTGTCGAAACATATGGAAATTTTTAAAGGGCTACGGGAGAAAATTGAGGTGTGCGAATAGCAGCGCCCAATACTATGCTTTTAAGGGGCCGGCCGAATCACTACAATTGATGGGCTACGGTCCCGTTCCAGTTTCTTGGAAAATGAACTTTTTGAAAAGTAATGTAATTTTAAGTTCAAAAATTATAAAAATTACATGTTTACGTATTTTATTTTTCTACCAATATGGATCTTATTTGATAAATTTCATTGAGATCTTTTAAACGGTGTAAAAAAAATCAAAAAATTGTTTTTCATTTTCATTATATTTAAGCTTAAAATTATTTTCTTTTTAAAAAATAAGGTTTAAAAAAAAACGGAATGACCCCTACAATGCTTACCAAACGAACCTTGCTATTGGTATAGAAATCTGTACATAGATTGTGCACATATTTTTTTGTGGGGTCCACTACGGGTCTCATACAAGTGATCCGAACCGTTCATTATGTTTAAAATATTTTTTCAAGTACCCCCGCGAAAAATCAGCTCAATCCGATACCTATAAGTGCTTGATCTAATCATCTAACTTTTGATTCGGATTTTTAGAAAATGAAAAGTTAGACGATTAGATCAAGCACTTAATAGGTGTTGAATTGAGCTGATTTTTTGTGGGGGCACTTGAAAAATTTTTTTAAACATAGTGAACGACTCGAATCACTTGTGTGAGACTCGTAATAGACCCCACAAAAAAATCTGTGCACAGATTGCTGTACCAGTAGACTTTCTGTTACCAAACTGGGCCCAAGATCTTTGGGTTTGGGATAACTGGATAAGGACATTGTCTCAGAAGGAAGTCCCATTTCCCCAGGTAAATATACATATTCCCGTCCAACTGTATTGTCTAGACTTGCGTGCCCCAATCTCTCTCTGGATTCATCCTCAGTTCTCTTCTCCTTACCACCATTTTGTTTTACTTCCAGAGTTGTAATTCTCTCGTAGCTGAATCGCCATGACTGTTCGATCCTCAGATAATCAAGGTCTGTCTTTCCCCGAATGACGCTTTTGCATTTTCTTTCTCTGTTTGATCGTAAACATAATTCTATTGAAATTGTCTAGGCTTCCGTTGGGTAGATTTATAGTATAATTAGGTTCTGTTTTCCTAAATAACATTGGGATCTTTCATCAACTTGGAACCAACAGAATCATCATCTGCGAGCATGATTAGGTCAAACTAGAGATTCTGATTGCATGATACTCTCTCTCTCTCTCTCTCTCTCTCTCTCTCGCTCGTTGTAGTCTTGTTGTAATCTGTAACATTCATGGTTGAACATATTTTGTAATAAAATTGTCAACGCTTCAGTTTGATCATCCGATTCTTTTCTCTCTTAGTCTTGAACTGAAAAGCTGTTATTAGTAGTTAAATCCCTGGATTATTGTTGTTGAAATTGAGATCTCTTACTGAATTGGAACCAATAGAATACAAATCTGTGACCTGGATTGAGTAGATAATAATGGAAAATTGAGAATCTTATTACAGGATAGTTTGAAATGATAGGAAATTGAGTAGATAATAATGGAAAATTGAGAATCTTACAGGATAGTTTGAAATGATAGGAAATAATGGGCTTTATTGTGGTTCTTAATGGATTATCAGGTTCGAATCGAGTAAATTTCGGGGCAAAGTTTATTTTGTTTTCTTCACCCGATTTTTTTCTCTCCTGATGAAGTCATTTTGTGGTTTTATTGACTGACTCGGCTTCAATTGAATGCAGATGAGCACTACAAGGATGCGAAGAGCTCTTACTTCAATTTACCAGCATTAGATGTATCAGAAGCCTTCCCCCAAGCTACTCCAGCTTCCATCTTTCCTCCTTGCAGTAAGACTGATATCCTTTTCCCTTTCACGTAGGGTGTGTCTTGTGTACTCTATTGGGCTTTTCACACCACGTGGCGGACAATCACATGCAACAAACATCCCCTCCACTCGATGTGTGGGGATGGCTATATATTCCGCATTAGTTGTGGACACGCCAATTATAGACCGCGACGTGGGTCTCACATCTGCATTCAAAGCAGATGGAACTGAAAATCACTCGATCTGAGGGAGAAGAACTGAAGAAAGGCCACAGATTTCCAATTCAAAGTTCTTAGTTAGCATGAATTTGAGTGATGGAATAGTTCCACCATCACTCATCACTCATTGGTTGTTCGTATTGCCTTCCAACTAATACCACATCTAGGAAGAGTAGAGATGTAACCCATAAGAGACCTTTATGAACCCAAATCTCTAAATAGTCTGAGTAGAGATAGCGAATAACACTACCAGAAGTGTCACTGTCTTTTCCATATACCAGCCAAGCATCTGTACCAACTCTCTCGTTATGCAATATCCAACTCACAGCTTCCTATTGAGGTCCTCAATTTTTTTGAGCAATATATTGCCAACATGTGAAACTGTGGACAAGTGCAAACCATGTCATGCATAAGACTACCAACTGCACTAGCACAGCTGCCCAGGGAACATGTGACATGCGTGCCACCTCCTTCTCAGTCTGATGTGATGACATAGCTGAGAGCCTAAAGTGAGCTTGAAGGGAGGTATTCACATGGTTCGACCCTTGCATGCCAAAGCATTTTACTACCTTCTCAATGTACCTTTTTTGGGATAGATATTATCAACTTGCTTTGCTTCCCTAGGAATTTCCACACCCACCCGGTTTCCTCTTTGCAATCTCAAAATCCTTCATTTCTGCTACATCTATGGAAGTTGAGGTTTTTTTGCTTTCTGTTGCTCTTTAGCTTTTTTGATAATATATGTGCAGTTCTTGTGACAAGGCATTTGATCTTGAGCACAAACTCTTTTTTTGGTCACATTTTATACATAAGCAGGATTGGGGGAGTTAGTTAGTATGTTAGTTCACAGGGGGTCCATAGCCCTGAACCCCACCGACACCCCTTGCGGGGATCGAACCCCTGCCTCCACTAAGGCAGTTCACTTGGGTGGCCTCTACTGGTTACTTTATGTGCGTCTTCATGCAACCAAACCTTCACCAGAGCTATCGTGACCCTCTTATTCAAGTCCATGAAGTTCAGGATGTGTGTGTGTGTGAGAGAGAGAGAGAGAGAGAGAGAGAGAGAGAGAGAGAGAGAGAGAGAGAGAGAGATTTGTTGGCAAATGGACTAAAAAGCAGATATTGAAAGTCCTGTGGGCTGTAGTCCTATGTAGTTGGGGACTAATCTTTATTGCTTTTATTGTGGTTTTTAATTTGAATTTGGTATCGCGCCACACTAATTTTGAACTGGAAGACATATTCTATAAAAAAAGACCACTTGTTTTCACTAGTGTATTCCTACATTTTATTTACATGGTTGTATACTTTTCTAAAATGTAATAAGTCAGTGAACAAACTAGATAACCAGAAACAGAGGATCTTCAATACTATTCAAAATTCTGAAGGAGGAAGTCAGTGAAAGGATCTCGGAGACCCAGGAAAGCATCTTGAGATAAGTTCGTGTATAACGAAATGCATTCTGGAGGAAAAATGGTACTGTGTTGCTGCCTTGTGTGTTGGTGTCATACATTTTCTTAATGGTGTCAACGTATTGACCAATGAAAATACAATGGTGATACCAGCAATTGCTTTCTCCATGGCATCACCTGACCCCATTCCTCCACATGTGACCTCGCCTCTGTGACTCTACGGTAGACCGCAGTATGTTGGTATTGACAAGTTGCTAGGACGAAGATGGAAAAGAACTCAGCAGGGTAGTGTTGTGGGCAGCATGCCCTGGAAATTCCGGTTTCCAAAATGCAAGGGCCCGGATCGAGGGAGTGCGAGCGCAGGTGGCAAGCGCTCAAAAATACAGAGTCGCCACTCGGGTTTGAAGGTCCGACACCCAAGGAACCGTATTTCGAAGCACCTGCCGCGCTGTTTGTTTGAAAAAAAGTGAGGAACCAGTCCGTCATAACCATATCTGGGTTCGGGAGCCAGGTTACGAGAGGGGAAGGGTTTTATGGCACCCCTCTCGCCCAATCCGGAGATCGGTCTCTACTTAGGCATTTTGAAAACATTGCGATTCTTCTTTTATTAATCAATTTTAGCCAATTAGGGCGGGGGAACAGTTAATCGGGATTTAAAACTGTAACATGTTTGCAGGATGTGATAGATGGCATGGATGAGCAGTTAGTATAGGATGAGAACAGACTCTTGTGGGAGTTTAAACAGACTGGAAAGCTCCTGTCTTGGAGTGTCGCACGCAAGAGGTAACCAGTATGCACTGATCAAGTCAATGCATGCTGATCATACCTGCGCGCGCTACTACAAGTCGTGCACACGCCAGTAAGCCTAAGCCCACAGCTCTTATTCTCAAACCCTCTGGGCTCTGGAAGGACCAGTGCACACCCAGGACAAACCAAGCAGTTTAAACTCTCTGGGCTCTGGAAGGACCAGTGCACACCAAGGACAAACCAAGCAGTTTATGCAGTCATAATATACAGTTTATAGGCTGAAAAGCCTAATAAATAAACAAAAACACCCCATAAACAGTGTGGGGACAAAATAATAGCCTAAAACCAAGTTAAACATGCAAGGCCAGCCACTGATCAGGAACAGAATGGAACCGTCGCGCGACAAAGCGCCCGGGCGCGCGATGGTTGCGCCCTTGCGCGCGACGATGCGCCCGGGCGCGCTGGTCAAATAGAGCGTTGACCATCGCGCGATGGTTTGGGTGCAGCGCGCGCGGGTTCGAGCCGACTTTCCAGTGTCTGGTTTTGCTCATCCTGGGTTCTGGAATAGGTCCAGAATGATCCCAGGGGTACTCCAACAGAACAGAAATGAATATTGAAATGCAAGCTAGCAATTTAAGCTTTAAGAAAAGCAATAAACTGGTTTTTTGCATGCTTAACAGTGATTTATATACTAAGTAAAAATTACAACAGTCATGCACGTAGCTAAAACAAGAAATGACCAGCCTCCCTTCCCCACGTGGTCCAATCTCGTGCAAAGAGGACTGTCGCGCGAGTGAGTGGGACCATCGCGCGAGGGTTTGCTTGGCCTCGGTTTTTGAAACCTTGCTAGCTTTAGGGCCAGGACTGGTATTGATTACCAGCCTTGACCCTGCCAGCCCCCCTCAGGGATCAGAACAGAAAAACAGTAGGTATGCTATACCTAAATTGAGTTTGAAAGAGTGCTTGAGCTTTGAATTGAGTTTGAGGTTTGAATGAGGTGCTTGAAAAGGTTGAGATGGAAGAACAAGCTTTGTTCTTGAGTGCTAGGTTGGAAACCAAGTGCTTCACTTGCTAATGGAGAATAGATGAACAATGGGTTAGGGTTAGAACCTTTGTGCTTTCAATTTTTGGAACCCCTTGAAAGAGAAACAAAGGGGGCTATTTATAGGAGAAAGGGAGGTGCAACCAACCAAGCAAAGTTTGGCCTTGGTGGCTAAATGCCCTCCTTTGAAAAGGTTGGGTGAATCTGGTTGGTGCCAGGAGATGAACTCAGCCAGCCACGAGGTCTGGCTGAGGGTGGCATTCGTGGCCAAGTTTCTGCCACTGGAAAAGTAGGTGGGGACTGAACCATCGCGCGATGGTTCCAAACTGTCGCGCGAGGGTTGTGCCCTGGCGCGCGATGGTTGCGCCCTGGCGCGCGACGGTCAACGGTCAAACTTTGACTTTGACCATCGCGCGAGGGTTCCAAACTGTCGCGCGACGGTGCGCCCGGGCGCGCGATGGTTGCGCCCTGGCGCACGTCAGTAGGGTTTTTGGCTTTTGGAAGTGGCTTAAGACCAGGTTAGGTTCAAGGGTTTTGCAAACACTCAAAGCTCAAACACTCGATATTCCCGGGGTGTTCTTGATCCGTTTCATCATTGGGGAATCAAAAACCGTAAGTAAACTAATCTGGAAGCCCAGATTGGGGTGTCTACAGTAGCTCCCCTTTGACGGCACTTGGAACACCATTGAATTGGTACAAGTAACGTCAAAGGTTTCTAGACACCCCTCAAGGCAATCCAGAGCAGAACATGCTTGCAAAGTAGACAATCATACTTACAGAACCTGATTGGTTGATAGGACGGACGGACCATCGCTGGGGATGGAAGTAGAAGTGGACGATTGCATCGCCGTTTTGTTGATCGAATTTGGACAGGACAGGCTGTCGCTGCAGATGTTGACGGGACCGGCCGTCGTTGATGGGGATCAAGCTATCCTCGGCACAAAGTATTCCAACAAACACGGGTAGGTCGTGTCAGGCAGGTTGAATTCCATCTGTTGGGAATCAGAGCCAATCTCCTTATCAAAGACCATCCGAGACAGAGCAATAAGCCTGCTGGAAGATGCACTTTCAGCTAGACTGAGGGTGATTGTCGTTCGGACAGGCCAAGACGGAGTCTCTTGGGGAACAATCAGTTGCAGATGAACAGACCATCGAACGATGCTCTGGTCGTTGTTTGTGGATTTGACAGGACCGGCTGTCGTTGATAGCGGACGGGGAGATCATTGTGCGGAGTGATCAAGCCCTTGGGAACTTGGACGGGAGGATCATCAGTATAAATGATCGAGCCGTTGGGGGAATTGACAGGATCAGCTGTCGGTGAATGCGGACGGGGAGATCATTGTGCTGAGTGATCAAGCCGTTGGAGAAATTGACAGGAGGATCATCAGTATAAATGATCGAGCCATTGGGGGAATTGACAGGATCAGCTGTCGGTGAATGCGGACGGGGAGATCATTGTGCCAAGTGATCAAGCCGTTGGGAACTTGGACGGGAGGATCATCAGTATAAATGATCGAACCGTTGAAGCCTGGATGGGAGGATCAGCAGTATAAATGATCAAACCGTTGAAGCCTGGATGGGAGGATCAGCAGTATAAATGATCAAACCGTTGAAGCCTGGATGGGAGGATCAGCAGTATAAATGATCAAACCGTTGAAGCCTGGATGAAGCCTGGATGGGAGGATCAACAGTATAAATGATCAAACCGTTGAAGCCTGGATGGGAGGATCAACAGTATAAATGATCAAACCGTTGAATGACCGATATGGCTGACCGTCATGGATGATATGGCTGACCATCGTTGAATTGGGAGGGCGGATCGCTATAAAAAGTGATCGAGCCGTTTGAAGTTGGATAGGACCGGCTGTCGTTGATTGAGACGGCGGATCGCTATAAAAAGTGATCGAGCCATTGAGGTTGGACAGGACCGGCTGTCGTTGATTGAGACGGCGGATCGCTATAAAAAGTGATCGAGCCATTGAGGTTGGATAGGACCGGCTGTCGTTGATAGAGACGGCGGATCACTATAAAAAGTGACCGAGCCATTGGAAATTGGACAGAACCGGCTGTCGTTGACGGAGACGGCGGATCGCTATAAAAAGTGACCGAGCCATTGAGGTTGGACAGGACCGGCTGTCGTTGATTAGAAATGGGCAGATCAGTGTGCAGAACGATCAGGCCACTGAAGATTGGACAGGACCGGTTGTCGTTGTGTTGATCCAAGTAGCACAAACAGTGGATAACATGGATAGAAGCAAGGCGGACTGCAGTTGGGGAGAAATTGGTGACAACTGCTGAGCTGTTTACTTGCTGCCTTCGATACGGGGCAGGCTTGCTTTGTCGCTTGATGGATTTTTTCATGTGTTCAACATTTGATATACACACAATATGCAAAGACATGTATAAAATATTGAAAATGCAGATGCAAGCTTAGGGCGGCTCCTAGAAGGACAACGACGCCTAAGGACTACCACTGAGCCTCATTACTGTACTGTCTGTGGTTCTGAGATATGCACCCAGATAGAAAGATGTTGAACGGGCGGGCGTGCCCCAGTTGACGTTTAGTAATGGAATTGGGCCTGCACGCCCTTTCTTTGATGCTTGGGTGGATGTGCCCCAGAGATGTCTTGCTTGGCTTTAGGCTGATGTGCCCTTGCTGCTTCAAGAGATTCTGCTGCTTGCGGATTACAGATACTAGGGTAGCAATGTAAAAATTGCGTTTTCCAGTTTATTGACTCTCTTTTGCGAGTGTTGAAGAGAATGCGAAAACTGACCACTAATATCCAATTTGCATTGACAAGTGCTTTGAATCGACACACAGACACACGCACATATGTACAGACTCGCCTAGCTCGAACGAAAAAGGAGACAGAGTCCCAGGGTACAATGCAAACCCTTAGACACATAGAATATAATGAAATTTTGGGCATTAATGTGCTAAAACTCACAATATTCCTGAACAGGTGAAACTGACACTTATGAAAGACGCAAATAGGTACAAAGACCGGTACAAACAAAATCGAGAAAAACACCTCGAAATGACAATTGATTGAAAAGCTGGAAAAATGCCGCAAAAACGGACATAAGACGCAAATGATGACTTGTATAGGCCCGGACTGAAACCGACACCCCCGTGCAGTCACATTAAGTCCATATGACTTGCATGGTTTGACAAGACTTGGCAAAAGCCTCTAGAACGACATTCGAGGGTAGTAGCCAACTGCTACTGCCTGCTGCAAGAAGCGTGCGCAGGTTTGAGACCAACGCGCATCATTTCGAACAAACACGCTGCGGTAGCTTACACCAGACTTCGCTGAACTTAGAATAAACTGTGAGCCTGTTAAGGCCTCGCCAGCATTTCGTTCTGTTTTTGATGCTTCAATTATTATTATTTTTTTTTAAGACTTATGCTCAGCCTGTAAATTGAAGAAGCAATTTGTAATAAAATTGAAAGACGAAGATTTTCCCCCTTCTGGTTCCTCCAAGGAAGCTTGTCTTGATCTTCGATCCTTTTCGACCTTTGATGTGTACCAAAATGTCAACCATGGATCCAATTGATAGATTGTGACCGAGTCTCAAAGAAAGACTGCCTACGTATCCCAAGCTAGGAAATCAGGTCAAAACGTAGTTCAGGCCACGGTTCGACAGAGTATGACCGAGTCCCAAAGAGAGACTGCCTACGTATCCCAAGCTAGGGAATCAGGTCAAAACGTAGTTCAGGCCAAGGGTTAACTCTCGAGTATTTACCTCTCCTTTTACGCTCTAACTTTTGCTTAGTACCGCCCATTCGGGTCTTCGGTCTAGCGAGCTTTTGAATATTGCCTATTCATTTTTGCCTAAACCTCCTTCATAGGTTTTGGTCTAGTAGGCTGCTCTAACTTTTGCTTGGAACTGCCCACCCTTGGGGTTTTCAGCCCAACGAGCTTCTCTTAGGGGAAAGTTGCTTTTGAATTGATCCAGGTCGACCATGGTATTGAATTTGTTGCCATCGAGGTCGAAAACCTTTGGCTGCAGCCCTAGATAAAATGGCTTTGATGACGCAGGGTCAAGAGTGCTTCAGTTGGCATGCCTTGCTCCGGGCCGTTTTGTACACTTTCTCATTTGTGTTTGGCAGAACGCCACTATCATTGCTTTGAACATGGTACAAGGCCCGGAGCCTTCTGTGCTTCTGCTTTCTGGATTGGCACCCGATAACAGGGGATTTGATGCTCCTTTGTTTCAGGATCAACGCGAGGCGTGACTTGATGAGACCACGCCAAGACGTCGATGAACCTTTCGAGCCTGGCTGACTGGGCACAATGCTCCTCTGGGGGCGGTGCTTGGACCAATTTTGAACCTTTCAGGAGGTTATACTTGTCTTTCAAGTTTATTTGAAATTACTTCTTCTTTTAATAGGCTGAGCATGTCTTTCGTCTTCCCTTTCGGCGAGGGAACACATTTCCTTGAGAATGATCTCATCGAAATCTATCCCTTCGTCGCCAGGGTCGACACAGTTTATATAAAAGCCAGCGAAGTACTTAGAAGCAAGATAAAGCATATCATAAAAACCCTCGGGGTTTGCCAAGTACAGCAGACTCGAAACTTGAAACAAAAGCTACGACGTGGAGGGCCAAGAGGCACAACCTCCGACTCAGAGCTAGACTTAAACAAACGCAAAAGACTGTGTGTCTGACTCAGACAAGACGCCAATGCAAACTAGACGTGGTTTTGAAAATGCAATTGTTAAAAAGCTACCCATAACTTCCACAAAAAGAGGTAGGATCCAGTAGGAGTCAAACCCAAGCAACAGCACTTCAGCCTCCTGAGCTTCTTCCACCAAACCTACTCAGCGCTCCTCTGATCAACGGACCTCAGCCAGTCAGTCCTCTCATTTGTAAGCCCCTCATCACTGTCAAACCAGATGTTGGCAGTGAAAACCTCGGCTGCCCAACCTATAGCCATCATGTTAACCTCCGGTTCAGACGGGATGGATACGATGGGTTTGGGTTGGTTTGCTGGGATGATATAGTGGCTAGGGTTGAATATGGTGGAGCTCGGGTTGATTTGAGTGGAGGCGATAGATACCTGACCAACCAGAGGGTCAGACCCGTGTTGAGGCAAGGAGTTGGAAATGACGTTGGGCTTTGGTGGAACTTGAACCGTGCCATCATCAATTAGATCTTGTATCTCGTGTCGGAGACGCAAGCAGTTATCAGTGAGATGGCCAGGCATTTGGTGGAAGGCACAGAAAAGGTTGGCATTGTAGTTGGCTGGAAAGACTTTGGGTGGAGAAGTTGGGGTCAAAAGTTTGAGGTGCCCAGACTTGACGAGTTTCTCCATTACTGCAGATAGAGATACCTCTAAGACAGAGAAACTCCGGGGTTGTGTTCGAGATCGGAGGCTTTGAGCGCTTCGAATTTGGTTGATATCGGCTGTTGATGGAGGTGGAGTTGTGATGATACCACAATCGACAAGATCTTGAACGGCATGTCGAAGCCGAAAACAGGCATTGGTAGAATGGCCAGGCATTTGATGGTAGGTGCAATAGAGGTTATGCTTGAAATTGGGTGATGGATTTTTGGGTAGAGGAGTTGGATCGAGGGGCTTGATGGAACCAGCATCGAGCAGTTTCTCATAAATTGAGACCAAAGGCGCAGAGAAGCATGAGAAAGTTCTCGGTGGGTTCCGGCGAGTGGATTGAGAGTTCAAAGCAGGACTCTTGTTTGCTTGGCTGTTGCAACACATTGCCCCATCAACTGGATGCATACTTTTGTCTTCGGGGCTGAATTCATCACTAAGCATGTCCTTCCCCTTGGCAGTGGTTGTGAATAAGGAATCAGCATCCTCCTTCGAGTGAGTCCTGGCCTCATGAAACTCAGCCAGGTTTTTGAATATGTCCTTTGTGCACAGCTTGATTCCGACTGTAGGAGTGTGGTAGGCTTGAGAAGGTTCTGTGACTAGCCCCATATCTGGCTGCGGGGCTGTGGAGGTAAAAAGGCCAACCAGTCCCTGGATCATAATCATTTGTTTGTCCATCTTGTGACTCAATTCCTCTATAGCTTTCCTGAGCTCAGCCAGCTCCATTTGTACTGCCATTCTGAATTGATGAACAGGGTAGGTGATATAACCTTGAAAGCGAAGGTGTAACAGCCCCGGCAGACTCTCCCAAGCAGGTTTGGCTCTTCTTTTCGGTACTTTCCGATGATGCAATGGCTCGAAGCTTTGACAGTAAAGTAATGAAAGCTCAGTGACGCCCTTTCAGCAGTTTATTGAAAGAATTGAAAGAACGAAAATGCAGAGATCATCGTTGTCAGTGTCCTCCTAGACTCTAGAACTAGAGACAAGACTGTCTCATGATGCTCGGATGCTGCCAGAATCCTCGGATATTTTTTTCGAGGGTTTATCCTTTGAAAAGATCAAACTGATCCTAAGAGATGTCAAAACAGACTAAAACTTTGGCTAGTCCCTTTTGAAGATTCGACTTTGAACTTGGAACAACTCGGTATTGATGGCGTGATACCTTTATCGGGGTGGCGTGAGCGACAACGTGCTTTAGCCGGGGTGGAGTACGTGCGAAGCACGATAACCCAAATGACATCAATATCACGACATCAATACTTTGTGGTTCCTTATTGTCGGTTGAATCCACAATCAGGCATGAGCCAAGGATTTAGTAAGGTTTGATTTCTCGAAGTCTCGCTGATTTAAGGACTTTTGAAAAATTAACAACGTGCACCATCGAGATGCACGACTCTTCATCGGGTCATAGCAGCATCCTAGTAAGCATAAGACAGACTCGAAAAAGTGACAATCCTAGAAGCCGCCCTAAACATGCTCCTACGCAGAACAAAATGTATGCATGTACAGTTCCAAAGACGAGTTTGCCTCGCAAGTTCAGACGTTGCCGGAATCCTTAGAATTCTTTTCGGCAATGTGTCCCTGAGTAGATCGACAGATCCTAAAAGATGTCAAAATAGACTAAATCTTTGGCTAGTCCCTTTTGAAGATTCGACTTCGAATTTGGAACAACTCGAAATTGATGTCATGGCACCTTAACTTTGAACACAGCGGTGTATAGTGACAACGCACTTCAACCTGGGTGGCGCCAGCGACACGACATCACTACTTTGTTGTTCCACATTGTCGGTTGAATCCTTAAACGGGCATGAGCCAAGGATGTAGTAAATTTTGATTTCTCAAAGTCTCATTGAACTAAGGACTTTGCGATTGATTACGAACATTCAACAGAATGAACGACTCCTCATCGGGTCCAACAACGTCTTAGACAATGTAAGACAAACTCGAAAGACAAAACAGCCTTAAGCATGCTCCTATGCAAAACAGTGTATGTACAGTGCATGCGATAGGAAAAGCAGTAACACATAGACAGTATATGGGGTCAGATGCAAATAGATCTTAACCTGTGGGTACCTGTCTTAGTTTGGAGAGTTCTAATGCTTCGTATCTGCAAAGGCTGGTTTTGGCTTGTAACAGGTTCCTCGGACTAGGGCCACAGATATACCTCCCGTTACTCGCGTTTTTTGCAGAGTAACAGTCGAACGGTAGCATGACCCATCATCGTCGAAGGTTGTTGGTCATTCGGGGTCCCCGGGCTCCGGTAAACCGTGCCGGATTGCCAAAACGATCCAACGAGGCTTATCTCACATCGATGCAAATGAGATGCTAGAATTGATTAAGAGAAGAAGAATCGCAAAATCACAAAATGCCTTTTCAAATTTGGCTCACTTTATTTAGTCCATCTTTAGAGAAAACTACGCAAGTGAACAATCGAAAAAAGCCCCAGATTAGAATGGCCGGACACGAGGTCCTGTTAAATCACCATTCCAACCTTCGGCAGCGCGAAGCTAACCGTTTTGACAGACTTTTAAGGGATTGTTCCCAAGCGCATTAAACTCTTAAGTATGAATTAATATCGGTTCGATCATCCCCAGCAGAGTCGCCACTGTGGGCAGCATGCCCTGGAAATTCCGGTTTCCAAAATGCAAGGGCTCGGATCGAGGGAGCGCGAGCGCAGGTGGCAAGCGCTAAAAAATACAGAGTCGCCACTGGGGTCCGACACCCAAGGAACCGTATTTCGAAGCACCTGCCGAGCTGTTTGTTTGGAAAAAAGTGAGAAACCAGTCCATCATAACCATATCTGGGTTCGGGAGCCAGGTTACGAGAGGGGAAGGGTTTTATGGCACCCCTCTCGCCCAATCCGGAGATCGGTCTCTACTTAGGCATTTTGAAAACATTGCGATTCTTCTTTTATTAATCAATTTTAGCCAATTAGGGCGGGGGAACAGTTAATCGGGATTTAAAACTGTAACATGTTTGCAGGATGTGATAGATGGCATGGATGAGCAGTTAGTATAGGATGAGAACAGACTCCTGTGGGAGTTTAAACAGACTGGAAAGCTCCTGTCTTGGAGTGTCGCACGCAAGAGGTAACCAGTATGCACTGATCAAGTCAATGCATGCTGATCATACCTGCGCGCGCTACTACAAGACCTGCGCGCGCTACTACAAGACCTGCGCGCGCCAGTAAGCCTAAGCCCACAGTTCTTATTCTCAAACCCTCTGGGTTCTGGAAGGACAGTGCACACCCAGGACAAACCAAGCAGTTTAAACTCTCTGGGCTCTGGAAGGACCAGTGCACACCCAGGACAAACCAAGCAGTTTATGCAGTCATAATATATAGTTTAAAGGCTGAAAAGCCTAATAAATAAACAAAAACACCCCATAAACAGTGTGGGGACAAAATAATAGCCTAAAACCAAGTTAAACATGCAAGGCCAGCCACTGATCGGGAACAGAATGGAACCGTCGCGCGAGGGTTCCGAACAGTCGCGCGACGGTGCGCCCGGGCGCGCGATGGTTGCGCCCTGGCACGCGACGATGCGCCCGGGCGCGCTGGTCAAATAGAGCGTTGACCATCGCGCTATGGTTTGGGTGCAGCGCGCGAGGGTTCGAGCCGACTTTCCAGTGTCTGATTTTGCTCATCCTGGGTTCTGGGATAGGTCCAGAATGATCCCAGGGGTACTCCAACAGAACAGAAATGAATATTGAAATGCAAGCTAGCAATTTAAGCTTTAAGAAAAGCAATAAACTGGTTTTTTGCATGCTTAACAGTGATCTATATACTAAGTAAAAATTACAACAGTCATGCACGTTGCTAAAACAAGAAATGACCAGCCTCCCTTCCCCACGTGGTCCAATCTCGTGCAAACAGGACTGTTGCGCGAGTGAGTGGGACCATCGCGCGAGGGTTTGCTTGGCCTCGGTTTTTGAAACCTTGCTAGCTTTAGGGCCAGGACTGGTATTGATTACCAGTCTTGACCCTGCCAGCCCCTCTCAGGGATCAGAACAGAAAAACAGTAGGTATGCTATACCTAAATTGAGTTTGAAAGAGTGCTTGAGCTTTGAATTGAGTTTGAGGTTTGAATGAGGTGCTTGAAAAGGTTGAGATGGAAGAACAAGCTTTGTTCTTGAGTGCTAGGTTGGAAACCAAGTGCTTCACTTGCTAATGGAGAATAGATGAACAATGGGTTAGGGTTAGAACCTTTGTGCTTTCAATTTTTGGAACCCCTTGAAAGAGAAACAAAGGGGGCTATTTATAGGAGAAAGGGAGGTGCAACCAACCAAGCAAAGTTTGGCCTTGGTGGCTAAATGCCCTCCTTTGAAAAGGTTGGGTGAATCTGGTTGGTGCCAGGAGATGAACTCAGCCAGCCACGAGGTCTGGCTGAGGGTGGCATTCGTTGCCAAGTTTCTGCCACTGGAAAAGTAGGTGGGGACTGAACCATCGCGCGATGGTTCCAAACTGTCGCGCGAGGGTTGTGCCCTGGCGCGCGATGGTTGCGCCCTGGCGCGCGACGGTCAACGGTCAAACTTTGACTTTGACCATCGTGCGAGGGTTCCAAACTGTCGCGCGACGGTGCGCCCGGGCGCGCGATGGTTGCGCCCTGGCGCACGTCAGTAGGGTTTTTGGCTTTTGGAAGTGGCTTAAGACCAGGTTAGGTTCAAGGGTTTTGCAAACACTCAAAGCTCAAACACTCGATATTCCCGGGGTGTTCTTGATCCGTTTCATCATTGGGGAATTAAAAACCGTAAGTAAACTAATCTGGAAGCCCAGATTGGGGTGTCTACAAGTGTATATTTTGCAGGTCATCCAGGTGATCCGATATAGATGTACCATCCTACACTTGTAGGGTGGTTGCTTCTTTAAGCATGAGCAGTTAGTGAGAGATTTGGTCATGTATAACTTCTCCAATTTGAGCCACAACCCGACTCTTTTATCTTTTCCTTCTAATTTTTGCAAAACTCCTATGGCTCAAGCATTCAAGTGTTGGGAGCTCTATACTTTCTCTGGCAGTTTGTTCTCCTTGCGTTCCTTTTGGTAAAGTAGCCTTACCCTGCACTGTTTTGGTAAACCTTGCTGAACCAACAAGGCCTTCATTTTCTTCCTCTCAAGGATGAAATCAATCTTGTCATTGGAATTTCTAGTTCATCAACCTTTGCGAAATCCTAAATCTGCACAATCTACAACAGAAACATATATGTTAGTTAACATCAAATTTACAGTTCCAACACCACCGAAGCAACTCCAGGGCACGTAGAATTCAGCCAACTAGGCATTGATACTATTTTTTTCACCACTTGAGCTGACATTCACACCGTACATATAGTACGGACATTTCATGTGGTAATATGTTGATGATCCTTGCAAAATATACCAATAACTGCTCATTAAAAATTTGAAATACCTTGGTTTCTATTGAATGCAGATTTTTAGATTTGCAATCCTATTCTATCAATAGCTGCTCATTTACCCAAAAACAAGGAAAAATACGAACACAAAACCTTAGTTGCATGAAGCGGGAACGGGAGTGGTAGCAGGAGCGGGAGTGCGGGATGTAGAAGATCCCAAGTTGGGTGCGCCGAAAGTAGTGTGTATATAGGTGTTTATTATATATAGACATGAGTGAGAAAAAGACGGCCTGATATTGTTTTTTCGTCAATGTTATGGACTAAGCAGATAGGTCAAAGACGAGAAGATAGTCCTAAATCTGTCTTACTTTTTTTCTCTTTTTGTCTTCTTCCTTGCATATGTTTGCAAAGAGAAAATCGAATTTCTTCCCTGATATTAGTGTGGAAGCTCCCATCCTATTTAGGAGCGCACTCCCGTCTTGATGGGACCGAGATGGGAGCATGCTTCTTACTCAGGAGTGCTGATTTGAGCTCTCGTCTCGGGAGCGCATCCACTTTGAAAGCTCCCTGCAACAAAGCACAAAATTGCTGCGCTGTTTTGCAACTATTGGTTCTGAAAATGAAAATGATTATATTGGATGTAATAGTTGGGCAAGCAAGAAGATTCTTGGGCTGCATACATGTGTGTTCGTTGTACTTATAATGCTTAACTCTTAAAAATACAGCTTCAGACTATTATCAGCTTGATGACTTATTGACTCCTGAGGAGCAGGGCTTAAGGATGAAAGTAAGAGAGTGTATGGAAAAAGAAATAGCTCCAATAATGGCAAAGGTACCTGACTTCTCTAGGTGTCATTATAACTTTGTTGGTTTGTGGGATAGAAATTATGGAACAAGTGTAGGCACAATTTTCCATGTGAATGTTATCGTATTCCCATAGGACGTCAAGCAGCGTCAGATTTCAGAAGTTTCTTTGATACACAAGAACTCGTAACAGTCTTTGTAGCCTTCTAGTCAGATAATTTTTAAGTGATACTATTCCAAATTTGTCTTTCAGTACTGGGAGAAGGCAGAATTTCCATTTCATGTTGTTCCAAAACTTGGTGCCCTGGGTATTGCTGGTGGCACAATTAAGGTACTTATACGGATTTTGCTTCGATCTACGTTTATTAGCTTGTTATATTTGACATTTCATTTAGATTTATTGTTCCAGGGCTACGGATGTCCAGGTGTATCCATAACTGCAAATGCCATCTGTGCAGCAGAGATTGCCAGAGTTGATGCAAGCTGCTCTACATTTATTTTGGTGCATTCTTCTTTGGGAATGCTTACTATTTGTACGTTCATGATTGTGTTTCTTTGCTTTTGCAGCATTATTGCAACTTTTTAGTTTGGCGTGAAAAAATAAGACTAATTAGTTGTTAGAGAGGCTTTTTTCTATTCGTTGCACGATTTGTTGATGAATGCGAGGGTTCTTATACATTCTTGGTCTATTGACCACAGCAATTGGAGGTTCTGAAGCACAGAAACAGAAATATTTACCTTCATTGTCACAACTAAAAACTATAGCTTGTTGGGTAAGAATGTGTCTCTTTGGCTTGTGTCTAGGTTTCTAATATTGCATTGATATCTTTGTTAGCTGTAAGCAACTCACATAATGTATTCAATTTATAGGGTTTGACTGAACCTGACTATGGAAGTGATGCAAGTTCTCTGAAAACAACAGCAACAAAGGTGCATGGTCATAATCTCTTGTATTTTATTAAGTTGTAATGGGGATAATGGTTTGTTTTAGTTTTCAGGTTGAATTTCATTTTGTGTTTAACAGCAGTTTCTTTCTGTATTATGTTCATGCTTGTGCCTTTCTTTTGGTAAGATTAGGTTGATGGAGGTTGGATCCTTGAAGGCCAAAAACGCTGGATAGGCAACAGCACTTTTGCTGATGTGCTGGTTATATTTGCTAGGAACACAACAACAAATCAGATAAACACGTAAGGATGTTTGTTCAGTTGTCATAGAGTACTATTACAAGTGTTGTACTATGGATGAGTATGTGTAATGTGCAACAAGGCCGAGTAGGACTGATGATAGACCTCATACACTTTTGAGCATTAAATTATTGCTATAAAAAAGTATCTGAAATAGAGCACCACTTACTAGATTTTAGGGCAGATACACTAGTATGCAAACTTACTAACCTGAAGAAACCAACCTGTTGTGCTAGTCTGTAAGGTTGCTCACTTTTCAGATTGACTAGAACTGATTCATTAACTCCTGAAACAGGATTCTTTAAATGGCTGTTAGCGTCTCTACTTATCCAACATGGATGTTTTAAGCTACAATTGCCCTGCTCTAAAATGTCCAATTTTCCACTTTCCTGTACTTACCAGTTACCATTTTATGTTTTCTTAATTCTCTGTGGAGAGAGCATGTGCTTCTGAGAGGCCAGTAAGTTGGATTGTTTCATTTGTTGCACTAATGTGTTTGGGTAGTGCTGGATTCACTTCATGGTCGTCATAATTTTCTGGTTTTAGCTTCCTTGACTGCACGCCCAGTAGCGGTGGAGCTAGGATTTGGAAGCCTTAAGTATCCTAGGATTTGACTGCTCTATGTTAGAAGGAATTGTATTTCATAAATGAATTTCTCTTATTCATTACTAGAAAATAAAATTAAAAATTCATCACAAATATCTATATATTTGTTACTAAGGGAAAAAAAAAAATGCACATATTTCTCTAAGATTTATCATACTTCAAAATGGAACAAAAGTAGTTTAATAATCTACTAAATATTTCTAAACTAACTTTCTTACATTCCTCCCCAAGTATGTTTAATAATCTACTAAGTAATTTTTTACATTCCTCTCCAAGTATGTTTAATAATCTACTAATATTTTCTTACACTCCTCTCCAAGTATGTTGTTTACATCCCTATACTCCTCCGCAGCTGACGCCTAGATATGTTAGTATTTAATTGTCTATGGGCTTGTATATCCACCATTTAAATGGGTTTTCACTCTTTTGGGCGATTGTTCCACGCGTTCAAATGCTACCCACGTTCAGTTCAAGCCTAGGAGAGGGCTGAACCAGTTTCTTTCAGGGGTTCAAATGCTACCCACGTTCAGTTCAAGCCTAGGAGAGGGCTGAACCAGTTTCTTTCAGGGGTCCCCCGGAGAAGTTGATTAAGTTCTATTTTCATTTCACTACTTCGAATTCGGGGATCTAAATCTGACTCTTTCTCTTTGTTTTAGCATGACCAGTGCTTCTTCCATCTGTTTCAGATTTCTAGTAATGAAGGATGCCCCTGGACTACAAGCTACTAAAATTGAAAATAAGATTGGCCTACGTATTGTCCAAAATGGAGATATTGTCTTGAAAAGAGTTTTTGTCCCCGATGAGGACAGATTGCCCGGTATCAATTCTTTTCAGGATACGAATAAGGTATGGCAACAAATTGGTTCTCTTACAGTGTTCTCATATCTCAATCACTCTCCTACCAAACATAGTTGATGTCGTATGGAGTTCTTTCAAAGTTAGAAGAAAGAAGGAAGTACTCAATTTCCGAGATATAAAATAGCATGGTCTATTTCTGTAGATTCAAAACAGGAATCATATGCAATGCATGATGAACCCATCTTATGGATCCACTCGTAATAAGTTGATGTATTCTTTCTGATGGAATCGAAAACCATTAATCACAAGCAAGCCGCATAGTTACCCCTTAGTTCTATTTTCAGCATATTTGTCGTAGAAGTATCTACAGATTCTGGTAGTTTATCCTGCAGAGACCAATTATAGTCAGTGCTCTTGGAGTTTCAGTTTTAATCCCTTGCTACATGTACACTTATCATTGGAAATTTGGAATTTATAATTGCTTTACTAATGGCTTAGCTTTTAAATTAACGTTCACAAGTTATGTCATTTTCACAGTTAATACTTGTTATGGAACTTGAATATGACTTCATGGTACTGGTACTGAATCCGATTTGAAATGGAGTTGGATTCTAATGCCTTGTTCATTTCCCTTTTTGAAAAAAAATTTCCAACTCAAAAAATACTCATTACCCTTACTTCCAATCATTACTCTCCACTCATTACCTCTATCTCCAATCATTATTCTCATTTCTCTCTCTATCTCTCTCCACCCATTACCCCTACTTCCAATCATTACTCTCATAAAAAATTTCTTAAAAACTCATCCAAACACAGCATAAGTCTTTTTTTGGAAAGTTAGAGTCCAAAAACTTCTATATTTTTCTACATACCTTATCTGCCCATCTTTTAGTTTGTATGCAAAACTACCATTACTCTTTTGCATTTCCCCTTCTTTAATTTGTATAAATCATGCCACTAGGTTTTTAACTCTGGTAGTACACCATGTGGTTTGCAACCTTTTTTTCCCCTCCTTTATATATCTAGTTAACACTCATTTTCATTTGGTTATGAATAAGGGCAAAATAAGCATCCCACTAAAAGCAAAATCCTTTGGGCCACCTCCCCGCAAGCTTTTGAAGTAACTGCAGAAGGGGCTCCAATATGTGTTGTGGTCATGCAAACTTGCGGTTGATGGGATGGCTTCTGAATTACCCCCAAAAGAGGACAAAATAAGTGCACAAGTCTTGTCTAGGTGAATTTTGGGCTTTTTTTGGGACTGTGTTAAATGATTGCATTTCGTTGTACAATAAAACTTAGAGCTATGTCACAACAGAGTTTCGAATCAACCTCTGCAACTTGATACCCTAAGAGGTCCTTCCTGCTGCTTATTATGGATGTTTCATATGCAATTTCGCCATGTCATGTGGTGTACTTTATCAGGTCCATTACCCATGGGAGACTGATGGGCCAATTTTAGGTTTTAAGCCAGGCCAAGGCTAGTCTGTGGTGGCACCACTAAGAATTATGCCATCATGATCTCAGATTTAACATTTATTTATTGCCAGATTAAAAAGCGTACCTCGCTTTCTAACAAATGCTACATCCAACACGTGTGCCTATGGAGCTTTTGTCATAGAATTCCTGTTGAAAAGAGTGATTTTGCTTCGCTTTTTGCGATCTTTCGCTCTTTTTATTTGTACTGTTCTTCATCCTTCCCCACCCTTCTCTGTTTCAGTGAAACATGAAACTGAACTATCACTTCTGAAAATCTCTGTAATCTATTATTAGAGTGTTGACGAGATAAATTAGGAAGCATGCAGATCATAAGTTTCTGGAGTCCTAACCCTGTATCCCCATGGTTATTGAATGCTGCACAGCACAACGAATCGGGTCAAAACACCCAATAATTACTTACTGCATGGTGTTTTATTTGAACTTGTATTGCTGCAGGGTTTTTAGTGGCGTACTCACTTACTGCTCTCTGCAAACAGGTCCTTGCTGCTTCACGTCTCATGGTTGCCTGGCAGCCTATTGGCATTTCAATGGGCGTCTATGATATGTGTCACAGGTATGATATTGCCAATGTTTTTCAAATTTTTGCTTGTAACAAGTTTAGCAACCTTTAGTGTACAATTGCAAGACATAAAATATAAGCAAAAGAGTTTCAGATATTTGTTCAGAATCAGAAAACTCTAACCACTATTGTATTTACTTATTTATTTCTGAACAAATGACAGTATAGAGTTGTTGAATGGGTGGTATGAGCTCCTGTACAAGACCACCTTTCAACTAAGAAAGCAAAATATGTACTTCTTTCGTTTTTGTTGCCAATGTTCCCTTTTTTTTTTTAAGTAGAAAATAATCTATCTGGTAAGTTGTTGAATGCCCAGTTTGGACAAAATATTTGTGCTGCAGAGAGTAACATCTAATTTCACCTGGGTTCTACTCATTATAAAACCCGCTGTTGAAGGGACTTACTTTGTGACCCTTCAGCCCCAAGGTCACACTATAGCCAACCACGAGGGGTGGAAAAAAAGGAAAAGGAAAATAAATCAAGTAAATTTTGATGGTAGTAGTCAGTAGCCAGAAGCCATTTTGTTCAATCTCGATATGGAAGTAGAACTTTTTTTTTTATTAGCAAAGAAAGGTTTCCATACCATTAAAAATGATACAAAACAGAAATCCTGTAGTGATACACCAGGGAGCCATTATACACAAACAGAAGTACCTCACCTATCACTACACCTCAACTCACATTTTTTTGAAAAAACCCAGAGAAAAAAAACATCCAAAGTTGGTAAGACACCAACAAGCACCCAAAAAGAGCCCAGCCCAAACAAATGGGCCAAAAGGCCCAAAACCAACACCTAAGAGGGAAAAGCCCAAACCTAAAAAAACAAAGCCTAATCCTAGACAACAGCAACACCACCCCAGCTGCCAAACATCACTGCCGCCTCGCAACCCACTGAAAACAACCCCAACAGCTTCGGCCACCAGCCAAACCACCGTCTAAGGGCCCATACCAGACACAAACCTCCACCATCAGCAGCCACCATCGCAATTCTGGACCGAAGCCCAGAACAACAGAGATGCACGCTTGCGCCCACCACCAAAACAGACCGGAGCACCATGGACGGAAAAGATCTGCAAACAGCCGGAGAGGAGGGCTGCAAACAGCAAAGGCCTCATGGAAACCACTTCGCCGTTAAGCTTAAAACCAGAATCACAGCACCGGTGGGAGACCAAAACGCCCAAACAAATGACCATCCTCTGCCGCCAAACGCCCCACCTAGCTGTTAAGTTCAAAGATCGGATCAACCCAGGAGAAAGATACCGACGGGTGAATCCGGTGAGACAGAGAAGATCGACGTCGGAGAGAGCAGCAGCGGGAGAGAAAGGGGAGGAAGAGGAGGCGCTGAAAATCTAGGGGGAGGGAGAGAGAGAGGGGCGCACCCCCCCCCCAAGCAGAAACCCTAGCGACGGGAAACCAGAGGGAAGAAGTCACCTAGAGAGAGAGAGAGCCCCCACCTTTTCTACTTGGGAAGTTGTCTAATATGGAAGTAGAACTTAGCATGAGATTTACTAAAGTATGTGGCTCCCTTCTTTTAATGTGCTTTTAACTTGCTTCCGGTCTTCAATTTAAGCAATTGAGGGGTTTTGTTTTTTGTTTTTTTTAATTCTAAGGTACTTGAAAGAGAGGAAACAGTTTGGTGCACCATTGGCAGCTTTCCAACTTACCCAACAAAAACTAGTTTGCATGTTGGGGAATATTCAGGCTATGATTCTTGTTGGTTGGCGCCTTTGTAAGTTGTATGACAGTGGGAAAATGACTCCTGGTCGTGTAAGCTTAGGAAAGGTATGGGCTTTTATTGTTTCTTGTTCTTGTAGATTTGCAATGGAGGTGATGCATTGTACTGATGATGTGTTTTCCAGGCATGGATTACCTCAAAAGCAAGGGAGACTACATCTCTTGGGCGGGAGTTACTTGGTGGCAATGGAATCTTGACCGACTTTCTAGTTGCAAAGGTTTGCATATCTTGGTTCATACTTTCCCTTGTGACTCTGCTTGTAAGAAATCCAATTTTTAACCAAGTCTAGGCTGTATTGATAATGCTGTTTGATAAGTAAAATGGGATCCAAAATTGCTCAAATTGTAAAGAGTAGAATTTAAAATACTTCCTAGAGTAACAAGAAACTAGAAAGGGATCTGAACTCACGTTTCTAGTGATATCCAATCTGATAGTGTAGGATATGAAAACAAACTTGTCAATCGAATCTGCCCCTGCGATTGTTTTCTTATCTGTGGCAATGAACTACTAAGAATTTGGGCTTACTAAATCTAAGTAACAGGTAGCCCTGGACAGCTCAATGGAAAAATAGGATTCGTGTAGCCACCAACCCCAATTGATTGGGACACAAGGCTCAGTTTGGTTTGGTTTGGCAATAAACTACGAAACCATTCTAAATGGAGGAGCTGGATTGGACATTTGATAACACCAGAGTGTTCTAGACTTCAGTTTTTGTTTCATTATAGTCGAAAGGAACCAATCTAGGTGCACCCTCCCTGTTCATTTCTAGAAATGTAAGGAACTGAATGACCCTGTTTAGCTTGAAGATTAGGTTAGAATTTTTGCAAGTATTTTAAGCAGTTGCGATAGTAGGACTGTAGGAGCAGCAGCATTGAGCTGGAACTGGCACTGTTCTCTGCTGCTCTATCAGTCCTGAATCCTGATATTGACTGATTCCTTCGATTGTAGCAGGTCTTGAACGACCCAAAATCTGAACTACAACCTCCATTATCAAATAGTTGTAGTCTGTTGTTATGTTAGGACCGAACACATAGTAAATGTTTTTGACTTTTCATACTGTACTCACATCCACTTTGTTAGATCACTATTTCTTGAATTAATTCCCTCCTATCGTCATTTCTTGCTTGCTTATGGTTGGCCGGTGTTTTCTTGTTCTCAGATCCGTAACCACTAATCCACACTTCTGTTGGATTAATTGTTGCCTTTTTGGTGTTTTTTAGGCATTCTGTGACTTAGAGCCCATCTACACATATGAAGGCACTTACGATATCAACACACTGGTCGCAGGCAGGGAGATCACTGGGATTGCCAGCTTCAAGCCAGCTCCATCGGCCCAACGGAGCCGCTTGTGATCTTGTAAGCTCTCCCCCGTTAGCTAAAAAAAATGAAAAACAGATTTCAGGTTGACTGAATTAAAAGTTGTATGGCTTCCAACAAGAAGTTGAATTAATGTGCACATAAATTGAATTGGGTCTCTAGGCCTGCCTTCTCTGATGGCATTTGCTTTTGATTTGGGGGCATGGTTCTGGAACAAAACAGGTATAAGGGGACACTGTTTCAGTGGTATTCTGAGAGCAACTACTTTGTGCATATTGCCAAAGGTTAGGTCTGTCTCCAATCCTCTCCCGTCCATACCCCCAATAATTGGGGATTACATGGGTTCTGGTGCTGTTTGTTTGTTTGTATGGCTTCCAAAAAGAAGTAACAATTTAATAAGAACTAATGTAATTTCATTTTACCTTGGCTGGTTACATATTGAAGAAGTTATATGAAATCTTGGAGGGTTCCAATCTAAAATTAATTGGCAATAGGTTGAGTAGTCTCCAAATTTTATTTAACAAGTTTGAGTGGTTTAGATGAGCGATGTGAGATGAAGTCTAACATAAGAAGTTGGCAATAGCAACGATGCTTCAGAAACTTTTTTTTACCCTCTCACTAGCGTTTCAACTAGTTCTACGCACGGGTAAGACTAACATGTACGGGCGAGATTAAAATGCACGCCCAATATATGCACCTGGCATAATAGGTAGCATGTGGACCTACAATTATACATGCTTAATATATCTAACATAACATAGTGTAACATGTGAATAAGAAACCCTTGACTAAAGCAGGAATCATATTATAAATCTATCTATATATACACGGAGAAAGAAGGATTGGAAACATATTCAATATTAGACTTAGACCAACCTTTTGAGCTATAGATAATGAAAATTATTTGTGGGAAATGGAACTGTTAGGGACGAAATTTTTTTTTGCCCATAAAAAAATGAAATTATTTTGGAAAAGTTGCTTCACATACGGAGTCACTTTTTTTTTTTTAAAGAAATTCAGTGGTAGTGGGTTAAGGATTTGAAGGGAGTTTAAGCATTTGACCTATTATAATCCAAATGGAAATAAACACTTTGTAGCTTAGGGCCCGATTGGATGCAGCCATAGTTGCCCTCCATAGCTAATCCGGGCGGATGAGGACTTGATTTGACAGGTTTGGCTTCCTTTCGCAAACATTTCCTCCCCCTCAATAAGTCATTCTCCCTGATTATTTCCTTCTCTTATCCGGATAAGGGGGCATAAATTATGGACAGGTTTTGAGGTGGGGAAAACTAATCCGGGACAATCCACCTCATTTTGGGACGATTTTGCCCCTCCTCATCCACCCTCTTCATCTCCCTCTTCATCACACACAGTCACACACATGCACACCAGATTAGAAAAAATGGAAGAGAGAGAGAGAGAGAGAGAGAGAGAGAGAGAGGGGGACAGCGACGAGCCGCTGATGATCGGGAAACCCAGTTATTGCGGAGGTGCCGTCGTTCGGCCATGGGACTCAAAGCTTTTCTCTTGAAAAGAGATTGCTCACCGAAAATAAGGAAAAGACAGTAAAGGGTTTTCTGTGAAAGAGTTTTGATTGTGTGTAACAAGTTGCACCAAACTTCTATGTACTCCACTCATGATAATAAAACACAATAAAAAAACAATTTTTTTAGTTTTTAAATTATTATATTGATTAACAAACATTAATTTGTTAGTAAACTTTGTTATTAATGTAATACATAAACACCTTAATTGTGAAAAATTAATCATATTTGCATTTTCATATATAATATAATACATATTAAGTTTGGAACTAAATAAGGGCAAATTTGTCATTCAATACCTTTTTACATCATTCACCTTTTCTTGTCCTTCCATTTTATCCCATATCAAAACCAAGTACTACTATTTAATCTCCCCTCCATAAAAGTCACATCAATGTGGGTCCACCTTCCATAACTAATCCCCCTACTATCTTATCTCTCCTCCATAAATAATCCTCCAAAAATTATACCTGCATCCAAACTGCTACACCTTGCTTAAATCAAAACCTGTGGATGTACATTTGTGGGGAATGGAAATGTTAGGAACGAAAAATATTTTTTTCCCATAAAAAAATCATTTTGGAAAAGTTGCTTCACTATGGAGCCGTTTTTATTTATTTATTTTTTTAAAAGAAAACTCCATGGTAGTGGGTTAAGGATTTGAAGGGAGCTTGAGCATTTGAACTTCCTAAAAAAAATACAGAAACAATACACATTCTTTGCTTCAAAGTTAACTATTCTTCTATATGGGGTTAGAATCCAACGTGCATGGACTAACATGAACAAATTCTTAACCAAAGAGGCCAAACAAAAACAAAAAAAAAAAGATTTTGGAAGAACTCAAGGTTGAAGAACTAAATCAAATATAGAGGCTGAAGAACAAAACAAAATATGCACACGGTGATCATAACTTGGTAAATGCGTAGGTAATTTGAAGATGGAAACCAACCTTTGAATGAATGGTATTCTCGTAACAATTAGAGCCGTACTTGGTCTCTGTGAACTAATTCTCGTAGAGAATTGGGGAGCTGATTTGTTGCTTAAATTTCTATGAAGAAATTCTCGTAACTATGGTGTGGGATCATGGAAACCATTAGCGGTGAATGAATGTTATAATTGCAGTGATAATTTCGGAGAACGTGGGATGTGCAATTAGAGTTTGGAGGTGGGAATATAAGTGTTGTCGGATGTTGTAATAATATATCGGAGAACGTACGTCGGCTAGCTAATTAACTATTTTTTGCTAACTGCCTTTTTATTTTCACTTTGTGCTTGCAAACTACTATTTGTTTTTCCCTTCCAAATGGGCAACGTGGAGGAAGACATGGGGGAGTCATTTTTGGATTAAGTTGAGTGTAACGATTCAGGTGCAAGGGTAGGGTGGGACACGTGTTGGCTCGGAGGAATATATATCCGTGGGCAGGGTCGGCCCAACCCCAAGGCCCAAGAGGCCTGGGCCTTGGGCATCCTAAAAAGGCCAAATTTTAGGGGCACTCCACTAATTTTTTGATTTGGACTTGAGTAGGAGTCTTTTTTGGCCCTATAGAAGGAAAAAAAAAGGCCCTTCCAATTAAAAACCTGTTGCAGCCCATGCGGCACACACGGATCCATAAGAGCCCAAAAAAATGCTCGGTGGCCTTTTTGTAAATAAGATATCCAAATGGTCTTTATTTCAATTTCAAACCCTTTCTCAGTTTCTCTAATAGTCTCACCGTCAAACAAACAAAAAAATACTATAAACGAAGAAAAAAGGGAAAAAACGAAGAACGAACGGACGATCGATAATCGATTCTCACGTTTTGCCGAAGACGATCGTCGATCGATTCTCGAAGGGGGAACTGCCGATTTCCAAACTGGGAAGGGGCCGAAGGGTACTGTGCCACTGTGTTCGAGTCTTCGAGGTATATTTAATCAGCCACTGCCTTTCAAGAAATAAGAAACCAACTATCCTTTCAATTAGACAACGGCTGTGCTTTTTAGAGAGAGAGAGAGTTTCTCTTTTGTTTCTGGATCCATTTGAAAGAAAGCAAAGAGTAAATAAGGACAAACGAGGCTAAGCACTCATGAAAGAAATATTTTTCAAATGGCTATGTTTAAACAAATTAAACTCACTTTAATGGATGTTCAGTTGAGTAGTGAACTAGTGATAGTGATATTAGGGCTTCTTTTATTCTCCACTTGATTTGAGTTTATTGAAAATTGAAATGCAGGATCAGTATATACTAGTATAATACACACTGCAGAGTCTTAGAGTATATTTCCCATTCGCTTGCGACTTGCGAGACTTCAAATCGGTAAGTATTCTCTTATTATGCAGAGCCCTGGCTGGTGGTGCTTAGATTTGTACGTATGTTGTTAAATGCAGAGCCCTGGCTGGTGGGCGGTGCTTAGATTTGTACGTATGTTGTTAAATGCAGAGCCCTGGCAGGTGGTGCTTAGATTTGTGCTGATTTAGTTGATATTGGTTGGTGTGCTTAAATTTAAAAATTTCTGATTTATTATCGGTTAGTGCATCATTAATAATAATGTTATAAGCCTCTTTTTTTAATTCTTACTTAGGTGCATCATGCCCAAACGTCAACTATCTGGTCATCAGAAAAGAATAAAGAAGCAAAAGATAGAAGCATTAATAAATTCTCAAAAAGGGGCTATTAAAAGTTCTTTTCAAGCAACGAAAATGTACAAAGCTCAGTCGTAGAACACGAAAATTTGGTGAATGAAGAACAAGTAGAAGAAGAATGTGGGGATTAAGGGCACTTTTTTTTTTATTGGCCTTGGGCACCTAAAACCCTTGGGCCGGCTGTAGGGCCCTCGGTTATAGGCTCGGTAACCGGGGTACAAACCCTAAACCAGCGGCTAGGGTACGGGCCGAGGTCCTCTGACTAGCTCTCTTCGGGAGGCACCTCGGTCGTTGCCCGGGCTTCGGTTATTATCAACTTCGGAGCATCGGTTCACTGGATGCCCCCGAGCTTCCAGAAGCTTCCAGGCGGTAACGGTTTCCACGAGTGGGACCTATGGGGATCATGCCTCCCAGGCAGCTGGCACAATCATTGAGATCTGTCCCATGTGCTCGGTAACCACCTCGCCCCCCACGTCATATGTGACATCACCCGAGGCGGTTACCCGAGCGTACTCACCACGCGCTAGCGTGAAGACCAAGCAAACCTAGGTCTATAAATATGAAGTGATACACACCTGAGAAAGGTACGCAATACTATCCTAACCCTAGACCTAAATACCTTCCCTGAGATCTAACTTGATCATCGGAGGGTCACTGGGCAGCCAAAGCCCTAGTGACTTGTTGCAGGTCAGGCGACGGACGAGCGGAGCAGCGGAGGAAGGAGCCTAACCAGTCACCACAGTCAAGGTCCCGATTAATCGAACCCCTACAATTGGCGACTCTGCTGGGGACCTAGCTGTTCTTCATTCAATCACTTCCTTCCTCACAGAGGTTCTGATCAAAGCTCTTCAATCCAACCATGGTGGAAATCAATGATGCACATCGCGCCGAGACCCCCTTCGGCCCCGGAGATCTCGGGGACCCGGCGTCCGGCGGAACAGGCGCCCCTGGAAAGGCCCACATGTCCGTCGGACTCAGAGCAGGGACTTCGACTCAGGAGGCAGGGGCTCCGACCGAACTCCAATCCTACATCCGCCACCTGGAGCGGAAGATCGACGACCTCACGGAAGTGGTGGAGCGCGACAGAAGCGTCCGAGACGAGTTGGCGGAGATCAAACACCTCCTCCAAATGTCCCCGTCTCATTCCTCCGGAGGCCGTGGCGGAAGACGAAGCCACCACAGCCCTCCCCGCAGCCGTGACGGAGGACAGATGGTCGAACACCGATCCCGTCCTTCGGTCAAGGACCGCCTCGAACCACCAGGAATCAAGGACCGTCTCGAACCAACAGGTGAGGGTCGTAACGAAAGGGACGTTGAGCGAAGGGAACGCTCCCGCTCTCCTAATCCAAAGGGTCCTCGAGGGAAGCGATCCGCCTTCGAAAGGCTTGGTGGCGGAAGCGTCTCCGCCTCCTCCACCCACCCAATCATATCCAAGGAGCGCCTTCGGGAGACCACCCCAAGTTTTGCTAACGAAAACAACGCCCTCTTGGAGTTCCAAACAGAAGGGTATCGTGAGCGACACAAGGGCCCTCGTTCAAAGAGTCCACTCGTCCACCACCCCAAAAATGGTTACAAAAGGCTTGGTGGCGGAAGCCAAAATACTGAGCGCCTTAAGCCCTACGCTCGAGATAGCTACAAGAAGCAACGGTATGAAAGATCTCCCCAACGGTCAGGGAACTCCCAACCGAAGCGGAAGGAGTACGAAAGACAGGACCGACCGCAGCCGAAGAAGCATATCGCGACCGGGGGTCCAGACGGTCTCGACCGTTCGATCCGACCCCACCGGGACGCCCGTCTCGAGAGACTCACGACCTCCCCTTTCGTTAGGGATATTGACTCGGTCACCCCCCCGAAGGGCTTCACCCAACCCAAATTTGCAAAGTACGACGGTAAAATCGAGGCATACACTCATCTGGTTCAGTACAAGCTGGTCATGTCTCTTTTCCTTCGCAACGAGCCTTCGGACGACGCCTTCCTCTGTAAGGTCTTCCCCGCCAGCCTCGGCAACCTGGGCCTAACTTGGTTCAACCAACTTCCTGCTAGATCGATCTCTTCCTTCGATTCTCTGTGTGACGCCTTTATGGCTCGGTTTGTCACGAGCAACAAGCATGAAAAAGAGATAGACTCTCTTCTCGCCCTACGAAAGCGGACCGACGAAACGCTCCGCCAATACGATGGTCGCTACTGGGAGCTGTTCAACGAAATCGAAGGATGCGACGGTGTCATCTCCGCCCGCGGTTTCAAGCTCGGCCTAACCTCCCAGGACGACCAGGTTTACGACGATCTCGCTCGGCACAAGCCAAATTCCATGAAGGATCTCATGACTCGGATCGAAGGTTGGTGCCAGCATATCGAAGCCAAAGCAGAAAGGGGCATGGGGAAGCCTCCGAGCTCCAAGGCACCGTTTACCCCGGTGTCCGCTCCGGCTCCCGCCTCGGCCTCGACACCGAAGAAACAAGTCAACAACATCAAACAATCTCCGAGGAAGGCACCGAAGCAAGGAGACTTCAGCGCAGAAAAAACCGTCTTTACTATGCCTATCTACAGGATTATCGACCAAGTAAAGGATCAACCCTTTTTCTCCTTCCCTAACCAAAAGCTCGGTACCGAGAACGGGAAAATCAAAAACCCGATAGTCCAATGTAGCTACCACAACGAGCAAGGACACTTTACAACCGCTTGCAGACCCTTCAAGGCCTACCTGGAGCAGCTAGTCCTCGGTGGCCATCTCAACAACTTCATCGATCATGAGAAAACGAGAGCACGGGCGCAGAACGCCGAAACCAGGGCCGAAGAGGAGATCCAGACGATTAACGTTATCCACGGCCCTCTCAATTCCGAAGCCGCCCGTATAATCCGCGCCGAGTTGAACGACGCTTCCTCTTCTAAGCAGGTCCTGCTCGTCGGTCCCGAGCCCAAACGTCCTCGGACCGACGACGGGTCCAAATGGACGATCACGTTCACCGAGAAGGACCTTGCGCGCGTCCAGCTTCCCCACAACGACGCCCTCGTGGTCACACTGCGCATAGGCACATTCAATGTCCGACGTGTCCTCGTGGATCAGGGGAGCTCGGCCGAGGTTATGTACTACTCCTTGTTTAAAGATTTGAAGCTCTCAGACGCCGATCTCCGTCCCTCCGAGGTCCCCCTCATAGGTTTCAACGGAGCTCTGGTCTGGCCCGTCGGTTTGATCACCCTACCCGTCCGCTCCGGCTCGGTCGTGCTCGATATGGAGTTCGTCGTAGTCGACGTCCCAAGCCCCTATAATGCCATCGTTGGCCGCACCTGGCTCCATAAGTTAAAGGCTGTGGCCTCTACTTATCACCAGGTGGTCCGGTTCATCGGTGCCAACGGACGACAGGAAGATCTGTACGGAGACCAAACCGCCTCCAAGCGCTGCTATGTCAATGCTGTCCGAAGCAGCAAACAGACCTCCAGGGTGAATTTCATCGAAGTACCAGAGGCTCCGGTTCTCGAAGACGTCGGGAGGCCCGCCGACGAAAAGGCAGTTGAAGATCTTGTTACCGTCCCTCTAACCGAGGATGGTTCCCGTTTCTTCCTTGTCGGTTCCTCACTCTCGGAAACCGAGCGGAATGACATGGTGAACTTCCTCAAGAGCAACATTGAGGTCTTTGCTTGGACCCCCTACGAAATGCCCGGGGTCGATCCAAAATTCATCTGCCATGAGCTCAACATCGACCGAACCAAGCGTCCAGTCATCCAGAGAGCACGGCGATCCTCCCCGGTCCATTCCGATGCCGTTATCGACGAGGTCAACCGACTCCTAAACGCGGGAGCCATACGAGAAGTGCAATACCCTAAGTGGTTGGCCAACACTGTGGTGGTCAAAAAGAAAAACGGGAAATGGCGAGTCTGTGTTGATTATTCAAACCTCAATGACGCCTGCCCGAAGGATTTCTTCCCCCTTCCTCGGATAGATCAGCTCGTCGATGCCACGGCCGGCCACGCCCGACTTAGTTTCATGGATGCCTACCGGGGCTACCATCAAATCGCCATGAGCGATGGCGACGTCGAGAACACGGCCTTCATCACCCCCCACGGCATCTTCGGTTATCTTGTCATGCCCTTCGACCTTAAAAACGCTGGAGCAACCTTCCAAAGGATGATAACCAAGATGTTCGAGCGTCTGCTGGGGGATACTATGATGGCCTACATCGATGACATGGTGGTTAAAAGCATGATGGCCGGCGACCACCTCACCCACCTCGCCGAGGCATTCGAGATTCTCAAGACGCACAAGCTTCGTCTTAACGCCGAGAAGTGTGCCTTCGGTGTGAGCTCTGGCAAGTTCCTCGGGCATCTTGTCTCCCGCCGAGGTATTGAGGCCGACCCTGCACAGCTCACAGCAATCGAAAAACTCTCGGCCCCCCACAACAAGAGAGATGTGCAGCGTCTAACCGGCATGGCCGCCGCCCTCAACAGATTTATTAGCCGATCTTCCGACAAATGCAAACCATTCTTTGCCCTCCTGAAGGGGAGCCGACGCAGCTTCAGTTGGACCGACGAGTGCGACCGGGCTCTACAACAGCTGAAGGACTACCTCTCCAAGGCCCCTCTCCTCGTCACTCCTCGGGACCAGGAAGACCTGTTCATTTATCTCGCCGTCTCGGCGCACGCCATAAGCTCGGTTCTAGTCCGACAGGAGGGGCGCGACCATCAGCCGATTTATTACTCTAGCAAGATGATGACACCCGCCGATACACGCTATCTTCCCTTGGAAAAGCTTGTTCTCGCCCTCGTCTCCGCGTCTCGGAAGCTCGCACCGTACTTCCAATCCCACCGCATTATCGTATTGACCGAGTATCCTCTCAAGTCTCTCCTCCGAAAAGCCGACCTCTCCAACCGAATCTCTCAATGGGCCGTCGAACTTGCCAACTACGAGATCCACTTTCAACCAAGGACGGCGATCAAAGCCCAGGCACTTGCCGACTTTATCGCCGAGCTGACGCCGACCGACGTCCTCGCTTCAAATCCAGCCCCCCGCCTCGAAGCCGTTTTCCAAGCAAATCCCAGCACCGCCTGGAAACTCTTCCATGGCGATGTATGGAAAATGTATGTTGATGGCGCCTCCAATAGCTGAGGCGCCGGGGCTGGAATCGTACTTCTCTCTCCCTCCGGTGTCTTACACGAAAGCTCTATCTCCATCAACTTTCCGGCCTCCAACAACGAGGCTGAATATGAGGCGCTCATCTCCGGACTCAAGACTGCCGAAGCCCTTGGAATTGAAGAACTCGTCCTCTACAGCGATTCACAGTTGGTTGTCAACCAGCTCTCCGAGGAGTATGAGGCTCGGGACGACCGGATGCGTACTTACCTGAGCTCTGCTGTTCGGTTACTCAAAAACTTCAGAGCAATCCGCGTCGAACATATCCCGAGAGACCAAAACGCTCATGCCGACGCCCTCGCCGGACTCGCTACGGCCTGCGCCGCTTCGGGACAACGCTCCATCTCCTTTAGCTCCATCGACAAACCTAGCTTCGAGCTTGAAGTACTCAGTCATGAGATATTAAACGTAGAGCTTGGTCCGAGCTGGATGGATGAGATCATCGGCTACCTACGCGATGACACACTACCAACCGACAAGAAGGACGCCCACCGACTCCGCAACAAGGCCGCCCTTTTCTGGCTCAACCCCAATGGAAAGCTCTACCAACGGTCGTTCACCGGCCCCTATTTATTGGTTGCACACCCCCACCAGGTCCCCGGGATCATCGAGGAGCTACACGCCGATGACAGCGGTTGCCACTCCGGTGGACGCTCCATCGCCCACCGAGCAATTACCCAAGGATACTGGTGGCCAACAATGAAGAAGGACTCTGAAGAATTTGTGAAGCGTTGCCAGAAGTGTCAAATGTTTGCTCCCATTATACATCAGCCAGCTCGGGATCTAAGCCCCCTCACCAGTCCTTGGCCCTTCTCCCAGTGGGGCATGGACATCGTCGGCAAGCTCCCCGTCGCTCCTGGAGGATTCAAGTTCCTCTTAACCGCCACCGACTATTTTTCTAAGTGGGTTGAGGCCGAACCACTGGTCACGGTTGAAGAGTCGAACATCATGCGCTTCGTGTGGCGAAATATAATTTCTCGCTTCGGTGTACCCTTCGCCATCTTAACCGACAACGGCAGCCAGTTCACCGGTCAAAAGTACCGAGCGCTCCTGGATGAATTTGGCATCAAATGGGACACTTCCACCCCATACTACCCTCAGGGAAACGGGCAAGCCGAAGCTGCAAACAAAGCAATCTCATCAGGACTCAAACGCCGGCTCGAATCACGCCGGGGCAAATGGGCCGAAGAGCTCCCTCGGGTACTCTGGGGCTACCGTACAACGCCTCGGCGATCTACCGGCCGAACCCCCTTCTCCCTGGCATTTGGAATGGAAGCTGTAATTCCCCTCCAGGTCGGGCTCCCGACGATCCGAACCGAAGATTTTGACGAGGCGGTTAATGATGAGAACATTGCTTTGGACCTCGATCTGGCTGAGGAAGAACGAGAGAATGCAAGGATCAAACTAGCATCTTATCAGCAAGAGGTTGCCAAGGGCTACAACCGAAGCTTCCGCCTTCGGTCATTCAAACCGGACGACCTTGTCTGGAAAAAGGTGGTGGATAAGTCCAAAAAGAGGAAGTTGATGCCTAATTGGGAGGGCCCCTTCCTAGTCCTAAAACACCTCGGCTCGGGAAACTACAAGCTGGAGAAGTTAGACGGTTCCCCAATCGCCAAGACCTGGAACGCCAATAACCTGAAGAAATTCTATGGGTAGCCAGGCTTCGGCCTCATCGGACTTATTTATTCCAACAATTTTTGTTTCTTGTCCAAATGTGATAAGAACCAAACTACTCTTGTAATGGCCTGATTCTACGACAGTTTTTTAATGAGAATCTCTTGTTTATCACTAGTCTAAATCTTGTCACTTACTCTTCGTACTCGGTCCGCCGTTGCGTGAACCGTTTTATCCTGACTTCAGGGACTGTCCTCCGCGGGATATTCCTCGGACAGATCCCTCACCAAGTCACCACGGCCTTTTCGGCCGTTTCAGACTTTCGGACGTCGGCGATAAGGACACTCGGTATTAATCCCGAGCCCCTTACACCGATCCCCCCCAATAAGTCACGCTATTTGGGTTCGCTACGTTCCGAAGTCATGGCCGACGCCATTCCCGCTTCAGGACCCTAGCCCTAATCTAAATCACTGCGCCCCAATGAGTTGCTTCGGTTTACTCCTTTCGGCTCAGCGTCAGCTAAAACAAAGCAGGGGCATGCAAAATTCAAAAAAATTGCTAACTACTTTGCTTCGTTTTAACTTACTCAATCCTATATACTGCCTTACTTCGGTTTGGAGTAAGATTTTTGAAAACCTCCTCGGCTAATGCTTCGGCTAAAATCTGCTGATACTCCACAGCATTTCAACAGAAGCAGGGGCATGAGGCTCCCTTCGGTTACAAGCATAAAACCATTCGAGCATCTCAAAAATAAACAAGGCATTGAAACGAAAGAAACCATTCATTCAAAAGCAGCAAAAAACATTTACAAACCCTGGAGCGGTAAAATCCAAATGTTCGGAACCGTCCAGCCAAGTGTGAAACAAAAGAGAAAAGTCAAGTCCTAAGCATTTAGGGGCTGAGGGGTCTGGGCACCATCCTCGGTTGAAGCAACGACAGCAGGAGCGGTCTGGGCACCATCCTCGGTTGAAGCACCGACAGCAGGAGCGGTCTGGGCACCATCCTCGGTTGAAGCAACTGCAACAGAAGCAGTCTGAATACCCGCATCGGGGTTTGGCACCTGCTCGCCCTCCTCTTCTTCCTCCTCGGGCACTACAATCTCTTCGGGCGGCACCTCTGGAAAAACCCGGAGTTCAGAATCGGCTGGGAGATCGAGCTTACTCAAAAGAGTCTCGTGACCAAACCGAAGCCCGTCCACGAAACGATCCCTGTAAAGCTCGGCCTCAATCTCCCGAACCTGCTTCTGGTATTCCACCCCGGCTGCGACCCAACCTTCGTCATAGCCCCTGTTCTTAGCAGCTTCAACCTCGGTTGCTCGGGTAACCCTCAAAGTGGTGACATCCTCCTCGGCCTTTGCAACTCGGGCTTCGGCTGCCACCCTCTCCCGGTCGCACCTTTGAAAGTCTGCAAGATAAAGATCGCAGGCCTCCCGAGCCACCTTCAGATCGTCCTCTCTCTGCTCAAGAGCCTTCTTCAGCTCACTCATCTCTCGCTCTTGATCTTTGCATCGGTCGTTTACAGCCAAAGCCCGAGCACCAGCCTGCGAGCAGAAAACCGAAGAAGAATCACAAGTATGGACTTAGCAGTCAACAATAAAGTGGAGAGTAATAAACTTACAGTGAAAAGGGCCTGTGCTATCTCAGCGGTAATGTCCTCGGTCAACCCTTGGACAGCCCTGGCGTCCCTAGGAAGAATGCAGCCTCGGAGCATCCCGTACGCTGTACCGAGGTTAGACACGCTGTCCGCGTGGTGGATCTGGCGCCCGGCGTAGTGGCAAAATTCTGGGGCCCAGGGCACCTCCGTGGCAGGGACCCAGGTTCCCCCCTCAGTCCCCTCTGCAGACCCTCGGCCCTGCTCCTCCGCCCTCTCCTCCCTCTCGGTAATCCAAGAAGTTTCCTTCTCCTTACCACGGGCGCTACCTTCACCCTCGTGCCGAGTCCTCTTCGCCGGGGGCTCCTGCGGAGAGAGAGGGGTCATCCCCGAGGTCCCAGCACCAGGGGTACTGGTGGCTGAGCCTCGGCCTCGGCCTCTTGACGGCCGCCATCTGAGGTTTAGCACCTCCCAAGCTCCATGTTCCGACATCTCGTGGCTCAGTCCGGTCCTCTCAGGCGTCTCTCGGTCAACAGCCTCTCTTACGATACCTAGAGGCTCGGAGCTGCTACCCTCGGTCCCAGAAGCGTTTCCTCGGCCACCTCTCCCCGCTCCTCCGCCTCCCCTACGTCCTCGTCCTCGTCCTCCTCCTCCCCCTCGTCCTGCCTTCGACACCCTTTGCTTCCTCGGCTTCTTCTTTAAGTAACTGGTGTACGAAGGGACGTAACCGAGGAGCTGAGGGGCGTAACGGTTGGTGATTGGGATTGCGTAGGCGGCGGTTATCCGAGAACGGATGGCTCTCTCCCGAAGCTCCTGAACGGTACCTTCGGCTGCAAAAGGTCGTCAAAACATGGAGAAATCAGTACAAATTTACAAGAAAAAGCGTTTATTAAAATAAGTTCACTACCGAAGGGTAGGTTACCGACCAGGAACTCCGATCTCAAATGGGACTGTAGTGACTATATCTATGGTCTCCCCGGGCCCGAACATGAAGTTCCCGGTGACCGAGACATAGATACTCGCCCACTCCTCGGAGTCCGGTAGGTGATCGATCAAGAATGTGTCATTCCCTGATCTGCAGGAGAGATAGTGTCGGTTGTGGCCTCGGTTAACCCCCAGGAGATAGACACCGAAGAGCTCCTCAATACCGAACACCAGGTTAAACTGCCTCCTCAGCTCAATGATGCTGGTAATAATTCGGTATGAATTCACCGTGAGCTGGGAGGAGGTGAGGTTGAGGGTTCGGAGCACCCGACGTACGAACTGGTGGAGGGGAAACCTGATGCCCCCCTCGCATATGGCCATCAGGGGGAAGATCAACTCCCCTGACCGATGCGGAAGGTCCTTTGGGTCGGTGTTTTCGAGTAGCCGAACCTCAACGTCAGGAGGGATGCTGTAGAGCCTCTTGAACTCGGCGTAAGCTGCGGGATCCCGGGTGAAGTATTTATTCTTAAACGTGCAGGGCCTCATCGGTCTTCGGCGTCCCTGGATTTCCTCGGGCGCATTTCCAAACGGCCCCGGCCCGTGGTCCGACGTACTCGGGTCCTCCATCTCCCAAGGGTCAAGTGAAGTAATCTCACGAGGGGCTCGGTTAGGGTTGGCAGGCTCAATCTGGTCGACCGGGATTCGGTAAAACCTCTCCCTCCAAAGCTCTTGAAAGATGACGTCTACCAAGGGATCGTCGGAACTACTGGAGCTGTCCGAGGAGAGTTCAATGACCATTCGCCCCTGACCAAGAAAACAAGGAAAATGTGCAAAACCCGTTAGCTATATGCCTAGGGGAGAGCAAAAGCTCCTAGCGCTCGGGGCGAGATGGTCCTCACTCTTTGGAATCTACGGTCCTCGGTCACTCTTAAAGACTCTTCCCTCCTCGGAAAGGGTCCTCGGGGGACTACTACACTTTTCATTTGTCCAAAGGTTGAAGATAGGCCTCGGGAAGAATCTAGGCCTCGGGAAGAATGTGGGCCTCGGGAAGAACAAGAACAGCAGCGGCGGGCGCCAGCGCCGCCGCGCACCAGACGGTTGCAGGTGGCGTCCCCGCCCCAATGCGCTCAGAAAACGTTGAAAAAACACGAAGAAAAGTACTAAAACTTGAAGATTGATTGACAAAGATCAACATACCCAAATCAGGAGAGGAGATCTGCTACTAAAGTGCTCGAAATAGCGATCCAAAGTTTGCAAAACACGGCGGCGGCGGTTCGACGGCGTCAGAAGGTTTGAGTAGCTTTCTCTCTCCAAAGGCTCTGAATTTATAGTGGAGCGTACGAGGAGTCGCGCGGGAAACGAAGCGTCGCCAACCGAACCGTTGGATCTACGACGCGTGTCTTCATCAAGCGGTCAGTAATCAGAGCTCTGAACCGAGGTCAGGTACGCCGCGTACCGAGCCATTCACGCCTCGACACGTGCCCTGAAAGGACGTTTCGTACCAAGCAACTGGCATTTCACGTGCCGAGGCGACGTATGATGTCACTCATTTCGGCGATGACTTACACGTGGCTCCTAGGGCAGAAGCAGGCGGCTCGGCTCTCACAAAGGCCGCTCGGTTCTTCTCCAAAGCATTTCATCGGTTAAAAGCCCGGTCGCGCTAGTCCGTCAGAGGAATCAACTCCCCGAAGACCAGAATGGCACTCCGGAAGTTGAGGGGCTATTGTAGGGCCCTCGGTTATAGGCTCGGTAACTGGGGTACAAACCCTAAACCAGCGGCTAGGGTACGGGCCGAGGTCCTTTGACTAGCTCTCTTCGGGAGGCACCTCGGTCGTTGCCCGGGCTTCGGTTATTATCGACTTCGGAGCATCGGTTCACTGGATGCCCCCGAGCTTCCAGAAGCTTCCAGGCGGTAACGGTTTCCACGAGTGGGACCTATGGGGATCATGCCTCCCAGGCAGCTGGCACAATCATTGAGATCTGTCCCATGTGCTCCGTAACCACCTCGCCCCCCACGTCATATGTGACGTCACCCGAGGCGGTTACCCGAGCGTACTCACCACGCGCTAGCGTGAAGACCAAGCAAACCTAGGTCTATAAATATGAAGTGATACACATCTGAGAAAGGTACGCAATACTATCCTAACCCTAGACCTAAATACCTTCCCTGAGATCTAACTTGATCATCGGAGGGTCACTGGGCAGCCAAAGCCCTAGTGACTTGTTGCAGGTCAGGCGACGGACGAGCGGAGCAGCGGAGGAAGGAGCCTAACCAGTCACCACAGTCAAGGTCCCGATTAATCGAACCCCTACACCGGCCCTGTCCGTGGGTATTAGATTTTTGTTTTTTTAAGGAAAAATGACGGCCAATGACGTATTTTGATAATTAATATTCGTCAAGGATATGCTGAGAACATTTGTTAATGCTGAAAATATATTTGGTGGGTATTAGTTATCAAAACACGTCATGGACAGTCATTTTCCCTTTTTTTAAAAGTAAATGAAAAATCTAGGAAAGTAGGATTGGGGGGTTTTGAGGCTTTTAGGACTCTCACACATTTATATAGAAGATAGGTAGATAGATAGATCGATCGATCTCGTGAAATGGTTAGTTGAATTTATAGAAGAGCTAAGCGGCTGGTCAATTATGGTTACTGGTCGATTTTGATTCGACCTTCACAGGATGGACTTGTGAAAGCAGCAGCTAGAAAACCGTGACTAGCAAACATCCCAAACACAACCAACGCATTTTCATGTTTTTTTTGGGGTTAAACATCAGCGCAATAGATTTAGGCACTGTTTCGCTAAAGGTTCTTGAAAAATACTCCCTCCGTTCCACTTTGTTGTGTCTGTTTACTTTTTTGGATGTTTCAAAAAATTGTCTATATCTCTTAATTTATAATATTTTATATATCCAATATGGATTTTGTTTGATAAATCTCAATTAATTCTTTTAAACAAAGTTTTTAAAATTACAAAAAAATATTATAGATTGTGAAATATGCACAATTTTTGTGAGTTGCCAGAAACGAAATAGGCACAACAAAGTGGGACGGATGGAGTAGTAAGTATTTGCAATTTTCAAACTTTGAAATAATGTATGCTTTGTTTGGTTTGGGATTTGAAAAGTTTTTTGAAAAATAGTAGGGGTAATAAGTGGAGAGAGATAGAGAGAGAAATGTTGGAAGTAGGGAGAATCTAGGGGGAATCTAGGAGGAATTTTTTGAAAAATGCTTTTTGAAAAGGGAAGAGAACAAGGCAGTAGTATTTATGAAAATAATTTTTTGATTTTTTTTGAACCGTTTAAAAGATCTCATCGAGATCTATCAAACAAGTTTCATACTGCACAAAAAACTATTTCAGTAAGTTCGTTATTTTTAAGCTTTTTTTTTCCAATCGGTAATCGGTTATTTTTATTGTTGCATCAAAGAAACATCGAGGGAGGCTTCCCTATGAACCTAGCTTGGAAAATCCTGAAGCCAAGTTATAGGGGTCTCCAGAGATAGGGCATATTTGGCTAAAACATTAGCCACCCTATTACAATTACGAGGAACAAAATTAAAAGAGCAAGAATTAAAACGACTACCAAAAGATAAAGTATCTCTAATTATGACCTCTAGGCGTGTTGTAACATGTCTCTTCCCTTGCAACATGTTGATCACAGTTTGCGCATCCCCTTCAACAGAGTATAAACTTCCAAACGAGCATATGGGACTGGTCAATGCAATGCGAAACCCTTCAGCTTCCACCATTTCTGCTGATGCTTTCCCTAGAGTTGGAACGGCCATAGCACCCAGAATATCTCCTGAAAAATTCCTAAAGACCACTCCCACACCCCCGCTATGAGAACCCGAATCAAATGCACCATCAACATTAACCTTAATCACTCCATGTACTGGCGGACTCCATATCACAGCATCTCCACCATTTGTATCACAATTAGAATGTTGATCCTTCTTAGTGGCCAGCAAAATAATCAAAATCCTCCAATGCATCTTGGATAATAATTGTTTCCAACTTCCAGTTCTGTTTGAAAGCCCAATTGTTCTGTGCTATCCACACATGCCAACCAATTGTAGCAAACAAACCCAGAGCTTCCTGCTTCACCTCCCCCATTAGGCATATCCCCTACACTCTTCCACATGTCTCTAATCTGTGCATTGCATGTTATCTTCGGACGCAAGCCAATTGTAGCAAACAAACCCAGAGCTTCCTGCTTCACCTCCCCCATTAGGCATATCCCCTACACTCTTCCACATGTCTCTAATCTGTGCATTGCATGTTATCTTCGGACGCAAGCAAAATGGAGATAACACCCAAACTTTAGACGCTCTATCACAATTAAAGAGCATATGGAAAGGTGTTTCCTCTGCCAAACCACATAGAATACAAATTGGATCAACTTGAATCTGTCGCTGTATCAGAGCACTAGCCACTGGAATAATATCATGCAAACACCACCACATAAACATCTTAATTTTTGTGGGAGCCTTCATATGCCATACCCTCTTCCACATATTCTCGTCGGCCACTAATCCACTGATCTGGCCGCTACTATGGGCTGTCCTTCTTGTCTGAACAATTTCCTTCGCAATAACGTAGGCTGATTTAACAGTAAAAGACCCCGTTGTTGTACCCCTCCAAATGCATTTATCTACCAGCCCTGTCTTACTCAAAGGAATGCTCAATATCTGCTCCACGTCTCTGGGATTAAACACCTCCTTAATGACTGACTCCTTCCACGACATAAGGTTGTGGTTAATTAGCTCTTCAACATAGGTCCAGTTACTGCCGAGAGGTTTCGGAGTGAGTCCCCTAGCCATGTGTAGACACCCCAATTTGGCCTAACGATTATTTCAAGTTCCACCTTGGGGACCATCCCGATGATGAAATGGATACAGTGATTGCTGATTGCCTTCTCGAGAACCTTAGGACTTTTGGTAAGAACTTTGAGCTACTTAGATGACCCAATCCAGAGCCATACAGCCTTTCAGGCAGAAATACAGAATCCTAGGAGAATCCATCTGTCGGCCGTAACATCGATCTCACGGCCTTAACATCCTTTCTTCACCCGAGCAACCTGTTGCTTGAAAATCTCCCTGAGAGATCAATCCCTCGGCCGCAAGATCTATCCTTCGGCCGCAACATCCATTCCTCGGCCGCCAGATCCTTTTCTTGGCCGCCAGATCGTCTATTTTCCAGACCCTGGAACGTTCTGTCGATTGTTTGATCCAACTACACTACCTTTCCGATGCGTTCGGGCTACGTTAGAGGATTGCCATGAAGAGTTAGAATCACACTCTAACTCCAATTTTGATCGTGCATTTCGATTGGCTGGAGTGTGTCATCCCTATGCCTATATAAAGGAGCCTTTGGGCTCCGAAATTAAGAAGTGAACACACCACGATCAGCCATGAAATTCTGCAGAAATACTCTCTCAAACCCCCTCTTCAAAAGCCCTAACCTCCCGAAGGCAGCCATCAATTCGACGATCAAACCCCGAAGTTCAAACCCTAACCCTAGGGTTTCCCGAGAAGCAATTAGTCAATCACCACCAATCCGAAGCAATCAAGCAACTGAGAGATCAAGGTGGTGAGGCCCAACGGCCTCTGGTTTGTTTTATTTATCGTATTCATAATTAATCGTAGCATTTAATCATCTGCTAACTTTTCTGTCTGGTGTGAGGAAGAACACCGACCGGGGCTTCGATCCCTCGGCCGGTACATAAAACCAGGAGGATCCCTCGGCCGTGACATCCATTCACTGGCTGTGGGATCCATCTCCCTGGGACAGTTTGTTTTACTTTTCTGCTTTTTGATGCATGCTTTAATTATCGCACTGGCTCACCTTATTTACTGTTTAAAGGCTTAATTAAACAGACTATGTGTTAGAATTAAATAAAGCATCTACACGTCTTATGTTGAATAACTATGGGCCAGTCTCACGGCTGGGTAGAGAGAAGTGCTTAACACCTTCCCCTTACTGTACTTTTGGCTCCCGTACCCAGAATCTCTATCTGTTTTTCTAGTTTTAATAAACTAGGTGGCGACTCTGTTTTGATGATAACCGCTATCGTGTGGCGATGTTCCTAGCCATGGGAATGTCCACGATCTTGGTTTACAAAGCAAGCAACCAATCGAGCAACAAACGATCAATCTGTATGGCGATGCCCCGTTTGGGAGGTGTCTACACCATGGTTCCTCCCAAATTTTGGCCTTATGACCTGTCCCAATTCTCCACTGCCATCCCTTACTAATCACATCTTTGCTTGCTAAAATACTTTGCCATGCCCAGGATGATGATTGCTTAGGATTAGCCTCCAAAAAAGAGGTTTGAGGGAAATATTTCGCCTTGAACACTCGATAAAAAAGTGAATCATCTCCATTCATCAATTGCCACCCTTGCATTGCTAGCATCGCCTGGTTAAAAGCCTCAATGTCTCTGAAACCCAAACCACCCATGCCCTTCACCTGTGTCATTTTCTCCCAACTCATCCAATGAATTTTCCTTTTCTCCTCAGTACCACTCCAAAAGAATTTTGCAATCACTGAATTTAACAACTTGCAAAGACCGAGTGGAATCTTTACACACGCCATGGCGTAGATTGGTAGAGCTAACAAAACATGTTTAGCTAAAACCTCTCTACCCACATGGTTAGTGAAAGATCCATCTTAGCTTTTAATTTTCCCCATGGTACTATCTTTAAGATACAATAGAGCATCTTTCTTCGATCTTCCAATAATGTAGGGTAAGCCCAGATATTTCCTTTCCTCGGTACTGTGGCAGAACCCCAAGATATCTTTACACTCCTGTCGTTGATTAGCTGTAGTATTAGAGCTAAAGAGAATAGAAGATTTTGAGTTGTTGAATAATTGACCCGAAACCTGTCTATATGTATCCAAAACTTCCTTCATAGCCCCACTTTCCTCCTTAGTAGCCTTGCAGAAGACAAGAGAGTCATCTGCAAAAAAAATATGAGAAATGTACGGCCCTCCCTTGCAAATTTGAATGCCCTTCAGTTGCCCTTGCCTCTCTCTCTGTTTAAGTAAGCCTGAAAACCCCTCCGCACATAGGAGAAATAGGTACGGTGATAAGGGATCCCCTTGTCGTAACCCCCTTTGAGGCTTGATATACCCATGTTGCTGGCCATTTATAGATACAGAATATGAAACTGTAGTCACACAGCTCATAATCCACTTCACCCATTGCGAATGAAACCCCATGCGTTTCATGACATCCTCGAGATAGTGCCATTCCACTCTATCATAGGCTTTGGCAACATCCAACTTCAAAGCCATGCACCCAACTTTTCCCCATTTTTTCTGCTTCAAGTAATGGACCACTTCGTGGGCAACTAAAATATTATCACTAATCTGCCTATTCTGAATAAAAGCACTCTGATTCTTACTAATCAACATAGGCAGAATACGGCGTAATCTGTTAGACAAGGCTTTTGCTATGATTTTGTAGAAGACATTACACAATGAAATAGGTCGAAATTGCGATACCTGGACTGGTGTTTTTACTTTAGGAATGAGTACAATCTGTGAGTGATTAAAACTCTTCAGCATGTGACCCAATTAGAAGAACGACTGGACCGCCATGGTGACATCCTCCCCAATGATCTCCCAATACTTTTGGTAGAAACCAGCCGTCATGCCATCTGCTCCCGGCGTTTTACTAGGATCCATATCAAACAAAGCTTGGTGAATTTCCATAGCACTAAAATGTCTTGTGAGAGAGTTGTTCATCTACTCCGTTACCCTTGCTTGAATTGAATCCACCACCTCAGTACCTTGTCTCATCCCCTCTGACTGAAAAAGGGTTTGGAAGTACTGTACGAATTCCCCAGCAATTGCATCTTGATCCTCACACCAATTCCCATTCAAAGCTTGTATACCAGAAATAGTATTTCTTTGTCGGCGCTTACTAACTTTAGCATGAAAAAATGCAATGTTGCGATCTCCTTCTGCTAGCCAAGACTTTCGTGCTTTCTGCCTCCAAAACCGCTCCTCTTGCACCCAAGCTTCACCCAATTCCTTCTCAAAAACACAGATTTGGCTCTTATCACTTGAGTCTCGGTCTTCTCCAATTGCTTTAAGTTTACCCTGTAGCCCATTGATCTTCTTTCTAGCATTAAAATTCTTCACCTTGCTTCACACTCTCGATTCCTTGCGGGTATTACGAACTTTATGAAACACTTCAAACATCTTAGACCCTCGAATAGGCATTTGCCGGCCCTTGCAAACTGTATCATAACTAGCCGGATCATTGGCCCATCTACTATCAAACCAAAACTGCCGATAACCTGTGAATTTGGGTGGATTCGTATCCAATAGTAACACTGCATGGTCAGACCCGACAGCAAACAAATGCTGCACTCTTGCCCTGTCATAATTCAGTCTCCATCCTGGTGTGACTAAAACACGATCCAACTGTTCTTTAACCTGCCCATCACCACCACGTCTATTAGACCAAGTAAATGGGTATCCATGAAATCCTAAATCCACTGCCTCAAGACTTTCAACAAAATCTCGGAACACCCTTAGGGACCAAACTTCTCTTTTCCTGCCCCCTTTCTTCTCATCTGCCCACAAGATGTCATTGAAATCTCCCCATAATACCCAATCTCCATTACTCTGCTGTCAATCCCTTAGAAGATCTTCCCACTGGGATTTGCGTACGCTATCAATGGAACTTGCGTAGTGGTTGATCAAATGCCATTCATGATTAGACTCATCATCCTTTATTAAAACTTCAATAAAGAAACTACTCCTACGAACAAGACTAACATTCAAGCCCCGTTTCCACATTATAGCCAAGCCACCAGCTATACCAGATGGATCCACAACTAGAACATTATCCATACCTACAAAAGACCGAATAAAATCGACTCTACAAAGCTGATTTTTCATTTCGGAAAGAAAAATCAACTGGGGGGAGTGGAGTCGGCAAAGCTCCTTCAATTGATTTGCAGTTAAGGCCCTCCCCAATCCTTGACTATTCTAGGCCATAAGCTTCATCTGTTCTCTTGGGCCCATTTTTGTCTGGCCACCTCTATCATTTCCAGAAAAATCGTCACCCCATCTGCTTCCCCCACTTTCTGTTTCTTAGCCTGACTTTGGCTCGATTCCTCAGCAATTTCCACCTCCATTAGAATTGCAAATGAGTACTTATTTTTTAAGAATGCTTAGCTGAAGGCTTTTTGCACATGTTTCTTGATAGGATTAAAAAAACGTAAATTTTCAGATTGACATCCCTAACAAAAATTTGCAGAACCGCCACCGACTAGAAAGCCATTCAAATTGAAGAACGGTTACTTGCGTTTCACAATTAAGTGTGTGGGTCCTACCTTCATATGCATTGACCCCACACATTTTTTGAAAGGAATGAGCATTGCTTTTGGAGCACAAAATAGTTACTCCCTCTCTCGTCTCCTTTATCACACAAGGAGATGGTATTTGCCATATAAGAGCATGTACACAAGACTAGCAAAATGTTACTTTATAGCTATTTTACCTATTTTGGACACCAAAAATACCTTGCATCAGCCTAGGCAAACTAGTAGCTATTTTCCCTTTACAGAAAATGCTCTCTACAAGTACCGAGCAATGTTCAAGAGCTATTCACAAAAAAATTATTTTCTCTCTCCTCCCTACCACCCTTTCGTTCTCTCTCCTTCTTTATATATTACTCCCTCCGTCCCCTTTTAAATGTCTTACTTCGTAATTCCAACTTATTAAAAAGACATCATCATTATACCTTTCACATCAACTTTTTCCTTCACTTTCCCTACTTACCCATCATCATTACACTTTTACTCACTAACTTTTTAAAATGGAATCTACTTTTAGGGGCAAAATAGAAAATTCACCAACTTTTATCCACTAACTTTACAAAGTGAACACTTATTAAGGAACAGCCCAAAATGGAATACCGGACTCTAAAAAAGGGACGGAGGGAGTATTAGATAGAGATGATTATAGAGAGGACTGATGTGGAGTTGAGAAAGATTTGAGTAGGTAAAATGAAAAAAGTGGAGTGTTGGGTAAGTAAAATACCTCTTGCTTGGTGTACATGCTCTAATAATGCTCTGGACTTTCGAAGGGCGTGTTTGTGCTTAAATTTAGATACAGGATACTAGCTGATGTGATTGATTATATCATCATTTTTTTTTTGTCAAAAGTGAAAAAATTGTATTGATAAACGGCCCGCGATACTTACAAAACGGAGATCATTACAAAGAATTTAGACGAAGCCAAACTAATCGCCTAACAAATAAAAATGAGTAAATCACAAGACAATCGATATCTTTCATCCTAACCCAGGCATGGCCTGATACAACAGTGACACTTTTAACCTGCCTAACATCTAATTAGGAGTCTCAAACGAGAAAAAGTACAAAGTTAAGGATAAAGACACCAAATATCCAGACAATCAGATGCACTCCAACAAAAAATGAACGCACTAATGAACTTTCAAGAACTACAGATCTGCCTAACCGCCACAAGTTGCCTCTCTAAAGACATCATCTAGGGATAGAATGCTGAAACACAGATATCATTGTGAAACAACCTCGATTGAGAGAACCTGATCTGTAGACAAAATTCGTTCAAAGACGAAACTAACAACTCTCGTAAAACGAGAGTGTGGTGGCAGGGTTCGGCCACGTCATTGGCAACTGACTAACCACAGGGGTCCACAGGTTGATCAGTGGCTCACGGAGCCTGTCTGCTGGCAACGCCCTGAGAGACACCGGCCACTGAAGGGGACCACAAAGCATGATGAGAGCCGGCGAGCTTGTGCTCCCAGGATGATTGGCCTCTTACTCTGATAGTTCGGCGAGATCTCGCCGAACCAAGGCTACTCGGCACAAAGGATGTCCCAGCTAGAGAGTGCCGGACAGCCTTATCCGGATACACCTTTTTATGCCGAGCCACCACCTGCCTCCTAACTAAGAGAAGAAGTCAGGTAGAGATAGGTAAAGGGAGGGGCTGAAATGCCACGCCATCTAAATGCCAGCAGGTGGCTGAGAGCTGGTGTGATCCTACCTACGTTGGCCAATGATAGGACAGAGCACATGACAAGCTTTTTTGATAAGAGTAGGCCCATCTGAGCATATCGCCTTAGCCCCAACCACCAAGCGCGTGGTGGTCACGCGTGGGTTGGGCTCCAAGCGACCTCCTGCCTATGAAAGGACTCCCCCTTCAGAAGAAGGTAATCCTTCCTCTCCCTTTCTACACATTCTCTCCAAAAAATTCCCCTCTCCCTAGAATACTGACTTGATCGTTGGAGTGCCCTTCCCGGACTCCCAACGATCTGGGTTTGGCACTAATATGTTCGCTAAGTGTGTAGGACTCCACCTTATCCATATCTAGAGAATCAACCACACCTTCCAAGGCTCCAAGAGGGTTCATAATCGGAGAAAGTGCTTCCCACAGAGAGACAAAACTCTCGTAAAACGAGAGACAAAACTCTCACAGATCAGACGACAAACACTACAAGATAAATGAAAATTGGTGACGAAATTTAATTTCGTCACAGTTTTGACAATTTTCGTGACGAAATAATTTCATCACCAATTATACCTGTTTAGCGACGAAAAAAATATTTTCATCATCAAAAAGCACAATAGGCGAGGAAAAAAATTTCGTCACCAATTATTCACTTTTTGGTGACAAAATATTTCGTTATCAAACGGCATTATAGGTGACGAAAAATAGATTTCGTCACCAGGTAGGAATTCTCGACAACCTTTAGTCGACAAATTTTTTTTCGTCACCTATATTATTTGTGATAAAAAACATGCAATTTGTGACGATTTTCATTCATCACCCAATGTAAATTTTCTTGTAGTGAAAGTTGTTGATCTGGAGAGACGGAAGAAAAAAAGGAAAAAGCAAAGAAAGTGAGTCGGAATAGTACCATGGCCTTCCCCTCCGCCGCCGCACACGGATATGGAACCCACGGGAGAGATAGGGTCGGCAATTTGCTTTCTTTGAGAACAAACATCAATCAGAGCCGAATAATCTGGGTTTTCTTACTTTGCATAGGGATTATATCATCATTAAGTCATACGATAATGTACCTGATAAGATGCTTTAAGTCGTGATAATTTTGTCACTCCTCTTTTATCTAAACAACACTCATCTTCTCTCACAAAATAAATCACCTCATAGAGACACAAAGAGGAGTGCCGTTAAAAAAAAAGAAAATGACAAAATCACTTCGCTGTCATAACGATTATTCTTATAAATACTCATTCAAATGTGATAGGCAATACTCAGATGTGATACACTTATGTTTACTACGTACTTCTATCTATTATTGTGTGTGTTGTAGTATGTTGTGTTGTATAGTATGCATAGTTGCAGTGTATTCATATGCAAACGTGCTATGCACGTACATGGGATATCGGTAAGGGCAATCCCGGTCCCGAAAATTCAAACCGCTTAGTTTTTTTAAAAATATATTTTATGATTTTTTGTAAAAAAAAAAATTAGCTCAATCGAATATCGATAAGGACTTTTTCAACATCCGTGAGGCAAACCATTTAGTTTTGCCTTACGAATTCTTAAAAAGCTAGTTTCGCCCAACGAATTCTTAAAAAGCCTTAATTGATATCCGATTGAATTGATTTTTTACACAAAATCAGAAAAAAAAACTTTTTAAAAAGTGAGTGACTTGAATCATTTTTGTCTGAGGTAGGCACCAAAATCTGGTAAAAAAAAAAAAGGTAGGCACCAAAAAATTTGTATGTGCATGATCTGTGCTATGTGCAAACAGACTTTTCGATCATATGGCTCCATCTACGAGTTTTTTATGAACCAAATCTCTTTTAAAAAACAATTGGTCGAAGTGCTCTAGTTTTCAAACTATTTTTAAAACTACTCGGTAGCGGCTTTTGAAACGGCGCTACCAGAGAAGCGTCAGTTCGACTAACGCTATTGATTGGCTTGCGTGGCAATAATGTCCACGCAAGCAATTAGCGCTTTCTCAGATAGCGCTAGGGCTTTATATACGCTCTTCCAAAAGACGCTTCGTTACTTCTCTCCTCTGCCCCTCTGCGCTAGGGCGATCTTGATCAGCTCTCCTCCCTCTTTGCGAGCGTCCGTTGAACGGCCAACGTCCAAACACCGCCACACACCGTCGCCTAATCCGGTATGCCTCTCTCTGCGCCTGAACATTAAGCTGCTTGGCGAAATCGTTGCTTGGCCTATTTATAACAAAACAGGTTGCTACCCATGTGACATTTACATGGCGCAGAGAAAAGATACGCATGCTTCGTTTTATATATTCCCTAAATTCCGTTCAAAGAGAATCTGAAATGGCGTGAGATTGACGGGCATACTTGAATAGACACACGCCCAAATTTTAGTCGGGTCTGTTCGAAGATAAAGAGTTGTAATAGAAGTGGTGGGTATAGAATTGAATTTTTTACCTTTTTTGGTGGGGGATAGAAAATTTGAATGGCCGGCGGCGGGGAAGGCGAATCGACGACCACTTTGGAGTACACTCCCACATGGGTTGTTGCGTGTGTTTGCACTCTCATTGTCGGCATTTCCCTCCCCGTCGAACGCGCGATTCACTACACCGGCAAGGCAAAATCGTTGTTTTACTATATTCAGTGATCTGATGAAATGTGAAGCTTGGGTGTTGAGGTTAGAATGTGGTTTCTTTTGAGTGTTCTACCTAGAGGAACAATGTTGCACTTAAGTATTTGAATTAGTTCCGTTATGTCCTTTTGTTAATCAATTTATGGCTTTGCTAGCAGCCTGACTATGGACTTGAACGTTGACTTGCTTTGTAGTGCTGACCCGGGGCCCATAGATGGGTCAATACTTGTTTTACAACGGCAGCACCGCTCTAAGAAAGTTTGGGATGCTGACGTAAGTTAATACATTTACAATTCCAAAATGTAGAGCATAGTTGTACTTCATTTCATTATTTATAAATTCGTTGAGGTAACCTTTAATTACTTTAATTCAGCGCACACGGTCGGATGATTGTGAAAGCATGAGAAAGTTTGGTCTCCAATTATTTTTTGGAAATCTTATTGTTAGTTATCTATCATTGAGCGCTAGTTTCACCCTTTTTGGATCTTGAAGGAATTAGTTATGATTTTTATATCAAGAGGTGTCGGTTTGGGATATTGATTGATCGAAAGAGCCTTGTTTTCAAAATCTTGACTTGTAAGTAGGCAGTCGGGTTCCATAGCTATAATTGGCCGAATGTTCCTTGATTGTTCGTATCTTGGTAAATTAATAGGGGTTGAATTGGAGCTGTGGAGCTACCCGCTTGCTAGCCATCACTCGTTTATACTCTAGTAACCACTGTGAGGAAAAAAAAAGCCTTATTCTCGTAAACTGTCATCTTCTGATTCTTTTCAAAGTATGATAAAAGCTTGAATTAATGTTGTTCACATTCTTTTTGCAGATTGTGAGAAGAAAAGGGAAGGATTTTTTTGGGTGCTCGTTAACTCATACTATTATTGCACCACTAGTTACTTATTTTTTGTTGATGAGAACCACTTTTGCTGATGTAAGATTGGACATGCAACTTCTATTTTTGTTATTAGAACTAATTAGTGGAAACTTTCTAGGCTTACTTTTGTCCAACTCTTGTCAAAAGAGATTCGTGATCTAATGGCGTTCTCAATGGAACTGTTTGGTCATCTTCTTAATAAGCTTGCCACTGATTTTATTGCCTACTGAAGCTTGAAACAAATGGAAATGTTTCACTGAATTTGCTTTCGATATGTGGGTTTAGGTGGTAGCAGGGCTAGAATGGTACCTTTTCTTGATGTGCTAACCCTTGTATGGAGCTAGGACAAATACATGTGCTTTCTAGAGTGCCACTACTCCAATCAAACACCCTAGGACCGAGAAGCTGTTACACGTTTAAAAGTAGCATATTTATAATTTATCTGAAAATATGGTTTGTGCTTCTCTGGTTTACTGAAATGCATTTTAGGCACAGTTTGGGCGTTTTCATGCTGCATTTCTACCATATACTATTCAAGGTCAGTAAAGAAAACTGACTTTGTGAGGTCCTTAAGTACTTTGAAAATACTCCCTCCGTCCCTAAATAAGTGTTCGGCGTGCAAACTTAGCCTTACAAAATATGCATTTTTTTCGTTAGGAAATTTAATTTTTTTTTACAATCTAAAAAAACTCATTGCTATCTATTGATTTGTGGAAAAAAATTAATTTACCTAGAATGTGTTACCATGTAGCGCCATCTGAATGAACGCTTGCCGTTATGTAGCGCCTTCTCAATGATCGCTACCCTTGATTGGATCGAATCTTGCTCAGAGCCTACAAATGAATCTTTGCAGAGCATACAGATGACAGATGCTGGGCACTTTTTCAGACAAGTAGCGCACTTTCAAATTACGCTACTGACTAGAGTAGCACCACTTCAAAATGCGCTACTGACTAGAGTAGCGCTACTTCAAAATGCACTACTTGGCTCTATATTTATCAAGATTCCAACTCTCCCAACAAATTCACCCGCAAGGTCAACTACAAATTTCGTCTTCCAATAATAAAAAAAAAAGAGCGGTTCAAATCCTATATACGTATTAGTTTACATATGTGGACGTGTTGTCCAACAAACAAATGGCCTGTCCTACGTCGGTGGTAGGACAATCCCCTTACCAATTATGAGAGGGATAACTTTTAATGACTTGCAAGAGATGATTTGGAATGCAGCGGGTATGCCGGGAACACTGATGAAAATAACATACCCCTTCCCAATTATGAGCTATCCTCATGCGACATACCAGTACGCTGGAGTTGATGTCGTGGATGATAGTAGCATCGGAATTATGTTCGATGTAGCTGATAAAATCACCGGCTACACCCCCGTTTTGTTCACGGAAACGATGGATGCCATGATGTAGCCAAGCAAGTGCTGTGCACCAACGTTCGAGTCATCGGTCGCAACGACAATCGCAGCCAAATTTCCCTCAACACCAGCGAAATGACAACACTTTCATTCAAAACGAGGAAGCAGACCCAAGTACGAAGGTCAAGGCTTTTCAAGCAATGGTAAAAGATAAGTGCGACGGTTACTATCCATCGTATGCAAAGACATGGGCTGCAAAGCAAATGGCTATAGCAGCCATTTACGGTGACTGGGAAGAATCATTCGCGGAACTCCCTCAATACCTGGAAGCTATTAAAGAGAGGAATCCGGGTACTCAAACCCATATCATAACAAAGGAGACGTGCAGGCCAGGACATGTTATATCTGATGCTGTGTTTTAGGCTTCCGGGCCCGCCATTGAAGGATTCAAGCATTATCGCCCTATAATTAGTGTCGATGGTACTTTCTTGACGGGAAAATACAAGGGAACGTTCCTTGTTGCTGTAAGTCAGGACGCTGAGAATCAAATCTTCCTATTGCATTCGCCGTCGTCGAGAAGGAGAACAAGGAATGTTGGGGGTGGTTCCTCGATTGCATAAGGTTTTATGTTACTCAACATCAAGGCTTATGTCTCATTTCAGACGGGCACACAGGCCTTCTTTCATATCTGAAAGATGCTCCAGCATGGAGACCCCCATGGGCATACCACAGATACTGTGCCTACTGTCACGTCCTCCATTTTCAACATAAATAATAAAGGAATAACCTAAGAAAATACCTCACGGCAAACTGTACGATACCCAAAGATCACTGATTTCCCAGAATTCATACGTCAAATCCACCGAATTCAAAATATTACATCTTAGGCTCAAGGCCCCAAATCAGAATAGACGTCATTTGTCAAGAGAGTCTAGAGTTTACAAAATATCCCATAGTCAAATAGATTATCACATAAGTTACAAATACATCTTCAAAAGAAATTTACAAAGATGCCTAAGTAACTCTACAAAGTTAGTTTTCAAAATATGTGTTCATAGTCCAAGCACTACAACCATGCTCGCTACTGTCCTGAGTTAGTACCTGAAAAGAAATAAGGCTTGAGCTACACTAGCCCAGTAGAAATTCTGCACAGACAATATATGCAAAAGAAATGCAAAAGAAAGAGGATACGACATGAAATGGAGGTAGCCCAAGCGTTAGACAATCAATGAGGTTCAACAATTCAACAAGCAAGTCATGAGATTTAGAATACATCCCGACCTTTAACCATTTCCTCTTCTCATGTATCCAAAGCGTGTCGGGTCATGTGTCACGAGCCGAAGCTCCTGCCGGGCTATTCATGGGATCCCGATATCCCCTGCCAAGCACCCACCGAGTAGGTTGGGCCTTGAGAATTCAATACGAGCTTTATCTTCTGCCAGGCTATTTATGGGACCCTGATATCCCCTGCCAGGCACCCACCCGTCGATGGGCCCCAAATGTCAGCGCGTTGTGTCAACATAGTTTCATGTGTCTCAGTTTCCCATAACGTTTCATTTCGGTTCAAGCTCATACAATAATCAAATTCAATTTCTTCGAACAAGGGTAAGGTAATACCGTGAATGCACGACGAACACAACACAAATGATCAATAATGATTAGGAGTGATTTTGAGGTGTTTAGAATGGTTTAACAGCAATCGGGAGTCAAAACAATGAAGTTTGGGACAAAGCAGTGAAAACTGCCCATAAGCAACTGGTATCGATACAACCATAATAGTTGTATCGATACATAATACAAACAGAATGGAAAGCTACGATTTTGAACTGGTATCGATACGGCAAAAAGCCCGTATCGATACGGATGCGTTTCGAACAGATTTTCAGCAGAAAATCGAGCAGCCAACAACAACAACAACTACAACAACAACAAGGCATGGATTCAAGGATGAAAACACTCCAATTACATATATTGAGAGGTAGAATCCCTACCTCAAGGTCGAAGCACGAAACCCAAGAAGATACGAGCCCTAGCTCTCCGAAAATCTTGTTTCGAATGGGATACGACTTCCCCGAGCTCGAACCAACGGGGTACGGACCACAATACGGGTAGAAGATGAAGGATTGAAGGTTGTTTGGTGGGTTTTTGAGTGATTTTGATAAGAGAGCAAGAGAGAGAGAGAGAGAGAGAGAGAACTGTGAGAGAGGGAGAGAGCCGGTGGGGGAGTGGGGTGAAAAATAATCTCCTACTCCCTCACCCTCCTATTTATACCAACCAATGAACATATCACACACACACCCCTCTACTATCAATTCTATCCTTTTTAACCCCGAATCACATAAACATACGCATTTTTCCATTATTCCTCAATTATAAACATTAAAATTAAATGAATTAACTACGGGTCTCTACACCTGCCACTTAGGGGCAAACTACGTACGGAGGTACAATAAAATTGTGGGCGACCAAGTAAAAGTAGCAGCATGTGAAATACAAGTTAGAAAGTTTGAGATTGAGATGCAAAAACTTCAAAGGTTTTCCGACGGTGCAGTCAATAAGGATCTTGAGAAGCTACCCCTACGGAAGTGGTCCTATGCACTCGATGGGGGTATGCGATATGGAGCGCGCACTACAAACCTGTCTAAGAGCTTTAATGGAGTCCTCAAAGAAGCCCGACACCTCCCCATAGTGGCTACAATTAGTATGACATTCTATAAGTGTGTTACGTATTTCAACGACTATGCCGTCAAAGCAAGGGAGGGGATCGAATCAGGCAAAACATTCAACAAATTCGCAACAAAAAAGTACGATGAATGGAGGAAGAAGGCACGAAGTGATTGAGTTTGACAGAGAGACGGGAATCTACGAGGTGCGAACTCCATTGAATTCAACAAGCCCATACAAAGGAAACCACAGGCACACAGTAGACTTCAATGCACAGACATGCACTTGCAACAAGATGCAGCAATGGCGAATGCCGTGCTCGCATGTGATTGCAGTGTGTAACAGAATGGCCATGGACCCTAGTCGATTCTTTGGCGATGTTTGGAGGCTTGCCTCAAACATAGCCATTTATAGCTCTGAAACGTTTGTACCACTGCGTGACAAACCGCATTGGCCTCCCTACGAAGGGCCAATAATTCATCCTGATGAAGAACGTCTTGGGGATCGAGGACGTCCACAAGTAAATCGATTTCGAAATGAGATGGATATGATGGATGAATGGCTTGAGGGGCAACCATCACAGAAACAGTCTTGTAGCTTGTGTGGTGGACATGGGCATAACAAGCGAAAATGTTCAAAGAGGGGAGAAGCATCATCTTCAGCAGCAAATATGTAACTTGTAATGTTTAAAACAATGCATCTGCGTAACTTTTCAATTGCTAAAATGGATCTGTAACTTGTAATGTTCAGTTTTTATTTTATTTCATGGAAGTTGTTAATGAAGTATTATTGTTAGAGCTATGAAATGCAAAGTTATGATGGTTATTAATTTTTGTAGCGCTTGAGTGTTCACTTGTTAAATTGCCTATTAAAATAACAAAATTAGTACCACATAATTGAAGGGAAGTTAACATTATAATGAGAATATATGAAATAAATATGAGAAACTTAACTATATTTAACAAGTGATAGTTAGAAATTTTATTTTGAATGCTGTACGAATTTATTAAGACTGAAAAATGCAATAGGAAATAAAGGCTGAAAAAAGTTATATGAATTGATGATGGTTGAAAAAGCTGAAAGAGTTGAAAAATACTGCAATTGAAACAGTTGAATGCCAATATGAGGCTGAAAAAGGCTGTATTTCATGAAGGCTGAACGATTTGACTGATCGAGCAGGTAGACAGTCTATAAAAGGTAGCGTCAGTTGAGATGACGCTACTTGATTGGGTAGTGCTTGTTCAAATAGCGCTACCGAATTGGCTAGCGCTAGTCCAGTCCACCGTGGCACCGGGACAGCGCCACATGGCATATAGCGCCAATTGGAGTAGCGCTAGTTGGGTAGCGGCATTTGAAGTGGTGCTACCGACTAGTTTTAAAAATAGTTTGAAAATTAGAGTACCTCGACCAATTGTTTTTAAAAAGAGATTACTTTCATAAAAAACTCTTCCATCTACTCACTTTGTCACACACTTTGTTAGTTTGTTACCTAAAACGCACAAATTAAGATGCTTATGATCCATCCTAATAAGTGAATCAGAATCGGACTAACGGAGCCCTCACTGGAATTTGCAAGGCCCCAAACTAGGGGCCGGTGATATCGGTTCGGTCGGTTCGGTTATTTGACATTTTCTCCACGGAACCGATTAGTTCGGTTTTCCCATTTCAAGAACCGAAACCGACCGACAAAGTCATCGGAACTGACTGGTTCGGTTATGTCGGTTTCGGTCGGTTTAAGTTTGCAGATCTAAGAAAATAGAAAAAGAGGAAAAAAAACAATCTAAGACTGTAAAATGATGAACAGAAACGGATCTTTCATTGATTGTATTTCGTAATCCAAAAAAGAAGTAATACCCCAAAAATCTGAAACCTTAGAGCAAGTTTACCAATGAAAAGGTAAAATGCCCCGTGAACAGTGCACTTTTTTCATTTTACCTACGCACATTTCTCTCAACACTACACCAATACTATCTATTTAACCAATTCTCTATTAAAATATTATTACTTTTATTTTCTTTTTATTTTCTGGGAAGAGAGAGAGGAGGAGAAAGAGAGAACAATTAATAAAATACTACATACATGGTGAATAGTGCTTAGGTATATTTACCTAAGCACTGTTCATAGATGGGTTTTAGCTCAGCCTTTACCTAATCTAGTGTAGTGCTGATTTGGAGGTTTTGCTTAGGTAAAATAACTTTTTAGCTATTTTACCTCAACTGATGTTGTTGCTCTTAGGCTTTAGAACTCAACCACAAGATCTATAATCAAGGTACGAGAGAGAGAGAGAGAGAGAGACGGAGTCGACATTCTTTAGAGATGGAGTTGTTGATCGACCTTCAGAGATGGAGTCGATTGGCGAGATGCTGCTTGGTTTTCGTAGAGGGAGTGAAACGAGGGAGAGAGAAGAGGAGTTGAAGAAGACAGCTCACCGGTCACCTCTGTATTGGACTGTTGGGTATAAAGTGAATAGGGTTAGAAGATGTTGAACGGTGGAGATTTTATAAGATATCAACGGTGGAGATCAAACATGTAATGGATATTATGTCATAGTTGGTTCGGTTCGGTTTTAATCGAACGTCCACCTGTCAAACCTAAAACCGAATCGAAAATTATTTTGAGACTCTTAGAAAACCAAACTGAACCGAACTTATCCCCAAAACTGAACCGAACCGACTACTTCGGTCGGTTTTTTCGGTTGTTGTAGACACCTCCCAAACGGGGCATCGCCATACAGATTGATCACGTTTGTTTGCTCGATTGGTTGCTTACATCGTAAACCAAAATCATGGACATTCCCATGGCTAGGAACATCGCCACATGATAACGGTTATCATCAAAACAGAGTCGCCACCCAGTTTATTAAAACTGGGAAAATAGATAAAGATTCTGGATACGGGAGCCAAAAGTACAATAAGGGGAAGGTGTTAGGCACCCCTCTTTGCCCAGTCGTGAGACTGGCCCATAATCATTCAACATAAGACATGTAGATGCTTTGTTTAATTCTAACACATAATCTGTTTATTTATTCCTTTAAACAGTAAGCAAAGTGAGCCAGTGCGATAAGTAAGCATGCATTCAGAAAGCAGAGAAAGCAACAAAACTGTCCCAGGGAGATGGATCCCGCGGCCGGTGAATGGATGTCACGGCCGAGGGATCCTCCTGGTTTGATGTACCGGCCGAGGGATCGAAGCCCCGGTCGGTGTTCTTCCTCACACTAGACAGAAAGATTAACAGATAATCAAAACGCTACGGTTAGTCAGAAATACAGTAAATAAGACAAACCAGAGGCCGTTGGGCCTCACCACCTTGATCCCTCAGTTGGTTGATTGCTTTGGATTGGGCGTGGTTGACTGATTGCTTGATTGAAAACCCTAGGGTTAGGGTTTGAACTTCGGGGTTTGATCGCCGGATTGACGGCTGCCTTCGGGAGGTTAGGGCTTTTGAATAGTGGGTTTGAGTGAGTATTTGTGCAGAGTTTCGAGGCTTGAGAGAGTGTATACTCTGATAATTTTGTGTGTATATTTTTGGAGTCCAAAGGCCCTTTATATAGGCAATTGGTGACTCACTCCGGCCAATCAAATCACGAGATGGCAATTGCAATTGCAATGCATCTCTAACTCTACGTCGTAATCTCTGAGCGTAGCCCGAACGCATCGGGAAGGTAGTGTAATCGGATCAAACGTCTGACAGAACACGTTCCAGAGTCTGGGAAAAGGTCGATCTGGCGGCCGAGTAAAGGATATCACGGCCGAGGAATGGATGTCTCGGCCGAAGGATAGATCTTGCGGCCGAGGGATTGATCTCTTAGGGAGATTTTGCTAGCAACAGGTTGCTCGGGTGAGGAAATGATGTTAGGGCCGTGGGATTGATGTCACGGTCGATAGATGGATTCTCTTAGGCTTCTATATTTCTGTCTGAAAGACTGTATGGCTTTGAATTGGGTCCTCTAAGTGGCTCAAAGTTCTTACTGAAAGTCCTAAGGTTCTCAAGAAAGCAATCAGCAATCACTGTATCCATTTCATCATCGGGATGGTCCCAAGGTGGGACTTGAAATAATCGTTAGGCCAAATTGGGGTGTCTACAGATGCCCCTCTTTGACTGAACTCAGACGGATCGCAAGACATGTTTGAGTAAGAGTCAAAGCTGTAAAAAGCAACTCAATTTGGTCCAACCACTATTCCAAGGGGTTTTTGAAAAAGGTTTTGTTATGGTCGGGCCGGGAGGCTGCCTACGTATTCCACAAAGGAAATTCAGACCAATTGTAGTTCGGGCAATAAAGAAAAGTAAAAAGCTTGGAGGGTTAGAGACAGAAGACGTACCTTAGGGCTTAAAAAGCCGTAGTGTGACGTACCTAGACTGAGCCAGGGTTTTGGCGGAAGATAGTTGAAGGAGCTCTGGGCTGCCCGGGGAGTTTTTGCGGGGAGCTTCCTTAGTATTTTGGGGTAGATCAGTACACGGCATGTGCGTTTGCTTTTCTTGATCATCCTTACTTTGACTGAAAGGAGCTCGGTAGAGTAGCCTATCCTTGCGAATGAGCTGGAAGGAATTGATGTAGTGGGGTGGAATCCAAACCATCTGCTGGGATGAGTTGGACGCCAGTTTGTTTTTGAGATGTGGGGGGGACAGGGCCAGTATCTAGTGCATGGAGCTTTTGGAGATGAGGGAACCGAGGCACGGAGCCGGTTGTAGTCATAAGGCGGAGGCCTGAGGTGTCAGAGCTTTGAGCTTGACGTGCTGAACTGAAGCGCGGAGCTGGTATAAGACGAGAGCCTGAGGTGATGGAATTTGATGGGACTGAAGCGCGGAGCTGGTATAAGACGAGAGCCTGAGAGTGATGGAATCGAGGCATGGAGCCTATTGTGGTCTTGAGGCGGAGGCCTGAGGTGAGTTTAGAGCTTGATGGAACCGAAGCGTGGAGCTGGTATAAGGCAAGGGCCTGAGGTGAAGGAGCTGAGGCGTTGGAGCCTGAGGTGTTTAGATTGAGGCGTGGAGCCTGCATGCAGTCTTGAGGCGAGGGCCTGAGTTGTCGGAGCTTAGAGCTTGACGTGATTTGAACCGAAGCGTAGAGCTGGTTGCATTCTGATGGTCTGTGCACGGAGTTTTTCCATCATAAGTGTTGGCGTGGAGCCAAAGGATTGAGGTGCTGAATCGATCAATAAAACTGAGGCGTAGAGCCGGCTGACGGCAGGGTTGACCTGTTTCATGGGAGATATGCAGAGTGTATATGTGCGATGATGGTTGTTAGATGTGAATAGATATGATGATGTAGACTCGATGTGATAATGCAATATGTGCACGGGCCCGTGCGTGCGTGTTTGTTTTTAAGCTTAGGCCCGTTCCAGAAACCTTCTTAAAAAATAAGTAGCTTATTTCACATTTTCAAACTCAAAAATAATGTAAATGAAAAATAATTTTTTAAATTTTTTTGCACCGTATTAAAGATCTCAACGAGATCTATCAAACAAGATCCATAGTGGTAGGAAAATTATTTGCGTAAGCACATGATTTTTAAGCTTGAAATTGCCTTCTTAAAAAATAAGTACTTATTTTTGTTTCCGGAACGGAGCGAGCTTCTATCAAGTTCCGGACTTGAGCATTCAGAGCGTAGAGCTCGAGCATCCGGACGGCAGAATCCGAGCATTCAAAGTACAGGCTTTGAGCGTCCAGTACGCAGTGGTTGGGCATCCAAGCGTAGAGCTTGAGCATCCAGTACACAGTGGTTGGGCATCCAAGCGTAGAGCTTGAGCATTCAAAAATGTTAGATTTTCGAGCATTCAGGCGTAGAGCCTGAGAATAGATGTCTTGATTGTTGGGGCGGCTTAGAGCCTGTTGAGGTTTGCTTGTTTACGGCTTCGAGCCAGTTGAGATGATGGGCTTTGAGCCGTTGAGTTGTGATAACAGGCGTAGAGCCTGTCGATAATGGGCTTGGAGCCGCTAAGATGTTTGTTATGGCTTCGAGCCAGTTGAAATAGTGGGCTTGGAGCCGCTGAGTTGTAATAGCGAGCGTAGAGCTGTTGAATGAGTGAATATGGGCGTAGAGCCTGTCGCTGTGATAGCGAGCATAGAGCTGCTGGGAGGGTTGTTACGGCTTCGAGCCAGTTGAGATAGTGGGCTTGGAGCCGCTGAGTGAATGAGTACAGGTGTAGAGCCTGTCGATAATGGGCTTCGAGCCGCTGAAATTGGTTATTTACGACTTCGAGCCAGTTGAGACAGTGGGCCTAAAGCCGCTGAGTTGTGATAGCGAGCGTAGAGCTGTTGAATGAGTGAATATGGGCGTAGAGCCTGTCGATAATAGGCTTCGAGCCGCTGAGATTGATTGTTACGGCTTCGAGCCAGTTGAAACGGTGGGCTCGGAGCCACTGAGTTGAGTGAATACAGGCGTAGAGCCTGTTGCTGTGATAGCGAGCGTAGAGCTGCTGGGATGGTTGTTATGGCCTAGAGCCAATTGAGATTGCTTGAGTATGATTTGTAGGCGTAGAGCCTGCTGTTGAGATGGCGAGCATAAAGCTGCTAAGTCGAGGGCTTGGAGCCGCTGAGATGATAGGCTTGGAGTCGCTGAGTGATGGTCATAGGCATAGAGCCGCTGAGTGAGTTGATATGGGCACGGAGCTGCTTATTTCTTTGGTAGTGGATATGGGCATAGAGCCGTTGGATGTTTTGACTTGTTTTGGCCAGCAGTTTGTGGAGAGAGAGCTTCCTCATGCTTGGATATGCCCCCAAGGCTGGTTTTGGTTGACTCGGGGGTGCCCCCAAGGCTGACTTGATTTTGCTTCTGTTGGTCACGGACCCAGAATTCTATAATGGTTTGAGTCAGTGCACTGAGCAAAATCTGCTGTTGCTGAAGGAAATTGATTGAGGGGTCAGGAGATCGATCTCTCGGCCGAAGGATTGATGTCTCGGCCGAGGAATCGATGTCTCGGCCATGATATAGCCAGAAGTCAGAAAATCGATTTAAGTTCGGTTTAATCGATTTCACGGCCCATTTAATCCTTTCTCCTCCTCCTCTCTTATTCTTCTCTGTTCCACTCGTTCGACGACCACCGTACGCCGCCGTCCTCTTCCACTACCGTCGGCCACCATCATCTCCGGCAACCATCCTCTCCGACCACCACCGCCGTTGCCGCCGGCTCTTGGTTTGTTTTTGGGAACCGTTGGTTTTCCCTCTTGATTCGGACGTGATGGCTACGCCATCTTCGGGTGTTGCGGGTTCATTCTCGTACCCTCCATGCGAGTATTCATCTTCTGACGAGGAGACGATTGAGGAACCCGTTTTGTTTGATGTTGCTACCTACATTCTTCCTTCGCGTAGGTTGGGTTATGGCGGTTTCTTGCAGTACCGCCCTCCTGTTGGTGGCCCAGAGGCCGAGATAGTTCGCAGAGAGCCTAAGCAGCATTTGAGTGTTCTAAATGTGCCGGTGAGTTTCCTGAAAAAGTAAAAAGTTTACTTTAGTTCAGAGTGTAGAAGTCTTTGTATGTTTTAAGAATAAAAAATCTTTTGCTTGCGGGATGAAAATCCCTTTTGGCTAGGAGCGTGAATAAGAAGAACCCGTGTTAGGGTTGAGTTTGTCTTTGTTTAAGGAAACTAGAATAACTGTGCCCCCTGTATAGGCAATGCATGCTTTTAGATGTTAATTTGATGTCCCTTAGCATTTCCTTTGTTTATGCAATCATGAGATTAACTCCCTTTTGTCTTTGGCAGAGAAACAGGAGGCTGGAAGCTCGCGGTGGAGGCAAGGAGGTGCACAGATGGTTCTTGAAGCTGGCAGAGCAGGCTCGGGAATTAGTACGTGCTGCAGGTTTCGAGACATTCGTTCTGGGCCTCGATCTTCCGAAGATGGATTGGTCATTAATGACCTCGCTAGTTGAGAGGTGGTGGGATACCACCAATACCTTCCACTTTCCTGCTGCTGGCGAGATGACTATCACTCCGGGTGACTTCTCTTTGCTGACTGGCCTGCGGGTAGGCGGAGTTGCTCTTCGAGTTGACCCCCGGCTTTGAGAGCGAGAGGGTGCTTTGAGGTGGTTTCTGGGCAAGGTGCCCCCTGTTCGTTCCCAGGGTCATATCGATCTTGCTTGGCTAAGCAAGACTTTCATGGTGGCTGACATTCTGACCCAGGTGAGTGCCGAGCAATTGACGCGGGCCTTCCTTCTTTACCTCCTTGGGCAAACGTCGTTTGCCAACAAGGATGGTTCGGTACACACGCAGTTTTTGGCTCCTCTGCAGCACTTGGTACACACGCAGTTTTTGGCTCGTCTGCTTTGGCCACTTTGTATGGTAGTCTTGGAGCTTGTTCGCGGGACAAGAGTCCCATTCTTTGTGGTCACTTTCGAGTGCTTGAGGTATGTATCGTTCCTTTGTACTTCTGTTTTCACTTTGGCTTTTTCTAGTTCTGAACTTGCTTTGATTAACCTGCTTTTCAGCTCTGGGCTTTCGAGCACCTTCTCCAGTTTCCCCCTGAGACTAGGCATGGTGATGCGAACTGTATACCTCGTTACTAGCGATGGCTGGTGGGGCAACGGAGGCCACAATCACCAGTTTTCAGCCTTCCCGAGTGGCGGCGAGTTTTGGACTGGCTTACTGTCGATCAGGTATTTCTTTCTTCGTACCTCTTGTCTTTTAGACTTCCATATTCTTGTGTTAGGGCTGATTTTGTTCTTGCTTTGTAGGTACGGTTTGACCCTTGGGGTGGTGTACCAGAGGATGTCTCTCTTGCACGTTGTAGAGTCCTGGACCGGACCCGTAACTTGCTCGAGGGTCCATTTTGCCGAGCCTGGTACTTAGGCGATCGAGTGGCTAGTCAGTGGCGATCACTTGTTGAGGCTCTTCAGCTTGTTCCTCCTTCTCCTCCAGTATCTATGAGGTCCACTTCTTTGATGTCGAAGGAAGATCTGAATAACGCTCGGATCAGAGATTTGGCGGGTTTACTCCTCCAGGCAGGTGACTATACGGAGTACTGCCGTCTTTTCTTGACCCCCTCTGTTGCGGCTCCTCCCGTTGCTCCTGTTTGGCCACGGGCTCCTTCGTTTGTCTCCTTCCACTCAGATGATGGGGAGGAGGAGCGCCTGACGCTGACTCCTTGCACGACCCAGCTTTACACTTTGCCAGCCGGGGCTTCACAGGTATCTTTAGCTTTCCATGTTAGCTTTCATCACTTCGCATTGTATCCCTTGCTTTAGATGTTTGTAATGTTTGACTGTTCCACAGGTACCTGCCGAGATAGTGCAGGAATGGCTTCACGCCTATCAGAGTACAGAGGTTTTGGTTCGGAGACAGCGCCGTAGGATCCTTGAGGTACGACTTTCTTCATGAGCTTTATCTGCTGTGTATTATCCCTTGAGTCTGAATGTTTGTATCCCTCTTTGGCTGCAGCTTGAGGCTGAGGGAGTACCGGCTGCTGGTGGGGGGAATGTGGGGACCAGTGAGCAGCCTTTGCCTTCTTCTCAGAGATCGCCTAGCTTTTAGGGCTTTTCTTTTTCCTGTTCATAGTCAGTGGGAGATAGGCAGAAACTATATTTGTATAGTGAAAGCAACCACAACAATGATTTTGTAAACAAGTTTTTGTCTATGAAATGAGAAATGCTTTTTATGCCCCTAGATGTCTTGAGTTTGCATGCGATAGTCAGAACATGGCTTTTTGAACAAGTTTTTGCTGATAGACAGTAATTTGTGCGAAAACACTTGGCCGAAGAATCGATCACTCGGCCGAAGGATCATTGTTGCGGTCGAGGTATCGATTATCCGGCCGTTACGTCTGTTTGCCCAAGGGAGCTAGGTTTTGCTTTAGCCAAGTGGCATCCTGTTTCACATTCCTTCCTATGCTTAGTCTTTGTTTTCTGTCTCTTGCTTTTGCCATGCTCCATAGCCTGATTGCCAAGCTTAAGATTTTTTTGAGGTATCATACCCATTGCGTTGACGACTTTTGGGTTAGAGGGGATGAACTGTAATTCTCTATTGCTTGTTGCCAATTCTTCAAAAAAAAAAAGCATACTCATCTTTTGTGAGCTCAATACGCAGGGTTAGCTATGCCTATCATTGAGTACAAACCTGTTGATGTTTTCCTCTCTCCAAATGTTTGGGCTGTATCTCGATGCGAGATTGCCTACGTATCCCAATCAGGGAATCAGGCCTTTTACGTAGTTCCAAGATCACCACCTTTGGGGGTTGGGTTTTCACTCTTGGTTTTTCTTTCTCTTGTGCTCTAAGTTTTGCCTAGGTTACTTGATAGAGGTTGAGTCCCTAGGGAGCTTTCCTTCAAATGCTTTAACTTTTGCCTAGGCTACATTTTCCGCTTTTCCTTGTCCTAGCAAGCTCTGCTCTTACTTTTGCTTGGGTGTATAGATTGCCCAACGAGCATTTTTCTCTCAAGAGGGTTTTAGTGTTTTTGGAGAGGAATCTGATGGAGATGTTCTTATGAATCTCCTGTTGCGTTTGTACTTTCACAATGGGCAAGCAAACCCTAAGTGTTCTCACGGAGATAGTGTCTTTCTTCTAAGTTCTGACAAAAACCTAGTTTCTTAAGCAATTAGAGTTCATCCTTTCCTTCCCTTTTGTCGGGGACACAAAGATTTTGATCCTTTCGAATTTTTCCCTTGTTTTGGCAATGAGAGTATAGCGCATGGCAATTGCAATTTAGAAATTTAGATTTAGATAAGCATAATCTGGAAGATGAAAAAGAAATTCTCTTAGCGGAAAATAAAATGCCCAAACAGGGGCCCAAAACTCGTTCTAGTTTGTTTAAAGCAAAAACAATGTTTTAACGTTTTTTTGTTTGCCATGTTGTGACTTCTCAGCTACTGCATCATGTCGGGGTCATTTTCCTTGTCTTTTGCAACTTTGTACTCTTTCCCACCCTCTTCCTTACCAAACAGAGCCTTTGAACTGGGTTCATCTTTGAAGTTTGCACAACGGCTACCTCCTTGAGCCATGAGTAATCCCCAAATGGATGTGTCGGTATGAATCTCCCTTTCTCTTTCCTCATTGATTGTGTGGTCATTAGCTATTTCCTCCTGATTGAATAGTGTTGCTAAGGAGGTTTCATCGAGCGGATCATTGCACTCTTTTTCCATTTCATCAAAGTCGCTTTCCCATGTTTTATAGGGTTCTGTGCATATGAAATCTAGATCTTCTCTTTCCTCTATCCATTGATTATAGTCGCACTCGTCGTAAGGGTTGACCCATGGTTGCATTTGAAACTCCTCTACCTTCTCAATGAGATTGATTGTCTCCCAAACAATGGGCGGTGTTGGAATTTTGGGACGGTTGATGCGTACCACTATTTGGGCAGGCTCGAAGCGAGCGTGCCTTCTCATCATGATGACCCTTTCTTTTTCCTTCTTCCTATTCTCAAACCAGATACGAAGCCATTCGTCATCTTCTACAAATGGAATGTCTGGATCCTCCAAATTGTGTTTTGCCCAGGAGTGTTCTTTCCATTTCCTTAGTTCTTCCTCCTCTGCCTGATCTTTGCTACTTATGTCGGGCATGTCAGCGTCGATTACTTCTGACTGATCAGAGTTATCATCCTCCGCCTCTTCCATTGTGAAACACTCGTCCTCCTCGGGGAAGGTTAAGGTAGGTTTGGTTTGGTTGTCTTGGACAATGTATTGGTTGGGATTGTATGTGGGGTTGTGAGATAGATTTATGAGATTGATACCTCGAGGTGGCGGTTCAGTATTATGGATAGGGAGTGGGTTGGCTTGCCCATCAGGTTTTGGGGGTTTTATGGTTCGACTATCAATAAGGTCTTGAATGTTGTGGCGAAGACGCATGCAATTGTCTGTTTCGTGCCCAGGGTGTTGGTGGTAGGCGCATTGTTTGTTTGGATCATGGTTTGGACCGTAGGGCGGCGGAGGAAGTGGTTTGTTTAAAGGTTTGAGATGCCCTTGACGGCTAAGGATGGTCAAGGCTTGGGATAAGGTCATGTAAAGAGGATCAAAGTTGCGGCGGGGTCGATTTGAGCTTCGGGATGGGCTAGTTTGGAAAGGGTCTTGAGACAAGGATGTGCCAAGGGCATTCACGGAGGCGTGAGATGTACGGCTAGAGAAGGTTTTCTTAGGTGGAGGAGTGGCCTCTTCTTTCCCAATGAGTCCTAGCTTGATTCCATCTTCGATTTGCAACCCAGTGGCATGCAAGCGCTTGAAATCGGTGATAGCCTGTATGTAAATATGCCTGAGATATTTGGGTTGCAAATTTTTGACAACTATCCTCACTTGGTCTTCCTCGGAGGGGCGGTTCTTCATCTTGGCAGCCTTTTCCCTCCATCTTGCCACAAAGGTAGCAAAGTCCTCATTGGAATCTTGTTTGGTCATTTCCAAGTCTCGAGTTGTTAGTTCAATTTGGACGTTGTACGCATATTGCTTGACAAAAGCATTGGTAATTTCTGGCCAAGTTTGATAATGTACAAACTCCAAAGTGAGGAACCAGTCGAGAGCACTTCCGGTGAGGGTTCACTGGAACAACTGGGCGATGAGCTCGTCGTTCAAGCCCATCGGCTTCAGGGTGTTGATAACATGGCGAATATGGCTGGTAGGGTTGCCAGTTCCATTGAACTTCTCAATGTTGGGCATCTTGAAATTCTCAGGCAGCTTGGATTCTGGGAAGAGGCAAAGTCCCTCGAAATCCAGAAATTTGGTCCCCTTGTGAACGAGCCAAGGCTTGTTTGATTTCTTTGACTTGCTTGGTCAACTCAGGACTTTCTGCCAATATCACTTTATGGGGATTCTCGTCTTCCATTGATTTTTCTTCATCCTCAGCATCTCTAGCTGCCTTTTCTGCTAGTAGTGCAGTGATTTGAGCTTGGAGGTTGGCAATAGTGGCGTCGTTGTCTGCCATGAAGGTGGAAGGGTTGCTTGATGAAGCTTGGGATTTAGTAAATGACGGGGTCCGTTGAGGGGATGACCGGGAAGTTTCTGAAAGCGGTTGGGATTGTTGTGGTGAGGGTGTTTTGTCAGATGAGGACGATAGACGGGAGGGTTGCAGAGACCTTTGTTTGGCGTAGCTTCAGGTGTTATAAGAGTACAAAGTTGGCTGTGGTTGCTTCTTTGATTTACCTATTGTGCCTGCTTGAAAAGTAGAATACCTGGAAGTCAGTATTCGGCCTGTGTAGGGTTAGGATTCAGGTCGAAAATCCCAACCCTTCTGCACAGAAAGAGTTAATTATAACAACAAATGATACAAGGTGTGAGGAAGAACTTTTGCAAGTAAAATGCAAGTAGGTTCCTAGCCTGTAGGTTCCTGTCTTAGTTTGATAAGTTCTATGTCTTTCTAAAACATGCAAGGTTTTGGTAGTCTCAGGGTGCTCCGTTGTCAAAGGGCACCAATCCTTTCACCAGCCCATCATAGGCGGTGATTGGGTGATTTCCTTTTTGATATACCACTAGGTACGAGTGACTGTGGAGTTTGCTGGAACCCCCCACATAGCCCGTGTCATGCCGGGATATCAGGTGAACTCAACGGGTTGCCCGCTCGATGCATATGATAAATGAATTAGACAAGGCATGTATTAGTCTTATGTTGAACTTTTTGGTTATGGCTCTCACATCCCCAGCAGAGTCGCCAAAAACTGTAGACACCTCCCAAACGGGGCATCGCCATACAGATTGATCACATTTGTTTGCTCGATTGGTTGCTTGCTTCGTAAACCAAAATCATGGACATTCCCATGGCTAGGAATATCGCCACATGATAACGGTTATCATCAAAACAGAGTCGCCACCCAGTTTATTAAAACTGGGAAAATAGATAGAGATTCTGGATACGGGAGCCAAAAGTACAATAAGGGGAAGGTGTTAGGCACCCCTCTTTGCCCAGTCGTGAGACTGGCCCATAATCATTCAACATAAGACATGTAGATGCTTTGTTTAATTCTAACACATAGTCTGTTTATTTATTCCTTTAAACAGTAAGCAAAGTGAGCCAGTGCGATAAGTATGCGTCAGAAAGCAAAACACAACAAAATGTCCCAGGGAGATGGATCCCGCGGCCGGTGAATGGATGTCACGGCCGAGGGATCCTCCTGGTTTGATGTACCGGCCGAGGGATCGAAGCCCCGGTCGGTGTTCTTCCTCACACCAGACAGAAAGATTAACAGATAATCAAAATGCTACGGTTAGTCAGAAATACAGTAAATAAGACAAACCAGAGGCCGTTGGGCCTCACCACCTTGATCCCTCAGTTGCTTGATTGCTTTGGATTAGGCGTGGTTGACTGATTGCTTGATTGAAAACCCTAGGGTTAGGGTTTGAACTTCGGGGTTTGATCGCCGGATTGACGGCTGCCTTCGGGAGGTTAGGGCTTTTGAAGAGTGGGTTTGAGAGAGTATTTGTGCAGAGTTTCGAGGCTTGAGAGAGTGTATACTCTGATAATTTTGTGTGTATATTTTCGGAGTCCAAAGGCCCTTTATATAGGCAATTGGTGACTCACTCCGGCCAATCAAATCACGAGATGGCAATTGTAATTGCAATGCATCTCTAACTCTACGTCGTAATCTCTGAGCGTAGCCCGAACGCATCGGGAAGGTAGTGTAATCGGATCAAACGTCTGACAAAACACGTTCTAGAGTCTGGGAAAAGGTCGATCTGGCGGCCGAGTAAAGGATATCACGGCCGAGGAATGGTTGTCTCGGCCGAAGGATAGATCTTGCGGCCGAGGGATTGATCTCTCAGGGAGATTTTGCTAGCAACAGGTTGCTCGGGTGAGGAAATGATGTTAGGGCCGTGGGATCGATGTCACGGCCGACAGATGGATTCTCCTAGGCTTCTATATTTCTGTCTGAAAGGCTGTATGGCTTTGAATTGGGTCCTCTAAGTGGCTCAAAGTTCTTACCGAAAGTCTTAAGGTTCTCAAGGAAGCAATCAGCAATCACTGTATCCATTTCATCATCGGGATGGTCCCAAAGTGGGACTTGAAATAATCGTTAGGCCAAATTGGGGTGTCTACAGTTGTTCGGTTTTTTGTATCACCCCTACCCCAAACTATGTACTATTTCGTAGGTCGGAATCGGGTCCCTGAAGCGACGGAGCCCTCGCTGGAATTTGCAGTGCTCCAAACTATGTAGTTTTGGGCAAAGTTATCAATCCCGAACTTGCAAGCGTATCGTTTTCTCTACTAGGATGGTAGATACCGGTACCGGTGTATACCTTGGTACCGTTCCGGATTGACCGTAACATATATTTTATGTAGTTTTAGTATATGGAAAAAAAACAAACAAAAAAAACAAAGTAGAGGTATAAAATAAATTATGTCACTTGGATAATCAGTTCTAACAACAAATTAAGATTATTAACATATTATAAACTCCAAGTGTTTTTTTGAATGGCATTATAGACTCCGAGTTTTGTTGAATTATCTTAAAATTCAAGCATTTTTTCGCCAAAGAAAAAATACACAATTTTTTCGTACCGGATGAGATTCCGATACAAGTCCTGTATAGCCCGGTACAAGCCATTATGCTTGGTATCGACCGGTACAAACTAGTGTTTGGGACGGTATGATACACCAAGTTATGTGTAACGCCCCGATTTTCGGACACGTTAATTAAATCATTTTCCACCGATTTAATAATTCATAAACTGATATATAAGAAATGAAATTTTATTAAACAGAGTTTAGCAGCGGAAACCTTAAATACCAAATTCAAACCTAATTAATTGTCTTACAAAACAGAAAAATGAAATAGAGTTTAAGAAATGTGATAACACTTATGAAAATTTAATTAAAAGTACGTCAAAATAGCAGACCTTCTAAGGGTATGGCTTCCAAGGCTCGACAAACTCCCCTTCCTCAGCTGGGAGGTCCTCACTTTGATACGAATCATCTTGCGGCGGAATCTGCCCTTCAGTCGCTTGATTACCTGGTATGAAACGCCAGGCCAACGGCACTATAATGAGTTTTGAAACTCAGTAGATAATCTCAACCCTACTACCCCCTTACCTTACAATTAGCAGATCAACATTATAAAAATTCATAATACACAGAAAGTACAGATTAACAGCACATCATTATTTTCTTTACTATCCACTTACCTACATGAAATCTAAGGATCATCTCCACGAGATCCTTTCCTCCCACATCCACTAACTACAACCGTCTCATGGGTCCACCCTTCCTCTTGCTTATCCTGTACCAGGGTCCTAGGTGAGCGCACCTAAATTATGTATCTAGCATGTTCTCACTTCAAACCATAACAGGAGGATTGAGTCATCCCATGACGTATCGTACGTTAGGGTCGGACATCCACTACCCCACGCTAACTATAATCGTCTCATAGGACCCATTCTCTTTTCCAAAGAGAAACTTCCCATGACGTATCATACATTAACGTCTCACTAACTATAACCGTCTCATGGGACCCATTCCCTTCCTCGAAGGAAAACTTCCCATGACGTATCATACATTAGCGTCACAACATTTCTCCACACTGGGCCCTGCAGGTAACCCATTTCAACACAGGGCCCCACAGGTTACCCTTGCCATCACCATGGCTCAATTCACAATCCACACAGTACTCACACTTTCAACACTTTACCATTTTCCATTTACTTATCATCGTCTACATGATTCACTACTCGTAACCATCCCGTGAACCTAAGTCCATTCTAGCACGTACAACAATAAGAAATCTATAACAGCGTCATCAATAAACAAAATACATTTCAATATAAAGCTAGGCATGACAATTGATATTGTGCGAGTAAGTAAAACACATAGAGTTTTATGATCAGGCCGATGCCCTTAAGGTTGTTATGTTTATAACAAGGCAATTTAGCAATTAAGCAAGTTAATAATTTTTTTCAAACTTATACATCATAATACTATTTCCCTTATTGTCAAACATTTACTGAAGTCAAAGAACTACAAAAAAAATATTTGGGCCTTTGTTAACAATAAAGTAATAATACCAAAAATAATTTTATTCTTTTCTAAACCTAATACTTTTAATTACTAAATCCTTTAGAGGTTAACATAAATTACAGATCCCAAAGGAATAGTCGTAGATGTATCCTAAAAGTTTAAAATTTTAGCACAAGAGGTAAAACAAATAATTTTACTTAGTTTAGGATCTAATTTTTGCACAAACTAAAACACAGGGGGTGAACTGTAAATTCTGATGGGTGAGTTCATGATGACGTCAGTCATCTTCAACCTGGGTTCTGTACGTGCGCAGGTATACATATATATAACATATATATATGCACATATGGTTTGACCCGGAACTTTGACCGGGTCGTGTGATCAATCCCGACATCGAAAATGGGCTTATTATACCTTTCTAGAATCGTCTCGACAAGACGAACAAGATGAACGGATCAAATTTTCCATATGAATAGTTTCACAAAAACGCAGATCTGATCCGAAAACGAAATTTTTTGATTTTCTCAACTTACAATGCACGGGTTTGTTTCCTTTCGATTCCTATCATTACAACTAATATAATAGCACATTTATATACTTAGGAGAAAGTAGAGAAGAGATTTGTCTACCTTAAATCCAGTCGAAAAAGCAAGTAAATGGAATTGACGGAAGTAGAAAAAAAAACAAACGGAAATTCAGAAAAGAGGAAGAACAGTGGGAACCGGATGGCTTTTGGGTTTTTATTTTCAGAGCCTGTGGTGTGGGTTTGTATATGGACGAGAGAGAGTGCAAGTGTAGAGATAGTAGGAGTGTGGGGGATAAGTGTAGGAGTGATGGAGTATGGGAGGGAATTGAGAGAGAGAGAGTGAGATGAGGAAGAGATGAGGGAGAGGGGTTCGGGAGGATGGGTACAGGAGCCATATTTCGTGGGCTTCTGATGGCCTTCCAAAATCCTAATGTACATGGACAAGAATGCAGAGTAAGGGGAAAAAGAATGAGGATACCTGCTATATATAAGTATATACACGTGTGATCTAATCACTGTTTTTTTTTTAATCTACTCTTATGACTAATATTATTTATAAACCTAATCATACATTTAGATTAATTAATTATTGAATTAGAAATTAGCATTTCAAATTTTTATTTATTTAAAATTTTAGGAATGTTACATTATGTGTACCGTTTATGTTTGGTACGATACATACCGGCTGGTACGAGCCGGTATGAAACAGAATTGACAACATTGGTTTTGGGGCAAGTTAGGCAGCCCCTGGACCGTTTTGCTCATCCATCTATTATGGTATTGGGTGGAGCCCACTTCGTGATCTCCCAAAAATAATCCGAGCAAGTCAATTATTATAGAATAATTATTCGAGTGGTCCTATAAAAAAGTAGCTCAAATGGATAATTGTAGTATTTGATCCAAATTTCCATTTTTTATTCAGAATTCAGGATCCTATATTGTAAATGAATTTTGAAGAAAACTTAGACAATTGTGTGACTGGTATCCCCTTATCTGAACTGCTTATGCTTGTTGAGAAGAACATCTATTTTAAAAATTACCTTAATATATTGGAAATCCATAGGCATTGAAATAGTTCAAAATGTTAAAATTATAGCGTGTTTGATATCTATCAATATTCGATAAAGATAATTACTTTTATAAGTGTTCTTCTCAACAAGACCTAGAGTTTCTAGGGTTCGCACAATACTGTGTACGAGATGTAGGAGCAAAAGGGTCCAGGGCTGCATAACTTGTGGCCTGTGGGGCGCTGCAACTTTTCATCAAAGGCGCCCTCACTACAGGGACCCTGATTTCCCACAGGCCTCCAATAGTCTTTCCACCAATTGGAGCATGTGTGAAAGACGTGAAACGAATGAGGGATGCAGAGTTGAAAGTGCCGCAAAAACGAAGTAAATTTGTTTTCTTAAATTAAGTTTTAAATAACTTTAAATAGGGAAAAATTACGTTTTTACTCAAAAGTTAATTTTACACTCCTCTGTATCAAATTTGAGAAATTTTTGGGTGCCGGTGGGGGTCCAAGCACGTGATATCCCGTCGGCGATCCGGACCATTCAAACATATTTTGAACGGTCCAGATTTTAGAGAGAAAAAAAGAAAAGAGAATGGTGGAGTGAGGGGAGAAAGAAGGAATAAATGCTAGTATTTCAAAAAATTAATAGCCTCAAGGCCCTCAACCTTACTTGTCTCCAAAATAGAGTCTCAAGTTTCATTATCCATGTTGGGAAACCCTCCCACCGAATGGAGAACCATCTCCGCTTCCTTTTCCATAAACCACCATCCTATCCAATCTATCTTTTTTAATTATAAAACCAACTACATTTTTTTTTTAACATTTTATTAAATACTTACAATACAACATTATAGAATAGATTTTGCCAAAAATTGGTATCATTAAGAATATATCCACGATACCTTTAGAATATAGACTAATGTTACATACTAGATTTTTTAAATTGGTATCATTAAGAATATATCGTTGATACCTTTAGAATGCATGAGACTAATATCACATACAATTAATAAAATTTAAACACACTAAAAAACTAGAAACTAAAGTAGAGAGATTGAAGTGGAAAGGTGTCGGATAAAAAAAAAGGAAGTGGAAAGGTGAACAGTTAGGGGGTGTTTGGTAACCTTTTTATTTTCAGTTTTTGGTTTTCATTTTCACTTTTTTGAAAACTAAAAAAGAAAACTTGTTTGATAACATATTTTACTTTTTTGTTTTTAAAAAACTTTTTAAAAATTTCTGGAAATTATGAAAACTAAAAAAAGGAGTTTTACACTGTTTTGAAAACAGAAATTTGGCCAATTGGCCCGTCGATCCCGATGGTTTCCTTTTCTCTCGTGTTCTCTCGCTTGGAAGAAGATGGAGTTAGGGGAGAGGAGGAGGACGATGTGGCCTTTCCGGACGCCCATGCCGGAGAGGGAGGAGGAGACGGAGTCGACGGCCGACCAGACGTCGGGGAAGGTGAGGTGGCGGCCGGAGGAGGCGTCGATGAAGGCGATCCTGCCGTGGTGGGCCCGGGACGAGATGAAGGTGGTGACGTCGAGGGATTCGTTGGAAGGTAAAGCGATGGGCTTGCGTTTGCTGCAGAAGGTGGATTTTGATTTGGAGAAGCCGCTTCTTGGGTTGGGTCGATCGGAGGGATGCTCATTTGCGCCATGGGAGTACCTGGAACTGGAGAAGTTTTTCCCTTGTTCTTCTTCTTGGTGGGTTTTGCTTTTATTCTGTGTACGAGAAACGAATTGACTTTTTTTACACTTGCCTTTTGGACCAGATTAGACTACAGTTTTTAATTTTTTTTCAGAAAAATTCTTGTTATTAACATCTTCAAGGAGTTATTGACTGATATTACCAAACATGTTTCTGTTTTCAATTTTTGTTGTTTTCAAAAAGATTATTATCAAACATGTTTCTTATTTTTGTTTTTATGAAAATAAAAACCTGTTTCTATTTTTAGTTTTTAAAAAACTGAAAACTGAAAATAAAAAGGTTACCAAACACCCCCTTAGATTTTCTTGATTTTACTAAACAACCATTTTGGATAATGCTGAAAATAACTCGCTTTCTACCACTAGCTACACAAAATTGCACCTTATTCCAATTAAAGTATAACAGTCCTTTTGATTACCACCAAGTCTAGGCATGTGTTGAGAATGTTCTAAGAGCTGATAACATCAAAAATAAATTACCACTAAGTCTAGGCGTGTGCTAAAAACGTCTGAGAATGAATTAACTCTAAGTCTAGGTTTGTGCTGAGAATGTTCTCAGTGCGAAGAATGTTCTTAGAAATAAAAACGTCTAAGAATGAATTACCACTAAGTCTAGGCGTGTGTTGAGAAAGTTCTCAGCTCTAAAATATTCAGAGCTGAGAATAGGCATGTGCTAAGGACGTTCTCAGAGCTGAGAATGCTTTGAGAACGTTTTCAACTTTGAAATATCCAGAGTTGTTAGTATTACCATTAGAGAGCTTCGGCCAAAGGTCCATAGTATAGGGACTAATACTGTAATAAGGATATCAATAATTTACTTGCTGCCGCCAGGACAATTGGACCCGGTTTCCAAATATACCCTTGTTTTGAATCAAAAGTGGGCACACTTTTCCCCACTCTATTCGACCAGTTTCCAGAAGAAAAGAGAGAGAGAGAGAGAACAGTTGCCAAAGTCGCCATCCTTCGTCGCCTGCCAAAGTCGCCGTTGCCGTCGTCCCCTTCAACGTCGTTGTCAGCATCTTCCTTCAACTGGTAAGTCGTTCTGCACATTTCCCTAAACTCTTTGTTTCTCTGTTTCTACACATTAAGGGACTACAAACTCTTTTTGTTCCAAACATTTAGGTTTCGTTCCACATGTTGTTATCGGTTGTACATTCTGCGTTTCTAGTCCATTTTACAGTCTATTGGTACTAATTATGGTTTGTTTAGGATTTATAGTCCATTGGTTAGGGTTTCTTTGGTACTGATTAGGGTTTGTAGTCCATCTTGTTAGAGCTTCTTTGTAATTTTGCAAGATCAGTACTCTGCATTTCGTTTGTTCTTACAAATCACATGACAAATGATGTTATCTGTTGTACATTCTGCGTTTGTAGTCCATTTTGTAGTCTATTAGTACTGATTACGGTTTGTTTAGGATTTGTAGTCCATTGGTTAGGGTTTCTTTGCTACTGATTATGGTTTATTTAGGGTTTGTAGTCCATTTGGTTAGAGCTTCTTTGTAATTTTGCAAGATCAGTACTCTGCATTTCGTTTGTTCTTACAAATCACATGACAAATGTTGTCATCTGTTGCATACTCTGCGTTTGTAGTCCATTGGTTAAGGTTTCTTTGCTACTGATTATGATTTATTTAGGGTTTGTAGTCCATCTGGTCAGAGCTTCTTTGTAATTTTGTAAGATCAGTACTCTGCATTTGGTTTGTTCTTACAAATCACATGACAAATGTTGTCATCTGTTGCATACTCTGCGTTTGTTGTCCATTTTTGTATTGGTACTCATAGCATTTGTCTGTTTTATTGAGGAACATCCATAAAACACAAGTTGACTGCTGTCTTTGTCTGTTTTATTGAGGTGTTTTATTGAGGAACATCCATAAAACACAAGTTGACTGCTGTCTTTGTCTGTTTTATTGAGGAACATCCATAGAACACAAGTTGACAGATGTCATTATTTGTTCAACTCTGTGCTATACCAGATTTGAAGATTCTTACATATAACAACATCATCCGGTTATTTTGTTCACATTTTCTGCTGTTTTGTTACAGAAAATGGTGAAACCGAAGAAGTCTAATAAAGAATTGGTACTTGTAGATCCTATGAACCCATTACACGTTATTATGCCTCCAGAGAGGATGAGAATGAAGTAGTCGCCACGGAAAAAAACAGCAGTACAAAGTCCAAAAAAGATAGCAGAAAAAATGTCTTTCTCTCGAAAGAGAACAAGAACAATAGAAGATGAAGTTAAACAAAGTCCAACAAAGCGAATGACAAGACCTGTCACGCAACAAGAGAGAGATTCTCATAAAATGGACAAGAAGGAGAAGAAGAACGACAAGAAAAATGGACTTAGCCTTGTTAAACAGAAGAAAAACGATAAGAAAGAGAATGACAAAAAGAGGATGATACAAGAAGAAGAAGAAGAGGATGAGGATGAGGAAAAGGAAGAACAAGAACAAGAACAAGAACAAGTTCACAAGCCAAAGAAAAAGGAAGCCCATCAAAAATCTAGGTATGGTTTATGACTAGAATACTACAGATGATAAAATCTGTCAAACAGATGATGAAATCTGTCATATTCTGTTCTTTGTATTTTGGCAACAACACATACAGGACTGGAAGTCTCTGAAAATTTGTACGCTTTATTACACCAACTAAACCAACAAAATCTTATTTATCATGCGAACAATACTACAACATATGGTTACTTTGTGATAATCTGCATGTATGTACTCATTCGTATACTGACCAAAACTTTGAAACTCATGCTGGTCTAGTCCAAAGACAAAGCGACTTAGCCCTATTAAGGAAGATACAAAGAAGAAGATACAAGAAGAAGAAGAAGAAGAAGAGGATGAGGATGAGGAAAAGGAAGAAGAAGAACAAGTTCACAAGCCAAAGAAAAAGGAAGCCCATCAAAAATCTAGGTATGGTTTATGACTAGAATACTACAGATGATGAAATCTATCATATTCTGTTCTCTGTATTTTGGCAACAACACATACAGGACTGGAAGTCTGTGAAAATTTGTACGCTTTATTACAGCAACTAAACCAACAAAATCTTATCTATCATGTGAACAATACTACAACATATGGTTACTTTGTGATAAACTGCATATATGTATTCATTCATATACTGATCAAAAGTTTGAAACTCATGCAGGTCTAGTCCAAAGACGAAGCGACTTAGCCCTATTAAACAGAAGAAGAATGACAAGAAAGAGAAGGACAATGTGAAGAAGAAGGACAACAAGAATAAGAAGATACAAGAAGAAGAAGAAGAAGGAGAAGGAGAAGAAGAAGAAGAAGAAGAAGAAGAGGATGAGGATGAGGATGAGGATGAGGATGAGGAGGAAGAAGAAGAAGAATATACTGATGATGATGAAGAAGAAGAAGATATTAAAGATGATGAAGAAGAAGAAGAAGAAGAAGAAGAAGAAGAAGAAGAAGAAGAAAATCTTCCCAAGCCAACGAAAAAGGCTGCCCATCATAAATCTAGGTATGGTTTATGAGTAGAATACTACAACATATGGTTACTTTATGATAATTTGCATATATGTATCCATTCATATACTAAATAAAATTTTTAAACTTATGCAGGTGTAGTCCAAAGATGAGTGGTCCTATTCTACGGAAGCATATTCAGAAACAGAAGCAAGTGGCAAAAAGGAAAGCAGTGAAGAAACGAAAGAAAAAGGTCAAGAAAAAGGTCAAGAAAAAGGTTAAACCTAAGCCTAAACAAATTCAGTACAGGTAATCTAAAAAATACGACATTTTTCTGTTTTGTTAGGCAATATTCATATAAGATAACGACATTTGTCTGTTTTATTGAGGAACATGTTATGAACATGTTATCATCTGTTCATGTCTGTCTTATACCAACATCTTCCTGTTATTTTGTTTATAAGATAACGACATTTGTCTGTTTTATTGAGGAACATGTTATCATCTGTTCATGTCTATCCTATACCAACATCTTCCTGTTATGTTGTTCAAATTTCACGCAGGTCGAGTTTTCAAAGTTTTGTGAAACTCTTGAAGGACATAAAGTTCACAACGCTCCAAAAAGAGAAGATAAGAAAAACGCCATTTGCTAATCTTATATTTGTTGTGGTTGATGAGAGCTTGACTGAGGCATACTTGAGGAAAAGCAACCTGCATGCTCTTTCATTGATAAGACGGTATGAGGGATCGGGAGGGAGGTTCAACCTAGGAACCAAATCAGTCAAGATAACAGCACAAGAGTTTGCACTTGTATTCGGCATCCCGTATGGGCCCAATCGAATTAAACCAACAACAAAACCAAGGATGCCAGAAACAAGGTTTGCTTATAAAGTCTGTGTTCAGGGAGGTAGGATAATGACGAATTCAAGTCTGAAAGAATACTTCCAAATAGCTGTGAAGAAAAAGGATGAAGAAAGTGCAAATGACGTAGCACGTGTGGTAACACTGTATCTTATCTCGACGGTGTTTCTCCCAAGCACAGCGTCAAGGGTGAGCTGGAATTTAATTGAGTTCATTGAAGACTTGGATAAGATCAGCTCCTATGACCGGGCAATATTCTTTACGAACGAGCTCGTAAAGCAACTGAACGACAATATTGAAACACCGGCATCAACCGAGGGCTGCATAATAGGGCTCCTGGTAAAATTCTACCCTCTTATGATATCAACTTTTTGTCTGTGATAAACTGCCTATATATATACTAGAAGATGTGGTTATCTTTCATAATCTGCCTACATGTATGCTAAAAGATGTGGATATCATTGGTATTCTGCCTATTTTGTATTTAAACTAATTTGTATTTTTCATGAAATACAGTATTGGTTGTGTGAGCACGTGAAATTGGTAAGCTAAGGAGATCCAACAAACTTCCCGAGGTTTGTCAAATGGAGGCTTACCGACCTTAGTGTTGGTTTGCCAGATAACCTGTTGGATGTTCTTGATCCGTTAAGCGTGAACGACTCAGAGTTGGAGGCAACAGAATTGGAGAAAGTGTTGCTCAGATTTGTTGAGGTGCCGGAAGATGATCATGGGAAGCCAGAAGATGAGCAGGATAAAAATGGTGATGACCTAGACCATGATGATGCAAATACAGAGCTTCAAAAAGAAAATGAAATCCTCTGAGAAAAAATCAAAAGGTTGACCGAGGAGAATGAGCAAAAAGATGCTACAATTGCCCAGCTTCAGAAAAGAATTTCGGAGCTTCAAGACGAAACATATGAGGAAACAGTTGCTGAACTCAATTTTGAAATGGAGACCGCTCATGTTGAGAGGGATTTTTTTGTGAAAGAGGTTGAGCATAAGGAAGTTGAGATCTGCAACGTGCTCGTAGAGAACGACATTATAGCTGAAAAGCTAGAAAGAGCGGAGGGAACCATTGACGACATAGAGACACATTGTATTACCCAACAATTCAAGGTAATCTAAAACACATTAGGTTATATGTTTATGTTTTTTTTTTCTCCTTTATCTTTCCATAGGAACCACACCTAATCTTATTTCTTTATTTGGAAAATAGACAAGTGAAAGTGTGGAGAAAGATGTAGAGGGTAAATGTAATACCCGTTCCGGATATTTAGAATATTTAATTCACTTTTTATTTGAATTATATGGTTCGGGGTTAGATTGCATGCATTAAAAGTTTGAGGGCCTTGTGTGTGTTTTGGGTCGGTTGCATAAATGGGGAGGTGGTGTGGCTACACCTTATAATTTCTCTTGAGGGGGGTATTTGTACTGATATTTTCCCCTTTCTCTTCATTGTTTGCCGACACTAGAGAGAGAGAGAGAGAGAGAGAGAGAGAGAGAGAGAAACTGATGAGAAGAGGAGAAGAGAAAGAAGAAGAAGAAGAAAATAGGTGCAGAGCTGCTCTTCACGAAATTATTCAAGGTATCTAGAAAGCTTGTTAATTTCTGGTATTTTTACTGAAGGTTCATTAGTGTGTCTATTGTGTTGTGTTAAATTTTCAGAATTATCTGAGAAGTGTAGAAAACGATAAAAATCATAAACCAAGCTGTGGTCGGATTGCTGGTTTTGTGCAAACAGCTTTCAGATCTGTGTTATGCATCACGTTTTTTTTAGTTAAACGAGCCTCCTGGTTTTGGGTCCTTATGAGTCTGATAGATTGATAAGTTGTTGATGTTTTGGCGTTGGAATCACTAAAAAGTATTGAGTATTCGATTTTTAATGAATTTTCGAACACAGACTGTTCTGCTGAAAATTGTGCTTCGCTGCACAGAATTTCTGAGTTTGGGTGTGATTTTGACTAGGTTCCTTTATTGTGAAAAATCTGAGAAACATCAAGGATAAACATTGAGATGTTGTTATGATCTCTACCAAATTTCAGGTCATTTTGTTGTATGGTCTAAGTTTGACGGATTTTACAAATTGGTGTGTCCCTGCTGAGTTCTGTATTTACTTCATTGACACATTTTGGAAAAATGGTCATATCTCTTAGCTCAGGTATCGGGTTTGCGCTCGGGTTTTTGATTCTGAAACTAGACTTGTATACCTTTTGGAATATGTAGGGGTTGTGGCTTAGTTTGTTCTAGGTTAAATCAGTTTTTGATTTGAAGTTGATAAACGTGCAGAATCTGCAATTTTGGGCAGTTGCTTGTGTAGTTTCGAACGAGCATAACTTTGTCGTCCGGACTCTATGTTGGGCAAATTTTATATCAAAATTCATGTACCGGAGGTGTACTTTCTAATGGTGGTGGTTTCATAATCTGGTTTTAACCCTATAAGAAGTTATATGCAGAATACGACAGACTGGTCGTAGATTTCAAACCAAATGTAGGGGTTATGTGATGTTTGAGTGCTACGCTTGTTTAGGGACACTTTTAAACCTTTGAGATGGACATGCTAGTATGTGTTAAGCATCTTTAATCTATTTTTGGTGTTATAGATTGTTGTTAGGAGTTAATTTTGACGTTTAAGCGTTCAATAAACTTATATGGTTAGCTTGTGACTAGGTGGCAAGCCGGTCAATTGGGAGGTGCCGAAACAGTAAGTTTGGCATACCTCGGTCGATACAAAGGTGAGTGTATTTGATATGATTCTTCTCCATATAATATTGTTGTGGTGGTTGGGTATATATCTTACTAATCGTGATTAGCTTTCGATATGATTATCTTTAATGAGATATTGTTGTAGTGGTCATGCTATTGTGATTTAGCTTTGATATATTGTGAATGTGTGCGTGTGAGGTGCACCATGTCGTAAGCCATATCGTTCAATGGACGATGGTTGGGAGCATGGTGTGTGGGACACGAGATTTGGTTATGATATGCGTGTTAGATGAATATGCATGTTGATGGGTGTTGGTTGAACCACCGAAGGTTAGTGTGTGAGGCATACCATGTCGTATGCCATGCCGACTAATTGTCGGTGGATGGGAGCATGGTATGTGGGACACCTCGTCTTGGGTACATGGGTTGTGGCAAATGTGCCACTGCATGTGATGTGATTACCTTCTTATTGTTGTGCATTGATTATTATTGCTCAGTTGGGTGGATTTGTTGGCTATAACTGGCTATAACTGTTGTATACATTCGAGCATTTCAGTTATGTTGGTGATGTGTATTTATGTTGATATTCCTTCGAGTATTGTGGTATTATGTTGAGCATTTCTATATCTCACACACTCTGGCTTTCCTTTTGGTCTGCCAGGTAGCAGGTTGCTTAGAGTGGGTCCACTACCGGTCATCGTGTTGAGGGGTGTTTGGGCTTGCATTGGATGATGTGGATGAGCGAGTTGGTTGTAGGTAGTGAACTAAGAAGTTGATTTATTTAAGTTGTAATTAAGTTATCGGTGGACATGTTGAAGTACGAAATTTTGTAGAGTATTGTACTCGAAGTTGTAGTTGGTTGGTCAATACGTTGACTCATTTTTATGTTAAGGTGATAAGTCTTCCGCTGGGTGTTTATTCTGACAGGTTGTGAGGTGTGGTATGATATTATGTGTGGAATGCCACGTGGTCGTGCCGACTCGGGCCCACTTTGGGTGCCGTTTACGGGGTGGGGCGTGACAGTAAAGATGAAGAGGAGGAAGAAGAAGAAGAACACAAAGAAGAATGTGGTCCTGAGCATCAAATGGTGCCGGATGAAGAAGTAGAAAGGACAACTATTGAAGCTTTCACGGGTGTACTAGCTGAAAACAGTCCAAAACCAACCAAGAAAAAGAGAAAACAGGTGGACCCTTCATCTCTTGTAAAGAATGTGAAAAATGAGACAAGAATAAAGAAGAGGGAGGAAGGTTTCGTCTAGGAAGACCTGAAGAAGGTAAAGAAGAATAAACAGGAGGAGATGGATGATGTGGTACCAAAATGGAAAGTTGAAAAAACAAAATTGGGTAAATTGCTGGAAGAAGAAGACAAAGCGTTGCTGAATCTATTTTATGACCTAAACCAGGGGCATGTGAAGTAAGTAAAGCTACACTTATTTCATTAATTCCCAATTCCATTCTAACAGATGATGAAATCTATCATATTCTGTTCTCTGTATTTTGGCAACAAAACATACAGGACTATGAAATCTGATGTGAATGTGCAAACAGATGATGAAATCTGTCATATTCTGTTGGCTATGATTATTTACTGTGATGATAAAAGGCCCAGTGTGGGTTTATTTGTGAATGGTAATTCTTTCCTTTTGACATCACAGTGAAGAAGTCTGGACGGACAACGAAACACGTTATACCATAACTTTCAAGTCAATAATAAAGTTTTTGGATGACCTAGACATGGGGAACGAGGTAATAGACGGGTACACATCAATGCTGAAAAGGGAGCAGGAAGTTAAACGACTGATGCATGGAAACAATGCATTCTTCACATCCAGCTGCTGGGTAAGTACATTGCCCTTTCCCCACAACAAAACACTGTTATGTTCACTCTGTTTTGATGTCATTATTTGTTCATGTCTGTGCTATACCAGAAATGTAGATTTTCACATATGTTTGTGTTTATCTAACTAAGATACTTTATTCCCACAGACACTTATCACAATGGGAAATCAGTCCTCCAAAAAGTACCTCATTGATAGCAAACTTGAACAACTCTACGACGAATTACATGATAGGGGCTTAGATTACTTTTGGTACCTTGTTTTCTCGATGAACTCTTCAAGAAATAAGACGAACAAAAACAGTCCATATCATTGGACTGTGCTTGTTTATGATATGCAAGAGCAGGAATGGAAGCAATATAATTCATTGAAACTAAGAAAGAAGGAGAAATCAGGTGACCCTTACCTTAAAGATGCTGCAATAGTGGTAAAAAACCTTCACCTCTCTCTTATTTGCTTATTTAATTGCTTATAATCAATGACTGCAACTAACATAAAAAATTTACTTTGAAAACATAGAAAGATGTTGTTGAGAAATTCATGAAGGAATTGGAAGAAAGAAGGAGTAATCAGCCACAATTCAACTTTCTAACTCCCATAGAGTCAATCTTTAAAGATGGTGCTCAACTAAGAACAGTGCTGGAAGCACTGTGGGCAGCATGCCCTTCGGAGAGAAAGGATTTTGTTCCTTTCCGCCGTTGCGGCCTTTTTTGAAAAATCGAGGGAGCGCGAGCGCCGGTGGCAAGCGCTCAAAAATACAGAGTCGCCACTTGAGTTTTTGAGGGTCCGACATTCAAGGAACCGTATTTCGAAGCACCTGCCGCGCTGTTTGTTTGAAAAAGTTAAGGAAACCAGTCCGTCATAACCATATCTGGGTTCGGGAGCCAGGTTACGAGAGGGGAAGGGTTTTAAGGCACCCCTCTCGCCCAATCCGGAGATCGGTCTCTACTTAGGCATTTTTATGAAAACTTTTGTGATTCTTCTTCTTTTAATTAATTTTAGCCAATTAGGGCGGGGGAACAGTTAATCGGGGATTAAAACTGTAACAATTTGCAGGATGTGACCAAATAATAGCATGGATGGATGGCATGACGAGTAATAAATGGGACGGACCTAAAACAGCGATCAGATGCCAAAACCAGGCTCGGGATGGATTTGCCCTGTACGATGGCCAACTTGCATGCATGAACAAATCTGCATGCAAGCAAACCATCGCGCGAGACAAACGAACCCTCGCGCGAGTGTTGTCATCTCATCACAGTTTCAAATTCATCCCCTTCTGGGCTTTGGAAAGACCAGTGCACACCCAGGAGGCAAACCAAGCAGTTTATCAAAAAGACTGTAAAATACTAATTATTACCGACAGCTTGAAAATGGAACTGAATAAAGGAAATCACAACCCCTAAATAGTGTGGGATAAAAGGAGGCCAAAGGCCTAGTTACCCATGCAAGGGCCATTTCTGGAATAATCAGAACTGTCGCGCGACAGAGAGGGAGTCTCGCGTGACATCCCTAACTGGACTTCCAGGAATTGCTTTGCATTCCTGGGGTCCTGAGACAGATCCAGGGAGACCCAAGGGCATTCCATGCTATTCAAAACAAATAACTAAGCTACTGTATTTTGTTTTGCATGCATAACAGTGATCTAAAAAATCAAATAAAGTACAATAGGCATGCTAGTATTGCAAAAACAGAAAAGGGCTAGCCTCCCTTCCCCACGAGGTCCATTCTCTTGCTGACACAAGTGTCGCGCGAGTGTTGTGGACCATCGCGCGAGGATTTGGCTGCCACGGATTCTTGTAACTCTGCTGGCTTTAGGACCAGGACATGGTATTAATTACCAGCCTTGGCCCTGTCAGCCCCCCTCAGGGATCAAAACAGAAACAGGCCAAACATTATACCTTTGCTTGGAAAGGGTTTGGAAATGGATTGGATTGATTGGTGAAGCCCTTTGACTAAGTGTGTGTGTAGAACACTTAATTGGAAGACTAGGAAGTGGTTTAGGTTAGTGACTTTGTGCTAGAATGCTAATTGCCTTGTGAAGGGTAACTAAGCTTCTTAATCATTTTCTTGGAACCCTTAACATGGAAGACCAAGGGGTATATTTATAGGGGAAGTGGAAGGGCTAGGTGGTGGCCAAACTTGGCTTTGCAACCAGCCAACAAGGCTGGTCACAACTTGGTGGATAGGCTAGCCAACAAGGTGAGTGGGAGTGGTTGTGAGGGTGTAGCCTGCCAGAACCCTGTTCAGCTGAGGAAAACGGGGTTCCAGCCCATGTGACACCCAATCATCACAAGTCCAGCTGGATTCTGTGATAATGACAGGAGGGAACCATCGCGCGAGGGTTTGGAACCATCGCGCGAGGGTCAACAGTCAACAGTTTGACTTTGACCACACCTGGAAAGCTAAGTATCGCGCGAGGAACATGAAGGGTCGCGCGATGGTCAAACCTGACCCTAGGGTTTGACTGAAGGTTCAGAGGGGTTCAAGAGGTTTAGGCAGGGTTCTAAGCATTCCAAGCTCAATCCATCCCCAATCCAAGCTCGTTTGATCAGATTTCATCATCGGGGAAACAAGAAAACCGTAAAACAAAGTAAAACAATTGGGAGACCCAAATTGGGGTGTCTACAGTAGTCCCTCTTTGACGGCACGCGGAGCACCATTGACTGGTACAGGTAACGTCAAAGATTTCTAGACACCCACCAAATCCGCCCAAAAGCCGATTAAATGGAAAATGCAGACGAGTATATAAAAATACCGTGCACCAAGGGGAAATTGGAGATCGGACAGATAGATCGCCGCTGGTTGATGATCGGACGGATAGATCGTCGCTGTTTGAAGATCGGACGGATAGATCGTCGCTGTTTGAAGATCGGACGGATGGATCGTCGCTGATCAAAGATCGGACGGATGGATCGTCGCTGGTTGATGATCGGACGGATAGATCGTCGCTGGTTGATGATCGGACGGATGGATCGTCGCTGTTTGAAGATCGGACGGATGGATCGTCGCTGATTGATGATCGGACGGATGGATCGTCGTTGATTGAAGATCGGACGGATGGTTGATGGTCGGACGGATGGATCGTCGCTGGTTGATGGTCGGACGGATAGATCGTCGCTGTTTGAAGATCGGACGGATAGATCGTCGCTGTTTGAAGATCGGACGGATGGATCGTCGCTGATTGATGATCGAACGGATGGATCGTCGCTGATTGATGATCGGACGGATGGATCGTCGCTGATTCAAGATCGGACGGATGGATCGTCGCTGATTGATGATCGGACGGATGGATCGTCGCTAATTGATGATCGGACGGATGGATCGTCACTGATTAAAGATCGGACGGATGGATCGTCGCTGATTTGATGATCGGACCACTGCTGGGGATGCAAAAAAAATGATCCAAGTCGAAGGCGACACTTCCAAAATGACCCCCAAATTTGTTGTGCAACATTTCAAAAGCCATGGACCCTAACAGAGAGTCAATTGAGATTGGGCCAGACCGCGAACCTGGATTGGGCCTGAGGCCCAAACTGAAGTGTCGCGCGACACTTGTGAACCATCGCGCGAGGGTCTCGGGTTAGGGCTTGGATCTGAACAGGCCCAGACCCGGCCCATACCCGTTCCATTCGTTTAAACGTCGCGGGGACGTTACCAAAACAGTGCAGAACAGTTCCAAAGTTTTGAAATTTCTGAACTCTCTCAACTCTCAACCTTCTCCTCTCAAATCTCTCTCAAACCCTCGATTTATCCACGAAATCAACACATCCACGCATACCCATCACGGCCATGGCGGATCACGGTGGTGACGGAGGTGGCTCGACGTTATTGATCAACCGGAGGACCGAGTAGGGCCAATGGGGCTCGAAACGGTCGATCAGACGGCGGCGGAAGTTGGTACAGACACCGGTGCAGCGGCGGTAGGCGGCGGCGGCGACGAAGAACAGAGCTGTGAGCAGACACCTGGTGATGGCGAGATCCATCGCGCGACGGAGCCAGAGGCTCGCGCTATGGTTGATACAGGGGCCGTGGGCCACAGTGTTGAGCGGCTGGATCCAGTCATGGCCGTAGAAGGGTCAGTGGTGGCCGGAGTAAGTCCATACGACGCAGGAGAGACTGGTGCTGGAGAGCACCCTCGCGCGACAGAGGAGGAGCCTCGCGCGAGGGTTCAGACTGGGGAAGCCAGTGGCAGTGGGGCTGGAGATGATGATATTGAACCGACCGGGTCCCCGCCGAGGGGTTCGGCGAAGGGCAAAAGTGTTGTAGATGCAGAGGCGGAGGTCACAGAGACTCCGGTTGAGGTCCGAGAGGAGGACATTTTGTTTCGGCCCGCGGTGACGTCGTCGAGTCATAGGCCGATCACGAAACACGACGTCGCCGAGTTCTTGTCAGACGAGGCATTGGCGAGGCTTCTTGAGGACAACCCCCTGATTGGGGAGTTGGTCCTAAAGGCCAGGGAGGATCGTGCCCGGGCCATTGAGGCGTCGGAGGCCGCGGAGAGGGCCGAGAGAGAGAGACAGGAGAGAGAGGACCTTCTGAGAGAGGCGGAGGCTGAGGAGAGGGCCAGAGCAGAGGCACAGGGGCCTAGGTTTACGGCCGTGGCGGAGGCGAAGGACACGAGTCGCCCGGGCTTTTCAGCGGGAGCATATGTGTTTCCCACGCCGCACCTTTTTGTGCCGTCGGGCATTGGGGCACGCGTACCGTCGCGGAGAGACTACGACGACGAGTTGGTGTTGAGAGATCCCCGGGCCCACATTGCAGCGACGTGGATGGAGGTATATTCCCAGAAAACACCCTTTGTAACTTGATTTCGATATTCTTGCTCTTGTAACATAGGCCCAATATGTAATAACTTGAACCAACCATCCGTTGTAGGCTTTATTGATTACCTAGAGCTCAAAAATGAGAACTCTGTATGCACGGGAATTTAGAATAGCACATCACACTCTCGAGTCGAGCCATGGCATAGAATTAAAGCCAAACATGTGTCCTAGGCTTCATTGATTACCTAGAACTTGAGAATGAACTTCCTGTATACTGATAAACCCTTTTGCTGCTTGTCTTTGTGTCTGAAACAGGCTGGAGCGGGACAGAGGGATATCCACGGCTTCGGGGGCGCGTGTATGTCCTTACGGCTATACGAGGGGTTGCCGGAGAGAGTGAGGCGGTTGGTGGATGAGGCAGGCTTCGGGGTGTTCGTGCAGACTCTGACCCCTGCGAGGAATGACCACGCCGTCCTTGTAGCGCTTGCTGAGAGGTGGAGGGACACTACCAATACCTTCCACCTACCTCCTGGGGAGATGACAGTGACGCCTGCAGACTTCGCAGCGATCACAGGGCTGAGGGTTGGAGGTGAGCCCATCCCGTTCGACTCGGGGATCCAGAAGGATCGGGCTGCTCTGGAGTGGTTTCTGGGCAAAGCGCCCAAGATAGAGGAGGGGATGGCGAGGTATGACCAGTTCAAGGGCTACCTGAAGAAGGAGGTGACGAACGACCGGGAGGCGGAGCAGATGACCCGGGCGTTCCTGCTGTACCTGTTTGGTGCCACCCTGTACCCAAACAGACGAAGTAAAGTCCACCTCTCCTACTTGCCAGCGCTGAGGGACTTGAGGATGGCCTCACGCTTCGACTGGGGTGGAGCTGCTCTTGGGACGGCCTACCACTTCTTTGGCAACTCGTCGAGGACGGGTAAGAGCACGGCTGGCTACTGGAGGGTTTGGGAGGTACGATTCTGACCCTTTATTTAAGCACAATTTGATTATGCTTGTCCATTGTTTAGTCTGCTTGACTGTTTCAATTCCAAATGCTGTATGCCTTGTGACTAATGTTTGAATTTGTCTAAACATTGTGCAGCTTTGGGCCTACGAGGTTTTGCGGATGTATTCGCCGGAGTGCAAGCATCCAGACCTGAGCACCCTCCCCCGCTCGCTGAAATGGAGCAAGGCGAGCATGGGGAAGAAGGAAGGGAGAGGTGACCTCAACGCCTTCAGGCTGTACTTGGACGAGCTCAGGGCCTCACAGGTATGAACACGTAATCATAAGCATTAGACCTGTATCCATTTCCTTGCTTTAATGCTGTCGCTGATCAATTGCTCGTATTGTTTGTTTGCCTTGAATTGCAGGTCAATTGGGATCCCTGGAGGAGAGCGGGACCGGAGCCAGAGTACTTGGCCCGGAGCAGAGTTGTCACAGCCAGCAGGGTGTTAATGGAGTCGGCCTTCGGTTGGCAGTGGTACTTGGGGGATCGAGTGACGCGCCAGTCGCTTGGTTACCCTGAGTTCCAGGTGCCAGGGCCACTTCCACCTCGAGCTTCACACACGGGAGAGTACACACGGACTGAGCTGGAGAGGTACACGAGGCCGGACCCTAAGCTTGCGCGCTACCTGCGTCCTGAGAGGGACTATGCAGTCTACCAGAGAGACTTCCTGGCATGTCCACTGGGGATCCGCGGCCTGAGAGAGGTGAGGGGCCAGGTCGCAGGGGCCGCTGAGGAGAGGAGAGCAGCTGGAGAGGGACGGAGAGGAGGTGAGAGCCGGGCAAGGCGAGCCCCGAGCGGACCGGTGGCTGGTGGACTTCCTGCGCTACTTTGGAGGATTCCTGTGGTTGAGAGCCAGGGGAATCCTGCGGAGTTACAGTTAGTGCCCGCGAGAGCGGAGCCCACTCCTGTGACTGTTTCGGTAAGACCCAACTTCCAATATTGCTTTTCAATTCCAAATACTTGAATTATATGCTGAATAGCTAGATAAACTTGATTTGCATGCAGGTGCCAACTGAGTGGGTGAACGAGGCCGTTCGACGGATGCTGGCGTTGGAGAACGTAGTGAGAAGAGCGGCGAGCGGCCTACCATTGGAGTTGCAATACCAGGTACCGACACCACAGCCGACTCAGCCAGCCGTCGTTCAGAGGACCCAGGTATGAAAAACGATACATTCCTGCTTTCGATACACTTTGCTTTCGATACATTCCTGCTTTGATACATTCCTGCTTTCGATACATTCCTGCTTTGATAGCTTGATAGACTGTACCTGCTTTCAATACAGAAATACAGTATGCACAATAGATACTCATGCTTTGAAATGGAATGACAATGCAGGTGCAGGGGAAGATGAACCCTAGGAGGAAGAGTGCGCGAGATCCGCCACCGAAGAAGGCGGCGGCGAAGTAACCCACACCTCCGGCCACTACTACGCAGCGACACACGAGGGGCTTACAGACAGCACGCGCACGCGAGGAGGAAGCCAGACAAGCCGCGAGGCAAGCTGAGCTTCGGTATCAACTCAAGAAGCGCGAGAAGCCGACACTGGAGGAGCCGGGCCGCCGAAAGCGGCTAATCTTGGGTCAGACTTCCGAGGATGAGGAAGAAGAGGATGAGGAGGAAGGAGAGGAAGGAGAGGACGAGGAGGACTCATCCACTAGCAGTGGCTCCGACGACTCCATTGACGATCCGGGGTACAGAGACGATCCCCAGGAGCTACGGGACGATGCGGGTAGCGGTGACGGGCTTTGAGTGCGCGGAAGGCAACGATGAAGCCTCCGTTACCCTTTTGCATGCTGCTATTGCTTTTGATTCTGGGCCTGCGTGCCCAAGTAGATAGCTTTTGACAGATACTTTGAGGGCCTGCGTGCCTTTTGACAAGCGGGCGCATGTGCCCTGACTTGACTTGGTGTTTTTGATTGGCCGATGTGCCATTGATATAGTAGTTGACATGGATAGATCACGGTTGCTATGGAAATTTGCATTTTTCAAGTTTATCGTTTCTCGTTATGAATAAGAGAAAGTAAAACCCGCCACTAATACCAAACTTGTATTGACAACACACCGAGACCACTTACAGACACATATGAGTATAAAAACTGGTCTAGCTCTGAAAGAAATAGGAAAAGTACCCTATGATACGAGGATACGAGAAATAATGAAATTTTGGGCATTAATACGCCAAAACTCACAATATTCTGCTGTAGACACACTTATGAAAGGTCAATGACGGTCAACATGACCTGTACCAATCAACGGAACTGAACAAAACGTCCCGAGGATAGACTCATACCGAAAAATGTACAAAATGACACGAGAATGGCATAATACATCCAAGAAAGACTCAATTATGTCCCGGACTGAAACCAACACCTCCACACAGTCACTTAAGGTCTAGTTGACCTGTATGGCATGACCAAAATGGGCTAGGGCCTCCAAGGCGAGTTTCAACCTCCTGAAACCTCGATTTGAACTCGAAACGGACCTCCGAGGGTCCAAAATCTTCGTCGAGCATGGCATTTGGAATCCGATGCTTGGATACAGTCATAAATGCTTAAAATGACTTGCTGGAATCATTAAAAGTGCAGAAAGACCCTTGGAAGTGAAAACGACCAAAATTGGACAGTAGCTGTTGGAATCTGTCAAAACTGCAGACAAACCATCGCGCGATGGTTTGGAACTGTTGTGCGAGTAATCTCTGTCGCGCGATGCTTTGGAAGTGTCGCGCGATAGTCAAATCCTGCTAAGCTGCCTTGTTTTGACCAAATTATTGCCATTGTCCTGTTCATTGTTCCACGTCTTGGGAGCTCTTCTGATGTTGCAGAAAGAAGGGAGTCCTTGCATGGCAAGGTGGTGGGACACCTAAGCCTCAAATCCACCATATTTGGCCTATAATAAGGAGAGCTTTAGGAGGAATGTAGTGTGCAACCTTCTTCATTACCAAAAATGGGAGATGCATTGACGGAATTACTCGACTTTTGGTTACTGAGAGAAGAAACCATAAATTGGGCGAGCCCCCGGTCTCGATGCTTGTCCTCAATCCGAGATCTCCGATTCGCTCGACCGTGCGTCGAGCTCCTCCAAGCCGCATTTCCTTTTTGGGATCCGATCGTGCATGTCTTCCGATTCCGACAAGACGAGATGTGCCCTACCATAGAAGAATTTCAAGTGTACATGCCAGGCTTCGCCAACCTAGACGTTCTTGCGGTTCCGCCCGTTCACGAAGACATGGAGCAAATCCTACAAGCGAGACTCAATATTCCAGAGGCACTGACGGCCAGTATCATTCAGAATGGCGAACTCAACGTCTTCTGCCTAATTGAGCTGTATGGACCCGAGGGAGCCCTGGGAGACTACGTGGGGGAAGCTCACAGACGCTTCGTTTTGTCCATATGCGCACTGGCTGCGTATATGCTGATTCCCGTTGAAGGAGGAGCGAATCCCAAATTAGTGAGCATCGCCCTGCAAATGGACGCCCAGAAAAATATCATGCCCGTGATTTTAGCGGAAACGCTCCTGGGTTTAGACATGCTGAAACTTGAGCTAGCTGATTCCTTCAGCGGGTGCCCTATCCTGCTCCAGGTAAATCCCCATTCGGTACACTTTCTTGCATCTTCATTTTTACCCCAAATACTCAGGCTGTACTTGATTTCTGATTTGACCTCTGTTTCCATGCAGCTCTGGCTGGCGGACAAAATGGGGGGTTTTAGAAGAGCCACAGGCTGGCTTTGAAGAGTTCCCCAGGCTTTTGGTCGAAAGACCAATGATATTCCCCGACCTGACGGTGGACATATGGTTTGCGTTTCTGAACGATCTGCATTCTGAGGACATAGTCTGGAGATGTCTCTGGTTAAACCTTCCAGCAATGACGCTCAATTCAGCTGGATTCAAGAGAGTGATAATCGCTGGCCTATCGAGCTTCACATTTTACGTTCCAGGGCGTACACTCCGACAGCTCGGGAGAAGCCAAGGGTACAAGCGTTATGGGGCGGAAGATTTCGACATCCCTGCATTTGACTCGTGGCAATTGCGCTGCTATAAAGACAACTGGGGCGATAGGACGTTGAAGGAACCAATCCCAGAGTTCAAGACATGGCTGGAGAGTCGTTACATAAGGTGGCTTCGCGTTGAAGTCGAAGCAAGGCTGAGGGGATATTTCTGAATCTCGTGGGAAAAACCAAGTTTGTAATTAGTAAAACCAGCAGGCTGCCTGAACTTCTGGCTCTGCTTTTCAATGCTTGCTTCGTAATTCGTACGACCTTTTGCCCGGCTTGACCGGCTAAATAACGACTTTAAATCATCCGGCCGTTATCCATTCGAGGAACTGAATTCGTCACCAAACGCGCAATTTGAACAAACAACGCTTCGACGTAGTCATAATCACCCATAATGATCCACTGGAAGCATCGGAATTTCAAAATCTGGCCCGAGTCGAAATTCGGAAAATAACCCCCAAAAGACAGTAGCCTGCCTTACTATGCCGACTTTAAACTTAACCCTCGCGCGAGCAAACAAAACCAACGCGCGAGTACAAACCGTCGTGCGACACTTCAGAACCATCGCGCGATGGAGAACTCCTGTTACAGTGGCCAGCCTTGACCCATTCGGAAAGTAAAAGGTGGCAGGCTTTGTCAGCAGCTCTGGACGTGCAGGGGCTCCTGGTTCCTCCCAGAGGTGTGTCCTTGCTTTTAATGACTAAGGGGGACACCTTTCATGGACACCTCATCCAAGGGAAAAACATTACACCCTTCCTTGGCTTATAAAAGAGGAGTAGCTCCCTGAATGAAGGGTGTCCTCTCCGTAGAAAACTTCAGACACTTTTCCCCCAATGGCAAATCATCTCCCCACATTAATCAGCCCGTGGCTCGAAGAATTTGTCTCGAGCGATTGGCTATGCTTCCGTTCTTACGGGCTGGCCGCCTTTCGCTTCTTAAAAAGCGCAAGGCTCCGCCCCGAAATCCTGAGAGCAGCCCTGCAGTTTTGGGACCGGGACGTCCATGTGTTCCGATTCGGGGACAACGAGCTGTGCCTGACCATAGAAGAATTCCAGGCATATCTCCAAGGCTTTGCTTCGAGCGTGATTGTCGTGCCACCTTACAGGCAGAGCATGTCAAAGCTGCTGAAAACCTGTCTGAATATTTCAAGGGGTGCGGCGGAAGGCCTGCTGATTGGCGGACAGATAAACGTCGTGCGCCTAATGGAATGGTACGGGCCCGACGGCGATCCAGCGGATACTGTTCTGCAGGCTCGACGTCCATTTGCCATGTCAATTGGCATACTGGCCGCATATTTGCTGGTGTCTCCGCATGGACGGCCCGACCCCTCGCTGATTGACGTGGCTACACAGATGGGTGTTCGAAAGAACGTAGTTCCCATGGTGCTCGCCGAAACGCTCATTGGTTTAGATTTGGTGGCCACCGGTCAAACGAACACGTTCGGTGGCAGCCCACTCCTGTTGCAGGTAAATTCTCACTCAGCTCACCTTTTTCCGGCTTTCACACAGTCTGTTTTTACCTCAACTCTCGGCTAAGGCTATATAGAAGCTCCGTACTTGTTTTCTTTCGCTCAGGCTTATGTGGCTCCTTACTTGTCTTTTCGCTCATACAGTTATGGCTGTGCGACAAACTCGGGCTAATCTCGGCTCCTGAAGCGAACTGGCCCCGTTTGCCCGGGCAAATGCATCAAAGGGGAATGCTGTACCCAGAGATGTCTGAGGGGGAGTGGTACACCTTCATGAGAGAGATGTCTCCGCGTGAGATCGTCTGGCGGCACGAAGCCCTGAACATCCCGGACATGGCTACGCACTCTGCAGGTTTTGAGAGAATGGTGATTGCTGGGCTATCCAGTTTCACGTTCTACATTCCAGGTCGTATTCTGCGGCAATTGGGCATGAGCCAAGGCTTTCATCGAGCTGGGATAGAAGATTTCCAGATTCCAGCATTCACAGCCCAACATCTGGTAGGGTATGAGCGTAACTGGGGCTTGAGAGAACTCGGAGGAGTGGAAGACGACTTCAGCACGAGGCTCAAACGCCGCTATGTAACGTGGTTAAAAGAAGAGGTTGCAAGGAGACAAAACACAGATTGAATCTTGACACGACTCCAGTGATCTAGAATAAAATGTGAGCCCGTGAGGGCCTCTTAGCATTTCGTTCTGTTTTTGATGCTTTACTGTTTTTTTTAGGGCTCTGCTCAGCCTATGTAATAGAAATAATAGTTTTGAATGAAGGTGAAAGATTAAGAATTTTCCCCTTTTTGGTCCAAGTGTTGAACACCACGTCGTTTGAATGTTGAGGTACACTTTGGAATAAAACCGTGGATCGAGTTGATTGATTGTGACCGAATCTCACAGAGAGACTGCCTACGTATCCTAAGTTAGGGAATCAGGTCAAAACGTAGTTCAGGCTAAGGTTCACTCGTGTATTTTGGCTCTCCTTTTGCGCTCTAATTTTTGCCTAGAACTGCCTTTACAGGTTTCCAGTCTAGCGAGCTTTGATCGAATGCCTATTTATTTTTGCCTAAACTGCCCCCTTGGGTTTTCAGTCTAGCAGGCTTGCTCTAATTTTTGCTTGGGACCGCCCACCCTTGTGGTTTTCGGCCCAACGAGCTTCTCTCAAGGATAGTAACGTTTAAGTTGATCCAGGTTGACCAGAGTGTTGAACTCGTTGCCGTCTAGATCAATGAGCTGAGCCGCCCCACCCGAGAGGATGGTCTTGATAATGTAAGGTCCTGCGCGCTTCGGGCGAAACTTACCACGTAGATCGAAGATGGGAGCCCGGATTTCCTTTGTGACCATATCCCCTTCAGCCAAGTCACGAGACTTCAATTTCTTATTGAATGCCCGAGCAATTCTGCGTTGATACCCCTGAACGTGATACAAGGCACGAAGCCTCTGTAAGGGGAAAAAATCCGCTTAGTGCTAACTCTAGCTTTTTGGTAAATAGCTTCACGTGCCTCCTCGCCGGAACCCTAGCCCTTCGCCGGAACCCTAACTGCAAAACAGACAAGGGTGAGCGCACATTTGCCTTTCGTGGCAAAGGCCCTCCGATGCCTAAGTTAGTATCACGTACTAGCAGAAAAACCCTAATTATCAGTAGGTAAATAACTCGATTGCAGTAGACTGCATACCTTTCACCTTTAGGTTTACCTTGTATTTATAGATTCACAGAAGCTTGTTGCCCAAGTATCCGTGTTGCCCTAGGTTTCCTATCTCATACAGGAAACCCATAATATCTTGGATTCTCGTTCCCTTATCAGTTCATTACCTTAGTTCTTTTAGGACTCTTGTCCATAACTGACCGAACATCCCATTCCCGTTGGGTATCTCTCCTGGATCCTCTATTCTCGGGATCCCATTCCTTTACGGAACCAATTGTAATGGAACCTCCTAGAGTATTCCCTCTGCTCCAGCACTTGATTGGAGTTCTTCCCTTGTTCGGCTATCTCATCGCCGAACAACTACTTGGACCAACGTCCTCTCAGGAGCTCTCCTCCTGTTCGGCCCTTTTGGACCAGGAACAAACTACTTGGACCAACGTCCTCTTGGACCAACGTCCTCTCAGGACCTCTTCTCCTGTTCGGCCCTCTTGGACCAGGAACAAACTACTTGGACCAACGTCCTCTCAGGACCTCTCCTCCTGTTCGGCCCTCTTGGACCAGGAACAAACTACTTGGACCAACAACTTCACATGTCACTGGTCCTTTATCAATCTCTTGGTCCAATAACTTCTCATGTTTACTGGACCTTGACCCCATACAGACTTCCTGGACCAATGACATTTCATATCGCTGGTCCATATTGCCGACCACCGGCTTGCACGACGACTATCCCCATCATATTTACACCATGGTCCCACGTACCACGTGTTCGGGCCCTGTTTGGCCTTGTTTGGGAATACCTCCCTACAATTGCTCCCCAGCTTTACTCGTTATTTATTACCCAAATGACGAGCAAAGCTCTTAAGGACCGAGCAGATTCGTCCTGTTTCTGCACCTTTATTCGTGGCACATATCTTACTTCCCATATTTAGATGCAAACAGATGTTTTCGTGAAACAAGACGCACAAACGGCGTCCGGGGTGACATTTCACGTACGTCACCCTACTAACTTGGGTACTCAGGGAATCTCGTCCCCAATGCAGACCCACATTTCGTTTTGCTAAGTTCACTCATTTTTCAGTAATTCTTTTTGCACTCTTGCTAAGTTTGTTCGTACTTAGCATTGACCCTAGGTCATTCCGTATCTTCGCAGTTTCTTGGTATTCAGTATTTGCTTTGGCCCAAAGTTTTCTCGTACTTCAGCGAATTCCCAGCAATACTCTAGGAGTACTCATACTCGTCCCAATTCTTGGCCGAACATGGTTGCTTCAGGCATTCGATGCCAAGACCTAGGTCTCCTTTGCACCCAACCTATCTCGGGCTCAGCTTGTAGCCAAGGCTTTAAGTTTTGTCGATTTTTGGCATTCCTTACTGCCTTGGCCTAAGCATACTCATTCTTAGCCAATCCACTGTCATGTCTAGGTTTATGTCGTACCTAGCTTATCTCAGGCTTTGCTCACATGAGAGCAATGTTCGTTGCTTGGGCCCCAAACATTTTCGTGCTTGGGCCTTTGTCATGATTCAAGCAATGTTCACTGCTCGGGCCCCAAGCCTCTCCGTACTGGGGTCTATTTTTGACATTCTACGTTGTCATAGGTTTATTCATACCTATGTTCAATTTAGCTTATGGTCACCCAAATTTTTGTTCTTGGTTATTTTTCCAATTCTAGGCACTTAACTTCTGCCATTGTTTATGCTTGACACAGCCAAATAGTTTTTTTGAACTATTACTGTTTGAGCCTATGCATGCTCGGCGAATCATCTAAGTTCATTCGTACTTAGGTAGCAGCCCAAGTGCATTCGTACTTGGGCTTTTCTCAGCATTATTCGTTGCTGTGAGACTAAGTGTATTCATACGTAGCTAAATCTCAACATTATTCACTGCCTTTTGTGAGGCAAATTTCTTTTAATCGCCTCTTTGGCCCTATTCGTGGCCAAGCTCTTTCACACTCAACAGATACTTAGCAATCTTCATCGCTCTTGCATCATTATCCAAGCTTATTCGTACTTGGTATGCCTAAGTATATGCATACTTAGGCTTCGCTCGTACTTGTTCATACTCGGTGAACTGTCTTTTGTCCGTACTTAGGTATTGCCCAAGCTTAATCACCCTCGGCAGACTGCCCAAGTTTGTTCGTACTGAGGTATATCCTGTGTTCGATCATACTCAATCAAATTTCGGCACCGTTCATGGTCATGGCCTAACTTTACTCATATTTAGCCAAACTTTTGAGTTTGATTGCACTCTGTCACGCCCTCGATTTTAAACATAATTAGCTATACACTTTTGATACATGAAGTCCTCGCAGTAACACAAATAATACCCAAAAGCCCTTTCTTTTCCTTATTCTCAAATATAACTCAAATATTACATTTTGGCTCGACGGCCCCAAGTTATGAAAACACCAATATCCGATGGAAATAACATTATAGTTTACAATAGACATCTCTCCAAAAAAATACTCCTTTTGAATCAAATGCAATAGACTTCCTCTGGTATACCTTTAAAAAAAAATGATCAACCATGCACAATAAGCTCTCCATGCCAACCTCCTTTGTTTTGTACCTGAAAATGATAGGGTTGAGCACACACTTGCCCAGTATAGAAATCTATACTCAAGTTATAAGAAAATATGATGAGTTATGCTTCTAGAGTGAATGAATATCGACAGATAAGCCCAAAGTTTACATGGTCCTCAACATGCAGCATATTACAGCTAAGGCCTTCCAAACAATCCTAACAATTCACATTCTAAGCTAGAATCGCTAATATTCCCTCTAGACTAAACATACCATTAATTTGGGTTTCAGTCCTCCTCAACAGTTTTAGTCACATTTCAGTTGTTATCACAAATCTTCATAATTATAAATACCACGTTTAGTTCTCATTCATTACCACGCAATTTCATTCATTCATTCCTTTTTATATCAAAACAGAGTAGAAAAACACTCACTCTATTGATTCGAGCCAGAATATCGAAATCCGTTGATTTGTGCCCAAATACCGAAAACCGTTGATTCGCTCAGAATGCCAGAGGATCTTTATCAAAATCCTTTAACCAAAAACCAAAATCTCTTTCATCAACTTCATAAACCAATTTCGTGTCATGTGTCTAAGCCTAAGCTCCTGCCGGGCCAATTAAAGGACCCCGATGTCCTCTGCCAGCCACTCACCCGTCGATGAGTCCTGAAATAACCAATATGAGCATTTAGCTCCTGCCGGGCCAATTAAAGGACCCCGATGTCCTCTGCCAGGCACTCACCCGTCGATGAGTCCTGAAATAACCAATATGAGCATTTAGCTCCTGCCGGGCCAGTTAAAGGACCCCGATGTCCTCTGCCAGGCACCTTACCCATAAGGAGGTCCTGAAATAACCAATATGAGCATTTAGCTCCTGCCGGGCCAGTTAAAGGACCCCGATGTCCTCTGCCAGGCACTCACCCGTCGATGAGTCCTGAATGTTCTCATTGTGTCCGTTTGTTAATCATATTTCAATTCGCGTTTCCAATTTTCAAGCACCAAACCGTCCAGTCATTTCTCAACTTAATCAAAACAAGTACTTCTCTACCAATTACGCACGTCACAATATTTCTTATAATCTACGATGTTCACGGACTCCTTCACGCTACTATAGCCTTTACGTCGATACTCCAACTATGCTAATGAAAACCAATGACACAGGTACGTTCGACAAGTAGTACGATACGATCTTTCAAACTTAGAAATGATTCTCAGCAGAGCGATCCAAGTTCGAAAACTCATCAAAAATTGCATACTCAATATTTATCAGTGATTCCAACGCCAAAACATCACCAACTTACCAATCTTTAAAACCTACAAGGACCCATAACAAATAGGGTCGTTTAACCATACCTAAACGATGAAAAATTCCGCTCTATAAGCTGCCCAGATTTACAGATTTACAGAGCAATCTTCTAAAAATCACTATAACTCGAGTTCTTAATATTTTTGAACGATTCCAGTCCCCATAGTTGCGCGATTGAATGAACTTTGAAAGACGCGAAGGAACCCTAGTCAAATCCGCACTCCAAGGGTGGTTAAACAGGGGTTTACCGAGGCTACATGAATCTGTCACGCAGCATGACAGATTGACACACCTCCACTCAAACGATCATAGCTTTTTGTGTACTAAGAGTTTTAGGACGATTCCGGTGGCAAATGAAAACTAACTTCAAGACCTTCGAACCGATATAAAGTTTGTATAAAACGGACATCGGACGCGGAAGTTATGGCCGTTCGAAGTGGGCTGAAACCCAGAAAACGAAACAGATTGCAGACCAGTATTCTAAAAATCACCATAAATTCAATTCTCAACGGTTTCGAGTGATTCTAGCGGCATTAGAACAGGCTCTAAGTCTACTCTATTTCATACGAAGGAACCAAAATTTAATTCCGAGCTTAAGAAGGCGTAAGACCCCAAAAACAAAGACCCTGTTCTGCAGATTCTCGAAAATGGAAGAAACAATCTCAAACAACGAAACAAGGCACGATCTAAGTACATAAACACCGTATAAACGCATAACGAGAGTAAGAAGTCCCTACCTCATGGGTTTTGAGCAAAACCCGACCCTTTGACCAAGTCAACCGAGCTCCCACGCGGTCCGATCAAGATTTTTCTTGGATATTCGGAAAGCCCGTGCTCCGTATAGCAACTTTAATCCTTGGACTTCGTCCGGAATCACGCTCTAAGGTGTTGAGATCGAAGAGAGAAGAGAGGAGAGAATTTCGAAGGAGAGGAGGAGAGAGTTTGGCCGAGAGAGTGAGAAAAAGAGAAATGGGAGAAAGTAGTCTCCTGGGGAAATTATTGGCATGGGGAGTAATCTCATGCTCCCACCCCACACACACACACGTGCACCTCCGCACAATTACCCTTATATCCTCCCACGAAGACGTCACACCGAATATCCGTACCGTCTATCTCGACGGGCTGTACATTAACAAAAGAAAAAAAAAATACAACCAAAAAAAAATAATAATAATAATAAATAAAATAATACGGGTCTCTACATCCTACCCTCCTTAAAGAAATTTTGTCCTCGAAATTCGAAATTTAAATCAAACCTATGAAAACACATATCAAAGAAACTCTAATCCACATGACCGTGTCCACTCACGACGTTTCGTACCCACCTACTCTCGTGTCCAAGACGCAATGAACTAAACAATGCCACAATCAATCTGTATAGCCTCTTACCAGAACGATCGTCGGATCCTAAGGTTCACACACATTAGATGAAGGAGCTACCATATTCATATGAATCTTACTCGTGTTAGCAATCAGTTTTGGTCTCCCAAACCGTATCCATTTTCACTCTTTCCAATTAATCAGTTCCGATTCTAAGGACAGTATCCAAACACAAAGGAGAACTTCACGACATCGTAACTCAACAACTTGCCAAGCCATATACAATTAACAAGTTTAAGATTTTCCCTTCTCTTCCTTGAGGTTTATAAGACTTTTCATGTACGCTAATAAAGTGGTCAACTCTCATACGTTTCTATTTCACTTCCTTCCTTATTATTCAACTTACTCTCGCTCTCAAGACTCACATAAGCAAAGCTCTAACGACCCTCAACGCTAACTCAAGACAAGTTCCCTTTAAAGTTTAAAGGCATACATTAGCTCAAAGTCTACGTGTCCGACACAATGAGATCAAAATTAAACAACAATAATGAGTTTCCCACTCACCATTCTCATAGTAAAAGTGTAATATCACACACCTCCGAGCAGTTTTGACGAAAAACTTAGTCCATCGAAAATTTTAGTTTCCGTAGTTGAAAAATCATCGAAACACGTCCACCTTGTGGCGAAATTTTGTAGAATTTAACAGGAAAAGTTCATTTACAATTTTTTTGAAAGATATCATCACCAATCAATCTTATGCACCTCATCTAGTCTTTAAGGGTAACGACAATTTAGACAACATGGTAATGAATTTAAAATAAGGTTCACATCATCATGATATAACCGACTTCAAACTTCTATCGTTATCATTTTCCAAAATGAACTAAACTAATAATCAACTTTCATACGGCATCACTCTCATTCGGAAAAGGAAAAGAAATTTTTGAGTTCAACCCGATCTTCAGACGTATCAATAGGACACTTCCATTAACCGAACACCAATAATTTCATACATAGATACTCAATACACATAAATCAAAACCGCTAACCACAATCTATAACTCACACCTCTATGTATCCCCATAATTCTTTTTACCGATTCTGGACTGCATTTTAAGGGCAAATTTCACACACTCAGATTACACAACAGATCAAGCACCTAAATGAAATATCAACACTTACATGAAATATCTCCAAAAAATCAACCGTACAGTTTAATGGCTTACACAGCACCAGCCACATATTCACACATTAACAGACTCACTCAGTATCCCACGGACTCACCGAGTACCCATCACTTCACAATTCTTGGCTTTAGGAAGCCCAACAGTTATCTCATTCCTTTTACTCTTATAATACCTTGTACAATATCTACTCACTTTACCAATCTTGAGTTTTCTCATTCATTCAGTCAAATCAAATCACGTATTTATCACATTTACAATCCTAAACATCACATCATAAATACATGTATCATCAATTCTAATCATTCCTCTATTTTAACAATATTGCAACCTATCAACATCTCATCACTTAAGAATCAATTTTACTCGCACCAACAACTTCTAACAGTCCCGCTCACCACCAATTTCGCACCATTCCCACTAAAGACGCCAACTACACTCCACTTCATTACTACCCTTAATAGTTCAACCTCGTATTGCCCTTACTTCAAATAATTTCCTTACCTTGCATATATTGACCACTTGACTTAAGTTACATCACTATCATTCTCCCTGTGTCTTACTTTCCCTCTCTCCGAATAACACAACTAATATTCTCCTACCGATCCCTCATAACATCACCACTACGGCAATCACTACATTGACTACAACAACACCATAGCACATCATTTTCTACGAAATTTCTATATATAGACATCTGTCTCAAACCTAGAGATCTTACCCCTAAGTATAAACCTAGTGTCCAATTGACTTCCCGAGAGTTCCATCTAGAAGGAGCGGTGATCAAGCGCACCTTCTAACTGGATCTATTCGGTAGTCGCTTGGGTGTCCAAAAGACACATACTGTATCTAGATACCCTTCCTACAACTTTTATCTTCCTCAGTCAACCTCAGACATATACAGCTCTCCACGCGGGCTCATCTAACCTTATCTACTCAAAATCACTACCTTAATAACTACCATAACAATGACAAAACACAATCATTACCACAACAAGACATCATTCCTTCGAACACATTCAAGACACTCACTAGCTCAATCCACTAGCTATGATACACCTCTTTTCTCCTTTCTTCTTAAATCCTATCAAACATACCACCCTTCACTCGTTTACACTCAACGCACCTCACATCACATAAAATTTTACTTAAGGTATTTAAAACTTAACACATAATCTGCGCAATTCAAACGAAACACATCAAACACTTAATTCACAAATCTTACTAACAATCTAACACTTCTATTATGTACCGACTTCATATGTCGACCTTGCCACTATGCAGAACCACTATAACAGTCTCGGCTTTTCAAATTTTTTTTTCTTCTTGTCCAACACCTCATCCAAAAGGGCATCTTACCACAAATGACTCAAGACCAAAACTACCAACAGTAACGATAACAACGGTCGCAACCATAGCCACTACAAGGAGGTCAAACTTCTCCTTTTCTCAGACATGAGCATCAACTTTTCACTGTTTCATGTAAATATAAATGCAATGCCAGTTCAATGAACACACGTCAGCCATGCAAGTTCACACACGTTTTTATTAAAATATGCAATGATTTTTTTTTTTGAACCCATGAGACTAAGTCTCCCCACGGTCTCTAGGTGTTCAAACCTAAAGCGCTCTGATACCAAGTTGTCACGCCCTCGATTTTAAACATAATTAGCTATACACTTTTGATACATGAAGTCCTCGCAGTAACACAAATAATACCCAAAAGCCCTTTCTTTTCCTTATTCTCAAATATAACTCAAATATTACATTTTGGCTCGACGGCCCCAAGTTATGAAAACACCAATATCCGATGGAAATAACATTATAGTTTACAATAGACATCTCTCCAAAAAAATACTCCTTTTGAATCAAATGCAATAGACTTCCTCTGGTATACCTTTAAAAAAAAATGATCAACCATGCACAATAAGCTCTCCATGCCAACCTCCTTTGTTTTGTACCTGAAAATGATAGGGTTGAGCACACACTTGCCCAGTATAGAAATCTATACTCAAGTTATAAGAAAATATGATGAGTTATGCTTCTAGAGTGAATGAATATCGACAGATAAGCCCAAAGTTTACATGGTCCTCAACATGCAGCATATTACAGCTAAGGCCTTCCAAACAATCCTAACAATTCACATTCTAAGCTAGAATCGCTAATATTCCCTCTAGACTAAACATACTATTAATTTGGGTTTCAGTCCTCCTCAACAGTTTTAGTCACATTTCAGTTGTTATCACAAATCTTCATAATTATAAATACCACGTTTAGTTCTCATTCATTACCACGCAATTTCATTCATTCATTCCTTTTTATATCAAAACAGAGTAGAAAAACACTCACTCTATTGATTCGAGCCAGAATATCGAAATCCGTTGATTTGTGCCCAAATACCGGAAACCGTTGATTCGCTCAGAATGCCAGAGGATCTTTATCAAAATCCTTTAACCAAAAACCAAAATCTCTTTCATCAACTTCATAAACCAATTTCGTGTCATGTGTCTAAGCCTAAGCTCCTGCCGGGCCAATTAAAGGACCCCGATGTCCTCTGCCAGCCACTCACCCGTCGATGAGTCCTGAAATAACCAATATGAGCATTTAGCTCTTGCCGGGCCAGTTAAAGGACCCCGATGTCCTCTGCCAGGCACTCACCCGTCGATGAGTCCTGAAATAACCAAGATGAGCATTTAGCTCCTGCCGGGCCAGTTAAAGGACCCCGATGTCCTCTGCCAGGCACCTTACCCATAAGGAGGTCCTGAAATAACCAATATGAGCATTTAGCTCCTGCCGGGCCAGTTAAAGGACCCCGATGTCCTCTGCCAGGCACTCACCCGTCGATGAGTCCTGAATGTTCTCATTGTGTCCGTTTGTTAATCATATTTCAATTCGCGTTTCCAATTTTCAAGCACCAAACCGTCCAGTCATTTCTCAACTTAATCAAAACAAGTACTTCTCTACCAATTGCGCACGTCACAATATTTCTTATAATCTACGATGTTCACGGACTCCTTCACGCTACTATAGCCTTTACGTCGATACTCCAACTATGCTAATGAAAACCAATGACACAGGTACGTTCGACAAGTAGTACGATACGATCTTTCAAACTTAGAAATGATTCTCAGCAGAGCGATCCAAGTTCGAAAACTCATCAAAAATTGCATACTCAATATTTATCAGTGATTCCAACGCCAAAACATCACCAACTTACCAATCTTTAAAACCTACAAGGACCCATAACAAATAGGGTCGTTTAACCATACCTAAACGATGAAAAATTCCGCTCTATAAGCTGCCCAGATTTACAGATTTACAGAGCAATCTTCTAAAAATCACTATAACTCGAGTTCTTAATATTTTTGAACGATTCCAGTCCCCATAGTTGCGCGATTGAATGAACTTTGAAAGACGCGAAGGAACCCTAGTCAAATCCGCACTCCAAGGGTGGTTAAACAGGGGTTTACCGAGGCTACATGAATCTGTCACGCAGCATGACAGATTGACACACCTCCACTCAAACGATCATAGCTTTTTGTGTACTAAGAGTTTTAGGACGATTCCGGTGGCAAATGAAAACTAACTTCAAGACCTTCGAACCGATATAAAGTTTGTATAAAACGGACATCGGACGCGGAAGTTATGGCCGTTCGAAGTGGGCTGAAACCCAGAAAACGAAACAGATTGCAGACCAGTATTCTAAAAATCACCATAAATTCAATTCTCAACGGTTTCGAGTGATTCTAGCGGCATTAGAACAGGCTCTAAGTCTACTCTATTTCATACGAAGGAACCAAAATTTAATTCCGAGCTTAAGAAGGCGTAAGACCCCAAAAACAAAGACCCTGTTCTGCAGATTCTCGAAAATGGAAGAAACAATCTCAAACAACGAAACAAGGCACGATCTAAGTACATAAACACCGTATAAACGCATAACGAGAGTAAGAAGTCCCTACCTCATGGGTTTTGAGCAAAACCCGACCCTTTGACCAAGTCAACCGAGCTCCCACGCGGTCCGATCAAGATTTTTCTTGGATATTCGGAAAGCCCGTGCTCCGTATAGCAACTTTAATCCTTGGACTTCGTCCGGAATCACGCTCTAAGGTGTTGAGATCGAAGAGAGAAGAGAGGAGAGAATTTCGGAGGAGAGGAGGAGAGAGTTTGGCCGAGAGAGTGAGAAAAAGAGAAATGGGAGAAAGTAGTCTCCTGGGGAAATTATTGGCATGGGGAGTAATCTCATGCTCCCACCCCACACACACACACGTGCACCTCCGCACAATTACCCTTATATCCTCCCACGAAGACGTCACACCGAATATCCGTACCGTCTATCTCGACGGGCTGTACATTAACAAAAGAAAAAAAAAAATACAACCAAAAAAAAATAATAATAATAATAAATAAAATAATACGGGTCTCTACACACTCAATCTGATTGTGGCATTTTTTATCGCCATGGCCTAAGTTTATTCATACTTTAGCCAAATTCAGAGTTTGATCGTACCCAACGAATATTTTTGATGAATGCTCTTTGCTCCCCAGGATGGGGAAAAAGTACAATATTCGTGCTGGAAACAATTTCTTTCGAGCAATTTTATTCATAATTCTACCGAAGCAACTCGTAGCTTAAGAGAAATGTTGAACACTACCTCTTCTGTAAGTAATCCCATTACTTGACGTTATTTTGACTGATGGCCCTTCGTGGCCAGAATATAACGTGCTCGGACGCCGATCGCAGCTGTCCAAATTTCGTGTGAGCTTCTTAAGTATTTCATACCTATCGACCTTATGTATCTCATACATAAGCTTAAGTTTTTCATTCTTAGATACTTCCGTGTCTATACTTGGCAACTCTCAAGCATAGTCGTCGTTCGCGCGCGACTCAATCTCGTGCTTGTTCATGCACATACCCTAGTTTCGTGTGTTTATTCATACACATCTAAGCATTCGTACGTAGTCGGGCTTGTGTGTTCCTTCATACACCTCAATCGAACTCAATCCCTACCAGATCTATTTACAGACCTAAACCCTTCGTGCCTGGCCAATTTCGTGCGTTCATTCATACACACTTTTTGTACTATGTTTGCTCACCCAAGTGTTTCATACTTGACAGACTCCTAAGTGTATTCATACTTTAGATAAATTTGCATGTTCTCATATGCTCCCCAAGTTCCTCGTACTTGGAAATATGTGCATATTCACGTATGCAACTCAAATGTCTCGTACTTGGGTATATTCTGAGCTAGATCATACTCAATCAAATTCTGGCATTATTCATTGCCATGGCCTAAGTTTATTCATACTTAGCCAAATTTGGAGTATAATCATACTCCATCGGATTTTGGCATTACTCATTGCCATGGCCTAAGTTTATTCATACTTAGCCAAATTTAGAGTATGATCGTACTCAATCGGATTTCGGCATTACTCATTGCCATGGTCTAAGTTTATTCATACTTAGCCAAATTCGGAGTATGTTCGCACTCCATTGAATTTTGGCGTCACTCATCGCCATGACCTAAGTTTATTCATACAAAGCCAAATTCGGAGTATAATCGTACTCCATCGAATTTTGGCATTATTCATTGCCATGGCCTAAGTTTATTCATACTTAGCCAATTTTGGAGTATAATCGTACTCCAACGGATTTTGGCATTATTCATTGCCATGGCCTAAGTTTATTCATACTTAGCCAAATTTGGAGTATGATCGGACTCCATCGGATTTTGGCATTATTCATTGCCATGGCATAAGTTTATTCATACAAAGCCAAATTCGGAGTATAATCGTACTCCATCGGATTTTGGCATTATTCATTGCCATGGCCTAAGTTTATTCATACAAAGCCAAATTCGGAGTATAATCGTACTCCATCGGATTTTGGCATTATTCATTGCCATGGCCTAAGTTTATTCATACTTAGCCAAATTCGGAGTATGTTCGCACTCCATCGAATTTTGGCGTCACTCATTGCCATGGCATAAGTTTATTCATACTTAGCCAAATTCGGAGTATGATCGGACTCCATCGGTTTTTAGCATTATTCATTGCCATGGCCTAAGTTTATTCATACTTAGCCAAATTTTGAGTTTTTTCGTACTCAATCGGTTCTCAAGTTTTTTTCTTAAGTCGTATTCGTACTTTAACTTGAAAAACAATTTTTCAAATCAAATTTCGTTTTATTGCTTCATTCCAAGTTTATTCGTACTTAGATGCACACTCTCCCTGCTCCCCAGTATGGAGGCAAATTAAGTGTCTTTGGATCCATACTTAGCTTAGTCGTGCTAGGACCGAACACAAATAAAATTTCTTAATTCCGTCACAAAGCTGCTCGTAGCTGAATAATTTCTATGGAATTCTGATCATAATTCTCTTATAGCAACTCATAGCTAAAATATAAATTGCAATAAGTAATTCCACTACTTATTTGTATATTCCATGGCATATGCATTGGATTCCCATCCAAGACTTTGAGGCGATAAGCTTCAATCTCAGCTATCTCTGTAACCTTGTATGGTCTCTCCCAATTCGGACCAAGCTTCCCATTCGTGGGATCTCATGCAAAAACTTCCTTAGTTTCTTAGCCTTCAGTACTTTGGGCACTTCGTAACCCAACCAACAAGGCTTTGTATTCTACCACATTATTCGAAGCATTGAGCTGAACAACCAGTTCTAGCATCACAACCTTAGGAGAGCATATCATAATTCGTGCTCCTGAATCTTGAACTGTAAACATATAATTTTCACTCCTCTTGATCCTGCTCGGTAGATTCCTTCCTTCATCGTAATCACTCCCGCGTGGGTTTATTACGAGAGCATCGTTGTCCGATAACTATACAATTTCCAGGTTTTTGTCCATAAACGTGCTTGGCCCTTTGGTTTGTTGCCTATTCGAGCACTACCTGAATTCTCCACCTTTCGTAGGCATCTATACCAGTCTTTGATTTCTTGCTCACGTTTTTTCATACGCTAAGCAATTTCTTCAATACTACATTCTTTCTCTTTGAGACCTTTCGTAGTCTCGAGTACGTTGTGATCACCTAACAAATTTAGACCGATCCTCATGATCATCTAACAGATTCAGATTGGCCTTCGCGAGAGCCTAACAAATTTGTACTGCTTTGTGCGATTGCCTAAACAATTTAGACTACTCCGTGCAATTGTATAGAAATTTTGAATTGCTCTGCATGGTTGCCTAGCAGATTCAGACTGCTCCTTAGGATTGCCTAGCAGATTCAGACTGCTAAGTGCAATCGCCTAGCAGGTTCAAACTGCTCCTTAAGATCGCCTAGCAGATTCGGACTGCTCTGCTACCGAGCAAATTCAGACTGCTCCTTAAGATCGCCTAGCAGATTCAGACTGCTCTGCTACCGAGCAAATTCAGACTGCTCCTTAAGATTGCCTAGCAGATTCGGACTGCTCTGCGCTGTTGCCTAGCAGATTCAAACTGCTCTGCGCGGTCGCCTAGCAGGTTCAGACTGCACTGCGCTGCGCGGCTGTGGAGCAGATTTTGACTGCTCCTTAAGATCGCCTAGCAGATTCAGACTGCTCTGCTACCGAGCAAATTCAGATTGCTCCTTAAGATTGCCTAGCAGATTCGGACTGCTCTGCGCTGCTGCCTAGCAGATTCAAACTGCTCCTTAAGATTGCCAAGCAAATTCAAACTGCTCTGTGCTGCTACCGAGCAGATTCAGACTGCTCCTTAAGATCGCCTAGCAGATTCAAACTGCTCTGCTACCGAGCAAATTCAGACTGCTCTATAAGATCGCCTAGCAGATTCAGACTGCTCTGCTACCGAGCAAATTCAGACTGCTCCTTAAGATCGCCTAGCAGATTCAAACTGCTCTGCTACCGAGCAAATTCAGACTGCTCCTTAAGATCGCCTAGCAGATTCAGACTGCTCTGCTACCGAGCAAATTCAGACTGCTCCTTAAGATTGCCTAGCAGATTCGGACTGCTCTGCGCTGTTGCCTAGCAGATTCAAACTGCTCTGCGCGGTCGCCTAGCAGGTTCAGACTGCACTGCGCTGCGCGGCTGTGGAGCAGATTTTGACTGCACTTCGAGATTACCTAGCAGATTCGAACTGCTTTGACTTCCATCTCGACATCTTGATTAGCTCCCCCAATCCTAGGAGCATACAATATTGAAGGACTTGCTCATAGCCCTACTCAGTGCCTTCTCAGGAGCACCAGGCAAAAAAGGTGTCCTCTCATTTTCCCTCTTGGATCATCCTCCATTCGCGGAGTCTTTACGCTTCTAGAAAACATTGTTGATCTCAAAGAATTACTCCGTTTTGTATTAGATTTCTCGAATCTCTCTCTCTCATGCTTTTTTAATCAGGCGTGCATACCCCTTGAGTTCATCCTACCATTTTATCCTTAGAACTCTAGGACTGAACCAGCGAGTGACTCGTACCCGCCAAGCCATTCCTTTACTCCACCAGCGGCTTTTTCGGAGCCTGCAGTGGCGTTTTGTCACGACCCCCTCAAGACCATGCGTGTTCTTTGGGTCGTATGGCTCTTCTTCCATCATGGTTTCAATGGAAATTCTATCGTTTCCCACAGACGGCGCCAATTGTAAGGGGAAAAAATCCGCTTAGTGCTAACTCTAGCTTTTTGGTAAACAGCTTCACGTGCCTCCTCGCCGGAACCCTAGCCTTTCGCCGGAACCCTAACTGCAAAACAGACAAGGGTGAGCGCACCTTTGCCTCTCAACGGCAAAGGCCCTCCGATGCCAAAGTCAGTATCACGTACTCTCAAGAAACCCTAATTATCAGTAGGTAAATAACTCGATTGCAGTAGACTGCGTACCTTTCACCTTTAGGTTTACCTTGTATTTATAGATTCACAGAAGCTTGTTGCCCAAGTATCCGTGTTGCCCTAGGTTTCCTATCTCATACAGGAAACCCATAATATCTTGGATTCTCGTTCCCTTATCAGTTCATTACCTTAGTTCTTTTAGGACTCTTTTCCATAACTGACCGAACATCCCATTCCCGTTGGGTATCTCTCCTGGATCCTATATTCTCGGGATCCCATTCCTTTACGGAACCAATTGTAATGGAACCTCCTAGAGTATTCCCTCTGCTCCAGCACTTGATTGGAGTTCTTCCCTTGTTCGGCTATCTCATCGCCGAACAACTACTTGGACCAACGTCCTCTCAGGAGCTCTCCTCCTGTTCGGCCCTTTTGGACCAGGAACAAACTACTTGGACCAACGTCCTCTCAGGACCTCTCCTCCTGTTCGGCCCTCTTGGACCAGGAACAAACTACTTGGACCAACGTCCTCTCAGGACCTCTCCTCCTGTTCGGCCCTCTTGGACCAGGAACAAACTACTTGGACCAACAACTTCACATGTCACTGGTCCTTTATCAATCTCTTGGTCCAATAAATTCTCATGTTTACTGGACCTTGACCCCATACAGACTTCCTGGACCAATGAGATTTCATATCGCTGGTCCATATTGCCGACCACCGGCTTGCACGACGACTATCCCCATCATATTTACACTATGGTCCCACGTACCACGTGTTCGGGCCCTGTTTGGCCTTGTTCGGGAATACCTCCCTACAGCCTCCTCTCATCAAAGGGCATAAGTTCAACAAATCTCCCACTAAGCCATTCGGACTCCGCGAGTTCACATTCAGCCGTGATCCTCAAAGTTGGTACTTCAAGCTCGATGGGAAGGACAGCTTCCATCCCATAGACCAGGGAAAAAGGGGTTGCCCCCGTTGATGTTCGAATTGACGTACGATACCCCCAAAGAGCTAGAGGCAACTGCTCGTGCCAGTCCCTGGCGGACTCTGCGGACTTCTTGATGATAGTCTCGATGTTCTTGTTAGCTGCCTCGACCGCCCCATTCGTCTGAGGGCGATAGACCGTTGAGTGATGAACCTGAATCTGGAATTCCTCGAAAAGCTCTAACACCCTGCCTTTGAAATGAACCCCATTGTGAGAAACGAACGCCTGTGGAACCCCGTACCGATAGATGATGTTCTTTCGGATGAACTGAGCAACCTGAACCGCCGTCAGGGTCTTGTAAGATTCAGCCTCGACCCACTTGGTGAAGTAATCTATTGCCACCAAAATGAACCGATGCCCGTTCGAAGCAAAAGGCCTGATCATGCCGATAACATCGATACCCCAAACAGAAAAGGGCCAAGGCGATGTCATGCCGAACAGTTTAGAAGGAGGGACGTGCATGAGATTGGCATGGATTTGACACCTATGGCAGCAGCGTACATAATCCACACATTGAGATTCCATGGTAGACCAAAAGTAACCCTGTCGCAAGATTTTTCTGGCGAGCATGACCCCGCTCATGTTAGGGCCACAAACTCCCTCGTGAATTTCCTCCATGATTTGGATGGCCTCAGTACCACTAACACAGAGCTTGTGCATTCCGCAGTAAGATCTCCGATACAACTTCCCCCCACAGATAACGTATTGAGCAGCCAACCTTCGCAGCGCCGTTTGATCTTTCTTAGTGGTGTCAGGCGGGAACTGACCACTTTCAATGAAATTCCAAATGTCATGATACCAGGGTAGGCCATCATCAACATCATCGACGGCGTTGATGTACTGATAAGCAGGCAAGTCCCGCTGTTCAATCAGAATAGGTCGAAGCTTGACACCAATCGGAAGCTCGACCATGGAAGCCAGAGTTGCTAGAGCATCAGCGAACTGGTTCTTCATCCGAGGGATGTGCGTGAACGTGACTTTGTTGAAACGAGGAATGAGGTCCTCTAGGTCTTGGTGATAAGGCTTCAATCTGTCCTCCCGAACCTTCCAGTCCCCGTTAGCCTGAGAAACAACAAGGTTGGAATCACCAATGACTTCGAGTTTCTCCACACTAAGCGTAAGAGCAGCTTCCATGCCAACAATGCAGGCCTCATATTCAGCTTGGTTGTTCGTGACATCAAAATTGAGTTTAAATGCCAACGGAATATGAGCACCTTCAGGGGTTATCAGCAAAACTCCAATCCCGTATCCCTTCTGATTGGCTGCTCCATCAAAATAAAGGGTCCAGGTGTCCTTGACCACCGCCATTATCCCTTCATCTGGAAATGCAAAATCTGAGTCCTCTGGCCCATTGACAGGATGATCAGCCAGGAATTCGGCGACCGCGCGCCCCTTGACAGACTTTCTAGTGACATACTCGAGTTCAAACTCTACGAGCAAAAGCAACCAGCGTGCTAGCTTACCAGTGAGCGCGGGCTTCTCAAACAGATACTTGAGAGGATCCATTCGAGAAATCAACTTCACTGGGTAAGCCAGCATGTAGTGTCTTAATTTCTTGGATGCCCAAACAAGAGCCCAACACGTCTTTTCGAGAGCGGTGTAACGTTCTTCAGCGCCAACCATCTTCTTACTCAGGCAGTAAATGGCCTTTTCGACTCCCTTTTCTCCCTCTTGCGCTAGCAAACACCCCATAGACGAAGGATTTACAGACAAGTAAAGTATCAAGGGTTTCCCTGGCACTGGTGGCATTAAAACCGGAGGGTTCTGCAGGTAGGTTTGAATGGAGGTGAAAGCCGCCTGGCACTTGTCTGTCCAAACAAACGGAGTATTCTTCTTTAATAGACGAAACATCGGCTCACAAGTTAAGGTCAACTTGGCGATGAATCTGCTGATGAACTGTACCTTTCCCAAAAAGCTTCGCACCCCCTTTTCAGAATCTGGTGGCTTCATATCAAGGACTGCTTTGATTTTTGACGGGTCGACCTCAATTCCACGAGAAGTGATCATGAAACCGAGCATCTTACCAGCTGTAACCCCAAAGGTGCATTTCTGAGGATTTAGACGCATACGAAACTTTCGTAATCTCTCGAAGAACTTCCTAAGCACAGGAACATGACCTTCTCGAGTTTTGGATTTGGCGATCATGTCATCGACGTAGACCTCGACTTCTTTGTGCATCATGTCATGCATGATGGTGGTAGCGGCTCGCTGATAAGTGGGCCAGACGTTCTTCAAGCCGAAAGGCATGACAAGATAACAATAAGTCCCCCACTCAGTGATGAACGTGGTTTTCTCGCGGTCTTTGGGCGCCATGAGAATTTGGTTGTAGCCAGAGAAGCCATCCATGAACGAGAGCAAAGCGTGCCCCATAGTATTGTCCACAAGCACATCGATGTGTGGCAGGGGAAAATCGTCTTTGGGGCTTGCTTTGTTCAAGTCCCGAAAATCAACGCAAACTCGAATTTGGCCATTTTTCTTAGGAACGGGGACAATGTTGGCCACCCATGTGGGATACTGAGAGACCATGAGAAAGCCAGCGTCAATCTGCTTGGTAACCTCCTCCTTAATCTTCTGAACCCAATCCGGCCTCATCCGTCGGAGCTTCTGTTTCACAGGCTTGGCATCCGGAAACAAAGGAATGCGATGCTCCACAATCTCGGGATCGCTTCCGGGCATATCTCGATGAGACCATGCAAAAACGTCACTGAATTCGGTGAGCAGCTCTTTGAAATCGTGATGCTCCTCTGGTGAAAGTGTGGAGCCCACTTGAACCATCCGGGGATCGTTTTCATCTTTCAAATTTATAGAAACTATTTCTTCTTTTAATGGCTGAGCATGCATTTCGTCCTCCCTTTCGATGAAGGCACGGATTTCCTTGGGAATGTCCCCATCGAAATCTATCCCCTCATCGTCAGGGTCGACATAGTTTATATAAAGATCTTTGAAATAGTCAAAAGATGCTTCGTTCATTTCACAAGCCCCTGAAGGGTCACCAAGTACAAGAGAGTCAAACTCGAAATAAAAGCTATGACGTGGAGGGCCCAGAGGCACAAACTCCGACTCAGAGCTAGACTTAGAGGACGGAACAGACTCAGACTCAGAAATGTCGTCAATGCAAGTCAGGCGTGGCTTGAAAATGCAATTATTTAGAGAGCCCCTGGCTTTCACAATGAGAGAGGTGGGATCCTCGAGGGCGTCGGGCCCGAGCATGAGCACTTTGGCCTCTTCAGCTTCCCCAGCCAAACCCACTTGGGAGAATTCCTGGAACAGCAGCTCCAAATTTCCCTGATTGATAGATCCCAGCCAGTCATTCTTGATCTTCACCTGATTAAGCTTCCTCTTGAATTCTTCATTTGCTGGTTCATCATCACTGCTTGACCAGGTGTCATCAACGAAAATCTCAAACCCAGGTAGCAGCTCCCCGGTTTCGGAATGAATAAAGGGCTCAGCCTGCCCCGTGTAAGCGGCATTTCCCACCTCACGTACAAATTTGGGACCGCCGTAGAGGGTCTGAGGTTTTCCCATATATTTCCTCCGCTTGGCCTCTTTGGCAGATGCGATATACCCCAAACCAAAGCGGCCCTCGTTGAAAGGAAAAGTAGGGAACTCCGGGACCCCTTGATGGCGAGAACCTAAACCAATGCCTGGAAAATAAGACATCCTCCTCATAATGTCCAGCGCGACAGAGCTTATGAGGAAGTTCCCGTCCACGTTGATGGCCATCACTGTGCCTGAAGTATCAAAAGAGAAACCCCCAAGATCGACGTCTTCTTCGCCATGTTGAATTCCCAAAATAGGAGTCCCATCCTCTTTGAGCGGGTGGATGCCAGAGTCCCCGCAGATAGTTAAAGTACTGGTAGGTAGCCCCAGAATAACCTTTTGGTGGAGAGTAGACGGCACAGCCATGATGTCGGACCGATGGAGCCACGGCCTGCCCAATAGACGATTGAAAGTCGCAGGAATGTCCATGACATGGAACTCCACGTCCATCTCAAAACCCTCAGCATCGAGTTTGAGCTTCAAAATACCCTCGACTACGCGACGGGTGCCGTCATATGCCTTGACAGCCAGATTGGAAGGTGCCAGGTCCTTCTTGGTGAGTCCTAAACGATAAGCGACCCTCAGAGGGCAAATGTTGATAGCGGAGCCGTTGTCAATAAGAACAGTCGGGACCCAGAGTCCTCGACACTTGACGGTGATGTGCAAAGGGCGGTTATGGTCGACTCCCTCGACTGGGAGATCCTTGTCTGTGAAGATCACTGTATGCTTGGAGGTTGGAGGGAGGATGAGAGATATCATTGCCTCTGGCATGACGTCGGCCTGGACTTCAAGGCGGGATAGGGCGTGACACAGCCTCTGACGATGCTCGTTGGACGACCAGATCAGTCCCCAGATAGAAATTGCGGCAGGAATCCGCTCAAGTTGCCGCTGAACTAAGTCAGGAATCGGATTGCCAGCTGATACCTTAAGAGGTGCAGACCTTGGGAAAGAAACAGGTTCGTTCCTTTGATTAGCAGGATTGGAAGAACTCCCAGCCTGCAGATTAGCAGGTTGAAAAATCCGTCCACTCCTTGTAACATTGTGAACGTTCCCCAAAGAGGGCACGACTTGAGGGTCTTCCTTCACATCCCAGAGGTCAGCAGGGACATCTCCCAGTTTGCGCTTTCCCTTGTCAGTAGTTGGTGCAGAGACGGGCACTTCCATGTCTAAGCCCAGATCCTCAGCCAGATCTTTCATCAGCAAGGAGTCCCAGAAGCTCAAGTCTTTCACAACAGCCACTTCAGCAACAGGCTCCGGATTTGCAATAAAGGGAACATCCCAAAGACCAGTGTCAGCCAGGGAACGATTGACAGCCCAGACTTCGTTTCCAACTTGGACATCCACTATGTCGTCTACTTCCCAAAGATTAGCAGGCGGAACGCGGTCCGTGACCATGATACTGCAGTCCCTGTTGTTGGGGTAAGGCACCTGAGGGCGCGGATTTTCCTCGTCGACAATGTAGGAACAGGGGTCATAGTCAGCATCGGGATCAGTATCACAAACCGAATCAAAGACCGAACCAAAGAGGGAAACGTGGTCTCCCAAGGCCCGTGGATCTTCCTGGACAAGTTCGTCCTCTGCGTAGTGAAGCATGTAGTCTGGTATAGCATAACCTTGAAGAGGGTTAGGGTCAATGTCCATGGGGGCATTCCAAGTTGGCTCAGGATCCCAGTAATATTCGGCTTCGAGAACTGGAGGCTCAATTGGGTTGAACAACATGTATAAAGAGAAGCCATCCAGAGGATCGAGCATGGCCGCTTCATAACCAGCCAACCAGCCATCATACCAGGCTTGATCAAACGGGACATTTTCGGGTTGTGGAGGAATCCCATCCATTTCAAAACTTGACCACTCGTTGATCAGAAGAATGGCATAGTCCCAATTGTCTGCTATGGCCCAGCCAGTAGCTTGCATGTTACTATCCGAGGGAGGCACCCATGGCTGGTAGGGATCAGGAAACGGGCCAGCGATGGTCGCGTACGGGCTGTCAAGCGACGAGGCAGAATTGATCTGTACAACAGGGATTGATTGATGGAAGAGAGAGCTGACAGATTTTTCAGAGACAGGTGATTCAGCTTGTAAAGGTTCTGAAGGCGCATCAGTGTCAACAACCTGGCCTTCAAACACATATATATAAGAAATCTCGGTGGATGATTCGAGCGGGAAAGGCACGATGGGCCTGGGTTGATCGGTTGAGGCTATATAGTCAGTGGGGTTGAATATGGTGGAGCTGGGGTTGATATAAGTAGAGCTGAGAGATATCTGGCTGATATGTGGTACAGCATTGTGCTTGGGAAGAGAGTTGGCAATGACATTGGGTTTCTGAGGTGGTGGAGGGGTTTCCAGCGTGCCATCGTCAATGAGATCCTGGATTGCATGACGGAGGCGGAAGCAGGAGTCAGTGAGATGACCTGCGCCTTGATGGTAAGCACAGTAAAGGTTGGCTTTGAAACCGGGTAAAGGGTTCTTGGGTAGAGGAGTTCGATCCAGGGGCTTGAGATGCCCTGATTTGACCAACTTTTCCAAGACCGAGGATAGAGGTGCCTCGATAGCGGAAAAGGTGCGGGGTTGGTTCCGAGGCCGGTTATTCTGCGGAGTTTGAACTTGATTGACGTCCGTAATGTGATTAGCAGCACTGGAGGAAGTGGCGTTGGTACCGGCGGTTGCCGTGTTGGAGTAAGTCCCTGTTCCGAACAGCGCATTCGCGTTCCCAGAATAAGCGCGAGGCTTTGACTTGGTGGCGTGCGAGGATTCTCCCTTTGATAGAATCCCACTCTGCAGAGCATCCTCGATGGCCAGGCCAGAGTCGAAGAAGGTTTCAAAGTTGGCAGATGCCTGAGCCAGGACCAGATGCCTAGCATAGTCTGGTTGGAGATTGCGGGAAATGATACGGAGCTGATCCTTCTCACTCGGGCGGTCAGTCATCTGTGCAGCTTTAGCTCTCCACCTTTTGACGAAATCCGCAAAGGATTCCTTAGCTTCCATCTTGGTGGATTCAAGTTCCCGGGTAGTCATTTTCAGCTGGGAGTTGTAATTGTATTGCGAAATAAACGCAGTCCCAATTTCTTCCCAAGTCCTCCTTTTGGCAATGTCGAGTGACAAAAACCAATGGAAAGCAGGGCCTGAGGGAAAAGCTGTGACATGGCATCTGGCTCGACAGAAAGGAGTTTCATAGCGGCATGGTAGCTGTAGAGATGAGTCCTGGGGTCACCGCTCCCATTGAACTTAGCCAAGTCTGGCATTTTGAACTCTTCAGGAAGTCTGGCATTGGGGTACAGGCAAAGGCGATCCAGATCGATCCCTCCGGCACTGATCTTTTCTGTCTTAGCAATGGATTCTTCCAGCTTGGTCATCTTGGCCATGAGTGCGACTACATCCGGATTCTGAACTGGTTCTTCTTGGTTTGGAGGCAGTCTGCCACCTGCAAGGTTTGCAGCGGGCTTGCGGCCTTCCCTCGGGTTCAGCACCATGAGACGTCCTGCGTGAAGCGGATCTGAAACCAAGACGGGTTGCTCCTAGTCAGACTCATCGTCCTCACCTTCTTCCTCGAGAGGGGGCGGAAGGCGAGTGTGGATGAGGTCGTTCAGGCGGGCAATGTTAGCATCTGTCTGAGCTGCCCTTTGTTGCATGGTGGTGATACTGTCCTGAAGTTTCATGAGCATGGTCTCCAAGGTAAGAGGTTCTGGTTGCGGCTGTTCCATCGTGACGGGTGGTTCAGAGCTACTTGATGCGGATGCTGGGGTAGTCGGACGCCCTTCCTGTAAAACCGGTGGTGAACCTGCCTGAGAATCTGACTGTAGAGCAGTCAACAGAGTGTGCGGAGAGTCTTCCGTGGCGACTGACTGGGATTGTGACCTGACAAGCCTTTGAATCGGATTCAGATGCAGACGTTCCCAAGCGGGTTTGGCAACTGGCCTCGATACTTTCCTTTGTGGTGCAATGATTCAGATCTTTGCTTGCAAGGCAAAAGGAGGTTTAATAAGGGTCCTACAGTAACTTTAATCTAAATAAAAGACTAAAGCTGATGCAACCAACGTCGTCAGTGTCACCCTAGACTCTAGAACTAGAAGACAAGTCTGTCTCACGACGCTTCGGACACCGTTTTAGGCCCTCAGAATTCTTTTCGAAGATGTATCCTTATTTGGAACGAGCAGTCCTAAAGGATGTCAAAAGGAGTCTAAACCTTTGCCCGTTTCGATGTTCAGGGTTTCAAGTTTTTGAGGCCAGAACAACTCAGTATGAATATCATGATGCCATAACCAGATTGGCGTGAGCAGCACTGTGCTATTAGCCGGGCGGTGTAAGTGACGAGGCACTTGTTACCTTTCGGTGTAAGCATCATGGCATTTTACTTCGTGGCTCCTTGTTTTTTGTTTGAAACCCTAAATAGGTACGCGGGCAAAGGTGTAGAAAAGCTTCTGATTTCCTAAAGTCTCACCGTAAAAGGACTTAAAAGATGATAACGCGCATCACTGAGATGCACGACTCCTCATTGGGCCCAACAATGTCCTACTGAGCCTAAAGACGGACTCGGAACAGATCGAGAACCTAGGAGCCATCCTAGACATGCTTCTACGCTGAACGAGATGTATGTACAGTTCATGCAATAAGAAAAGCAGTAACACATAGGCATTTACAGGGTTAGATGCAAGTAGATCCTAATCTGTGGGTACCTGTCCTAGTTTGGAGAGTTCTAATGCTTTGTATATGCAAAAGGCCGGTTTTGGTTCGTAACAGGTTCCTCAGACTAGGGCCACAGATATACCTCCCGTTACCCGTGTATTCGCAGAGTAACAGTCGAACGGTAGCATGACCCATCATCGTCGAAGGTTGTTGGTCATTCGGGGTCCCCGGGCTCCGGTAAACCATGCCGGATTGCCAAAACGATCCAACGAGGCTTTTCCCACATCGATGCAAATGAGATGCTAAAATTTGATAAAAAAGAAGAAGAATCACAAAGTCGTAAAAATGCCTTTTCAAATTTGGCTCACTTTATTTAGTCCATCTTTAGGAGAAACTACGCGAGCGAACAATCGGAAAAACCCCAGATTAGAATGGTCGGACACGAGGTCCTGTTAAATCACCATCCCAACCTTCGGCAGCGCGAAGCTAACCGTTTTGACAGGCTTTTAAAGGATTGTTCCCAAGCGTTTTAAATTCTAAGTATGAATTAATATTGGTTCGATTTATTCCCCAGCAGAGTCCCCAGCAGAGTCGCCACTGTAGGCAGCATGCCCTTCGGAGAGAAAGGATTTCGTTCCTTTCCGCCGTTGCGGCCCTTTTTTGAAAAATCGAGGGAGCGCGAGCGCTCAAAAATACAGAGTCGCCACTTAAGTTTTTGAGGGTCCGACACTCAAGGAACCGTATTTCGAAGCACCTGCCGCGCTGTTTGTTTGAAAAAGTTAAGGAAACTAGTCCGTCATAATCATATCTGGGTTCGGGAGCCAGGTTACGAGAGGGGAAGGGTTTTAAGGCACCCCTCTCGCCCAATCCGGAGATCGGTCTCTACTTAGGCATTTTTATGAAAACTTTTGTGATTCTTCTTCTTTTAATTAATTTTAGCCAATTAGGGCGGGGGACCAGTTAATCGGGGATTAAAACTATAACAATTTGCAGGATGTGACCAAATAATAGCATGGATGGATGGCATGACGAGTAATAAATGGGACGGACCTAAAACAGCGATCAGATGCCAAAACCAGGCTCGGGATGGATTTGCCCTGTACGATGGCCAACTTGCATGCATGAACAAATCTGCATGCAAGCAAACCATCGCGCGAGACAAACGAACCCTCGCGCGAGTGTTGTCATCTCATCACAGTTTCAAATTCATCCCCTTCTGGGCTCTGGAAGGACCAGTGCACACCCAGGAGGCAAACCAAGCAGTTTATCAAAGAGACTGTAAAATACTAATTATTACTTACAGTTTGAAAATGGAACTGAATAAAGGAAATCACAACCCCTAAACAGTGGGGGATAAAAGGAGGCCAAAGGCCTAGTTACCCATGCAAGGGCCATTTCTGGAATAATCAGAACTGTCGCGCGACAGAGAGGGAGTCTCACGCGACATTCCTGACTGGACTTCCAGGAATTGCTTTGCATGCTTGGGGTCCTGAGACAGATCCAGAGAGACCCAAGGGCATTCCATGCTATTCAAAACAAATAACTAAGCTACTGTATTTTGTTTTGCATGCATAACAGTGATCTAAAATTTGAAATGAAGCTCAAAAGGCATGCTAGTATTGCAAAAACAGAAAAGGGCTAGCCTCCCTTCCCCACGAGGTCCATTCTCTTGCTGACACAAGTGTCGCGCGAGTGTTGTGGACCATCGCGCGAGGGTTTGGCTGCCACGGATTCTTGTAACTCTGCTGGCTTTAGGACCAGGACATGGTATTAATTACCAGCCTTGGCCCTGTCAGCCCTCCTCAGGGATCAAAACAGAAACAGGCCAAACATTATACCTTTGCTTGGAAAGGGTTTGGAAATGGATTGGATTGATTGGTGAAGCCCTTTGACTAAGTGTGTGTGTAGAACACTTAATTGGAAGACTAGGAAGTGGCTTAGGTTAGTGACTTTGTGCTAGAATGCTAATTGCCTTGTGAAGGGTAATTAAGCTTCTTAATCATTTTCTTAGAACCCTTAACATGGAAGACCAAGGGGTATATTTATAGAGGAAGTGGAAGGGCTAGGTGGTGGCCAAACTTGGCTTTGCAACCAGCCAACAAGGTGAGTGGGAGTGATTGTGAGGGTGTAGCCTGCCAGAACCCTGTTCAGCTGAGGAAAACGGGGTTCCAGCCCATGTGACACCCAATCATCACAAGTCCAGCTGGATTATGTGATAATGACAGGAGGGAACCATCGCGCGAGGGTTTGGAACCATCGCGCGAGGGTCAACAGTCAACAGTTTGACTTTGACCACACCTGGCAAGCTGAGTATCGCGCGAGGAACATGAAGGGTCGCGCGATGGTCAAACCTGACCCTAGGGTTTGACTGAAGGTTCAGAGGGGTTCAAGAGGTTCAGGCAGGGTTCTAAGCATTCCTGTAACGCCCCCATTTTCAGGTTCATTAATTAAGCATTTTATTGAATAAAAAGGCTAAGAGTCAAGCTCATTATGTAGTGGGCCAAAATATCCGAAGGTTTAAAGGGTTCAGTGGGATAACCCTCCGGGCCCACAGTCCAGTTGCCTCAGTTCGTCTGTATGAAGGGAAGTCAAACTTAACACATCATCCCAGTCATCAGCCGAGCGTCAGTTAGTCTTGCGGGTGTTTGCCGAAGAAAGATTGGCTCGCCGAGTGAACTCGTAACATCCTTGTTCGGAATAGGCCCAACTTACTCGGATGGGTAACCTCCTGGCTCGGGCGTACGGATCGACGAGTAAGTGTCATACTCGGCAGATCCTGTTCGTAAGTGTCCCTCGGCTAGGGCGGTTATGGAACATTCTAGAAATCTTTGCTGATAGAAGCAAAGATAAGCACGTTCACCTCTCTGATAACCGATGGGACGTATCTGACATTGGCCCACGTGGGTCCACATGGGTCTGCAGGTCTCGAAGGGCAGAATTGCTTGAGTGCCTCTGGCACGTGACGTCATCCGAGCGTAGCAACGCGCGTGCAATACACTTCCATCTTGCTCAACACTCCAAACCTCGCCTATAAATAGCAGAGTGCCTCTTCTATGCAGAGGTGAGATATTCTCTCTCCCAAAAAACTATTTCTTTCACCAAAACATCTTCTTCTTCCTCCCTCCGGTTCTAATTAGATCGTCGGAGCCTCTACCCGGAGGAACACCACCCTCCGGTTTGCAGGTACACAACGTCGCCGGTCAAGATTTCTACGGTTCAGGCATCGAGAAAGGGTTCAGGAGGTTCAAGGGTAAATCACGCCCCCACAATTGGCGACTCTGCTGGGGACAAGATCTTTTCCCTAGCATGGGCAGTGATCCATCTTAGACCTCCTCTTCTCTCCACCGTGCACCACCGACCATTCTGATTATGACTCAACGCCTTCCCCCTCCTGGCCCGGAGAACTTCACCCTCGGTTTAGCTGGGTTTGGTTCGATAAACGCTGATCCCAGCCAAACCACAAGAACAACCTTGCCAGTTGCTCGGCAACTCTCTTATCCCCCAACCGAACTTGAGATTGCTCTGGCGGAGCAAAAGCGTCAAGCCGCAGTCATTGCACTCCTCCAGCAACGTCTAGAAGAACGGGACGGAGGTGTGGCCACTACTCCGGTGCATGGCCACCCTGCCGAACCCAGTCGACCGAAGAAACCTCACAAGCGCAGTAGGAAGTCGCGCCTGGAGCACGCCTCAGAGAGTGCGCCTGCTGAGCGACGTACCGTTTTCGATCGGCTCGAACATGCTCCTAGAGTCCAACCTACGGCTTCTCGCCATCGGTTAGAGAGCATAGTCCGTAACGAAAGCACGCGTTCCTCGGCAACAAGTTCCACGGCGGGGACGCGCAGAGCGGGGCCTTCGGGGAGAACACATGTTGCCTCTCGGCGGCATCGAGACCATGCAGATGGAAAGAGGCCCTTGGACCTTAATGATTCGCCTCGGCATGCTGGAACCCTTGAACGGCCCGGGAAATCCGAGCAATCAAGGTCTCGCACGCAACATTATCCGGGTGGAAGGCGCCCAACTGGCTCGTCTATCCACCGCCGAGCGGGGAGTGGGGAACGACAGAGGCAGGATAACACCATTGTCCTGTACGACCAGTTTACAGGGATGCCAACGGTATACCAGCCGGTTGGCGAAAACTCCAATCCTCGGCAAACTCATCTCGAGGATCCGAGGACCGAGCAACTGGAACGTTCGGAAGACGTTAGGCATCAGCAGCGAGAACAAAATAAGCGGCAGCGACATTACCAAAGGGAACCTCGGGAAAACCGGACCGGCCACACTGAGGCTCCTCTGCCGATCGTACCGAGCACCCCGGAGCTGGTCGATAACTCCAAGCTCGGTAAAGCTAAGGCATCACCCTTCATCGACGCCATACAACAGGAGCGCCCTCCGGATCGATTTGTCTTGCCGAAGCTCAAGCGTTACGAGGCCAAAGAGGACGCAGTCGCGTTCGTTTGCCGATTCCGACAAACGATGAGCCTCCACAATTTCACCGACGCGCTTATGTGTAAGATATTTCCTCTTACTTTAAGTGAGCCTATAATGTTGTGGTATAACCAGCTCAAGCCGAAGTCCATTAAATGTTTCAACGAACTGGAGTTAGAGTTCACCAAGCGGTTCGTAACGAGCAACATCCAGCCGAAGACGCTCTCAATGCTGGTAAATATGAAGAGGACACCAGGCGAAACCCTTCGGTTATACACCGAGCGATACTGGGAAGTGTACAACCTCATTCCCGACTGTGATCAGAGCGTGGCGGCCGAGTCATTTATGAACGGATTGGATCCAACCTCGGCAATGTTCAGAGATTTGTCCCGAAACCCACCGAAGACAATGGGGGAACTTATGCTGATTATTGAGAAGGATTGCGTACACGAGGAAGCGGTGGCCGAGCGTAATGTGCCGAAGGGGACGGAAACGTCGAAGACAATAGCTGCAAAGAAGCAAGTGGCTAACGTTCGGCAAGGGCAATCGGGTCAGAATGGAGCGGGGTCCAGTAAACCGAACAGTCGAAACAAACCCCCCAACATCCGCAGCAACAAGCTCAGTGGCAGCAGACGAAGAGGGAGCCAAGGCCGGAGGAGTATGTCGCCGAGCGAACTGCCTTCACCGAACCAATCTACAAATTGCTAAGTATTATCGGGCAGAGGCCGTTCTTCGTTTGGCCGACAGGATTTTTGGGAACAGCAGGCAACGGCCCTGGGATGTGCTCGTACCACAAGGAGCGAGGCCATTACACCACCCAATGCCAACCTTTCAAGCGTCACCTGGAGGAACTTGCGGCCGCAGGGCATCTCAATCAATGGATTGACCTTCGGCGGAATCCATTGCCCCCTCCTCCGCCTCCACCAGTTGGAAATCTTGTTGGGGTTATACAAGGCATCGTCTCCGAAGGACGAGCAGCCGAGCTCTACTCTGAAATCGACAAAGCTGTTGCCGCCTTGGCCGTCTGTAATGTTGGAGTCTCACCGAAGAGGAAGTGGGTTGATCCTAATCTGGATGGCCCGATAACCTTTACGTCTGACGATTTGCAAGGGGTTCAAACGCCACATGCCGACGCCCTTGTTGTCTCGGTCAAGGTAGGCGCTTCGACCGTCCAGCGAGTGCTTATAGATCAGGGCAGCTCGGCCGAAGTGATGTTCTACTCAACTTTCAAAAGTCTCGGTCTAAAGCCAGACCAGCTTCGGACGGCCAGCACGCCCCTCGTCAGCTTCACCGGAGCACCTGTGTGGCCTCAGGGATTGATCACTCTTTCTGTGCGAGCCGGCTCCCGAGTGATTGATGTCGAATTTGTAGTGGTTAGTTCTCCTAGCCCTTACAACATCATCCTCGGTCGAACCTGGCTACACGGAATGAAGGCGGTCGCCTCTACCCTCCACCAGGTTATGAAGTTTATCGGCTGGAATGGAAGGCAGGAGAGCCTTCGGGGGGACCAAATCCAATCAAAGAAGTGTTATGTCAGTACAGTGACTAACGAGCGGAATTTCTTGGAGGTTCAATGCGTCGACAGGGCCGATGTTCCGGAGCCTGAAGAAGTGGGGTTGCCCGCCGAACAAAGGTCCACCGAAGAACTTATACGAATGCCGATCACCGAAGATGGTAGCAGGTACTTCCTCGTCGGCAGTTCCTTGAGTGAATCCGAGCGTATGGACATGTTCAACTTCCTTAAAGCGAACATAGAAGTATTTGCTTGGACTCCTCAGGAAATGCCCGGGGTGGATCCGTCTTTTGCTTCCCACTCATTAAACGTGGATCCAAACAGACGCCCCGTCGTACAGAAGGTTCGTCGTTCGGCGGCTTCACATGTGGAAGCAGTCATGGCCGAGGTAGATCAACTGCTGGCAGCTGGAGCTATTCGGGAAGTATTATATCCAACCTGGCTTGCTAACCCAGTCGTTGTCCCAAAGAAGAATGGGAAGCTCAGGGTCTGTGTCGATTACACCAACCTTAACGACGCTTGCCCAATGGATCGATTCCCCCTTCCTCGGATTGAGCAGATGGTAGATGCGACAGCTGGCCATGAGCGTTTAAGTTTCATGGACGCATACAGGGGATACCATCAGATCGCTCTGGCCAAGGATGATCAAGAGAAGACGGCGTTCATCTCTCCCCGAGGGACGTTCTGTTACAACGTCGTTCCCTTCGGATTGAAGAATGCCGGGGCCACCTTCCAACGAACAATCACGAATATGTTCCTTCTGAAGCTCGGCAAGACTCTGGAAGCATACATTGACGACTTGGTGTGCAAGAGCAGGTTCGGCGTGGACCATCTTCGGGATCTTGGGGAAATTTTTGACATCCTCAAGGAATACCGGCTTCGCCTCAACGCTGAGAAATGTGCGTTCGGAGTAGGCTCGGGCAAGTTCCTCGGATACATGGTGAGCCGCCGAGGGATAGAAGCTGATCCGACTCAACTTACTGCCGTGCAAAACCTCCGAGCTCCAACTACGATCAAAGAGGTCCAGCGATTAACAGGAATGGTTGCAGCGTTGAACCGTTTTATTCGGCGGTCGAGCGACCTTTGCAGACCATTCTTCCAAGCCATCAAGTCCAGTCGGCGCAGGTTTGAGTGGACCGAGGAGTGTGAGCGGGCTTTGCAGTCTTTAAAGGATTACCTTTCCCATGCTCCGCTCCTCGTTACTCCCGAGCCCGACGAGGATTTATATCTTTACCTTGCTGTTTCAGACCACGCAACGAGTGCTGTGCTCGTTCGGAAAGAAGGACTGGACCACTTGCCGATATTCTTTTCAAGCAAAACGATGACGGACTCTCAGACGAGGTATCTGCCTATGGAGAAGTTGGCATTAGCGCTCGTTTCAGCTAAAACGAGCCTTATGCCTTACTTCCAATGCCATAGGATTGTGGTCCTCACTGAGTTTCCTCTCAAGGCCTGTCTTCGGCGAACTACCTCCTCCAGCAGAATCTTGAAATTCTCACAAGACCTTGCGAACTACGATATTCAGTTTGAGCCGAGGACCGCGATCAAGGCCCAAGCGTTGGCTGATTTCTTCGCCGAGCTGACCCCTGGGTTGAAAGACGAAGAAAACGCTTTGGCAACAGCTGCGGAGGAGGCTCGGATCGCTAAGGAGAAGGAGTTTGTTGAATGGAGTACTCCTCCGCCCGAGCCTCGTCGGGCACGGTTCACTATGGGGACGAAGAGGCCGAGGAAAGAGTGGAAGCTATTCTCCGGGGATGCTTGGAAAATGACGATTGATGGGGCCTCGAATATGCATGGGGCTGGGGCTGGCATTGTCCTCGTTTCTCCGGCTGGAACAGTCCATGAGAGTTCAGTCTCCATCGGATACCCTGCCACGAACAATGAAGCCGAGTATGAAGCTCTCATTGCTGGCTTGAAGCTTGCCCTTCGGTTGGAGGCAGACTCAGTTCATGTCTTTTGCGACTCTCGGCTGGTTGTAGGGCATCTCAACGACGACTATCAGGCCAGGGATGAGCGAATGAACTCCTACGTCAGTCATGTCCTTGCCCTTTTCAAACAGTTCGGCCACGTCGAGATAGAGTGGATCGCTCGGGAACACAATGCACATGCCGACGCTCTAGCTGGCCTAGCTTCCGTGTACCGAACCTCGGGTACTCGAACTGTCGTTTTTGATGAAGTGGATTCCCCGAGCTTTGAAGATGTTCCATGCTCGGTGAATGTTATTACCTTCGGTCCGAGCCAGTTGGACCCCATCATCGCCTATTTAAAGCATCAAATCCTCCCTGACAACAAAAAGGAAGCCCACAAGGTTCGTTGCCGAGCAGCTAACTACTTCCTTGATCCGAACTACAATCTATACCGCCGAACCTTCACTGGGCCAGATCTGCGCGTCGTACATGAGGATCAAGTTGAAAGCATTTTTGATGAGCTTCACTCGGGAAGCTGTGGTGGACACTCAGGTGGCCGAACGATGGCGCAACGAGCTTTGACACAAGGCTACTGGTGGCCGAAAATGGTCAAGCAATCCGAGGAATATGTGAAACGTTGCGTTCGGTGTCAGAAGCATGCCTTCATTCCCCACCAGCCAGCGTTTCCTCTTAAAATGATCACCAGTCCTTGGCCATTTGCTGTCTGGGGCTTTGATATAGTGGGAAAGCTGCCGAAGGCGCTAGGAGGATTCGAGTACATGCTTACTGCCACCGATCTGTTCACAAAATGGGTTGAAGCTTCTCCATTAGTGAAGACCACGGCTGGGGACGTCGAGCGCTTCATTTGGAAAAACATCATTTCCAGGTTCGGCGTTCCCTACGCTATTCTTTCAGATAATGGCTCTCAATTTGTTGCTTCGGCGATCCAGAATTTCTACCGAGAGCACCATATCACCATCCACACATCATCCGTCGCTTACCCCCAAGGGAATGGCCAGGCCGAAGCTTCAAATAAGGCCATTACTCGGGGGCTGAAGCGTCGTTTGGATCGCAAACTTGGTAAATGGGTTGATGAGCTACCTCAGGTTCTATGGAGTTACCGCACCACCCCTCGGCGATCCACTGGCCGAACGCCGTTTTCAATGGTATATGGCATGGAGGCGGTTTTGCCTCTCTCAACGCTTATCCCTACAGCTCGGTCGGACAACTTCAATCCCGTGGACAACAATGCTTTGGTGGGAGCAGAGTTGGATTTTGCCGAGGAGCTGCGGGATAACGCTAACCTTCGGCACGCGGCGTATCAACAAGAGGTTGCTCGGGGGTATAACAAGAACGTTCGACCTCGGCCATTTAACGTCGGAGACCTGGTCCTTCGGATGGTTGTCGAAGCAAAAAAGTTGACGAAATTCAAGGATCCTTATGAAGGCCCTTACCGGGTGGTGCAGAAGATCGGCCATGGTGTTTACAAGCTTGCCGAGATGGATGGAACGCCGATCGCAAACCCATGGAACGCCCAAAAGCTTCGGAAATTCCATGGGTAGCTTCGGCGGTTCTCCTTTGGCTGGGTTTTCGTTTTTGTTTTTCTTCGGGTTGTAAGCCTTCGGGCGATTTTTGATAATGGATGTTTTTTTTGCTTTTCAATTGGTTGTTTCTTTGGATTATTCGTTCGGTTGATCGGGTATACTATCTCGCCCACACCCTTCGGGACTTGGCACTTCCACCTAACGTTCGTTCGGCTGTTTGGTTTGGGCAAAATTCTCTAAGCCTCGGTTCACCCACTTTCCTGCCTTCGTGTCTTCCTGCTTTTACGCGGGTAATCCACTAAGGCAGGGGGGCTCCTATGGGTGAACATTACAAGAAAGCAAAGTTAAATGGGTGGCTTCCATCGTTCGGACCCCCTGAAAGCTCCTATGGGTGAACATTACAAGAAAGCAAAGTTAAATGGGTGGCTTCCATCGTTCGGACCCCCTGAAAGATCCTATGTGTGAACATTACATGAAAGCAAAGTTAGAGGGGTGGCTTCCATCGTTCGGACCCCCTGAAAGTAAATTCATCCAAGTGGATGGCGTCCATCGTTCGGAGCTCCTAACGTTCGTTCGGTTAAGAATCTATCGTTCGGGTAATGAACGAGCAATTTTACTTGTGAAAAACCTGGGAGATGTTGGCAGCTAAACATGCCAAAACTAAAACAATATATGTTGAGCAAAAATACTTGGACAAATTGGGAAATAAATCGTTGCATAACATAAGTGTTTCCACCGAGCACCAAAACTTAAACGTTTCTAAACATTACTGCCAGGACAAGGCGAGTGGTACATCGTTCGTTGCCATCCCTGGGAAACGTTACCGAAGAGTGGCCATGGTAAATCGTTTTTGGCCATCCTCTACCTGTGTTAATTACATACGGTTCGGCTAAAACCAATTGTTCGGTGCCGACCGTTCCAAATGAAATTTAGAAAAACATAATGGAAAAACATAACATTAACAAGCTCTATCCCTCGGGAGTAGGGGTGACTGGGGGAATATCAGTGGAATCCGAGATTGGTGCTGCGGCATTCTCTTGCTCGGCTGGACTAGTCACAGCTTCATCAACGATCGATTCGTCGGCCACATATTCTTCGGCCGGGAGAGGAGGTAATTCGATGAGGCTTCGGCGCTCATCATCAGCCTCGACGCCAGCCTCGTCGAAGCCCATGTTAAATCCGAGCTTGAAGCTCACCTGGTGCTGCTTCTCCCTCATCTCAATCTGAATAGCCATGACCTGGTCCGCAGCATCCTCTTCAGCTTGATAATATCCCCTGTCAAACTCCTCCTGGAGCGACTTCTTCATCTCTTCCTCCATCTCCCTCCTCCCCAGAGCACGACCCTCCTCTAAACCCTCGTCTTTGCCCTCGGCCCTCGTTCGATCGGCAGCATCTTGAAGGCCTTTCACCAAGTCGTTCAAAGTTTTAATCTGGACCTCCTGTGCTCGGCGAACACCTTCGGAATGGTCCAGGCTCTTCTTGTGCTCCTCCAATGTCATCTGCCCGAGCTCCAGCTTCTGTTTCAGCAGTTTTGTCTGCTTGTCATGCTCGGAGAGATGCAACTGGGCACTCATGATGGATTGGGTCGCCTGTAAACGAAGAAAATATATAAGCTACGCAAGATGCAGGAACGACAAATGTGCAAAGGAAAGAAATAAGGGAAATTTGGACTTACTCTTCCAACATGAAAATAGTAGTCGCTCAGTGCTGTTTTCAGCGTTTGAGGAGCAACGATGTCCCTCGGGAGCATGAGCCCCGAGTGCAGTGTGAAGGCGAGGGAGGGGTCCTCTTGGAGGCTATCAGATTTAAAGATCTGTTTCTTACCTGGAATGGCGAAGCTCGGAGCCCATGGGACGTCAGTATCCGAGGAGATCCTCGTTTCGCCCTCGTCAGCCTTCTTCCCTGTCTCCTTGTCCTTTTCCCCGGCCCTCGGAAGGCCCGCCCCAGTTGCTTTGTTGGCATGGGATTTGGTTCTCTTCGGGACCGGGGGAGCATCCTCGGTTGAGTGAGTGGAAGGGGAAGGTCGCTTTTGTGCTTGAGGCGCGGTGCTGGTGCTCTTGCTCGGAACCGAGCCCGAAGCGCCGGGAGCGCCGTCCTTCTTTTGTTCGGCCAGCTGCTTTAGCTGATCATCAAGCCTCTTTTGTAGCACAGCCTTCATTCCTCGGGGAGGCATAGTTTCGTCTTCGGAGAAAAGTTCGGTGATTGGCACGCGTATTGTCCCTTGGAGCGGTTTCTCTTTGCTCGGAAGAAGTTCCTTGGGCAGCTTGACCTTCTTCCCTTCGAATTCTTTATCCGCTGCTTTCCCTCGGATCCTTCCACCGTATGTTGGGTCGTACCCGAGGATGGTAGGCGCGTCTCTTTCCGAGCTTGGGATCGTTAACAATGCCTCGGCCAAGCCACAACCTCTGGCTACTCTGAGGAGGTCCTTGTTGATCTTGCTCGTATCTGCCGAAGATAAACAGATGGGGAAATTAGAAGCGATATATTCATGATAAAAGTGAAGTAAAAGACTGTAAGAAAAACCGAACGTGAAGCATGTAGAGAGTAGTGCAAAAAAAAAAAAAAACTTACAGGGATCGCCCCTATGAGCTGCAACTTCAAATTGCCCGTATTCTTCGGGAGGGTATTGGAAGTTGCCTCGGACCTCGACATAATCCGAGGCCCATTTCTCCGAGTCATACATTCCCTCGGGAATGATTTTTTCCATATTCCTCCGAGAACACAAGTAATACCGAGAACGCCTGACGTTTCTCGACATCATGTAATTCTCGAAAATATGGTGGTACTCAAGGGGGAACATCTTTACCTCGGCAAGCTTGATGATTGAATGGATTATACGGTAGGAGTTTACGCTAAGTTGGCAAGGCGTAAGACCGAAGCGGTGGAGGATCTGTCTTAAAATTTTGTGCATCGGGAATCGAAGCCCACCCTCGGTAATTGCCATTAACGGGACGGTGACATGCTCGTCGCTGAATAATATCCGGGGTCCTTTCGCTGGTGTGAGCACAACGTCGTTCGGGATAGAGTAGGCCCACCGAAAGAGTTCGATCCCCCTTTGGTCCTCGAAACAATCCCAGTAGGGACATGGGTCCCTTCCCCTTCGGTCAGGGATTAGGTCTGGGTCTAGAGGAACGATCTTCCTCTTTACTTTCTTCTTCGGAGCTGCGGAAGATGACTCGCCGAGGGCGATCGTTTCCCCCCTCCGGCCGACTAGAAGAAGCAGCAGGCGTGTCCCTTTCGGATTGTTCTTCTTCGTCCTCGCCAGCTGCTTCCTCGTCAGCGTCCTCTTCTTCATCAGGGTCTTCTCTCGCTTTCTCCGAGGAGTCATCGTCGTTAATTTCGACGATGTCTGGGCCCATTGACCGAAGAGGCGTCACGTTCGAGGGAAAGTCGATTCCCTCGATTCCGGCGTACGGCAATCCGGACCCTACGCGATACTTCCGAGCTTCGGCCCTAATTGCTTCGGCAATTTTGGGGTCCATCTCACCAGAATCAGGTGCTTCGGAATCCACCGAGCGATAGGACTCTCCCGAGAAAGTTGGCGATGACTCCATACCTAAAACAGGTGCATGGGACAAGACCGTTAGCGATCAGCAAGGTCATTATTCCTAAGGTGCCTAAATTCAGGTGTTCTAATTTAACCGAGCAAGCACATCATTCCCGAACGACTATGTGTCATATGGGCTTCCGAGCGCGGTCATGCTTCGGAATCCATTGAGATGGTTACTTATCCGGAACTACGTTCGGAAAAATTCTTGGTTCATGTTCTTCGGAGATTTGTTTGTGTTCGGAAGAACTCGGGTTGAAGGTGTTCATGCGTTCGGAAGAACACATGAACGTGTTCAACCTATTCTACGGTGCATAGAAGAAAAACGGCCAGAATAAAAAGAAAATCCCATCTTTTATGGTCAAAAACATGCAAGAAGCAACTGAAAATGCAGAGAAACGCAGAGAAGATCAAAACATACCTGAATATCAAGAGAAATCTGTGATTTGGTGTGGAGAACTTCAGATTTCTGGCGATATTTGGGCGGAAACTGACGATGAAGCAGTTGAGACGTCTGAGAGAAGGAGAGAAAAAGTGATTTTCTCTCTCCTTCATCCCCTTTTATACCAAGGGGGAATTCGAAACGGCACGTGACCCCCAGCCGTTGGATTGGAGCGGGAGATTGATGTTCCATGCGATGGTTGACACGTGGAGGCCGTTGTACAGCGCCGTTTCATTACCCAGTGAACTAATGACACGTGTAACATTTGAAATCAGCAGTTACAGAAGCATTAAATGCGGGTTCAGAGCTTGTCTGCTTCGGGTAGCGCGAGCGGCTAATGTTCGGCATTGAGGGAAGCGAACGAAGGCACCTATTTACCAGGGAAGCGTTGTTCGGCCACTACTGTCAACTCCTCCTTTCCTCGGATTGTACAAAGCAGGAGTTGAGGGGCTATTGTAGTGGGCCAAAATATCCGAAGGTTTAAAGGGTTCAGTGGGATAACCCTCCGGGCCCACAGTCCAGTTGCCTCAGTTCGTCTGTATGAAGGGAAGTCAAACTTAACACGTTGTGGGCAGCATGCCCTTTGGAGAGAAAGGATTTCGTTCCTTTTCGCCATTGCGGCCCTTTTTTGATAATCGAGGGAGCGCGAGCGCAGGTGGCAAGCGCTCGAAAATACAGAGTCGCCACTCGGGTTTTGAAGGTCCGACACCCAAGGAACCGTATTTCGAAGCACCTGCCGCGCTATTTGATTTGAAAAAGTTAAGGAACCAGTCCGTCATAACCATATCTGGGTTCGGGAGCCAGGTTACGAGAGGGGAAGGGTTTTATGGCACCCCTCTCGCCCAATCCGGAGATCGGTCTCTACTTAGGCATTTTGAAAACATTGCGATTCTTCTTTTATTAATCAATTTTAGCCAATTAGGGCGGGGGAACAGTTAATCGGGGATTAAGACTGTAACACGTTTTGCAAGATGTGATCAAAATAGCATGGATGAGCAGTTAGTTAGTATAGGATGAGAACAGACTCCTGTGGGAGTTTAAACAGACTGGAAAGCTCCTGTCTTGGAGTGTCGTGCACAGGAAGAAACCAGTATGCACTGATCAAGTCAATGCATGCTGATCATACCTGCGCGCGCTACTACAAGACCTGCGCGCGCCAGTAAGCCTAAGCCCACAGCTCTTATTCTCAAACCCTCTGGGCTCTGGAAGGACCAGTGCACACCCAGGACAAACCAAGCAGTTTAAACTCTCTGGGCTCTGGAAGGACCAGTGCACACCCAGGACAAACCAAGCAGTTTATGCAGTCATAATATACAGTTTAAAGGCTGAAAAGCCTAATAAATAAACAAAAACACCCCATAAACAGTGTGGGGACAAAATAATAGCCTAAAACCAAGTTAAACATGCAAGGCCAGCCACTGATCGGGAACAGAATGGAACCGCCGCGCGAGGGTTCCAAACAGTCGCGCGATGGTGCGCCCTGGCGCGCGATGGTTACGCCCTGGCGCGCGATAGCTGCGCCTGGGCGCACTGGTCAACTCTCCTTTTGACCATCGCGCGAGTGTTTGGGAGCAGCGCGCGAGGGTATGGGCCGAACTTCCAGTGTCTGGTTTTGCACGTCCTGGGTTCTTTGGATTTTGAGGTTTGAAAAGTGTTTGAGCTTTGAATTGAGGTTGAGTTTGAGGTTTGATTGAAATGTGAAAATGGGGAGGAAGAACAAGCTTTGTTCTTAGGGTGTCTTTGTATCTCTTTTATTAGCTTAAAAGAGTAAAAAGCAAAGACCCTTTGTAATGCCAAATTTTTGTTAACCTTTGTGCTTGGTTTTTTTGTAACCCTTTGAAAGAGAACAAATGGGGGGATTTATAGGGAGAGCACCTTCCATTAATGGAAAGGTAGCTCTGGTTCAAAGAATGGAGGCCAGCCAGCCACGAGGCTGGCTGGGGGTTACTTGGTAATTAAGCTGCCCAGCTGAATAAAGGTGATGGGGACAGGTTCTGACCGTCGCGCGAGGGTTCCAAACTGTCGCGCGACAATGCGCCCTGGCACGCGATGGTGCGCCCTGGCGCGCTGGTCAATGCTCCAGTTGACCATCGCGCGACGGAGTCAAACCGTCGCGCGATGGTGCGCCCCGGCGCGCGATGGTTGCGCCCTGGCGCATGATGATTGCGCCCTGGCGCGCAATGATTGTGCCCTGGCACACATCAATAGGGTTTTTGGCTTTTGGAAGTGGCTTAGGCTAGGTTAGGTTCAAGGGTTTTTCAAACACTCAAAGCTCAAACACTCGACATTCCCGGGGTGTTCTTGATCCATTTCATCATTGGGGAATCAAAAACCGTAAGTAAACTAATCTGGAAGCCCAGATTGGGGTGTCTACAGTAGCCCCCCTTTGATGGCACTTGGAGCACCATTGAATTGGTACAAGTAACGTCAAAGGTTTCTAGACACCCCTCAAGGCAATCCAGAGCAGAACATACTAGCAAAGTAGACAAGCATACTTACAAACTTGATTGGTTGAATGGACGGATGACCGTCGCTTGTTGATTGAATTTGGTTTGCCAATGCCACAACATTGATGAAGAACGCCTCAACACGCTTGGATTTGCCAATGTCTCAACACCGACGGTTTAAATGCCTCAACGCTGATTTGATTTGCCAATGTCTCAACACCGACGGTTTGCCTCAACACGCTTTGATTTGCCAATGTCTCAACACCGACGGTTTGCCTCAACACGCTTTGATTTGCCAATGTCTCAACACCGACGGTTTGCCTCAGGACGCTTTGATTTGCCAATGCCTCAACACCGATTGAAGAACCCTCAGGACGCTTTGATTTGCCAATGCCTCAACACGCTGAAGAACGCCTCAACACCTTTGATTTTTGAACGGACAGATCATCGGTATAAATGATCGAACCGTTGAAGACTAGAAGGAGGATCATCGGTATAAATGATCGAGCCGTTGAAGCCCGGATGGAGGATCAGCGGTATAAATGATCAAACCGTTGAAGCATGGATGGGAGGATCAGCGGTATAAATGATCAAACCGTTGAAGCATTGGATGGGAGGATCATCGGTATAAATGATCAAACCGTTGAAGCATGGATAGGACCGGCTATCGTTGATTTGAACCGGCGAATCGCTATAAAAAGTGATCGAGCCGTTGAGGTTGGACAAGACCAGCTGTCGTTGATTTGAACTGGCGGATCGCTATAAAAAGTGATCGAGCCATTGGAAGTTGGACAGGACCGGCTGTCGTTGTGTTGATCCAAGTAGCACAAACAGTGGATATCATGGATAGAAGCAAGGCGGATTGCAGTTGGGGAGAAATTGGTGACAACTGTTGGGCTGTTTACTTGCTGCCTTCAATACTAGGCAGGCTTGCTTTGTCGTTTTGATGGATTTTTCCTGCGTTCAACATTTGATATACACACAATATGCAATGACATGTATAAAATATTGAAAATGCAGATGCAAGCTTAGGGCGGCTCCTAGAAGGACAACGACACCTAAGACCACTGAGCCTCATTACTGTACTGTCTGTGCTTCTGAGATATGCACCCAGATAAGAAGACGTTGAACGGGCGGACGTGCCCCAGTTGACGTTTGAGCACTGGAATTGGGCCTGCGTGCCCTTTCTGCGATGCTTGGGCAGGTGTGCCCCAGAGATGCTTTGCTTGGCCTTGGGCTGACGTGCCCCTGCTGCTTTAAAAGATTCCGCTGCTTGTGGATTATGGATACTAGGGTAGCAATGTAACAATTGCGTTTTTCAGTTTATTGACTCTCTTTTACAAGTGTTGAAGAGAATGCAAAAACTAACCACTAATATCTAATTTGCATTGACAATTGCTTTGAATCGACACACAGACATGCGCACATGTGTACAAGACTCGCCTAGCTCGAATGGAAAAAGGGGAGAGAGTCCCGGGGTATAATGCGAACCCTCAGACACAAAGAATATAATGAAATTTTGGGCATTAATGTGCCAAAACTCACAATATTCCTGAACAGGTGAAACTGACACTTACGAAAAGTACAAAAGGTACAAAGACCTGTACAAACAAAATCGAGAAAAGCATCCCGACATGACAGTTGAAAAACTGGAAAAATGTCGCAAAGACGGACGTAAGACGCAGATTATGACACGTATAGGCCCGGACTGAAACCGACACCCCCATGCAGTCACATCAAGTCCATATGACTTGTACAGCATGACAAGACTTGGCAAAAGCCCCTGGAACGACATTCGAGTGTAGTAGCTAACTGCTACTGTCTGCTGCAAGAAGAGTGCGCATGTTTGAGACCAACGCGCATCGTTTTGAACAAATGCGCTGCGTTTGCTTACACCAGACTTTGCTGAACTTAGAATAAACTGTGAGCCTGTTAAGGCTTCTAGCATTTCGTTCTGTTTTTGATGCTTCAATTATTTTTAAGACTTATGCTCACCCCGTAAATAAGAAGCAGTTTGGTAATAAAATTGAAAGACGAAGGTTTTCTCCCTTCTGGTTCCTCCAATGAAGCTTGTCTTGATCTTCGATCCTCTTCGACCTTTGATGTGCACCAAAATGTCAACCATGGATCCAATTGATAGATTGTGACCGAGTCTCAAAGAAAGACTGCCTACGTATCCCAAGCTAGGGAATCAGGTCAAAACGTAGTTCAGGGATCCAATTGATAGATTGTGACCGAGTCTCAAAGAAAGACTGCCTACGTATCCCAAGCTAGGGAATCAGGTCAAAACGTAGTTCAGGCCAAGGGTTAACTCTCGAGTATTTACCTCTCCTTTTACGCTCTAACTTTTGCCTAGTACCGCCCATTCGGGTCTTCGGTCTAGCGAGCTTTGATTGATTGCCTATTCATTTTTGCTTAAACCACCTTCATAGGTTTTGGTCTAGCAGGCTGCTCTAACTTTTGCTTGGAACTGCCCACCCTTGGGGTTTTCAGCCCAACGAGCTTCTCACAAGGAAAAGTTACATTTGAATTGATCCAGGTTGACCATGGTATTGAATTTGTTGCCGTCGAGGTTGAGAACCTTTGGCTGCAGCCCTAGATAAAATAGCTTTGATGACGCAGGGTCAAGAGTGCTTCGATTGGAAATGCCTTGCTCCGGGCCGTTGTGTACATTTTCTCATTTGTGCTTGGCAAAACGCCACTGTTGCTGTTTTGAACATGGTACAAGGCCCGGAGCCTTCTGTGCTTCTGCTTTTTGGATTGACACCTGGTAGCAGGGATTGATACTTCTTTGTCTTAGGATCAACGCGAGGCGTGACTTGATGAGACCACGCCAAGACGTCGATGAATTCTTCAAGCCTATCTAACCGGGCGCAATGCTCCTCTGGGTGCGGTGCTTTGACCAACTTTGAACCATTGGGAGGTTATACTTGTCTTTCAAGTTTATTTGAAATTACTTCTTCTTTTAATAGGCTGAGCATGCCTTTCGTCTTCCCTTTCGGCGAGGGAACACATTTCCTCGGGAATGATCCCATCGAAATCTATCCCTTCGTCGTCAGGGTCGACACAGTTTATATAAAAGTTAGCGAAGTACTTAGAAGCAGATAATGCATATCATAAAAACCCTCGGGGTTTGCCAAGTACAGCAGACTCGAAACTTGAAACAAAAGCTACGACGTGGAGGGCCAAGAGGCACAACCTCCGACTCAGAGCTAGACTTATACAATCGAAAAAGACTCTGTGTCAGACTCAGACAAGACGCCAATGCAAACTAGACGCGGTTTTGAAAACGCAATTGATAAAAAGCTACCCATAGCTTCCACAAAAGAGGTAGGAACCAGCGGGTGTCAGGCCCAAGTAACAGCACTTCGGCCTCTTCAGCTTCTTCAGCCAAACCTACTCGATGCTCCTTTGAACGATGGACCTCAGCTGGTCAGTCCACTCCTTTGTAAGCCCCTCATTACTGTCAATCCAGATGTCGGCAGTGAAGACCTCGGTTGCCCAACCTACAGCCATCATGTTAACCTCTGGTTCGGACGGGATGGATACGATGGGTTTAGGTTGATTTGCTGGGACGATATAGTGGCTAGGGTTGAATATGGTGGAGCTCGGGTTGATCTGAGTGGAGGTTATAGATACCTGACCAACCAGAGGGTCAGACCCGTGTTGAGGCAAGGAGTTGGAAATGACGCTTTGGGCTTTGGTGGAACTTGAACCGTGCCATCATCAATTAGATCTTGTATCTCGTGTCGGAGACGCAAGCAGCTATCAGTGAGATGGCCGGGCATTTGGTGGAAGGCACAGAAAAGGTTGGCATTGTAGTTGGCCGGAAGGACTTTGGGTGGAAAAGTTGGGGTCAAAGGTTTGAGATGCCCAGACTTGACAAGTTTCTCCATCACTGCTGACAGAGATGCCTCGAAGGCAGAGAAGCTTCGGGGTTGTGTTCGAGATCGGAGGCTTTGAGCACTTCGTATTTGGTTGATATCGGCGGCACGACTGGAGTTGGAAGCTGGAGCATCGCTCCCACTTATAGCCCTTGGCGTAACCTTTTGAGTGGAGGAAGAGGATTCACCCTTTGGCAAAATGCCAGCTTGCAGCGCATCCTCGATGGCTAGGCCAGAATCGAAGAATATCTCAAAGTTGGCGGTCGCTTGAGCGAGTACCAAGTGCCTGGCATAGTCTGGCTGAAGATTGCGGGAGATGATGCGGAGTTGGTCTCTTTCGCTGGGGCGCTCAGTCATTAGAGCGGCTTTGGCTCTCCACCTTTTAACAAAGTCCGCAAAGGACTCCTTTGCCTCCATCTTTGTGGATTCTAACTCTCGAGTAGTCATCTTGAGTTGAGAGTTGTAGCTATACTGTGAGACAAAGGCAGCCCCTATATCTTCCCAAGTGCTTCGTTTGGAGATGTCGACGGACAGAAACCAATGGAAGGCAGGCCCAGAGAGAGTTTGAGGGAAGAGTTGAGACATGGCCTCACTTTCCACACCCAACAGCTTCATTGCGGCATGGTAGCCATATAGATGAGTTTTGGGGTCACCGCTTCCGTCAAACTTAACCAAGTCAGGCATCTTGAACTTGTCAGGGAGCTTGGCATTAGGGTACAAACAGAGACGATCCAAGTCAATTCCCCCTGCACTGATTTTCTCAGACTTGGAGACTGCCTCCTCCAGCTTTGCCATCTTGGCCATGAGAGCTGCCATATCCGGATTCAAAATAGGCTTGCCACCTACCGGATTCGGGATTGCAGCAGGCGCACGAGCCTCCTTAGGGTTGAGTTGAACAATGAGACGCCCCTCGTGATTCGGATCTGGGACCAAGACAGGCTGTTCCTGGTCGGACTCATCGTCCTCGCCTTCCTCTTCAAGAGGAGGTGGAAGGCGAGTGTGGATAAGGTCATTCAAGCGGGCAATATTGGCATCTGTCTGAGCTGCCCTCTGTTGCATGGCGGTGATGCTATCCTGAAGATTCATAAGCATGGTTTCCAGAGTGAGCGGTTGATCTGCCATAGCTGGCCTTGAAGATGTTGAAGAAAGGGAAGCCGACGGCGTGACTCTTTGTAAAATCGATGGTGAACCCGACTGTAGGGCGGCCAACAATGAACCCGGAGAAGCCTTCGTTGCAACTGACTGAGTTTCGAGCCTGACAAGTCTTTGAATTGGATTCCGAAGACGTTCCCAAGTAGGTTTGGTTCTTCCTTTCGGTACTCTTTTGCTTGGCGCAATGGCTTCAAACTAGACAGTAAAGTAAGAGAAAGCTCAGTGGCGTTCCTGCAGCAAAATGCAATGCATACATCGTTGTCGGTGTCCACCCTAGACTCTAGAACTAGAGACAAGTCTGTCTCATGATGTTCGGACGCTGCCAAAATCCTCAGATTCTTTTCGAGGGTATATCCTTTGAATAGATCAAACTGATCCTAAGAGATGCCAAAACAGACTAAGTCTTCGACTAGTCCCTTTTGAAGATTCGACTTTGAACTTGGAACAACTCGGTATTGATGGCGTGACACCTTTACCGGGGTGGCGTGAGCGACAACGCGCTTTAGCCGGGGCGGTGTACGTGCGAAGCACGATAACCAAAATGACATCAATATCACGACATCAATACTTTGTGGTTCCTTATTGTCGATTGAATCCGCAATCAGGCATGAGCCAAGGATTTAGTAAGGTTTGATTTCTCTAAGTCTCGTTGATCTAAGGACTTTTGAAAAACTAAAAACGTGCATTATCGAGATGCACGACTCTTCATCGGGTCATAGCAACATCCTAATAAGCATAAGACAGACTCGAAAGCGAGACAACCTAGAAGCCGCCCTAAACATGCTCCTACGTAGAACAGAATGTATGCATGTACAGTTCAAAAGACGAGTTTGCCTCACAAGTTTCAGACGTTGCTGGAATCCTCAGAATTCTTTTCGGCGATGTGTCCCTGAGTAGATCGACAGATCCTAAAAGATGTCAAAATAGACTAAATCTTTGGCTAGTCCCTTTTGAAATTCGACTTTGAATTTGGAACAACTCGGTGTTGATGTCATGGCACCTTAACCTTGAACACGGCGGTGTATAGTGACAACGCACTTCAACCTGGGTGGCGCCAGCGACACGACATCACCACTTTGTTGTTCCACATTGTCGGTTGAATCCTTAAACGGGCACGAGCCAAGGATGTAGTAAATTTTGATTTCTCAAAGTCTCATTGAACTAAGGACTTTGCGATTGATAACGAACATTCAACAGAATGAACGACTCCTCATCGGCCCCAACGTCTTAGACAGTGCAAGACAAACTCGAAAGACAAAACAGCCCTAAGCATGCTCCTACGCAAAACAGTGTATGTACAGTGCATGCGATAGGGAAAGCAATAACACATAGGCAGTTACGGGGTTAGATGCAAATAGATCTTAACCTGCTGGTACCTGTCTTAGATTGGAGAGTTCTAATGCTCTGTATATGCAAAAGGTCGGTTTTGGTTCGTAACGGGTTCCTCGGACTAGGGCCACAGATATACCTTCCGTTACCCGCGTTTTTAGCAGAGTAGTCGAGCGGTAGCATGACCCATCATCGTCGAAGGTTGTCGGTCATTCGGGGTCCCCGGGCTCCGGTAAACCGTGCCGGATTGCCAAAACGATCCAACGAGGCTTATCCCACATCGATGCAAATGAGAATGCTAGAAATTGATTAAGAGAAGAAGAATCGCAAAATCGCAAAATGCCTTTTCAAATTTGGCTCACTTTATTTAGTCCATCTTTAGAGGAAACTACGCAAGCGAACAATCGAAAAAGCCCCAGATTAGAATGGCCGGACACGAGGTCCTGTTAAATCACCATTCCAACCTTCGGCAGCGCGAAGCTCACCGTTTTGACAGACTTTTTAAGGGATTGTTCCCAAGTGTATTAAACTCTAAGTATAGATCAATATTAGTTCGATCATCCCCAGCCGATGATGGCACTTGTGGGCAGCATGCCCTTTGGAGAGAAAGGATTTCGTTCCTTTTCGCCATTGCGGCCCTTTTTTGATAATCGAGGGAGCGCGAGCGCAGGTGGCAAGCGCTCGAAAATACAGAGTCGCCACTGTGGGCAGCATGCCCTTTGGAGAGAAAGGATTTCGTTCCTTTTCGCCATTGCGGCCCTTTTTTGATAATCGAGGGAGCCGAGTCCGTCATAACCATATCTGGGTTCGGGAGCCAGGTTACGAGAGGGGAAGGGTTTTATGGCACCCCTCTCGCCCAATCCGGAGATCGGTCTCTACTTAGGCATTTTGAAAACATTGCGATTCTTCTTTTATTAATCAATTTTAGCCAATTAGGGCGGGGGAACAGTTAATCGGGGATTAAGACTGTAACACGTTTTGCAAGATGTGATCAAAATAGCATGGATGAGCAGTTAGTTAGTATAGGATGAGAACAGACTCTGTGGGAGTTTAAACAGACCGGAAAGCTCTGTCTTGGAGTGTCGTGCACAGAAGAAAACCGTATGCACCGATCAAGTCAATGCATGCCGATCAAACCTGCACCCGCTACTACAAGACCTGCGCGCGCCAAAGCCTAAGCCACAGCTCTTATTCTCAAACCTTCGGCTCTGGAAGGACCAGTGCACACCAGTTGAGTACCCAAGCACTTTAAACTCTCTGGGCTCTGGAAGGACCAGTGCACACCTAAGACAAACCAAGCAGTTTATGCGGTCATAATATACACTTTAAAGGCTGAAAAGCCTAATAAATAAACAAAAACACCCCATAAACAGTGTGGGGACAAAATAATAGCCTAAAACCAAGTTAAACATGCAAGGCCAGGAACCGCCGCGCGAGGGTTCCAAACAGTCGCGCGATGGTGCGCCCTGGCGCGCGATGGTTACGCCCTGGCGCGCGATAGCTGCGCCTGGGCGCACTGGTCAACTCTCCTTTTGACCATCGCGCGAGTGTTTGGGAGCAGCGCGCGAGGGTATGGGCCGAACTTCCAGTGTCTGGTTTTGCACGTCCTGGGTTCTTTGGATTTTGAGGTTTGAAAAGTGTTTGAGCTTTGAATTGAGGTTGAGTTTGAGGTTTGATTGAAATGTGAAAATGGGGAGGAAGAACAAGCTTTGTTCTTAGGGTGTCTTTGTATCTCTTTTATTAGCTTAAAAGAGTACAAAGCAAAGACCCTTTGTAATGCCAAATTTTTGTTAACCTTTGTGCTTGGTTTTTTTGTAACCCTTTGAAAGAGAACAAATGGGGGGATTTATAGGGAGAGCACCTTCCATTAATGGAAAGGTAGCTCTGGTTCAAAGAATGGAGGCCAGCCAGCCACGAGGCTGGCTGGGGGTTACTGGGTAATTAAGCTAATGAAACACCCCATAAACAGTGTGGGGACAAAATAACAGCCTAAAACCAAGTTAAACATGCAAGGCCAGCCACTGATCGGGGACAAACAGTCGCGCGACGGAGTCAAACCGTCGCGCGACGGTGCGCCCCGGCGCGCGATGGTTGCGCCCTGGCGCACGATGATTGCGCCCTGGCGCGCAATGATTGTGCCCTGGCACACATCAATAGGGTTTTTGGCTTTTGGAAGTGGCTTAGGCTAGGTTAGGTTCAAGGGTTTTTCAAACACTCAAAGCTCAAACACTCGACATTCCCGGGGTGTTCTTGATCCATTTCATCATTGGGGAATCAAAAACCGTAAGTAAACTAATCTGGAAGCCCAGATTGGGGTGTCTACACACGTCATCCCAGTCATCAGCCGAGCGTCAGTTAGTCTTGCGGGTGTTCGCCGAAGAAAGATTGGCTCGCCGAGTGAACTCGTAACATCCTTGTTCGGAATAGGCCCAACTTACTCGGATGGGTAACCTCCTGGCTCGGGCGTACGGATCGACGAGTAAGTGTCATACTCGGCAGATCCTGTTCGTAAGTGTCCCTCGGCTAGGGCGGTTATGGAACATTCTAGAAATCTTTGCTGATAGAAGCAAAGATAAGCACGTTCACCTCTCTGATAACCGATGGGACGTATCTGACATTGGCCCACGTGGGTCCACATGGGTCTGCAGGTCTCGAAGGGCAGAATTGCTTGAGTGCCTCTGGCACGTGACGTCATCCGAGCGTAGCAACGCGCGTGCAATACACTTCCATCTTGCTCAACACTCCAAACCTCTGCCTATAAATAGCAGAGTGCCTCTTCTATGCAGAGGTGAGATATTCTCTCTCCCAAAAAACTATTTCTTTCACCAAAACATCTTCTTCTTCCTCCCTCCGGTTCTAATTAGATCGTCGGAGCCTCTACCCGGAGGAACACCACCCTCCGGTTTGCAGGTACACAACGTCGCCGGTCAAGATTTCTACGGTTCAGGCATCGAGAAAGGGTTCAGGAGGTTCAAGGGTAAATCACGCCCCCACACATTATTACAACGTAAGTCTTACTAGAGTACTTTTTATTACACAAGGATGAAATTTCTAGGGTATTCTACTACTCCGCTTCTTCCTCCATCCTAGCAAGCTCTTCGGCTCCAAAAGCCTCCAATGCGTACTGTTCACCTTGCTCATCAATTAACTCTGACACATTATACCAGCGTCGCCCCCAGTATAATATGTCAGGGTCACCAAAAAGGTAACACCGTGAGCTACAAGCTCAATAGAATAAACTACATCCACTAACTCTTAACTTATGGCAAGGAAGTATATAAACAAATACACATGCTCATTCAACAACATAGATAAACAATGATACATCTATATTCGATATCTTTTAGCGTTGGTGTCATGTATTTTCGTGTTTCTCCTACGCGACTCATCGTAGACTGTGTCACATTTTCTCTTTTACCAAAAATCACATTTTTCCACGTTTCTTTCAAAAATTGTTACTAATGAGGCTACCAAGTCCGGCTCCATTAGCAACACTCACAATGGCTACCAAGTCCGGCCAATCATGGTTTACAAAATCCATTTCAATCTTGCATTGATCCCTTTTCGCGGAGGATCAAGCCATATTTCCACATGAGACTACCATGTCCGGCCCCATTGGAAATCTTCGCAATGAGCTACCAAGTCCGGCTACATTACGGTTTTCGAAACACTTACACAATGACTACCAAGTCCGGTCATTATGTAATTTCAAAATATTTTCCGCAGGTTAATCCCATCTTTTCTTTGACCACACTCCTAGGTGTCATGTTTCTACTTTCTCGGTTTTCGTGTCTCGTTGCATGCAATGACTCCACGGTAATTCATTTCACAATTTAAGTAATCTTGAAGCTAAACTAGCAAGATCATTCAACTCTATATTAGATAGCATGCTCATTTTGTCACATCATCATACTCACATTTAATCACACAAGGTTAAGCATAGTGCCACATGGACGGACACCTTTGGAGTGATAAATCACTTATGCTTTATCAACAACAAGTAGTCAAGTAATCACATAATCATGCTCACATTCATTCTAAGATTACAACAGCTTAATCCTAAATCATGCTTTCTTAAGTTCAAAACAGCATATGTTTATTGAGTGTTCTAACGTTAAGCTATTCATGCCATGGTTAATCAAGATAACAACTTCTAAACATTTCTAATCATGCTTAGGGAAAGTAGCTCGTATAATCTACGTATGCTCGAGATTTCAAAGGTTTAGAATAATTCACTATCATTTCGAAATACGCATGCAATACGCTATACTTAGATCTTTGAAAGTATAGGAAAATTATACTAAACTTAAAGAGTATTCTACATATACGTAGAGAAAAGTAGATATAGAATATCTACATTTCAAGAGTAAACATAATTCTAATTATAATTAAGGGAAATAGATATGGAAATCTACATTCTTTTCAACATACGCATATCTATCATACGTTATATTTAGAGTTTAGAAAGCATAGTAAAGATCTACATATACTTAGAGTATAGGAGGTGTAGGAAGATCCTACCTTGATCCGAAACTAGTCGGGGCCGAATAAGCTAATTGGAAATCCTACGGGCGGTGAAACTCTTGAATCTGGACCGAACTTTGGATGGCAGTAACTTGGTCAATATTTGGCCGAATACAATCGTTCTTGAGTTGAAATCGAAGCTCTAGAAGTGCTCTACAACTTTCGTGAAGGAAGTTGATCCTAGAAAGTACTTTAGGTAGGAGGAATATGGTGATAAAGGGGGAGACAGTAAGCTGTCTGGAATTCTGGAAATCCGAATTTTTGCTGAACTTCGGATGTCGATATCTTTGTCGTTTCTTGACCGATTAGGGCGGTTATTGGGTCTAACTTGAAGCTCTTGAAGTGCTCTACAACTTTCCCGGAGGAAGTTGGTTCTAAAAACTAATCTAAGCAGGAGAACAATTAGGATTTACAAAGGGCAGTAGGCTGTCTGGAAAAACAGAAATGGTTTCTAGAGAGAAGTTGGAGCAATGCTTGAGTTTCTAGAGAGAAGTGAGAGCAAGAAGTGAAGGTGTGAGTTCAAGGATTGAATGGCTTGCTATTTATAGGCCAAGGGTGATATATTATCCAAGGGGTAAATTTTCCCCTAACATTTGTTGTCCAATGGATAAAAATTTGTCTAGATTTGGTTGTCCTTTGGTGAGGTAGGATGATGGCTTAAAGGACATGACTAGGCTCATTGTACACTTTGCACACATCACTCTCCCTCTCTCCCTCTCATCCGAAATCTCTCTCTCTCTCTCTCTCTCTCTCTCTCTCTCTCCATGGTACAATAGGTGGAAAGATTACAAAGATATTTCTTGTTCTTTCTTCCAATCTAGGACAAGTCTAGGTTATTCTATTGGGGTTTTGATTTAGTCTAGTACCTTGGAAGATTGGATTGGATATGGAAGAGTAGAAAACCCTAGATTTGGTTGTACTAGGTGATATGTGAAGATTGGCCAAGGACTATGACTAGGCTTGGAAGAGTACAAGAGCACACATCATCAATCTCTCTCTCCCTCTCTCATCCGGCCTCTCTCTCTCTCTCGGCAATCTCTCTCTCTCTCCTCCTATCTCTTTCTCTCTCTCTCTCTCTCCTTCGTACTACTATGTATAATATATGTATACTTACTAGATATGGAAGGACAAAAGAAGAATAAATAAATGGGGTTTAGAAAAAGTAAGATTTTCCCAATAAACAATTGGATTTAGCACATGAGTACTTCCTATATTTTAATAAAGGGTAGGCATACACTTGTCTTAATATAATATTTAGGTACATATAGAATCCTATGGAAATATATATATAAGTATAAATCTTATTCTTTCACTAGAGAATCCCATGGGAAAATTGGGTAATGCTACTAACCAACATACATTAGTACTAGTCCTATCATCCAATGAATAATATTTACCCTAACCTTTATTATCCAAGGGTCAAAGATGGAAAGTACTATGCTTGCATAGTGTATATATATAAGTACAATGACTCATGGCAAATCTATTGAACTAATGGATCTTGTACTTGATAGGAAGACTAGCCTATTGTCCAATGGTTAACAATTCTCTTAACTTTTATTATCCAAAGGTTAAAGATAGAAAGTACTAAGCTTATATAATCTATCTATACTAGTACAATGACTCATGGTGAATCTAATTAAACTAATAGATCTTGTACTAGATAGAAAGACTAATCTATGGACCAATGGATAATATTTCCCCTAACTTTTATGGACCAATGGATAACCAAGTAAAGTATAATATTGGAATATTATATATACATCTTTCAAATATGTGTACAAAGGCCTATATAATACTATATAAGTGTACCTTGGTCAAATCTAATAAAATATCTTAGGTAGAAAGCCTATTGTCCAATGGATAAAGATTTCCCTAACTTCTATCGTCCAATGGGTAAAGATGGTAAGTAATATATAATCATATAAAGTGTACCTAGCAATCTCGTCACAATATCCTCGGTGTAAACCTATGGTCCAATGGATAAAGATTATCCTAGCATCTATCGTCCAATGGGTAATAGATCAAAGGTTGACTTTTAATCAAGGTCTCACTTAGGGTTCAAATGGTTCACGAAGATCAAAGGTTCGATTAGGCTACTCTAACGATTAGTTAGAAGCTAGCTAGGCTTGCTAAATAGGACGACTTAGGGTTTACTATCTCACTTGTCTTTAGAAGATGACTATGTTGTATGGCGAAGAAATCTCATCACGACGGATTACTAGGGAAAATATACAAGTGCTTTACAAGTATACTTGTTTAGGAGAAATGACTAGAATTTTATGAAGAAGACTATATTTGTAAGTCTAGATTTTAGTAACGACGGATTTTTGGATATTAGAAAGGAATTTTAAATGGAATCCAAGTAATAAAATAAAATTCAAATTTTTAAATGAAATTTTTTTATTTCCCAAAAATTCGGGTCGTTACAATTCCAAGCTCAATCCATCCCCAATCCAAGCTCGTTTGATCCGATTTCATCATCGGGGAAACAAAAAAACCGTAAAACAAAGTAAAACAATTGGGAGACCCAGATTGGGGTGTCTACAAGCACCACAACAGAATATTGCTTCGTAAGCTTCAATCAAACTTTCCATATTTAAGCATATGACGACATCTATTGCAATCTACTAAACTCTATCTCTTGAATATATGCAGGGTTGATTATGGACCCGTTGTTTGTTATATCATCAAAAAGATCGCAGAGCTTGAAGAAATACCACAAAAGCTTGAAAAAGAAGATGTTTCAGCTTTTAGAGTGTATTTGGTTCACAAGATTTTACATGATGAGCCAAGATCATGGAAAGAAAAGTGGCAAGACAAACAACTAGCTCAGGATTTGACTTTTAACAAATAGACAAATCTGGATTTGACTTCTGACAAGTAGACAAATCTGGATTTTACATGATGAGCCAAGATTTTGCAGAGTATTGTTAGCATGATAGTTTTTCCTCTTTTGCTTACAAACTCAGTTTGTATAGGTGGTTGGTTTAATAGTTTGTAGTTGGCAGAACACTTTGTAAATGGCAGAACAGTGTCTAGGTCGTTGGTTTGACAGTTTGTAAGTGGTTCATTTGACAGTTTGTAACTGGTGACAATCTGGATTTTGATAGTTACATAAAACTTGTATTTTGGCTATGATTGTTGACTGTGGTTGTTGGCTATGATTGTTGATTGTGATGATAAAAGGCTCGGTGTTGGTTTATTTGTGAATTTCGATTGTGAATGGTAATTTAGGATGAGAAATGCCCGGAGTGGGTTGATATACACTGTTGTTTATTGCTGGTTTTATTAGTTTGAGACACAAGGCGTCAGGCTAGGCCATAAAGCAAGGAAACCCTATCAATTTTTTCCTTGTTTGCTGCACGTTTTCTGGGCTTGGCTTCTTGAGTTGCCATGCTTTCCCAAAATGACATTAATCTTGGTACATTTGCTGGATACCTATGCTGCTGTAGATTTGGAAATTGAAATATGTACATTTGTGTTCATAACACTGATGTGAATGTGCAAACAGATGATGAAATCTGTCATATTCTGTTCTCTGTATTTTGGTAACAAAACATACAGGACTGAAAATCTGTGAAAATTAGTACGCTTTATTACACCAACTAAACCAACAAAATCTTATCTATCATGCTAACAATACTCTACAATATCCCAAGAACAAGTTCAAATTGAAGAAATCAAACAAAATCTTATCTATCATCCAAACAATACTCTGCAATATCACAAGAACAAGTTCAAATCAAAGAAATCAAACAATACTATGCAATATCCCAAGAATAAGTTCACTTAACTGGCTCCTTACATCTCTTCCTATTGTGGTTTCCCATCTTTCCACACCTCCCACACCTTATTTGATCGAATTCTTTGAACCTTAGGTCTGCCCCGCGGCCTTCTTGTCTTAGGAGGAAGAACTACACGGTTCTCTTTTGTCACTTCTGGAGCTCCGAGAGTGGGAATAGGTTTTATCATACTCTCATACGATAATCGGAAAGCTTCAATGGTGTAAAAAGGATCTATGTAGTTTGAAACTTGTAGGCCAACCTTTTGAATAGCCGTCACTGCATGCACACAAGGAAAACCGTTCAACTGCCATCGACAACATGTGCACGTCCGTCTCTGAACATCAACCACAACTGTCGGAAGGGAGAACACTTCAAAAACATCTTCACTTGCCTTTGCCACAGTCCACGACCGACCTTTGTTGAAACTTGAGACCAACTTCTTATCCATTTCAGGACACACGATGCCGTTCCACTTCCATGATTGTTGCCTCCTATCACACATTTGCTCCATTAGTTTAACCCTTATCGTGTCAATCGCATTCAAAATTGGCAAATGACGGGCTTCCAAAATCCATTTGTTGAAAGACTCAGCTGGATTTGAACACATGTCCCCATATCTTCTACCTTCAAAATATGCATTTGCCCACTTGTCAAGTGGCAACGATTCAACAAAAGCCTTAGCTTTCAGACCACCAACATTGCAGAGTTCTTTAAAAGCTTCCTCATAATCAGAAATTGATGGCGCATATGCACAATAAGAAAACAACTCGACTACTCTATCCCTAAAACCATTAGACAATCTGCCCTTAAACTTGTCCCTCAAATTACACTTCAGATGCTGCAAACAATACGCTTGATATCCATTGGGAAAAACCTTTGGAATACCTTTCAAAAGCCCAGAATGACGATCTGTTATGAATGTTATTGGACGAGATGACAGAATTGTTGACAACTTTCTCAAAAACCAAAGGTAATTCTCGTCATTTTCAGAATCAGCGATTCCAAAAGCCACTAGAAACAGTCCTAATCCAAAAAAAAGCAACAAGCAACATTAATCTATTCATGGTATAACATAATCAATGCAAATTAGTCCTTCGTATCTTAGAATTTAAGGGAAAATATAACGTTATCTGTATTTATTTATTAATCTGCTCTGACTGTATATCAACATAAAACAATAGATGCTGTTATCTATATTGAACTTGTCTCCCAATCTTCCAAATAACATAAACAGAAAACCAATATTGAACAGACAAGAAGACGAATAACAATAACTAACCTTGATCACCATCTTTTCCTATAGCTCCGAAAAGGGTTCCTATGTACCTCCCCTTCAAAAATGTCCCATCAAGCGCCAACAAAGGACGGCAGTAATTGAAGCCTTTGATACACGCATCAAATGCTACAAAAATCCTTTCTAAAACAATTAGTTTTGTCACAATACTCAACATCAATAACACTTCTTGGGTTTTTCTCCTTGGCTACCTCAGCATACCACCTCAGTAGGTCAAAAGACAATGCATAATCTCCATACAACTCATCACCTGCCTTCTCAACCCCAAACCAAGCATGGTGGTAACTGATTTTACTCCCATAGTACTTCTCAAAAAATTTCACTGCTTCTATTGGTGCATAGTTTGTCTTAGTTCGAACTTCCTCCCTAATCTGTTTAGCAACCGACTTTGAACTCATTCGAGGATTCTTCGAACTAGCAAAAACACCAACACAATTGTGATTCTTCTCAAACTCCCTAATACAAAAGAAACCGTTAGATCTCTCAATGGTTGCATGAATAAACCATTGACAACCAGAGTCAGTATGTTTTTTTGAACACTCTGCCGTTACTCTATGTAGCGGGCCGAACACAAATGTTCGCACGCCGAACTCAGATGTTTGCAAAAGAGCGGACCAGACCCGCCATAAACCGATTGGAGGCTTTATGCACGGCGTGCCGACGGTGACTCGTCACGTATGTTCGGTTTGCTTCAGGCTCGGCTGTGAACAAACCAACGCTCGGATTGTGTCGTCGGCAGAGTCCCCTTCAACGTTATTTCCCTCATTAAACCCGTGGCCATGCTCGGCGTTGTCCGCGTTCGGCTACCTTCGGAGCACGGCATGCAGCCGACGATGGCTAACAGCTAAGCCACGCGTCCTGCCACGTGCAGAGGCGGTTACAACGGAAGATGATCACGGGCGCACATGGGTGTGCCAGCTCAGCCCTGAAAACGGTTATCAGATCTATTCCTCGACGTCACTATGACGTCCTTGGCCCGTGGAAGGCACGTGATCGTATTTGGAGGGCAGGTCAGAAGGCACTATAAAGACCTAGGGATGGTAACCCTAACAGGTAGATGCTACTCAATACTCACACTGACTCTCTCTGAGCTTTCTGCTTCCTCTCTCTGCACTATACTCATCCTCTCGCCGGAGGGCCTTGCCGGGACAACCCCCGGCCAGGTCTTAGTCGTGCGTTCCCTGTGCAGGCTAGGAGAAGAAGGCTCAACAACCATCGAACCACCAACGGAGGAGCGAGGATCAAGGATCACGAGCCACACAATTGGTGAACCCGACGTGAATCCTTCTGATCTAAACGGCTCTCTCATCCTCCAAACCCCCCTCAATCCTTCGTAAAACAACCACCAAATCACCTACCATGGGCGGAGATCTAGCAGACGCAACCGTTTCGGGGGCCAAAGACGCAGGTGGAAACGTCAATTCCACGCCAACCCTCGAAAGGCACATGTCCCTCTCCCTCGCCCCTGGGTCCGGTCTCTCGCCCGTCTCAGACGACGTAACTTCGGCGTACATCCGCCTGTTGCAGCGTCGCGACGATGAACGTGACAATGAACTGGCCGCGCTAAGGGCAGAGGTGGCCCAAATGAAGCAACGCATGCAGCAGGACGCCACCCCTGCCGCATCGAGATCTGGCGGAGACAGGGGTAGAAGAGGCCAAACACCGCCTCCGCCTCCACCGCCACCACCGCAAGGGCATCAGAACGAAGGAGGCCAACGCGGATCCGTGAAAGACCGCCTAGGCTTCACCCCAGCACCGGACGACGCCAGAGGAATCATCCTCTATAATCAACCCACAGTATCTGGGACACATCGTTCTAGAAGCCATCACGATGGAACCAGGACAAGGGACACCGAGTCGTTTACAAGTACGTACTTGACTGGTCGCGCAGAGTTCTCTCACACAACGGCCTCGCACCGTAGCCGAGACTCTGCCCGAACCAGACCCCATGTCTCTGAGCGCCTGGGGAACATTCCGATTGAGAACAAAGATGACAAGCACTATGCTCGGCGCAACGGGAAAGACGTACGCGTTGAGGGCGCGGACGACGAGAACAAAACCCGTCGCCACAACGACAAAACCGTCGATGGCCCACGCCGAACGGAGAGGGACTTGCGAGATAAACTTCGGCGAAGAGAAGCCGAGAAGGCGTCGGCAAAAGAACACAAGGAAAGGGATTCAAAGAGATCAAAAATGGAAGAGCACGGCAAACCGCCGCGCCCAGGATTTGAAAGGCAGCTAAAAGATCTCGACGTCTCCCCGTTCACCTCCCACATAATCAACACGCCGCCAGAGCCACTTTCCACCTGCCCAAATTCACGAAGTTCGATCCGTCGACGTGTGAGGCCTACACTCACCTCATCCATTTCAGGCAAACCATTGAACTCTGCACGCTTAAAGACGAGGTAAAATGCAAGGCGTTCCCGTCCAGCCTCGGCTCCCTAGGACTCCAGTGGTTCAACAAATTGCCCGCTGGATCCGTAAGGACCCTGGCCGACCTTGAACACGCCTTCAACACACGCTTCATCACAAGCAACAAAACGGCTAAAGAGCCTGAATCACTGTCTCAGATGAGAAAACTGTCGTCTGAAACCCTCAGGCAATATGCCGAGCGCTACTGGCAGCTATTCAACGAGATCCCAGGAATCGATGAATATTGGGCTGCACGCACTTTCAAGAACGGCCTGGAAACTGGCAGCAAGATCTTAGATGAACTCGCCATCCGCCCACCACACGGCATGGGTGAACTAATGCGCGTCGTAGAAAGATTTTGTGCTCTCGAGGAACTTTATGCAGACAGGGCGGCACAGGGAATCCCAAGCTCTAACAATCCATTCTCCTCAACCGTGCACCAGCTGCCAGCACAAGTGGCAACCCAACCAACGCAGCCGAAGAAGAAAGTGCACAACATTAAAAAAGGTAAGGAGCGTCCGCCGAAGGAGCATGACTACGTGGCCGAAACCACTCACTTCAAGGAACCAATTTGGTCTTTTTTGAAGGAAATAATGAGACAACCATGGTTTGAGTGGCCGACGGACAAGATGGGAACCGACACCGGCCAACCGGATCAAAATCCCAGGAAGAAATGCACTTACCACAACGAGCTCGGACATTACACGACTGCCTGTGCACCATACAAGGCTCTCCTTGAGAAGCTTGCAGCTCAAGGTCATCTCGATCAGTACATTGATCGATCAAAGACGCCCGCCCGGCAGACAAATCCCAACCCCAACGAACAACGCCTGCTGATCCATGTCATTCACGGTCCAGTAACCAGAGCGTCCGAGACTGCACTCAAAGCCGACATCGATCACGCCTCAACTTCCAAGGCAGTACTCTCCGTCGGCTGCGGATCCAAGCGTCAATGACCACAAGACGTGCCAAAGTGGACGATCAGCTTCACCGAACGTGACCTTGAACACGTCCAAACACCGCATTCGGACGCCCTCATCGTAACCATCCAGATCGGCGTTCACGACGTCAAACGCGTCCTCATTGATCAAGGGAGCTCGGCCGAGGTTATGTACTACGATCTATTCAAAAAGCTGGAACTACCAGAATCGGCACTACTACCAACCGAAGTACCCCTCATCGGCTTCAGCGGAGCACCTGTTTGGCCAGTCGGCCGAATCTTCCTCCCCGTCGTCGTCGGCACAAAAACCCTTTCTGTCGAATTTATCGTCGTCAACGTGCCGAGCCCATACAACGCCATCTTGGGACGAAATTGGCTTCACGGAATGCAAGCCATTGCTTCAACATACCACCAGCTCGTCCGCTTCATCGGCACCACTGGAAGACAAGAAGACTTACGAGGTGACCAAATTGCATCCAAAAAATGCTACGTCTCCGCCGTACACAGCTCTTCAAAGGCAAAACAAGTGCAATGGGTTGAAGTCCCAGACATGGCTGTCATCGAGGACGTCGGTCAACAAGCCGAGGACAAAGCGGAGGAGGACCTGGTGAAAATGCCCATCAACGAGGACGGATCACGCTTCTTCTTACTTGGCTCCTCACTATCTGACGCCGAGCGCGAGGAGATGTTCCTGTTCCTCAAAAACAATCTTGAAGTCTTTGCATGGACCCCGGAGGAAATGCCAGGGGTCGATCCCAACTTTATTTGCCACTCCCTCAACATCAAAAAGGATGCCAAACCAGTGGTTCAACGGGCTAGACGCTCAGCACCTGAACACGCCGACGCCGTCATCGACGAAGTCAACCGACTTCTCGACACCAACGCCATTCAGGAAGTCCAATACCCAACCTGGCTCTCCAACATGGTGGTCGTCAAAAAGAAGAATGGAAAGTGGCGAGTCTGCGTCGACTACACGAATCTTAATGACGCTTGCCCCAAGGACTGGTTCCCACTGCCAAAGATCGACCAGCTCGTAGATGCGACAGCCGGCCACGCTCGGCTAAGTTTTCTGGATGCCTACCGTGGCTATCACCAGATTGCTATGGACCCGGCCGACATGGAGAAGACGGCATTCATAACTCCACATGGAATTTTTTGCTATAGGGTGATGCCGTTCGGTCTAAAGAACTCCGGAGCCACATTCAACAGAGCGATCTTCAAGATGCTCTATGCACAAATAGGCAACATCCTGGAAGCATACATTGACGACCTCGTCGTCAAAAGTCAAAAGGAGCATAACCATTTGCAGGAGCTGGCCGAGGTCTTCGAGATCCTTAAATTCCACAAACTCCGTTTAAACCCAGAAAAGTGCGCGTTCGGCGTAAGTGCTGGCAAATTCCTTGGCCATTTGGTCACACGGCGTGGCATCGAAGCCGACCCCAACCAAATTAAGGTAGTGGCAAACCTTCGGCCGCCAAGATCAATCAGAGAGGTACAAAAACTAACTGGGATGGCAGCGGCTCTCAACCGCTTCATCAGCAAATCATCCGACAAGTGCCACTCCTTCTTTCACGCTCTCAAAGGGAAAAGCCGACGAAGTTTCGAGTGGACGCCGGACTGTGACAGAGCGTTGGCCGAGCTCAAAGATTACCCGGGTTCTTCACCGCTGATGGTAAAGCCCAAAGAATACGAAAATCTCTACCTTTACCTTGCAGTCTCGAGCCACGCCATTAGCTCAGCACTTGTTCGGCGAGAAGGGGCCGACGACATGCCGGTATATTTCACGAGTAAGACACTCCTACCCGCCCAGACTCGGTACCTTCCACTGGAAAAACTGGCACTCGCCCTGGTATCTGCGGCGAGGAAGCTCCTGCCATACTTTCAGGCGCACACAATAACAGTGTTGACCGAGCATCCTCTCAAAGCGCTTTTTCGAAAAGTCGACCTCTCAAACCGAGTTTCGAAATGGGCGGTCGAGCTTGCGAACTTTGATATCCGCTTTGAACTGAGGACAGCAATAAAGGGTCAGGTCCTCGCCGACTTTATTGCTGAGCTAACACCTGAAGACTCCGAGATCCTAAACACTCCCCCAACTACTCAACCTTCTGCCGAAGGTGAACAGAAAAAGGACAAGTGGCTCCTCTTTCAGGGAGACACATGGCGATTGCAGGTAGACGGCACCTCCAACAACAACGGAGCAGGTGCCGGAGTCATTTTGGTCTCACCATGCGGAACACTTCACGAGAGTGCTATCACCATCGATTTTCCTGCAACAAATAATGAGGCCGAATATGAAGCACTGCTTGCTAGCTTACGCTCGGCAATCGCAATGAAGGTTGACGACTTGGCCGTGTATTGCGACTCTCAACTTATAGTCAATCAGGTGCTGGGTGACTACGAAGCTCGGGACCCAAGAATGATGAAGTATCAGGCAACGGTGGCGGAACTCATCACTCACTTCAACAACTTCAACATCATGCAGATCAACCGCGAGCACAATGCTCACGCCGACGCTCTTGCTGGTCTAGCCTCGGCTTCAAAGGCATCAGAGTTCCGAACCATAAATTTTGGGAACATTGACCACCCGAGTTTCGACACAACTCCAGAAGTGCTCAACATCGAGCTTGGTCCCAGCTGGATGGATGAAATCGTTGCCTTCCTCAGAACCGATACTTTACCCGACGACAAGAAGGAAGCCTTCCGTATCAGAAACAAGGCCGCGTACTATTGGCTCTCTGAGAACGGCCAACTCTATAGGAAATCCATTTCCGGGCCCTATCTTCTTGTCGTTCACCCAAATCAGGTTGCCGAAGTCCTTGATGAACTGCACTCCGGAAGTTGCGGCTGCCACTCTGGTGGACGTTCGTTATGCCAATGCGGGATGAGTCAAGGATACTTTTGGAAAAACATGAAGAAAGACTGCGAGGAAATTGTTCGAAGGTGCCACCATGCCAACTTTTCTCCCCAATCCCCAGGCAGCCGGCTCAGAATCTCTCCCCCATCACAAGTCCATGGCCATTCGCGCAATGGGGGCTCGACATCGTCGGGAAGCTCCCAACAGCACCTGGGGGCTTCAAATTCTTGATCACAGCAACGGATTACTTCTCCAAGTGGGTAGAGGCCGAGGCCCTTGTCACCATTACAGAAGCAGACGTCAGACGATTCGTATGGAGGAACATCGTGACAAGGTTCGGCGTACCCTACGCCATCGTCTCCGACAACGGCACCCAATTTGTCGGGGACGGCCTCACAAGTCTCTGTGAGGAGTTCGGCATCAGATTCTTCAACTCAACACCAGCCTACCCTCAGGGAAATGGCCAGGCCGAAGCCTCAAACAAGACGGTCTGTGCAGGGATAAAACGAAGATTGAATTCAAAGAGGGGAAAATGGGCAGAGGAACTCCCCAGGGTTTTATGGGCTTACCGCTCCACTTCCCGCCGTTCAACAGGCCAGACACCATTCTCAATGGCATTCGGCATGGAGGCCGTCATCCCCCTAGAATCAAGGTTCCCAACCCTCCGAACGGAAAACTTCAACCCACAGTCCAATGACGAAGCCGTCGAGCAAGAACTGATTTTGGCTGAGGAAAAACGAGATGACGCTCGGCTAAAGCTCGCCGAGTATCAACAGACTGTCGCCAAGGGCTACAACAGAAGTGTCAGAATCAAGAAGTTCAAGCCCGACGACTTGGTTTGGCGTAAGGTCGTCCAAGCAAGCAAAAAGAAAAAGTTCATGCCTAATTGGGAAGGGCCATTTCGTATTGTGAAGGTTGCCGGTGAAGGGGCTTACACCCTCGAAGACATGCACGGCAAGGTACTCACCAACCCGTGGAACGCACAGAACCTCAGGAAGGCTTACATGTGACGCTTCAATCAGACAACTACCTTTGGCCAACACATCGTGCATTCAGAGTTTCTGTTTTCTTCAGCTTCGGCATAAACTCTTTTACTTTTTATTTTTCTTGCATTTCAAAGAAGGGCCTCGACCCACTGTTACTGTTTTTATTACTTTCCCTGTACTTCGAAGAAATATCAATGAAATGACAATCTTTTTCATTTCAAAGTCTTCAACAAACATTTCATGCATTCATTCCACTCTCGGCTAGAATGCCACACACAAACGATGACTTCGGTCACACCCACCAAACGGCTCCTTAAAAAGCCTTTGCTTCGGCCAACTTCACCGCCCAAAGAAGCAATCACTGGACATATGGTCCGCCGAGCCTGAAATACACTTTTGGAACTTAGGCTTCGGCTCGGATTGGCAAGACACTATGGTCGGCCACCGAAAGGTTACACTCGCAATTTGGCGAGCAAACCACCCACAACCAATCACCACTCTCAAACGTTCCTCTACCATGGCCAGGGGCTGACACTTTGGCCGAGCCCCATCCACTGGCAAAGGGGCACTTCACACTCTCAAACTACGTCAAAGGTTGGATCATGTCAGCTCACAATACATCCATGTTCGGCGACCTATAGCAACTACGGCCATACTACTTTGGTCAGGGCTCGGCTGCAATATCTCTACTTAACCATTTCGATCATGAAATACTTTCAACTATTCAGCCGAACCCAAACCAAAAGTGGGGGCTACGGACAACTACATACAAACATGCAAGACCAACAAAATTATGTGAAGACATGAAGGCAATCAAACAAGCTCGGCAATAGTAGAGACGTTGCAAAAGGAAGCCATGCATTCATCTAAAACTTTGAAATAAAGACAAGTGTTTGAAAGATCCTAAGCTAGGAGGTACGGCGTAGTAAATCATTCAGTGCCGACCCCCCTTAAACTATTACATCTGGCACGGCAAACTCCCAAGATTCGGAGCCGTCCAGTCCAACAAAAATTCAAGAAATTCAAAGAAAAATACAACTCTAAAGAAACTTGAAGCTCTATGGGTGTGGCGGATCACCCTCGGCTGCAGATTCAGCAAGGCGAGCAGCATCGTCCTCAGCTTCAACAACCACTTCATCATTTTTCTGAGCCTGTTCGGTGTCCTGCTCGGCAATCTCAACCTCGGCCTCTTTCCTCCCACCAGAACCATCCACTCCACCTTCAGCGTCGGCCATAGTTAGATCATCAACATCGTCCTCGCTCTCAGAAAACTCCTCCGGCGGAAGTGGGGCACATTCCTCCTCCGTGTACGGCAGCACGAGCTCGGGCACAACGGCCGCAGGGATGGTCTTCATCAGGTTCATATCAGGCTCTAGCTGCATAACAGCACAAGCAGCCAGCACCCCAGCCTTGTACCCTTTTCGGTACGCAATAGGAACCCTCTTCTCGACCTCCTCATTCACCATCGACCGAGCATCTCTCATATACTCAGCTCCTACTCGGTCGTACCCCGCCTGGTAGGCCTTCGAGTCCACCTCCTTCGTCTTCCTCTTCTCCCTCCTCACGACTTGACCAAGCTCTCGTTCGGCCGTCTTTGCATTCTCAAGGGCCTCATCCCTCTCCTTCTCAAGCTCGGCAACCTTTGCCTTAGCCAGCTTCAGCGCAGTCTTGACAGCCTTAGTTTTCTCACGCTCGGTCTTAGCGTCATCTCTATACCGCGTTCTCTCGGCCGCCAACAGATCCGCCTGGTTGGACACTCGCAGAACAGCCTGCCCAGCCTGTTAAAAAGAAAGATGGTCAAGCTCGGCCAAAAGGGGAAGAAGTTAGCACAAAAAAAAAAGGAAAAAAAAAAAGAGAAGGAAAATTCAAAAAGTCAAGTCAAGTACCTGAACAAGATAGGCGCTTAAATGAGTGATGCTCGGCTGCAGCTCCCCTGGAACTCTCTCCATATCCCTCGGCAGAGCGAGACCGTGCAGCATGGTAACGGCCAACCCAGGCTCAACCTTCACACTGTCTTCCACAGTAACGATCCTGCCGTCGGCCATCGCGAAGGATGGCGCGAACTCTTGCACAATCGCTCGGCCACCTGAGCCGGCCGCCTGTTCCACGGCTTTGGAGCCACCCGCAGCCGAAGACTCAGTTTGGTCCCTCTCCTTAGGATGTGGTGTCGGCGGCCTCGTGGGGAAGAAGTCTTGGGTGACCTTCTGCTTCTTCGCAGGATTGTCAGCCTGTTCAGCCTCCTTCTGGCGGGTCGCGGCCCCATCTCTCAGATTCAATTTCACCGCGTTCCTCCTCCCCATCTCGTCGGTATAATCGGGAATGAGGGTTCGGATTGGCGGAATGTTGATACCTAGAAAGTCGGCTGGCAGACTGCTTTGGAACCAGAAGTCGACCGACTTCTTTAAAGATGGGAATTTGAGCCTTGGTTCTTTCGCCTTCTTGCGCGGCCTATTTCCTCCCGCTTGACCCTCGGTAGCCCTCTTCTTACCTTTAGCCTTGGTGCTCGGCCCAACTTCTTTCTTCTTCCTCCTAAACTTTCCCTTGTAGGAGGGAATGTAGTCGAGCAGCGTTGGCGCGTCACGGCAAATTTGAGCCCTCAACGTTTCAACGTTAGCCTCAACTGACAAAGAATGCTGTGTCTTGGTGATTGCTCGGTTATCTGCAAGGAGAGGATATCTTCAGAATTCTCAAAAAACACAAAGAAGAAATAAATCTTACTCGGCGATGTAAAGAAAATTAAAAACCCAACCTCGAAAGTCTTTTATCTTCGGCACAGAGTGTAGCCGCACTGACTGACTGCCGAACTCATAATTCCCACTAACTTCAACATAGAAGTTAGCCCACTTGTCGGTGTCGGGAAGCCCATTTATCATGGGCTCTTTTCCACTACGTGTGGATAGGTACCTGCGCTCGGTCCCGCCGTGCCTGGACATGATGTACGTGTGAAAGAGGTCGGCCACGGTGAACTCGAGGTTGTGTAGCTCCTTCAGCTTAATTATGGACATCACTATCCTATAACTATTAATGGCAAAGTAATGGGGTACTATGCCGAACCTGGCCAGCAGTTCCCTCAGAAAAGGATGAAGGGGGAAACGGAGCCCAGCCTCGCAGATGGCCATCAGAGGAACCGTTATATGCTCGGGACGGTCTTCCCTTTTATCCCTAATCCTATTGCTAGCTACCTGGTGGACTACAACGTCGGCCGGGATGTGGTATGTTCGGCAGAAATTATCATACTCATCGAGACGTCCGCTGAAATAATGGGCGTGGGGACAGACCTGCCCCCTCTCGAATAGGTCGGCAAACTCCCTATTGTCGGAAGACGTCTCAACGGGAGTGGAACGGGAAGAGGTCGTGGCCCCAGCTTGTGAACGAAGTATGGATTCAGCCTCGGCCCCAAGCTCGTGCTCGGCTTCAGACTCTGTGCTAGTAGAAAAGGTAATCTTTGGTTCGGTGTTGAAACCGCCGTACTCATGGTCACGCTCGGCATTTGAATCACTAGAGTCTGACATGTTTGAGTCTATGGAGGAAGATCGACGTCGGCTTCTGTATCTCTCCACGTATTTCCGGATCACGAGATCGGCAGAGTCGTCCTCTGAATTCTCAGAGTCGGATGAGACGACGATGACTGGGTGAGCCAGACCTAACAAAGTCAAAAACAAAAACATAAGACCGTGACGTCGGCCAGGAAGAAGGTATCTCACTACGCTCGGTATCCTAAATGGCCCACCCCATCATCATTCTCAAGGCTCGGCCAAACCATGTTCGGTTTGAACCTACCAAACGACAGAGACTGGGGCTCGGCCTTTTCCATCAACGGCCAAGCCCAGGAACCCCTTGAAGGTTCCATGCTCGGAAGAACAGGTTGAAGAAGGAGATGAACAGTCCGTTCATCTCCAGGGTGCACTGTTCACTCAGAACAAAAAATGCCCCAAAAACCCAGAAAAGCAAAAGATAATGGACTGGAAATTGCAAAGAAGTGAAAAGAACCAAGAATCGAACACATACCTGGATTTGTGGTGAGATCTGGTGGCTAGATTGCTGGGAATCAAGACCAGAAGATAAACAGGTGCTCTTCGAAGCTCTGGCAATGGAGGTCTGGAGAGAGAGAGAATGAGCGCTTTCTCTCTCCTTGCATCTCTCTTTATATAGGGCTAGGATTGGGAATTCGAAAATCCCGCCCATCATTGCACCGCCGAACAGCTAACCACTCAGCGCATGACACGTGTCACTGAAAGGACGGTTTGCAGGGCGTGCCAGCTTTCCCCCAGTCTGCCGTACCCATCCACGAGTTGACATCTGGCGTTCGACCATTGGAAGACTTCATCTGCGGTTAAGCTTACTCCTGAGAAAGAGATGATTTAGGCTCGGCTGGAGTCCGTCTTCATCGAACAAATATGCGCTCGGCAATTCGACAGAGTTCGGCCTAAGGCTCGGTGTCAATCTCTACCATGCGTACGGCATTGGCAGAAATTGAGGGGCTATTGTAGCGGGCCGAACACAAATGTTCGCACGCCGAACTCAGATGTTTGCAAAAGAGCGGACCAGACCCGCCATAAATCGATTGGAGGCTTTATGCACGGCGTGCCGACGGTGACTCGTCACGTATGTTCGGTTTGCTTCAGGCTCGGCTGTGAACAAACCAACGCTCGGATTGTGTCGTCGGCAGAGTCCCCTTCAACGTTATTTCCCTCATTAAACCCGTGGCCATGCTCGGCGTTGTCCGCGTTCGGCTACCTTCGGAGCACGGCATGCAGCCGACGACGGCTAACAGCTAAGCCACGTGTCCTGCCACGTGCAGAGGCGGTTACAACGGAAGATGATCACGGGCGCACATGGGTGTGCCAGCTCAGCCCTGAAAATGGTTATCAGATCTATTCCTTGACGTCACTATGACGTCGCTTGGCCCGTGGAAGGCACGTGATTGTATTTGGAGGGCAGGTCAGAAGGCACTATAAAGACCTAGGGATGGTAACCCTAACAGGTAGATGCTACTCAATACTCACACTGACTCTCTCTGAGCTTTCTGCTTCTTCTCTCTGCACTATACTCATCCTCTCGCCGGAGGGCCTTGCCGGGACAACCCCCGGCCAGGTCTTAGTCGTGCGTTCCCTGTGCAGGCTAGGAGAAGAAGGCTCAACAACCATCGAACCACCAACGGAGGAACGAGGATCAAGGATCACGGGCCACACACTCTAGTCTTGTCATTCTTCAAAAACTTATATACAAATCCGACTTCAATAGCATACATTGCCAGACAATCCCTAAATTCTTTTACTCCGCCTCTAAACTCTTGGCCAACAAGAGTAATCAACTTAGCCCAACCAGCAGAAAGACGGACAGTCTCGTGGTGCTGACAAAACTTCTCAAGTGGATCTTCTTCTACTTTATGCATATTACTACTTTGACCGACTTCAAAACTTCTTCGACATTCAACACTTTCAACAACAATACTCCGATTATTATGATCAGCACAAGAAGAAAGCAATTTAACAACTACATCAATGCAACTAACCCCATACGCACCAGCCAATGCGAACATATTTACAAAATCGGCATCATTATCTAAAACGCAATTGTCATGTCCACCTACAGCATACAAAAGTTGAAAACTAGAGGTTTCCAAATTTGGCCACTTCTTAACCAGACTACGGACAACATCGTCAAAGCAGAAATCTCTTCTAACTGGTACGACAAGAGTTTTTGAACCATATTTGCACAGAAGAACAATAGAAGATTCCATACTGGAAATTTAACACCCTCTGCAAACAAATATCATTATCTGTGTCGATCTGTCTTATAAATCTGCTCCAAAAAAATGAAAAACAAAATATCATTGTCAACATCTATTTGTTCTATCCATTCAGTCAACAAATATCACAAATCGCAAATCTCAAAAATCACAAATCGCACAAAATATCATTGTCAACAAATATCACAAATCGCACAAATGCACATACGCTCGAGAGAGAGAGAGAGAGAGAGAGATACCTTCCAATCGCAGTGAGAAATCTTCGTCAGATTGCAGTGAGAAATCTTCGTCAGCAATTCAATCCTAACCTATGGCCGAAGCTCTCAATCTCCAAACCAAATGAGAGAGAGAGAGAGAGAGAGCGCTCAGCAATTGAAACCTAAACCATGAGAGCGAGAGAGAGGAAGCATTGATCGTGAATTTAGTCGAGCGAGAGTCTCAGAAGAGTTAGAAGAGTTTGAATCTTGCCGTTATATACTAAGGGTAGTTTGGTCCGTTAATTGACCTAACGCTGCATAGAAGTTAGAATCATGGATCTGCAGCTTGTTAAAAGAATAACCCGAACTAGAAGGCCTAATAAGTCTAGACTGTGGACTCTAGCCCAATTTTCTGTTACCATTAAGTCTAGGCGTGTGTTGAGAATATTCTTAAAGTTGAGAACGTACGTTCTCAAACGGTCAACGTCAGTGGTTAACGGTCAACACCGATATTTGGTCAACAGTCATCAATAGTGGTGGAAGAGTATTTTTAGTATAAAATTTTGACTTAACTTAAGAATGTATTTAATGATTTGGGCCTGACCCGGTGGAAGATACTTTAGATTTTCTGTACCTACACTAACTCTAAACTAACATTATAAAAAGACAACTACCATCTCTACCTCTCTCCAATCTCTCTAACTTCTTTGAACATTTGAAAAAGGTGGTTATGTCCTGACTCTAGAGTCCTTATCTCTTTTACTAAGAGCATCTCCAACACATCTCTATATCCAACTCATCTCTATATCTCTATTTGAGAGTGAATGTAATATATTGAGGGTAGAATTTGCAATTTATTCCATTTTTTCTTCATCATTTTGTACTTTATGAGTAAATATTAGAGGAATCCATTGTCCTTTTAAAAGATTTGGAGACCTAACAATATTTGGGTCTTCAAATATAGAAATCGAAAAAATAAATTTGAAGACCAAATCTTCAAAAATGATGTGATAACCCACAATGGGAAAGAAGTCCCACATCGGCAACTTTGGGGAAAGTTGAATGGAATATAAGTAAAGGCCGACCAACTACTATTATCTTGAAGTTAACCTTTTGAGTCACGTGATTAGGTAAATGGTTGACAGGTCAGCTGAGGCTGGTCGTTACAGCTGGTATTAGAGTACAACCCTGGTCTACATGGTGGGGGCCACCTCTAGAATTTGGTACGAGCACACTTACTGTGTTGTACAGAACTAAGTGCCACACTATGGCCACCTGGGGAAGGCTGTTGGGCCAATGCAATGAGGACCTTGCAACCAAGGTGGGGGGATTGTGAGAATCCACAATGGGAAAGAAGTCCCATGCACATTGGGAACTTTGGGGAAAGTTGAATGGAATATAAGTAAGGCTGACTAGCTACTGTTAACTTGAGGTTAACCTTTTGAGCCACGTGGTTAGGTGAAGTGTTGGTAGGTCAGCTGGGGCTGGTCGTTACAAAGGACTATGCCTCCAACATTCTCCTAACGTACAAAAAATTGAAGAAAAGATGGGATAAATTAGAAAATCTGTCCTCAACAATAATTATATAACCACACACACACTCACATCTTTTGGTGGGTCTCACACACACTACACCGTGGGCCCCAAAGTGAATGTGAGTGGATTTGTGTAAGTGTTTGTGGTTATAGAATGATTGCTGTCCTCAATATGTTACACCCATACTCTCAAATAAATCCCAACATTCTCTTATAAAATACAAAAAGTTGAAGAAAAGATGGGATAAATTAGAAAATTTGTCCTCAATATTTACATCCATACTTTCAAATAAAGATGGGTTTTAGATGCTATATGGAGATTTGCTAGTGTCTATATCCAAGTTTCACAACTTTGTAGGGCTATTTCAAGCTCACAATAGTAATGGAAATCGCTCATATCGTAGATCACGTGGAGAAGTACATTCATGTACTCCCTCCGTCCCAGTTTGTTTGTCCAATTTCAACATACGTGCCTTTTAAAAAATTGTCTATATCTCATAATCTATAATGTTTTATATAATTTTGAAAATATCATATTTTAAACCCAATTGAGATTTATCAAACAAGATCCTTATTACATATAAAAAAACATTATAAATTGAAACATATAGACAATTTTATAAGAGGTCCCAAATAATGAAAATGGACAAACAAATCGGGACGAAGGGAATAATAAATTAGCAATTAGCTCGATTAGACATCAGTACTTACATCAACCCCGTTGTCTTATATGGCAAATTCAATTTATAAACCTCCACAATCTTGTTTTTCTTAACCCATGTAAATGGTTGATGTAGTAGTCAATTTTCGATTGAGCTAATTTATTTATTTATTTATAGAGATGTATGCAACGTAGCCAACGCCATGAACGATTACAACATGTTAAACAACCATTCAAAACTAGAATAAACTTGGGGATAGGCGCTAGATGTGAGCTTGGTCTCCCAAACAAGAGAAGTTTTTCAGTGCTGGGTGGGTACCACATGGTGCCCGCTTGGCACATCCGAGCCGTTCGATGCGATTTTGGACGGCTTAGATTTGGAGAGAGAAAAAGGAGGGGTGAGAGGAGAGAGAAGGTTTCAATCTGAGCCGTCCAAAAGTGCATTGGACGGCTCGAAAGTGCCGAGCAGGCACGACGTGGGATATGCCCGCTCGGCACTGAAAAATTTCTCAATTCTCCCCAAACAAACAACCCACACATCTCCAAACGTTTCATTCAAACCAAAGTGGAACCGAATCGAACTCAAACTTAGCCTACTACCCACTTGAGCCCCGTCTCTCCCCTTGTTTTTGCAACCCCCAAACCCTTATCCGTTGCTGCAATTGAGTCGCTACCGCCAAGAACCTGAAATCCTGCACCGGACTCAGCACACCCACCACCTTCTCCGCCATCCTGGTCTGCAACAAATCCGCCCGTCCCATTGTTCGATTATTTTGTCTGCAACGCCCTGATTCATGAGCTTGTGAGAGCCATCCAAAAAAAGAACATCCTACGTCGGCCCCTGTTAAAGCATCCAACTCCAAACCAATTGGCAAAGAGTGGAGAGGCCGCCCAGGCTCGTATACTAGTTTTGGAGGAGATAATTAATCGATGTGGGACAAACTCCAACACTCCCCTACACATGCGACCCCCAACTCGCACATGGAGAGGTAAACAAAGGATCCGGAACACACGGATCACAATGAAAGAAAGTGTAACTATGGCACAAACAAAGGGGAAAAGCCTCCGAAATCCTAGCTCTGATACCATGTTAAAGCATCCAACTCCAAACCAATTGGCTAGGAGTGGAGAGGTCGCCCAGGCTCATATACTAGTTTTGGAAGAGATAATTAACCGATGTGGGACAAACTCCAACAATACCATGTTAAAGCATTCAACTCCAAACCAATTGGCTAGGAGTGGAGAGGTCGCCTAGGCTCATATACTAGTTTTGGAAGAGATAATTAACCGATGTGGGACAAACTCCAACACTCCCCCGCACGTGCGACCCCCAACTCGCACGTGGAGAGGTAAACAAAGGATCCGGAACACACCCCCCTCTTGGTTAGCTCCACCACCGGCGGTGCCGCAACGCTCTCCTGAATCCTTTCCAGCTCCTCCATCAGCTCCCTCTCCTCCGCCTTGGTCTCCCCCATCAGAGCTCCCATCCTCTGCTTCTGATCCTCCGTCAAATCATCACCGACGGTGTTGCCCACGACCTGGAACGCGAGGCCTGGTTTGAAGCCAGCGATCCAAAAGAAGGTGCGCTCGAAGGGGGTGAACCAGGGAGGGGAGAAGACGAGGAAGACGTCGCAGTTGGCAAGCTTGGATTTCTCCTCGTAGTACTGCTGGTAGTGAGAGAGGACTTGGGAGATCAGTTCCCTGAGGTCGGAGTCGTGGGACTGGTGGGAGGTTTGCTGGGACGAGAGGAGTTGGTCGAGGTAGTGTTCTTGTTGGACTAGCCAGCCTTGGAAGAAAGACTCGAAGGCGGCGACTGCATTGTTGGATGTCGTTGTGTTTGGGTTTGGTGAAATTGGGAAGGACATGGTGAAGAGGAGAGAGAGAGAGATAGAGAGAGAGAGAGAGGGGCCGGGATAAACCAAAAGTAGGATTATACCAAAAGCGGTGGGAAATCGGAAAAGGCCAAAAGGGGGATTTGCTTAAAGGGGAAGGATTTTTGTTGCTTAAGGAGTAAGGTTTTGTGGTTTTGGGAAGTAGGTGTTGAACACAAATTTCGAGTCTATAAAAAAGACAGGAAAAATGATGAACGAGAGTCAATTTTATTGATATATCAAAACTAGGGTTACAATCTCTACTGAATGTAGGGAGTAAATCCCGAACAAGCACAAACAGGGCCCGAACACGTGGTACGTGGGACCATGGTATAATTGTATTAAGAACAGTCGCCGTGCAGAATGGTGATCGGCGATAGGGACCAGTGATATGAAGGATCATTGGTCCTGGGAGTTTATACTTAGTCAAGGTCCAGTAACACGAGAGAGTATTGGACCGAGATATTAACGAAAGAGCAATGACATGCGAAGTCATTGGTCCGAATAGGCTGTTCGGCAATAAAAGAGCCGAACAGGAGGGGGATTGTACGAAAAGCAGTCCCAAGAGCAGGAAACGTTCCAGAAGGTTCTAGTGACGGGATATTCCGTGATTACTATAAGATCCCAGTAAAGATAGGATCTTGGAGAGATACCCGACGGGAATGGGAAGTTCGGCCAGTTATGGAAAAGAGTCCTAAACGGACTAAAGTGATGAACTGATAAGGGAACGAGGATCCAAGGTGTTCTGGGTTTCCTATACGAGATAGGAAACTTAGGGAAACGTGGGAACTTGGGCAACAAGCATCCATAAACCTATAAATACAAGGTAAACCTAGAGGAAGAAGGTACACAATACATTACGGTTTTACGTATTCTCCTACTTGAATTAGGGTTTTCGATCAGTACGTGATACTAACTTAGGCATCGGAGGGCCTTTGCCACGAGAGGCAAAGGTGCACTCACCCTTTGTCTGTTTTGCAGATAAAGACTCCGGCGACATATTAGGGTTCCGGCGGGGATCTCGAAGTAGCCGTTACGTTCTTGTGTTGCTTAAACCACTCTCGATTTTTCTGCACTTACAATTGGCGCCGTCTGTGGGAAACGAAAGAGATCCCTCTGAAAAGCGACCATGATGGAAGAAGATCCAAAAACTCCACATGATCCGAAACACCAGTTGGGGGGAGGAGGTGGCAATTCCCCACCGGATCCTCCAAGAAAGCCCGACGGTGGGCAAGCAAAGAAGCCCACAAACAAGGATAATCCCCTGACTGTCCATGACAACTCCAAGAACAAGGAAGGAAGGACGGCCACAGGTTCCACGAGAAGGAGTAAATCCCATCGTGAGGGAGAATCAGTGGCGCATTCAAGGAGTGCACACAACCGCGACGATATCTTGGATAAAAAGAGACAAGAGATCGAAGAGTACGCTCGTTTGATTAAAAAACGAGAATATGAGATACAGGAATTGCAACGGATACGAGGACATCCGGAGGATTCTGGACTGTCACGAAGAGATTCCAGAGGAGAAAGGTTGGCAATAGTGGAACACAAGAAAGCTCCTTCACGAGGAAGGAGGAGCAGGTCCAGGAGTCCCACTCCGAAAAAGAAAAGGGCTTCTTCACGAAAAAGAAGAAGCAGAAGCCTCACCCCCGAAGAAGGAGAGATTAGAAGACATCACAGGGATAGGTACGAGAGACCTGATTCCGATTGGGAAAAGAGTACTCCCAAGAAAGCAAAAGAGCGAGAGGAGGGAGCCATGTCTGCACGAGAGGCGGCACGGAAAGCCCTCAGCAATATAGCCTCATCCCCCTTTTCAAAGAGATTACAGGAGGCAAGGTTTCCGAGCAGGGTGAAGCACGGGGCATTCGTACTTTACGAAACAAATAATGATCCCGTGGCACACATACAACACTACCGGCAAGCAATGTTCATGCACGGCGGGGATGATGCAATCATGTGCAAGATGTTCCCATCGAGTTTGGGGAAAGTGGCCTTGTCATGGTTCCATAAGCTAGGGCCGAACACCGTACGAGGATGGAGACAATTGGCTGAAGAATTCACTGCTCGGTTTCTGACGAGCAGGAAAGCACCAAAAACCTTTGAAAGCCTCTCTGTTATGAAACAAGGAGAGAGTGAGCCGATCAGAGATTATGCTAAGAAGTACTGGGAAACTTTCAACGAGATTGAAGGGTGCAGTGAGGAATATGCCATAGCCACGTTCAAAACAGGGTTGCCTGTTCGGGGAGAGCTGCGTAAATCCCTGAACATGAACCCGATAGATACACTGGCAAGGCTAATGGAACGAATCGAGCAGCATGCCAGAAACGAGGACGACATACTGCGTGAGGACAACAGGATGGTTGCCGAACAGGCGAAGGTTCTATCGAAGAGGGCGGACAAGCCAGAGCCCAAGACCTACAAAGATAGGAAGGAGTATGGGCAGGTCAAGAAAGAACCGTATAAAGAGAAGCACGCCCCAGACCCCAAGTCTTTCTTTTCGGTGACAACGGTTTGGAAGGAACCAATCTATCGGATTCTTTAAAAAATAAAGAATCGCCCATATTTCAAGTGGCCCCCAAGGCTGGAGGGGGACAAAGATGCGAAGAGGGCTACGAGTCAGCATTGTAGTTACCATAAAGACTGGGGGCATATGACGGAGGATTGCGAGATGTTCAAGCAACACCTCGATGATCTGGTCTCACGGGGTTACCTGAAAGAATTTATTCAGGAGGAGCACAAGGGTGCAGAGAAAGCATTGGAATTGGATTATGAGCAGAATCCAAGAGGGGTAATCCATATGATACATGGATTGGCCGCACCTTACACGAGGAGTGAGGTGAGATTGCTCCAAAGACAAGTAAAACATGACCAGCACGTGATGCAGTTGGGAAAGAAACGAGGACGTGAAGGAGAAGGATGCACCGGAGGCATAGTCTTCACGGATGAGGACCTGGGGGGAATCCAGGTACCGCATAATGATGCCTTAGTCATAACCCTACGAATCGGGGAATATGACATGGAGAGAATCTTGGTAGATTCGGGAAGCTGCACGGAGATATTGTACTATGACGCGTTCAAGAAGTTAGGGCTGACACAAGTAGATTTGGTGCAGTCAACAACCCCTTTGGTCGGATTTAGTGCAGGAGCAATCTGGCCATTGGGCAAAGCAACTCTCCCTGTTCGGGCAGGAACAGTTGTGCTAAGAACCGATTTTTTGGTGGTAGATGTACCGTCTTCCTATAACGCGATTATTGGAAGGACGTGGTTGCACAAGATGAGGGCGGTTTCCTCCACTTACCATCAGATGGTAAAATTTCCAAGGTCAAATGGTATCGAAAGAATTAGGGGAAATCAGAAGGTCGCCCAGCAATGCTTGGTTTCTATAATCAAGAAGGCACCAAAGGCCCAGTTAGTTCAAGCAATCGAGGTTCCGGATCGGCCGACCATTGAGGATGTCGGAGGGGATCCCGCCGAGAAAGTGGTGGAAGGCTTGAAGAAGATTCAGATCAACGAGAATGATCCAGAAAGGTATTTTCTGATTGGGGAAAATCTGAATGAAGCAGAAGAGGAGGAGTTGGTAAGGTTCCTCAAGGAACACGTTGATGTGTTTGCTTGGGTGCCCGAAGAGATGCCCGGAGTGGATGCAAACGTGATTTGTCACCACTTGAATGTGGATCCACAACATAAGCCTGTGATGCAGAAGAAGAGACGATCCGCCGTACAACACGTGGATGCTGTTATCGAGGAGGTGGACCGATTGCTCGAAGCAAAGGCTGTACGAGAGGTATACTACCCGGAATGGCTGTCCAACACTGTGGTGGTAAAGAAGAAGAATGGGAAGTGGCGAGTTTGTGTCGACTTCACCGACTTGAACAAGGCATGCCCCAAAGATAGCTTCCCCCTCCCCAGGATAGACCAGCTTGTCGATGCAACGGCTGGGTATGGGCGGATGAGCTTCCTTGATGCTTATCGGGGTTATCATCAGATAGCCATGTACGGCCCCGATGAGGAGAAGACATCTTTTATCACGCCAAGGGGGCTGTACTGTTACAGTGTCATGCCTTTTGGTCTGAGGAATGCCGGTGCAACATATCAGAGGTTAGCAACGATTATGCTAAAGAAGTTGCTCGGTAAGACCATGGAGGTTTACATAGATGACATGGTGGTCAAGAGCAGAGAGAAAGAAAACCACATCGCTGATTTAAAAGAAGCCTTTGAGATATTGAGAGAATATAAACTGAAGCTCAACGCCTCGAAGTGTGCGTTTGGGGTAAACTCAGGAAAGTTCCTGGGGCATTTGGTCACCATAAGAGGGATAGAAGCGAATCTCGATCAAATTACAGCGTTGCAAAGGCTCCAAAGTCCAAGGACCACGAAGGAAGTCCAGAGGTTGACTGGGATGGCAGCGGCTCTAAATCGATTCATCAGCAGGTCTAGTGACAAGTGCAGACCCTTCTTTCAGCTGCTGAAAAAGAGGGAAGGATACGAATGGGGAGCAGAATGTGAGCAGGCATTCCAAAACCTGAAAAAGTACTTGGCAGCAGCCCCCCTTCTGTCCACTCCCGAACAAGGCGAGTCCCTAACTCTATATCTGGCAGTCTCCGAACATGCTGTAAGTGCGGTGCTACTAAGGGACAAGGGATCCGAGCAAATCCCTGTCTATTATGTCAGCAAAACGTTGCTAGATGCAGAGACAAGGTATCTGCCCCTCGAAAAGTTGGTCCTGGCACTAAGAACAGCGGCACGAAAATTGCCCCATTATTTCCAGAGCCACAGAATTGTGGTTTATACTGAGTATCCGTTAAAATCTCTGCTACGAAAGGCAGATTTCTCGGGACGTATCTCAACTTGGTCAGTCGAACTGAGTCAGTACGACATAGATTATCAGCCGCGCACCGCAATAAAGGGGCAGGTGCTGGCGGACTTCGTAGCTGAGTTCTCACCCACGGTAGCTCCCCAGCCTCCTATGAGACAGGAGCCGAGAAAGGAGCAGGGAAAAGAGCAATCAACGAGAATGAAAAAAGCTCCCGCCGAACAGGACCCCACGGAGTGGAGATTATTTGTTGATGGCTCTGCGTGTAATACGGGGTCAGGAATTGGGGTGGTACTTTTTCCTCCTGAAGGTGCAATGATGGAGCTATCCCTTCGATTGGGATTCAGTGCATCGAATAACGTGGCAGAGTATGAGGCACTCTTGGCAGGGTTGAGAAGTGCAAGGACCCTGAAGGTGAAAAAGATACGAGTGCATTGTGATTCACATCTCGTGGTGAACCAGTTGTCTGGGGAATACGAGGCCCGGAACGAGAAAATGGCTGCCTATGTGACGGCCGCCAGGGATCTGCTTGACACTTTCGAAAGGGTGTATATTGAGCAAATAAGTTCTGGGCAGAATGCCCATGCTGATTCGCTTGCCTGGCTGGCTGCAGCTGTACCGACAGAATTTAAGAGAAGGGTGGCAGTAGATTATCTTGCCGAGCCGAGCATCGGAAGAAGTGTGGAATTGGTCTTGGACATAAACCAAGGACCAAGTTGGATGGATCCAATAATGGAGTTTCTACGAGATGGGATACTCCCCACAGATAAAAAAGAGGCTCACAAGATTAAAACAAAGTCTGCACGGTTTTGGCTGTCACCAGAAGGAAAGCTGTACAGAAAATCCTTCACTGGTCCGTACTTACTTTGTGTGCACCCCGAGATGGTGCAGAAGTTTCTCCACGAGATCCACGAGGGAACGTGTGGGAGTCATGCTGGGGGTAGGTCAATTGCCCACCGAGCAATAACCCAAGGGTACTGGTGGCCTCACATGCAGGAAGACGCAAAGGTGTACGTAAAGATTTGTGAGAAGTGCCAAAAATTCTCCCCGATGATACGAACACCAGCCGAAGATCTGGTGCCTTTGACAAGTCCTTGGCCCTTCGCACAATGGGGGATGGATATCGTGGGTCCACTACACAAGGCAACTGGAAATAGGAAATTCCTGTTGGTAGCAACAGACTATTTCACCAAGTGGATCGAGGCTGAACCATTGGCTAAGATCACCGAGCCTATGATAGAGAGGTTCGTCTGGAAAAGTATAATCACTCGATTTGGGGTCCCTTATTCACTGATTACGGATAATGGGTCCCAATTTCAGAAAAAATTCAAGGCCTTTTGTGCCCAGTATGGGATAAGAAATTATTATTCCACCCCAGCCTACCCACAGAGTAATGGGCAGGCAGAGGCTTCCAACAAGACTATACTTGATGGGATCAAGAAGAGGTTGGACAAGGCAAAGGGGAAATGGCCCGACGAACTGCCACTTGTTCTATGGGCGCACCGAACAACGCCTAGGAGGTCTACGGGAGAGACCCCCTACTCATTAGCATATGGAACTGAGGCTGTAATTCCATTGGAGGTTGGTCTGCCGACCAACAGGACCACTTTGGTTGAAAGTGGGGGCAATGACAGAGCCCTGGAAATAGAATTGGACCTTGCCGAAGAACGCAGAGAAAGGGCCCTAGTGCATTTGGCTTCTTATCAGGAGCAGCTGATGAAAAGCTATAATAAAACCGTCCATCCACGAGAGTTTGGTATTGGGGACCTTGTGCTTCGAAAAGTGCTCGGCAATACCAAGGTGGCCAACGAGGGCAAGTTGGGGGCAAACTGGGAAGGCCCATATCGAGTTACCGAAGTTGTGGGCATTGGGGCTTATCGATTGGCGGACCTGGACGGGAACTCGGTGCCAAGGCCATGGAATGTTCACAATTTGAGGAAGTTTTTTGTTTAAAACAGACTTCAATTTATTTTTTCTGTTTTAGGATGCACATCGTGATTGTGTGGGAATTTCGAATACAATTCCTTTGTTTTTTATTCTTGTTAGTGGCAAGGGGCACGCGTAATGCCCCCTTGAGTTTTTTGAATTATGAATAAAATTCTGCGTTTTAGAACAAAAACATTGTCTTCTATTTTGTTTAAATACGAAGTTAGGACCTGATTCTTGCTCCTCACTTCGTATTGGGGAGCAGAAGGATAGGTTTATGCTAATACGAATATATTAGGGCAGATTCAAAACATTCCAAGTACGAATATACTCGACTACGAACACAGGTATGAACAAACCTGGTGTGCAGGTATGAACAAACCTGGTGTGCATACGTGAATGCACACACTTTTCCCAAATATGAAGACATTTGGGTAAACTAAGTATGAATACACTTAGAACGTTTGGCGTGCATACGAAAATATGCATAGCTCCCCCAAATACGAAAACGTTTGGGAATCTAAGCACGAATAAACTTGGATAGTTTTTTAGTTCAAACCAATAAAGAATGGGGAGCAGACGAATATGTACAAGTACGAATACACTTGGAGTTGTCCCCAAGCATGAGGAAGACTTAGGCAGCGTATGAATACATGCAAATTTTAGGCTAAATAAGAAATACTCAGAGACGTATGACGAGAATACGAAATCATCTAAGTACGAACATACTTAGAGTCACCTCCAAATTACGAGGCAAATTCAGCAAGCATTCGAAAACATGCTAAGCGAAAAGCTAAAGCTCGAATCCATTCGGTTAACTATCCAGGCATGGGTTAACATGAGAAGCACCCTAGCAAGATTGAATTGGCCATGAAAGGGCCACCAGCAATGTCAGAAGGCCACGAGGGGCCAGGCAAAACATAGTTAGACGCCACGAAAGGCCAAATGTTTAAACTAAAGTATTGAGAATGTATCTGTACCGCACAGGGCAAACTTACAGCCGCGCAGGGCCATCACTACGTATCAAAAATTATATTGTTCCAGGAGGAGGAGTGCATACCTACTGATCCATAATGGGATCTTGAGTGACCGGATTTGGGGTTTGATCTGGAGCAACAGGAGGTGGGGTTTCTACGGGGGTATCTTTTGCAGCAATACTCTCATCAGTTGGACCACCACTGGCTTCTTTCTGGCCAGGGTTGGTCACTTCATCGTTGCCATTGGCATCAGCACCGAGCTGCTCGAAAACATCCACGTTGAGCTCCTCATTCGGATTGTCCTCCTCTTCCTCGATCTCATCTTCATCTTGGGCTACTATAGTGCTCGAAAGATCAATTTCCGTCCACAAGGCAGAAGAATCAGCTGTACCAGACTTCCTGAGGCCAGCGGTCCACCCAGCAGCAAATATTTGATCTTGGATCTTGGGCATCTGATTTTTGTAGCTTTCAGTGGCTACGTTGATCCCTTCGTTATACCCCTGCTGGTAAGACATCTTCGCCTCGTTTTTGCTCGCCTCCAGCTCTATCAGAGTCTGGTTCAGGCTATCTTCAGCACCATCCAGCTTGCTCTTCACTTCAGCTGCCACGTTTCGAGCCTGGTTTCTCTCTCTCTCAAGCCGGGCTATGGAGGTTAGGAGTTTGGCGTTTTCGCTGGCCAACTTTGCACGCTGGGGCTCTGAGTGGCCCAACTTTTGGGCCATGGCCACCATCTTTTGCGCTGCCTAAACGTATTAATCATGGCTCAGTAGTATAGTTGAGAGGAGGCTAAATTATAAGAAATGAAGATCATAAATGGGTTTACCTTAAAGCTGTGCACCATGAAAGATCCAAGCAAGTTGTCCGGAGAGCTCACCACCTCCTTCTGCATGTCCCCGGGGAGCATTAGAGCCTGGGATAGGGCCAGTGCGGTCCCTTCAGACTCCACACTATCCCGGACAGTGACAGTCTTGTTGCCATGGGAAAGATGGGGAGCCCAGATTGGAGTTTGGGTTATGGGTATCTGAGTCGAGGTCCCGCCAGGTGCTTCCAAACGTGGGTGTTTGTCCCTGTGGCTAGCTTCAAGTTCTTCAGGAGAAAATCCAGGGGGAGCGTCGAGTTGAGCTGTTCCTCGGCGGCCATGTGACGGCGCAGGACTCTGGGAGCGACCTCGGCCACGAACAGTGCCGCGGCTCCTTCCTCGGCCAGCTCCTGGGATTGTGAGGAGACTTTCGAGGTCGATTGGCTGATTCATCTCTTGAGAACGTGGAGATGGGGAATGACCGTCTGACGATGTAGATGCTTCCTCAACAATTTCCACAGAAGCACTACGGAAGGGGGGGGGTCTGAGAACGCCTTTCTTCTTCTATCTGCTCGGGCTGTGCAGGTTGTGCGGCGGCAGGTCCAAGAACTGGCGGGTCGTCTGCTGCTCAGATGCGCCGATCAATGAAGCCCCCGTAAGATGCTCTGTAACTCAGGAGCACCTGCGCTGCTCTTGCTCGGCCTGCCAAGTAGGTGCCCTCGCCGTTGAAATTTAGAGCCTGAGTGATATGCGCTACATGAACTTGGGGGGTGATGATAGCATATCCCTGGTTGATATTTCCAGCTGCAACACGAGAAGTTGACAGTCAGAAGATGGATAAAATTGAATACGCAATACGAATGAATTGCTAGGAGAATGAATTTTACGAAGAAGAAAGAACTGACGTGGTTGCCCAAATCTGTGAGGGGCATGAAAGCCTATCACTTGGCCGTCCTCGTCTCTGGGCTCGAAATTTCCAGTAACGACGAGGAAATCATCGTCGTCTCCTCGAGCGGAGTCGGGCAATTCAAGCACCAGCCGCCTTCTGGAATCTCTACTCTTTAGGTAGTAGGTGAGGGCGTCTTTCGTACGGGAAATGCTGTACAGATGATGAATATCGTACAGGCCTAAAGATGTGCCTAACATCTGGTTTAGGGTATTGATACCCATAACCACTCGGAAAAAATTGGCAGACACCTGCATAGGGGATAACCTGTAGTAGGCCAGAACCTGGCGGAGTAGTGGCGCCAGGGGGAATCTAACACCGCCCTCTACAACGGCGACCACTGGAATGTGTAGAGTGTCATTATTAGGGCTCTGACGTATAGCGTCTACGGGAGCCAAGCTGACGGCCACATCGTCAGGGATCTCATAGCGAGACCTAAACGAGGCCATGGTTTGAGGGGTGTTGCAGTGACGCCTAAACCTCCCCATTTTTGAAAAAAAAAGTGGGTCTATTGCAGTGGGAGATCACGGGTACGAAGAAACCCTAGATATGATCTAAGAAACCCTACAGTAACGAGAGGAAAGGGGCAAAAGGGAACGATGACTTACGATTGTGATGATCGAAGTTCTAAAATGCACAGGAGAAACCTCGAGATGGTGAACAGGGCTCCAATGGCGGGTGCGTTTGAAAGCTCTGGTTGCAGAGGGAATCGAAATAGAGAAAGGGGGTTTCGAAATAGGGTGAAAACCCAAATGTACCCCAATTAGTGGGGTGACGTATGCGAAACGTCGCCCCAGACGCCGTTTGGGCGTTCCGTTCCCCGAGAGGTGTGCATCCGCATTTAATACGAACGGTACGATAAGTGCCATGTGTAAAGTAAGGGGCAGGAAACGTCTTGGAGAGCCCAAACGATTAGACGTTCTGTTTGGACTAATGATGATCTCTACACCAACTTTACGAAGGATATGGGAGCAAGAGAAATGTTGCTCGGATCCTGAGAAGCTTTGCTTGTCATATTAAGAGTAAATAACGAAGTAAAGCTGGGGAGCAATTGTAGGGAGTAAATCCCGAACAAGCACAAACAGGGCCCGAACACGTGGTACGTGGGACCATGGTATAATTGTATTAAGAACAGTCGCCGTGCAGAATGGTGATCGGCGATAGGGACCAGTGATATGAAGGATCATTGATCCTGGGAGTTTATACTTAGTCAAGGTCCAGTAACACGAGAGAGTATTGGACCGAGATATTAACGAAAGAGCTATGACATGCGAAGTCATTGGTCCGAATAGGCTGTTCGGCAATAAAAGAGCCGAACAGGAGGGGGATTGTACGAAAAGCAGTCCCAGGAGCAGGAAACGTTCCAGAAGGTTCTAGTGACGGGATATTCCGTGATTACTATAAGATCCCAGTAAAGATAGGATCTTGGAGAGATACCCGACGGGAATGGGAAGTTCGGCCAATTATGGAAAAGAGTCCTAAACGGACTAAAGTGATAAACTGATAAGGGAACGAGGATCCAAGGTGTTCTGGGTTTCCTATACGAGATAGGAAACTTAGGGAAACATGGGAACTTGGGCAACTAGCATCCATAAACTTATAAATACAAGGTAAACCTAGAGGAATAAGGTACACAATACATTACGGTTTTACGTATTCTCCTACTTGAATTAGGGTTTTCGATCAGTACGTGATACTAACTTAGGCATCGGAGGGCCTTTGCCACGAGAGGCAAAGGTGCACTCACCCTTTGTCTGTTTTGCAGATAAAGACTCCGGCGACGTATTAGGGTTCCGGCGGGGATCTCGAAGTAGCCGTTACGTTCTTGTGCTGCTTAAACCACTCTCGGTTTTTCTGCACTTACACTGAATTTCTAAAAGAAAATAATCCTCTGATTCTTCTCTTCAGTTGTTGTTGAAATGAGGGCCTGACGCTTATTCTCGGATTGAACGGCGGAATCTTCTTCGATATTTGCGAAGAAGATGATGATTTAGGTAGAATGTTCTTCGGAGCTTTGATCTGAAAGAACCTTCTTGTTGGATTTGGACTTGAGACTTGAGGAATTCTGAAGGGCTTTGAGGCTTTGATCTTCAGAGCTCTAGAGTTGGATGCTTGAATGTTGATGGAAAATATGAGAGGAGAACACCTCTATTTATAGAGATGTAGGATGGAGAGTTATGACCAACTCTAATCTTCCTTCATATTTATCTCTCCTTAATTATTTCTTTATCTAATGTAAAAGAAATAATTATAATTCGATAATTATCCTGCTTACTTTTATTTTAAGAAAAACAATTATTTGTGAAGAGAAACACAATTATTATTTACCAAGTGGCTTAATTTGATTGGCCGAGCTTAATAAAAATAGTAACTGCACGCGTCACTTTGACACGTGGCACCATTTGATTGGCTTATACGCATCATCTTGACTTTTGACCTAAAGACACTTGGCAGCATTTGATTGGCCATTTATCGTGCCTTATTTATTAGGTCCCGCAACACGTGGCAACTTATGATTGGCTGAAAATTTTACATGCCTACAGATGCCCCCTCGAGACTTGCTCATGCACGAAAGTGAGTAGGTCTCGAAAATGTTGACTTGATTTGATTTGATGCCAAAAATTTGTATATTCGGCAATAACTTCTTTTGCTTGGAACTTGAAGTGAGCTTGATTCTCCAAAATTCAACTCACGAGCCGAGCTGAAATTTGAGGCCAAGGAATTGTTTAGCCCAATACTTAAAACCCACATGAAGTGAATATAGAATTTGAAGCGATTCCTTTTTGATGAATAAACTTGAATTTGGCCCGTGACATTTGACGTCAACTTGCGGTAAAATTTCAACTCCTAGGCCAAGTTAAAATTTCGGGTCCCAATCTCCTGACACAATGAAACTTGGTGGCCTAAAGTATTGAAACCCCAATGAGGCTTAGATTAAGTCTAGATGAATTAACTAGCCCGTTAAAACAACTTTCCACCGCCTGGAATTGTGTTCGCAGTCCACCGCCTAAACACAGTTGTGTTTGTGTAGGACTATAATATTTGAAACCCTTCTCAAATAGAACTTTGTCTTTTTTTACTCTATATATATATTGAGAGGATTAACACCACCGAATCCTCACAACTAATTTGTACCGTTCAGCAAAAACTTCTCTGAACAATCAAGTAGCTTTTCTTCCTTTGTCTTTTCCTTTTTGTCTTTCTGCTTTCCCAGTTTTTCACTGCATCAAGCACACACCATGTACTCAATATTTTCCAAATATAGCCTACAGTAAACAACGTGGGCTTTTTTTTTGGATTTGTTTTTCCTTTTACACCTTACTGCAAAACTCGTATGGCACGCCTCTTGTGTACTGTAGCGCAACCCATCATGCAAAATTTACCCCGCTCTCTAACTCGATCGAGACTTTGTAGGTTTATCTAACTTATTTGGAACCGTGATTTTTTCCAGGCTGTCATGTCTCTATTTTGGTGAACTTCGACTGCGCAGAGCAAACTCTTCCTTTTAACGGTACGATCAGGACTTGGGGTTTGGACTTGCGAAAGCCCTTTTTTTTTTTTTGAACGCCTTTGATTTACTCACGTATACTCATTCAATACACAACTCGTCTTTATGCAAAAATAATTTTGCTTTCCACAATTTTAGAATCAAAAACTTTTCCGAGACCGAGTAAACCCTTTATTTTATTTTTTTTGTGGTGAGCATAAAAAATAAACGTTGCATCTCTGGCTTGTATGGTACCACCGTATTTTCACAAAACACCTGAACGCTTTCCCTTAATTGGATTAACCTTCCAAACCTCGCCCTTTTTTTGCATGCCACGAAGTGCGTCTTTCCTGTTGTGACCAAGACCTTGAAGAACTGCTCGAATAGGACTTTCATAACACCGAGCAAATCCTTTTATTTTCTGTGGCAAAAAGTTGTAATAGCAACACAACTTTTCTCCGAGTTTCTGATTATATGAAATTCTAAACTTGTGTAGACAATAATTTTGTAATAGCAGTAGGGTAGCTTGTAACTATTATTGTCTGGATCGCTGTAGCTTTCGTGTAGCCAATAATTTTTCATGTACACACCTGCAAAGATCTTCTGAGTGGGCCCTCCCCCAAAATTTCCTTTTGCTTTAGGTGTCGCTATTCTGCATGTCATACTTTGAATTACCAGAATTTTGACTTCTGGGAACTAATGTGATATTGGCCACGTTGCTTCATGCATGCCGTTTCTACTCTTTTGCCTTCAGTACTCACATTAACCTGACCGCTTGGATTTTATGCATTCGGCACATCTTACTGAATACTTTCTGACGGGATTGAACTGATTTTTTTTTTTTTGGTCTTGGCAGGTGCAGAAACGTACCCTCAAGTTTCAACTAGTGAACAAAATTTGGGTTTTAATTTTCACAGTGCCTTCACTCTTCCTTAATTTACATATCAATGCTCTGAACTTTTTGTTGGGAAACGATTCCCAGAAACCAGTAATGACGCGTACAGATTAAACAATAAGAAAACCGCAAAACCCTATAAGGCGGAATTAGGGTTTTACCTCAACTCCCTGCGAACACGAACGCTGGTTGAACTTGTTATAGCACGTCTTGCTATAAGCCACGTATACTGCTCGACTGCACCTTACGATCTTCTATCGTATTCCCTGCACGCCTAGAACACGAACCGAGTGTGGACTCTTTCGTGGTCTGTTTGCCCTCTCTAGATCTGCCTCTATTTTGTGAATCATAGAAACGTCAAAAAAAAACATCATACTGACCTAGAGAGCATAACGTGTATATATAGGGCTACGATAGGGACCTAAGGAGTAATAAGTCTGGGCTCCCAGTGTAAATAAGAAAACCTAATCCCACCAGGATTCTATTTCTTATTTCACTAATTATAATTCACCCCACTACAGAATTATAATTGCACTCTCATCCTTATCTCAATTATATTACGAGCTCCATGATATTAAATACTTATTAATCTCCCCACGTTAAGATTACAGATACCCGTTGATTAAAATAAATTACTAACAATCTCCCACTTAATCAACATCTTAACTTGAGACTATCCGCTTAACTTATTCGATATGTCGGATACAAATATCCACCTGCTGGGTTTGACATAATCGAAACTTATAAACTTACTCAAGGGGTATCATCAATCCCTATCGGGACGTGGATTCCATTAATAATTAATAGTTGTCATATACATAATGTTGCGACCCAACTCACCGAGACTATTGACCGTATAAAGATCTCACCCTTTAATGAATCAAAATCAACAACATTAAATATATACATCTAATAATTATCTTTGGATTAAGAGCATAAGCATTCATAATAACCATGAGGTTCCAATTGTCTTATAAAGTTAGTACAAAGACAATTACCTCAATGCGGTCCCATTCAATACACACAAAGTGTATTAGCACAATGAGTTAGAACTAGACCGTTCCCTGTAGTCAAGACAGACCTACTAAACATTGTACTACAGTCCTACTGATGGTGTGTCCAGTTCCATCTAAGACTGTGAACCATATCTTATATTTTACAAGAACCGATGATCCGATCTTCTGTGTGTAAGCCGAACTCTACACACCGGATCATCTACTTTGTAAAATAAAAGACACATATGCACAACATACAATAATATTATGCAAATATTACCCATAAAAGATTCTCATCAAAAAAAGGGATAAAACTGATTAATACATAACAATATTAATCCATCATATAAAAACATAGCTTTTACATAACCTCCTAACAAACTCCCACTAAGACTCAAAGTCATGTTGCCACGCATCTTACTCGCATTCTCTCTACTACGTGACTATCAAAAGTCTTAGCCTGTAAGCTGTACGTAAAAGAATCTGCTAGGTTGTTTACCGATGCGATCTTGGCCACAGCTACATCACCTCTCTGAACGATCTCTCGAATCAGGTGATACTTACGCTCGATGTGTTTTCCTTCTTATGAGTCAATGGCTCCTTAGAGTTAGCAATTCCACCACTATTGTCACAATAGATGTAATAGCTAATAGCACTAGAGGAATCACTTCTAGATCCATCAAGAAGTCTCTAAGCCAAAACGGCCTCTTTGGTTGCTTAAGAAGCTACCACATACCTGCCCTCCATGGTGGAATCAATCAATCCACGATTGCTTGATACTCCTCCAACTTATGGCTCCACCTCCTAAGGTAAACACATATCCGGAGGTAGACTTTCTGGAATTCCTATTTGACATAAAGTTTGAGTCTGTGTACCCATAAGGTACCAGACTATCTTATTGGAACACCAACATATGATCTCTAGTTCTTTTCAGATACTTGAGTATATGTTTCACTACAGTCCAATGTTCTTGTCCTGGATTAGACTGAAATTTGCTAACCATGCCAACGGCAAAGCAAATATCAGGTCTAGTACACAACATAGCATACATAAGGCTTCCTACTACCGAGACATAAGGAACTGCCTTCATTTTCTCCATCTCCTTAGGTGTTTTAGGACACTGATCCTTGGATAGGTTGATTCCATGTCTAAAAGGGAGGAACCCTTTCTTGGAATCCTGTATGCTAAATCGGGCAAGAATCTCATCGATATAAGTAACTTGTGATAAGCCCAACATCTTGTTCTTGCGATCTCGCATAAGCTTAATCCCAAAGATGTGACTGGTTTCTCCCAAGTCCATTTCGAATTGGTCGGATAACCACACTTGCACTGAAGACAATACTCCCACATCGTTTCTAATGAGCAGGATATCATCGACATATAGTACTAAAAACACCACCACTTTTCTGTTGCGCTTCTTATACACACATGAATCATTCGGACATTGATCAAAATCAAAAGACTTGATTGCTTGATCAAAACGGATGTTCCACGATCTAGATGTCTGCTTAAGCCCATAAAAAAACTTCTTAAGCTTGCACACAACATGTGCTCTTGACCTTTCGCTATGAATCCATCTGGTTGCACCATATAGATGCACTCATTCAGATTTCCATTAAGGAATGCGGACCTGATTAGAGTACATAGACTCCATCTCTGATTTCATAGCCTTTTGCCAAAGTTTCACATCTTTATCTTGAAGTGCCTCATTGTAGTTACAGGGTTCGGCATGTTGATCATCGGGATCATTTCAAAAGACTCTCCCAACAACGTATACCGACTGGGTAGAATAATAACCCTCCCACTACGACGAGGTACCGGTGTGTCAATAAGTGCCTCTACAGATGTCACTTGTGGTGTTTCCTCCTGCACTACTGGCGGTAAAGAAGTTTGTGCCGATCTCTCTCCTCTCAATTCCACTAGAACAATTTTACTTGGGCTTGTAGTCTATCACATAGTCCTCCACTAAGTATCGGGCATTGGATCTAACAATGACCTTCTGATCCTTAGAACTATAAAATAATCTACATTTCGTTCCTCTAGGGTACCCCATAAACAGACAAACTTATGACCTTGATTCCAATTTATCTGCGTTCCCATTCAGCACATGTGCTGGACTACCCCAAACCCGAACATGCCACAGACTAGGTTTGCGCCTAGTCCATAGTTCTGTGGGCGTAGATGGTACTGACTTAGATGGTACCAAGTTAAGAATATACACTGTCGTTTCTAGTGCATGTCCCCAAAACGAAATTGGTAAATCTGAATAACTCATCATTGATCTTACCATATCCATAAGAGTCCTATTCCTTCTCTCTGCTACACCATTTTGTTGCGGCATACCTGGAGCTGACAATTGGGATGTAATCCCTTCAGCTGACAAGTAGTCCCTAAACTCTCCCAAGAGGTATTCTCCACCACGATCAGATCGCAGTGTCATGAGACATTTACACAGACGCTTTTCCGCCCTATACTCCCTGAATTTCTCAAAGCATTCGGTCTTACGGCGCATCAAATAAATGTATTCATACCTTGAGTAATCGTCAATGAAAGTGACAAAGTACTCAAAACCACCTCTAGCTTGGACATTCATAGGTCCACACAAATCAGAACGAAACCAATTCCAACGGCTCTTTGGCTCTATATCCTTTTGCTGGAAAAAAAGGCCTCTAGGTCATTTTACCTTCTAAATAGGATTCATAGACTGAAAGTTCCTCAACTTCCAATGAACCTAAAGGTTCATCTCTAACCATTCTAGAAATCCTATTCAGATTAATATGACCAAGACATAAGTGCCAAAGATACGTTTGGTTCAATTTAGAAGGCTACTGTCTCTTACATGGTAAATTATTAGTGTTATTCAATTCATGCAGTTGCACTGTAGGAAATATAGGATTAATAATGTAGAGATTATCCACTAAATATCCATCCTTGATCAACTTAGAAACTGAAACCAAGTTTCTTCTAATAGAGGGAACATAAAGGCAATCTCTCAAAATTAAACTCCTATTACTACTAAAATTTGAAAAGACATTCCTACTGCAACTACTGCCACTCTCGTAGCATTTTCCACATGTAGATAAATCTCCCCATCACTGAGTCTTCTGGTTTCCTGGAACCCGTGCAACAAAATGCAAACATGATTAGTGGCTCCCGTATCTACACACCAGGTACTGGTAGATAACACCACTAAACGTGATTCAACAACTAGTGAAAAAAAATTTATCCTAATTGTTCACTTTATTGAGATAGAATGGACATTCCTACTTCCAGTGTTCTTTCTGCTTGTAGTGAAAAACACTTGCCCGCAGGCTTTTTTCACTCCACCTTGAGGCACATGAACTGTCTCCATAACCTTTTTCTGAGAATTGTTCTGCTTCTTCTTGCCTTTCAGCTTAGAAGTAGAAGCCTTCTCTGCCACTAACATTGAAGGTGGTTTCTTCACAACCAAAAGACCATCAGCTGCTTGGAGTTCCTTAAGAAGTTTCGCCAAAAATAAATACATTTTGTTCATATAATAATTCAGGCGAAATTACTTAAAACTCTCAGACTGCAGTGAGTTAAGAACGAAATCGATCTAAGTTTCCCCATCAATTTCAGCTCCAAGGATCTCTAGTTTATTTAGATGAGCTATCATCTTCAAAACATGATCCTTAATCGGGGTCCCTTCAACATGGGTGATACTCACCGATTTTTATAAAGTTTTGCTTCCTGTTATGTGGCATTCTCATCAGGTCTAGGAGGGCATACCTCAAACAACACAATATCCAAATTCCTTTTCCAGTCAATATAATTCGGTCTAGTAAGTTTATTAGCTTTGAGAATAATTGCAAGTGGATTGAAAAAATTCATTTTTGAATCTGAGAATCACATAACAACAATTATGAAGGGCAATAAAAACTTGAATTTCATTTTAATATTGGTTCCCTCAACCACGTGTTAAAAGAAAAACATTGGCAACCCTACACACCGTGAAGAGCATGCCTCGATGGGAAGGTCGTCTACTCTTCATCATTCGTGTAGATAGGCACAACCTTTTAATTTTACTATCTAGACACTATACCGTGCCAAGCAAAATTAAATAGCCAATATAGCTTCGGTCTTGTAAATAATAATAGTGACTCAGATGGTGAGGATATTATTATTTACAGCTAAGTGTATACCATTACCTAGCTTTTAGACCTATTGTTCCGTTATAAACCACCTCAGATGGAGAAGTGACCCACACAACAATTATCTTAGAGCTATCCCTTTAGGAAGTTTGTACCGATGATGCCACAATTAATTTTGTCCGATAGGGAGGAAGGTTCTGAAACCAACACACAAAATTAATTATATCACCTACGAACTAGCAATGGAGACCATAGGATTTATTCAAAATAAATTCCCTCTCCCACTTAGTTATTTAAAAAATTTGTGAGGGTTATCAAATTTTCGAGTTTGCAAAAAAACCGTGATCTAGGTCAAAAGCCAAATATTACCATGTTGTCCCAATATGGTAAACTATCACATATGCAAACAATATGGAAACACAAATAATAAGGAAACACAAGATAAAGAATCCAGCTATTATGGTCAAAGATGTAATCCTTGAGCAATAAGGAATCCTTCTAAACTTGAAATCCTTAAGCAATAAGGAGTCTTTCCAAACTTGAAATCCTTAAGCAATCCTTCCAACCTTGAAATCCTTCAGCTATACTTGTGTGGAAGACTTAGACACTTTGAATCAATCAAGGAAACCAAAATCCAACCGTGCTTAGGCAAGAAAATTCGGATTTGATATATTCCCGCGTAAACTGCACAGTCTTCAGTATTTTGGCCATATCTTCCTCATCCGACCACCGATTGAAGTGATTCAAATTGGGTTGGATTCGAAATTCAATTATCTACAACTTCCGTGAAGAACAGATTTTCTAATTCCAACGTTTACTGGGTCGAAATAGCCCTGCAATCAGACCCTACGAATCTGGAAAAAAACTGTTGCGAGCCAAACATCTTGTATCTTCTATATCTCCCTTCTTCGATCTCCGAATAACCATCGAATGCTATTACAATCGAAGAAACATACATACATCGATCTTATGCCTCCATTGGAGTTCACATGCTACGTTAATTATTACAACCACGAAAAATAATCATGGCACCCAATAAATAACACATGCTACGTTAATTATTACAACAACGAAAAATAATCGTGGTACCCAATAAATAACAATATCCACACAAAAATTATGTGGGATCCAAATCAACAAAAAAACATGTGACCATAATAGCTGGGTAAGAACGCTGCAAAACAAGGGTTAGCACAGTTCTACGTTCTACCCTCTATAACCTACGGACAACATGGCCTGTTTAATCTATACGCGTGATTACAGCCTGCTCTGATACCACTTTTGGGAAACGATTTCCAGAAACCAGTAATGACGCGTACAGATTAAACAATAAGAAAACCGCAAAACCCTACAAGGCGGAATTAGGGTTTTACCTCAACTCCCTGCGAACACGAACGCTGGTTGAACTTGTTATAGCACGTCTTGCTATAAGCCACGTATACTGCTCGACTGCACCTTACGATCTTCTATCGTATTCCCTGCACGCCTAGAACACGAACCGAGTGTGGACTCTTTCGTGGTCTGTTTGCCCTCTCTAGATCTGCCTCTATTTTGTGAATCATAGAAACGTCAAAAAAAAACATCATACTGACCTAGAGAGCATAACGTGTATATATAGGGCTACGATAGGGACCTAAGGAGTAATAAGTCTGGGCTCCCAGTGTAAATAAGAAAACCTAATCCCACCAGGATTCTATTTCTTATTTCACTAATTATAATTCACCCCACTACAGAATTATAATTGCACTCCCATCCTTATCTCAATTATATTACGAGCTCCATGATATTAAATACTTATTAATCTCCCCACGTTAAGATTACAGATACCCGTTGATTAAAATAAATTACTAACACTTTTTACTATTGCTCTGTCTGTATTTTCCTTTACAACTTGCCCTCCAAACTTTCTGTTGTTCAAAGATGGCAATCTTCGCAGACACGATCCTACATGGCCAAGCACTACTTTCCATTGCTGAGGGTCAAAACACATCTGACGAAGCACTACTTCTTCCAGTCTTTGATCCTGTCATTGGCTCACCTTTTTCACGCCAACCTGCAGTTGCTGACCATACCTTGCCCATCCGAGACAATGGTTCATTGACACTACGACGGACTTGCACGATCTCACCAGCTCTGCCACCATTCCTTCCTCCACGGTGCTCTTGTTGCGGTCATCACGCCATTCCGAAGATGATGCCACATAACACTTTACCTTACTGGGTGATCAAATCAATGACGGAAAAGCCGCTTGGACAGCTCCTCTTGCCAGCTTTGGCCAATTTTCATTCATCAATCAATATTGGGAGGGGCAGAAGATGTACTTGGGCGATCTTCAGAAAAACTTCTTGAGGCGAGGATCTATGGTGCCGTCTATGCTTCTCTTTTCACATATGACCGTGACGCAAACCTCATTCAATCATTCTGCGAGCATTGGTGTTCTTCCACAAACACACTTCATACTCCAACAGGAGAGCTATCAATCTCCCTTTGGGATCTGAGTTATATTGGTGGTCTGCCGGTCTATGGAAAATTTTACGACGAAGTCATCCCGCCGGCACGCGATCTGACAGGCGTCGACGAAAACAACATGTACCTCCTCCCACCTAGTTGCATGCACCTCTTTGCGGCATACCACAGACTTTTTCGTGCTTCAGAAAGTCACCATATCACCGCCCATGACTGGATCCACTTTTGGTGCAGGCTCAAAAGCAAATATTCAAATCTTTCTCCCAATGATCAGAGCAAGGGAGCAAGCAGGCCAACTGGATACACTAGCATGCCACCGGAGCGCACAAAGGATGAAGAAGGAGCATTCAACGAGCTAGGCATCAAAGCACGTTTAAGGGAAGAAGTCTATTTAGCAACCTTCCTGTCGTGTTGGCTGTCTGTATTTGTCCTACCCAACGGAAAGGCGAACCTAATTCGTCCAACCGTCTTCAAAGTTGCAAGCATGATGGCACGCAGATCTACATTTTCTTTGGCGGTGCTCGTTCTGGCAAGCATATACCATGGCTTGAAGCAAATTTCATCATCTCCTACTCCAAGTCAGTGCCATGCGATCCTTCCCATACATTATATCAACGGATGGCTTGGCAACTACTTCGACACATACCTTCCATCCACACATTCTCAACCGGGCGTTAGAATGGTCCGACTAGCCAGCGAGAAGAATGCTAAACATTTCACAGCACTTGCAGCTCGCGAACTCCTTAGAAGTGTTGATCCTTCGCGATTATCGTCCTTGGCCATGTCTGACAAAGACGAGCGGTTAATGGTAGATGACGGAAAGCAATCCCACTTTTGGACAGCCTACACCATCAGTCTTTGTTCAAGTTATCTAACTCTTTGCTGCGATATGCAGTATATTGTTGAGTCTTACAGCCCTCATCGATTCTCACGACAATTCAACTTTTACCAAGACGTGCCTGGAAAATTGGTGGAAGAAGCATGTCCCCTCAACCTACCTGATGTCGTAAGACTTTGGCAATCCTGCACGAAGCTTGGCACTAAGGCAAAACTGAGAATTCATGTCTCCTCGCACAAAGGCCTTACCACAAAGCGATATCAAGAGTGGTGGACAAAGCATGCAAGCAACTTTGTTAAATGAGACATTGAGCCTGTTGAGAAGCAAGAGAAACCCAAGACTCCAGTCAGAATTCGCCTAACCAAGGGCAAGGGAGCAGTTACACCTATTGTCAATGCGCATGAAGTTGAAGGCACTAACGCAATAGCAAGCAAAGCTAAACCAAACAAGGCCAAACCAGCAGTTCTACCTACTGTTAGTAACGAGGAAGTTGACGGCACTAATGCGGCGTTATGCAAAGCCAAAGCAAGCAAAGCTAGACCAAGCAGGGCCAAACCAAAATTTCCAATTATTGCTAGCACCCATGAAGTTGACGGCGGTAATGCAACAACAAGCAAGGCCAAAGCAAGCAAAGCTAAAGCAAGCAAGGCTAAACCAACAGTTCCACCTACTACTAGCACCCATGAAGTTGATGGCGCCAATGCAACAGTAAGCAAAGCCAAAGCAAGCAAGGCTAAACCAAGCAAGTCCAAACCAAACCAAGAAAAGGATCTACCCAAAGATGCATCCAAAGAAATGGAGAAATCAACTCTCAAGACTAAACCTCTCTTGAAGATTTCTGCTCCAAAAATTCCATCCATTATTGTCAAAAATCCAACCACCGAAAATGGAGACAAGAAAAGAGGCCTTGTGATTTGTGAAGGGGACAACAACTCTAGCCAAGGTGATTGTCACTGGAATCGCCCAAGAAGCAGAAAACCATAGTCCAAGTCACACCCGTGGAGGATATCCACATTGACATTGACGGTTTTTTTCCAAGACGTGCCTGATAGCAGCACACCTTTGGAGGATTTAGAAGCACATGTAAGAAAACACATACTTTTTTTGGGTAAGAAAACACATACTTCCTTGAATGCTTCCACATTTTTTACTTTTTTTTATTTTACTAAGCTGCTTAAGTTTTTTTTCGTATATGTGCAGTTGGGAGTCAACAACTTGAATCTTGGTGATGAACTATACTCTCAAAGCAGTGGAGGTTCTATAGATGGTCTGGATTCCTTTGGATTGCTTTCTGGTAAGGAAAGATCTGTCGAAGAAGCATCATGTCAAATTTCTCATGAGAAGGCTCCTATTGACATGCCCAAAGTACCAATAACAGAACCAAGACAATTTCGAGTGAAACCTTTTGGTCCCACGTTATCCGACGTTAGTGTCTTTCAAGGGATCAATGTGATTGCTAAAAGTCGGCGTGAGTATGTCTCAAAATTGTGGTCCCATATTTCACATAAGATCGGGAAAACCTACTTGGATCATGTCGATGACATTGAAGATGTGGTTGAGAAGGTCCTCGAAGAGATGAGAAACATGAAAGCAATGGACATTTCTCCGTTACAACGCAACCTTAAAAGCTTCTTTGATAATATTCAAGCATACAAAAATCGCTCCGCTTCTATCAAATCATGTGCAAGTCAGCTGGCAGATATTTCTCAAACTCTTTCTTATGCTAAAATCAGAGAAAATGAGATAATTAAAGAATCTAAACTTCGTCAACAAGAATTTGAAGCCTTTGAAGTTGACAAGGCTAAGTTGAAAATAGCGTTGGAAGGCATAGACACCAATCTGAAGGCCAAGGAAGCAGCGGTTGTTGCAAATGAAGGAGAATTATCCGAGGTGCAACTTGAGATCTCTAACCTTGAGGATAAGGTCTCTGCTATCAAGAATGTCGTAGTACAAACTGATGAAGACATTGCAAAATCGGAGGAGATGAGAAGGTTGCTTGAAGCAAATCAAAACGGGTTGGCGAACTTCAAGCTGTTTCCTTAGTCTTAGCTTCTTTTTTTTAGGAAAGATTGTTTCCCTTTCTTCATTGTTAATAACATTTGGTCTACTTATTCGTTTGAGGAATATAGCAAACACAATTTGTCATTATTGGTTAGAGGAAAGACTGTTTCCTTTTTTTTCATGATTAATAACACTTGGTTTACTTATTCATTTGAGGAATATAGCAAACACAACTTGTCATTATTTTTTTGTTTTTGTTTTGGGATGACTGAGCTCGAAATTCAAGTTGCCTACGTACCCAAAATGGGATCAAGTTAAACGTAGTTCATAAGGGATTTTTTTTGGGATGACTGAGCTCGAAACTCAAGCTGACTACGTACCCAAAATGGGATCAAGCCAAACGTAGTTCATATTTTATATTTTTTTTGGATTGCCGTGCACAGTTTTAGCTCATGCGGGCCAGGAGCAACATGCAGTTTAGGCCCGTGCGTTGTAGACACCCCAATTTGGCCTAACGATTATTTCAAGTCCCACCTTGGGACCATCCCGATGATGAAATGGATACAGTGATTGCTGATTGCTTCCTTGAGAACCTTAGGACTTTTGGTAAGAACTTTGAGCCACTTAGAGGACCCAATTCAAAGCTATACAGCCTTTCAGACAGAAATACAGAAGCCTAGGAGAATCCATCTGTCGGCCGTGACATCGATCCCACGGCCCTAACATCATTTCCTCACCCGAGCAACCTGTTGCCAGCAAAATCTCCCTGAGAGATCAATCCCTCGGCCGCAAAATCTATCCTTCGGCCGAGACATCCATTCCTCGGCCGTGATATCCTTTACTCGGCCGCCAGATCGACCTTTTCCCAGACTCTGGAACGTGTTCTGTCAGACGTTTGATCCGATTACACTACCTTTCCGATGCGTTCGGGCTACGCTCAAAGATTACGATGTAGAGTTAGAGATGCATTGCAATTGCAATTGCCATCTTGTGATTCGATTGGCCGGAGTGAGTCACCAATTGCCTATATAAAGGGCCTTTGGACTCCGAAAATAAACACACGAAATTATCAGAGTATACACTCTCTCAAACCTCGAAACTCTGCACAAATATTCCCTCAAACTCACTCTTCAAAAGCCCTAACCTCCCAAAGGCAGCCGTCAATCCGGCGATCAAACCCCGAAGTTCAAACCCTAACCCAAGGGTTTTCAATCAAGCAATCAGTGAACCACGCCCAATCCAAAGCAATCAAGCAACTGAGGGATCAAGGTGGTGAGGCCCAACGGCCTCTGGTTTGTTTTATTTATCGTTCTTACGCTTAATCATAACTTTCTGATCATCTATTAAACGTATATTCTGGTGTGAGGAAGAACACCGACCAGGGCTTCGATCCCTCGGCCGATACATTAAACCAGTGTGATTACTCGGCCGTGACATCCATTCACCGGCCGAGTAATCGATTTCCTGGGATAGTTTTGTTGCTTTCTCTGTTTTCTGAATGTATGCTTATTTATCGCACTGGCTCATTTTGCTTACTGTTTAAAGGAATAAATAAACAGACTATATGTTGGGATTAAACAAAGCATCTACACGTCTTATGTTGAATGATTATGGGCCAGTCTCACGACTGGGCAAAGAGGGGTGCCTAACACCTTCCCCTTATTGTACTTTTGGCTCCCGTATCCAGAATCACTATCTATTTTCCCAGTTTTAATAAACTGGGTGGCGACTCTATTTTGATGATAACCGCTATCATGTGGCGATGTTCCTAGCCATGGGAATGTCCATGATTTTGGTTTACGAAGCAAGCAACCAATCGAGCAAACAAACGTGATCAATCTGTATGGCGATGCCCCGTTTGGGAGGTGTCTACAGTTTTTGGCGACTCTGCTGGGGATATGAGAGCCATAACCAAAAAGTTCAACATAAGACTAATACATGCCTTGTTTAATTCATTTATCATATGCATCGAGCGGGCAACCCATTGAGTTCACCTGATATCCCGGCATGACACGGGCTATGTTGGGGGTTCCAGCAAACTCCACAGTCACTCGTACCTAGTGCTATATCAAAAAGGAAATCACCCAATCACCGCCTATGATGGGCTGGTGAGAAGATTGGTGCCCTTTGACAACGGAGCACCCTGAGACTACCAAAACTTTGCATGTTTTAGAAAGCCATAGAACTTTTCAAACTAAGACAGGAACCTACAGGCTAGGAACCTACTTGCATTTTACTTGCAAAAAGTTCTTCCTCACACCTTGTATCATTTGTTGTTGTAATTAACTCTTTCTGTGCAGAAGGGTTGGGATTTTCAACCCAAATCCTAACCCTACACAGGCCGAATACTGACTTCCAAGTATTCTACTTTTCAAGCAGGCACAATAGGTAAATCAAAGAAGCAACCACATCCAACTTTGTACTCTTATAACACCCGAAGCTACGCCAAACAAAGATCTCTGCAACCCTCCCGTCTATCATCCTCATTTGACAAAACACCCTCACCACAACAATTCCAACCGCTTTCAGAAACTTCCCGGTCATCCCCTCAACGGACCCCGTCATTTACTAAATCCCAAGCTTCGTCAAGCAACCCTTCCACCTTCATGGCAGACAACGACGCCACTATTGCCAACCTCCAAGCTCAAATCACTGCACTACTAGCAGAAAAGGCAGCTAGAGATGCTGAGGATGAGGAAAAATCAATGGAAGACGAGAATCCCCATAAAGTAATATTGGCAGAAAGTCCTGAGTTGACCAAGCAAGTCAAAGAAATCAAACAAGCTTTGGCTCGTTCACAAGGGGACCAAATTCTGGATTTCGAGGGACTCTGCCTCTTTCCAGAATCCAAGCTGCCTGAGAATTTCAAGATGCCCAACATTGAGAAGTTCAATGGAACCGGCAACCCTACCAGTCATGTTCGCCATGTTATCAACACCCTGAAGCCGATGGGCTTGAATGACGAGCTCATCGCTCAGTTGTTCCAACGAACTCTCACCGGAAGTGCTCTTGACTGGTTCCTCACCTTGGAGTTTGTGCATTATCAAACTTGGCCAGAAATTGCTAATGCTTTCGTCAAGCAATATGCGTACAACGTCCAAATTGAGCTAACAACTCGAGATTTGGAAATGACCAAACAAGATTCCAATGAGGACTTTGCTACCTTTGTGGCAAGATGGAGGGAAAAGGCTGCCAAGATGAAGAACCGCCCCTCCGAGGAAGACCAAGTAAGGATAGTTGTCAAAAATTTGCAACCCAAATATCTCAGGCATATTTACACACAGGCTATCACCGATTTCAAGCGCTTGCATGCCACTGGGTTGCAAATCGAAGATGGAATCAAGCTAGGACTCATTGGGAAAGAGGAGGCCACTCCTCCACCTAAAAAAACCTTCTCTAGCCGTACATCTCACGCCTCCGTGAATGCCCTTGGCACATCCTTGCCTCAAGACCCTTTCCAAACTGGCCTATCCCGAAGCTCAAATCGACCCCGCCGCAACTTTGATCCTCTTTACATGACCTTATCCCAAGCCTTGACAATCCATAGCCGTCAAGGGCATCTCAAACCTTTAAACAAACCACTTCCTCCGCCGCCCTACGGTCCAAACCATGATCCAAACAAACAATGTGCCTACCACCAACACCCTGGGCACGAAACAGACAATTGCATGCGTCTTCGCCACGACATTCAAGACCTTATTGATAGTCGAACCATAAAACCCCCAAAACCTGATGGGCAAGCCAACCCACTCCCTATCCATAATGCTGAACCGCCGCCTTGAAGTATCAATCTCATAAATCTACCTCACAACTCCACATATAATCCTAGCCAATACATTGTCCAAGACAACCAAACCAAACTTACCTTAACCTTCCCCGAAGAGGACGAGCGTTTCATGATGGAGGAGGAGGAGGATAATAACTCTGATCAGTCAGAAGTAATCGACGTTGATATGTCCGACATAAGCAGCAAAGATCAGGCAGAGGAGGAAAAGCTAAGGAAATGGAAAGAACACTCCTGGGCAAAACACAATTTGGAGGATCCAGACATTCCATTTGTAGAAAATGACGAATGGCTTCGTATCTGGTTTGAGAATAGGAAGAAGGAAAAAGAAAGGGTCATCATGATGAGAAGGCACGCTCGCTTCGAGCCTGCCCAATTAGTGGTACGCATCAACCGTCCCAAAATTCCAGCACCGCCCATTGTTTGGGAGACAATCAATCTCATAGAAAAGGTAGAGGAGTTTCAAATGCAACCATGGGTCAACCCTTACGACGAATACGACTATAGTCAATGGATAGAGGAAAGAGAAGATCTGGATTTCATATGTACAGAACCCTATAAAACAGGGGAAAGCGACTTTGATGAAATGGAAGAAGAGTGCAATGATCCGCTCGATGAAACCTCCTTAGCATCGTTATTCAATCAGGAGGAAATAGCTGATGACCACACAATCAATGAGGAAAGGGAGATTCAAACTGACACATCCATCTAGGGATTGCTCATGGCTCAAGGAAGTAGCCATCGTACGAACTTCAAAGACGAACCCAATTCAAAGGCTCTGTTTGGCAAGGAAGAGGGTGGGAAAGAGTACAAAGTTGCAAAAGACAAGGGAAATGACCCTGACATGCTGCAGTAGCTGAGAAGTCACAACATGGCAAACAAAAAACGTTAAAACATTGTTTTTGCTTTAAACAAACTAGAACGAGTTTTGGGCCCCTGTTTGGGCATTTTATTTTCCGCTAAGAGAATTTCTTTTTCATCTTCCAGATTATGCTTATCTAAATCTAAATTTTTTTAAATTGCAATTGCCATGCGCTATGCTCATTGCCAAAACAAAGGAAAAATTCGAAGGGATCAAAATCTTTGTGTCCCCGACAGAAGGGAAGGAAAGGATGAACTCTAATTGCTTAAGAAATTAGCTTTTTGTCAGAACTTAGAGGAAATACACTATCTCCGTGAGAACACTTAGGGTTAGCTTGCCCATTGTGAAAGTACAAATGCAACAGGAGATTCATCTCCATCAGATTCCTCTCCAAAACACTAAAACCCTCTTGAGAGAAAAATGCTCGTTGGGCAATCTATACACCCAAGCAAAAGTAAGAGCAGAGCCTACTAGGACAAGGAAAAGCAAAAAATGTAGCCTAGGCAAAAGTTAAGGCATTTGAAGGAAAGCTCGCTAGGGACTCAGCCTCTATCAGGTAACCTAGGCAAAACTTAGAGCACAAGAGAAAGAAAAACCAAGAGTGAGAACCCAACCCCCAAAGGTGGTGATCTTGGAACTACGTAAAAGGCCTGATTCCCTGATTGGGATACGTAGGCAATCTCGCATCGAGATACGGCCCAAACATTTGGAGAGAAGAAAACATCAACAGGTTTGTAATCAATGATAGGCATAGCTAACCCTGTGTATTGAGCTCACAAAAGATGAGTATGCTTTTTTTTGAAGAATTGGCAACAAGCAATAGACATAAGAATTACAGTTCATCCCCTCTAACCCAAAAGTCGTCAACGTAATGGGTATGATACCTCAAAAGACACTTAAGTTTGGCAATCAGGCTGTGGAGCATGGCAAAAGCAAGAGACAGAAAATCAAAGACTAAGCATAGGAAAGAATGTGAAACAGGATGCCACTTGGCTAAAGCAAAGCCTAGCTTCCCTGGGAAGATAGAAGTAACGGCCGGATAATCAATACCTCGGCCGCAACAATGATCCTTCGGCCGAGTGATCGATTCTTCGGCCAAGTATTTTCACACAAATTACTGTCTATCAGCAAAAAATTTGTTCAAAAAGCCATGTTCTGACTATCGCATGCAAACTGAAGACATCTAGGGGCATAAAAAGCATTTCTCATTTCATAGACAAGTTTGGTTGCTTTCACTATACAAATATAGTTTCTGTCTATTTCCTACTAACTATGAACAGAAAAAAAGAAAAGCCCTAAAAGCTAGGCGATCTTTGAGAAGAAGGCGAGGGCTGCTCACTGGTCCTCACATTCTCCCCATCAGCAGCCGGTACTCCCTCAGCTTCAAGCTGCAGCCAAATAGGGATACAAACATTCAGACTCAAGGGATAATGCACAGCAGATAAAGCTCACGAAGAAAGTCGTACCTCAAGGATCCTACGGCGCTGTCTCTGAACCAGAACCTCTGTACTCTGATAGGCGTGAAGCCATTCCTGCACTATCTCGGCAGGCACCTGTGGAACAGTCAAACATTACAAACATCTAAAGCAAGGGATACAATGCGAAGTGATGAAAGCTAACATGGAAAGCTAAAGATACCTGTGAAGCCCCGGCTGGCAAAGTGTAAAGCTGGGTCGTGCAAGGAGTCAGCGTCAGGCGCTCCTCCTCCCCATCATCTGAGTGGAAGGAGACAAACGAAGGAGCCCATGGCCAAACAGGAGCAACGGGAGGAGCCGCAACAGAGGAGGTCAAGAAAAGACGGCAGTACTCCGTATAGTCACCTGCCTGGAGGAGTAAACCCGCCCAATCTCTGATCCGAGCATTCTTCAGATCTTCCTTCGACATCAAAGAAGTGGACCTCATAGATACTGGAGGAGAAGGAGGAACAAGCTGAAGAGCCTCAACGCGTGGCCGCCACTGACTAGCCACTCGATCGCCTAAGTACCAGGCTCGGCAAAATGGACCCTCGAGCAATCTACGGGTCCGGTCCAGGACTCTACAACGTGCAAGAGGGGCATTCTCTGGTACACCACCCCAAGGGTCAAACTGTAACTACAAAGCAAGGACAAATCAGCCCCAACACAAGAATATGGAAGTCTAAAGGATAAGAGGTACAAAGAAAAAGGTACCTGATCGACCGTCAGTCGGTCCAAAACTCGCCGCCACTCAAGAAGGCTCAAAACTGGTGACCGTGGCCTCAGTTGCCCCACCAACCATCGCTCGTAACGAGGTATGCAGTTCGCATCACCATGCCTAGTCTCAGGGGGAAACTGGAGAAGGTGCTCGAAAGCCCAGAGCTGAAAAGCAGGTTAACCAAAGCAAATTCAGAACTAGAAAAAGCCAAAGTGAAAACAGAAGTACAAAGGAACGATGCATACCTCAAGCACTCGAAAGTGACCACAAAGAATGGGACTCTTGTCCCGCGAGCAAGCTCCAAGACTGCCATACAGAGTGGCCAAAGCAGACGAGCTCCAGTCAAACTCCCGAATAGCTCCCAAGTGCCGCAGAGGAGCCAAAAACTGCGTGTGTACCGAACCATCCTTGTTGGCAAACAACGTTTGCCCAAGGAGGTAAAGAAGGAAGGCCCGCGTCAATTGCTCGGCACTCACCTGGGTCAGAATGTCAGCCACCATAAAAGTCTTGCTTAGCCAAGCAAGATCGATATGACCCCGGGAACGAACAGGGGGACACCTTGCCTAGAAACCACCTCAAAGCACCCTCTCGCTCCCAAAGCCGGGGATCAACTCGAAGAGCAACTTCGCCTACCCGCAGGCCAGTCAGCAAAGAGAAGTCACCCGGAGTGATAGTCATCTCGCCAGCAGCAGGAAAGTGGAAGGTATTGGTGGTATCCCACCACCTCTCAACTTGCGAGGTCATTAATGACCAATCCATCTTCGGAAGATCGAGGCCCAGAACGAATGTCTCAAAGCCTGCAGCGCGTACTAATTCTCGAGCCTGCTCTGGCAGCTTCAAGAACCATCTATGCACCTCCTTGCCTCCACCGCGAGCTTCCAGCCTCCTGTTTCTCTGCCAAAGACAAAAGGGAGTTAATCTCATGATTGCATAAACAAAGGAAATGCTAAGGGGCGTCAAATTAACATCTAAAAGCATGCATTGCCTAGACAGGGGGCACAGTTATTTTAGTTTCCTTAAACAAAAATAAGTTCAACCTAAACATGGGTTCTTCACATTCACGCTCCTAGCCAAAAGGGATTTTCATCCCGCAAATAAAAAAATTCATTCTTAAAAAACAATACAAAGATTTCCACAGAATTCCGAACTAAAGTAAGACTTTCTACTTTTCAGGAAACTCACCGGCACGTTCAGAACGCTCAAGTGATGCTCAGGTTCTCTGCGAACTATCTCGGCCTCTGGGCCACCAACAGGAGGGTGGTACTGCAGGAAACCGCCATAACCCAGCCTACGCGAACGAAGAATGTAGGTAGCGGCATCAAACAAACCAGGCTCCTCAATCGCCTCCTCGTCAGAAGACGAATACTCGCACCTGCATGAAGGGTGCGAGGATGAACCCGCAACACCCGAAGATGGCGTGGCCATCACGTCCAAACCAAGAAGAAAAATCAACGGTTCCAAGCAACCAAAAGCAGGCAGCGACGGCAGCAGTGACCGGAGGGGACAGTCACCGGAGATAACGGTGGCCGGCGGTGGTGGAAGAGGACGGCGGCGTACGGTGGTGGTCGTCGGACGAGAGCAATGGAGGAGAACAAGAGAGGAGGAGGAGAAAAGATTAAATGGACCGTAAAATTGATTAAACTGAACTTAAATCGATTTTCTGACTGTTGGCTATCTCACGGCCGAGACATCGATTCCTCGGCCGAGACATCAATCCTTCGGCCGAGAGATCGATCTCCTGGCCCCTCAATCAATTTCCTTCAGCAACCGCAGATTTTGCTTAGTGCACTGACTCAAGCTATTATAGAATTCTGGGTCCGTGACCAACAGAAGCAAAATCAAGTCAGCCTCGGGGGCACCCCCGAGTCAACCAAAACTAGCCTTGAGGGCATGCCCAAGCATCGAAGATCTCTCTCCACAAACTGCTGGCCGAAGCAAAACAAGTAGCCCTGAGCTCAAAACTTCAGCAGCACCACGCTCAATAACCTTGTGAGCAGGTCAATCAAGTCACCCAGGCTCTGCGCCCATATCAATTCACTCAGCGGCTCGAAGCCCATATCAATTCAGCGGCCCTGTGCCTATCATCTCTACACAACTTAGCGGCTCTACACCCTCATCTACCAACTCAGCGGCTCCAAGCCCACCATTTCAACAGGCTCGAAGCCATAACGACCAATCTCAGCGGCTCTACGCCCATTACTTCAATAGGCTCGAAGCCTATGTCTACCATCCCAGTGGCTCTACGCCCGTATTCACTCACTCAGCGGCTCCAAGCCTAATCATTATCAGCAGCTCTATGCTGGCTATCACAGTAATAGGCTCTACGCCCGTACTCATTCACTCAGCAGCTCTACGCTCGCTATTACAACTCAGCGGCTCCAAGCCCACTATCTCAACTGGCTCGAAGCCGTAACAACCAACTCAGCAGGCTCCAAGCCCACCATTTCAACTGGCTCAAAGCCGTAATAATCAAGTCTATTTCAGCGGCTCAAAGCTCATTACTTCAACGGGCTCGAAGCCTGTATCTATCATCTGAAATGGCTCAAAGCCATAACAAACAATCTCAGCGGCTCCAAGCCCATTATCTCAACTGGCTCGAAGCCATAAACAAGCAACAGGCTCTACGCCACCCCAACAATCAAGACATCTATTCTCAGGCTCTACGCCTGAATGCTCGAAAATCTAACATTTTTGAATGCTCAAGCTCTACGCTTGGATGCCCAACCACTGTGTACTGGATGCTCAAGTTATACACTTGAATGCTCAAGCTCTACGCTTGGATGCCCAACCACTGCGTACTAGACGCTCAAAGCCTGTACTTTGAATGCTCGGATTCTGCCGTCCGAATGCTCGAGCTCTACGCTCTGAATGCTCAAGTCCGGAACTTGATAGAAGCTCTAAGCTTTAAAACAAACACACACGCACGGGCCCGTGCACATATTGCATCAACATCGAGTCTGCACAATCATATCTGTTCACATCTAACCACCATCATACATATACACTCTGCATATCTCTCATGAAACAGGTCAACCCTGCAATCAACCGGCTCTATGCCTCGGTTTTATTGATCGGTTCAGCGCCTCGATCCTTTGGCTCCACGCCAACACTTATGATGAGAAAGCTCCGTGCACAGACCATCAGAATGCAACCAGCTCTACGCTTCGATTCATATCACGTCAAGCTCTAAGCTCCGACACCTCAGGCTCTTGCCTTATGATCAATACCAGCTCCGCGCTTCGGTCCCATCAAGCTCTAAGCTCATCCCAGGCCCTCGCCTCAAGACTGCAGCAGGCTCCACGCCTCAATCTAATCACCTCAGGCCCTTGCCTTATATCAGCTCTGCGCTTCGGTTCATCACGTCAAGATCAAAGCTCTGACACCACAGGCTCTCACCTTATTATCAACACCAGCTCCGCGCTTCGGTCCTATCAATCCAATCTCCTCAGGCCTTCGCCTCAAGACTACAACAGGCTCCACGCCTCGATTCCATCACTCTCTAGGCTCTCGCCTCATGACTACAACCGGCTCCGTGCCTCGGTTCCCTCATTCCGCGAAGCTCCGTGCTCCAGTTACTGGCCCTGTGCCCCCCATATCTCAAAAACAAACGGCGTCCAACTCATCCCAGCAGATGGTTTGGATTCCACCCCATTACATCAATTCCTTCCAGCTCATTCGCAAGGATAGGCTACTCTACCGAGCCCCTTTCAGTCAAAATAAGGATGATCAAGAAAAGCAAACGCACCTGCCGTGTTCTGATCTACCCCAAAATACTAAGGAAGCTCTCCTAAAAAACTCCCCCGGCAGCCCCGCGCTCCTTCAACTATCTTCCGCCAAAACCCTGGCTCAGTCTAGGTACGTCACACTACGGCTTTTAAGCCCAAAGGTACGTCTTCTGTCTCTAACCCTCCAAACCTTTTACTTTTCTTTATTGCCCGAACTACGATTGGTCTGAATTTCCCTTGTGGAATACGTAGGCAGCCTCCCGGCCCGACCATAACAAAACCTTTTTCAAAAACCCCTTGGAATAGTGGTTGGACCAAATTGAGTTACTTTTTACAGCTTTGACTCTTACTCAAACATGTCTCGCGATCCGTCTGAGTTCAGTCAAAGAGGGGCATCTGTAGACATCCCAATTTGGCCTAACGATTATTTCAAGTCCCACCTTAGGACCATCCCGATGATGAAATGGATACAGTGATTGCTGATTGCTTCCTTGAGAACCTTAGGACTTTCGGTAAGAACTTTGAGCCACTTAGAGGACCCAATTCAAAGCTATACAGCCTTTCAGACAGAAATACAGAAGCCTAGGAGAATCCATCTGTCGGCCGTGACATCGATCCCACGGCCCTAACATCATTTCCTCACCCGAGCAACCTGTTGCCAGCAAAATCTCCCTGAGAGATCAATCCCTCGGCCGCAAGATCTATCCTTCGGCCGAGACATCCATTCCTCGGCCGTGATATCCTTTACTCGGCCGCCAGATCGACCTTTTCCCAGACTCTGGAACGTGTTCTGTCAGACGTTTGATCCGATTACACTACCTTTCCGATGCGTTCGGGCTACGCTCAGAGATTACGATGTAGAGTTAGAGATGCATTGCAATTGCAATTGCCATCTCGTGATTTGATTGGCCGGAGTGAGTCACCAATTGCCTATATAAAGGGCCTTTGGACTCCGAAAATAAACACACGAAATTATCAGAGTATACACTCTCTCAAACCTCGAAACTCTGCACAAATATTCCCTCAAACTCACTCTTCAAAAGCCCTAACCTCCCGAAGGCAGTCGTCAATCCGGCGATCAAACCCCGAAGTTCAAACCCTAACTCTAGGGTTTTCAATCAAGCAATCAGTCAACCACGCCCAATCCAAAGCAATCAAGCAACTGAGGGATCAAGGTGGTGAGGCCCAATGGCCTCTGGTTTGTTTTATTTATCATTCTTACGCTTAATCATAACTTTTTGATCATCTATTAAACGTATATTCTGGTGTGAGGAAGAACACCGACCAGGGCTTCGATCCCTCGGCCGGTACATTAAACCAGTGTGATTACTCGGCCGTGACGTCCATTCACCGGCCGAGTAATCGATTTCCTGGGACAGTTTTGTTGCTTTCTCTGCTTTCTGAATGCATGCTTATTTATCGCACTGGCTCATTTTGCTTACTGTTTAAAGGAATAAATAAACAGACTATATGTTAGGATTAAACAAAGCATCTACACGTCTTATGTTGAATGATTATGGGCCAGTCTCACGACTGGGCAAAGAGGGGTGCCTAACACCTTCCCCTTATTGTACTTTTGGCTCCCGTATCCAGAATCTCTATCTATTTTTCCAGTTTTAATAAACTGGGTGGCGACTCTGTTTTGATGATAACTGCTATCATGTGGCGATGTTCCTAGCCATGGGAATGTCCATGATTTTGGTTTACGAAGCAAGCAACCAATCGAGCAAACAAACGTGATCAATCTGTATGGCGATGCCCCGTTTGGGAGGTGTCTACATACGTCATGGAGTAATGCTTGTTTTTCAAGGGTAGTAACACTTCAAGAATTTTCCGTTTATGGGACCAACTCTTAAACCATCTTCAGCAACCAATTTGTAGGCGCCACTTGAGTAAACTTCTTGCACCACATATGGTCCATCCCTCTTGGAAATGAATTTGCCACTGATTTTATGGGTGGTATTAATGGGCCTTCTTACAGTAAGAACCAAGTGCCCTTTCTGAAAAGAACGAAGACGAACCTTCTTGATGAATGATTTTGACATGCGGGCTTGATAGCATTCAAGACGTTGTTGTGCCTCAAGCCTCTTTTTGTCAAGTGCCTCTAGTTCTTCAAGGCGCAAGCGAGCATTGTCTTCATGAGTGAGACCTTCTTGAATGACGATCCTTAAAGATGGAATCTGACGCTTAAGCGGCAAAACAGCTTCCACACCATACACTAATGAATATGGAGTGGCTTGTGTAGGCGTTCGATACGTGGTTTGATATGCCCAAAGAGCTTCTTCCATTCTCTCAGGCCAATCTCTTTTTGCTTTGGCAACCACTTTCTTCAATAAGCTCCCAAGAGTCTTGTTGAATGCTTTCGCAAGACCATTTGCAGGTGGATTGTACATAGTAGAAGCATGTTGTTTGAAGCCAAACTTCTAACAAAGTCTAGTTACGGCACTATTGCAGAAGGACTTTTCATTGTCTGTGATGACATAGCGTAGTACACCATATCTAAAAATGAGATGAGTACGGATGAAGTTGACGACATTTTCCTTCTTCACTTCCTTCAATGGAATGGCCTCCGCCCATTTGGAGAAGTAGTCAGTCGTAGCCAAAATGTATAAGTGGCCACCAGAAGACTTTTGGCAAAGGCCCCACGACATCCAGCCCCCATGCATCAAAAGGCCATGAAGCGACAGTTGGATGTAGCAGTTCTGGTGGTTGATGTATAAAGTTGGCGTGGATTTGGCAAGCATGACATCTTTTGGCGTACTCCATGCAATCTTTGATCATGGTCAGCTAGTAGTAGCCCATCCTTTTGATTCGAAAATGAAGTTTGGGGCCAGATTGATGAGCGCCACAGATTCCAGAATGAGCTTCTTCTAGAGCTTGCTTTGCCTCATTTTCTCCAAGGCAACGGAGGAATAACCCTTCAAAAGATCGGCGGTAAAGCATGTCCTTGTAGTAGATGAATCGAGGGACGCGATGTTTCACATTCGTTCTTCTATGTGGGTCATCAGGCAATTTTCCATGTTGCATATAATCAATGAATGGTTGGCACCAATCTTCTATGTTAATTTCCAACACTGAGACAACATTTACTTCCCTTTCACTATTGTCTTCTTCGTCAAAGATTGGAGGTATGACCCAACTTCGGCATAGAGGAACGTGCGTCTCTTGGTCAGGTAAAGCAAGCTTTGCAAGTGCGTCTGCCTGCCTATTCTCTTCTCGCGGCACATGCTCTAGGGTGACATCACCAAGCCATGCAATCAAGCGATGCGCGTAGTTATTGAAAGGCACAAGTTCAAGCTTCCTCACTTCGTAGATGTCGAGAAGCTGGTTGATGATCAACATTGAATCTCCATATACCTTGAGTTGTAAGTGCTTTGCTTCAACTGCCATCTCTAGCCCAAGAATGAGAGCTTGGTACTCAGCCTCGTTATTTGAACAATTTTGTGAGAGAGTGAAAGCATATGGTTGACATCGACCAGCCAAATTTGATATAAAACGACGGAGGTAAGCCAATCGTCCTTGAAGACTCTTCAGCTCATGAATATTCCGAGGTTCAGGCATTTTCTCGATAGCGTCAATTTTAGCTTGTTCAATTTTTATGTCGTGGTGGCGCACAATGAACCCAAGAAACTTTCCAGACGTAACCCCAAAAGCGCACTTCAAGGGATTCATCCTAAGTTGGTACCTTTTCAACCTTTCAAACACTTGTCTTAGATAATGAAGATGGTTGGCTCGTCTATTTGTCTTCACGACTAAGTCATCGACGTAACACTTCACATATTTGTGAAGCACATCGTCGAAGATCTTTTGCATCGCTCTTTGGTATGTGGCACCCGCATTCTTTAAACCGAAAGGCATGACTTTGTAACAGTAGATGCCTTTAGGTGTGCGTAAAGCTGTGAACTCTTCATCTCGCGGAACCATGCGGATTTGATTGTAGCCAGATGAACCATCCATGAATGACAAAACCTCATATCCAGTAGTAGCAACGACCATGAGCTCAGGTATAGGAAGTGGAAAGTCATCCTTCGGACAAGCATTGTTCAAATCACAAAAGTCAACACAAACTCGGATTTGCCCATTTTTCTTCTTTACTGGGACGATGCTCGAAATCCAGGTGGGGTACTTGACTTCTCGAATGAAACCAGCTTCAATGAGTTTATTGACCTCCGCTTCAATTTTCGGAACCAAGTGAGGTCGAAAGTGTCTTTGAGATTGCTTGATAGGTCGGACGCCATGCTTAACTGCAAGATGGTGAACAACGACTCTTGGGTCTAACCCTGGCATTTTGGTGTAATTCCAAGCGAAGACGTCTTTATACACTCGTAGGAGTTCAATGTAACCAATTTCTTCTTCAGGAGTGTGCTAGGCACTTATGTAGGTTGGTCGTGGGTCATCTTCAGGACCCTCCTCTGCTTGGTCTCTTTTAAATCATCAACGGTGGATTTCACGCCTTCTTCCAACTCTTGTGGAGCATCTTTAGGACCCTCCTCTGCTTGGACTTCATTACAAGAAGCTGTGATATGGAATGAGGAAGTGAAGCATCCTTCATTAAGGCCATCTTTCAGGCCCCTAGAAGGCACCTTGGTTAACACCATAGTTTGTCGCTTTACTTTCAGCGATTCATCGTCAACTGCCATGACAAGAGTAGTTCGGTGCTCCATCCGAGAGGGTATTTTACTCTTTAATTTCTTATCGTCTTCCGACAAGAGAGCAATCCTCCATTTTGAAGCCTTCTCGATGGTAGTATTTGAGACACCCAATCGGCAATGCATAGACTTTCGAGGAGCGTTTGATGAGGACCCCTCCTTCGGTAGACTCAATCTACTATGGACAGACTAGCATAAGCAAGAGGGCATAGGGCTTTCACTTGGCGGCCCTAACCGGTTTTGAATGGATTTTCTCATGCGAGACGATGAGACTACTTCACTTCGGGGCGCCAATATGTCAAAGATTGACACTTGAGATTTCGGAGCACTCAACCGGTCGAAGACAGATGTCTTAGATTAAACTGATGAGGTTCCTTCTTCTGCCGTGATGTAATTGTTGGTTGATTTCTTTATGAAGATGCGAGCAGGAGCAGGTGCGGTATATCCAAGGCCTGCTTGAGACTCTTTGACAGCATATCCCTTTTGCTTGAGCATCTTCTGAGTTGAGTTCAAGCCATGTATCTTTTCGTCGGTCACTTCAGGCAGGAGTTTCCCTAGAGAAGTTGAATCTTTAGGATTATGTCCAGCCTTTGCGAGAAGCTTGTAGGCATTTGGATCAAAGCCGTTTGTCCGTTGTGACGGCAAGTAGTCATTTTCCACTACGGGGCTATGCGTGGCTTGAACGAATCCTTTTAGGGGTGGAGCAACCTTTGCTTCGTTGAGGTTAGCGACTGGGAGTGTTAATCCATCCAAGGCCGACTCTTCACCTTTCTTCACTTTTGGCAAAAAATGAAGTACGGGTGTCCTTTCTTCTTTGATGCCTCCTCTACATGACGACTGACAACTTGATCAATTTTCTCCTTCTCCTTAGTTAGAATATTTGTCTTACTAAGTTGCAAGTCATTGGCTTTGGACTGCTTTGTAGGTTGATGAAGAGGCAACAGGCTCCAACTCCGTCAACACCACATTTGCTAAGTAGAATTTAGCATCAGCAAAATGGGACTCGGCTTCGCTAAAGGGTTTATCATCCGCTACCACTTTCTTTATCACGCCATCTTTGTAGTACTTGAAGCATTGATGGAGGGTTGATGGGACGACGCCATTCTCGTGGAGCCACGGCCGCCCTAAAAGCACGTTGTAAGAAGTTTTGGCGTCAATGACATGAAGTGATGCACTTGAAGTCCAGACGAATCACGCCAATAGCTCTTTGCCCCCCTTGATTGAATCCTTGGATCATGAGATGACTAGGTGGTAGTTCGTCTATAGGGATGCCAAGTTCCTTCATGGTACGAAGCGGCAAGATGTTAACTGCAAATCCACCATCCAAGAGCACCCTATTGACCCTTTTTTCGCATATGTATCCAGTGACAAGAGTGGGTGATTATGTGCTATGTCACCAAGTAGCAAATCCTCGTCAGAGAGTGTAATGTTTCCAATGCAAGCAAGACAATCACTGACACAACTTGTAGAGTCAGCCTTGATCGGAGCATCTTTAGGTGACTCAAGCTCTGGATCCTCAATTTCTTTGACACTCACAGTGTTGCATGAAGCCTCAAAAAGACCGGAGTTACAAATTTTCTCAGGAAGGAAATCCCATAGGGTAAAACGAGCAAGCAATTTTTGGACGGGCGTGTCTTCTTGCCGATTTGAGGATATTCTCTTTGACTTCTTCCTTCTTTGTTGTCTTCTCGCACGCATCCTTTCGGGACTAGGCTTTGGTATTGCAGCTTGGGGATGCTTCACACTTATTGCATGCTTCTTCTTTTTACGAGTAACAAGGGTCCATCCTTCATCATCCACGTCCTCAACTTTTGTGTTGGTAGAGATGTTGCCCCCAGAGTGTTGAATAGAAGGGTATCGTACTACTTCAATTGGATCAAATGACCCAAATTGAATCTTCACCCTTGGTGACGCTTTAGGCTGAAGAGTGTCATTTTGTAGACTAACTACAGTCTGATTTGTAGTTACAGTTTCATTTTCTTCCTCCAAGACAATTTTTCCTTGGCTAGCGAGCTCTACTATCCTCTCTTTAAAGACAAAGCACCATTGAGTGGGGTGGCTAACCAAACAGCGGTACTTGCAGTAATTTGGATCGTTCACCTTGTTAGCCTCCTTAGGTCGTTTCATCTCCGAAAGCTCAATGAGTTTTAGAGCCAGCAATTGATCAAACATTGAAGGGACCTCTGAATCTGGAAACGGATACACCTTTACTTGCATCTCCTTCAATGTGAGCCTCCTTTTCTCCTTCACCTATGGAGGAGTAAACTTCTCTACTTGCTTTGTCTTAGGTCTAGTAGAGATTTTGAACGGTGCAACATTCACTATCATGGAATCCTTCTTTTCTCCTTTGATTATGGGTTTGCCACCTTTATGAATGTCTGGCTTATTTCCTACGGTGCGAGAATCTTGTGTTTTGCGAGAGTCTTATACTGGTAGGCCTTGCCTTCCATTTGCTGCAATGGTGAGTTCCATGTCATGAGCATGAGAAGTCAACTCTTCAAAGGTTTTAGGCAGGATTCCTTGAAGAACGTATTGTAGATCCCATTGCATGCCTTTGATGCACATCTCGATTCCGAAAGTTTCAGACAGTCTATCCTTGCAGTTTAGACTCACGTGCCGCCATCTATTGATGTAATCGATGACAAGTTCATCCTTCCATTGGCAAGCATTCGTAAGCTCGAACATACTGACAATACGTCGATTGCTGTAAAAACGGTTAAGAAATTCTTGTTCCAGCTACTCCCAACTTTCAATCGTGCCAGGCTCAAGGTTGCAATACCAGTCGAAAGCATTGCCTTTGAGCGTTTGAACAAACTGCTTGATGAGAAGATCACCATCAGTTCCAGCATTGCTGCACGTTTCAATGAAATGGGCTATATGCTGTTTTGGATTGCCCTTTCCATCAAATTGTTGAAACTTCGGTGGTTGATAACCAGTAAGCATCTTCAAAAGGTCGATCCTTCTAGTATAAGGCTTAGCATAAGTAGAAGAAGATTTTGGCGCCTCCTCGTACTTCTGCTTGATGGTGCCTAGAAAGAAATCTTTTAGTTGGTCCATGGGAATCGAACCCTCCCCAGAAAGCGTGAACTCTATTGAAACTGCCTTTAGTTTGCCTGAGGATTCAACTTGACTTGAATCCCCTTTACTTTCAATTTTGCTTTTGAGGTAGGCGATTTCAACGTCACGTTATTCTAGAGTTTGTGACATTCTCTCAACTACTTTGGCCAGGTTAGCAACTTGTTCTTCTAGGCTGACCGCATTTGTTGTCATAACATTCATGACTGAAGAATTGGTAGTCTTGGCAGGAGCATTGAATTTTGACTGAGGAGTGCTTTTAGAAGAGTTGGAGTCAGAACTGCAACTGGTTAAATAGCCATCTTCCAGGTTCTTCTGAATTTCTAAACCAGACTCCTGAGGGATAGAAGGAATTTCAATGTCGGTTGCCGCATCCTTCATCGCTTCTATGGTAGAAACGACATCCCTTCCTTCTGGTGAGCTTGGCGGTGCTTTCGACAGATCAGCCTCAGACTCAGGATTTAATTTTGGTGAGCTTGGCGGTGCCTTCGGAAGATCAGCCTCAAACATAGGATTTGATTTAAACAAAAGTGAGGCTTGGGCAGTATCCATAGCGGCAACATTCACCTTGCTTCGAGTTGTTGGACCAACACTTTTAGTGTGAGATCCAGAGCTAGATTTGGTAGCGGCAACTTTCACCTTGCTTCGAAGTGTTGCATCAACACCTTTAGCGTGAAATCCAGAGCCAGTAGTTGCAGCGGTTGAAGACTTGGAGTGTGCAACCGGAGCTTGAGGAGCTTTTGAATGGGTAGTCTAAGGAGCCATTGAGAGTTTGTTGAAGAGAAGAGATGAGAGGCAGAGATTGTCCCACTGGGCGTGCCAAAATCTGTTGAACACAAATTTCGAGTCTACGAAAAAGACGGGAAAAATGATGAACGAGAGTCAATTTTATTGATGTATCAAAACTAGGATTACAATCTCTGCTAAATTTCGAAAAGAAAATAATCCTCTGATTCTTCTCTTCAGTTGTTGTTGAAACGAGGGCTTGACGCTTATTCTCGGATCAAACGACGGAATCTTCTCCGATGTTTGCAAAGAAGATGATGATTTAGGTTGAATGTTTTCCCCGAAGCTTTGATCTGAAAGAACCTTCTTGTTGGATTTGGAGTTGAGACTTGATGAATTCTGATGGGCTTTGAGGCTTTGATCTTCAGAGCTCTGGAGTTGGATGCTTGAATGTTGATGGAAAATATGAGAGAAGAGGAGCTCTATTTATAGAGATGTAGGATGGAGAGTCATGACCAACTCTAGACTTACTTCATATTTATCTCTCATTAATTATTTCTTTATCTAATGTAAAAGAAATAATTATAAGGCTTATGCACGTTTCAATGAAATGGGCAATATGCTGTTTTGGATTGCCCTTTCCATCAAATTGTTGAAACTTCGGTGGTTGATAACCAGTAAGCATCTTCAAAAGGTCGATCCTTCTAGTATAAGGCTTAGCATAAGTAGAAGAAGATTTTGGCGCCTCCTCGTACTTCTGCTTGATGGTGCCTAGAAAGAAATCTTTTAGTTGGTCCATGGGAATCGAACCCTCCCCAGAAAGCGTGAACTCTTTTGAAACTGCCTTTAGTTTGCCTAAGGATTCAACTTGACTTGAATCCCCTTTACTTTCAATTTTGCTTTTGAGGTAGGCGATTTCAACGTCACGTTATTCTAGAGTTTGTGACATTCTCTCAACTACTTTGGCCAGGTTAGCGACTTGTTCTTCTAGGCTGACCGCATTTGTTGTCATAACATTCATGACTGAAGAATTGGTAGTCTTGGCAGGAGCATTGAATTTTGACTGAGGAGTGCTTTTAGAAGAGTTGGAGTCAGAACTGCAACTGGTTAAATAGCCATCTTCCAGGTTCTTCTGAATTTCTAAACCAGACTCCTGAGGGATAGAAGGAATTTCAATGTCGGTTGCCGCATCCTTCATCGCTTCTATGGTAGAAACGACATCCCTTCCTTCTGGTGAGCTTGGCGGTGCTTTCGACAGATCAGCCTCAGACTCAGGATTTAATTTTGGTGAGCTTGGCGGTGCCTTCGGAAGATCAGCCTCAAACATAGGATTTGATTTAAACAAAAGTGAGGCTTGGGCAGTATCCTTAGCGGCAACATTCACCTTGCTTCGAGTTGTTGGACCAACACTTTTAGTGTGAGATCCAGAGCTAGATTTGGTAGCGGCAACTTTCACCTTGCTTCGAAGTGTTGCATCAACACCTTTAGCGTGAAATCCAGAGCCAGTAGTTGCAGCGGTTGAAGACTTGGAGTGTGTAACCGGAGCTTGAGGAGCTTTTGAATGGGTAGTCTAAGGAGCCATTGAGAGTTTGTTGAAGAGAAGAGATGAGAGGCAGAGATTGTCCCACTGGGCGTGCCAAAATCTGTTGAACACAAATTTTGAGTCTACGAAAAAGACGGGAAAAATGATGAACGAGAGTCAATTTTATTGATGTATCAAAACTAGGGTTACAATCTCTGCTAAATTTCTAAAAGAAAATAATCCTCTGATTCTTCTCTTCAGTTGTTGTTGAAACGAGGGCTTGACGCTTATTCTCGGATCAAACGACGGAATCTTCTCCGATGTTTGCGAAGAAGATGATGATTTAGGTTGAATGTTTTCCCCGAAGCTTTGATCTGAAAGAACCTTCTTGTTGGATTTGGACTTGAGACTTGATGAATTCTGATGGGCTTTGAGGCTTTGATCTTCAGAGCTCTGGAGTTGGATGCTTGAATGTTGATGGAAAATATGAGAGAAGAGCAGCTCTATTTATAGAGATGTTGGATGGAGAGTCATGACCAACTCTAGACTTACTTCATATTTATCTCTCATTAATTATTTCTTTATCTAATGTAAAAGAAATAATTATAAGGCTTATGCACGTTTCAACGAAATGGGCAATATGCTGTTTTGGATTGCCCTTGCCATCAAATTGTTGAAACTTCGGTGGTTGATAACCAGTAAGCATCTTCAAAAGGTCGATCCTTCTAGTATAAGGCTTAGCATAAGTAGAAGAAGATTTTGGCGCCTCCTCGTACTTCCGCTTGATGGTGCCTAGAATGAAATCTTTTAGTTGGTCCATGGGAATCGAACCCTACCCAGAAAGCGTGAACTCTTTTGAAACTGCCTTTAGTTTGCCTGAGGATTCAACTTGACTTGAATCCGCTTTACTTTCAATTTTGCTTTTGAGGTAGGCGATTTCAACGTCACGTTCTTCTAGAGTTTGTGACATTCTCTCAACTACTTTGGCCAGGTTAGCGACTTGTTCTTCTAGGCTGACCGCATTTGTTGTCATAACATCCATGACTGAAGAATTGGTAGTCTTGGCAGGAGCACTGAATTTTGACTGAGGAGTGCTTTTAGAAGAGTTGGAGTCAACACTGCAACTGGTTAAATAGCCATCTTCCAGGTTCTTTTGAATTTCTAAACCAGACACCTGAGGGATAGAAGGATTTTCAATGTCGGTTGCCGCATCCTTCATCGCTTCTATGGTAGAAACGACATCCCTTCCTTCTGGTGAGCTTGGCGGTGCTTTCGACAGATCAACCTCAGACTCAGGATTTAATTTTGGTGAGCTTGGCGGTGCCTTCGGAAGATCAGCCTCAAACATAGGATTTGATTTAAACAAAAGTGAGGCTTGGGCAGTATCCGTAGCGGCAACATTCACCTTGCTTCGAGTTGTTGGACCAACACTTTTAGTGTGAGATCCAGAGCTAGATTTGGTAGCGACAACTTTCACCTTGCTTCGAAGTGTTGCACCAACACCTTTGGCGTGAAATCCAGAGCCAGTTTTTGCAGCGGTTGAAGACTTGGAGTGTGCAACCGGAGCTTTTGAATAGGTAGTCTAAGGAGCCATTGAGAGTTTGTTGAAGAGATGAGATGAGAGGCAGAGATTGTCCCACTGGGTGTGCCAAAATCTATTGAACACAAATTTCGAGTCTACGAAAAAGACGGGAAAAATGATGAACGAGAGTCAATTTTATTGATGTATCAAAACTAGGGTTACAATCTCTGCTAAATTTCTAAAAGAAAATAATCCTCTGATTCTTCTCTTCAGTTGTTGTTGAAACGAGGGCTTGACGCTTATTCTCGGATCGAACGGCGGAATCTTCTCCGATGTTTGCGAAGAAGATGATGATTTAGGTTGAATGTTCTCCCCGAAGCTTTGATCTGAAAGAACCTTCTTGTTGGATTTGGACTTGAGACTTGATGAATTCTGATGGGCTTTGAGGCTTTGATCTTCAGAGCTCTGGAGTTGGATGCTTGAATGTTGATGGAAAATATGAGAGAAGAGAAGCTCTATTTATAGAGATGTAGGATGGAGAGTCATGACCAACTCTAGACTTCCTTCATATTTATCTCTCATTAATTATTTCTTTATCTAATGTAAAAGAAATAATTATAATTCGATAATTATCCTTCTTACTTTTATTTTAAGAAAAACAATTATTTGTGAAGAGAATTACAATTATTATTTTACCAAGTGGCTTAATTTGATTGGCCGAGCTTAATAAAAATAGTAGCTTCGTCACTTTGACAGGTGACACCATTTGATTGGCTTATACGCATCATCTTGACTTTTGACCTAAAGACACTTGGCAGCATTTGATTGGCCATTTATCGTGCCTTATTTATTAGGTCCCGCAACACGTGGCAACTTGTGATTGACTGGAAATTTTACATGCCTACAGCAGGAGGAGAGAAGTTTTGGATGGACGAGTGGCCATGATCAGAAGAGAGCTTTTGGGACAAGGAAAAAGCTTTATGCACCGAACGGTGGTATTTCTGAAATCAATGCTCCTTATAAAGAACACAGAGCCACCCACCAACTCAATTCATCCGCAGGAGCTAACACACTACTCTAAGAAAGTAGGAGAGAGAGAGAGGTTCGGTGTTTCTTGTCGTCAAGTTGCAGGCTCATTTTCTTTCGTTTTTTTTTGTTTTTCAAACGGTATACATCAACGGGATTAGCGGGGTATTAGTATGTTAGTCAACGAGGGGTTCAGATGCTATCCATGTTGGAAAACGATTCCCAGAAACCAGTAATGACGCGTACAGATTAGACAATAAGAAAACCGCAAAACCCTACAATGCGGAATTAAGGTTTTACCTCAACTCCTTGCGAACACGAACGCTGGTTGAACTTGTTATAGCATGTCTTGCTATAAGCCACGTATTTAGCTCGACTGCACCTTACGATCTTCTATCGTATTCCCTGCACGCCTAGAAACGAACCGAGTGTGGACTCTTTCGTGGTCTATTTGCTCTCTCTAGATCTGCCTCTATTTTGTGAATAATAGAAATGTGAAAAAAACGTCAATCTGACCTAGAGAGCATAACGTGTATATATAGGGCTACGATAGGGACCTAAGGAGTAATAAGTCTGGGCTCCCAGTGTAAATAAGAAAACCTAATCCCACCAGGATTCTATTTCTTATTTCACTAATTATAATTCACCCCACTACAGAATTATAATTGCACTCCCGTCCTTATCTCAATTATATTACGAGCTCCATGATATTAAATACTTATTAATCTCCCCACGTTAAGATTACAGATACCCGTTGATTAAAATAAATTACTAACAATCTCCCACTTAATCAACATCTTAACTTGAGACTATCCGCTTAACTTATTCGATATGTCGGATACAAATATCCACCTGCCGAGTTTGACATAATCGAAACTTATAAGCTTACTCAAGGGGTATCATCAATCCTTATCGGGACGTGGATTCCATTAATAATTAATAGTTGTCATATACATAATGTTGCGACCCAACTCACCGAGACTATTGACCGTATAAAGTTCTCACCCTTTAATGAATCAAAATCAACAACATTAAATATATACATCTAATAATTATCTTTGGATTAAGAGCATAAGCATTCATAATAACCACGAGGTTCCAATTGTCTTATAAAATTAGTACAAAGACAATTACCTCAATGCAGTCCCGTTCAATACACACAAAGTGTACTAGCACAATGAGTTAGAACTAGACCGTTCCCTATAGTCAAGACAGACCTACTAAATATTGTACTACAGTCCTACTGATGGTGTGTCCAGTTCCATCTAAGACTGTGAACTCTCTTATATTCCACAAGAACTGATGATCCAATCTTCTGTGTGTAAGCCGTACTCTACACATTGGATTATCTACTATGTAGAATAAAAGACACACATGCACAACATACAAAAATATTATGCAAATATTGCCCATAAAAGATTCTCATCAAAAAAGGGATAAAACTGATTAATACATAACAATATTAATCCATCATATAAAAACATAGCTTTTACATAACCTCCTAACAAACTCCCACTAAGACTCAAAGTCATGCTGCCACGCATCTTACTCGCATTCTCTTTACTACGTGACTATCAAAAGTCTTAGCCTGTAAGCTGTACGTAAAAGAATCTGCTAGGTTGTTTACCAATGCGATCTTGGCCACAGCTACATCACCTCTCTGAACAATCTCTCGAATCAGGTGATACTTACGCTCGATGTGTTTTCCTTCTTATGAGTCAATGGCTCCTTAGAGTTAGCAATTCCACCACTATTGTCATAATAGATGTAATAGCTAATTGCACTAAAGGAATCACTTCTAGATCCATCAAGAAGTCTCTAAGCCAAAACGGCCTCTTTGGTTGCTTAAGAAGCTACCACATACCCGGCCTCCATGGTGGAATCAATCAATCCACGATTGCTTGATACTCCTCCAACTTATGGCTCCACCTCCTAAGGTAAACACATATCCAGAGGTAGACTTTCTGGAATTCCTATTTGACATAAAGTCTGAGTCTGTGTACCCATAAGGTACCAGACTATCTAATTGGAACACCAACATATGATCTCTAGTTCTTTTCAGATACTTGAGTATATGTTTCACTACAGTCCAATGTTCTTGTCCTGGATTAGGCTGAAATCTGCTAACCATGCCAACGGCAAAGCAAATATCAGGTCTAGTACACAACATAGCATACATAAGGCTTCCTACTGCCGAGGCATGAGGAACTGCCTTCATCTCCTCAGGTGTCTTAGGACACTGATCCTTGGATAGGTTGATTCCATGTCTAAAAGGGAGGAACCCTTTCTTGGAATCCTGTATGCTAAAACAGACAAGAATCTCATCGATATAAATAGCTTGTGATAAGCCCAACATCCTATTCTTGCAATCTCGCATAAGATTAATCCTAAGGATGTGATCGGCTTCTCCCAAGTCCTATTCGAATTGGCCGGATAACCACACTTTCACTGAAGACAATACTCCCACATCGTTTCTGATGAGCAGGATATCATCGACATATAGTACTAAAAACACCACCACTTTTTCGTTGCGCTTTTTATACACACATGAATCATTCGGACATTGATCAAAATCAAAAGACTTGATTGCTTGATCAAAACGGATGTTCCACGATCTAGATGTCTGCTTAAGCCCATAAATAGACTTCTTAAGCTTGCACAACATGTGCTCTTGACCTTTTGCTATGAATCCATCTGGTTGCACCATATAGATACATTCATCCAGATTTCCATTAAGGAATGCAGTCTTGACATCCATTTGCCAAATCTCATAATCGAGATGAGCCGCAATGGACAAGAGATTCCAGATGGACTTAAGCATGGCTACTGGCGAAAAAGTTTCCTCATAATCGATCCCTTCTTTCTGAGTATACCCTTTCGCAACAAGCCTAGCTTTGAAGGTATGCACCTTCCCGTCTGCCCCTCTCTTCTTCTTATAGATCCACTTGCATTCAATGGGTTTAATCCCTCCAAGTGGTTCTATAAGATCCTAGACCTGATTAGAGTACATAGACTCCATCTCTGATTTCATAGCCTTTTGCCAAAGGTTTACATCTTTATCTTGAAGTGCCTCATCGTAGTTACAGGGTTTGGCATGTTGATCATCAGGGATCATTTCAAAAGACTTTCCCAACAACGTATACCGACTGGGTGAAACAATAACCCTCCCACTACGACGAGGTACCGGTGTGTCAATAGGTGCCTCTACAGATGTCTCTTATGGCGTTTCCTCCTGCACTATTGGTGGTAAAGAAGTTTGTGTCGGTATCTCTCCTCTCAATTCCTCTAGAACAATTTTACTTCTGGACTTGTGGTCTATCACATAGTCCTCTTCTAAGAATCGGGCATTAATGCTAACAATGACCTTCTTATCCGTAGGACTATAAAACAGTCCACCTTTCGTTCCTCTAGGGTACCCCACAAACAAGCAAACTTCTGTCCTCGATTCCAATTTATCTACGTTCCCATTCAGCACATGTGCTGGACTACCCCAAACCCGAACATGCTGCAGACTAGGTTTGCGCCTAGTCCATAGTTCTGTGGGTGTAGATGGTACTGACTTAGATGGCACCAAGTTTAGAATATACGCTGCTGTTTCTAGTGCATGTCCCTAAAACGAAATTGGTAAATCTGAATAACTCATCATTGATCTTACCATATCCATAAGAGTCATATTCCTTCTCTCTGCTACACCATTTTGTTGTGGCATACCTGGAGCTGACAACTGGGATGTAATCCCTTCAGCTGACAAATAGTCCCTAAACTCTCCCAAGAGGTATTCTCCACCACGATCAGATTGCAGTGTCATGAGACATTTACCCAGACGCTTTTCCGTTTCCGCCCTATACTCCCTGAATTTCTTAAAGCATTCGGACTTACGGCGCATCAAATAAATATATCCATACCTTGAGTAATCGTCAATAAAAGTGACAAAGTACTCAAAATCACCTCTAGCTTGGACATTCATAGGCCCACACAAAACAGAATGAACCAATTCCAACGGCTCTTTGGCTCTATATCCTTTTGCTGAAAAATGCCTTTTTGGTCATCTTACCTTCCAAATAGGATTCACAAACTGGAAGTTCCTTAACTTCTAATGAACCTAAAGGTCCATCTCTAACCAGTCTAGATATCCTATTCAGATTAATATGACCAAATCGTAAGTGCCAAAGATACATTTGGTTCAATTTAGAAAGCTCTTTTCTCATACATGGTAAATTATTAGTGTTATTCAATTCATGCAGTTGCATTATAGGAAACATAGGATTAATAATGTAGAGATCATCCACCAATGAACCAGAACAGATAAAACGTTTATTTAACTTAATAACCAAAGAGTCACTAAAATAAACCAAATATCCGTCCTTTATTAACTTAGAAACTGAAACCAAGTTTCTTCTAATAGCAGGAACATAAAGACAATCTCTCAAAATTAAACTCCTATTACTACTAAAATTTTAAAAAAACATTTCCTACTGCAACTGCAGCCACTCTCGTAGCATTTCCCACATGTAGATAAATCTCCCCATCACTGAGTCTTCTGGTTTCCTGGAACCCATGCAACAAATTGCAAACATGATTAGTGGCTCCCATATCTACACACCAGGTACTGGTAGATAACACCACTAAACGTCATTCAACAACTAGTGAAAAAGATTTATCCAGATTGTTCACTTTATTGAGATAGATTGGACATTCCTACTTCCAGTGTTCTTTCTGCTTGCAGTGAAAACACTTGCCCGCAGGCTCTTTCACTCCACCTTGAGGCGCATGAAATGCCTCCACAACCTTTTTTTTTAGACTAGTTCTACTTCTTGTAACGCCCCCATTTTCGGGTTCGTTAATTAAGCATTTTATTGAATAAAAAGGCTAAGAGTCAAGCTCATTATTACAACATAAGTCTTACTAGAGTACTTTTTATTACACAAGGATGGAATTTCTAGGGTATTCTACTACTCCGCTTCTTCCTCCATCCTAGCAAGCTCTTCGGCTCCAAAAGCCTTCAATGCATACTGTTCACCTTGCTCATCAATTAACTCTGACACATTATACCAGCGTCGCCCCCAGTATAATATGTCAGGGTCACCAAAAAGGTAACACCGTGAGCTACAAGCTCAATAGAATAAACTACATCCACTAACTCTTAACTTATGGCAAGGAAGTATATAAACAAATACACATACTCATTCAACAACATAGATAAACAATGATACATCTATATTCAATATCTTTCAGCGTTGGTGTCATGTCTTTTCGTGTTTCTCCTACGCGACTCATCGTAGACTGTGTCACATTTTCACTTTTACCAAAAATCACATTTTCCACGTTTCTTTCACAAATTGTTACTAATGAGGCTACCAAGTCCGGCTCCATTAGCAACACTCACAATGGCTACCAAGTCCGGCCAATCATGGTTTACAAAATCCATTTCAATCTTGCATTGATTCCTTTTCGCAGAGGATCAAGCCATATTTCCACATGAGACTACGATGTCCGGCCCCATTGGAAATCTTCGCAATGAGCTACCAAGTCCGGCTACATTACGGTTTTCGAAACACTTACACAATGACTACCAAGTCCGGTCATTATGTAATTTCAAAATATTTTCCGCAGGTTAATCCCATCTTTTCTTTGACCACACCCTAGGTGTCATGTTTCTACTTTCTCGGTTTTCGTGTCTCGTTGCATGCAATGACTCCGCGGTAATTCATTTCACAATTTAAGTAATCTTGAAGCTAAACTAGCAAGATCATTCAACTCTATATTAGATAGCATGCTCATTTTGTCACATCATCATACTCACATTTAATCACACAAGGTTAAGCATAGTGCCACATGGACGGACACCTTTGGAGTGATAAATCACTTATGCTTTATCAACAACAAGTAGTCAAGTAATCACATAATCATGCTCACATTCATTCTAAGATTAAAACAGCTTAATCCTAAATCATGCTTTCTTAAGTTCAAAACAGCATATGTTTATTGAGTGTTCTAACATTAAGCTATTCATGCCATGGTTAATCAAGATAACAACTTCTAAACATTTCTAATCATGCTTAGGGAAAGTAGCTCGTATAATCTACGTATGCTCGAGATTTCAAAGGTTTAGAATAATTCACTATCATTTCGAAATACGCATGCAATACGCTATACTTAGATCTTTGAAAGTATAGGAAAATTATACTAAACTTAAAGAGTATTCTACATATACGTAGAGAAAAGTAGATATAGAATATCTACCGTTCTTCTTGGCGGTAGTCGGCTACGGATTAGGAAAATAGTACGTCGGACGGAGTAACGGCTTAGGAATGGCTTCGCTAGCTTCGAAAGAGAAAGGTTTCTCTCAAAATTTGATCTTGACTAATACTACTAACACTTTTGGATCGGTAGGGTGGTGGAGTGGCGGCTTAGTGGCGGCACTAGAAGAGTTTCTTGAAGAACTATGAAGAACTTCAACAACAAGCTAAACTAAGCAAGAACTACAAGAACAACGAACACTAGACTTTCTAGAGAGAAGTTGGAGCAATGCTTGAAGGTGTGAGTTCAAAGGCTTGAAATGGCTTGCTATTTATAGGCCAAGTTGGTCTATTATCCAAGAGGCAATATTTCCCCTAACATTTGTTATCCAATGGATCATAGATTGACTAGATTTGATTGTCCTTAGATTGGATGAGGTGTTGAGCAAAAGGACATGACTAGGCTTATTGTACACTTGCACACATCACAAATCTCTCTCTCCCTCTCTCCCGGCCTCTCTCTCTCTCCCATCTCTCTTGGCTCTCTTTCTCTCTCTCTCTCTTTGGTCCAAAGAAAGTACAAGGGTTGAAAGACTAAGATTTTCCTTTATTCTTTCTTTCAATCTAGGACAAGGTTTAAGTTTCTTTAATGGGGTTTGTGTCTAGTCTAGAATAGAAAATAAGATATGGTAGTCCTTTAGGGTTGAAAGAATAAGAAACCCTAGATTGAGTGGTACAAGGTGATGCAATAGGATGATGTAGGAAGATATGGAAGTACACTAGTCACACACATCACACTCTCTCTCCCTCTCTCAACCGGCCATCTCTCTCTCTCTCTCCCTCTCTTTCTCTCTCGGCCACTCTCTCTCTCTCTTGGACACCTAAACAAGAAAGGACAATGGTTGAAAGAGTAAAAATAAACTAATAGTTTGTAAGAAGATTTTGTAAGAAAATCTAGTACTTGATTATATCTTAGGTCATCCTATCCTTCATCTTTCAAGGTACAAGTACTTATATATATAGAATTAGGGTTTTGGTAGAAGAAGATCAAGAAAGGTACAACACTATCTCCCTCTCTCTCTCTCTCCTATCTCTCTATCTCTCTCGGCCTCTCTCTCCTCTCCCTCTCCCGAATTCTCTCTCTCTCTCTCTCTCTCTCTCCTCCTTCCTTGATTAAAAGAAAGACTAACTAAAAGGACAATGTACCCTATGATCTCATCTTGGACTTTTAAGTCAAAATTTCCTATTAAACTATGTCAAAATGCCACCTATGTACTTATATACTATATACTAATACATAGTATCCTTGGCTGATGTAAACATATCATATACTTTAATTAAATAAGTACATATCATATCTAGGAAAGAATTAACTAATTTAACCTAGTACTATAGCTTAATATGGTTTTATGGACCAATGGATTATAAATCCCCTAACATTTACTAACCAATGGTTAAAGGATGAAAGTACTAAACTTATATAATCTATCTATAATAGTACAATGACTCATGGTGAATCTAATTAAACTAATGGACCTTGTACTAGGTAGAAAGGTTAACCTATCGTCCAATGGTTAATAATTCTCCTAACTTCTATCGTCCAATGGCTAAAGATGGTAAGTAATATATAATCTTAACAAGTGTACCTGGAAATCTAGTCACAATATCCAAGGTGTAAACCTATGGTCCAATGGATAAAGATTATCCTAGTATCTATCGTCCAATGGGTAATAGATCAAGGGTTGACTTTTGGTCAAGGTCTCACTTAGGGTTCAAATGGTTCAAAGGTTCGATTAGGCTACTCTAACGATTAGTTGGAAGCTAGCTAGGCTTGCTAAATAGGACGACTTAGGGCTTACTATCTCACTTGTCTTTAGAAAATGACTAAATCGCAAGGCATAATGAAATTAGGTTTGAATCGAGCGAATCTAATTATGACGGATTATTTGAAAATAAGGAATTTATAGAGTCAATATAATAATCAACGAGATTTTTATTTACTGAAAATCGGAGTTGTTACACTTCTTCTTGCCTTTCAGCTTAGAAGTAGAAGCCTTCTCTGCCACTAACACTGATGGTGGTTTCTTTACAACCAAAAGACCCTCAGCTGCTTGGAGTTCCTTAAGAAGTTTCGCCAAAAATAAATGTATTTTGTTCATATAATAGTTCAGGCGAAATTACTTAAAACTCTCAGGCTGCAGTGAGTTAAGAACGAAATTGATCTGGATTTCCCCATCAATTTCAGCTCCAAGGATCTCTAGTTCATTCAGAAGAGCTATCATCTTCAGAACATGATCCCTAATCGGTCCCTTCAACATGGGTGATATTCACCAAATTTTATAAAAATTTTGCTTCATGTTATGTGGCATTCTCATCAGGTCTAGGAGGGCACATCTCATACAATACAAATTTGTGCCCCTCAGCAGTTAATACAATATCCAAATTCCTTTTCCAGTCAATATAATTCGATCCAGTAAGTTTATTTCCTTTGAGAATAATTGCAAGTGGATTGAAAAAAAAAACATTTTTGAATATGAGAATCACATAACAACAATTATGAAGGGCAATAAAACCTTGAATTTCATTTTAATATTGGTTCCCTCAACCACGTGTTAAAAGAAAAACATTGGCAACCCTACACACCGTGAAGAGCATGCCTCGATGGGAAGGTCGTCTACTCTTCATCATTCGTGTAGATAGGCACAACCTTTTAATTTTACTATCTAGACACTATACCATGCCAAGCAAAATTAAATAGCCAATATAGCTTCGGTCCTATAAATAATAATAGTGACTCAGATGGTGAGGATACTATTATTTACAGCTAAGTATATACCATTACCTAGCCCCATGACCCATTGTTACGTTATGATCCACCTCAGATGGAGAAGTGACCCACACAACAATTATCTTAGAACTATTCCTTTAGGAAGTTTGTACCGATGATGCCACAATTAATTTTGTCCGATAGGGAGGAAGGCTCTGAAACCAACACACAAAATTAATTATATCACCTACGAACTAGCAATGGAGACTCTGGGATTTATAAAAATAAACTCCCTCTCCCACTTAGTTATTTTTAAAAAAAATTGTGAGGGTTATCAAAATTTTCGAGTTTGCAAAAAACCGTGATCTAGGTCAAAAGCCAAATATTACCATGTTGTCCCAATATGGTAAACTATCACATATGCAAACAATATGGAAACACAAATAATAAGGAAACACAAGATAAAGAATCCAGCTATTATGGTCAAAGATGCAATTCTTGAGCAATAAGGAATCCTTCCAAACTTGAAATCCTTAAGCAATAAGGAATCCTTCCAAACTTGAAATCCTTAAGCAATCCTTCCAACCTTGAAATACTTCAGCTATACTTGTGTGGAAGACTTAGATACTTTGAATCAATCAAGGAAACCAAAATCCAACCGTGCTTAGACAAGAAAATTCGGATTTGATATATTCCCGCGTAAACTGCACAGCCTTCAATATTTTGGCTATATCTTCCTCATCCGACCTCCAATTGAAGTGATTCAAATTAGGTTGGATTCGAAATTCAATTATCTACAACTTCTGTGAAGAACAGATTTTCTAAATCCAACGTTTACTGGGTCGAAATAGCCCTGCAATCAGACCCTACGAATCTGGAAAAAAACTGTTGCGAGCCAAACAACTTGTATCTTCTGTATCTCCCTTCTTCGATCTCCGAATAACCATCGAATGCTATTACAATCGAAGAAACATACATACATCGATCTTATGCCTCCATTAGAGTTCACATGCAACGTTAATTGTTACAACCACGAAAAATAATCATGGCACCCAATAAATAACACATTCTACGTTAATTATTACAACCACGAAAAATAATCATGGTACCCAATAAATAACAATAACCACACAAAAATTATGTGGGATCCAATCACAAAAAATCAACAAAAAATTATGTGACCATAATAGCTGGGTAAGAACGCTGCAAAATAAGGGTTAGCACAGTTCTACGTTCTACCCTCTATAACATACGGACAACATGGCCTGTTTAATCCATACGCGTGATTACAGCCTGCTCTGATACCACTGTTGGGAAACGATTCCCAGAAACCAGTAATGACGTGTACAGATTAGACAATAAGAAAACCGCAAAACCCCTATAAGGCGGAATTAGGGTTTTACCTCAACTCCTTACGAACACGAACGCTGATTGAACTTGTTATAGCACGTCTTGCTATAAGCCACGTATACTGCTCGACTGCACCTTACGATCTTCTATCGTATTCCCTGCACGCCTAGAACACGAACCGAGTGTGGACTCTTTCGTGGTCTGTTTGCTCTCTCTATATCTGCCTCTATTTTGTGAATAATAGAAACGTGAAAAAAACGTCAATCTGACCTAGAGAGCATAACGTGTATATATAGGGCTACGATAGGGACCTAAGAAGTAATAAGTCTGGGCTCCCAGTGTAAATAAGAAAACCTAATCCCACAAGGATTCTATTTCTTATTTCACTAATTATAATTCACCCCACTACAGAATTATAATTGCACTCTCGTCCTTATCTCAATTATATTACGAGCTCCATGATATTAAATACTTATTAATCTCCCCACGTTAAGATTACAGATACCCATTGATTAAAATAAATTACTAACAATCCATAACCCTGAAGCCCAAATCTGCTCTCCGTGGGACTCGAACTCAGGTCACTACTAAGGAAAGAAATGAGACAACCAACTTGACAAGCTTGGTTACTCTCGTTTTCTTTCATTTGTAGAATTGTTTTCTTGTTTTTACCTTTTTATTTCAAAACATAGAAATAAAAAAACATTTGTTTCATCTATTTTTTAGGTGGGTCTGGTAGCAGAGTGCAGTGAACAGAAAAGAAGAAAACAAAATGCTTTTTGGACAGTGGGGTAACACATTTTACACGTTGTTGGGCTTTGTAGTTTGTTGGGATCGGGGGTCTTGTGGTGCACCTCACAGAACTGTAGTGCATTATGATAACCGTCCATCTCAGTAATCAACGGTTTAGATTTTAAAAACAATCTTCCATAGAAGAGTATTCTTTTCCCTGAAAAAGTTTTTTTTTATATAATCTGAACCATTAAATTTGACTCTTTGAATTATAGGAGGAGGTTGCTCATAACATTGGACTGAGAAGGAGCATCACTTTCTGATATATTCACTCTTGATTTGAAGAACGACAAAAGATTTTTTCCTCCTTTTTTTATGATCTATTATAATTTAAATTTAAAAGAATTTAAACCTAAATGAGTAAGATTGTAAAAACCAATATGTTAAACTAATTTAAGCATACTAGACTACTAGTGCTCTGCAATTAACAACATTAGAGCAAATCTAAGCACACTAGCCAGTAGTGCTCTGCAATTAACATCAAAGCAAATCTAAGCACACCGGATAGTAGTGCTCTGCATTTAACAACATTAGAACAAATTTAAGCACACCAGCCAATGCTATGCATTTAACAATATCAGAGCAAATCTAAGCACACCAGCCAAAGCATTTACCAACTGTAGAGACCCGTATTTTCGCAAATTGTTTAAAGGTTTGATTAATGCTAGAATATTGGATAAATGAGGGATTTATTTGATTTGGGGGCAATGTGATAGAATTGTAAGTTGAGGGAGTGTGCGTGTAATTTGGGTGGGTGCTAGTATATATAGGTGTGTGAGAGTGTAGGGGATTAAAATCCCAAATCTCTTCTCTCTCTACTCTCCCGATCTCTCCCTCTCTCTCAGCTCCTCTCCCTCTCTCTTATTCCACCACCCAAATTCACACCCCAAACTCGAAACCCTTGAGTATCAATCTTCCATCCGCCTTCTATTCGCGTTATCGAGCTCGTATCTCGGTGGGTTGAGCTTGGAGAGGCGTATTTCGGTTCGTTCAAGCTTCCGGAGTTAGGGCTTGCTCGTTTGATCTCGTGTTGGAACTTCTAAACTTTGAGGTAGAGATTTCTTTCTCATTCTATGTGTTTATGAGTGATTTATGTGCTTAATCGTGCCATGGATCGTTGAGTTTTGTTGTTGAACTTGCCCTTGAAAATCTGCATAAAATCTACTCGAACTGATCTGGTATCGATACCATTTTGAGTGGTATCGATACCTATGCGTCTGGAACATTTTTAAGCCCTCTGGTATCGATACCATTTTGACAGGCAATTGCTTAGGGACAGTTTTGCAAATTTTGTTCTAAACTCCATTGTTTGGACCCCAATCATTTCTAACACCTCTTAAACATCATTAAACCATCTCTAAACTTGATTGCTCGATCTCCAATGACTCATTGATCATTCACATTCTTGAGACACACGTTTAACGTAAACTTATTAGTATCGTTGTAAGTGGAAGGTGTACCGTAAGGTTGTTTAGGAGTACTGTAGGTTGTGCGAGGTGTTGTGATGGGTATAATTAGTAAATGTGAGCCTATCTAGTGTAGACACCCCAATTTGGCCTAATGATTATTTCGAATTCCACCTTGGGGACCATCCCGATGATGAATGGATACAGTGATTGCTGATTGACTTCTCGTAAACCTTAGGACTTATGGTGAGAACTTTTAGTCACTTAGAGGACCCAATCCATAGCCAAATAGCCTTTCAGAGAGAAATACAACATCCCAGGAAAATCTATCTTTCGGCCGTAACATTGATCTCACGGCCTCAACATCATTCTTTCACCCGTGAAACTTGTTGCTTGAAAATCTTCCTGAGAGATTGATCCTTCAGCCGCTAGGTCTATCCTTCAGCCGCTTAATCGTTCACTCGGCCACTAGATCCTTTAACCTGTCGCCAGATCGTCTATTTTCCAGATTCTGGAATGTTCTGTCAATCGTTTGATTCGTTCACAAAACCCTAGCAGCCTTTTTTCGGTGCCTTCAGGCTACGAAAGGAGATTACCATGAGGAGTTTGTGTTGCCCTATAATTCCAATTCAATCGTGCGTTTTGATTGGTTAAAGTGAGTCACCAATTGCCTATATAAAGGAGCCTTTGGGTTCCGAAATTAAAAGATCAATTCACCCTCTTTAGTCGCGAAACTCTGCAAATATACTCTCTCATACCCTCTCTACAGAAGCCCTAACCCCCTCGAAGGTAGCCGCAATTCGACGATCAAACCCTGAAGTTCAAACCCTAACCCTAGGGTTTCGAGAAGCAAATCAGGCAATCACCCTCAATACGAAGCAATCAAGCCATTGAGGGATCAAGGTGGTGAGGCCAGGGGCCTTTGGTTTGTCTTTATTTTCAGTTTATGCATGCTAATCGTAGGATTTTAACTCTCTGTTAATCATATAGTCTGGTGTGAGGAAGAACATCGGCTGGATCTTCAATCCATCGGCCGGTATATCAAACCAATAGGATCCCTCGGCTGTGACATCTACTCACCGGCAGCGGGATCCATCTCCCTGGGATAGATCTGTTTTATTCTGCTTTTCTGGTGCATGCTTTCAATTACTGTCTCGGCTCACCATTGACTGTATAAAGGCTAATTAATCAGTTTATGTGTTAGAATTACATAGTGCATGTATTAATCTTATGTCGAACAATTATGGGCCAGTCTCATGATTGGGCAAAGAGGGGTGCCTAACACCTTCTCCTTATTGTACCTTTGGCTCCCGTACCCAGAATCTCTATCTGTTTTTCCTAGTTTTTATAAACTAGGTGGCGACTTTGTTTTGATAATGACCGCTATCGTGTGGCGATGTTCCTAGCCATGGAAATGTCCACGATCTTGGTTTACGAAGCAAACAACCAAATAAATAGGGACGATCAATCTGTATGGCGATGCCCCGCTCCGGGAGGTGTCTACAGTTTTTGGCGACTCTGCTGGGGACTTGAGAGCCATAACCAGAAAGTTCGACATAAGACTAAAACATGCTTTGTTTAATTCATTCATCATATGCATCGAGCAGGCAACCTCGTTGAGTTCACCTAATACCTTGGCGTGTCACGGGCTATGTTAGGGGTTCCAGCAAACTCCACAATCACTTGTACCTAGTGGTATATCAAAAAGGAAACCGTCCGATCGCCGCCTATGATGGGCTGGCGAAAGGACTGGTGCCCTTTGACAACGGAGCACCCTTGAGACTACCCAAACCTTACATGTGTTAGAAAGCCATAGAACTTATCAAAATAAGACAGGAACCTGCGGGTTAAGGAATTTTCCTGCATTTTGCTTTTAAGTTCTTCCTCACACCCTATATCATCTGTTGTTGTAACATCTCTTTCTGTGCTGAAGGGTTGGGATTTTCAGCCAAAATCCTAACCCTATACGGCCAAGTACTGACTTGCAGGTATTTTACTTTTCTAGCAAGCACAATAGGTAAGCCAAGAAAGCAACCACAGCCAATTTTATACTCTTACAACATCCGAAGTCACGCCAAACAGAGGTCTTTGCAACCGTCTTGTCTGTCACCTTCGCCTGCCAAAACACCATCACCGCAACGGTCCCAATCACTTCTAGGGACTTTGCGGTCATCTTCTCAGCAAACCCGATTATCCATCAAATCCCAAGCTTCGCCAAGCAATCCTCCCACTCCCATGGCAGATAACGATGCCATTATTGCCGATCTCCAAGCTCAAATCACTACTTTGCTAGCAGAAAAAGCAGCAAGAGATGCTGAGGATGAAGAAAGATCAGTAGAAGATGAGAATAAAGCAGTAACAATAGAAAATCCAGAGTTGGCCAAGAAAGTCAAGGAAATCAAACATGCTCTGGCTCATTCACAAGGGGACCAAATTCTGGACTTTGAGGGACTTTGCCTCTTCCCAGATTCTCAATTGCCTGAAAGATTCAAAATGCCAAACATCGAGAAATTCAATGGAACTGGTAACCCTACCAGTCATGTCCGCCATGTCATCAACACCCTGAAGCCGATGGGCTTGAATGATGAGCTCATTGCTCAATTATTCCAAAGAACTCTCACTGGAAGTGCCCTCGATTGGTTCCTCACTCTGGAATTTGTGCATTATCACACTTGGCCAGAAATTGCCAATGCTTTTGTCAAGCAATATGCATACAACGTCCAAATTAAGCTAACCACCCGAGATTTGGAAATGACCAAGCAAGAGTTAATCGAAGACTTCGTTACCTTTGTGGCTAGATGGAGAGAAAAAGCTGCCAAAATGAAGAACCGTCTTTCCGAGGAAGATCAAGTTAGAATAGTTGTCAAGAATCTGCAGCCTAAGTATCTCAAGCATATCTACACACAGGCTATCACAGATTTCAAGCACCTGCATGCCACTGGGTTGCAGATTGAAGAAGGGATCAAGCTAGGACTCATTGGAAAAGAAGAAGCTCCTCTGCCTAAGAAAACCTTCCCAAGCTGTACATCTCATGCATCTGTAAACACCCTTGACCCAGCCTTGCCACAAGACCATTTCCAAGCCAGCTCTTCCCGAAGCTCAAATCGGCCTCGCCGCAACTTTAGTCCCCTCTACATGACTCTCTCCCAAGCCTTAACAATTCTAAGCCGTCAATGGCATCTCAAACCCTTGAACAAACCATCTCCTCAGCCACCCTATGGTCCAAACCATGACCCTAACAAGCAGTGTGCCTACCATCAACACTCAGGACATGAGATAGACAACTGCATGCGTCTTCGCCATGTTATTCAAGATCTCATTGATAGTTGAACCATAAAACCTCCACAACCTGATGCACAAACCAAACCACCCCACAATACTGAACCACCCCGAAATATCAATCTCATAACCCTGTCTCACAACCTCATATACAACCCTAGCCAATACATTGTCCAAAGCACCCAAGCCAAGCCCACCTTGACCTTCCCAGAGGAGGATGGATGTTTCATGATGGAGGAAGAAGAAAACAATGAGTCCGATCAATCGGAAGTGATCGATCCCGACATATTTGACAAGAGTGATGAGGAAAAACAAGCAAAGGAGGAAGAGCTAAGGAAATGGAAAGAGCATTCCTGGGCAAAACACAATTTGGAGGATCCCGACATTCCGTTTGTGGAGGATGATGAATGGCTGCGCATCTGGTTTGAAAATAGGAGAAAGGAAAAAGAAAGGGTCATCATGATGAGAAGACATGCCCGTTTCGAGGCTGCCCAAATAGTGGTACCCAACAATCGTCCGAGAACCCCAATGCCTCCAATTGTCTGGGAAACAATCAACCTTATAGAAGAAGTGGAGGAATTCCAGATACAGCCATGGGCCAATCCCTACGAAGAGTGTGACTACAGCCAATGGGCAAAGGAAGAAGAAGATCTGGACTTCATATACACAGATCCATACAAAACAGGGGAAAGTGACGAAATGGAGGGAGAATATGACGATTCGCTCGATGAAATCTCCTTAGCATCACTATTCAACCAAGTGGAAGTAACTGATCTCTCCTATGACTGCACAATTAACAAGAAGGAAGAAGAGGTGGAAGAGGCCCAGGTTGACGTTTCTATTTGGGGACTGCTCATGTCTCAAAGAGGTAGCCACCGTGCAAACTTCAAAGATGGACCCAGTTCAAAGGCTCTGTTTGTCAAAGAGGAGGGTGGAAAAGAGTATAAAGTTGCAAAAGACAAAGAAAATGACCCTGACATGCTGCAGTAGCTGAAAAGTCGTAACATGGCAAAGAACATTAAACACTGCTTTTGTTTTCTAAATAAAGCTAGGACCTGTTTTGGGCCCCTGTTTGGGCATTCTATTTGTGCTAAATGAATTCCTATTTTATCTTCTAAACTATGCTTGATGGTTTGGTTCCTAAATTGCGATTGCCATATACTACAGTCTCTTTGCCAAACGAGAGAAAATTTGAGAAATTAAGTTCTTTGTGTCACTGACAAAAGGGAAAGAAATGATGAACTTTAGTTGCTTAAACTAGGTTTTTGTCAAAACTTAGAAAGAAGACGCTATCTCTGTGAGAACACTCAGAGTTAGCTTGACTATTATGAAAGTACAAACACAAAAGGAGATTCACAAAAATATCTCTGCCAAATTCCTCTTCAAAGTACAGAAAGCCTCTTGAGAGAAGCGCTTGTTGGGTAATCCAAGTAACCCAAGCAAAAGTAAGAGCAAAGCCTTCTAGGGCAAGAAAATGAAAAAACACAACCTAGGCAAAAATTAAGGCATTCAAAGAAAAGCTTGCTAGAGACTCAACCTCCATTAGGTAACCTAAACAAAATCAAGAGCATGTGAGCAGAAAAACCAAGAGTGGAAACCCAACCTCAAAGGTGGTTATTTTGGAACTACGTAAAAGGCCTGATTCCCTGATTGGGATACGTAGGCAATCTCGCTTCGAGATGCGGCCCAAACATTTGGAGAGAAGGAAAAATCTCAAATAGATTTGTACTCAATGATAGGCATAGCTAACCCTACGTATTGAGCTCGCAAAAGATGAGTATGCTTTTCTCGAGGAATTGACAACAACAAAAGATACAAGAACTGTCGTTCATCCCCTCTGACTTTAGAGTCATTGACACGATAAGCAAGGTATCTCAAAGATTCTCAAATTTGGCAATAAGGCTATACGACACGACAAAAGCAAGGCATAATAAGCATAAGAAGGAAGAGAAAAGGGGATGCGACTTGGCTAAAACAAAATCTAGCTTCGTTTGGAAAATGGATGAAACAGTCGAAGGATGGATGCGTCGGCCGCAACATCGATTCCTCAGCCATGTAATCAATTCCTCGGCCGATATTTCATTGTGTTCTCAAAAAAGATCAAATACTTGTTCAAAACAATTTCAAAAGCCATGTTCTGACTGTCACATGCAAACTCAAGACATTCAGGGGCATTTCTCATTTCATAAACAAAAAGCTTGATTACAAAATCTTCACTGTGGTTGCTTTCAGTATACAGAATACAGTTTCTACTTGTCTCTTTACTAACTATGAACAGGAAAAGAGAAAATCCTAAAGCTAATCATGACGACGTCTCTGAGACGACCTCTGAGATGTAGACAAGGACTGCTCACTGGCTCCCGCATCCTCCACACTAGCGGTTGGTGCTCGCTCAATCTCAAGCTGCAAGGAAAAGAATACAAACACACAGGCTCGAGAAAGAATGCAAAGCAAATGAAGTACAAATCATACCTCAAGGATTCGACGACGTTGCCTCCGAATCAAAGCCTCAGCACTCTGATAAGCACGTAGCCATTCCTGCACTATCTCAACAGGCACCTGTGCAAATTACCAAGCATTTCTAACACTGGAACGCAAGATACAATGATAAAGCAGGGAAACGAAATCAGAAATGAGGTGATACCTGTGAAACCCCAGCTGGCAGTGTGTAAAGCTGGGTCGAACAAGGGGTAAGCGCCAAGCACTCCTTTTCTCCATCATCAGAGTGGAAGGAGACGAAAGTAAGGGCCCGTGGCCAAACAGGAGCAACTGGAGGAACAGAGGTGGAGTCATGAAAATGTGACAGTACTCCATATAGCCCCCCGCTTGGAGACGCAAGCCCGCCGAATCTCTGATCCGAGCATTCCTCAAGTCTTCCTTAGACATTGAGGATGTAGACCTCATCGACGCCGGAGGTGGAGGAGGAACAAACTGAAGAGACTCAGCACGTGGGCGCCACTAACTAGCCACCCGATCACCTAAGTACCAGGCTTGGCAGAATGGGCCCTCAAGCAAGCTGCGAGTACGATCCAGAACTCTAGAGCTTGCAAGAGGGGCATCCTCTGGTACGCTACTCCAAGGGTCGAAACGCACCTGCAAACAAGGTCAAATCAGCCACAACAGAAGAATATGAAAAATCTAAAGACAAGGAATACAAGGATGAAGAGAGGTACCTGGTCGACCGTCAGTTGATCCAAAACCCGTCACCACTCAGGAAGGCTCAAAACTGGTGACCGTGGCTTCCGTTGCCCTGCCAACCATCGCTCATAGCGAGGAATACAGTTCACATCCTCATGCTTGGTGTCAGGAGGAAACTGGAGAAGATGCTCGAAATCCCAGAGCGGAAAAATGGATTAGCAAACAAAGTTCAATACTAGGAGAAGCCAAAACAGGAAAGGAAGTAAAAGAGAAGGATGTATACCTCAAGCACCCGATAGTGACCACCAAGGATGAGACTCTTGTCCCGTGAATAGGCTCCGAGGTTGCCGTACAAAATGGCCAAAGCGAATGCTCCCCAATTGAACTCCCAAACGGCTTCCAAATGCTGCAAGGGAGCCAGAAATTGCGTATGCACCGAACCATCCTTGTTGGTAAACAACGTTTGCCCCAGGAGGTAGAGAAGGAAGGCTCGAGTCAGCTGTTCGATGCTCACCTGGGTCAGAATATCGGCTTTCATGAAAATCTTGCTCAGCCAAGCGACGTCAACATGACCTCGGGAATGAAGAGGAGGCATCTTTCCCAAGAACCACTCCAAAGCCCCTACCCGCTCCCAAAGCTTGGGATCAACCTGAAGAGGAGCTCCACCAACTCGCAGGCCGGTCAGAAGAGAGAAATCACCCGGTGTGTTCGTCATCTCACCAACAGATGGGAAGTGGAATGTGTTGGTGGTGTCCCACCATATCTCCACCAATGAAGTCATTAACGACCAATCAATCTTCAGAAGGTTGAGACCCAGAATGAACGTCTCAAAACTTGCAGCATGCACTAACTCTCGAGCTAGCTCCGGCAATGTCAAGAACCACTTGTGCACTTCCTTGCCTCCACCACGAGCCTCCAATCTCCTATTTCTCTGCAAAATTCCACCAGGACAAAAGGGAGTTAATCTCATGATTGCATAAATAAATGAAAAAGCTAGGGGCATCAAATTAACGCTTAAAAAGCATGCATTGCCTAAACAGGGGGCACGACTAATTTAGTCTTTTAACTGAAAACAATTTCAATCCAACCACGGGTCCTTCTCATTCACGCCCTTGGCTAAAAGGGATTTCATCCCATGAATAAAAGTTCATTCTTGATCATGCAAATTAAAACTTCGAACTAAAGTAAACCTTTTACTTTTCAAGAAACTTACCGGAACATTGAGGACGCTCAAGCGCTGCTCAGGCTCCCTACAAACCACCTCGGCCTCTGGGCCACCGACAGGAGGACGGTACTGCAAGAAACCCCCAAAACCCAACCTACGCAAAGGGAGAACGTTGGTAACAGCTGTAGACACCTCCCAAACGGGGCACCGCCATATAGATTGATCACGTTTGTTTGCTCGATTGGTTGCTCGCTTCGTAAACCAAAATCATGGACATTCCCATGGCTAGGAACATCGCCACATGATAACGGTTATCATCAAAATAGAGTCGCCACCCAGTTTATTAAAACTGGGAAAATAGATAGAGATTCTGGATACGGGAGCCAAAAGTACAATAAGGGGAAGGTGTTAGGCACCCCTCTTTGCCCAGTCGTGAGACTGGCCCATAATCATTCAACATAAGACATATAGATGCTTTGTTTAATTCCAACATTTAGTCTGTTTATTTATTCCTTTAAACAGTAAGCAAAGTGAGCCAGTGCGATAAGTAGCATGCATCAGAAAGCAGAGAAAGTAACAAAACTGTCCCAGGGAGATGGATCCCGCGGCCGGTGAATGGATGTCACGGCCGAGGGATCCTCCTGGTTTGATGTACCGGCCGAGGGATCGAAGCCCTGGTCGGTGTTCTTCCTCACACCAGACGGGAAGATTAACAAATAATCAAATTGCTATGGTTAGTCAAAAATACAGTAAATAAGACAAACCAGAGGCCGTTGGGCCTCACCACCTTGATCCCTTAGTTGCTTGATTGCTTTGGATTGGGCGTGATTGACTGATTGCTTGATTGAAAACCCTAGGGTTAGGGTTTGAACTTCGGGGTTTGATCGCCGGATTGACGGCTGCCTTCGGGAGGTTAGGGCTTTTGAAGAGTGGGTATGAGGGAGTATTTGTGCAGAGTTTCGAGGCTTGAGAGAGTGTATACTTTGATAATTTTTTTTTGTTTATTTTCGGAGTCCAAAGGCCCTTTATATAGGCAATTGGTGACTCACTCTGGCCAATCAAATCACGAGATGGCAATTGCAATGCATCTCTAACTCTACGTCGTAATCTCTGAGCGTAGCCCGAACGCATCGGAAAGGTAGTGTAATCGGATCAAACGTCTGACAGAACACGTTCTAGAGTCTGGGAAAAGGTCGATCTGGCGGCCGAGTAAAGGATATCACGACCGAGGAATGGATGTCTCGGCCGAAGGATAGATCTTGCGGCCGAGAGATTGATCTCTCAGGGAGATTTTGCTAGCAACAGGTTGCTTGGGTGAGGAAATGATGTTAGGGCCGTGGGATCGATGTCACGGCCGATAGATGGATTCTCCTAGGCTTCTGTATTTCTGTCTGGAAGGTTGTATGGCTTTGAATTGGGTCCTCTAAGTGGCTCAAAGTTCTTACCGAAAGTCCTAAGTTTCTCAAGGAAGCAATCAGCAATCACTGTATCCATTTCATCATCGGGATGGTCCCAAGGTGGGACTTGAAATAATCGTTAGGCCAAATTGGGGTGTCTACAGATGCCCCTCTTTGACTGAACTCAGACGGATCGCGAGACATTTTTGAGTAATAGTCAAAGCTATAAAAAGCAGCTCAATTTGGTCAAACCACTATTCCAAGGGGTTTTCGAAAAAGGTTTTGTTATGGTCGGGCCGGGAGGCTGCCTACGTATTCCACAAGGGAAATTCAGACCAATCGTAGTTCGGGCAAAAGAGAAAAGTAAAAAGTTTGGAGGGTTAGAGACAGAAGACGTACCTTAGGGCTTAAAAAGTCGTAGTGTGACGTACCTAGACTGAGCCAGGGTTTTGGCGGAAGATAGTTGAAGGAGCGCTGGGCTGCCTAGGGAATTTTTGCGGAGAGCTTCCTTAGTATTTTAGGGTAGATCAGTACACGGCAGGTGCGTTTGCTTTTCCTGATCATCCTTACTTTGACTGAAAAAAGCTCGGTAGAGTAGCCTATCCTTGCGAATGAGCTGGAAGGAATTAATGTAATGGGGTGGAATCCAAACCATCTACTGGGGATGAGTTGGACGCCGTTTGTTTTTTAGATGTGGAGGGCGCAGGGCCAGTAACTGGAGCACGGAGCTTTGGAGATGAGGGAACCGAGGCACGGAGCCGGTTGTAGTCATGAGGCGAGAGCTTGGAGAGTGATGAAATCGAGGTGTAGAGCCTGTTGCAGTCTTGAGGCGAGGGCCTGAGAAGATTGGATTGATAGGTCCAAAGCGCGGAGCTGGTGTTGATCATAAGGCGAGAGCTTTGAGCTTGACGTGCTGAACCGAAGCGCAGAGCTGGTATAAAGCAAAGGCCTGAGGTGAAGGAACTGGGGCATGGAGCCTGAGGTGATTAGATTGAGGCGTGGAGCCTGCTGCAGTCTTGAGGCGAGGGCCTGAGTTGTCGGAGCTTAGAGCTTGACGTGATTTGAACCGAAGCGTAGAGCTGGTTGCATTCTGATGGTCTGTGCACGGAGCTTTCCCATCATAAGTGTTGGCGTGGAGCCAAAGGATCGAGGCGCTGAATCGATCAATAAAACCGAGGCATAGAGCCGGTTGATTGCAGGGTTGACCTGTGTCATGAGAGATATGCAGAATGTATATGTGTGATGATGGTTATTAGATGTGAACAGATGTGATGATGCAGACTCGATGTGAAAATGCAATATGTGCACGGGCCCGTGCGTGTGTGTTTGTTTTAAAGCTTAGAGCTTCTATCAAGTTCCGGACTTGAGCATTCAGAGCGTAGAGCTCGAGCATTCGGACGGCAGAATCCGAGCATTCAAAGTACAGGCTTTGAGCGTCCAGTACACAGTGGTTGGGCATCCAAGCGTAGAGCTTGAGCATTCAAGTGTATAACTTGAGCATCCAGTACACAGTGGTTGGGCATCCAAGCGTAGAGCTTGAGTATTCAAGAATGTTAGATTTTTGAGCATTCAGGCGTAGAGCCTGAGAATAGATGTCTTGATTGTTGGGGCGGCTTAGAGCCTGTTGCTTGTTTACGGCTTCGAGCCAATTGAGATGATGGGCTTTGAGCCGCTGAGTTGAGTGATTACAGGTGTAGAACCTGTTGCCGTGATAGCGAGCATAGAGCTGCTGAGATAGTAAACATAGGCTTCGAGCCTGTTAAGAACTTGATTGTGTACGGCTTCGAGCCAGTTGAAACGATGGGCTTGGAGCCACTGAATTGATAGGTGGGGGCGTAGAGCCGCTGAGTTGATGAGTTGGTATGGCTCTGAGCCAGTTGAGATGGTAGATATAGGCTTCGAGCCTGTTGAGGTGATGGCTTGGAGCCATTTGAGATAATGGGCTTTGAGCCGCTGAGATTGCTTGTTTACGGCTTTGAGCCAGTTGAGATAGCGGGCTTTGAGCCATTGAGTTGTGATAACGGGCGTAGAGCCTGTCGATAATGGGTTTAGAGCCGCTAAGATGGTTGTTATGGCTTCTAGCCAGTTGAAATAGTGGGCTTGGAGCCGTTGAGTTGTGATAGCGAGCGTAGAGCTGCTGATAATGGGCTTAGAGCCGCTAAGATGGTTGTTATGGCTTCGAGCCAGTTGATATAGTGGGCTTGGAGCTGCTGAGTTGTGTAGAGATGATAGGCACAGGGCCGCTGAATTGATATGGGCTTCGAGCCGCTGAGTGAATTGATATGGGCATAGAGCCTGGGTGTGATAGCGAGCGTAGAGCTGCTGGGATAGTTATTATGGCTTAGAGCCAATTGAGATTGCTTGAGTATGATTTGTAGGCGTAGAGCCTGCTGTTGAGATGGCGAGCATAAAGCTGCTAAGTCGAGGGCTTGGAGCTGCTGAGATGATAGGCTTGGAGCCGTTGAGTGATGGGCATAGGCATAGAGCCGCTGAGTGAGTTGATATGGGCACGGAGTTGCTTACTTCCTCGGTAGTGGATACGGGTATAGAGCTGCTGGATGTTTTGACTTGTTTTGGCCAGCAGTTTGTGGAGAGAGATCTTCGATACTTGGGCATGCCCCCCAAGGCTAGTTTTGATTATGCTGCATTGGCTTGGGGATACCCCCAAGGCTGATTTGATTTTTGCTTCTATTGGTCATGGTCCCAGAATTCCATAATGGCTTGAGTTAATGCACCAAGCAAAATCTGATATTGCTGAGGAAAATTGATTAGGAGGCCAGGAGATCGATCTCTCGGCCGAAGGATTGATATCTCGGCCGAGGAATCGAATACTCGGCCGTGAGAACGCCAAAAGCCAGGAAATCGATTTAAGCTCAGTTAAATCGATCTCACGGCCCATTTAATCTTTTCTTCTCCTCCTCTCTCATTCTCCTCCGTTCCTCTCGCCCGACGACTTCCGCCGCACGCCGCAGTTCCCCTTCACCACCATCGGCCACCATTATTTCCGGCGACCATTACTATCGCCGTTGTTGCAACCTTGGCTTTTCGAAACTGTTAGTCTTCCTCCTATCTTGGTTCAAACGTGATGGCTACGCCATCTTTGGATGTGGCGGGTTCGTCCTCGCATCCTTCGTGTAGGTGTGAGTATCCGTCTTCCGACGAGGAGGCGATTGAGGAGCCCGGCTTGTTCGACGCCGCTACCTACATTCTTCCTTCGCGTAGGTTGGGTTTTGGCGGTTTCTTGCAGTACCGCCCCCCTGTCGGTGGCCCTGAGGCCGAGGTGGTTCGTCGAGAACCTGAGTTTCACCTGAGCGTTCTGAACGTGCCGGTGAGTTTCCTGAAAAGTAAAAAGTTTTACTTTAGTTCGGAGTTTTGGAAATCCTTGTATTTTTTAAGAATAAAATTTTTTGCTTGCGGGATGAAAATCCCTTTTGGCTAGGAGCGTGAATGTGAAGAACCCATGTTTGGGTTGAATTTATTTTTGTTTAAGGAAACTAAAATAACTGTGCCCACTGTCTAGGCAATGCATGCTTTTAGATGTTAATTTGACGCCCCTTAGCATTTCCTTTGTTTATGCAATCATGAGATTAACTCCCTTTTATCTTTGGCAGAGAAATAGGAGGCTGGAAGCTCGCGGTGGAGGCAAGGAGGTGCACAGATGGTTCTTGAAGCTGCCAGAGCAGGTTCGGGAATTAGTACATGCTGCAGGCTTTGAGACATTCGTTCTGGGCCTCGATCTTCCGAAGATGGATTGGTCATTGATGACCTCGCTAGTTGAGAGGTGGTGGGATACCACCAATACCTTCCACTTTCCTGCTGCTGGCGAGATGACTATCACTTCGGGTGACTTCTCTTTGCTGACTGGCCTGCGGGTAGGCGAAGTTGCTCTTCGAGTTGACCCCCGGATTTGGGAGCGAGAGGGTGTTTTGAGGTGGTTTTTGGGCAAGGTGCCCCCTGTTCGTTCCCGAGGTCATATCGATCTTGCTTGGCTAAGCAAGACTTTTATGGTGGCTGACATTCTGACCCAGGTGAGTGCCGAGCAATTGACGCGGGCCTTCTTTCTTTACCTCCTTGGGCAAACGTTGTTTGCCAACAAGGATGGCTCGGTACACACGCAGTTTTTGGCTCCTTTGCAGCACTTGGGAGCTATTCGGGAGTTTGACTGGGGCTCGTCTGCTTTGGCCACTTTATATGGCAGTCTTGGAGCTTGCTCGCGGGACAAGAGTCCCATTCTTTGTGGTCACTTTCGAGTGCTTGAGGTATGCATTGTTCCTTTGTACTTCTGTTTTCACTTTGGCTTTTTCTAGTTCTGAACTTGCTTTGGTTAACCTGCTTTTCAGCTCTGGGCTTTTGAGCACCTTCTCCAGTTTCCCCCTGAGACTAGGCATGGTGATGTGAACTGCATACCTCGTTACGAGCGATGGTTGGTGGGGCAACGGAGGCCACGGTCACCAGTTTTGAGCCTTCCTGAGTGGCGGCGAGTTTTGGACCGACTGACGGTCGATCAGGTACCTTTTTCTTTGTACCTCTTATCTTTTAGACTTCCATATTCTTGTGTTGGGGCTGATTTGTCCTTGCTTTTTAGGTACGGTTTGACCCTTGGGGTGGTGTACCAGAGGATGCCCCTCTTGCACGTTGTAGAGTCTTGGACCGAACCCGTAGCTTGCTCGAGGGTCCATTTTGCCGAGCCTGGTACTTAGGCGATCGAGTGGCTAGTCAGTGGCGATCACGTGTTGAGGCTCTTCAGCTTGTTCCTCCCTCTCCCCCAGTATCTTTGAGGTCCACTTCTTTGATGTCGAAGGAAGATCTGAAGAACGCTCGGATCAGAGATTGGGCGGGTTTACTCCTCCAGGCAGGTGACTATACGGAGTACTGCCGTCTTTTCTTGACCCCCTCTGTTGCGGCTCCTCCCGTTGCTCCTGTTTGGCCACGGGCTCCTTCGTTTGTCTCCTTCCACTCGGATGATGGGGAGGAAGAGCGCCTGACGCTGACTCCTTGCACGACCCAGCTTTACACTTTGCCAGCCGGGGCTTCGCAGGTATCCTTAGCTTTCCACGTTAGCTTTCATCACTCCGCATTGTATCTCTTGCTTTAGATGTTTGTAATGTTTGACTGTTCTACAGGTACCTGCCGAGATAGTGCAGGAATGGCTTCACGCCTATCAGAGTACAGAGGTTTTGGTTCAGAGACAGCGCCGTAGGATCCTTGAGGTACGACTTTCTTCATGAGCTTTATCTGCTGTGTATTATCCCTTGAGTTTGAATATTTGTATCCCTATTTGGCTGCAGCTTGAGGCTGAGGGAGTACCGGCTGCTGGTGGGGGGAATATGAGGACCAGTGAGCAGCCTTCGCCTTCTTCTCAGAGATCGCCTAGCTTTTAGGGCTTTTTCTTTTTCCTGTTCATAGTTAGTAGAAGATAGGCAGAAACTATATTTGTATAGTGAAAGCAACCACAACAATGGTTTTGTAAACAAATTTTTGTCTATGAAATGAGAAATGCTTTTTATGCCCCTAGATGTCTTGAGTTTGCATGCGATAGTCAGAACATGGCTTTTTGAACAAGTTTTTGCTGATAGACAGTAATTTGTGTGAAAACACTTGGCCGAAGAATCGATCACTCGGCCGAAGGATCATTGTTGCGGCCGAGGTATTGATTCTTCGGCCTTTACGTCTATTTGCCCAAGGGAGCTAGGTTTTGCTTTAGCCAAGTGGCATCCTGTTTCACATTCCTTCCTATGCTTAGTCTTTGATTTTCTGTCTCTTGCTTTTGCCATGCTCCACAGCCTGGTTGCCAAACTTAAGAGTTTTTGAGGTGTCATACTCATTGTGTTGATGACTTTTGGGTTAGAGGGGATGAACTATAATTCTTGTGTCTATTGTTTGCTGCCAATTTTTTGAGAAAAGCATACTCATCTTTTGTGAGCTCAATACGCAGGGTTAGCTATGCCTATCATTGAGTACAAACCTGTTGATGTTTTCCTCTCTCCAAATGTTTGGGCCGCATCTCGATGCGAGATTGCCTACGTATCCCAATCAGGGAATCAGGCCTTTTACGTAGTTCCAAAGTCACCACCTTTGGGGGTTGGGTTTTCACTCTTGGTTTTTCTTTTTTTCTCATGCTCTAAGTTTTGCCTAGGTTACCTGACAGAGGTTGAGTCCCTAGCGAGCTTTCCTTCAAATGCCTTAACTTTTGCCTAGGCTACGTTTTTCATTTTTACCTTGTCCTAGCAGGCTCTGCTCTTACTTTTGCTTGGGTGTATAGATTGCCCAACGAGCATTTTTCTCTCAAGAGGGTTTTAGTGTTTTGGAGAGGAATCTGATGGAGATGTTTTTACGAATCTCCTTGTTGCGTTTGTACTTTCACAATGGACAAGCTAACCCTAAGTGTTCTCACTGAGATAGTGTCTTTCTTCTAAGTTCTGACAAAAAACCTAGTTTCTTAAGCAATTAGAGTTCATCCTTTCCTTCCCTCTTGTCAGGGACACAAAGATTTTGATCCCTTCGAATTTTTTTTCTTGTTTTGGCAATGAAAGTATAGCGCATGGCAATTGCAATTTAGGAATTTAGATTGATAAGCATAATCTGGAAGATAAAAAGGAAATTCTCTTAGCGGAAATAAAATGCCCAAACAGGGGCCCAAAACTCGTTCTAATTTGTTTAAAGCAAAAACAATGTTGTTTTTTCGTGTTTGCCATGTTGTGACTTCTCAGCTACTGCAGCATGTCGGGGTCATTTCCCTTGTCTTTTGCAACTTTGTACTCTTTCCCACCCTCTTCCTTGCCAAACAGAGCCTTTGAATTGGGTTCATCTTTGAAGTTTGTACGATGTCTACTTCCTTGAGCCATGAGCAATCCCCAGATGGATGTGTCAGTTTGAATCTCCCTTTCCTCATTGATTGTGTGGTCATCAGCTATTTCCTCCTGATTGAATAATGATGCTAAGGAGGTTTCATAGAGCGGATCATTGTACTCCTCTTCCATTTCATAAAAGTCGCTTTCCCCTGTTTTATAGGGTTCTGTGCATATGAAGTCCAGATCTTCTCTTTCCTCTATCCATTGACTATAGTCACATTCGTCGTAAGGGTTGATCTATGGTTGCATTTGAAACTCCTCTATCTTTTCTATGAGATTGATTGTCTCCCAAACAATGGGCGGTGTTGGAATTTTGGGATGGTTGATGCGTACCACTATTTGGGCAGGCTCGAAGCGAGCGTGCCTTCTCATCATGATGACCCTTTCTTTTTCCTTCTTCCTATTCTCAAACCAGATACGAAGCCATTCGTCATCTTCCATAAATGGAATGTCTGCAGGATCCTCCAAATTGTGTTTTGCCCAGGAGTGTTCTTTCCATTTCCTTAGTTCTTCCTCCTCTGCCTGATCTTTGCTACTTATGTCGGGCATGTCAGCGTCGATTACTTCTGATTGATCAGAGTTATCATCCTCCTCCTCCTCCATCATGAAACACTCGTCCTCCTCGGGGAAGGTTAAGGTAGGCTTGGTTTGGTTGTCTTGGACAATGTATTGGCTGGGATTGTATGTGGGGTTGTGAGATAGATTTATGAGATTGATATTTCGAGGTGGCGGTTCAGCATTGTGAGTAGGGAGTGGGTTGGCTTGCCCATCAGGTTTTGGTGGTTTTATGGTTCGACTATCAATAAGGTCTTGAATGTCGTGACGAAGACGCATACAATTGTCTGTTTCGTGCCCAGGGTGTTGGTGGTAGGCGCATTGTTTGTTTGGATCATGGTTTGGACCGTAGGGCGGCGGAGGAAGCGGTTTGTTTAAAGGTTTGAGATGCCCTTGACGGCTAGGGATGGTCAAGGCTTGGGATAAGGTCATGTAAAGAGGATCAAAGTTGCGGCGGGGTCGATTTGAGCTTCGGGATGGGCTAGTTTGGAAAGGGTCTTGAGACAAGGATGTGCCAAGGGCATTCACGGAGGTGTGAGATGTACGGCTAGAGAAGATTTTCTTAGGTGGAGGAGTGGCCTCTTCTTTCCCAATGAATCCTAACTTGATTCCATCTTCGATTTGCAACCCAGTGGCATGCAAGCGCTTGAAATCGGTGATAGCCAGTGTGTAAATATGCCTGAGATATTTGGGTTGCAAATTTTTGACAACTATCCTCACTTGGTCTTCCTCGGAGGGGCGGTTCTTCATCTTGGCAGCCTTTTCCCTCCATCTTGCCACAAAGGTAGCAAAGTCCTCATTGTACGCATATTGCTTGACGAAAGCATTGGCGATTTCTGGCCAAGTTTGATAATGTACAAATTCCAAAGTGAGGAACCAGTCGAGAGCACTTCCGGTGAGAGTTCGCTGGAACAACTGGGCGATGAGCTCGTCGTTCAAGCCCATCGACTTCAGGGTGTTGATAACATGGCGAACATGACTAGTAGGGTTGCCAGTTCCATTGAACTTCTCAATGTTGGGCATCTTGAAATTCTCAGGCAGCTTGGATTCTGGGAAGAGGCAAAGTCCCTCGAAATCCAGAATTTGGTCCCCTTGTGAACGAGCCAAGGCTTGTTTGATTTCCTTGACTTGCTTGGTCAACTCAGGACTTTCTGCCAACACTACTTTATGGGGGTTCTCGTCTTCCATTGATTTTTCCTCATCCTCAGCATCTCTAGCTGCCTTTTCTGCTAGTAGTGCAGTGATTTGAGCTTGGAGGTCGGCAATAGTGGCGTCGTTATCTGCCATGAAGGTAGAAGGGCTGCTTGACGAAGCTTGAGATTTAGTAAATGACGGGGTCCGTTGAGGGGATGATCGGGAAGTTTCTGAAAGTGGTTGGAATTGTTGTGGTGAGGGTGTTTTGTCAGATGAAGACGATAGACGGGAGGGTTGCAGAGGCCTTTGTACGTTTGGCGTAGCTTCGGGTGTTATAAGAGTACAAAGTTGGCTGTGGTTGCTTCTTTGATTTACCTATTGTGCCTGCTTGAAAAGTAGAATACCTAGAAGTCAGTATTCAGCCTGTGTAGGGTTAGGATTTGGGTTAAGAATCCCAACCCTTCTGTACAGGAAGAGTTAATTACAACAACAAATGGTACAAGGTGTGAGGAAGAACTTTTGCAAGTAAAATGCAAGTAGATTCCTAGCCTGTAGGTTCCTGTCTTAGTTTGATAAGTTCTATAGCTTTCTAGAACATGCAAGGTTTTGGTAGTCTCAGGGTGCTCCGTTGTCAAAGGGCACCAATCCTCTCTCCAGCCCATCATAGGCGGTGATCGGGTGATTCCCCTTTTGATATACAACTAGGTATGAGTGACTGTGGAGTTTGCTGGAACCCCCAACATAGCCCGTGTCATGCCGGGATATCAGGTGAACTCAACGGGTTGCCCGCTCGATGCATATGATAAATGAATTAAACAAGGCATGTATTAGTCTTATGTTAAACCTTTTGGTTATGGCTCTCAAATCCCCAGCGGAGTCGCCAAAAACTGTAGACACCTCCCAAACGGGGCATCGCCATACAGATTGATCACGTTTGTTTGCTCGATTGGTTGCTCGCTTCGTAAACCAAAATCATGGACATTCCCATGGCTAGGAACATCGCCACATGATAACGGTTATCATCAAAATAGAGTCGCCACCCAGTTTATTAAAATTGGGAAAATAGATAGAGATTCTGGATACGGGAGCCAAAATTACAATAAGGGGAAGGTGTTAGGCACCCCTCTTTGCCCAGTCGTGAGACTGGCCCATAATCATTCAACATAAGACATATAGATGCTTTGTTTAATTCCAACATTTAGTCTGTTTATTTATTCCTTTAAACAGTAAGCAAAGTGAGCCAGTGCGATAAGTAGCATGCATCAGAAAGCAGAGAAAGTAACAAAACTGTCCCAGGGAGATGGATCCTGCGGTCGGTGAATGGATGTCACGGCCGAGGGATCCTCCTGGTTTGATGTACCGGCCGAGGGATCGAAGCCCTAGTCGGTGTTCTTCCTCACACCAGACGGGAAGATTAACAAATAATCAAATTGCTACGGTTAGTCAAAAATACAGTAAATAAGACAAACCAGAGGCCGTTGGGCCTTACCACCTTGATCCCTCAGTTGCTTGATTGCTTTGGATTGGGCGTGATTGACTGATTGCTTGATTGAAAACCCTAGGGTTAGGGTTTGAACTTCGGGGTTTGATCGCCGGATTGACGGCTGCCTTCGGGAGGTTAGGGCTTTTGAAAAGTGGGTATGAGGGAGTATTTGTGCAGAGTTTCGAGGCTTGAGAGAGTGTATACTCTGATAATTTTTTTTTGTTCATTTTCGGAGTCCAAAGGCCCTTTATATAGGCAATTAGTGACTCACTCCGGCCAATCAAATCACGAGATGGCAATTGCAATTGCAATGCATCTCTAACTCTACGTCGTAATCTCTGAGCGTAGCCCGAACGCATCGGAAAGGTAGTGTAATCGGATCAAATGTCTGACAGAACACGTTCCAGAGTCTGAGAAAAGGTCGATCTGGCGGCCGAGAGATTGATCTCTCAGCGAGATTTTGCTAGCAACAGGTTGCTCGGGTGAGGAAATGATGTTAGGGCCGTGGGATCGATGTCACAGCCGACAGATGGATTCTCCTAGGCTTCTGTATTTCTGTCTGGAAGGCTGTATGGCTTTAAATTGGGTCCTCTAAGTGGCTCAAAGTTCTTACCGAAAGTCCTAAGGTTCTCAAGGAAGCAATCAGCAATCACTGTATCCATTTCATCATCGGGATGGTCCCAAGGTGGGACTTGAAATAATCGTTTGGCCAAATTGGGGTGTCTACAGCAGCATTAAACAAGTCAGGCTCCTCAATCGCCTCTTCATCAGACGAAGGATACTCACACCTGCATGGAGGGTGCGAGGAAGAGCCCACTGCAGACGGTGGAACATCGGTAGAAGACGACGGCGGTAAGTCGGTGAACTCGGAAGAAGCCATCCACAATCGAAAAAGAAGAAAAGAGGAACAATCGTGACAATGGCGACGGTTATGGCAGCCGAGAACGATGGCGAACGGTGGTGGTCGGAGGAATGACGGCGGTCGGACGACGGTGGTCGGAGAAATGGGGAACGGAGAAGTTTCGGACGAGAGAGAAGAGGGGGAAAAAGATTAAATGGACCGAGAGATCGATTAAACCAAACTTAAATCGATTTTCCTGACTTTTGGCTTTCTCACAGCCGAGACATCGACTCCTCGGCCGAAACTTCAATTATTCGGCTGAGAGATTGATCTCCTGGGCCCCTAATCAATCTCCCACAGCAAAATAAATCTTGCCCGGTGCACCAATTCAAGCAAAAATGTAACGCCCCCAAATTTCGGGTACGTTAAAGGACAATTTTATTGATAAAATCAAATGGAGTCTGGCTCATTATTACATCATCAACCTCACAAGGTGTACATTTATTCAAAAGGGAAGGGAACTAAGGTTCCTAACTACAGCTCCGCCTGCTCTTCCATCCTAGCCAGCTCTTCGGCTCCAAAAGCCTCCAAAGTGTACATCTCACCCTGTTCGTCTATAAGGTCTGACACATTATACCGGCGTCGCCACCAATATAATATGTCAGGGTCACCCAAGGCAACACCGTGAGCTTAAAAGCTCAATAGAATAAACCAAACCCACTAACCCTTAACTTACACATAGCAAGTCATGTATAACAGCAGTGAATCATACAGATAATGATATCTACGCAGTACGTGTTTATTCAACAGCTATTAACAATAACACATCCGCAATTTCTTTCTAACGTTCGTTGGTTTTTGAAATATCAGAGTTTCTCTTACGCAGCGTTTCATTTCTCAAATTAACATTTTGAAAATCGTTAAGTAACCAGAAATTCACATAGACAATTACACATGCTCATTCAACAACATAGTTAAATAATGACACATCCATATTCGATATTTTTATTAGCGTTGGTGTCATGTCTTTTCGTGTTTCTCCTACGCGACTCATCGTAGACTGTGTCACATTTTCACATTTACCAAAATCACAATTTCCAACGTTTCTTTCATAAATTGTTACTAATGAGGCTACCAAGTCCGCCTTCATTAGTAACACACATGATGGCTACCGAGTCTGGTCACACCGCGGTTTTCACAATCCATTCAAATCTTGCATTGGCTCCTCTCCGCGGATAACCAAGCCTTATTGCCACATGAGGCTACCACGTCCGGCCCCATTGGCAATCTTCGCAATGGGCTACCAAGTCCGGCCACATTACGGTTTTCGCAAGTCCACACAAAGGGCTACCAAGTCCGGCCACCTTGCGGGTTTTCACAACTCACATTGGGCTACCATGTCCGGCCACAATGTAGTTTCAAAAATATTTTATCCAAAACCAATTATTTCCTTTATCTTCACAATGGACTACCAAGTCCGGCCACATTGCGGTTTTCAAAAACATACTCACATTGGGCTACCATGTCCGGCCACAATGTAGTTTCAAAAATATTTTATCCAAGACCAGTTATTTCCTTTATTTCCGCAATGGACTACCAAGTCCGGCCACATTGCGGTTTTTCACAAATTGCTATTAACGAGGCTACCAAGTCCGGCTTCATTAGTAACACTCGCGATGGCTACCAAGTCCGGCCAATCATGGTTTTCAAAATCCATTCTCTTTAAATCTTGCATTGATTCCTTTTCGCGGAGAATCAAGCCATATTTCCACATGAGACTACCACATCCGGCCCCATTGGAAATCTTCGCAATGAGCTACCAAGCCCGGCTACATTACGGTTTTCGAAACACTTACACAATGACTACCAAGTCCAGTCATTATGTAATTTCAAAATATTTTCTGCAGGTTAATCCCATCCTTTCTTTGACCACACTCTAGGTGTCATGTTTCTATTTTCTCGGTTTTTGTGTCTCGTTGCATGCAATGACTCCGCGGTAATTCTTTCACACTTTACGAAATCTAGAAACTAAACTAGCAAGATCATTCAACTCTATATTAGATAGCATGCTCATATTATCACATCATCATACTTAACGTTAAATCACATAAGTTAAGCATAGTGCCACATGGACGGACACCTTTGGAGTGATAAATCACTTATGCTTTATCAACAACAAGTAGTCAAGTAATCATATAATCATGCTCACATTCAAAAATGAAATCACCACAGCTTAATCCTAAATCATGCTTTCTTAAGTTCAAACAGCATATGTTTATTGAATGTTTCTAACGTTATGCTAATCATGCCATGGCTAATCAAGATAACAACTCATAAACATTTCTAATCATGCTTAAGGAAAATAGATAAGATAACCTACGTATACTTAGGATTTCGAAGGCTTAGAATAATCTACCATCATTTTGAAATACGCATGCAATACGCTATACTTAGATTTTTGGAAAGTATAGGAAAATTATACTATACTTCAAGTTAGGGCGTAAGGAGTATTCTACATGAACATGCTCATATCTATACTTAGGAAAATGAGTAGAGATTAATCTACCTATAAACACGATTATCTATAATTCAAAGCAAACACATTTCTAATTATATTTAGAGTTTCGAAAGCATAGTTAAAATCTACATATACTTAGAGTGTAGAAGGTGTAGGAAGATCCTACCTTTGATCCGAAACTAGTCGGGGCCGAATAAGCTAATTGGAAATCCTACGGGCGGTGAAACTCTCGAATCTGGACCGAACTTCGGATGGCAGTAACTCGGTCAATATTTGGCCGAATACAATCGTTCTTGAGTTGAAATCGAAGTTCTAGAAGTGCTCTACAACTTTCGTGAAGGAAGTTGATCCTAGAAAGTACCTTAGGTAGGAGAAATATGATGAGAAAGGAAGGGACAGTAAGCTGTCTGGAAATCCGAATTTTTGCTGAACTTCGGATGTCAATATCTTTGTCGTTTCTTGACCGATTAGGGTGGTTCTTGGGTCTAACTTGAAGATCTCGAAGTGCTCTACAACTTTCCCGGAGAAAGTTTATCCTAGAAACTAATCTAAGCAGGAGAATAATGAGGATTTACAAAGGGCAGTAGGCTGCCTGGAAAAACAGAAATGGTTTCTAGAGAGAAGTTGGAGCAATGCTTGAGTTTCTAGAGAGAAGTGGGAGCAAGAAGTGAAGGTGTGAGTTCAAGGCTTGAATGGGTTGCTATTTATAGGCCAAGGGTGATCTATTATCCAAGGGGTAAATTTTCCCCTAACATTTGTTGTCCAATGGATAAAAATTTGTCTAGATTTGGTTGTCCTTTGGTGAGGTAGGATGATGGCTTAAAGGACATGACTAGGCTCATTGTACACTTTGCACACATCACTCTCCCTCTCTCCCTCTCATCCGAAATCTCTCTCTCTCTCTCTCTCTCTCCATGGTACAATGTTCATAAGTACATAGGTGGAAAGATTACAAAGATCTTTCTTGTTCTTTCTTCCAATCTAGGACAAGTCTAGGTTAATTTATTGGGGTTTTGGTCTAGTCTAGTACTTGAGAAGATTGAGTTTGGATTGAAAGAGCAAGAAACCCTAGATTTGGTAGTACTAGGTGATATGTGAAGATTGGCTAAGGACTATGACTAGGCTTGGAAGAGTACAAGGGCACACATCACCATCTCTCTCTCCCTCTCTCATCCGGCCTCTCTCTCTCTCTCTCTCTCTCGGCAATCTCTCTCTCTCTCTCTCTCCCCTTAGTACTACTATGTATAATATATGTATACTTACTAGATATGGAAGGACAAAAGAAGAATAAACAAATGGGGTTTAGAAAGAGTAAGATTTTCCCAATAAACAATTGGATTTGGCACAAGAGTACTTCCTATATTTAATTAAGGGTAGGTATACACTTGCCTTATAATAATATTTAGGTACATATAGAATCCTATGGAAATATATATATAAGTATAAATCTTATTCTTTCACTAGAGAATCCCATGGGAAAATTGGCTAATGCTATTAACCAACATACATTAGTGCTAGTCCTATTATCCAATGCATAATAATTCCCCTAGTAGTTATTAACCAATGGGTCATAGTCCTCCTAACTTTTATTATCCAAAGGTTAAAGATAGGGAGTACTAGGCTAATATGTATAAATGATTTTGACACATGGTATATCTATTAAACTAATAGGTTTGTACTAGGTAGAAAGACTAGCTTATTATCCAATAAATAATGTTTACCCTAACCTTTATTATCCAAGGGTCAAAGATGGAAAGTACTATGCTTGCATAATGTATATATATAAGTACAATGACTCATGGCAAATCTATTAAACTATTGGATCTTGTACTTGATAGGAAGACTAACCTATTGACCAATGGGTAACAATTCTCCTAACTTTTATTATCCAATGGATAAAGGATGGAAGTACTATACTTATATAATCTATCTATATTAGTACAATGACTCATGGTGAATCCAATTAAACAGGTAGATCTTGTACTAGGTAGGAAGACTAACCTATTGTCCAATGGTTAATAATTCTCCTAACTTTTATTGTCCAATGGGTAAAGATGGTAAGTAATATATAATCATATAAAGTGTACCTAGCAATCTAATCACAATATCCCCGGTGTAAACCTATGGTCCAATGGATAAAGATTATCCTAGTATTTATCGTCCAATGGGTAATAGATCAAGGGTTGACTTTGGTCAAGGTCTCACTTAGGGTTCAAATGGTTCATGAAGATCAAAGGTTCGATTAGGCTTCCTTAACGATTAGTTAGAAGCTAGCTAGGTTTGCTAAATAGGATACCTTAGGGTTTACTAACTCGCTTGTCTTTAGAAAATGACTATGTCGCATGGCGAAGAAATCTAATTACGACGGATTACTAGGGAAAATATACAAGTGCTTTACAAGCATACTTGTCTTGGAGAAATGACTAGAAAATCTATATGAAGAAAACTATATTTGTAAGTCTAGATTTTAGTAACGACGGATTTTTGGATATTAGAAAGGAATTTTAAATGGAATCCAAGTAATAAAATAAAATTTAAATTTTTAATGAAATTTTTATTTCCCAAAAATCCGGGTCGTTACAACCTATCCCCCTTAAAATAATTTTGTCCTCGAAATTGGTGCGCGGCTACGGTTTGGATCTTATCACTATACCGGCCTTGAATCTTCGTCTATCCCCCTTAAGATAGAAGCAGGTTACCATCAATCCTCTAAGGTGATCATCTTCGCCATTCGTCAGCTATCGTCGACTTATAACTTCCGTAGACTAGGTTGATGGCTATTCTCCTTCCTAACGGTAGGTTTAAGAGCGATCTTAAGGGTTCAGTTCCTAGCCCTATATGCAGCGATAAATAGTTTAGGATCAGTAACACCATAGGGTGTACCACTGAGTTTGAGTCGCTTGGCCATCACGGTCGGGTCACAAAAGATACCCAAGATTACGCCACTCTTGTTTAATAAGTGTCGCGAGGATGTCGATTTCTATTGAGTTTTAAGAGAAGCAATGTAGTTGAAAAACGGTACGGATACGACTAGCGGATTAAGATGTGCTTCCCATAAATAGGAAAAAGTACAATAAAATGCATAGAGTTCTACTACAAAGAGAATTTATACCACAGTGGGCAGACACAAGGACAGGTGTGCGTACACGAACAGTGATCAAGACAGATTGCTGTAGGCAAGCGGTTTAAAACTTCGAGATAAAATAAGATCAACATCTTACTCGCCCGAAGGCATTATCGGATACAAAGAAAAGAAAAATAGATAACATTAGCTACGGTGCCACTACCATGCCTCGTCCGCGCCGGGATATCCTACCATCTATCATCGAAAGCTTGGAGCAAAAGACGTTCGTATTCCGTTACGAACGTTGTGAGTGCGGCGGCCACCACGAGAACCCAGTACCAGAAGGTGTTGAGACGGTTGTTCCTATTGAACCACCGTTGCATGCCTAAAGTAAGCACCGCACAAAACAGAACGAAGATGAAGGGTTGCACCCGTAGAGTTCGGATTGTCATGGTCAGTTCGGCTTGCTCGATTTCTCGGAACGCGGCGTCTTCCGGAAATCTTCGTCGTTGGATTGCCATGGCGGGGTAGTGATATGGAGGGGTTACGATAGTGGGAGAGATGAAGAGATGAAGAGATGGGGAGATGGGGTATTTATAGGGTCGGGTGAGGGGTGTGGAGGAGGGAAAGTTTTGAAATTTAAATTTGAATTTTGAATTTGAATTTGAAATTTGGAGGTTGGGAGGGGGCGGTTTGCCGGGCCGAATGGGGACCCGCTCGGCACTCGGTACTAGGTTCTGTTTTCGTCCCTTAAGAGGCGTAGGAAAATATATATCCAAGAATGGCTATTCAACGAACTAGTAAACGAAAAATTGCTTAACGGGTAGTGTGCGACAGTAAAGCATGCTTTTCGTAGATGAGTAGAAAATTACATTTATAAGCATAGCAAATAGTACAATTTTAAGAAACATCAAACAAGCAACGGTGATCCTAATTTTCAACATCCTACATTCCGAAGGATTACAGCTTCTGCTAGATCTTATTTAAGGGCACCTAATTGGTATCCTTGGTTTTCACAGGTCCTCTAGGACCTCGTCCTCCTCGAGACTTCCTTCATTCGCAAGGTTTCCTTCCTTAGTCACCTTATCGGCGTCCTTATCGCCATCGACTTCTTCCTCCTTAACTTCAACCTCAAGGTTTTCCATTGGGGGTAGGGTACCAAAGATCTCGTAGTAGGCACAAAGGATTGGGAACAGTGCAGGATACCAAGGGTCGGTTTCTACGGGGACAGGGGTATTTTGCTGCACTCTAATGAAATCTTACTTTTCCGCGAGTACAGCGGCAATGAAGTCAGGGCGCTCCACTAGTTAGGTTGTCATGATTTCTATGGCGATCTTGAGATGACGAGCTTCAGCTAACAGGTCGACTAAGTGATCTAAGTGGTTCATCTACGGGGTTTAAACCTCAAGTAATGTCTTTAAGATAAGGGTTTTCTTAACTCTAAAGAACTTTGAGTTTCTAAATTCCACATTCGATCCTTGAGTTAAGTCATCATCCAACTGTTCGGGAATTCCCAGCTCGGTGGTACTGCCAATTTCCACACCTTACTTCAATCCGGAGATTGTTTCGACAGAAGTCCACCCAATTTGGGACGGTAAACTTAAACTCAATTTCACGTTTGTGCAACGGCCAAACTATCTTATGGTTCTACCCATTCTACCCATGGCCGAGTGTTGAGCCTAGAGCTCTGATACCATGTTGTAACGCCCCCAAATTTCGGGTACGTTAAAGGACAATTTTATTGATAAAATCAAATGGAGTCTGGCTCATTATTACATCATCAACCTCACAAGGTGTACATTTATTCAAAAGGGAAGGGAACTAAGGTTCCTAACTACAGCTCCGCCTGCTCTTCCATCCTAGCCCGCTCTTCGGCTCCAAAAGCCTCCAAAGTGTACATCTCACCCTGTTCGTCTATAAGGTCTGACACATTATACCGGCGTCGCCACCAATATAATATGTCAGGGTCACCAAAGGCAACACCGTGAGCTTAAAAGCTCAATAGAATAAACCAAACCCACTAACCCTTAACTTACACATAGCAAGTCACGTATAACAGCAGTGAATCATACAGATAATGATATCTACGCAGTACGTGTTTATTCAATAGCTATTAACAATAACACATCCGCATTTTCTTTCTAACGTTCGTTGGTTTTCGAAATATCAGAGTTTCTCTTACGCAGCGTTTCATTTCTCAAATTAACATTTTGAAAATCGTTAAGTAACCAGAAATTCACATAGACAGTTTCTCTGCGCCTGTATTCACCATCTCAGCGGCTCTACGCCCGTGCTCACCATCTCAGCGCCTCTACACCTGTATTTACCGTCTCAGCGGCTCTATGCCCAGCCACCCAGTGGCTCGACGCCCACTATCTCAACTGGCTCTACGCCATAACAATTCTCAACAGGCTCTATGCCGTACCAACCATCAACAAGATATCATCTATTCTCAAGCTTTACGCTTGAATGCTCAAAATCCAACATTTTGAATGCTCGAAGCTCTTCGAATGCCCAACCACTGTGTACTGGATGCTCAAGTTCTACACTTGAATGCTCAAGCTCTATGCTTGAATACCCAACCACTGCGTACTGGATGCTCAAAGTCTGTACTTTGAATGCTCGGATTCTGCCGTCCGAATGCTCGAGCTCTACGCTCTGAATGCTCAAGTCCAGAACTTGAAAGAAGCTCTACGCTTAAATCAAACACACACGCACGGACACGTGCGCATAAGCATCAATTACATTGAGTCTGCACAATTACATCACCATCATCATATCTGTTAACATCTAACCTGTGGGCAGCATGCCCTTAAAAAGGATTCCGTTCCTTTCTAAAAGAGGCCCTCGGATCGAGGGAGCGCTAACGGGTCAAGTGCTCGAAATACAGAGTCACCACTCGGGTTTGAAGGTCCGACACCCAAGGAACCGTATTCGAAGCGCCGTGCACGCTATTTTGATTTGAAAAAGTGAAAGCACCAGTCCGTCATAACCATATCTGGGTTCGGGAGCCAGGTTACGAGAGGGGAAGGTTTTTAAGGCACCCCTCTCACCCAATCCGAAGATCGGTCTCTACTAAAACACTTTGTGAAAATATTGCGATTCTTCCTTTTTTTAATCAATTTTTAGCCAATTAGGGTGGGGGAACAGTTTAATGGGGATTAAAACTGTAACATATTTGCAGGATATGATTGAAATGGCATGGATTCGAAAGCATTAAATAGGATAAAATCAGGTTTTGTTTAGAAGAGCTAACCATATCTGGGTTTGGGAGCCAGGTTACGAGAGGGGAAGGTTTTTAAGGCACCCCTCTCGCCCAATCCGGAGATCGGTCTCTAATAAGACACTATGTGAAAATATTGCGATTCTTCCTTTTCTTAATCAATTTTTAGCCAATTAGGGTGGGGGAACAGTTTAATGGGGATTAAAACTGTAACATATTTGCAGGATATGATTGAAATGGCATGGATTCGAAAGCAGTAAATAGGATAAAATCAGGTTCTGTTCAGAAGAGCAAACCCAGTGCACTGTCCCTAATTTCACGTGTGCAGGAAGGAACTCACATGCACTGACCAAAGTCACTGCATGAAGTTCCAACCTGCGCGCGCCAATAAGCCACACGCACGTGCAGATTTGCTTCTCTCACAGACTCTGTTTTTATCCTCCTTTGGGCTCTGTAAGGACCAGTGCTCACCCAGGACAAACCAAGCAGTTATAGTATTACACTACACAATTTAAAGGCTGAAAAGCCCTACAAATTAACAAAACACCCCATAAAACAGTGTGGGGATAGAAACAGAGACCAAAGGCCTAGTTACCCATGCAAGGCCAGCCACTGGTCAGAGAGGGACCTGCGCGCGCGGGTATGACATAGGCGCACGCGGATCTGAGCCACTTAACCAGTGCTTGGTTTACATGTTTCAAGGTTCTGGGACATTCCCAAAAATACCCAGGGGTACTCCACAGCAACAGGTATGAATATTAACTACAAACTAGTAGTTTTAACTATGGAAATCAGTAAATTAGTTATTAGCATGCTTGCAATGACCTATAGACATAGTAGAACATAAAGAACAAGACCCCAGGCCCCACGCAAGATCTAAGCGCGCAGCCACAGAGTGGCGCGCGCATGCTAACGACCGGCGCGCGCTGGTCCTTGCCCCCATGGTTTTTGAAACCCTGCCAGCTTTTGGGCCCGGATAGGTATTGATTACTAGCCTTGACCCTGCTAGCCCCTCTCAGGGATCAGAATAGAGAGCAGAACAAAGGTGTTATACCTGTTTGAAAAAGTGTTTGAGCTTTGAGTTGAGTTGAGGTTGGAAGCTTAGTGGTTGCTTGAGTGATAGTAGGAGGAAGAACAAGCTATGTTCTTGGAAGCTTTGGAATTAGGGTTAGGGTTTTTGTATCCTAACTTTTAATATGTTGAACCTTGGTAACCCTAAATCTTGTCACCCTTTTAATTTTTTGAACCCTTTTAATGGAAGACAAAGGAGGGGTATGTATAGGGGGAGATGGAGGTAGATATGGTGCAAAGAGAGGAGCTCAGCCAGTTCACGAGACTGGCTGAGGGTTACTTGGTGGCTAAGCATCCCAACCCATAAAGGTGATGGGGACAGGCTTTGACCAGAGCGCGCAGGTCTCAGACTGGCACGCGTGGGTCCAACTGCACCTACCTTGGTGCTTTGACCGTTGACCAAAATGTGGCACTTAGACCCGCGCGTGCTGGGTTTGGACCAACTCGTGCCAGTAGGGTTTTTGGCTTTTGAATTGGTTTCGGCTAGGTTAGGTTCAAGGGTTTTACAAACACTCAAAGCTCAAACACTGGACATTCCCGGGGTGTTCTTTATCCGATTCATCATCGGGGAATCAGACACCAAAAGTAAACTAATCTGGAAGCCTAGATTGGGGTGTCTACAGTAGCCCCTCTTTGACAGCACTTGAAGCACCATCGACTTGGTACAAGTAACATCAAAGATTTCTAGACACCCCTTAAGGCAATCCAGAGCAAAACATACTAGCAAAGTAGACAAGTAAACTTATGGAACCTGATTAGAGAAATGGATGAACGGTCCATTGCTAGGGATGGAAGTAGAAGTGGACGATTTCATCGCCGCTTGTTGATCTAATTTGGATAGGACAGGCTGTTGCTACAGATGTGGACGGGGCACGCCATCGTTGCTGGGGATCAAGCTATCCCCGGCACAAAGCATTCCAACAAACACGAGTAGGTCGTGTCAGGTAGATTGAATTCCATCTGTTGGGAATCAGAGCCAATCTCCTTATCAAAGACCATTCGAGATAGAGCAATAAGGCTGCTGGAAGATGCATTTGCGGCAAGACTAAAAGTGGTTGTTCGGGACAGGCCAAGGCGGACTCTCCTGGGGAACAATTAGTTACAGATGAACAGACCATCGGACGATATTCTGATCGTCATTGTGGACTGAATGGACGATATTCTGATCGTTGTTGAGGGAGTGAACGCGGACGATATTCTGATCGTTGTTGAGGGAGTGAACATGGACGATATTCTAATCGTCGTTGATCGGGGTGAACGCGGACGATATTCTGATCGTCGTTGATTGGGGTGAACGCGGATGATATTCTGATCGTCGTTGATCAGGGTGAACGCGGACGATATTCTGATCGTCGTTGATGGATGGAAACAGATGATATGGCTGATCATCGCTGAATGGCTGGGACGGACGATATGGTTGATCGTCGTTGATAATATGGCTGATCATCGCTGAATGACTGAGACGGACGATATGGCTGATCGTCGTTGATGATATGGCTAATCATCGCTGAATGACTGAGACGGTTGATATGGCTGATCGTCGTTGATGATATGGCTGATCATATTTCAGGATGATCGAGCCGTTGAGGATTGGACAGGACTGGTTGATCATACTTTAGGATGAATGTGCCGTTGTGGATTGGACAGGACCGGCTGTTGTTGAATTGGTTCCGCAGAAGATTGCATCGCATCCTTTGGAAAACCAAATCGCGGATTAGGGAGGCTTCTTGCATCCATTGATCAACGAGAACCAAACCGCAGGAGATTGCATCGCACCCTTTGGCAAACCAAATCGTATGATGGCGACCATTCTGGCTACCTTCTTGCTTTCAACATTTAATATACACAATATGCAATGACATGTATACTATATTGAAAATGCTGATGCAAGCTAAGGGCGGCTCCTAGGAGGACAACGACGCCTAAGGACTACCACTGAGCCTCATTACTACACTGTTCGTTACTTCTGAGATGCGCACCCAGATAGATAGATGTTGAGCGGGCCGGCGTGCCCAGTCGACATTTTAGTAGTGGCATTGGGCCTACGTGCCCTTTCCTTGATGCTTGGGCGGATGTGCCCCATAAATATGCTTTGCTTAGCCTTAGGCCGATGTGCCCTTGCTTCTTCAAGAGATTCCACTGCTTGTGGATTACAGATGCTAGGGGTAGCAATATAAAAATTACATTTTTCAGTTTATTGATTCCCTTTGGACAATGTCTAAAAGAACGCATAAACCAACTGCTAATATCTAGCTTGCATTGATAAGTGAACTGAATCAACAAATAGACATGCACACACATACAGACTCGCCTAGCTCGATTGAAACGGGAGAAAGAGCCCCAGGATACGACACGGACCCTTAGACATGCGAAATACAAATGAAATTTTGGGCATTAATGAGCAAAAACTCAAATATCCCCTAGACAGGTGAAATTGACACTTGCAAAAGGTGCAAAAGGTACAAAGACCTGTATGAACAAACAAAATCGAGAGAAGTATCCCGACATGACAAATGGATTGAAAAACTGGAAAAATGTCACAAAAATGGACATAAGACACATATGATGATTCGTATAGGCCCGGACTGAAACCAACACCCCCATGCAGTCACATTAGATCCATATGACCTGCATGGCATGACAAAACTTGGCACAAGCCCCTTGAATGACATTCGAGGTGCTTTGAACTTGGGACGGAAAAATGATAAGTTGGAGGCAGTAGCTGACTGCTTCTGTTTGCTGCTGGAATTGAAGAAGCGCGCGCAAGTTTGAGACCAACACGCATCATTTTGAACAAACGTGCATGAACCTCAAACTAACGAACGTGACTACAAGGAGGCTGCAGCAGCTCACACCAGACTTCGCTGAACTTAGAATAAACTATGGGCCGTTAGGCCTCACAAGCATTTTGTTCTGTTTTTCATGCTTAACTTGTTTTAAGGCTTTTGCTTAGTTTTGACAATTGAAGGAGTAGTTTCTAATAAAATTGAAAGACGGAGGGTTTTCCTCCTTCTGATTCTCCAACGAAGCTTATCTTGTTTCTCGATCCTCTTCGACCTTTGATGTGTACCAAAACGTCAACCATGGATCCAATTGATAGATTATGACCGAGTCTCGAAGAGAGACTACCTACGTATCCCATTCTGGGGAATAAGGTCAAAACATAGTTCAGGCCAGGGTTACTCTCGAGTATTTACCTCTCCTTTTACGCTCTAACTTTTGCCTAGTACCGCCCATTCGGGTCTTCGGTCTAGTGAGCTTTCGAATATTGCCTATTTACTTTTGCCTAGACCCCCTTTATAGGTTTTTAGTCTAGTAGGCTTTCAACAATTGCCTAATTATTTTTGCCTAAACCGCCTTCAAAGGTTTTCGGTCTGCTTGGAACTCCCCACCCTTGGGGTTTTCAGCCCAACGAGCTTCTCTCAGGGAAAAGTAACTTCTGAATTGATCCAGGTCGACCCAAGTATTGAATTTGTTGTCATTGAGGTCGATGATCTTTGGCCGCAACCCTAGATACAATGGCTTTGATGACGCAGGGTCAAGAGTGCTTCGGTTGACATGCCTTGCTCTGGGCCATTTTATACACTTTCCCATTTGTGCTTGGCGAAACACAGCTGCCGCTGCTTTGAACATGGTACAAGACCTGGAGCCTTCTGAGCTTCTGCTTTCTGGCTTGATGCTCTTTATCTCAGGATCAACGCGAGGTGTGTCTTGATGAGACCACGCCAAGACATCGATGAATTCTTCAAGCTTGTCTGATCGGGCGCAATGCTCCTTTGGTGATAGCTTTGAACCAATGTTTGAACTATCCAGAGGTCTACCTCATCTTTCAAGTTCATTGAAACTACTTCTTCTTTTAAATAGGCTGAGCATGCCTTTCGTCTTCCCTTTTGGCGAGGGAACACATTTTCTTAGGGATGTTCCCATCGAAATCTATCCTTTTATCGTCAGGGTCAACACAGTTTATATAAAAGCCAGCGAAGTACTTAGAAGCAAGAAAAAGCATATCATAAAAATCCTCGGGGTTTGCCAAGTATAGCAGACTCAAAACTTGAAATGAAAGCTACGACGTGGAGGGCCAAGAGGCACAACCTCCGACTCAGAGATAGACCTACAAACGCAAAAGACTCCGTTTCAAACTCAGACAAAAAGCCAATGCAAACTAGACGCGGTTTTGAAAATGCAATTTTAAAAGCTACCCTTAGCTTCCACGATTAGAGGGGTAAGGACCTCGAGGGTGTCAGGCCTGAGCAGCAGCACTTCGGCCTACTCAGCTTCTTCGACCAAACCCACTTGAGAGAACTCCTTGAACAACAGCTCCAAGCTCTCATGATTAAAGGACTTCAACCAGTTAGTCTTTTCCTTGGATTGGCTAAGCTTCCTTTTGGATTCCTCCTTTGCAAGCCCCTCATCACTGTCAATCCAGGTGTCGGCAGTGAAGACCTCAATTGCCCAACCCACAGCCATCATGTTAACCTCTGGTTCAAACGGGATTGATATGATTGATTTGGGTTGATTTTCTGGGATAATATAGAGGGTTGGGTTGAATATGGTGGAGTTGGAGTTGATATGAGTGGAGCTGAGGGATGTCTGACTAACGTAGGGGTTGGAATCGTGTTGAGGCAGGGAGTTGGAGATGACATTGGGCTTTGCTGAGGGTGGAGTTTGAAGAGTGCCGTCGTCAATGAGATCTTGAATCTCATGTCGAAGACGATAGCACTTGTCAGTGGGATGGCCAGGCATTTGGTGGAAGGCACAGAAGATGTTAGGATTGTAACCAGCAGGTACTTTGGGAGGAAGAGTTGGGGTCAAAGGTGCCTGTAGACACCCCAATTTGGCCTAACGATTATTTCAAGTCCCACCTTGGGGACCATCCCGATGATGATATGGATACAGTAATTACGGATTGACTTCCTATGAACCTTAGGACTTTCGGTAAGAACTTTTAGCCACTAAGAGAACCCAATCCAGAGCCAAAAAGCCTTTCAAACAGAAGTACAGTATCCTAGGAGAATTTGTAACAACTCCGATTTTCAGTAAATAAAAATCTCGTTGTTTATTCGATAATCCTTTTATTCTTCCTGAGTGCCCTTGTAAATTCCTTTCGATTCCTCTTAAAAACCTTGGATCGTTCTTAGTAATCTGTCATGATTAGATTCTTCACTCCAGCCATAAGGTCATTTTCTAAAGACAAGCATCTAGCATATTGAGAAGTCGTAGAATCGTATTTCTTGACTAGAAATCCTACTTAGTAAGCCTAGTTAGCTTCTAACCGATTCATTGAGATAACCTAACGACCACTCTCAACCCTACTTGAACCTTGTGAACCTTTCCAAAACCTAAGGGAACCCTTTGGACCAAAATCATCTTTGACTATTACCCATGGGACGATAAATGCTAGGAAAATCTTTATCAATTGGACAATAGGTCTTTCACCTAAGTTATTCTATTAAGGTACATCTATAAAGTATTATATAGGAAGATGTATATATAATAATCCAATATTATACTTTGCCCTTTTATCCATTGGTCCATAGAAGTTAGGGAAAACATCGCCCATTGGTCCATAACCTAGTTTGCCACCTAGCACAAGATCTATTAGTTTAATAGACTCACCATGAGTCATTGTACTTATATACATACATTATGCAAGTCTAGTACTTACCATCTTTATCCATTGGATAATAAAAATTAGGGGAATTGTTGCCCATTGGACAATAGGTTAGTCTTTCTACCTAGTACAACATCTATTAGTTTAAGTAGATTCACCATGAGTCATTGTACTAGTACAGATAGATTATATAAGCATAGTACTTCCATCCATTAACCATTGGATAATAAAAGTTAGGGGAATTTTGGTCCATTGGTCAATAAGGCCAAGTCAAGCCATAGTACTAAGTTTTATTAAGTTAATTGGTTACTAGATATGATATGTACCTATTTACTTAAAGTATTAGATATGTATATGTCATCCTAAGATTGTAAGTCCTAGAATATAGTTTATAAGTACATAGGTGGCATTTAGGCTTATTCTATTAGGAATTTTGACCTAGAAATCTAGGAGAAGATCACATAGTACCCTTGTCCTTTATAGTTAGTCATCCTTTATATTCATATACTAATCAAAAGAGAGAGAGAGGGAGAGAGAGAGAGAGAGAGAGAGAGAGAGAGAGAGAGAGAGAGAATCCGAGAGAGGAGGGAGGCCGAGAGAGATGGGAGAGGGAGAGAGAGAGAGAGATAGGAGAGAGAAGGAAGAGTGAGGTACTCTTTGGATTGTTTTCTACCAAATCTAAGTTATATATATATATAGGTACTTGTACTAATGAAAGAAGAGAGATATGGAGAATATGAGATAGATATTAGGGTACCAAAATCTCTTACAAACTTACACCACAATCTTACACTCTTTCTAAGTCAAACACCAAACCCTTGTCCTTTCATGCTTAGGTGTACATTGGACTAAGAGGAGAGAGAGAGAGAGAGGGAGAGAGAGGCCGAGAGAGTGAGAGAGGGAGAGAGAGAGAGAGAGAGAGAGAGAGAGGCCGGATAGAGAGGGAGAGAGAGTGATATGTGCACTTGTACTCACTCAACATAGTCATAGTCCTTGGCCAATCTTCACACATCATCTTGTACCACTAAATCTAGGGTTTTCTTACTCTTCCTATCCAATCCAATCTTCTAAGTACTAGGCTAGACCAAAATCCCAATAGAATAACCTAGATTTGTCCTAGAATTGGAAGGAAAATCTTGTAACCTTTCCACCTATGTACTTGTACATTGTACCAAAGAGAGAGAGAGAGAGGCCGGGAGAGAGGGAGAGAGAGATTGTGTGATGTGTGCATGTGTACTCTTGAGCCTAGTCATGTCCTTTGAGCCATCATCCTACCTCATCAAGGTACCATCAAATCTAGTCATTTTATGAACCCTTGGACAACAAATGTTAGGGGAAAATTTACCTCTTGGATAATAATCCAACATTTGGCTATAAATAGCACCCATTCCTTCCCATTTCAACTCACACCTTCATTCTACAACTTCTCTCTCTAGAAAGCTTAGCATTCTCTCTTGTTCTTGGTGTTCTTGCTTGTTCTTGAAGTTCTTCCCAAGTTCTTCAAGAAACTCATCCAAGGCTGCCACTAAACCACCACTCCACCACCCTATCGATCCAAAAGTCTTAGTAGTGTTAGTCAAGATCTAGTTTCGAGAGAAACTTTTCTCTTTCGAAGCTACCGGAAGCCATCCTTAAGAAGTTACTCCGTCCGACCACCGACGTACCTTTCTTACCCCGTAGTCGCCACTACCGCCAAGAAGAACGGTAGGATTTTCCTACACCTCCTAAACTCTAAGTATAGAGTATGGTATGCGTATTAGAAATGAACGTAGAATTTTCAATAAACATATGTTGTTTTGAAATTTGAAAAGGAAGCATGAGTTTTAAAAGATAACGTTCCTAGATTAGCTTTAAGTATTTGTATTTTGATCTTAGAATGAATATGAGCATGATTATGTGATTACTTGACTACTTGTTGTTGATAAAGCATAAGTGGTTTACCACTCCAAAGGTGCCCGTCCATGTGGCACTATGCTTTACCTTGTATGATTAAATGTTGAGCATGATGATGTGATTAAGTGAGCATGCTAATTAATATAGAGTTGGATGATCTTGCTAGTTTAGTTTTAAGATTACTATGATTACATGAAAAGTCCTGCCGCGGAGTCTATGCATGATGACGAGACACAAAAACCAAGAAAACTAGAAACATGACACCTAGGGTGTGTTAAAGACAAGGTGTGTTTTTGAAAACCGCAATGTGGCCGGACTTGCCCATTGTGTGGTGTGTGTGCGTGCGTAAAATATTTTTGAAACTACATAATGACCAAGAATGGGAGTCATTATGGGAGTAAAGTGTGTTTTGTGTGCCAATGGGAACCCGACGCGGCGGAACCATTGTGAGGATACTCGAGAACCCGGCGCGGCGGAATCGAGGTTGGGTGTGTGCCAATGGGAACCCGGCGCAGCAGAACCATTGTGAGGATACTCAGGAACCCGGTGCGGCGGAACCGAGGTTGGGTGTGTTAAAAATGTGATTTTTGAAATGATTTTGAAAGTGTTAATAAAGTGAAAAATTGATGACACGGTCTACGATGAGTCGCGTAGGAGAAACACAAAAACGCATGACACCAACGTTAGAAAGATAGCAAATGTGGATGTGTAATTGCTAGCTATGTTGTTGAATGAGCATGTGTAATTGTTTATTTGCTTCTTGTTGTAAGTTAAGGGTTAGTGGGTATGGTTTATTCTATTGAGCTTTATAAGCTCACGGTGTTACCTTTGGTGACCCTGACTTATTATATTGGTGGTGACACCGGTATAATGGGTGAGATCTTATAGACGAACAGGGAGAGCAGTACACGTTGGAGGCTTTTGGAGCCGAAGAGCTTGCTAGGATGGAGGAAGAAGTGGAACAATAGATAACCTTAGAGTTTTCCCATCCTTTGTGTAATAAAAGTAATCTAGTAGGAACCATGTTGTAATAAAGAGCTTGACTCTTAGCCTTTTAATTCAATAAAAATGTTTAATTAACGTACCCGAAAATGGGGGTGTTACAACTTGGTATCAGAGCTTTAGGTTCAAAACCTCGGCCATGGGTAGAATGGGTAGAACCACGAGATAGTGTGACCATTGCACAAACGTGAATTGAGTTTAAGTTTACCGTCCCAAATTGGGTGGAATTCTGGCAAAACAATCTTCGGATTGAAGCAAGGTGTGGAACTGGCAATACCACCGAGCTGGGAATTCCCGAACAATTTGATGATGACTTAAATCAAGAAACGAATGTGGAATTGGATAAATCCAAGTTCTTTAATAGATTGCAAAACCTTGTCTTAAAACATTACTAATTGAGGTTTAAAATTTTCATTGTAGATGGAGCAACCAAACCTTTACCAATACCATCTGATGCATGAAGTTCGTCAACTTACAACCACCCTAAGAGTCATGACCAACCAACTGGTGGAAGATCCCTATTTTCCCCATGCTTTCCCGTACATCACAATTTACTACCATGAGCACAGAACCTTACCAAATCCCGACTTTGAGGAAGAAAATGATGTGGACACAATACCTATTCTAGTCCAAATAGAACCCCTTCTACCTGAAGAGGAAAACCCTGAGGAGGATCCCGAAGAGGAACCCATGGAATTCAACGACCCACCTGAGAACGAGGCAGATTGGCAGCACTTAATGAATGGACCAAATCCAGACCTACCATCTGACGATGAAGAGCCGTCTGACGATGAGGAGCTGTCTGACGATGAGGAACTAGAAATTGGGAAAGAAGACTTCATGGATTTTAGCACCGACCCCGGTGATGTACCACCACCACCCTTTGAGACCGACATAGGCGCATACAAGGCTCACCTCCCGTACCTCTTCTAGGTCCATTAGGAAGGCATGTCATAAGTAAGACTTTTGTTGTAATATAACCAAGGGAGAAAGACATGTCGAGGGTAGGACTTATGTTGTATATAACTGTGGTAGGAAACTTGGGCTAATATAAGCCATCTATGATGTACTTGTTCCATTTAAGTAATGAAAATCGTGTATGTTTCCTTCTCTATGATCATTCATTATATACTCGTGTTTGATAAGTGAATGCCTCCTTACGCCGTTAGATTCCTCGTAGATATTCTAGATGTCACACAAGAAACACGGAGGATGCCCACCATTCACCTTAAGAGTCCTGGCCAACTATCGATCATTACTGGTACCCGAGTACACGGGACCAACACCCCCACCCGAAGACAACATGGAACTTTACGAAGTCCCAATCACTTGGGAGATATCCCCGATGGCCATAAACCCCGAATACCTCCCACCCACTAAGACCCCTGCACCACCAATGGAAAACTTCGAGCAACCATTTAGTTTCCCTATGTTTGAAATAGAAACTGACCCTGAGTTGGAAGCTGCACTGCTGGACCTTTCCCAATATCTCTTAGAACCATTGGTGGAACCACCCGTTCTAACAGAAGAAGAGCTGCGTAAACAGGAACATGCAATCCTCCAGGAAGCCGAAACTAGAGCCGAAAGAGACTACGAAATGTGGTTGAATTTATGGAATTATCCTACCCTAGAGTAGTAGTGTGGTAGTATTAGAATAAGGTTCCGAAAGTTGTAGCTACACTTGTAGCACTCGTAGGCTAATCAAACCATGTAGTAGGAATATGTAGGACCGTTTCAACTTGTATTAGGAAATTCTGTCTTATGTTTCATCCTGTAGTAGAACTCTATGCTTATGATGTAACCCTCTGTTTATCTATGAAAAGCTGCTTTATTTAAAAGAATGATGTTGCGTCCTGCCTAAATTTACTGCTTCAATCTTAGGAAGAAAACCAATTTCGAATCAGAATCATTTAGTAGGCTTAAACCACCCCCTTGCGATTTTTACTCGTAGATGGTGAACCGACGCAGTGGATTAGGATACGAAACCGGAGAATCCTCTAACGCAAACCCTAACCTAGCCCAAGTCATGCAAGCACTCGTAACCGCTTTGAATGCCAACCGCCAAAACCCAAACCGCGATGACGGACCAATGACTCGAACCCGAGCGATGAACGAGTTCTGCAAACGCCGACCCCCGACCTTCCACGGCGATACCAACCCTACTATGGCTGAAACCTGGCTGAAAGAAGTCAAGGTGATCCTGGACACCTTAGAGATCACCCGCGATGGAGATCGTGTGGCCCTAGCCTCGTACCAACTGAAGGGAGAAGCCCGCTATTGGTGGGAATTGATGGAGGCAACCCATGCCATAGCCACCATGACCTTCGCTGAATTTGAAACCTTGTTTCTTGACAAATACTTCCCCACACCCATTCGCCTAGCCAAGGAACAAGAATTCATGAACCTGAAGCAGGGAACGATGACCGTTACCCAGTACGCGGCCAAGTTCGAAGAGCTGTCTCGTTATGCCCCAACCGCTGTAGCAACGGAGGATAAGAAGGCAAGAAGATTCGAGTAGGGGCTGACAACCGCTCGAAGGGCCGTAGTGGCACAAGCCTTTACCACCTACTCTGGTGTTGTGAAGTGTGCTCTTCGGCTGGAGAGCGAGGAGGCTAATTTCAAAACCCGCTGGAGGAGAGCGATAGGCAATACCGGTGGACCAATCCGAACCCAAGTAGCCAACAACAACCGTGGACCTTACCCTACCAAACCCTTTGCCTCGTCTCATAACAACCAAGCTTGGAAGGCTGCCGCACCTGGACGTGGTGAACCGCAGAGGAGTGGCCAGAATAGAGCCACAGTTCAGTGCTTCAACTGCCAGGCCATTACAAGCGTGACTGCCCTCAACCCCTGAGGGAGAGAACCGGAGGTTTTGGAGGTCAAAAGGCTCAAAACCCTGGATCAATCGGTTCTGTGAAGCAGAATCAGGGAGGCTCACTACAGCAACAAAATGGGCCAAACCAAGGCAAGCAGCCCGTAGGAACCCAGCATGGCACTGGAGGGCGCATATTTGCACTGCAAACTGAGGAGCTAGAATCGGATCCCTCCGTGATCCAAGGTACGCTACTATTGTATAGTACCTGCGTGCAAGCCCTGTTTGATTCCGGAGCATCTCATTCATTTATATCTACTGCCTGCGTCACTGCTCTATCACTAAAAATAGAACCCCTTAAGGCAAGTACGAAAGTAGCCTCACCATTGGGGGGGAGTATAGCTGTTAGTCTAGTATGTAGAGGGTGCGATTTAAAAGTAGCCAATTTGCGCTTAACCTGCGACCTCAGAGTGATCGACATGGCGGACTTCGACGTAATCTTGGGAATGGACTGGCTGTCCGCACACCGAGCAGTCATAGACTGTCATCAAAAGACAGTGACGGCTTACACCCTTGATGGAACTCGTTTCCATTTTAAGGGGGATAGACAAGTGGCAAGTCTATTAACGAAGAGATCTAGGTGGCAGAATCAACTATTTGGATGGCTAGCCAGCCTCCAATTGGAAGAAGCCGATAGAATGGAAGTGGGATTACCACACATCGTGTGCGAATACGCCGATGTTTTCCCTGAAGAACTTCCTGGCTTACCACCTCAGAGAGAGATAGACTTCTCTATAGAACTCTAGCCGGGAACAGCCCCAATCTCCTTGACACCATATCGTATGGCCCCTGCGGAGCTGAAGGAGCTCAAGACCCAATTGCAAGAGCTATTGGACAAAGGATTTATTCGGCCTAGTACGTCGCCATGGGGAGCGCCTGCACTGTTCGTGAAGAAGAAGGAAGGGACACTACGCCTGTGCATCGATTACAGGAAGCTAAATCAAGTTACGATCAAGAACCAGTATCCATTGCCTAGGATTGATGACCTATTCGATCAATTGAGAGGGGCAACATGCTTCTCAAAAATCGATCTTCGATCGGGTTATCATCAGCTTAGGATCTAGGATGAAGACATCGCCAAGACCGCTTTCCGCACTAGATATGGACACTACGAGTTTGTAGTGATGCCATTTGGACTGACGAACGCTCCGGCAGTATTCATGTGTCTCATGAACAAGATCTTTCAACCCTACTTAGACAAGTTTGTAGTGGTGTTCATTGACAACATCTTGATATACTCCTCCAATAAGGAGGAGCACGAAGGACACCTTCAGATAGCACTACAAGTACTCCGAGATAACCAACTTTATGCCAAGGCGAGTAAATGCGAGTTTTGGCTAGAAGTGGTTAAGTTCTTGGGGCACGTAGTATCCAAAGAAGGAATAGCCATGGACGAAAGTAAGGTTGAAGCAGTGCTAAATTGGAAGCAGCCAACCTCCGTGTTTGAAATCAGAAGTTTCCTAGGATTGGCGGGATACTACCGAAGATTTATTCCAGACTTCTCGATTCTCGCCAAACCAATGACGAGACTCACTCAGAAAGGAGTGAAGCTGGATTGGAATGAAGCCTGTGAGAAATCTTTTCAGGAGCTGAAAAGAAGGCTAACCAGTGCACCGATACTTATTATTCCCGAACGAGGCGTAGACTATATGGTCTATTGTGACGCGTCAAGGGACGGCTTGGGATGCGTGCTGATGCAGAATGGAAAAGTTGTAGCCTACGGATCCCGACAACTCAGACCTCATGAGAAGAATTACCCCACTCATGACTTAGAATTGGCCGCAGTAGTATTCGCCCTCAAAACTTGGCGTTCTACTTGTGGGGAGAACAATTCGAGGTCTTTACCGACCACAAGAGCCTCAAGTACCTGTTCACTCAGAAGGAGTTGAACCTGATGCAGTGTCGTTGGATGGAATACTTGGAAGATTACAAGTTTACGCTACAGTATCACCCTGGCAAGGCCAACGTGGTGGCTGATGCTCTGAGTCGAAAGGACAGAGCCCAGAAGGTCAAAACGGCCATTTAGGAGTGGGAGATGATGGACACCCTCAGCAAATTTAACCTTAGGCCATCATCAGATAATGGGAAAGCCCAACTATATGCCCTTGTGGCAGAACGAGCACTACACCAAGAGATCTTCTTGGCTCAAACCTCTGAACAAGATTGCGAGTTCATCTGGTACCGAATCCGAGAAGGAAAGGCACTACCAGGATGGACGATCGAGGAGGACAAAAGCCTGAGATTCAAGGGAAGGGTATTCTTACCTAATATCGGAACCCTTCGAGAAGCTGTACTCCGAGAAGCTCACTATTCAAACTTCGCAGTCCACCCTGGTGGTACAAAGATGTATCATGATTTGCGAAAGACGTACTGGTGGGAAGGAATGAAGAAGGATGTAGCTCGATTTGTATCTACCTATTTGGTATGTCAACAAGTCAAAGCCGAACATCAGAAACCCAGAGGAGACCTTCAACCCTTGCCAATTCCAACATGGAAGTGGGAGCACATCTCGATGGATTTCGTAACTGGACTACCGAGATCTGCCAAATCCAACACTGCCATTTGGGTAATCGTGGACCGACTCACCAAATCTACGCATTTTCTACTTGTTAAGATGACAGAGAACGTGGAATAGTTGAGTCTGTTATACATTCGAGAGATTGTACGACTCCATGGAGTACCTATCTCGATTGTATCCGATAGAGACCCACGGTTTGTGTCACACTTTTGGAAGGGACTGCAGAAGGCATTGGGAACAGATGTGAGACTTAGTACCGCCTTCCACCCTCAAACAGATGGTCAAACGGAGAGGACAATACAGACATTGGAAGATATGCTGAGAGCATGCGCTTTGGATTTCCCTGGGAACTGGGAACAACACTTACCATTAGTAGAATTTGCGTACAACAACAGTTACCAAGCGAGCATTGGGATGGCACCGTATGAAGCTTTATACAGACGACCCTATCGATCCCCAGTCTGTTGGACAGATGCTGGAGAAACGGGATTGATTGGACCGGATATAGTTCGAGATACCACGGAGAAGGTCAAGACTATCAGGCAAAGGATCCAGACCGCACAAAGCCGACAAAAGAGTTATGCGGACAAGAGAAACCGACCATTAGCCTTCGAAGTAGGAGACCATGTATTCCTCAAGATTAGACCAAGGAAAGGAGTTATCAGATTTGGGAAAAAGGGAAAGTTATCCCCACGTTACATCGGACCCTTCGACATCGTGGAAAAGATTGGGAAGGTTGCATACCGTTTAGCCCTGCCCCCACAGTTAGATAGAGTGCATAACGTGTTTCACGTTTCTATGCTTCGCAAGTACCTCGCGTTACCCACCCACGTTCTCAACTGGGAAGACGTCACCCTCGAAGAAGACGCGACGTACGAGGAGGAACCAATAGAGATACAAGACCGCAGTGAGAAGATAATCCGGAACAAAACAATCAAACTAGTACGAGTCCTATGGAAGCACCGTGGAGCTGGAGAGACCACATGGGAGAGAGAAGAGACAATGAAGGCAAATTACCCTCACCTATTCGAATCCGAGCGTACACCAAATTTCAAGGACGAAATTGTTTAAGGGGGATAGGTTGTAACAACTCCGATTTTCAGTAAATAAAAATCTCGTTGTTTATTCGATAATCCTTTTATTCTTCCTGAGTGCCCTTGTAAATTCCTTTCGATTCCTCTTAAAAACCTTGGATCGTTCTTAGTAATCCGTCATGATTAGATTCTTCACTCCAGCCATAAGGTCATTTTCTAAAGACAAGCATCTAGCTTATTGAGAAGTCGTAGAATCGTATTTCTTGACTAGAAATCCTACTTAGTAAGCCTAGTTAGCTTCTAACCGATTCATTGAGATAACCTAACGACCAATCTCAACCCTAGTTGAACCTTGTGAACCTTTCCAAAACCTAAGGGAACCCTTGGGACCAAAATCATCTTTGACTATTACCCATTGGACGATAAATGCTAGGAAAATCTTTATCCAATGGACAATAGGTCTTTCACCTAAGTTATTCTATTAAGGTACATCTATAAAGTATTATATAGGAAGATGTATATATAATAATCCAACGTTATACTTTGCCCTTTTATCCATTGGTCCATAGAAGTTAGGGAAAACATCGCCCATTGGTTCATAACCTAGTTTGCCACCTAGCACAAGATCTATTAGTTTAATAGACTCACCATGAGTCATTGTACTTATATACATACATTATGCAAGTCTAGTACTTACCATCTTTATCCATTGGATAATAAAAGTTAGGGGAATTGTTGCCCATTGGACAATAGGTTAGTCTTTCTACCTAGTACAAGATCTATTAGTTTAAGTAGATTCACCATGAGTCATTGTACTAGTACAGATAGATTATATAAGCATAGTACTTCCATCCATTAACCATTGGATAATAAAAGTTAGGGGAATTTTGGTCCATTGGTCAATAAGGCCAAGTCAAGCCATAGTACTAAGTTTTATTAAGTTAATTGCTTACTAGATATGATATGTACCTATTTACTTAAAGTATTAGATATGTATATGTCATCCTAAGATTGTAAGTCCTAGAATATAGTTTATAAGTACATAGGTGGCATTTAGGCTTATTCTATTAGGAATTTTGACCTAGAAATCTAGGATAAGATCACATAGTACCCTTGTCCTTTATAGTTAGTCATCCTTTATATTCATATACTAAGCAAAAGAGAGAGAGAGGGAGAGAGAGAGAGAGAGAGAGAATCCGAGAGAGGAGAGAGGCCGAGAGAGATGGGAGAGGGAGAGAGAGAGATAGGAGAGAGAAGGAAGAGTGAGGTACTCTTTGGATTGTTTTCTACCAAATCTAAGTTATATATATATAGGTACTTGTACTAATGAAAGAAGAGGGATATGGAGAATATGAGATAGATATTAGGGTACCAAAATCTCTTACAAACTTACACCACAATCTTACACTCTTTCTAAGTCAAACACCAAACCCTTGTCCTTTCATGCTTAGGTGTACATTGGACTAAGAGGAGAGAGAGAGAGAGAGGGGGGGATAGAGAGGCCGAGAGAGTGAGAGAGGGAGAGAGAGAGAGGCTGGATAGAGAGGGAGAGAGATAGAGTGATATGTGCACTTGTACTCACTCAACCTAGTCATAGTCCTTGGCCAATCTTCACACATCATCTTGTACCACTAAATCTAGGGTTTTCTTACTCTTCCTATCCAATCCAATCTTCTAAGTACTAGACTAGACCAAAATCCCAATAGAATAACCTAGATTTGTCCTAGAATTGGAAGGAAAATCTTGTAACCTTTCCACCTATGTACTTGTACATTGTACCAAAGAGAGAGAGAGAGAGATGGCCGAGAGAGAGAGAGAGAGAGAGGCCGGGAGAGAGGGAGAGAGTGATTGTGTGATGTGTGCATGTGTACTCTTGAGCCTAGTCATGTCCTTTGAGCCATCATCCTACCTCATCAAGGTACCATCAAATCTAGTCATTTTATGAACCCTTGGACAACAAATGTTAGGGGAAAATTTACCTCTTGGATAATAATCCAACCTTTGGCTATAAATAGCACCCATTCCTTCCCATTTCAACTCACACCTTCATTCTACAACTTCTCTCTCTAGAAAGCTTAGCATTCTCTTTTGTTCTTGGTGTTCTTGCTTGTTCTTGAAGTTCTTCCCAAGTTCTTCAAGAAACTCATCCAAGGTCGCCACTAAACCGTCACTCCACCACCCTATCGATCCAAAAGTCTTTGTAGTGTTAGTCAAGATCTAGTTTCGAGAGAAACCTTTCTCTTTTGAAGCTACCGGAAGCCATCCTTAAGAAGTTACTCCGTCCGACCACCGACGTACCTTTCTTACCCCGTAGTCGCCACTACCGCCAAGAAGAACGGTAGGATTTTCCTACACCTCCTAAACTCTAAGTATAGAGTATGGTATGCGTATTAGAAATGAACGTAGAATTTTCAATAAACATATGTTGTTTTGAAATTTGAAAAGGAAGCATGAGTTTTGAAAGATAACGTTCCTAGATTAGCTTTAAGTATTTGTATTTTGATCTTAGAATGAATATGAGCATGATTATGTGATTACTTGACTACTTGTTGTTGATAAAGCATAAGTGGTTTACCACTCCAAAGGTGCCCGTCCATGTGGCACTATGCTTTACCTTGTATGATTAAATGTTCAGCATGATGATGTGTGTAGACACCCCAATTTGAACTTTTCAAATTTCCTTAATTTGTGGGCCTGAGGCTCCCCGATGATGAATTTGGATTGAAACAAGCCTCGTACCAATTGAGACTTTGCTCCTTGAAGGATTTGAAAAGGAAATAAAATGGTCAAAATCATTCCCAAGCGCTTGGAAGCAGTCCCAAGCGCTCAAAACTGTTTTTCAAAACCATTGGCCTGGCTCACTCCCGAGCGCTCAAGAGTTAAGTCCCAAGCACTCGAGACCACTCTCGAGCGCTCGAGTCTTCTGTGCTGCCCAATGGATGGCAGGTGTAGACACCTCCCAAACGGGGCATCGCCATACAGATTCTTAACGTTGTGTTTGCTCGATTGGTTGCTCATTTCATAAACCAAGATCATGGACATTCCCATGGCTAGGAACATCACCACATGATAACGGTTATCGTCAAATAGAGTCGCCACCCAGTTTATTAAAACTGGGAAAATAGATAGAGATTCTGGATACGGGAGCCAAAAGTACAATAAGGGGAAGGTGTTAGGCACCCCTCTTTGCCCAGTCGTGAGACTGGCCCATAATCATTCAACATAAGACGTATAGATGCTTTGCTTAATTCTAACACATAGTCTGTTTATTTGTTCCTTTAAACAGATAAAGGTGAGCCAGGACTGTAATTGAAAGCATGCACAGAAAAGCAGGAAACAAACAAAACTGTCCCAGGGAAATGGATCCCGCGGCCGGCGAATGGATCTCACGGCCGAGGGATCCTCCTGGTTTTATTTATCGGCCGAGGGATCGAAACCCCGGTCGATGTTCTTCCTCACACCAGACAGAAAAGTTTAGCAAATGATTTAAATGCTACGGTTAGCCATAAACGCGATAAGTAAAACAAACCAGAGGCCGTTGGGCCTCACCACCTTGATCCCTCAGTTGCTTGATTGCTTCGGATTTGATTGTGATTGACTGACTGCTTGATTGAAAACCCTAGGGTTAGGGTTTGAACTTCGGGGTTTGATCGCCGGATTGACGGCTACCTTCGGAGGGTTAGGGCTTTTGAAGGGTGGATATGAGGGAGTATTTGTGCAGAGTTTCGAGGTTTGATTGAGTGTGTAGGTATCTCAATTTCTGTGTGTTAAATTCGGAGCCCAAAGGCCCCTTTATATAGGCATAGGGATGACTCACTCCGGCCAATCAAATCATGAGATGGCAATTGCAATTGCAATGCATCTCTAACTCTACGTCGTGATCTCCGAACGTAGCCCGAACGCATCGGAAAGGTAGTGTAGTTGGATCAAACCAAACGTCTGACAGAACGTTCCAGAGTCTGGAAAAAGTCGATCTGGCGGCCGAGCAAAGGATGTCGCGGCCGTGGAATGGATGTCTCGGCCGAAGGATAGATCTTGCGGCCGAGGGATTGATCTCTCAGGGAGATTTTGCTGGCAACAGGTTGCTCGGGTGAGGGATTGATGTTATGGCCGTGAGATTGATGTTACGGCCGTCAGATGGATTCTCCTAGGCTTCTGTATTTCTGTCTGAAAGGCTGTATGGCTTTGAATTGGGTCCTCTAAGTGGTCAAAGTTCTCACCGAAAGTCCTAAGGTCCTCAAGGAAGCAATCAGCAATCATTGTATCCATTTCATCATCGGGATTGTCCCAAGGTGGGACTTGAAATAATCGTTAGGCCAAATTGGGGTGTCTACAGATGCCCCTCTTTGACTGAACTCAGACGGATCGCGAGACATGTTTGAGTAAGAGTCAAAGCTGTAAAAAGCAACTCAATTTGGTCCAACCACTATTCCAAGGGGTTTTTTTCGAAAAGGTTTTGTTATGGTCGGGCCGGGAGGCTGCCTACGTATTCCACAAGGGAAATTCAGACCAATCGTAGTTCGGGCAATAAAGAAAAGTAAAAGTTTGGAGGGTTAGAGACAGAAGACGTACCTTAGGGCTTTAAAAGCCGTAGTGTGACGTACCTAGACTGAGCCAGGGTTTTGGCGGAAGATAGTTGAAGGAGCGCGGGGCTACCTGGGGAGTTTTTGCGGAGAGCTTCCTTAGTATTTTGGGGTAGATCAGTACACTGCAGGTGCGTTTGCTTTTCTTGATCATCCTTACTTTGACTGAAAGGAGCTCGGTAGAGTAGCCTATCCTTGCGAATGAGCTGGAAGGGGTTGATGTAATGGGGTGGAATCCAAACCATCTACTGGGGATGAATTGGACGTCGGGTTACTTTTGAGATGGGGAGCGCAGGGCCAGTGGCTGGAGTACGGAGCTTTAGTGATGAGGACACCGAGGCACGGAGCCGGTTGTAGTCATGAGGAGAGAGCCTGGAGAGAAATGGAATTGAGGCATGGAGCCTGTTGCGATTTTGAGGTGAAGGCCTGAGGGGATTGATAAGACTGAAGCGCGGAGCTGGTATTGATCATAAGACGAGAGCCTTTTTGAGCTTGATAGGATCGAAGCGCGGAGCTGGTGTTGATCATAAAGCGAGAGCCTGAGGTGATTGATAGGACCGAAGCACGGAGCTGGTGTTGATCATAAGGCGAGAGCCCGAGGTGTTTGGATAGGACCGAAGCGCGGAGCTGGTGTTGATCATAAGGCGAGAGCCTGAAGGGACTAGATTGAGGCGTGGAGCCTGCTGTGTTTTATGAGGCGGAGGCCTGAGGTAAGCTTAGAGCTTGATAGAACCGAAGCACGGAGCTGGCATAAGGCAAGGGCCTGAGGTGAAGGAACTGAGGCATGGAGCCTGAAGTGATTGAGGCGTGGAGCCTGTATGCAGTCTTGAGGTGAGGGCCTAAGTTGTCGGAGCTTAGAGCTTGACGTGATATGAACCGAAGCGTAGAGCTGGTTGCATTCTAATGGTCTGCGCACGGAGCTTTTCCATCATAAGTGTTGGCATGGAGCCAAAGGATCGAGGCGCTGGACCGATCAATAAAACTGAGGCATAGAGCCGATTGATTTGTAGGATTGACCTGTTTCATGAGAGATATGCATAGTGTATATGTGCAATGCTTGTTCGTTAGATGTGAACAGATACGATGATGCAGACTCGATGTGAGAATGTTGATGCACTATGTGCACGGGCCCGTGCGTGTGTGTTTGTTTTTAAGCTTAGAGCTTCTATCAAGTTCCGGACTTGAGCATTCAGAGCGTAGAGCTCGAGCATTCGGACGGCAGAATCCGAGCATTCAAAGTACAGGCTTTGAGCGTCCAGTACTCAGTGGTTGGGCATCCAAGCGTAGAGCTTGAGCATTCAAGTATATGACTTGAGCATCCAGTACACAGTGGTTGGGCATCCAAGCGTAGAGCTTGAGCATTCAAAAATGTTAGATTTTTGAGCATTCAGGCGTAGAGCCTAAGAATAGATGTCTTGATTGTTGAGGCGGCTTAGAGCCGAGATTGCTTGTTTACGGCTTGAGCCAGTTGAGATAGTGGGCTTGAAGCCGCTGAGTTGTGATAGCGAGCGTAGAGCTGCCGAGTCGAGGCTTGGAGCCGCAATTGCTATGGCTTTGAGCCGTCGAGATAGTGAACACAGGCTTGAGCCTATTAAGAACTTGATTGTGTACGGCTTGGAGCAGTTGAGGTAAGGGGCTTGGGGCCGCCAAGTTGAGAAATAACACGCGTAGAGCCCGTAGCCGTGATAACGAGCATAGAGCAGCTGAGATAAAGGGCTTCGCGCCGGGTGATAGTAGACGTAGGCTTCAAGCTGTTGAGGTAATGGCTTGGAGCCACTTGAGGTAATGGGCTTTGAGCCGCCGAGATTGTTTGTTTACGGCTGAGCCAGTTGAAATAGTAGACACAGGCTTCGAGCCTGCTGAAGTAACGGGCTTCGAGCCGCTGAAATGGTTGTTATGGCTTTGAGCCAGTTGAGATAATGGGCTTGGAGCCGCCAAGTTGAGTGATTACAGGCGTAGAACCTGTTGCCATGATAGTGAGCGTAGAGCTGCTGAGATAAAGGGCTTGGAGCCGGTTGAGACAGTGGGCTTGGAGCCGCTGAGTTATGATAGCGAGCATAGAGCTCCTGAATGAGTGTATACAGGCGTAGAGTCTGTCGATAATGGGCTTCGAGCCGCTGAGATTGATTGTTACGGCTTCGAGCCAATTGAGATGATGAACAGAGGCTTCGAGCCTGTTAAGAACTTGATTGTGTACGGCTTCGAGCCAGTTGAGACAATGGGCTTAGAGCCGCTAAGTTGGTTGTTACGGCTTCGAGCCAGTTGAGATAGTGGGCTTAGAGCCGCTGAGATGAGTGATAGCGAGCATAGAGCTGCTGTATGAGTTGATGTGAGTGACCATAGGCACGGAGCCGTTGAGATAGTTGGGTGCGGGCGTTGAACCACTGAGTAGCGAGCTCGGAGCTGCTGAGATGATTGGTACGGGCGTAGAGCCGTCGAGAAGGTAGGCGAGGAGCCTGTGTGGAGCTGCTGGGATGATAGGCGAGGGGCCTGTTTGATAGATGGGCGTGGAGCCGCCGATTTGACAGGTGCAGAGCCATTGAGGTAAGCGTTGGATTGCTTTGATAGTGATGAGCTCGGAGCTTGTTGTAGCAGATGGAGCTACGGAGCTATAGGGTTGCTGGTAACAGCTGAATGGTAGCGAGCTTGGAGCTGCTGAGCTTACGATATTAGGCGATGCGCTGAGATGATGAGCGTGGCGCCAATTGAATAGCTTGATAGCGAGCTTAGAGCTGCTGAAGTGGTGATGGTGCAAGAAGCACGGTATTGCTGAGATGATAAGCTTGGAGCCGTTGAAATGATGGGCTTGGAGCCGTTGAATAGAGCTGCTAAGATGATTACAGGCGTAGAACCTGTGTTGAGCGATGGCAAACTTGAAGCTGCGGAGTTTGAAGCAAGGAGCATGGTGTTGCTGATAGTAAACATAGGGCTGTTGAGATAATGAGCTCGGGGCTTGGTTGCAGAGTTGTTGAATGGACACGGAGCTGCTAAGTGATCATGATGGTGAGCATAGGGCCGCTGAGTGAGCTTCAGAGCTGCTGATAGTGAGCCTAAAGCTGCTGGGCGCTAGCGAGTATGGGCATAGAGCCGCTGAAGCTGTTGGATATAGAGATGTTGGGATAGCTTGCTGAGTGACTTAAGTATGGAGCTATTGAGCACGGGGTACTGCTGAGGCGGGGGAGCCATTGACTGGCTTTGATAGTAGCGAGCATGTAGCTATTGAGTGACTTGATAGGGATGAATAGCAGAGTCGTCGAGTGTCTTGATTGCTGTAGGCGTGAACATGGAGTTGCTGGGTGACGATGAGCATAGAGCTTGGTGATTGCTGTCGTACTTCAGGAGTACAGTAACTGGGGTGTAGAGTCTGAAGGATCTTTTGGGTTTTGCGAGCAAGAGTTCACAGTCTATGATCCTCAAAGGTCAAGTGACCAGTAGTTGCGAACTTGCTGCTTCAGAGAGAGCTCCGAAAAAGTCCCGAAGCGGGTCCAACATTGGTGCTTGAGATTCCTCATGTTCGTGATTGCCTCCAAGGCTATATTTCAGTTGCTCGGGATTGCCCCCAAGGCTAGATTGCGTGCATTTGGTAACCCCTGTAAGGCTTTTGTCATTGCTTGATTCTTCTTAAGCTTGAGAATGCTCCCAAGGCTAATTTCCTCATGCTTGGAATGATCTTGAGTCTTAGACTGAGTGCTTCTGGCAGACATTTGACAGCCCATGCAAGGCTTTTGATTTATTCTGATGCTGGTGCTTGATATCATGCACGCTCAGGAATGCTCCCAAGGCTGGATTTGATTATGGGCCCAGAATACCACGAATGCTTTGTTGGTGCCTGGATTCAAATCGATTGCCTTTGAAAGAGGAGATTTTGAAGAAGGATGCAGCTGCGAGGTTGATTTATCGGGCGTGGGAACGCCAGGAGTCAGAGGATTGATTCCACGTGCTTGGGGTGCCCTTAAGGCTAGTTTCAACATGCTTGGGATGCCTCCCAAGGCTGGTTCTGAGTATGCTCGGGATTGCCCCTAAGGCTAGTTCTTGACCATATTCCCCTTTGACTTTGTTGACTTGTTGACCCAAAGTGCCATAAGGTTTGTTAAATGCTTCGGCCATTAATGACTTCAGAGATTTCCATCGCCTCCATTGACGGGGTGCCTTCTGGAGGCTGAATGCTTTCTAGAAGCTGGCTATACAAACGCTTTCTGGAAGCTAGCAACATAAACGCCTTCTGGAGGGCTTTATCAACACGGATGCGCTTTTTGGAGGATAGATGCCTTCTGAAGGGCTGGAGTGTGCAAGCTTTATACAGGTGCTTTTTCTTGTTGGCTGTTCACTCAATGTATTACGTGGAAGCCGCAGGATTGTTTCGCTGGCCTGGAAGTGGTGAGACTACTTAACCTCAAGATGTGAGCTCGGGGCAGCTAAAGTAAGCACTGCACTGTTAAGAAGCAACCTGCTATACAGCGAGGCCTGAGTGTAGAGTTGCTCGAAGTTCTTGAAAAGCCAGATAAGGCCGCGAATACGACAAGGCGCGTGTATGGTGCTACTGAAGAGCAAGCGTGAGGCTTCTGATTTTATGAAGGCAGAGCTGCCAAGATGGAGATTGAAAGCGCGAAGCAAGGAGCTATGGAGATGTGAAGTGCGAAGCCACTTTAATGCTGTTGGCATGGTGCCATTTGTAGAGTTTGCTGGGGCTGTCTTTCAGCCTCTTTGACTTGGCTCTGTCGGTCATAGATACCAAGCTCGGTATGGTCGGTTCAAGGACCGAAATCTAGGAGAATCCTGCAATCCACATTTGAATGGTTTAGAAAACAGCAATGGATAAGAAAACAACATGCAGCAGGCTTGGAGTCGACCACGGGCCAAAGTCCTTTTATGCTGACTGCTAGAGGCAGGACCACCACACTTAATGAACCCTAGTTCAAGAGCTTGAATGATTGCGGGTAACATGGTTTGCCACGCGATAAAAATACATTTGAGTATTTAAAAAGAAACGCAAGCCCCCTGTTTAGGCTATGAATGCTTGATCCTAGCTCAAATGTGCATGATGACAATGATCTAATTGCCCCTAGCATAGAGACATGCGATGTAAACAGCAATGAATGTGAGTGCAATGTTTCTCTTTCTGTTTGGCAGAAATCTTGGCATGCCCCTGATAATGCTGTGTGACAGCATTTCCACAAAAGAGTTGAGGTGTTCTCCCAGGATATGACGCTTCTTAGGCTGAGCTTTTTGAAGGCCGAGTGTGTTGGCAGGGAGGTAGATTTTACAGTGCGTCCCTTTGTTGCTCTTTTACTCCTCGCATAGAGATGATGGCCATGATGCCTTGATGATTTGTTTGATCATAAGAAACACCTCATATTTGGAGTTAGCTTGTGCAATCACGACAAGAGGTTAGTGCAAAAGACAGGGTGATAGCGATATGCATGTAAATTCGCAATGTATTCTGGACATCTCAGCTTTTGCGTATTTGATCAAATGCTTCCCCTTGATTTGGGGAGACCAATAATGACTTATTTACTGGCCAGGTGTTTGAAAGACCGCAATGCCTTAGCGGCACTACTGAAAACATTGTTTGGTCAAGGGACCATATTGCTACACCCCTCATGAAATGAGGGACCCATATTATTTCCTCAGAGATTTGCAAAAAGTGACTGTGCTTGTATTTGCTGTGTTAAGATTGTTTGAGATAAGATCAATTTTGAAAGTTTTTCCTTAAGGATTTCAAAATCATATCATTTCATCTATATGTTCCACACTCACGTCATTCAATCATCAAAGGACGCAGAATTATTTTGCAAACCCATGTCCTTAGCCAATTAGGTGAGTTTGTTGCTTCGAGCTTGATCTGACTGACTTAAGTTGGATTGATAGGCGCCTATTGAGACCCATATAAGAGAAGTGCATAAAGGGGAACATAGCCATGTCCCTTGTCCCACGTTACTCTCCACGTTGTGTGATTTACTAAGAAGATGCAAATTCCAAGATTCTTGCCCTTCGTGTTAAGTCCCACATTGGTGATGCCCCTAGTGTTTAGGACCTTGCTACTAAGTCGTGTTCCCCAATCTGAGAGGACTTTGTTACGGACCATAATGTAGGCTTGGGGTTTTGGGTTGAGAAAGAAGCGGATGTAAAGGCTCAAACCTAATTTCTACTCACGCTTGGGTTTAAAAAGCTAGCAGCCATCTTAAACATTTTTATCAACTCTTGTTGTCTCTGTGTGAAAGAGTTGGTTTCTTCGAAATGTCCTTTGTATGTATTGGAAGAAATGTTTCCTTCAAAGTGCCCCTTGTATGACGGGGTGCTCATTCTTTCATTGATTTTTCTTTCATCTCTCCTTGTATTTTTTTGTGTTTGCCCCAGTGTAGGGGATGGCTGCCTAGCAGGCTGTTCAAAGAAATTATCCAGAGGCTCGATGTGGCTAGCAAGGGATAAGTGTTTGTGATAGAGAAATGAATGCCTTTCTTCATCTTGAAACACACGACAAAGTGGAAAGGATCCTAACCAAGAAATTAGGGGCTTCGAGGTTTAACCAAGTGGATTTTCTAAGATTGAGGACAATCTTTTGAGACACATAGTAGATGCATGGAGACACGGCTAATTTCTCACTTTATTCATGCTCTAACTTTTGCCAAGACCGCTCTTACGGGTTTTCAATCTAGCGAGCTCATCATTTTTTTCTTTTCTCTGTATTTTTCCTCTCTTTTCTTCTTTCTCCTTCTTCATCTTCAATAGCATGTTTTGCTTACAAGTGATCTCTGTGAGGGTACAGAGAAGTGTCAACTCCTTCTTAACTCAACAGAAATGATGCGGGTCATAGCTTTGAAAAACTCATTTTGCGCTTTTGACAATTCAAGTGATTATGATGTGTTCCAAAAGATGCCATGAGATTACTTTGAAATCCCTAAGGATTGTTTTCAATACTCAATGTTATCATGAGCATTCTATAGCAGCGAACTAGCACAGGAGGGAACATTTTCAAATTTGTGGCCGACCAAAAGGTGCCTACGTATCCCAACAGAGAATCAGGCCATTCGTAGTTCATATTCGAGGAGACTTGAATTTAAGACCCACATTTCATGCTGAGTGTGACGATTGGCCAGAAACCATGATTAGCAAAATGATATCAATTTTTCAAGAGAGGCAAAACATGGGCCGAAATGGCGGCGAGAGTTAGCTAGGTATGAAAAGATTGTTTTAAAGCCAAGACATGATGGACATGGCTACCATTGCTCAAAACTTGGCTGGATTAAAACTTCAATTTTTTGTCAGCCATTACCATCACGTCTGAGATCAAACTCCAAATCTAAGAGAAGGAGAAACCTAATCATGCTCAAGTTAAGATATCCAAAACTAATTGTCCATGCGGTGCATTTTCTAATATGCAAACTGCCCTTAGTGGTGATGCAACCAAATGACATGCGATGAACAAAGAAAGAAAATGAGGGGGATGGACTCCTCTTTTGGTTTGGCCCCTGCATAGTTAGAAAGAGGCAATCAAAACGATACGTATATATAGCACCTCAACTACTTACATAGATTATAGATGAGTCATATGTTGCAATTCGTTTGCATGCATGAGTTTATCGGATACTATAGATAGCCAGCCATTTTTGATATGGATGGTTCTTAAGACTCGTTGCTGCAACTTAAGATCCTACTTCCAAGCCAATCCACATTATGAGACAAACCGAAAAAGGTTGAGCATATGGCTACAACAGAAAGTAGACTCGGAGTCCATCGCTGTGCTAGCGGCTATTTTTGAATGTTTCAGAAAAACTTGTCATTAGACTAGGCATTGCAAAAAGTTTTGAAAGTTCTTTTAATTCTTGGTTAGGGAAGATCCTTTCTCAAAACGTGATTGAGGTAATCGAAATCCACTTGATAATTTGCTAGCACATTGACAATCTCCTAAATTTTACCAGCTCGTTGAGGTAAGCATGCTCATAATTTTGAATTTTGAAAGATGGGTTGCTAGGCCGATTTGGAAATAGGAACCAAAGTCCTAAACTTGTCATGCTGAATCATCCATGGAGAAATAAGTATTGCAAGTTCTATCCATAATATCCTTAACTTTGCATACATAACATGCTTTACTACATTACACTCCCTTTTTCCTTTAGCCTTGCAAGGCAAAGATTGCTAGAGCAACCTCTAGTTCAGTTGCCGGCGGGGCAGCCAGTGTTTGATTTCGTTCTAGAAATCCATGCTTCGCGGTGCTTTAAATAAAGCGAGAGTGTTAAGTAAGCAATGATGCTTTTTACCAAAAATATACCTTGCAGGCAACACCATTAGTGCTTGGCTATAAAGACTTAGGGTTAGGGCTTTTAGTTCAAGCCCTAACCCTTCTGCACAGAAAGAGATGTTAAAACAACATATACAAGGTGTGAGGAAGAACTTGAAAGTAAAAATGCAAGTAGGTTCCTAGCCTGTAGGTTCCTGTCTTAGTTTGATAAGTTCTATGGCTTTCTAAAACATGCAAGGTTTTGGTAGTCTCAGGGTGCTCCGTTGTCAAAGGGCACCAATCCTCTCACCAGCCCATCATAGGCGGTGATTGGGTGATTTCCTTTTTGATATACCACTAGGTACGAGTGACTGTGGAGTTTGCTGGAACCCCCAACATAGCCCGTGTCATGCCGGGATATCAGGTGAACTCAACGGGTTGCCCGCTCGATGCATATGATAGGCGAATTAAACAAAGCATGTATTAGTCTTATGTTGAACTTTTTGGTTATGGCTCTCATATTCCCCAGCAGAGTCGCCAAAAACTGTAGACACCTCCCAAACGGGGCATCGCCACACAGATTCCTAACGTTGTGTTTGCTCGATTGGTTGCTCATTTCATAAACCAGGATCATGGACATTCCCATGGCTAGGAACATCACCACATGATAACGGTTATCGTCAAATAGAGTCGCCACCCAGTTTATTAAAACTGGGAAAATAGATAGAGATTCTGGATACGGGAGCCAAAAGTACAATAAGGGGAAAGTGTTAGGCACCCCTCTTTGCCCAGTCGTGAGACTGGCCCATAATCATTCAACATAAGACGTATAGATGCTTTGCTTAATTCTAACACATAGTCTGTTTATTTGTTCCTTTAAACAGATAAAGGTGAGCCAGGACTGTAATTGAAAGCATGCATAGAAAAGCAGGAAACAAACAAAACTGTCCCAGGGAAATGGATCCCGCGGCCGGCGAATGGATCTCACGGCCGAGGGATCCTCCTGGTTTTATTTATCGGCCGAGGGATCGAAACCCCGGTCGATGTTCTTCCTCACACCAGACAGAAAAGTTTAGCAAATGATTTAAATGCTACGGTTAGCCATAAACGCGATAAGTAAAACAAACCAGAGGCCGTTGGGCCTCACCACCTTGATCCCTCAGTTGCTTGATTGCTTCGGATTTGATTGTGATTGACTGACTGCTTGATTGAAAACCCTAGGGTTAGGGTTTGAACTTCGGGGTTTGATCGCCGGATTGACGGCTACCTTCGGAGGGTTAGGGCTTTTGAAGGGTGGATATGAGGGAGTATTTGTGCAGAGTTTCGAGGTTTGATTGAGTGTGTAGGTATCTCAATTTCTGTGTGTTAAATTCGGAGCCCAAAGGCCCCTTTATATAGGCATAGGGATGACTCACTCCGGCCAATCAAATCACGAGATGGCAATTGCAATTGCAATGCATCTCTAACTCTACGTCGTGATCTCCGAACGTAGCCCGAACGCATCGGAAAGGTAGTGTAGTTGGATCAAACCAAACGTCTGACAGAACGTTCCAGAGTCTGGAAAAAGGTCGATCTGGCGGCCGAGCAAAGGATGTCGCGGCCGTGGAATGGATGTTTCGGCCGAAGGATAGATCTCGCGGCCGAGGGATTGATCTCTCAGGGAGATTTTGGCTGGCAACAGGTTGCTCGGGTGAGGGATTGATGTTGTGGCCGTGGGATCGATGTTACGGCCGTCAGATGGATTCTCCTAGGCTTCTGTATTTCTGTCTGAAAGGCTGTATGGCTTTGAATTGGGTCCTCTAAGTGGTCAAAGTTCTCACCGAAAGTCCTAAGGTCCTCAAGGAAGCAATCAGCAATCATTGTATCCATTTCATCATCGGGATTGTCCCAAGGTGGGACTTGAAATAATCGTTAGGCCAAATTGGGGTGTCTACAGCAGGGCTTCCCACTATCCATGACAGTCATCTTGAGCCGGCTGAGATTTGAGTCAGCACTCAACCTCAGTCAGAGAAGATCAGGCCAGAAGATTTTCCTCTTAAAAAAAGGTTTTAATCAAATCCATTTCATTTTCAAAACTATAGGTTATATGGCTTATATATACAACCTGTTTTCCAGCAGAGAAGAGACACGAAAATTCTCTCCTTAAACCCCCCCCCCCCCTCTCTTGTTCAAAGCAAAGACTTTCAAACTCAAACTTGTTTTCCAACTTCAAAGGTTTTCAAAAGCATCAAGGAAAAGGCAAGAAATCTAGAACACTCCTAGCTTCTGATTTCTTGTGTTCTTCTGCATTCACTTTTCAAAGCCAGTCAAGGAGTAAAGTTCCAAGCAAAGGTAGAAATCTCTCTACTTTGATCACAAGCAAGAGGCTGTTTTCCCTTCTGAGGGGGGTCTCTCAGCCTGTCCCAGTCTTTAATACTGGGTGCATGGTTGGGAGACCTTAGTGTAAAAACAAGAGCAAAGGGGTCAACAAAACGTTTTTCTCAAAACCCCTACTGGAAACACTCTCGAGCGCTCGGGACTGTTTCCAGTTCCATGCATGGCATTTTTGGGTAAACAGCAGACTGGGGTGAGGTGCATTCTTAAATGAAATGGTTCTATCGTGGCATGCAGGCATAGAAAATCAGTTTTCTTAAAACAGAAATACTTTTCATAAAGTTTCAAGTAAGGACAGGGTTTTCCAAGGTTAAAAAGAAATTTCCTCCTGGGAGAGATCAAAACAAGGGTGTCTGCATGTCAAGATAATGCCACTTCCTGTTTGGAAATAAGCTAACATGCAGCTCACTCCCAAGCGCTTGGAACCATTCCCGAGTGCTCGGGAGTACCTGCATGCCACTGCAGCCCACTATTTTCTCCATTTTGCCATGATTCTGACTTCCTGCATGCAGGGATGTGACTATTTGCTCTTTTAAAGATGTAGATCTGGTCATGCAAGGGCAAGGATGCATGATTTGAAAGATTGAGGTTCTGTCTCAGTTTATCAAGTCCTCTGCTGAGCCTGTAATATGCTTAAAAATATTTCAGTTTACAGTTTTTAGCATTATTTACTGTTAGTACTAACCAAGCTTGCAGGTTGAACCCCAGCACTCCCAAGCGTTCGGGACCACTCCCGAGCGCTCGAGAGTGAAGTCAGTGGCAGGGTTTCATTTTTCTGTCATCTTGCATTCCTTAACCATTTTTCATTCCTCCCTGTAAACATGCACATGCATACACGTCTATTTGGTATACCTGTGGATACTTGCTACGTGCTTAATGAAACAAAATCCTTTTTGAAAAATCCCGCAAACGTTTAGTAGAGACTGACATCGCGTCGGGCGAGGGGGGTGCCGTAAAACCCTTCCCCCTCGTAACGTGGCTTCCGAACCCTCAAACGATCTCTGGTTTTCAATTTCAAATCAATCATTTTCAAATCAAAAGCGATTTCTCGGGTGGCGAACCATAAATCCGGGTGGCGACTCTTCAAACTTTTTCGATTCGATTAAAAAACAAGTGGTTTTTCGGGCCGCCCCGATCCACGCGGGGCTGTGGTAGCCCACAATGTGATTAAGTGAGCATGCTAATTAATATAGAGTTGGATGATCTTGCTAGTTTAGTTTCAAGATTACTATGATTACATGAAAAGTCCTGCCGCGGAGTCTATGCATGATGACAAGACACAAAAACCAAGAAAAGCTAGAAACATGACACCTAGGGTGTGTTTTTGAAAACCGCAATGTGGCCGGACTTGCCCATTGTGTGGTGTGTGTGCGTGCGTAATATATTTTTGAAACTACATAATGACCAAGAATGGGAGTCATTATGGGAGTAAAGTGTGTTTTGTGTGCCAATGGAAACCCGGCGTGGCGGAACCATTGTGAGGATACTCGAGAACCCGGTGCGGCGGAATCGAGGTTGGGTGTGTGCCAATGGGAACCCGGCGTAGCGGAACCATTGTGTGGATACTCGGGAACCCGGCGCGACGGAACCGAGGTTGGGTGTGTTAAAAATGTGATTTTCGAAATGATTTTGAAAGTGTTAATAAAGTGAAAAATTGATGACACGGTCTACGATGAGTCGCGTAGGAGAAACACGAAAAGGCATGACACCAACGTTAGAAAGATAGCAAATGTGGATGTGTAATTGCTAGCTATGTTGTTGAATGAGCATGTGTAATTGTTTATATGCTTCTTGTTGTAAGTTAAGGGTTAGTGGGTATGGTTTATTCTATTGAGCTTTATAAGCTCACGGTGTTACCTTTGGTGACCCTGACTTATTATATTGGTGGCGACGCCGGTATAATGGGTCAGATCTTATAGACGAACAGGGAGAGCAGTACACATTGGAGGCTTTTGGAGCCGAAGAGCTTGTTAGGATGGAGGAAGAAGTGGAACAATAGATAACCTTAAAGTTTTCCCATCCTTTGTGTAATAAAAGTACTCTAGTAGGAATCATGTTGTAATAAAGAGCTTGACTCTTAGCCTTTTAATTCAATAAAAAGGTTTAATTAACGTACCCGAAAATGGGGGCGTTACAGAATTCATCTGTCGGCCGTGACATTGATCTCACGGCCTCAACATCATTTCTTCACCCGTGAAGCCTGTTGCTTGAAAATCTCCCTGAAAGATTGTTTAGCCGGCCGCCAGATCTATCCTTCGGCTGCAATATCATTCCTTCGGCCGCCAGATCGTCTATTTTCCAGATTCTGAAACGTTCTGTCAATCGTTCGATCCGTTCACAAAACCCAAGCAGCCTATTTCCGATGCGTTCGGGCCACGTTTGGAGATCACCATGAGGAGTTTGTATTGCATTGCAATTCCAATTCCAACCGTGCGTTTTGATTGGATGGAGTGAGTCTTCCCCATGCCTATATAAAGGGGCCTTTGGCTCCGAAATTATACACAATTCATTCTCTACAGCCACGAAACTCTGCCAACATACACTCTCATATCCCCTCTACAAAAGCCCTAACCTTCCGAAGGCAGCCGTTAATCCGATGATCAAACCCCGAAGTTCAAACCCTAACCCTAGGGTTTCAAGAAGCAATTAGTCAATCACCCTCAATCAGAAGCAATCAAGCTACTGAGGGATCAAGGTGGTGAGCCCCAGGGGGCTCTGGTTAGATTTATTTTTTCTTCATACCCTTAATCGTAACGTTTTGATTATCTGTTAACTGTTTAGTCTGGTGTGAGGAAGAACATCAGCCAGGGCTTCAATCCCTCGGCCGATACATTGAACCAGGAGGATTCCTCAGCCGTGAAATCCATTCACCGGCCGCGGAATCCATCCCCTGTAACAGAGCTATTTTATTCTGCTTTTCTAATGCATGCTTTTAATTAAAGTCTCGGCTCACCATTAACTGCTTAAAGGCTAAGTAAACAGACTATGTGTTGGAATTAAGTAAAGCATGAATTAATCATATGTCGAACAACTATGGGCCAATCTCACGACTAGGCAAAGAGGGGTGCCTAACACCTTCCCCTCATTGTACCTTTGGCTCCCGTGCCCAGAATCTCTATCTGTTTTTCCTAGTATTTATAAACTAGGTGGCGACTCTGTTTTGATGATAACCGCTATCGTGTGGCGATATTCCTAGCCATGGGAATATCCACGATCTTGGTTTACGAAGCAAACAACCAACCAAACAGCAACGATCAATCTGTATGGCGATGCCCCGCTTAAGGGAGGTGTCTACAGTTTTTGGCGACTCCACTGGGGACTAGAGAGCCATAACCAGAAAATTCGACATAAGACTAACACATGTTTTGTTTAATTCATTTATCATATGCATCGAGCGGGCAACCTCGTTGAGTTCACCTAATACCCCGGCAATTCACGGGTTATGTTAGGGGTTCCAGCAAACTCCACAATCACTTGTACCTAGTGGTATATCAAAAAGGGAACCGCCCGATCGCCGCCTATGATGGGCAGGCGGAAGGACTGGCACCCTTTGACAATGGAGCACACTGAGACTACCTAAACCCTACATGTCTTAGAAAGCCATAGAACCTATCAAACTAAGACAGGAGCTCGTAGGTTAAGGAATTTTCCTTCATTTTATCTTGAAGTTCTTCCTCACACCCTGTAGCATTTGTTGTTGTAACATCTATTTCTGTGCAGAAGGGTTGGGATTTTCAGCCCAAATCCTAACCCTATACAGCCAAGTACTAACTTACAGGTACTTTACTTTTAAAAAAATAGGCACGATAGGTAGATCAAAGAAGCAACCTCAGCCAGTTTTATACTCTTACAACACCCCGAAGTCACGCCAAACAGAGGTCTTTGCAGTCATCTCGTCTATCACCCTCGTCTGTCAGAACGCCCTCACCGCAACAGTCCCGATCACTTCCAGGGACTGCTGTCATCTTCTCAACAAACCCGATTATATACCAAGTCTCAAGCTTCGCCAGGCAATCCTCTCACTCCCTAAATGGCATACAAGGACGCCACCATCACTGAGCTCCAAGCCCAAATTACTTACTTACTGGCCGAGAAGGCAGCAAGAGACACTGAAGACAAGAAAGACGAAGAAGAAGCAAAAAACCTTCAAGGAGTGGTAATAACAGAGAACCCTGAATTGGCCAAACAAGTCAAGGAGATCAAGCACGCTCTTGCCCGTTCACAAGGGGACCAAATTCTGGACTTTGAAGGACTTTGCCTATTTCCAGATTCTCAATTGCCTGAAAGATTCAAAATGCCAAACATCGAGAAGTTCAATGGAACCGGTAACCCTACTAGCCATGTCCGTCATGTCATCAACACCCTGAAGCCGATGGGCTTGGATGATGAGCTCATCGCTTAACTATTTCAAAGGACTCTCACCGGCATTGCAACTCCTTTTTCAAAATCTTGGGAAAAGCCAAAGTTCCCATCGATATTACCCCCGAGGATTTGATAGGCTTTATAATGACATCCAAAGCCTTAAAGCCAACAATAGCTTTCACTGACAAGGATCTACCCCCTGAAGGTCTTGCACACAACAAACCCCTCTACATCTCTCTCAAGTGCCTCACTAAATGGATCCCGCTGGCCTTGGTGGATAATGGGTTTGCTTTAAATGTGTGTCCTCAAAGGACCCTCAACAAGTTAGGAGTAGGTGTTGCTGATATACACCCCTTAAGCCAGGGTGTAAGGGGTTATGACAACTCAAAGAGAAGAGTGGTTGGATGTGTTACCCTACTAGTAGAAGTAGAAAAGGTCAAAAGAGACGTAGAATTCCATGTGATGGATATACCAGCCACCTTCAATCTTTTACTAGGAAGGCCTTGGTTACATGATGCAGGGGCGGTACCTTCCATTTTACACCAAAAGGTCATGTTTGAAGTAGATGGTAGGGTCGTAACCATCCTAGGAGACTCGTCAATCCGAGCTCACTCCGACACACCTGTGCAAGAAGTAGGAACTGAAGAAACCTTTCTTATTGGGTTCAGTCTTGAGGAAGCAATTGTTGTGCAGGCATTAATGGCTGAAAGAAGTTTCTACATAAGCACCCCCGCCATACGAATGATGAAGAAGCAGAACTACTGTCCTGGATTGGGTTTAGGCAAAAGATCACAAGGCATCCCGCAATGCAAATGATTGATCCCCCGCATAATCAATACACTTTTGGTCTTGGCTACACCCCAACAGAAGCCGAAATAGAGAAGAAGAGAAGCATGGAAAAAGCTAAGGCAAGAGGAAGAAAGGGCAAAGAAGAGAAACTCATGATCCCAAAACACTCAACGGTTGGTTTATAAGAGAAGGCGAAGACTTCCCATTCTGTGGTTTCGCAGAAACATGGGAAGATGAAACCACCAAGCAAAGGCTTCCTGGGATGCAAATCTTCTTTGATCAAGAATGGACTGACAGTGATATGGAAGAAGAACCGACAAATTCATCCCCCATTCCCGAAGATTGGACCGAGGTGCTAGCTGAGTTTGATCTAAAGATTCTGTTTTGGCAAAGAGGAGGGTGAAGAAGAGTATAAAACTGTGAAAGGTAAGGAAAAAGGAGGAACTCCCGAGATGCTGCAGTAATTGCATGACATGGCAAAAACATTACTTTCATTTCCTAAATCAAGCTAGGACACGTTTTGGGCCCCTGTTTGGGCATTTTCTATAGCTAAATAAACTACCAATTTATCTTTCCATTTTGTGCTTATTAAATCATTTGATCCTTGAAATGCAATTGCTATACATTACAGTCTCTTTGCCAAAGAAGGGAAATTTTAAAGAATCTAACTCTTTATGTTGCCAACGAAAAGAAAGAAGGGTCAAGCCCTGATTACTTAGAACTTGGTTTTTGTCAAAACTTAGAAAGAAGACGCTATCTCCGTGAGAACACTTAGAGTTAGCTTGCCCATTGTGAAAGTACAAACACCAAAGGAGATTCACAAAAAAATGTCTCCACCAAATTCCTCTTCAAAATACAGAAAGCCTCTTGAGAGAAACGCTCGTTGGGTAACCCAACCAACCCAAGCAAAAGTAAGAGCAAAGTCTGCTAGGGTAAGAAAATGCAAAAATGCAGCCTAGGCAAAAGTTAAGGCATTCAAAGGAAAGCTTGCTAGGGACTCAACCTCCATTACGTAACATAGGCAAAATCAAGAGCATGTGAGAAGAAAAACCAAGAGTGTAAACCCAACCTCAAAGGTGGTGATCTTGGAACAACGTAAAAGGCCTGATTCCCTGATTGGGATACGTTGGCAATCTCACAATGAGATGCGGCCCAAACATTTGGAGAGAAGATGTCAAAGTAGATTTGTACCCAATGATAGGCATAGCTAACCCTGCGTATTGAGCTCACAAAAGATGAGTTAGTCATTTTTTAGAGAATTGACGAAGACCAAAGGACACGAGAATCATTGCTCATCCTCTCTGACTCAAAAGTCACCAACATAAGGGACAAGATATCCCAAAGATCCCAAAACATGGCGAAGAGACTGTGGAAATAGCAAAAGCAAATAAAATGCATGAATCAGATTCAGGCATAAGAAGGAGAGAACGCTACTTGGCTAAAAAAAAAGTTCAGCTTCTCTAAAGGAATAGAAGTAACGGCCGAAGAATGGAATCCTCGGCCGAGCAATCCATTACTCGGCCAATGTTTTAACTCATCTATCAAAAGACCAGTTTTGCTCATTCAAAAAAAGCAAATACCTATTTTAAGCCATTTCATACAAATCTGAAGTATCTCAGGACGAAAGCATGTTCTCATAGGAAAACAAAGAGTTTTAATTACAAAGCTCACCAAGCACGCTGAGGTTGCTTAATCAAAATACATATCCGTTTCAAAACTAACAAATACAGATGCAAAGAAAAGGGCAAGCTACTGCCCGCGGCCCCTCTTGGGTGCACGACGAGAAGAGGAAGGACGAAAGTGCTCAGGAACTGGGACACTGATCCTCTGTCCCTCACCTCCATCATCAGCTCCAGCATCTCCTTCACCAGCCCTGGTACTCCCACCTTCGCTAACACCAGCACTCTGAGTAACAAACACCGTCAGCGCTCGCTCTGCTTCAAACTGCAAAGCGCGGAATGTGGATGTTCTGATTCACACAAAGGATACAGGATGGAAAGAAGAAAATTAAGGAATACATACCCCAACTATTCGGCTGCGCTATCTCTGAATCAAGGCCTCTGCACTCTGAAATGCATGCAACCACTCTTGAACTATGTCTGCCGGCACCTACAAAAGGGAGTCGCATCATTTATAGCGAAGTATAAAAGGGATATCAAAGGCAACCGAAATACACGATGTTACCTGTTGGACGCCAGTAGGAAGCACGTACAGTTGGTTAGCACATGGAGTTAGCGTCAAATGCTCCTCTTCTCCATTAGCATTATGAAAAGAGATGAAACTGGGAGCTCATGGCCAAACGGGAGGAGCAACAGTAGCAGTGGTAGTAGGTAGGACCAGGGAAACCAAACGGAAGGCTGAGTAATCTCCCGCCTGTAGAAAACCTGTGGCGGGCTGTCTCTCGAGGGCAAGCAACAAACTCTCTCCTGTCAAAAGGTGAGTAGACCTCATGCCAGCTGGAGGAGGGAGAGGAACAAGCTGCAACGTTTCTGAGCGTGGAAAGTACTGGCTCGCTACCCTCTCTCCAAGGTACCAAGCCCTCGAGAAGGGCCCCTCGAGAAGGAAATGCTGGCTATCCAGAGCCCAAGCTGAAGTCAATTCCAAGGGAGCATCGCCAAGTAAGGTGCCCCATGGGTCAAACCGTACCTGTGAAAAGGGACAAGAAAAGCTGAAACATATACCTCGAAAACGCGGTGATGCCCACCCAGTGAGAGGCTAACGCCTCGAGAACAAGCGCCCAAGTGCCCGTACAGCGTAGCTAAAGCAAGAGTCCCACAGTCAAACTCCGCTATAATCTCCAAGTTTACCAAAGCAGCCAAGAACTGAACTTGCACCGAGTTCTCCTTGTTACAAAACAGGGTCTGTCCATGAAGGTAAAGGAGAAAAGCCCTCACCAACTGCTGCGTTGATACCTCAGACTCAATGCTCACATGATCAAACTGTTCCCGAAGCCAGGAATGGGTAATATGACCGCTCTCCGACACAACAGGGGTCTTCCCCAAAAGGTATTCAAAAGCACCCTCTCGCTCGTGAATCCGTGGATCAATCGGAAGAGGATCACCGCCAACCCTCAATCCTGTAAGCAAAGCAAAATCACTAGGTGTGATTGTCATTTCCCCAGCCTCGGGAAAATGGAAAGTATTGGTGATGTCCCACCACCGCTCCACCAGTGCCGTAGTCAATCCTAACTCCGCTTTCGGAAGATGGAAACCAAGTATCAAAGGCTCAAAGCCAGCCAAAGCGACTACATCCTTGGCACCTTGGGGTAGCCTCTTGTACCACTCAAACACCTGAGGGCAGCTCCCCCACATGCGTAGCTTCTCGTTTGCCTGACAAAATGCAAAGAAGAGATCAATACAAAAGTGTTGCCTACACAGGGGGCAATTTCTAGAACTCAATTTCATTACCAAATATCAAATTATTGGTTCGTGAAGTTTTATACAAATATCATTGACAGGATAAAATTTTACCTTCACATTGGTAAAACCAAAGTGTTGCTCCAGCTCTCTGTGCAAGACCTCAGGTGGGACGTCACTAAGAGGAGGACGATATCGCAATGATCCACCACGCCCGATTATGTGAACCTGAGGGACATACGTGATGGCGTCAAACTGCGACAAAGCATCATTGCCCACATTAGAAGGAGTCTCGAACTCTGTTTCAGGAGGATTGGGTTGCGAAGAACTCCCCCCAACAATCGGCATACGCCGACTCGAACGAAGGACGCGAGTACTTGAAACCCCGCCAAGAACCGTGGCCTCAACGGCCGGAGCCTTGCCTGAATTTCTCGGTGGAGGGGGAGACGACGAAGCCATGGGAGAATGGTGGTGATGAACGGTGGTGAACAGCCGTAGCAGCGGCGGTCGAGGGACAGGGTGATCTCGGTCGCTCGTATGAAAGAAGAGAGAAGAAGGAGAAATCGAATGACCCGTGAAATCGATCGAACTTAATTTAAATCGATTTTCTAAATGTTAGCTTTCTCACGGCCGAGGCATCAATTCCTCGGCCGAGACTTCGTTCCTTTGGCCGCAAGATCGATTTCCTGGCCTCCTAATCTATTTCCTACAAAAGCACCAGATCTTGCCCAGTGCACCAACTCAAGTAAGTATGAAGTTTTGGGTCCATGACCAACAAAAACAAAATCAAATCAGCCTTGGGGGCATTCCCGAGTAAATGCAATATTGCCAAAACTAGTCTTGGAAGCACACCTAAGCATAAGGAAGCACTCTCTCCACAAACTATTGGTCGCTTGACCACCAAGGAATATCGAACCCAAGCTCTTGCTACGGTAGTCGAGCTACTCCGTCATCACTCTAGTACTCAGCTCAGCGGTTCGACGCCCATGAAAATACCGTCTCACCGGCTCTACACTCGCTCAACAGCTCTAAACTCATTCAACAACCCTGAGCTCATCAAGCTATTCAATGGCTTTACGCCCACGGCCTCAGCAACACCATGTGCTCACTTCCCAAGTCGTTCAGCAAGCTCTATGCTCGCCATCCTAACAGCTCCCTGTCAACAGTTCCACTCCTCCTAGTAGTTCTATTCAGCAGCTCTCCGCACCTATTATCTCAATAGCTACATGCTTGCTACCATCAAAGCTAGCCAATGGCCCAATAGTTCCGTACTCGAGCCACTCGGCAAGCTCCATGAAACTTCGAGCTCACTACCTCAGTAGCCCCAAGCTCACTACCACTATCAGCGGCTCTACGCCCATTAATTGCCCAGCGCTCTACGCTCACTCACTCAGTGGCTCTACGCCTGCATCTTTTCATCCCAGCAGCTCTACGTTCGCTACCTCACCAACTCCAAACTCACTATTAATTAGCGGCTCCATTCCCAGTCATGCAGTGGCTCTACGCCATAACAATTATCAATAGGCTCAATGCCCATATTCACCCTTTCAGCAGCGCTACGCCTGTCAACTCAGCGGCTCTCTGCACCCATTATCTCAACAGGCTCCACGCCTCAAACAACAAGATATCATCTATTCTCAAGCTCTACGCTTGAATGCTCAAAATCCAACATTTTGAATGCTCGAAGCTCTTCGAATGCCCAACCACTGTGTACTGGATGCTCAAGTTTTACACTTGAATGCCCAACCACTGTGTATTGGATGCTCAAAGCCTGTACTTTGAATGCTCGGATTTTGCCGTCCGAATGCTCGAGCTCTACACTCTGAATGCTCAAGTCCAGAACTTGAAAGAAGCTCTACGCTTAAATCAAACACACACGCACGGGCCCGTGCACATAAGCATCAATTGCATCACCATTGTCACATCGAGTCAGCATCAATTACATCACCATCATCATATCTGCTCATATCTGACCCACTATCATCATCATACACATGTTTTGCATCTCTATCTCTCATGAAACAGGTCATTCCTGCAATCAATCTGCTCTACGCCTCGGTTTTATTGATCGATCCAGCGCCTCGATCCTTTGGCTCTACGCCAAAACTTATGATGATAAAGCTCCATGCACAGACCATCAGAATGCAACCGGCTCTGCGCCTCGGTTCAAATCACGTCAAGCTCTAAGCTCTGACTCCTCAGGCTCTCGCCTTGTGAATGCAACTGGCTCTATGCCTCAAATCTGTCAAGTTCCTTAGGCTCTCGCCTTGTGACCACTACCGGCTCTATGCCTCGGTTCAAATCACGTCAAGCTCTAAGCTCTGACTCTTCAGGCTCTCGCCTTGTGAATGCAACCGGCACTATGCCTCAAAACTCTAAACTCTCCAGGCTCTCGCCTCATGACTACGACCTGCTCCGTGCCTTGGTTCTCTCATCTCAAAGCTTCGTGCTCCAATTACTGGCCTCGCGCCCCCCCATATCTCATAAACGGCATCCAACTCGTCTCTAGAAGATGGCTTGGGTTCCACCCCATATCTCAAAATGGCATCTGATTCATCCACAGCATATGTGTAGCGGGCCGAACATGGTTTGTTCGCATGACGCGGACCATACCTGCCGTGGTCCGATCGCAGGCCTCGTGCGCGGCAAGCCGACAATGACTCGTCGTGTATATCCGGTTCGCCTCAGGCTCGGCAGCGGGCAGACCCGCGCTCGGATTGTGCCGTCGACGGAGTCCGCGGCGACGTTACCTCCTTCATTGAACGCATGGCTTTGCTCGGCGGTTCCCGCGGTCGGCTACCTTCAGAGCACGGCATGCAGCCGACGGCGGCTGACTGTAAAGCCACGCGTCCTGCCACGTGCAGAAGCGGTTACAACAGAAGATGATCACGGGCGCACATGGGTGTGCCAGCTCAGCCCTGGAAACGGTTATCAGATCTATTTCTCGACGTCATTATGATGTCACTTGGCCCGTGGAAGGCACGCGATGGTACTTGGAGGGCAAGTCAGAAGGCACTATAAATACCTAGAGATGGTAATCCTAACAGGTACACGCTACTCAATACTCACACTTACTCCCTCTCCAGAGCTTTCTGCTTCCTCTCTGCGCTATACTCATCCTCTCGCCGGAGGGCCTTGCCGGGACAACCCCCGGCCAGGTCTTAGTCGTGCGTTCCTTGTGCAGGCTAGGAGAAGAAAGCTAACCCACCATCAAACCACCTACGAAGGATCGAGGACCGGAGGATCACGGGCCACACAATATGGTTTGGATTCCACCCCAATTACATCAATTCCTTCCAGCTCATTCGCAAGAGTAGGCTACTCTACCGAGCTTCCCTCAGTCAAAGTAAGGATGATCAAGAAAAGCAAACGACTCACCCGCCGTGTATTGATCTACCCCGAAATTCTAGAGATGCTCACCGCAAAAATTCCCTGGCAGCCCCGCGCTCCTTCAACTACCCTTCGCCAAAATCCTGGCTCAGCCTAGGTACGTCACACTACGACTTTTTAAGCCTGAAGGAACGTCTTCTGTTTCTAACCCTCCAAACTTTGTTATCTTTTTTTATTGCCCTTTCGAACTACGGTTGGTTTGAATTTCCCCTGCAAAATACGTAGGCAGCCTCCCGACCCGACCATAACAAAAACCTTTTTCAAAAACCCTTGGAATAGTGGTTGGACAAAATTGAGTTGCTTTTACAGCTTTGACTCTAACTTAAACATGTCTCGCGATCCGTCTATGTTCAGTCAAAGAGGGGCATCTGTAGACACTCCAATTTGGCCTAACGATTATTTCAAATCCCACCTTGGGGACCATCCCGATGATGATATGGATACAGTGATTGCTAATTGACTTCCTGTGAACCATAGGACTTTCGGTAAGAACTTTTAGCCACTTAGAGGACCAAATCCAGAGCCAAATAGCCTTTCAGACAGAAGTACAGTATCCTAGGAGAATTCATCCGTCGGTCGTGACATTGATCTCATGGCCTCAACATCATTTCTTCACCCGTGAAGCCTGTTGCTTGAAAATCTCCCTGAGAGATCGTTTAGCCGGCCGCGAGATCTATCCCTCGGCCGCAATATCATTCCTTCAGCCGCCAGATCCTTTGCTCGGCCGCTAGATCGTCTATTTTCCAGTTTCTGGAACATTCTGTCAATTGTTTGATCCGTTCACAAAACCCTAGCAGCCTTTTTCCGATGCGTTCGGGCCACGTTTGGAGATCACCATGAGGAGTTTGTATTGCATTGTAATTCCAAAGCCAACCGTGCATTTTGATTGGATGGAGTGAGTCATCCCCATGCCTATATAAAGGGGCCTTTGGCTCCGAAATTAGACACAATTCATTCTATATAGCCACGAAACTCTGCCAACATTCACTCTCATATCCCCTCTACAAAAGCCCTAACCTTCCGAAGGCAGCCGCTAATCCGACGATCAAACCCCAAAGTTCAAACCCTAAGCCTAGGGTTTCAAGAAGCAATCAGTCAATCACCCTCAATCGGAAGCAATCAAGCTACTGAGGGATCAAGGTGGTGAGCCCCAGGGGGCTCTGGTTTGATTTATTTTCTGTTCAAACCCTTAATCGTAATGTTTTGAATATCTGTTAACTGTTTTGTCTGGTGTGAGGAAGAACATCGGCCAGAGCTTCAATCCCTCGGTCGGTACATTGAACCAGGAGGATTCCTTGGGCGTGAAATCCATTCACTGGCCGTGGAATCCATCCCTTGGAACAGAGCTATTTTATTCTACTTTTCTAATGCATGCTTTTAATTACAGTCTCGGCTCACCATTAACTGCTTAAAGGCTAAGTAAATAGACTATGTGTTGGAATTAAGTAAAGCATGAATTAATCATATGTCAAACAACTATGGGCCAGTCTCACGACTAGGCAAAGAGGGGTGTCTAACACCTTCTCCTCATTGTACCTTTGGCTCCCGTGCCCAGAATTTCTATTTGTTTTTCCTCGTTTTTATAAATTAGGTGGCAACTCTGTTTTGATGATAACCACTATCGTGTGGCGATGTTCCTAGCCATGGGAATATCCACGATCTTGGTTTACGAGGCAAATAACCAAACAAACAACAACGATCAATCTGTATGGCAATGCCCCGCTTAAGGGAGGTGTCTATAGTGCCCAGATTTGACGAGCTTTTCCATCACTGTGGAAAGAGGTGCCTTGAAGATAGAGAAACTCGAGGTTGGGTTCTGGCCCGGAAGCTTTGAGTGTTTTGCACTTAATTGACATTAGCGGTATGGTTGGGGGAAACTGCAGCATTGTCCCCACCTGTAGCCGCGTTGGCGTAATTGCTACTGCCAAATAACGCACTACTATTTCCAGAGTAAGCCCTCAACTTAGCTTTTTGAGTGGAGGAAGGAGAGGACTCCCCTCTTGGAAGAATTCCAGTTTGCTGCGCATCCTCGATAGCCAGGCCAGATTTGTAGAAGTGTAGACACCTCCCAAATGGGGCATCGCCATACAGATTGATCACGTTGTTTGCTCGATTGGTTGTTTGCTTCGTAAACCAAAATCATGGACATTCCCATGGCTAGGAACATCGCCACATGATAGCGGTTATCATCAAAACAGAGTCGCCACCCAGTTTATTAAAACTGGGAAAATAGATAGAGATTCTGGATACGGGAGCCAAAAGTACAACAAGGGGAAGGTGTTAGGCACCCCTCTTTGCCCAGTCGTAAGACTGGCCCATAATCATTCAACATAAGACGTGTAGATGCTTTGTTTAATTCCAACATATAGTCTGTTTATTTATTCCTTTAAACAGTAAGCAAAGTGAGTCAGTACGATAAATGAAGCATGCATCAGAAAGCAGAAGAGCAAACAAAATGTCCCAGGGAGATGGATCTCGCGGCCGGTGAATGGATGTCACGGCCGAGGGATCCTCCTGGTTTGATGTACCGGCCGAGGGATCGAAGCCCCGGTCGGTGTTCTTCCTCACACCAGACAGAAAGATTAACAGATAATCAAAACGCTATGGTTAGTTAGAAATACAGTAAATAAGGCAAACCAGAGGCCGTTGGGCCTCACCACCTTGATCCCTCAGTTGCTTGATTGCTTTGGATTGAGCGTGATTGACTGATTGCTTGATCGAAAACCCTAGAGTTAGGGTTTGAACTTCGGGGTTTGATCGCCGGATTGACGGCTGCCTTCGGGGGTTAGGGCTTTTGAAGTATGGGATTGAGAGAGTATTTGTGCAGAGTTTTGAGACTCGGAAGAGTGTGAGGGTATATCAATTTCGTGTGTTTATTTCGGAGCCCAAAGGCTCCTTTATATAGGCATAGGGATGACTCACTCCGGCCAATCAAATCATGAGATGGCAATTGCAATTGCAATGCATCTCTAACTCTACGTCGTAATCTCTGAGCGTAGCCCGAACGCATCGGGAAGGTAGTGTAGTTGGATCAAACCAAACGTCACAGTTCCAGAGTCTGGAAAAAGGTCGATCTGGCGGCCGAGTAAAGGATCTTGCGGCCGTGGAATGGATGTCTCGGCCGAAGGATAGATCTTGCGGCTGAGGAATTGATCTCTCAGGGAGATTTTGCTGGCAACAGGTTGCTCGGGTGAGGAATTGATGTTTTGGCCGTTAGATCGATGTTACGGCCGTAAGATGGATTCTCCTAGGCTTCTATATTTCTGTCTGAAAGGCTGTATGGCTCTGAATTGGGTCCTCTAAGTGGTTCAAAGTTCTCACCGAAAGTCCTAAGGTCCTCAAGGAAGCAATCAACAATCATTGTATCCATTTCATCATCGGGATGGTCCCAAGGTGGGACTTGAAATAATCGTTAGGCCAAATTGGGGTGTCTACAAGAAGGTCTCAAAGTTTGTAGATGCTTGGCATAGTCGGGATGCAGGTTGTGGGAAATAATGCGGAGTTGATTTCTCTCGCTTGGGTGCTCTGTCAGGGAATCAGGCCTTTTACGTAGTTCCGAAATCATCATCTTTGAGGTTGGGTTTTCACTATTGGTTTTTCTTCTCACATGCTTTTGATTTTGCTTAGGTTACCTAATGGAGGTTGAGTCCCTAGCGAGCTTTTCTTTGAATGCCTTAACTTTTGCCTAGGCTGTGTTTTTGCATTTTCTTGCCCTAGCAGGCTTTGCTCTTACTTTTGCTTGGGTTTTCAGGTTACCCAACGAGCACTTCTCTCAAGAGGGTTTCTGCGTTTCGGAGAGGAATTTAATGGAGATATTTTTCTAAATCTCTCTTGTGTTTGTACCTTCGTAATGGGCAAGCTAACCCTAAGTGTTCTCGCGGAGATAGTGTCCTCTTTCTAAGTTTTGACAAAAACCTAGCTTCTTAAGCAACTAGAGTTCATCCTTTCCTTCCTTTTTGTCAGTGACACAAGAAACTTGGTTCCTTGAAATTTCCTTTGTTTGGCAAAGAGACTATAGTGTTTGGCAATTGCAATTTAGGAAATAAATCATTGAATAAGCATAGTCTAGAGGATGAAACAGGAATTCACTTGGTAGAAATTAAATGCCCAAGCAGGGGCTCAAAACATGTTTTAGCTTGATAAAAGCAATGTTTAATGTTCTTTGCCATGTTGTGACTTCTTAGCTATTGTAGCATTTCGAGGTCGTTTTCAAAACCTTTGCCTTTCGCAACTTTATACTCTTTTCCACCCTCTTCTTTGCCAAACAGGGCCTTTGAACTGGATCCATCTTCACTGGTGGCTACTTCTTTGAGCCATGAGCAGTCCCCAAATGGAAGTGTTGGTCTAGGTTTTCATCACCCTTTCTTCCTCCTTTTTTGATTGTGTAGTCGTCAGCTATTTCCACTTGATTGAATAGTGATGCTAAGGAGATTCCATCGAGTGGATCATTGTATTTTCCTTCCATTTCGTCAAAGTCATTTTCCCCTTTGCTTGTTCTTCTTCGCTGCTTATGTCAGACATGTCGGGATCGATCACTTCCGATTGATCGGACTCATTGTTTTCTTCCTCCTCCATCATGAAACATTCATCCTCCTCTGGGAAGGTAAAGGTTGGCTTGGCTTGATTGTTTTGGACAATGTGTTGGCCAAGATTGTATGTGGGGTTGTGAGATAGGTTTATGAGATCAATGTTTCGGGGTAGTGGTTCAGCATTGTGAGTAGGAAGTGGATTGGCTTGCACATCAGGTTTTGGAAGTTTTATAGTTCGGCTATCAATGCGATCTTGCATGCGGTTATCTGTTTCATGCCTAGGGTGTTGGTGGTAGGCGCACTGTTTGTTAGGATCATGGTTTGGGCCATAGAGTGGCTGAGGAAGTGGTTTGTTTAAAGGTTTGAGATTTCCCTAACGGCTCAGAATGGCTGAGGCTTGAGATGAGGTCATATAGAGAGGGTCAAAGTTGCGATCGGGGCGATTTGAGCTTCGGGATGAGCTAATTTGAAAAGGGTCTTATGGTAAGGTTGAGTTAAGGGTGTTGACGGAGGCAGAAGATGTATGGGTTGGGAAGGTTTTCTTGGGTGGAGGAGTTTCTTCTTTCCCAATGAGGCCTAGCTTGATTCCCTCTTCAATCTGCAGCCCAGTAGCATGCAGGCGCTTGAAATCAGTGATAGTCTGAGTGTAAATGTGTGTGAGGTACTTGGGCTGCAAACTCTTGACAACTATTCTCACTTGATCTTCCTCAGAGGGGCGGTTCTTCATCTTGGCGGCTTTTTCTCTCTATCTAGCCACAAAGGTTGCAAAGTCCTTGTTTGACTCCTGCTTAGTCATTTCCAAATCTCGAGTTGTTAACTCAATTTGGACGTTGTATGCATATTACTTGACAAAAGCATTGGCAATTTCTGGCCAAGTATGATAGTGCACAAACTTCAAAGTGAGAAGCCAATCGAGAGCGCTTTCAGTAAGAGCCTTTGAAATAACTGAACAATGAGCTCATCATTCAATCCATTGGCTTCAGAGTGTTGATGACATGGCGGACATGGTTAGTGGGATTGCCAGTTCCATTGAACTTCTCAGGTAGTTGAGAATCTGGAAAAAGGCAGAGTCCTTCAAAATCCAGAATTTGGTCCCCCTGTGAACGGGCCAGAGCATGTTTGATCTCCTTGACTTGTTTGGCCAATTCGGGGTTTTCTGCCAATACCACTTCTTGAGGATTCTCATCTTCCACTGATTTCTCTTCGTCCTCACCATCTCTTACTGCTTTCTCTACCTGTAAGGTAGCGACTTTGAGCTTGGTGATCAGCAAAAATGGCGTCGTTATCTGCCATGAGAATGGGAGGATTACTTGATGAAGCTTAGGATTTGGTAGATGATTGAGTTTGTTGAGGAGATGACCGCGAAGTCCCTGAAAGTGATTGGGACCGTTGCAGTGCAGGTGTTTTGGCCGGTGAGGGTGACAGACGGGACGGCTACAAAGACCTCTGTTTGGCGTAACTTCAGGTGTTGTAAGAGTATAAAATTGGCTGTGGTTGCTTCTTTGTTTTACTTATTGTGTCTGCTTTGAAAAGTAGAGTACCTGTAAGTCAGTACTTGGCTTGTGTAGGGTTAGGATTTGGGCTAAAAATCCCAAACCTTTTGCACAGAAAAAAAGTTATTTACAACAACAGATGATACAAGGTGTGAGGAAGAACTTTGGAAGTGAAAATGCAAGTAGGTTCCTAGCCTGTAGGTTCCTGTCTTAGTTTGATAAGTTCTATGGCTTTCTAAAACATGCAAGGTTTTGGTAGTCTCAGGGTGCTCCGTTATCAAAGGGCACCAATCCTTTCACCAGCCCATCATAGGCGGCGATTGGGTGATTCCCTTTTTGATATACCACTAGGTACGAGTGATTGTAGAGTTTGCTGAACCCCCAACATAGCCCGTGTCATGCCGGGATATCAGGTGAACTCAACGGGTTGCCCGCTCGATGCATATGATAGATGAATTAAACAAGGCATGTATTAGTCTTATGTTGAACTTTCTGGTTATGGCTCTCATGTTCCCCAGCAGAGTCGCCAAAAACTGTAGACACCTCCCAAACGGGGCATCGCCATACAGATTGATCACGTTGTTTGCTCGATTGGTTGTTTGCTTCGCAAACCAAAATCATGGACATTCCCATGGCTAGGAACATCGCCACATGATAGCGGTTATCATCAAAACAGAGTCGCCACCCAGTTTATTAAAACTGGGAAAATAGATAGATATTCTGGATACGGGAGCCAAAAGTACAACAAGGGGAAGGTGTTAGGCACCCCTCTTTGCCCAGTCGTAAGACTGGCCCGTAATCATTCAACATAAGACGTGTAGATGCTTTGTTTAATTCCAACATATAGTCTGTTTATTTATTCCTTTAAACAGTAAGCAAAGTGAGTCAGTGCGATAAATGAAGCATGCATCAGAAAGCAGAAGAGCAAACAAAAAGTCCCAGGGAGATGGATCTCGCGGCCAGTGAATGGATGTCACGGCCGAGGGATCCTCCTGGTTTGATGTACCGGCCGAGGGATCGAAGCCCCGGTCGGTGTTCTTCCTCACACCAGACAGAAAGATTAACAGATAATCAAAACGCTATGGTTAGTTAGAAATACAGTAAATAAGGCAAACCAGAGGCCGTTGGGCCTCACCACCTTGATCCCTCAGTTGCTTGATTGCTTTGGATTGAGCGTGATTGACTGATTGTTTGATCGAAAACCCTAGAGTTAGGGTTTGAACTTCGGGGTTTGATAGCCGGATTGACGGCTGCCTTCGGGGGGTTAGGGCTTTTGAAGTATGGGATTGAGAGAGTATTTGTGCAGAGTTTTGAGACTCGGAAGAGTGTGAGGGTATATCAATTTCGTGTGTTTATTTCGGAGCCCAAAGGCTCCTTTATATAGGCATAGGGATGACTCACTCCGGCCAATCAAATCATGAGATGGCAATTGCAATTGCAATGCATCTCTAACTCTACGTCGTAATCTCTGAGCGTAGCCCGAACGCATCGGGAAGGTAGTGTAGTTGGATCAAACCAAACGTCTGACAGAACGTTCCAGAGTCTGGAAAAAGGTCGATCTGGCGGCCGAGTAAAGGATCTTGCGGCCGTGGAATGGATGTCTCGGCCGAAGGATAGATCTTGCGGCCGAGGAATTGATCTCTCAGGGCGATTTTGCTGGCAACAGGTTGCTCGGGTGAGGAATTGATGTTTTGGCCGTTAGATCGATGTTACGGCCGTCAGATGGATTCTCCTAGGCTTCTATATTTCTGTCTGAAAGGCTGTATGGCTCTGAATTGGGTCCTCTAAGTGGTTCAAAGTTCTCACCGAAAGTCCTAAGGTCCTCAAGGAAGCAATCAGCAATCATTGTATCCATTTCATCATCGGGATGGTCCCAAGGTGGGACTTGAAATAATCGTTAGGCCAAATTGGGGTGTCTACAAGAAGGTCTCAAAGTTTGTAGATGCTTGGCATAGTCGGGATGCAGGTTGTGGGAGATAATGCGGAGTTGATCTCTCTCGCTTGGGCGCTCTGTCATTGGAGCGACTTTGGCTCTCTACCTTTTAATAAAATCCGTAAAGGACTCCTTTGCCTCCATTTCCGTGGATTCTAACTCTCGAGTAGTCATCTTGAGTTAAGAGTTGTAGCTGTACTGAGCGATGAAAGCAGCCCCTATATCTTCCCAAGTCCTTCTTTTGGAAATGTCGAGTGACAAAAACCAATGGAAGGCAGGCCCAGAGAGAGTTTGAGGGAAGAACTGAGACATAGCCTCACTTTCCACACCCAGTAGTTTCATGGCGGCATGGTAGCCATAGAGATGAGTTTTGGGGTCACCACTCCCATCGAACTTGACCAAATCAGGCATCTTGAATCTGTCAGGGAGCCTAGCATTGGGATACAGGCATAGGCGATCCAAATCGATTCCACCCGTGCTGATCTTTTCAGATTTTGTAACAGCCTCTTCCAGCTTAGCCATCTTGGCTATAAGTGCAGCCATATCAGGGTTTAGGACAGGCCTGTCACCTACTGGGTTTGGGTTCACAGCAGGTGCACGAACCTCTCTAGGGTTGGGCTGAACAATGAGACGCCCAGCATGATTCGGATCCTCAATCATGATAGGCTGTTCATGAACGTCCTCATCATCCCCAACCTCCTCTTCGAGTGCTGGTGGAAGGCGAGTGTTGATAAGGTCATTGAGACGGGTGATGTTGGCATCTGTCTGAGTAGCCCTCTGCTACATAGCAGTGATGCTGTTCTGAAGGTTTGTGAGCATGGTTTCCAGGTTGAGCAGTTGGTCTGCCATGACAGGTGACTCAAGGTGCTTGATGTAGAAGATGGAGATGTTGGCTGCAATACTTCCTGTAAGATTGATGATGAGCCTGACTGTAGAGCGGCCAACAGAGAATGCGGAGAGTCTTCCGTTGTGACTGATTGGGATTCAAGCCTGACAAGCCTTTGGATCGGATTCTGACGCGGACGTTCCCAAGCAGGTTTGGCTTTACTTTTCGGTACTCCCTTGCTCGATGCAATAGCTTCAAACTAGATAGTAAAGTAAGTGAAAGCTCAGTGGCATTCCTGCAGCAGTTATAATGCAATGCACACATCATCGTCGTCGGTGTCCTCCTAGACTCTACAACTAAAGACGAGTTTGTCTCATGATGTTTGGATACTACCAGAATCCTCAGAACTCTTTTCGATAGTGTATCCTTGAATAGATTGACTGATCCTAAGAGATGTCAAAATAGACTAAGTCATCAACTTATCCTTTTTGAAGTTTCAACTTTGAATTTGGAACAACTCGGTATTGATGACGTGGCACTTTAACCGGGGTGGCGTGAGCGACTTCGCGCTTTGGCCGGGGCGGTTGTAAGTGACTTCGCACCTGTAACCTAAATGATATCAGTGTCACAACATCATTACTTTATGGTTCCTTATTGTCGGTTGAATCCTCAATCAGGCATGAGCCAAGGACTTAATAAGGTTTGATTTCTCAAAGTCTGTAGACACCCCAATTTGGCCTAACGATTATTTCAAGTCCCACCTTGGGGACCATCCCAATGATGAAATAGATACAGTGATTGCTGATTGCCTTTTTAAGAACCTTAGGACTTTCGGTAAGAACTTCGAGCCACTTAGAGGACCCAATCCAGAGCCATATAGCCTTTCAGACAGAAAATACAGAAGCCTAGGAGAATCCATCTGTCGGCCGTAACATCGATCTAACAGCCTTAACATCATTTCCTCACCCGAGCAACTTGTTGCTAGAAAATCTCCCCGAGAGATCAATCCCTCGGCCGCAGGATCCATCCTTCGACTGCAAGATCCATTCCTCGGCCGCAAGATCTTTTGCCCGGCCGCCAGATCGTCCTTTTTCCAGACTCTGGAACATTCTGTCGATTGTTTAATCCAACTACACTGCCTCTCTGATGCGTTCGGGCTACGTTCAGAGATTACGACGAAGAGTTTGTATTACATTGCAACTCCAATTCCAAATCGTGTGCTTTGATTGGACGAGTTGTGTCACTCCTATGCCTATATAAAGGAGACTTTGGGCTCCGAAATTAAGAAGACAATACACCCTCATCAGTCATGATACTCTGCAAAAATACTCTCTCAAATCCTCTCTTCAAAAGCCCTAACCTCCCGAAGGCAGCCATCAATCCGACGATCAAACCCCGAAGTCCAAACCCTAACCCTAGGGTTTTCAAGAAGCAATTAGTCCATCACAATCAATCCGAAGCAATCAAGCAACTGAGGGATCAAGGTGGTGAGGCCCAACGGCCTCTGGTTTGTTTTATTTACTGTATTAGATCTTAATCGTAGCATTTTGATTATCTACTAACTTTTCTGTCTGGTGTGAGGAAGAACACCGACCGGGGCTTCGATCCCTCGGCCGGTACATAAAACCAGGAGGATCCCTCGGCCGTGACATTCATTCACCGGCCGCGGGATCCATCTCCTTGGGACAGTTTGTTTTTAACTATACTTTCTGATGTATGTGTTAATTATCGCACTGGCTCACTTTACTTACTGTTTAAAGGCTTAATTAAACAGACTATGTGTTAGAATTAAACAAAGCATCTACATGTCTTATGTTGAATAACTATGGGCCAGCCTCACGGCTGGGCAGAGAGGGGTGCCTAACACCTTCCCCTTACTGTACTTTTGGCTCCCGTACCCAGAATCTCTATCTGTTTTCCTAGTTTTAATAAACTGGGTGGCGACTCTGTTTTGATGATAACCACTATCGTGTGGCGATGTTCCTGGCCATGGGAATGTCCACAATTTTGGTTTATGAAGCAAGCAACCAATCGAGCAACAAACGATCAATCTGTATGGCGATGCCCTGTCTGGGAGGTGTCTACAGTTTTTGGCGACTCTGCTGGGGACATGAGAGTCATAACTAGAAAGTTCAACATAAGACTAATATATGCTTTGCTTAATTCATTTACCATATGCATCGAGCGGGCAACCTCGTTGAGTTCACCTGATACCCCGGCATGACACGGGCTATGTTAGGGGTTCCAGCAAACTCCAGAGTCACTTGTACCTAGTGGTATATCAAAAAGGAAATCACCCAATCACCGCCTATGATGGGCTGGTGAAAGGACTGATGCCCTTTGACAACGGAGCACCCTTGAGACTACCCAAACCTTACATGTTTTAGAAAGCCATAGAACTTATCAAACTAAGACAGGAACCTACAGGCTAGGAACCTACTTGCATTTGCTTGCAAAAGTTCTTCCTCACACCTTGTATCATTTATTGTTGTAACATCTTTTTCTGTGCAGAAGGGTTGGGATTTTCAACCCAAATCCTAACCCTATATAGCCAAGTACTGACTTGCCAGGTATTTTACTTTTCAAGCAGGCACAATAGGTAAAATAAAGAAGCAACCACAACCAATTTTATACTCTTACAACACCCGAAGCTATGCCAAACAGAGATCTTTGTAGCCATCCCGTCTGTCATCCTCGTCTGCCAAAACACCCCCACCACAATGGTCCCAATCACTTCCAGGGACTTCACGGTCATCCTCCCAACAAACTCCGTCATCCCAAGCTTCATCAAGCAATCCTCATACCCTTATGATAGACAACAATGCCACTATTGTTGAGCTTCGAGCCCAAGTTGACTATTTCCTAGCCGAGAAAGCAACAAGAGATACTGAAGACAAAAAGACGAGGAAGAAGCAGAAAATCCTTAAGAAGTGGTATTGGCCGAAAACCCTAAATTGGCCAAACAAGTCAAGGAGATCAAACATGCTCTAACCCGTTCACAAGGGGACCAAATTCTGGATTTTGAAGGACTCTGCCTTTTTCCAGATTCTCAACTACCTGAGAAGTTCAAAATGCCAAACATTGAGAAGTTCAATGGAACTGGCAATCCCACTAGCCATGTCTACCATGTCATCAACACTCTGAAGCCAATGGGCTTGAATGATGAGCTCATTGCACAGTTATTTCAAAGGACTCTTACTGGAAGCGCTCTCGATTGGTTTCTCACTTGGAGTTTGTGCACCATCATACTTGGCCAGAAAATTGCCAATGCTTTTGTCAAGCAATATGCATACAACGTCCAAGTTGAGTTAACAACTCGAGACTTGGAGATGACCAAACAAGAATCCAATGAGGACTTTGCTACCTTTGTGGCAAGATGGAGGGAAAAGGCTGCCAAGGTGAAGAACCGCCCCTCCGAGGAAGACCAAGTGAGGATAGTTGTCAAAAATCTACAACCCAAATACCTTAGGCATATCTATACACAGGCTATCACCGATTTCAAATGCTTGCATGCCACTGGGTTGCAAATCGAAGATGGAATCAAGCTAGGGCTCATTGGGAAAGAAGAAGCTCCTCCTCCACCCAAGAAAAACCTTCCCAACCCGTACATCTCCTGCCTCCGTCAACACCCTTAACTCAACCTTACCACAAGACCCTTTTCAAATTAGCTCATCTCGAAGCTCAAATCGCCCCCGTCGCAACTTTGACCCTCTCTATATGACCTCATCTCAAGCCTTATCCATTCTGAGCCGTTAGGGGCATCTCAAACCTTTAAACAAACCACTTCCTCAGCCACCCTATGGCCCAAACCATGATCCTAACAAACAGTGCGCCTACCACCAACACCCTAGGCATGAAACAGATAACTGCATGTGTCTCCGCCATGACTTTCAAGATCTCATTGATAGCCGAATTATAAAACTTCCAAAACCTGATGTGCAAGCCAATCCACTTCCTACTCACAATGCTGAACCACCACCCCTAAACATCGATCTCATAAACCTATCTCACAACCCCACATACAATCCTGGCCAATACATTGTCCAAAACAACCAAGCCAAGCCAACCTTTACCTTCCCAGAGGAGGATGAATGTTTCATGATGGAGGAAGAAGAAAACAATGACTCCGATCAATCGGAAGTGATCGATCCCGACATGTCTGACAAAAGTAATGAAGAAGAACAAGCAAAGGGGAAAGTGACTTTGACGAAATGGAAGGAGAATACGATGATCCACTCGATGGAATCTCCTTAACATCACTATTCAGCCAAGTGGAAGTAACTAATCTCTCTTATGACTGCACAATCAACGAGAAGGAAAAAGAGATGATGAAAACCCAGACTGACATTTCCATTTGGGGACTACTCATGTCTCAAAAAGGTAGCCACCATGTAGGCCGTGAAGATGGATCCAGTTCAAAGGCTCTGTTTGGCAAAGAAGAGGGTGGAAAAGAGTATAAAGTTGCAAAAGTTTTGAAGACGACCCCGAAATGCTACAGTACCTAAGAAGTCACAACATGGCAAAGAACATTAAACATTACTTTTATCAAACTAAAACATGTTTTGAGCCCCTGCTTGGGCATTTAATTTCCGCTAAATGAATTGCTATTTCATCCTCTAGACTATGCTTATTCAATGATTTACTTCCTAAATTGCAATTGCCAAACACTATAGTCTCTTTGCCAAACAAAGGAAATTTCAAGGAATCAAGTTCCTTGTGTTGCTGACAAAAAGGAAGGAAAGGATGAACTTTAGTTGCTTAAGAAACTAGGTTTTTGTCAAAACTTAGAAAGAAGACACTATCTCTGCGAGAACACTTAGGGTTAGCTCGCCCATTATGAAGGTACAAACACAAGGGAGATTTAGAAAAATATCTCCATCAAATTCCTCTCCAAAATGCAGAAACCCGCTTGAGAGAAGTGCTCGTTGGGTAACCTGAAAACCGAAGCAAAAATAAGAGCAAAGCCTGCTAGGGCAAGAAAATGCAAAAACGCAGCCTAGGTAAAAGTTAAGGCATTCAAAGAAAAGCTCGCTGGGGACTCAACCTCCATTAGGTAACCTAGGCAAAATCAAAAGCATGTGAGAAGAAAAACCAATAGTGAAAAACCCAACCTCAAAGGTAATGATTTTGGAACTACGTAAAAGGCCTGATTCCCTGATTAGGGATACGTAGGCAATCTCACATCGAGATGCGGCCCAAACATTTGGAGAGAAGGAAAAACATCAACAAATTTGTACTCACTGATAGGCATAGCTAACCCTGCATATTGAGCTCGCAAAAGATGAGTACGCTTTTCTCAAAGAATTGGCAACAACAATAGGCACAAGAATTATTGTTCATCCCCTCTAACTTGAAGGTCATTGACACAATGGGCAGGAAATCTCGAAAACTCTCAAATTTGGCAATCAGACTATGAAATATGGCGAAAGCAAAAGGTATAAAATCAAGGCCTAACATAAGAAGGAAGGGAAAACAAGATGCCACTTGGCTAAAACAATATCTAGCTCCCTTTGGAAAGTAAAAGTAACGGCCGAAGGATAGATACATCGACCGCAAAATCACTTCTTCAGCCGTGTAATCAATTCTTCGACTGATATTTTACACAAATTTTCAAACTATGGTTGTTTATCCAAAAAAAACAGCAAATACTTGTTCAAAAAGCCATGTTCTGACTATCACATGCAAAACTCAAGACATTTAGGGGAATCTCTCGTTTCATAAACAAAAGCTTGATTAACAAAATCATCGTTGTGGTTGCTTTTACTATACAAAATGCAGTTTCTGCTTGTCTTTCACTAACTATGAACAGGGAAAGGAAAATCCTAAGGCTATTGATGGCAGCGTCTCCAAGACAATCTCTGAGACGAAGACAGGGACTGCTCACTGGTTCCCACATCCTCCCCACTAGCAGCTGGTGCTCGCTCAGCCTCAGGCTGCAATAAAAAGAGGGTACAAACACTCAGATTCAAGGAATGATACAAAGCAAATGGAATACATGGGAAAAATCATACCTCGAGGATCCGACAGCACTGCCTCAGAACCAAAGCCTCTGCACTCTGATAGGCATGGAACCATTCCCGCACTATCTCAGCAGGTACCTGTGGGATAACCAAACGTTGCAAGCATCTAAGCATGGGACACAATATGAAGCAGCAAAAGCTAGAATGGAAAGCTAAAGTTACCTGTGGAGCCCCGGTTGGCAATGCGTAAAGGTGAGTCAAACAAGGAGTAAGCGCTAAACGCTCCTCCTCTCCATCATCAGAATGGAAAGAGACGAAAGAGGGGGCCCGTGGCCAAATAGGAACAACTAGAGAAGCAGCAGGCGGAGTCAAGAAAAGATGGCAGTACTCCACATAGTCACCTATCTGAAGAAGCAAACCCGTCCAATCTCTGATCCGAGCATTCCTTGGACATTAAGGAAATGAATCTCATCGACGTCAAAGGCAAGAGGAGGAACGAACTGAAGAGCCTCAGCACATGGACGACGCCACTGGCTGGCCACCCGATCACCTAAATACCAGGCTCAACAAAAGGGGCCCTCAATCAAACTGCGAGTGCAGTCCAAAACTCTAGAACTCGCGAGAGGGGCATCCTCTGGTAAACCACTCCAAGGGTCGAACCTCACCTACAAACAAAGTCCAATTAGCCACAGCACAGAGGAATGGAGATCTAAAGACAAGGAATGCAAGGGGAGAAGAAATGTGCCTGGTCAAACGTCTATCGGTCCAAAACACGCCGCCATTCAGGAAGGCTCAAAACTGGCTACCGTGGCTTCCGTTGGCCCGCCAACCATCGCTCGTAGCGAGGAACACAGTGCGCATTCTCATACTTGGTGTCAGAAGGAAACTGGAGAAAATGCTCGAAAGCCCAGAGCTGAAAAATGGATTAGCAAACAAAGTTCAAAACCAGGAAAAGCCAAAACAGGAAAGAAGGTAAAAAGGGAAGGATATATACCTCAAGCACTCGGTAGTGACCACCAAGGATAAAACTCCTGTCCCATGAGCAAGCTCTAAGATTGCCATACAGAGTGGCCAAGGCGGATGATCCCCAATCTAACTCCCTAACGGCCTCCAAATGCTGCAAAGGGGCCAAGAATTGTGTATACTCTGAACTATCCTTGTTTGCAAGCAAAGTCTGCCCGAGGAGGTAGAGAAGGAAGGCCCGCGTCAGCTGCTTGACGCTCACCTGAGTAAGGATGTTAGCCTTCATGAAAGTCTTGTTCAGCCAAGCAACATCAACAGTGAAGAGGAGGTACCTTGCCCAAGAACCACTCCAAAGCCCCTACCCGCTCCCAAAGCCTGGGGTCAACCAAAAGAGGAGCTCCACCTACTCGCAGGCCGGTCAGCAAAGAGAAGTCGCCTGGAGTGATCATCATCTCACCAGCAGAAGGAAAATGGAATGTGTTGATGGTGTCCCATCATCTCACCAGCAGAAGGAAAATGGAATGTGTTGATGGTGTCCCACCATCTCTCCACCAATGAAGTCATCAACGACCAGTCTATCTTCGGGAGATTGTGAGCCAGAATGAATGTCTCAAAACTAGCAGCACGTACCAAATCCCGAGCCTGCTCTGGCAACGTCAAAAACCACTTATGCACCTCTTTGCCTCCACCGCGAGCCTCTAATCTCCTATTCCTCTGCAAAGTTCAACAAAAGGGAGTTAATCTCATGATTGCATGAACAAATAAAAAAAGCTAGGGGCATCAAATTAACGTTTAAAAAGCATGCATTGCCTAAACAGGGGGCACGATTATTTTAGTATTTTTAAATGAAACAATTTCGACCCAACCACATTCACGCCCTTGGCTAAAAGGGATTTCATCCCAAGAATGAAATTCATCATACAAAATTTAAACTCCGAACTAAAGCAAACCTTATACTCTTCAGAAAACTTACCAAAACATTGAGAATGCTCAAGTACTGCTCAGCGGCTCTACGCCCACACCTCAGCAGCTCTATGCCACGCCATGTGCACAGCCTCGCGCTCAGCAGGCCAGCAAAACAATCCTGCGGCTTCTACTCAATACACCCTCCAGAAGGCGTTTATGTTGATAGCTTCCAGAAAGCGTTTATGTTGCTAGCTTCTAGAAAGCGTTTATGTTGCCAGCTTGCAGAAAGCATTTAGCCACTAGAAGACGTTTGAGTCTCTAGAAGGCGTTTGGCCTCCGAAAGGCACTCCCAGCAGTGAAGGTGATGGAAATCTTCCTAACAAAATGGAATATGGTCAAGAACTAGCCTTGGGGACAATCCCGAGCATGTGGAATCTAGCCTTAGGGGCAATCCCGAGCATACTCAAAACTAGCCTTGGGGACGATCCCGAGCATGTGGAATCTAGCCTTGGGGGCAATCCCGAGCATACTCAGAACTAGCCTTGCCTCGAGCTTACTCAGAACTAGCCTTGGGGACAATCTCGAGCATACTCATAACTAGCCTTGGAAACATCCTGAGCATGTGGAAACTAGCCTTGGAAGAATCCCAAGCATGAGGAACAAATCAAACCCCGTGGAAGATGGAAGATGGGATACTCAACAGCTCAGCAATTCTACAAACTCACTACTCAGCAAGATATCTATTCTCAAGCTCCATGTTTGAATGTTCAAAGTTCTACACTTTGGATGCTCGAAGCCCTTCGAATGCCCAACCACTGTGTACTGGATGCTCAAGTTCTACACTTGAATGCGCAGGCTCTACGTTTGAATGCCCAACCACTGCGTACTGGATGATCGAACTCGATGTTCGAATGCTTAAGGTTTATACCTTGAGTGCACAAGCTCTACGTCTGAATGCCCAACCACTGTGTACTGGACGCTCAAAGCCTGTATTTTAAATGCTCGGACTTTGCCGTCCGAATGCTCGAGCTCTACGCTCCGAATGCTCAAGTCCAGAACTTGATAGAAGCTCTAAGCTTAAAATCAAACACACACGCATGGGCCCGTGCACATTTGCATCGATTGCATCACCATTATCACATTGAGTCTGCATCATCATATCTGCTCATATCTAACCACTATCATCATATACGCACTCTACATCTCTCTCTTATTCATGAAACAAGTCAATCCTGCAAATCAACCGGCTCTACGCCTCGGTTTTATTGAATGGTCCAGCGGCTCGATCCTTTGGCTCTATGCCAAAACTTATAATGAGAAAGCTCTGTGCACAGACCATCAGAATGCAGCCAGCTCTATGTTTTGGTTCAAATCACGTCAAGCTCTAAGCTCCGACACCTTAGGCTCTCGCCTTATGATCAATAACAGCTCCGCGCTTCGGTTCTATCAAGCTCAAAGCTTCAATCTCCTCAGGCCCTCGCCTCATGACCACAGCAGGCACCACGCCTCAATTCCATCACCTCAGGCTCTCGCCTCATGACTACAACCAGCTCCGTGCCTCAGTTCCCTCATCTCCAAAGCTCCATGCTCTAGTTATTGGCCTTGCGCCCCCTATATCTCAAACCGGCATCCGATTCATCCCCAGCAGATGGCTTGGATTCCACCCCTATTACATCAATTCCTTCCAGCTCATTCGCAAGGATAGGCTACTCTACCGAGCTCCTCTCAGTCAAAGTAAGGATGGTCAAGAAAAGTAAACGCACCTGCCGTGTACTGATCTACCCCAAAATACTAAGGAAGCTCTCCGCCAAAAAAATTCCCCGGGAAGCCCCGCGCTCCTTCAACTATCTTCTGCCAAAACCCTAGCTCAGTCTAGGTACGTCACTACGACTTTTTAAGCCCAAAGGTATGTCTTCTGTCTCTAACCCTCCAAACTTTTTCTTTTTCTTTTTCGCCCGAACTACGGTTGGTCTGAATTTCCCCTGTGGAATACGTAGGCAGCCTCCCGGCCCGACCATAAGAAAAACCTTTCTCAAAAACCCCTTGGAATAGTTCTTGTGCTGGGGCTGATTTGTCCTTGCTTTGTAGGTATGGTTTGACCCTTGGGGTGGTGTACCAGAGGATGCCTGTAGACACCGCAATTTGGCCTAACGATTATTTCAAGTCCCACCTTGGGGACCATCCCAATGATGAAATAGATACAGTGATTGCTGATTGCCTTTTTTGAGAACCTTAGGACTTTCGGTAAGAACTTCGAGCCACTTAGAGGACCCAATCCAGAGCCATATAGCCTTTCAGACAGAAAATACAGAAGCCTAGGAGAATCTATCTGTCGGCCATAACATCGATCTAACGGCCTTAACATCATTTCCTCACCCGAGCAACCTGTTGCTAGAAAATCTCCCCGAGAGATCAATCCCTCAGCCGCAGGATCCATCCTTCGACCGCAAGATCCATTCCTCGGCCGCAAGATCTTTTACCCGGCCGTCAGATCGTCCTTTTTCCAGACTCTGGAACGTTATGTCGATTGTTTGATCCAACTACACTACCTCTCCGATGCATTCGGGCTACATTCAGAGATTACGACGAAGAGTTTGTATTACATTGCAACTCCAATTCCAAATCGTGTGCTTTGATTGGTCGAGTTGTGTCACTCCTATGCCTATATAAAGGAGCCTTTGGGCTCCAAAATTAAGAAGACAATACACCCTCATCAGTCACGATACTCTGCAAAAATACTCTCTCAAATTCTCTATTCAAAAGCCCTAACCTCTCGAAGGCAGCCATCAATCTGACGATCAAACCCCGAAGTCCAAACCCTAACCCTAGGGTTTTCAAGAAGCAATCAGTCCATCACAATCAATCCGAAGCAATCAAGCAACTGAGGGATCAAGGTGGTGAGGCCCAACGGCCTCTGGTTTGTTTTATTTACTGTATTAGATCTTAATCGTAGCATTTTGATTATCTACTAACTTTTCTGTCTGGTGTGAGGAAGAACACCGACCGGGGCTTCGATCCTTCAGCCGGTACATAAAACCAGGAGGATCCTTCGGCCGTGACATCCATTCACCGACCGCGGGATCCATCTCCTTGGGACAGTTTGTTTTTAACTATGCTTTCTGATGTATGCTTTAATTATCGCACTGGCTCACTTTACTTACTGTTTAAAGGCTTAATTAAACAGACTATGTGTTAGAATTAAACAAAGCATCTACATGTCTTATGTTGATTAACTATGGGCCAGCCTCACGGCTGGGGAAAGTGGGGTGCCTAACACCTTCCCCTTACTGTACTTTTTGCTTCCGTACCCAGAATTCCTATCTGTTTTCCTAGTTTTAATAAACTGGGTGGCGACTCTGTTTTGATGATAACCACTATCGTGTGGCGATGTTCCTAGCCATGGGAATGTCCACGATCTTGGTTTATGAAGCAAGCAACCAATCGAGCAACAAACAATCAATCTATATGGCGATGCCCCGTCTAGGAGGTGTTTACAAAGTCTCGCTGATCTAAGGACTTGAAAATTGATAACGTGCACCACCGAGATGCATGACTCTTCATCGGGCCAAAGCAGTGTCCTAATAAGCTTAAGACAGACTCGAAAGATCGAGAACCTAGAAGCCGCCCTAAACATGCTCCTACGCAAGACGGAATGTATGTACAATGCATGCGATAGGAAAAACAGTAACACGTAGACAGTAAATGGGGTTAGATGCAAATAGATCTTAACCTGTAGGTAACTGTCCTAGTTTGGAGAGTTCTAGTGCTTTGTATATGTAAAGGCCGGTTTTGGTTCGTAACAGGTTCCTCGAACTAAAGCCAAGATATACCTTTCGCTACCTACGTAACCGCAGAGCAACAGTCAAACGGTAGAATGACTTATCATCATCGAAGGTCGTTGGGCATTCGCGGTCCTCAGGCTCCGGTAAACCATGCCGGCTTGCCAAAACGCTCCAACGTGGCTATATCCCACATCGATGTAAATGAGAAATGCTAAAAAAATTGATTAAAAGAAGAAGAATTGCAAAATGCCTTTTCAAATTTGGCTCACTTTATTTAATCCATCTTTAGAGGAAACTACACAAGCGAACAATCGAAAAAGTCCTAGATCGGATTGGCCAGACACAAAGGTCCTGTTAAATCACCATTTCGCTCTTCGGCAGTGCGAAGCTCACCGTTTTGACGGACTTTTAAGGGATTAATTGTTCACAAGTGTATTAAACTCTAAGTATAGATCAATATTGGTTCGATCATCCCCAGCGGAGTCACCACTGTGGGCAGCATGCCCTTAAAAAGGATTCCGTTCCTTTCTAAAAGAGGCCCTCGGATCGAGGGAGCGCTAGCGGGTCAAGCGCTCGAAATACAGAGTTGCCACTCGGGTTTGAAGGGCTGACACCTAAGGAATCGTATTCAAAGCGCCTTGCACACTATTTTGATTTGAAAAAGTGAAAGCACCAGTCCGTCATAACCATATTTGGGTTCGGGAGCCAGGTTACGAGAGGAGAAGGTCTTTAAGGCACCCCTCTCGCCCAATCCGGAGATCGGTCTCTACTAAGACACTTTGTGAAAATATTGCGATTCTTCCGTTTTTAATCAATTTTTAGCCAATTAGGGCGGGGGAACAATTTAATGGCGATTAAAACTGTAACATATTTGTAGGATATGATTGAAATGGCATGGATTCAAAAGCAGTAAATAGGATAAAATCAGGTTCTGTTCAGAAGAGCAAACCCAGTGCACTATCCCTAATTTGACGTGTGCAGGAAGGAACTCACATGCACTGACCAAAGCCACTGCATGCAGTTCCAACCTACGCGCGCCAATAAGCCTCACACACACGCGGATTTGCTTCTCTCACAGACTCTGTTTTTATCCTCCTCTGGACTCTGGAAGGGCCAGTGCTCACCCAGGACAAACCAACCAGTTATAGTATTACACTACACAGTTTAAAGGCTGAAAAGCCCTACAAATTAACAGAACACCCTAAAAACAGTGTGGGGATAGAAACAGCGACCAAAGGCCTAGTTACCAATGCAAGGCCAGCCACTGGTCATAGACGGACCTGTGCGCACGGGTATGACACAGGCGCACGCAGGTCTGAGTCACTTAACCAGTGCTTGGTTTACATGTTTCTGGGTTATGGGACATTCCCAGAAAAACCCCAGGGGTACTCCACAGCAACAGGTATGAATATTAACTACAAACTAGCAGTTTTAACTAAGGTGTAAGTTCCTTATTTGTGGTTGGCTAATTCCGTGACATTTTTGTGTAATTGAAACCCTATGTAATCGCTAGTTAGTTATTTTAGTGTTGGGGTTGAAGTTTAGCTAGTAATCAGAGCCTCAACTGAAGTGCCCTTGTTTGTATTCCTGCGGCGGACAAGCAAAATTCATAGAGCATTAAATGACTGCTCAAGCATGCCATGCTAGGTCAGGAAAATCTATTTAAAGCATGTTATGCTTTCAGAATAAAAGTGGACGGCAGCCACAAAGTTTTGTAGAAAAAATTTCGTGAGATTCACTGGAATAATTTGTGGGTCGATTCCTTGAGGATTTGATGAGATCTTAAGATCTATACACTTACATAATCTCTCTTAAGGTGTTTTGTTCATCTTCTACATCATGCCGAGTTCTTTGAAGGAGTTCAAAGGTGATTGGAGGTTGGTCTAAAGGAGGAGTCCTGCGTAGATCAAATATTCGAGGAGTCGAATACGAAGGAGTATTTATTAGAGCGGTTCATGAGGAGTCAGCAAAGAGATTCCTAGCCAATATTGAGGAGTCATAGCGTGGTTGTAAGAACTCTCTGTTTCCGCATTTTGCGTATAGTGCTCTCTTCCCTCCCGTGTTTTTTTCCCCGTCTTGGGGTTTTCCACGTATATCTCTGTGTGATGCCTGCTTCTTTATTTATTGCGTTTATTATCTTGCATAATCACATAGATTAGGGTTTGATTAAATTAGTTGGTTAATTTAATTTGTTCTCCGTAGTAGTAAATCTCGAAGTGATCCGATTTTGGTTTTTCAATTGGTATTAGAGCGGGTTAATCAAAGTTTTTTTTTAAAAGAAAACTTTCAAAAATCTGATCTTTGATTTACTGTTATGGAGACTAATACTTCCACTCCTCGTCCACCTATGCTTGATGGTAATAACTTTGATTATTGGAAAGCTAGGATGAGAGCCTACTTAAAAGCTATTGATAGTGGTGTTTGGAATACTTGTCTTACGGGTTACACAATACCCATGGTTGCGCTTGAAGGGAAGATAGTCCCTAAATCTGAGCTTAACAACGCTGAGAAAGCTGCTCGTTATGCTAATGATCGAGTGATTAATACGATATTTTCTGCAGTTGATCTTAATGAATTTTCTCGCATATGTAATTGTGAAATTGCTAAAGAAGCTTGGGATATTTTGGTTACTACTCATGAGGGAACTGACACTGTTAAGCAATCCAAACTTCAAAGGGTCACTACTGACTTTGAGTTGATTAGGATGCAGGAAGATGAATCCTTCAATGAGTTCTATGCGAGACTTAATGCCATTGTCAACACGAGTTTTACTGGTGAGCCTATGTCTGATTTTAAAGTTGTTAAAAAGATTTTAAGATCCCTGCCTAAACGTTTTCGAACTAAAGTCACCATGCTTCAGGGTAAGAAAAAGCTTCCTAACATGTATGTTGAAGAAATTGTCGGACTCCTTCAAACTTATGAAGCAGACATATTGCAGTATGACTCTGTGAATGATAAAACTAAAACTTCGGCTAAGTTGATTGCTTTTAAGAGTACTCAAGTTGATGATTCTGATTCTGACTGCAATAACGTTGAGTATGATACTAAAGCTATGGCTCTCTTTACTAAAAAATTCCAGAAGGCTTATCAAAAAGGAAATTTTACTAAGAGATCTTCTAAAAAGGAGTCAAAAGATAAAGGCAGTGGAAAAATTAATTTTGATTCTTCCAAAGATAAAGAAAAGAAAATTAGAAAAGGTCAATCCTTGGGTCCTCGGTGTTATGAATGTCAAGGCTATGGGCATATTGCTCAAGATTGTGGAAATAGAAAGAACAATAAAGTCTTGAATGTTAAGACTTGGGATGATGATAGTGACTCTAGTAGTTCTGATTATCTCAAAGAGGATAGCAGAAGTGATAATGAGAATGTTGTTGCTTTTGTTGCATCTTTTGAGTGTGCATCGTCTAACTCTGAAGATGATAGTGAGGAAGAGGAGGTGAATGAGACTTTAGATTTTGTGACATTGAAAGATGACTACAATAAACTTTATTTGAAGAGTGTGAAAATATCTCGCATGAATGTCAAGCTGGTGAGTAAAGTTGAATCTAGTGAGAAAAATGTTGTTAATCTCACACAAGACTTGGAGAAGGATCAAATCAAGATAAGTGAGTTGGAAGTCTCTTTTAAATCTAGTAATGATGAATGTGAAGTGTTAAAAAAAACAATTTGTGATTTTCAAGAGAAAGAAAACAATCTTGTTGAATTAAACAAATCTTTAGAAGTTAAAATCAACAAGTTGAATTCTGAACTTAAAAATGTTGATGTTGTTTTTAAGCGTTTCAATGCAGGGTCTAAAGTATTAAATGAGATTCTTGATATTCAAAGACCAACCAGTGACCGATCAGGACTTGGGTATCAGCCTCTTTTTTGCTTCCAGAAAAAGGAGAAAAGATACATGAAAAGAGTACGAAGGTTACATCAAAAGTTCCAGTAAGTGCCAAAATATATCAGACTCAGCATAACGAGGTAAAAGCTAAACCTATTGTAGGGAGGTATTCCCAAACAGGTACAAATATGGGCCGAACACCTGGTGTGCCAGATCTGTGTAATGAGGAAAGTGATATGGGACTCCATATAAGATGAACGGCGGCGGAAAGACCCGGTGCACCAAGAAGTCATTAGTTGGTACAGTCTGTTCGGCTAAGGTGGGCCAGTGACATGAGAAGTCATTTACTTGTGCAGTTTGTTCAGTAGGGGCATGTGCCGAACAGATGGAGTTACTTGATGAAACGTTGTCTTAAGAGATAAGGCAATAGGAGTGTTCTGTAAGACGAACCCAATATACAGTAAAGATAAGTAAGGAAACAGTCCTATCGGGGAATGAGTTCCATGGTGAGAAGAGACCCTATGAGGAAGGGATCTCGGTTGATTGGGCAGGAGATTCCCCAAGAGAGCCAGGTTTCCTATACGTGATAGGGGACCTGGGCAACAAGGATGCTTGGAAAGCAAGCATGTTCATGTCTATAAATATGAGGTAAACCTGGAGAAAAGAGGTACGCAAGAAGTTGCATTCATTCTACACTTTCCTACAGATAATTAGGGTTTTGATACAGTACGAGATACTAACTTAGGCATCGGAGGGCCTTTGCCACGAGAGGCAAAGGTGCGCTCACCCCTTGTCTGCTTTACAGGTTAGGGTTCAGGCGAAGGTATTAGGGTTCCGGTTGGACAGCACGTGAAGGAAGGAGATTCAGCATTGTTCTAGGTGCCATCTATTTTTCTCCACCTACAATTGGCGCCATCTGTGGGAACGAAAGAGTTCCCTTTTGAAATACGACCATGGTGGAAGTAGATCCAGTCACACCACTTGCTGATAAGAATCAGGCTGGTGGGGGAGCAGATAAATCCCCACCAGGTGCTCCGAGAAAGCCTACCAGTGGGCATGATAAGAGGACGACAAGCAGGGATCCTCTTACCATCCAAGATAACTCCAAGAATAAGGAGGGCAGAACGGCTACAACCTCCACGCGAAGGAGCAAATCCCATCAAAGGGGAGAGTCGGTTGCCCATTCAAAAAGCGTGCATAGCAACAAAGATATCATCGACAAAAAGAGGCAAGAAGTCGAGGAATTTGCTCGATTAATTCAGAAAAGGGAACACGAGATCCGAGAGTTAGAGCAGATCCGAGAACATCCTGAGGATTCTGGGTTGTCAGGAAGGAGAACCAGGGGAGACGGACTGGCCATGGTGCAATACATAAAGGCCCCTTCACGAAGAAGGAGGAGCAAGTCCAGAAGCCCCACTCCTCCCAAGAAAAGAGTTTCTTCACGAAAAAGAAGGAGCAGAAGTCCGAGCAAACAAAGAACTCCCCCACATTACAGGAGAAGCAGGAGCCGAAGCTCCTCACCCGAGGAAGGCATAAGAAAACACCACAGGGACAGGTACGAGAGACCTGATAACGATTGGAACAGGGCAGTGGCCCACGTATCCAAAAAGCGAGAAGATGGGTCTATGACTGCACGAGAAGCAGCGAGGCAGGTCCTGAGTAATATAGCAGCATTACCTTTTTCAAAAAGGCTACAGGATGCGCGCTTGCCGAGCAGAGTGAAGCATGGGACGTTCGTACTTTATGAGACAAATGCGGATCCCGTTGCTCACGTACAACATTACCAACAGGCTATGTTCATGCATGATGGGGATGACGCCATTATGTGTAAGATGTTCCCTTCAAGCTTGGGAAAAGTGGCCTTATTGTGGTTCCATAAGTTGGAACCACGTTCCATACGAGGATGAACGCAGTTAGCAGAAGAGTTCACTGCTCGGTTCTTGACGAGTAGAAAGGCTCCCAAGACATTCGAAAGTCTCTCAATGATGAAGCAGGAGGACAACGAGCCGATCAGAGACTATGCAAAGAAATACTGGGAGACCTTCAATGAGATAGACAGTTGCAGTGAAGAGTATGCGATTGCTAGCTTCAAAACTGGCCTGCCTGTTCAGGGCGAGTTACGACGGTCATTGAATAAGCATCCTGTGGCATCATTGGCAAGGCTGATGGAGCGTATCGAACAACACGTAAGAATGGAGGATGACATACTCCAGGAGGAAGGCAGGGTTGTTGCCGAACAGCCAAAAACTCCAGCAAAAAAGGCGGATAAGCCAGACCGCGAAAAGAAGGAGTATGGGCAGGTTAAGAAAGAACCATACAAGGAGAGACAGGCACCTGATCCTAAGTCATTCTTTTCAATAACCACGGTTTGGAAAGAACCAATCTATAGGATTCTTTATCGAATAAAGAATCAGCCTTATTTCAAATGGCCCCCAAGTCTAGGTGGGGATAAGGATGCAAAGCGTGCTATGAATCAGCACTGCAGTTACCACAAGGATTGGGGTCATATGACCGAGGATTGTGAGATGTACAAAAGACATCTCGACGATTTGGTCTCTCGTGGTTATCTTAAGGAATTCATTCAGGAGGATCCCAAAGATAAAGGGAAAACAATGGAGTTGGATTACGAGCAGAATCCTAAGGGGGTGATCCATATGATACATGGATTGGCCACACCTTATACGAGGAAAGAGGTGAGACTACTCCAGAGGCAGGTCAAGCATGACCAGCATGTTATGCGAGTGGGAAACAAAAGAGGGCGAGAGAATGATATGCCCAACGAAGCTATAGTCTTTACAGATGAGGATTTGGGAGAGGTCCAGGTGCCCCACAACGATGCATTAGTCATAACCCTACGAATTGGGGAATACGACATTGAGAGAATCCTGGTGGATTCAGGGAGCTGTACAGAGGTGTTGTACTACGACGCATTCAAAAGGTTAGGGCTGAAGCAGACAGATTTGGAACAATCTATCACACCTTTGGTTGGATTTGGTGCAAGTGCAGTATGGCCCCTCGGAAAAGTGACGCTGCCTGTTCGGGCGGGGACAGTGGTCCTAAGGACAGACTTCTTGGTCGTGGATGTACCATCCTCCTATAATGCAATTATAGGAAGGACTTGGTTACATAAGATGAGGGCTGTTTCTTCTACATATCACCAGATGGTGAAATTCCCAGGGTCCGACGGGATCGAGAAGATAAGGGGAAATCAAAAGTCAGCGCAACAGTGCCTGATTTCTATCATCAAGAAAGTTCCAAAGGCCCATCAAGTTCATACGGTAGAGGTACCAGATCAACCGACTGTCGAGGATGTCGGAAGAGATCCAACAGAGAAAGTAGTGGAAGGCCTCAAGAAGATACAGATCAACGAGACTGATCCTGAGAGGTATTTTCTAATTGGGGAATCACTGCCGGATGAGGAAGAATCCAAACTGGTTGGTTTCTTGAAAGAACATGTTGATGTGTTTGCTTGGGTACCAGAGGAGATGCCTGGAGTGGATGCAGATGTGATCTGCCACCACCTAAACGTTGACCCGCAGCACAAGCCCGCTATTCAGAAGAAAAGGAGGGCACCTGTACAGCATGTCGACGCTGTTATTGAAGAAGTGGATCATTTGCTAGAGGCCAAGGCAATACGAGAAGTCTATTACCCAGAATGGCTGTCCAACACTGTGGTCGTGAAAAAGAAGAATGGGAAATGGCGTGTCTGTGTAGACTTCACAGACTTGAATAAAGCATGTCCTATAGATAGCTTCCCTCCCCCAAGGATTGATCAATTGGTTGACGCCACTGCTGGGTATGAACAGATGAGTTTCCTCGACGCATATCGGGGATATCATCAGATTGCCATGTTTGGGCCTGATCAAGAAAAGACTTCTTTTATTACACCACGAGGGCTATATTGTTACAGTGTTATGCCTTTTGGGCTAAGGAACGCAGGAGCAACTTACCAGAGGCTGGGAACGATAATGTTCAAGAAACTTCTTGGCCAAACTATGGAGGTATACATAGACGATATGGTGGTCAAAAGCAAAACCCGGCAAGGGCACATTCTGGACTTGAAGGAAGCTTTTGAAATTTTAAGGAAATACAAGTTGAAACTCAACGCCTCGAAATGTGCGTTTGGAGTTGGCTCTGGAAAATTCTTGGGCCACCTGGTGACTCTAAGAGGGTTCGAGTCAAACCCTGATCAGATAACGGCCTTATAGAAGCTCCAAAGTCCCAAGACTACGAAAGAGATCCAGAGGCTGACTGGGATGGCTGCGGCCCTAAATAGGTTCATAAGCCGTTCAAGTGATAAGTGTAGGCCCTCTTTCCAGTTGCTGAAGAAAAGAGAAGGATTCGAGTGGGGAGCAGAATGTGAGCAGGCATTCTAAGACTTAAAGAAGTATTTGGCTCAAGCCCCCCTCTTGTCGACTCCAGACCCAGGTGAGACCTTGGTTTTATATTTAGCAGTTTTTGAACATGCTGTGAGTGCGGTTCTGTTAAGAGATAAGGGTCCCGAACAGATCCCAGTTTATTATGTGAGCAAAACCTTACTGGACGCGGAAACGAGGTATCTGCCCCTTGAGAAGCTGGTCCTTGCATTAAGGACATCAACACGAAAGTTGCCCCATTATTTCCAAAGCCATAAGGTTGTGGTTTATACTGAGTTTCCATTAAGATCACTGCTATGAAAGGCAGATTTCTCTGGGCGGATCTCAACCTAGTCTGTTGAGTTAAGTCAATACGATATTGACTTTCAGCCGCGCACTGCAATAAAAGGCCAAGTGTTGGCAGATTTCGTAGCAGAATTCTCACCAACGGTAGCACCCCAGCCCCCTGCGAGACAAGAGCAGAAAGTTGAACTATGGAAGAGGAAAGGAAAGGCGCCTGCCGAACAGGACCCTTTGGAGTGGAAACTGCTTGTTGACGGTTCTGCCTGCAACACTGGTTCAGGTATTGGTATTGTTTTGTTCCCTCCTGGAGGGGTTATGTTGGAACGGTCTGTTCGGCTTGGCTTTAGTGCATCGAATAATGTAGCAGAATATGAGGCTCTCCTGGTTAGCTTGAACAGTGCCAAAATTCTGAAGGTTAAGAGGATCAGGGTTTATTGTGATTCACAACTGGTGGTAAACCAAATGTCCGGCGAGTATGAAGCTCGGAATGAGAAGATGGCAGCCTACGTGGAGGCGGCCAGAGGTTTACTGAACACCTTTGAAAGAGTGTGTATAGAACAGATAAGCTCTGGACAGAATTCTCATGCAGATTCTTTAGCTTGGCTGGCTGCAGCTGTTCCAACTGAGTTTAAACGAAAGGTAGCAGTTGACTACTTGGCCGAGCCGAGCATCGGTAGAAGTGTGGACTTGATCCTGGACGTGAACCAAGGACCAAGTTGGATGGATCCAATCATGGAGTTTTTACGAGATGAAAAACTCCCTTCAGATAAAAAGGAGGCACACAAGATCAAAACCAAGTCTGCAAGGTTTTGGCTGTCCCCCGAAGGGAAGTTATATAAGAAATCCTTTACTGGGCCATATTTGCTTTGTGTTCACCCCGAGATGGTGCAGAAGTTCCTCCACGAGATACACGAGGGAACATGTGGAAGCCATGCTGGGGGCAGATCTATTGCCCACCGAGCAATTACCCAAGGGTATTGGTGGCCACACATGCAGGAGGATGCCAAGGTCTATGTTAAGATTTGTGAGAAATGCCAGAAGTTCTCACCTATGATAAAGACACCGGCCGAAGATCTGGTACCCTTAACTAGCCCTTGGCCATTTGCCCAGTGGGGAATGGACATCGTGGGTCCACTCCATAAAGCAACAGGAAATCGAAAGTTCCTTTTAGTGGCCACTGACTACTTCACCAAATGGATTGAGGCAGAACCCTTGGCAAAAATCACTGAACCCATGATAGAAAGGTTTGTGTGGAAGAGTATTATCACTTGATTTGGAGCCCCTTACTCTTTGATCACAGATAATGGGGCACAGTTCCAGAAAAAGTTCAAGACATTCTGTTCCCAGTATGGGATAAAGAACTATTACTCAACCCCTGCTTACCCTCAGAGCAATGGGCAAGCAGCAGCTTCCAACAAAACCATTCTTGATGGGATCAAGAAGAGGTTAGACAAGGCAAAAGGCAAGTGGCCTGATGAACTGCCCCTGGTGTTGTGGGCCCACCGAACAACGCCTAGGAGGTCTACGGGAGAGACCCCCTATTCATTAGCGTATGGTACAGAGGCAGTCATACCCCTGGAAGTTGGACTTCCAACCAATAGGACTGCATTGGTTGAAATTGGGGGGAATGACAGGGCCTTAGAAATTGAGCTTGATCTGGCCGAAGAGAGGAGAGAAAGGGCCCTGGTCCACCTGGCCTCGTACCAAGAACAGCTAATGAGAGGCTACAACAAACATGTCCACCCTCGAGAGTTTGGCATTGGAGACCTTGTGCTTCGAAAAGTACTCGGCAATACCAAAGTGGCTAATGAGGGAAAGCTAGGAGCAAATTGGGAAGGTCCATATCGAGTGACTGAAATTGTGGGCATTGGAGCTTATAGGTTGGCAGACCTGGACGGGAACCCGGTGCCAAGGCCTTGGAATGTCCACAATTTGAGAAAGTTCTTTGTTTAAAAAGACTTGGTTTATCATTAATTCTGTTTTAGGATTATGATTGAGTGGGATTACGAAGATAATTCCTTTGTTTTTAATTCTGTTTTGGGATTATAATTGTGTGGGGATTACGAAGATAATTCCTTTGTTTTTTACTTCTGTTTTAGGATTATGTTATTGTGTGGGGATTACGAAGAAAATCCCTTTGTTTTTTAGTTGCAAGGGGTACGCCTAACGACCCCTTGAGTTTGAGAATTATGAATAAAAATTATGTTTTCGCAACATATTTGATTTTTCAGAAATTTTGTTTCTTCTGATATATGGCTGTTTTTTGACTTATGAATCCGAAAAATGGCCAAGCTGTCCCTCCTTCGTATTGGGGAGCAGGTAATTGGTATGAATGTCTTAGACGTACGAAAATACGTGCTAACAATATTAGTACGAAATACTTGTTTAAACAAATTGCTAAGTACGATAAAACTTAACAATCTGATTTAAGTATGAAAAACTTGAATAAAGTACGAAAGACTTGTTTAAACAAATTGCTAAGTACGATAAAACTTAACAATCTGTTTTAAGTACGAGAAACTTAAACAAAGTACAAAATACTTGTTTAAACAAAATTACTTGCTTACACGAGTTACTAAGTATGAAAAACTTAGTAGCAACATAAACACCCAAGTACGAATACACTTGGGAATTTGTCCAAATACGTGGAAATTGGGGAGCATACGAGAATATGCAGATTTATCCAAGTACGAATAAACTTAGGAATATCCCTGAGTACATGAAAACTGGAATGCACACTAGCATGTGCACCAACAGCTAAGTGCGTACAGAACTTAGATCAATATCCAAGTATAAACACATTTGGTAAATACCAAACACTAAACATGTACGAGAAACTGACTAAGTATGAAAAAACTTAGCACTTTAACATGAAACGTCTGGCCACGAAGGGCCACTTGCAATATCAAAAAGCCACGAAAGGGCCGAGCAAACCAATGTAATGCCACGAAGGGCCAAATACCTGTGTTAAAAGTATGTTAAAGTATACTGATGCCACGCAGGGCTGAAGATTACGGCCACGCAGGACCAGCAAAATGTTTTTGGATGTTCGGAAGGATGGATTAAGACTTACCAAATCAGTCCAGGTTCTGGACCTCGGGGGTGGTGTTGCTTGGAACATCAGCAGCATTGCTGTCTCCAGCTGGTTGTTCCCCCAGATTGACGGTTTTGGTAGCTGTTCCTTCAGTGGTTGGTTGCTCATGATGGGCTTCTTGAGATCCAGATTGGGCAGCTTGAGTCTCCATTTGCATTTCCTCATCTACATTTGCAAAGTCATCAATTTGCTCTTCGATGTCATCAAGAGGGGGCTCCTCGGAGCTATGAGATGGCTGGAGACGTTTGCTAGGCAAATCATTGTCGACCCAGAGGTTGGAATCATCAGGAGCACCAATCTTTATCAAGCATGCCTCCCATCCAGCAGCCCATATCTGGTCTTGAATGACCGGCATCTGTTGTACGTAACTAGCTGTCGCCGTATCAAAACCCTTCTGATGTCCATCATCATAAGCAGCCTTTTTAGTGGCATCAATCTCTGCCAAGGCTTGTTTGAGGTTCTCCTCAGCGGCCTCCATTTTCAGTCTCATCGCGTCAGCTTCCAACTTTGCTTTGTCCCTCTCCCTCTCCACCCTCGTTATGGTTTAGAGCTGTCTAGTGTTGTCCCTCAGAAGTCTGTTGCGTTCGGGCTCAACCTCTTGCAACTTATGGCCAAGTGTGACCATCTTTTGGATAAACTGGGAGAATTCAATAATAATGGAGTAAAATCAGTATGAGTAAAAGATTTTTCTTTATGTCAAAATCTTGATAAAGTAATGAGACTACTTTACCTTGATTCCACTCACTAGCCCGGTCGATATCAACCGATCAGATGAGGAGCTGGCCTCTTTCTGCATATCCACAGGTAGTAGCAGCGCTTGGGTGAGGGCCAAAGCAGTTTCGGACGAGCTGGCACTGTCCCCTACGCTCACCGGCCGGTCACCTCTGATTAGTTGAAGGGTCCAAGTTTGCGGAGGAGTCTGAATGTTCGGGGTAATGACTTGTTCGCTTACCCCAGTAGCCTCAGCTGTCCTGTCTCCTGTGGACTGGCTTCTGGTACGTTTGTCCCGATGAGCATCCCCAGCCTCCAAATCAGACTCGGATTCCCGAGGGGATAAACTGCTCCCACGACCTCTTATGCGTCTGGGAGGAGGGGGAGCATTCCCAGTTGATAAAGCACGGCCCGAGGAGCCACGTCCACGGGAAGAAACAGTAAGGAGAGAACTCAAGTTGAGAGGTTGTTGAGACATTATACCTGAACCAGGGGGAGAAGGGGAATACCCAAGGGAGGACGATTGGCTGGTGTGACGTTCAGGTTCTGGCTGCCCGGGCTGCTGTTGAGTTATAGCGGCATGTCTCTGTGACGACCTTCTAAGTACCAAACGAGGCAATGGGATGCCTTCGGATACAGGTACTTCGTCTTGCTGTCCGGCAACCGTCACGCTAGCACGGGATCTCGAGTTTCTTGGTTGGGGAGCGGAGGATGTAGAGGCGCCGCTGGTGCTCGGGTGAGTAAGTCTTCTGTCAATAAAGCCCTTATAGGCTGGGTCGTATCCTAGCAGGACGTTTGCGTCGCGTCCCCGCCCAGCAGTTCGTGTCCCTGTCACTCCCTTGTATTTTAGGACTTTGTTGATGTCCCCTGTTCGGACGTAGCTTGGCTCCCTGGTTGGGCGTTTGTTGGCGTTTATGGCTGAAACAACAAAACAAATGAAACATTTAGTGGAGCAGCTTCAGTATAAGACGAGTAAGAAACTGAACCTAAAAGAGCAGAAAGAAGAGGCATACGTGGGAAGCCCCATTCATGGGAAACGTGGACACCCACCACCTGGCCATCTTCCCCCATGGGCTCGAAAGCTCCAGTAACATACAGGAAGTCCATCTCGTGATCCCGAGCAGAGTCTGGCAAGTTAAGCACGAAGCGCTTCTCTGCCTTTCTCACTTTTAAGTAGTAAGTATTGTATTCTCAGTTCAATACAATACTGTACCACCACTGGATGTCCCAGATTCCTATCTGGGTCCCCAGAATTTTGTTCAGAGCAACAATCCCCATTACTAATCTGAAAAAACTAGTAGACACTTGCATGGGGTTGAGTCGATACCAATTAAGAGTTCGACGAAGTAGTGGGTCGAGGGGGAAACGGACTCCACCCTCAACGATAGCCACGATTGGGATACACGTTCTATCCCATTTGCAGGCATTCCTAATCGCACCCAGAGGGGCGAGTTCCAAACCAACAGTTTCCGGTATGTTGTATTTAGTCCTAAAAGCTGCCATTGCAGTAGGCGTCTCACAAAGTTTTCTAAATTTTCCTGGCTTAACGCCGCTATCAGCTTCATCCGCCATGGATGAACTCGAGAAACACTAAAAAAGAAATCTGGAAATAGGGTCGAAAACCCTAGATGAGGAAGAATTTGGGAACGAGAGTCTCATAATGAAAACGAAAACGAAAAAGGAATGAGAATCTTACGAAAGTGTTTTCGCAAAGAACGATCAAAGTTGCAGACGGCAGTAATGGCGGACAGGGGTGGGTTGTTTTCGCCTGGTTTTAGAGAGAGAAAGTGGAGGATTCGAAGTTTTTTGAAAAAGGTAAAATGAAAAGATCCCTTTTTTGGGTTTAAGGGAAAGTGACGGAGACGAAGCGTCTCTATTAACGACGTTACATGAAAAGTAACGGCTACAGCAGTTGGATAGCTGACGTTTAAACGCCGTTTGGACGAAACATCAGTTCGAAATTAATGAGAGGTGTACGAAACACGCCACGTGGAGACATTATTTCGAGATAATTATGACTAAACCGCCAAAAGATATCAATGGGAACCCAATGACTATATCTGCACGGAATCCGGTATGTTCGGCCTTAAGTTCGTTTTTGGAGCTTTACTCATTATCTTGTGCAGTAGTAATGAGCAAAAGCTGGGGAGCAATTGTAGGGAGGTATTCCCAAACAAGTACAAATATGGGCCGAACACCTGGTGTGCCAGATCCGTGTAATGAGGAAAGTGATATGGGACTCCATATAAGATGAACGGCGGCAGAAAGACCCGGTGCACCAAGAAGTCATTAGTTGGTACAGTCTGTTCGGCTAAGGTGGGCCAGTGACATGAGAAGTCATTTACTTGTGCAGTTTGTTCGGTAGGGGCATGTGCCGAACAGATGGAGTTACTTGATGAAACGTTGTCTTAAGAGATAAGGCAATAGGAGTGTTCTGTAAGACGAACCCAATATACAGTAAAGATAAGTAAGGAAACAGTCCTATCGGGGAATGAGTTCCATGGTGAGAAGAGACCCTATGAGGAAGGGATCTCGGTTGATTGGGCAGGAGATTCCCAAGAGAGCTAGGTTTCCTATACGTGATAGGGGACCTGGGCAACAAGGATGCTTGGAAAGCAAGCATGCTCATGTCTATAAATACGAGGTAAACCTGGAGAAAAGAGGTACGCAAGAAGTTGCATTCATTCTACACTTTCCTACAGATAATTAGGGTTTTGATACAGTACGAGATACTAACTTAGGCATCGGAGGGCCTTTGGCACGAGAGGCAAAGGTGTGCTCACCCCTTGTCTGTTTTACAGGTTAGGGTTCAGGCGAAGGTATTAGGGTTCCGGTTGGATAGCACGTGAAGGAAGGAGATTCAGCGCTGTTCTAGGTGCCATCTATTTTTCTCCACCTACACCTATTCAAAATAATGCTAAGCCTCGAATGTTTGTTAAAATGACTGGATATATTCAAAGGTCTACTGCTAGTAAATTTATTCCTCACTATTGTGGTGCGAAAGGTCATATTCGCCGTAACTGTTTTCAACTTTATGGTTATCCTACTAATCATCACATTCACCGTAACAACACTAATGTTAATCAGAATGGAGGTAATCATAAAAGGCATGTGCACAGTAACGTCAAAGAAAAATCTGTTAGTATCAGGACTAGACCTATTTGGGTAAGGAGGTCAGATTTGAGACATCCTGTAGAATTGCCTTCCAATCCTCTAGATGACGCTAAATCATCCGGAGGCATTGACTTTGTTTTTTAATGCTTGGTATCGTGTCCATAGTCTAGGTTAATTTGCATTTCTTTATCTTCTACCTAGAGCTATGGTTGAGTCATTTTTTTTTCTTTGCGTATTCCTGTTTTTCTTATCTAGCTTCACTTGTTTAGTGCTGTTGGTTTTCATTTATACAATACTTATGAAAATCCAAAAAATATATATATATATCTTTAAAATCATTTTTTTTAAAAAAAATTCTTGTTTACAATGAGCATGCTCGTGAGTCTACAGTTGTTTACTATGGGTTTTAGGCATATGAGCATATTTGTTAATGCATGGATGTCTTGGATGATTTCATTCATGTGATGCATTAGAAAGTTAAGTGTGCCTTGATCCACGGCTCTGTGATTTCCACTTTTTTACACGTCAAAGATAGCCAGATTTCTTACAGAGACTTGTCCGTTCCCATGTACTTTGCTCCTCTGTCTTTTGTACTCCCTCCGCGATTGACCGTTTAGCATATCAATTTTGTTTTGGGGATACAATGTTCCATATGCCATGCTATGAAAAGAAAAAAAATTATGTATGTTATGTTTGAGTTGATAATGCTTATCCGGGCATTCACCGAGTAACCGGGCCTCTTGCCTCAGTAAGCAGTGAGTGTTCGCGTCAAAAGGTGGATTGACCTTGTGAAGGCATTCGTATTGGACCACTTGCCTAGTAACCGGATCCATTCGGCTCTATCCAGTCTGAACGTTCGCGTCAAACGGCAGTGGGGTAAAAGAGAAACACATTTTTGATGGTTACATAAAAAATATAAAATGGAGGGAGTATTCATTGGTTGAGGGGGAGTTGTGATCGTTCTTTGGCACTTAATGTGTATCGATGATTGCTTGGTTTGACTTCGTGAGGGGGAGACAATTTGACAGCCCAGAGTTACATGAGAAATCAAGGCACTTGAATGTTAATCTGAATAGCTTATGACGTGGTTCACACACTCACCATTTGTCACCGATTCATGTCTCATGGCACATTTATCTTCTAAATGAATCCGTGGGTTGGTTTCAAAAGAGGTTGTCCATGCATTTTTTAAATGTTCTCATATTCATTAAATCTCATATCCGGGAACTGAGTCCTCGTTGGTGTGTTGCATTTTTTTTAATTAATTTTGTCATGGGAACGTTGTTAGTCATTTGTTTGCATTCATAATTAAGTTATGCTTTTGATATCTTGACTGTTCCTGGTACTTGAGTGTTGGTCGTTAACTATCTCTTTTAAGGTGTCTTTTTATGCGTGCTATGATCTTTGTTATTCCGTGACAAAAAGGGGGAGAAATGTCTTGTTGCTAATGCTTAATTAGTTCCACAGTGTTGGTTTTCGTGTTTCATGTGCTCTTGCGTGCAGGTATGGGGCTATTTGGTCTCTTGATTTCAGTGGATAGGATTTTCAATTGTTAGTCGATTTAGTTTTGTCTCGGAATTGCCAAAGGGGGAGATTGTAAGTTCCTTATTTGTGGTTGGCTAATTCCGTGACATTTTTGTGTAATTGAAACCCTATGTAATCGCTAGTTAGTTATTTTAGTGTTGGGGTTGAAGTTTAGCTAGTAATCAGAGCCTCAACCGAAGTGCCCTTGTTTGTATTCCTGCGGCGGACAAGCGAAATTCATAGAGCATTAAATGACCGCTCAAGCATGCCATGCTAGGTCAGGAAAATCTATTTAAAGCATGTTATGCTTTCAGAATAAAAGTGGACGGTAGCCACAAAGCTTTGTAGAAAAAATTTCGTGAGATTCACTGGAATAATGTGTGGGTCGATTCCTTGAGAGATTTGATGAGATCTTAAGATCTATACACTTACATAATCTCTCTCAAGGTGTTTTGTTCATCTTCTACATCATGCCGAGTTCTTTGAAGGAGTTCAAAGGCGATTGGAGGTTGGTCTAAAGGAGGAGTCCTGCGTAGATCAAATATTCGAGGAGTCGAATACGAAGGAGTATTTATTAGAGCGGTTCATGAGGAGTCAGCAAAGAGATTCTTAGCCAATATTGAGGAGTCATAGCGTGGTTGTAAGAACTCTCTGTTTCCGCGTTTTGCGTATAGTGCTCTCTTCCCTCCCGTGGTTTTTTCCCCGTCTTGGGGTTTTCCATGTATATCTCTATGTGATGCCTGCTTCTTTATTTATTGTGTTTATTATCTTGCATAATCACATAGATTAGGGTTTGATTAAATTAGTTGGTTAATTTAATTTGTTCTCCGTAGTAGTAAATCTCGAAGTGATCCGATCTTGGTTTTTCATAAGGAAAGAAGTAAACTAGTTATTAGCATGCTTGCAGTGACCTATAGACATAGTAGAACATAAAGAACAAGACCCCAAGCCCCAGACAAGATCTATGCACGCAGCCACAGAGTGGCTCGCGCGTGCTAACGAATGGTGCACGCTGGTCCTAGGCACCACGGTTTTTGAAACCCTGCCAGCTTTTGGGCCAAGACTGGTATTGATTACCAGCCTTGACCCTGCTAGCCCCCCTCAGGGATCAGAACAGAGAGCATAACAAAGGTGTTATACCTGTTTGAAAAAGTGTTTGAGCTTTGAGTTGAGTTGAGGTTGGAAGCTTAGTGGTTGCTTGAGTGATAGTAGGAGGGAGAACAAGCTATGTTCTTGGAAGCTTTGGAATTAGGGTTAGGGTTTTTGTATCCTAACTTTTAATATGTTGAACCTTGGTAACTCTAAATCTTGTCACCCTATTATTTTTTTGAACCCTTTTAATGGAAGACAAAGGAGGGGTATATATAGGGGGAGATGGAGGTAGATATGGTGCAAAGAGAGGAGCTCAGCCAGTCCACGAGACTGGCTGAGGGTGACTTGGTGGCTAAGCTTCCCAACCCATAAAGGTGATGGGGACCGGTGCGCGCAGGTCTCAGACCGGCGCGCGTGGGTCCAACTGCACCTACCTTGGTCAATGGTCAAAGCTGACCGTTGACCAAAACGTGGCACTTAGACCAGCGCGTGCTGGGTTTGGACTAACGCGTGCCAGTAGGGTTATTGGCTTTTGAAGTGGTTTCGGCTAGATTAGGTTCAAGGGTTTTGCAAACACTCAAAGTTCAAACACTAGACATTCCCGAGGTGTTCTTGATCCGATTCATCATCGGGGAATCAGAAACCAAAAGTAAACTAATTTGGAAGCTCAAATTGGGGTGTCTACATAACCACCACCATCATATACATATTCGGCATATCTCTCACTCATGAAACAAGTCAATCTTGCAATCAACCGGCTCTAGCCCTCGGTTTTATTGATCGTTCCAGCGCCTTGATCCTTTGGCTCTATGTCAAAATTTATGTTGGGAAAGCTCCGTGCACAGACCTTCAGAATGCAACCGGCTCTACTCCTCGGTTCAATCACGTCAAGCTCTAAGCTCCAACTTCTCAGGCTCTCGCCTCATGACTGCAACCGGCTCTACGCCTCGATTCTATCACCTCAAACTCTGATTCCTCAGGCTCTCGCCTCATGATTGCAACCGGCTCCGCACCTCGGTTCTCATCATCCTAGGCTCCGTGCTCCGGTTACTAGCCTCGTGCCCCCCCACATCTCAAAACCGACGTCCGATTCATCTCCAGCAGATTGTTTGGATTCCACCCAATTACATCAATTTCTTCCAACTCATTCGCAAGGATAGGCTACTCCACCGAGCTCCCCTCAGTCAAAGTAAGGATGATCAAGAAAAGTGAACGACACACCCGCCGTGTATTGATCTACCCCAAAATACTAAGGACGCTCCCCGCAAAAATTTCCCCGGCAGCCCCGCGCTCCTTCGACTATCCTCTGCCAAAATCTTGGCTTAGCCTAGGTACATTGCACGATGGCTTTTAAAGCCCAAAGGTACATCTTCTGTTTCTAACCCTCCAAACTTTTTATTTTTCTTTATTGCCCTCTCGAATTACGATTGGTCTGAATTTCCCTTGCGGAGTACGTAGGCAGCCTCCCGGCCCTACCATAACTAAAACCTTTTTTCAAAAACCCTTGGATTAATGGTTCAACCAAATTGAGTCGCTTTTACAGCTTTGACTCTTACTTAAACGTGTCTCACGATCCGTCTAAGTTCAGTCAAAGAGGGGCATCTGTAGACACCCCAATTTGGCCTAATGATTATTTCAAGTCCCACCTTGGGGACCATCCCGATGATGAATGGATACAGTGATTGCTGATTGACTTCTCGTAAACCTTAGGACTTATGATGAGAACTTTTAGCCACTTAGAGGACCCAATCCAGAGCCAAATAGCCTTTCAGACAGAAATACAGCATCCCAAGAAAATCTATCTTTCGGCCGTAACATTGATCTCACTGCCTCAACATCATTCTTTCACCCGTGAAACTTATTGCTTGAAAATCTCCCTGAGAGATTGATCCTTCAACCGCCAGGTCTATCCTTCGGCCGCTTAATCGTTCACTCAACCGCCAGATCCTTTAACCGGCCGCCAGATCGTCTATTTTCTAGATTCTGGAATGTTCTGTCAATCGTATGATCCGTTCACAAAACCCTAGCAGCCTTTTTATGATGTGTTCGGGCTATGAAAGAAGATTACCATGAGGAGTTTGTGTTGCCCTATAATTCTAATTCAATCGTGCGTTTTGATTGGTTAAAGTGAGTCACCAATTGCCTATATAAAGGAGCCCTTGGGTTCCGAAATTAAAAGATCAATTCACCCTCTCTAGCCACAAAACTCTGCAAACATACTCTCTCATACCCTCCCTACAGAAGCCCTAACCCACCCCGAAGGTAGCCGCAATCCGTCGATCAATCCCCGAAGTTCAAACCCTAATCCTAGGGTTTCGAGAAGCAAATCAAGCAATCACCCTCAATCCGAAGCAATCAAGCCACTGAAGGATCAAGGTGCTGAGGCCTAGGGGCCTTTGGTTGGTCATTATTTTCAGTTTATGCATGCTAATCATAGGATTTTAACTCTCTGTTAATCTTATAGTCTGGTGTGAGGAAGAACATCGGCTGGATCTTCGATCCATCGACCGGTATATCAAACCAGGAGGATCCCTCAATCGTGACATCTATTCACCGGCCGCGGGATCCATCTCCCTGGGACAGATCTATTTTATTCTACTTTTCTGATGCATGCTTTCAATTACTCTCTCGGCTCACCATTGACTGTATAAAGGCTAATTAATCAGTTTATGTGTTAGAATTACATAGAGCATGTTTTAATCTTATGTTGAATAATTATGGGCCAGTATCACGATTGGGCAAATAGGGGTGCCTAACAACTTCCCCTTATTGTACCTTTGGCTCCCATACCCAGAATCTCTATCTGTTTTTCCTAGTTTTTACAAACTAGGTGGCGACTTTGTTTTGACAATGACCGCTATCGTGTGGCGATGTTCCTAGCCATGGGAATGTCCATGATCTTGGTTTACGAAGCAAACAACCAAATAAACAGCAACGATCAATCTGTATGGCGATGCCCCACTCCAGGAGGTGTCTACATCTAGTGATCCGGAAGGTAGCATAGTAATTCGAGTCCTCATGATTCGTCTCATTGATCTTTTCTAAATTACTTTGGCCCTCGTTCCATGAGTTCTAAGTATCGATGCTGGTGGGTCGTATGTCGTAGAGTCGCCATGGGTTGGTACGTTACTTAAGGTATTGTGATATACGTAGGGGAAATGCGTGTATTTATTTAATAGTCAATGTTATGATATGGTTGATTGTTTGAAATACTTTGAATTGTGATTGATCAATTGATATGTGATGATGATGATGCTTGACACTACGGGTATCACCACTCAATGGTGAGATGATCGGGCTGGACACTACGAGTATCAGCACTTGGTGGTGAGATGACTGGGCTGGACACTACGGGTATCACCTTTCGGTAAAACGACTGAAATGGTAAAATGACTCGGCTGAAACTGAACGAGTATCACCATGGACATTCGGTGAGATGGCTGGACCACGTGCGATACATGCGAAAATAGAGATTGATGATATGTGGTTGATTTTTTTGAAGATTTTGAAAAGAAAGGATTTTGGGTTTTGGAATAAAAATCCTCTGGTATTCTTGAGCGAATCAACGGCTTTCGGTATTTGGGCACAAATCAACGGATTCCGGTATTCAAGCTCGAATCAATGGAGCTTGACCCGTATGAGTTTTGTATTTCTCTAAATCATTTGCAAACAAAGAAAAAGAAGTTTTTATGGAAACAGAGTTTGATTACCGTCAATGACTTGAGAAAGATTGAGACATTCGTATGAGGAGTAATGAAATTGTTGAGTATCTGTTGTAGATTTATTTAGATTGATCTAAGTTTTATTAATGCTTCTAGTTTGAGATGTAAATAGTTAGGAATACCGATAAGACGTCTAGAATACTGTGGTCATGGTTAGCCTGTTCTTTGTAGTTAACCCATGTTCCTCATGCTCGTTTATTGAAATTTACTCACTCTTGGTGCATACTTCATCGCATTTTCATATAGCTTGTGTAAAGATTTCTCTATTGGGCTAGTGTAGCTCAACCAATTATCATTTTCAGGTACCTCTCAAGGTCGTTGGCATGGAGTGCTTGCAGTGCATGTCTGACACCTCTGTGAAACTCTTTAGGAAGAAGTAGTTGTAATTTTCGATATAGTCTTTTGGCTTTGAAATCATGTAATCTCTAAGCCCTTGTTCGGTTGTGGGTTTGGAAAAAAATTTCCAAACCCAAATCCATTCATTACCTATATTTTCAATAATTACTTTCATTTCTCTCTCCACTCATTACCCCTATATCCAATCATTAATCTCATTTCTCTCTATATCTCTCTCCACTTTACCCTATTTTCTCTTCTCACTCATTACTCAAAAACCAAACCCAAAAATTTTCCAAACCCACAACCGAACAAGGCATTGACTCTCTTTTGACTAATTTCTAAGAATTTGGGGTCGGAGTGCCATTATTGTAAACTTTTAAACTTGATCATACTCTTGATAGTTTAAGAAATGTCTTTTGGGGTAAAACTTGTATTATTGTGCGGATTCCATTTATCGAAAGCTATTATTATTTATGTTAAAAACCGAGAGCGTGACAACTTGGTATCAGAGCATAGGTTTAGAACACCTCGAGATCGTGGGGAGGCTTTTAGTCTCATGGGTTAAAAAATCGCTGCATATTTTCAGAAAAAAGAAAAAAAGAATAGAAACATGTGTGTGCTTGCATGAATGATATTAGTCCATCGACGTGACATTGCATATATATTACGGTAGAGTAGCGTAGGGTTGTTAACCCATGTTGGAAAAGTTGGAGACTTGCATCCTATAGAGATGTGATAAATGCTGATTGTCACGCCCTCGATTTTCAACATATAAATATAATCCATTTCAATTAAAGATCCTCACATAACATTAATAATACCCAAAAGAGTTCCCACCTATTCAATTTACAAAATAAGTCCCCAAGTCAAAAGATATACAACTTTGGCATTCCGGCCCAAATTAAGCTTAAGTTCACGTACAATAAAGTTATCAAGTTACAGACGATTTAGTCAAAAGAAATTTTAGAGTAATTAGTTACAAACTCATCTTTATCAAAAGAAAGTCTTTACTAAGATGATAAGGTAACTAAACAATATATAGCTTCTGTAAACACCTCCCAAAGCGAGGCATCGCCATACAGATTGATCGTTGCTGTTTGTTTGGTTGTTTGCTTCATAAACCAAGATCGTGGATATTCCCATGGTTAGGAACATCGCCACACTACTACAATAATAGATAAATACCACACTCAGGAGGTTCACAAAGATCACGGTTTTTAGTGAAAGTGTGATAAAAAGTGGTGCTTAAATTTTTTTATCTCAGCTTAAGTCCAAAACTGTGATAAAAAGTGGGTTTTAGCGCGGAATAAAAGACCTCGCTCTTGTGGCGAGATAATAGAAAAAAGATCTCACCCTTGTAGCGTGATAAAAAAACTTTAGCGCGGAAAAAAATGAGATAAATGACCTCACTCTTATGGCGAGATAAAAAGTCTAAAAAAACCGTGATAAAAAAACTACTCATTTAGGCACATACGGGAGTCGGACAAAAGAAACGGTGAAGGTAGCTATTTAACACTTAAACATGAAACGGCGTAGTTTGTGGTGCCCAAAGTTTCCCTCCCCCGAAATTCCCCAACCCACACAATAACCCTAGTTCCCTCCTATCTCTCTACTCAGACGCCGCTCTATACCTTAGACGCCCCCTCCCTCTCTCTGCTAGACATGCGCCTCTCCCTCTCTCTCTCTCTACGGGTATAGTTCTCTCTCTCTACATCTCTCTGCTGGTATAGTTCTTCTCTGATTTCATTTTCTCTCACTGTAGCTTTCTCTATGTTTTCTTCTGTCTCATGGAGGCGCCGGCGTTGGAGGTGCCGGCGTCGGAGTCACTCATCGGCGACAAAAAGCTCACAATAAGTCGTTCAAGGAGTTTTCCTGACAACAAATCACTCTTAGTTATGAGGTATACGAAAACTTTTGATCTAACCTTCGATTTATGAGCTTCATTCTATTATTTTACTGTTCTCGTTGTTTTTATCATATTCTGTTAGGTTGCTAAGAAAACGGAGGAGGAAAATGAAATGAAATAAAGGATCTACTTCGATCGTACCTTAGACTCTGTTGTTTTGCTAGGGTCTTTATGAATTATGATTTGAGTTCAGTAGATAGAGATTCAACATCATAAATGGTAGAAATCAGAACTATTTTGCACTCTTCCTGCTCCAAAATTTGTCACCATCATACCTCTGGTACACAGTCTGTGTGTGTGTGTGTGTATTCGAGGTTGATCTCTGTAAAAAAGAACCCTAGAATTTGCTTGGTCTCCAACCAATTATTTTGGGGGTTTTCGTTGATACTTGATATAATGAATTTAAATGCCCTAATTGTGTTTAGAATGATTAAAAATGTCTTGTTCTTGTTCTTGTTGTTAGTATTTTTTGCCCTAATTTTGTTTTTTAATTAAAAAGAAATGAGCTCCGTTTTTAAGTTGAAACTTTATTCAAAGTTCATGTCTAATGTGGTATTGCATGCATTTGCTTTGTTTGTTTTCTTCAGAGTTGTGTTAATGGAAACAAACATAGATAAGAGTTGGATAAATTTGCCTAGGTTCAATCTAAGATACCTACAATGGGTCATAAATTTTATGGAATTTGCATGTGAGAACATTCTTGATGGGCAAACAGAAATTGCTTGTCCTTGTAAGAAATGTCATAATGTGGCTAGAGTGAAGATGGATTTAGTAAAGGAACATCTCATCTGAATATTGTATTTGTTCCTTATTGCATTTTCTTTCCTAAACTGGACTCTATATGCACTTAATTGTTAACAGCATCTAGATGCCTCTAGCGTGCACTGCCAAATGACAACTGGCAGTAACCAAGCAAGTCCAGAAGAGATGTTCATGGACCTCCTTAATTGGAGTAGTTCAGCTAGTTTAGTTTATTATTTTTAGTTCTAGTTTTTGTTCTAGTTTCCGTTTAAATCATGGAAGTCTAGGTTCTCTGAAGTCTTTTAATATAGTGAATGTTTGAACAAGAGTAAGTCTTTCATAGGCCGATAAAAAAAAAGTCTTCCATAGTATTGATTTGGTTCAATTCTGAAGTGTGTTTGTCTTATACATGTTTCCAGATTATATTGCTTAATTAACATATTTCAATGGATTACATTGTTTAGTTGACATATGCCATGTGTTTGTCTTACATCCATGCTAATGGCTACTCCACACCGAGGTTGAGCCATGATGATTGAGGCTGATGTATTACTCCGCTCCGAGGTTAACTCATGCAGAAAATGCTCGCGAGGTGGGTTGCACCACCCTCCTCTAAGCTCAATAATCTATTGTAGTCGTCTTTCTTTTAGGCTGAGATTAAAGTCTTCTTGTTGATAATTAGAAATTTAGAATCATGGGTTGAAGCTTCATTCCTGACAATGTGTTTCTTTTGTATATGTTAGACTATAAAAGTCACAAAGAAGAAGAGAAGAACATCGCAAAATGGTTCAAATTGAGTTTATTGGTGCAAGGTAATTGTTGACTTGTACGTGTACCTTTTAAATAGTTCCAACTAATATTCATCTATGTGATGCATTCTACTTTTTGCACTTTCAGAGAGTCCAATGCAAGAAACATAAAACGAAATCTTCAGTTTTGTCTTTTGTGAATCACATACTTGCTGCAACACCATATTGCAGCTTTGGAATTGAAGTTAGCTATTAAAATTCTACTCTATTTCCCTCTGCAATTTTTGAGTATATGTGAGGCCTTGTTAGCTTAGCTTAGCTCCACGCGTTGGCACTCTTCCGGGGAGGAGTTAAAAGATGAGGTCAACTTCTCCCTCTTAGACATGTCTTTGCTCTTAGACCCAAATTGAATAGCATTTCTATAAATGAGATAGCAATCCATCAGACTATCACCAAATTTGGAATTTAGGCAGGTGACAGTTTGATATATTATAGCATTTCTGCTTCAGGTGCCAAGTAACATCTGGTCTGACCATGAAAATAATTGAGGTTTTTTGTAGCTCTGAGGTTATTTACATTTTTGAGTTGAACAATTGATATGGTTGAGGGTATGGACATGGCCGTGAGGGTTTTGGCTCACCAGACTCCGAAATACTCTCTTTTTTATTCTTATTTTTGTAATTAGCCCACAAGTATATCGGATTCTGCTATCTAGATATCTCGGCTTGTATTCTGGAGATGTATACACAAGTCTTTTTAATCTCCTTTTCATGCTGGGGTGCAATTGGTCTGTGAGGTCTGATTTTTCTTTACACAGGTTTGGTGTTCCGGAATTTGGGATTCTATACTGGACAACCTCTACTTGGGGCTAAAGTTGTTGCTTCTATGTTGATGTTTGCAACGGTTTCTGGTATTCTTATGGCTCCTTTCCTGAACACTGCTGGTGGTGCTTGGGATAATGCAAAGAAGTACATAGAGACTGGTGCTCTTGGAGGCAAAGGGAGTGACTGCCATAAAGCAGCTGTTACTGGCGATACGTAAGTAGCATTATTATTGTGGTTGTGCTGGTTCCAATACTTTTTCATCGTGTTTGTGGTGCATCACCTATCATGTTAGGAGTATTGGTTGCTTTTCCTCTTATCCTGGTCCAGACTCCAGATGGCTAGTTAAACCTTTGTTTAAGAGGAACAATGTCTTAAATCTCAACTTTCCTGTCTTTTTCTAGCTCAGCATGACTATACTTTTACTTTTTCGTCACGACTAAAATGATGGACGGACTTAAAATTCCATGCCACTTCACTTTTGCTGCATTTGACAAGTTCCTTTGTTTTCTAAGTAGAAAAGTGAATATGGATAACTTGGAGAAATATATTAATGAAGTTACAAAAATACCTCTAATATTGGGCATTGAAATGGCTGCGTAATTGGCAGATTGTCTTGTTTGCCATCAGCTTTTATAGTAGGGATGTGGGGTTGGCTGTCATGGTGAACACTAAATATGCATTATCTTTTATCCTTGCTAACTTATTTCCCGAAGTTTCAGCTATGCTGTTTCAATGTTTTTGTTTCGATGATATTGGTTTACAGTTTGGGAGACCCATTCAAAGACACTGCGGGGCCTTCTCTTCATGTCCTTATCAAGATGTGTTTTCTGCTACTTTTTTCTTGGAGTTCTTGATGCCGCTACTTTTTGTTTTCTGCTGGATTTAGGCATTGGAGTTATTGATGTTGCTACTTTTTGTTTTCTGATGGATTTAGGCATGCTCTGAGAATGATGAAGTGCTTGAAATTGGCTTTAGAGAATGACGAGTGCTTGAAATTGGCTTCAGAGAATGACGAAGTGCTTGAAATTGGCTTCAAAGAATGAAGAATTCGTTGTAGCTTAGGACATAACTCCAGGATTGTGGTTCAATTAGTTTTCTTTGTCCTTTTTATTGTTGAAGTTTTTGTTCTGCATTTTTTATGCATTTTCAGAAATTTGATTGATGTTAGATTAATTCAAAGTAGGCTTTCCGGCACGATGTTTCTATCTCTGACATGTTTTGTGCAAGATGCAATATCAGTTATGCATATTTTGTATTGCTATGTTTTTTGTTTTGGAGAAGATAGCTACGGGCCGAATACATATTTTACGTGTATTTATTATTGGTTAGAGATTCGGGCATTTTTTAAATGCAAAAAAAAAAAAAAGCATCTTTCAATCACATTTCTAGACTGTGATCATAAGAACATTTAATCACAGTTTTAGATGAAACCGTGATCTAAAAACCAAAAAAGATCACACCTAACTATTTTCCATCTCAGTTTTTAGACATGAAAGATCACAGTATTTGGTGGTGATCATTTACTACATATAATCACGGTTTTTCAGGAAGAGTGTGATCAAAACCATGGAAAGAACACGGAAACAAGTTTCCATCACGGTTTTTCCTAGAAACGATCACGCTTTTTGAGTGTGATTGTTTCTATCTTTCAATCACGGTTTATAACCGTGATAAAAGAGAGTGACTTACAATCACACTCACATCTATCACGGTAGGAGGAGTGTGATAGAAGACTAACTATCACTGCTAATAGCTGTGATTGTTATGCTTTATTGTAGTAGTGCCAAACGATAACGGTTATCATCAAAACAGAGTCGCCACCTAGTTTATAAAAACTAGAAAAAACAGATAGAGATTCCGGGTACGGGAGCCAAAAGTACAATAAGGGAAAGGTGTTAGGCACCCCTCTTTGCCCAGTCGCGACACTACAACAAAAATGGTCTATTGCGACGAAAACTGGTGACGAAATCTAAATTTGTCACCAAATGACACCTTTTGGCAAGGAAATTGGATTTTCGTCGTAAAAAGTGATTTTTTTTGCGAGGAAAAAATTCGTACTTTTTTGCGACGAAATTGGTACCCATAGGCGAGGAATTTTAAATTTCGTCGCCAATAAGTACCCATAAGCGACGAATTTTAAAATTCCTCGCCAATTAGTACCCCCATAGGTGACGAATTTTAAATTTCGTCGGCAATAAGTACCCTCGGGCGACAAATTTCAAATTTCGTCGTCAATAGTGGACATTAAATTTTATTTTTTACAACTAATTGAAATGTGCGTAATTAACTCTAACTCAAATACCTGATCATAAAAAGATAAATGAAAAAAATGATGGGGACTAGTCACTAGGGAGCCCAATAATTGGCTACATTTGGATGAAAAAGAAAGTGACTTATTTTTTCGTCTTTATTCAAAAAAAAATCGCATTTGTTGGTTTTGCGTCAAATTTTTGACTTATGAATTTTTTTTATGAGAGAAATCGGAAAAATAAAACATTATGATAAAAACTCGCAGTTTTTTGACTTATTGTTGTCTTTTTTAAAAAAAATTAAAGTTTTGATTAAAATTTTATACCTTTTCAATTTCTCTCATCGAGACGAATCAATAAGTCATAAAAATTTGACGCAAAATTAACAAATGCAATTTTTTTTTGAATAATGACAAAATAAGTCATTAAGTGTCTTTTTCATCCAAATGGAGCCTTACTCTCACGCTTAGGAGGGGTGGAGTGGTGTGGGTGGTCGTGGTGGTTGTGTTGTAGTGGTGGTGGTGGAGGAGGAGGAGGAGGAGTGATGGTGGTGGTGCAGTGGTTGAGGTCTCACCTTTGGTGGTGGTGGTTGTATTGGGGTGTGGTGGTGGTGGTGGTTAGGAAAAAAAACAAGTTGTAAATAGTATATATAATAAGCACTCATTACGACGAATGGCGCTAGAAGGGTGTTCTTGGTTTTCGGAAAAAGCACTCATTACGACGAGTTTTTTTTTCGTCGTCAAAAAAAAATTGCCGATGAAAAAATTCCTCGCCAAAAAGCCGACGAAATACAAAATTCGTCGTCAGGGGACTTTTTGCGTGAAACTAAACTCGACGAATGGTGGTGACGAATTTTTTCGTAGCCGATTCCTTTGGCGACGAATTTCGCCTCTTTGCCGACGAATTTCACCTCTTTGCCGGCGAAAAAAATTCGTCCCCTTATACAATTTTTGTTGTAGTGCGAGACTGGCCCATATTTGTTCGACATATGATTAACACATGCTTTATTTAATCCTAACACGTAATCTATTTATTTAGCCTTTAAACAGATAATGGTGAGCTAAGACAGTAATTGAAAGCATGCATCGAAATAAGCAGAATAAAACAATAAATTGTCCCAGGGAGATGGATTTCACCACCGGTGAATGGATGTGACGGCGAAGGGATCCTCTTGGTTTGATGTACCAGTCGATGGATTGAAGACTCAGCCGATGTTTTTTCTCACATCAGACTAAAACAATTAACAGATAATCAAAACGTTATGATTAAGAATATAAACATAAAATAAATCAAACCAAAGGCCCTTAGGCCTCACCACCTTGATCCCTCAGTTGCTTGATTGCTTCGAATTAGATGGGATTGACTGATTTGCTTCTCAAAACCCTAGGGTTAGGGTTTGTACTTCGGGGTTTGATCTTTGGATCACGACTGCCTTCGGAAAGTTAGGGCTTTTGTAGAGGGGATATGAGAGAGTATTTGTGCAGAGCTTCGTGGCTAGAGAGGGTGTGTTGTCTCTTTAATTTCCGAGCCAAAGGCTCCTTTATATAGGCATGGGGTGACTCACTCCAACCAATCACAATCCACGATTAAGATTGGAATTATAGGGCAACACAAACTCTTCATGGCAATCTCCTTGCGTAGCCTGAACGCATCGGGATTTGGCTGCTAGGGTATTGTGGACGGATCAAACGATTGACAGAACATTCCAGAATCTGGAAAATAGATGACCTGGCGGCCGAGTGATCGATCTCTCAGAGAGATTTTCAAGCAACAAGTTTCACAGTTGAAAGAATGATGTTGAGGCCGTGAGATCAATGTCACGGCCAATAGATGGATTCTCCTAGGTTACTGTATTTCTGTCTGAAAGGCTATTTGGCTCTGGATTGGGTCCTCTAAGTGGCTAAAAGTACTCACCAAAAGTCCATGGGTTTAAGAGAAGTCAATCTGCAATCATTGTTTACATTCATCATCGGGATGGTCCCCAAGGTGAGATTTGAAATAATCGTTAGGCCAAATTGGGGTATCTACAGCTTCCAAAAGTCTTCAGTGTCAAAGCACAAGATGCATGCAGCTACTGTCCAGCATTTGAACCTGAAATGAATGATTGGATTGAGCAAAACACGTGCCTAGTAGAGAAATCTATGCTCAAGCTATATGCAAATGAGGAGATTTGAACATAAAGAAATGAGGCCTATGATAACAAAGGAGAATACCATGGACACCAACTTCATGCCAGATATTCAAGACTCAATGAGTACTTTACTATCGCTAGTCAAACTATAAATTGTCTTTTGTATTTCCTTTTATTCATGATTCCATTTTGCACGTTTCCGTACTCAAAGGCTTACATTCTGGGTCTTGAGAAACCCGTACGTTTCCCAGAGATGCCCAACATGAGTCCAAGTAGCTCATTCTACATTAACACATCAAATAGTGAACTTAAGAAACTTTTCGGGTCTTAGGGCCCTATATACCCACAATACATTTCGGGTACTCTTGACCCCGTACATCCATTTCACATCCCGGGTCCTAGGGCCCCATATACCCACAATACATTCCGGGTACTCGTGACCCCGTACATCCGTTTCACATTTCATCCCACGTATTTTCAAGACTCTAATTTCAAGGATGTAGACAGGGGAGAGATATTGATAGTAAGTAGGTAGTTCACATATTAACTCGTATTTCCGTTTTGTTCCCAAACTCATCTCCTCGTATTACATGGCATCAATTGTCAAGTTGTTACATCGTACATTAACAAATACCTTAAGATCACGTTAATCCTCTGAGTCTATCACGACGCCCTTTGTCACGTACCGTACCCACAAATGACTCCATGACACACCATCTACTAGGTTCTAAACAAGAATCTTATAGAACGAGTGCCAAAGGAACCTAGGAAGATCAAAAAGACGAAGCACGAGGATACGAATCATAATCCTATCTATCGGATCACCAGACAAGCTTACGGTACGTTACCCCTTATAGTCCATGATACACCTATCAATCTTACGGTACGTTCCCTATCCAACGACACTAATATTGTACTCTAATGAGTGCCAAGAGACAAGATCAAACGAGTCATTAGGACATAAGTAATCATGCTCAAGAGTGACTTGAACATGTTCTAATTATATAGGAAGTCATAACACGAAACGAGAACAACCTTATGAATAGCCACAAACCTCGGTAGACTGACACACCTCTACTCAAATGATCATAAATTTATGTGTACTAAGAGTTTTAAAGTGATTCTAGTGGCAATGGAAAGGTGACTTCAAGTCCTTCAAATCGATATAAAGTTTGCATGAAACGGACATCGGACGAAGAAGTTATGGCCGTTTGAAGTTGGGCTGAAACTCAGAAGACGGGCAGAATTTCTAGAGAGGGGAGGGATCGATCCCTCCTCTCATGGGGATCGATCCCCAAGGGCAAAAAGTCCAGATTTGAATGAGTGATCGATCCCTCATGCTTGGGGATCGATCCCTAGGCGATTTTCTGCAGATTTCGACAGCTTTTTGAAGCCACGATGATTGATGATCTAATCTCGATTTAAGCATGTAATCAACTCATAAACACATAGAATGAGTAAGAAATCCCTACCTCAAGGTTAGAAGCTTCAAACACGAGATCAACGAATGAGCCCCAGCTTCCAAAGCTCCGAAATCCTCCAAGATCTCCCCCCCGAGCCTCACACTGTAGACACCCCAATTTGGCCTAACGATTATTTCAAGTCCCACCTTGGGGACCATCCCGATGATGAAATGGATACAGTGATTGCTGATTGACTTCTTGCGAACCCATGGACTTATGGTAAGAACTTTGAGCCACTTAGAGGACCCAATCCAGAGCCATATAGCCTTTCAGACAGAAATACAGAATCCTAGGAGAATCCATCTGTCGGCCGTAACATTGATCTCACGGCCTTAACATCATTTCTTCACCCGAGCAACCTGTTGCTTGAAAATCTCCCTGAGAGATCAATCCCTCGGCCGCAAGATCTATCCTTCGGCCGCAAGATCCATTCCTCAGCCGCAAGATCTTTTGCCCGGCCGCCAGATCGTCCTTTTTCCAGACTCTGGAACGTTCTGTCGATTGTTTGATCCAACTACACTACCTCTCTGATGCGTTCGGGCTACATTCAGAGATTACGATGAAGAGTTTGTATTACATTGCAACTCCAATTCCAAATCATGTGCTTTGATTGGTCGAGTTGTGTCACTGAAAGTAAAATGAACCAAAGGCCCCTGGGCCTCACCACCTTGATCCCTCAGTGGCTTGATTTCCTTCGGATTGAGGTTGATTGACTGATTTGTTTCTCGGAACCCTAGGGTTAGGGTTTGAACTTTGGGGTTTGGATCGTCAGATTGCGGCTGCCTTCGGGAGGTTGGGGCTTTTGTAGAGGGGATATGAGAGAGTATTTTTACAGAGTTTCGTGGCTAGAGAGGGTGTATTGATCTTATAATTTTGAAACCCAAAGGTCCCTTTATATAGGCATGGGGGTGACTCACTCCAACCAATCACAATGCACGATCAAAATTGGAATTGTAGGGTGATTCTAACTCTTCATGGCAATCTCCTTACGTAGCCCGAACGTATCAGGATTTGGCTGCTAGGGTTTTGTGAACGGATCAAATGTATGACAGAACATTCCAGAAGCTGGAAAATAGACGATCTGGCGGCCGGGCAAAGGATCTGGCGGCTGAAGAAATGATATTGCGGCCGAGGAATGGACCTGGTGGCCGAGTGATCGATCTCTCAGGGAGATTTTCAAGCAACAAGTTCACGGGTGAAAGAATGAAGTTGCGGCCGTGTGATCAATGTCACGACTGACTGATAGATTCTCCTAGGATACTGTATTTCTGTCTGAAAAGCTATTTGGCTCTGGATTGGGTCCTCTAAGTGGCTAAAAGTTCTTACCGAAAGTCCTAAGGTTCACGAGAAGTCAATCAGCAATCACTGTATCCATATCATCATCGGGATGGTCCCTAAGGTGGGACTTGAAATAATCGTTAGGCCAAACTGGGGTGTCTACGGATGCCCATCTTTGACTAAACTTAGACGGATCGCGAGACATGTTTAAGTAAGAGTCAAAGCTGTAAAAGCAACTCAATTTGGTCCAACCACTATTCCAAGGGGTTTTTGAAAAATATTTTTAGTTATGGTCGGGCCGGGAGGCTGCCTACGTATTCCACAAGGGAAATTCAGACCAACTGTAGTTCGAAAGTGCAATAAAGAAAGATAAAAAGTTTGGAGGGTTAGAAACAAAAGACGTACCTTGCTGCTTTAAAAGCCGTAGTGTGACGTACCTAGGCTAAGCCAGGATTTTGGTGAAGGGCAGTTGAAAGAGCACGGGGCTGCTGGGGAAATTTTTGCGGAGAGCGTCCTTAGTATTTTGGGGTAGATCAATACACGGCGGGTGAGTCGTTTGCTTTTCTTGATCATCCCTACTTTGACTGAGGGGAGCTCGGTGTAGACACCCCTTTCTGGATTGTCCAGATTAGTTTACTTACGATCTTTGATTCCCCAATGATGATTAAGGTCAAGAGCAACCTGAGTTTGTGGGTGTGTTTGAGCTTTGAGTGTTCCGAATCTCATCCAAACCCTCTTCGAACCCCTTTCAAACTTGTCAAGCCAGAACTAAATGGCCGCAGCAAAACCCTACCTGCTTATGCTGGTACTGTGCTGGCATGCGCTGGAAAACTGCCACGTGTCGGTCATCGACCGTTGACTCAGCTTTCACGGGTGCACGCAGGTAAAGAACCGGCGTACGCTGGTCAAATCCAGTCAAATCAATACTATTCAACCACGTGCATGAGACTTTTGCTGTCACCCCAGTATGTGAATAGTCTCCTAATGATTGCAAATCAGCCGGGCTGTCTCCCCCTCTCTCCTACAAACCCTTTCAATCAAGTCCCATGCATTTAATGCATGGAGACTTGCTTGCCCAACTAAACCAGTCCAACCAGCCCTTTTAACTGGTTGCTACCTCTCTCTCTCCTCTATAAATATCCCCCTTGCATTTATGTGCAAGGGGGTTACCACCATTAAGAGTAAGAAAGTTCCTCTCTCTTATTCTTTGCTTTCTTCTTCATCCATTGAAAGAGAAAGTAAGGAATACATTCACACACACCATAGCACTCCTTTGCTCACCATATAACCCCCAAGCCATAAGCTCAAGCTCAAACCCATCATCAAACTCATTTCAAAAGGTATACCACCTTTTACTAGCTTTCTGTTCTGACCCCTGAGGGGGGCTGGCAGGGTCAAGGCTAGTAATCTATACAAGTCCTGGCCCTAAAGCTGGTAAGGTTTCAAAGTTCGTGCATAGAGATAGGTGGCGCACGCCAGTGACTTTGAGCCGTACTCCAGTTATGGTAGTACGTGCAACACTGGCGTGGGGATCACCGATCGTCTATTTTCTGTTTCCTTTTTATCTTTCACACCTTATAGCATGATAAAAACTACTCCCTCCGTCCCTTTATTACAGTCCAGTATTCCATTTTGGGCTGTCCCTTAATAAGTATCTATTTTGTAAAGTTAGTGGGTAAAAGTTGGTGAATTGTCTATTTTGTCCCTAAAAGTAGATTCCATTTTGAAAAGTTAGTGAGTAAAAGTGTAATGATGATGGGTAAGTAGGGAAAGTGGAGGAAAAAGTTGATATGAAAGGTATAATGATGATGTCTTTTTAATAAGTTGGAGTTACGAAGCAGGATACTTAAAAAGGGACGGAGGGAGTAGTTTATTGCTTTTTGTACTTAGCACTGTTTAGTTTTCTGTCCGTTATTTATGCTTTAGTAGGCCTCTGGGGTCATTCTGGTCATGTTCCAAAGCCCAGATGATGCAAAGCCAAAGCATTGGACAAAAGGCCAACTGGCGTACGGCCTTATCCACTGGCGTACGGTAGTTAGGTCAAGGCCCAGTGGCTTGGCCCTTGCATGGGAGTCAGATCCAGGCCTCTTGTATTTCCCTACACTGTTTATGGGGTTTTCATGTCTTTTGTTTCTTTAGATGTAGTTCCTGCTGTCTGTAACCGTATATTGCTTATGATATAACTGCATGGTTTGTCCTGGGTGTGCACTGGTCCTTCCAGAGCCCAGAGGGTTGAGAACAGGAGTTGTGAGCTTAGGCTTACTAAAGTACGCCAGTTATTGAGTGGCGTGCGCAGGTCAGGTCTGCACGTAGTGGCCCCATTAGTGCATGCAAGTTTCTTCCTGCGCACGACACTTCACTGATCGACGTACCTCAGTCTGTCTAAAATGCTCACAGGTGCTTGTTCTCAATCTATGTTCATTTCAATAAAGCAAGCATCCATCACATTCTATCACATTGCAACTTGTCACAAGATTCAATCCCCTGTAACTGTTCCCCCGCCATAATTGGCTAAAAAAAATGATCAATGAGAGAAAAATGCAAACGTTTTATAAAATGCCTGAGTAGAGACCGATCCCCGGATTGGGCGAGAGGGGTGCCACAAAACCCTTCTCCTCTTGTAACCTGGCTCCCGAACTTCAGATATCGAAGGTGATGAGGTCCAGTCTACAAGCCTTTTTCAAAATCAAACAACGTAGAAAACGTTTCAAGTTCGGTTCCTTGGGTGATTCTCCGCAAAACCCGAGTGGCGACTCTGAATTGTAAGCGTTTCGCCACGCTTTCCAAAAGGGCGCACCCAATTTGGCGTGTGCCCACACTCGGTAGAGTAGCCTATCCTTGCGAATGAGCTTGAAGGAATTGATGTAATTGGGTGGGATCCGAACCATCTTCTGGAGACAAGTTGGATGCCGGTTTTGAGATATGGGGGGCACGAAGCCAGTAACTGGAGCACAGAGCATTGAGATGAGGGAATCGAGGCGCGAAGCAGGTTGTAGTCATAAGGCGAGAGCCTGAGGAGTTGAAGCTTAGAGCTTGTCGTGATTTGAATCGAGGCATAGAGCCAGTTGCATTCTGAAGGTCTGTGCACGGAGATTTCCCATCATAAATTTTGGCATAGAGCCAAAGGATCGAGGCGCTGGACCGATCAATAATACTAAGGCGTAGAGTCGGCTGATTGCAGGGTTAACCTGTTTCATGAGAGACAGATACAAAACATGTATATGATGATGATGGTTAGACGTGAACAGATATGATGATGATGCAGACTCGATGTGATAATGGTGATGCAATTTGATGCTTATGTGCACGGGCCCGTGCGTGTGTGTTTGATTTAAGCGTAGAGCTTCTTTCAAGTTCTGGACTTGAGCATTCAGAGCGTAGAGCTCGAGCATTCGGAGGGTAGAATTCAAGCATTCAAAGTATAGGCTTTGAGCATCCAGTACGCAGTGGTTGGGCATCGAAGCATAGAGCTTGAGCATTCAAGTGTAGAGGTTGGGCATTCGAAGAGCTTCGAGCATTCAAAATGTTGGATTTTGAGCATTCAAGTGTAAAGCTTGAGAACAGATGATATCTTGGTGATTGGTTACGGCATAGAGCCAGTTGAGAATTATTATGGCGTAGAGCCAGTAGAGATAGTGGGCGTAGAGCCGCTGGATAACTGGGCGTAGAGCCGCTGAGTTGACGGGCGTAGAGCCGCTGAGATGGTGAATATGGGCATAGAGCCTCTGAGAAATGGTCATGGATCTGCGTAGAGCTGATGAGAAGTGGGCATAAGGCCACTGAATAGCTTAATAGCGATGAGCTCGGAGCTGTTGAGTGAGCTTAGAGTTGCTGATGGTACAAGGAGTATGGTGCTGTTTGAGCAACTTGGGCACATGGCTGCTGTTGAAATGATGAGCTCGGGGCCACTGAAACGGTGACTTAGAGTGAGTGAAGCTGCTGAGATGATGAGCACGGCCGTAGAGCCACTGAAAATGGTGAATATGGGCTTGGCTGATAAGGAGCTTCAGAGCTGCTGGGACGACTAGTACAGGCGTGGAGCCGTTGAGTGAGCGAGCGTAGAGCTGCTGGACAATTAATGAGCATGGGCGTAGAGCTGCTGATAGTGATAGTGAGCTTGGAGCTACTAAGGTAGCGAGCATAGAGCCGCTAAGTGATAATAGGTGCGGAGAGATGCTGAATAGAGCTATTGGGAGGAGTGGAATTGCTGAGAGGGAGCTGTTGAGATGGTGAGCATAGAGCTTGCTGAACGGCTTGAGAAGTGAGCATGTGGTGCTGTTGAATGAACACGTAGCTGTTGGGTGATCATGATGGTGAGCACAGGGCCGCTGAGTGAGCTTAGAGCTGCTAATGGTGAATGCGGGCGTAGAGCCACTAAGCAAGCAAAGAGCTGCTGATGAAGTTGCTGAAGTGATAATGAGTAGGGAACCGCTGAATGGTTATGGGTGTGAAGCCGCTGAGTAGTGGGCTCGGGGCCGGAAGCAGGAGAGCCTGTCGAATATGAGCGTGGAGCTGCTTGAGATGATGTTCTTGACGGTAGTGAGCATGGCGCTGTTTGGGGAGCGTAGAGTTTATAGTTTGGTCAAGTGACCACCATCTAGTGAGCTTGCTGCTACAAAGAGAGAACTTGTGTAGGCTTTGACGTTTTTCATGCTCAGTCATGCCCCCAAGGCTAGTTCTGATCTCGTTTCGTTGGTCATGGACCCAAAACTTCATAATTGTCTGAACGGGTGTGTTGAGAAAAATCCACTGTGGCTGTAGGAAAGGATTTGGAGGGCCAAGAGATTGATTTCTCGGCCAAGTAATTGATGTGCCGGCCGAGTAATTGCTTCATTTCCAGAACTCTATAAAAGGCCGAGGCTTCGGCGTTTTATTTTCATTCCTTTCTCTTTCTTCTCTTCATTCTCTCTTCCTCCAAGAACTCCACCAAGGATTTCTTCCCCCTTCTCTGCTTCGTTTCCGTCAGGTCCAGGTGATGGGCAACGCGCGACCAGCGATCGCGGATGGAGACCGCGCTGTTCTTGGTCCTGTCTTGATGCTTGATTAGGGACTCTCGCATGGGGGGCTTGCTTCTGTGATGCGGGATTCTTGGGGTGGCGCCTGTACGGGGTATGGTGATTTTTCTGGGCCATTTGGTGTCTCTTCTGCGCCGCAATGCTTCTTTGGTACATGTCGCCTCGGGGGTGTTCTCTTCTTTTTTGCAGCTGGTCTCTGGTGTTCGGACCACCAGAAGATTCGGCATCTTCTTCTCCCTTTTTTTTCTGTTTTTCTTTCTGCATAGGTTAGTCCGACAGGAAACTGATGTATAGTTTGTTTAGGAAATGTGGGATGATTCACCTTGTGATGTAAAAGCTTTTAATTATATGAAATGAAATCATTTGCTCTGATATGTGATTGTGTACGCTGTTATTTACATCGTTTGTATTGCCTAAAATTGGTAGATGGGTGAAAATTTGGTGAACTGGACAAAACCGTGGAACTCCTCTGGAAAATAGTTGTTCTAGCGAGCGATCGATCAAGCGGCCGAGGGATCGATTCATCTTCCTGGGATTGACTTTGAGTCAGCCTTGATTTTCTAGGGCCGAGGAATCGATCCTACGGCCGTTATATCGAAGTGTCGGCCGAGAGACCAACTCGGTTAACGTGGATTTAGAATCCGATTCTAACTCAACCTAGCCTATAAGTTTGCGTTCTACGAACTCGATAGCTTTGTTAGCATCAGTTTCTTTCATATGGCACAACCGGTCCTTGATCAGTGGTTGGATTCCTTCAACGGCCTCGACCGTCTACACTTTAAGTACTCCTTTGGTATGGACTTCATCTTCTCTCTTCGCCAAATTCCTGTGAATTTTACTTTCCTTCGGGCAGCCACTAGCTTGTGGGATCCTATTCTTCATGTCTTTCGATTTAGGAGAGAAGAATTTGTAAGGGGAAAAAATCCGCTTAGTGCTAACTCTAGCTTTTTGGTAAATAGCTTCACGTGCCTCCTCGCCGGAACCCTAGCCCTTCGCCGGAACCCTAACTGCAAAACAGACAAGGGTGAGCGCACCTTTGCCTTTCGTGGCAAAGGCCCTCCGATGCCTAAGTTAGTATCACGTACTAGTAGAAAAACCCTAATTATCAGTAGGTAAATAACTTGATTGCAGTAGACTGCGTACCTTTCACCTTTAGGTTTACCTTGTATTTATAGATTCACAGATGCTTGTTGCCCAAGTATCCGTGTTGCCCTAGGTTTCCTATCTCATACAGGAAACCCATAATATCTTGGATTCTCGTTCCCTTATCAGTTCATTACCTTAGTCCTTTTAGGACTCTTTTCCATAACTGACCGAACATCCCATTCCCGTTGGGTATCTCTCCTGGATCCTATATTCTCGGGATCCCATTCCTTTACGGAACCAATTGTAATGGAACCTCCTAGAGTATTCCCTCTGCTCCAGCACTTGATTGGAGTTCTTCCCTTGTTCAGCTACTTGGACCAACGTCCTCTCAGGAGCTCTACTCATGTTCGGCCCTTTTGGACCAGGAACAAACTACTTGGACCAACGTCCTCTCAGGACCTCTCCTCCTGTTCGGCCCTTTTGGACCAGGAACAAACTACTTGGACCAACGTCCTCTTGGACCAACATCCTCTCAGGACCTCTCCTCCTGTTCGGCCCTTTTGGACCAGGAACAAACTACTTGGACCAAAGTCCTCTTGGACCAACATCCTCTCAGGACCTCTCCTCCTGTTCGGCCCTTTTGGACCAGGAACAAACTACTCGGACCAACAACTTCACATGTCACTGGTCCTTTATCAATCTCTTGGTCCAATAACTTCTCATGTTTACTGGACCTTGACCCCATACAGACTTCCTGGACCAATGACATTTCATATCGCTGGTCCATATTGCCGACCACCGGCTTGCACGACGACTTCCCCCATCATATTTACACCATGGTCCCACGTACCACGTGTTCGGGCCCTGTTTGGCCTTGTTCGGGAATACCTCCCTACAATTGCTCCCCAGCTTTACTCGTTATTTATTACCCAAATGACGAGCAAAGCTCTTAAGGACCGAGCAGATTCGTCCTGCTTCTGCACCTTTATTCGTGGCACATATCTTACTTCCCATATTAGATGCAAACAGATGTTTTCGTGAAACGAGACGCAGAAACGGCGTCCGGGGTGACATTTCACGTACGTCACCCTACTAACTTGGGTACTCAGGGAATCTCGTCCCCAATGCAGACCCACATTTCGTTTTGCTAAGTTCACTCATTTTTCAGCAAATCTTTTTGCACTCTTGCTAAGTTTGTTCGTACTTAGCATTGACCCTAGATCATTCAGTATCTTCGCAGTTTCTTGGTATTCAGTATTTGCTTTGGCCCAAAGTTTTCTCGTACTTCAGCGAATTCCCAGCAATACTCTAGGAGTACTCGTACTCGTCCCAATTCTTGGCCGAACATGGTTGCTTCAGGCATTCGATGCCAAGACCTAGGTCTCCTTTGCACCAAACCTATCTCGGGCTCAGCTTGTATCCAAGGCTTAAGTTTTGTCGAATTTTGGCATTCCTTACTGCCTTGGCCTAAGAATACTCATTCGTAGCCAATCCACTGTCATGTCTAGGTTTATGTCGTACCTAGCTTATCTCAGGCTTTGCTCACATGAGAGCAATGTTCGTTGCTTGGGCCCCAAACCTTTTCGTGCTTGGGCCTTTGTCATGATTCAAGCAATGTTCACTGCTAGGGCCCCAAGCCTCTCCGTACTGGGGTCTATTTTTGACATTCTACGTTGTCATAGGTTTATTCGTACATATGTTCAATTTAGCTCATGGTCACCCAAATTTTCGTGCTTGGTTATTTTTCCAATTCTAGGCACTTAACTTCTACCATTGTTTATGCTTGACACAGCCAAATAGTTTTTTTGAACTATTACTGTTTGAGCCTATGCATGCTCGGCGAATCATCTAAGTTCATTCATACTTAGGTAGCAGCCCAAGTGCATTCGTACTTGGGCTTTTCTCAGCATTATTCGTTACTGTGAGACTAAGTGTATTCATACGTAGCTAAATCTCAACATTATTCATTGCCTTTTGTGAGGCAAATTTCTTTTAATCGCTTCTTTGGCCCTATACATGGCCAAGCTCTTTCACACTCAACAGATACTTAGCAATCTTCATCGCTCTTGCATAAATATTTTAATCATTATCCAAGCTTATTCGCACTTGGTATGCCTAAGTATATGCATACTTAGGTTTCGCTCGTACTTGTTCATACTCGGTGAACTGTCTTTTGTCCGTACTCAGGTATTGCCCAAGCTTAATTACCCTTGGCAGACTGCCCAAGTTTATTCGTACTGAGGTATATCCTGTGTTCGATCATACTCAATCGAATTTCGGCACCGTTCATGGTCATGGCCTAACTTTACTCATATTTAGCCAAACTTTGAGTTTGATTGCACTCAATCTGATTGTGGCATTTTTTATCGCCATGGCCTAAGTTTATTTATACTTTAGCCAAACTTTGAGTTTGATTGCACTCAATCTGATTATGGCATTTTTTATCGCCATGGCCTAAATTTATTCATACTTTAGCCAAATTCAGAGTTTCATCGTACCCAACGAATATTTTTGATGAATGCTCTTTGCTCCCCAGGATGGAGAAAAAGTATCCTTAGCTTGTTCTTGCCGGGACCGAACAAGTACAATATTCGTGCTGGAAACAATTTCTTTCGAGCAATTTTATTCATAATTCTACCGAACCAACTCGTAGCTTTAAGAGAAATTTTGAACTCTACCTCTTCTTTAAGTAATCCCATTACTTGACGTTATTTTGACTGATGGCCCTTCGTGGCCAGAATATAACGTGCTCGGACGCCGATCGCAGCTGCCCAAATTTCATGTGAGCTTCTTAAGTATTTCATACCTATCGACCTTATGTATCTCATACATAAGCTTAAGTTTTTCATTCTTAGATACTTCCGTGTCTATACTTGGCAACTCTCAAGCATAGTCGTCGTTCGCGCGCGACTCAATCTCGTGCTTGTTTTTGCACATATAATTAAGCGTTATGAATAAACCTTCCTATGTGCATTCGAGCATAAACTTAAGTGTTTCATACTTAGCAAGTTCCTAAGTTTCTTATAGTTAGTATTGTTGTGCTTACATGCACACACCCTAGTTTCGTGTGTTTATCCATACACATCTAAGCATTCGTACGTAGTCGGGCTTGTGTGTTCCTTCATACACCTCAATCGTTCTCAATCCCTACCGGATCTATTTACAGACCTAAACCCTTCGTGCCTGGCCAATTTCGTGTGTTCATTCATACACACTTTTTGTACTGTGCTTGCTCACCCAAGTGTTTCATACTTGACAGACTCCTAAGTGTATTCATACTTTAGATAAATCTGCATATTCTCGTATGCTCCCCAAGTTCCTCGTACTTGGTAATATGTGCATATTCACGTATGCAACCCAAATGTCTCGTACTTGGATATATTCTGAGTTAGATCATACTCAATCAAATTATGCCATTATTGATTTAATAATCCATAAAACTGATTTAAGAAATAAAATTTTATTTAAACAGAGTTTAGCAGCGGAAATCTCAAATACTAAATTCAAAAAAATTTTAATTGTCTTACAACTGGACAAAAATAAAACGGAGTTTGACAAATGTAATAACACTTTTGGAAATTCAAATAACAGAGTACTTCAAATTAACAGAGCTTCTAAGGGTTAGACATCCAAGACTCAACAAACTCCCCTTCCTCAGCTGGGAGGTCTTCCCAGATTACCTGGCATGAAACGCCAGCCCAACGGCACAATGATGAGTTTTGAAACTCAGTAGATAATCTCAACCCTACTAACCCCTTACTCTACAGTTAGCAGTTCAACAATACAACAATTGATAATACACAGAAGGTACAGAATAATAGCACATCATCTTTTTTCCTTTACTATCCGTCAACTTACATGAAATCTAAGGATCATCTCCACGAGATCCTTTCCTCCCACATCCACTAACTACAACCGTCTCATGGGTCCACCCTTCCTCTTGCTTGTCCTGCACCAGGGTCCTAGGTGAGCGCATCTAAGTTATGTACCGAGTATGTTCTCACTTAAAACCATAACAGGAGGATTGAGTCATCCCATGACGTATCGTACATTAGGGTCGCACCATTCCTAAGCCACTAACTATGACCGTGTCATGGGACAATCCCCCTTGCTGGCCTTGCAAGGCACGATTACCCTTTGGAACTTCCCATGGCGTACCATACGTTAGGGTCACCACAATAGCATCACCGGGCCCCGCAGGTAACCCATTCAACACAGGGCCCCACAGGTTACCCTTGCCATCACCATGGCTCAAAACACAATCCACAACTCACACTTTCAACACTTTACCATTTTCCATTTACTTATCATCGTCTACATAATTCACTATTCGTAACCACCCAGTGAACCTAGGTCCATTCTAGCACGTACAACATGATACAAACAATAACAACTCAATTCATAACATAATACATTTCAATGAGATAAAAAGTACATATCAAATAATATTGTGCGAGTAAGTAAACACAAAAATATTTTATGATTGGGCCGATGCCCTTAAGGTTTCGTTGAACAAGTAAATAAATTATAGTTTTTATTAATTTCAAAGGTGCCGTTAGTGATTTCGTAGGCTTAGCTTTGATAACGTACTGGAATAATTTCAAAAGGTTGATCCATTTCGGCATCCTACGGTATCAAAATCTAAGGTGTAATTTATAAATTTACATTTGTAAAACTCTAATATTTAATTGGTACTCTAAAATAAAAATAATAACCTGTTATCGTATAAAAATACCACGGTCCTTCTGATACTATGTTTGTGTAAATCTTTCGTTTCTATTATTTCTTTTTATTTTATATTTCTTCCTTTTCTTTTATTAAACTTAAAACCTAACTCTTATTTTATCACTTTACATAATTATTAAAATTTATCCATTACTTTACCTACAACAAGTATAGCTACTAACATTTCCAACTACTGTAAACATTAGACTTAACAGAGAGCAAATAATTATGCAATATGTTTGACTCACAGTTCTATACACTACGAGTTAACCCACTAGTAGCATAAAACGAAATGAAAAATAATGAGAAGGGTCAAATTCTTACACAAGTGTAACAAGAAGGGGCATAGTGTAATATTAGTATCAATTTTAAAAGTTCTAACGTTTATGAACAGTAACTCGTCGGAAAACAGAGGATTTTCAGATTTCATAGTTTTGACGCGCGCGGGTACGATTTCCTTCATAAGAACTCATTAAAATCAATATATAGGGATTAAATATACTTAGGAGAGAGTAGAGGAGCGATTATTCTACCTCGATTCCTGCCGAAAAAGCAGCTAACGGTATTCGGGACGGTTTCGGTAAAACGGGAAAGACAACGATGTAACGGGACGCCGAGACTGACTTCGGGTAATTGAGGATTGGTTCGGAGATGCTTGGGTCGTTCTAGAAGATGGGCAGTCGGAATGGGTGCTCGGATAAATGTAGGATCGAAACTGACTTTTACTTTCTCTCTCTGAACCACCATTGTTGCAGCTCAAAAATATCTCTTTCTCTCCTTTTTTTTGCTACTGGATTCAGTTGTATGAGTGTGAGGTTTTGTGTGTAATCTCGGGTTAAATTCCATGTGGTGTTATATATGGAGGAGTGAGTCATGAGGAGGGAGAGGGATGGTTTGATGGAGTAATGGAGGAGGTGGTGTGGCTGGAATTTTCGTGGGATAAGGATGGCGGCCGAAGATAAGGGGAAGGGAGTGGTGGTTCGGCTGGAGAGAGAGAATTGGAGAGATAAGGGAGAGGAGTGCCAAGAAAATAGGACGAGATGGGAACATGAGCCATAATCTGTGGGTTTTCAAATTTAATTAGATTGGATGTGTATGTACATGGATGGAAAGAATGCCATATGAAGAGAGTGAGAGATTACACAACTTGCAAAGGGGTGAGAGAGGACCTAATTTTCGACTAATTAGACAGAGGTGTAGTAGTAGTTGGGTTCTCTCCGGATAAAACTTTAACTAGGATTCCTAGGAGTAGTTAGAAAGAATAATGGAAAATCATGGATGTATGTATATGGAGGGGGAAGATAAGCATGGATACATATCTATACACATATACAGTTACAAGTTAATTAAAATTTTGCTAAACAAATTTTATTCACGAAAAATTAATCTAGGTTTTTGTTTAATCTAATTACACTTTTAAATAATTAATCGATTGAGATAGACTATTTGATTAAAAATTATTTCTTTATTTGAAAAAAATAGGGCAAAAATCCGGGTCTTTACACAATCAAATTCTGGCATTATTCATTGCCATGGCCTAAGTTTACTCATACTTAGCCAAATTTGGAGTATAATCATACTCCATCGGATTTTGGCATTACTCATTGCCATGGCCTAAGTTTATTCATACTTAGCCAAATTTAGAGTATGATCGTACTCAATCGGATTTTGGCATTACTCATTGCCATGGCCTAAGTTTATTCATACTTAGCCAAATTCGGAGTATGTTCGCACTCCATTGAATTTTGGCGTCACTCATTGCCATGGCCTAAGTTTATTCATACAAAGCCAAATTCGGAGTATAATCGTACTCCATCGGATTTTGGCATTATTCATTGCCATGGCCTAAGTTTATTCATACTTAGCCAAATTTGGAGTATGATCGGACTCCATCGGATTTTGGCATTACTCATTGCCATGGCCTAAGTTTATTCATGCTTAGCCAAATTTAGAGTATGATCGTACTCAATCGGATTTCGGCATTACTCATTGCCATGGCCTAAGTTTATTCATACTTAGCCAAAATCGGAGTATGTTCGCACTCCATTGGATTTTGGCATTATTCATTGCCATGGCCTAAGTTTATTCATACTTAGCCAAATTTGGAGTATGATCGGACTCCATCGGATTTTGGCATTACTCATTGCCATGGCCTAAGTTTATTCATACTTAGCCAAATTTAGAGTATGATCGTACTCAATCGGATTTCGGCATTACTCATTGCCATGGCCTAAGTTTATTCATACTTAGCCAAATTCGGAGTATGTTCGCACTCCATTGAATTTTGGCATCACTCATTGCCATGGCCTAAGTTTATTCATACAAAGCCAAATTCGGAGTATAATCGTACTCAATCGGATTTTGGCATTACTCATTGCCATGCCCTAAGTTTATTCATACTTAGCCAAATTTAGAGTATGATCGTACTCAATCGGATTTCGGCATTACTCATTGCCATGGCCTAAGTTTATTCATACTTAGCCAAATTCGGAGTATGTTCGCACTCTATTGGATTTTGGCATTACTCATTGCCATGGCCTAAGTTTATTCTTCTTAGCCAAATTTTGAGTTTTTTCGTACTCAATCGGTTCTCAAGTTTTTTTCTTAAGTCATATTCGTACTTTAACTTTGAAAAATAATATTTAAAATCAAATTTCGTTTTATTGCTTCATTCCAAGTTTATTCGTACTTAGATGCACACTCTCCCTGCTCCCCAGTATGGAGGCAAATTAAGTGTCTTTGGGTCCATATTTAGCTTAGTCGTGCTAGGACCGGACACAAATAAAATTTCTTAATTCCGTTACAAAGCTGCTCATAGCTAAATAATTTCTATGGAATTCTTATCATAATTCTCTTATAGCAACTCATAGCTAAAATATAAATTGCAATAAGTAATTCCACTACTTATCTGTATATTCCATGGCATATGCATTGGATTCCCATCCAAGACTTTGAGGCGATAAGCTTCAATCTCAGCTATCTCGGTAACCTTGTATGGTCTCTCCCAATTCGGACCAAGCTTCCCATTCGTGGGATCTCATGCAAAAACTTCCTTAGTTTCTTAGCCTTCGACTTTGGGCACTTCGTAACCCAACCAACAAGGCTTTGTATTCTACCACATTATTTGAAGCATTGAGCTGAACAACCAGTTCTGGCATCACAACCTTAGGAGAGCATATCATAATTCGTGCTCCTGAATCTTGAACTGTAAACATATAAGTTTCACTCCTCTTGATCCTGCTCGGTAGATTCCTTCTTTCATCGTAATCACTCCCGCGTGGGTTTATTACGAGAGCATCGTTGTCCGATAACTATACAATTTCCAGGTTTCTGTCCATAAAGGTGCTTGGCCCTTTGGTTTGTTGCCTATTCGAGCACTACCTGAATTCTCCACCTTTCGTAGGCATCTATACCAGTCTTTGATTTCTTGCTCACGTTTTTTCATACGCTAAGCAATTTCTTCAATACTACATTCTTTCTCTTTGAGACCTTTCGTAGTCTCGAGTACGTTGTGATCGCCTAACAAATTTAGACCGATCCTCATGATCATCTAACAGATTCAGATTGGCCTTCGCGAGAGCCTAACAAATTTGTACTGCTCTGTGCGATTGCCTAAACAATTTAGACTACTCCGTGCAATTGTATAGAAATTTTGAATTGCTCTGCATGGTTGCCTAGCAGATTCAGACTGCTCCTTAGGATTGCCTAGCAGATTCAGACTGCTAAGTGCAATCGCCTAGCAGGTTCAAACTGCTCCTTAAGATCGCCTAGCAGATTCGGACTGCTCTGCGCTGCTACCTTAGCAGATTCAAACTGCTTTGTGCGGTCGCCTAGCAGGTTCAGACTGCACTGCGCTGCGCGGCTGTGGAGCAGATTTTGACTGCACTTCGAGATTACCTAGCAGATTCAGACTGCTCTGCTACCGAGCAAATTCAGACTTCTCCTTAAGATTGCCTAGCAGATTCAGACTGCTCTGCTACCGAGCAAATTCAGACTGCTCCTTAAGATTGCCTAGCAGATTCGGACTGCTCTGCGCTGCTGCCTAGCAGATTCAAACTACTCTGCGCGGTCGCCTAGCAGGTTCAGACTGCGCTGCGCAGCTGTGGAGCAGATTTTGACTGCTCCTTAGGATTGCCTAGCAGATTCAGACTGCTCTTTGCAATCGCCTAGCAGGTTCAGATTGCGCTGCTACTGAGCAAATCTAGACTGCTCTTTAAGATTGCCAAGCAAATTCAAACTGCTCTATGCTGCTACCGAGCAGATTCAGACTGCTCCTTAAGATCGCCTAGCAGATTCAGACTGCTCTGCTACCGAGCAAATTCAGACTGCTCCTTAAGATCACCTAGCAGATTTAGACTGCTCTGCTACCGAGCAAATTCAGACTTCTCCTTAAGATTGCCTAGCAGATTCGGACTGCTCTGCGCTGCTGCCTAGCAGATTCAAACTGCTCTGCGCGGTCGCCTAGCAGGTTCAGACTGCACTGCGCTGCGCAGCTGTGCCGCACTTCGAGATTACCTAGCAGATTCACCGCTCTGCTACCGAGCAAATTCAGACTGCTCCTTAAGATTGCCTAGCAGATTCAGACTGCTCTGCTACCGAGCAAATTCAGACTGCTACTTAAGATTGCCTAGCAGATTTAGACTGCTCTGCGCTGCTGCCTAGCAGATTCAAATTGCTCCGTGCGATCGCCTAGCAGGTTCAGACTGTGGAGCAGATTTTGACTGCACTTCGAGATTACCTAGCAGATTCGAACTGCTTTGACTTCCATCTTGGCACTTTGATTAGCTCCCCCAATCCTAGGAGCATACAATATTGAAGGACTTGCTCATAGCCCTACTCAGTGCCTTCTCAAGAGCACCAGGCAAAAAAGGTGTCCTCTCATTTTCCCTCTTGGATCATCCTCCATTCGTGGAGTCTTTACGCTTCTGGAAAACATTGTTGATCTCAAAGAATTACTCCGTTTTGTATTAGATTTCTCGAATCTCTCTCTCTCATGCCTTTTAATCAGGTGTGCATACCCCTTGAGTTCATCCTACCATTTTATCCTTAGAACTCTAGGACTGAACCAGCGAGTGACTCGTACCCGCCAAGCCATTCCTTTACTCCACCAGCGGCTTTTTCGGAGTCTGCAGTGGCATTTTGTCACGACCCCCTCAAGACCATGCGTGTTCTTTGGGTCGTATGGCTCTTCTTCCATCATGGTTTCAATGGGAATTCTATTGTTTCCCACAGACGGCGCCAATTGTAAGGGGAAAAAATCCGCTTAGTGCTAACTCTAGCTTTTTGGTAAATAGCTTCACGTGCCTCCTCGCTGGAACCCTAGCCCTTCGCCGGAACCCTAACTGCAAAACAGACAAGGGTGAGCGCACCTTTGCCTTTCGTGGCAAAGGCCCTCCGATGCCTAAGTTAGTATCACGTACTAGTAGAAAAACCCTAATTATCAGTAGGTAAATAACTTGATTGCAGTAGACTGCGTACCTTTCACCTTTAGGTTTACCTTGTATTTATAAATTCACAGATGCATGTTGCCCAAGTATCCGTGTTGCCCTAGGTTTCCTATCTCATACAGGAAACCCATAATATCTTGGATTCTCGTTCCCTTATCAGTTCATTACCTTAGTCCTTTTAGGACTCTTTTCCATAACTGACCGAACATCCCATTCCCGTTGGGTATCTCTCCTGGATCCTATATTCTCGGGATCCCATTCCTTTACGGAACCAATTGTAATGGAACCTCCTAGAGTATTCCCTCTGCTCCAGCACTTGATTGGAGTTCTTCCCTTGTTCAGCTACTTGGACCAACGTCCTCTCAGGAGCTCTCCTCCTGTTCGGCCCTTTTGGACCAGGAACAAACTACTTGGACCAACGTCCTCTCAGGACCTCTCCTCCTGTTCGGCCCTTTTGGACCAGGAACAAACTACTTGGACCAACGTCCTCTTGGACCAACATCCTCTCAGGACCTCTCCTCCTGTTCGGCCCTTTTGGACCAGGAACAAACTACTTGGACCAAAGTCCTCTTGGACCAACATCCTCTCAGGACCTCTCCTCCTGTTCGGCCCTTTTGGACCAGGAACAAACTACTCGGACCAACAACTTCACATGTCACTGGTCCTTTATCAATCTCTTGGTCCAATAACTTCTCATGTTTACTGGACCTTGACCCCATACAGACTTCCTGGACCAATGACATTTCATATCGCTGGTCCATATTGCCGACCACCGGCTTGCACGACGACTTCCCCCATCATATTTACACCATGGTCCCACGTACCACATGTTCGGGCCCTGTTTGGCCTTGTTCGGGAATACCTCCCTACAGAATTGTGTCCTACCATTAAGGAGTTTGCAGCTATCATGGGTCATTCGGATAGAGAAGGTCTCATTGTTCCTAACCCTTTGTTTAATCGGGGCAACCTTTTGAAGGCTCTACTCCAAATTCAGAAACATGAAGTTAGGTTTTTCAAGGTGAATGGAAGGTTTGAAACCTTCCAGCTTGTTCAGCGTTTCGGTACATTTGAAGCTCATCATCAAGTCTCTCGAGAGAAAGTGTGCTTTCATGCGCTATGTGTCTGTCTTCTCCACTATTACTTCCTCGGCCTCTCCTCTGGCCATGTTGATTCTATACTGCTCGATTTCTGTAGGCACCTCCCTAAAGCGGGGCATCGCCATACAGAGTGATCGTTGCTGGCTGTTTGTTTGGTTGTTTGCTTCGTAAACCAGGATCATGGACATTCCCATGGCTAGGAACATCACCACATGATAATGGTCATCATAAAAACAGAGTCGCCATCTAGTTTAAGAAAACTAGAAAAAACAGGTAGAGATTCTGAGCCCGGGAGCCAAAGGTACAATGAGGGAAAGGTGTTAGGCACCCCTCTCTGCCCAGTCGTGAGACTGGCCCATAATCGTTCGACATAAGATTAGTGCATGCTTTATTTAATTCTAACACGTAACCTGTTTTTAGCCTTTAACAATGAATAAGGTGAGCTGAGACGATAAGTAAATCATGCATTAGAGAAGCAGAATAAAACAACATGTCTCAGGGAGATGGATCTCGCAGCCGGTGAATGGATGTCATGGCCGAGAGATCCTCCTGGTTTGATGTACCGGCCGATGGATCAAAGACCCAGCCGATGTTCTTCCTCACACCAGACTATACGATTAACAGATAATCAGAAAACTATGATTAAACATAAAAATGGGAAATAAATTGAACCAGAGGCCCCTGGGCCTCACCACCTTGATCCCTCAGTGGCTTGATTGCTTCGGATTGAGGTGATTGACTGATTGCTTCTTGAAACCCTAGGGTTAGGGTTTGAACTTCGGGGTTTGATCGTCGGATTAGTGGCTGCCTTCGGGAGGTTGGGGCTTTTGTAGAAGGAATTTGAGAGTGTATTTCTGCAGAGTTTCGTGGCTAATGGGGGTGTGTTGGTATATTAATTTCGGAACACAAAGGCCCCTTTATATAGGCATAGGGATGACACAACTCAACCAATCAAAACACACGATTGGAATTGGAGTTATATGGTGAAACAAACTCTTCATGGCAATCCCTAAACGTAGCCCGAACACATCGGAAAAAGACTACTAGAGTTTTGTGAACGGATCAAATGATTGACAGAACGTTCCAGAATCTGGAAAATGGACGATCTGGCGGTCGAGAAAAGGATGTGGCGGTCGAATAATTGATGTTGCGGCCGAGGAATGGTCCTGGCGACTAGCTAATCGATCTCTCAGGGAGTTTTTCAAGCAACAAGCTTCACGGGTGAAGAATTGAAGTTGAGGCCGTGTGATTAATGTCGTGGCCAACAGATGGATTCTCCTAGGATACTGTATTTCTGTCTGAAAGGCTATTTGGCTCTGGATTGGGTCCTCTAAGTGGTTAAAAGTTCTTACCGAAAGTCCTAAGGTTCACAAGAAGTCAATCAGCAATCACTGTATCCATATCATCCTCGGGATGGTCCCCATGGTTGCACATGAAATAATCGTTAGGCCAAATTGGGGTGTCTACAGATGCCCCTCTTTGACTGAACTTAGACGGATCGCGAGACATGTTTAAGTAAGAGTCAAAGCTATAAAAGCAACTCAATTTGGTCCAACCACTATTCCAAGGGGTTTTCGAAAAAGGTTTTTGTTATGGTCGAGGCGGGAGGTTACCAATGTATTCCACAGGGGAAATTCAGACCAATCGTAGTTCAAAAGGGCAATAAAAGAAAGATAAAAAGTTTTGGAGGGTTAGAAACAGAAGACGTACCTTCAGGCTTAAAAAGCGGTAGTGTGACATACCTAGGCTGAGCCAGGATTTTGGCGGAAGATAGTTGAAGGAGCGCGGGGCTGCCAAGGAAATCTTTGCGGTGAGCATCTCCAGAATTTCGGGGTAGATCAATACACGGCGGGTGAGTCGTTTGCTTTTCCTGATCTTCCTTACTTTGACTGAGGGAAGCTTGGTAGTGTAGCCTATTCTTGCGAATGAGCAGGAAGGAATTGATGTAATCGGGGTGGAATCCAAACCATCTGCTGAGGAAGAATTTGGAAGCCTTTTTTTTTTTATAGATATGGGGGGGCGCGAGGCCAATAACTGGAGCACAGAGCGTTGAGATGCAGGAACCAAGGCGCGGAGCCAATTGTAGTCATGAGGCGAGAGCCTGGAGAGTTTAGAGCTTTGACATGATGGAACCGAGGTGTAGAGTCGGTTGTGGTCATAAGGCGAGAGCCTGAGGAACTTTGACAGATTTGAGGCGTAGAGCCAGTCGCATTCATAAGGTGAGAGCCTGAGGAGTTAGAGCTTAGAGCTTGACATGATTTGAACCAAGGCGTAGAGCCGGTTGCATTCTGATGGTCTGTGCACGGAGCTTTCTCATCATAAGTTTTGGCGTAGAGCCAGAGGGTCGAGGCGTTGGATCGATCAACAAAACTGAGGCATAAAGCCGGTTGATTGCAGGATTGACCTGTTTCATGAGAGATAGATATGCAAAATATGTATAAGATGATGATGATGATTGGTTAGATGTGACATAGACTCGATGTGATAGTGATGATGCAATGTGCCCGGGCCCGTGCGTGTGTGTTTGATTTAAGCGTAGAGCTTCTTTCAAGTTCTGGACTTGAGCATTCAGAGCGTAGAGCTCGAGCATTCGGACAGTAGAATCCGAGCATTCAAAGTACAGGCTTTGAGCATCCAGTACGCAGTGGTTGGGCATCCAAGCATAGAGCTTGAGCATTCAAGTGTAGAACTTGAGCATCCAGTACACAGTGGTTGGGCATTCGAAGAGCTTCGAGCATTCAAAATGTTAGATTTTGAGTATTCAAGCGTAGAGCTTGAGAATAGATGATATCTTGATGATTGGGGCGTGGAGCCTGTTGAGAATTGGTTGGTTACTGTGTAGAGCCAGTTGAGATAATGAGCTTAGAGCCGCTGAGGATTGCTTATGGCATAGAGCCAGTTGAGATAATGGGCGTAGAGCCGCTGTAGTAGTGAGCATAGAGCTGTTGAGTGAGCTTGGTGAGCACGGGCGTAGAGCCGCTGAGATGGTGAATACGGGCGTAAAGCCGCTGAGATGGTGAATACGAGCGTAAAGCCGCTGATGGGCGTAAAGCCTGCTCAATAGAGCTACTGGGAGAACTGGAATTGCTGAGAGGAAACTGTTGAGATGGCGAGCATAGAGCTTGCTAAATGGCTTAAGCACATGGTGCTGCTAAGGCTGTGGGCGTAAAGCCATTGAATAGCTTGATGAGCTTGGGGCTGCTGAGTGAGCTTAGAGCTGCTATGACGGAACATGTTGAGATAATGAGCTCAGGGCTGCTGAGTGAGCTTAGAGCTGCTATGACGGAACATGTTGAGATAATGAGCTCAGGGCTGCTGAGTGGCTCGGCGAGCCTAGAACTATTGAGCGAGCGTAGAGACGGTGAGACGACCTTTTCATGGGCGTCGAACCATTGAGCTAAGTACTAGAGAGTTGCTGAGTGATGACGGAGTAGCTTGACTGTCGTAGCAAGAGCTTGGGTTTGATATTCCTTGGTGGTCAAGCGACCAGCAGTTTGTGGAGAGAGAGCTTCCTTATGCTAGTTCTGACTATATTGCATTTGCTCGGGAATGCCCCCAAGGCTGACTTGATTTTGCTTCTGTCGGTCATGGACCCAGAACTTCATAATTACTTGAGTTGGTGCACTGGGCAAGATCTGATGCTTTTGTAGGAATTAGATTAGGAGGCCAGGAAATAAATCCAGCGGCCGAATAATGAATGTCTCGGCCGAAGGATCGAAGTCTCGGTCGTGTAATCACTTCATTTCCAGGGCTTATAAATGGTCGATGCTTCAGTTGTTTTATTTCATTTCTCTCTTTCTCTTCTCTCTTTCTCTACGCCCGAGAGCTCTACTGAAGACTCTCTCGCCTCTCCTCATTCCCGCATTCCCGTCAGCCCCGAGTCATGGACAATGTGCGGCCAGCGATCGTGGAGGGAGTCTGCGATGTTCTTGGTCTTGTCTTGATGTTTGATTAGAGACCCACGCATGGGAGGCTTGTTTCCGTGACGTAGATCTCCTAGGGTGGCGGTGGTACATGGTATGATGATTTTTCTGGGCCATGTGGTGATTCTTTTGTGCTACAGTGCTTCTTTGGTACACGTCGCCCCGGGGGTATCCTTCTTTTTTTTGCAGCTGGTCTCTGGTGTTCGGACCACCAGAAGATTCGACATCCTCTTCTCCTTCTTTTCTTTTGTTTCTTTTCCTGCATAGGTTAGCCCGACAGGAAACTGATGTATAGCTTGTTTAAGAAATGTGGGATGATCCACTTTGTGATGTAAAAGCTTTTGTTATATGAAATGAAATCTTTTGCTCTGATATGTGATTGTGTATGCTTTTATCTGCACTATTTGTATTGCACAAAATTGATAATTTGGTGAAAATCCAGTGAATTGAACAGAACCATGGAAGTACCCTGTTTTTGAGCCATTCTGGCGGCCGAGCCATTGATTTGTCGGCCGAGGGATCGATTCCTCTTCTTGAGGGTTGACTTTGAATCAGCCTTGGTTTTCAAGGGCCGAGGAATCGATCCTGTGGCTGTCGTTTTGAAGTTTTGGCCGGTAGAACGACCTAATTACTGAGGATTTAGAATCCGATTTCGATTCGAACTTGGACTCAACCTAGCCTATAAGTACGCGTTCTACGAACTCGATAGCATTGTCAGTAACAGTTACTTGCATATGGCACAACCAGTCCTCGATCAGTGGTTGGATTCCTTCAACGGCCTCGACCGTCTACACTTTAAGTCCTTTGGTATGGACTTCATTTTCTCTCTTCGCCAAATTCCTGTGAATTTCGCTTTCCTTCGGGCAGCCACTAGCTTGTGGGACCCTATTCTTCATGTCTTTCGATTCAAAAGAAAAAAAATGTGTCCTACCATCGAGGAGTTTGCTGCTATTATGGGTCATTTGGATAGAGAAGGCCTCATTGTCCCTAACCCTTTGTTCAACCGTGGCAACCTACTGGAGGCTTTGCTCCAAGTTCAGAAACACGAAGTTAGGTTTTTTATGGTGAATGGAAGGCTAGAAACCTTACAATTTGTTCAGCTATTTGGTGCAGCTGAAGCTCATCGTCAAGTTTCTCGACAGAAAGCGTGCTTTCATGCGCTATGTGTTTGCCTACTCCACTATTACTTGCTTGGCCCTTCCTCTGGCCGTGCCGATTCTATGCTACTTGATTTCGCTCAACAGATTGGAAGCCGTGTAGGCTTTGCTGATTTAGTGTAGGCAGAGACTTTGATGGGTCTTGATGCAGTGAAGGGTAATCCCACAACCTAGTTCTCAGGCAGTCCTTTCTTACTACAGGTTCACTTTTTACTTGTTTATTGCCAAGTTATCTTTCCACTTATAACTCTTTTGTTTAGTCTTACGTGTTCTCACAACTCGCAATTTTCCCTAGTTTTCCATAGGTATGGCTTTATGAAAAGCTGAGGGTATGGGATGCGCCAGAGCGGCTTCCCTATAGTACAGACCACTGCACGGAGCATTGTGTATCCAGACAGTTTCCAACTGAGGCTGCTTGGAAGGCATGGATGGAGACTCGCAAGGGCGATCGGATTCAATGGGTTTGCCCCTGGTATGGTGTTGAGAGCATGACTGGAAGTACCATGAACCATTTTGGCGTTGCGGTGATTGGTATTACTCAAGTTACCTTCTACTTTCCTGCCCGCGTTCAAAGACAGCTTTGAGCTGAACAAGTTAAAGTCTTGGGTGACCCTGAGTATGCTGTTTCCAAGGTCCACGATGCCAGCTTTCGTCGTAATATGCTTCATTTTTTGCCGTACCAAGTGATGCAAGAGATTGCTGGGAACTTTGCTGACAAGCTATCGGGTTCGTATAAGCGCTGGTTGGAGAAAAACCTTTTGAAGGACAAAAGTGCGAAGAGAAGGAAGACTTAGAGATTGACAAATTCCTTATGCTTTTCAAAAGATGTTCTTTGTTTTCTTTCATAGATTTGAGAATTGTTTGAGCTTGCTTTTCCTTTTTCTTTGGAAATAATAAAACATTTGGTTATTTTATTGAAAATGCTGTTGCCATGGTTTGATAGTGAGCATACTTTAGGATAGACCTAGAAATTTGGAAGTGATATATAACGATAGCAGTGGCTGAATCTCAATTCAGAGATTGCCTACGTATCCCATAGAGGGAATCAGGCCATAAACGTAGTTCCAACAAGATTTGTTTGTTTTTGTTATGGTTCACTCGGGTATTTTCCTCTCCTTTTGTGCTCTTGATTTTGCCTAAACCACCCGGTCTAGCGAGCGCTTTTATTTATGCCTTAGTTTTTGCCTAAGCCGCCCTTGCGGGTTTTCAACCTAGCAGGCTGCTCTAATTTTTGCTTGGGTTCGCCCACCCTTGTGGTTTTCGACCCAACGAGCGTCTCTCAGAGGTAGTACTTCCTCAGCTTGTCAATATTGACTGGTGTTGCGAATTCCGTTCCATCCAGGTCTGCAATATAGGCTGCTCCTCCATACAGTATGCGTTTGATAAGGTAGGGACCTCCCCAATTTGGTCTAAACTTGCCTCTCGGGTCTGAAACGTGGCGACGGATTGCTTTGAGCACCATATCCCCCACCTTGATGTCTCGTGGCTTTACCTTTTTGTTGAAGGCTCGTGCGATGCGGCGTTGATACCCTTGCACATGATATAACGCTCTTAGCCTTCTTTCGTCTAGCAATGCTAACTCGTCGTAGCAGTTTTGAACCCAGTCTTCTTCGATCATTATAGTCTCAACTTGACCCCTTAGTGAGGGCAGCTCTAGTTCGATTGGCAAGACAGCTTCCATCCATAGACAAGGGAATATGGAGTAGCCCCAGTTGAAGTCCTTTCAGTTGTTCGATAACCCCATAGTGCCAGAGGTAGCATTTCTAGCCAGTCCGTGTAGGTGTCAGTGGTCTTCCACATAATTCTCTTGATGTTCTTGTTTGCAGCCTCAACCGCTCCGTTGGTTTGAGGTCGATAAGTGGATGACCGATGATTCTGTATTCCAAATTCAGCAAAAAGCTTCTTTGTTGCTCCCTTAAAGTGTGATCCATTATCGCAGATGAACTCGTGAGGTACGCCATACCGATAGGTGATATTGGTGCGGATAAACTTGGCCACATGAGTGGCTTTGAGGGTAGCATAAGAAGCTGCTTCTACCCATTTGGTGAAGTAATTGATAGTCACTAGAATGAACTGATGCTTGTATTTTCCCTTTGGACTTATACTTCCAATGGCGTCTATCCCCCAGGTGGAGAATACGCATGCGATCGGCGTGAGTTTGGCATTTGAAACATCGGTGAACATAGTCAGCGCAGTCGGCCTCCATTGTAGTCCAGTAGTATCCCTGACGCAGGATTTTCTTTGTCATTGTTGCCCCATATGAATGGGGCAACAAGAAGTACTAAAAGGAGTACTAGGTAATCTAATAGGTTTCAAGTATAAGGATTTTCTATCAAAATAAATCAAGAAGTACTAGTACTTATATATTTATTAGTGTACTTAGAAATCTAGGAAATTAGATATACACATTTCTTTAATGCATATAAACACATGGGAAATCTAGGAAAATAAATAAATTCTAGTACTTGGTCTTTTATCCAATGAGTAATATTTTCCCTTGTAGTTATTGACCAATGGCTAAAAGGAGTTATATATACTTGAATAAATATATATATATATATGTACATGTGACTATATGAATATACTAATATGTACTAGAGATCTTGGTAGATTTTCAAATAAAAATCCCTTATTAAAATAACACAAATTGGCACATGTTCTTATTAAAATAATGTACTAGTGTACTTAGGAAATCTAGGTTATTAAATCTACTAGGTACATGTATATATATATATATATATATATATATATATATATCTAGTATATAAATCACATGGGAAATCTAGGAATAGATTTATTTAATAAACCCTAATACTTGTTGGCAAGATTAAGCTATTATCTAATGTGTAATAATTCTCCTAACTTTTATTGACCAATGGTTAAAGAAGCAAAGTATTATACACTTTGAATAATATATATGTACATGTATTGACCAAGTATGAAAGTACACAAGTACTATATGATCTTACAAGATCTTCCAAGTCAAAATTTCCTATTAAACTAAGTCAATTTGACACATGTTGTATTATAAAACTATATTATAGTACATAGGATCCTAGAATGACATATTCATAGCTATTACTTTAAGTCTGTTGGCACATGGTGGTCAAAGAGGTGGATAAACTAATAAGGCCTAGTTCTATGGCAAGACTTAACCTTATTATCCAGTGAATCAAAATCCTCCTAACATTTATTATCCAATGGGCAAGGATGGAAAAAACTATGCTTGCATAATCTATATATGTATATATGTATATTGACACATGGTGAATCTATTAAACTAATGGATCTTGTACTTGATAGGAAGACTAATCCTATTGACCAATGGGTGATATTTTCCCTAACTTCTATGGACCAATGGATAAAGATGGGAAGTACTATACTAGAATAATATATATATATATATATATATATATATATTCTCTCAAGCATGTGTACATAAGCCTATATATAATTAAATAAGTGTACTTTGAACAATCTAATGACATCACCTTGGTGGGAAAATCTATTGTCCAATGGATAAAGATTTCCCTAACTTTTATCATCCAATGGGTAAAGGTCAAGGATGACTTTGGTCCAAAGGGTTCCTTTAGGGTTTGGAAAGGTTCAAAAGGTTCACCTAGGGTTGGAAGCATAATTGGTAGTTAGATTACCTCAATGAATCGGTTAGAAGTTAACTAGGCTTGCTAAGTAGGATTTCTAGTTAAGAAATATGATTCTAAGACTTCTCAATTAGAAGGAAAATATGGTAGACACTTGTCTTTAGAAAATGACCATGTTGTCCGGAGTGATGAAATCTAATTTTATAAGTCAAAAATCTAGTTATAACGGATTATTTAAAAGAAATTTTAAATTTTTAACAAAATTTTTATTTACCAAAAATCGGGGTCGTTACATGTTTAGTGACTTCTTCCTTTATCTTTAAGACCCAATCATGGCCCATATGTCTTAGTTTTTGTTTAACAGGTTTTGCATCAAGATGGAGGGAAATTTTGTGCTGAACAATTTCCAGATCTATTCCAGGCATGTCCTCATAAGACCAAGCAAAAACATCTTTGTATTCTTTTAGCAAAAAGATTAATTTTTCACTTTCTTGAGAAGATAGTGTTGCACCAATTTTAACTAGTTTGGGCTCGTTTTCAGAGCCTATACTTACTGTGATTATTTTCTTAGAAAACGGTTTAGCGTGCCTTTCCTCTTCTCTCTCGATGAATTCTAGAATTTCTTTTGGAATTTCTTCCTCAAAATTTGGATTGTCAGAATCCACACAATTAATCATAGGCAAAGTGAAATACTCTAAATCTTCATTCTCATTGCTAAAATTGTCAAAAGACATTTCAGAGGCAAATTCAAAATAAATGTTAGGTTTTGGTGTTTTGACCAGGTTTTCCTCACTAGACTTGGTAGTTTGAAAAGATGAAAAGCTAGACTCGGATTGAGTTGATTCGGAGTCGGAATCGGAATCAAAACTAAGATCAGAATCAGCATTTTTCATTTTGTATTTTAGAGTGTGTTCCATGGTCCAGTTAGGGTAAGCCCCTTTTTCAGCATCCACAATCAGCTCAGAGCAGTCTTTTTCATCGCCTAAGTTGATCATCAGCACCTTACTGTCATCTTGATTCGCACTTTCATCATTGTCACCCTACAAGTCTTGGAGGGCCATTTGGTTTGCTATTGCCGTTATTTCTTCTAGTTGAGCTTCAATCTCTGCTTCGTCGCTGTTGTCGATTCTTCATGTGCCAACAAATCTCCACCAATTAACAAAACTATCTGTGATGGGGTGGATCACCCTTATTTCATTGTTGGTGACCCCCTCATCAAAGAGTAGGTTTAGTGATATTTCGTCTAGTGGATCATTGTCAACAGATTCTTCTTTCTTTGCTTCTTTAGCTTCAGGATTGTCAACCTCGTCTATCGGCCAATAGTTGTCGGTAGGTGCATAAGGGTCATAGAAATAGATTGGGACCCTACGAAGCCCTTCTTCTTCAATTATGCCTTCTACTTCTTCATCATCGACTGTTCTTGCGAACATGACATGATCGTCTTCAGTGATGGTCATTGTAGGCTTTGATTGATCCACCAGAGTGATGTATTTGGATGGGTCGAAAATCTTGGCAATAGTGTGGAACAGGCCAGACAGCTTAGTGACAATTTGAAAGTGCGAATCCGACATGAACAGTGATTCAGCCATTTTTACCTGAAAATTTATCCTTCAATTAGATTGGTTTACCTTACCTCTTCTTTTCAGTTTTAAAAGGCCCCTAAGGTTTATCCTGCAAAAGAAAACTTTACAACTTGCATATATACAATGGGTGTGAGGAAGAACTTTTACAAACAAATGCAAGTAGGCTCCTAGCCTGTAGGTTCCTGTCGTATTTCAATAAGTTCTATGACTTTCTAACACAAGTAAGGTTTAGGTAGTCTCAGGGTGCTCCGTTGTCAAAGGGCACCAACCCTTCCGCCAGCCCATCATAGGCGGTGATCGGACGGTTTCCTTTTTGATATACCACTAGGTACAAGTGATTGTGGAGCCCCCTAACATAACCCGTGACATGCCGGGGTATTAGGTGAACTCAACGAGGTTGCCCGCTCGATGCAGATGATAAACGAATTAAATAAAGTATGCGCTAGTCTTATGTCGAACTTTCTGGTTATGGCTCTCAAGTCCCCAGTAGAGTCACCAAAAACTATAGACACCTCCCAAAGCATGGCATCGCCATACAGATTGATCGTTGTTGTTCGTTTGGTTGCTTGCTTCATAAACCAAGATCGTGGACATTCTCATGGCTAGGAACTTCGCCACACGATAGCGGTTATCATCAAAACAGAGTCGCCATCTAGTTTATAAAAACTAGGAAAGACAGATAGAGATTCTGGGTACGGGAGCCAATGGTACAATATGGGAAAGTTGTTAGACACCCCTCTTTGCCCAGTCGTGAGACTGGCCCATAATTGTTCGACATATGATTAACTCATGCTTTGTTTAATTCTAAACACGTAAATTGATTAATTAGCCTTTAAACAGTTAATGGTGAGCCGAGACTGTAATTGAAAACATGCATCAGAAAACAGAATAAAACAAATCTGTCCCAGGGAGATGGATCTTACGGCCGGTGAATAGATGTCACGGCCGAGGGATCCTCCTGATTTGATGTACTGATCGATGGATCAATGACTCAACCGATGTTCTTCCTCACACCAGACTATACGATTAACAGATAATCAAAATACTACAATTAACATACATAAACTTAAAGTAAAACGAACCAAAGGCCCCTGGGCCTCACCACCTTGATCCCTCAGTGGCTTGATTAGCTTCGGATTGAGGATGATTGACTGATTTGTTTCTCATAATCCTAGGGTTAGGGTTTGAACTTTGGGGTTTGGATCGTCGGATTGCGGCTGTATTCAAGAGGTTGGGGCTTTTGTAGAGGGGATATGAGAGAGTATTTCTGCAGAGTTTCATGGCTAGAGACGGTGTATTGATCTTATAATTTCGGAACCCAAAGGTTCCTTTATATAGGCATGGGAGTGACTCACTCAACCAATCACAATGTACGGTTAAAATTGGAATTGTAGGGTAATTCTAACTCTTCATGGCAATCTTCTTACGTAGCCCGAATGCATCGGGATTTGGCTGCTAGGGTTTTGTGAACAGATCAAATGTATGACAGAACGTTCCAAAATCTGGAAAATAGACGATCTGGCAGCCGAGCAAAGGATCTGGCGGCCGAAGGAATGATATTGCAGCCGAGGAATGGACCTAGCGGCCGAGTGATCGATCTTTCAGGGAGATTTTCAAGCAACAAGTTTCACGGGTGAAAGAATGAAGTTGAGGCCGTATAATCAATGTCACGGCCGACAGATGGATTCTCCTAGGATACTGTATTTCTGTCTGAAAGGCTATTTGGCTCTGGATTGGGTCCTCTAAGTGGCTAAAAGTTCTTACCAAAAGTCCTAAGGTTCACAATAAGTCAATTAGCAATCACTGTATCCATATCATCATCGGGATGGTCCCTAAGATGGGACTTGAAATAATTGTTAGGTCAAATTGGGGTGTCTACAGATCCCTTAAGCCTCGTTCAGTTGCTAGAAAAGTACAGGAAATGATGGAAAAATCAACTTTTTCATAACTTTTGTAGTGTTTAGTTGACAGGAAAGTAGTGAGAAACATGTTTTAAGTTTTCCCGCAAGATTTACTTTCTTGCAAAAGTAATCCGGCCAAAAGCATAGGATTTCACGTTGTAGACACCCCAATTTGGCCTAACGATTATTTCAAGTCCCACCTTGGAGACCATCCCGATGATGAAATGGATATAGTGATTGCTGATTGCCTTCTCGAAAACCTTAGGATTTTCGGTAAGAACTTTGAGCCACTTAGAGGACCCAATCAGAGCCATACAGCCTTTCAAACAGAAAATACAGAAGCCTAGGAGAATCCATCTGTCGGCCGTAACATCGATCTAACGGCCTTAACATCATTTCCTCACCCGAGCAACCTGTTGCTAGAAAATCTCCCTGAGAGATCAATCCCTCGGCCGCAAGATCCATCCTTCGGCCACAACATCCATTACACGGCCGTGTGATCTATTACTCGGCCGCCAGATCGTCCTTTTTCCAGACTCTGGAACGTTCTGTCGATTGTTTGATCCAACTACACTACCTCTCCGGTGCGTTCGGGCCACGTTCAGAGATTGCAACAAAGAGTTCGAATTGCATTGCAATTGCAATCGTGCCATTTGATTGGCCGGGGTGAGTCATCCCTATGCCTATATAAAGGAGTCTTTGGGCTCCGAAATTGATAAGTGAAATTACTCACCCAAGCTCCGATACTCTCTCAAACCCTCTTTTCAAAAGCCCTAACCTCCTGAAGGCTATCAATCCGGCGATCAAACCCCGAAGTTCAAACCGTAACCCTAGGGTTTTCAAAGAGGCAATCAGTCAATCACACCCAATCTGAGGCAATCAAGCAACTGAGGGATCAAGGTGGTGAGGCCCAACGGCCTCTGGTTTGTTTTATTTACTGTATTTATGACTAACCGTAGTGTTTTAATCATCTGTTAATCCTTCTGTCTGGTGTGAGGAAGAACATCGACCGGGGCTTCGATCCCTCGGCCGATACATCAAACCAGGAGGATCCCTCGGCCGTGACATCCATTCACCGGCCGCGGGATCCATTACCCTGGGACAACTTGTTTTGTTCTGCTTTCTGATGCATGCTTTACTTATCGCATTGGCTCACCTTATTTACTGTTTAAAGGCTTAAATAAACAGATTATGTGTTGGAATTAAACAAAGCATCTATATGCCTTATGTTGAACGATTATGGGCCAGTCTCACGACTGGGCAAAGAGGGGTGCCTAACACCTTCCCCTTATTGTACTTTTGGCTCCCGTGCTAAAAATATCTGTTTATTTTCCTAGTTTTAATAAACTGGGTGGCGACTCTGTTTTGATAATAACCGCTATCGTGTGGCGATGTTCCTAGCCATGGGAATGTCTACGATCTTGGTTTACGAAGCAAGCAACCAATCGAGCAACGAACGTGATCAATCTGTATGGCGATGCCCCGTCTGGGAGGTGTCTACAGTTTTTGGCGACTCCGCTGGGGACTTGAGAGCCATAACCAAAAAGTTCAACATAAGACTAATACATGCCTTGTTTAATTCACCTATCATATGCATCGAGCGGGCAACCCGTTGAGTTCGCCTGATATCCCGGCATGACACGGGATATGTTGGGGGTTCCAGCAAACTCCACCGTCACTCGTACCTAGTGGTATATCAAAAAGGGAATCACCCAATCACCGCCTATGATGGGCTAGTGAGAGGATTGGTGCCCTTTGACAACGGAGCACCCTGAGACTACCAAAACCTTGCATGTATTAGAAAGCCATAGAACTTATCAAACTAAGACAGGAACCTACAGGTTAGGAACCTATTTGCATTTTGCTTGCAAAAGTTCTTCCTCACACCCATTGTATGTGTGTATGCTGTAAAGTTTTTCTTTTGCAGGTTAAACCTTAGGAATCTCTCTAAGTCAAGTGAACAGTAGGTAAGATCGACCAATCTAATTAAAACAAAATCTTTTCAAGAAAAATGACTACATCACTGTCCACGTATGATTCGCACTTTCAAGTTGTCACCGAGCTGTCTGGCCTGCTCCACTCTGCCGTTGAAGATTTCAACCCCTCTGAATACATCACTCGGTAGATCAACCAAAGCCTGTGGTGACTGTTAGTGAAGACAACCATGTCATATTCGCTAGAACGGTTTATGAAAAAGAAGTAGATGACATGATTGAAGAAGAAGGGCTTCACAGGGTCCCAATCTATTTTTATGACCCCTATGCACCTACTGACGACTATTGGCCGATAGACGAGGTCAATAACCTCGAAACTGAAGAGGCAAAAGAAGAAGAGTCTGTCGACAACGACCCACTAGACGAAATATCACTGAACCTACTCTTTGATGAGGAGGTCACCGACCATGAAATAAGGGTGATCCACCCCATCACGGATAGCTTTGGTAATTGGTGGGGCTTTGTTGGCACACGAAGAGTCGACAATAGCGATGAAGCAGAGATTGAAGCTCAATTGGAGGAGATAACAGCAATAGCAAATCAAATGGCCCTCCAAGACTTGCAGGGTGACAATGATGAAAGTGCGAATCAAGGTGACAGTGAAGTGCTGATGATCAACCTTGGTGATGAAAAAGACTGCTCAGAATTGATTGTGGATGCTGAAAAAGGGGCTTACCCTAACTGGACCGTGGAGCATACCCTAAAATACAAAATGAAAAGCGCCAGTTCTGGTCTTAGTTCCGATTCCGACTCTGAGTCAACTCAGTCCGAGTCAAGCTTTTCATCTTTTGAAACTACTAAGTCTAGTGAGGAAAACCTGGTCAAAGCACCAAAGCATAACATTTACTTTGAGTTTGATTCTGAAATGTCTTTTGATAATCTTAGCAATGAGATGGAAGATTTAGAGTATTTCACTTTGCCTATAATCAACTGTATGGATTCCGACACACCAAATTTTGAGGAAGAAATTCCAAAAGAAATTCTAGAATTCATCGAGAGAGAAGAAGAAAGGCACGCTAAACCTTTTTCTGAGGAAATAATCACAGCAAACATAGGCTCTGAAAATGAGCCCAAAATGGTTAAAATTGGTGCAACACTATCCTCTCAAGAAAGTGAAAAACTAATCCTTTTGCTAAAAGAATACAAGATGTTTTTGCCTGGTCCTACGAGGACATGCCTGGAATAGACTCTGAAATTGTTCAGCATAAAATTCCCCTCCATTCTAATGCAAAACCAGTTAAACAAAAACTGAGACGTATGCGCCCTGATTGGGTCTTAAAGATAAAAGAAGAAGTCACTAAACAAATCAACGCCGGTTTTCTCATAGTCACCGAATATCCACAATGGGTAGCTAACATCGTACCCGTACCAAAGAAGACTGGAGGAATCAGGATCTTTGTAGATTTCTGAGATCTTAACAAAGCCAGCCCAAAGGATGACTTCCCATTGCCCCACATAGACGAGCTAGAAGACAATACCGCAGGCCATGCATTGCTGTCCTTCATGGATGGATTTTCTGGGTATAATCAAATCCTTATGTCTCCTGAGGATAGAGAGAAAACCACCTTCACCACACCTTGGGGAACCTATTGCTACCGAGTGATGCCGTTTGGGTTAAAGAACGCTGGAGCCACTTACCAGAGAATGGCAACAACACTACTGCACGACATGATTCACAAAGAGGTTGAGGTATATGTCGACGATATGATAGTCAAATCAAAAGAAAGGGAATGACATTATGGAGCACTCCAAAAGTTCTTTGAGAGGATTAGGGATTACAAACTACGTCTTAATCCTCAAAAATGCACTTTTGGGGTAACAGCTGGAAAAATGTTGGGATTTCTCATCACTCAAAGAGGAATCGAGGTAGACCCTTCCAAGATACAGGCTATCATGGAAATATCGCCGCCTAGGACAGAAAAGGAGGTAAAAAGTTTCTTGGGGAAGGTACAATTCATTAGCAGGTTCATTTCCAAGCTCACAACTACCTGCGAACCCCTTTTTCAAGCTACTAAAGAAAGGTACTAACTTTGAGTGGAGCCAAGACTGTCAGCAAGCATTTGAGGCAATCAAAGAATATCTTCAGTAACGGACACATCCATGGGATGCATGCTAGCGCAAGAAAACGACGCCAAAGTAGAGTGCGCCATATACTACCTCAGCAAAAAAATGATGGACTATGAAACAAGATACACTCCCCTCGAGAAAACCTGTTGGGGGCTAGTATGGGCCACAAAGAAACTGAGGCACTACCTGTTAGCACATCCGGTGGTGCTGGTCTCTCGTTTAGACCCAATCAAATATCTTTTTGAAAAGCCAGCACTTATCGGAAAGCTAGCTAGGTGGTTGTTACTGCTAGCAGAATTCGACCTCAGATACATGACAAGGAAATCAGTGAAGGGAAGAGCTGTGGCAGAATTCTTGGCAAATCATCCTATGACAGAAGCCGAGCAGAAGACTTCATGTTCCCCAACGAGGACATCTTATGTCTCTTAGATGACACATGGCAGCTTTACTTTGATGGAGCATCAAACCAATGTGGATATGGCATAGGGGTGTTGCTAGTTTCTCCAAACGACTCTCATATCCCTTTGTCATATAAACTGAGGTTTGAAGTCACCAACAACCAGGCTGAATATGAGGCTTGTATTGCTGGAATGGAGGCAGCCCTGGAGCTAGGGGCAAAAAGGGTGGAAGTTATTGGGGATTCAAACCTGGTGGTATCTCAAGCAAGAGGAGACTGGAAGGTCAAGGAAGACACACTAAAACTGTATCACTCTGTGCTGGAAAATCTAATTCCACAATTCGATTCCGTTGTCTTCACACACACTCCCCGAGTGAGCAATAGGTTTGCAGATGCGCTGGCAACATTAGCATCTATGGTCGAAATACCCCTGGGATTCACAATGCGGCCACTCATGATCGAACAAAAGGTCAAACCAGCATGCGAATGTACCTTTACCGAGGAAGGTGAAGACGATGGCAAGCCATGGTACGAAGACGTAAAGAAATTCTTGGAAGGAGGAGAATACCCATCCGAGGCCACCTCGAAAGACAAAACGGCTCTGCGGAAGTTTGCCGCCCGATTTGTAATCTGTGGAGGAGCATTGTATCGAAGGGCACACTTGGGCCCAAATCAACTTTGCGTCACAACGGAAGATAGCCGTAAGGTAATGGAGGAAATACACGAAGGAATTTGTGGGCCACACATGAATGGGGCAACAATGGCAAAGAAGATCATGCGGCAGGGATATTACTGGACCATGATGGAGGCCGACTGTGCTGACTATGTTCGCCGATGCTACAAATGTCAAACTCACGCTGATCGCATGCGTATTCCCCCTACAGAATTGTATAGCATGACATCCCCTTGGCCATTCTCCACCTGGGGGATAGATGTCATTGGAAGTATAAATCCAAAGGGAAAATACAAGCATCAGTTCATTCTAGTGGCTATCGACTACTTCACCAAGTGGGTAGAAGCAGCTTCTTATGCTACTCTCAAAGCCACTCATGTGGCCAAATTTATTCGCACTAATATCATCTATCAATATGGTGTACCTCACGAGTTCGTCTGTGACAATGGGTCGCACTTCAAAGGAGCAACAAAGAAGCTTTTTGCCGAATTTGGGATACAGAATCATCGGTCATCCACTTATCGACCCCAAACTAATGGAGCAGTTGAGGCTGCAAATAAGAATATCAAGAGGATTCTGCGGAAAACTACCGACACCTACACAGACTGGCCAGAAATGCTACCTTTGGCATTATGGGGTTATCAAACAACTGAAAGAACTTCAACTGGGGCTACTCCCTACTCTCTGGTTTATGGAATGGAGGCTGTCTTGCCTATCGAGCTGGAATTGCCTTCGTTAAGGGTTCTAGCTGAGACTGGAATGATCGAAGAAGATTGGGTTCAAAACCGCTACGACGAGTTGACACTACTAGACGAAAGGAGGCTGAGAGCGTTATACCGTGTACAAGGGTATCAACGCCGCATTGCACGAGCATTCAACAAAAAGGTAAAACCTAGAGACATCAAGGTAGGAGACATGGTGCTCAAGGCAATCCGTCGCCACGTTTCAGACCCAAGGGGCAAGTTTAGACCAAACTGGGGAGGCCCCTACCTTATCAAACGCATACTTTCTGGAGGAGCAGCATACATTGCAGACTTGGATGGAATGGAATTCGCGACGCCAGTCAACATCAACAAGTTGAGGAAGTACTACCTTTGAGAGATGCTCGTTGGGCCGAAAACCACAAGGGTGGGCGGATCCAAGCAAAAATTAGAGTAGCCTTCTAGGTCGAAAACCCGCAAGGGCGGTTTAGGCAAAAACTAAGGCATAAATAAAACGCTCGCTAGACCGAAAACCCGCAAGGGCGGTTTCTAGGCAAAATTTAGAGCACAAAAGGAGAGGAAAATACCCTAGTGGACCCTAACTAAAAATAAAACAAATCCCCTTTGTTGGAACTATGTTTATGGCCTGATTCCCTCTATAGGATACGTAGGCAATCTCTAAGTTTGAGATCCGGCCACTGCTATCATCATCACTTCCGAAGTTTCTAGGTCTATCCTAAAGCATGTTCACTATCAAATCATGGCAATAACATCTTCGAATAAAACGACCAAATGTTTTATTATTTCCAAAGGAAAAAGACAAAGCAAACCTAAACAATTCTTAATCCATGAAAGCTAGAATCAAACAAACATCTTTTGAAAAACATAAGCAAAATGTCAATTTTTAGGTCTTCCTTCTCTTTGCACTACTATCCTCCAAAAGGTTTTTCTTCAACCAGCGTTTGTAAGAACCTGATAGTTTGACAACAACCTCCTGCATCACTCTATTCGGCCAAAAACGCAGCATATTGCGACGAAAGTTGGCATCATGGACCTTAGAAACAATGTGCTCAGGGTCACCCAGGATTGCGGTTTGTTCAGCCCCGAACTGCCTTTGAAAACGAGCAGGAAAGTAGAAAACGACTCGAGTAATGCCAATCACCGCTACACCAAAATGGTTCATGGTACTCGCAGTCATGCTCTCAACACCATACCAAGGGCAAACCCATTGAATCCAATCACCTCTGCAAGTCTTCATCCATGCTTCCCAAGCAGCCTCAGTTGAGAACTGTTTAATCATGCGACGCTCCGTGCATTGGTCTGGATTATAAGGAAAACGCTCTGGCGCATCCCACACCTTTAGCTTCTCAAATAACCACACCTAGAGAACAAGGAAAAATTGTGAGTTGAGAGAACATGTGAATTAAAACAAAAGAATGATGAGTGAAAAGATAAACTTGACAAATAAACAAATAAAGAGTGAAACATGCAAAAGTAAAGGACTGCCTGAGAACTGAGCTGTAGGATTACCCTTCATCACATCCAGACCCATCAAGGTCTCCGCCAACACTAGGCCAGCGAAACTCACACGGTTTCCAATTTGTTGAGCGATGTTAAGCAGTATGGGATCAGCATGGCCAGAGGAAGGGCCAAGCAAGTAATAATGAAGGAGACAAATGCACAACGCATGAAAGCATGCTCTCTGTTGGGAAACTTGACGATGAGCCTCAGCTGTACCAAAACGCTGGATAAATTGAAGAATCTCCAGCTTTCCCTTCACTATGAAGAACCTAGCTTCATGTTTCTGAACTTGGAGCAGATCCTTCAAGAGATCACCTCGGTTGAACAAAGGGTTAGGGACAACAAAACCCTCTCTATCCGAATGACCCATGATGGCCGCAAACTCCTCGATAGTAGGACACAATTCCACTCTCTTAAATCGAAAGACATGAAAAGCAGGATCCCACAAACTAGTGGCTGCCCTAAGGAAAGCAAAATTCACAGGAATTTGACGAAGGGAGAAGAAAAAGTCCATGCCAAAGGACTTAAAGTGTAAACGGTCGAGGCCATTAAAGGAATCCAACCACTGATCAAGGACTGGTTGTGCCATGTGCAAGGAATTGCTACTGACAATGCTATCGGGTTCATAGAACCTGTATTTATAGAACTAAGTCGAGTCTTAGTTCGAATCGGAATCGGATTCTTAATCTTCGGTAATTTGGTCGGTCTCTCGGCCGGCACTTCGATATGACGGCCGTAGGATCTATCCATCGGCCCGTGAAAATCAGGGTTGACCTGCAAGTCAAACCTAGGCAGACAAAACGATCCTTCGGCCGCCAGATCAAAGCCTCGGCCGCGTAATCATTAGATCGGTCGCCAGAACGGTTGTTTTGCAGACTGTTTCCACGGTTCAGTTTGTTTCATTGGATTAACAAGTTATTACGAACAAACAACGTAAATATAGCATACACAATCGCGTAACAGAACAAAAGATTTTTGTTTCATGTAAACGAAAGCTTTTTACATCACAAGGTGGATCATCCCACATTTCTTAAACAAACTATACATCGATTTCCTGTCGAACTAACCTATGCAGGAAGAGAAAAAAAAGAAGAAAAGGGAAGCAGAAGAGGATGCCGAACCCTCTGGTGATCTGAACACCAAAGACCAGCTGCAAAAAAGGAGAAGACACCCCTGGGGCGGTGTATACCAGGGGAGTACTACGTGCAAAGGGACACCACGTGGCTCAAAAGAATCACCACATGGCCCAGAAAAATCACCATACCGCGTACCACCACCACCCCAGGAGTTCCGCATCATGGAAGCAAGCCACCCATGCAAGGGCCCCTAATCAAGCATCAAGACAAGACCAAGAACGTCGCGGAATCCCTCCGCGATCACCAGCCGCACGCCATCCATGGCTCGGAGCTGACAAAAACCAAGAGAAAGACAAAAGGGGTTCTCGATGAGTTTCTCGGACGAAGAGGAAACGTGAGGAAAGAAAGAAATAAAATGAAACGGCTGAGGCCGTGGCCTTTTATAGGCCCCTGGAAACGAACCGATTAAGCGGCCAAGTAATCAATCCCTCGGCCGAGACATCAATCCTTCGGCCGTGTGATCTATCTCTCGGCCCTCTAATCAATCTCCCACAGCGGTATAAATAAATATGCAGCTCTAGGCTCTGACCAGTAAAGCCAATGATCAAGTCATCCTTGGGGGCACCCCCGAACCAGTACAACGTAATCAGAACTAGTCTTGGGGGCATGCCCGAGCACCAAAGATCTCTTTCTCCACAAACTGCTGGCCGAAGCTCCTACTACAGCAAAAGAAGACACTCAGTAGCCCTAAGCTTATTACTTCAGCAGCTCCACGCTCAATAACCTTGTGCACAGGTCGCTCAAGTCACCCAGACTCTACGCCCATATCAACTCACTCAGCAGCTCTATGCCTATACTCACTTAGTGGCTCGAGGCCCGTCACCATGTTCATCCACTCACCAATCACCGTGGCTCCAAGTCCACTACCTCAACGGCTCTATGCCTATATTCACATCACTCAGCGGCTCCAAGCCCTCGACCCAGCAGCTCTATGCTCGCCATCCCAACAGCAGGCTCTACGCCTACAAATTATAATCAAGCAATCTCAACTGGCTCAAAGCCATAACGACTATCTCAGCGGCTCTACGCCTGCATTCACTCACTCAACGGCTCAAAGCCCGTTATCATAGCGGCTCTACGCCCGTATTCATTCACTCAGCGGCTCCAAGCCCTCAACTCAGCAGCTCTACGCTCGCTATCACAACTCAACGGCTCCAAGCCCACTATCTCAACTGGCTCGAAGCCATAACAATCAACTCAGCGGCTCCAAGTCCACTATCTCAACTGGCTCGAAGCCGTGGCTATCTCAAACAGGCTCTACGCCACCCCAACAATCAAAACATCATCATTCTCAGGCTCTACGCCTGAATGCTCAAAATCAAATATTTTGAATGCTCGAAGCTCTTCGAATGCCCAACCACTGTGTACTGGATGCTTAAGGTTTACGCCTTGAATGCTCAAGCTCTACGCTTGAATGCCCAACCACTGCGTACTGGACGCTCAAAGCCTGTACTTTGAATGCTCGGATTATGTCGTCCGAATGCTCAAGCTCAAGCTCAAGCTCTGAATGCTCAAGTCCGGAACTTGATAGAAGCTCTAAGCTTAAAATCAATACACACGCACGGGCCCGTGCACATTTGCATCAATTGCATCTTCATTATCACATCGAGGCCGCATCATCATATCTGTTCACATCTAACAATCACCATCACACATATACATTCTGCATATCTCTCATGAAACAGGTCAACCATGCAATCAATCAGCTCTATGCCTCGGTTTTATTTATCGGTCCAGTACCTCGATCCTTTGGCTATACCGCAAAACTTATGATGAGAAAGCTCCGTGCACAGACCATCAGAATGCAACCAGCTCCGCGCTTCGGTTCCATCAAGCTCTAAGCTCACCTCAGGGCCTCGCCTCATGACCACAGCAGGCTCCACGCCTCGATTCCATCACCTCAGGCCTCATAAACCACAGCAGGCTCTACGCCTTAGTTCCATCACCTCAGGCCTTCGCCTTACGACTACAACCGGCTCCGTGCCTCAGTTCCCTCATCTCCAAAGCTCTGTGCTCTATGTTACTAGCCCTGCGCCCCCCATATCTCAAAACAAACGGCGTCGGATTCATCCCCAGCAGATGGTTTGGATTCCACCTCGACTACATCAATTCCTTCCAGCTCATTCACAAGGAAAGGCTATTCTACCGAGCTCCTCTCAGTCAAAGTAAGGATGATCAAGAAAAGCAAACACACCTGCCGTGTATTGATCTACCCCAAAATACTAAGGAAGCTCTCCGCAAAAACTCCCCCGGCAGCCCCGCGCTCCTTCAACTTCTTTTGGCCAAAACCCTGGCTCAGTCTAGGTACGTCACTACGGCTTTTAAAAAAAAAAAAGCCCGAAGGTACGTCTTCTGTCTCTAATCCTCCAAGCTTTTTATTTTTCTTTATTGCCCGAACTACGGTTGGTCTGAATTTCCCTTGTGGAATACGTAGGCAGCCTCCCGGCCCGACCATAACAAAACTTTTTTCAAAAACCCCTTGGAATAGTGGTTGGACCAAATTGAGTTGCTTTTTACAGCTTTGACTTTTACTCAAACATGTCTCGCGATCCGTCTGAGCTCAGTCAAAGAGGGGCATCTGTAGACACCCCATTTTGGCCTAACGATTATTTCAAGTCCCACCTTGGGGACCATCTCGATGATGAAATGGATATAGTGATTGCTGATTGCCTTCTCGAGAACCTTAGGACTTTCGGTAAGAACTTTGAGCCACTTAGAGGACCCAATCAGACCCATACAGCCTTTTAGACAGAAAATACAGAAGCCTAGGAGAATCCATCTGTCGGCCGTAACATCGATCTAACGGCCTTAACATCATTTCCTCACCCGAGCAACCTGTTGCTAGAAAATCTCCCTGAGAGATCAATCCCTCGGCCGCAAGATCCATCCTTCGGCCGCAACATCCATTACACGGCAGTGTGATCTATTACTCGGTCGCCAGATCGTCCTTTTTCCAGACTCTGCAACGTTCTGTCGATTGTTTGATCCAACTACACTACCTCTCCGGTGCGTTCGGGCCACGTTCAGAGATTGCAACAAAGAGTTCGAATTGCATTGCAATCATGCCAATTGATTGGCCAGGGTGAGTCATCCCTATGCCTATATAAAGGAGCCTTTGGGCTCCGAAATTGATAAGTGAAATTACTCACCCAAACTCCGATACTCTGCTAAAATACTCTCTCAAACCCTCTCTTCAAAAGCCCTAACCTCCCGAAGGCAGCCATCAATCCGGCGATCAAACTCCGAAGTTCAAACCCTAACCCTAGGGTTTTCAAAGAGGCAATCAGTCAATCACACCCAATCCGAGGCAATCAAGCAACTGAGGGATCAAGGTGGTGAGGCCCAACGGCCTTTGGTTTGTTTTATTTACTGTATTTATGACTAACCGTAGTGTTTTAATCATCTGTTAATCCTTTTGTCTGGTGTGAGGAAGAACATTGACCGGGGCTTCGATCCCTCGGCCGATACATCAAACCAGGAGGATCCCTCGGCCGTGACATCCATTCACCGACCGCGGGATCCATTACCCTGGGACAACTTGTTTTATTCTGCTTTCTGATGCATGCTTTACTTATCGCATTGGCTCACCTTATTTACTGTTTAAAGGCTTAAATAAACAGATTATGTGTTGGAATTAAACAAAGCATCTATATGTCTTATGTTGAACGATTATGGGCCAGTCTCACGACTGGGCAAAGAGGGGTGCCTAACACATTCCCCTTATTGTACTTTTGGCTCCCGTGCTAAGAATCTCTATTTATTTTCCTAATTTTAATAAACTGGGTGGCGACTCTGTTTTGATAATAACCGCTATCGTGTGGCGATGTTCCTAACCATGGGAATGTCCACGATCTTGGTTTACGGAGCAAGCAACCAATCGAGCAACGAACGTGATCAATCTGTATGGTGATGCCCCATCTGAGAGATGTCTACACACGTCACGGGAAAAGTTTTCTCCATTGTGGGGCCAAAATAATTGGCAGATAAGAAAAAAAGTTAATGACGCCAATACCAAAAAAATATGAATTAGGTTCTTAGAAGGGCACTCTGAGATTTAAGTGAACAACAACAATTTCGACTACTATGGTACTTTCTGAGATAATTGTTGTGGAGAAAGATTGGTAGTTTATTTTTTTGGAAGTATTTATTTATCTTCTCATTAGTCTTCAATTTTGTTTTGTACTAATTATCAGTGAGTTTTTGTATTAGCAACTAATCAAGCACGGTTATTTGACATTTGTTTATTTAGTTACCATCTACTTATTTTTTAAACTTCATTTGTACGGTTGATTATCAGATGATATCAATTTAAATGAGGGATTTGCATGACCATTCAGAAGGTAGCAAATTGAATAGGGATCGCAAGTCAATTTTTTCATTTCATGTTAAGGCTTTGCATTAGATAAAATATATTTTTTGTATGTGTTAATTTTTAAAATATGATACCCTATTATTTAGCTCTCAAAGTTACTTTTATTTAAAATTAGCCATAGGAGTAAAAATAAAGAAGTTTCTCATAAGTGTCTTTTTCCGGCAAATGAACTACTAAACTTTAGTTTTCCTGCAAAAAAAATTTGTCAACTGAAAATTCACAAGAAAATAGATTTTTTTTTCTTTTACTTCACTTTACTTAATTTTTCCTGAGAATAACTTTCCTGTACAAAATTCCGGGCAACTGAACGGAGCCTTAGGGGAACCGGAGTGTGTGTGTGTGTGTGTGTGTGTGTATATATATTGATTTTCCTATCAGTCCTCTCGGATTTTAAACAAAATCCGCACCTCTCCTCTAAGCCGTTATATTGTGTTTTCAATGGTCCGGATCTGTGGAAGGTTTATGGCCAGTCACAATTAACTTTTCCTTAGAAAAGTTTCATTAAAATCTGGACCACTGAAAACACAATCCAACGATTGAGTGGTGAGTAGTGATGCGGATAGGAAAACTAGTATGTGTGTGTGTATATATATATGGGGCGGTTTCGGGGACATCTAAAAAACATCTCAAAAAAATCTTAGTTCCCAATCAAATTTTAATGATTCGAGCCGCTCAATGTGATCAAAACGTGATTTTAAGGGTATCCGCTAGAAATCAGCAAAAAAATGACCGGGAAGGGCTTAATCTGAGCAGTTTTTAGCTCATATTTGATGAACGATTCAATTAAAAATTGCTCAAAACAAGCATTTTTTGTTCATATTTTTTACAAATTTCTTGCGGGCACACTTAAAATCACATTCTACACCCATTGAAAGGTTCGGATCATAAAAATTTGATTAGGAACTATGAGATTGAGATTTGGGGTATTTTTTTAGATGTTTTTATAGATGTCTCCGGAACCGCTCCTATATATATATACATATATATACAATCCGGTTCTTATCCACACCCTTCTCGTCCGCACCTCCCCTTTTCCGATCGAATTTCGATGATCCAAGTCGCTCAATGTGTTTAGAACGTGATTTTAAGATTACCCGCGAGAAATCGGCAAAAATAAACACCGGAAATGGCTTGATTTGAGCTTTTTTTTTTTGAACCGTTCCATAAAAAACTGTTCGGATGAAGCCTTTCCCGATCATTTTTTTTGCTGATTTCTCACTGGTACCCTTAAAATCACGTTCTGATCACATTGAGCGGCTCGAATCATCGAAATTCGATTGGAAAAAGGGAGGTGCGGACCGTAAGGGTGTGGACTTGATCCGGACTTTATATATATGTATATATATATATATATTCCTCTCCTAAAAATCACGTTCTAAACACATTCCCGGTCTTTCTTTTTTTTGCTGACTTTTCACGAATATCTTTAAAATCACGTTCTGAACACATTAAGCGATTCAGATCATCGAAATTTGATTGAAAAAGGGAGGTCCGCATTTTATTAAAATGAGGTGGTACTTACAGGAAACTGATTCTGTATATATATACACAGTCTCCTTCTCCTAAGTACCACTTTAACTTAATAAAATGCAAACCTCCCTTTATCGATTGAATTTCGATGATTTGAGCCGATCAATATGATCAGAACGTGTTTTTAAAGTTACCCGTGAGAAATTAGCAAAAAAAATGATCGGGAAGGGCTTCATCCGAGCAGTTTTCGTTTGTTTTTTATCGAACAGTTGAAATAAAAACTACTCGGATAAAGCTCTTTCTGGTCATTTTTTTTGCCGATTCCTCACAGGTACCCTTAAAATCACTTTCTGAACACATTGAGGGGGTTGGATCAATGAAATTCGAAAGGGAAATGGAAGAAATGAGCGGTCCTTATTTTGGCTAAAATAAGTATATATAAATATATATACAGTCCGGATCAAGTCCGCACCTCCCTTTTTCCGATCGAATTTTGATGATCCGAGCCGCTCAAAGTGATTAGAACTTGATTTTAAGGGTACTCGCGAGAAATCAGCAAAAAAAATGATCGGGAATGGCTTCATCCGAACAGTTTTTTATTAAATGGTTCAATAAAAAACTGCTCAAATCAAGTCCTTCCCGGTGTTTATTTTTTGTCGATTTCTCTCGTGTACCCCTCAAAATCACGTTATGATCACATTGAGCGGCTCAGATCATCATAATTCGATCGTGAAAGAGGAGGTGCGGACGGTAAGTGGTGTGGATAGGAACCGGACTGTATATATGTACCGAGAAATCGGCAAAAAAACATGATCAAGAAGGGCTTGATCCGAACTATTTTTATTGAACAGTTCGGTAAAAAACTGTTCGGATGAAGCCCTTCCTGATCATTTTTTTTTGTCGATTTCTTGCGAGTTCCCTTAAAATCACATTCTGATCACATTGAGCGGCTCGGATCATCAAAATTTGATCGGGAAAGGGGAGGTGCGGACAAAAATCAGGTCAGGGAGCCCTGACCTGATCCGGACTGATATATAGTCCGGTTCCTATCCACACCACTTACCGTCCGCACCTCCTCTTCCTATGAAGACGTCTTCAATTTAAATAAAATGCGGACGTCCCCTTTTCTTCCTTTTCCCGATAAAATTTCGATGATTTGAGCCGCTCAATGTGTTCAAAACGTGATTTTAAGGGTACCCGCAAGAAATCAACAAAAAAAATGACTGGAAAGGACTTGATTTGAATAGTTTTTATTTGAACCGTTCGATAAAGACAAACAAAAACTGCTCAAGTCAAGCCCTTTCCGGTCTTTTTTTTGCTGATTTCTCGCGGGCACCCTTAAAATCACGTTCTGAACATATTGAGCAGCTCGGATTATCACAAATTGGTCGGGAAAGAGACGTCCTTAACTTAATTTCTCGTGGGTACCCTTAAAATCGTGTGTGTGTGTGTATATAACTGAATAAGATAAAGAAGTGGAGAAAGGAGAGAGTCAGATTATACCAATGCAGGCTGCAGTAACGCTGAAATGTTTTAGATCCTCTGTCGGCGTCGATATTCAATAATGTTCCGCCGTCGAGAGAGAAGTTCTTTGCAATAAAGAAGTGGGTGGAGAATATTATGGAAGGGGGAGGACTGACGAGGTATTGGAAGAGGAGAGGTACGGGCGGCTATATAGCTCCCATCACCGACGCATGAACTAGGCAAAGCTGGGCGAGGAGGAAGCGGTTCGTGGGGGTATCTATTCTAATCTATAAAGGCGGAGCACCAGTTTGATGTCTTCCCTGTCATGTATTTCCCTTTCCCATAAATACCCTCCAAAGAGAAAAATACACAATACGAAACAGTTAATTGTGAGGCTATATTAGACATTTTAACACAAAGAAACCACCTAAAATCAGAAAAACCACAACATTAACTGCCACACCCACGTTTTGAAACTGCCCTTTTTCCAGGAACTGCTCCCGTTTCTTCCCATTTCTTCGTCAAAACCATTAGTTCAGAAAACGAAGATGGGGAGAGAAAGATAGAAAGAGTGACACATGTCACGCCCTCGATTTTTAACATAATTAAATAATACATTTCAATAAAAGAGTCTCGCATATCATATATGTTACCCAAAAGAGTTTCCCACCAGTCTAATTTACAAACAAGTCCCCAAGTTTAGATAATTACAACAAAATTAATTTAGATACAAGTACGAACATGTTTAGAATATTACAAACTTTAGTCAAAAGATAATTCAAGAGTAATTAGTTACAAGACCATCTTTAGCAAAATGAGATCTTTACAAAGATGATGAAATAACTAATGATGTCAGCTTCCAAAAGTCTTTCACTGTCAAGTACACGATGCATGCAATCTATTGCCCGGCATTTGAACATGAAAAGAAAAAGATTTGGTTAAGCTACACTAGCCCAGTAGGAAAATCTTTACCAATCTTATATGCAAATATGATGATAAGGGCAAGAGAAGGAAAACAAGAGGATATAACTCAACGACGAAATACAATCGACTCAAGGAAGTGCCAAACATTCAAGACGATCGTTCTAAGATATGCTATAATCACATTATGCCATAAGGTTCACAATACTCAAGCAAGTAACAACTTTGACATGACTCACTATCCCATACCTCCACCATCAGCATTTCCACCCCTTGCGTTGCCGTATAATACCACGAGAGTCACCGTATTACCACCCCTAGCATTACGGTGTACACCAACATCTGAGGTCACCGTATTACCACCCCTTGCTTTACGAGACCATCTAAGTCTTTGTATTACCACCCCTTGCGTTACGAGACTTCCAAAATCAATTACCGACCCAAACAACTATTCCCTCACTCAACATACAAGTTAGGGCTTTCTCAGAACCTCATTCATTCATGAAATATGTCACGACATGCCAACAATATCACAAATATGCCACAAACGTTCACAAGCAATCAATCATTTGCAAGTTGCATTTTATTGACATTTTAACCAAGTAATCTATTATTCATTCCTTACTAACGGAAGGCCAATGGGTCAAAAATAACATCCACTAATCATAGGAAGTCATCACGATAGAACGAGAATCTTAGGAGTAGCCAATGAATGTTGGCTGACAGACACACCCCCACTCTAATGGTCATAACTTTCTGTGTACTCAGATTCTAAAGGCGATTTTGGTGGTAATGAAAACCTAACTTCAAGACCTTCGAATCGATATAAAGTTTGCATGAATCAGACATCGGACGAGGAAGTTATGGCCATTTGAAGTTGGGCTGAAACCCAGAAGACGAGCAGAATTTCCAGAGAGGGGAGGGATCGATCCCTGGGCTTGCTGGTCCAGAAAGAAAAAGGGGGATCGATCCCCCAAGTTTAGGGATTGATTCCTATGCGATTTTAGGCGATTTTCTGTAGATTTTGATAGCTTTCGAAATGAACGAAGGAGACGATCAAAGCCCGATTCTTACACCAAATCAACATATAAAACACATAAAAGAGGTAAAGAAGTCCCTACCTCGTGACGATAACCAAGATCTATGGGATTTGAACGAACCCTAGCCTCTTAGAACTTCAAAACCTCGATTCAAGCTTGACCCAAAGATTTCCGAGCTCAAGAACGTGAATGAAAAGCCGGATGAAGGTTGATTCTTGGAGTTCTTGAGTGATTGAATGGTGTTTTGAGTGAGGAGAGAGAGAGAGAGAGAGAGAGCGAGCGAGGTCGGTGGAGAGGGGGAGAGAACGGATGAGAGAGAGAGATATATATGGAGATATTTTTATCTCCTACACCACACACTCCCCTTATATACCCCTAAATCATCAAACCACACGCACACTCCCTCATGTTTCCATTCTATCACTTCAATCCCCAATTTAATTAGCCACCAAACAAACCACAATTTCCCAATTAAACATTTAACAAGCAATTTCAATAATTAAAATTTTACGAGTCTCTACAGTCTATCCTTCTTACAGAAATTTTGTCCATAAATTTTCAACTCAGGGCAATCAAAATCAAATATCAGTAAACATGCTAATATCAGCACATATATCACCATACAACAAATTAACATTCATAAGGTTTGCAATTTGGAACTCACATTGATTAATTCGGAAACAAGTGCGGGTACTTCTCCTTCCCTTTCCCACGTTGACTCTTCTGTCCCGAGATTACTCCATAAAACTCGCACTAATGGAATAGTTTTACCCCTCAAAACATGCTCACGCGAATCTAGGATACGTATCGGCTCCTCCCCATAAGATGCATCGGCCTTTAACTCTAATTCGGACCACTCTAGAATGTGTGACGAATCTGGCACGTACTTCCGCAACATCAATACATGGAACACATTATGAACGCCCGATAGCCTCGGTGGCAAGGCCAACCGATAAGCGACTTCCCCAATCTTCTCCATAATATCAAACGGCCCGATAAAACGCGGTGAAAGCTTGCCCCTTTGCCCAAAACGAGATAGTCCCCGACGCAGTGACACCTTAAGAAACATGTGATCCCCCACTTCAAACGATAACGGTCGGCGACGACGATCGGTATAACTCTTTTGCCTACTCTGCGCAGTTTACAACTGTTGATGAATCACTTTGACTTGTGTGGGCACACGCCCCAAAATTTTACATTTTTAGCACATAAAACGAGTGCGCCCTATTTTTGGAAAAGTGTAGCGAAACGCTTACGATTCAGAGTCGCCACTCAGGTTTTGCGGAAAACACCCAAGGAACCGAACTTGAAACGCTTGGTTACGTTTTTGATTTTGAAAAGGCTTGTAGACTGGACTGTCGTCACCTTCGATATTTGAGGTTCGGGAGCCAGGTTACGAGAGGGGAAGGGTTTTATGACACCCCTCTCGCCCAATCTGGAGATCGGTCTCTACTCGGGCATTTTTTGTAAAACGTTTGCATTTCTCTCTTTTTGATCATTTTTAGCCAGTTAGGGCGGGGGAACAGTTAAAGGGGATAAAAACTGGAACAAGTTTGCATCATGTGACAAAATGTGATGTATGTTTGAACTAAACAGGTATAATAGATTGAGAACAAGCTCCTGTGAGTGTTTTGGACAAACTAGAGCACGCTAGCTGTGAAATGGTGCACACAGGAGCAAGCCTGCATGCACTGGCCGGGCCACTGCATGCAGTTTTGACCTACGTGCGCCACCTCATGACTAGCGTGCGCCGGTAGGTCCAAACTCACAGCTCTTGCAAACAATCCTCTGGGCTCTGGAATGGACCAGTGCACACCCAGGATAAACCACGCAGTTTATATCACAACAAGATATACAGTTACAGACAGATAAAGGGCTTGAAAGACACTAAATAAATAGAAGACCCCTTAAACAGTGAGGGGAGGATAAGCAGAGGCTAGGACTAATGCAAAATGCAAGGGCTAGCCACTGGATCTTGCAACAACTGCCGTACGCAGGTCATAGAGACCCGTACGCCAGTTGTTCCCCGCTTCCAGTAGTTAGCTTTGCATTCATCTGGGTTCTGGAACAGGACCAGAACGATCCCAGAAGCCCTCTAAAGCAGAAATGATGAACTAATAGCTAACAGTTCTAACCATAGAAAGTAATAAGTTGGTTTTATCATGCTGCAAGGTGATCAGAGTAGGCATAATATAAGAAAAAAAAGGATGATCAATGATCCCCACACCAGTTTTGCCGTGCAGCCATGACTGGCGTACGGCTTTAATTAACTGGTGTGCGCCACTGGTCATCTCACACGGCTTTGAAACCTTGCCAGCATTAGGGCCAGGACTGGTATAGAATACCAACCTTGACCCTGCTAGCCCCCCTCAGGGGTCAGAACAGACAGAGAACACAAGGTGATCTACCTTTTGTTTTTGAGCTTGGAAGGAGTTTGCACTTGAGTTTGATGCTTTGAAAGGTGGATGGTGGATGAGATGGGTGTATGATATAGGTGAGGGTACTCTTGGCTTACTCTTTCAATAAATGCAAGAGAAAGGAGCAAAGAGTAATGAAAAAAAATGAAGGAGGGAGAAGTAATGGCTCTTAATGGTGTGTAACCCTTTGCAAATGAATGCAATAGGGGTACTTATGGAGGAGAGAGTGACTGGTCAGTTTGGCCTTAAGGTTTGTTTGGCCTTAAGGCTTGTATGGCTTAAGAGAGCCTCCCATGCATTGAATGCATGGGACTTGGCTTGAAAGGTGGTGTCACTACGCCAAATATTACTATTGCCGGCGGTAGTATAAGCGGCATTAAAATAACTGCCGCTTTTAGGTATTTTTACCGACATTATTAAGGCTGTCGGAAATAATACACCAAAAATGGCGGTCTTCCACATACAGCCGTTTTTAGTCCCTAATTTTTCGGCGGCATCTGGAACGCGCTAAAAAGGGCTCGAGGTCGGGAAATAATTTTTCCCCTTAAGTGAAACGACGCCGTTTCATTGTTTTTTGCCTTTTACGGGGGGAGCTATTTGCAGCCACTTATTTCCTAAGCCTAGCCCGTAAAAAATAAACGGTTTTCGGACAAAAATGCCCTTTTTAAAAATGGACAAAAATAACCCTAGCCTTAGTAAAAATGGACGAAAATACCCTCACAAATACTATACGTAGCCACAAACATACAGCCGCATCTACTGCGACCTAGCCGAAATCGATTTCCCTCCATTTCTCCCTCCCATCTCCATTTTGTTCGTCCTCTTCAGGCTCCACGACCTAGCAGCCACCACGTCCAGTCCCCTACCTCTATCACCTCCATAAACCCAGTCGACCCCTGCCTCTCTCACCTCCTACCTTGTAACTGTAAATGGAAACCTCTATTGCTTCATCTCCCTCCATTGGTAAAGAAGAAGTGTTGGACCCAGAGAGCAGTATGTATTATCATTGGGGTTTGGATGGTGCAATCGAAGAAATGGACGTTGACAAGGAAGATTTAGGCACGGATGTTGTAGATGGGCAGTCAAAATTGGTGCAAGAGGTAACCCCTTCCCTCCATTTTCCTCTATCATCATTTCAGTAAGTTTTTTTGTTGCTGTCTGACACTTTGAAGCCCTATATGATAGTAGAAAATTTTGGACTGTAAAACTCAAAATTTGGTTCGGATTGCAGGGTTATTGTAGGGTTATGCGATTTTAGACAGTTTTGATATTGATATGTGTTATGAAACTGCTGACTGGTGAAATTGGTTTTCCATTGGTTATAGGGTGACACTTCAACGCACGGTAGTCATGTAGGGCCATCAACCATTACCAATACCAATACCACTCCCACTCCCACTCCCACTCCCACTCCCGTTCCTATGGAATATGATGTTACGAAGCAGTTCACAACGAGCCAGGTGAGTGTTTTTCTGAAACCATGGAGTAAAATTTATCATGTGCAACCTTTATGCTACAGTATATGATTATTTATTGATATGTTTAGGTGTTTTCGTCTGATGAACACTTGGTGGAGTGGACAAGAGGTATGGGTAAAAGACTTGGGTTTGTCATTATCATAACGGGCTCGGAGAAATTGATGAAGAATCGCAAACCGAGGATGCGGTTTGCATGTGAGAGGAGTGGTAAGTATAGGAAGTATGTGAAGAAGTCTTTGGGGGAGGAGGTGGTTGTGAAGAAGAGGGAGCGTTCCACGGGCACTAAGAAATGCGAATGCCCGTTTGAATTGAAAGCTGTTAAGGGCGATGATGGTTGGACTCTCTCTGTCCAGAATGGCGCTCACAACCATCCTCCAGCGGAGTACTTGGAGGGGCATTCGTATGCTGGGAGGTTGACATCTGATGAGATTTCGACATTGGTGGATTTGTCAGTGTCTATGGTTAAACCCAAACAAATCCTAAGTCAGTTGAAGCTCAATGATCCTTCCAATGTTACGACAATCAAACATGTGTATAATGCTCGGCAGAAGCACCGAGTGATAGAGAAAGCTGGTAGAAGTCAGATGCAACATCTAAAGGCTCAGCTAAAAAAATATCACTATGTCAATTGGGAGCGTTCGAATGAGCATGGGAATGTCACGGCTTTGTTTTGGGCTCCCCCTCATGCTGCGGACTTTTACGTGCTTTTCCTCGAGTGTTATTGATGGATTGCACGTACAAGACAAATAGGTACAGGTTTCCGTTGTTGGAAATTGTTGGAGTAACATCTACAGAGTTGACTTTTAATGCAGCCTTTGCATTCATTGAGTCTGAAAATGAGGATAACTATACTTGGATGTTGGATAAGTTAAAGGGCATTATGGATGTTCATGCGCTTCCGAATGTTATTGTCACGGATAGGGAGTTGGCGCTTATGAATGCCATAAGAAGTGTTTTTCCCGATGCTACAAATTTGCTATGTAGGTTTCATATTGGAAAGAATGTCTTAGCGAAGTGTAGGAAGATGTTTGATGACAAGATGTGGGAGGAGTTTAGTTGTAGTTGGGGTCTAGTTGTCCTTTCAGCTAGTGCGGAACAGTACGAGGAGCGCCTTCGTGCTTTGAAGCGTGATTTTAAAATGGTTCCTGCAGCACTTGAGTATTTGGAGAAAAATTGGTTGGAGCCCTATAAGGAGAGGTTTGTTGGAGCGTGGACGGATAACATCATGCATTTTGGGAGCCTAACAAGCAATAGGTAAATGTTTCATTTGCAACTTAATGACTTTACTTTTGCATTATATATATGTTATTTTTTCATGTATTTATGTCGCTGTGCTGTGATATGGCTAACATTAAACTTAAGCACTTTACTACTTCTCCATTGAAAATATATTTATGCCATTGTGCTATGGGTAACGTCTGCCTAATGTCTTGCCATATCTATTTGTAGGGCGGAGAGTGCACATGCGAAGCTAAAACATCAACTTGAGCACTCCCAATGCAACTTTGATGGTATATGGGAGAAGATTCACCGATTGATTTTGTTACAAGAAACTGAAGTCAGAGGTTCCTTTGAGAAGAGTCTTACTTGTATGCAGCATGATTTTAGGATTCCTCTATTTGACTCATTGAGGGGAGTTGTTTCGAAGAATGGCATGACACTTGTTCTAGTTGCATCCCGTCAAGTGCAATGGTTAGTGGAATCCAACATTGGGTGCGGGTGTGCTTTGAGGAAAACCCATGGTTTACCTTGTGCTCATGAGATAGCGCCTTACAAAACGGGAAATATCTCCATTCCGCTTGACTTAATCCACGACCATTGGAAGAGGTTGTCTTTGCTTCCTCCCCAGGTTGATGGTTCGTTGGGGGAGACGGTTAAGGCTGACTTTGAGATATTCTACTATAGGTTTATGAATGAAAGTCATGCAGGTCAGATTCATTTGGCAAGTAAGTTGAAAGAGGTTTTCCATCCGGAATGCACTACTCTCCTGGAACCCAAACAAAAGGTAAAGACGCGAGGTCGCCCGTCAACATCAACAAAAGAGAAGAATGCAAAGAAAGTGAAAATCGCAACCAAGGTACGAAATTCAACGCGTAGGGATCCTTCGGAGTTTGAGCACGTGCTGGCCTCCCTGGAAAAAATTGGAAATCCGAATGCAGTGAAACATACACCACGGCGCAATCCAAAAGACCAACTTGTTGCACCACAAGCGTCCCTTCAATCTGTGGAGGATGTGAATGACAAACCGCCGTGCAATCCCAAAGTCCAAGTTGTTGCACCACAAGCCTCGCTTCAATCCGTGGAGGGTGTCAAAGGGAAACTGCAGTGCAATCCAATAGCCCAACCTGTTCAACCAGCCGCCTCGCTTCAATCCTCGGAGGGTGTAAAAGGGAAACGACAATGCAATCCAATAGCCCAACCCGTTGCACCACAAGCCTCCCTTCAAACCGTGGACGATGTGAACCAGAAATCGCGGCGCAATTCGAGAGCCAAAGTAAAAGTTGCACATGCTTCTACGTCTGACTTCATCAATCAGTTCCCGGAACCGATACGACCGTATATTGAATCGGTTAAGGATGTTGAGTCTGATGGGAATTGTGGGTTCCGGGCGATATCGGCTTTCATGAACGAGGATTGTGGTGGTGAGCATGGGTGGAAAGAGGTAAGGAAAGATTTGCTACAAGAGTTGGATAACAATTTTTTGATGTATGAAAAAGTGGCAGCTACGACTCGGAGGGCTTGGGAATTACATTTCATATTAAATTGCTCCGAAAGTCCCGCACCAATGGGTAAGTGGATGACAATGCCGGACATGGGTCACTTGATAGCGTCTACTTATAATTGTGTCCTCGTCCACTTATCAAAAAACCAATGCCTTAGGTTCCTTCCCCTTCGATCGAAGCCCTTACCCTCCATGAGGTGAAAGGTTATTGCTATTGGGTTTGTTGATGGTGGGCACTTTGTACAGGTATGTTTATTGGATTTTGTGTCTTAACATTTGTACATGGTCAATGGTGTTGAAGTGAAATTCTGTTTTTGTTTTCTTTTTTCTAAAAAATCTACAACGGCAGGTGTTTCTTAAGAACGGTTCCCCCATGCCGCCAATTGCTTGCAATTGGACAATCTTCCGCGATCAAGTAGCAAAAAATTGGGGTGTACCATATGCCGCGGCCATTAAGAAGTTCAACAAGATCATCGGCAATGATGTAGCAACGAAGGAAGTAATTGATGTGGATTAGACAATATTTGGTGAACTTTGGTTATTAGTGTATTCTTGTCTGTATCTTCTTTTACAATGATGGTTGCACTTTGGTTAGTAGTGTTCATTCCATAGACAAGGAAATGTTAGCTTTCAGTGGTTTCTGTGACAAGGAGTAAGCCAAACTGCTGGTGGATGGACTTTCATATATTCATATCTGAAATGTCTGTAATACTTCAGCTTCATGTATCTGATATGGTCACAACATTGCAGATTCTAAACTGAACTTGTATCTTTTAAGTGCGTGTACTTTCATTTACAATGATGGTTGCACTTTCGTTAATACTGTTGGCCATTTCTATGATTTGGAATGTTCTTCCAAGTTTCATTGTTGGGCATTTGTTGGCAATATCATTGTTTTGTTGTCCAGGTTTGGCTCTATTAGGTAGACCATTTTGTTGCTCGACCATGGGTGTCTCAATTTTGTTGCAAGGGCATTTTGTTGGTGGAATGTCCTTTTTTTGCCTTGCTGTCCAGTTTTGTTTCTGCTGCTGTGCAGGTAACTCAAACAAGCTGCTGCTTTGTTTTATATGATCTCGAGTCCCACGACTCCACGGACACATCAAATGAAAGAGTGATAGGCCACAGATATTCAGCTTGAATAATTTTATGGACCAATATCCTATATACTACCAAATGCTATTTTAATCTTTTCGAGTTGTGGATGAATGAAGATATCAATTCTGCAATTGGGACAACGGCCTTGGTCTACTATTTCGACGAGGATTTGGGCATGTTTGTGTTTGAAGAATGGGAATCGAAGTTTTGTTACACTTTGTTGTTTTTTCTTTAATCTTGTTAGGTTGAATGCTTGCCAACCTTGTACCTCTCGTTACATAAATCCTTAAAATCTTGCTGTATTTGTTATGAAATGCCCGTTACGTTTACGGTTAAGTTGAAAATATGGGGAATTTCAGAGTGGTAAGCTTTGTAGTTGGCTGTCTTAAAAAAAGAAATTACGAAAGTAAAAAAATAAATATATAGGTAATTTAAAAAGGAAGGTTTGAGTTGTTGAAAAGAAATAGGGCCAATACATAATCAAGTGCGCTACTAGTGGAGTGGACAATGTACACAAGCAAAATATAGACAAACAAAATGGCAAAATCGATCCCCTTTTGGTGGTGATGGTGCCATTCTTTTTAGCTCGTTTATGAAATGCCCATCCCTTAAATTTTTGTTGTAAGTACGAATTGTAAATGCAATGAAACGTAATAATCAATAATGTCCATCTTTAAAAAAATAATAATAATTAAAATTAAATTTCAACCCAACATTTGAAACCCTAAAATCCTCAACTCCTATATTCCCTATTCCAATTTAGCGCATATTTGGACAGCGCGAATACTCGCCGGGGCCCCTATTCGCCCTCCTCTCCTGTCGATTTATGTTGTTTCCTCCCGTCGATCATCGGCGATCTGACTGACCCCACCACCGACCACCACCAATTCCATTATCATCTCCCACCATCGACCTCCCTCTCTCTCTCTCTCTCTCACTGTAAGTCTCTCTGTCTGCCTCTCTCTCTCTCTCTCTTGTATATATGGTACATATATGTACAATTTCATACGTATATACCCATACGTAAATTACCTTTTCTCTATGCGTTTCGTACAAAGTGCTGACATAAAACCAGTTACGCATTGGATCGTATAGTGCGTTTAGGTCTTCAAACTATGTATTTACTGTTGTCTTCGGTAGGTTGTGAAAGTTCGAAATCTGTAGTTCAACAGGTATTTGTTGAGGGTTATGCGATTTTGTCAATGTCAAATCAACTTGTATAATGAAATTCGACTTCAAATGTCTGTATGGAGCTTAATTTTCAGAGGTTCATTTTGAGAGGTTCGCAGGGAGAGTAAATGTGCATGTTATAGTGAAACAGCGTAAGGGTTCGGCAAATATGTTTGTAGCAGAGGATTTCCATGTTTTTAAAGGGTTAAATATGTACTTCCCCTCCAACTACCAATTGAAGCTAAACCAAAGGTATAATGCATCTTCGCGTCGAAGAGCTTCCGGTTGGGCAAATGGATCACGCGGCCCGGTTTATTGGACATCCGGGCACAAATGGGATAAACCGGGTAGTCCGGATAAAACATTTTCTCAATCTCAAAACATACAACCTGGATCATGAAATACAGAGAGAGAGATAGAGAGAGAGAGAGAACAAGGTCTCTGTTCGTCGATTGGAATGGGGACTTTAAATGCATACGAGGATGAGGGGGTTTTAACTGTAAACGGATATACATACATTTATATTGGCATATTGGTCGGTTAAAGACATAAATCCCTTCAATTGGATGAGGGGGTTAGAGCTGTTGGTTTTCCGTCCATGTATTGGACGGGAATTAAGGATTGGATGGAGTGGCTGACGTTTTGAAAGTGGGAGGGGGAAGTAGCTTGAAATGGTAGTTGGAGGGGGAATTAACTAAAATTGGAATAGTTGGAGGGGAAAGTAGATATTTAACCCTTTTTCAATGCTACTTTGTACACATTTCTTCCATGTTCGTAGATATGCGTATGGGATATAACAAATCTCAACCATCTGTTTTGATAAGAAGTTGATTTGCGTGTTATATTTCCATTGGCCGTTGACTTTAGATTCTTAAAATTAACTACATGTTTTGCACTGTTCTGTTCAGTTACTTATTGATAAGTGTTTTCCCTCGTGTACGTGTCCTCCATACCAATTTCATCTATTGGTATTGCTATAGCATAAGCGATTTGTGGCGAATGGGGAAAGCGTATTGAATAATTACGAGTTTTATCATTCAATATGACATATATATTGACTTCTTGTTTTTTATGTGTTATTTTGTAATCAAAGGATATGGAGGAGCATGAGGAAATTATTACGGAGGGACCTGGTGACCGTAGTTTATTGCGGTTTCAGGAATTCCATCGCTCCCATGCTATATGGAAAAACAATGTAAGTTAACACTTGTATGTATTCAACAAAATTTAAACACCCATGTCGTGATGTTATAATCGTAAGTTTCTGTCAAACTCGGTTGCATTGTCAATTATATGACAAATTTTTGCAGGGTGACCGGCCACTTGATTGTAAGCCGGTTGTTGTTCGACGGAGTGAAGCAAATCTGAAGAAGTTGAAACCCCCGGAGGAACTAGTTGCTCAATGTATTCGGCAGGCTGGTTTTGGTGGTCTTCTTGACATGCCTTTTATCTCCATCGACCTAGCCTTAGTCACTGCATTACTTGAGCGTTGGCGGCCGGAGACTCACACGTTCCACTTCTTGACAGGTGAGTGGACTGTTACTTTGCAAGATGTTGAGGTGTTGCTCGGGGTACCTGTTGATGGAGAACCAGTTGTCGGGACGATTCTTAAAAAGAAATATTGGAATGGTTTGTGTGAGCGTCTGTTGGGGGATGTTCCGGACGAAACAAGAAAAGAAATAAAGGGTGGTAAGATATCATTGACATGGTTGCGGGCAAGGTTTAGAGGTCACTTGAAACCAGGCTATACGGATGAAAATATTCGGCAGCAGGCTCGTGGATACATTCTACAGTTGATTGGTGGAATTCTTATGCCTGACTACTCGGGCTCCTACGTCCGCCTGTGTTACTTGACTCTCCTGGACGATCTTTCAGTTGTGCGGAGTTGGGGTAGTGCTTGTTTGGGAAATCTATACCACTACCTATGTCACGGTTGTAAACATGGTTCGGATAATGTGGGTGGGCCCTTCATTCTTCTACAGCTTTGGGCGTGGGAAAGGTTTCCCTACCTTGCTCCCGGACTAGTTGGGAAGCGGTTTCGTCCGACAGGTTCTCCCCTTGGTGCACGTTACGGTAACATAATTCCAATAATTAATTACATTTCTCATTTATCTTGTTCTGAAAGATTACATTTTCATATGTGACATAAATGTGTACACATTTATGAAATGTGTAGGTGGCATGATAACTTTCACAATCCTGATTTGGCTGCCCACGTGCTTGGAGCATATAGACATTTTTTTGACCTGCAGAAACCAGATGAGGTATGCATATACTTGTGCAAATAGTAATTGTTCAATGCAACCCCTCAATTGTTAGCATATTACAAATAACGAAACTGTAAACGAAGTGGATGTTAGCATTTCTTATATGAAGTTGACTTGAGGAAGTGTATGAAGTTTTAACATACATGTTTTGCGAACCGGAAAGAACACAAGGGAGTAATATGATATAAACACCTTCTTCGTCCTCCTACAAAATGTCGTGGACAATTGTTGGTTGGTAACGAACGTGTCAAGTTCGAAATATTTTTGTTCTTGGTTTAGGTTTATATGGTTGTTAATTTGGTATGTGGTTAGCTAATAGTATCTGAAGAGACCTGATAATACTCGTACATGTGGGAAGTTACAAGTTATGACTAACCGGATTCTCCTCAAAGGGTGAGAATGATTCAAATACTTAATTGCTAGATTCCCGGGGGTCTGCAATGAATCTGCAAGAACTTATTACACAAAAGAGTAAAAGAGGAAAATCTGCAATTGAGAATAATCTCTTGCAAAATTTGATTTGAGGAAGTACATAAGAGGGGAGAATAAAGCAGTTTAATTATTTGTCCGTATGCAGTTTTTTTGGGCAGTTCAAAGAGGTGGTTTAGGAAATAAACATGTGAGCCCCTTCATAGTATATGTGTTTGGTACATGTCTCATTTGAAATGTACAAGCACACATCTAGTTTGGCAAAAATATATTGGAAATACAAATTTCTACTTTCACACCTCATATACAGCCCTATATGATGTCTTCATACGAAATAATTTTTGTACGGATTTGTTTTTACTTTATATGAAAACATTGCGCAAACCATTACCCCTTATTGTACTTCGGGACATTTTCACAATCGTAAATTTGAGATTTCATCTCTATTACTCCCAATTTTAGATAGTTGTGCACCAACTGTTTAGGCATCGTATTCCAATTGTTTTGTGAGTGAAGTCATGCTCGATAAATGTTCGTTTACTTGCAAGATTCATGTGCTCTCTGAAGTTGTGAACTTATTTCTGTATAGCTCTGTTTTTTTTTTAACTCAACGTTTTTTTCCCTTCGAAGTTATGAACCTACATACAACAATTCCATTATTTCAGTGATGACGTACCACTGACTGTAATTGTATGTACTGTATTCATTGATGCACGTTATTGGTTACAAATTCTATTCTAGGTTATTTGGAGGCCGTATACTGACGAGTTGATTGATAGCCTTCCTCCTATTTGTCGTGCTGGAAGGGCTATTTGGATGGCCAAGGTCCCGTTAATCTGTTTTCCCTTCGTTCAAAACCACATGCCTCACAGAGTCATGAGACAATTTGGTTTTTGACAGACAATCCCGGATGCTTGTGATTGTACACAACCGCCGCACGGAAAGGATTTCAAGTCAGGAGCAAAGAACTACAGTGTTAAATACCGTGCTCAAGTAAGCATGTGGAATAATAGGCTTCACCATGTTGTACCTCACGCTGATGTAGACCTTCCTGACTCGGTTGCATACCCTGACAATGATCCATATGTACTGTGGTACAATAGGATTACAATCCGATATGTTAGTCGACTTGGTGCAGCTACAGACATTGCGGTACCAATCTTCCTTAGTTTCTTGGAATGTTTTTATACATTATTTGTTCTCTTTTTAGAGTACATTATCTGAATGTTTAATTTGCAGTATGGTTTGTTTGAGAGGCTGAGGACGATGGATCCTATTGACTTGGACGTTGTCCGGAACATTGGCGACAAGGGAGTTGCTTGTTTGGGTAACTTGGAGAAGTGGTTGCGGAAGAGGCCTCCAATAAAGCCAGTCGCAGAACAACAAAATGGTGGGAATGACGAGGACCAACATGCCGATCTGGTCGAGCCACAAACTGTGGCATCGGGTACTGAGCAGGGACAACCTGATGCGACACCAGTGACACGTATAGAGCCTACTGGAACTGGTTCAGTGCAGGATGGTAGTGGTTCATTGCATGAGGGAGGGGGAACTGGTAGTTGTTCCTTGCTAACACTTTTATGGAGCGCGGAGGGATATCCATTGACCCCGATGTTGGAGGATTCTCCGTCGTCTATGCATGTTAGTCATTCGCCTGTGTCCCAAACATGGTTTGATATGGCTGATTTAGGAAGTGCAGATACAACTTTGGTTCACAGGCCAACGGATAAGAGGAGGAAGATATTCGATGGGGATCATGGGTGTCCGGTTGGAGGGGATGTAACTCAGTTGGGAGATGAGGAAGGTCGGGTTGACGGTAATAACTCAGTCCACGGGCAGATTGAGGGAGAGGCTGAGCCAGTGATGGAGGGTGTGTTGGCGGGAGAGGGATGCGGAGTACTCATGCAGGGACATAGGCAGACTTTGGCTGAGCATGAACGGGTAGAGGCAAGTGTGGTAGAGGAGGAAGAAGATGAGATTCAGGAACCTGACCCAACACCGCTTGTACAACGTCCACGGAGGAGTGAGCGTGTAAGACATCCGAAACAATGTGGTACTGGAAGTCACATATGTGTTGAACATTATGGCCATTTAAAGTAGTATGTTTCCCTTCTTTTTTCGTACGTACTACTGAGATCATCGGTTAAGGACATGTTAGTTATTATGCGTATGTGGACACGTTCTTCTCATTTTCAATATGTATATGTTATTAACCTCTTATTCTATATACGTAGTGGTGGTTATTAAACGTGCTTCTTTATCGTGCTTGCGCGTAAATTGTATGTGATGCGAAATTTCGCCGGTCCAAAACAATGACAATAAAATGGCCATATATAATGACCATTGAAATGAATAAAAAATCCCCCGCTGTGGTAACAAACATGGCTCTCTCTCACCACCCTAATTTTCCCAATATGTTCGTATTCGTAAAAAAAGAGTTGAATGCAACTTTTGATTTGCTAACATGGGAAACTGGAGTAAAGGTGGTGATGTGGGGGTGTTCGAACGTCAAATGCAACAAAATGTATTGACAATATTGGCGAACGGTTTAGGGGTTTAGGGTTTAATGTTAAGGTTTTACGGATTACGGTTCTACGGTTGAAGGGATTAGGGTTATAGGTTTGAGTGTCTTAAGGTTTAGGGTTTCGGGTTTTAGGGTACAAGGGATTAGGGTTATAGGTTTCAGGGTCTTAAGGTTTAGGGTTTCGGGGTTTTACGGTTCTAACGGTTTACAGTATTCTGGATCCCTGTTAATGTGTTTAGTTATTTAGTTGTAGGGTTTAACGTTGGGTTTTACGGTCATTCATTTGGTTTTACTGTGGTACGTAATATGTATTCCGTACATATTCAACAAATTCTTTACCCCTCCCTATCGGCAACACACACACTGCGTACGCACTACAAAATGGTACATGTGGTACATTAGTCGGAAAATATAAACCACTGCCTCTTTTATGGAGAAATTAGTACACACTATCTCGAATTGGATCCAAGTTTGACGTATTTGTGTGGCCTTATCCATGTGCTTATGCTCTTAGGCATTCTTTTTATGATCTGTATTTTGTGCATGTTTTGCTGTGTCTACGAGCTCCTTTCACTGACTTATTATTTCCATTATTTGTTGTGCAAAAAAGTTGTCCTAATATTTCAAACAAGAAGTTTATGTTCCACGTTTTCTTATTTCTTTCAAACAAATAACACATGGCATTCAATTAGGTTTACCAACTGAAACCTTTCATTACGTAAATTTGAGAACCAAATCATAACCTTAGCATTGCATGTAATAATAATTAACTCATAACATTGCATTAAATGGAACCTATTCGTCATCGGAATAATCAGATAGTTCCGGATCAGATGCGTACTGCGGATCCCTACAAATCGCTCTAATCGACTCTCTGGGGTTGGAGCCGTCCCTTTCAGCTTCCCTCACTTTCTTCACTATCATACTTTGACGGCTCAGTCGCTTGAACATTGCATTAATCTCCAGCTCGATCCTTTCGCAAATGTCGTTGTGGATACGGTTCGGCCTTCTCCCGTCCATCATTTGCGTTGATCGTGCTTTAGGCACCTTCAATAGGTATTTACGACATTTGGCTTCAAACCTGTTCCGCTTTTCAAACATTTAGGCCATTTCAGTAAATCAGCTGCTGCACCCTCAAACGAAGTTTGGTTCCAGTCGAGTATGAAATAGGCTTCTTCACTTGCATCGTATTGCAATATTGGCTCGATAAATGTTCGTTTCCCATGCCTGTCATACATGGAAAGAGTGTAGTCCAATCTAGGAAGGAGACGTTGATCTTCATGTGGACGTACCCCATGCAGTGGTGGTTCAGTACCAGTCCTCGTCCATTTTCGAATTGAGTTTCGCGACATCACCCCACGATATCCACGCATGTGGGATACGGGTAAATCATCACGACTCCTTGCTCTGTGGTCGGCCAACCAAGCATCTATTGGGGAAAGCTGCAGAGGTGGACGATTGGCTTCATCCGCTTCATCCATTTGGCTTGGTAGTCGGAAACGGTAGAATGGTCGAGGTGCCGGTGGCCTTGTCAATTGGGTGTCGTACGCATTCGGAAGAGATGTCCATCTTGGATCGTGGGACGGGGGCATATTGACAACACGGCCTCCGCTTAGAACTCTCTCCATTCTGTGTGGTCCAAAACGTGGGATGTCTGTGTCATCATCGTCACCACCACTTCGACGAGAACTCTGTCCTTGTTCTCGTCTTCGAAATGGCCAGTTTGGATCCATTTCCCTCTCAACATTACCGACCCCTTTGGTACACTAGTTGTACATACAGCAAATAAGCCGCTTTACAGATACGCGCTATACGACACAGAATTAAATATTTTATCTGATTTCAACGCGCATTTGAATAATGCGCTATACAATATATATTTTTTTTTCAAATAACAAAACCAATCTGAACAATATCAAACAAACAACACTTACAAACTTCCATTTGTTCACATTTTGTCCAAACGAGCCATTTTCATACACAAACGAAACTCCGTTCGTAGCCTTTCTCTTATTTGATATGGTTTACAACCTTCCGTTATCCACACATGTAGTCTAATATAAATTTAATAGTTGAATATATTTTATCCTCCACTTTATTAAATGGCCGGTGGGATTTTGACTAGTGTAACGGTAATCATGGATATAGAAATATGTTCATCGAATATAAGTTTCCATAAGAGCTTGTTCTGACAACGGAATGTGAAACTTCTGTGACTATAACCCATTTCATTACAACAATTGATATAGAAACCCGTACATTACACATTACAATAAGCGAAGACGATTGTTGTGGAAGAAAGGCGTGCGGATAGAAGAAGAAAGGTGTGCGGAGAGAAATGGTCCGATTGGGCCTATATAACATCTGCTAACACCAAAGCGCATGTAACAAATGCGCGCATGATGACCTTGTTTGTGACAGACTGGATTGTCCAAAAGGCTGCCATTAATGCTGTAATGTGCAGCTGAAGGCTGCAAACGTCAGCTCTATGGCCTGTTCCATTAAACCGCATTTTAGTAATGCGCTTTAACAGGAATTTGTTTTTTTTTTTTTTTGTAACAAGCAAATGTTTCGGTTGCGATTAATGCACTACAAACATTACAAACATTTAGCATTTAGTCATGGACCATTCTGGACAAATTAAAAAATGCACAGATACGAAAAGCATATGAACCATTAAAATTGGGATTGACGGAGTAACTTTTTTCCATTTCATTGCAATGTGATTACATGATAAAGGATATTGATGACGTTACATTTACTCGCACAAACTCCCATATTGATTTGCAAATCCACAGATTGACTATCAGATTGGAAGGGAGTCGAAATTCTGGTTGACAGATATGGAATGTGCATAGTGGAATTTGCATCATGCAACGCAAACCCATTAACATACGATCTAATCTTTCAGGATTTGGGTATGCGAGAAATTTGTCGTCCGTTGTAAATGCCTCGCTCCTCGAAAACATGATGGGTTATAGTGTTCGTCTCGGCTCTATGAACCAGATCATGCAAAAAGAGGAACGCGTACCCCGAATAAATTCTCACATGAACCCTACATCTCGGCACTATAAACCAGATCGAACATATTCAATTAAACATACAACGAAGTATCATTTTGAATACCCAACTTTATGACTAGATAACACAGAGGAGTGTGGAAAACGGAAGGTTGTAAACCATAAATGGCTAGTGGATAGCAGTTTTCTACTTATAGGATGCTCTATTCAGGCATCTCCAAACCATCGTCAAACACGTATAATGTAGATGCGCTGTAGTAGGTGTGTACGTGTGCCAGAGGGTGTCATTTCGATAAAGCGTAGTACGGATACGCTGTCAACGCGCATGTTACGTGTGCGCCATATTAACTCAAAACGCATTCTGGAATGGCGCAGTATTTACAGCGTATATTCGTAATGCGCTGTAGCTCATAGGTGTGTAGTGCCAGAGGGTGTCATTTCGATGAAGGTACGATACGCTGTCAACGCGCATGTTACGTGTGCGCCATATTAACTCAAAGCGCATTCTGGAATGGCGCAGTATTTACAGCGTATATTCGTAATGCGCTATAACTGATTTGTTAATTTTTTTTTCATTTATTGGTTTTCATTGTTTTCCCATCTGAATTTACAATCTCCGTCCTCCCCACCCAAAAATTGTAGAACAAATCTGTACCCATAGGCTTTCTATTTTATTTATGTGCATCTACATGAACAAATTCCTGTACCGATAAGCCAATAAGCCAGATTTACATAAGAGTAGACGGTTTGAATGTGCAATTGGGCAGGAGTTGTCCTTTGGGCATGCGAGAATTTTACTGTTTTTCGTAACAATAAAATTCTCATACGAACCCTTACATCTCGGCTCTATAAACCAGATCTAACAACACTTAAAACATACAACGAAGTATCATTTTCTTTACCCAATTTGATGATTGGATAACACAGAGCGTCATGGAAAACGGAAGGTTGTGAACCATAAAAGGGCAGTGGAAAGTAGTTGCTATTTATACCATGCGTGTGGGTGCGACGCAACTTATAAACCACGTATAACGTGGATGCGCTATAAAACATTCCACCTGTAGCGGATACCAGGTGTGCAATTTTGTGCATGCCATAGAGTCAGGCCGTGCGAGGGTGGCAGAGTAAATGGCGTGTAATGGACATGCGCTATCTATACAATTTGTTTTTTTTTTTTTTTGTCAGGCGGTTTCCTGTTTTTGGTGTTTACATAAACGGATTCGATTACATCATCATCCTGATGCAAATATGGAGATGAAAAAGTGATGAATTTCCCTCCCAACTGCAATGGAATGCATATTACAATTTGAGGGAAGTATATAGAATGTAAAGAGAAGAAAAAATTTCCCACCCAACTTCAATGGCAGAGTAAATGGCCGTGCGAGGAAACCAGTCAACCCACGCATGCCATACAAAAAAGAAAGGAAACGATAATCGTCACATTATTTTGAAACGATATTTTGCATTTACATATTGTAATATAAATTACAATTCCATATGTCCCGTTTCATCACCTGTGTGTATGAGGCTTTGGAAGGACAAGTTAGTTGCTTTGATCCTCACCACAATTCCCCTCACAACATGTATCTCGGCTCTGTAAACCAGTTCCACTGAATATATTTTTTCATCATTTGTGACACACTTACCTCCGTATTACTCCATATGGACTAGTGTTAGGCGTGGTATTTATAGAACAAATGAAGACGCATATGTAATATGCGCTACATATTTTCAGTACGCATGCAGTGAATGCGCGGAAAAAGAGATAATGGCAGTTAAGAGACACCATGGGAATTTATGTATCTTTTTTGCTCCGCAAGACGCATGGGGATTGAATTTGGGGCATTTTGTTGTTTGTCGTGTAGTTCGCCCATCGAAAATTCAAATTTCTTAAAACAACCCCCCAGCCACAGGTTTCACTTGTATGGTGTCATGTAGCCATATTCTGCGCATGGACGATGAACCTATTTGAAGTTCCTCATACCTATTCTCAAGTGGGGGTAATGATGGCAATTTCAGCCGATCCAACCCAACCCGATCCGTTCCCCGGCCGGATTTGGGGATTATTTGGGGATCGGGTAGGGTATGGGAAATTTTTTTTACAAAAAGTGGCGAACGGGTAGGGGGTGGATATGAGGTCGTCCCCGCCCCGCCCCATCCCCGTTATATATATATATATATATGTATATATATATATATGTATATATATATATATGTATATATATATATATATGTATATATATATGTATATATGTATATATATATGTATGTATACATAATAATTCAGAAGTACTGTCAAACCCTCGTTGTTATTTTTATTTTCCCTTGTTAAAAAAGACAAGTCAAGAAGCGTATTGCCTAATCCTCCTGATTTGTTGACTAATTTTTTGAACTCACTTAAAGTTCAATGTTTCGAACTTTATCTGGTGTATACAATATTAGGCATTGGCGGTATTTATCATGCACTTATGCGACGTTGTAAAGTTGGAATCTTGATTTATCCAAATCGTATACGCAAATACAAACTTATGTGTACAGCATGTTCTGTACTGTGTTGTTTGGAATTGAAATGTTTACGATGTTTCAGATTGAAAGATATCAGATAGGCCCCTATCAGTTAGACAGATATCATGTTAGATATCATGTTTAAATTTGGAGCTGTACACACTCATCATTATAAACTTATTTTGCCTTCAACTTACATGAATTGGGTGATATTCTAAATTCAGAATGTAGAAAATGAAACTGTTTCATCCGTACCGAGCCTTGATTTACATACATACTATAGCATAACCAAATTTAATACAGACAAAATAGAGTAACATACTTCAACTAGAAGAATCTACAAAGTACCTGATACTAACAACCTACTTCATTACATAGACAGCTCTACATAGATTCAACACAATAACCTTAGGGGCAACCTTAAAAGACTAGCTCTATTAGTTTGAGCACACAAATTACAATCCCAACAACAACTAGAACACAGACTGCCTTTTGTATAACTAACATGGAATCTTTGAAGGTGTGCAGGTCCTCTTTGAAAGCATCGATTGGGCCAGTAAACTGGCAGGACCTATCATCTACCGAACGTGCGACATTGTCACACTCCTCGTCACACCAACCTTTCCATACCGGACAGAGCTGACGTATTCAGAACATAAGAAATGAGATATTCTTACATACTTAACATAGTTAATTTAACATTTGCAAAATTGCTTAAACGGAGAAACGGAGAGTGGAGAAGACTTACATTCCCACGAGAGCATCTATAGTAGTACCGGCCGGGGTATTTGGATTTGGGGCCAGCTCTGGTGGGGATCCATTCACCACTGCCGCAAGCACAAGGCCTCCTTTCCCAACCAGATGTGGCATTTGAAGAAGCGGAAGCCATGTCTTAACATACACTAAACTAAAACCATCCAAAATGCAGTAATCAACTCTTGACAACAGAAAATAATGACAGTAATTCAACCCATAGGGCCAATTAGTCAGCAAAGCAGGCCGTCTTGGACCTTCAGGAATCGAAAAACTGTTAACAGGAACCGCCGAACTGGGAAAGGGTCTAAAACCCGAAAAGTAAGTACAAATAACTCACAATGAAGATCTCATTACAGTCAGGAAAAAAATATATTATCTGACACCATAAAAGTAAGTACAAAGCTTATTATTCACCAATGTAAGGCTACTGCACATTTCAAATACTAATATATGAGGTTTTTCAGATTCATTCATGGATATGCTTTCTGAAAAATTATTAAAATCTTGCTCTTACTTGAATGTAATTAATCTCCAAGAAACAAGTACGTTAGTATGTGGACAATCACCACTAGTCTGAATAAGCCACAATGGCTTATTCAGAAAAAGAGAAGAGAGTCAACTTAAAAATAAACAAATCGAAAAAGTTCCATTACCCCTAAAACCACATTACCACATGAGGGATTCTAGTCAACTCATACAGAGATAGCAGCTAGCAGACGATAAGAGAATCGAAACACATTCTGTACTCGATTACTGAATTCATACAGATAGCAACGAACTTGTAAAGTTATCGACTCAGCCTTGAGTGCTGATCCCTCATCGGTAGCGCACTGACAGAGCTAATACAGCTAAGAACATGTACAGCAGCATCGGTATTGGGCTGCCTAAGGTGAAATAATAGATTAAGGTGAAATAGAGAGCTAGAGCCTCGAATGGAGGGTGCCAATTTCTGGTAAATCAAACAAACCCTAACTCCACCAAAATTATTACAAAAAACAGATTCGAAGAGAGTGACAAAGATACCATCAAATGGAGCCCTAATCTGCTGGTCGTCGTTGTTCTCCTTGTTGTTCTTGACAAGATTGATTATAGGAGGAAGCTTCGTGTATTTGGTATTACAGAACACGAACACGAATAGTTTGTACTTAGGATTTCTGGTTTCGGCTTGCCAGAGAAAAAACATAGGGGGAAATATAGAGAGAGATAGAGTGTGTGTGTGTGACATACCTTGCTTCAACGAGTCCTTGTCGTTCGTGGGTCGTCGCTCGTGTCGGCTATCTTCTTCGCTTTGTCTCTCTATTCGTCTCTCTCTCTCTCTCTCTCTCTCTCTCTCTCTCTCTCTCTCTCCGTCTGCGTCTGAATGAGAGTAGGCTTCGGTTTTGCGCCCTCTGTTTCTTTGAACTGGAAGTCCCCCTTTAATCTGAGCCGTTGGATGAGATCATCGATCGGCTATGTAAGGGCTGGAGAGGAGTACTCAAAATACTCACTCAAAATTCCCCCAATTCAAAAGGGGGCCCCTTCAAAAGAGAAATCAAAAAAGAAGAAAAATTTCTAACCAAATTTCAGATTCTAATATATGAGATATATTACATAACTCAATTTATACAAAATGAATTATTTACATAGTTTCAAGTTGTTGTGTTTGAAACTTACTTGAATCATCATATTCTAAAATCTGAATGACAAAAAAATGTTTTAATTGATATAATTTCGTCCCATCATCCAACATGACACCACATACGAAGAATACTATAAGTACATTACATACAATGAACATTTACCTGACCCACATCATTACTTACCCACAATAGCCATTGGATGAGATCCCAACATCTATTGAAGAGGCTTGGACTAATGGAAATATTTTCAAACCAAATTTTTGTATTAATTACAAATTTATTCTGACAGAGTGAAATGTATATGATATTTCAGATTCTAATATATGAGATTCATATAACATTTCAATTTCTAAAAACTGAAGTAGTGTCAAGTTGTGTTAGCATATTTCCCAAATCTGAATGTTGAAAAGAAAATGTTTTCCTTCTGTTCATTCACTCGATCAATATGTTTGCCACAACAGAATCATTGTCACAAACTATACGCAAATAAATACAATGATAAAATCAACATACTGTTATCAACATACGATTTTCCTTGCCAAAAATATGTGCCACCCCCCAAACAAGTTCAATTTACTATTTTTCAGCCATATCGTACCACATCATCATAGCCATGTACAAAAATAATAATAGGGGGAACTACTATGACCAACTATAGTCCATACTATATACAAATACCATCATGCAACGCAAGGGTGAAGTCTCAAGTATTTGCTATATGCAAAGAGTGCGTACTGCCTACTACTCTAAGACCTCGATGTAGGGGCTGGAGTGGTGGGGTCTCCAGCCTCCGCGCCACTCAAAATCCTCCACACTTGAAGAATGGTATTCCACATGTCACACGGGGCCGTTGAAATTGTTCGGCCACCCAAAAAACCGTCCAAGAGGGCCAAAGCCGCTGCATTCCGCTCCTCCACACTCAGAATGAACTGCCCCTCTCCGCGATTGGGTGACACCCTCAAGTGTGATACTGTCGTAAACCATGGAAGGTAGTCATGGTGTGACTCCCAAGGGACTCCACCCCTAACCGGAACTCGCTTGTCCTTATGCAGCAAATGGTCACGCCAATTCTGCCAAAGAGCATCAGTATACTGGTAGACCACACTGTATGTAGCAGCAGTAGATCCTCTACTACCCCGCAACGGGGCTAACGGAGGCCCAGGAACAAACTGCACAAGGCCGAACTGCCTCAAAACTCTGTCCGGTAGATACGGCTCCACAACAGTCATGCAACAAATGCAACCAGTGTAGAAAACTAAATCCGCCACCACTGGCCTTAACACTCGGTACGGGTCAAACACAACCTGAAATAAGGTCAACATTGCTATCAGATGGTGATCGAATAAATTGAAACCCTATGCAAGAGGATTAAGGCTGTGCACCACAAAGCAAAAGTAGTTAGTTATGATAAAAATCTTCACTGTAAACCAAACCAAACAACAGTTGTATGATAATCCATGGCCATTGTTGTCTAACATAGCGTTTGTTGTCATATCAATACATGCATGTTATGTATTTTGTAACAACTTCATGTAGTGTTACAAATTTGAAAATGAAGAGTTGATCCATACGAGGATTAATGGAACTACAAGACCAGGCATTAAACAACTAACAAACAAAGGTAGTCAATGGAGTTACAGTACTATTCCCCACGTCTGGTTACCCCCCTCAGGTAGTAGACTATTTGGCTATGGATTAGCACATCGGATACACTTATTCGGCATAGTTGTTTTACTCATTTTCTGCTGTATGTAAGCAATTGTCCATCTCTTCATGTTCTTAACTTTTCCCCTGTTATTCTCTTTCGTTTCAGCCACAATACCTTCTGGTCTGACACACTGCATTCATGGTACCTCCCCCATCATAGTGCCTACTTTCTTCAGATTCCAATGCAATATCTTGTTCTGTCTAGGAAACATAATTAACTTCTTCTGTCTGGAAAACATATGTAACCTATTACATTCTTACGCTTCCCTAAAGGCGTAACGTAGCGAAACTAATATAGCAAATGAATGTGGACTATCAGTAGCTCCTTCAAGTTCAAGGAAAGTGTGGGAAGCAATACTACTTGTGCAAAAAATAACATAAAAGACATTTCGGTAGCACATATAAGACCAGCACTGGCCTACACTCTCGGTACGGGACAAACACAACCATAACCAGTTGATAATTTTGCAAACGTCATAATATTGGTTGTGTGTTATACAAGAACTAGTGCATGCCCGTGCCTGAAGGGACGGATCGAACGATCAGCACACACAAATAAAAACTTGACACGCGTGCTATATATCAACCTCCGCCCAACAAATACAACTATGCGACAAATAATAACGCAAGCAAATTCACTGAAATGTTTTGAATTTATGTGTCACATGTCACTCAAGCATGTTGACGTACAGTGCAGTCACGCAGTTATATGGAAGCAAAAGCAAGAACAAATTTGCAAGAATCAACATTTGGAAATTTAAGCACACCATTAACTACATCAGTAAAAATCTAAGCACACCAGCCAGTGCACTACATCTAACTACATCAGAGAAAATCTAAGCACACCCGCCAGTGCTCTGCATTTAACAACACAAGTATAAAATTCAGCACATCAGCTAATGGTAGAAATTGATCTTCAACAAATAACTTCTAAGGGTCAATTTTGTAGAAAAGTAATGACAACAAGTGGATGTAGTGAGGAAAATCGTTAACTATCTTCATCTTCGTGTCATTCCAGACAATTGCAGTCGTATAAAGGTACGACCAGTTATGTTTAACTCAATCCCTTCTGTTAAACTATACTAGGATCCTAATTGAATTGAAGCATCCCCTTGAAGCATTCTACCAAACACGTGGAAGCCACTGAAGCATTATGTATTTTAAGCCAAATTTTCCAATTACAGTTGGAGATTGTAAATGCAATTGAGGGAAGAATAAGAAAATTAAAAGTAGTAAAGAGGGTAAACAGATTTTGACTATGTCTTCGGTAACGTCAAATAATAGGGAAGATTATTAGGGCAAGAATGAATGGTTTACCTGTTTCGATCATGGGCAGTCTCCTTTAGTCGCTGGGGTTTTCGGAAATTAGTGCAAACACAGGAAACACGGTGGAGAGAGGTTCAGTGCAAACACAGGGCAGTCTCCTTTAGGATCAAAGTAACATCAAAAAATAGGGAAGATGGTTTACCTGTTTCGAAATGGTGTTAACAACGGCTGGAGGGTGGTCGCTGGGTTGGGTGGTGGTGTGGGAACAGGAGCGAACTGGAGAGAGAAAGAAACGAAGGGGAGAGGGAGGGAAGGAGAGAGCGAGAGAGTAACTTCGGAGGAAAGACAAGAAACACGGTGGAGAGAGGAAGCACGATGGAGAAAAATACAACGATCGTAATAGGATTTTCAATCCAACGATCGTAACCTATTGAAATAGCAATCCAACGGCTGGAGGGGTGCTCATGTTTGTATGAGTAGACAAAAGACCACTCTATTTGATAATATAGATGTGAATGTACAATGCACTAATTTACGTATTAAGGTATTACGTTTCTCAAGTACCTGTGTAGCTTGAACATCATCCAACATCTCACGGTAGCGGACTGTGGTGGCCGATGTAGCCTCCCGACGGCTATGCCAGCGTGCTGCTCGTGGTAGGTCGTCCATGTAGTTCGGATTCATAGCATGTCGGAACATAGGAAAATGTTCTTGAATCCATGCCTGCATGTAATTACACAGAATACATATATTTAGTAATCCATAATCCATATGAACATGTCTGTGTCGGAGTTTGTGTCCAAATCGAATAAGCATTTAACATTTATATTTTCCCTCTATGTTCTGTATAAGTCTATAAGTCCCTGTCTCCATGTATCCATCATCTACAATTTTTTTACGTATGTCCTGACAAATGATGTCGCATGCAATTTATGTGCAACACATATGTAAATCATAGTTTATTACAAGTACCTCCAACAAGGTCGTGTAGCCACCCATTCCCTTGACATGACACCTGCTTGCTTGTCCAAGTTGCCTATACAGAAATCCCAATGCTCCTACACCCCAAGCATACGTGCTAACTAGTGTCAAGTCTGACAAAAGAGCGAGGTAGGAAACATTCACCCTAACTCCAGTCTTGTCGACAAAGAGCGTGGTCCCAAGGAGGTACAATAAGTAAGCCCGTACACAGTATTCTACCCTATCATCCGTGGCATCATCTTCCACTTCATGGAAGGTATTCCACAACCAGTCAAACGTAACACCCCCACAACAAAGAGCAGCTTTCGCGTTCCTTTTTGTCACTCCAAGCCATCTCCGCAGAAGAGCAACACAATCCTTTTTCCCATGAACCTCTGCATGCACAACTAACCCCTTGATTGGGACCCCAATGAGGTACGGCACGTCGTCAAGTGTAATGGTCATCTCCCCAAACCGAAAGTGGAAGCTGTTCGTCTCTGGATGCCACCTCTCAACAAATGCAGACACTAACACATAGTTCGAATACTTGTAAGTAATCCCAACAAGTGGAAGCAAGCCTGAAGCTGTAACCTTCTCCATGAACTTGCGATTAGTTTTCGGCAACTCCCACTTCCTCAAAAGACGTGAGTGGTTATATATCTTCAACAATTTCCGCTCCGTACCTCCCCAAATAGCTGCTGCAACATGATTCCTAAAATCCTTTAACAAGCTCCGGTCTTGTGGACCAACCGGAGGCCCATCATCAACCTCGTCATCCCCTACATCTGACTCTTCCTCATCCTCCTCTGACTCTGCCTGTAATTCATCATCCTCTGCCTCATCCTCGGACTGTAAGTCATCATCCTCTGCTGCCTCCGACTGTATGTCATCCTCCTCTGCTGCCTCCCACTGTATGTCATCATCCTCTTCTACCTCTGACTGTAAGTCATCATCCTCTACCTCATCCTCTCTATCAACCACAACCTCCCTCTTTCATTGCCCTCTCCCTTGCCCTCTCCCTTGCCCTCTACATACAGCCGGAGGCTCCTCCAAAGCCTCTGACTGTGCCTCGTCCTCCCTAAGCTGTGCCCGGAGACTGCCCTCCTCTTGGGCAGCTATGACAACCTCCTCCCTATTCCTCTTTCGTACCACTCTCCCTCCTACTCCTCCACCTCCAACTTCTCCAACATGTCGAACATCCTCCCGGGCCTCTACCTCAACCTCCTCCGGACTCTTTCTTACCAATCCCCTTCCTCGTCGTCCACTTCCAACTTCTCCAACTTCCTCCCGAGCCTGGATCACATCCTCCTCCGTCCTCTTTCTCTTTCTTAGCACTCTCCCTCCTCCTCCTCCACCTCCAACTTCCTCAAAGGCCTCTATCACAACCTCCTCCTGCCTCTTTCCATTCCTTCGCACTCTCCCTCCTCGTCCTTCACCACCAACTTGTTGTGTGTCCTCCCATGCAACCGTCACAACCTCCTCCTGCCTCTTCCTATTTCTTAGCACTCTCCCTCCTCCTCCTCCACCTATACCTACAACTTCCTCCCGGGCCTCTACCACAACCTCCTCCGGACTCTTTCTTACCACTCCCCTTCCTCATCGTCCACTTCCAACTTCTCCATCTTCCTCCCGAGCCTGGATCACATCCTCCTCCGGCCTCTTTCTCTTTCTTAGCACTCTCCCTCCTCGTCCTTCACCACCAACTTGTTGTGTGTCCTCCCATGCAACCGTCACAACCTCCTCTTGCCTCTTCCTATTTCTTAGCACTCTCCCTCCTCCTCCTCCACCTACACCTACAACTTCCTCCCGGGCCTCTACCACAACATCCTCCGGACTCTTGTTATTTGTTACCACTCTCCCTCCTCGTCCTCTACCTCCAACTTCCAATGTTGACATATGCTTAGTCTTCCTCTTCCTCTTCATTTCCTGTATCCAACAATCAAACATTAGCACATAAAGAACAATTTAAACAACCAATTTAATTTGTCCATCTCTAAATTACTTCAACAGAAACTGTTTGGCTCATACATTCCAAAAATTCAGACCAACAGCACATAGGTGGTACCGGACAGTAACAATTTGTTTCTTACGAACGATCAATTGTTTTTTGGCAAGGGTTTCTCAAATTAGGTTTATAACATTTCTGGGTTAGATTCCTGGGTTTCGCTTAAGAACAGGCCGAGTTCAACCAAGTGGAAAAAGGTGGCTGACCATTGCACATTTTTTGAGGGCAAGATTTCTAGGGCATTAGATTCCGATTCAAATACCCAAATTTAAAACCAAAAAATCGAGTTCTACTATCTCATATCGTTTGTAAGAATCACATATTTGCATGCAAATGCACAGTTGAATAAAAAACATACCTGTAGTGTACAGCGTGGTGGACCACGAACGGTGGTGTGCTGCTGCAACCAATGGTGGTGGTAGACGATGGTGGTGGTGAGGCGTGGTGGTGGACGAGGCTGCTCGTGCTGGTGGTGGTGGTTGTGGTACGAACTACGAACAAAGATGAACTGGCAAGAGAGTTTTGAGAGTGGAAAGGGAAGAAGAAGAAGACCGTGGTGGTGGACGGGCCAGTTGGGGAAGGGGAGGAATGGGGGATTTTCAATGGCCGGTGGGGGTGTGCATCGTCGTTTTGGAGAATAGGGTATAGAAGGGTATTTTTGGAAGCTTTGGGATATTTGTTAGGCTGCATATGGCAAATTGTTATAAGATGCGTGGGTTACATTTAGCACAGGCTAGGCTTAGGAAATAAGTGGCTGCAAATAGCAAGCCCCTTTCTTTTTTGTTTAATCTTTTTTCTTGCTCTGTACTTTTCCCAGATCCCTAGTTCACTACTTCCCCTCTTTTCCAAACCCAGCGGTGGAGAGAGAGGGAGAGACCCAGTGGTGGAGAAATCAATCTTCCCCAAATCGAGCTGCCCAAATCGAGCGTCCCCGAGGTATCCTTGAAATCTCGTTGCTGTCGATTGCTTGCTTTATCCTCGTATATACACGTGCACACACACCCATACACACACGATATATGCACAGTGCATAATAAGATCTCCTGTAGAGGGTTTCAGGGAACGGCTTCCGATGGGCTTTCCTTTGGGCTCCCAACGGACCTACCAATTGGGGCTTGGGGTTGGAGTTCATGCCGATGATGATGACGAGCGGGATGAAGCCGTAGTGGGTGAGCTTTGGCTTTCTTCATGATCCAGTTCGTCCATTCCTTGACGGACTTGGCCAGCGATCGGTCCTCCTCGAGGAGCCCTTCGCCGCCTTGCCTTTCGCCTTCAGTATAATCACCTTAGACGCCATAGAATTGATTCGAGTAAGCTCGAGCTCCCTGCAATGTAACCCAAACCTTTTTTTTTGTAGAAAAACGAGGGTTTGGTGGTGGTGGAGATTAATAGGAGAACTTTTAGGATCTAAGGCCTCGTTTGGTTTTTCTTAAATTGTTTAGGCCTAGTTTCCCAAAAAAAATTAAAAAAGCTTGGTTTTTTTTTTTTGTCATCGTTCAGCTTTTTTCCCGCATGCGTTAAAAATTTCAATCTTTAGCCCTATCTCTCTCTGCCAGCTTGTGTGGGTGTGTGTTGACCTTTTTGAAAATGCAGGTTGATGATCTCAAGCATTGCCCTTTTGCTGAGGGGATTAAGCTTTATTAAGGTATTGTCTCATCTATATAACTTTCTGGAGGATTATATTTTAATGTGCTTGCTTAATATAAGAGAAGCAAGGATAAGATTCAAATCAACACTAATTACTGTAGCCGAAAGGTTTTTTGTGCTTTGTTTGTTGTGGGTTTTAATTTGTATAGACTTTGGTCAATATATAATTTTTTTTGTTTCTCTACTCTATAATGTTTCTTGTTTTGATTTGTATTAAACACTTCAGGTGGTTGTACGTATAGTTCTAATGGATAAGTCTTGGATTCACATGAAGAATAGGCTAGACAACCCACATGGGGCAGAAAGTTTCATTGAGTTTGCTAATGCAAATAAGCTTACAGAGGCAATTAATATATATTGCCCGTGCAAGTACTGTGTTGACTTCAAGTTAGAGAGACAAGCGCGCCCAATTACTGGGGAGGTCATTTTCTATGGAAAGTTGACAGCTATCAATGGCTTGACCGGGATCAATTGCATGCAGAGGTGCGAAAAGAAGTTCTAGCTGAGGTAGATGACAGGCTTTCTCGCCCAGAGCATAAGCATGCTAGGTTTGAGGCTCATGCGAAAGATCTTGGATACCCATTGCATCCGTCTCTAGAAGGGGATTCATCAATAGCGCATTCACATAATGAAAGGTTACTCTAGGTTATTGCTTCAAATAACGTATATTGACATTATACTCTTAACTTGAAAGACATTACTTTGGCGCTATTTTACTTGACATCCACATATAGGACACCATACATGATTTTGGCTCCTATATAGGACAACATACATGATTTTGGCTGCTAAAAGAAGGCTCTATTGGCTGATGAAGTTAATTGAGATTGGAACTCTTAGATATATATGATGATTAACATGTTGTCTACATTCCCTGACTTCATTTTTCCCTTAGCATGTCATATAATTAATTTCTATATCTGAACCTTGTGTACGTATCACATGTTCAATTCCTTCTTTATGATTCTATTGCATGTGTTTATGTTCCATCAAAATGGTTCTGGGCAGTCATGCAATGAGGAACATGTTCCTGATGCCAACAGTCCTCAACAACAAAATGGCAATGACATGAGTCGACCCCTCAGGGGTTGGACTGATGAGGAAGTGAGAGAATGTTTATCGTGTCTATTTTTTTTGTTGTGAAGTGGTATAAGTAGCAAATTAATTTGGATGCCTTGGATCTATTTTCCAATAGATTCTTATCTGGAATAAGTTTGGAGAAAATAGTTTTAGTAAACTTGTGCTTGTTCTTTGGATGGATTCCTTATGTGTGAGCTAGTGAATGTTGAGAACATTAGAGAACTAAACATTTTCAGTTCTTTTGAGCTTGAATAAGTAAAACTTTTAGATTAGTGCCATACTCCGAGTTTGCCTGAATAACTAGACATTTCCAGCTCCAAATTAATAGAAAACCGCTTACATGACATCATTGTATTGTAGTATAGAGAATTGTTTGTAGTAAGTAGTGTTTTTGAAAATTTAGTTAGGAGTACAAAAATACCAGTGGAAAAGGACAATATTTTTTGTCACTCGCTGATGCTACTTAAATAGATAGGTCGAATTCATGGATTTCAATGGGGCACCCAACTTCCCACTGCCCCCATCCTCTCTATAGCACCATACCTCTGGTAACATCATAGTTCTCTCTCTCTCTCTCTCTCTCTCTCTCCCCGATTCAACAACACATACTACTAACATGGATGGAGTAGTAGGGAAGAGTGGAGGCGTTGGAGAGGAGTCGAGTAGCGGGACGAAGAGTGGTGTTATAAGAGCAGTAAGGAGTTTGGATTTGGTAAAGAAGCTGGTGGTGGTGTCCCATTATTCATAGATTTCTTGTCCGTTGGATGCGGCTCATCTTGATCATGAAATCGATGGTCTTGATGATCTGATCAACATATCCACCAACAAGTTTAACCATTCATGCCTTTAATTTGTAATTAATACTAGCTTTGGTACTGTAAGAGTCCAAGACCCTATGAGATATCACTAGGATGCTGCAATGTTGTTAGTTTTGCATTCACGAAGATCAGGAGAGAATTTTATATATGTAGGTATAGATAACCAAATGGTGGAAAAGAACAATATAGATACCTGTTAGAAATTGTGAAAACTTAATGTTTCAACAACAATTAAGTAGCTTCTGTTCGAAATTGTGAAAGCTTAATGTTTTGCTTGCTTGTTGCTTAGTACCTGTTGATGATCGATTCTGGGAGTTATCCTCTGCCTCCAAATTTAAGGCAGGATTAACATGTTGTCTATATTCTCTGACTTCATACTTTTTCCTTGCCATTGTTGCATCTGCAAGTTTAAGATGTAGTGGAGCTAAGTGGAAAAATGTTCGAGCTTCACAGTTGAGACCCTTGGGAATTATTCGCGAAGCACATTGGGACTTGCACATGTTTTGGCAACTTAATTAAGTTGTAGATGAGCTACATGGAAAATGTTGGAGCTTCACAGTTGACATCTTTATTTTGGGAGTTTGTTTTGGAGATGTACAAATAGTGGGGGCTTGTATAACTTAAGTTGCGAATGTTTGAACTTGGTTGATGCATGTGAAAACCCAATTAAACAATATTGTAATAACTCGTTTTCGTAGCTCAATACTTATGAATATATATGGAGTACTTTAGACTTGATATATATGGTTGACAGCTTTGAGATTTTTGTGGTATGTGGTACGTAAATTGATTTAGTTATAAACAGGGCTTTTTTTAGCGCATGTGGAATGCAATGCACTTTTTGTTCTAGTCCATTGCCGGCAGTAAATTAATGCCGTTAATGGCACTATTAGCGGCAGGAAAATAATTTTGCCGGGAATACTATTAAAGACGTCGATATTATTACCGGCGGTTAATTACTGTCGTTTTTGTATTACCGGCGGTATTTTAATGCCGCTTTTGTATTCCCGACAGTTGTTTTGTCCTGACGTTATTACCGCCGCTAATAGTATTACCGGCAGTTTTTTCATGCCGTTAAAGGCAAAATTTGGCGTAGTGTGTAGGAGGGAAGGGGACAGTTCTGGATGAAAACAATCATCAGGGAGCTGTAGCCCACGTCAGGGTGGCCACCAAAGTCCCGCGCGTTCGGCTGAATAAAGTTGATTTGACAGGGATATACTGGCGTGCGCCAGTTCTCTACCTGCGTGCGCCAATAGGAACTGAGTCAACGGTCGATGACCGACACGTGGCAGTTTACTGGCGCACGCTAGCATGGAACCAGCGTAAGCAAGCAGGGTTTTGCTGTGGCCATTTGGTTCTGGCTTGAAGGGTTTTGAAAGGGGTTCGAAGGGTTTTGGATGAGGCTCGGGACGCTCAAAGCTCAAACACACCAACGAACTTGGGTTGTTCTTGACCTTAATCATCATTGGGGAATCAAAGCCCGTAAGTAAACTAATCTGGACAGTCCAGAATGGGGTGTCTACATTAGCCCCCCTTTGACGGCACTTAGAGCACCATCGACTTGGAGCAAGTAATGTCAAAGGTTTTCTAGACACCCTTCTAGGCTAACCAGAACAGAATACACGAGTCAATGCAAACACAAAACTTAAAGTACCTGTTTGGTTTAAACTCTGGACGGATAGATCGTCGCTGGCGTGATTGGAGAGGACAGAACAGGCCGTCGCTTGCAAGGGATAGTAAAGATACGAATTGCCGCTTGATTGATTGAATTGATAGGACAAACAGGATGTCACAGAAGATAGACGTCGAACTCTCCTGGGGAAACGATCCTTTGCAGGTGAAACGACGCCGCTGGGGGAAAGATACTGACATACGGACGGACCGTCGTTGATTGAATCGGGACGAACAGATCATCGTTGATTTGAGATGGACAGAACAGGCTGTCGTGGGGTGCGGACTCTTCTGGGGAATAATCCACTGAAAGCAACTCATGGTTATTTGCTTGATTTGAAATTGGACGGATGGATCGTCGTTGATTTGAAATTGGACGGATGGATCGTCGTTGATTTTGAAATTGGACGGATGGATCGTCGTTGATGTTGAAATTGGACGGATGGATCGTTGTTGATTTTGAAATTGGACGGATGGATCGTCGTTGATTTGAAATTGGACGGGGAATAATTAACCATGGGTCCCATCCACGGACCAGGGCATCACGGGCTGGTATTGAGAACAGATTTTTGACTAAAAGTGATTCGGGCCTCAGGCCCAGGACATACTGGCGTGCGGCGTTGCTAAATTGGCTTACGCCAGAACGTTTAATAGACCTGAGCCCAGATCCGGCCCAGACCCGGCCCGGCGTCTTATAAACTTCTGATTGACGTACGAAACCGCCATTCGGCAGTTTCAAAACCCCCAAACTTCTCTCACATTCTCCTAAAATCCTTCAATCTCACTCCGATTCCTCTCATCTCCTTCAATCTCACAAACCCACACACACCCATGGCAGAACCAGGCGGTAGCAGCGGCGGGAAGGGTGACGATGATGATATGGCTCGATCGAGCCACGAAGCCGAGACCCCGGGGGTTCCGACCAACGATCAAACAATTGGAGGAGGCACCACGGGCACCGGTGCAGAGGTTTTGAGCGGCGGCGGCGATAATGGCGGCCATGCACAGGGGGTAGGTGACGGCGACGAGCGGCGCGCGCCAGTGGATCAGGAGCGCACGCCAGTAACGGTGGGTCCAGTGAGTCTACAGGTACGACGGTTGGATTACCAGAGCGGGGTGGAGGCCGTGATCGTGACTGGTGGTGTTTTGGGCGGAGCCGGTGGCAGTGGTGACGGAGACTGAACGGAGTTGCCTCTGAGGGATCCTGCGAGCGGCAAGGCTCCGGCGGTAGAGGAGGAGGGGGATGTACCGAGGGCGGACCACGTTGAGCGGGTCGAGTTCACACCGCCTGCTGGGTCGTCTAGTCACGAGCCGATCATGAGCCGTGACTTGGCGGAGTTTGTGGGCGAGTTTGTGCTAGCTCGGCTTATGAGGGAAAACCCTGAGGTAGTCGAGGCAGTTTTGGCGGCCCGCGAGGAGAGGCTGAAGGAGATAGCTCAGTCCGATGAGGAGGAGAGACTAAGGCGAGAGCAGGAGGCGGCCGAGAGGGCTCAGAGAGAGTTGGAGCGAGAGACTGAGGAGGCCGAGAGGGCTCAGGAGGAGGGACCCGGGGCGTACGAAGTGGTGGTGGTCTTGGCGGAGTCCAGGCGGAAGGCCACTCGTACCCTGTTTGTGGCTGAGACGTTTGTTCCTCCGGAGCCACACGTGTTCGTGCCTTCCGGGGCTGAGAGCTACGTCCCTCGCCAGGAGGACTACGACGAGGAGCTCATGCTGAGAGATCCCGAGCACCACTTGTCCAGGACTTGGACTTAGGTATACTTCCAAACTTGCTTTAATTTCCCTTTCGTACCTGTTGTATACTTTGTACTGTATGACTTGCCATGCATGTGAATTGAAACCAATCCCGACCTATTGATATGGCCAGTAGGACCTCCGGTAACTTGATTCGACTGATAAAATGCCTGGTACCTTGATTCGACTGATAGAATGCCATGATTTGATCGACTGGTAGCACACTTTGAAACGATTGGAATCGACTGCTTTGAACAATAATTGACTGAAACAGAATGCCTTGAAACGATTGACCGATAAATTCCCGCTCCATCCTTTAAGTTTGCTTTGAAGTTCTTGACTCGACTGTTTATTGAATTCGAACTGCTTTACTGATAGCCTCCTTCTGTTTTGACTGTTTGTGATGTGCAGCGAGGAGTGGCCAGTACGCGGGGGCACGGTGGTCTAGCGTTTTCGCTTGAGCTGTACAGGAGTCTTCCTGAGAGAGTACGAGAGCTGGTGGACGCGGCGGGGTTTGGTTTGTTCATCCCGACGCTGATAGCCGTGAAGAGTGACCACGCCGTTCTGACTGCGTTGGCCGAGAGATGGTGGGATACGTCAAACTCCTTCCACTTTCCGATTGGGGAGATGACGGTGACTCCAGCAGACTTCGCGGCCATCACTGGCTTGAGGGTATAGGAGGTGAGCCTATCCCGTTTGACTCGGGGATACATGGGGACACCGAGGCGTTGAGGTGGTTCCTGGGCATGGAGCCCGTAGGCCGTACGGAGATGGTCCAGTACGACCAATTTAAGAGGCACTTGGAGGGGAGAGTACCGGAGATGGAGTTGGAGGGGGAGTAGGTTTCTTAGCTGGAGGTGGAACAGCTGGCGAGGGTGTACTTGCTGTACTTGTTTGGGGCTACTCTGTACCCAAATAAGAGGTCTACGGTCCACTTGTCTTACTTGCCTGCGCTTTTTGACTTGAGGTCGGCTTCTCGGTACGACTGGGGATGAGCGGCTTTGGGTACGTGCTACGGGTTTATGGGCGAGTTCACCCGGGGGAAGAAGGCGGCAACTGGGTACTGGAGAGTGTGGGAGGTAAGAAACCAATACTGTCTTTCAATTCCATTCCATATTTGTACCTTATTATCTTGCATATACTGTATTTCTGACGCCTTGATTGTTCGACTGTTTGAAAACCTTGTAGTTGTGGGCTTACGAGGTGCTGAGGATGTACACTCCGGAGAATAGGTGTCCAGACTTGAGGGTGCTTCCTCGGGCTATGATCTGGGGGCCGCTTCTGGTAGGGAAGAAGAAATCAAAGGAGAAGCTCTCCGGCTTCAGGGTGTACCTTCACCATTTGACGGGTTCTCAGGTAAAGCTAGTTTCCTCTTTTGTAGTTCATGCTTTGAATCGCTCTAATGTTGTCGCTGATGCCTTTGATCGCTTCACAGGTGGAGTGGGATCCGTGGAGGGTTGCAGGGCCCGAGCCTGAGTACCTGGCGAGGAGCAGGGTGGTGGCGGCGAGTCGAGCGCTGCTGGAGTCGGCTTTTGGGTGGCGGTGGTACTTGGGTGACCGAGTGACACGACAGTCGCTTGGCTCGTCTGAGTTTGTCGTCCCTGGGCCACTTCCGCCTCGTGCTTCGCACACAGGGCGGTACACACTCGGACAGCTGCGGCGGTTCACTGTTCCTGCCGATGCTGTTCCCTTTCTGAGGTCTGGGTGAGACTACGCTGTTTACCGGAGGCGATACTTGGCGGGGACGCTCGGGGTGATAGAGCACAGGGCGGTGCAGATGGAGGCTTTAGTACCTGGTGAGGAGAGGCTGGGACGGCGCAGCAGGTCAGGCCGTTCCAGGGAGAGGAGTGAGTACGCGGCGGCGACCGGTCTTTCTCAGCTTTCTTGGACGCTACCAGTGCGTGACCCTCAGGGGGAGGCTGCGGAGGTCCGCTTTGAGCCCGCCAGGACAGAGCCAGCAGAGGTTACAGGACCGGTATAATGTACTTTCAGCTTTACCCATTTCCTGTATCATATTTGATTTGCATTTGAACTGCCTTTGATTCCCAAAACTTGTAATTCAGGCGCCGATAGAATGGGTGCGGGAGGGCACTCGCTTGATGCTTGCCATGGAGAAAGAGTTTCATAAGATAGCGAGTGGCACGCCCCTAAAGCTGCACTACCCACCAGTGACACCTACTCCAGTTGCACAGCCTCAGGTATAACCCTTGAATACTTATTCCACTCTTCGTTCGATACTTAGATCAGCTTTGGCATGTTTGTTACAATGCATTTTAGATGTACCTGCTCTTGGTTCCTGTTCCAGCATTTGATATGTATACACTATGCACAATATGATTATATTATGACTCGAATTGAATTGACAATGCAGGGATGCGCTAGGGCGGCTACAAGGCGGAAGCAAGTGCGGCTACTTCCTTCGAAGGGCAAGGGGAAGGCTCCTGCTGCTGCTCCACAGAGGGCGGGCACCACACGGCCCGAGCCTCGAAGGGTGGTGATCGGGTTTGCCAGCGAGCCAGCGCAGTTTCAGAGGGAGCTGAGGAAGAGGACTGCACAGAAGAAGCTGCCGGAAGGGCCATCTCAGAAGAAGCAGAGGCGGGAAGAGGAGGAAGGAGAGGAGGACGAGGAGTCGGAGTCAGCCTCTCTCAGCAGTGGCTCAGGTTCTGAGAGCGATCCACGGTACAGACTTGACCCGACAGAGCTGGCTGCTGTGAGTGAGGACGACGACGACTGAGGACTATCACTGAGCCTCAGACACTTTACTGTCTTTTGACTTTCGGTACACTTGACTTGATTTTGACGTTTTGGGATGAGGCCTGCGTGCCTGTTGATTCATTGGCGTATGTGCCTGGTACGTGATTCTGCTTGTTTTGCCTAGGCCGTTGTGCCGCTACATACATTTCCTTATTTGTTCTAGGGATATGCCTTTGGATAGTATATATTGCTGCATTTTATTCAACTTCTATTTTGATGGTATTGATGATAGAAGTAAACAGAACAACCACTAATATCTGACATGCATTGACAAATGTTCTGAATCGACCAATAAATGCTAGGACACGTGCAGGACTGACCTAGCTCGAAGAAAAAGGTAGAGAATCCATAGGATACACGACACTTGGCGCTTATCAGCCAAAACTTGAAATTCTCTTTGACAAGTGAAACTGACACTTTTGGTAGACCACATAGACTCAATGAGACTTGTGCGAGTCGACGGAAGCGGGAAAAGTGACCCGAGATGAGAAATATACCGAAAAATGCTAGAAATGACTCAAAAACGGACATAAGACACCAAAGATGACTCGATTAAGTCCCAGACTGAATCCGACACCCCCGTACAGTCACATAAGGTCCACATGACATGTGCGGTGTAACAAAGCTTGGCAAAAATTCCTGGTACGAACTTTGAGCCTCTGTATCCTAAATTTTAGGAGGATACGGGCCGCCGGAGGTCCGAATTCTTCGTTAAACGCGACGTTTAAGATCCGATGCCTCCCCATAGTCCCAAATACCATTTATGACTTGTACGAATCGACAAACTTGCCAAACAAGCTTCGGAATTGAAATCGGACACTTGATGACAGCGGCTGCTGTGAACTGGTTTCTGGTGCATACTTCACTGGCGTGCGCCAGTTTCTGAGTGCTGTACGCCAGTAACGAAGGAACACACGCGCACGCTGGTGGATTGCTGGCGCACGCCACAAAGGTGTGACACAGAGCCACTTGTCTGACCGATTGTCCTTTTTCTTGGGGCTTCTTTTCTTCACCCCCACACGATTTGAATACGGTTTCTGGGTTCTCAGAGGGCAGGGTCCTTCATTGTAAGGCCCTTTGGAGGATAGCCCTTGGTCTTGAATAAGGAATAGGATGCAAAGTGCATGTATTGGTATATAATTGGATGCTGCATGCATTGCGGAATTACACTGATACATCCCACTTCTCATATTCAGTCTTCTCTTACTAATTCCAAATGGAGAACCCAACTCCAACTTTGATCAGGCCTTGGTTAATGCAAATGATAAGCGTCGATTGGCTAAATTTCCAGTATCACGGCCTCGCCTCGTTTCGATACCTTTGACACGTGCCACTTCGCCCGGCACTCTTGAGAGCTGCGCTCCGGTTTTGGGATCTGGACGTCCACGTTTTCCGCTTTGGGGACGACGAAATATGTCCGACGATCGAGGAGTTCCAAGCGTACCTCCGGACGTACACATCTCCAACGCTCGTCGTTCCTCCCTACCAAGTGAGTATACCTGGGCTGCTGGCCACCGCACTTGGTATTCCCAGAGGCTTGGCCAACTCTATTCTAGAGGGTGGTCAAATCCACATCATGCGGTTGATTGAACGGTACAGCCCTAACGGCGACTTGGGGGATGATGCTTGGCAGGCGCGGCATCGTTTTGCTTTGGTGATCTGTCTTCTGGCTGCTTACTTGCTCATCCCTGCTGACGGGTGGGTCAGTCCCCTGCTGGTGAGTGTTGCTGCCCAGATGGGAGCTCGACAAAACGTGATCCCTCTGGTCTTAGCCGAGATGCTTATCGGCCTGGATTTGGTGTACACTGGGGTGTCGAACACTTTCAGTGGCAGCCCGCTCCTTCTTCAGGTAAACTCACTCAGCTCACCTTTTTCCGGTTTTTTTCTCACTTTCTCATTTTACCTCGACACTCGGCTTAGGTTATTTGCAGGCTCCTTACTTGTCTTTTCGCTCAGGCTTTTATCTGGTTTCTTACTTGTCTTTTCGCTCGTGCAGCTGTGGTTATCTGACAAGCTGAGTCTGCTGCATACTCCGGAGGACGGCTGGAACCTTTTCCCAAGGAGGATTCATCAAAGGGGAATGAGGTACCCTGAGATGGATGTGGAGGAATGGTACGAATTCCTACAACAGCTGCGGCCAGCAGAAATCGCTTAGAGGTGTCCGTGGTTGGACCTGGGAGAAATGGTGGTTCACTCGGATGGGTTCGACAGAGTGGTAATTGCAGGGTTGACACGATTCACCTTCTACATTCTGGGTCGCATCCTTCGCCAGCTAGGTGTCCCTCAGGGGAACATCCGTATTACTGCCGGGGATTTCTTCCTTCCCAACTTCAATGCTCAGACCCTCAACGGGTATAGAAGGCGCTGGGGCCACAGGATCCTTCAAGCAGAGTCTCCAGATTTCACCCCGAGGCTAAGGAACACTTACAGGCAATGGCTAAGAGCAGATGTTCAAGCAAGGGAAAACATCGACTGACCCCGGACTACTTTGCTGTACTTAGAATAAGCTGTGAGCCGTTAGGCTTCTCGAGCATATTGTTCTGTTTTTATGCTTAGTTGTTTTAAGGTTTTCATGCTCAGCCCTTGTATTAGAAGTTGCAATTGTGTAATAAAGTTGAAAGACAGAAAGGGTTTCCCCCTTTGATTTCTCACTGAAACTTTGACTAGCTCTCGACGCCTCTTGACCTTTGCTGCGCTTTCCCAAAACAAATGTCGAACCATGGATCAAGTTGATAGAATGCGACCGGGTCTCAAAGCGAGACCGCCTACGTATCCCTTTTCAAGGAATCAGGTCAGAACGTAGTTCAGGCCAAGGTTCACTCGGGTGTTTTACCTCTCCTTTTACGCTCTAACTTTTGCCTAGTGCCGCCTTCACAGGTTTTCGGCCTAGCAAGCTTTCGACTTTTGCCTATTTATTTTTGCCTAGACCGCCTTCACAGGTTTTCGGTCTAGCAGGCCGCTCTAATTTTTGCTTGGAACCGCCCACCCTTGTGGTTTTCGGTCCAACGAGCTTCTCTCAGGGACAAAAGCGTTTGAGTTGATCCAGGTTGACTAGAGTGCTGAACTCGCTGCCGTCGAGATCGATAAGCTTGGCAGCACCCCCAGACAGGATGGTCTTGATGATGTACGGGCCGGAACGTTTTGGACGAAACTTCCAGCGGGCGTCGAACACTGGAGCTCGGATCTCCTTTGTAACCATGTCCCTCTCGACTAGTCCCCTGGACCTCACTTTCTTGTCAAAAGCCCGTGCAATCCGACGTTGATAACCTTGAACATGGTACAAAGCACGGAGCCTTCTTTCATCAAACAACATCAGTTCGACAAACCTGCCGCTCAGCCACTCGGATTCCTCTAGATCACTTTCAGCCATGACCCTCAGAGACGGAACCTCAAGCTCGATAGGAAGTACTGCTTCCATTCTATAGACCAAAGAGAACGGGGTCGCTCCAATTGAAGTGCAGATCGACGTTCTATATCCCCAGAGTGCCAGCGGCAGCTGCTCGTGCCAATCCCTCGCGGACTCAATAGTCTTCTTGATGATCACCTCGATGTTCTTGTTTACGGCCTCGACTGCTCCGTTTGTTTGCGGACGATAGGTTGTTGACCGGTGGATCTCAATACCGAATTCCTCGAAGAGCTCTAAGAATCTACCCTTGAAATGACTCCCATTGTCTGACACGAATGCCTGGGGGACTCCATATCGATAAATGATGTTCTTTCGAATGAACTGAACTACCTGAACTGTTGTTAAGACTCTGTAGGATTCAGCTTCGACCTACTTAGTGAAATAATCTATCACCACCAGTATGAACCTGTGACCATTTGAAGCAGGAGGCGTGATCATTCCGATAACATCGATTCCCCACACAGAGAAAGGCCACGGCGAAGTCATGCCATATAGCATAGAGGGTGGAACATGCTGTAGGTTGGCATGGATTTGACACTTGAAACCGCGCCGCACGTAGTCGATGCACTGAGACTCCATGGTTGACCAGTAGTAACCCTGCCTGAGGATCTTCCGTGCAAGCATAACTCCACTCATATGAGGATCGCAGACCCCTTCATGAATCTCTTCCATTATCCTTGTTGCCTCGGACCCGTTGACACACAACTTGTGCATTCCACAGTGAGACCTCCGATACAGTTTCCCTCCACAAATGATGTACTGAGCTGCCAGCCTTTGCAGAGCAACCCGATCCTTTCTTGAAGCTCCAGCAGGGAACTCTCTGTGTTCCATAAAATTCCAGATGTCAAGATACCGGGGCAGGTCGTCATCAACATCATCGACGGCGTTGACGTACTTATAAGCGGGCAAATCCCTCTGCTCAATCACAATTGGCCGCAGCTTGACCCCTGTTGGAAGTTCGATCATTGAAGCCAAAGTCGCCAAAGCATCGGCGAACTGATTCTTCAAGCGTGGAATGTGGGTGAAGGTCACCTTATTGAAGCGAGGAATCAGTTCTTCCAAATCTTGGTTATAAGGCTTTAGCTTTTCCTCACGAACCTTCCAATCTCCATTGGCCTGAGAGACTACCAGGTTTGAGTCCCCGATTACTTCGAGCTTCTCGACCCCCAGTGCAATAGCAGCTTCCATCCCGACAATACATGCCTCATACTCAGCTTGATTATTGGTAACATCAAAGCTCAACTTGAAAGCGAGTGGGATATGAGCGCCAATAGGTGTGATCAGCAACACTCCAATTCCGAAACCCTTCTGATTAGCAGCCCCATCAAAGTAGAGCGTCCAAATTTCCTCGACCACTGTCAATACATCTTCGTCCGGGAAAGGGAAATCCACATCCTCCGGTCCATCGATCGGATGGTCAGCCAAGAATTCCGCCACAGCGCGGCCTTTCACAGACTTCCTCGTAACATACTGGAGATCGAACTCAGCCAACAAAAGCAACCAGCGTGCTAGCTTATGGGTGAGCGCGGGCTTCTCAAATAGATACTTGATAGGATCCATCCGAGAAATCAGCTTCACCGAATAGGCTAGCATGTAGTGTCTAAGCTTTTTGGAAGCCCAAACTAGTGCCCAACACGTCTTCTCCAAAGGGGTATAACGCTCCTCGCACCCTACCATCTTCTTGCTCAGGTAGTAAATAGCCTTCTCGACTCCATTATCTCCTTCCTGCGCCAGCAAACATCCCATAGCAGTCGGAGTGACAGACAAGTACAGAATCAGCGGTCGACCTGGCGTAGGCGGCATTAGCACTGGTGGGTTCCGCAGGTATGCTTGAATAGCCTCGAAAGCATCTTGACATTTACTCGTCCATTCGAACGGGACTCCTTTCTTGAGTAAACGGAACATCGGCTCGCAGGTCAGAGTCAACTTAGCGATGAACCTGCTGATGAACTGCACCTTTCCCAAAAAGCTGCGTACCCCCTTTTCGGATTGCGGTGGCTCCATTTCGAGAATCGCCTTGATTTTGGATGGATCAACTTCGATCCCTCTTGCAGTGATTAGGAACCCCAACATCTTGCCTGCTGTGACCCCAAACGTGCACTTCTGTGGATTCAGACGTACGTTGAACTTTCAGAGTCTTTCGAGAAACTGCCTAAGTGCCGGGATGAAATCCTCCTTCTCTTTTGCCTTGACGATCATGTCATCCACATAAATCTCGACTATCTTATGGATCATATCGTGAAACAGGGTTGTCTATGCTCGCTGGAAGGTGCAACCCGCGTTCTTAAGTCCAAATGGCATCATTACGTAGTAGTAGGTACCCCACTCCGTGACGAAGGTTGTCTTCTCCTGATCTTCAGGCGCCACAAAGATCTGGTTTTATCCAGAGAATCCGTCGACAAACGAGAGCAAAGCATGCCCCACCGTGTTGTCCACAAGCACGTCTTTGTGGGGCAAGGGAAAACTATCTTTGGGGCTTGCTTTGTTCAAGTCCCTGAAATCGACGCAGACTCGGATCCTCCCATCTTTCTTAGGAACCGGCACAATGTTAGCCACCCATTTCGGATACTCAGCGACCCTCAGGAAACCAGTGTCGATTTGCTTAGAGACCTCCTCCTTGATCTTTTGAACCCAGTCCGGTCTCATCCGGCGGAGCTTCTGTTTGACTGGAATAGCCCCTGGTGCCAGCGGAATTCGGTGCTGTACGATTTCAGGATCGATACTGGGCATGTCTTTGTGGGACCATGCGAAAACCTCGAAGTACTCTTTGAGCAGATCAATCAGCGCGGTACAATCCTCGGGGGATAAGGTTGAACCAATTTGCATCATTCGGGGGTCATCCTCGTCATTCAAATTTACATAAATTACTTCTTCTTTTAGAGGCTGAGCATGCCTTTCGTCTTCCCTTTCGATGAGGGAACGCAACTCAGCGGGGATGTCCCTATCGAAGTCTGTTCCTTCATCGTTGGGGTCGACACAGTTTATATAAAAGTTAGCAAAGTAATCGGAAGTAGGATCCTGCATTTCATAAAACCCAGACGGGTTGCCAAGTACAGTAGACTCAAACTCGAAGTAAAAGCTATGACGTGGAGAGCCAAGAGGCACAAGCTCCGACTCTGAGCTAGACCTAGACTTGACAGACTCTGTGTCAGACTCAGATACATCGTCAATGCATGTCAGACGTGGAGTGAAAATGCAATTATTTATACTACCCTTAGCTTCGATGATAAGGGAGGTTGGATTCTCGAGGATATCTGGAGAGTCGGGCCCAAGCATCAGCACTTCAGCCTCTTCTTCCTTCCCAACCAAACCTACCTGGGAGAACAGCATCTCCAAGCTTCCCTGCTCAAAAGCTCCCAACCAGTCGACCTTTGCTTTGACCCCAGTCAATTGCTCCTTGAACTCTTTTTTGGTGAGCTCCTCCTTAGCTATCTCCTCTTCACTGTCAGACCAGGTATCAGCGGCAAAGACCTCAAATCCCAGCAGCCAGGCGTGCGTCTCCGGATCCCAGAACGGTTCGACTTGTCCCACATAAGCAGAGCTACCTCCTTCTCGCACAAAGTAGCTGTCGAGGTTACCATAAAGGGTTCGAGGTTTTCCCGCATCTTTCCGCAGTTTGGCTTTCTTGGCAGAGGGAGAGTATCCTAAGCCGAAATTGCCTTTAGTAAAGGGAAAGATAGGGAACTCAGCGACCCCCTACTGGTTTATCCCAAGTCCAAAACCGGGCATGTAGCCCATCCTTCTCATGATATCAATGGCAGCTAAACTGATAATAAAATCATCGTCCACGACAATGCTGAGCACTGAACCGGACGTATCGAACGAGAAACCCCCAAAGTCGGCGTCCTCCTCCCCATGCATTATTCCCAACACAGGCGTTCCATCGTCTTGAAGCGGGTGGATCCCAGAATCCCCGCAGATTGTCAGAGTCCCAGTCGGAAGCCCAACATGACCTTTTGGTGCAACGTAGACGGCACTGCCATGATGTCAGCCCTATGGAGCCACAGCCTGCCCAGCAGCAGATTGAAAGTGGCAGGGATATCGACCACGTGGAATTCAACATCCATCTCAAAGCCCTCAGCATCGAGCTTGAGCATCAAGGTTCCCTCCACTACACGGCGGGTGCTGTCGTAAGCTTTAACTGCCAGGTTGGACGGCGCAAGGTCATTCTTGGTGAGACCAAGGCGGTACGCAACCCTCAGGGGGCAGACGTTGATAGCAGATCCATTATCGATTAGCACGGTTGGCACCCAGTGTCCTCTACACTTGACGGTAATGTGCAGCGGGCAATTGTGAGCGGTTCCTTCAACAGGCAGATCCCTCTCGGTGAACGTGACAGAGTGTTTAGAGAGTAGAGGCAGAATGAGAGCGATCATTGCCTCAGGAGTGATGTCAATTGGGACCTTCAGTCGAGCCAGTGCCGCAGACAGCTTCTCTCGATGCTCCTTTGACGACGAAATCAGCCCCCAGATAGACACAGCAGCGGGAATCCTCTCGAGTTGCTTCTAAATTACATCCTCCTCTGGAATTCCACTTGGGACAATCGGAGTGCTTCTTTGGACGGCAGGACTGGCGGGTTTTGGAATAGGAGGATTGGACGAGCTCCCAGCCTGCAAGTTGGAGGGCTGAAAGACTCGGCCGCTCCTTGTAACATTGGCGATGTCCCACCAAGAAGTTGTGTCGTCGAAGTCCCAGAAGTCGGTAGGGATGTCAGCCATCTTGCGCTTCCCCTTGTCAGTTGTTGCCACAGTTGTAGATGGATCTTGCCCCAGAGCCGAATCCCGTTCCAAATCCTCCATTACCAACCCCTCCCAGAAAGACGAATCTTGTGCAGCGGCCTCCTCAAACGGCGCCCCCGGATTAGTAACAAACGGCGTGTCCCAAAAACCACCATCCACCAGAGCAGAGTTGACCGTCCAGACTTTGTTGCCCATGTTTATATCCACCACCTTATCCACATCCCAAAAGTCAGAAGGCAGTGAATTTGTGTTGAGGTCGACAATTTCATCCACCTCCCATAGGTCCTCGGGCACTGCATCCAGAGTCATGATACTACAGTCGTCGCCGGGAAGAGGCACAACAGGACGCGGGATTCTTTCATCGACTATGTAGAATGAAGGATCCAATTCGGTATCAGACACCGAAGTTAGCAGCGAATCGACTGTAGATGCACGAAAACACTCCCCAATCACACGAGGTTCTTCTTGACGGAGGTCCTCCTCTGTATATAATGCTTCATAGTCTGCTATAACACCCCCTTGAATAGGTTCGACCGGAGCTTGCAATGCAGGCTCATGGTCCCAAAAGTACGGTTCCTCTTCATCAACAGGCTCGGGCGGATTGAAGAGCAGATACAGAGAGAGACCATCCAACGGGTCCATTATGGCCTCCTCCTGTGCCGCCAACCATTCATCGTTTGCAGCATGATCAAATGGTACTTCCTCCGGCTCCACTGGAAATCCATCGAGCGCAAGGTTCTCCCATTCGTTGATTCTGGGGACAACGAAGTTCTCATGGTCAGCTATCGCCCAACCCACAGCTTGCATGTTGAGTTCGGGCTCCGGCGTGCTTGCCACAGTCCCAGTAAGTCTTGTACGTTGTATGGGTATTCCATCGTGAGTAGAACCGGAGAAGGTAAAGAACGGATTCCTTACGGTGGAACCAGCGAGGAGCTGTGCAGTGAAGGCAGGATTGCTTTGAAAGTCAGAGAACAAGTCATTGAAGGTATTCACACCGTCACGCAGACGTTCCAGGGGTGTCCTAGAATCAGACGGCTGTCCTTTCTCCAGGGTTAAGTGTGACACTTCGGGCTTAAGGGGTATTGACACGATCGGCCTCGGTTGATCCGTTGTGGTTATATGGTCAGTGGGGTTGAATATGGTGGAGCTAGGAGAGATTATGGTAGAGCTGAGGGATATGTGGTTGACTTGGTTATGGTGATTCGAGAGAGAGTTGGAGATGACGTTGGGTTTGGAAGGTGGGTTTGGAAGGGTTCCATTGTCCACCAAGTCTTGTATCGCATGACGGAGGCGATAGCAAGAGTCGGTATGATGACCAGGCATTTGGTGGTAGGCACAGAAGACGTTAGGGTTATGGCTGGGAGGTGGATTTTAGGGAAGTGGGGTTGGAGTTAGAGGCCTAAGGTGACCAGATTTGGCCAGTTTTTCGAGGACGGCAGAGAGAGGTACTTCGAAGTTGGCGAAGACACGGGGTTGGTTGCGGCTTCGGGGTTTTTAAGGGGTTTGCACTTGATTCACGTCGGCTATGTGCTTGGAGCTTTGAGTTGTGGCGGCATTGCTAGCAGTAGCAGCATTGGCGTAGTTGTTACCGCCAAAGAGAGCAGTACTGCTTCCAGTGTAAGCACGGGGCTTAGCTTTTGACGTTGAGGTAGCAGGAGCAGATTCAGTCCGTGGGATGACACCCGTTTGGGAGCTTCCTCAACAGCGAGACCAGAGTCAAAGAATGTCTCGAAGTTAGCCCCTTGAACCAAAACCAAATTCTTGGCAAAATCAGGCTGCAGATTCCGGGAGATGATGTGGATTTGGTCCTTCTCGCTTGGACGGTCAGTCATCAGGGCTGCCTTTGCTCTCCACCATTGGATAAAATCTGTGAAGGACTCCTTTGTATTCATCTTGGTTGATTCCAACTCTCGAGTGGTCATTTTGAGCTGGACATTGTAGCTATACTGGGCATTGAAAGCAGCCCCAATATCGACCCAGGTCTTCCTCTTGGAGATGTCCAGAGACAAGAACCATTGAAAGGCGGGACCAGCAAGGGTTTGAGGGAACAGCTGTGCCATGGTCTCCTCTTCGATTCCATTCAGTTTCATCGCGCTGTGATAAGCCAACAAATGTGTCTTCGGATCCCCAGTGCCATCAAACTTTGCGAAGTCGGGTATTTTGAACCTTTCGGGCAACCTATCGTTCGGAAAAGGGCAAAGACGGTCCATGTCCAAACCAACGGCACCTATCTTCTCAGCTTTAGAGACAGTCTCTTCAAGCTTTGCCATCTTGGCAATTAGGGCAGCCATTTCCGGGCTCGGAGCATGATTCTCACCCTGAAGATTCTCCTTAATCGAGGGTTCGCGCTCTTCCCTTTCACCGCCTCCTCCAGCTGCGACTACCAGAGGAAGACACTCTTCAATTAGAGCACGAAGATTGGCCATAGAGGCGTCAACTTGATCGGCCCTCTCTTGCATGATGGCCAGGTTGCGTTGAATGTCAGCCAAAACGGTAGCGAGGTTAGGAGTTTCAGCCATGTTGAGGACCTCTGTTTTTGACCTGGACGAGTTTCGGAGATGGAGAGAAAGGAGACGGCGGCGAATCCTCCCCTAACAGAATGCAACCCGGAGCTTCCGTCGTAGCAGACTACAGAGCAGACCCACCCAAATCTTCTCGCAGACAGACCCGTCGGACGCTCCCAAGTAGGTTTGGCTCTTGATTTTGAAGCTTCCTTTGAACAGCACAGTGACTAGACAGTAAAGTGTAAGAGCTCAGTGACAGCCTGCTGCAATTTATTTAAAAGGATCGAAAGAATAGAAAATGCGCATGTCAACGTCGTCGGTGTCCTCCTAGACTCTACAACTAGCAGACAAGCTTGCCTTATGACGTTCGGGCGTTGCCGAAGTCCTCAGAACTCTTTTCGACGGTGTATCCTTGATTGACTAATACTAAGAGATGTCAAAGCAACCTAAGTCTTTGGCTATTCCCTTCTCGAAGTCCCAATTTTTTTGGGTGGAACAACTTGGTGTAGATGACATGATACGGTAACCAAGATGGCGTAAGCAGCACTGTGCTGGAGCCTCGAGCGGTGTGAGTATCATGGCGCATCCCTTATTGTTCCTAGTTTTCTGTTTGAAACCTCGATTGGGGGTTTAACCAATGAATTAGAAAGTGTTGATTTCCCAAAGCCTCGTCGACTCAAGGATTTTGGAATTGAAAACATGCATCATCAAGGTGCATGACTCTTCATCGGGCCAAGCAACGTCCTTACAGGCATAAGACAAGCTTGAAAGAGAGACAACCCTAAAGCCGCCCTAGCATGCTCCTACGCGAACGGTATGGATGGATATACAGGCATGCGATATGGAAAGCAGTAACACATAGACAGTTCATGGGGGTTAGATGCAAATAACCCTACCCTATGGGTTCCTGTCTTAGGTTGAAAGGTTCTAGTGCTTTGTACGCATGGCGAGGCTGGTTTTGGCTTTAGAGGGGTTCCTCTGACTAGAGCCGCGGTATACCTCCCATTGCAACGTGTATTGCAGAGCAATGGTCAAACGGTAATACGACTCATCATCGTCCAAGGTTGTTGGGCATTCGAGGACCCCGGGCTCCAGTAAACTGTGCCGGTTACCCAAAACACCTCAACGGGGCTTACCAACATCGATGCACATGAACGCGCGCCAAAGAATGATCGAGAGAGAGAAATGGAATGCTTTTTGGAATGCCTTTTGAAGTTTGGCTCACTTTTATTAATCAAACACTCGGAGAAAACTACACAAGCGAACAATAGTAAAAGCCCCAGTTCGGATTGGTCGGATGTAGAATCCTGTTACGTTACCATTCCGTTCTTCAGTAGCGCGGAGCGTACTGTTTTGACAGACTTTTGAAAGATTGTTCAATTGAGTATTAATTGCCAAATGTTTGAATAATGCAATAAGTCCCCAGCAGAGTCGCCACTGTGGGCACACGCCCCAAAATTTTACATTTTTAGCACATAAACCGGGTGCGCCCTATTTTTGGAAAAGCGTAGCGAAACGCTTTGATTCAGAGTCGCCACTCGGGTTTTGCGGAAAACACCCAAGGAACCGAACTTGAAACGCTTGGTTACGTTTTTGATTTTGAAAAGGCTTGTAGACTAGACCGTTGTCACCTTCGATATCTAAGGTTCGGGAGCCAGGTTATGAGAGGGGAAGGGTTTTATGGCACCCCTCTCGCCCAATCCGGAGATCGGTCTCTACTCGGGCATTTTTTGTAAAACGTTTGCATTTCTCTCTTCTTGATCATTTTTAGCCAGTTAGGGCGGGGGAACAGTTAAAGGGGATTAAAACTGTAACAAGTTTGCATCATGTGATAAAATGTGATGTATGTTTGAACTAAACAGGTATAATAGATTGAGAACAAGCTCCTTTGAGTGTTTTGGACAAACTAGAGCACGCTAGCTGTGAAATGGTGCACACAGGAGCAAGCCTGCATGCACTGGCCGGGCCACTGCATGCAGTTTTGACTGGCGTGCGCCACCTCACGACTGGCATGCGCCGGTAGGTCCAAACTCATAGCTCTTGCAAACAATCCTCTGGGCTCTGGAATGGACCAGTGCACACCTAGGACAAACCACGCAGTTTATATCACAGCAGAATATACAGTTACAGACAGATAAAGGGCTTGAAAGCCACTAAATAAACAGAAGACCCCTTAAACAGTGAAGGGAAGATAAGTAGAGGCTAGGACTAACGCAAAATGCAAGGGCTAGCCACTGGATCTTGCAACAACTGCCGTACGCAGGTCATAGAGACCCGTACGCCAGTTGTTCCCCGCTTCCAGTACTTAGCTTTGCATTCATCTGGGTTCTAGAACAGGACCAGAACGATCCCAGAAGCCCTTTAAAGCAGAAATGATGAACTAATAGCTAGCAATTCTAACCATAGAAAGCAATAAGTTGGTTTTATCATGCTGCAAGGTGATCAGGGTAGGCATAATATAAGAAAAAAAAAGGATGATCAGTGATCCCCACACCAGTTTTGCCGTGCAGCCATGACTGGCGTACGACTCTAATTAACTGGCGTGCGCCACTGGTCATCTCACACGGCTTTGAAACCTTGCCAGCATTAGGGCCAGGACTGGTATAGATTACCAGCCTTGACCCTGCTACCCCCCCTCAGGGGTCAGAACAGACAGAGAACACAAGGTGATATACCTTTTGTTTTTTAGCTTGGAAGGAGTTTGCACTTGAGTTTGATGCTTTGAAAGGTGGATGGTTGATGAGATGGGTGTATGATATAGGTGAGGGAACTCTTGGCTTACTCTTTCAATAAATGCAAGAGAAAGGAGCAAAGAGTAATGAAAAAAAATGAAGGAGGGAGAAGTAATGGCTCTTAATGGTTTGTAACCCTTTGCAAATGAATGCAATTGGGGTACTTATGGAGGAGAGAGTGACTGATCAGTTTGGCCTTAAGGCTTGTTTGGCTTAAGAGAGCCTCCCATGCATTGAATGCATGGGACTTGGCTTGAAAGGTGGTGTAGGAGGGAAGGGGACAGTTCTGGACGAAAACAATCATCAGGGAGCTGTAGCCCACATCAGGGTGGCCACCGAAGTCCCGCGCGTTCGGCTGAATAAAGTTGATTTGATAGGGATATACTGGCGTGCGCCAGTTCTCTACCTGCGTGCGCCAGTAGGAACTGAGTCAACGGTCGATGACCAACACGTGGTAGTTTACTGGCGCACGCCATCATGGAACTAGCGTAAGCAAGCAGGGTTTTGCTGTGGCCATTTGGTTCTTGCTTGAAGGGTTTTGAAAGGGGTTTGAGGGGTTTTGGATGAGGCTCGGGACGCTCAAAGCTCAAACACACCAACGAACTCGGGTTGTTCTTGACCTTAATCATCATTGGGGAATCAAAGCCCGTAAGTAAACTAATCTGGACAGTCCAGAATGGGGTGTCTACAACTTGCTCAGTGGTTCCCCTTTGTGCTTCAAGAAGACGTTGATGAATCGCTCTTATATTCTCAGAGGTTTCTTGGATCAATTCCGACCCAACCAACGTAGCCTCGCCCAACTTGTCCAACAAACGGGTGATCGACACAGTCTCCCATACAAGGCTTCATACGACACCATCTCAATACTTGATTGGTAGCTATTGTTGCATGCGAATTTGACCAACGGTAGATGATCTTCCCAATTACCCCGAAAATCCATCACACAAGCCCAAAGCATATCTTCTAGAATTTGGATCGTTCTCTCAGATTGCCCATCCGTTTGAGGTGATATGCGGTGCTAAACAAGAGATTGGTGCCAAGAGCGGCTTGCAAGCTTTGCCAAAAACGCGCGGTAAACCTTGGATCTCGATCCGATACAATAGAAACAGGAATTCCATGAAGGCGGATAATCTCACGAATGTATAAATGACTAAGCGTATCAATCAATCCGTAACCTTAATAGGTAAGAAGTGCGCTGACTTGGTCAATCGATCGACTATCACCTAAATGGCATCATGCCCCCACGGCGACCTTGGTAAATCGGTAACGAAATCCATGGTCAAGTTCTCCCACTTCCACTCAGCCACTGGTAACGGTTGTAACTCCCCGCGGGTCGTTGATGCTCAGCTTTGACTTGTTGGCACGTAAGACACTTGGACACGAAAATAACAACATCTCTCTTCATTCCTAGCCACCAAAATTGTCTACGCATGTCATGATACATCTTCGTTCCCCCCGGATGCACGGCTAGCGGTGAATGGTGAAATTCTCTCAATATTTCCTCTCGACACGAAATGGGTACGTACAGTTTTCCTTGGTATCGCAAACCTTGATCGGCATGAATCATCCACCCCTCTCGAGGATTTCTGCTAAGAAACTTGGTGCGAAACTCCGCCGCTTCTTCATCTTGCTATTGGGCCTCAATCACTCGAGTCGACAAAGTCGATTGAACAGTCAAGTTACACAAGGTGACTCCATCACGAACCTCTTCAAAGTGCAATGCATATGAGCCTAAGTCATTCATCATTTTCCACTCATGGATGGCTAAACTCACAAGGTGTGTCGATTTTCTACTCAATGCGTCCGCTACCACGTTCGCCTTTCCCGGGTGATATTGCAACTCAAATTCATAGTCTTCTAAGTGTTCCATCCAACGACGTTGACGTAGGTTTAGTTCCTTTTAAGAGAACAAGTACTTCAGACTCTTGTGATCGGAAAAGACTTCGAATCTCTCACCGTAAAGGTAATGACGCCAACTGTTCAGTGCAAAAACGACAACCGCAAGTTCCAAGTCATGTGTAGGGTAGTTCCGCTTGTGAGTTTTCAATTGTTGCGATCCATATGCCACCACTCACCCCAATTGCATCAACACGCACCCCAACCCCTCCTTCGAAGCATCACAATACACGGAGTAGCCAACTCCTTGTTCGGGCAGAACCAAAATAGGCGCGGTAGTCGACCTTCTCTTCAATTCCTGAAAGGCCATCTCACATGCGTCACTTCAGATGAAACGAGTCCCCTTACGAGTCAATTTAGTCAACGGAGCCGCTAGGCGAGAGAAATCGAGTACGAAACAACGATAATACTCGGCCAAGCCCAAGAAACTACGAATCTCGAACAAATTCTTTGGTCGTTGCCAATTCATTACGGACTCTATCTTTCCCGGATCAACGGACACCCCATCCTTCGATACAACGTGACCCAAAAACTTGACTTTGGACAACCAAAACTCGCACTTGCTAAGCTTGGCATACAATTGGTGTACTCTCAAGAGTTCAAGAACGATAGAAAGGTGAGTTTGGTGTTCCTCCTCCAAAGGCGAGTAGATAAGGATATCGTCCACAAAGATGACTACGAAATGATCAAGATAGGCACGAAAGATATGATTCATCAAATCCATGAAAGTTGCCGGTGCATTCGTCAAACCAAAGGGCATAACAACAAACTCGTAGTGGCCATATCGAGTACGAAAAGCGGTTTTAGGGATATCTTCCCTCCGAACTCTCAACTGATGATAACCGGACCTCAAATCAATCTTAGAGAAACAAGTTGCGCCTCGAAGTTGGTCAAACAAATCATCGATCCAAGGCATTGGGTACTTGTTCTTAATGGTGACGCGGTTCAACTTACGATAATTGATACATAGACGAAGTGACCCATCCTTCTTTTGAGCAAACAAGGCCGGTGCTCCCCACGGTGACGTACTCGGACGGATAAACCCCAAATTCTCTAATTCTTGTAATTGAGTTTTCAATTCTCTCAAGTTGACGGGCGCGAAGTGATAAGGAGGTACGAAAATAGGAGCGGTACCAGGAAGTAAATCAATAGAAAATTCGATTTATCTCTCGGGTGGTAAACCGGGTAACTCCTTTCGGAAAATCACAAACAACAAGAGGTAACTGCCCACGCGCGAATATGTCTTCATCTAAGGCCAAGCTTGCTAATAAGGCATACATTGACTCTTGTTCCCGAGACTCACACAAATACGGTTCTATCGGTTCCCAACGCTCCCCGAAGAACTCAAAACAAGCACCTCCAGGCGGACAAATGCGGACCCGACGTTTGAAGCAATCTATGGTTGCGTGAAACGTAGACAACCAATCCATCCCCAATATAAGATCAAACCCTGACATGTTCAACACGATGAAATCAAAGGTAAAATGACGATCTCGAATGACAAGTTCACAATCCCGACAAATACGATCCAATGACGATCTACCTCCTATAGGTGTCTCAACGAACAATGGAGGACTAATATTTTCGATTTCCAATTCCAAGGCACAAGAAAAAGATGTAGCAATGAATGAATGCGATGCTCCAGAATCAAATAATACTCTAGCAAAGGAGTTAAACAATAAAAATGTACCCCTCACAACCGAAGTTTCTGGGGTCTGAGAAGTAACAGGAGGTGGTGGAGGCGGAATGGCTGAAGTAATAGCAAAAGCTCTCCCCTGCGTAGTCTGACTCTGAATGTGTCCACCCCAATGACCGGAACCCTGAGTAGGTGTAGACGAACTCGCTCCTCTCTCAACCTGAGATCCCTGAGCTGATGTGGTCAGACGGAAGTGAGGCTATTGTTGCCTCTGATTACCCCGAAACGTTTGCCGACTAGAACCCTGTCCACCCTTTGGCTGCTGCACTGAACCTGACTCGCTACGAGCCCCTTCTCCACGTGGGCAATTCCTTGCAAAATGACCACCCTTTCCACAAGTAAAACACGTGTTCAAAAGTCGCAGACACTGGGCGCGAATGTGCCCCACTTGACCGCACTCGTGACATACGACCGGAGGTCTATTGGAAACTCCTCGAGTTCCAAACGAAGAAGATGGCAGCCTAAAGTTTGACGGACCCTACGAAGTTGACATTTGATCCCTTTGTCTCTTCCTCCCTTGACTTCTGAAACTTCCCGAAGAAGAGCTCATACCTCCCATTGGTTGTCTTGGTTCCCAAACCTTAGTATTTTTAGGTGCCTCCTTAGGTGTCTCGATGCTCCTTGCAACGACTTCGGAAAACCTCCCTTTGCATTGTGCCACAACAAACTTCTTCACGGTATCGTGCAACCCTTTCTCGAACAGCCTACATTTCCTCTCTTTGGTAGCTACTAACTCCAGCGCAAAACCGGACAAGGATTGAAACTTTAAAGCGTACTCCGACACAGTCATATTCCTTTGCTTTAACTTTTCAAACTCATCCCTCAATTGGTCATGACTCGTTTCTGAAAAATATTGCTCCTCGAAAAGCACCTCAAATTCGGCCCAAGTTATGTTCTCAACATCTGGCTCATTTGCTTGAGCCGCAGTCCTTGCCGCTCTCCTTGCATCTTTCCTCGATCCCAAAACTGACTCCCACCACTCATTTGCTTCCCCAGTGAGTTGAACGGCTACAATATTGACTCGCAAGTCGTCCTCCATAATCTGAAGAGCCCTAAAGAGTTTTCGGATTTGGGCTAGCCAATGATCGGCCACAAGAGGGTCACTACTTGACCCATCGAACGTAGGTGGATTTCTACGACTAAACTCCTTCATTGCTGTCATCGCACGGCTATCTGTACTTTCCCTAAGAGGTGGGTTCAAAAGATTTGCAGCCGCAAGAGCCGCAACGAAATCCCTAGCAAACGGATTTTGAACGGCCGGTATTTCCTCTCCCCGACCGCGCCTGGCCCCTTCCCCTGGATTCCTGTTCGGATTTTCCCCATGATGGCTAACCTCATCCTCAACCGGCGCCCCTGGGCCACGACCACCCCGACCTTCGGTCTCACCTGCTACAGCACGCGTTCTCAATAACAACATCATTTCATGAGCTCATCAATAGCCCCGAACTATCCCAACATGGGTCAACGCAACTCTACACCACTCTACTATATTGAAATGTAATGCCACATATGTTATGATAAACGCATGACATTTTGAACCCATGAGACTAAAAGTCTCCCCACGGTCTCAAAGTATTCAAACCTAGACGCTCTGATACCAATTTGTCACGCCCTCAATTTTTAACATAATTAAATAATACATTTCAATAAAAGAGTCTCGCATATCATATATGTTACCCAAAAGAGTTTCCCACCTGTTTAATTTACAAACAAGTCCCCAAGTTTAGATAATTACAACCAAATTAGTTTATATACAAGTACGAACATGTTTAGAATATTACAAACTTTAGTCAAAAGATAATTCAAGAGTAATTAGTTACAAGACCATCTTTAACAAAATGTGATCTTTACAAAGATGATGAAATAACTAATGATGTCAGCTTCCAAAAGTCGTTTACTGTCAAGCACACGATGCATGCAATCTATTGCCCGGCATTTTAACCTGAAAAGAAAGATTAGGTTGAGCTACACTAGCCCAGTAGAAAAATCTTTACCAATCTTATATGCAAATATGATGATAAGGGCAAGAGAAGGAAAACAAGAGGATATAGCTCAACAACGAAATACAATCGACTCAAGGATGTGCCAAACATTCAAGACGATTGTTCTAAGATATGCTATAATCACATTATGCCATAAGGTTCACAATACTCAAGCAAGTAACAACTTTGACACGACTCACTATCCCATACCTCCACCATCGACATTTCCACCCCTTGCGTTGCCGTATAATACCACGAGAGTCACTGTATTACCACCCCTAGCGTTACGGTGTACACCAACATCTAAGGTCACCGTATTACCACCCCTTGCGTTACGAGACCATCTAAGTCTTCGTATTACCACCCCTTGGGTTATGAGACTTCCAAAATCGACCACCGACCCAAACAACTATTCCCTCACACAACATACAAGTTAAGGCTTTCTCAGAACCTCATTCATTCGTGAAATATGTCACGACATGCCAACAATATCACAAATATGCCACAAACGTTCACAAGCAATCATTCATTGCAAGTTGCATCTTATTGACATTTTAACCAAGTAATCTATTATTCATTCCTTACTAACAGAAGGCCAACGGGTCAAAAATAACATCCACTAATCATAGGAAGTCATCACGATAGAACGAGAATCTTAGGAGTAGCCAACGGATGTTGGCAGACAAACACACTCCCACTATAATGGTCATAACTTTATGTGTACTTAGAGTCTAAAGGTGATTTTGGTGGCAATGAAAAGCTAACTTCAAGACTTTCGAATCGATATAAAGTTTGCATGAATCGGACATCAGACGAGTAAGTTATGGCCGTTTGAAGTTGGGCTGAAACCCATAAGACGAGCAGAATTTCCAGAGAGGGGAGGGATCGATCCCCCCATCGCCAGGGATCGATCCCTGGGCTTGGTGGTCCAGAAACGAAAAGCGGGATCGATCCCCCAAGTTTAGGGATCGATCCCTATGCGATTTTGGGCGATTTTTTGCAGATTTCGGCAGCTTTCGAAATGAACGAAGGGAGACGATCAAAACTCGATTCTTACACCAAATCAACATATAAACACATAAAAGAGGTAAAGAAGTTCCTACCTCGCAACGATAACTAAGATCTACGGATTTGAACAAGCCCTAGCCTCTTAGAACTTCAAAACCTCGATTCAAGCTTGACCCAAAGATTTCCGAGCTCAAGAACGTGAATGAAAGGCCGGAGGAAGGTTGATTCTTGGAGTTCTTGAGTGAATGAGTGGTGTTTTGAGTGAGAGGAGAGAGAGAGAGAGAGAGAGAGAGAGAGAGAGAGAGAGAGAGAGAGAGAGAGAGAGAGAGAGAGAGAGAGAGGTCGGTGGAGAGAGGGAGAGAACGGATGAGAGAGAGAGAGATATATGGAGATATTTTTATCTCCTACACCACACACTCCCCTTATATACCCCTATATCATCAAATCACACACACACTCCCTCATGTTTCCATTCTATCACTTCAATCCCCAATTTAATTAGCCACCAAACAAACCACAATTTCCCAATTAAACATTTAACAAGCAATTTCAATAATTAAAATTTTACGAGTCTCTACAACACTCGTTTTTGCTTTTGGGTAGTAATTTGTTTGGACTTCACAATCATTAAGGCTGCAAATGTGAAGAGCTCTGACAACTATGAGGTCTTTGAACTGCCCCCTTTCTTCATCTTTTCCATTTTGTTTTGATTTTTGAAACTTTATTTTCCTTGACCTCTTTTTACACCAGATTTTGGTAACTTTTCCATAAAGTACCAATTCCTATACGATACCAATTGCCCACTTTCAAATTGTCATTCTTTGCATTACGTTGATGGGTACTAACTGATCAAACTCTTAGTTTTCATGGAATAATCTTGCCTTCTTAATATTGTAACTAGAGGCTGGGTACAAGCGATGTGTGTGCAAGTCGAATTTTGTCAAAATTTGCACAATTCCTTTCCATTTAATGTTTGATCGATTTTTCACAAATTTTGTAACGACCCTGATTTTTGGTACATAAAAATTTCGTTAAATATTTGAATTTTATTTTAATTACTTGGATTTGCTTTTAAAATTCTTTTTTTTAAATTTCTAATAATCCGTCATAATTAAATTGTAGACTTATAAATTAAGTGTTCTTCGTATAAAAATTAACTAGTCATTCCCCAAGGACAAAAGGACTTATTTATACTCTTGCATATTTATTTGTGTCTAGAATTAATTCATAAATTCATCTCCTTGGCTAGGAATCCTACCTTTCCTAGGATAAATTTATTCCAACCAATTAGTTAGCCAAATCAATTGGATTCTAAGCCTAGTTAAACCTCCCTAACCATTTTTGAACCTTATGACCCTTATGAATTCTCCTAATTCCTAGGTGCACATCTTGAACCTTGTGAACCTTTCTACACCCTAATTGAATCTCTTCAACCCTAGACTAGGAAATCATTGCACTTTCATGATTAGTCATTTCAAGACTTTATTACTCATCATTACTTCTTCCAAGAATATCTTTCCTCATCATTACCCATTGGACAATAGTTCGTAGGGAATTTTAATCCCTTGAGTAATAGAAATAAGACTTTCCATAATCCAATGAGCACATAGATTTGACAAGACAAAACATTAGAACCCTTCATCATGACCTAGAATTGTCATGCATGCAAAGCCTAGAAATATTAGCCTTAAACCCTAATTGAACCTTTTAGGCCTAGGAAAGTAATCATTATTCTTCCAAAAGTAGTATACTTAGACTTGTCATGCATGCAAGCCTAGAAAGAATAGCCTTGAACCTAATTACCCTACAAAGTTACTTTCCTATATATTTCCCTAGGTATATATGTGCATATATACATCATAGCCTACTATAGTCATGCCTACATATACATATATGCTTTCTAGGAAAAATGTTAACCATTGGTCAATAGGATAACACTTGAAAGCCTTACCTTTAATCATTACCCTTTTCCTAGACTTAGTAAGTCTACTTAGCCCTAAGTATACATAGTCACATATATATAGGTATATATATACCTAATAGCCTACCTTAATCATACCTATATGTACATACATAAACTTTCTAGGAAAGTTTTAACCATTGGGCATTGTCTTATCATTGAAAGCCTTAACTTTCATCATTACCCTTTCTTAGACCTAATAAGACTACTTAGTACCTGAGTGTACATATATATAGCTATATATATAAGAGAGAGAGAGAGAGAGAGAGAGAGAGAAAGTGTGTGTGTGTGTGTGTGTGTGTGTGCATGTGCCTAATTACTACTTTACAACCCATTTCTAGACTACTTTAAACATAAAACCTAGCCCTTAAACACCCAAGATTTACTTACAAGCTAGCCTTTAAACATCCTAGATTTCTACTTACAACCTAGCCTAGGATTGACTAAACATGGGAAGACTTCTTCTTTTAGCCTAATCATTCATATCTTTAGACTTGTAAGACTTGCAACCTAGGTTATAATCACTTAGGATTGCCTTTAAGCCTTAGGAAATCTCCATGATTACTTAGCCTTGCACCTAGTATGGATGGACAATGCTTTGGCATGCTTGGAGGCTTGATTGGACAACACAATGGAGCAAATCCATGGGAGAAAAAGGGAGAGAGAGAGAGCCGGCCATATCGAGAGAGAGAGGAGCCGAACATTTTGCTATAAATAACACCCCTCTCATGCCATTCAACTCACACCTTCAAGCCTTCCAACTTCTCTCTTTAAAATTCTTGCATTTGTTCTTTGTTCTTCCTAATTCTTCCTTTGTTCTTGAGTTCTTCAAGAAACTCATCCAACACCACCACTAAACCACCACTTGACCACCCTTTTGATCCAAAAAGTTTAGTAGTTTAGTCAAGAACTAGTTCCGAGAGAAACTTCTTCTCTTTCGAAACTACCGTAAGCTTACCGTAGGAGGTTATTCCGTTCGATAGCCGACGTGCTTATCTTTTTCCGTAACCATCCCTACCGCCAAGAAGAAAGGTAGTTTTTCCCATACTCACTAGCTCTAAATATATTGCACGTTTGAAATGTATGTAGAATATCCTTACTCACTATCTCTAAGTATAAATAGAAACTTGTATATTGCTTGTCTGTTTGAAATGCATGAAATATAAATAACTAGTAGACTTATTTTTTGAAAGGAAATACGTTCACGTTGAATATCTCGACCTTTATTACCGGAAAAACATATGTTGTTTTGAACTTTCCAAAAAGGAAGAAAGAACGGATTTCAAAATGTAAGAAATAATAGTTTGATTGAAAGTATTCGTATTTTGATCTTGAGATGGTTATGAGCATGTATATTTGATTACTTGAAATTACTTGTTTGATGTGTGATAAAGCATAAGTGGTTTCCACTCCAAGGTGTCCATCCATGTGACACTATACTTTATGTTGTGTGACAGATGTTTGAATATGATCTTGCGAACTCATGGATAATATAAGCATGATAAAGTAATATAGAGTTGGATGATCTTGTTCTTTTAATTATTCTAGTTTAGTTTCAAGATTTTGATCAATGATGCATGTTTACGAGACACCGTATAGAGAGTCCAACCGTGGAGTCATTGCATGAAAACGAGACACAAAAATAGAGAAAATTAGAAACATGACACCTACGGTGTTGATAATGAAAAGACGTGTTTTGAAAAAGAAAATGTTTTGAAAACCGCAATGTGACCGGACGCGGTAGCCCATTGTGTGGTGTATGTGTGTGTGTGCCAATAGGAACCCGGAGCGGCTGAACCATTCTGAGGATACTCGGGAACCCGGAACGGCGGAACCGAGGTTGGGTGTGTAGCTTGGTCATCCGCGAAGAGGAGCCAATGCAAATTGTGTGCCAATGGGAACCCAGAACGGCGGAACCATTGTGAGGATACTCGAAAACCCGGAGCGGCAAAACCGAGGTTGGGTGTGTAAAAACGTTTTTCGAAAACCTAATGGGAACCCGGAATGGCGGAACCATTGTGGGGATACTCGGGAATCCAGAGCGGCGGAACCAAGGTTTGATTTGTGGCTTAGTTATCCGCGGAGAGGAGCCAATGCAAAATTGTTTGCCAATGGGAACCCGGAACGGCGGAACCATTGTGAGGATACTCGGGAACCCGGAGCGGCGGAACCGAGGTTGGGTGTGTAAAAAATGATTTTCGAAATGTTGATTTGGTAAATGAAAAGTGAAAATGTGACACAGTCTACGAAGAGTCACGTAGGAGAAACTCAGTTATCACAGACACCAATGTTAGTTGTGGGTGTGTCATTGTTAATTGCTTGCTGAATATGCATGCGCTATTTGAAAACCGTTTGATTTACATGAGTTAGTATACTATTTCTATAAACTATTGTTCGTAAGTTATGGGTTAGCGGGTATAAGATTATTCTGCTGAACTTTTGTAGCTCATGGTGTTACTGTTGTAACCCTGATATATTATACTGGGGGTGACGCCGGTATAATGTGTCAGATCTTGTAGATGAGCAGGATGAACTCTACACCTTGGAGGCTTTCGGAGCCGAGGAGCTGGCTAGGATGGAGAAGCAGGCAGAGCTGTAGTTAGGAACCCTAGTTTTCCCTCACTTGTTTAGTTAATGTACTCTTGTGGAAGTGATGTTGTAATAAGGAGCTAGACTCTAATTTAATTTTTAATAAAAATGTTTATTTAACGTTCCCAAAAATTGGGGCGTTACAAATTTTGTACAAATCCGACTTGCACACGCATCGCGTGTGCCCCGACCTCTAGTGTGGATAAAGATCGCGTGGAGTAACGTCTTTTCTGTCGACTGAAGGATGGTGAATTGGGTTGGGCTGGCCTGTGGGAGATAAATGGGTTGGGTTAAAATCCTCTTGGACTGAAATCCTACATATAAATTTTTAATTTTTTCGTTTTGGAAAAATGACGGCCTAGGACGTGTTTTGATAATTAATACTCGCCAAGGACAAACTAAGAACATTTGTAAATGCTGAAAATGTCCTTGGCGGGTATTAATTATCAAAATACATCCATAGCTTTCATTTTCCCTTTTGTTTTTTGGGGGTTGACCTGGGCTACAGCCCAACCCAACCTGTACACACAGTTCCGCCCTTATGGCATAAAACTGAAGAAATTAGCCTTGTTCTCTTTGCTTTTCAAAAAGCATTTTTCAAAAAATTTTCCCTAGATTTCTTCTACTTCAAATATTTCTCTCTATCTCTCTCCACTTATTACCCCTACTATTTTTCAAAAAAAAAATTTCAAAATACAAACCAAACACAAACACAGTAAGTTAAGAAAACTGATGGTGCATAAAAGTTTATTTTACTCGATCGAACTGAGTACAAATTTGAGTCCACGGCTGGATATGGCCAAACAATAACAACTGAATTGAATTTCTGAGTTACCCAAAAAAAATTAGTATAAATAACAACTGAATTAAAGCAACCCATGTATATATAGTGTCATCCTGCGTAAATCCAACTGATAGTTTTCCTTACGTCAGGAAAAAAATACTCCAAAAAATCAAGTAATATTTTTCTTCGAAAAGTTATACAATGCAAAGAACATAAGCTAATTTTGAGCGTTGAAAATCCAAATTCATAGATGGTTATTTTACACCCTCTTTGCAAAGAATTTTAGACAAATTTATGGAATCTATCAATATCCTATAGGAATGTGTTTAGGCCTACTAATCCTTCAAACCTCCATGCCTAATTTTCTAGAGTTTTGATTTTCTTTTAATTTGTTTAAATTGGGAGGGAGAGGGAGAGGGAGAGGGAGAGGGAGGGGGGGACGTGGGAGGGGAAGGTGGAGAGAGAGAGAGAGAGAACGTGGGGAGGGGGAGAGATTTTAGGAGAATTGAAGAAAAATAATCCAATGCTCCAGTGATATTTTTATGCGGTTGCTAAACTTATCACTCCACCAAACGTTTGTGTGGTCACCACAAAGTGTTGAGCCTGCACAAATTGTTTTTTTTTCCCGTGCATCGAACGGGCACAACACTAGATGATAAAAAATATAGTTTAATATTTTTTTCGGCCCCCGATGCAAGCCAATTGGTCTCTCTTTATGCACCGAAATACTTTTGAAAAACCAAAAAACCCCACGTCCATAAAATAAAACCTTATTTCGCAAAACTATAAAAAAAAAAAAAAACCCCAATGTTCATGCCTAGACCAATATCTAGGTTCACAAAAAAAAAAAAAACCCACGAAAAACCCCACGTCCATGCCCAGACCAATATCTATGTTCACAAAAAAACATCCATGTTCACAAACTAATCCATTCTCCACAACACCCACATTCCCGGACTAACTTACTAGCGTTCAACCCGTTCTATGCACGGGTAAAATTAACCAATTCTAGCGTTGTACCCGTTCGATGTACACCTATTAGGTCATGAAATGGCTCAAGGACTGAGCGCGGGCGTGCCAAGACTTGTCGCGTCTAACGTAAGGACTGGACGTCCATTTTTTGACTTCTTAACTGTACGGCAAAAGTGCTGCAAACCTAAGGGCTAGATTGCAGTGATGGTTCGTGGTTTTGCCACAACGGTTGTGGACTTAGCTATTTCCTAACCGTGTAGGAAAGAGAGCAACGTAAAAATAAAGACGAACTTTATTATGTCGGAATAATAAAGTTGGGTACAATGAAAAGTAAAACCCAAATTACTTGAAGAAGTAATTGAGTGAATGCAGGAAAAGTAAAATAGGTACTTCGCTGGGAAGACTTTAGTTTAAGCGCTGGGCTTGATTGGTGTGGGAACCCTTTTTTCTTCTTGAGAACTAGTATTTATAGGGCACAGATTTGCACGCAAGAGGATTTCCAGCTTTCTTCTTATGTCGCCATGTGTCCAATGATTGAGCTTTTCCCTCCTTGTTGGCGGTTTTTGGAGGTTACCCAAGTGCAGCACATCTTTTTCTTCCATAATGGGTGGTTCTTGGCAGTTAAGAGAAGTTAATTGGAGATCATGTGCCAACCCATTTCCTTTTTCCGTGGGTTTCTCCGATAATGGGCAGTTAGAAATTCTTTTGCACCAAACACACCCACGTTTTTCATCATGCAACTAATTAACTCCTAAAAAATAGGATCAATTAGCCACTGATCAACCCAATTCCACGTGTTCCAAAACAGATGTGGGCTTGACTTCCTTTCGGAATAATCCAAGTGGGAAAATTATTCAATGTATCGCATTTCACTTGGGTTTTGATTAATTGGGCCTTGCTCCAATAACGAAATTAATGTGGCCCATTAATTCTTAGCCCGAGAAACTCATAAATATTGGCCCAATTTAATTAATATCTAATTAAATGGCCTTCCAGCGCTAGCCTAAGATTTAGTGTCAAAAACGGGTGTAAACAACATCTCATTGCACAACACCAACCCGAAGTCCGTATTTCATTGGTCCAGCTGTACTTGTTCCATTGTATGTTATTTGTGTTTTGGTTTGACAATTTGCAGTTATATTTGGTTGCAATACCAACTGAAAAAGCATATAAATATGTTACAGGCAAAAAAGAAATTTGTGGACTGTTTGTAAATATCGTTTACAAACGTTCAACTAGGGTAGGAGTACCCTAGCTTATCGTTATCCATGGGATATTAGAAACCCCAAGGTGTTTGGGATGCTTGGAGCTTATCTCCGGGGATGAAGATTTTCAAGGTGGTTCTTCGTACGTTTAGGAGTCTCCCTTACGATATCAATTACGCACATCGTACTAGTTCGTGGTCTATTGATGTTATTGGTTTGGTCATACATTCATACCAAGCCGGACAGGTGTAGTTGGTTTATCCTTATCAAATACAAAAAATCTTATGATAAAAGATTATTATTCTAGTAAATTTATAATGTCACCCCCAAGGAAAAGTGTGGTTATCAATTTGGAGAGTTGCATTATCAATTCCTATACGGAATTGATTTTGGGAAGTGACATTATAAATTTGGGGAGTGGCATTATCAATGCCCTTGTTCAAAGTCCAAATAGCCCAAGGGAAAAAAAGGAAGTCTTTTTCTAAAAGAAATCAAAACCCATAATGAGGTAAATTGGCCATTATGCTTCTCCTCTCCGGTTCACCATCCTTTCCCGAAAAAAGCCTGTGCACTGATACTTTTCCTTGGAGACAGAAGAAGGGTTTACCAAAAAAAAAGAGATCAGAAGAGGGGAAGGAAAAAAAAAAATTCAGGGTTTTGTTTGTTTCCCATTTTTACTTTGTTTTAACTTCATTTTTCAATCATTACCATATATCTTTCTCCAATCATTACCCTATTTCTCTAATTATTAATTTCATTTCTCTCTCCACTCATTACCTCTCTCTCCAATCATTACACTACTATAAAAATAGGTAAAGACCTCGGTCATTTGGTGTGATCTTTCACTTTTAATCTCGCATTCAAAACCGTGGTCTATCAAGGTGTAACTAAAAGCAATAAGTCTGTTGACACAGACTTGTTGTACACAGATCCCGCACAGATTTTTGTGTGGGGTCCACTACGGGTCTCATACAAACAATCTGAGTCGTTCATTAAATGTATAACATTTTTTCAAGTGCCCTGGCGAAAAATTAGCTCAATCTGATACTTATAGGTACTTGATCCAATCGTTTAACATTTCATTATTCTGAAAATCGAATGAAAAGTTTGATGATTGGATCGAGCATCTATAGGTATCGGATTGAGCTGATTTTTCACAGGGGCCCTTGGAAAAATGTTTTACTTTTAATGAACGGATTGGATTGTTTGTGTGAAACCCGTAGTGAACTCCACACAAAAATCTGTGTAAGATCTGTTACCTATTTATCTCTATCTTTTAACCACAGAATAAAAACCGTGATTAAAACTCATTAAAACCGTGACTAAAAACATAAAAACTATGATTAAAATGATAAAAACGTGACCTTTAATAGCTTAACATCTCAGTTTTATTATAAAACCGTGGTTGTTTAGAGAGAAATAATCTCAGTTTTTGAAAAAACCGAGATTAAATAATAGCTTCCTGTTGGGTTTTGAACCCAAGTTTCTTGAGTTTTACATAGAAGCTTTAACCAACTACACCACACACAATTTTCAATATATAATTGAAATATTTAATATATAACATATGTGTTTAACTTACGACCTCAGTTTTTAGATGACTGAGATTAAAGATTCTTTTTATCTCAGTTTTTCTGAAATGAGATATATTCTTTCATATACAATCTCAGTTTTTCAAAAACGAGATCTATTCTTTCAGTTACAATCTCACTTTTAGATTACTGAGATTAAAAAATCTTTTCATCTCAGTTTTTTTCGAAACGAGATATATTCTTTCATATATAATGTCAGTTTTTTGAGAATGAGATCTATATATTCTTCAAGTTACAATCTCACTTTTTAGATTACTGAGATTAAAAAATCTTTCCATCTCAGTTTTTTCGTAGAACTGTGATGAAAACTATAGTCTATAACATTTTATTACGCTTTTACAAAAAGTGAGATCTTTTTAGTTTTTGTACCGTGATCTTTACATCATTTTGTAGTAGTGTTACCTTATTTCTCTCTCCACCCACTACCAAAACTAAAATACCATAAGTTACCAAACGAACAAGGCTTTTCCGTATTTTTCACTTGCCCTTTTATGACGAATTTTTCTATGGTATACAAATCACTTTTTGGTGTATGGTACCTAAAAAGTCACTTTAGTTTACGTACTCCACATTGAGTTGTAAGTATTTCATAAGGAGTTGTAAATATTCTACATTTGGAATACTTACCACTTCATATGAAATAATTTCACACTGAGTAGTAAGTATTTCATATAGAGTGGACGTATTCCACATTGAGTGGCAAATATTTCTATACTTACTACTACTTATGAATTATTTACCACTCAATGTGGAATGATAACCAGATGTATAATACTTATACTCAATGTGGAATACTTACTACTTCATATGAAATAATTTCACACTGAGTGGTAAGTATTTCATATAGGCTGGTAAGTATTCCACATTAAGTGGCAAGTATTTTTATACTTGGTACTCAATGTGGAATATTTACCACTTCTTATGAAATACTTACCACTCAATGTGGAATAATTACCACTAAAGTGATTTTTTGGATACCATACACACACAAAAATTTGTGTACCATAGATGGACTCTTTTATGACAATCTAGACGTTTCACTTGGCCTTTAGGACAATCGAAAGGTTTGGTCCCCTCCGTAGCGCTAAGGTGAGAGTCAGATCCCGTCCTAGGTTACCTTCCAGACCCGTCCAGTTCAGCTTTTTGTGGGCTTTTTTCTAGTTTACAATAATGATCAAAATCGTTCACTTTTTAGAGCTTGTCAAGACCAACGACCATGTCAAAAATCACGTTGATCAGATACCGTTTTCTATCATTTCAAAATGCATTAAGTTTCAGAGAAATGTGTTGAAGTATTGCAATCCTGTGTTTCACACATCTTTCTTATACAAACATTAATGCATTTTAAAATGATATTAAACGGTATCCGATCAACGTGATTTTTGGCATGAATTATTGTTTTTGACTAGCACTAAAAAGTGAACAGTTCCGATCATTATTGTGAATCCACAAAAAGCCCAAAAAAAGCCAAACTGGACCATACTAGATGAGATCTGACTCCCCTAAGGTGGGAAAGGCAGTATTTGTGTGGCCCGTAATCCTTGATCTGAGTCCCTCCTCCGCTAGTTCAGGGGTTGCTTAGCCTTCTTACCCTAACCTACATAGTGAGCGCACGACTAAGACCTGGTCGGGGTTGACCCGGCAAGGCCCTCCGGTGAGAGGATAAGTATGTGCAGAGAGAAAGGCAATAGACTAGAGTTTTCTAGAGAGTATGAGTGTGTAGAAGCATGTACCTCTTAGGGTTGCCATCCTCTGATATTTATAGAGTCTCCTTGACTTGCTCTCCAAGTACAGGCATGTGCCATGCACGAGTCGAGTGACGCCGTTGTGACGTCACTGAATAGATCTGGTAACCGCTTAGGTGTGAGCTGGCACCTCCATGTACGTTCATCATTATCCTTTGGCGTAACTGCTTCAGCACGTGAGCGAGCACATGACTCAACAGGTGGCCGAGCTCCATACTTGGCTGAACTTGATGGGCGACCCGCGGGGAGGATTCTAACAACGGGGTTGCCTTCCAAAGGGTGGCCGAACCCGAAGAGTTCCCTCAAGGGTGGCCGAACTTGGGAGACGTTTCATCGGTTGGCCGACGGTCAATCGCAACGTCACCCGCCCCCGAACCTCAGTTCTAACCGGACTTGAAGTACCGTACGGCCATCGCTCCTGACCGTGATCTCGGTCCCAGCCTTCTTGTTACTGGGCTCAGACCATTTAGTCTGGTCTGCTACAATAGCCCCTCAATCCTTGCCGACGCCGAGCGCGTGGTGGAGATTGATAGTAAGCTTGACCGAACCCCATCGATGGGCGAACGTGAACCATTGATGAGAGTTGGCCGAGCTTCATTCGTCTTCACCTTTTAAGGCAACTGCAACCGCCAGAGCTGAGTACTAATGAGAGAGTGCCAAGTGTTACAAATTGCTTGGGTACGGCGGGTGAAAGGACAGTTGATATGCGTAGGGTTCTGCGCGGCTGCCCTATCTGTGCCACGTGTCAAACGCTCAATGGCTGTTGGTTCGGTGGTGTAATGATGGGCGGGAAAATCGAATTCCCAACCCTACCTCTATATAAAGGACGACAAGAGGAGAGAGAGAAGTTACAAACTCTTTCTCTCTCTAGAACTCCATAGCCAGAGCTCTCCCTCCGTCCGTTCATCTTCCAGCCTCGATTCCTCGTTGATCCACCAGCAGATCTTCTAGAAAACTTCAGGTATTGTTTCGATCCTTGCTTCTCTTCGTTTTGCTGTAAATTTTATCCCCCTTTTTGCATTGCTTTTCTGGGATTTGGGGGTTTTTTGTTTTGTATGAACAGTACGAATCCTGGAGATGAACGAACTGTTCATCTTCATCTTCAACCTATTCTTCCGAGCCCCAGCCCTGATGCTAGTGGGCTTGGCCGACGCTGGGGCATACCGAGCCCGTTCGACTCGAGTCTTAGGGTTCTCGACCCTGAGTCTTCATAAAGCAGGGTGGGCCAGTAGGGTAGCCAAACGTAGTGAGGTCCTTGCCTTTTTGGCCGACGACAAGGTTCCTCATTATCTTCTTCTTGTTTTGTTAGGTCTGGCTCACCCGATCATAGTCATTTCTTCCGACTCTGAAAGCTCAGGGGACAGCTCTGGAGACGTAATAATCCGAGAGTACTTGGAGAGGTACAGAAGCGACGTCAGGCTTCCTCAGTCGCTTCAAATATGTCAGCAGATTCTAGTGATTCGAACGCCGAACGTGATTTCGAGTATGTGGGGGACGAGTTCAACACCGAGCCTGAGATCTCCTTTACTCCTTCTACTCACTCTGACGCCGAGCCCCAATTGGGACCGGAGGCTGAGACGAGATTCCATTCCCATGCTGAAGCCTCCTCTTCAGCACGATCGAGGCATAGCGAAGCCCTTTCTGTAAATAGGGAGGTCACTGATCTTTACGAGAGGGGCCAGGTTTGTCCCTACACCCACTTCTTCAGCAGAGTGGCCGGTGAATATGAAAACTTCTGCCGAGAGTACAACATCCCAAATGATGTCGTTGTCAGTCAGGTGGCTAGTAATAGGATTAAGGACAAGAGGGAACATCATCCCGAGCACATCACCGTACCCCTGATGGCCATCTGTGAGGCTGGACTTTGGTTCCCACTTCACCCTTTTCTGAGGGAACTTCTTGCTCGATTCAGCATCGTCCCTCACTGCTTTGCCATTAATAGCTTTAGGATAGTGATGTCGATCATTAAGCTGAAGGAGCTCCATAACCTGGAGTTCACCGTCCCCGACCTTTTTCACACGTACATAATGTCCAGGCACGATAAGACCGGGCGTAGGTACCTATCAATGCGCAGGGACAAGGAGCCGTTGATAGGTGGGCTGCCTGATACCGACAAATGGGCCAACTTCTATGTTGAGGTTAATGGCAACTATGAATTCGGCGATCAGATAGTGCGACTACACACTGTGCCGAAGATAAATGATTTCTGAGGTTGCCTTGTGTTTTTCTTTTATCTTGCCGAGCCTGTCTTTCAATCTCGTATATCAATTTTTCCTGTGCTGATTGTCAACACTTTTGCAGATCACCGAGCGATTACAAAGAGACAGCAATCGTTGGCCGTTGAGAGAAATGTGGATATCTTGAAGGCCATGATCTGCCGAGGCACGCCCACTTTGCTCAGCTACATTCCATCGTACAAGGGTAAGTTGAAGAAGAGGGAGAAGGTAGGTGAGCCGAGCGAGCAGGTAGGAGAGAATAGGAATGAGGGAGGTGGACAGCCAAAGGTAGGTGGCAAGCAACCGGAGGGTGGCAAGAAGGCGAAAGAGCCGAGGGTGAAATTCCCCAAGTTCAAAAAGTCAGCCGACTTCTAGTTCCAAGAGAGTCGGCCAGCTGATATTCCAGGTATCAACACACCTCTCCAAACCCTCATACCTGAGTTCGAAGAAGAGATGGGAAGAAGGAACGTGGTACGTGTGAATATCAGAGACAGTGCCGTGGTTCGGCAAAAAGATACCGAAGTGACCGAGCTTGCCGAGAAGAGGCAGAAGGTCACCCGTGATCTTTTTCCAACCAAGCCAGTGACACCTCATCTGTTGGATAAGGGTCAAACTGAGTCATCGGCTGCCGGTGGCTCAAAAGGTGCTCGGAAGAATCTAAGCTCGGTGGGGCTAGTCGCTGTGCAGGAGTTCGCTCCGTCATTTGCTATGACCGAGGGCAGGGTAATTTCAGTTGACGACAGTGTCAAACTGGAGCCCGGGCTGGCCGTCACTATGCTCCAAGGCTTGGCTTTGCCGAGTGATATGCAGAAGGTGCCAGAGGATCTCCAGCCGAGCTTAGTTCATGCCAGTGCTTACCTAGTTCAGGTATGTCCGAGCCTAATTCGTTTTAGCTTTTACATATTTACGAGCTTGTTTGTACTTGACTTTCTCGAGCTTGTCTCTTCTCGCTTTGCAGGCTGGGCAAGCTTTGCTTTGTGCGTCTAATAAGGCCGAGCTCGTGGCAGCCGAGAGGTCCCGTTACCACGATGACCTGAAAGCCGAGTGCGAGAAGGTGAAGTCTTTGAAGGCGGGCCTAAAAACGGCTAAGGCTCGGGTGGCAGAGTTAGAGAAAGGGCAGGATGAGGCTGCGACAAAGGTGAAAGATGTCGAATGCGAGCTTGGCAAGGTATTGAGGAGGGAAAAAAGAAAGATGAAGGAAGTCAACGAGAAAGCCTATCAGGCTGGCTATGATCGAGCAGGTGCCGAGTACATGAGGGATGCTCGATCGATGGTAAATGATGAAATTAAGATGAGGATCCCCATCTCATACCGAGCGGGATACAAGGACGGGGTGAAGGCTGCTTGTGGAGTTTTACAGTTGGAGGCTGATATGAACTTGACCAAATCGATTCCTGACCCAGTTACTCCTGAGCTCGTCCTTCCTTATACTGAAGAGGAGTGTTCACCCCTTTGTGGGCTCCCGCGCCCGAAGCGCGCTTGAAGAGTCGCCACCCGGATTTTTGAGATGGATGATCCGAGAAACCGAGAGTTTGTTTGAGAGAAAAAGGCTTTTGGTCTAGCGAAGACATTGAGATTTTGGATCCGGGAGCCACATTACGAACAGGGAAGGTTTTGTTGGAAAAGCACCATGCTCGCCCGGCGAAAACCGGTCTATACTAAGCATTTTAAATGGGGGATTTAATACTATTTGGAAAACCTCAAAAAACATATACGGGAAAGGGGAACAAGAGGAAATATATCACGTTGTCGTGGGCGTGGTGCTTACTGTACAGAAATGATGAAGGATGATGTGACGAAGATATAAATAAGGAAAGCTTTTAAACATGGTGTCTGGATCACCATCTTCTGCTTCACGGCATACTGATATATGACGCACGGCCTTATGATATGCCGTGCGTGGTTCTGATCCTATCATCAGGCTTTTGTTGTTTTCACAACATCACGCGGTGCACCCAGTACAACGCACGGTGTTCCTTCAAAACATCAGAAGACTCACAGCCGTTAGATCATCTCAGAACTATACCATTCCATCAAGCCACGAGTAGAAAACCACTTTTAATACGTTTGTTCATTCATAAAGATTGATAGAGTTTACTCAAGATGATAAAACATGGCTTGTAGATATGGTCTCGTTCCGAGACTACTATTAGTGCACAGAAACAGATCCAGCAACAAATGATCATGATCCAGACAGTTCGAACAAGAAAACAGCAGCTAACTGAAATGCCGTGCGTGTGAGTCTACTATGCCGTGTGACGCTTTAAAGCGCCGCACGGCGTAGCTTACCCAGTACAGAAGACTTGTTTTGCTTTGTAAAAATGGTTTTAGATTAGATCTTAACCAAAAGGGGTTAAGCCTATCAACAGGAGAGCCCCCTCAGGGCCAGGACAGAGCCTAGCCCAAGGAAACTTTGTTTTTACCTTTGATCTCGAGCTTTGAACGAGGATGGTGATGGATGGTTGCATTGGATGATGATGAACGAGCGTCGGTGAGGTTGATAAAGAAAAACGGAGGATGGATATGTATAATAGATGGGTATGTTGGGTAGTTGGGGTCTCAAAGTTAGTGAGAGACTAACTTTGATGGTGAAGAGAAAAATGGAGCAAGAGGCCGAGAGAATGTCCTTTGAAGGCAACATTCTCAAGACTTGGAAATGGGAAATAGATGTGAAAGTAAGAAGAAAGAGAAAGGGTAGAATAATGATCAAGGGCTCTTTTCTCTTGAGTGGAGGGGTGTATTTATAGGCAAGAGCCATGGATTTTGAATTTCAAATGTTGGAGGTATTTTCTGGGCGGGCCAGAAGTGTGCTTTCGGCTGAGCCGTTTCGCAGCTGTGGCTCAAATAGGCGTGGCCGACAGCTTTCTGGGCCAGTCAGAACTTTCATGAAATGCCGTGCGGCTAACCTCATGATCGCGTGCGGCGTATTGATTTTCGATATGCTGTGCGGTGTAGAGGTGTCACGTGCGGCGTTCCAGGTCCAGTCCAGGGCTTTTGGGCTTTCTCTGGGCTTTCGGGTTTTTGGTTTACTTGGGCTAAGGATTTGTTTGGGGCCAAGGGAATCCCTCATTCAAGCTCGTTAAGGCACCGTTTCCTTTATTTTATCATTGGGGTGGACAAAGACCCTTCGAGGCTCGGATTGGGGTGTCTACAGTAGTTCCTCTTTAACGTAACTCGGATATCATTGGTTTGATATGAGTGACGCTTAAAGAATAGGCATCCCGATCCGTTGCTCTAAAGTCTTTGAACAGAGACAAAATGCTTGAAAATGCAAGTAAATGACAATGGTGGTCGCGCTCGTGGAGCTGCCTATGTACCCCGTTTGTAGGGATCAGACCAACGTATTTCAGTTGGGATGATGCAAGTGAAACAAGTCCCAGAGGACAACAAGTAAAACCACGTAATAAACTTGAGAAGATTGAGTGCTAGTAGGGTGTCGTGAAAAATGCGAAACGAGCCCTTAGGAGGCTAAAAATTCGAGACGCGCCTTTGGGAGGCTTTGAAAATTTGAGGCGACTCTTCGGGAGACTAAAAATTCGAGACGAGCCTTTGGGAGGCTTTGAGAATTCGAGACGAGTCTTCGGGAGACTAAAAATTCGAGACGAGCCTTTGGGAGGCTTTGAAAATTCGAGGCGAGTCTTCGGGAGACTAAAAATTCAAGACGAGTCTTTGGGAGGCTTTGAGAATTTGAGACGAGTCTTCGGGAGACTAAAAATTTGAGACGAGTCTTCGGGAGACAAAATTCGAGACGAGCCTTTGGGAGGCTTTGAAAATTCAAGACGAGTCTTCGGGAGACTAAAAATTCGAGACGAGCCTTTGGGAGGCTTTGAAATTCGAGACGAGTCTTCGGGAGACTAAAAATTCGAGATGAGCCTTTGGGAGGCTTTGAAAATTTGAGGCGAGTCTTCGGGAGACTAAAAATTTGAGACAAGCCTTTGGAAGGCTTTGAGAATTTGAGACGAGTCTTCGGGAGACTAAAAATTCGAGACGAGTCTTCGGGAGACTAAAAATTCGAGACGAGCCTTTGGGAGGCTTTGAAAATTCAAGACGAGTCTTCGGGAGACTAAAAATTCGAGACGAGCCTTTGGGAGGCTTTGAAAATTCAAGATGAGTACATTGTGAGTCAAAAATATTATAGTGAAATCCGGAGGTAAATTATGACGAGTCCCGGAGGACGAATACTACAGAAAATGCGAATACAGCGAGTCCTCGGGGGACGAGAAATTTCGCGAGTCCCGGAGGACAAGAATCAAGGAACCTCTTAATCAAAACGCAACATCCTAGAAGATTTCTGCTGCAAGACGGCGGGGGTTTTTGATTTCCTAGGAGATTTTGGGGGCTAGACTGATCAATTTCAGAGAAAACAAATTTAATCCTCTGGAGCCATAATTTCGTGCGGGCATTCAGTGTGGCGTGCGGCATTTCAAATTTTCATGCACCTCTTCGATTTCCGAGAACAGTTGGCTGGTTTAAGAGTGCCCATTAATATAGGCATGCCCTTTCGTCGGCTGGAACTGCTTTTTAAGGGATTGTGGTGCCTCATTCCATGCATTACTCTCAAATCCCTCAAGTCTTTTCATCTCCTTCCTTCTTCTCTAACAAAACAGATTCGAGTATGGCAAACAACGACCTCGCTGCGCGCATGGTTTCGTTAGAGGCTGAGATGGCCTTTTATCGAGAGGAGATTGAGCAACTCAACGCTCAAATCTCGAGGTTGATCTCTACTATCCGCACCCTCTGCCGTGCGGTGTCCAACCTGTAGGACTTCGTGTACGACCAACAGGACGACAAGAACGATCCATGGTTCGTACCAGAGTGCTTGTCCAGCGATACCGCAGAGGATTCCGAAGGGAATCCGAATGGTTCCGACGACCATTCGGACGAGGCAAACAACGCGTCCGGCGGAGGGAGCGACTGAGGATGAAGGGTCCGGAAGAAGAAGAAGAAGAAGAGCAGTAGGATTTTCCTGTTTTTGTTTTTCCCTTCTCTTTTTTTTTTTTGAATGTAATGAAAATCCCGGGGGTTACTCCTAGACTTATGAATGAAATGTCTCTTTCCTCATTACTGTCTATTATCTGCTCTCTCTGTTTACGAACAAACCCGGATGAATGCAAGCGTCATTGCCTCGATCGTCAGGAATTGCTTTCAGAATTTAAATTGTCGAGGTAACCCAGTGTGCCGTGCGCGGCATGTGAAGTGTCGTGCGTCGTGGCAACTCAAAGAATTTCATGCAGTCAAGTTATTATGCCGCACGCTCATCCCAATATGCCGTGTGGCACATCTTACTTCAAACCCGGTCCAATTTAATTCCAGACGAACCGGTTCGAGAGGAGTATATACGGGTGAGGTGTATACGATACGCCCAACCGTTTGAAAATTCCCTCCTCTATCTCGTCTCTCTCTCTCTGGTCTCTCTCGACTCTCTCCCACGATTCTCTCTCTCTCGGCTACCTTCTCTCTCTCTCTCTCCCGACTGCTCTATCTTTCTCTCTCTCCCGCTGCTCTCTCTTTATCTCTCCTACATTTGATATGGATCGGAGCGATACATCCGGTGGTGATCAACCACCAAGGGTTGAGGCTATACCGCATCCGGTCCCTCCGGAGAGCGGCTCGGTGATTGGGGATGTTTCGAGGACCAAGGAGGTCCCGATTTTGGCAGCCTTGGCCGAGGAGACCATGGCCTCGGCTGCCATGGTGGACGGCGGTGATGGTGGTGACGGTGGCAGTGGGGCGTTGGTCGGCTTTGGCCAAGAGACAGAGACTCCGGGTGCAATGGAGTCAAGGGATGATGATGAGGCCTCGGGTCAATTGGAGGCCATGGCCGGTTTAGAGGAGAGGACCACGGAGAGTCACGGTGGCGGTGGTTCAGACCGGGTAGAGGTGGAGACAGAGGCCTCTCCCGCGAGAGAGCCTCGGGTCGACTTGGGGAAGGCCCCCATTGTCGAGGAGGAGTTGGTGGAGGAGAAGGAAACACCGGCTATGTTTGTTGGTAGTGGTGAGGGTGCTGGGTCTTCACGTCCCATAGGGTTGAGTGACTACTTGGAGGTGGCGTCCCTCGACCATCTAGTTGAGACCTTATGGGGAGTACCTGGGCTGGCAGCAGCCCTACTTGAGGTTCGGGAGACAGAGCTCCGGGCCGAGCTCGAGGCGGGGGCCACTGGAGGGCCATAGGGAGTAGAGGAGGAGGCTAGGGATGAGGTAGTCCCCCGGAGGAGCGTGGTAGAGGAGGCGACGGAGGCCCTAAGGGGACGAGGATCTTACACTGAGGCGACCTACGTTCCTTTTCAGCACGTGGTGGTGCCTACTCTTCTGGACGCTTACAGGCCGGAGAGGCCTACGTACGACGAGGCCTTGGTTCTGAGGGACCCGCAGCAGCACCTTTCTTTACGCCGAGACGAGGTATACCTTGAACATTTGTATTTAAAATTCCAATGCATCGTATTTTCATTTCCTTTGAATACCGTATTTGTCTTGAATATCGTGCCTGAATATTGTCAACTTGTTACAACAGGCGATCCCCATCTCGTGCTATGGTGGGGCGGCCGACGTGCCGAAGTTTTGGGAAAGGCTCCCCGAGGCCGTGAGGGGGATAGTGAGACAGGCGGGCTTTGTGGAGTTCGTCAGCGTTTTGACGAGGGCGAGTAACAATCGCTAGGTGGTGAGGGCCCTTGCCGAGAGATGGTGGGACACGACGAACTCGTTTCACTTCTCTTTCGGCGAGTTGACGGTGACGCCTTTGGACTTTGCGGCGATAACTGGTCGGAGGTGACCCTATCCCCTATGACGCCACCATGGGGAGGAGTGCGGCATTCCAGCGAGAGATGGTGGGGTACGTACTGAGGGCAGAGAGGGAGGATTCCCAGTACGCCCAGCTTTTGAGGATTTGGACAGAGGAGCTTCCGACGGACAGGGCGGAGGAGGAGCAGATGGCTAGGTGCTTTCTGTTGTACTTGCTCGGTGCGTCCCTATTTCCCAACAGGCGCAACCGGGTACACCTTTCGCTCCTACCGGCCTTGAGGGATGTCGGGGAGATAGCTCGCTTCGACTGGGGAGGTGCAGCACTGGGGACGTGCTATGCGTTCATGGGGTCTCTCTCTCGTGGGGCATGAGTGAGCCTCGGCGGTTACTAGAGAGTCTGGGAGGTATACTTCAAGTTTTCTTGTGCCTTTTTTGTCTTTCTATTCACTTTTGCATATCCTGTGTTAATCCTTGATGTTTAATTTTGCAGCTGTGGACGTACGAGGTGCTTGACATGTACCCTCCTGAGACCTCCTGCCCCAGTGACACAGTACTTCCCCGGGCCCTGCGTTGGTCCAAGGAGTTCCGGGGGTGAAGAAGGGGAAGGGCGATCTAAACGCCTACCGCCTCTTCCTGGACGAGCTGCGTCCTGATAGGGTACGACTACACCTTACATGCTTCTAGCTTTTGGATTATCTAGTCCACTTTTATTCGAACTTCATGCTGATGTTGCATAACCTTTATTGCAGGTTCGCTGGCGTGTATGGGACCGCTTCGAGCTCCCTTACATGGTCCGGAGCAGGGAGGTGACGAGGGGGAGGGTGCTTCTCGAGTCCCCTTACGGCTGGCAGTGGTACCTGGGTGACCGGGTGTCACGTCAGTCGTTGAGGCTGGACGTTTTTCGAGTCCCCGAGCCACTTCCTTCTCTTGTGCAGCGGACGAGCTTGTACACTAGGGAGGAGGTTGAGCGGTTTGTGCGACCGGACCTCGAGCTGGAGCAGCTTTTTCAGGCAGACGCTGACTACTCCGAGTACCGGGCTCAGTACTTGATGCCGAGCTTTGGGGTGCGAGCTGCTGCCTGGGAGGCGACGCTACGAGCGTCAGGCGGTAGAGGTGGAAGAGGAAGGAGAGGGAGAGGGAGAGGAAGAGGACGCAAAGGTGGTGGTGGTGGTCAGGGTGACGGTGCAGGCTCGAGCGGGGTCAGCTTGCCCCGACTCTCCTGGACCGTGGACGTGACGACTGCCCAGGGGGCTTCTGGTGTAGTAGTGGTGCTGCGTCCCACAGCTGTGGCTCCGGAGTTTCTTGCTCGGGTACGATTCGTCTTTCTTCATCTTTGCATGTACCTGCTTATTGTCATTGCATACTCTAATTGGTTCTTCCCATTGTGCAGGTGACTCCGGAGTACGTGAAGGAGATGGCGGAGGCCATGATGGGCCTCGAGCAGCTGGTGAGGCAGTATGCCATGGGCCATGTCCCAGAGGTGCTCCTTCGTGCTGGTGGGACGATGGTAAGGCTCTCAAACTCTGACTATTTGCTTTACTTCTTATTGCCTATATCATGATTACAATGTAAATGATGAATGTCATGCTATTGCAGGCTGGAGAAGGGGCTTCACGAGGGTTGCGCAGGAAGTCTGTTCGCATGCCGGCGCAACAGGCTTCCTCTGCTGGTTCTCGGGAGGAACCTTCGTCAAAGAGGCCACGACTTTCTAGGGAGACGGAGGATGAGCCTATCGACGTCTCCGACAAGAGCGGCGAGCCTACAAACGCTGACCCGGGGGACACTTTAGGAGGTACTGTGCCTGGGGTGATAGGTACTCAGGAGGTGGCCAGCTCCCAGGTGGAGGAGGTCTCCGAGGAGGACAAGGACGAGGATGAGGATGAGAGTTGAGCTCCTTCTTTTATTTGTTTTTGCTTTTGCCTTTTAGTGGAGCCCGCGTGCTTCTTTTTGGGAGGGTGTCTGTTTTACCCTCAGTAGATAGGACTTTTGAATATCGGGCTTGCACGCCTTCTTGATATGTACTTCGACTCATGGATGTTTTGGAATTATATACATGAGAATTTGTTCTTTCAATGTTTACGGCATTCAATTCCTTTTGTTGTTATTTGTATAAAGAAGATTGAGTAGCTAAAACATTAACCAGAATGCACAACTAGTCATGGACTCAAGATTTACAGTAATCAGTATGTCGACGATGAAATAGAAATCAAAGAAAGTAAATGAATAACTCTGAAGAATTGATGCTAAACACAAGGATTTGCATGAATGCCCTTATTACCGACTCTCATAAGACCCCACGTGACAATGGCGACCTTTAAAACTTGACACGTGGCTAGAAATCTTGGCCTCGTGCTTGAAAACCGCTTGAAAAGCAAGAAAATGTTGATTTCAGAAGGTGACATCCTCAAATTTTGGCTTTGAACACGAAACGGAACTTGGACCAGGTCACTGTTGACCATTATGACCTGTGAGACTCGAAATATCAACTTGAAATGACTTGAAACAAGTTTTGATACCCCGATATGGCCTAAGAATTGGGTTTTATCGACTTTTCGTATCACGACCGCGAATTTTGAGAGTTGACCCGAAGCGAGACATCCCCGAAGTCCCAAATATCCACTGGAATGTGTGCTAGGGGTTGGTGATGCCTGAAAGTACCCTAAATTGATTCTTACCCTCTACTGTCAAAATCTGCAGAAATGCAGACTTACTACGCCGTGCGGGGCTTCAAAATGCCATGCGGGGTTACATCCGATCCCGCGGCGTATCCTTGTTATGTCGTGGAGTTTCTTCGGATTTGTTATACCGCGCGTTACTCCAATATGTCGTGCGGTACTTTTTTCCTGACAGCCTGCCATTTGCTGCTTCCCAAGACAGATTGCACGATGGTTGAAGTTTGACCCATTCAATGGCATTTCCGAGCCAGTGCATGTCTGCTTTGTTCTTTAAGGCATGACCAAGCTTTTCCCTATGCAAGACTCATGGAAAATTTACACTTTTGGAACTCGAGGCTCTTTTGAAAGTTGAAGTTGTCCCCTCCACTCTTCCTATAAATTCAAATCTTGAACCTCAATCTTTTCCTCACCCCTTTCAACTTAAACTCTTCCTTTCTCCTAATGGCTCTTTCTCTCACCAGCTCACTTCGCCCGTGGTTGATTTCTATGGAAGGCGTTGATTGGCTCAACTTCCGGGCGCATGGTCTCTACTCCATGAGATACCTTCACAACATTCGCCTTCGTCCCGAGCTTTTGAGGGCAGCCACGGGTTTTTGGGATCCGGAGGTGCATGTGTTCCGCTTTGGTGATCAAGAACTTTACCCCACAATAGAAGAGTTCCGCGCCTATCTTGGCGGTTTTGGCTCTGGAGAGGTCATTGTCCCTCCCGTGCGCGAGAACGTCTCCAAGGTTCTGGCTGCCTCCCTCGGGTTGAATGACGGTCTTGCTCGTTACTTGGTTAGCAACGGTCACCTCAACGTAATGTGCCTCATTGAGATGTTCTCTCCTTTTGGCGATCTGGCGAACACAACCTACCAATCTCGATGCATGACCGCTCTTTGCATGTGCTTACCTGCTGCCTACTTCTTGGTTCCGTCCACCGGTCATGTTAGCTCGGCATTGGTCTGCATTGCTGTGCAAATTGAGGCTTGGAAGGACGTGATCCCGATGGTATTGGCTGAAACATTGATGGGCTTGGACAAGGTTTGTTCTGGAGAGACCGAGACTTTTGGAGGCAGTCCTCTCCTCTTACAGGTTGGTTTCCCACTCGCCTTCCTTCTTTTTGAGCTTTTCATTCATTCTCATTTTTCCTCAACGTTTGGCTTGGTTTTCTATGGTTTCTCACTTGTTTTCTCTCTTTTTGGCAGATTTGGCTTTGTGATAAGGTGAATGTGCTAACTCTCCCTCCTGGCAACTTGGTGTATGAGGCTAGGTTATTGTCTTCTCGGTGTTTTAAGTTTGCAGACAGGCGAATTTCCAAGTGGGTCAACTTCTTCAAACGTCAGCGTGCTGAGACTATTTCCGGGAGATGCTCGTGGCTCGACCTTCTGTGTAACGACCCTGATTTTTGGTAAATAAAAATTTCTTTAAATATTTGAATTTTATTTTAACTACATGGGTTCCATTTAAAATTTCTTTTTAAACCCAAAAATCAATCGTTATTGATTCTAGACTTATAAAAATAGTTTTCTTCATATAAAATTATTTAGTCATTTCTAAAGACAAGTATGCTTATGAAAGCACTTGTATATTTTCCTAGTATTTGAAATAAAGTCTTAAAATTATGTTTATTGGCTAAATATCCTACTTGGCAAGTAGAATTAGTTCCCAACTAGTTAGTTAGCCTAACCTAAGTACCCATTGACTTAGTTACATCCTCCTAACATCCTAGAACCATTGGACAATAGGAATAATCATGAGATGCCAAAAGTAAGACACATGGCTTGGAGTAATGATGACTTTTATGACAAGTTACTTTCTAGGAAAGCATGGTTCACTTTAATCATTGCACCTCTTTAGTCTTTCCTTGTTCTTTCCATATATAGGCTTATATATATATGTACTTAGCCAAGGGAGAGAGAGAGAGAGAGAGAGAGAGAGAGAAAGTCGTGAGGAGAGAGAGAGAGAGAAAGGCCGAGAGAGAGAGTGGGGAGGAGAGAGAGAGAGATGTGTGCATGTGTGTGCTTTGAGGTTTGTACACTTGCCCAAGCTACCTCTTTAGCCCTATTTAGCTTAAGTCTATTTATTGACTTGACAACTCATTCTAGTCTTTCTCAAGCATAGAATCCTAGCCCTTAATCATCCTAGATTGCTTTCAAACTAGTCTTTAATCATCCTAGAACCTAGCCTAATTACCCTAAAATTGGATGACAAGGCATGGCATGCTTAAAGGATGATTTGACAAGGCAATGAGAGAAAGGGAGGGGGAGATTTCGGCCAAGGAGGGGGAGAGAGAGAGAGTGAGCCGAGAGGGAGAGGGAGAGAGTGAGGTGGAGTGTGCTTTTGGTTCTTACACAAGCTACCTAATAGCCTTAAGCCTAAACCCCATTTGCCAACCCATCTCCTAGCCAACTTTGAACATGGAAAGACTACTCCTAGGCCTAGCTATCATTCCCCTTTGCTTGCAAGACTTACCAACCTAGGTTATAATCACCTAGAATAGCCTTAAAAGCCTTAGAAAACCTCCACGATTACCTATTCTTACACCTAAATTGGATTGGCATGGCTTTGGCTTGATTAACGGTATGATTGGACTAGACCATGGAACAAAGAAATGAGTGAAGGAGAGAGAGGGGAGAATTCGGCCAAAGAGAAGAGAGAGAGTGGGGAGGAGAGAGAGAGAGGTGTGTGCTTGTGTGTTGGACACTTCATTAAACTACACCATAGCCTTAAAGCCTTTACCCAATTGCCAACCCATTCTAGTCTTTCTAAACCTAGCTCCATCATTTCATTCCTTCTTACAAGAGAACTTTCCTAGACAAGACTTGACTAAAAACCCTTCATGAGAACCTAGCTCATTAGCCTTAAGCCTAAAAAGTTGGACATGACAAGTCATGGCATGCTTCCAAGCATGAAATGACAAGTCATGAAGCAAAATCCATGGGATAAAGAGAGGGAGAGGTGGCCGGCCAAGAGAGGAGAGAAGGGAGCCCAACTTTTTCTATAAATAGGACCTCATGCTTGCCATTCAACTCACACCTTCATCCTTCAACTTCTCTCTCTAGAAATCCTTGTGTTCTTGCCTTGTCCTTGCTTGTTCTTCCTTGTTCTTGAGTTCTTCTTGCGTTCTTCAAGAAACTCATCCAAAGCCGCCACTAAGCCGCCACTCAACCGCCCTTCGATCCTTAAAAGTTTAGAAAGTTGGTCAAGATTTAGTTTCGAGAGAAACCTTTCTCTTTCGAAGCTATCGGAAGCTTACCGTAGGAAGTTACTCCGTCCGACGTACTTACTTTTTTCGTAGCCGCCCTACCGCCAAGAAGAACGGTAGATTTTCTATATCTACTTTCCCTATGTATATGTAGAATATTCTCATACACTTTAATCCTAAGTATACGTAGAGTTTTCCCGCACTTAATATCTTGAAGTATATCGTATGATTCTTGCATGTTGTTTGATGTCGAAATATATACGAACTTGAAAGGTGTTTTACTAAAGATTTGAAAAGGAAGGGGAGTATGTTGTATATCCCGACTTTATTTTTCGGAAAAACATATGCTGTTTTGAACTTCCTTAAAAGAAAGAAAGAACGACTTTTGAAAGATAAAGCTTACCGCTTACTTAGAAGTATTTGGATTTTGATCATAAGGATGGTGATGAGCTCAATTGTATGATTGCTTGCATTACTTGTTGTGTGATAAAGCATAAGTGGTTTTTCCACTCCAAAGGTGTCCGTCCTTGTGACACTATGCTTTACATTGTGTGTTAAATGTTAAGCATGATTATGTGATAATACGAGCATGCTAAGTAATATAGAGTTGGATGATCTTGCTAGTTTAAGTTTCAAGATTTCAATGAATGATTTATGTGTACGTACGTCCTGCCGCGGAGTCTATGCATGATAACGAGACACTAGAATCAAGGAAAATAGAAACATGACACCTAGGGTGTGTTAAAGACATGGTGTGTTTTTGAAACCGCAATGTGGCCGGACTTGCCCATTGTGTGGTGTGTGTTTTTGAAACCACAACGTGGCCGGACTTGCCCGTTGGGTGGTGTGTGTGTGTGTGTGCCAATGGGAACCCGGTGCGGCGGAACCATTGTGAGGATACTCGGGAACCCGGAACTGCGGAACCGAGGTTGGGTGTGTGGCTTGGTTATCCGTGGAGAGGAGCCAATGCTAATGTGTGCCAATGGGAACCCGGTGCGACGGAACCATTGTGAGGATACTCGGGAACCCGGAACAGTGGAACCGAGGTTGGGTGTGTGGCTTGGTTATCCGTGGAGAGGAGCCAATGCTAATGTGTGCCAATGGGAACCCGGTGCGGCGGAACCATTGTGAGGATACTCGGGAACCCGGAACGGCGGAACCGAGGTTGGGTGTGTTTTAAACACTCATGTGGCCGAACGTGGCAGCTCATTGAGTGGATGGATTTTGAAAGCAGCAATGTGGCCGGACTTGGTAGCCCATTGTGTGTGTGTCACCAATGAAGCCGGACTTGGTAGCTTCATTGTTAACTTGATTTATCTATACACTCAATAGGGACCTGGCGTGAAAGCCCTTGTGTGGATTTTTGAAAACCACGATGTGGACAGACATGGTAGCCCATCGTGTGTAATATTTGAAAACCCCAATGTGGCTGGACTTGCCCATTGTGTGGTGTGTGTTAAAATGTGACTTTCGAAATGTTAATTTGGAAATGAAAAGTAAAATGGCGACACAGTCTACAAAACGCTGCGTAGGAGAAACTCTGATATCACAGACACCAACGATAATTAATAGAGAATGTGGATGTGTCTTTGTTGATAGTTGAACAAGCATATACTGCGTAGATATCGTTATCTGTATGACTTGTTTTGTGTAAGTTACTGCGTAGATATCGTTATCTGTATGACTTGTTTTGGGTAAGTTACTGCATAGATATCGTTATCTATATGACTTGTTTCGTGTAAGTTATGGGTTAGCGGGTATAGGATTATTCTGCTAAGCTCTCGTAACTCACGGTGTTACCTCTGGTAACCCTGACATATTATATTGGTGGCGACGCTGGTAATAATGTGTCAGACTTTGTAGATGATCAAGGGGAGCTGTACACCTTGGAAGCCCTTGGAGCAGAAGAGCTGGCTAGGATGGAGAAGCGGGCGGAGCTGTAGTTAGGAACCCTAGATTTCCTTTCCTTTATGTAATGAAAGCACTCTGATGGGAATTATGATGTAATAACGAGCCAGACTCTATTTATCTTTCAATAAAATTGCCCTTTTAACGTACCCGAATTTAGGGGCGTTACAACATGGTATCAGAGCTCTAGGCTCAACACTCGGCCAAGGGTAGAATGGGTAGACCATAAGATAGCTTGACCGTTGCACAAACGTGAAATTGAGTTTAAGTTTACCATCCCAAATTGGGTGGAATTTTGTCAAAACAATCTTCGGATTGAAGCAAGGTGTGGAAATTGGCAGTACCATCGAGCTGGGAATTCCGGAACAATTGGATGATGACTTAAATCAAGAATCGAATGTGGAACTTAGCAATCTCAAGTTCCTTAGAGTTAAGAAAACCCTTGTCATAAAGACGCTACTCATTGAGGTTTAAACTCTGTCTTTCCTTATAAATGAACCACTTGGATCACCTAGTCGACCTATTAGCTGGAGCTCGTCATCGCTTTAGAAATCATGACAACCCAACTAGTGGAGCACCCTGACTTGTTGCCGCTGTACTCACCGAGAAGCGAGATTTCGCGAGAGTACAACAAAACACCCTATTCCCGTAGAGGAGGACCCGTGGTTTCCTGAAATGTTCCCAATCCTGTATACCTTCTATGGGTTCTTTGGTACCCTTCCCCCAATGGAAAACTTTGAGGTTGGAGATGAGGAGGAAAAAGTCGATGGCAAAAAGAATACCAAATGAAGTGACTAAGGCGGAAAACCTTGCGGATGAAGGGAATCTCGAGGAGGATGAGGTCCTAGAGGACCTGTGAAAGCCAAAGATGATACTTAGGCGCACCAGAATAAACCTAGCAATAGCTGTAATCCTTTGGGATGTAGGAAGTTGGAAAAATTAGGATCACCGTTGTCTGTTTAAGAGTCCACCTATGTTGTATGCATTCCCGTTGCAATGTAGAATTGTAGGATTATCTATGTGTACTTGTTCCATTTAATGAAAAACTAGTATTTTCCTTTCGATATGTGATCATTGTTTACGTGCGTACTTGTATTCTTATACCTATCCGTATGCGATTCCCACCCCGCAAATAGAATAGTCTTAGGATAAGATCCCGAAAGCCGTAGTTGTTCTTGTGGCACTAAACCAAAAAGGAACCTTGTAGTAGGAGTACGTAGGATCGTTTCAACTTGTATTAGGGAATCTTATCCTAGGTCTCTATTTGCCATTGTAGTAGAATTCTATGCTTATGAGTATATCTCTCTTTTATCTATAAAAAGCCTGCTTTATTTCAAAAAGAGTATTGTTGTATACTATGTGATAAAACTACTTTTGACTTTAGAAAAGGAATACCATTTGCAAAAGGAAAAAATTGTTTTAGTAGACAAACCTCCCCCTTTCGATTTCAACTCATAGATGGTGAACAAACGTAGCGGATTAGGACACGAAATCGGAGAATCCTCTAACCCTAACCCCGACCTAACCCAAGTCATACAAAGCGCTCGTAGCCGCTTTGAACGCCAACCGTCCAAACCAAAACCCTCACAACAACGGACCAATGACCCGAACCCGAGCCATGAACGAATTTTGCAAACGTTGACCCCCAACTTTCCGTGGAGACACCAACCTCACCGTGGCTGAGACATGGCTGAAGGAAATCAAGGTGATCCTTGACACCTTAGGGATTACCCAGAACGGGGATCATGTGGCCTTAGCCACTTACCAACTGAAAGGGGAAGCCCGTTACTGGTGGGACCTGATGGAGGCAACCCATGCCATAGCCATCATGACCTTTGCTGAGTTTGAGACTCTGTTTCTCAACAAATACTTTCCCACGCCTCTTCGCCTAACCAAGGAACAAGAGTTCATGAATCTGAAACAAGGGACGATGACCGTTACCCAGTACGCGGCCAAATTCGAGGAGCTATCCCGCTACGCCCCAGACGATGTAGCAACTGAAGATAAGAAGGCAAGAAGATTCGAGTGGGGGCTGACAATCGCTCGAAGGGCCGTAGTAGCACAAGCTTTCACCACCTATACTGGTGTCGTAAAGTGTGCACTTCGGCTAGAGAGTGAGGAGGCTGACTTCGAAACCCGCTGGAGGAAGGCAACTGGTAACATCGGCGGACCAATCCAGACCCCACACCCCAATAACAACCGTGGACCCTACCCTGTCAAAACCGCAAACCCGCCTCAGAGCAAACAACCTTGGAAGTCTGCTGCACCAGGACAGGGCGAACCACAGAGGAATGGACGAGACCTAACAACAGCACAGTGCTACAACTGTCAGGCTATGGGACACTATAGGTACCACTGTCCCCAACTTCAAGGAGGTAGGAATGGGAGCTTTGGAAATCAGAAGGCTCAGCAATCTGGACAGGCCGGTTTTGTGAAGCAAAACCCTGAAGGCCCATCGCAACGACAGCCCTTGGGGAACCAGCAAAGCACTAGAGGGCGTATCTTTGCGCTGCAGACTGAGGAACAGGAGCAGGATCCCTCTGTGATCCAAGGTACGTGTAGACACCTCCCAAACGGGGCATCGCCATACAGATTGATCACGTTTGTTTGCTCGATTGGTTGCTTGCTTCATAAACCAAGATCGTGGACATTCCCATGGCTAGGAACATCGCCACACGATAGCGGTTATCATCAAAACAGAGTCGCCACCCAATTTATTAAAACTAGGAAAATAGATAGAGATTCTGGACACGGGAGCCAAAAAGACAATAAGAGGAAGGTGTTAGGCACCCCTCTTTGCCCAGTCGTGAGACTGGCCCATAATCGTTCAACATAAGACCTATACATGCATTGCATAATTCTAACACATAGTCTGTTTAATTAAACCTTTAAGCAGTAAAGGGTGAGCCAATGCGATAAATAAAGCATGCATCAGGAAAGCAGAACAAAACAAAGCTGTCCTAGGGAAATGGATCCCACGGCCGTTGAATTGATGTCACAGCCGAGGGATCCTCCTGGTTTGATATATCGGCCGAGGGATCGGAGCCCCGGTCGATGTTCTTCCTCACACCAGACAGAAAGATTAACAGATGATCAAAATGCTATGATTAATTGTAAATGCGATAAGTAAAACAAACCAAAGGCCGTTGGGCCTCACCACCTTGATCCCTCAGTTGCTTGATTGCTTTGGATTGGGTGTGATTGACTGATTGCTCCTCGGAAAACCCTAGGGTTAGGGTTTGAACTTCGGGATTTGATTGCTAGATTGGTGGCTGCCTTCGGGAGGTTAGGGCTTTTGAAGAGGGGGTTTGAGAGAGTATTTTGACAGAGTATCGGAGCTTGGGTGAACGATTTTCACCTATCAATTTCGTGTGTAAGGGCCTCTTTATATAGGCATATGGATGACTCACTCCGGCCAATCAAATGGCACGATTGCAATTGCAATTGCAATGCAATTCAAACTCTACGTCGTAATCTCTGAACGTGGCCCAAACGCATCGGAGAGGTAGTGTAGTTGGATCAAACAATCGACAGAACGTTCCAGAGTCTGGAAAAAGGACGATCTGGCGGCCGAGTAATAGATCACACGGCCGAGGAATGGATGTCTCGGCCGAAGGATAGATCTTGCGGCCGAGGGATTGATCTCTCAGGGAGATTTTTCTAGCAACAGGTTGCTCGGGTGAGGAAATGATATTAAGGCCGTGAGATCGATGTTACGGCCGATAGATGGATTCTCCTAGGCTTCTGTATTTTCTGTCTGAAAGGCTGTATGGCTCTGAATTGGGTCCTCTAAGTGGCTCAAAGTTCTTACCGAAAGTCCTAAGGTTCTCAAGGAGGCAATCAGCAATCACTGTATCCATTTCATCATCGGGATGGTCCCAAGGTGGGACTTGAAATAATCGTTAGGCCAAATTGGGGTGTCTACAGTACGCTACTGTTATATAGTACATGCATGCAAGCCTTGTTTGACTCTGGAGCATCACATCTACTGCCTGCGTAACTGCTCTAGCACTAGAAACAGAACCCCTTAGTACGTGTGCGAAAGTAACATCACCATTGCGGGGGGGGGGGAGCATGGCTATTAGTCTAGTGTGTAGAGGGTGCAAGCTAAAAGTAGCCAACCTATGCCTATCTACAACCTCAGATTGATCGACATGGCAGAATACGACATAACCATAGGGATGGATTGGCTATCAACACATCAAGCAATCGTAGACTGTCATCTGAAGATGGTGACGGCATATAACCCTGAAAGGACTCGTGTCTAATTTAAGGGGGATAGACAAACAGTGAATGCATTGACGAGTAGGCCAAGATGGCAGAACCAACCATCTGGATAGCTAGCTAGCCTCCAATTGGAAGAAGCCGATAGAACGGAAGTGGGATTTCTGCACGTCATTGCGAGTATGCCGATGTTTTTCCCGAAAAACTTCTTGGAGAGATAGACTTCTCTATGGAACTCCAACCAAGGACGGCACAAGTCTCTATGGCACCGAACCAAATGGCCCCTGCAGAACTAAAGGAGATCGAGACCCAATTGCAAGAGCAGTTGGGCAAAAGGTTTATCAGATCAATTACGTCACCATGGGAAGCACCTGCATTATTCGTAAGAGGGACGATTCGACTACGCATCGACTATGGGAAACTGACGCCGCCAAAGACTGGTTTTCCCCTGACTGTAATAGTTCTTTCAATGCCTTTGTTAAAGTCTTAGAACAGCAAAGGACCTGCTGGCTAAACTCTAGTTCACCCTGAATAAGGATAGAGTACTCAAGCTTCACAAAATCGGAATACCTCTGCTCGAGTGGATCCGTTGGTTTAGAGACAGGTCTAAGATCATTAAATGGGGCATCATGATGATTTGATAGGGGCATACTAGCAAAATGTTTGAAGAGAGCAGGTCCACATGATGATTTGGAAGGAGTTTTACATTTGGCGTGGACAACGAGGCAAGCTACTCGACGGCTGAAGCAACTTCAACCCCATCTTGTTAAGCAAGTGATGAGGCTTAATTCAAGCAACAAAACATATAAAGGATTGATGGTGAACTACTTCTATTTTTAAGGGGGATAGACGACGATTCCGAGACCAGTATCGCGGCTAAGCCTAAAACCGTAATCGCGTACCAATTTCGAGGACGAAATTATTTTAAGGGGGATAGGTTGTAACGACCCCGATTTTTGGTAAATAAAAATTTCGTTAAATATTCGAATTTTATTTTAACTACTTGGGTTCCATTTAAAATTTCTTTTTAAAACCCAAAAATTAGTCGTTATTGATTCTAGACTTATAAAAATAGTTTTCTTCATATAAAATTATTTAGTCATTTCTAAAGACAAGTATGCTTATGAAAGCACTTGTATATTTTCCTAGTATTTGAAATAAAGTCTTAAAATTATGTTTATTGGCTAAATATCCTACTTGGCAAGTAGAATTAGTTCCCAACTAGTTAGTTAGCCTAACCTAAGTACCCATTGACTTAGTTACATCCTCCTAACATCCTAGAACCATTGGACAATAGGAATAATCATGAGATGCCAAAAGTAAGACACATGGCTTGGAGTAATGATGACTTTTATGACAAGTTACTTTCTAGGAAAGCATGGTTCACTTTAATCATTGCACCTCTTTAGTCTTTCCTTGTTCTTTCCATATATAGGCTTATATATATATGTACTTAGCCAAGGGAGAGAGAGAGAGAGAGAGAAAGCCGTGAGGAGAGAGAGAGAGAGAAAGGCCGAGAGAGAGAGTGGGGAGGAGAGAGAGAGAGAGATGTGTGCATGTGTGTGCTATGAGGTTTGTACACTTGCCCAAGCTACCTCTTTAGCCCTATTTAGCTTAATTCTATTTATTGACTTGACAACTCATTCTAGTCTTTCTCAAGCATATAATCCTAGCCCTTAATCATCCTAGATTGCTTTCAAACTAGTCTTTAATCATCCTAGAACATAGCCTAATTACCCTAAAATTTGATGACAAGGCATGGCATGCTTAAAGGATGATTTGACAAGGCAATGAGAGAAAGGGAGGGGGAGGTTTCGGCCAAGGAGGGGGAGAGAGAGAGAGTGAGCCAAGAGGGAGAGGAAGAGAGTGAGGTGGAGTGTGCTTTTGGTTCTTACACAAGCTACCTAATAGCCTTAAGCCTAAACCCCATTTGCCAACCCATCTCCTAGCCAACTTTAAACATGGGAAGACTACTCCTAAACCTAGCTATCATTCCCCTTCGCTTGCAAGACTTACCAACCTAGGTTATAATCACCTAGAATAGCCTTAAAAGCCTTAGAAAACCTCCACGATTACCTATTCTTACACCTAAATTGGATTGGCATGGCTTTGGCTTAATTAAAGGTATAATTGGACTAGACCATGGAACAAAGAAATGAGAGAAGGAGAGAGAGGGGAGAATTCGGCCAAAGAGAAGAGAGAGAGTGGGGAGGAGAGAGAGAGGTGTGTGCTTGTGTGTTGGACACTTCATTAAACTACACCATAGCCTTAAAGCCTTTTACCCAATTGCCAACCCATTCTAGTCTTTCTAAACCTAGCTCCATCATTTCATTCCTTCTTACAAGAGAACTTTCCTAGACAAGACTAGACTAAAAACCCTTCATGAGAACCTAGCTCATTAGCCTTAAGCCTAAAAAGTTGGACATGACAAGTCATGGCATGCTTCCAAGCATGAAATGACAAGTCATGAAGCAAAATCCATGGGATAAAGAGAGGGAGAGGTGGCCGGCCAAGAGAGGAGAGAAGGGAGCCCAACTTTTTCTATAAATAGGACCTCATGCTTGCCATTCAACTCACACCTTCATCCTTCAACTTCTCTCTCTAGAAATCCTTGTGTTCTTGCCTTGTCCTTGCTTGTTCTTCCTTGTTCTTGAGTTCTTCTTGCGTTCTTCAAGAAACTCATCCAAAGACGCCACTAAGCCGCCACTAAGCCGCCACTCAACCGCCCTTCGATCCTTAAAAGTTTAGAAAGTTGGTCAAAATTTAGTTTCGAGAGAAACCTTTCTCTTTAGAAGCTACCGGAAGCTTACCGTAGGAAGTTACTCCGTCCGACGTACTTACTTTTTTCGTAGCCGCCCTACCGCCAAGAAGAACGGTAGATTTTCTATATCTACTTTCCCTATGTATATGTAGAATATTCTCATACACTTTAATCCTAAGTATACGTAGAGTTTTCCCGCACTTAATATCTTGAAGTATATCGTATGATTCTTGCATGTTGTTTGATGTCGAAATATATACGAACTTGAAAGGTGTTTTACTAAAGATTTGAAAAGGAAGGGGAGTATGTTGTATATCCTGACTTTATTTTTCGGAAAAACATATGCTGTTTCGAACTTCCTTAAAAGAAAGAAAGAACGACTTTTGAAAGATAAAGCTTACCGCTTACTTAGAAGTATTTGGATTTTGATCATAAGGATGGTGATGAGCTCAATTGTATGATTGCTTGCATTACTTGTTGTGTGATAAAGCATAAGTAGTTTTTCCACTCCAAAGGTGTCCGTCCATGTGACACTATGCTTTACATTGTGTGTTAAATGTTAGGCATGATTATGTGATACTACATGCATGCTAAGTAATATAGAGTGGGATGATCTTGCTAGTTTAAGTTTCAAGATTTCAATGAATGATTTATGTGTACGTACGTCCTGCCGCGGAGTCTATGCATGATAACGAGACACTAGAATCAAGGAAAATAGAAACATGACACCTAGGGTGTGTTAAAGACAAGGTGTGTTTTTGAAACCGCAATGTGGCCGGACTTACCCATTGGGTGGTGTGTGTTTTTGAAACCACAACGTGGCCGGACTTGCTCGTTGGGTGGTGTGTGTGTGCCAATGGGAACCTGGTGCGGCGGAACCATTATGAGGATACTCGAGAACCCGGAACGGCGGAACCGAGGTTGGGTGTGTGGCTTGGTTATCCATGGAGAGGAGCCAATGCTAATGTGTGCCAATGGGAACCCGGTGCGGCGGAACCATTGTGAGGATACTCGGGAACCCGAAACGGCGGAACCGAGGTTGGGTGTGTGGCTTGGTTATCCGTGGAGAGGAGCCAATGCTAATGTGTGCCAATGGGAACCCGGTGTGGCGGAAACATTGTGAGGATACTTGGGAACCCGGAACGGCGGAACCGAGGTTGGGTGTGTTTTAAACCCTCATGTGGCCGAACGTGGCAGCTCTTTGAATGGATGGATTTTGAAAGCAGCAATGTGGCCGGACTTGGTAGCCCATTGTGTGTGTGCCACCAATGAAGCCGGACTTGGTAGCTTCATTGGTAACTTGATTTATCTATACACTCAATAGGGACCTGGCGTGAAAGCCCTTGTGTGGATTTTGAAAACCACGATGTGGATGGACATGGTAGCCCATCGTGTGTAATATTTGAAAACCCCAATGTGGCCGGACTTGCCCATTGTGTGGTGTGTGTTAAAATGTAACTTTCGAAATGTTAATTTGGAAATGAAAAGTAAAATGGCGACACGGTCTACGAAACGCTGCGTAGGAGAAAATCTTATATCACAGACACCAACGATAATTAATAGAGAATGTGGATGTGTCTTTGTTGATAGTTGAACAAGCATATACTGCGTAGATATCGTTATCTGTATGACTTGTTTTGTGTAAGTTACTGCGAAGATATCGTTATCTGTATGACTTGTTTTGTGTAAGTTACTGCATAGATATCGTTATCTGTATGACTTGTTTCGTGTAAGTTATGGGTTAGCGGGTATAGGATTATTCTGCTGAGCTCTCGTAGCTCACGGTATTACCTCTGGTGACCCTGACATAATATATCGGTGGCGACGCTGGTATAATGTGTCAGACTTTGTAGATGATCAAGGGGAGCTGTACACCTTGGAAGCCCTTGGAGCAGAAGAGCTGGCTAGGATGGAGAAGCGGGCGGAGCTGTAGTTAGGAACCCTAGATTTCCTTTCCTTTATGTAATGAAAGCACTCTGATGGGAATTATGATGTAATAACGAGCCAGACTCTATTTATCTTTCAATAAAATTGCCCTTTTAACGTACACGAATTTGGGGGCGTTACAGCATTGTACCAGCGTCACCACCGATATAATATGTCAGGGTCACCAGAGGTAACACCGTGAGCTACGAGAGCTCAACAGAATAATCCTATACCCGCTAACCCATAACTTACACGAAACAAGTCAAACAAATAACGATATCTATGCAGTAACTTACACAAAACAAGTCATACAGATAACGATATCTACGCAGTATATGCTTATTCAACTATCAACAAAGACACATCCACATTCTCTATTAATTATCGTTGGTGTCTGTGATATCAGAGTTTCTCCTACGCAGCATTTCGTAGACCGTGTCGCCATTTTACTTTTCATTTCCAAATCACCATTTCGAAAGTCACATTTTAACACACACCACACAATGGGCAAGTCCGGCCACATTGGGGTTTTCAAATATTACACACGATGGGCTACCATGTCTGTCCACATCGTGGTTTTCAAAAATCCACACAAGGGCTTTCACGCCAGGTCCCTATTGAGTGTATAGATAAATCAAGTTACCAATGAAGCTACCAAGTCCGGCTTCATTGGTGACACACACACAATGGGCTACCAAGTCCGGCCACATTGCTGCTTTCAAAATCCATCCACTCAATGAGCTGCCACGTTCGGCCACATGAAGGTTTAAAACACACCCAACCTCGGTTCCGCCGTTCCGGGTTCCCGAGTATCCTCACTGTAACGCCCCCAAATTCGGATACGTTAAAAGGGTAATCTTATTGAATAATCAAGGTGAGTCTGGCTCACTATTACATCAAATTTCCATTAGAGTGCCTTCATTACATAAAGGGAAGGAAATCTAGGGTTCCTAACTACAGCTCCGCCTGCTTCTCCATCCTAGCCAGCTCTTCTGCTCCAAGGGCTTCCAAGGTGCACAGCTCCCCTTGACCATCTACAAAGTCTGACACATTATACCAGCGTCGCCACCGATATAATATGTCAGGGTCACCAGAGGTAACACCATGAGCTACGAAAGCTCAGCATAATAATCCTATACTCGCTAACCCATAACTTACACAAAACAAGTCTTACAGGTAACGATATCTACGCAGTAACTTACACAAGCCATACAGATAATGATATCTACGCAGTATATGTTTATTCAACTATCAACAATGACACATCCACATTCTCTATTAACTATCGTTGGTGTCTGTGATATCAGAGTTTTTCCTACGCAGCGTTTCGTAGACCGTGTCGCCATTTTACTTTTTATTTCCAAATCAATTATTTCGAAAATCACATTTAACACACCCAACCTCGGTTCCGCCGTTCCGGGATATCAGAGTTTCTCCTCGCAGCGTTTCGCAGACCGTGTCGCCATTTTACTTTTTATTTCCAAATTAATTATTTCGAAAATCACATTTAACACACCCAACCTCGGTTCCGCCGTTCCGGGTTCCCGAGTATCCTCACAATGGTTTCACCGCACCGGGTTCCCATTGGCACACAAAAACATTGAATTTGGCATTGGCTCCTCTCCACGGATAACCAATCCACAATTCAAAACCCTCGGTTCTGCCGCTTCGGGTTCCCGAGATTCCCACAATGGTTCCGCCGCTCCGGGTTCCCATTTGGGTTTTTGAAAATCATTAAAACAATTGCGTTGGCTCCTCTCCACGGATAACCAAACCACAATTCATCCCTCGGTTCCGCCGCTCTGGGTTCCCAAGTATCCCCACAATGATTCCGCCGCTCCGGGTTCTCATTGGGTTTTTCACAAATCTTTCTTTTACACACGCACACCACACAATGGGCAAGTCCGGCCACATTGCGGTTTTCAAAACACACCTTGTTTAACACACCCTAGGTGTCATGTTTCTATTTTCTCGTTTTTATATCTCATATTCATGCATAGACTCCGCGGCAGTAAGTATTGACTTCTTGGACTTAAACTAACAAGATCATTCAACTCTATATTACTTTGCATGCTCATTCTAATCATATTCGAACATTTAACACACAAACTAAAGCATAGTGCCACATGGACGGACACCTTTGGAGTGGTAAACCACTTATGTTTTATCAACAACAAGTAGTCAAGCAATCATACAGCAAGCTCATCACCATCCTTATAATTGAAACTAAGCGATAAATTCCTATCTTTAAAAGTCGTTCTTTCTTTCTTTTAAGGAAGGTCAAAACAGCATATGTTTTTCCAAAAAAATAAAGTCGGGATATACAACATACTCCCCTTCCTTTTCAAATCTTTAGTAAAATACTTTTCAAGTTCGTATATATCTCAACATCAAACAACATTCAAGAATCGTACGAAATACTTCAAGATAGTAAGTGCGGGAAAACTCTACGTATACTTAGGATTAAAGTGTATGAGAATATTCTACATATACATAGGGAAAGTAGATATAGAAAATCTACCATTCTTCTTGGCGGTAGGGTGGTTACGAAAAGAAAGTACGTCGGACGGAGTAACTTCCTACGGCAAGCTTCCGGTAGCTTCGAAAGAGAATGGTTTCTCTAGAAACTAAGTCTTGACTAACTTTCTAAACTTTTATGGATCGAAGGGTGGTTGAGTGGCGGTTTAGTGGCGGCTTTGGATGAGTTTCTTGAAGAACACAAGAAGAACTCAAGAACTAAGCAAGAACAAGTAAGAATACTAGATTTTCTAGAGAGAGAAGTTGAATGGGTGAAGGTGTGAGTTGAACGGTGAGAATGAGGTGCTATTTATAGCAAAACTTGGCTTATTATCCAATGGATAAATTTTTCCCTAACAATTATTGTCCAAGGGACAATCTTTGAAAGGTATGACTTTGAAAGCATGCCATGACTTGTCTTGTCCAATCTTTTTAGGCTTAAGGCTAATGAACTAGGTTCTCATGAAGGGTTTTGGTCTAGTCTTGTCCTAAAATGGGTTGGCTTGCAAGGCTAGGTTGTCCTTTGGAAGACTAGAAAATGGGTTGGAAAGTAAGTAATAGGCTTAAGGCTAAGTTTGTAGCTTGGTGAGGTGTTCAACACACAAGCACACACCTCACACTCTCTCTCTCTCCCTCTCTCTCTTGGCTCACTCTCTCTCTCTCCCTCTCTCCTTGGCCGAAATCCCCTCTCCCTCTCTCTCCCATTGCCTTGTCAAATCATGCTTAAAGCATGTCAAGCATGGCTTCAAATTTTAGGTTAGGTTCTAGGTTATCATGGGAGGTTAGTCCTAAAAGGTGGGACAAGTGGCAAGGCTAGTTGGCAATTTGGTAGGCTAGATTTGGTTGGCTTTTAAAAAGAGCAAAAGAAGTCACAAAAGGTTTGTACTTTGGTTGGCTAAAGTAAGATCTTCCTTGCATGAGTGGCCAACACAAGCACACACTCACTCTCTCTCGGCCTCTCTCTCTCTCTCTCTCACGGCTTCTCTCTCTCTCCCTCTCTCTCTCTCTCTCCTACTTGGTTAGGTATAAATATAAGTCTATATATGGAAAGAACAAGAAAAAGGCAAAAAGGTAAAAAGTAACTTTCTAAAAGTAACTTTCCTAGAAAGTAACTTTGCTTTTAAAAAGGCGATGATTACTCTAGGCCATGTGTTCTACTTTTGGCATGTTATGATTGTGGAAGGCTTTCCAAAAGTAATACTTTCCTAGAAAGTAATCCTTGTCATAAAGGTCATGATTACACCAAGCCATGAGTTTTACTTTTGGAAGAAAAATGATGAGATTTGGTTTTGACTAGTCTAGTCAAGTGTGGGTATTCTTGGCATGACTAACTTTTATTACCCAAGGGGTAAAAATTTCCCTAGCAATTCTTGACCAAAGGATAATGAATTTCCTAGAAAGTGTACTCTAGACAATTAGGCATGATTATACTAGGTGTGCATGCATGGCAAGGCTAGGTTTGTTTCTTTTGGAAGCAAAATGATGGCTTCCTATGGTTCAAGGATTCTTAAGTGACTTGTCTTGTCAAACCTAGGCTTTCATTGTCAAGACTAACTTCTATTGCCCAAGGGATAAAGATTTCCCTAGCTTTTATCGTCCAATGGGTAAAGGCCAAAAGATTCAATTGGTCTATCTAAGGTTAGGGCATCCTATACTTGGAATCCAATTGTTTTGGTTTGCCAACTAGTTGGAATCTAATTCTACTTGCCAAGTAGGACAACTAGCTAATAAATATAATTTTAAGACTTTATTTCAAATACTAGGAAAATACACAAGTGCTTTTATAAGCATACTTGTCTTTAGAAAGTGACTAAATAATTTTATATGAAGCAAACTATATTTTTTTTTATAAGTCTAGAATCATTAACGACTGATTTTTGGGATTTTAAAAGTAATCTAATAAAATTCAAATATTTAACGAAATTTTTATTTACCAAAAATCAGGGTCGTTACACTCACAATGGTTCCGCCGCACCGGGTTCCCATTGGCACACATTTGCATTGGCTCCTCTCCACGGGCCCTATGACTGTACACTATGTGGGCCCTCAGTGGTGTAGACACCTCCCAAGCGGGGCATCGCCATACAGATTGATCACGTTTGTTGCTCGATTGGTTGCTTACTTCGTAAACCAAGATCGTGGACATTCCCATGGCTAGGAACATCGCCACACGATAGCGGTTATCATCAAAACAGAGTCGCCACCCAGTTTATTAAAACTGGGAAAATAGACAGAGATTCTGGGCACGGGAGCCAAAAGTACAATAAGGGGAAGGTGTTAGGCACCCCTCTTTGCCCAGTCGTGAGACTGGCCCATAATCGTTCAACATAAGACATATAGATGCTTTGTTTAATTCTAACACATAGTCTGTTTATTTAATCCTTTAAACAGTAAGTAAAGTGAGCCGAAACCATAATTGAAGCATGTGTAAGAAAGCAGAATAAACAAAGATGTCCCAGGGTAATGGATCCCACGGCCGGTGAATGAATGTCACGGCCAAGGGATCCTCCTGGTTTGATGTATCGGCCGGGAGATCGAAGCCCCGGTCGATGTTCTTCCTCACACCAGACAGAAAAGTTAATGAGTAATCAAAACGCTACGATTAAGCATAAATATGGGAACGAACGAGCAGTCCCCATCTCAGAGACCGTCTCAGAGACGCTGTCATGACTAGCTTTTAGGATTTTCTTTTTTTTCTGTCCATAGTTAGTAGAAGAGACAAACAGAAATTGTATAGTGAAAGCAACCACAGCGAAAGAGTTTTGTAACCAACTTTTGTTTATGGAATGAAAAGAGGTTTTCGTACCCCTAAATGCTTTAAGATATGCATGTGAAAGTCAGAACATGGCTTTTTGAATAAACGTTTACTGATAGACAGTAATCTGTGCGAAATGGAGTACTGGCCGAAGAATTGATTATTCAATATTGTGGTCGATGTATCAATTCTTCGGTTGTTACTTTGATTTTCCAAAGGTAAATTTTGCTTTGGCCAAGTGGCATCCCCTTTTCTCTTCCTTCTTATGCTTGGTTTTGATTTTTACCTTTTGCTTTTGTCATATTCCATAGTCTGATTGCCAAATTCGAAAGCTTTCGAGGTATCCTGTTTATTGTGTCAATGACCTTTAGGTTAAAAGGGATGAACTATAATTCTTGTGTCTATGGCTGTTGTCAATTCCTAGAGAAAAGCATACTCATCTTTTACGAGCTCAATACGCAGGGTTAGCTATACCTATCGCTGAGTACAAATTTGCTGATGTTGTTGTTTGTTGTTTTTTTTTTCTTTTCTCTCCCAATGTTTGGGCCGCATCTCGATGTGAGATTGCCTACATATCCCAATCAGGGAATCAAGCCTTTTACGTAGTTCCAAGATCACCACCTTTGGGGGTTGGGTTTCCACTCTTGGTTTTTCTTCTATCATGCTCTAAGTTTTGCCTAGGTTACCTGATAGAGGTTGAGTCCCTAGCGAGCTTTTTGAATGCCTTGTCTTTTGCCCAGGCTGCGTTTTTTGCATTTTCTTGTCCTAGCAGGCTTTGCTCTTACTTTTGCTTGGGTACTTAGTTTGGGTTACCCACCGAGCATTTTTCTCTTCAAGAGGGCTGGTGAGTCCAGCGAGAAGGAAAGCCAAAATCGAAGGAAGAGTGGTAAGCCGCTTACAGAGAAGTTCCCCCATGATCAAGAGGCCTTGCACAAGATGCAAGACCAGATTGACGGATTGATGAAACATATCAAAGCACAAACTCCCGCTATGGTGGAAGAGTTGGTGAAGAATACGGATTCACCTTTTACGTCTGAAGTCATGGGGCTGCCGCTCCCCAGAAAATTCAAGATGCCCCAGTTGGAAACATTCAATGGTTCCACGGACCCATTGGATCATCTGGAAACGTATAAATCCCTGATGCATCTACAAGCAGTGCCACATGAGGTAATGTGTCGTGCATTCCCTGTTACCCTCAAGGGAAGTGCTCGAGCATGGTTTAATAAACTCCCACCAGGAAGCATACGTAGTTTCAAAGAGCTCAGCACGAGCTTTGTAAGCTACTTCATTGCTGGTCAACGCTACGGCAAACCAGCAACACACCTTTTAACGGTGAAACAAGGAAGATGGGAGTCGTTAAGAGAGTACACCACCAGGTTCAACAAAGAGGTGGTTCAGATTGACGAAGCTGATGACAGCGTGCGCATAACTGCGTATATAGCTGGACTGTATTCAGGACAGTTTTTATAACTCTTATCTCAAGAGCCACCCAAAACTCTAGCAGAGCTTACGCTTAGAGCTCAGAAACATATGAATGCAGAGGAAGCCGTTTACGCAAGGCGCACACGTGATGGTTTTGATCCCCAAGCAGGGCCATCACAGGTTGGCGAGTTGCCTCCCTTTGATAAGAAAAGGAGAGAGTCCACTCGCATGGCAGGAGGGGAACCAAAGAACAAGAAGGTGGACTCAAGATCTTCCCCAAAACGAGGAGGAGCAGGAGGACCACCCCAAGGCCGGTACAAGCAATTCACACCGCTCATAGCTACAACAGAACAAATCCTTAGCAACCTACAGGATGATCCGGACCTCAAATGGCCTGGAAAGTTAAGGACTGATCCTAACAGGAGAGCTAAGGACAAATACTGCAGATTTCACAAAGACCACGGTCACAACACTGACGATTGTATCGACCTAAAACAACAAATCGAAGATCTGATCCAAAGAGGGAGGTTCCAACGTTTTGTAATGAAGAAGCACCAAAAACCATCAAGAAGAGAAGATACAAGCAAAGAGGGTAGAGACGGCATGACACAACGGTCAGGTCCCATTGGAGAGATCAAGGTCATACATGGGGGATTTGCCGGAGGAGGAGAATCTAGCAATGCTAGAAAAGTGCACCTCAGGAAACTGAGAACGGAGGAATACCTGGAGGTCAATACGGTTGGCCGTCCAAACAAATTCCAGAAAAAGGAGGAAATACCCATCATTTTCTCAGAAGAAGATGTTAAGGGAGTCCAGATCCCTCACGATGACCCCCTGGTTATAACCATTGTCGTAGCAAACTACCTTACACATAGGGTATTGATCGACAGTGGAAGCTCAGCTGACATCCTCTATCTCCATGCATATGACCAACTAAAGGTGGGACGAGAAAGGCTAAGGCCCATGACATCCCCACTAGTTGGATTTGCAGGTACGCCCGTTTATCCAGCTGGTCAAATAGCCCTTGCCAATTACCATGGGGGAAGAAGGAAGTCAAATTACACGCATGGTGGATTTCATAGTAGTTGACTGTCCTTCAGCATACAATGCGATACTGGGGAGGACAACTCTGAATAAAATCGGAGCGATAATCTCCACATATCATTTGATGATAAAATTCCCAACACCGAAAGGAGTTGCAAGCGTCAGGGGAGATCAGAAAGCAGCACGGGAATGTTATGTCACCTCACTCAGGGGGCTAACATTACCATGAACGTAGAAAGTCTAGACACTCGAGATGAAGAGAAGCTCCAGCACGAAGAGCCCGTGTAAGAGCTCACGGAAGAACTCCTAGAACCAGGACAACTTGGGAAAACAGTAAGGATTGGAACAGGGTTGATCTCAGTAGCAAGAACGGAGCTGTTGCAGTTCCTGAGAAGGAACAGAGATGTCTTTGCATGGTCACACGAGGACATACCAGGGATTGACCCAAGGGTCATATCTCACAAGCTTAACGTGGATCCCACGATTCGTCCTATTAAACAGAAGAAGAGGACTTTCGCTCCAGAACGAAACGAGGCCACGGCCAAAGAAGTAGAAAAGCTCATACAAGCAAAATCCGTCCGCGAAGTTCTCTATCCCGATTGGCTAGCCAACGTGGTCATGGTGAAGAAGGCCAATGGCAAATGGAGAATGTGTGTAGACTTCACAGACCTCAATAAAGCATGTCTAAAGAATAGCTTTCCTCTGCCAACGATTGACTCCTTGGTGGATTCTACAGCCGGGCACGAGCTCCTCACCTTCATGGATGCATTTTCAGAATATAATCAAATCCAAATGCATGAAGAAGATCAAGAGAAAACCTCGTTCATTACCGATCAGGTACTATATTGTTACAAAGTGATGCCTTTCGGTCTTAAGAACACAGGGGCAACTTACCAAAGGCTAGTCAACAAGATGTTCAAGCAACAGATTGGGCGCAACCTAGAAGTATACGTGGATGACATGCTGGTCAAAAGTGCCAAGGCACGAGACCATATAGCAGATTTGGAAGAAACTTTTCATGTCCTCAAAAAATACAAGATGAAGCTCAACTCAACAAAATGTGCTTTCGGAATCTCCTCAGGGAAATTCCTAGGCTTCATGGTGTCCCAAAGAGGAATCGAAGCAAACCCTGAAAAGATTCAGGCCATACTCACTATGAGATCGCCCCAGAACATTAAGGAGGTCTAGAAGCTAACAGGACGAGTTGCAGCTCTAAGCAGGTTCATCTCACGAGCAACTGATAAGTGTCAAACGTTCTTTAAGGTTTTGAAAAAAGCCTTTGAATGGACTACTACAGAAGAAGCAGCTTTCAACCAACTAAAGGAATACCTGACGTCCCCGCCGCTGCTTAGTAGGACTCAAGAAGGAGAGGTTCTATTCTTATACCATGCTGTCTCCCCCCACGCTGTCAACGCAGTCTTGATAAGGGAGGAGCAAGGGACGCAGCTCCCTGTATACTACACTAGCAGGGCGTTGCGAAGAGCTGAGCTGAGATATCCCAGAGCTGAAAAGATAGCCTTTGCTATGGTAATAGCGGCTAGAAGGCTACGGCCATACTTCCAAGCTCACTCAATCAAGGTACTAACGGATCAACCACTTCGAAGAATTCTCCACTGCCCAGAAACTTCAGGACGGCTAATTCAATGGTCGATAGAGCTTGGCGAATTTGATATAGAGTATAAGCCTCGAATCGCCATTAAAGCTCAAGTACTTGCAGATTTCCTTGCGGAATACACGTATCCAGAACCAGAGGAGCTCCCTAAGGAAGAACCTAAACCTTGGATCCTACAAGTGGATGGATCGACAACCAGAGAAGCAAGCGGGGCTGGTTTAGTTCTAACCTCCCCAAAAGGGGAACGCCTAAGCTATGCGCTTAGGTTTGAATTCAAAGCGACCAACAACGAGGCTGAATATGAAGCTCTCATGGTTGGTTTGGACCTGGCTAAGGCCGTCGGTGCTAACCATGTGTTGGCCAAAAGTGATTCACAGTTGGTAGTAGGACAAGTCCTAGGGGAATATACTGTGAGGGAAGAAGTAATGCAGAAGTACTTGGATAAAGTAAAAGCCCAAATTGCAAAGCTACAAAGCTTCAGCATTGTCAGAATTCCAAGGGAGGAGAACATTGAAGCTGATTACCTATCAAAGCTGGCCACGGCCAAAGAGGGTGCTATCCCACCAAATGCATCGATACGATATTTGGAGCTACCTAGCATCTTTACCCGAGACGTACAAGTACAAGCTATCGACTATAGCAATTCATGGACAGGTCCCATAGTCGACTACATAACGAACGGGACACTACCAGACGATAATATCAAAGCTAGGCAGCTCAAAATCAGAGCTGCAAAATACCTGATGATGGGAAATGTGCTTTATAGAAGAAGCTTCTCATTACCATACCTTAGATGTCTGACCACGGTAGAATCTACAAGGGCTATGGACGAAGTCCACCAGGGAGTATGTGGGGATCACCAAGGTGGCCGCATGTTATCCTATAAACTCCTCAGGTTGGGATATTATTGGCTAAGCATGCAGAAGGATTGCAACTCTATGGTCCAAAAATGTGAGAAGTGCCAATGGTTTGCGAACATCATTCATGGATCACCTACAGTTTTAACTCCTATGAAAGGACCTTGGCCATTCGCCCAGTGGGGAGTAGACCTAATTGGCCCACTTCCGATGGCAGCAGGCCAGGTCCAGCATGCCATTATAGCTGTGGATTACTCTACAAAGTGAATCGAAGCTAAAGCGCTGGCCATAATCACAGTAGAGTTTACAATCGACTTCTTGTTGAAATTCATTATAAGTCGATTTGGATTACCATGAGTGATAGTAACAGATCGAGGGAAGCAATTTGACAATGCTCAGTTCAAGACGTACTGTATTTCCAAGGGAATACATGTACATTATGCCTCCAAGGCTCACCCAAAGGCTAATGGCCAAGTGGAGGTTACAAATTGCACAATCAAGAAAGGAATCAAGAAGAGGCTTCGAGAAGCCAAAGGAGCTTGGCTAGACGAGCTTTATAACGTGCTATGGGCATATCGTACAACACCCCGAACAGTAACTGGAGAAACTCCATATTCTCTTGCATTTGGGGCTAAAGCAGTAGTCCCAATTGAAGTTGAACTCCTCAACTACAGGACCGTAAGCACGGACCCCCAGGATAACCAAGAAGATCTCAGGGCCGAGCTAGACCTTTTGGAAGAAACGAGAGAAACGTCCATGGCCAAGATGGCCCTCTACAGATGGCCCTCTACCAACAAAGAATGGTCAAGTAGCATGAAGCACAGGTTAGGCCAAGGGATTTTCGAGCTGGCGATCTGGTCCTAAGGAAAGTTGATCCTACGGGAAAGAAGGTAGGCAAGCTTGGCCCAAATTGGGAGGGACCCTACCAGGTTTTGCACCATATCAAAGCTGGTGCATATAGACTCGCAACCGTAAGGTGAAAAGAGCTACCAAACTCATGGAACGCAGAACATCTAAAGAAGTACTACAAGTAGGTGCTTGCAATCCAAATTTATTTCCGTTTCTAGGAAGTTCATTTATGTTTTTAGGAAACTTTCTGTTTTCAATAAAACTCTAGCAATCAAGTTGTTTTTGTTAGGACCATGTGTTCTTTACGTTTGCTAGCCCTAGTGGCCAATAAAACTCCTCATGAGGGATGATTGTTCAAATTTCCAGTGTGCATGATATGGTTTAGTTTTCCTGTATGCATGATATGGAGAGACAAGCAGAAAGATAAAATTATTTAAAATTTTATTAATAAATCCACACCCCAAGGGATGTGGACAGCTTTTACATAAAAACACCCACAAAGTTGCAACCTAATCACTACCTCCCTCCCTCGGAGGGGAAGGAACTGGTGGTGCCGGTTGCCCTCGGAAAGCCTCCAACTGTTCCCAGTTGGCTATTAGCACCATGCGGGCCGTCTTCTCCATGACGGAAATGGATTCCATTAATGGCTGCCTTAATGGCTCTGCAGCTCCTGGCATAACTCGGTGATACGATCATTACTCGCCATTAGCAACTCGAATTTGATTGTGGAATGGGGAGTAATCCCTAAACATCTACTGGTATTTATAGCACAAATTGGGCGGTTCACTAACCGCTTGTTGAACCAATCAGCATGATCACAATCAAAATTGCAATTAAAATCGCCACCTCAACCGCTTAGAATAATGGGAAGTTACAAACCCCATTACCTCGAGATGATCTACGGGCAACCAAATATTCCATGGAAATAATTACCAGACCAGAGAGATGACCTACGGGCAATCAAAGTAAGTATATTAAATATTTGGACACAAATAAATTACATACTTAGTAAAATTTCCAAGCTCAACAGACGTAGCACAGCTATGCATCAATTAAGCAGCTTAGGAAAAATTTCCAAGCTCAAAAGACGTAGCCCAGCTATGCATCAATTAAGCAACTTAGGAAAAATTTCCAAGCTCAAAAGACGTAGCCCAGCTATGCATCAATTAAGCAACTTAGGAAAAATTTCCAAGCTCAAAAGACGTAGCCCAGCTATGCATCAATTAAGCACCTTAGGAAAAATTTCCAACCTCAACAGACGTAGCACAACTATGCATCAATTAAGCACCTTAGGACAAATTTCCAAGCTCAACAGACATAGCACAGCTATGCATCAATTAAGCAGCTTAGGAAAAATTTCCAAGCTCAACAGACGTAGCACAACTATGCATCAATTAAGCAGCTTAGAAAAAATATCCAAGCTCAACAGACATAGCACAACTATGGAATCTACGGAACTATAACTCACCCAGTAAAATCCTAATGGAAAACTTAAATAAGTGTCTTAATTGCTTGGACGCAAGCAATTTACACACTTAGGGGAGTGAGAGATGTAGTATAACTATGCAGAGAAGACAAAACGAGGAAAAGCAATAAATTTCCAAAATAGACGTAGCACGTCTATGCAAATCAAACAAGCTCATAATAGAATTTTTAGCTACATAATTTGGTACTACAAAGGGTACGCCTCTTGCAAAGATACTAAAACACAAGTGTTTGACACAACAATAATAAGAGCAAGAATTGGCAAGACCTATAAAGTCAGTATGCATTATATGCACAAAGGCTATCAGAAACTGCCATATTTTGGCTCAAAACAAAGAGCATGTTCGTCAAACCTATACCTGTCATGATTTCAAGCAGATAGCCTTTAAGAAGGCCCAAAAATATGATCTCACTTAGATCATTCCTAACAGTCATCAACACAAGTTTTTTCCAGCCAAGCAGGAGTCAAGGCCAAACCAACAGGCCACTCCCAAGCCAACACAGTTAAAAGTACGACAGTATTAAAAAAGTGTTAGTTACAGACCCAAATCAATTAAAAGTTTCTAAAGGCCATTCAAAGGCCCAGGGAGGAATTATCGACAGCTTGCCCATCACCAGATGATGGGCCAAGAGGTGTTGCAGCTAGGGTTGAAGCTTCAAGAGGAAGAGAGACTTTTTCAGGAGTTTGGAGAAGGGATGCAAGGGAAGAGCTCGGAATAGATGTATCTTTAGATATCGCGTCATCACCTTCATCCTCTTCTTTCTGTCCCCCGTCGAGGCATGAGGGGCCTTCTTCATCATCAACTTCAAACTTGGAAAAATCCAAGTTTGGAAAAGCTAAGGCTGCACGACTCCTCATGACCTCAAACCCATCAAAATATTGCTGGGTAATATTGACGATACTCAAGAGACTGCAGGAAGAGTTCAATGGCGTCTCTACGAGCATTCTTCACCTTCTCCAGCATCCCCAAGCCCATGACTTTATGCTTCTCCATCTCCTTATCCCACTCAAGAATCTTTTGCTCCAGACTTCGAGCAGTTGCCACGGCAGTATCTCTCTCCTCCTCCAAACCTCTCTTTGACTTCAGGGCAGTGTCCCTCTCGGTTGACACTTTGTGGTGCTCCGCAGCCATGGAAACACTTTGTTTAGAGAGCCTCACGATGGTCTCTGTGAGTGTAACCGCCTGTTTCCCCAAACTAAGGCTTTGGGAAACAAGATACCGGCCACAAGCCGTGGCCTGCAATAAAAGAGAAAAGATTAACGAAGAAATATCTAGAAAAATGAATTATCAAAAGTTACAGAAAGGGAGCCCACCATGGCCAACTCGACCAACATGTGCTCCCCCACCGCCTGGAGAGACATCTCCGCCATTGAGTCTTTGTCAGCTGCACAAAGCAATCCAGAAGCACGCTCCAGAGCTTCCTGGAAATTGGCCAGCATGGAAGGACCAACAGAAACTTTTGCTTTCTTATTAGAAGGGGTACCCTCCACAGCTGTACCCTTCACCTTCCTCTTCATCTTCTCGGCACCTCCTTTTTCAATCTGCTAAACCACTAAGTCAAGAGCAGGGTCCTTTGAAAGGTCAGCATCCAAGAAACTATCAACATTCAGCTCCTTCTGGAGACGAGAGCTCTTCCTTTTTGGAGCTACGCCACCAGATGATTGTTTTACCCTCTCAGCTTTCAATTGGGCCAGCAGATTTTTATCCATTTTTGGTGCCATCTCTTTATCTTCATCTTCTTCTTCTGAAAAGAAAAGAAATGAGAACAATGAGAAAGTCAGCAGACGATTCGATACCTAAATAGAAACTGGAAATACCTCTTGAAAGAGCTAAAGCCTCACGAGATGTTTTTGGACCCAACAAGTAAGTAGCCAAAGACTCCGGAGTCACAAGCAACCCCTAACTATGGATTTCGTAGCTCCGGGCTAACTTCAGTTCTGCCTCTGTGGCAGGGGTCAAAGGATATAAAGCACGAGCTGCACAAAAACATGAGACAGAAACCCTTGAGAATAAAGAAATTGTGGCAATATTCAAAAAGGTAAAGAAAAGCTATGGCTTACAACTTGCAACAGGTTCCCCCCATCTATTGGGGACATGCTGTGTGTAGGACCCAACCTCCCAACTCGGGAGTTCCCATCCATCTCCCCCAACGAAGAAAAACTTATCCTTCCAATTCTTATGGACATTGGGAAGATCGGTGACCAACTCTCCTCCGCCGGGTCTTTTGGTAAAGTAATACCATCCTACACCCCCAGGAGCTTCTTTTATTGAGAACTGATTGAGAAATGGTCCTTTTGTCAAAGGAGTAAAACCATCTGACATGGCTCCCCAAAGAGCAGCACAACCAATCAGCAAACGCCATGAGTTGGGAACAATTTGACCAGGCGCTAAACCCAAAAAACTCAGTACTTCCCTCGCCACGGCAGGAAAGGGCAGACGAAGACCTCTTTCTAAAGCCCCGACATAGATGCATGTTTCATTTTCAACAAAAGAACAGGCTCGCTCAGACTTAGAGGGCTTCCTAAGGGTTACAGAATATGGAATCGAAAACCTGACCCTAAGAACGGCCAACTCCTCGTTCGTGATTGTAGAAGGAATGGTGGAAGCAGAATAGGCAGGAACCCTACGGGGACCTTTAAAAGAAGATGGGGGTGACAAGGGCTTGACACCACTAGGTTGACCCACATGAGTCGGAGCCCTAGCCACGTTACTACGGCGCATTGGGACCTCCTCGTCCACCGTCGACTCTTCAACTTGAAGAATTGAGGAAAAATCGATAATGCTCTCCGACATTAGAGTTCCAATGGATGATCGTGGGTTTGAGGAAGCTAATAAACCAAAAAGATCTCGAAAAACCCAATCTTGGAGTACAATAGAAATAAGGTGTGAAGTCTTCTATAAAGGGAGAGACAAGGTTGGCGGAAGCAAAATCGGCTAACCTAGCGTAAATAAACTCCCCTGGAGTAGCCCACACTGGGCTCGAAATCTCTATACCAGGAAAGGAAAAATCTAACATGAAAAGAAAAGAACAGCAAGAAGGGGGGAACGTACCTAGAAAAGATGGGCTCTAACACAACGACGAAGGAGAATCGGAGAAGAAAGGTCTCACACGAGAAGTCGCCTGGGATGATTCGAACGCCTCTCTGATAGAGTTTGATCAGAATAGGGGTAAGCCTAAACACTGAGCATCAGTCCCGATAAACGCTCCTAAATCTTCGTCGTCCACCTCTGAGCACCGTGATAGCGAGGATTTCGACACCTTTCCCATGGTGCAACACGCATTTAAAACCCTCCAAAAAAAAGAAAGAGAGGCAACCGCCACACAGGTCTGGACTATGTTTCTAACCTCCAACCAAGAGCTGGAGCTTGGAAACAGGGGAGTACCTGATAAGTAGGATAAATCTGGCAAGGCTAGCTCAGCAAGAAGTGCGGACCTGGGGAGTAGAAGTCAGCTTCGCCCAAGCCCCCCCAGGAAAGCACCACCTATGACAAAGTAAGAAGATGCCAGCTACGCCTATGAGACGGAGCTGGAATAAGGTCTAAGGACCAGCTTTGACACTAAGCTAAAACAGGAAAAGTAATATTCGCGGAATATACTCATTCCCATCAAGATACCACTCTGATAAACCTAAATCCTACTGGATAAAGGAAGAGAAGTCGGTAAGATAAGCGTAACTTGCTAATAATAATCATTGTTATCATCGGATAAGGATTCTATGCTAAAGCAGGGCGCTCGTGGAGTTCCAGCTAAGGCAGGACTCCACCCACCTCGTTAAAGCGATCCAAAATCCCCGGGATACAGTCCTACTAGGACTCAACCTCCTATCAGATGCCTATAAAAGTAACGATAGAACCCCAATAAAGGTACGTACCACTCACAACAGAGAACCTTAATTCTCCTACCATATAGCAAGTTCTATACTAACTTTGGCATCGGAGGGTGGTTGGCACGCCACCACACCGGTGACTTAAGCTTCAGCTTTGTTTTGCAGGGTCAGGTCGGTGCCATATTCAAAATTGCTTCATCATTGATTGAATATTTCTGTGCCTTAGAAAAATTTGATAGGCTTGCTTGTTTGGATGGTAGTTATCCGTAGCCCCCATTTTGGTCTAGGTTCGGCTAAGTAATGTAGAAATTGCTAGCTGTTGTTCTGACAGTTGCCGAGCCTTGACCAAAGTAGAATAGAGTTGATACGTCACCGAGCGTGGCATTGTCTGGCTGTTGAGCCAATTGCGTGGATGAAACAAAGGTTAGTAACCAAAAAGTTTTGTTGGGTGCCCCCTACCTATGGTTTGGGCTCGGCCAGAGTGCTAGCTCTAGCAAAGGTATCAAGGACAATTTGTTGAGTGGGTGGTTTGCTCACCAAAGTGTGAGTTTAACCTGGCTGTGGCCGACCTTAGTGTCTTGCCACACCGAACCGGAGCCTAAGTTCCAGCCATAATGTGTCTTTTAGGCTCGGTTGGGCCATATGTCCTGTTTTGCTTCTTGGGGCAGTAATAGTGGCCGAAGCAAGGGCATGAAAGCCATTTGTGGGTGTGACCGAAGTCAACGTTTGTGATTGGCAGAATATGTCGAGGGTAGGTTCAAAGTAAGGAAGACAATTAAAACAAGTAGAATACGTTAATTGCCAAACAATACTTTTTAGGATTGAGAAATGTTGGGAGTACAAGAGGGAAATGAAAACTAAGGGCCGAAGCCATTCTTGAAATGAAGTACAATAGATAATGATAAGTATGGTTGACCAAACGAGGTCAGCACCACAATAATCACGGACCTGGGGAGTTGAGAGCAATCTTATCTCCACCTCCCTTGGCAATATCACCTATGACAAAGTCAAGGTGCACTAGCTCTGCTCTTTAGACGAAGCTGTCACAAGGTCCAAGGACCAGCTCTGGCCCCTAGCTACTGCGAGGGGGGTAAAGCCCGTAATCTTATTCATGGAATATACTCGTTCTAATCAAGATACCGTTCTAAGAAACCTGAATCCCAAGGGATAAAGGAAAGATGTCGATAAGATAAGCGTAAATTGCCAACGATGAACACAATCAAAGACGGATAAGGATTCTATGCCAAGGCAAGGTGTGTATGGACTCCCAGCTAAGGCAGGACTCCACACTCATCATTAAGATGATCCAAAATCCCCGGGATACAGTCCTACTACGACTCAACCTCCTATCAAATGCCTATAAAAGTGACGGTAGAGCTCCAATAAAGGCACACGCAACTCATAACCGAGAATCTCAATTCTCCTACCATATAGCAAGTTCTCTACTGACTTAGGCATCGGAGGGTGGTTGGCATGCCACCACACCGGTGACTTGAGCTCTTGCTTTGTTTTGCAGGATCAGGTCGGAGCCAAAGACAAAGTTGATTCATCAGCTGGCGCCGTCTGTGGGAACAACTTTTTCCTTACGATGAATAGTTTTGTATGGTAGAGACCCGATCAAGCAGAACGACAATGGCTTCAGATCCCCCACAGACGGGCGTCGACGACGCCACCAAGACCGCCGCTGCAGCAAAGGCTGCCAAAGCCGTCGAAACAGCCAAGGTTGCAAAGGCTGTCAAGGCCGCCGTAGCCGCCGATAAAGCTGCCAAGGCGGCGGAAGCGGCCAAGGCCGTCGCAGCAAACAAAGTTAGGGGCGATCAATTAACCCCAGAAGCGTTTGCTCAGATGCAGGAGCAAATAAAAACATTGACCCAAGGGTTACAAACAGCGATGCAAGAAAACGTAAATTTACGAAAGCAAATCTCCGAGCTAAGCATCCGAAATTTATGACACAGTCGACAAGAAGAAGAGAATGACAGGGAAGAAGGTGAATCCAGTGAGAAGGAAAGCCAAAATCGGAAGAAGTATGGCAAGCCACCCACAGAAAAGTTGCCCCACGATCAAGAGGCATTGCTCAAAATGCAAGACCAGATCGAAGGACTAATGAAACATATCAAAGCACAAACTCCCGCTACGGTGGAAGAGTTGGTGCAGAACACGGACTCACCTTTTACGCCCGAAGTCATGGGGCTGCCTCTTCCAAGGAAGTTCGAAATGCCCCAATTAGAGACATTCAATGGCTCCACGGACCCATTGGAACACTTGGAAACGTACAAATCTCTGATGCATCTTCAAGCAGTACCAAATGAGGTCATGTGTCGGGCATTCCCTGTTACTCTCAAGGGAAGTGCCCAAGCATGGTTTAATAAACTCCCTTCAGGAAGCATACGTAGTTTCAAAGAGCTTAGCACGAGCTTTGTAAGCTACTTCATTGCTGGTCAACGCTACGGCAAACTAGCAACACACCTTTTGACGGTGAAAGAAGGAAGATGGGAGTCGTTAAGAGAATACACTACCAGATTCAACAAGGAGGTGGTTCAAATAGATGAAGCTGACGATAGTGTGAGCATAACCGCGTATATAGCTGGACTATACTCAGGACAGTTTCTATACCTCTTATCGCAAGAACCACCCAAAACTCTGGCAGAGCTTATGCTCAGGGCGCAGAAACACATGAATGCGGAGGAAGCTGTCTTTGCAAGGCGTACACGTGACGACTTTGATCCCCAAGCAGGGCCATCGCAGATTGGCAAATTCCCTCCACCTGACAAGAAAAGAAGAGAATCCACCCGCAAGACGGGAGGCGAACCAAAAAATAAGAAGGTGGACTCAAGATCTTCCCCCAAAAGGGGAAGAACATGAGGACCGCCCCAAGGCCGGTACAAGCAGTTCACTCCGCTCATAGGTATGGCAGAGCAAATCCTTACAACCTACAACATGATCCGGACTTCAAGTGGCCCGAAAAGTTGAGGACTGATCCTAATAGGAGAGCTAAGGAAAAATACTGCAGGTTCCACAAAGACCACGGTCATAACACGGATGATTGTATTGACCTAAAGCAACAGATCGAGGATCTGATTCAAAGAGGAAGACTTCAAAGTTTTGTGACAAAGAAGTACCAGAAACAACCCAGGAGGGAGGATACAAGCAAGGAAGGTAGAGATAGCACGATGCCTCGGTCAGGTCCCATTGGAGAAATCAAAGTAATCCATGGGGGGTTCGCCGGAGGTGGGGAGTCTAGCAATGCTAGGAAAGCTCACCTCAGGAAACTGAGAACAGAGGAATATCTAGAGGTCAACACAGTTGGCCGGCCAAACAAAAGAGATACCTATTATTTTCTCAGAAGAAGATATCAAGGGAGTCCAGATCCTTCATGATGACCCTCTGGTTAAAACCATTGTCATAGCAAACTACCTCACACGTAGGGTACTGATAGACAGCGGAAGCTCAGCCGACATCCTCTACCTCCATGCGTATGACCAACTAAAGGTTGGACAAGAAAGGCTAAGGCCAATGACATCACCACTAGTTGGATTTGCAAGTACGCCCGTTTATACAGCTGGTCAAATAGCCCTACCAATCACCATGGGGGAAGAAGGAAGTCAGATTACACGCATGATAGATTTCATAGTAGTTGACTGTCCTTCAGCATACAATGCGATACTGGGGAGGACAACTCTGAATAAAATCGGGGCAATAATCTCCGCATATCATTTGATGATAAAATTCCCAACACCAGAAGGAATTGCATGCGTCAGAGGAGATCAGAAAGCAGCACAAGAATGTTATATTACCTCACTCAGGGGGGCTAACATTACCATGAATATAGAAAGTCTCAACACACGAGATGAAGAGAAGCTCCAACATGGAGAGCCCGTGGAAGAGCTCGTGGAAGAACTCCTGGAACCAGGGCAAACCTGGAAAAACAGTGAGGGTTGGAACAGGGTTGAGCTCGGTAGCAAAAGTAGAGCTGCTACAATTCCTAAGAAAGAACAAAGATGTCTTTGCATGGTCCCACAAGGACATACCAGGAATTGACCCAAGGGTCATATCCCACAAACTCAACGTGGATCCCATGGTACGCCCTGTTAAACAGAAGAATAGGACATTCGCTCCAGAATGAAATGAAGCTGCGGCCAAGGAGGTAGACAAACTCATACAAGCGGAATCCATCCGCGAAGTTCTCTACCCCAATTGGCTAGCCAACATGGTTATGGTAAAGAAAGCCAATGGAGAATGTGTGTAGACTTCACTGACCTTAACAAAGCATGTCCTAAGGATAGCTTTCATCTGCCAAGGATTGACTCCTTGGTGGATTCTACAGCAGGGCACGAGCTCCTAAGCTTCATGGATGCATTTTCAGGTTATAACCTGATGAAGCGGTTTTTGGTTTTTGGTCACCTCCGGAGGAGGGGTTCCTCTACCGCCCACCTAGTCCTCCAGCGGATGAAGCGGCCTCCTGCGTGCTTGATTAACGACCTACAAAATAGACATGGTAAACTATGGGCACCGGCGTGGCTATTGCCATCACCCCTCCGATGCCTAAGTCAGTCGAGATATGGAGATAGTGGACTGAGTATGAGTTCCGTATCGTTTTCATTATGTTGCGTACCTTTGTGATATGGAGGTGTGATCTTTATATAGGCATTTTGGGAGGAATCCCTTAGGATTGGGACTCTTAAGTCTCATCCGCTTGTGGCAGGTATAGATAGGTGTTTGGAGTGTCCTCCTCACCTTTGGACTCCCCTGATTCTTATCAGGTTTGAGGAGTCCCTTCACCTTTGGACTCTTGTACCTGCTTATCAGGTTAAGAGTCCTTACGGTGCTGGGACCTCTTAGCTTATCCGCACATGCCGAAAATAGGTTGGAGTGTCCTCCTTACCTAGGACTTCTTTGGTCCTTATCAAGTTTGAAGAGTCCTTTCACCTTTGGACTCTTGTACCTGCTTATCAGGTTAGGAGTCCTTACGGTGCTGGGACCTCTTGGGCTTATCCGCACATGACAGAAATAGGATGGAGTGTCCTCCTTACCTAGGACTCCTTTGGTCCTTATCAGGTTTGAGGAGTTCTCCTCTCCTTTGCACTCTTTGATTCCTATCTAGATCAAAAGTCCTAGTGACATATAGAGGTTTATCCCTTGGGATCTCTAGTCCTTATCCTTTACTGGTGGATTAGACCTTGGTCATTTCAAGAGTCTTTTAGACTATATGAATTCCCTCCGTAGAGTATTTTATAAGTCTCTGGATGCAGGTTTGCCATCTGTGCCGAGCTCACCTCGTGAGCTGAGCTCGGTATTCTTCAATGAGCTGTGCTCGTGAGTTAGCCTCTGTCCTTTGACTGGTTTAATAGAGGCTAGCTCTTATAGGCTAGATTCCACGTTCTTGGGACTCTAGCTTGAGCCCTTAAGGCTGTGCTCCCAAGCTCTTTGGTTTGGGCTGACCTTGGGATGACCTTTGCCCTTGGGCTGACCACTGAGCTCAGTTCTTCAAGCTAAGCTCCATGTCACTAGGTCCCCTACATGGCCCTTCGTGTTGAGCTAGGCTTCCTGGTCTGGGCTGACCTTGGGAGGTTATTTTATACTTATCAGTAACTCCCCTGTTTCTGAGTAAGAACATAAGTGAAAACAAGGAAACACTATTTGCTTTGGAATTGACGACTATGCCTTCCTGTCCTGTGTATCATGTGTTATGTTCATCAGGTTGCGGTGTACATAGCCATTGCTTGGTTCAAGGGATTTTTCGTGGACTCTTAGTCCTATGATCATCTTGTCGTTTTCGACTTTATCAAACAGCTTTGCTGGCCGACCTTGCTGAATAGCAAATCGACGAGAATATTCAGGGGGCTGAACAGAGCGTACCCTTTTACTTTGATCTACACCCCTCTATAGTAGTCATTTCAACCTTGGGGGTGTCTGCTTTTAGCATTGCTGAGCAGCAATGCTCGTAGCAGAGCAAAGAAAAATATATATTTTTGATATTCGAGGGAGACAAGCTTTAGTAAAGCTTGCTTTACGTTTGCTATGTCCTTCATTAGTTCCCTTTGGGATAACTTAGATGTGGGGGTACTGATTTATTTCAAGTAATCCCCAATCCTTTGTTGAAAAACAACCTAGTACTTGTGAGTTTTTGTCCTCTTAGGACTGATCTTGTGTAGATATTTTGCCTTAGAGTTTGGCACATTAATAGCTTTTCGGCAGAGTGGGATTGTAGGCCACTTCTCTCAAACTTGCATTTCAGAGTTTATCAAGCTCTGGCTGAGTGCGCTTATATGCCACGTCCCTCGGACTTTTAGCCCCTTGGGAATCTTTAATGCTTATTTAATAAGCAATGGTGCGAGCGGCTCATGGGCCACTTTTTGAATATTATAGTTTAGAGCTCTTTGAGCTCTGGCTCTTCAAGGCTTATTTGATAAGCCCTGGGGCAAGCGGCTCACGGATTGCTGAGCGTCAATGCTTGTCTTAGCATGGTTATTCCATGCCTTAGCATAAGGTTTGCTCAAGCCTTAACATGAAGCTTGGAATAGCACCTCATTCCATAGCATGAGGTTTGCTCATGCCTTAACATGAGACTTGGAATAACATCTCATGCCTTAGCACGAAGTTTGCTCATGCCTTAGCATGAGATTTGCTCACGCCTTAGCATGAGACTTTAAATAGCACCTCATGCCTTTAGCATGAGGTTTGCTCACGCCTTAGTATGAGACTTTGAATAACACCTCATGCCTCTAGCATGAGGTTTGCTCACGCCTTAGCATGAGACTTTAAATAACACCTCATGCCTCTAGCATGAGGTTTGCTCACGCCTTAGCATGAGGCTTGGAATAACATCTCATGGCTTAGCACGAAGTTCGCTCATGCCTTAGCATGAGATTTGCTCATGCCTTAGCATGAGACTTTAAATAGCAACTCATGCCTTTAGCATGAGGTTTGCTCACGCCATAGCGTGAGGTTTGCTCACGCCTTCGTATGAGACTTTGAATAACACCTCATGCCTCTAGCATGAGGTTTGCTCACGCCTTAGCATGAGGTTTGGAATAACACATCATGCTTTTAGCATGAAGTTTGCTCGCGCCTTAGCAAAAGATTTTGAATAGCACCTCATGCCTTTAGCATGAGGGTTGCTCATGCCTTAGCATGAGATTTGCTCACGCCTTAGCATGAGACTTTAAATAACACCTCATGCCTCTAGCATGAGGTTTGCTCACATCTTAGCACGAGGCTTGGAATAACATCTCATGCCTTAGCACGAAGTTCGCTTATGCCTTAGCATGAGATTTCCTCACGCCTTAGCATGAGACTTTAAATAGCACCTCATGCCTTTAGCGTGAGGTTTGCTCACGCCTTAGCATGAGACTTTAAATAACACCTCATGCCTCTAGCATGAGGTTTGCTCACGCCTTAGCACGAGGCTTAGAATAACATCTCATGCCTTAGCATGAGATTTCCTCACGCCTTAGCATGAGAATTTAAATAGCACCTCATGCCTTTAGCATGAGGTTTGCTCACGCCTTAGTATGAGACTTTGAATAACACCTCATGCCTCTAGTATGAGGTTTGCTCACGCCTTAGCATGAGGTTCGCTCATGTCTTGACATGAGAGGCGTCCTTGGCTGGCCTAAGGGGTATCGAGTTAGTAACTGAACTCGAGTTTGTTAGTCCAGAGCTCTTTTGGACTGGGCCGGGGAGGCTTGTAAGCCACACTCTCATATTTTCAACCTGAGCTCCGTAAGCTTAGGCCCTTCAGCCTCTACTTTGGGGCTAGATCAAGCGGACGTGTCAACACTTTTGGAATTACATGTCAGTCTGAGCTGTGCGAGCTTCGACTTGTTCATAAATTTTTGGTAATTCCTTTGAGACGTCCCATATTCTGAGAATTCGACAGCTTTCCTGTGAAGCAGCTGGTACATAGGCTCCTGTCTTCTGAGAGGGAAGTCTTCTACTCAGAGATTTCTCAATTTGACCAAGGTACTGTGGTGCTTGGCTATTATTATTTCATTTTGCTTTAGGACTTTTAATTCCGTTAGAATTAGGTCCCTAATTAGCGTCAGAGTTGTGGTGTTTATTCCGTAGAATCTTTAGGCATATCCCGTGGGATCTTTTCTTTGAAGTGACTTGTTAAGTCCTTAGATACGTATATCGAACTTGCTATCTTGTGATCGAGCTAGTTTAATGTGCTGAGCTGCACCGTGGTGCTCGCTATGCTTGTCCCTTGGGCAAGTAGCCCCATCACAACCATTGGTCGTGACTTTGTGCAACCCTATCTTTTAGGATTTTTAGTTGAACTTCTTCGTCATTCGCTATTGTGTTGGCCGAGCTAATCCCTTGAGACAAGCTGGCCTTAATTCTTATCTCTTAGGATTGTTGACGAGCTAGGCTCTGTTGTCCAATTGGGGTACTCGTCTTGAGGTACTCTCTTGGGTTATCCCTTAAGATATTTCATGTTTGTCACCTCCCGTAGGAGGTGTTTCAGCCACCTTAGATGATCAAGATCCTTTGTTGGAGTAAGTTGGTAGTCCACATAGCGGGGTTGATGATGGCACCATGCTAATCCTCAAAGATGATCAGATGATGTTGCCTTTCATGCTCAGCTCTTTGAACGAGCCTAAGCTCTTATCTGTTTATTTCCTTAGAAATTTTCATGTTTCCGTAGAGGTGAGTTACTCATTGACTGCTATTGTCGTGACAATTTTGCACTTGCACTTGCTTTATGGAGAACATCACATGCTTTATCAACTATGTTCTTCTGAGCAGACCTTGGTTGCTCAATCTGACTTTTTGCTTAGGGTCGTGCCCAATTATTTTTTTTTTAATTTCCTAAGGACTGGGCTTTACCCATTGGTTGTCCAAGCTCCGTAAGCTTTTTATAGCTAGGTCAGCTTTGTCAGTCGAGCTCAGGCTTGCTTCCAAAGCTTCTTTGAGCGTTAGCCATACTTCCCTACTCCCCCAAGTGTTAAGGTGTTGGGAAAATAGCTTGGCACTTGTAGATTGTGTAATTGTTTCATGTGGGCCGTTGGCCCTATGACTGGTTGCCCCTTGGGACATGATGGATTGACAATCTGATCAGCCTTGTCAATGTTGGAGGAGCAGAGTCAATAGCCCAAGCAGTCTTGCTGATTGGATCCTATTATTTCTATAGGAGTTAGCCAATCTTGTTGGCATGGGTCGACGCTTTGAACCGCGGAGGCAATGTATGTGGCAAGTTTTGCTCTTCGAAAAAGATGTTCGTTGCACACTTGAGTTTTGCAAAGTGCAAATTTGATCCTTAATCGGATTAATGTTGATGGAGCACTTTCGTTTGCTAATGATGTGCTACATCTTTTGAGCTTAGAAATTTTCCAGAGTTTCTTTTCATTGCATAGCCTTAGCTGCGTCATTTGAGCTTGGAAATCTTTCCAGAGCTTCTTTTATTGCATAGCCTTAGCTACGTCATTTGAGCTTGGAAATTTTTCTAGAGCTTCTTTTATTGCATAGCCTTAGCTACGTCATTTGAGCTTGGAAATTTTTCCGGAGCTTCTTTTATTGCATAACCTTAGCTACGTCATTTGAGCTTGGAAATGTTTCCGGAGCTTCTTTTATTGCATAGCCTTAGCTACGTCGTTTGAGCTTAGAAATTTTCTAGAGCTTCTTTCATTGCATAGCCTTAGCTGCGTCATTTGAGCTTGGAAATTTTTCCAGAGCTTCTTCTATTGCATAGCCTTAGCTACGTCATTTGAGCTTGGAAATTTTTCCAGAGCTTCTTTTATTGCATAGCCTTAGCTACGTCGTTTGAGCTTGGAAATTTTCCAAAGCTTCTTTAGGTTGCTTATGCTGCTTTGTAGGAGCTTTTAAAACCTTGTGTGCGTGCTTCCCCTTAGTATAACAGGGAAGGCTCGGCACATGACCTCATCTGGTGTTGCCTGGAGATGTGTTAGAGATGTGTTTGTCTCTAAATGATCCAACATTTCGTGGTGCTATTGAATGTCGTTATCTGCGGCATCTCGAACTCCCTTGGGAGCGAGGGCCTTATTATTTTGGCCGTGAAGGGAGAATCGGTGACTTGGATTAACTTTTCCACCGTAGTGGTTGCTTTCCCTTTAAACTGCTTAATCGGCCCCTCGATTTGCATTTGCCTCCATAGAAGGGCTTCTCGGGATAGATTGTTTGATCTCTTTAGATACGAGTCGACCATGTCTTTTCGGGATTGGCGTTACCGTCCCTTTTTTGTTCTTCAGATGGACTTTCATCTAAATTGGCGAGTTATTTGTTTAACTCCCCATTCATTCGTGTCACGTCCGTTAACCCTTGGGTTAAAACTTTCAGTTGATCTTGCAAGGGTTCGATTATTCCTTGCATAGTATCAACTTTTTTTTGTAAGGCGGTTGATGAATCAACTTCATCTTCAGCTGCGACCTGATCCTTTTATCGGAATTCTACCGTCATATTTATAGGCATGTTGATAGGAGGTTGAGTCCTTGTTGGACTGTATCTCGGGGATTTAAGACCGTCTCCTTGAAAAGTGTGGAGTCCTGCCTTAGCTGGGACTTCATATTCATTCTGCCCTAGCATTGAATCCTTATCCATCTTTGATTGTGTTTATCATTGGCATTTTATGCTTATCTTATCGATATCATTCCTTTATCCCTTAGGACTTAGGTTTCTCAGAGTTGTATCTTGATTGGAATAAGTATATTCCATGAATAATATTACGAATATTATCCTCCCCGCCGTAGCTAGGGGCCAGAGCTGGTCCTTGGACCTTGTGATAGCTCCGTCTGAAGCGCGGAGCTGGTATCCTTTGACTTTGTCACAGGTAAGACTCCACATCTCTGAGTATAACTTTCTAAAGCCAATAATCGAGTATCCATTGTGGAAACCGTTCACCGTGAAGGGTTGAGAATGATTTCTCGTTTCCCACAGACAGCGCCAACTGATGAAGCAGTTTTTGGTCACCTCCGGAGGAGGGTGTAACAACTCTGATTTTTAGGAAATAAAAATCTCGTTGTAATATTTGTTTTATTGAAATTCCTATTAGATTCCCTATTAAACTCCGAATAATCCGTCATAATTAGATTCGATGTTTATAAAATAGATTTCCGTCGCCAAGAGACTCGGTCATTCTTTTAAAGTCAAGCATACTTACTAAACACCAATATGTTCCATAATATTGTATTTAAGTATTAGAAATTTATTTACTTTTGACTAGAAATCCAACTAGACTAACTAGAATTAGCTTCCAACTAGTTAGTTAGCTAACCTAAGTACTCGTTGACTTAGTTACCTTTCCCTAGCAAGTTAGAACCTTTGGTCAATAGAAACAATCATGACATGCCAAAAGTAGAACACATGGCCTAAGGTAATCATCACCTTTAAAGCAAGTTACTTTTCACCTTTAATCATTTCACCCTTTTTGCATTTCCTTATTCTTTCTATATATAGACTTAACCTAGTAGGAGAGAGAGAGAGGGAGGCTGTGAGAGAGAGAGAGAGAGAGGCCGAGAGAGAGTGAGTGTGTGCTTGTGTTGGCCACTCATGCAAGCAAGATATTACTTTAGCCAACCAAAGTACAAACCTTTTATGACTTCTTTTGTTCTTTTTGCAAGCCAACCAAATCTAGCCTACCAAAGTACAAACTAGCCTTGCCACTTGTCCCTCCTTTTTATGACTAACCCCTCATGATAACCTAAGACCTAACCTAAAAATGGAAGCCATGCTTTAAGCATGATTTGACAAGGCAATGGGAGAGAGGGAGAGAGGGAATTTTTGGCCAAGGAGGGGGAGAGAGAGAGAGTGAGCCGAGAGGGAGAGAGAGAGTGTGAGGTGTGTGCTTGTGTGTTGAACACCTCACCAAGCTACAAGCTTAGCTTTAAGCCTAAAACTCCATGGGTCACCATTCTAGTCTTTCCAAAGCCAATGATGAGATCTCTTCTTACAAGCCAACCAATTCTAGACAAGACAAGACCTTGAACCTTCCATGATAACCTAGGATTTTAGCCCTAAGCCTAAAAAGTTGGAGATGACAAGCCTTGGCATGCTTGCATGCTTGAAATGACAAGACCATGAAGTAAAAAGTGGAGGAAGAAAGAGAGAGAGAGGGCCGGCCAAGAGGGAGGAGAGAGAGCCAAGGTTTTGCCTATAAATAGCACCCCATTCTCACCATTCAACTCACACCTTTCATTCTACAACTTCTCTCTCTAGAAAGATCAATGTTCTTGCTTGTTCTTTGCTTGTTCTTGAATGTTCTTCCTTGTTCTTGAAGAGCAACCACCAAACCACTTCCAAAACCACCCTTAGATCTTTAAAGTAGTCTAGTCTAGTTCTTAAAGTTGTTTCTAGGAAGAGAACATCCATCTCTCTTCCTTTCAAAACAATCCGGAGCCGTTACGCCACCGATCCACCAAATCCGACGACCAATCCCTTAGATCGACCTACCACCAAGAAGAACGGTAGATTTTCTATATCTACTTTCCCTATGTATATGTAGAATATTCTCATACACTTTAACCCGAAGTATACATAGATTAATCTTAACCCCTATCTCTAAGTATAGATATGTTGTTGAATCAAACGTAGACTTTTTTCTACACTTTCTAACTCTAAGTATATCGGATGATAAACGTATATTGAAATGGATGTAGATTTTCTATATCTACTTTCCCTATGTATATGTAGAATATTCTCATACACTTTAATCCTAAGTATACGTAGAGTTTTCCCGCTCTTAATATCTTGAAGTATATCGTATGATTCTTGCATGTTGTTTGATGTAGAAATAGATACGAACTTGGAAAGTGTTTTACTAAAGATTTGAAAAGGAAGGGGAGTATGTTGTATATCCCGACTTTATTTTTCGGAAAAACATATGCTGTTTTGAACTTCCTTAAAAGAAAGAAAGAACGACTTTTAAAAGATAGGAAATTATCGCTTAGTTTCAATCATAAGGATGGTGATGAGCTTGTTGTATGATTGCTTGACTACTTGTTGTTGATAAAGCATAAGTGGTTTACCACTCCAAAGGTGTCCGTCCATGTGGCACTATGCTTTAGTTTGCGTGCTAAATGTTCGAGTATGATTAGAATGAGCATGCTAAGTAATATAGAGTTGAATGATCTTGTTAGTTAAATTTCAAGAAGTCAATACATATGTGGGCAGCACGCCCTGGAAATTCCGGTTTCCAAAAATGCAATGGGCCCGGATCGAGGGAGCGCGAGCGCAGGTGGCAAGCGCTCAAAAATACAGAGTCGCCACTTGAGTTTTGAAGGTCCGACACCCAAGGAACCGTATTTCGAAGCACCTGCCGCGCTGTTTGATTTGAAAGAGTTAAGGAACCCAGTCCGTCATAACCATATCTGGGTTCGGGAGCCAGGTTACGAGAGGGGAAGGGTTTTATGGCACCCCTCTCGCCCAATCCGGAGATCGGTCTCTACTTAGGCATTTTGAAAACATTGCGATTCTTCTTTTATTAATCGATTTTAGCCAATTAGGGCGGGGGAACAGTTAATCGGGGACTAAAACTGTAACATGTTTGCAGGATGTGATAGATGGCATGGATGAGCAGTTAGTATAGGATGAGAACAGACTGCTGTGGGAGTTTAAACAGACTGGAAAGCTCCTGTTTTGGAGTGTCGCACGCAAGAGGTAACCAGTATGCACTGATCAAGTCAATGCATGCTGATCATACCTGCGCACGCTACTACAAGACCTGCGCGCGCCAGTAAGCCTAAGCCCACAGCTCTTATTCTCAAACCCTCTGGGCTCTGGAAGGACCAGTGCACACCCAGGACAAACCAAGCAGTTTAAACTCTCTGGGCTCTGGAAGGACCAGTGCACACCCAGGACAAACCAAGCAGTTTATGCAGTCATAATATACAGTTTAAAGGCTGAAAAGCCTAATAAATAAACAAAAACACCCCATAAACAGTGTGGGGACAAAATAATAGCCTAAAACCAAGTTAAACATGCAAGGCCAGCCACTGATCGGGTATAAACAATCGCGCGAGGGTTCCAAACCGTCGCGCGACAATGCGCCCGGGCGCGCGATGGTTGTGCCCTGGCGCGCGACGATTGCGCCCTGGCACACTGGTCAACGCTCCATTTGACTATCGCGCGAGGGTTTGGGTGCAGCGCGCGATGGTTCGAGCCAACTTCCAGTGTCTGGTTTTGCACGTTTCTGGGTTCTGAGACAGGTCCAGAATGATCCCAGGGGTACCCCCAACAGAGCAGAACTAAATATTGAAATGCAAGCTAGCAATTTAAGCTCTAAGAAAAGCAATAAACTGATTTTTACATGCATCAACAGTGATCTATATCAAAATAAAACTATATAACAGCCATGAGCATGAATAAGACAAGAAAATGCTAGCATCCCTTCCCCACGTGGACCAATCTCATGCAGACAGAAGTGTCGCGCGAGTGTTCGGGTCCATCGCGCGAGGGTTTGCTAGGCCACGGCTTTTGAAACCTTGCTAGCTTTAGGGCCAGGACTGGTATTGATTACCAGCCTTGACCCCCGCCAGCCCCCCTCAGGGATCAGAACAGAGAGCAGAACAAAGATAAGATATACCTTTGAATTTTGAGGTTTGAAAAGTGTTTGAGCTTTGAGTTTAGGTTGAGGTTGAGGTTTGATTGAAATGTGAAAATGGGGAGGAAGAACAAGCTTTGTTCTTAGGGTGTCTTTGTATCTCTTTTATTAGCTTAAAAGAGTACAAAGCAAAGACCCTTTGTAATGCCAAATTTTGTTAACCCTTTGAAAGATGAACAAAGGAGGGTTTTTATAGGCTTAGCACCTTCCACTAATGGAAAGGCAGGTCTGGCCCAAAGAATGGAGGGCAGCCAGCCACGAGGCTGGCTGGGGATTACTTGGTGATTAAGCTGCCCAGCTGAATAAAGGTGATGGGGACAGGTTCTGACCGTCGCGCGATGGTTCCAAACTGTCGCGCGACAATGAGCCCTGGCGCGCTGGTCAATGCTCCGGTTGACCATCGCACGATGGAGTCAAACCGTCGCGCGACAGTGCGCCCGGGCGCGCGATGGTTGCGCCCTGGCACACATCAATAGGGTTTTTGGCTTTTGGAAGTGGCTTAGGCTAGATTAGGTTCAAGGATTTTGCAAACACTCAAAGCTCAAACACTCGACATTCCCGGGGTGTTCTTGATCCGTTTCATCATCGGGGAATCAAAAACCGTAAGTAAACTAATCTGGAAGCCCAGATTGGGGTGTCTACAACATACTGCCACGAAGTCTATGCATGAATACGAGACACGAAAACGAGAAAGTAGAAACATGACACCTAGGGTGTGTTAAACAAGGTGTGTTTTGAAACCGCAATGTGGCCGGACTTGCCCATTGTGTGGTGTGTGTGCGTGCGTAAAATATTTTTGAAACTACATAATGACCAATGTGGGAGTCATTATGTGAGTTGTGTGTGTGTGTGTGTGTGTGCCAATGGGAACCCGGCGCGGCGGAACCATTGTGAGGATACTCGAGAACCCGGCGCGACGGAATCAAGGTTGGGTGTGTGGCTTGGTTATCCGTGGAGAGGAGCCAATGCAAGTTTTGTGTGCCAATGGGAACTCGGCGCGGCGGAACTGAGGTTGGGTGTGTTAAAAATGATTTTCGAAATGTTAATTGGGTAAAAGAAGTGAAATTGGCGACACGGTCTACGAAACACTGCGTAGGAGAAACTCTGATGACACGGACACTTACGATAACTAAAGAATATGGATATGTTATTGTTAAGTACGTATGACTTGTACTATATTGTTATCATTATCTGTATGACTGCTTTGTATGTAAGTTATGGGTTAGCGGGTATGGATTTCTCTATTGAGCGTTATAGCTCACGGTGTTACCTTTGGTGACCCTGACATATTATATTGGTGGCGACGCCGGTATAATGTGTCAGACCTCATAGACGAACAGGGAGAACTCTACACTTTGGAAGCCTTTGGAGCCGAGGAACTGGCAAGAATGGAGGAACAAGAAGAGTAGTCGATAGGAACCCTAGTACCCTGCCCTTATTGAATAAAAGTACTTTTGTAAGGTTTATGATGTAATAATGAGCTTGACTCTATCTACCTTTCAATAAAATTATCCCTTTAACGTACCCGAATTTGGGGGCGTTACAGAGGGGTTCCTCAACCGCCCACCTAGTCCTCCAGCGGATGAAGCGGCCTCCTGCGTGCTCGATTAACGACCTGCAAAACAGACACGGTAAACTGTGAGCACCGGCGTGGCTTTCGTCATCACCCCTCTGATGCCTAAGTCAGTCGTGATATGGAGATATTGGACTGAGTATGAGTTCCGTATCGTTTGCATTGTGTTGCGTAACTTTGTGATATGGAGGTGTGATCTTTATACAGGCATCTTGGGAAGAATCCCTTAGGATTGGGACTCTTAAGTCTCATCCGCTTGTGGTGGGTATAGATAGGTGTTTGGAGTGTCCTCATCACCTTTGGACTCCCCTGATTCTTATCAGGTTTGAGGAGTCCCTTCACCTTTGGACTCTTGTACCTGCTTATCAAGTTAAGAGTCCTTACGGTGCTGGGACCTCTTAGGCTTATCCGCACATGACGGAAATAGGTTGGAGTGTCCTCCTTACCTAGGACTTCTTTGGTCCTCATCAGGTTTGAGGAGTCCTTTCACCTTTGGACTCTTGTACCTGCTTATCAGGCTAAGAGTCCTTACGGTGCTGGGACCTCTTGGGCTTATCCGCACATGACGGAAATAGGATGGAGTGCCCTCCTTACCTAGGACTCCTTTGGTCCTTATCAGGTTTGAGGAGTTCTCCTCTCCTTTGGACTCTTTGATTCCTATCTAGATCAAAAGTCCTAGTGACATATAGAGGTTTATCCCTTGGGATCTCTGGTCCTTATCCTTTACTGGTGGATTATACCTTGGTCATTTCAAGAGTCTTTTAGACTGTATGAATTCCCTCCGTAGAGTATTTTATAAGTCTCTGGATGCAGGTTTGCCATCTCTGCCGAGCTCACCTCGTGAGCTGAGCTCGGTATTCTTCAATGAGCTGTGCTCATGAGTTGGCCTCTGTCCTTGGACTGGTTTAATAGAGGCTAGCTCTTATAGACTGGATTCCACATTCTTGGGACTCTAGCTTGAGCCCTTAAGGCTGTGCTCTCGAGCTCTTTGGTTTGGGCTGACCTTGGGATGACCTTTGCCCTTGGGCTGGTCCACTAAGCTCAGTTCTTCAAGCTAAGCTCCATGTCACTAGGTCCCCTACATGGCCCTTCGTGTTGAGCTAGGCTTCCTGGTCTGGGCTGACCTTGGGAGGTTATTTTATACTTATCAGTAACTCCCCTATTTCTGAGTAAGAACATAAGTGAAAACAAGGAAACACTATTTGCTTTGGAATTGACGACTATGCCTGCCTGTCCTGTGTATCATGTGTGATGTTCATCAGGTTGCGGTGTACATAGCCATTGCTTAGTTCAGGGGATTTTTTGTGGACCCTTAGTCCTATGATCATGTTGTCATGTTCGACTTTATCAAACAGCTTTGCTGGCCGACATTGTTGAATAGCAAACCGATGAGAATATTCAGGGGGCTGAACAGAGCGCACCCTTTTACTTTGATCTAAACCCTTCTATAGTAGTCATTTCAACCTTGGGGGTGTCTGCTTTAAGCATTGCTGAGCAACAATGCTCGTAGCAGAGTAAAGAAAAATATATATTTTTGATATTCGAGGGAGACAAGCTTTAGTAAAGCTTGCTTTACGTTTGCTATGTCCTTGTGGGCTACGACAGCCCCGGGTGGATTGGGGCGGCCCGAAAAACACACCGTTTTTTAATCGAATTGAAAAATTTGAAGAGTCGCCACCCGGATTTATGGTTTGCCACCCGAGAAACCGTTTTGATTTGAAAATGATTGATTGAATTGAAAACCAGAGATTATTTAAGGGTTCGGAAGCCATGTTACGAGGGGGGAAGGGTTTTACGGCACCCCCCTCGCCCGACACGATGTCGGTCTCTACTCAATGTTTGTGGGATTTATTAAAAATATTTTGTTTCATTAATCAACTAGCACGTATTCACAGGTATATCAAATAAGCAGTGTATGCTGGTGCTAGTGTACATGCAAAGGGTGAAATAATGATGTAGACACCCCAATTTGGCCTAACGATTATTTCACTCCCGAGCGCTCGGGAGTACTCCCAAGCGCTCGGGAGTGTTGCTGGCTAGCCATGCAAGATTTGCTAGATACAGGCAAAATATAGTATCGAAACTGAAAGCTGAAATCATTTTGATTCTATGATTGGCTCAGCAGAGGGTTTGGCATATTGAGGGCAGAGTCCAACCACCCAAACCATGCCTCCTTGCCCTTAATGGAACAGATATACACTTTTGAAAACAGATGGGTACATCCTTGCACATGATAACTCAGAAGAATGGCATGACATGGGAAACAATGAACTGCAAGTATGTAAACACTCTCGAGCGCTCTGGAGCAGTCCCGAGCGCTCGGGAGTGAGACCAGTAGACTGAAAAACCTTTGTAGCCTCTTGCTCTTGTTGTTAAACCAAGATCAGGTGGCTCACAACCAGTATGAAGAACTGGTATGAGCCACTGATCTCCCTCAGACACGGAAAAAAAACAGTAGGCTTTTAAGTATAAAATGAGATTTTATACCTTTTGTGCTTGAACAAGACTTCTTGGATGGATATGGTAGCTTGAAAATGGTTAGAAAACAGTGGAAAAATGAAGTCTAAGACTTCAAATGCATTTGTGATGTTTGGATTTCCTTTGAAAATTATTTGAGGATGGAAGCTGGAAAATATTTGAGTTGAAAAATGTTAGAGGATGTTTGAGCCAAAGTTTTCTGAAAACTAGGGATTGAGAGGGTTCAATTTCATGGTCCTTCAGGGTGGAGAATGAAAGGGTATTTATAGGGAAAGATAACCTATGGTTTGGAAATAAAATGAAAGGTTAAAGAAAGTTTGGGAGGGAAAAATGGCATGATGATGTGCCCTGAAAGCTCAGGCAGGCTTGACTGGTAGGTTTGAACGTTGAAAGGTTTGAAAAGCCTGAAAAGTCATGGTCAAATATCAAGCTCAACATGCATTGGCCTTGACAGCACTCCCGAGCGCTTGGGAGTGTCACTCCCTAGCGCTCTAGAGTGGTCCCAAACGCTTGGGAGTGGTCCTGAGCGCTTGGGAGTGACTGCCCAACTTCAAAAGGGCGCCACGGACACTCCCGAACTCGGTTTTGGGTGTTTTTCGAAGCGTTGAAAAGCTCGTTGAGTCCTCTCTCTAGCCCAATTGGTTTTCATTCAAATGTATTTTATATGCTAAAATGTGTCCCAATTTTACCCTTAGGGTGTCGGGAAAAACGACGGTTTTGGTTTGTAAAATCCAAGAGACGTCGTTCAAGCTTTAGCCGAGTCTTATTTTGATTCCTTTTCATCATCGAGGAGCCTCAAGGGCACAAATTAAGGATAATTATTAGGTCCAAATTGGGGTGTCTACAGTCCTTTGTTAGTTCCCTTTGGGATAACTTAGATGTGGGGGTACTGATTTATTTCAAGTACTCCCCAATCCTTTGAGCTTGGGGTTGTTGAAAAACAACCTAGTACTTGTGAGTCTTTGTCCTCTTAGGACTGATCTTGTGTTGATATTTTGCCTTAGAGTTTGGCACATCAATAGCTTTTTGGCTGAGTGGGATTGTAGGCCACTTCTCTCGAACTTGCATTTCAGAGTTTATCAAGCTCTGGCTGAGTGGGCTTATATGCCACGTCCCTCGGACTTTTAGCCCCTTGGGACTCTTTAATGCTTATTCAATAAGCAATGGTGCGAGCGGCTCATGGGCCACTTTTTGAATATTAAAGTTTAGAGCTCTTTGAGCTCTGGCTCTTCAAGGCTTATTTGATAAGCCCTGGGGCAAGCGGCTCACGAATTGTTGAGCGTTAATGCTTGTCTTAGCATGGTTATTCAATGCCATAGCATAAGGTTTGCTCAAGCCTTAACATGAAAATTGGAATAGCACCACATTCCTTAGCATGAGGTTTGCTCATGCCTTAACATGAGATTTGGAATAACATCTCATGCCTTAGCACGAAGTTCGCTCATGCCTTAGCATGAGATTTGCTCACGCTTTAGCATGAGACATTAAATAGCACCTCATGCCTTTAGCATGAGGTTTGCTCATGCCTTAGCATGAGGTTTGCTCACGCCTTAGTATGAGACTTTGAATAACACCTCATGCCTCTAGCATGAGGTTTGCTCACGCCTTAGCATGAGGCTTGAAATAACATCTCATGCCTTTAGCATGAGGTATGCTCACGCCTTAGCATGAGACTTTAAATAACACCTCATGCCTCTAGCATGAGGTTTGCTCACGCCTTAGCATGAGGCTTGGAATAACATCTCATGCCTTAGCACGAAGTTCGCTCATGCCTTAGCATGAGATTTGCTCACACCTTAGCATGAGACTTTAAATAGCAACTCATGCCTTTAGCATGAGGTTTGCTCACACCTTAGCGTGAGGTTTGCTCACGCCTTAGTATGAGACTTTGAATAACACCTCATGCCTCTAGCATGAGGTTTGCTCATGCCTTAGCATGAGGTTTGGAATAACACTTCATGCTTTTAGCATGAGGTTTGCTCACGCCTTAGCATAAGACTTTGAATAGCACCTCATGCCTTTAGCATGAGGTTTGCTCACGCCTTAGCACGAGATTTGCTCACGCCTTAGTATGAGACTTTGAATAACACCTCATGCCTCTAGCATGAGGTTTGCTCACGCCTTAGCATGAGGTTCGCTCATGTCTTGACATGAGAGGCGTCCTTGGCTGGCCTAAGGGGTATCGAGTTAGTAACTGAACTCGAGTTTGTTAGTCCATAGCTCTTTTGGACTGGGCCGGGGAGGCTTGTAAGCCACACTCTCGGATTTTCAACCTGAGCTCCGTAAGCTTAGGCCCTTCAGCGCCTACTTTGGGGCTGGACCAAGCGAACGTGTCAACACTTTTGGAATTACATGTCAGTCTGAGCTGTGCGAGCTTTGACTTGTTGATAAATTTTTGGTAATTCCTTTTAGACGTCCCATATTCTGAGAATTCGACAGCTTTCCTGTGAAGCAGCTGGTACATAGGGTCCTGTCTTCTGAGAGGGAAGTCTTCTACTCAGAGATTTCTCAATTTGACCAAGGTACTGTGGTGCTTGGCTATTATTATTTCATTTTGCTTTAGGACTTTTAATTCCGTTAGAATTAGGTCCCTAATTAGCGTCAGAGTTGTGGTGCTTATTCCGTAGAATCTTTAGGCATATCCCGTGGGATCTTTTCTTTGAAGTGACTTGTTAAGTCCTTAGATATGTATATCGAACTTGCTCTCTTGTGATCGAGCTGGTTTAATGTGCTGAGCTGCACCGTGGTGCTCGCTATGCTTGTCCCTTGGGCAAATAGCCCCATCACAACCATTGGCCGTGACTTTGTGCAACCCTATCTTTTAGGATTTTTAGTTGAACTTCTTCGTCATTCGCTATTGTGTTGGCCGAGCTAATCCCTTGAGACAATCTGGCCTTAATTCTTATCTCTTAGGATTGTTGACGAGCTAGGCTCTGTTGTCCAATTGGGGTACTCGTCTTGAGGTACTCTCTTGGGTTATCCCTTAAGATATTTCATGTTTGTCACCTCCCGTAGGAGGTGTTTCAGCCACCTTAGATGATCAAGATCCTTTGTTGGAGTAAGTTGGTAGTCCACATAGCGGGGTTGATGATGGTGCCATGCTAATCCTCAAAGATGATCAGATGATGTTGCCTTTCATGCTCAGCTCTTTGAACGAGCCTAAGCTCTTATCTGTTTATTTCCTTAGAAATTTTCATGTTTCCGTAGAGGTGAGTTACTCATTGACTACTATTGTCGTGACAATTTTGCACTTGCACTTGCTTTATGGAGAACATCACATGCTTTATCAACTATGTTCTTCTGAGCAGACCTTGGTTGCTCAATCTGACTTTTTGCTTAGGGTCGTGCCCAATTATATTTTTTTTAATTTCCTTGGGACTGGGCTTTACCCATTGGTTGTCCAAGCTCCGTAAGCTTTTTATGGCTAGGTCAGCTTTGTCAGTCGAGCTCAGGCTTGCTTCCAAAGCTTCTTTGAGCGTTAGCCATACTTCCCTACTCCCCCAAGTGTTAAGGTGTTGGGAAAATAGCTTGGCACTTGTCGATTGTGTAATTGTTTCATGTGGGCCGTTGGCCCTATGACTGGTTGCCCCTTGGGACATGATGGATTGACAATCTAATCAGCCTTGTCAATGTTGGAGGAGCAGAGTCAATAGCCCAAGCAGTCTTGCTGATTGGATCCTATTATTTCTATAGGAGTTAGCCAATCTTGTTGGCATGGGTCGATGCTTTGAACCGCGGAGGCAATGTTTGTGACAAGTTTTGCTCTTCCAAAAAGATGTTCGTTGGACACTTGAGTTTTGCAAAGTGCAAACTTGATCCGTAATCGGATTAATGTTGATGGAGCACTTTTGTTTGCTAATGCTGTGCTACGTCTTTGAGCTTAGAAATTTTCCAGAGTTTCTTTTCATTGCATAGCCTTAGCTGCGTCATTTGAGCTTGAAAATTTTTCCAGAGCTTCTTTTATTGCATAGCCTTAGCTACGTCATTTGAGCTTGGAAATTTTTCCGGAGCTTCTTTTATTGCATAGCCTTAGCTACGTCGTTTGAGCTTAGAAATTTTCTAGAGCTTCTTTCATTGCATAGCCTTAGCTGCGTCATTTGAGCTTGGAAATTTTTCCAGAGGTTATTCTATTGCATAGCCTTAGCTGCTTCATTTGAGCTTGGAAATTTTTCCAGAGCTTCTTTTATTGCATAGCCTTAGCTACGTCATTTGAGCTTGGAAATTTTTCCAGAGCTTCTTTTATTGCATAGCCTTAGCTACGTCGTTTGAGCTTGGAAATTTTCCAGAGCTTCTTTAGGTTGCTTATGCTGCTTTGTAGGAGCTTGTAAAACCTTGTGTGCGCGCTTCCCCTTAGTATAACAGGGAAGGCTCGGCACATGACCTCATCTGGTGTTGCCTGGAGATGTGTTAGAGATCTGTTTGTCTCTAAATGATCCAACAGTTCGTGGTGCTGTTGAATGTCATTATCTGCGGCATCTCAAAATCCCTTGGGAGCGAGGGCCTTATTATTTTGGCCGTGAAGGGAGAATCGGTGACTTCGATTAACTTTTCCACCGTAGTGGTTGCTTTCCCTTTAAATTGCTTAATCGGCCCCTCGATTTGCATTTGCCTCCATAGAAGGGCTTCTTGGGAGAGATTGTTTGATCTCTTTAGATGCGAGTCGACCACGTCTTTTCGGGATTGGCGTTACCGTCCCTTTTTTGTTCTTCAGATGGACTTTCGTCTAAATTGGCGAGTTATTTGTTTAACTCCCCATTCATTCGTGTCACGTTCGTTAACCCTTGGGTTAAAACTTTCAGTTGATCTTGCAAGGGTTCGATTATTCCTTGCATAGTATCAAATTGTTTTTGTAAGGCAGTTGATGAATCAGCTTCGTCTTCAGCTGCGACCTGATCCTTTTATCGGAATTCTACCGTCATATTTATAGGCATGTTGATAGGAGGTTGAGTCCTTGTTGGACTGTATATCGGGGATTTCAGACTGTCTCCTTGAAAAGTGTGGAGTCCTGCCTTAGCTGGGACTTCATATTCATTCTGCCTTAGCATTGAATCCTTATCCATCTTTGATTGTGTTTATCATTGGCATTTTATGCTTATCTTATCGATATCATTCCTTTATCCCTTAGGACTTAGGTTTCTCAGAGTTGTATCTTGATTGGAATAAGTATATTCCATGAATAATATTACAAATATTATCCTCCCCGCCGTAGCTAGGGGCCAGAGCTGGTCCTTGGACCTTGTGATAGCTCCGTCTGAAGAGCGGAACTGGTATCCTTTGACTTTGTCACAGGTAAGACTCCACATCTCTGAGTATAGCTTTCTAAAGCCAATAATCGAGTATCCATTGTGGAAACCGTTCACCGTGAAGGGTTGAGAATGATTTCTCGTTTCCCACAGACAGCGCCAACTGATGAAGCAGTTTTCGGTCACCTCCGGAGGAGGGGTTCCTCAACCGCCCACCTAGTCCTCCAGCGGATGAAGCGGCCTCCTGTGTGCTCGATTAACGACCTACAAAATTGACACGGTAAACTATGGGCACCGGCGTGGCTATCGTCATAACCCCTCCGATGCCTAAGTCAGTTGAGATATGGAGATATTGGACTGAGTATGAGTTCCGTATCGTTTGCATTGTGTTGCGTACCTTTGTGATATGGAGGTGTGATCTTTATATAGGTATCTTGGGAGGAATCCCTTAGGATTGGGACTCTTAAGTCTCATCTGCTTGTGGCGGGTATAGATAGGTGTTTGGAGTGTCCTCTTCACTGTAGACACCTCCCAAACGGGGCATCACCATACAGATTGATCACGTTTGTTGCTCGACTGGTTGCTTGCTTCGTAAACCAAGATCGTGGACATTCCCATGGCTAGGAACATCGCCACACAATAGCGGTTATTATCAAAACAGAGTCGCCACCCAGTTTATTAAAACTAGGAAAATAGACAGAGATTCTGGGCACGGTAGCCAAAAGTACAATAAGGGGAAGGTGTTAGGCACCCCTCTTTGCCCAGTCGTGAGACTGGCCCATAATCGTTCAACATAAGACATATAGATGCTTTGTTTAATTCCAACACATAACCTGTTTATTTAAGCCTTTAAACGGTAAATAAGGTGAGCCAATGCGATAAGTAAAGCATGCATCAGAAAGCAGAACAAAACAAGCTGTCCCAGGGTAATGGATCCCGCGGCCGGTGAATGGATGTCACGGCCGAGGGATCCTCCTGGTTTGATATATCGGCCGAGGGATCGAAGCCCCGGTCGATGTTCTTCCTCACACCCGACAGAAAAGCTAATAGATGATTAGAACACTACGGTTAGTCATAAAGACAGTAAGTAAGACAAACCAGAGGCCGTTGGGCCTCACCACCTTTGATCCCTCAGTTGCTTGATTGCCTTGGATTGGGTGTGATTGACTGATTGCCTCTTTGAAAACCCTAGGGTTAGGGTTTGAACTTTGGGGTTTGATCGTCGGATTGATGGCTGCCTTCGGGAGGTTAGGGCTTTTGAAGAGAGGGTTTGAGAGAGTATTTTAGCAGAGTATCGGAGCTTGGGTGAGTAATTTCACTTTCTTAATTTCGGAGCCCAAAGGCTCCTTTATATAGGCATAGGGATGACTCACTCCGGCCAATCAAATGGCACGATTGCAATAGCAATTGCAATGCAATTCGAACTCTTTGTTGCAATCTCTGAACGTGGCCCGAACGCATCGGAGAGGTAGTGTAGTTGGATCAAACAATCGACAGAACGTTCCAGAGTCTGGAAAAAGGACGATCTGGCGGTCGAGTAATAGATCACACGGCCGAGGAATGGATGTTGCGGCCGAAGGATGGATCTTGCGGCCGAGGGATTGATCTCTCAGGGAGATTTTCTAGCAACAGGTTGCTCGGGTGAGAAAATGATGTTAAGGCCATTAGATCGATGTTACGGCCGACAGATGGATTCTCCTAGGCTTCTGTATTTTCTGTCTGAAAGGCTGTATGGCTCTGATTGGGTCCTCTAAGTAGCTCAAAGTTCTTACCGAAAGTCCTAAGGTTCTCGAGAAGGCAATCAGCAATCACTGTATCCATTTCATCATCGGGATGGTCCCCAAGGTGGGACTTGAAATAATCGTTAGGCCAAATTGGGGTGTCTACAGATGCCCCTCTTTGAATGAGCTCAGACGGATCGCGAGACATGTTTGAGTAAGAGTCAAAGCTGTAAAAGCAACTCAATTTGGTCCAACCACTATTCCAAGGGGTTTTCGAAAAAAGTTTTGTTATGGTCGGGCCAGGAGGCTGCCTACGTATTCCACAAGGGAAATTCAGACCAACCGTAGTTCGGGCCATAAAGAAAATAAAAAGTTTGGTGGGTTAGAGACAGAAGACGTACCTTTGGGCTTAAAAAGCCGTAGTGACGTACCTAGACTGAGCCAGGGTTTTGGCGGAAGATAGTTGAAGGAGCGCTGGACTGCCGAGGGAGTTTTTGCGGAGAGCTTCCTTAGTATTTTGGGGTAGATCAATACACGGCAGGTGCGTTTGCTTTTCTTGATCATCCTTACTTTGACTGAGAGGAGCTCGGTAGAGTAGCCTATCCTTGCGAATGAGCTGGAAGGAATTGATGTAATTGGGGTGGAATCTAAGCCATCTGCTGGGGATGAGTCGGACGCCGTTTGTTTTGAGATATGGGGGGCGCAAGGCCAGTAACATAGAGCACAAAGCTTTAGAGATGAGGGAACCGAGGCACGGAACCGATTGTAGTCATAAGGCGAGAGCCTGGGGTGATAGAATCGAGGCGTGGAACCTGCTGTGGTTTTGAGGCGAGGGCCTGAGGTGAGCTTAGAGCTTGATAGAACCGAAGCGCGGAGCTGGTATTGATCATAAGGCGAGAGCCTGAGGTGTCGGAGCTTTGAGCTTGACATGATTTTGAACTGATGCGTAGAGCTGGTTGCATTCTGATGGTCTATGCATAGAGCTTTGAGCTTGATAAAACCGAAGTGCGGAGCTGGTATTGATCATAAGGCGAGAGCCTAAGGTGTCGGAGCTTGACATGTTTGAACCGAAGCGTAGAGCTGGTTGCATTTTGATGGTCTATGCACGGAGCTTTCTCATCATATGTTTTGGCATAGAGCCAAAGGATCGAGGCGCTGGACCAATCAATGAAAACTAAGGCGTAGAGCCGGTTGATCGCGGGGTTGACCTGTTTCATAAGAGATATGCAGAGTGTATATGTGTGATGATGGTTAGATGTGAACATATATGATGATGCAGACTCAATGTGATAATGTTGATGCAATTGATGCAAATGTGCATGGGCCCGTGCGTGTGTGTTGATTTAAGCTTAGAGCTTCTTTCAAGTTCCGAACTTGAGCATTCAGAGCGTAGAGCTCGAGCATTCGGACGGCAGAATCCGAGCATTCAAAGTACAGGCTTTGAGCGTCTAGTACGCAGTGGTTGGGCATCCAAGCATAGAGCTTGAGCATTCAAGTGTAGAACTTGAGCATCCAGTACACAATTGTTGGGCGTTCGAAGAGCTTCGAGCATTCAAAATGTTAGATTTTGAGCATTCAAGCGTAGAGCTTGAGAATTGATGATGTCTTGATCGTTAGGGCGGCGTAGAGCCTGTTGAGATAGTTGCGGCTTTGAGCCAGTTGAGATGGTGGGCTTGGAGCCTCTTAAGTTGATGAGATGACGGGCGTAGAGCCGCTGAGATGGTTGTTACGGCTTGGAGCCAGTTGAGATAGTGGGCTTGGAGCTGTTGAGTTGTGATAGCGAGCGTAGAGCCGCTGAGTGAGTGAATACGGGCATAGAGCCGCTGAGTCGAGGGCTTGGAGCCGCTGAGTGAGTGAATACGGGCATAGCTGAGTTGTGATAGCGAGCGTAGAGCTGCTGAGTCGAGGGCTTGGAGCCGCTGAGTGAGTGAATACAGGCGTAGGGCCGCTGAGTCGAAGGCTTGGAGCAGCTGAGTGAGTGAATACGGGCGTAGAGCCCCTGAGATAGTCGTTATGGTTTTGAGCCAGTTGAGATTGCTTGAGTATAGGCGTAGAGCCTGTTGCTGGAATAGCGAGCGTAGAGCTGCTAAGTTTGATAGAGATAATGGGCGTAAAGCCGCTGAGTTGGTGAATACGGGCATAGAGCCATTGAGACAATGGGCTTGGAGCCGCTAAGTTGATACGGGCGTAGAGCCGCTGAGATAATCATTTACGGCTTTGAGCCAGTTGAGGTAGTAGGCTTGGAGCCGTGGAGATTGCAAGCGTGGAGCTGCTATATGAGTTGATGTGGGCGAACATAGGCACGGAGCTGTTGAGTTGTTTTGATGGTGATGAGCTTGGAGCTAGTTGGGATAATGGTCATGGAGCCACTGAATGGTAGGCATGGTGCCTATTAAGTTGATGGTTGTTACGGCTTAGGGCCAATTGAGATGGGCATAGAGCCTATTTGGACAGTAGGCTTTGGAGTTGTTGAATTGATTGGCGAGTGGATGAGTACAGTAATGGGCTTCGAGCCGCTGGATAATGGAGCCACTGAGATGTTTTGACAATCCTTAGTGGCCAAGTGATCAGTTGTTGTGGGCTTGCTATTGTGGAGAGAGAGATCTTCGATGCTCGGGCATGCCCCCCAAGGCTAGTTTTTGATCATGTCGTATTTGGCATCAGGGATGCCCCCAAGGCTGACTCGATTTTGCTTTTGTTGGTCATGGACCCAGAATTCCATAATGGCTTGAATTGGTGCACTTAGCAAAATCCACTAAGGCTGAAGAAAATTGATTGGAGGGCCAGGGGATCGATCTCTCGGCCGAAGAATTGATATCTCGGCCGAATAATAGATATCTCGGCCGCGTAATCGCTTGATTTCCAGAGCTCTATAAAAGCCGAGCCTTGGCGTTCTTTCATTTCATTTTCCTCTCTCCTCCCTCCATCTTCTGCGTCCGAGACTTCCACCGAAGACCCCCTTTCGCTTATCCTCGTTCCTGACGGCTCCGGGCCATGGGTGATGCACGGCCAGAGATCGCGGAGGGAGGCCGCGCTATTTTTGGTCCTGTCTTGATGCTTGATTAGGGACCCTTGCATGGGTGGCTTGCTTCCGTGACGCGGAGCTCCTGGCGTGGCGGTGGTACGCGGTGTGGTGATTTTTCTGGGCCATGTGGTGATTCTTTTGAGCCACGTGGTGTCCCTTCTGCACCGTAGTACTCCCCTGGTATACACCGCCCCAGAGGTGTCCTCTTCTTTTTTGCAGCTGGTCTCTGGTGTTTAGACCACCAAAGGGTTCGGCATCCTCTCTTCCTTTTTTTTTTGTTTTTCTGTTCCTCTTCCTGCATAGGTTAGTTCGACAAGAAATCGATGTATAGTTTGTTTAGGAAATGTGGGATGATCCACCTTGTGATGTAAGAAGCTTTCGTTATATGAAACAAAAATCTTTTGCTCTGTTATGCGATTGTGTATGCTATATTTACGTTGTTTGTACGTAATAACTTGTTAATCCAGTGAAACAAACTGAACCGTGGAAACAGTCTGTAAAACAGCCGTCCTGGCGGCCGATCTAATGATTACGCGGCCGAGGCTTCGATCTGGCGGCCGAATGATCGTTTTGTCTGCCTGGGTTTGACTTGTAGGTCAACCCTGATTTTCACGGGTCGATGGATAGATCCTACGGCCGTCATATCGAAGTGCCTGCCGAGAGACCAACCAAATTACCTAGGATTAAGAATCCGATTCCGATTCGAACTAAGACTCGACTTAGTTCTATAAATATGCGTTCTACGAACCCAATAGCATTGTCAGTAGCAATTCCTTGCACATGGCACAACCAGTCCTTGATCAGTGGTTGGATTCCTTTAATGGCCTCGACCGTTTACACTTTAAGTCCTTTGGCATGGACTTTCTCTTCTCCCTTCATCAAATTCCTGTGAATTTGGCTTTCCTTAGGGCAGTCACCAGTTTGTGGGATCCTGCTTTTCATGTCTTTCGATTTAAGTGAGAGGAATTGTGTCCTACTATCGAGGAGTTTGCGGCCATCATGGGTCATTCGGACAGCGAGGGTTTTGTTGTCCCTAACCCTTTGTTCAATCGAGGTGATCTCTTGAAGGATCTGCTCCAAGTTCAGAAACATGAAGCTAGGTTCTTCATAGTGAAGGGAAAGCTGGAGGTTCTTCAATTTATCCAGCGTTTTGGTACAGCTGAGGCTCGTCGTCAAGTTTCCCAACATAAAGCATGCTTTCATGCGTTGTGCATTTGCCTCCTCCATTATTACTTGCTTGGTCCTTCCTCTGGTCATGCTGATCCCATACTGCTTAACATCGCTCAACAAATTGGAAATCGTGTGAGTTTTGCTGGCTTAGTGTTGGCAGAGACCTTGATGGGTCTGGATGTGATGAAGGGTAATCCTACAGCTCAGTTCTCAGGCAGTCCTACAGCTCAGTTCACTCTTTATTTGTTTATTTGTCAAGTTTATCTTTTCACTCATCACTCTTTTGTTTTGACTCACATGTTCTCTCAACTCACAATTTTCCCTTATTCTTTAGGTGTGGTTGTTTGAGAAGCTAAAGGTGTGGGATGCGCCAGAGCGACTTCCTTATAATCCAGACCAACGCACGGAGCGTCGCATAATTAAACAGTTCTCAACCGAGGCTGCTTGGGAAGCATGGATGAAGACTTGCAGAGGTGATTGGATTCAATGGGTTTGCCCCTGGTATGGTGTGGAGAGCATGACTGCGAGTACCATGAACCATTTTGGTGTAGCAGTGATTGGTATTACTCGAGCCGTTATCTACTTTCTTGCTCGCTTTCAAAGGCAGTTCAGGGCTGAACAAACCGCAATCCTGGGTGACCCTGAGTACATTGTTTCTAAGGTCCACGATGCCAACTTTCGTCGCAATATGCTGCGTTTTTGGCCGAATAAAGTGATGCAGGAGGTTGCTGAGAACTTTGTTGTCAAGCTATCAGGTTCTTACAAACGCTGGTTGAAGAAAAACCTTTTGGAGGATAGTAGTGCAAAGAGAAGGAAGACCTAAAGATTGACATTTTGCTTATGTTTTTCAAAAGATGTTTGTTTGATTCTAGCTTTCATGGATTAAGAATTGTTTAGGTTTGCTTTGTCTTTTTCCTTTGGAAATAATAAAACATTTGGTCATTTTATTCGAAGATGTTATTGCCATGATTTGATAGTGAACATGCTTTAGGATAGACCTAGAAACTTCGGAAGTGATGATGATAGCAGTGGCCGGATCTCAAACTTAGAGATTGCCTACGTATCCCATAGAAGGAATCAGGCAATAAACGTAGTTCCAACAAAGGGGATTTGTTTTGTTTTTAGTTAGGGTCCACTCGGGTATTTTCCTCTCCTTTTGTGCTCTAAATTTTGCCTAAAAACCGCCCTTGCGGGTTTTCGGTCTAGTGAGCATTTTATTTATGCCTTAGTTTTTGCCTAAGCCGCCCTTGCGGGTTTTCAACCTAGCAAGCTGCTCTAATTTTTGCTTGGATCCGCCCACCCTTGTGGTTTTCGGCCCAACGAGCATCTCTCAGGGGTAGTACTTCCTCAGCTTGTCGATGTTGACTGGCGTCGCGAATTCCATTCCATCCAAGTCTGCAATGTATGCTGCTCCTCCAGAAAGTATGCGTTTGATAAGGCAGGGGCCTCCCCAGTTTGGTCTAAACTTGCCCCTTCGGTCTGAAACGTGGCGACGGATTGCCTTGAGCACCATGTCTCCTACCTTGATGTCTCTAGGTTTTACCTTTTTGTTGAATGCTCGTGCAATGCGGCGTTGATACCCTTGTACATGGTATAACGCTCTCAGCCTCCTTTTGTCTAGTAGTGCCAACTCGTCATAGCGGTTTTGAACCCAATCTTCTTCGATCATTCCAGTCTCAGCTAGAACCCTTAACGAAGGCAATTCCAGCTCTATAGGCAAGACAGCCTCCATTCCATAAACCAGAGAGTAGGGAGTAGCCCCAGTTGAAGTTCTTTCAGTTGTTCGATAACCCCATAATGCCAAATGTAGCATTTCTGGCCAGTCTGTGTAGGTGTCGGTAGTCTTCCGCAGAATCCTCTTGATATTCTTGTTTGCAGCCTCAACTGCTCCATTAGTTTGGGGTCGATAAGTAGATGACCGATGATTCTGTATCCCAAATTCGGCAAAAAGCTTCTTTGTTGCTCCTTTGAAGTGCGACCCATTGTCACAGACGAACTCGTGAGGTACACCATATCGATAGATGATATTAGTGCGAATAAATTTGGCCACATGAGTGGCTTTGAGAGTAGCATAAGAAGCTGCTTCTACCCACTTGGTGAAGTAGTCGATAGCCACTAGAATGAACTGATGCTTGTATTTTCCCTTTGGATTTATACTTCTAATGATGTCTATCCCCCAGGTGGAGAATGGCCAAGGGGATGTCATGCTATACAATTCCGTAGGGGGAATACGCATGCGATCAGCGTGAGTTTGACATTTGTAGCATCGGCGGACATAGTCAGCACAGTCGGCCTCCATCGTGGTCCAGTAATATCCCTGCCGCAGGATCTTCTTTGCCATTGTTGCCCCATTCATGTGTGGCCCACAAATTCCTTCGTGTATTTCCTCCATTACCTTACGGCTATCTTCCATTGTGACGCAAAGTTGATTTGGGCCCAAGTGTGCCCTTCGATACAATGCTCCTCCACATATTACAAATCGGGCGGCAAACTTCCGCAGAGCCGTTTTGTCTTTCGTGGTGGCCTCGGATGGGTATTCTCCTCCTTCCAAGAATTTCTTTACGTCTTCGTACCATGGCTTGCCATCGTCTTCACCTTCCTCGGTAAAGGTACATTCGCATGCTGGTTTGACCTTTTGTTCGATCATGAGTGGCCGCATTGTGAATCCCAGGGGTATTTCGACCATAGATGCTAATGTTGCCAGCGCATCTGCAAACCTATTGCTCACTCGGGGAGTGTGTGTGAAGATAACGGAATCGAATTGTGGAATTAGATTTTCCAGCACAGAGTGATATAGTTTCAGTGTGTCTTCCTTGACCTTCCAGTCTCCTCTTGCTTGAGATACCACCAGGTTTGAATCCCCAATAACTTCCACCCTTTTTGCCCCTAGCTCCAAGGCTGCCTCCATTCCAGCAATACAAGCCTCATATTCAGCCTGGTTGTTGGTGACTTCAAACCTCAGTTTCTATGACAAAGGGATATGAGAGTCGTTTGGGGAAACTAGCAACACCCCTATGCCATATCCACATTGGTTTGATGCTCCATCAAAGTAAAGCTGCCAGGTGTCGTCTAAGAGACATAAGATGTCCTCATCGGGGAACATGAAGTCTTCTGCCTCGGCTTCTGTCACAGGATGATCTGCCAAGAATTCTGCCACAGCTCTTCCCTTCACTGATTTCCTTGTCATGTATTTGAGGTCGAATTCTGCTAGCAGCAATAACCACCTAGCTAGCTTTCCGATAAGTGCTGGCTTTTTGAAAAGATATTTGATTGGGTCTAAACGAGAGACCAGCACCACCGGATGTGCTAACAGGTAGTGCCTCAGTTTCTTTGTGGCCCATACTAGCCCCCAACAGGTTTTCTCGAAGGGAGTGTATCTTGTTTCATAGTCCATCATTTTTTTGCTGAGTTAGTATATGGCGCACTCTACTTTGGCGTCGTTTTCTTGCGCTAGCATGCATCCCATGGATGTGTCCTTTACTGAGAGATACAGAATCAATGGTTTCCTAGGAATAGGCGGTGACAGTACAGGCGGATTCTGAAGATATTCTTTGATTGCCTCAAACGCTTGTTGACAGTCTTGGCTCCACTCAAAGTCAGTATCTTTCTTTAGTAGCTTGAAAAGGGGTTCGCAGGTAGTTGTGAGCTTGGAAATGAATCGGCTGATGAATTGTACCTTCCCCAAGAAACTTCTTACCTCCTTTTCTGTCCTAGGCGGCGATATTGCCATGATAGCCTGTATCTTGGAAGGGTCTACCTCGATTCCTCTTTGAGTGATGAGAAATCCCAACATTTTTCCAGCCGTTACCCCAAAAGTGCATTTTTGAGGATTAAGACGTAGTTTGTAATTCCTAATCCTCTCAAAGAACTTTTGGAGTGCTCCATAGTGTCCTTCCCTTTCCTTTGATTTGACTATCATATCGTCGACATATACCTCAACCTCTTTGTGCATCATGTCGTGCAGTAGTGTTGTTGCCATTCTCTGGTAAGTGGCTCCAGCGTTCTTTAACCCAAACGGCATCACTCGGTAGCAGTAGGTTCCCCAAGGTGTGGTGAAGGTGGTTTTCTCTCTATCCTCAGGGGACATAAGGATTTGATTATACCCAGAAAATCCATCCATGAAGGACAGCAATGCATGGCCTGCAGTATTGTCTACTAGCTCGTCTATGTGGGGCAATGGGAAGTCATCCTTTGGACTGGCTTTGTTAAGATCTCAGAAATCTACACAGACCCTGATTCCTCCAGTCTTCTTTGGTACAGGTACGATGTTAGCTACCCATTGTGGATATTCGGTGACTATGAGAAAACCGGCGTTGATTTGTTTAGTGACTTCTTCTTTTATCTTCAAGACCCAATCAGGGCGCATATGTCTCAGTTTTTGTTTAACTGGTTTTGTATTAGGATGGAGGGGAATTTTATGCTGAACAATTTCAGGGTCTATTCCAGGCATGTCCTCGTAGGACCAGGCAAAAACATCTTTGTATTCTTTTAGCAAAAGGATTAGTTTTTCACTTTCTTGAGAGGATAGTGTTGCACCAATTTTAACCATTTTGGGCTCATTTTCAGAGCCTATGTTTGCTGTGATTATTTCCTCAGAAAAAGGTTTAGCGTGCCTTTCTTCTTCTCTCTCGATGAATTCTAGAATTTCTTTTGGAATTTCTTCCTCAAAATTTGGTGTGTCGGAATCCATACAGTTGATTATAGGCAAAGTGAAATACTCTAAATCTTCCTTCTCATTGCTAAGATTATCAAAAGACATTTCAGAATCAAACTCAAAGTAAATGTTATGCTTTGGTGCTTTGACCATGTTTTCCTCACTAGACTTAGTAGTTTCAAAAGATGAAAAGTTTGACTCGGACTAAGTCGACTCAGAGTCGGAATCGGAATCGGAACTAAGACCAGAACTAGCGCTTTTCATTTTGTATTTTAGGGTATGCTCTACGGTCCAGTTAGGGTAAGCCCCTTTTTCAACATCCACAGTCAATTCTGAGCAGTCTTTTTCATCACCAAGGTTGATCATCAACACTTCACTGTCACCTTGATTCGCACTTTCATCATTGTCACCCTGCAAGTCTTGGAGGGCCATTTGATTCGCTATTGCTGTTATCTCCTCCAATTGAGCTTAAATCTCTGCTTCGTCGCTGTTGTAAACTCTTCGTGTGCCAACAAAGCCCCACCAATTACCAAAGCTATCCGTGATGGGGTGGATCACCCTTATTTCATGGTCGGTGACCTCCTCATCAAAGAGTAGGTTCAGTGATATTTAGTCTAGTGGGTCGTTGTCGACAGACACTTCTTCTTTTGCCTCTTCAATTTTGAGGTTATTGACCTCGTCTATCGGCCAATAGTCGTCAGTAAGTGCATAGGGGTCATAAAAATAGATTGGGACCCTACGAAGCCCTTCTTCTTCAATCATCTCATCTACTTCTTCATAAACCGTTCTAGCGACCATGACATGGTTGTCTTCAATGATAGTCACCACAGTCTTTGGTTGATCTACTGGAGTGATGTATTCAGAGGGGTTGAAATCTTCAACAGCAGAGTGGAGCGGGCTAGACAGCTCGGTGACAACTTGAAAGTGCGAATCATATGTGGACAGTGATGTAGTCATTTTTCCTGAAAATATTTTGTTTTAATTAGATTGGTTGATCTTACCTACTGTTCATTTGACTTAGAGAGATTCCTAAGGTTTAACCTGCAAAAGAAAAACTTTACAACATACACATATACAATGGGTGTGAGGAAGAACTTTTGCAAGCAAAATGCAAATAGGTTCCTAACCTGTAGGTTCTTGTCTTAGTTTGATAAGTTCTATGGCTTTCTAATACATGCAAGGTTTTGGTAGTCTCAGGGTGCTCTGTTGTCAAAGGGCACCAATCCTCTCACCAGCCCATCATAGGCGGTGATTGGGTGATTCCCTTTTTGATATACCACTAGGTACGAGTGACGGTGGAGTTTGCTGGAACCCCTAACATAGCCCGTGTCATGCCGGGATATCAGGTGAACTCAACGGGTTGCCCGCTTGATGCATATGATAGATGAATTAAACAAGGCATGTATTAGTCTTATGTTGAACTTTTTGGTTATGGCTCTCAAGTCCCCAGCAGAGTCGCCAAAAACCGTAGACACCTCCCAAACGGGGCATCACCATACAGATTGATCATGTTTGTTGCTCAATTGGTTGCTTGCTTCGTAAACCAAGATCGTGGACATGCCACACGATAGCGGTTATTATCAAAACAGAGTCGCCACCCAGTTTATTAAAACTAGGAAAATAGACAGAGATTCTGGGCACGGGAGCCAAAAGTACAATAAGGGGAAGGTGTTAGGCACCCCTCTTTGCCCAGTCGTGAGACTGGCCCATAATCGTTCAACATAAAACATATAGATGCTTTGTTTAATTCCAACACATAACCTGTTTATTTATGCCTTTAAAACAGTAAATAAGGTGAGCCAATGCGATAAGTAAAGCATGCATCAGAAAGCAGAACAAAACAAGCTGTCCCAGGGTAATGGATCCCGCGGCCGGTGAATGGATGTCACGGCCGAGGGATCCTCCTGGTTTGATATATCGGCCGAAGGATCGAAGTCCCGGTCGATGTTCTTCCTCACACCCGACAGAAAAGCTAATAGATGATTAGAACACTACGGTTAGTCATAAAGACGGTAAGTAAGACAAACCAGAGGCCGTTGGGCCTCACCACCTTGATCCCTCAGTTGCTTGATTGCCTCGGATTGGGTGTGATTGACTGATTGCCTCTTTGAAAACCCTAGGGTTAGGGTTTGAACTTCGGGGTTTGATCGTCGGATTGATGGCTGCCTTCGGGAGGTTAGGGCTTTTGAAGAGAGGATTTGAGAGAGTATTTTAGCAGAGTATCGGAGCTTGGGTGAGTAATTTCACTTTCTTAATTTCGGAGCCCAAAGGCTTCTTTATATAGGCATAGGGATGACTCACTCCGGCCAATCAAATGGCACGATTGCAATTGCAATGCAATTCGAACTCTTTGTTGCAATCTCTGAACGTGGCCCGAACGCATCAGAGAGGTAGTGTAGTTGGATCAAACAATCGACAGAACGTTCCAGAGTCTGGAAAAAGGACGATCTGGCGGCCGAGTAATAGATCACACGGCCGAGGAATGGATGTTGCGGCCGAAGGATGGATCTTGAGGCCGAGGGATTGATCTCTCAGGGAGATTTTCTAGCGACAGGTTGCTCGGGTGAGAAAATGATGTTAAGGCCGTTAGATCGATGTTACGGTCGACAGATGGATTCTCCTAGGCTTCTGTATTTTCTGTCTGAAAGGCTGTATGGCTCTGATTGGGTCCTCTAAGTAGCTCAAAGTTCTTACCGAAAGTCCTAAGGTTCTCGAGAAGGCAATCAGCAATCATTGTATCCATTTCATCATCGGGATGGTCCCCAAGGTGGGACTTGAAATAATCGTTAGGCCAAATTGGGGTGTCTACACTCACCTTAGAACTCCCCTGATTCTTATCAGGTTTGAGGAGTCCCTTCACCTTTGGACTCTTGTACCTGCTTATCAGGTTAAGAGTCCTTACGGTGCTGGGACCTCTTAGGCTTATCCGTACATGACGGAAATAGGTTGGAGTGTCCTCCTTACCTAGGACTTCTTTGGTCCTTATCAGGTTTGAGGAGTCCTTTCACCTTTGGACTCTTGTACCTGCTTATCAGGTTAAGAGTCCTTATGGTGCTGGGACCTGTTGGGCTTATCCGCACATGACGGAAATAGGATGGAGTGTCCTTACCTAGGACTCCTTTGGTCCTTATCTGGTTTGAGGAGTTCTCCTCTCCTTTGGACTCTTTGATTCCTATCTAGATCAAAAGTCCTAGTGACATATAGAGGTTTATCCCTTGGGATCTCTGGTCCTTATCCTTTACTGGTGGATTAGACCTTTGTCGTTTCAAGAGTCTTTTAGACTGTATGAATTCCTTTTGTAGAGTATTTTATAAGTCTCTGGATGCAGGTTTGCCATCTCTGCCGAGCTCGCCTCGTGAGCTGAGCTCGGTATTCTTCAATGAGCTGTGCTCGTGAGTTGGCCTCTGTCCTTGGACTGGTTTAATAGAGGCTAGCTCTTATAGGCTAGATTCCACGTTCTTGGGACTCTAGCTTGAGCCCTTAAGGCTGTGCTCCCGAGCTCTTTGGTTTGGGCTGACCTTGGGATGACCTTTGCCCTTGGGCTGGTCCATTGAGCTCAGTTCTTCAAGCTAAGCTCCATGTCACTAGGTCCCCTACATGACCCTTCGTGTTGAGCTAGGCTTCCTGGTCTGGGCTAACCATGGGAGGTTATTTTATACTTATCATAACCAATTCCAAATGCATGAAGGAGATCAAGAGAAAACCTCGTTCATTATCGACAGGGGATTATATTGCTACAAGGTAATGCCCTTTAGTCTCAAGAACACAAGGGCGACATACCAAAGGCTGGTATGCTGGTCAAAAGTGCCAAGGCACGAGATCATTTAGCAGATTTGGAAGAAACTTTTCAAGTCCTCAGGAAATACAAGATGAAGCTCAACTCGACAAAATGCGCTTTCGAAATCGCCTCAGGGAAGTTCCTAGGCTTCATGGTATCCCAAAGGGGTATCGAAGCAAATCCTGAAAAGATTCAGGTCATACTCACCATGAGATCACCCCAGAACATTAAGGAGGTTCAGAAGCTGATAGGACGAGTTGCAGCTTTGAGCAGGTTCATCTCATGAGCAACTGATAAGTGTCAAACCTTCTTCAAGGTTTTGAAAAAAGCCTTTGAATGGACTACTACAGAAGAAGCAGTTTTCAACCAATTAAAGGAATATTTGACAGCCCCACCATTGCTTAGTAGGACTCAAGAAGGAGAATGTAACGACCCTGATTTTTGGTAAATAAAAATTTCATTAAATATTTAAATTTTATTTTAAATACTCGGTATTACTTTTAAAATTCCTTTTTAATTTCTTATAATCCGTCATAATTAGATTTAAGTCCTTTAAAATTTTATTTCTTGGCTAGAAATCCTACATGGCAAGTAGAGTTAATTTTCACCCGATTAGTTGGAGGAACCGAACTACCACTTCTCCTAGTTACAACCTCCTAACCCTAGATGGACCTTTTTGACCATCTTTGAGCCTTATGAACCTTCCTAACCCTAATTGAACCATTAGACCATTAGAGGTAATCATTATATTCCCATGACTAATCTTTTCAACCTTATTTGTAACGCCCCCAATTATGGGTACGTTAAATAAAGACTTTATTGATAAAACCAAATAGAGTCTGGCTCATTATTACATCAAAATTCTCACTAGAGTACATTTATTCCATCAAGGGAGGGAACTAAGGTTCCTAACTACAGCTCCGCCTGCTCTTCCATCCTAGCCAGCTCCTCGGCTCCAAAAGCCTCCAAAGTATGCAGCTCTCCCTGTTCATCTATCGGGTCTAACACATTACACCAGCGTCGCCACCGATATAATATGTCAGGGTCACCAAAGGCAACATCGTGAGCTACAAAAGCTCAACAGAATAATCCCATACCCGCTAACCCATAACTTACAAACAATGAATCATACAGATAACGTTATCTACACAGTGCATGCTTATCTAATAAAACAGTTGATAATGACACATCCACATTCACTATTAACTATCGTTGGTGTCTGTGACTTTTCTGAATTTCTCCTACGCGACTCGTCGTAGACCGTGTCACCAATTTCCACTTTCTTAACCAAATCAACATTTCGAAAAGTATTTTAACACACCCAACCTCGGTTCCGCCGCGCCGGGTTCCCGAGTATCCTCACAATGGTTCCGCCGCGCCGGGTTCCCATTGGCATACAAAACTTTACATTGGCTCCTCTCCGCGGATAACCAAGCCACACACCCAACCTCGGTTCCGCCGCGCTGGGTTCCCAAGTATCCTCACAATGGTTCCGCCGCGCCGGGTTCCCATTGGCACACACACAACTCACATAATGACTACCACAACCGGTCATTATGTAGTTTCAAAAATATTTTACCAAGCCAACAACGCCTTTAAACACACCCTAGGTGTCATGTTTCTAACTTTCTCGATTTTCGTGTCTCGTTTTCATGCATAGACTTCGCGGTAGGACTTCTTATGACAAAATCATAAATCATTTATTGAAATCTTGAAACTAAACTAGCAAGATCATCCAACTCTATGTCACTTAGCATGTACATACCCACTTAGAAGCATAACGCCACATGTACGGACGCCCTTGGAGTGATAATCACTTATGCTTTCTTAAACAACCACAAGTAATGCAAGCAAACATGTACACAAGCTTATAGTCATTTCAAAGATCAAAATACGAATACTTTCAATCAAGTTAATATTTCCAAAAAAATCCGTTCTTTCTTTCTTTTAAGAAAGTTCAAAACAACACATGTTTATTCGGAAGATAAAGTCAATATTCTCAACATACTCCCCTTCCTTTTCATTTCTTTTAGTAAAACACTTTTCAAGTTCTCATGCATTTCAAGCGATACAAGTAATAAACACATTTCTATTTATACTTAGAGTAGTGAGTAAGGATAATCTACCTTTCTTCTTGGCGGTAGGTACGGCTATGGAAAAAAGTAAGTACGTTGGAGTAACTTCCTACGGCGAGCTTCCGGTAGCTTCGAAAGAGAAAGGTTTCTCTCAAAACTAGGTCTTGACTAACTTTCTAACTTTTTATGGATCGAAGGGTGGTTGAGTGGTGGTTTAGTGGCGGCCTAGGATGAGTTTTTTGAAGAGCTTTAGGAAAAACTCAAGAACTTAAGAACAAAGCAAGAACATGGTAAGAACACTAGACTTTCTTAGAGAGAGAAGTTGAATGGGTGAAGGTGTGAGTTGAATGGCCAATGTGGGTGCTATTTATAGCAAAAACTTGGCTTATTATCCAATGGATAAATTTTTCCCTAACAATTATTGTCCAAGGGGCAATTTTGAAAGGCATGGCTTGGAAAGAGCTTGCTTGTAAGAAAGATCAAAATCATTGGCTAGGTTATGTTTAAAGTTGGCTAGAAAATGGGTTGGCAACTAGGTTTAGGCTTAAGGGCTATTAGTTTTAGGGTGGCATGCATGGCAAGGCTATGGTTACTTCTTTTGGAAGCATAATGATAAGCTTTGGTTTGTCTAGTCAAGTATTCATTAGCAAGACTAACTTTTATTACCCAAGGGGTAAAATTTTCCCTAGCAAACTTTATCCAAAGGGTAATGGGGTAATGTTGATAGGTATGGCCTAAGAAAAGTAATGACAAAAGCTAAGGCTTTCAAGTGTAAACAATGACCAAAGGTTAAAAGTTTCCTAGGAAATTTTTATCCAAGTATATAGGTATGTATACTTATATATAAGCTTAAAGAAATTCTAGGAAAGTAAGCCTAGGAGGGGAATTAGGTTAAAGGCTATTCTTTAGGCTTGCATGCATGGCAAATCTAAGGTTACTTGGAAGCAAAATGATGGGATTTGGTTTTGGCTTGTCTAGTCAAATTTGGGTAATTATTGGATTTTTGGCAAGACTTATTCTTTTTACTCAAAGGGTAAAAATTACCCTAACAACTATTGTTCAATGGGCAATATTTTTCCTAGAAAGTAAACCTAGGCATATTTAGGCATGCTTAAAATAGGCTATGATAACTATAGATATATACAACTAAGCATACTTAGGTTTAAGGCTATAACTCTAGATTTGCATGCATGGCATGGCTAGTCTTTATTTCTTTTGGAAGCAAAATGGTGACTTCCTTTGGTATGACTTGTCTTGTTAACTATATACACCTTGGCAAGTCAAATTCCTATTGTCCAAGGGATCAGTATTTTCCTAACAAATATTATCCAATGGGTAGAAGGATAATGGACTATTAAGTAGACTATTAAGTATACATGTGCTTGGTGAATCTAGGAAAGTAACTTAAATAGGGTTAGGGCTATTTAGTCTAGGGTGGCATGCATGGCAAGGCTATGGTTGCTTCTCTTTGAAGCAAAATGATGAGATTAGGCCATGACTAATTTTTATTACCCAAGGGGTAAAATTTTCCCTAACATTTATTAACCAATGGGTAAAGAGGCAAAAAGAAGTATGGTCTTGAAAATGACTAATCAAGGGGTAAAATGATTACTACTAATGGTCTAATGGTTCAATAGGTTAATAAGGGGTTCATAAGGCTCAAAGATGGTCAAAAAGGTTCATCTAAGGTTAGGGAAATGTAACTAGGTGAATCGGTAGTTTGGTTCCCTCTACTAATCGGTTGGAAACTAATTCTACCTGCCACGTAGGATTTCTAGCCAAGAAATATAATTTTAAGATCTTATTTCAAATACTAGGAAAATATACAAGTGCTTTTATAAGCATACTTGTCTTTAGAAAATGACTAGATTGTCCGGTGTTTAAAAGATATAATTTTAAAAGTCTCAAATCTAATTATTACGGATTATTAAAGACTAAAAAGGGTTTTTAAAAGCAAATCCAAGTAATAAAAATAAAATTCAAATATTTAACAAAATTTTTATTTACCAAAAATCAGGGTCGTTACATTATTTATCACCATTATCCTTTTAACCATTGGTTAATAATTGCTAGGGAAATTTTTATCCCTTCGATAGTAGAATTAGGACTTGCCAATGAATACCCCAAACTTGACTAGACAAGTCATGGCCTAATCTCACCATTTTGCTTCCAAAAGAAGCAAGACTAGCCATGCCATGCATGCAAACCTAAGATTATAGCCTTAAACCTATGTGTGCTTAGTTTTATATATCTATGGTTATCATAGCTTAATATATGCATGCCTAATTGCCTAGGTACACTTTCTAGGAAATTCATTACCCATTGGGCAAAAGTTGTTAGGGTAATTTTTATCCTTTGAGTAAAAGGAATAAGTCTTGCCATGAGTAACCAATTCTAGTCTACTTTAAGTATGATCCTAGCCTTTTATTTTGTTCTTCTTGCAAGACTTACCAACCTAGCTTATAATCACCTAGACTTACCCTAGAAAGCATAAGATCATAGTTAGTTTATAGCCTTATGCCTAAAGACTTGGATTAACCCATGAGGAAGTAGACTTAGCATGCTTTCAAGCATGATTTGACAAAACAATGAGAGAAGGGGAGAGGGAGGGAGAATCGGCCAAGAGAGGGAGATAGAGGCTGAGAGAGTGAGGGAGAGGTGGAGTGTGTGCATGTGTCTTGTTCACTTACACAAGCAACCTTTTAGCCTTAAGCCTAAAAACTACTTTACAACCCATTTCTAGTCTTTCTTTTTGTTCTTTCTTGCAAGCAACCTCATCCTAGGACAAGACAAACCAAAAACCCTTCATGATAACCTAGACTTTGAACCTAAAATTGGATGACAAGGCATGGCATGCTTAATGAAGTGATTTGACTACACAATGGAGCAAATCCAAGGGAAGGAGAGAGAGAGAGAATTTTGGCAATGAGAGGGGAGGGAGGAGGCCAATGTTTTTCTTTAAATAGGACCCTTGTCCAAACATTCAACTCACACCTTCAAGCCTTTCAACTTCTCTCTCTAAAAAATTTTGTGTCCTTACTTTGTTTTTGAAGATTTTCCCTTGTTCTTGAGTTCTTCTTGAACTTTTCAAGAAAACTCATCCAAGACCGCCACTCAACCACCCTTCGATCCATAAAAGTTTAGAAAGTTAGTCAAGACTTAGTTTCGAGAGAAATCTTTCTCTTTCGAAGCTACCGTAAGCTTTTCCTTAGGAAGTTACTCCGCCCGATCACCGACGTACTTTCCGTAGCCGCCTACTACCAAGAAGAACGGTAGAATATCTCTACTTCCTTACTCTAAGTATATGTAGTATTTTCCTTATCCGTTAAACTCAAGGAAAAATGGTATTTTACTTGTATGAAGTATTCGTATTTTGATCTTTAAGATGATTATAAGCTTGTATACATGTTGCTTGCATTACTTGTGGTTGTTTAAGAAAGCATAAGCGATTATCACTCCAAGGGCGTCCGTACATGTGGCGTTATGCTTCTAAGTGGGTTCGAGTACACTAAGTAAATAGAGTTGGATGATCTTGCTAGTCTAGTTTCAAGATTACAATAAATGATAATGTTTACTTTTGAGAAAAGTCCCGCCGCAAAGTCTATGCATGAAAACGAGACACGAAAATCAAGGAAAATAGAAACATGATGCCTAGGGTGTGGTTAATGAAAAGGTTGTTTTGGAAAAAGGAAAGTGTTTTAAAATCGCCATGTGGCCGGACTTGCCTATTGTGTGGTGTGCATGTGTAAAAGAAAGATTTATGACATTGGATAAAATATTTTTGAAACTACATTGTGGCTGTTTGCCCAATGGGAGATGTGTGTGTGTGTTCCAATGGGAATCCGTGGTGGCGGAACCATTGTGAGGCTGTGTGTTCCAATGGAAATCCGTGGTGGCGGAAACATTGTGAGGCTGCGTGTGTTCCAATGGGAATCCGTGGTGGCGGAACCATTGTGAGGTTATGTGTGTTCCAATGGGAATCCGGAGCGGCGGAACCATTGTGAGGCTGTGTGTGTTCCAATGGGAAATCTGGAGCAGCGGAACCATTGTGAGGTTTGTGGCTTGGTTATCCGTGGAAAGGAGCCAGTGCTATTGTGTGCCAATGGGAACCCGGTGCGGCGGAACCATTGTGAGGATACTCGGGAACCCGGAACGGCGGAACCGAGGTTGGGTGTGTTAAAAATACTTTTCGAAATGTTGATTTGGCTAATGAAAAGTGAAGATGATGACACGGTCTACAAAATGCTGCGTAGGAGAAACTCTGATGTCACAGACACCAACGATAGTTAATAATGAATGTGGATGTGTCATTATTAACTGTTTTATTAGATAAGCATGCACTGTGCAGATAACGTTATTTGTATGATTCATTGTTTTTAAGTTATGGGTTAGCGGGCATGGGATTATTCTGCTGAGCTTTTGTAGCTCATGGTGTTACCTTTGGTGACCCTGACATATTATATCGATGGCGACGCTGGTATAATGTGTCAGACTCTGTAGATGATCAAGGTGAGCTGTACACCTTGGAGGCATTTGGAGCAGAAGAGCTAGCTAGGATGGAGGAGCAGGCAAAGCTGTAGTTAGGAACCCTAGTTTTCCTCCCTTGTGTAATTAATGAACTCTTGTGGGAGTTATGATGTATTAATGAGCCAGACTCTATTTAGATTTTCAATAAAATTGTCCTTTTAGCGTACCCGAAAATTGGGGGCGTTATAGAGAAGTTCTATTCTTGTACCTTGCTATCTCCCCCCACGCTGTTAGCACTGTCTTGGTAAGGGAGGAATAAGGGACGCAGCTCCCAGTGTACTACACCAGCAGGGCGCTGCGAGGATGTAATGACCCTGATTTTTGGTAAATAAAAATTTCGTTAAAAATTTGAATTTTAAAATTTCTTTTAAGTAATCCGTCATAATTAGATTTAAGAGTTTCAAAATCTAATTTCATCAATGAGCAATCTAGTCATTTTCTAAAGACAAGTGTCTAATATATTTTTCCGTCTAATTGAGAAGTCTTAGAATTACTTTTCTTGACTAGAAATCCTACTTAGCAAGCCTAGTTAGCTTCTAACCGATTCATTGAGGTAACCTAACTACCAATTGCACTCCTAACCCTAGAAAGACCTTTTGAACTTCATTAGACCTTTTAAACTTCCTTGAATCGTTTGAACCCTAAATGAACCCTTTTGACCAAAGTCAACCTTGATCTTTTCTCTTGTACTTTAATATTAAATGGTGTAAGACATGTGCCAATTTGACATTGTTTAATGGGGAATTTTGACCTAAAAATCTAGGAAGATCATGTAAGTACTAATGTACTTTGTATTCTTTGACATATATACATATATTAAACAAGGGAGAAAGATAGGAGAGAGAGAGAGGGAGAGAGAGAGGCCGAAGAGAGGGAGAGGGAGAGGGAGAGAGAGAGAGAGAGATAGGAGAGAGAAGAAGATTGATGTGCTAGCCAAAATCCTAGTTTGTACTGCTATTAGTTACAAAAAAAACAGCCAAAATCCTAGTTTGTACTGCCAAAATCCTAGTTTCTTCTACCAAAATCCTAGTTTTAAAATTACCTAAGTACTTGTACTTGTGAAAGAAGATATATGGGAAGATATGAGGAAGATTGAAAGTACTAGATTTCTTACAAGATTTTTCTTACAACTTAATTCTTTATTCTTACTCTTTCAACCTTTGTACTTATATAAATATATATACATTGTACTAAGGAGAGAAAGAGAGAGAGAGAGAGAGAGAGAGAGAGAGAGAGAGAGAAATTGCCGAGAGAGAGAGAGAGAGAGAGGGAGAAAGAGAAGGAGGAAAGAGAGAGAGATGGTACCTTGACCTTGATCTTTCTTGTGATTTCATTGTACTTTGATAGCATACAATCTATGGGATTCTTTCTCTTTCAAGCAAAATCTTGTACCATATGTACATTTCTTTTTTTTAAAGCTTGTACAAACCCATCCTATCTTCACCAGATCTTCCATAATCACATCCAAAGGACTAAACCTAGTCATGCAAGCCTAAGAACTAGGCCTTGATCTTTCAAGAAAGCTTGATTTGTTGAATAAAAAAAATGAGATATGGAGAGAGAGAGAGAGGGGCCAGCTAGGAGAGAGAGAGAGAGAGAGAGAGAGAGAGGGAGAGCTTGGCCTATAAATAGCAAGCTCATTCAAGCTTGAACTCACACCTTTCATCCTTCCAACTCTCTCCAGAAAGTTTAGTGTTCTTGCTTGTTCTTTGCTAGTTCTTGCTTGTTCTTGAAGTTCTTCAAAGAACTCATCCTAAGCCGCCACTAAACCGCCACTCGACCACCCTTTCGATCCAAAAAGTCAAGTAGTGTTAGTCAAGATTTAGTTTCGGGAGAAACCTTTCACTTTCGAAGCTACCGGAAGCTTACCGTAGGAAGTTACTCCGTCCGACCGCCGACGTACCATCTTTCTTCCGTAGTCGTCACTACTGCCAAGAAGAACGGTAGATGATCCTTACCACTTTCTCTAAGTATAAAGTTTACTTTAAAGTAGAATTCTCCGTCCCCACTATTTCTAAGTATACGTAGAATTTCAATAAACATATGTTGTTTTGAACTTTTGAAAAGGAAGAATGAATTTTGAAAGATAATGTTTGTAGCTTAACTCACTACAAGAAAAATCACATTTTACAGCGTTTGAAAAACGCTATTAAATGATATATACAGCGTTTTTCCAAACGCTGTATTAGCCAATGTTGTTAAAAGTCTTAGACTTAAGACAGCGTTTTTTAAATGCTATAGAATGTGAAGTTTCTACAGCGTTTTAAAAATGCTATAGAATTTAAAGTTTCTATAGCGTTTTAAGAACGCTGTAGAATGTAAAGTTTGTACAACGTTTTAAGAACGCTATAGAATGTAAAGTTTCTATAGCGTTTTAAGAACGCTATATAGCCAATTTTTTGCATTTTTTAAAAAATTCTATAAATACCTATATATTAGTATTTTCAAATAAGATCATGGTAATTTCATTTAAAAAACCAAAATGATTTATTCCATTCAACACCAACTATATCCAAATGTCAATACACAATAAACAATTCAACCATTGAATAAAGATTCATTACATTAGCTTGGGAAACAATTTCCCAACAAAAACTACATAAAAGAGCCCGACTAATTGGACTCATTGAAAAATAACTAATCTAATTCTACTTTTCTGAAAATGTAATCATGCACTAGGCCAACCATCTCATTCCACAGATTTTCTTTACTTGAAGGTTACTTCTTTGCCGAGCTTATATCCTTTCTGCTCCCAAAGCCAACCACATAAATGGGCTACTTGAAACCCTCCAAAATATGAGAAACATGCCCGTAGGTTGAAGTTGTAGCAGCAAAAATCATCCCCGAAAAGATGCAGCATGTAATAGAAGTCCGAAGAAAAACAATTGCAGCAAGAGCTATAATAGACATCCACACCAAGCAAACAAAAGCAGGCATTACCTTCTTCCAATTCCTCCTCGCCTAGAAGATTAAAATTTGGCGGCCTGCATTTAGGGAAAAAAAAGGGGGGGCTTAAGGTCCTAAGAAACATTCAATACTTTTAGCAGATTGGAATGGTAGCCTATGTGTGGACTAAACAAGGATAAACTGTAGAACTTAATAGGTTATTAACAATACCAACTACACGTATAGTTTCCCCATGACCCTGCAATTGGTTGCAGATACATGGAACGAATAGAAGATCACCAGCTCTTTACAACGAACATAGAAGCATAACCCTAAACAATCATTCTAAAATGGCCAATACTATGAGATAACATTAACAGTTAAAAAAAATGACATTAAAAATGGCCAATACTATGAGATAAGATGGCAAGAACACAAGCATGCACGGTTGTAGGGGTTCGATTAATCGGGACCTTGAATGTGGTGTCTGGCTAGGTTCTTTCCTCCGCTGTTCTGCTCGTCCGTCGCCTGACCTGCAATAAGTCACTAGGGCTTTGGATGCCCAGTGACCCTCCGACGATCAAGTTAGATCTCAGGGAAGGTGTTTAGGTCTAGGGTTAGGATAGTATTGCGTACCTCTTTTAGGTGAGTATCACTTTGTATTTATAGACCTAGGTTTGCTTGGTCTCCAAGCTAGCGCGTGGAGAGTACGCTCGGGTAACCGCCTCGGGTGACGTCACATATGACGAGGGGGCGAGGTGGTTACGGAGCACATGGGACAGATCTCAATGATTATGCCAGCTGCATGGGGAGCATGATCCCCATAGGTCCCACTCACAATAACCGTTATCCCCTGGAAGCCTTTGGAAGTACTGCAGCATGCAGACAACCGATGCTCCGAAGTGGATAACAACCGAAGTCCGGGCAACGACTGAAGTATCTCCCGAAGAGAGCTAGTCAGAAGACCCCGGCCCGGGCCCTAGCCGTTGATTTAGGGTTTGGGCCCCGGTTACCGAGCCGATAACCGAGGGCCCTACAATAGCCCCTCAACTTCCGGAGCGCCACCACTGGTCTTCGGGGAGTTGATTCCTCTGATGGACTAGCGCGACCGATCTTTTAACCGATGAGATATTTTTGAAGAAGAACCGAGCGACCTTCATGAGAACCGAGCTGCCTACTTCCGCCCTAGGAGCCACGTGTCAATCATCGCCGAAATGAGTGACATCATACGTCGCCTCGGCACGTGAAGTGTCAGATGATTGGTACGAAACGTCCTTTCGGGGGCACGTGTCGAGGCGTGAATGGCTCGGTACGCGGCGCGCCTGACCTCGGTTCTGATCTCTGGTTGCTGACCGTCAGATGAAGACACGTGTTGACGATCCAACGGTTCGGTGGGCGACGCTTCGTTTCCCGCGCGACCCTTCGTACGCTCCATTATAAATTCAGAGCGTTTGGAGAGAGAAAGTCATCGAAACTCTCTGACGCCGTCGAACCGCCGCCGCCGTGACTTGCAAGCTTTGGATCGTGATTTCGAGCATCTTGGCAGCGAATCTCCTCACCAAACTTAGGTATGTTGATCTTTGTTCATCAATCTTCAAGTTTCAATGCTTTTCAACGTGTTTTTCAACGTTTTTTGAGCGCATTGGGGCGGTGATGCCACTCGCAACCGTCTGGTGCGCGGCGGCGCTGGCGCCCGCCGCTGCTGTTCTTGTTCTTCTCGAGGCCCACATCCTTCCCGAGGCCTAAATTCTTCCCGAGGCCTATCTTCAACCTTTGGACCGAGGGGAAAGGTTGTAGTCCCCCGAGGACCCTTTCCGAGGAGGGAAGACCCTTTCCGAGGAGGAAAAGTCTTTAGAATGACCGAGACCCATAGATTACGAAGAGTGAAGACCATCTCGTCCCGAGTGCTAGGATCCTTTGCTATCCCCTAGGCATATAGCTAACGGGTTTTGCACATTTTCCTTGTTTTAGGCAGGGGCGAATGGTCATTGATCTCTCCTCGGACAGCTCCAGTAATTCTGACGATCCCTTGGTAGAAGCCATCTTTCAAGAGCTTTGGAGGGAGAGGTTTTACCAAATCCCAGTTGACCGGATTGAGCCTGCCAACCCTAACCGAGCCTCACGTGAGATTACCTCCCTTGACCCCTGGGAGATGGAGGCCCCAAGCACGTCGGACCACGGGCCGGGGCCGTTTGGAAATGTGCCCGAGGAGATCCAGGGACGCCGAAGACCGATGAGGCCCTGCTCGTTTAAGAATAAGTACTTCAACGGGGATCCCGCAGCCTACGCCGAGTTCAAGAGGCTTTATAGTATCCCTCCAGACGTCGAGGTTCGGTTGCTACAAGATACTGACCTGAAGAAACTTCCGCATCAGCCATGGGAGTTGATCTTTCCCCTGATGGCCATCTGCGAGGGTGGCATCAGGTTTCCCCTCCACCAGTTCGTACGTCGGGTGCTCCGAACCCTCAACCTTACCTCCTCCCAGCTCACGATGAATTCTTACCGAATTATTACCAGCATCATCGAGCTAAGGAGGCAGTTTAGCCTGGTGTTCGGTCTTGAGGAGCTCTTCGATGTCTACCTTTTGGGGGTTAACCGAGGCCACAACCGATACTATCTCTCCTGCAGATCAGGGAACGACACATTTCTGATCGATCACCTACCGGACTCCGAGGAGTGGGCGAGTATCTATGTCTCGGTCACCGGGAACTTCATGTTCGGGCCCGGGGAGAGCATAGATATAGTCACCACAGTCCCATTTGGGATTGGAACTCCTGGTCGGTAACTTACTCTTCGGTAGCGAGTTATTTTGATAAACGTTTTTCCTTGTAAACTTGTACTGATTTCTCCATGTTTTGACACCCTTTTGCAGCCGACGGCACCGTTCAGGAGCTTCGGGAAAAAGCCGTTCGTGCTCGGATAACCGTCGCCTACGCAATCCCAATCACCAGCCGGTACGCCCCTCAGCTCCTCGGTTACGTCCCCTCGTACACCAGTTACTTAAAGAAGAAACCGAGGAAGCAAGGGGTGCCGAGGGTAGGATGAGGGGGCAGAGGCGGAGGAGGACAAAGGGGAGGCGGAGGAGCGGGGAGAGGAGGCAGAGGAAGCGCTTCTGGGACCGAGGGTAGCAGCTCCGAGCCTCAAGGTGTCGTAAGAGAGGCAATTGACCGAGAGACGCCTGAGAGGACCGGACTGAGCGACGAGATGTCGGACCCTGCAGCTCGCAAGGTGCTAAATCTCAGACGTCGGATGCCGAGAGGCCGAGGCCGAGGCTCAGTCACCAGTACACCTGGTGCTGGGACCTCGGGGGTGATCCCTGTTTCTCCGCAAGAGCCCCCGGCGAAAAGGGCTCGGCATGAGGGGGAAGGGAGCGCCCGAGGTAAGGAGAAGGAAACGTCTCGGACTACCGAGGAGGAGGAGAGAGTGGAGGAGCAGGACCAAGAGTCTGCGGAGAGGATTGAGGGGACCTGGGTCCACCCGACGGAGGTTCCTTGGACCCCGGAGTTTTGTCACTATGCTGGGCGCCAGATTCACCACGCGGACAGCGTGTCAAACCTCGGTACAGCGTTCTGGATGCTCCGCGGTTGTATTCTTCCTAGGGACGCCAGGGCTGTCCAAGGATTGACCGAGGACATCACCGCGGAGATAGCACAGGCCCTTTTCACTGTAAGCTTGTTACTTTTCACTTTATTGTTGTAAGCTAAGTCCACATTTGTGATTCTTCTTCGGTTTTCTGCTCGCAGGCTGGTGCTCGGACCTTGGTCATAAATGACCGATGCAAAGGTCAGGAGCAAGAGATTGAGGAGCTGAAGAAGGCTCTTGAGCAAAAAGAGGATGACCTGAAGGTGGCTCGGGAGACCTGCGATCTCTACCTTGCGGATTTCCAAAGGTGCGACAAGGAGAGGGTGGCAACCGAAGCCCGAATTGCAAAAGCCGAGGAGCAAGAGATTGGGGAACCATCTAACTTCTCCAGCTTATAGTTTCCCGAGCCGAGATGCTTGAGGACTCGGAAGGGGCCATCCCAATTAGGCATTAATTTCCTCTTCTTGGACTTGTCCACCACCTTTTTCCAGACAAGATCGTCCGGTTTGAATGACTGAAGGCGGACGCTTCGGTTGTAGCCCTTGGCAACCTCTTGCTGGTAAGATGCCAGCTTGATTCTTGCATTCTCCCGTACCTCCTCGGCCAGATCGAGGTCCGCAGCAATGTTCTCATCGTTAACCGACTCGTCGAAATCTTCGATTCGGATCGTCGGGAGCCCGACCTGGAGGGGGATTACAGCTTCCATTCCAAATGCCAGGAGAAGGGGGTTCGGCCGGTGGATCGCCGAGGCGTTGTACGGTAGCCCCAGAGTACCCGAGGGAGCTCTTCGGCCCACTTGCCCCGGCGTGATTCGAGCCGTCGCTTCAGTCCTGACGAGATTGCTTTGTTTGCAGCTTCGGCTTGCCCGTTGCCTTGGGGGTGGTACGGGGTAGAAGTGTCCCATTTGATGCCAAATTCATCCAAGAGTGCTCGGTACTTTTGTCCGGTGAACTGGCTGCCGTTGTCGGCTAAGATGGGGAAGGGTACACCGAAGCGAGAAATTATATTTCGCCACACGAAGCGAATGATGTCCGATTCTTCAACCGTGACTAGTGGTTCGGCCTCGACCCATTTAGAGAAATAGTCGATGGCGGTTAAGAGGAACTTGAATCCTCCAGGAGCGACGGGGAGCTTACCGACGATATCCATGCCCCACTAAGAGAAAGGCCATGGGCTAGTGAGAGGGCTGAGATCCCGAGCCGGCTGATGAATAATGGGAGCAAACATTTGACATTTTTGGCAACGCTTCACAAATTCTTCAGAGTCCTTCTTCATTGTTGGCCACCAGTATCCTTGGGTAATTGCTCGGTGGGCGATGGAGCGTCCACCGGAGTGGCAACCGCTGTCACCGGCGTGTAGTTTTTTGATGATCCCGGGGACCTGGTGGGGGTGTGCAACCAATAAATAGGGGCCGGTGAACGACCTTCGGTAGAGCTTTCCATTTGGATTGAGCCAGAAGAGGGCGGCCTTGTTGCGGAGTCGGTGGGCTTCCTTTTTGTCGGTTGGCAGTGTGTCGTCGCGTAGGTAGCCAACGATCTCATCCATCCAGCTCGGACCAAGCTCCACGTTTAATATCTCATGACTTAACACCTCAAGCTCGAAGCTAGGTTTGTCGATGGAGCTAAAGGAGATGGAGCGGTGTCCCGAAGCGGCGCAGGCCGTAGCGAGTCCGGCGAGGGCGTCGGCGTGAGCGTTTTGTTCTCTCGGGATGTGTTCGACGCGTATGGCTCTGAAGCTCTTGAGAAACCGAACAGCAGAGCTTAGGTAAGTACGCATTCGGTCGTCCCGAGCCTCATACTCTTCGGAAAGCTGGTTGACAACCAATTGTAAATCACTATAGAGCACAAGTTCTTCAATCCCAAGGGCTTCGGCAGTCTTGAGTCCGGAGATGAGCGCCTCATATTCAGCCTCGTTGTTTGAGGCTGGAAAGTTGATGGAGATGGAGCTTTCATGTAAGACACCGGAGGGAGAGAGAAGTACGATCCCAGCCCCGACGCCTCGGCTATTTGAGGCGCCATCAACATACATTTTCCATACATCGCCATGGAAGAGTTTCCAGGCGGTGTTGGGATTTGCTTGGAGAACGGCTTCGAGGCGGGGGGCTGGATTTGAAGCGAGGACGTCGGCCGGAGTGAGCTCGGCGATAAAGTCGGCGAGGGCCTGGGCTTTAATCGCCGTCCTCGGTTGAAAGTGGACCTCATAGTTGGCAAGTTCAACGGCCCATTGAGAGATTCGGTTGGAGAGGTCCACCTTCCGGAGGAGAGTCTTGAGAGGATACTCGGTTAGTACGATAATGCGGTGGGATTGGAAGTACGGTGCGAGCTTCCGAGACGCGGAGACGAGGGCGAGAACAAGCTTTTCCAAGGGAAGATAGCGTGTCTCGGCGGGCGTCATCGTCTTGCTGGAGTAATAAATTGGCTGATGGTCGCGCCCCTCCTGTCAGACGAGAACCGAGCTTATGGCATGAGCCGAGACGGCGAGATAAATGAACAGGTCTTCCTGGTCCCGAGGTGTGGCGAGGAGAGGGGCCTTGGAGAGACAGTCCTTCAGCTGCTGTAGAGCCCGGTCACACTCGTCGGTCCAGCTAAAACTACGTCGGCTCCCCTTCAGGAGGGCAAAGAATGGTTGGCACTTGTCAAAAGAGCGGCTGATAAATCTGTTGAGGGCGGCGGCCATGCCGGTTAGACGCTGCACATCTCTCTTGTTGTGAGGGGTTGAGAGTTTCTCGATTGCTGTGAGCTGTGAAGGGTCGGCCTCGATACCCCGTCGGGAGACAAGATGCCCGAGGAACTTACCAGAGCTTACACCGAAGGCACACTTCTCGGCGTTAAGGCGAAGCTTGTGTGTCTTGAGAATCTCGAATGCCTCGGCGAGGTGAGTGAGATGGTCGCCGGCCATCATGCTTTTAACCACCATGTCGTCGATATAGGCCATCATGGTATCTCCCAACAGACGCTCAAACATCTTGGTTATCATCCGCTGGAAGGTTGCTCCGGCGTTTTTGAGGCCGAAGGGCATGACGAGATAACCGAAGATGCCGTGGGGGTGATGAAGGCCGTGTTCTCGACGTCGCCGTCGCTCATAGCGATTTGATGGTAGCCCCGGTAAGCATCCATGAAACTGAGTCGGCCGTGGCCAGCTGTGGCATCGACGAGCTGATCTATTCGAGGGAGGGGGAAGAAATCCTTTGGGCAGGCGTCATTGAGGTTTGAATAGTCAACACAAACTTGCCATTTCCTGTTCTTCTTTTTGACCACCACAGTGTTGGCCAACCACTTAGGGTACTATACTTCTCGTATGGCTCCTGCGTTTAGGAGTCGGTTGACCTCGTCGATAACGGCGTCAGAATGGACCGGGGAAGATCGCCGTGCTTTCTGGATGACCGGACGCTTGGTTCGGTCGATGTTGAACTCGTGGCAAATGAATTTTGGATCGACCCCGGGCATTTCGTAGGGGGTCCACGCGAAAACCTCGATATTGCTCTTAAGGAAGTTCACCATGTCATTCCGTTCGGTATCACTGAGTGAGGAACCAACAAGGAAGAAACGGGAACCGTCTTCGGTGATGGGGACGGTGACGAGATCCTCGATTGCCTTCTCATCGGCAGGCCTCCCGACGTCTTTGAGAACCGGAGCCTTTGGTACTTCGATGAAGTTTACCCTGGAGGTCTGTTTGCTGCTTCGGATAGCGTTGACGTAACAGCGTTTGGCGGCGGTTTGGTCTCCGTACAGATCTTCCTGTCGTCCGTTGGCACCGATGAACCGGACCACCTGGTGATAAGTAGAGGCAACAGCCTTTAACTTATGGAGCCAGGTGCGGCCAACAATGGCATTATAGGGGCTTGGGACATTGACTACGACGAACTCCATGTCGAGTACGACCGAGCCGGAGCGGACGGGTAGGGTGATCAAACTGACGGGCCAGACCGGAGCTCCGTTGAAACCTATGAGGGGGACCTCGGAGGGACGGAGATCGGCGTCTGAGAGCTTCAAATCTTTAAACAAGGAGTAGTACATAACCTCGGCCGAGCTCCCCTGATCCACGAGGACACGTCGGACGTTGAAGGTACCTATGCGCAGTGTGACCACGAGGGCGTCGTTGTGCGGAAGTTGGACGCGCGCAAGGTCCTTCTCGGTGAACGTGATTGTCCATTTGGATCCGTCGTCGGTTCGAGGACGTTTGGGCTCGGGACCGACGAGCATGACCCGCTTAGAAGAGGAAGCGTCGTTCAATTCGGCGCGGATTATACGGGCGGCTTCGAGATTGAGAGGGCCGTGGATAACGTTAATCGTCTGGATTTCCTCTTCGGCTCTGGTTACGGCATTCTGTGCCCGGGCTCTCGTTTTCTCATGATCAATGAAGTTGTTGAGATGGCCACCGAGGACAAGCTGCTCCAGGTAGGCCTTGAAGGGCCTGCAAGCGGTTGTAAAGTGTCCTTGCTCGTTGTGGTAGCTACATCGAACTATCGGGTTTTTAATTTTCCCATTTTCGGTACCGAGTTTTTGGTTGGGGAAGGAGAAAAAGGGTTGGTCCTTCACTTGGTCGATAATCCTGTAGATAGGGATAGTAAAGACGGTCTTCTCAGCGTTGAAGTCTCCTTGCTTCGGTCCCTTCCTTGGGGACTGTTTGATGTTATTGACTTGCTTCTTCGGTGTTGAGGCCGAGGTGGGAGCCGGAGCAGACACCGGAGTGAATGGTGCCTTGGAGCTCGTAGACTTCCCCATGCCCCTCTCTGCTTTGGTTTTGATAAGCTGGTACCAACCTTCGATTCGAGTCATGAGATCCTTCATGGAATTTGGCTTGTGCCGAGCGAGATCGTCGTAAACCTGCTCGTCTTGGGCTGTGAGGCCGAGCTTGAAACCGCGGGCGGAGATGACACCGTCGCATCCTTCGATTTCGTTGAACAGTTCCCAGTAGCGACCGGTGTATTGGCGGAGCGTTTCGTCGGTCCGCTTGCGTAGGGCGAGAAGAGAGTCGATCTCCTTTTCATGCTTGTTGCTCATGACAAACCGAGCCATAAAAGCGTCACAGAGAGAATCGAAGGAAGAGATTGATCTGGCAGGAAGTTGATTGAACCATGTTAGGCCCAGGTTGCCGAGGCTTGCGGGGAAGACTTTACAGAGGAAGGCGTCGTCCGAAGGCTCGTTGCGAAGGAAGAGAGACATGACCAGCTTGTACTGAACCAGATGAGTGTATGCCTCGGTTTTACCGTCATACTTTGCAAATTTGGGTTGGGTGAAGCCCTTCGGGGGGGTGACCGAGTCGATCTCCCTAACGAAAGGGGAGGTCGTGAGTCTCTCGAGACGGGCGTCGCGGTGGGGTCGGATCGAACGGTCGAGACCGTCTGGACCCCCGGTCGCGGCACGCTTCTTCGGTAGCGGTCGGTCCTGTCTTTCGTACTCCTTCCGCTTCGGTTGGGAGTTCCCTGACCGTTGAGGAGATCTCTCGTACTCCTTCCGCTTCGGTTGGGAGTTCCCTAACCGTTGAGGAGATCTCTCGTACCGATGCTTCTTGTAGCTATCTCGGGCGTAGGGCTCGAGGCGCTCAGTATTTTGGCTTCCGCCACCAAGCCTTTTGTAGCCATCTTTTAGGGTGGTGGATGAGTGGACTCTTTGAACGAGGGCCCTTGAGGCGCTCACGATACCCTTTTGTTTAGAACTCCAGGAGGGCGTTGTCCTCGTTGGCAAAACTTGGGGTGGTCTCCCGGCGACGCTCCTTGGACCCGATTGGATGGGTGGAGGAGGCGGAGACGCTTCCGCCACCAAGCCTTTCGAAGGTGGATCGCTTCCCGCGAGGGCCCTTTGGATTAGGGGAGCGGGAGCGTTCCCTTCGTTCAACGTCCCTTTCGTTACGACCCTCGCCTAGTGGTTCGAGGCAGTCCTTGGCTGAGGGGCGGGATCGGTGTTCGACCAACTGTCCTCCATCGCGGCTGTGGGGAGGGCTGTGGTGGCTTCTTCTTCCGCCGCGGCCTCCGGAGGAATGAGATGGGGAGATTTGGAGGAGGTGTTTGATTTCCGCCAGCTCATCCCGGACGCTCCTGTCGCACTCCACTACTGTCGTGAGGTCGTCGATCTTCCGCTCCAGGTGGCGGATGTAGATCTGGAGTTCGGCCGGAGCCCCTGCCTCCTGAGTCGAAGTCCCTGCCCCGATTCCGATGGACATGTGGGCCTTTCCAAGAGCGCCTGGTCCGTCGGACGCAGGGTCCCCGAGATTGCCGAGGCCATAGGTGGTCTCGCTGCGATGTGCATCGTCGATTTCCACCATGGTTACGTTGGAGAGCCTTGAACGGAACCTTTGTGAGGAAGAAAGTGATTGAATGAAGAACAGCTAGGTGTAGACACCCCAATCTGGGCTTCCAGATTAGTTTATTTACGGTTTTTGATTCCCCGATGATGAAATGGATCAAGAACACCCCGGGAATGTCGAGTGTTTGAGCTTTGAGTGTTTGAATAAGAACCTAACCTAATCTTAAGCCACTTTCAAAAGCCAAAACCCCTATTGATGTGTGCCAGGGCACAATCATTGTGTGCCAGGGCGCAACCATCGCGCGCCCGGGCGCACCGTCGCGCGACGGTTTGACTCCATCGGGCGATGGTCAACCGGAGCACTGACCAGCGCGCCAGGGCGCATTGTCGCGCGACGGTCAGAACCTGTCCCCATCACCTTTATTCAGCTGGGCAGCTTAATCACCAAGTAATCCCCAGCCAGCCTCGTGGCTGGCTGCCCTCCATTCTTTGGACCAGACCTGCCTTTCCATTAGTGGAAGGTGCTCTCCCTATAAATAGCCCCCTTTGTTTCTCTTTCAAAGGGTTCCAAAAAAATTCAAAGCACAAAGGTTCTAACCCTAACCCTTTGTTCATCTCTCCTCCATTAGCAAGTGCAACATTTGGTTTCCAACCTAACACCCTAAGAACAAAGCTTGTTCTTCCTCCCCATTTTCACATTTCAATCAAACCTCAAACCCAACCTCAAGCTCAAAGCTCAAACACTTTTCAAACCTCAAAATTCAAAGGTATATCTTACCTTTGTTCTGCTCTCTGTTCTGATCCCTGAGGGGGGCTGGCAGGGTCAAGGCTGGTAATCAATACCAGTCCTGGCCCTAAAGCTGGCAAGGTTTCAAAAACCGTGCAACCAACATACCCTCGCGCGACGGACCCAGTCACGCGCGCGCTTGTCTCAAGCATCGCGCGATGGTTCTCGTGGGGAAGGGATGTTGGTTCTTTCCTGTTTTATTGTCTTAATAATTATTATAGATCACTGTTAAGCATGCTAATAACCAGTTTATTGCTTTTTTTTAGAGCTTAAATTGCTAACTTGCATTTCAATATTAAGTTCGCTTCGTTGGAGTACCCCGGGATCATTCTCGGACTGTCTCGTAACTCCAGACGTGAAAAACCGACATAATCGGAAAGTTGGCTCGAACCCGCGCGCGCTGCACCCAAACCATCGCGCGATGGTCAACGCTCCATTTGACCAGCGCGCCAGGGCGCAATCGTCGCACGCCAGGGTGCAACCATCGCGCGCCCGGGCGCATTGTCACGCGACGGTTTGGAACCCTCGCGCGATTGTTTATACCCGATCAGTGGCCGGCCTTGCATGTTTAACTTGATTTCAGGCTATTATTTTGCCCCCACATTGTTTATGGGGTGTTTTTGTTTATTTATTAGGCTTTTCAGCCTTTAAACTGTATATTATGACTGCATAAACTGCTTGGTTTGTTCAGCCTTTAAACTGTACATTATGACTGCATAAACTGCTTGGTTTGTCCTAGGTGTGCACTGGTCCTTCCAGAGCCCAGAGGGTTTGAGAATAAGAGCTGTGGGCTTAGGCTTACTGGCGCGCGCAGGTCTTGTAGTAGCGTGCGCAGGTATGATCAGCATGCATTGACTTGATCAGTGCATACTGGTTACCTCTTGCGTGCGACACTCCAAAACAGGAGCTTTCCAGTCTGTTTAAACTCCCACAGCAGTCTGTTCTCATCCTATACTAACTGCTCATCCATGCCATCTATCACATCCTGCAAACATGTTACAGTTTTAATCCCCGATTAACTGTTCCCCCGCCCTAATTGGCTAAAATTGATTAATAAAAGAAGAATCGCAATGTTTTCAAAATGCCTAAGTAGAGACCGATCTCCGGATTGGGCGAGAGGGGTGCCATAAAACCCTTCCCCTCTCGTAACCTGGCTCCCGAACCCAGATATGGTTATGACGGACTGGTTTCCTTCACTTTTTCAAATAAAGCGCGGCAGGTGCTTCGAAATACGGTTCCTTGGGTGTCGGACCTTCAAAACTCAAGTGGCGACTCTGTATTTTTGAGCGCTTGCCACCTGCGCTCGCGCTCCCTCGATCCGGGCCCTTGCATTTTTTGGAAACCGGAATTTCCAGGGCATGCTGCCCACAGTGGCGACTCTGCTGGGGATGATCGAACTAATATTGATCCACACTTAGGGTTTAATACACTTGTGAACAATCCCTAAAAAGTCTGTCAAAACTGTGAGCTTCGCGCTGCCGAAGGTTGGAATGGTGATTTAACAGGACCTCGTGTCCGGCCATTATAATCTGGGGCTTTTTCGATTGTTCACTTGCGTAGTTTCCTCTAAAGATGGATTAAATAAAGTGAGCCAAATTTGAAAGGGCATTTTGTGATTTTGCGATTCTTCTTCTCGTAATCAATTCTAGCATCTCATTTGCATCGATGTGGGATAAGCCTCGTTGGATCGTTTTGGCAATCCGGCACGATTTGCCGGAGCCCGGGGACCCCGAATGACCGACAACCTTCGACGATGATGGGTCATGCTACCGTTCGACTGTTACTCTGCGAAAAACGCGGGTAACGGGAGGTATATCTGTGGCCCTAGTCCGAGGAACCTGTTACAAGCCAAAACCAGCCTTTACATATACAAAGCACTAGGACTCTCCAAACTAGGACAGGTACCCACAGGTTAAGATCTATTTGCATCTAACCCCGTAACTGCCTATGTGTTACTGCTTTCCCTATCGCATGCACTGTACATACACTGTTTTGCATAGGAGCATGCTTAAGGCTATTTTGTTTTTCGAGTTTGTCTTACGCTGTCTAAGACGTTGTTGGACCCGATGAGGAGTCGTTCATTCTGTTGAATGTTCGTTATCAATCGCAAAGTCCTTAGTTCAATGAAACTTTGAGAAATCAAAATTTACTACATCCTTGGCTCATGCCCGTTTAATGATTCAACCGACAATATGGAACAACAAAGTAGTGATGTCGTGTCGCTGGCGCCACCCAGGTTGAAGTGCGTTGTCACTATACACCGCCGTGTTCAAGGTTAAGGTGCCATGACATCAACACCGAGTTGTTCCAAATTCAAAGTCGAATCTTCAAAAGGGACTAGCCAAAGATTTAGTCTATTTTGACATCTTTTAGGATCTGTCGATCTACTCAAGGACACATCGCCGAAAAGAATTCTGAGGATTCCGGCAACGTCTGAAACTTGTGAGGCAAACTTGTCTCTGGAACTGTGCATGCATACATTCTGTTCTGCGTAGGAGCATGTTTAGGGCGGCTTCTAGGTTGTCTCGCTTTCGAGTCTGTCTTATGCTTATTAGGACGCTGTTATAACCCGATGAAGATTCGTGCATCCCGATAGTGCACGTTGTTAGTTTTTCAAAAGTCCTTAGATCAGCGAGACTTTGAGAAATCAAACCTTACTAAATCCTTGGCTCATGCCCGGTTGAGGATTCAACCGAACATAAGGAACCACAAAGTGTTGATGTCGTGATATTGATGTCATTTTGGTTATCGTGCTTCGCACGTACACCGCCCCGGCTAAAGCGCGTTGTCGCTCACGCCACCCCGGTAAAGGTGTCACGCCATCAATACCGAGTTGTTTCTAATTCAAAGTCGAATCTTCAAAAGGGACTAGCCAAAGTTTTAGTCTGTTTTGACATCTCTTAGGATCAGTTTGATCTATTCAAAGGATATACCCTCGAAAAGAAATCTGAGGATTCTAGCAGCGTCCGAACATCATGAGACAGACTTGTCTCTAGTTCTAGAGTCTAGGGTGGACACCGACGACGATGTATGCATTGCATTTTGCTGCAGGAACGCCACTGAGCTTTCTCTTACTTTACTGTCTAGTTTTGGAGCCATTGCATCCTCGGAAAGAGTACCGAAAAGAAGAGCCAAACCTGCTTAGAAGAGTCTGCCAGGGCTGTTACACCTTCGCTTTCAAGGTTATATCACCTACCCTGTTCATCAATTCGGAATGGCAGTACAAATGGAGCTGGCTGAGCTCAGGAAAGCTGTTGAAGAATTGGGTCACATGATGGACAAACAGATGATTATGGTCCAGGGACTCGATGACCTTGTTTCCTCCACAACCTCGCAACCAGATATGGGGCTGGTCAAAGAACCTTCTCAAGCCTACCACCCTCCAACAGTTGGAATCAAGCTGTGCTCAGGAGACATGTTCAAAGACCTGGCTGAGTTTCATGAGGCCAGGACTCACTCGAAGGAGGATGCTGATTCCTTGTTCAAAGCCTTTGCCAAAGGGGAGGACATGCTTAGTGATGAATTCAGCCCTGAAGACAAAAGTATGCATCCAGTTGATGGGGCAATGTGTTGCAACAGCCAAGCAAACAAGAGTCCTGCTTTGAACTCTCAATCCACTCGCCGGAACCCACCGAGAACTTTCTCATGCTTCTCTGCGCCTTTGGTCTCAATTTATGAAAAGCTCCTCGATGCTGGTTCCATCAAGCCCCTCGATCCAACTCCTCTACCCAAAAATCCATCACCCAATTTCAAGCATAACCTCTATTGCACCTACCATCAAATGCCTGGCCATTCTACCAATGCCTGTTTTCGGCTTCGACATGCCGTTCAAGATCTTGTCGATTGTGGTATCGTCACAACTCCACCTCCATCAACAGCCGATATCAACCAAATTCGAAGCACTCAAAGCCTCCGATCTCGAACACAACCCCGGAGTTTCTCTGTCTTAGAGGTATCTCTATCTGCAGTAATGGAGAAACTCGTCAAGTCTGGGCACCTCAAACTTTTGACCCCAACTTCTCCACCCAAAGTCTTTCCAGCCAACTACAATACCAACCATTTCTGTGCCTTCCACTAAATGCCCGGCCATCTCACTGATAGCTGCTTGCGTCTCCGACACGAGATTCAAGATCTTATTGACGATGGCACGATTCAAGTTCCACCAAAGCCCGATGTCATTTCCGACTCCTTGCCTCAACACGGGTCTGTCCCTCTGGTTGGTCAGGTATCTATAACCTCCACTCAGATCAACCCGAGCTCCACCATATTCAACCCTAGCCACCATATCGTCCCAGCAAATCAACCCAAACCCATCGTATCCATCCCGTCTGAACCGGAGGTTAACATGATGGCTATAGGTTGGACAGTCGAAGCTTTCTCTGCCAACACCTGGATTGACAGTGATGAGGGGCTTGCAAAGGAAAAGACCGATTGGCTGAGGTCCAGTGATCAAAAGAGCACCGAGTAGGTTTGGCTGAAGAAGCTGAGGAGGCCGAAGTGCTGTTGCTTGGGCCTGACTCCTGCTGGATCCTACCTCTTTTTGTGGAAGCTATGGGTAGCTTTTTAACAATTGCATTTTCAAAACCGCGTCTAGTTTGCATTGGCGTCTTGTCTGAGTCTGACACAGAGTCTTTTGCGTTCGTCTAAGTCTAGCTCTGAGTCGGAGGTTGTGCCTCTTGGCCCTCCACGTCGTAGCTTTTGTTTCAAGTTTCGAGTCTGCTGTACTTGACAACCCCGAGGGTTTTTATGATATGCATCGTCTTGCTTCTACATGCTTCGCTGGCTTTTATATAAACTGTGTCGACCTTAACGACGAAGGGATAGATTTCGATGGGATCATTCCCAAGGAAATGTGTTCCCTCGCCGAAAGGGAAGACGAAAGGCATGCTCAGCCTATTAAAAGAAGAAGTAATTTCAAAATAAACTTGAAAGACAAGTATAACCTCCCGAAAGGTTCAAAGTTGGTTCAAAGCCGCCCCCGGAGGAGCGTTGTGCCCGGTCAGACAGGCTCGAAGAATTCATAGACGTCTTGGCATGGTCTCATCAAGTCACGCCTCGCGTTGATCCTGAGACAAAGGAGCATCAAATCCCTTGTTATCGGGTGCCAATCCAGAAAGCAGAAGCACAGAAGGCTCCGGGCCTTGTACCATATTCAAAGCAATAACAGTGGCGTTTCGCCAAGCACAAATGAGAAAGTGTGCACAACGGCCCGGAGCAAGACATTTCCAATCGAAGCACTCTTGACCCTGCGTCATCAAAGCCATTTATCTGAGGCTACAACCAAAGGTCTTCGACCTCGACAGCAACAAATTCAATACCCTGAGTCGACCTGGATCAATTCAAAAGCAACTTTTCCCTGAGAGAAGCTCGTTGGGCTGAAAACCACAAGGGTGGGCAGTTCCAAGCAAAAGTTAGAGCAGCCTGCTAGACCAAAACCTATGAAGGTGGTTTAGGCAAAAATGAATAGGCAATCAATCAAAGCTCGCTAGACCGAAAACCCGAATGGGCGGTACTAGGCAAAAGTTAGAGCGTAAAAGGAGAGGTAAATACTCGAGAGTTAACCCTTGGCCTGAACTATGTTTTGACCTGATTCCCTAGCTTGGGATACGTAGGCAGTCTTTCCTTGAGACTCGGTCACAATCTATCAATTGGATCCATGGTTGACATTTTGGTACACATCAAAGGTCGAAGAGAATCGAAGATCAAGACAAGCTTCATTGGAGGAACCAGAAGGGGGAAAACCTTCGTCTTTCAATTTTATTGCAAACTGCTTCTTCAATTTACAGGCTGAGCATAAGTCTAAAAAATAATTGAAGCATCAAAAATTAAACGAAATGCTGGCGAGGCCTTAACAGGCTCACAGTTTATTCTAAGTTCAGCGAAGTCTGGTGTAAGCAACTGCAGTGCATTTGTTCAAAGCGATACGCGTTGGTCTCAAACCTGCGCACTCTTCTTGCAACAGACAGTAGCAGTTGGCTACTACCCTCGAATGTCGCTCCAGGGGCTTTTGTCGAGTCTTGTCATACCATGCAAGTCATATGGACTTAATGTGACTGCACGGGGGGTGTCGGTGTCAGTCCGGGCCTATACGTGTCATAATCTGCGTCTTATGTCCATTTTTGCGACATTTTTCCAGTTTTTCAATCAATTGTCATATCGGGATGCTTTTCTCGATTTTGTTTGTACAGGTCTTTGTACCTTTTCCACTTTTCATAAGTGTCAGTTTCACCTGTTCAGGAATATTGTGAGTTTTGGCACATTAATGCCCAAAATTTCATTATATTCTATGTGTCTGAGGGTTCGCATTGTACCATGGGGCTCTGTCTCCCTTTTCATTCGAGCTAGGCAAGTCTGTACATATGTGCGCGCGTCTGTGTGTCGATTCAAATCACTTGTCAATGCAAATTAGATATTAGTGGTTAGTTTTTGCATTCTCTTCAACACTTGCAAAAAGAGAGTCAATAAACTGGAAAACGCAAGTGTTACATTGCTACCCTAGTATCTGTAATCCGCAAGCAGCGGAATCTCTTGAAAGCAGCAAGGGCACGTCAGCCCAAGGCCAAGCAAAGCATCTCTGGGGCACACCTGCCGAAGCATCAAAGAAAGGGCGTGCAGGCCCAATTCCAATACTAAACGTCAACTGGGGCATGTCCGCCCGTTCAACGTCCATCTATCTGGGTGCACATCTCAGAAGCACTGACAGTACAGTAATGAGGCTCAGTGGTAGTCCTTAGGCGTCGTTGTCCTTCTAGGAGCCGCCCTAAGTTTGCACCTGCATTTTCAATATGTTATACATATCATTGCATATTGTGCGTATATCAAATGTTGAACACAGGAAAAATCCATCAAGCGACAAAGCAAGCCTGCTCGGTATCGAAGGCAGCAAGTAAACAGCCCAGCAGTTGTCACCAATTGCTCCCCAACTGCAGTCCGCCTTGCTTCTATCCATGATATCCACTGTTTGTGCTACTTGGATCAACACAACGACAGCCGGTCCTGTCCAACCCCAATGGCTCGATCACTTTTTATAGCGATCCGCCAGTTCAAATCAACGACAGCCGGTCCTGTCCAACCTCAACGGCTCGATCACTTTTTATATCATCAATGACGGTCAGCCATATCAGTCATTCAACGATGGCTCGGCCACTTTTTATAGCGACCCTCCGTCTCCCTCATCGTCTGCCGGTCCTGTCCAACCTCAATGGCTCGGTCACTTTTTATAGTGATCCGCCGTCTCTATCAACGACAGCCGGTCCTGTCCAACCTCAATGGCTCGATCACTTTTTATAGCGATCCGCCGTCTCAATCAACGACAGCCGGTCCTGTCCAACTTCAAACGGCTCGATCACTTTTTATAGCGATCCGCCCTCCCAATTCAACGATGGTCAGCCATATCATCCATGACGGTCAGCCATATCGGTCATTCAACGGTTTGATCATTTATACTGCTGAACCTCCCATCCAGGCTTCAACGGTTTGATCATTTATACTGCTGATCCTCCCATCCAGGCTTCAACGGTTTGATCATTTATACTGCTGATCCTCCCATCCAGGCTTCAACGGTTTGATCATTTATACTGCTGATCCTCCCATACAGGCTTCAACGGTTTGATCATTTATACTGCTGATCCTCTCATCCAGGCTTCAACGGTTAGATCATTTATACTGATGATCCTCCTGTCAATTTTTCCAACGGCTTGATCACTCAGCACAATGATCTCCCCGTCCGCATTCACCGACAGCTGATCCTGTCAATTCCCCCAACGGCTTGATCACTCGGCACAATGATCTCCCCGTCCGCAATCACCGACAGCTGATCCTGTCAATTCCCCCAACGGCTTGATCACTCAGCACAATGATCTCCCCGTCCGCTTTCAACGACAGCTGATCCTGTCAATTCTCCCAACGGCTTGATCACTCAGCACAATGATCTCCCCGTCCGCTTTCACCGACAGCTGATCCTGTCAATTTCCCCAACGGCTTGATCACTTAGCACAATGATCTCCCCGTCCGCTTTCAACGACAGCTGATCCTGTCAATTCCCCCAACGGTTCGATCATTTATACTGATGATTTGTCCGTTCAAAAATCAAATCAGCGTCGAGGCGTTCTTCCGTCAGTGTTGAGGCATTGGCAAATGAAATCAGCGTCGAGGCGTTCTTCAGTCAGTGTTGAGGCATTGGCAAATCAAAATCAGTGTTGAGGCATTCTTCAGTCAGTGTTGAGGCATTGGCAAATCAAAATCAGCACGTCAAGGCGTTCTTCAGTCAGTGTTGAGGCATTGGCAAATCAAAATCAGCGTTGAGGCATTCTTCAGTCAGTGTTGAGGCATTGGCAAATCAAAATCAGCGTGTTGAGGCGTTCTTCCGTCAGTGTTGAGGCATTGGCAAATCAAAGCGCGTTGAGGCGTTCTTCAGTCAGTGTTGAGGCATTGGCAAATCAAATCAGCGTTGAGGCATTCTTCAGTCAGTGTTGAGGCATTGGCAAATCAAAACGCGTCGAGGCGTTCTTCAGTCAGTGTTGAGGCATTGGCAAATCAAAGCGTGTTGAGGCGTTCTTTAGTCAGTGTTGAGGCATTGGCAAATCAAAGCGTGTTGAGGCGTTCTTCAGTTGGTGTTGTGGCATTGACAAACTAATCAACGACAGCCGGTCCTGTCAAATCCACAAACAACGACCAGAACATCGTTCGATGGTCCGTTCATCCGCAACTGATTGTTCCCCAGGAGAGTCCGCCTTGGCCTGTCGACGACAATCACCCTCAATCTAGCCGAAAGTGCATCTTCCAGGCAGGCTTATTGCTCTGTCTCGGATGGTCTTTGATAAGGAGATTGGCTCGATTCCCAACAGATGGAATTCAACCTGCGACACGACCTACCCGTGTTTGTTGGAATACTTTGTGCCGAGGATAGCTTGATCCCCAACAGCGACGGCGTGCCCCGTCCACATCTGCAGCGACAGCCTGTCCTGTCCAAATTCGATCAACAAGCGGCGATGCAATCGTCCACTTCAACTTCCATCCCAGCGATGGTCCGTTCGTCCATTCAACCAATCAGGTTCTGCTCTGGATTGCCTTGAGGGTGTCTAGAAACCTTTGACGTTACTTGTACCAATTCAATGGTGCTCCAAGTGCCATCAAAGGGGGCTACTATAGACACCCCAATCTGGGCTTCCAGATTAGTTTACTTATGGTTTTTGATTCCCCAATGATGAACCGGATCAAGAACACCCGGGAATGTCGAGTGTTTGAGCTTTGAGTGTTTGAATAACCCTTGAACCTAACCTAATCTTAAGCCACTTCCAAAAGCCAAAAACCCTATTGATGTGTGCCAGGGCACAACATTGCGCGCCCGGGCGCAACCATCGCGCGCCCGGCGCACCGTCGCGCGACGGTTTGACTCCATCGCGCGATGGTCAACCGAAGCATTGACGCGCCAAGGCGCATTGTCGCGCGACAGTTTGGAACCCTCGCGCGGCGGAACCTGTCCCCATCACCTTTATTCAGTTGGGCAGCTTAATCACCAAGTAACCCGCCAGCCTCGTGGCTGGCTGCCCTCCATTCTTTGGACCAGACCTGCCTTTCCATTAGTGGAAGGTGCTCTCCCTATAAATAGCCCCCTTTGTTTCTCTTTCAAAGGGTTCCAAAAAAATTCAAAGCACAAAGGTTCTAACCCTAACCCTTTGTTCATCTCTCCTCCATTAGCAAGTGCAACATTTGGTATCCAACCTAACACCCTAAGAACAAAGCTTGTTCTTCTTCCCCATTTTCACATTTCAATCAAACCTCAAACCCAACCTCAAGCTCAAAGCTCAAACACTTTTCAAACCTCAAAATTCAAAGGTATATCTTACCTTTGTTCTGCTCTCTGTTCTGATCCCCGAGGGGGGCTGGCAGGGTCAAGGCTGGTAATCAATACCAGTCCTGGCCCTAAAGCTTGCAAGGTTTCAAAAACTGTGCAACCAACATACCCTCGCGCGACGGACCCAGTCACGCGCGCGCTTGTCTCAAGCATCGTGCGATGGTTCTCGTGGGGAAGGGATGTTGGTTCTTTCCTGTTTTATTGTCTTAATAATTATTATAGATCACTGTTAAGCATGCTAATAACCAGTTTATTGCTTTTAGAGCTTAAATTGCTAACTTGCATTTCAATATTAAGTTCTGTTCTGTTGGAGTACCCCTGGGATCATTCTGGACCTGTCTCAGAACCCAGGACGTGAAAAACCAGACACTGGAAAGTTGGCTCGAACCCGCGCGCGCTGCACCCAAACCATCGCGCGATGGTCAACGCTCCATTTGACCAGCGCGCCAGGGCGCAATCGTCGCGCGCCAGGGCACAACCATCGCGCGCCCGGGCGCATTGTCACGCGACGGTTTGGAACCCTCGCGCGATTGTTTATACCCGATCAGTGGCTGGCCTTGCATGTTTAACTTGGTTTTAGGCTATTATTTTGTCCCCACACTGTTTATGGGGTGTTTTTGTTTATTTATTAGGCTTTTCAGTCTTTAAACTGTATATTATGACTGCATAAACTGCTTGGTTTGTCCTGGGTGTGCACTGGTCCTTCCAGAGCCCAGAGAGTTTGAGGTGTGCACTGGTCCTTCCAGAGCCCAGAAGGTTTGAGAATAAGAGCTGTGGGCTTAGGCTTACTGGCGCGCGCAGGTCTTGTAGTAGCGTGCGCAGGTATGATCAGCATGCATTGACTTGATCAGTGCATACTGGTTACCTCTTGCGTGCGACACTCCAAAACAGGAGCTTTCCAGTCTGTTTAAACTCCCACAGCAGTCTGTTCTCATCCTATACTAACTGCTCATCCATGCCATCTATCACATCCTGCAAACATGTTACAGTTTTAATCCCTGATTAACTGTTCCCCCGCCCTAATTGGCTAAAATTGATTAATAAAAGAAGAATCGCAATGTTTTCAAAATGCCTAAGTAGAGACCGATCTCTGGATTGGGCGAGAGGGGTGCCATAAAACCCTTCCCCTCTCGTAACCTGGCTCCCGAACCCAAATATGGTTATGACGGACTGGTTTCCTTCACTTTTTCAAATAAAGCGCAGCAGGTGCTTCGAAATACGGTTCCTTGGGTGTCGGACCTTCAAAACTCAAGTGGCGACTCTGTATTTTTGAGCGCTTGCCACCTGCGCTCGCGCTCCCTCGATCCGGGCCCTTGCATTTTTTGGAAACCGGAATTTCCAGGGCATGCTACCCACACTAGGTCCCCAGCAGAGTCGCCAATTGTAGGGGTTCGATTAATCGGGACCTTGACTGTGGTGTCTGGCTAGGTTCCTTCCTCCGCTGTTCTGCTCGTCCGTCGCCTGACCTGCAATAAGTCACTAGGGCTTTGGATGCCTAGTGACCCTCCGACGATCAAGTTAGATATCAGGGAAGGTGTTTAGGTCTAGGGTTAGGATAGTATTGCGTACCTCTTTTAGTTGAGTATCACTTTGTATTTATAGACCTAGGTTTGCTTGGTCTCCAAGCTAGCGCGTGGAGAGTACGCTCGGGTAACCGCCTCGGGTGACGTCACATATGACGAGGGGGCGAGGTGGTTACGGAGCGCATGGGACAGATCTCAATGATTATGCCAGCTGCATGGGGAGCATGATCCCCATAGGTCCCACTCACAATAACCGTTATCCCCTGGAAGCCTTTGGAAGTACTGGAGCATGCAGACAACCGATGCTCCGAAGTGGATAACAATCGAAGTCCGGGCAACGACTGAAGTATCTCCCGAAGAGAGCTAGTTAGAAGACCCCGGCCCGAGCCCTAGCCGTTGATTTAGGGTTTGGGCCCCGGTTACCGAGCCGATAACCGAGGGCCCTACAATGGTCCTATTTAAAGCAATAATAAAAAAAATGGCCAACACTATAAGAGAGCTATATAGGCCAACACTTGTAGTTTATACGCCTACGCGAGCCCCAAATATTGTTAAGGCATCAACCAAGATAAAAGCCAAGAAAGTAAAATGGGTTACATATTGGCCAATTCCAATGTTGTCAATATGGTCACCGTTGTCATTTGGATCAGCAGTTATGTCATGGTATGAGCATTTGAGTCGATGTGTCTATTTCCTTTGAGATAAGATGGCAAGAACACAAGTGGATTCTCAAGCTACTAACTAGAAACTAGAAAAAGGTAACAACATTTCATTTACTTCACAAATATTGGTTGAAATAAAGCATTTTGCATGACACTGTCCAACTTAATGCCTCCAATAGTAAGTAAAACGGCTTGATAAAAGGCTTAAAGGCCTAGCAAGAGAATAGAGATGGATCTATTTTAGAATTCTACTACTCTAGTTTAGAGGAGCTCTATGTGTAGAATGGACATCAATTTAGCATCCCAACAGATGGAGTAAAATAGCAGCTAGGACCCCACTATACCAATCAAAAAACAGAAACAAACCAAAACCAAGCCAAGAACAAAACTGTAGGGAAATATAAAGAGGGAAGGAATAAGTCCAACCTTTGTTATTTGTGAGGCTGCAAAGACATAAATGCCAGCCAAATATAGATAGGAGAAACGACAAGAAACAAGTTTGGAGCATACTTCTTCCTTGCAAAGAGCAGGACTCCAACAAACAGCAGTTCCATTCTTCAAGGAATGTTACGGATGCTTTGCCAGCAGCAATAATCAGGAGATCCTAGATCAGCCAATATTTCCATGACCCCAACTAACGCCTAGATCAAGAAATTGCTCAACCAATACGTGTACTAAGGGCGAATCTCATATAAGCACTGTATAGGTGCCGCAATACAGTTACCTATAATTACTGTATGCAACCTTCAGCTTTATGCACTCTACTTAATTATTTTAAAAATTACCAGATTTGGACTATTGCATACTTTCAAGGGAACCCAATTACCTATTTACCTATATAATCGCAATGACAACACTAGCTGGATTCAGCAAACCAAAGAGAAGATCAATAAAAAAACTGATCAATACTTGCATATAAGCCGTCAAAGAGAAGATCAATAAAAAAACCTCCACAAACTTATGTAGGACAAAGATGACTAACTACATGTCTCAGAGAAGAACACCTAACAGCCACATTTTCATTTTTTGGTGGTGGATGTAGTCAACAACCATACATCCATTCAGATTTATGTTATACTTCAATCTTATACACAATTTAATTTGGTTCTAGAAGGCAGTGAAGGTCAACAGTGGAAAATCATAGGAAGAACACAATAACAAAGGCACTGTTTGTCAAACTAGTTATATCAGAAGACCAACAAACCCATTAATGTAGCAAAACTTGAAAAATGAGCATACGAAGTTGAAAAACTTGGCTTCTAAACTAGATATATTTCCCCTGACCTCCATCCCCTCCCCATGCCTCCCTCCCTTCCCTTGAACCCAAATGCAACAAATTCTAGAGCTATAAAGTGTATTTGTTATGTGCAAAATGTGAACCCGAAAGGATGAGAACAGTCTTATAGCTCCTTTTCTCTCTGATTCTATGCAAATGTGAACCCAAAACTGAGTGCAAAACACACTCAAAACTGAAAACTAAGTGCATACTGATATGTGGCAACTGTGTATAACCTGTGACTTAGAACAGACTCAAAACTGAGTGCAGAAACTGAAATGATGCTTCATCTCAAGTCACAAAAGATACACATTCATCTCAAGTCACAAACTTAACTTAACTGAAGTCATGAAAGCGAAAAACTGTAGCAGCAACACCACATTCGTAACAGTTACTAAACTGAACTGAAAATGGAAATGCAGATTCACATTAAACTGAACAAGACAGATTCCCACAGATTAGGTCAAGTGCAGATTCAACTGCTATTAGTTACAAAAAAAACAAACCACATTATAGTTCTGCTATTATTTACAAAAAAAACAGACCACATTACGCCTCTGCTATTAGTCTAGTGCTGCTCACGTGGGTTTATTCCATTTACAAACTTAACAGAAGTTAGAAAGGACAACATAGAATCTGATTCAATAGTTGGAGAATTAAGTAAACTTTTTTGATAGTTTCAGTATGAAGTAGACAAATGGTGTATAGTTTGAGGGATGTTTCCGAAAAAAACTCTAAACTGACCTAGTTCCTACTTATTGACCATTTCTATCTCGAACTCTTTCGGCTTTGGCTGGCACAGCTCAGAGGTTGTTTTTGCTACCTATACACCATAAGAGGGAAAAGAGAGGGAAAGAGCACTGTTTACACATCAAACGGCTGAGACTGATTTCAGTGGGAGGCTCAAAAAATCTTCTTGGTCCCTTATATTGGCTAAGAGAGACTGACTTGTTGAGAGGTGAGGCCCCACAAAGAAGACTAATCTCAACAATGAGCACAAAACATTATAGGAAGAAAGCAAAAATAAAACTCTCATATTATTGCTCTCACATTCCACATACACAAAAATCACTACATTAAAAAAAACAAACGCAAATCAGACAAGAGAATAGAGAAGCTAAACTTTTCCGGAACGATTATGTGCTTTCACAAGTTAGATGGAAGTTATATTGGACTGTGGAATCGTGTGATCAGGAATGAGGCTTACCTGCTTTTAGTATCGTAATACAAGAAGTTGATGGAACCATCAGTACAAAAAAATATCTTCCTTAATGCTACTCTTCTGGGCTGCTTTTGTTTGACTACTAATTCCCCTTTAATTCTCTTGTATTCGCAGTTTCTAAGTTAATCGACTTCATTCTTTCCTGCTTCGAACTCAGCAACAACAATCTTCAGCTCTTTCTCTAAGAACTGTACAAAATTTTCCCCGATTTTCTATCAAGCAAATTTCACTTGTTTTACTGCATGCCAGTTAGAAGAGAACTGAATAGATTTGTAGTTGCAAAGGTACCAAAAACAAACTTCAGTATCACAGTAAGGTTAAGTTTTTTATCAGCTCAAGTAATTAAAATGCTTGGCAAGACTAGGAAATGATTTGAAGTAAATGTAATGGCATTGCTGGCAAATGTTTGATAGCAACCAGTAGTAGTCCAAAACAAGCCAACATAAACATATTCCAAAACATTGAATCAAATTTAAAATCGCCGCTGGGATAGTGTTTTAAGTTGCAGCTACAGATGCGGTAGCAGTACCATGGAGTAAGTTCTAGAAGTCATGGTGTTTCTCTACAAGAAGTTCAGTTACATCAGATGTGACCTTTGAGAGAATCTTATATTTTTCTAACCATGCAAAAAAAAAAAGCCATTCAGACAATTCAACAAACATGTAGAGTGCTACATAAAAAGTGAGATTAGAGCATAGAGCTCGTCTAATCTTATTTTGCATTCTCATTCACCTTTAGTAAGCATAAAAAGATGATCTTCTTTCAAATAAAGTCCATCTCCTCATAATTCTCTGAAAACCAAAGCAATTCAGTTTTCTTTTCTCCTTTCAAAACTCTAGTGTTACACTTAAAACTATTGGAGGGCCTAATAGTACTACCAGCATAAACATTTTCACAAACTGGTAAGGTGCAGCAATTGCCATTTACCAGTATTGTCAAAGTTCAGGCACTTGAAGTCGTATGAGTATCTGAGTAGAGCAGAACTACGGTTCCAAAATCTGAAAACAACAAATGAAATCAAAATCAAACTATATAATAAGAAACAAAACAAGGGAACAAACTAATCAAAAATAATACTATAGAGCTAACACCATAAATCTCCTACAAAACAAAGCAAAACAATCAAAAGAGGAAGGCAAAGAGAAACCTAGTGACCTCTATGAGATTATGAAAGGCTAACAAGATTAGTTTTCTCACCGATTTCGTGACCTTGAATGCAGAATCACAAACCCCCAAAATCAAACCCTAAAAATGCTTAACAATACATATATGTCAATCAAATACTTCAGATAATCAATTTCGGAGTGGCTGGGTTTGTGCATGTTCGAAAGCTTCTCACTCTACAACAAGGTTGTGGCTGGGTTTGCTTAATCATACATGCTCGAAGCTTTCTCACTCTAAATTCGAAGTGGCTGAGTTTGTGCAATGGTTCAATATACTGGTTGATGGCAGATCGAGGGTGAGAGAAAGAGAGAGAGAGAGGAACAAACCCATTTAGATCAGATTTTTGGAATAATAGAGGAGAAGGACCAAACCTTTGGGTGGAACACGCGTTCTGTGGGTTATCGCCTCTTCAACCCCAAAGAAAACGGCGATGCCCCTTCTCTCTGCGAAAACGGTGTAGATTTCCTGGCGACGGCAGCGTGGAGTTGGAGGCGGTGGTGGTTGTGACACCGGAAGGTATTGTTCTCGTGAGGTTGTTTGTGAGGCGGTAGTGGAATTTCAGCGGTTCCCCATCTAGTTCAGAGAGAGAGAGAGAAAGGGTGTTTGTTAGGGTTTGAAATTAGAATTTTGCAGAGGTACGATATTGGAGAGAGGGAGAGAAGGGATTTCCCACCCAGCAATTTTTGCGTCCAAAATATTTAGTGGAAACTGGCGCCCTTTTTGGGTTGAACGCTGTTATTGAGTTAGTGGAACGCTATGAGAAGTCTTCCGCTTGTCTACAGTATCATCCACGCTATCTTTACTTCAAAGTGCAACTCTATTATAGCATTTTTTTAAAAATGCTGTAAGATTAAGCTATTAAAACTCATTTTTTTTGTAGTGACTTTAAGTATTCGTATTTTGATCTTAGAATGATTATGAGCATGTATACATGTTTACTTGTCTACTTGTTGCTGATAAAGCATAAGTGGTTTACCACTCCAAAGGTGTCCGTCCATGTGGCACTATGCTTTACTTTGTGTGATTAAATGTTGAGCATGATGATGAGATAAAGTGAGCATGGTACTTAATATAGAGTTGGATGATCTTGCTAGTTTAGTTTCAAGATTACAAAGAATGAATATGATTTTGTCATAAGAAGTCCTGCCGCGGAGTCTATGCATGAGAACGAGACACAGAAAACGAGAAAGTTAGAAACATGACACCTAGGGTGTGTTTAAAGGCGTTGACTTGGTAAAATATTTTTGAAACTACATAATGACCAAATGTGGTAGTCATTATGTGAGTTGTGGTGTGCGTGTGTAAAAGAAAGATTTGTGAAAACCCAATGAGAACCCGGAGCGGCGGAATCATTGTGGGGATACTCGGGAACCTGAAGCGGCGGAACCGAGGGATGAATTGTGGTTTGGTTATCCACGGAGAGGAGCCAACACAATCGTTTTAATGATTTTCAAAATTTTCCATGGGAACCCGGAGCGGCAGAACCATGGTGAGGTTACTCGGGAACCCGGAGCGGCGGAACCGAGGGTTTTGAATTGTGGATTGGTCATCCGTGGAGAGGAGCCAATGCCAAATTAAATGTTTTTGTGTGCCAATGGGAACCCGGTGCGGCGGAACCATTGTGAGGATACTCGGGAACCCGGAACGGTGGAACCGAGGTTGGGTGTGTTAAACGGATTTTTGAAAAGTTGATTTGGTTTTGTAAATGGAAAATGAGACACAGTTTACAATGAGTCGCGTAGGAGAAACTTAGAAAATCATGGACATCAACGCTAGGAAGATAGCGAATGTGGATGTGTCATTGTTATTCCTTTATGCATGAGTTATGTGACAATCATGAGTTTGTGTGCTATATCTATGACCTGTTATGTGTAAGTTAAGAGTTAGTGGGTATGGTTTATTCTATTGAGCTTTGTAAGCTCACGTTGTTGCCTTTGGTGACCCTGACATATTATATTGGTGGCGACGCCGGTATAATGTGTCAGACCTTATAGATGAACAGGGTGAGCTGTACACTTTGGAGGCTTTTGGAGCCGAAGAGCTGGCTAGGATGGAGGAACAAGCGGAGCTGTAGATAGGAACCTTAGTTTCCCTCCCTTGATTGAATAAATGTACTCCTTTGTGAGAATAACGATGTAATAATGAGCCAGACTTCATTTGGTTTATCAATAAAAATGCCTATTTAACGTACCCAAAAATCAGGGGTGTTACAAGTGGTATCAAAGCTCTAGGCTCAACACTCGGCCATGGGTAGAATGGGTAAAACCATAAGATAAGTTTGACCGTTGCACAAACGTGAATTTGAGTTTAAGTTTACCGTCCAAAATTGGGTGGAATCCTAACAAAACAATCTTCGGATTAAAGCAAGGTGTGAAAATTGGCAGTACCACCAAGCTGGAAATTCCCGAACAATTGGATGATGATGACTTAAATCAAGGATCGAATGTGGAATTTGGAAATTTTGGTAACAATAATAAACTCTGTCTTAAAACATGGCTAATTTAGGTTTAAAATTTTGTCCTTGTAGATGAGTCACTTAGTCGACTTGTTAGTTGAAGCTTACCAACCTAGAAACACCATAGAGACCATCCTGGCTTTGTTGCTGCTTTACTCGTAGAAAATCGAGATTTCAAGAAAGTACAGCTGAACACCCCTATTTCCGTTAAAAAAGATCCATGGTTCTCCGGAATGTTTTCTATCCTGTAAGCCTTCCATGAGTTTTTCGGTGACCTACCCCCAATTTAAAACTTTGAGGTTGGAGATGAGGAGGGAGAAATTGATAAGGACGCCAATAAGGTGACTAAGGAGGAAAACTTGTTACGTGAAGGGAATCCCAAAGAGGGCGAGGTCCTAGAGGACCTGTGAAAGCCGAGGATAATACTTAGGCGCACCTGAGTAAACCTAGCAATAGATGTAATACTTCGGGATGTAGGATGTTAAGGATTAGGATCACCGCTGCTTGTTTAACGTTTCCCAAGTTGTACTATTGCTATGCTTGATAATAAAGACCTATTTTGATTACTACTTATATGAAGCTGCTTTTGGTAATTGCTCATTGTTCGTGTATGCACACCTATCCTTGTGTCGGCCTACTGTTATGTACGGTTGTACCTTACGCTGTTAAGTCTAAAATATAATTCTCTTTTGTAGTAAAACTCTATGCTTCTGATTGTAATCCTTGGCTTATCTGTGAAAATTTTGCTTTATTTAAAAGAGTACTATTGCATGCTATTTAATTTACTGTTTTCGACCTTAGGAGGAAAAACCTTTGTAAAAGAAAAACTGTTAAAGTAGACTAAAACCCCCCTTTTCAATTTCAACTCGTAGATGGTGAACTGACGCAGCGGCCTAGGACACGAAATCGGAGAAACCTCCAACGCGAACCCCAACCTAACCCAAATCATGCAAGCATTTGTGGCTGCTTTGAATGCCAACCGCCGAAACCCAAACCGCGATGATGAACCTATGAACCGAACTCGAGCAATGAACGAATTCTGCAAACGCTGACCCCCAACCTTCCACGGACATGGCTGAAGGAAACCAAGGTGATCCTTGACACCTTAGGGATTACCTAGAACGGGGACCATGTAGCCCTAGCTACTTACCAACTGAAGGGAGAAGCCCGCTATTGGTGGGATTTGATGGAGGCAACCCATGCCATAGCCACCATGACCTTCGCGGAGTTTGAAACCTTGTTTCTTGACAAGAATTTTCCCACGCCCCTTCACCTAGCCAAGGAACAAGAATTCATGAATCTGAAACAAGGAACGATGACCGTTACCCAATACGCGGCCAAATTTGAGGAACTATCCCGTTACGCCCCAACCGCTGTGGCGACTGAAGACAAGAAGGCGAGAAGATTCGAGTGGGGGCTAACAATCACTCGAAGGGCTGTGGTAGATCAAGCTTTCACCACCTATACTGGGGTGGTAAAGTGTGCGCTCCGGCTAGAGAGCGAGGAGGCAGATTTTAAAACCCGATGGAGGAAGGCAACCGGCAACACCAGTGGACCTATTCGAACCCAACCATCCAACAACAACCACTGACCCTACTTCCCGCCTCAAAGCAACCAACCCTGGAGGACTGCTATCCCTGGAAGTGGCGAACCAAAGAGAGGTGGTCGAGACATAGCGACGGTTCAGTGCTTCAACTGCCAAGCTATGGGTCACTATAAGTGTGACTGCCCCCAACTTCAAAGAGAAAAGAATGGGAGCTTTGAAAATCAGAAAGCCCAACAACCTGGACAGGCCGGTTTTGTGAAGCAGAACCCTGGAGGCCTATCGCAGCAGCAAAATGAGCAAAACAATGGAAAGCAGCCCATGAAAACCCAGCAAGGCACTAAGGGGCGTATCTTTGCGCTGTAGGCTGAAGAACAAGAACAGGATCCCTCTGTGATCCAAGGTACATTACTGTTATAGCAAGCTTTGTTTGACTCTGGAGCATCACATTCATATCTACTGCCTGCGCTACTGCACCAGCACTAGAAACAGAACCCCTAGTACGAGTATGAGAGTAACATCACCATTTGAGGGGAGTATAGCTGTTAGTCTAGTGTTTAGAAGGTGCAAACTAGAAGTAGCCAAACTGCACCTGACCTGCGATCTTAGAGTGATCGACATGGCGGATTTCGACGTAATCCTAGGGATGGACTGGCTATCGAGCGGTCGTAGACTACCACCAAAAGATGGTGACAGCTTATACCCTAGAAGGGACTCGTTCTATTTTTAAGGGGGATAGGCAGACGGTGAGTCCGACAACGATGAGATCTAGGTGACAGAACCAACTATTTAGATGGCTAGCTAGCCTCCAATGGGAAGAAGCTGATAGAATGGAAGTGGGATTACCACACATCGTGTACGAATACACTGATGTTTTCCCTGAAGAACTTCCTGGCTTACCACCCCAAAGGAGAGAGAGAATTCTCTATACGGCACCAGTCTCTATGGCCCCGTACCGAATGGCCCCTAGGGAACTAAAGGAGCTCAAGACCCAAATGCAAGAACTGTGGGACAAAAGGTTTATTAGGTCAAATGTGTCACCCTGGGGAGCGGCGGAGTTATTTGTAAGGAAGAAAGAAGGGTCATGATAAGGAAACATTTAGACCCGGGTCTGCATGATGATTTGATAGAAGTTTTGCATTTAGCATTGGTGCTACGATGGAAGCCTTATCAAAGGTCGAAAACGAGACAAGCTGTTCGACGGCTGAAGCAACTTCAACCCCATCTTGTTAAGCAAGTGATGAGGCTTAATTCGAGTAACAAAACATATAACGGATTGATGGCGGCATGCTTCTATTTTTAAGGGGGATAGACAATGATTCAAGAACCAGTATAGCGACAAGGTCTAATCCGTAGCCACGCACCAATTTCGAGGACAAAATTATTTTAAGGGGGATAGGTTGTAATGACCCTGATTTTTGGTAAATAAAAATTTCGTTAAAAATTTGAATTTTAAAATTTCTTTAAGTAATCCATCATAATTAGATTTAAGAGTTTCAAAATCTAATTTCATCAATGAGCAATCTAGTCATTTTCTAAAGACAAGTGCCTAGTATATTTTTCCGTCTAATTGAGAAGTCTTAGAATTACTTTTCTTGACTAGAAACCCTACTTAGCAAGCCAAGTTAGCTTCTAACCGATTCATTGAGGTAACCTAACTACTAATTGCACTCCTAACCCTAGAAAGACCTTTTGAACTTCCTTGAACCGTTTGAACCTTTTGAACCCTAAATGAACCCTTTTGACCAAAGTCAACCTTGATCTTTTATCCATTGGTCCATAAATGTTAGGAGAATTTTGACCCATTGGATAATAAGGTCAAGTCAAGCCAAAGTACTAGGTCTTATTAGTTTATTTACTAGATATTCCATGTGCCTAATTGCTTAAAGAAATAGATTTGTTCCATAAGAATATATTATCCTAGGATTCTCTTGTACTTTAATATTAAATGGTGTAAGACATGTGCCAATTTGACATTGTTTAATGGGGAATTTTGACCTAAAAATCTAGGAAGATCATGTAAGTACTAATGTACTTTGTATTCTTTGACATATATACATATATTAAACAAGGGAGAAAGATAGGAGAGAGAGAGAGAGAGAGAGAGAGAATCCGAGAGGGAGAGGGAGAGAGAGAGAGAGAGAGAGAGAGAGATAGGAGAGAGAAGAAGATTGATGTGCTAGCCTTAGATTTTCTTCTACCAAAATCCTAGTTTTAAAATTACCTAAGTGCTTGTACTTGTGAAAGAAGATATATGGGAAGATATGAGGAAGATTGAAAGTACTGGATTTCTTACAAGATTTTTCTTACAACTTAATTCTTTATTCTTACTCTTTCAACCTTTGTACTTATATAAATATATATACATTGTACTAAGGAGAGAGAGAAAGAGGGAGAGAGCGAGAGAGAGAGAGAGAGAGAGAGAGAGAGAGAGAAATTGCCGAGAGAGAGAGAGGGAGAAAGAGAAGGAGGAAAGAGAGAGAGATGGTACCTTGACCTTGATCTTTCTTGTGATTTCATTGTACTTTGATAGCATACAATCTATGGGATTCTTTCTCTTTCAAGCAAAATCTTGTACCATATGTTCATTTCTTTTTTTAAAAACTTGTACAAACCCATCCTATCTTCACCATATCATCCATAATCACATCCAAAGGACTAAACCTAGCCATGCAAGCCTAAGAACTAGGCCTTGATCTTTCAAGAAAGCTTGATTTGTTGAATAAAAAAATGAGATATGGAGAGAGAGAGAGGGGCCGACTAGGAGAGAGAGAGAGAGAGGGAGAGCTTGGCCTATAAATAGAAAGCTCATTCAAGCTTGAACTCACACCTTTCATCCTTCCAACTTCTCTCTAGAAAGTTTAGTGTTCCTGCTTGTTCTTTGCTAGTTCTTGAAGTTCTTCCCAAGTTCTTCAAAGAACTCATCCTAAGCCGCCACTAAACCGCCACTCGACCACCCTTTCGATCCAAAAAGTCAAGTAGTGTTAGTCAAGATTTAGTTTCGGAAGAAACCTTTCTCTTTCGAAGCTACCGGAAGCTTACCGTAGGAAGTTACTCCGTCCAACCGCCGATGTACCATCTTTCTTCTGTAGTCGTCACTACCGCCAAGAAGAACGGTAGATGATCCTTACCACTTTCTCTAAGTGTAAAGTTTACTTTAAAGTAGAATTCTCTGTCCCCACTATTTCTAAGTATACGTAGAATTTCAATAAACATATGTTGTTTTGAACTTTTGAAAAGGAAGAATGAATTTTGAAAGATAATGTTTGTAGCTTAACTTTAAGTATTCGTATTTTGATCTTGGAATGATTATGAGCATGTATACATGTTTACTTGTCTACTTGTTGCTGATAAAGCATAAGTGGTTTACCACTCCAAAGGTGTCCGTCAATGTGGCACTATGCTTTACTTTGTGTGATTAAATGTTGAGCATGATGATGAGATAAAGTGAGGATGCTACTTAATATAGAGTTGGATGATCTTGCTAGTTTAGTTTCAAGATTACAAAGAATGAATATGATTTGTCATAAAAAGTCCTGCCGCGGAGTCTATGCATGAGAACGAGACACAGAAAACGAGAAAGTTAGAAACATGACACCTAGGGTGTGTTTAAAGGCGTTGACTTGGTAAAATATTTTTGAAACTACATAATGACCAAATGTGGTAGTCATTATGTGAGTTGTGGTGTGCGTGTGTAAAAGAAAGATTTGTGAAAAACCCAATGAGAACCCGGAGCGGTGGAATCATTGTGGGGATACTCGGGAACCCGGAGCGGCGGAACCGAGGGATGAATTGTGGTTTGGTTATCCACGGAGAGGAGCCAACACAATCGTTTTAATGATTTTCGAAATTTTCCATGGGAACCCAGACCGGCAGAACCATGGTGAGGTTACTCGGGAACCCAGAGCGGCGGAACCGAGGGTTTTGAATTGTGGATTGGTCATCCGTGGAGAGGAGCCAATGCCAAATTAAATGTTTTTGTGTGCCAATGGGAACCCGGTGCGGCGGAACCATTGTGAGGATACTCGGGAACCTGGAACGGCGGAACCGAGGTTGGGTGTGTTAAACGGATTTTCGAAATGTTGATTTGGTTTTGTAAATGGAAAATGAGACATAGTTTACAATGATTCGCTTAGGAGAAACTTAGAAAATCATGGACATCAACGCTAGGAAGATAGCGAATGTGGATGTGTCATTGTTATTCCTTTATGCATGAGTTATGTGACAATCATGAGTTTGTGTGCTATATCTATGACCTGCTATGTGTAAGATAAGGGTTAGTGGGTATGGTTTATTCTATTGAGCTTTGTAAGCTCACAGTGTTGCCTTTGGTGACCCTCACATATTATATTGGTGGCGACGCCGGTATAATGTGTCAGACCTTATAGATGAACAGGGCTCACCGTACACTTTGGAGGCTTTTGGAGCCGGAGCTGGCTGGGATGGAGGAACAAGCGGAGCTGTAGATAGGAACCTTAGTTTCCCTCCCTTGATTGAATAAATGTACTCTTTTGTGAGAATAACGATGTAATAATGAGCCAGACTCCATTTGGTTTATCAATAAAAATGCCTATTTAACGTACCCAAAAATCAGGGGCGTTACAGAGGAGCTGAGCAAAGTTATCCCAGAGCTGAAAAGATAGCCTTTGCCATGGTGATAGCGGCTAGGAGGCTACAGCCATACTTCCAAGCTCACTCAATCAAAGTACTAACGGATCAACCACTTGAAAGAATTCTCCACTGCCCAGAGACTTCAGGCCGGTTAATTCAATGGTCAATAGAGCTTGGTGAGTTTGATATAGAATACAAGCCTCGAATTGCCATCAAAGCACAAGTGCTTGCAGATTTCCTTGCAGAATACACGTATCAAGAACCAGAAGAGCTCACCAAGGAAGAACCTAAACCTTGGGTCCTTCAGGTTGATGGATCAACAACAAGAGAAGCAAGCGGAGCTGGTTTAATTTTAACATCCCCAAAGGGGCAACGCCTGAGCTATGCGCTTAGGTTTGAATTTAAAGCAACCAACAATGAGGCTGAATATAAAGCTCTTGTGGTTGGACTGGAGCTGGCTAAGGCCATTGGTGCTAACCATGTGTTGGCCAAAAGTGATTCACAGTTGGTTGTAGTACAAGTCCTAGGAGAATATACTGTGAAGGAAGAGGAAATGTAGAAGTACTTGGATAAAGTACTTGGAAGAGGTAATGTAAGGATCCCAAGGGAAAAGAACGTTGAAGCTGACTATTTGGCAAAACTGGCCACGGCCAAGGAGGATGCAATTCCACGGAATGCACCGGTACGATATTTGGAGTTACCATGTATCTTTACCCCGGACATACAGGTACAAGCTATCGACTACAGCAACTCATGGATGGGTCCCATAGTTGACTACATAACAAATGGGACGCTACCAGACGATAAGGTCAAAGCTAGGCAGTTCAAAATCAGAGCTGCAAAATACCTGATGATGGGAGATGTGCTATATAGAAGGAGCTTCTCACTACCATACCTTAGATGCCTGACCACGACAGAATCTACATGGGCTATGGAAGAAGTCCACCAAGGAATATGTGGGGATCACCAAGGTGGCCGCATGTTAGCCTACAAACTCCTTAGGTTGGGATACTACTGGCCAAGCATGCAAAAGGATTGCAACTCTATGGTCCAAAAATGTGAGAAGTGCCAACGCTTTGCAAACATCATTCATGGATCACCCACAGTCTTAACTCCAATGAAAGGACCTTGGCCATTCGCCCAATGGGGAGTAGACCTAATTGGCCCACTTCCAATGGCAGCAGGCCAGGTCCAGCATGCCATTATAGCTGTGGATTACTTTACAAATGGGTCGAAGCAAAGGCACTAGCCACAATCACAGCAGAGGTTACAATCGATTTCTTATGGAAATTTATTATAAGCCAATTTGGGTTACCACGAGTGATAGTCATAGATCGAGGAAAGCACTTTGATAATGCTCAGTTCAAAACATACTGTATTTCCAAGGGAATACATGTACATTACGCCTCTAAGGCTCACCCGAAAGCCAATGGACAGGTAGAAGTCACAAATCAAACAACCAAGAAGGGGATTAAGAAGAGGCTGCGAGAGGCCAAAGGAGCTTGGCCAGACGAACTTTATAATGTGCTATGGGCATATCGTACAACACCCCGGACTGCAACTGGAGAAACTCCATACTCTCTTGCATTTGGGGCTGAAGCAGGAGTCCCAATTGAAATTGAACTCCTCAATTACAGGACCACAAGCTCGGACCACCAAGAAAACTAGGAAGATCTCAGGGCTGAACTGGATCTCTTGGAAGAAACAAGGGAAACAGCAATGGCCAAAGTGGCCGTGTACCAGCAAAGAATGGTCAAGTACCATGAAGCACAGGTTAGGCCAAGAGATTTTCGAGCTGGTGACCAAGTCCTAAGGAAAGTTGATCCAACTGGAAAGAAGGTGGGCAAGCTCGGCCCAAATTGGGAAGGGCCCTATCAGATTTTGCACCATATCAAAGCTGGTGCATACAGGCTTGCAACCCTAAGGGGAAAAGAGCTGCCAAATTCAAGGAACGCAGAGCATCTCAAAAAATATTACAAGTAGGTGCTTACAATGAAGGTTTATATCTGTTTTTAGGAAGTTTATTTCTGTTTTTAGGAAACTTTTGTTTTCAATAAAACTTTAGCAACAAAGTTGTTTTCATTAGGACCACGTGTTCACTTTGTTAGCCCTTGTGGCCAATAAAACTCCCCACGAGGGACGATTGTTCAATTTTCCTATACGCATGATATTGAAAAGGGCAAGCAGAAGAATAAAATTATTCAAATTTGAATAATAAATCCACACCCCAAGAGGTGTGGACAACTTTTACATAAAAACTTTGTGGGTAAGACTTACAAAGTTGCAACCTAATCACTACCTCCCTCCCTTGGAGGGGAAGGAATTGGCGGTGCCGGTTGCCCTCAGAAAGCCTCCAACTGGTCCCAGTTTGCTATCAGCACCTTGTGGACCGTCTTCTCCATGACAGAAATAGATTCTGCCATGGCCTCCATCTTCGAAGACAGCCCATTAATGGCTGCCTTCAGGCTTTGCAGTTCCTCGCACAACTAAGAAATTCGATCATTGTTTGGCATTTGCAACTTGAATTCGATTGTTGAATGGGGAGTAATCTGTAACAACTACTGGTTTTTATAGCACAACTCAGACGGTTCACTAACCGCTTGCTAAACCAATCAGCATGATCATAATCAAAGCTGTAATTAAAACCGCCACCTCAACTGCTTAAAGTAATGGAAAGTTCCACACCCGCGTACCTCGGGCAGTTGAAACGATTGTTTTATTTAATACTAAGATTTGAACCCTTCGGTTCAACCTTGCATATTTTGAAAAGCAAAGGCAAAATCCTACGGAATCATGACTCGTAGTTATCCCAAGGGAAAATTCCATAAGTGTCTTAATTGTTTGGACACAAGCAATTTTTACACTTAGGGGAGTAGGACTGCCACCACTCTCTCACAGACGTAGCACAGCTATGCAATAAAAAGAAGCTTAGGAAAAATTTCCAAGCTCACAGACGTAGCACAGCTATGCAATAAAGCTTAGGAAAAACTTCCAAGCTCACAGACGTAGCACAGCTATGCAATAAAAAGAAGCTTAGGAAAAATTTCCAAGCTCACAGACGTAGCACAACTATGCAATAAAGCTTAGGAAAAATTTCCAAGCTCACAGACACAACACGGCTATGCAATCAACGGAATTACAACTTGCCTAATAGATATCCCACGGGAAAATCAAATAAGTGTCTCAATTGTTTGGACGCAAGCAATTTATACACTTAGAGCAGAGGATTGGCAAAATTTGCAAAGTCAGCATGCACAAAGATTGTCGAAATTGCCATAACTGGGCACAAAATGAGAGCATGCTTTTAGCTAACCAGTACCTATCATATTGCCAAAACAAATAGCCTCCAAAAAGGCCCCAAAATATGATCTCACTGAGACCATCTCCACCAAGTTATCAAAAAGAACAAAGTTCTAAAAGTCAGCTAGCCAAGTGGGAATAAAAGCCAAGCCAAAAGGCCACTCCCAAACAAACATAGTTAAAATACGAAAGTATTAAAATGTGTTTAGTTACAGACCCAATGAATTACAAGTTTCTTGAAAGGCCATTCAAAGGCCCAGGGTGGAATTAACAATTGCCTGCCCATCACCAGATGATGGGCCAGGAGGTGTTGCAGCTGGAGTTGGAGTTTCAATAGGGAGAGAGACTTTTTCTGGAGTTTGGAGAAGGGATGCAATTGAAGAGCTCGGGATGAAGGTGTCTCTGGATGCCGCATCATCGCCCTCTTCCTCCCCCTTCTGTCCCCCGTCAAGGCATGAAGGCCCCACTTCATCATCAATCTCAAATTTGGAGAAATCCAAATTAGGGAAAGCTAAGGCTGCCCTGCTCCTCATAGCTTCGAACCCATCAAAATATTGCTGGGTGACGTCCTGACGGTACTCGGGGGACTGCAGGAAGAGCTCAATGGCTTCCCTACGAGCATTCTTCACCTTTTCAAGCATCCCCAGACTCATGGTCCTATACTTCTCCATCTCCACGTCCCATTCAGAAATCTTCTGCTCAAAACTCTGAGCAGTGGCCACAGCAGTGTCTCTCTCTTCCTCCAAGCCTCTCTTCGATTTGAGCACGGCATCTCTCTCTTTGGTCACTTTCTGGAGCTCTGCTTCCATGGAAGCACCTTGCTTTGTAAGCCTTACGTTGGCTTCTGTGAGGGTAACCACTTGCTTTCCCAGTCTATGGCTTTGGGAGGTAAGATATCGGCCACGAGCCGCGACCTGCAAAAAGAGAGAAAGAATCAAACAAAGAAACAATGAATAATCAAAAGCAGAAAAGAGGAACATACCATGGCCAACTCGACCAACATTTGCTCCTCGACTGCTTGGAAAGACATCTCTGCCATTAGCTCTTTATCAGCTTCACAAAGCAGCCCAGAAGCACGCTCAAGGGCTTCCTGATAATTGCCCAGCACAAAAGGGCCAACAGAAGCCTTCGTCTTCTTAGCAGGAGGGGTGCCTTCCACGGCTGCAACCTTAGCTTTTCTTTTTGATTTCTCAGCCTCTCCCTTGACAATCTGCTCAACCACTAAGTCAAGAGCAGGGTCCCTTGAAAGGTCGGCATCCAGAAAGCTATCGACATTTAGCTCCTTCTGAAGACGAGAGCTCTTCCTTTTTGGAGCTACGGCCCCAGACGACGGCTTTGCCCTCTCAACTTTTAGTTGGGCCAGCAGAGTTTTATCCATTTTTGGTGCCATCTCTTTACCTTCACTTTCTTCTTCTGAAAAGAAAAGAAATGAAAACAATGAGAAAGTCAGCAGACAGTTGTGTGCCAAAATAAAAGCAGAAAATACCTCTCGAAAGAGCTAAGGCCTCACGAGATGTTTCTGGACCTAACAGATAAGTAGCTAAAGACTCTGGTGTCACAAGCAACCCCCAGTAAAGAATCCGAGACTAAAATGTCAATTCATCCACTGTCACTGTAAAAAGATGCTAGCATCTTTAAGAGAAAAATAAAAAACAAAAACCCTTGAGAATAAATAATTTTCCATGATATTCAAAAGGAAAAGAAGAGCTATGGCTTACAACTGGCAACAGGTACCCCCCCCCCCCCCCCCATCTATTGGGAATACGCTGTGTATAGGACCCAACCTCCCAACCTGGGAGCTCCCATCCATCTCCCCCAATGAAAAAGAATTTATCCTTCCAATTATTATGGACGTTGGGGAGCTCAGTAATCAACTCTTCTCCACCAGGCCTCTTGGTAAAATAATACCATCCGGTACCCCCAGAGGCTTCTTTTATGGAAAATTGATTGAGAAATGGTCCTTTAGATAAGGGGGTAAGACCACCTGACATGGCTCCCCAAAGAGCAGCACAGCCAATCAACAAACGCCAGGAATTGGGAACAATTTGGCTTGGTGCTAAACCCAAGAAACTCAACACTTCCCTAGCCACGGCGGGAAAAGGCAAACGAAGACCTCCCTCTAAGGCCCCAACATAGAGACATGTTTCATTTTCGATAAAAGAACAGGCTCGCTCGGATTCAGAGGGCTTCCTAAAGGTAACGGAGGGTGGAATTGAATATCTAACCCTAAGAACGACCAACTCTTCATTTGTAATTGTGGAAGGAATGTTGGAAGCAGAGAAAACAGGAACCCTACGGGAAACCTTTGACAAAGAAGCAGGAGGCAACGAGGGTTTGGCACCGCTCGACTGACCCATGTTAGACGGAGCCCTGATATCACTGCTACGACGCATTAGGACCTCCTCATCCATCGTCGAATCTTCAGCCTGAAGAATCGAAGAAAAATTGATGAAACCCTCTGACATTAGGGTTCCGACAGATAATCGTGGGTATAAGGAAGCTGATAAGTAAAAGAGGTCTCGAAAAACCCTGTTTTGAAGTACGATGGAATAAGGGGCAAAATCCTCTATAACGGGAGAGTAAAGGTTAACGGAAACAAAACCGGCTAACCTAGCACAAATAAACTCCCCCGGAGCAGCCCACCTTGGGCCCGAAATTTCTATACTAGGGAAAGAATCCAGCATGAAAAGAAAAAGAAGAACAGCAAGGAGAGAGGAACGTACCTAGAAAGAATGGGCCCTAACACGACGACGAAGGAGGAATGACGAAGAAGGATCTCACGGAGAAAATTGCCTGAATGGATTCAAATGCCTCACTGATAGAATTCGATCAAAGCAATGAGAAGCTTAAACGATAAGCATCAATCCCGAGAATGGCTCCTTGATCTTCGTCGTCCACCTCAAAACACCAGAGTAGTAGGGATCTCGACACCTGTCCCACGACATGACCCACGTATTTATAACCCTCTACAAAAAGGGAAAAGAGCGGTAACCGCCATTTAGGTCTTACCAATGTTCCCAACCTCCAGGTAAGAGCTGGAGCTTGGGAACAGGGGAGTACCTGATAAGTATGGTTGACCAAACGAGGTCAGCACCGCAATAATCACGGACCTGGGGAGTTGAGAGCAGTCTTATCTCCACCTCCTTGGGCAATATCACCTATGACAAAGTCAAGGTGCACCAGCTCCGCTCTGAAGAGCGAAGCTGTCACAAGGTCCAAGGACCAGCTCTGGCCCCTAGCTACTGCGAGGGGGGTAAAGCCCGTAATCTTATTCATGGAATATACTCATTCCAATCAAGATACCATTCTAAGAAACCTGAATCCCAAGGGATAAAGGAAAGATGTCGATAAGATAAGCATAAATTGCCAATGATGAACACAATCAAAGACGGATAAGGATTCTATGCCAAGGCAAGGTGAGTATGGAGTCCCAGCTAAGGCAGGACTCCACACTCATCATTAACATGATCCAAAATCCCCGGTATACAGTCCTACTAGGACTCAACCTCCTATCGAATGCCTATAAAAGTGACGGTAGAGCTCCAATAAAGGTACATGCAACTCATAACCGAGAATCTCAATTCTCCTACCATATAACAAGTTCTCTACTGACTTAGGCATCGGAGGGTGGTTGGCATGCCACCACACCGGTGACTTGAGCTCTTGCTTTGTTTTGCAGGATCAGGTCGGAGCCAAAGACAAAGCTGATTCATTAGATAATGAGGCCGAAGCCAAGATGTTGATAGTATGTGACCGAGCACGAAGTGAATCTCAAAAAGGTCGGTCACATGTATGCCTTCTTCAGATTCTGTGCATTCCATGGGTTGGTAAGGACTTTTCCATTCATGTCTTCCAGCACGTATGCACCTTCACCAGCAATCTTGACAACATGAAAAGGTCCCTCCCAGTTGGGCTTGATTTTTTTTTTCTTGCTAGCTTGCACCACTTTTTGCCAAACCAAATCGTCTGGTTTGAATTTCTTGGTTTGCACACTTCGGTTGTATCCCTTGGCAACTTGTTGCTGATACTTGGCAAGTTTCAGCCAAGCGTCGTCACGCTTCTATTCGGCCAAGATTAGCTCTTGTTCCACAGCTTCATCATTTATCTTTAGGTCGAAGGTTTCCTTTCTGAGGGTGGGGAACTTGGACTCCAGTGGGATGACGGCCTCCATGCCGAATGCCATTGAGAAAGGAGTCTGGCCAGTGGATCGCCGAGGTGTTGAGCGATTAGCCCATAGGACCCTTGGTAGTTCCTCTACCCATTTGCCGTGCTTGGAGTTCAACCGGCGCAGAGAGTCTTGTTTGTGGCCTCAGCTTGGCCATTCCTTGGGGATAAGCTGGAGTGGAGTTGAAGAAGCGTATGCCAAACTCTTCACAAAGACTTGTGAGGCCATTTCCAACAAATTGGGTGCCGTTGTCTGAAACGATGGCGTATGGAACGTCAAACCTGGTGACAATATTCCTCCAAACGAACCTCTGAACGTCCATCTCAGTGATGGTGACAAGGGCTTCAGCTTCCACCCACTTGGAGAAGTAGTCCGTTGCCGTGATTAAAAACTTGAAGCCCCCTGGGGCTATTGGGAGCTTGCCCACAATGTCGAGCCCCCATTGCGCAAAGGGCCATGGACTTTTGATGAGGGAAAGATTTTGGGCCTGTTGCTTTGGAATTGGAGAGAATAGTTGGCACGGTCTGCATTTGCGGACGACTTCTTCACAGTCTTTCTTCATGTTCTTCCAAAAGTATCCCTGACTCATGGCACGTTGGCATAGTGAACGGCCACTAGAGTGGTAGCCGCATCTTCCTGAGTGAAGCTCATTGAGAATCTCGGGTACTTGGGTTGGGTGGATGACGAGAAGATAAGGGCCAGAAATGGATTTCCTGTAGAGTTGGCCCCTTTCGGAGAGCCAATAATAAGCAGCCTTGTTCCTTATGCGGAAAGCTTCCTTCTTGTCGGCTGGTAAGGTGTCATTTCTGAGGAAAGTGACGTTCTCATCCATTCAACTTGGACCGAGTTCAACATTGAGCACTTCTGGAGTGGTGTCATAACTTGGGTGGTCGATGCTGCCAAAGTTGATAGTTTTGAACTCAGAGGCTTTGGAAGCCGAGGCGAGGCCGGCAAGTGCGTCCGCGTGCGCGTTGTGTTCGCGGTTGATCTGTTCAATCTTAAAATTCTTGAAGTGCTTGATGAGTTCGACTGCGGTTGCTTGGTACTTCATCATTCTAGGGTCCCGAGCTTCGTAGTCCCCTAACACCTGGTTGACAATGAGTTGAGAGTCACAAAAAATAGCTAACTCATCGACCTTCATAGCTATTGCAGAGCGTAGTTGTAGAGACTCTCAAATTTATTGTTAATTCGAAAGTCGTTTAATGGTTAATGGGGATTGTGTAAATTAATATAGTTGTATGTATGTTTGTGGGGGTGTACGGAGGTACGTATTCGAGTGTGTATCAAACTCTCAGAGAATAGTAAAATGTTAGTTTTGATGTTATATTGTTGTTTGGTAGTGTTGGTAGGCATGTGGGGTTGATCCGGTAACAGTTGCAAAAAATTCATTTTCTGCCCTTCTTGAACCGGTACTGGGCAACAGCCAGTACCGGTACATGATGTCCAGAAGTTATGTTTTCTGGCATTTTGAAGGCTCCTGAACCGGTACTGGGAGTCGCCCAGTACCGGTACAAGCTCTGTTTTCTGTACTTTTTCAGCACGCTTTTTGGACCACTATAAATACCCCTTTATGTCATTTCTCACACCCAAAGGCCACGAAATTAGATCTCAAAACCCTCTCTCACCCACCCAACTCCAATCTCACCCAAATCTCTTGATTTCAAGTTCAAATCTTCAAGATCCAAGGGTTTTCTTCATCAAAATCACTTGAATCTCACATTTGGTGAACAAAGGGTAAGTTTCTTGTTCTTGCTCTCACTTTGGGGCTCTCACCCACGTTTTTCTCTCTTTCCTCTCGATTATTGGTTGATCTTTGTTTGTTCTTCGTGTTTTTGGACTTTATTCACTCTAGATCTTGCATCCAAGCTCGGGTGAGACTTGTTTTTGGAGGATTCAAGTTCAATCCACTTGATAGACCTAGGATTTTGCTCAAAACCCACTTGGGTAGGGATTTCTCTCTTTCTCTACATGTTTTGTGGTGGATTCGTGTGATATTAGTGTTTGAATGCTATGTATGGTCCGGGTGGAACCCTTTTGTAATTCGTGGATTGTATATGCTATGGATACCATATTTTAGTCTTGATTGTTGTGATCCATGAATCAATTGTGACGTGTTTGGTAATGTTGATAAGGTAGTTGTTGTTGTGAAGTTGAATGTGGAGGTATCGTGACGCTAGGGGTGGAAACACGAATGGAAACGCAATGGGTGGAGTTTATTGTGACGCAAGGGGTGGAAACAAAAGTCGCAAGGGGTGGAATTTTGTTGGGAGAAGCAGTGTGTATTGAGAATGCTTGATGTTAGTAAATTGTGTTGGCACGGTTTATTTTGGAATTTCCATTTAGCTTAATTCACTATGTCCATGCTGTTCATCTCATTTACATATAGATTTTGTAGAGATTTTCCTACTGGGCTAGTGTAGCTCAATAAAATCCTTCTTTTCAGGTTCGAATGCTGGTCTATAGCGTGTCTGCATTGAACGTTCGGATGTGGAGACATTCTTTTTGGAAGCTAACCACATTTTAGTTACTCATTCATCTTTGTAATTAACTTTCTCTTGATAAAGATGGGTTTGTAACTATTTATTTGAGAATTTACTTTTGGCTAAACAGTTTAAAGGTTATCGACTTGTTCGTATTCGTACTTAAGCCTATTTTGTGGCCGGTGTGCCAATGTTGTAATTTATGAACATGGGGACTTGATTTGTAAATTAAACGTTGGGAACTCCTTTTGGGTATTATTTATCTTATGCGAGAATCTTTTATTGAATTGGTTTATTTATTTATGTTGAAAATCGAGGGCGTGACAGTAGTCCAGCAAGGAGGGCTTCGTATTCGGCTTCATTGTTTGTTGCAGGGAAGTCAATGCTGATGGCGCTTTCATGTAGAGTCCCACAAGGGGAGACTAAGACGACCCCTGCTCCGGCTCCATTGCTGTTAGAGGCACCATTAACTTTAAGTCGCTAAGTGTCTCCTTGAAAAAGGAGCCAGGGTTTTATGTCCGCTGCGTGCTCAGCCAAGGGTTGAGGTGGGGGGGGGGGGAAGTGTTGAGAGTCTCAGTATCTTCTGGAGTAAACTCGGCGATGAAGTCGACGAGGATTTGCCCCTTGATTGCCACCCATGGCTCGAAACGAATGTCGAAGTTCTCGACTGCCCACTTGGAGATCCTGTTGGAAAGATCAGCTTTCCGGAAGAGGGCTTTGAGAGGGTACTCCGTTAATACCGTGATCGTATGTGCTTGGAAGTACGGAAGGAGTTTCCTTGCTACTGAGACGAGAGCAAGTGCTGACTTTTCAAGAGGAAGATAGCGTGTTTGTGCGGGTAAGAGGGTCTTACTTGTGAAGTAAATCGGCATGTCGTTGGTGCCCTCTCGCCGAACAAGAGCGGAACTAACGGCATGAGCTGAAACTGCCAGGTATAGGTAGAGAGTTTCGAATTCTTTGGGTTTGACCATCAGGGGAGCTGAGCTTAGGTACTCCTTAAGTTCGTCCAGTGCTGTGTCGCAATCTGTTGTCCACTCAAAACTTCTTCGACTTTTTCCCTTCAAAGCGTGAAAAAATGCATGGCACTTGTCTGAGGATTTGCTGATGAATCAATTTAGAGCCGCCGCCATGCCTGTCAGTCGCTGGACTTTTCGGATTGTTCTTGGTGGGCGTAAGTCTGCCACAGCTTTGATCTGGGTGGGGTCGGCTTCGATGCCGCGTCTGGTGACTAAGTGTCCAAGGAATTTCCCCGCGCTTACGCCGAATGCGCATTTCTCGGGATTCAAGCAGAGCTTGTGGAGTTTGAGAATTTTGAATACTTCGGCTAACTCCTGGAGGTGGTTGTGTTCCCTCTGGCTTTTGACGACGAGGTCGTCAATGTAAGCTTCGACCGTGTGACCTATCTGAGTGTGAAGCATCTTGAATATAGCTCGGTTGAAGGTGGCGCCTGAGTTTTTGAGCCCGAAGGGCATGACTCGGTAGCAGAAGATGCCATGTGGTGTGATGAAGGCCATTTTTTCCATATCTTCTGGATCCATGGCTATCTGATGATAGCCACGGTATGCGTCTAGGAAACTCAGCCGTGCATGCCCTTCTGTTGCGTCTACCAGTTGATCGATCTTTGGGAGTGGGAACCAATCTTTTGGACAGGCGTCGTTAAGATTGGTGTAATCAACGTAGACCCGCCATTTGCCATTTTTTTCTTAACAACCACCGTGTTGGATAACCAGGTTGGGTATTGCACTTCTTGAATAGCGTCGGCTTCCAATAGGCGGGTGACTTCTTCAACTACAGCATCGGCGTGCTCCGATGCCGAGCGTCAAGCCTTCTGTACCACTAGCTTTGAATCCTTCTTGATGTTGAGAGAATGGAAGATAAAATCGAGGTCGACCCCGGGCATCTCATTGGGGGTCCATGCAAAGACTTCCATGTTGTCTTTGAGGAATTGGAACATTTCTTCTCGCTCGGCGTCACTAAGGGAAGAGCCGAGTAAAAAGAAACGTGAGCCATCCTCATTGATGGGCATTGAAATAAGGTCTTCTTTAGCTTTGTCTTCAGCCTTCTGGCCGACGTCTTCAATTACGGCCATGTTTGGGACTTCAACCCATTGCACTTGCTTGGCTTTGGTGGAGTTGTGGACGGCTGAGACGTAGCATTTTTTGGAAGCTACTTGGTCACCTCGCAGATCTTCTTGTTTCCCATTCACGCCAATAAAGCGGACGACCTGGTGGTAGGTGGAAGCGATGGCTTGCATGCCGTGGAGCCAGGTTCAGCTAAGAATTGCATTGTACGGGCTCAGCACATTGATGACGATAAATTTGACGCTCAACGTTTTCGAGCCTACGACGACGGGAAGAAAGATTCGGCCAAGTGGCCAAATAGGTGCTCCGTTGAAGCCGATGAGAGGTACTTCGGCTGGTTGTAACGCTGACTCTGGAAGATCCAGCTTCTTGAAGAGGTCATAATACATGACCTCTGCCGAGCTTCCTTGATCGATGAGGACGCGCTTGACATCGTGGACACCGATTTGGACGGTGACTACGAGGGCGTCGGAGTGTGGAGTTTGCACATTTTCAAGGTCGTGCTCGGTAAAGGTAGTCCACTTGGGTGCATCTTGTGGGCGTTGACGTTTGGATCCTCAACCAACTGAGAGTATCTGTTTTATCATGGAGGCGCGATCGAGGTTGGCCCGGAGTGTGGTTTCGTAATCCTTCGTCACTGGCCCGTGAATAACATGTATCAGCGACCGTTGTTCATTGGGGTTGGGATTGCCGTTAGGTTGATGGGCGGGTGTTTTACTTCGATCAATGTACTGGTCGAGGTGACCTTGGGCCGCCAGACGCTCAAGAAGTGCCTTGTATGGTGCGCATGCAGTTGTATAGTGGCCGAGTTCATTGTGGTAAGAGCATTTCTTTCTTTGGTTTTGATCTGGCTGGCCAGTGTCTATGCCGAGCTTGCCTGTTGGCCACTCTATCCATGGTTGCCTCATGATCTCTTTTAAGAAAGACCAAATGGGCTCTTTGAAATATGTAGTCTCGGCCACGTAGTCGTGCACTTTCGGCGAACGCTTCTTTCCTTCCTTGATGTTATTGACGTGTTTCTTTGGCTGCGACTGCTGGGTAAGGATGGGTGCTGGCAGCTGGGGCGTCACCGTAGGTAGGGTTGAAGTTGGGTTTGGGATCCCCTGAGCCGCTCAAACCGCATAAAATTCTTCAAGAGCGCAAAATCGCTCCACGATATGCATTAACTCGCCCATGCCGTGGGGTGGGCGGATGGCAAGTTCGTCCAGGATCTTGCTGCCAATTTCCAAACCATTTTTGAATGTGCGTGCAGCCCAATACTCGTCGATTCTAGGGATTTCATTGAACAATTGCCAGTAGCGCTCGGCGTACTGTCGGAGAGTTTCAGATGGGAGCTTCCTCATCTGGGATAAGGACTCAAGCTCCTTGGCAGTCTTGTTGCTTGTGATGAAGCGAGTGTTGAAGGCGCATTCGAGGTCGGCCAAGTTCCGTATGGATCCAGCAGGCAATTTGTTGAACCACTGGAGGCCAAGGGAGCCGAGGCTGGACGGGAACGCCTTGCATTTGACTTCATCCTTTAGGGTGCAGAGTTCGATGGTTTGGCGGAAGTGGATTAAGTGGGTGTAAGCTTCACAAGTGGCTGGGTCGAACTTTGTGAATTTGGGTAGGTGGAAGGTGGATTCGGGTGGCATGTTAATAATATGGGAGGTGAAGGGCGAAACGCCGAGGTCCTTTAGCTGTCTTTCAAAACCTGGGCGCGGCGGCTTGCCGTGCTCATCTATTTTCATTCGTTTGGAGTCTCTTTCTTTGGACTCCTTTGCTGAGGTCTTCTCGTTGTTGTGGTGCCGAAGCTTGTCTCGCAAGTCTGTTGTTGTTCGGCAAGGGCCATCGATGGACTTCTCCCCGTTACAACGGGTTTTGGTTTCATTGTTTGCCCCTTCGGTGCGTACCCCTTTCCTGTTCCGCCGAGCCTGATTCTCATTATCCAAGTTTTCTGGCGGGATCTCCCTGAGACGTTCAGAGACATGTCGCCTGGTTTCTACGAAGTCTCGGCTACGGTGGGAAACCGTCGTGCGAGAGAACTCCGCGCGACCAGTCGAGTATGTGCTCGTAAATGACTCGGTATCCCTTGTTTTGGTACGCTCATGGTGGCTTCTAAAGCGATGTGTTCCAGATGTTGTAGGCCTCTTGTAGAGGATTATCTCCCTTGCATCACCTGCTTCGGGCGTAAAGCCTAGGCGGTCTTTGATGGAGCCGCAGTGGCCGGTTTTGTGTGGACGCTCCTGAGGTGGAGGTGGAGGTGGTGGGGGAGGTGTTTGCCTTCGTCGCCTCCCGCCTCCAGCAGATCTGGATGTAGCGGGGGTGGCGTCTTGCTGCATGTGTTGTTTCATTTGGGCCACCTCTGCCCTTAGCGCTGCCAGTTCGTTATCTCGTTCTTCGTCACGACGTTGCAACAGGCGGATGTAGGCTGCCGTTACATCGTCTGTGGCTGGTGACAATCCAGAGCTAGCGGGGATCGAAATCGACATGTGCCTCTCCGGGGGTGGTAGGATTATGTTTCCACTGGCGTCCTTGGCCCCCCAAATGGTAACGTCCGTCAGATCTCCGCCCATGGTGGTTGAATTTGAGCACTACGCCAAATTTTAGTATTAGCGGCTGAGAAAACTGCCGTTAATAGTTCCAAAACCGCCGGTAATACTCAAAACCGCCGTTAAAAAGTTCAAAACCCGCCGGAAATAAACCGCCGGGAAAACAATTGTCGGTAAAACAAAAGCGGCATTAGAAAACCCCCGGCAATACTAAAAATGGCGGTAAAAAACCGCCGGTAATAATACCACCGACAATAAAATCGGTGGTTAATTTTTTTTGTTCTCCCAGGAATCGAACCCGGAACCTCCGGATCCTATAGCGCGTGTGCTACCAACTGGGCTGACCCGCATATTGCGCCATATAGGATAAATAATAATATTTATATTATACGGGTCGGTATTATTATAAGCGGCATTAATAAACCGCCGGTATTTAAAAAAATCGTATATTCAATTTTTTCGGGCGGTATTTTAAAAAACCTCTGGTAAAAGTTTATACAAACGGCATTCTTAAAAAAACCGCCGTTTTAGGTAGTTATTCCCGGCGGTTTTACTATTGCCTGTAAAAGTAGCTTTTAACGGCAGTTTTTTTACCGCCGGTAATAATACAGCCGGCAAAAGCGATATTTGGCGTAGTGGAGGTTGTTTTAGGGAGGAGGAAGGTGGTATGAAGGAGGTTTGAGCCATTCGAATCAGAAGCGCTTCACATCAAGTTCACCAATTGTGTGGCCCGTAATCCTTGATCTGAGGCCCTCCTCCGCTAGTTCAGGGGTTGCTTAGCCTTCTTACCCTAACCTGCACAGTGAGTGCACGACTAAGACCTGGCCGGGGTTGACCCGGCAAGGCCCTCCGGTGAGAGGATAAGTATGTGCAGAGAGAAAGGCAATAGACTAGAGTTTTCTAGAGAGTATGAGTGTGTAGAAGCATGTACCTCTTAGGGTTGCCATCCTCTGATATTTATAGAGTCTTCCTGACTTGCTCTCCAAGTACAGGCATGCCCCTTGCACGAGTCAAGTGACGCCGTTGTGACATCACAGAATAGATCTGGTAACCGCTTAGGTGTGAGCTGGCACCTCCATGTGCATTCATCATTATCCTTTGGCGTAACCCCTTCAGCACGTGAGCGAGCACATGACTCAACAGGTGGCCGAGCTCCATAATTGGCCGAACCTGATGGGCGACCCGCGGGGAGGATTCTAACGACGGGATTGTAGACACCCCAATCTGGGCCTCTGAATAATCTTTAAGTTTCCCCAATGATGAAATAAGGAAAAATATACTTTCGAGGCTTGGATTGTTGCTCCTTTGTTACTCCTTCTCTACACCTCAAAAAACCCCTTCCCAAACATATAAGGCGGCCCCCGGTCCAATTGCAAAGAGAAAGATGTGTTTGCTTTGTCAAAAATAACTTTTTCTATGACACACTGAGGGTAAAATGGGCACACATTTCAATGTATAAAATATATTTGAGTGAAACCAGTTGGGTTAGAAAGAGGACTCGACAAACTTTCCAACGCTTCGAACCGTGCCCAAATCCGAGTTAGAGAGTGTTCGGAGCGCCCCTGCGAAGTTCAGTGCGCTGAGCTGTCTCGAAAAACCGCGCGGCATTTCAGAAAATTCCAAAAAATTGCTCCACCGCACGGGATTTCAATATGCAGCACGGCATTTCTCTTTAAGTCGTGCGGCGTTTTGGAAAAAAGTTCTGACATCAGCAGAAAGTTGTCGGCCATGCCTGCAGATGCAACAATTGAAAAATGGCTTGGCTAGAGCACATTTTGCACGTTTTTTTTTTCCTTTGGGTGCACTCCAAGTATCTTTTTGCCTATAAACACACCCCCCCTCTAGTTGAGAAGTACCCCTTCAACTCTAAATAAAGTTACTCTGCCATTTTTTAGACTCTCACTCTCTCTAAAAATACCCCCCTTGATTCTCTCTCTACAACTCCTTACACCCATCACCACTATACACACCTCTTTCTCTCTCTACATCAACCCACAAGCTAGTCTATTACAAAATCAATCTCAAATTGATTTCTCTCTCTCTCTCTCTCTACACTCATTTACTCACAAGTCTCTCAAAACTCAATCCAAATCAACCTCCACTCTCCATCTTCAAGTACATCCAAGCTTCAATCAAAAGGTATAAATAATTTCCTTGGGCTAGCTAAACCACATTTAGCTTTGAGGGGAGTCGATCGAGGCCCTTGTCGGTCTTTCTATACCGAGTTTGGGTCTCAAACGAGCTTTATATTCAAAAAGCACAAAAAACAGTTTCTGCACTGGATACGCTACATCGTGCGGCATTTTACGACACCGCACGGCGTAGCGCATTACACTGTGCATTATTTCATTTCTTGTACATATTCCTTCTTGTGTTGTTCTGTTTAGTCTGCTTGTTACTTTTCTGTGCGAGTACATTCCAGAATCAAGTTTCATGTTAAAAGTCATTTTTTTTACTTTATTAAATCTTTTAACATTTCAAAAAGCTTTTAACATTGTTTTACATGATAAGATGAACAAAAGGGTCTCGTAAATCACTTTTCAGAGATTCAGAAAATATGAAAAACTATTTTGCGGACCTATGGTTTGTTTTTTCATGTAAGAGCAAACTGATTCTGGAATGCGTAGACAAGTACACCGCACGGTGTTTTAGTTACACCGTGCAATGTATCCTATTTGTCGTGCGGTGTTTCACACGATATTGGCAGACTGCTGTAATGCTGTTATTTCAATTTCTATATATTGCTCATCCATTTCATATTGTACAGTTCGCACCACAAGCACGCCAATGTGTTATATTTAATCCCATGTCCCTTTCCCGTACATGTTTTAAAGTTAAGTTTTTCAAATGATATTAAATCCCCCATTTAAAATGCTTAGTAGAGACCGGTTTTTACCGGGTGAGCGGGGTGCTTTTTCAACAAAACCTTCCCCGCTTGTAACGTGGCTCCTAGATCCAAAATCTCAACGTTTTCGCTAAATCAAAAGCCTTTTTCTCTCAAACAAACTCTCGGTTTCTCGGATCATCCATCTCAAAAATCCGGGTGGCGACTCTTCGATCGCGCGCCGGGCTCCGGGAGCCCACAATGGCGACTCTGCTGGGTACTTTTATTCAATACTTTACTTGTGTTTTTTTTTTTAAAGAATAAAGGGTATTGAATAATCAAGAGGGCTAAGCTTGAAAAACAATTTTCTTGGGGGATTTAAAATCATTTGAAAATCTTGACTTTTTTTTTTTTACACTTTGCACCGCATAAGCCTCGCTAGTGTGTTCCGGCTATCTTGCCCGGTTTATCGGTGACAAGCTCTCCCGGGATGCCTAGCAACCCTCGACCATGATGAGCCATCGTGTTGTTTGATCATTGTCTTGCAATACACTTGACATGGGGAGTACATCTTGGCTCTAGTCCGGGGAACTCTTCTGAGATCAAAATCGGCTTTTGCACTTGTACATAACCGTAGAACCTTCCCAACTAGGACAGGGACCCGTGGCTAGGACTTATGTGATATATCCTGTTTATGTGCATTTCTTTTATGTACATGCATATCATTCATACATCACTACATTCTGTAGGCTAAAGGTCAGGCCCCCATAAACCGGTAGGCTAATCCGCCTTTTAGAATAATTCTAGGTTCCACACTCTTTAGAAGGTTGCTAACACCCGATGAAGAGTTGGGCCCCATGGGACACACGTTGCTTAATACTAATTAGTCCTTAAAATGGCGCGTTTGAGGGAAATCAATTCTTACTAAGTCTTCGATGCATTTTTCAATCAAATGTTCAAAATATATATATATATATATATGTGTGAAGGAATGACTAAAGTCTTAATGATGTGATACTTACACCATTTAGGCTAATAGCGCCACGTTGCTCACGCCACCTGATCATAATACCGCGTCATTTTTACCACGTCATTTCAAAACAAAAATTGAACCTTTGAAAAAAAAAATGATGAAGACTGAGTTTGTTTTGACATCTCTTAAGATTCGTTGTTTATAAAGGATACATTGTCAAAAGAAACTCTGAGGATCGAGGCAACTTTTTGGAACCATTTTCTGTGAGTCTAGGAGACTTAAAATCTATGGAGTATGAGATACCTCTGGTGTTCACCATGCCCGAACGGCCCCTCTGGTCTGGATCTAGCCTTAGGGTGTGCTTGTATCTAGATTCTGGCAACCTTATTGCTTTGTCTCGGATGGTCAAGATAAGGAGATTGGCTCTGGTTCCGAAACATTCGGAATTTAACCTGCCTAACACAACTTACCCGTGGCTGCTAAAACCCTTGGTACAATCATATCCTAAGTGAGATTGGAGCTGAGGTAGGTCTTAGGATGTAGACGACACCGACGACATTGCATGGGCATGATTCTTGGGTAAAGTTTGAGCCGCCTTTTTGCTTTACTATCAGAAGAAGGACTTCACCCAATTGGAACCGTCCGGCTCAAAGGTGGGTTCGCAAAGAGAAGCTCAGTCACCGGTGGTGATATCTGAAATGGTGGGTCAAAGGAATGAAATAGGAGAAATCAGGCAGGCTATGGTCGACCTAGCAGATCAACTCAGGCAGTCAATTACGAACATAGATGGTTAGCTCAAGTTAGTCGTTGCCGATGTCCAAAAGAACATGACCATGATGTTCGAATCAATGCAAGAAATCAGTGACCGCCTACTAGCCAAATCTACTATGAATCAAGAATCATCGCTCGCCAGGGATACGCCCATCGCTGACCCCCAAGTGGCAGAATTGATTGCCAAAATCAACAAACTCGAGGAATCTATCCTTAAAACAAAAAGGATGGGGAGGAGTGAAATAGACATGGATCGTTTAAGTCTGTTTCCTAATGCGAAACTGCCTGAGAAGTTCAAAGGGATGGACTTTGCCAAATTCAATGGGACTACTAATCCAAAGGCCCACCTGCGAGGGGTCGAAAAAGATGCCATGGCTCAACTGTTCCATGAGTCACTTACTGGCCCAGCTCTACAATGGTTCCTTTCCTTGGCACCTTCGAAGAAAAAGACATGGGAGGACATTGGAATGGCTTTTGTGTCCCAATACGACTTCAACGTTGAGCTGAAAATGACTACCCGAGAACTTGAGAACACCAAAATGGACGAAAATGAGAGTTTCGCTAACTATGTAAAAAGGTGGAGAGCCAAGGCTGCCCAAATGCACAATAAGCCAAACCTCAAAGAGCAGATGCGTATCATCACTAAAAACCTGCCCAGTGCCTTTGCTCCCTACATGGTTTTGTCGCAATCGTCTCCCGATTTTGAGACCTTCTACAATTCTGGATTGGCTGTTGAAGAAGCCCTTAGGGATGGTACCCTCGAGAAGAAATAACCCGCCTTAAAAGGCAAGGGACTCCATCCTGACAATGGCGAAGTCCTTTTCGGAAACAACAATACCTTCCACGTTGGGAACTCCTCAAATGCCAAACCCCTCGAAATAAACCAGATAGCTGATAAACCAACCCGCACCTTCACCCAATTCAGCACACCCCTATCCACACTTTATGAACAGCTCCTCAAAGCCGGTCTCATCAAGCCACTCCTTCCAACTCCTTTGCCTAAAAAGCTTCCATCCTACCACGACCCAAATGCCTTCTGTGCCTTTCACCAAATGCCCGGCCATGTTACCGATAAGTGTCACCTCTCCGTCACAAAATTCAAGACCTTATCGATAGCGAAACCATCCTTCCACCACCAAATGAATCAAACACCTTGTCAAACCACTACATCAACACTAGCTCCACTATATTTGACCCCACTCACTATATCATCCCTGCTCACCTACCTAAACCAATTGTACCCATTCCCAATGAATCTAGCATTTCAGTATTGGAATTTGAACAGACAACGGAGCAAACAGAACTTAAAGAGTTGAGAAAGGCTATGGAGGAAATGGGCCAAAAAATGGATACGCAGATGATCCAAATAGAGGCTTTAACACAAAAGATAGATAGTCTTCTCGCCTACATAGTCTCGGATCCAAATCTAAAGCAAAATGCTAAGGAAGACATGGATGAAGGGCATTCACCCTAAAGATGAAGCTCTCTGAAATGTTCAAAGGCCTAGCCGAAGCAAGCAAGGCCTGCAATACAAGCAAAGATTCTGGTACTACAATGAGCCCTCAACTTAACCGCAGCGCCAAATCAAGAATCTCATCTCGCTTCTCTGCACCCCAATCCATGGTTTATGGGGAGCTCCTCAAAGCTGGCCTCATTAAGCCACTCCCTCCGGCTCCCCTACCTCAAAAGCTCTTAGCATCCCATAACGCCGGTACCTTCTGCATCTTCCATCAAATGCCCGGCCATAACACAAACGACTACGTCCGCCTTCGCCATGCTATCCAAGACCTCATTGACAACAAGGTCATTAAGGCACCTCCTCAATCAAAGCCAGACTTCATGTCCAAGCGCAATCCTTGCATCAACGCCGCCTTCTTCACCAGAGAAGGGTAAACCATCAAGAGCCATGCAACGGTCCGACCTTCCACGAGTCTGGGAGTTTTCAAGCTCTGAGTCCTTGTCCTCTAAATAACCACCCTTGTGTTTGAGTCAGTTTGTAACTCAAGTCTTTCATGTTTTCATTGTTGTGTCTGTGTGTTCCCGATCAATTTTAAGTCTGTAAGAGTCAAAAAAAAAAAAGTGTCAGTTTCGTGGGCCTGAACTACGTTGTGACCTGATTCCTTTACAGGATACGCAAGCAGCCTCATCCTAAGGCCTGGTCACGAGCATTCAAGTCAATCCCAAGGTTCGGTCATGGTCTTTTGAGTCAACCCCTAGTGGTTCGGTCGTTGTCTTTTGAACGTCACATCTCTGTAATAAACTCAGGATTTTGATATTATTTTCTACCGTCAGTTGAAAATCATGATAATCACTTCAAAACACAAGATTATTTTTTATTGAACCCTCACCTCAGGAAAGAAGAAGAATTTCAAGAGACCACTTCCCGATGCCATATCCATTCTAAGAAGCAATGTCGTGACTCTGAAAAGGCTCGCTAGGTCAAAACTTCAAAATCTGACCTAGGCAAAAGTTAGACCATGTAAACAAAAGCCTCTCAATGGAGCATCTAGGATTCAGTTGTTAGGTTGCGCGATCCAAAATGAAGAAAGGCCATCGTTTCCTTCATCCTATGCTTAAAGTTATATCTTTTGATAGCCCTTTTTGAGCCCCAATCAAATTCTTTGAACCCCAGCTTGCTTGTTATCCCCCGCATCAGGGTGAAATGAAAAATAAAAGTGCCAGAAGAAACATTGAAATTTAAAGCATCAAAAGAGTGAAAGTGTCAGATACATCGAGATTCAAAGCATCAAAAAGATGAAAGAGTCAAACACACTGAAAGGCATTGAAGTTGTCCTTTCTTTGTTAAGCCCAAACCACGGCCCACATTACAACCCAAAAAGTCCTTTCAGATTGGAAAGCGCAACTTGATAGCAAGAACCCTAGGCGTTAAGAGGCATGATCGAAAATCAATACATGGAAGCATTGCCCAAAGCAAAAATCCAAACTGGGGTCATTGTCAACAACCTGGGGAACGGTTCATGATAAAAACTCTCGTGTTTTGACAAAACAAAATCGAAAGATTTGAATGAAAATCAGTTGATGGAGTAAAATAATTTTGAAATTCCAAAAGGAGAATTCCAAGAACCTGGGCATGTCTGCCATTTCAAAATAGTCAAACTCTTCGTCCAATCAGGGGCACCATACGAAAGTCGCTTCGTCTTTCTCTCCCTCATTTGCGTCAACATAGTCTTGTCAAAATCCACCCTTTTTGCCAAAAGTCAAAAGAGTCATCTCGGTTTGGTCAATTCTCGACTCGTGAAAGTCATTTCAACGCATGGAAGAACACCACCCCTGAGAGAAGCTCGTTAGGCTGTAATCATAGCTTGGAATGCGCTTGGTCAACTGCTTTTCAAAACCACCAGGACTGGGGGTCATTACTCACTGGGGTACATCGGCTCAATGTAATCTACCGGGAAAACCAAATCCAAGACTCAAACCCTGACCAAAGGCAAACTCCACTTCAAATCCGGCACGGAATCCAATCCAAATTCAAAGCTCCTGAGAATACCGGTCCACTGGCCAAATGCAGTAAAGCAAAATAGGGTGCTCGACACGTCCTCTGTTTTTCAAGGACTATCACCACTGTTGTTGTTCTGTGTCATAGGTGAATCTCGAATGATTGTTCAAGAGGCAATTCCAAGATCAATCCATAGTCTTTTAAGCCTGTGGTCTAACCGACCTAGAAGCCTTTTAGTCTCACGAGCAGTGGTTTGTCCTATGGGACTTCACATAGTCTAGCACCTTGTCCTCCGGGACTACACTCTGTCTAGCACTTCGTCCTCCGGGACTCGCACTCTATCTGCACTTCGTCCTCTAGGACTGCACTTTGTCCAAAGGGACTACACTCTGTCTAGCACTTTGTTCTCTGGGACTTCACTTTGTCTAGCACTTTGTCCTCCGGAATTTACTTTTGTCATACTTGCATTGATTTTGCATGTTTATGTGACATTCATTGACATATCACTTGCATTATCATTCATGTATTGTCTCAATCGAACGTCAAATTAAAGTTTTTCAAGTTCAAGCCGCTTCCAAAAATTCAAACTCTTCAAAATTCAAATTATTCAATTCAAGCCTTTTTTCAAAATTCAAGTCTCTTTCAAAATTCAAGCTATTCAAATTCAAGTCTCTTTCGAAGCTCAAGCTCTTTCAAAATTCAAGTTATTCAAATTCAAGTCTCTTTCAAAATTGAAGCTATTCAAATTCAAGTCTCTTTCGAAGCTCAAGCTCTTTCAAAATTAAAGCTATTCAAATTCAAGTCTCTTTCAAAATTCAAGCTATTCAAATTCAAGCTTCTTTTAAAAATTCAAGTCTCTTTCAAAATTCAAGCTATTCAAATTCAAGTTTCTTTCAAAATTCAAGTCTCTTTCAAAATTCAAGTCTCTTTCAAAATTCAAACTTTTCAAATTCAAGTCTCTTTTAAAATTCAAGCTCCTCAAATTCAAGTCTCTTTCAAAATTCAAGCTATTCGAATTCAAGCTAAAGTTATTTCCAAAATTCAAAATTCAAGTCAATCTCAAAAAAAAGATAAAGATTTCAAAAAAAAAAAGTTCAAGTCTCTTCGCCGTCCGAGCATATCGACCTCGGGTTTGACATATTGCGGCAGTTTAAGCATTGAATCTTTAAAACGCCGTGCCTCGATTAAAAAGCTCATTTTAGTCCTCTGGGACCCGTCGCATTCTAGTCCTCCGGGACTCGTTTCGATTTAGTCCCCTGGGACTCGTCTCATTTTAATCCTTCGGGGCTCGTTTTGCTTTAGTCCTTTAGGGACTCGTCTCAAGAAATTTCATAACACTTGGCACTACAAGCACTCAATCTTCTCAAGTTTACTTTCGCAATTTGTCCTCTGGGACTCGCTTTACTTGCATTGTCCCAATTGAACTACGTTGGTCTGATCCCTACAACTGGGTACGTAGGCAGCTCCATGAGCGCGACCACCTTTACTGCATTCTTGCATTTAACTTAAAGACTTTGGAGCGATGGATTGGGATGTCTAATCTTTAACATCACTTATACCAAGCAATGGTACATAAGTTCCGTTAAAGAGGGACTACTGTAGACACCCCAATCTGGGCCTCCAAATAATCTTTAAGTTTCCCCAATGATGAAATAAGGAAAAATATACCTTCGAGGCTTGGATTGTTACTCCTTCTCTACACCTCAAGAAAACCCCTTCCCAAACATATAAGGCGGCCCCCGGTCCAATTGCAAAGAGAAAGATGTGTTTGCTTTGTCAAAAATAACTTTTTCCATGACACACTAAGGGTAAATGGGCACACATTTCAATGTATTAAATACCTTTGAGTGAAACCAGTTGGGGTAGAAAGAGGACTCGACAAGCTTTCCAACGCTTCAAACCGTGCCCAAATCCAAGTTCTGGAGTGTCCGGAGCGCCCCTGCGAAGTTTAGTGTGCTAAGCTGTCTCGAAAAACCGCGCGGCATTTCAGAAAATTCCAAAAAATTGCTCCACCGCACGGGATTTCAATATGCAGCACAGCATTTCTCTTTATGTCGCGCGGCGTTTTTGGAAAAAGTTCTGACAGCAACAGAAAGTTGTCGGCCACGCCTGCAGATGCAACAATTGAAAAATGGCTTGGCCAGAGCACATTTTGCACGTTTTTTTTTCCTTTGGGTGCACTCCAAGTATCTTTTTGCCTATAAACACACCCCCCCCCTTTAGTTGAGAAGTACCCCTTCAACTCCAAATAAAGTTACTCTGCCATTTTTTAGACTCTCTCTCTCTCTCTAAAAATACCCCCCTTGATTCTCTCTCTACAACTCCTTACACCCATCACCACTATACACACCTCTTTCTCTCTCTACATCAACCCACAAGCTAGTCTATTACAAAATCAATCTCAAATTGATTTCTCTCTCTCTCTCTCTCTACACTCATTTACTCACAAGTCTCTCAAAACTCAATCCAAATCAACTTCCACTCTCCATCTTCAAGCACATCCAAGCTTCAATCAAAAGGTATAAATAATTTCCTTGGGCTAAACCACATTTAGCTTTGAGGGGAGCCGATCGAGGCCCTTGTCGGTCTTTCTATACCGAGTTTGGGTCTCAAACGAGCTTTATATTCAAAAAGCACAAAAAACAGTTTCTGCACTGGATACGCTACATCATGTGGCGTTTTACGACACCCCACGGCATAGCATTTTACTCCATGCATTATTTCATTTCCTGTACATATTTCTTCTTGTGTTGTTCTGTTTAGTCTGTGATAAGTAGGATAAATCTGAGAAGGTCAGCTCAGTAAACAGTATATACCTAGGGAGTAGAAGTCAGCTTCGCCCAAGCCCCCCAGGAGAGTACCACCTACGACAAAGTCAGAAGATGCCAGCTACGCCCATGAGACGGAGCTGGAATAAGGTCTAAGGACCAGCTTTGGCACTAAGCTAAAACAGGATAAGTAATATTCATGGAATATTACTTACTCCCATCAAGATACCGTTCTGATAAACCTAAATCCTACCAGATAAAAGGAAGAGAAGTCGGTAAGATAAGCATAAAATGCCAATGATAAACATGATTAAAGACGGATAAGGATTCCATGCTAAAGCAGGGTGCACGTGTAGTTCCAGCTAAGGCAGGACTCCACCCACTTCGTTAAAGCGATCCAAAATCCCTGGGGTATAGTCCTACTAGGACTCCACCTCCTATCAAATGCCTATAAAAGTGACGGTAGAACTCTAATAAATGTACGCACCACTCACAACCGAGAACCTTAATTCTCCTACCATATAGCAAGTTCTATACTGACATAGGCATCGGAGGGTGGTTGGCACGCCACCACACCGGTGACTCAAGCTTCAGCTCTGTTTTGCACGATCAGGTCGGTGCCGAATTCAAAACTGATTCATCAGCTGGCGCCGTTTGTGGGAAAGACTTTTTCCTTACGGTGAACAGTTTTGTATGGTAGAGACTCGATCAAGCAGAACAACGATGGCTTTAGACCCCCCATAAATGGGCGTCGACGACGCCACCAAGGCCGCCGCTGCAGCCAAGGCTGCCAAGGCCGCTGAAACAGCCAAGGCCGCAAAAGCTGCCAAGGCCGCCCTAGCCGCCGACAAAGCCGCCAAGGCGGCGGATGCGGCCAAGGCCGCCGCGGCAAACAGAGCCGGGGCTGATCAAATGACCCTGAAGGCGTTTGCTCAGATGCAGGAGCAAATCAAGATGTTGACCCAAGGGTTACAAACAGCGATGCAAGAAAACGCGGATTTGCGAAAGCAAATCTCCGAGCCAAGCATCCTAAATTTACGACATACTCGACTGGACGAAGAGGATGAAAGAGAGGAAGGTGAGTCCAGCGAGAAGAAAAGCCAAAATTGAAAGAAGAGTGGTAAGCCGCTTACAGAGAAGTTCCCCCATGATCAAGAGGCCTTGCACAAGATGCAAGACCAGATTTACGGATTGATGAAACATATCAATGCACAAACTCCCGCTATGGTGGAAGAGTTGGTGAAGAATACGGATTCACCTTTTACGTCTGAAGTCATGGGGCTACCGCTCCCCAGGAAATTCAAGATGCCCCAGTTGGAAACGTTCAATGGTTCCACGGACCCATTGGATCATCTGGAAACGTATAAATCCCTGATGCATCTACAAGCAGTACCAGATGAGGTAATGTGCCGTGCATTCCCTGTTAGCCTCAAGGGAAGTGCTCGAGCGTGGTTTAATAAACTCCCACCTGGAAGCATACATAGTTTCAAAGAGCTCAGCACGAGCTTTGTAAGCTACTTCATTGCTGGTCAACGCTACGGCAAACCAGCAACGCACCTCTTGACGGTGAAACAAGGAAGATGGGAGTCGTTAAGAGAGTACACCACCAGGTTCAACAAAGAGGTGGTTCATATTGACGAAGCTGACGACAGCGTGAGCATAACTGCGTATATAGCTGGACTGTATTCAGGACAGTTTTTATACCTCTTATCTCAAGAGCCACCCAAAACTCTAGCAAAGCTTATGCTTAGAGCTCAGAAACATATGAATGCAAAGGAAGCTGTTTACGCAAGGCGCACACGTGATGGCTTTGATCCCCAAGCAGAGCCATCACAGATTGGCGAGTTTCCTCCCCCTGATAAGAAAAGGAGAGAGTCCACCCGCAAGGCGAGAGGGGAACCAAAGAACAAGAAGGTGGACTCAAGATCTTCCCTGAAACGAGGAAGAGCAGGAGGACCACCCCAAGGTCGGTACAAGCAGTTCACACCGCTCATAGCTATGGTAGAACAAATCCTTAGCAACCTACAGGATGATCCGGACCTCGAGTGGCCTGGAAAGTTAAGGATTGATCCTAACAGGAGAGCTAAAGACAAATACTGCAGATTCCACAAAGACCACGATCACAACACTGAAGATTGTATCGACCTAAAACAGCAAATCGAAGATCTGATCCAAAGAGGGAGGCTTCAACGTTTTGTAACGAAGAAGTACCAAAAACCATCCAGAAGAGAAGATACAAGCAAAGAGGGTAGAGACGGCACGACACATCGGTCAGGTCCCATTGGAGAGATCAAGGTCATCCATGGGGGATTTGCCGAAGGCGGAGAGTCTAGCAACGCTAGGAAAATGCACCTCAGGAAACTGAGGACGGAGGAATAACTGGAGGTCAATACAGTTGGCCGTCCGAACAAATTCCAGTAGAAGGAGGAAATACCAATTATTTTCTTAGAAGAAGATATCAAGGGAGTCCAGATCCCTCACGATGACCCTCTGGTTATAACCATTGTCATAGCAAATTACCTTACACGTAGGGTACTTATCGATAGTGGAAGCTCAGCTGACATCCTCTATCTCCATGCGTATGACCAACTAAAAGTTGGACGAGGAAGGCTAAGGCCCATGACATCACCACTAGTTGGATTTGCAGGTACGCCTGTTTATCCAGCTGGTCAAATAGCCCTGCCAATTACTATGGGGGAAGAAGGAAGTCAAATTACACGCATGGTAGATTTCATAGTAGTTGACTGTCCTTCAACATACAATGTGATACTGGGAAGGACAACTCTGAACAAAATCGGAGCAATAATCTCTACGTATCATTTAATGATAAAGTTCCCAACACCAAAAGGGATTGCAAGCGTCAGAGGAGATCAGAAAGTAGCACGAGAATGTTATGTCACCTCACTCAGAGGGGCTAACATTACCATGAATGTAGAAAGTCTAGACACTCGAGATGAGGAGAAGCTCCAACATGGAGAGCCCGTGGAAGAGCTCGTGGAAGAACTCCTAGAACCAGGGCAACCTGGAAAAACAGTAAGGATTGGAACAGGGTTGAGCCCGGTAGCAAAAACAGAGCTGCTGCAATTCCTGAGAAGGAACAGAGATGTCTTTGCGTGGTCCCACGAGGACATACCAAGGATTGACCCAAGGGTCATATCTCACAAACTCAACGTAGATCCCAACATTCGCCCTGTTAAACAGAAGAAGAGGACTTTCGCTCCAGAACAAAATGAGGCTGCAGCCAAAGAAGTAGAAAAGCTCATACAAGCGAAATCCATCCGCGAAATTCTCTATCCCGATTGGCTAGCCAACGTGGTTATGGTGAAGAAGGCCAATGGCAAATGGAGAATGTGTGTAGACTTCACAGACCTCAACAAGGCATGTCCAAAAGATAGCTTTCCTCTGCCAAGAATTGACTCCTTGGTGGATTCCATAGCTGGGCACGAGCTCCTCACCTTCATGGATGCATTTTCAGGATATAATCAAATCCAGATGCATGAAGAAGATCAAGAGAAAACCTCGTTCATTACCGATAGGGGATTATATTGTTACAAAGTGCTGCCCTTCGGTCATAAGAACGCATGGGCAACATACCAAAGGCTGGTTAACAAAATGTTCAAGCAACAGATTGGGCGCAACGTAGAAGTATACGTGGATGACATGCTGGTCAAAAGTGCCAAGGCACGTGATCATATAGCAGACTTGGAAGAAACCTTTCATGTCCTCAAAAAATACAAGATGAAGCTCAACTCAGCCAAATGCGCTTTTGGAATCTCCTCAGGAAAATTCCTGGGCTTTATGGTGTCCCAAAGGGGCATCGAAGCAAATCCTGAAAAGATTCAGGCTATACTCAATATGAGATCACCCCAGAACATTAAGGAAGTCCAGAAGCTAATGGGACGAGTTGCAGCTTTAAGCAGATTTATCTCACGAGCAACTGATAAGTGTCAAACGTTCTTTAAGGTTTTGAAAAAAGCCTTTGAATGGACTACTACAGAAGAAGTAGCTTTCAACCAACTAAAGGAATACTTGACGTCCCCGCCACTGCTTAGTAGGACTCAAGAAGGAGAGGTTCTATTCTTGTACCTTGCTGTCTCCCCCCACGCTGTCAGCGTAGTCCTGGTAAGGGAGGAGCAAGGGACGCAGCTCCCAGTATACTACACCAGCAGGGTGTTGCGAGGAGCTGAGCTGAGATATCCCAGAGCTGAAAAAATTGCTACGGCCATACTTCCAAGCTCACTCAATCAAAGTACTAACGGATCAACCACTTCGAAGAATTCTCCACTGCCCAGAGACATCAGGCCGGCTAATTCAATGGTCGATAGAGCTTGGCAAATTTGATATAGAGTACAAGCCTCGAATCGCCATTAAAGCTCAAGTACTTGCAGATTTCCTTGCGGAATACACGTATCCAGAACCAGAGGAGCTTCCTAAGGAAGAACCTAAACCTTGGATCCTACAGGTGGATGGATCGACAACCAAAGAAGCAAGCGGAGCTAGTTTATTTCTAAGATCCCCAAAAGGGCAACGCTTAAGCTATGCACTTAGGTTTGAATTCAAAGCGACCAACAACGAGGCTGAATATGAAGCTCTCATGGTTGGTTTGGACCTGGCTAAGCCCGTTGGTGCTAACCACGTGTTGGCCAAAAGTGATTCACAGTTGGTAGTAGGACAAGTCCTAGGGGAATATACTGTGAAGGAGGAAGTGATGCAGAAATATTTGGATAAAGTAAAAGCTCAAATTGCAAAGCTACAAAGCTTTAGAATTGTCAGAATCCCAAGGGAGGAGAACATTGAAGCTGATTATTTATCAAAGCTGGCCACAGCCAAAGAGGGTACAATTCCCCCAAATGCACCGATACGATATTTAAAGCTACCTAGTATCTTTGCCCTAGACGTACAGGTACAAGCTATCGACTACAGCAATTCATGGACAGGTCCATAGTCGACTACATAACGAATGGGACACTACTAGACGATAATGTCAAAGCTAGGCAACTCAAAATCAGAGCTACAAAATACCTGATGATGGGAGATGTGCTTTATAGAAGGAGCTTCTCATTACCATACCTTAGATGTCTGACCACAGCAAAATCTACAAGGGCTATGGAAGAAGTCCACCAAGGAGTATGTGGGGATCACCAAGGTGGCCTGATAAGTAGGAAATAACCTCCCAAGGTTAGCCCAGCACAACACGAAGGGCCATGTAGGGGACCTAGTGACGTGGAGCTTAGAGAGCTGAGCTCAATGGATCAGCCTAGGGGCGAAGGTCAGCCCAAACGAAAGTGCTCACGAGCACAATCTTAAGGGCTCAAGCTAGAGTCCCAAGAGCATTGAATCTAACCTATAAGAGCTAGCCTCTATTAAACTAGCCTAAAGATGGAGGCCAGCTCACAAGCACAACTCATAGAAGAATACCGAGCTCAGCTCACCAGGTGAGCTCGGTAAATATGACAAACCTGCAGCCAGAGACTTATAAAACACTCCATGGCAAAAGTTCGTAGAGTCTATGGAACTCATAGAACAGCCGGGACTTTATCTCGTTCGAAGAGATTAGGCTGCGAGTCTTAGAGGATAAACACAGAGATTCATCCATCATGAAGACTCTTAACCTTGATAACAATCACAGAGTCCAAAGGAGAGGAGAACTCCTAAACCTGATAAGGACCAAAGAAGTCCTAGGTAAGGAGGACACTTCATCACCAATCTATTCCCGTCCTAACGGAGATCTTTGCACCGTAACGACTCTTAAATCTGACAAGCAAGTACAAAGTCCAAAAGTGAATGGACTCCTCAAACCTGATAAGGATCAGGGGAGTCCTAAGGTGAGGAGGACACTCCAACACCTATCTATTCCCGCTACGAGCGGATGAGACTTAAGAGTCCCAGTCCCAAGGGATTCCTCCCAAGATGCCTATATAAAGACACCACCTCCATAAGAGAAAGGTACGCAATACTACAGAACTCATACTCAGTCCATACTCTCTTCTAAAGCAGATCGACTGACTTAGGCATTGGAGGGGCGATGGCGATAGCCACGCTGGTGCCCATAGCTTTTCTATTCTATATTGCAGGTCCTAAATCGAGCCGGCCGGTATCTGCTTCATCCCTTGGAGGATCAGATGGACAGTTGAGAAACCCCGTCTCTGGAGGTGACCAAAAACAGCTTTATCATGGCCGTATGTTATCCTACAAACTCCTTAGGTTAGGATATTATTGGCCAAGCATGCAGAAGGATTGCAACTCTATGGTCCAAAAATGTGAGAAGTGCCAACGCTTTGCAAACATCATTCATGGATCTCCCACAGTCTTAACTCCTATGAAAGGACCTTGGCCATTTGCCCAGTGGGGAGTAGACCTAATTGGCCCACTTCCAATGGCAGCAGGCCAGGTCCAGCAAGCCATTATAGCTGTGGATTACTTTACAAAGTGGGTTGACGCTAGGGCATTGGCCACAATCACAGCAGAGGTTACAATAGATTTCTTATGGACATTTATTATAAGCCGATTTAGATTACCACGAGTGATAGTTACGGACCGAGGAAAGCAATTCGACAATGCTCAGTTCGAGACGTACTGTATTTCCAAGGGAATACATGTACATTATGCCTCCAAGGCTCACCCAAAGGCTAATGGCCAAGTGGAGGTTACAAATCGCACAATCAAGAAAGGAATCAAGAAAAGGCTTCGAGAGGCCAAAAGAGCTTGGCCAGATGAGCTTTATAACGTGCTATGGGCATATCGTACAACACCTCGAACAGCAACTGGAAAAACTCCATATTCTCTTGCATTTGGGGCCGAAGCAGTGGTCCCAATTGAAGTTGAACTCCTGAACTACAGGACCGTGAGCACGGACCCCCAGGAGAACCAGGAAGATCTCAGGGCCGAGCTGGACCTCTTGGAAGAAACGAGGGAAACATCCATGGCCAAGTTGGCCCTCTACCAGCAAAGAATGGTCAAGTACCATGAAGCACAGGTTAGGCCAAGGGATTTTCGAGCTGGTGATCTGGTCCTAAGGAAAGTCGATCCCACGGGAAAGAAGGTAGGCAAGCTCGGCCCAAATTGGGAGGGACCCTACCAGGTTTTGCACCATATCAAGGCTGGTGCATATAGACTCGCAACCCTAAGGGGAAAAGAGCTACCAAACTCATGGAACGCAGAGCATCTAAAGAAGTACTACAAGTAGGTGCTTGCAATCCAAATTTATTTCCATTTCTAGGAAGTTCATTTCTGTTTTTAGGAAACTTTCTGTTTTCAATAAAACTCTAGCAATCAAGTTGTTTTCCGTTAGGACCATGTGTTCTTTACGTTTGCCAGCCCTAGTGGCCAATAAAACTCCCCATGAGGGATGACTGTTCAAATTTCCCGTGTGCATGATATGGTTTAGTTTTCCTGTATGCATGATATGGAGAGACAAGCAGAGAGATAAAATTGTTTAAAATTTTATTAATAAATACACACCCCAAGGGATGTGGACAGCTTTTACATAAAAAAACTTTGTGGGTAAACCCACAAAGTTGCAACCTAATCACTACCTCCCTCCCTCGGAGGGGAAGGAACTGGTGGCGCCGGCTGCCCTCGGAAAGCCTCCAACTGTTCCCAGTTGGCTATCAGCACCATGCAGACCGTCTTTTCCAAGACAGAAATGGATTCCGCCATGGCTTCCATCTTCGAAGACAACCCATTGATGGCCGCCTTCAGGCTCTGCAACTCCTGGCACAACTCGGTGATACGATCATTGTTAGCCATTAGCAACTTAAATTTGATTGTGGAATGGGGAGTAACCTCTGAAAACCTATTGGTATTTATAGCACAAATCAGGCGGTTCACTAACCGCTTGCTGAACCAATCAGCATGATCACAATCAAGATTACAATTAAAACCGCCACCTCAACAGCTTAGAGTAGTGGGAAGTTACAAACCCAATTACCTCGAGCAATTGAAACGATTGCTTTTACTTAAATGAGCACAACTTGGATTTGAAAAGCCAACTTCTCACGTCTTGAACGAACGTCATACCCGAGAAATGCCCTACGGGATATAAAAATAAGTATATTAATTTTTTGGACACAAATAAATTGCATACTTAGGGGGGTTGGAAATATTTCCAAGCTCAAACAGACATAGCACAGCTACGCAGGAAGCTTAGGAAAAATTTCCAAGCTCGAACAGACGTAGCACAGCTACGCAAGAAGCTTAGGAAAAATTTCCAAGCTCAAACAGACGTAGCACAGCTATGCAATCAGTTTAGGAAAAATTCCCAAGCTTAAACAGACGTGGCACATCTACGTAAGCAGCTTAGGAAAAATTTCCAAGCTCGAACAGACGTAGCACAACTACGCAAGAAGCTTAGGAAAAATTTCCAAGCTCAAACAAACGTAGCATAGCTATGCAATCAGTTTAGGAAAAATTCCCAAGCTCAAACAGACGTGGCACAGCTACGAAAGCAGCTTAGGAAAATTTCCAAGCTCGAACAGACGTAGCACAGCTACGCAGGAAGCTTAGGAAAAATTTCCAAGCTCAAACAGACGTAGCATGGCTATGCAGATCTACGAATTTACAAACTCACCCAATAACAATCCCAGGGGAAAAGTAAATAAGTGTCTTAATTGTTTCCACATAAAGCAATTTATACACTTAGGGGAGTGAGAGACATAGTATAACTATGCAAAAAGAAAGACAAGGAAAAATAAGCTCAGAAAAATATGCAAAAATTTCTAGCTATGCAATTTAGTATGGCAAAGGGGGCACCCCTTACAGAGGTACTAAAACACACATACCTGGCATAGCAACAACAAGGACAGGAATTGGTAAAACCAAAATATCTACATAGACTCTTTGAAAAATGCCACAGGATTAAATGAAAGCATTATTTCATTCTCAAATCTGCACCTGTGCCTGTCATAATAGCCTTTAAAAGGCCCCAAAATATGATCTTATTATGATCATCCTCATCGATCATCAAGAAAAGTTGTTAGGTCATCCAGCCAAGTGAAAGTTGAGGCCAAACCAAAGGCCACTCCCAAAACAAACACAGCCAAAGTACGAAAGTATTTAAAAGTGTTTAGTTACAGACCCAAGTGAACTAAAAGTTTTTAAAGGCCATTCAAAGGCCCGGGGAGGAATTATCAACAGCTTGCCCATCACCAGATGACGGGCCAGGAGGTGTTGCAGCTTGGGTTGAAGCTTCAAGAGGAAGAGAGATCTTTTCAGGAGTTTGGAGAAGGGATGCAAGGGAAGAGCTTAGAATAGATGTATCTTTAGATGTCGCGTCATCGCCTTCATCCTCTTCCTTCTGTCCCCCGTCGAGGCATGAGGGGCCTTCTTCATCATCAACTTCAAACTTGGAAAAATCCAACTTTGGAAAAGCTAAGGCTGCACGACTCCTCATGGCCTCAAACCCATCAAAATATTGCAGGGTAATATCTTAACGATACTCAGGAGACTGCAGGAAGAGTTCAATGGCGTCTCTACGAGCATTCTTCACCTTCTCCAGCATCCCCAAGCCCATGACTTTATGCTTCTCCATCTCCTTATCCCACTCAAGAATCTTCTGCTCCAGACTTCGAGCAGTCGCCACGGCGGTATCTCTCTCCTCCTCCAAACCTCTCTTTGACTTCAAGGCAGTATCCCTCTCAGTTGTCACCTTCTGGAGCTCCGCGGCCATGGAAACAATTTGTTTAGAGAGCCTCACGTTGGTCTCTGTGAGAGTAACCACCTGCTTCCCCAAACTATGGCTTTGGGAAACAAGATACCGGCCACGAGCCGTGGCCTGCAATAAGAGAGAAAAGATTAACGAAGAAATAACTAGAAAAATGAATTATCAAAAGATACAGAAAGGGAGCCTACCATGGCCAGCTCGACCAACATGTGCTCCCCCACCGCCTGGAGAGACATCTCCGCCATTGAGTCTGCACAGAGCAATCCAGAAGCACGCTCCAGAGCTTCTTGGAAATTGGCCAGCGTGGAAGGACCAACAGAAGCTTTTGCCTTCTTATTAGAAGGGGTACCCTCCACAGTCGTACCCTTCGCCTTCCTCTTCAATTTCTCAACACCTTCTTCTTCAATTTGCTCAACCACTAAGTCAAGAGTAGGGTCCTTTGAAAGGTCAACATCCAAGAAACTATCAACATTCAGCTCCTTCTGGAGATGAGAGCTCTTCCTTTTTGGAGCTACGCCACCAGACGATTGCTTTACCCTCTCAGATTTCAATTGGGCCAGCAGATTTCTATCCATTTTTGGTGCCATCTCTTTACCTTCACTTTCTTCTTCTGAAAAGAAAAGAAGTGGAAACAATGAGAAAGTCAGCAGACGGTTCGATACCTAAATAAAAACTGGAAATACCTCTTGAAAGAGCTAAGGCCTCACGAGATGTTTCTGGACCCAACAAGTAAGTAGCCAAGGACTCCGGAGTCACAAGCAACCCCCATCTATGGATTTCGTAGCTCCGGGCCAACTTCAGTTCCGCCTCTGTGGCAGGGGTCAAAGGAAATAAAGCACGAGCTGCACAAAAATAAAAGACAGAAACCCTTGAGAATAAAGAAATTGTGGTAATATTCAAAAGGGTAAAGAAAAGCTATGGCTTACAACTTGCAACAGGTTCCCCCCATCTATTGGGGACATGCTGTGTGTAGGACCCAACCTCCCAACTCAGGAGTTCCCATCCATCTCCCCCAACAAAGAAAAACTTATCCTTCCAGTTCTTATGGACATTGGGGAGATCGGTGATCAACTCTCCTCCACCAGGCCTTTTGGTAAAACAATACCATCCTACACCCCCAGGAGCTTCTTTTATTGAGAACTGATTGAGAAATGGTCCTTTTGTCAAAGGAGTAAGACCATCTTACATGGCTCCCCAAAGAACAGCACAACCAATCAGCAAACGCCATGAGTTAGGAACAATTTGGCCAGGCGCTAAACCCAAGAAACTCAATACTTCCCTCCCCACGGCCAAACGGCAGATGAAGACCTCCTTCTAAAGCCCCAACATAGATGCATGTTTCGTTTTCAACAAAAGAACAGGCTCGCTCAAATTCAGAGGGCTTCCTAAGGGTTACAGAGGATGGAATCGAAAACCTAACCCTAAGAACGGCCAACTCCTCGTTAGTGATCGTAGAAGGAATGATGGAAGCAGAAAAGGCAGGAACCCTACGGGGAACCTTCGAAGAAGACGGGGGTGATAAGGACTTGACACTGCTAGGTTGACCCACATGAGACGGAGCCCTGGCTACACTACTACGGCGCATTGGGACCTCCTCATCCACTGACGACTCTTCGACTTGAAGAATCGAGGAAAAATTGATGAGACCATCCGACATTAGGGTTCTGACGGATGATTGTGGGTATGAGGAAGCTAATAAATCAAAAAGATCTCGAAAAACCCTGTCTTGGAGTACAATGGAATAAGGTGCGAAGTCTTCTATAACGGGAGGGACAAGGTTGGCGGAAGCAAAACCGGCTAACCTAGCGTAAATAAACTCCCCTGGAGTAGCCCACTTTGGGCTCGAAATCTCTATGTTAGGAAAGGAAAAATCTAACATGAAAAAAAGAGAAGAACAGCAAGAAGAGGGGAACGTACGTAGAAAAGATGGGCTCTAACACGACGACGAAGGAGAATCGGAGAAGAAAGGTCTCACACGGGAAATCGCCTGGGTTGATTCAAACGCCTCTCTGATAGAGTTTGATCAAAACAAGGGGAAGCTTAAATGCTGAGCATCGATCCCGATAAGCATTCCTGAATCTTCGTCGTCCACCTCTAAGCACCAAAAGAGTAGGGATTTCGACACCTGTCCCACGATGCGACACGCATTTAAAACCCTCCGAAAAAGAGAAAGAGCGGTAAATGCCACACAGGTCTGGACTATGTTTCTAACCTCCAACCAAGAGCTGGAGCTTGGAAACAGGGGAGTACTTGATAAGTAGGATAAATCTGGCAAGGTCAGCTCAGTAAACAGTACAGACCTGGGGAGTAGAAGTCAGCTTCGCCCAAGCCCCCCAAGGGAGTACCACCTACGACAAAGTCAGAAGATGCAAGCTACGCCCATGAGACGGAGCTGGAACAAGGTCTAAGGACCAGCTTTGGCACTAAGCTAAAACAGGATAAGTAATATTCATGGAATATTACTTACTCCCATCAAGATACCGTTCAGATAAACCTAAATCCTACCAGATAAAGGAAGAGAAGTCGGTAAGATAAGCATAAAATGCCAATGATAAACATGATTAAAGACGGATAAGGATTCCATGCTAAAGCAGGGTGCACGTGGAGTTCCAGCTAAGGCATGACTCCACCCACTTCGTTAAAGCGATCCAAAATCCCCGGGATACAGTCCTACTAGGACTCCACCTCCTATCAAATGCCTATAAAAGTGACGGTAGAACTCCAATAAAGGTACGCACCACTCACAACCGAGAACCTTAATTCTCCTACCATATAGCAAGTTCTATACTGACTTAGGCATCGGAGGGTGGTTGGCATGCCACCACACCGGTGACTCAAGCTTCAGCTCTGTTTTGCAAGATCAAGTCTGTATTGTTCTGTTTAGTCTGCTTGTTACTTTTCTGTACGGGTACATTCCAGAATCAAGTTTCATGTTAAAAGTCATTTTTTTTACTTTATTAAATCTTTTAACATTTCAAAAAGCTTTTAACATTGTTTTACATGATAAGATGAACAAAAGGGTCTTGTAAATCACTTTTCAGAGATTCAGAAAATATAAAAAACTATTTTGCGGACCTATGGTTTGTTTTGTCATGTAAGAGCAAACTGATTCTGGAATGCGTAGACAAGTACACCGCACGGTGTTTTAGTTACACCGTGCGATGTATCCTATTTGTCGTGCGGTGTTTCACATGATATTGGCAGACTGCTGTAATGCTGTTATTTCACTTTCTATATATTGATCATCCATTTCATATTGTACAGTTCGCACCACAAGCACGCCAATGTGTTATATTTAATCATGTGTCCCTTTCCCGTACATGTTTTAAAGTTAAGTTTTTCAAATGATATTAAATCCCCCATTTAAAATGCTTAGTAGAGACCGGATTTTATCGGGTGAGCGGGGTGCTTTTTCAACAAAACCTTCCCCGCTCGTAATGTGGCTCCCAGATCCAAAATCTCAACGTTTTCGCTAAATCAAAAGCCTTTTTCTCTCAAACAAACTCTCGGTTTCTCAGATCATCCCTCTCAAAAATCCGGGTGTCGACTCTTCGATCGCGCGCCGGGCGTGGGGGGCCCACAGGGTTGCCTTCCAAAGGGTGGCCGAACCCGAAGAGTTCCCTCGAGGGTGGCCGAACTTGGGAGACATTTTATCGGTCGGCCGACGGTCAATCGCAACGTCACCCGCCCCCGAACCTCAGTTCCAGCCGGACTTGAAGTATCGTATGGCCATTGCTCCTGACCGTGATCTCGGTCCCAGCCTTCTTGTTACTGGGCTCGGACCATTTAGTCCGGTTTGCTACAGTATTTAAATTCCTTGTGAATTGTAATCCATTCGTGTTTTTATTTTATTTTCTGCAGTGGGCCAAAATATTGATTATAGCCCAATGGCCTGATTGGGCCCCTCCTATTGCCCTTTCGTTAGAGCATCTCTAATCCATAGAGCATGGATGTGACACATTGATGATAGATTTTGTAATTTATCCCATATTTTCTTCACTTTTTGTATTTTATGGGTGAATTTGGGAGAGATCCATCATCGTTTCTATTGATTTGGTTTCAAATTTACTTTTTAGATCTCCAAATATGGAGACCACACTTTAAATTTGGAGACCAAATTTCTAAAAATGATAATAAGTCCCTCCAAGATTCTTTCAAAAAATACAAAAAGTGAAGAAAAATGAGATAAATTATAAAATCACCCGTCAATATGTCACATCCATTCTCTATTTTGAAGAAATAGAGATGACTCTTAGGAACGAGGGGAGGAGCATAGAGATTCCTCGCCCATTTGGGAGACAGTCGGGTCGGAGCATTGAATCGGGTTGCGATCAGGCACTGCACTGGTTTTCCCTCGATCAAAATCGACAGAGATTTCGGAAAACAATGGCAACAACAAAAATAAGGGCGAATGCGGCTTGTCTCCACAAACGGATTTGAGGTTCCACGCCGTATTTCAGGACTTCAGCGGAAGAGAAATGGCAGTCGAGTCAAATGTGAAAATAAGAACGAAAATGAAGACAAACGAAAGAGACTTCCGTTAATCTTCAACGATTGATCTATCGCGTGAGCGACACATCGAAGATCCTAAGTTAAGCTTAGAATATGAAATTCTACTCCTACTCCTAATTATAACCTGAATGGGTTAGTAGTGCCAAAAATTAAGACAAATAAAGATAGACTTTGATTTGTTGGAGAGGGATTACAATGAAGTCTTAAAAGACTATTTATAGAAAACAACAAACATAGGAAATAACTTCCTAACTTCTTCACTAGTCTTCATTCAATCTTTTGCTTCCACTTGTCAAAATAACTTCCCACTTCCCTTCAAATGTGTAGGAGCATGACAAGTGTCCTTTTAACTTCCACATGTGTAGGAGCAAGCCAAGTGTCCTGCATGCAAATAACAATAATAAAAGAAATACTAATACTAGTTCTAATATTAATACGAATACTTAATAATAATAAAATAGGAAGCATTCCCATAATTGGCACATTTCGGTCGATCATCGACAGGCGGTGAAATATAGTGTAAACAATGCCCCCCTTATTCATTTGGGTGAGTGCTAATGTAACCCAAGTGAATAATGTAACTAGCTTTAAATCACCCCTCTGTCGATATCAACGGGTGATAAATTAACGTACCTTTTCACTTTTCGACTAATGTAACAAAGCCTTGATGGCGTAAAAATCACTGTCGAAAATAACATAACTCTGTCGATTAGTTCCCTTGAAGGAAACTTTGGCCAAACAAATATCAAAGGCTACACCATAAGCCATTTTAAACACTATAGACTATAGTTGGTCATTTGTATAGTCCTCGATAGAAAAATCTTGTGCCAGCAAGTGGCATTAAGACATACACTTTTTGTATACAGAAAGCCAAAGGCCTAACATCCAAAGATGACAAATGGCCTGTCGATATTCACATGCATGCCATTCGACTGGCCCAAAAACAAAACCGCTTCTGTCTTTTGTATGTTAGTAAATTCGTGGCTTCTCTGTCGATTCGACAAGGCCAAATCACGTCAAACATATATATATTAAAACACAGAGAGGTTGGGGAGAATTCTCTGTTGATTCGTTTTTAACCGGAGAAGATATCCGTATGGGATAGGCCGTAATGGTCTTATCCCTCTTCCAAGCATGGCCAACAAATGGCTTTCTTTGCCCGTAAATTGTTCAAGCCTTGCAAGGCTTTTCTGTCGAATTATACTCAACTCCCTTCGAGTTTCAACACCAAAGCCATTTACTTGACATAATTTGGCTTTCTAAAGATGAGTTTGCCCCCCTTGCAAACTTGAAATCAAAAGAGGGCTATTTCTCATTCATAATTGGCCAATAATTTACTTTTCATCCTTAATAAAATCTGGATGAAAACTTTTCGTGTATAGATCCACAAATTACAAATGGCCTACTTTTGATGAATAATTTAAACCTCCATGCAAGGCTTAAAATTCAATCAATTCACATTGGATCTTTGTTTTTCAACCCCAGAATCGACCAGGGCCAGCCTTTCTTTTTGTATGTGTAGCAGTACACATCGACAAATGTTGGCTTTCCTTCAACTATGTAGATGGAGCATGACCCAACAAATCGACACATGTAGAAGGGTTTGAAGACTTTTCGTTAGTCTTCAAATGTGTTGGATTTTAAACAGCCTTGAACAATGGCCGTTTTCCTATCAATTGATCAATGGCCATCCGTTCGTTCAATTTATGGCCAAAATTCTTACTGTACGGTTTATTGCAAATCAATAAACACTTCAAACCGTTTGTGTAAGGCTAAAATTCACTCAATTGTTTTTTTATGAACCATCTAATTTGGTTCACGTATGACTCTGATTCATGGCCATTAAAGTTGTATTTTTACAAGTGGCCTAATTAATCTGTTCAAGCCTTTCATCAAGGCTGATATTTCATACTTGATCGACCTATGTCAATTGTTAACCCATTGAAAATCAAAGTCACATGGCGCAATCGACACATGTTAACAATTTCAGCCAGTTGTCTTTTGGCCTGTTATCGACATAGTCATTCTTCTTGTGTAATCAACACATGTCGGCCTTCTTGAACATGTGTTTGATTATAAACAACCGACTTGTTTCAAAGCCTTTCAAGGCTTTCGTTTCACATTACACTTGCTTCTTCCGGATATCATCCATATATGCGAACAGATTCGAGAATTGGCCAATATCTATCAAGCCATTATCCAATTCTGTTGGTACTTTTCTTTTTCCAGAAGAATCAACAGTTGGCCAACAAATGGCCGTTATTCTATTTCTCCAAATTGTTCAAGCCTTACATGCAAGGCTTTCATTTTCACATCGATCTCCACCATAACTTCCGATTTAGTAATGACGCCCTTCCTCTAGCGCCAAAATTGTTTACCAATGTTTCCCTCGATCGAAATTGACAGACATTTCGGGAAACAATGCCAACAACAAAAATAAGGGCGAATGCGGCTTGTCTCCACAAACGGATTTGAGGTTCCACGCCGTATTTCAGGACTTCACCGGAAGAGAAATGGCAGTCGAGTCAAATGTGAAAATAAGAACGAAATTGAAGACAAACGAAAGAGACTTCCGTTAATCTTCAACGATTGATCTATCGCGTGAGCGACACATCGAAGATCCTAAGTTAAGCTTAGAATATGAAATTCTACTCCTACTCCTAATTATAACCCAAATGGGTTAGTAGTGCCAAAAATTAAGACAAATAAAGATAGACTTTGATTTGTTGGAGAGGGATTACAATGAAGTCTTAAAAGACTATTTATAGAAAACAACAAACGAAGGAAATAACTTCCTAACTTCTTCACTAGTCTTCATTCAATCTTTTGCTTCCACTTGTCAAAATAACTTCCCACTTCCCTTCAAATGTGTAGGAGCATGACAAGTGTCCTTTTAACTTCCACATGTGTAGGAGCAAGCCAAGTGTCATGCATGCAAATAACAATAATAAAAGAAATACTAATACTAGTTCTAATATTAATACAAATACTTAATAATAATAAAATAGGAAGCATTCCCATAATTGGCACCTTTCGGTCGATCCTCGACATGCGGTGAAATATGGTGTAAACAGAATGAGAGACCCAATTCAGAAGAGTGAACATCACCCCACATTTTCTTGAACGATATTGATTCACGGAAGGACAAAACTGTTCTTACAAAAAGAATTACATTCACCATACAACCTAAAATTGAGGTGACACCCCATAATTGACGGTAAAACAACTATCATAAGGCTTATCCAAAAAACAACTATCATAAGATAAGATAACATATATTTTTCATCCAGGCATGAATCTCAAATTCTCTAACACAATGCAAAAACAGACGGCCGACAACAAGATTGGTCATAGCTGCGGATAATGACCACAACCCCGTTAAGGATTTAAAGGTTGAAATCGAAGTGAGCCATAAAGAAATTCCCTCCTAAACCCCAAAAAGCCAAACAAAAATAAGGAAATTCCGTGAAATCCACAAGCGGTAGGAAATGGCTGAATTTCCGACACTTAAAGTGGATTTGCCTCCTGAGTCTTGAACTCAGATCTCCTGCTCCGAACCTCTAATGCCGAAACTTCAACTCCTCAGGATCGAAAGGCGGTCAAAGAGAAATAATGAATGAACAGGGCTGGTGGTGGCTTAGGATGAGGATTTGTAAGGTGTTTGCGATGGGGGTGGAATAGAGGCGAGCACTTCTAGGGACACCAACCGTCTGTGCACTATTGACAATTCTAGCACGTGGGGTTATTCCGGGTCTCACACAGATAAACATCGACGGTTTGTGTACTGTACCAGCATGTGGGATCATTCCGGGTCTCTCACGAATAATTCGATAATTTTAAATTAATTTTTCGAGTAGTCCGCGAAAAATCAACTCAATACGATACAAATCTTTCATTCTGGAAAAATGAAAGATTGAATCAAACACCTACACGTATCGTATTGAGCTGATTTTTGAAGGGACTACTCGAAAAATTATTTTAAAATTATCGAATTATCCATGCTGGATCCGAAGTGGAACCTGCTTGCCAGTTTGTGCACCGCCGTCGGTGTCCCTAGTTTTTTCCGAAGAGAGGCACATGGAGGACGGTGGAAGGGTGACAACGGTTGGAAGAGAGGTGGAAATTGACGAAGGTGGAGGTAGTTGGAACAGAGAAAAGAGGAGAGAAAAAAACCTCACCAAAAGAGATGGAAAGCTGTCACAAAGGAAGGAGCAGGAACAAAAATTGGGAGGGAGTAATTAGATTTGTGGCCGTAGATGTGAGAAGAAACCCTAATGCTTTTTAGGCATAATTGCCTTTGTTTTTAAAGTAGGAAGTTAGGAACAAAGGGGGAAAGAGGGCAAATTGGGAAGGGAGAGAGGTATTAAACATTCGAAAAAGAGCTTGAGAAGCTATGAACTAACGCTAGCATCTCTAATAAACTCTTCAAAAACCAAGAAAAAAATTAACTGAAATTACATATGCAATTTTCTGTGTTTTAACTTTCTATCTTTTGCAAGCTGAAGCCTCAACATTATTGAAAATAGTATTTGATGGGTCACATTTACAGCATATATTAGAATGCACACAAAAATTCATCTTTTGAATTGCTATATTTAGTAGCGATGTATAATTTTCGTGTTGAAATTTGAAAGATGAGCAAAAGATGCTCTCTGAGGCTATGAAGGGCTCCCATTCTACATCTGCATTTTGCTCAAATCCATACAAGACATGCCCAGAGGGAAAAAGACCATACTAGCAACACGGAGTAGACAAGAACAGAACTGAACTACATACAAATGGGTTGCTCGACAAGAACATTCAAAAATCAGGCTGTACTTGCCTAGTTTCTCTATGATCAACTCAAACAGTGGGCTATTTCATATCATCCTGCCCAGGCTCAACCAATTTCCAAAGCTCTCATTTTCCCATCTACTACTTTTTTAATAAACCATAAAGCTCACCCTTCTCATACATCGACGAAAAGATATCACACCCGCCAACCAACTCACCATTCACAAAAATCTGCGGAAACGTAGGCCAGTTACTATACTTCTTCAGTGTCTCACTCAATCCCTGATTATACTCTTCGTCAAGCACATCTATGCTCTCATATTCCACACCTTCGCTTTCAAGTATTCCCACCACCTTTTGGGAAAATCCGCATAATGGAGCACTTCGTGATCCCTTGATGAAGGCCACCACCTTATTTTCCTTCACCAGCCGGTCAATGAGTTCCTCCAGTGGGACTGTCAATTGGACGTGTCGGCCAGGTGTTAACCGTAAATCGGGCTTCTTCTTTGGTGGCTGCTGAACCCATGTCGTGTTTCCAGATTCGTTGCCTGGTGGGACCTTTCCAGTGGATCCTATGTGTTCCTCCATCCATGATTTCCAGGCTTGGGTTAGAGCTGTTCTATCTGGGTCATCTACCACCCCAACCTGCACAGAAACATTAGTAATGAAATATTGGAAGGCTTGGTGTTATCTAACCTATCCCTTAAGGGCCTCTTTGTTTATTGGGATTTGAGCATAAGATTATATTACAAATCCAACAGGGTCACCTATCCTATGTTTTGTTGAAACATTTGGAGTCATATGATTAAATATCCGTTGGATATGCAATTCCGAGAAAACAGGGTCATACGTTGGAAGATATGATCTTATAACCCTACCACTATTAGTGTAATGGGTTTGCATACCCTATGAGATTACGTGTCCCTTTACTATATCAGTGCAGTCAAACAAACGGACACAAATGCTCATAATTCAATATACTGGCAATGAAACATGTACAACAAAACAAAACAAAAAAAATTGCACACTGAAAGTGCACCAATTTCATGCATTGGAAAATCCAAACATAGAATTCTGAGATTTCAGCAGCTTTTTCACCAAGCTAGCTGACAATGTGGCTGGTGCACAGAATAATGGGTCTGCTATTTGCTTGGCACATTCATGATTTGACATAAGCGGACTAGGCTAGGTTTTGCATTGCACGACTCAGGCTCAAAATCACAGGAAGAATGTGAAAAGGTGTACAAAAAGCAACACGATAATAATTTTGCGCCACAACTTTGTTGTCGCAGTCCTCCAACTCCATTTCAGACATCTCACAGTATTCATTAAGAGCATCACCAATCATCTGATATCTCCTGAATCCTCCATGTGGACCATGTCAAAACAAAAAACTTGACACAACTACTCCAAATCAGTGGATGGTGTCTTCCATGCCAAGTTTCTTCCAATTTTTCCAGAATTTGGAAAAATGCCAAAATTTGGCACGATTTCTCCTCTCTATCTCTAGTAGCACTAAGGGGAGGTAGACCATAATTGACCTCAGGGGTTGTAGCTCCATAGGACTTAGGTTTTCCATGATGGCATCGACAGAGTTCAATACATAAAACGGAGTCATGTAGTCTACCCCAATTGATTGGGACTTGAGGCTCCATTGGTTCAGTGTGGTTCTCCTCTCTATCTCTCTCCTGATAGGACCCACAAATGGCATGCACATTTGTTTGTGTTAAGAAAATAAAGAAACGATACTCACATCTTTGGAGCAACAACTCTTAAGTTATGGAATTTCTAGTGCGCTGAGAGCTGGCATTGCCATTTTGGCACCAACCATCGGAGATGCTCTAAGTAGGCATACCACAACGTCCCATTTTCTTACGGTGGAATCTGAACGAGATATGTATAAAGCATCTCCAATCCTTAACCTTTTTCCTACGAAAACTCAAAATTTGACTCGAAACACTAAAAATTCATCTCCAATTGCACACCATTTTGCCTACCCTTTTTTGAGTACTACCTTTTTTCTTCCCAAAATGAGGGGAGACCCAAATCCAAACCTTTTTTTTTCTCAACCCCTCTTTTCACTTTCATATTATTTACAAATGTGCCATTTTGACCCAAATTTTGCCGGAAAAAAAAAAAGGGAGTAGCACTGGAGAAGGCATACCCCGAATTGGAATTTTTACCCCAAATTTCACCCGAATTTGGGTTTAAAATGGGTCAGGGCTGGAGATACGAAGATTACCTTAATGGAGCAACAGAGCTCCGGCAGCGATTTCCTGTGACCAAGAACACTGGCCGCAACGTTCCGAGACAGACCCACGAACTGAAGGTCCCCGTTCTGATCGTAAACGCCGTACACTCCGGCCACCGCCGGGAAAGTCCCCGCGATTTCCTCAGATTCCGGGGGAACTCCGACTGGCTTAGTCTCGGAGAGCTTCTTGACAGCAGAAACAACGGCGGTTCGAAGGCGAGGTTTAGTTAGGGTTTTGGGTCGAAGAGAGATTATTATGGAGGGGAAGTGGTGGGAGGGATTCTTGGGGTGGGAGTAGAATGCATGGGTGGGGGTAGTTTGGGGAGAATAAGAAGAAGAGAGTAAAGATGAGGAGGTGCTGCGGATTGGTGATGATGATGATAGGTTGATTGTTGCCATTGCCATTGCCATTGAAGAGAGAGAGAGAAACAGGTTGAGATTATTGACGAAGGAATAGGATCATCAAACCATGTGGGTGGATCGGGTTTCAGATTTTTTTTTGGTCTGGGGCTTTATATACATAAACTATACCAAACCACTACACTATCCGCTACATTTTTTGTGGAGCCCACTTAAGATTTCACAAAAATACATAAAAATATCCAAAAGTTTTAAAATAATATTTTATTAGGCCCGTAAAAAATCAGCTCTAACGGATATTGGTAAATATTATTTCTGGGTTCGTATGTCCAAAACTACGCAGTTGAGTATTTTCGGTCTCACAAATCTAGAAATAATACTTACCGATACCCATTAGAGCTGATTTTTTACAGAGCCCCCTAAAATATTATTTTAAAATTTATGGATATTTTTATGTATTTTTTGTGGGACCCGAAATGAGCCCCAACAAAAATGTAATGGATGGTATAGTGATTTAGTGTAATGTAGCTGGACTTATTGTTTATATATAACTTATATATATATATATATATACACTAATCTTCTAATGAGGACCTAAAATAAGGACTACCCCATTTCTTCCCTTTCCCGATTGAATTTTGATGATCCGAGCCGCTCAATGTGTTCAGAACGTGATTTTAAGGGTACCCGCGAGAAATCGGCCAAAAAAAAAAGACCGGGAAGGGCTTGATTTGAGCAGTTTTTATTTGAACCATTCGATAAAAAATAAATAAAAACTGCTCGGATGAAGCCCTTCCCGGTCTTTTTTTTTGCTGATTTCACGCGAGTACCCTTAAAATCACATTCTGAATACATTGAGCGGCTCGGATCATCAAAATTCAATCGAAAAAGAGAGGTCCTTATTTTATTAAAATGAGGTGGTCCTTATTAGAAGGGGACTCTATATATATATATATATTATATGGCCAATCATTCATAATGGATGGTTCATTCCAAAAATATTAACAGGAAATCATAGATCAGCCCCATTTTTTATTGGAGTTTCGTGCCATCTTTTTTTTTCATGCTATCCTGTCAATATTATTTTACCTTTGTCATTTTTTCACACCCTCAGAATTCACAGTCCTTTGAAGAATTCACACCGCCGCCGCTTAATAATTTAGTGCAGATCACTTAACAGAAAAGTAAATGTGGGTCTAAGGACAACCTCATATGAAAATTATCCTTTTACCCTTAACTAAATATAATTTCACACTTCATTATTATCTTTTCAAAATTTTCATCACCCCCTTCCATCTCCACCCCACAACCACTTCCCGTCGACGACCACCTCCGGCCGGAGACTTTTTCGGGCGAAATTTCACTACTTCAAAAAATTAGTGAAATTCACTACTTCTCAACCTTCACTAATTTCAGCGACCAAACCGGCCGGTGACTTTTTTCGGCAAAATTTCATTACAAAAAATTAGTGAGATTCACTACTTCTCAAATTTCACTGGATGTAGATTTTACCTAGTGAATTTCACTAACTTTCAAGCTCATGAATTTCACCATCTCAATAGCTATTTAAGAACATAAGCACCATGAATCTCGTGAAATTCACGACCTTAGACCTCATGAATTTCACTGAATTTTAAAACACAACCACCCACCAAGTGAATTTCATTAGCTTTGAACTCGTGAATTTCATTAGCTTGGAGTTCGTGAATTTCAGTGGATTTTAAAACACAACAACTGTTAAGTGAATTTCGTTAGTTTCAAGCTTGTAAATTTCATTAGTTTGAGCTCATGAATTTCACTGGATTTTAAAACACAATCACTACCTGGTGAATAACATTAGCTTCGAGCTCGTGAATTTCATTAGCTTTGAACTCATGAAATTTACTAGATTTCAAAACACAACAAAATAGCTCTTTCAAAAATAACCATTAACAACTAATGAAATTTACTAGCTTTGAACACCTAAAGTTCCACTCATACATTTCATCGAACAATTCATGTGCGTAACTACGTATACTTTGAAGTTCAATAGTTTATATGTAGTACCCGATCTCTATGCAGAGTAACATAATACATTAATCAGAAAACAAAAAATTTCAAAAATAACCATTCGTACTCTCTGTAGAGACTGACTCGTAAGAGGGTGTTTTGGATTCTCAAAAAAGTATTTCTTAAAAAAGAAGGTAATTTCAAGCTCAAAAATCATGTGTTTACGCAAATAATTTTTATGCAAATAATTTTTTCTACCAATATGGATTGATAAAGCAGTTTTTAGTCACCTCCAGAGATGGGTTTCCTCAACCGTCCATCTGATCCTCCAGGGGATGAAGCAGCTACCGGCCGGCTCGATTTAGGACCTGCAATACAGAACAGAAAAGCTATGGGCACCGGCGTGGCTGTCGCCATCACCCCTCCGATGGTGGCAAGCTCTGCTCTTCCAACAAAAAGTCTCCAATGAGATAAAGTACGCTATCAGCAAGGCTCTGGCCTAGTTCCTTAACAAAGAGCTTAATAGATACAAATGTCAAGTGTCCATGACACAATCTACAAGTGTCAAGCTGTTTTCCCAACACCTTAACACTTGGGGGAGTAGGGAAGTATATGGACACACAAGTCTTCTCAGCCAAAGCTAGAGCTTTGGAAGTAGCTATAAAAGCTTACAGAGCTTGGACAACCAATGGGTAAAGCCCAGTCCCAAGAAAATTGGGCACGGCCCGTGCACCTTAACCAAGCTTGCTCGGTCACGGCTCAAGGCCTCAAAATTAGATTAAGCAAAAGGTCAAATTGAGCAACCAAGGTCTGCTCAGAAGAACATAGTTGCTAAAGGCACGTGATGTTCTCCATAAAGTAAGTGCAAGTGCAAAATTGTTACGACAATAGCAGTGAATGAGTAACTCACCTCTACGGAAACATGAAAATTTCTAAGGAAATACACAGATGAGAGCTCAGGCTCGTTCAGAGAGCTGAGCATGAAAGGCAACATCGTCTGATCATCTTCGAGGATTGACATGGAGCCATCATCAACCCGGTTATGTGGACCACCAAGTTACTTCAACAAAGGATCTTGATCGTCTAAGGTGGCTGAAACACCTCCTATGGGAGGTGACAAACATAAAATATCCTAAGGGATAACCCAGGAGAGTACCTCAAGACGAGTACCCCAATTGGACAATAGAACCTAGCCCGTCAACAATCCCAAGGGATAATGATTTAAGGCTAGCTAATCTTAAGAGATAAGCTCAGCCAACACAATAACACATGACATAGGAGCTCAACTAAAAGTCCCAAGGGACATGGTCACCCTAAGCATAGCTTAGTTAGGCCAAGCAGATCATCATGTTCGACTCAACACAAAAAGTTCAAGTAAAGACAGTCCTAAGGGACAGGGTTGCCCAAGGTTACAACCAATAGTTGCAATGAGGCTACATGCCCAAAAAATGACCCATGTTGCTTGCATTCGATGCACCAGATAAAAGCACGGAAAGAAATCACCCTCTCAAGTGTTTCCCTTTTCCTGACCTGACCAGGTCTAAAGAAACAGGGGAATAGCTGAAGCTGAGTATAAACCAGACCAGCTCATCCCAAGGGACAAGCATAGTGAGCACCACGGTGCAACACAAATATGCTAATCATGGACATTATCCTAAAGGGATTAAAAGTCCTAAAGCAAGAGGGGATGATAATAGCCAAGTATCACAGTACCTTGGTCAGATTGAGAAACCTCTGAGCAGAGGATCTCCTTCCCAGAAAAGTTAACCCTACGAGGGGACATATATGGAAAACCTGACCTCTTAAGGCCAGCCAACTTAGAAAAACCACTTCACATAGCTTGAACATCACAGCTCTGGTAAGAGCTAAGCTCAACCCAAGGGTTGATGAATCAGCTTTGCATACCATAGCTATGCAATAAAAGGAGTTCAAGAAAAATTTCCAAGCTCAAACGAAGTAGCACAGCTATGCAATAAAAGGAGCTCAGGAAATATTTCTAAGCTCAAGAACGTAGCTAAGGCTATGCAACAAAAAGTTATCAACGAGTCGAAACTCACAGAGCTCAGACTGACATTTAATTCCCAAAGTGTCGTCAAGTCCACGTGGTCTAGTCCCAAGAATAAGCTGAAGAGTCTCAGCCCTAAGGGGCTAAGGCTAAAAGCCCGAGAGTGTGGCCTACAAGACTCATTGACCTAGTCCAAAAGAGCTCTGAACTAACAGACCCGAGTTCAGTTACTAACTCGATACCTCTAAGGCCAGCTAAGGACGCCTTGAAAAATAAAGACTATGGGAAAACTCATGCTAAAGGCATGAGATGTTTTTCCAGGTCTCGTGCTAAAAGCATGAGATGAGCTTTGATATAAACCTCGTGCTAAAGGCAAGAGGTGCTATTTCAAGTCTCATGCTATGGCATGAGCAAACCTCATGCTAAAGGCATGAGATGCTATTTCAAACCTCATGCTATGGCATGAGCAAACCTCATGCTAAAAGCATGAGGTACTATTCTAAGTCTCATGCTAAGGCGTGAGCAAACCTCAAGCTAAAGGCATGAGGTGATAATCCAAGTCTCATGCTAAGGCATGAGCAAACCTCATGCTAAAAGCATGAGGTACTGTTCTAAGTCTCATGCTAAGGCGTGAGCAAACCTCATGCTAAAGGCATGAGGTGATAATCCAAGTCTCATGCTAAGGCATAAGCAAACCTCACGGTAAAAGCATGAGGTACTGTTCTAAGTCTCATGCTAAGGCGTGACCAAACCTCATGCTAAAGGCATGAGGTGATAATACAAGTCTCATGCTAAGGCGTGAGCAAACCTCATGCTAAAAGCATGAGGTACTGTGCTAAGTCTCATGCTAAGGCATGAGCAAACCTCATGCTAAAGGCATGAGGTGATAATCCAAGTCTCATGCTAAGGCATGAGCAAACCTCATGCTAAAAGCATGAGGTACTGTTCTAAGTCTCATGCTAAGGCATTAGCAAACCTCATGCTAAAGGCATGAGGTGATAATCCAAGTATCATGCTAAGGCATGAGCAAACCTCATGCTAAAAGCATGAGGTACTATTCTAAGTCTCATGCTAAGGCGTGAGCAAACCTCATGCTAAAGGCATGAGGTGATAATCCAAGTCTCATGCTAAGCCGTGAGCAAACCTCATGCTAAAAGCATGAGGTACTATTCTAAGTCTCATGCTAAGGCGTGAGCAAACCTCATGCTAAAGGCATGAGGTGATAATCCAAGTCTCATGCTAAGACATGAGCAAACCTCATGCTAAAAGCATGAGGTACGGTTCTAAGTCTCATACTAAGGCATGAGCAAACCTCATGTTAAAGGCATGAGGTGATAATCCAAGTCTCATGCTAAGGCATGAGCAAACGTCATGCTAAAAGCATGAGGTACCGTTCTAAGTCTCATGCTAAGGCGTGAGCAGATCTCATGCTAAAGGCATAAGGTGATCATCCAAATCTCATGCTAAGGCATGAGCAAACCTCATGCTAAAAGCATGAGGTACTATTCTAAGTCTCATGCTAAGGCATGAGCAAACCTCATGCTAAGGGCATGAGGTGTTGTTCCAAGTCTCATGCTAAGGCGTGAGCAAACCTCATGCTAAAGGCATGAGGTGATAATCCAAGTCTCATGCTAAGCCGTGAGCAAACCTCATGCTAAAAGCATGAGGTACTATTCCAAGTCTCATGCTAAGGCATGAGCAAACCTTATGCTAAGGCAAAGTGTCGATGTAAGATCAGTCTTAAAAGGACACAAATTCACAAGTGTTAGGTTGTTCTTCAAACAACTCCATGCTCAAGGGATTGGGGAGTACCTAAAATACATTAGTACCCTCACATCTACGCTATTCCAAGGTATTCCTAAGGGAACTAACAAGGGACAGAGCCAACGTAATGCTCTAGAACGAGAGTAGGCTTCACTGAAGTTTGTCTCTCTCGAACATCAATAACAACTATTTTTCTTTGCTCTGCTACGAGCATTGCTACTTAGCAAGGCTAAGGCTAGATACCCCATGGTTGAAATAACTACCGAAGATGGGTGTAGATCAAAGTAAAAGGGTACGCTTTGTTTAGCCGCTTGAACATACTCATCGGTATGCTATTCAGCAAGACCGGCCAGCGAAGCTGTTTGGTAAAGTTGAACATGACAACATGATCATAGGACTAAGGGTCCACAAAAATTCCCCTGAGACAAGCAATGGCTATGTATAATGCAACCTGATGAAAATCACATACGATACACAAAATAGGTCGGCATAGTCATCAATTCCAAAGCAAATAGTGTTTCCTTGTTTTCACTTATGTTCTTACTCGGAAACAGGGGAGTTACTGATAAGTATAAAATAACTTCCCAAGGTTAGCCCAGACCAGGAAGCCTAGCTCAACACAAAGGGCCATATAGGGGGCCTAGTGACATGGAGCTTAGCTTGAAGAACTGAGCTCAGTGGACTAGCCCAAGGCAAAGGTCATCCCAAGGTCAGCCCAAACCAAAGAGCTCAGGAGCACAGCCTTAAGGGCTCAAGCTAGAGTCCCAAGAACGTGAAATCTAGCCTATAAGAGCTAACCTCTATTAAACCAGTCCAAGGACGGAGGCCAACTCACGAGCACAGCTCATTGAAGAATACCGAGCTCAGCTCACGTGGTGAGCTCGGCAGAGATGGCAAACTTACATCCAGAGACTTATAAAATACTCTACGAAGGGAATTCAATGAATTCATACAGTCTAAAAGACTCCTGAAACGACCAAGGTCTAATCCACCAATAAAGGATAAGGACCAGAGATCCCAGCACCGTAAGGACTCTTAACTTGATAAGCAGGTACAAGAGTCCAAAGAGTCCAAAGGTGAAGGAAGTCCTTAAACTTGATAAGAATCAGGGGAGTCCTAAGGTAAGGAGGACACTCGTCCTAAGGTAAGGAGGACACTCCAACACCTATCTATACCCACTATGAGCGGATGAGACTTAAGAGTCTCAGTCCTAAGGGACTCCTCCCAAGATGCCTATATAAAGATAACGCCTCCATAATACAAAGGTATGCAATACTACAGAACTCATACTCAGTCCATACTCTCTTCTAAAGCAGATCGACTGACTTAGGCATCGGAGGGGTGATGGCGACAGACACGCCGGTGCCCATAGCTTTTCTTTTCTGTATTGCAGGTCCTAAATCGAGCCGGCCGGTAGCTGCTTCATCCCCTGGAGGATCAGATGGACGGTTGAGGAACCCCATCTCTGGAGGTGACTAAAAACTGCTTCATCATGGATCTTGTTTGATAGATCTCATTGAGATCTTTTAAACGGTGCCAAAAAAAAAATCAAAAAATCAATTTTCATTTTCATTATTTGAATTTGAAAATTGAAAAAAAGAACTTTTAAAAAAAGAATGCAAACTGGAACGAGCCCTAAGTAAAGTTCTTTAATTTAAATGTTAATATGCGCCTGAGTTGTTCGAATGTAAATGGTGATGTGGTAAAGACTCGGGGTTGTTGTGCAATATAACTAGTTTCTTGTGGGATTTGAAGTGGTGCCTTATTTGGTAAAGGGAGGAAATGTAATACTCTATTTTTTTTTTGATCCGGTAATACTCTATTTAAACTTGTATATAAATCAACTTCTGGGTCAGGAGACCCATTTTCCCTTTTTCCATTTTTTTTTTTTACTTCTCACGTACACCTCACATCTCTCTCATACTCGGCTCTCACCATCTCACTCATGGATCTCTTCAAAGAGATCAAATTCCTTGAAAACGCAAGCATATTACATCGTGTCCAAGTGGGTTCGGCTTGTAGATCTCGTGGGATAAGTCGGAGGAGGTGCTCTTGGCCAATTTCAAGCTTGGAGAATTAGGGCTTCGCTTGGATCTTTGGGGTTTTGTTCAAAAACTTTGAGGTAGGGATCTCTCCTCTCTTTATATGTTCATGTGTTGATTGGGTGTAGTTTTTGGTGTTTGATCATCCCTTGTCATAGTATGTTGAAATCTGCAAAATCTGGGAATCGCGCGCAGAAAACCAGTAGGTATCGATACCCGTCTTCTCTCAGGACCGTGATTGCTTGGGTATTGATACCCCTGCTCGCTGGAATTTTTTTTAGAAAATACACGCGATGTTACTAGTAACATCCAGTCACTACAACAAAAATCACATTTTATAGCGTGCGAAAAACGCTGTTAAATGTCATAGATAGCATTCCGAAGAATGCCTTATTAGGCGATGCTATTAAAAGTCAAGACTTTTAATAGCGTTCATTGCTCGCTATAGTATGTAACCATTTTATAGCGTTCTTTGCGCGCTATCTTTAATATACTTTTAATAGCATTCTTTGACCGCTGTTGTAGATAAACTTTTAATAGCATTCTTTGCCTGCTATCCTATACTACTTTTTATAGCTTGCAATGAACGCTATATTAGCCAATTTTTGGCCTTTTTTTTTAAATATTCTATAATACCAATATGCTAGTATTTTCAAATAAGATCATGGTAATTTCATTTAAGAAAAAACAAAAATGAAATATTCCATTCAACACCAACTATATCCAAACGTCAATGTACAATATACAATTCAACTATTGAATAAAGATTCATTACATTAGCGGGGAAAACAATTCCCCTACAAAAACTACATAGAAGAGTCTATAGAAGAGTCTGACTAATTAGACTCATTGAAAAAAAAAAAAAACCTAATGTAATTCCCCCTTCCTGAAAATGTAATCAACAATCTCGATCATTCCGCAGATTTTCTTTACTTGAAGCTTACTTCTTTGCCGAGCTTATACCCTTTCTGCTCCCAAAACCATCCACATAACTGTAAATATATCATCCATTTTGGGAAAGGTATGATCTATGACATAGGCAGCTTGTACTTCCTGAAATTATCAACATGGTAAAGATTTCATCAGTAATAAGAGGTAGCCGTAGCCCACATTTGATCATGTTACAGAAATCAAAATAATTGAGATAAACTGCTCTAATTCTCAAAAATCTTTTCCAAAATGGAAGAAACCGCAGTACTAGAATCATGTAAGAGTATGCTAGAGGATTTCTAATCGAGAATGGGATTCCATATAGAACTTCTCAAATGAGAAGAGAGTAAACACACACTGAACTACTCGTAAAATTATACCAGTCACCACAAAAGAAGAATCAAACTACTAATGACACACTTCTTAAATCCCTGTGTAACACCTTTGCTCAAGAGAGCTCGTGATCTGAGAATAAGATTTGGAACTCAATTAGCATAGTAATCAAGCACAAAAAGAGAGGAAAAGGAAAAAGATGTATAGTTCATTGAAGTGGTGTGACTAGTCTAGTAAATTACTGAAGGTAGTTTACTCCAAGATAAGTAAAGGCTGCTCGTCTCCATACCATTAGGTCCATTACATTTTAAGTACACAACCAACAGCAAAAAACTATGTTGAAAATGCTCTATTACACATAGCATATACTTCACAATAACAATTTATAAGCCATCTTCGGTGTTAAAGCTTCAAGTTATATGAAAATGCTCATACCTTAGGATACCTAATTTGACCAAGCACTTTCCCCAACTCCAAAAACTGCTCATAATCACCCCGAGATAAGTTTCTTTCCTCAATCAGCAAAAGAAGATATATTAAGAAACAAAGGGTAGGGACACTTTGACCAATAGGATTAGTAGCAGAGAGACAAACCAAAAAAAAAAATGTACCAGTGGAACTCTAAATCCCGTTTGAGAATCTTTAGTCCATACTTAGAAATTATGCCGGGGAACTCCAACTGAACAACTTTCAGAATGTTACATCAATTCTTACTTGGTGGCTGCCTATTAATTGTCAAATCTTTTAAGCGTATCAAGGCGTCAGATCCATCAAACCTCTAATTGAAGGGTATGTGAATTTTCTCTATGCGTATAAAATGGTATTTTTATCCACAAGAGTGCTGCAATGGGGAAAAAAATATTACAACAGAGTGCCCAAAACTACAAATGCAACAACATATGAACATAATCCTACTTGTGCACAATCTGTGAGGTCAGTAGTATCAATTATCAATCGCATTCTACACCTTTGTCCAGGTGTCCAAGCGTGACACGTCATTTACTTTGAAGATTTTGTGTTTACATAGGGAGCTACTAACATGAATACCTTCTCTATGCTATTAAACAACCTTAATTTAATACTTAAAGTATCTACTACATCCTTTACAGCACATTACAATTAAATACCCTGAGTAATACATTTAACTTCATCCTAAGGTTTCTACTCCATCCTAGTTTTTCTACTTGCAAAGGAATATCAAATACGAAAACACATATATGATATCTACTGTTTGACTTGATATATAGCCACTGAGTTGATAGATTTCCTTTAATAAAATAGGACAATAAAATGAAAAATGAATAAAGAAAACACTCACACATACCTATTAAAATTTACCTGTCCACAATTCCAGTTATTGTTATGGTTCTCGCCATCATTGTTGTCTTCACCATTGGCCAAGTTATGTTTGTCGTTATACATCACTAAATCCGCCAGAGTAAAACCATCATGTGCGCATACAAAATTTATACTGTTCCACGGTTTCCTTCCGTCTACCTAGCAAATTAGCGGAAATAAGCAATTCCAATAAGAAAGACTACGGAAAGAAGTACAACAGAAAATACCTTAAAGCACAGAATTCCAGATATAACATCGAACTCGAAAACAGAGAGAGCTCCAGAGAACATTTTGTTGAGTTAAAAATAAAGAGAGAACGGTAGAAAGATGCAACCACAATCAACAAATGGAATCCTTTTTAACCTAAGTAGTCAAAAATAGTCAACAGGATGCGTTTCAAAATGAGCATTAGACAGACAAGTGAAGAAAGAGTATTAACCTGGTACAAATTGGGGCTCCCACAAAGGCATTCAGCAAAAGCCCCAGCAAATCCATCTGTACCCTTGATAAACTGCCTTACTGTGTCACGATACTGACATTGATAAGAAATACTATTAGTTTGAGTGTTGAATTCAATGAAAGAAGAAAAATAGAGAAAGTAGAAGAAAAATTAAGGGGGGGAAGAAGAGGTAGACAGGAAGATACAATGACTGGATAAGAAAGCCTTTAAGGTCAAATATCTTTCTTAGCAGCAGAAAATTCACTGATGTCCGATTGTGATCAAAGTTTTGCCAGCTCTAGTTTTAGTATTGACTGGGTGATAATCTCTTTTGCTTGGAGAGAGAGAGAGCAAAATGAGATCTACATACTTCTACAGCTTTTTAGTGTCCTTTCTGTTGCATTTTTCACATCACTAGGTTTACTATCTACCAATCATGAGAACATGAATATTGGTGCTTGAGTCCAGGATCTCCATGTGTAGATCATAACTACAACTAAATAATAAGAAATTATGAGGCAGATAATTTACTGACGTGAGTTTCTGATGAAGTTTTTCTGGCTCTAGTATTGACTGAGAGGTAATCTATTTGCTTCAATAGAGAGCGCAAAATAGGATGTATACTTTTATTGCTTTCTTTACTGTCGAGTTGAATATACCGTTTTTGTCGAACATTAACCTAACACGAGAACAACAAAACATGATCAACAGACTTTATTCGTACAGACCTTCCCATTCCATTCAGACCAGATGCCCCAGTGTGGAAACCGGCCAACTTGGTAAAGGCCACAATCTCATGCCTCAGCTAAAAGCTGTTTCAAAGTAGACTGAAAATTAAGTCCATCCATTTGAAATAAACGACACAAAATGAGATGCAAGTTATTAATGAAAATAGATGAAGCCAGCACAGATGCGAGTATCATGTAATGTACTAATTTGATGAGATAATTCACTAAGGAAGTACAAGAAACAAGCAAATGAAGATTGCCAATTCAACCCAACATATCTCTGTGTGTGTGTGTATGTATACACGAGTATTAGTGAGTACAAGGATATATCACCAAGCTTCATCAGACTAATTTGGCCAAATAAGGGCCCACACCCCACAGTCATAGCCACTGCTTATATGTCAATGGGTCTAAAGACTTTCCACTTTGGCCAACCAAACTGCGTTGGTTGACAAAATGTAGGATGCTTCAATAGCATGCAGGACCTTGCTTTGGTCCTTAGCCAAAAAAAGGACCTTGCTTTGGTCAACCAAGCCCCATATGTTGGTTGACCTAGTTAACAAAACTGAGGGAGGTTAGCCCTTTATCTTGTTAAAAGTAAAAGAGAACTCCGCAGAAAGCAAAAGAAAACTGATAACCGGGGGAAAAGAATGAATGAAAGAAAGAATAACACCAAGTAGCATCATCAAACATGGACAAAAAAATTTAGTACCAACATTGAAGGCATACAACAAGATGCAATGGTCAGCAACATAATAGGTTAAATTCAATTAGACTATTTTCTTCATCAAAAAATATGTAAATGATATAGAATCAGGAATAGACATGCAGGTAGGTTATGGAGATAAACGAAAAGAAAGACCACACCAACATACACCAGCGCACATGGCGTGTGTGCCCGACCCCTAGATTTCTACATTAGATTCATTAGGTATAGCCCGTGTTTTCTTCAATGGAGTTAAGAACTTGGATAAAAGATTCGAAACTTTTATACATTGACTCCGTTGACGCTATTGAATCTGAAGAGGAAAATAGACATCTGCTACATGTGCAAGGATCGAACGTTCGGTTCCGTTTTGATTCCTTCCCTCGTCTTTACTCAACCAAATTAACAAGTCGAGAACAAACTCCAAAACAAGATTAAAAGATATACGTAGTACTCGAATCTGAATCGAGAAGCGTACCTCTGTCTATCATTTTTTTCCTCTACCGTGTGCATAACCATCCCTTTTAAACACCCTCCACACCATTGTTTCGACAGACTGAAACTAATTGGGAAAAAAAGTTGAACAGGTGGCGGGCAGATTTGAGTTACATATGATTTCAAACTCAAATATTAAGCCCATAAAAAGTTCAAACCCAGAGCATATCAACAAAGTTCAAAGCAGAGCAGCCCCAAACTAAACCTGGAATCAAAACCCTCAAAATTGAAATCCCAAAACAAAACCCCAAAATCGAGAACCCAAATTGAAAACCCTAAAATAGATCCCTGAATCAAAACTCCAAAGTAAATCAAGAATAAACGTTGAGAGTGCAATTATTCAACTTACCAAGTTGTGGTCGAGGTCAGACAAGCGATGGGGCTTGGAGATGACGGGATCGAGGCTAGATGGTGGTACTGCTGGTGCTCGATTGGTGAAGGCAGTGGCTTTGAATCACGCCATTCCTTAGCTCTCCTCTCTTTGTGTGTGTTTCTGTGTGTGTGTGAGAGAGAGAGAGAGAGAGAGAGAGAGAGAGAACGACAATGGTGAGATCGGCGGAGAAAGAGAAGGGAGAAAGAGAAGGGATTTCCGAGACTGGCCTTCCTTATTATAATTGGGTGGACGCTGTAATTGAGTTAAGTGGAACGCTGTCAAAAGGCTTCCGTTTCCCTGCAGTGCCGTGCACGCTATAGTTGCAACTCTATTATAGCATTTTTAAAAAAAACGCTATAAGATTATGCTATTGAAACTTAAGTTTGTTGTAGTGAGTATTGTTTTAACAATCCGGGAACACATGTGAGATCATTGGCAACATCGCTTTGAAATTTCATTTGTATTGGCTTCAGCCTTTGAGTAAGCTTGTACCCTATTTTTTTTTTCATCGCGATTTTAGTATGAAAATTTCAATACCATGGTTCGTTTATAATGGATTGTTTCAACATTGCTTTGTGATAATGAGTATGTAGATGATTGCTTGGTATATCGATGAATTGATTGAGGAAGTGTTTTTAGTGATGAGATAAGAGTATGGGTTGTAAAATGAATGGTTCTCTTGGGATTGGACTCCCTTAATTATATTCATGGGATTGAGCCTTTAAAAGTATCCAAGCTGAAGTGAATAATGAACTTAACGAAAAATGAGAATGATTAAAGGAAGATGGTTGTCTAAGAACTTAGAAGTATGGGTATACGTAGGGTAACAAATACTTATCGAGGAAATGAGGAATGTATAGCGTAGGTGTTGTTTTCCCCTGAACTTAGAGTTGTATACCAATGGTCTGAAATGGATTAGGATTGGAATGAGAAATGAGCAAAAGAGATGGTATAGATAATACGGTTGAGGATGGTCCGAGACTGGAAATATTGACATGGGTGTGTAAGCTTCTTGATGACGAAACTACTGATTCATTTTTATTGGACTGTTTTGATGACTTTACTTGAGCATGAATATTTGGTCACACTCGGTATTGTGGCAGCATGATATGATATTTTCTTATTACGATAAGTCTAGTGTGGAAATGGGAACAAGTGTGTAAAATAGAGTTTTCTTAACATTGGATAATTTCTCATAATTATAAGAGATTGAACTTCTAAAATAACTATTTGATATGTGGAGATTCAATGAGTAATTTAAATGAATAATTGAAGGAGAATGACCAAAATGTGATACGTTGACATTAACACAAATGGTGGACACGTACTAGACCCAACAAACGGGTGGGGTGCTAGGTAGGGGCTACGGGGTCCTAATTGCCCAGAATGTTAAAAGGGCAACGGGGTCCTAATCGCCTGGAATGTGAAAAGGGCTACGGGGTCCTAATCTTCCGGAATGTGAAAAGTGCTACGGGTCCTAATCGCCTGGAATGTGAAAAGGATGTACGGAATTCTAATTGTCCGGAATGTCTCTAGGTCCACCATTCGGTATGTCGCTAGGAAATTCACAAGATATATTAAGATTGAAAGGGAAACGTGACAAATGTGATACAGAAGTGGATACTTTGGAATTAGAAAGAATAGTGTAGCGGGCCGAACACAGATGTTCGCATGGTGCGGACCTGACCTGCCATGAACCGATCGTAGGCTTCGTGCACGGCATGCCGACGATGACTCGTCATTAATATTCGGTTTGCCTCAGGCTCGGCAGTGGACAATCCTGCGCTCGGATTGTGCCGTCGGCAGAATCCCCGACAACGTTACCTCCCTCATTAAACGCATGGCCATGCTCGGCGTTGCCCGCAGTCAGCTACCTTCAGAGCACGGCATGCAGCCGACGGTGGCTAGCTGTAAAGCCACGCGTCCTGCCACGTGCAGAAGCGGTTATAACAGAAGGTGATCACGGGCGCACATGGGTGTGCCAGCTCAGCCCCAAAAACGGTTACCAGATCCATTCCATGATGTCATTGTGACGTCACACGGCCCGTGGAAGGCACGCGATCGTACTTGGAGAGCAAGCCAGGAGGCACTATATATACCTAGTGATGGTAACCCTAACAGGTACACGCTACTCTATACTCACACTTACTCTCTCTGAGCTTTCTGCTTCCTCTCTCTACACTAGACTCATCCTCTCGCCGGAGGGCCTTGCCGGGACAACCCCCGGCCAGGTCTTAGTCGTGCGTTCCCTGTGCAGGCTAGGAGAAGAAGGCTCAAGAACCATCGAACCACCAACGGAGGAGCAAGGATCTAGGATCACGGGCCACACAATTGGTGAACCCGACGTGAAACACTTCTGATTCAAACGGCTCTCACATCCTCAAAACCACCTCACTCCTTCGTAAAACAACCACCAAATCACCTACCATGGGCGGAAATCTAGCAGACGCAGCCATTTCGGGGGCCAAAGACCCTAGTGGAAACGTCATCCCCACACCAACCCTCAAAAGGCACATGTCCATGTCCCTCGCCCCTGGGTCCGGACTCTCACCAGTCTCAGACGACGTAACTTCGGCCTACATCCGCCTACTGCAGCGTCGCGACGACGAACGCGACAATGAACTGGCCGCGCTAAGGGCGGAGGTGGCCCAAATGAAGCAACGCATGCAGTAGGACGCCATCCCTGCCGCATCAAGATCTGGCGGAGGTGGTGGAAGAGGCATGCAAACTCCACCCCCTCCACCTCCACCCCCACAAGGGCGTCAGAACGAGGGAGGCCAACGCGGATCCGTGAAAGACCGCCTAGGCTTCACTCCAGCACTGGGCGACGCCAGAGAAATCATCCTCTACAAGCAACCCACCGTATTTGGAACACATCGTTCTACAAGCCATCACGACTGAACCAGGACAAGGGATACTGAGTCGTTTACAAGCACGTACTCGACTGGTCGTGCAGAGTTCTCTCGCACAACGGCCTCGCACCGTAGCCGAGACTCTGCACGGACCAGACACCATGTCTCCGAACGCCTAGGGAACATCCCGATTGAAAACAAGGACGACGAGCACCACGCTCGGCGCAACGGGAAAGGCGTATCTATTGAGGGCGCGAACGATGAGAACAAGTCCCGTCGCAACAAGGAAAAAACCGTCGACGGCCCACACCGAACAGCGACGGACCTACGAGACAAGCTTCGACGAAGAGAAGCTGAGAAGACATCGGCAAAAGAGCACAAAGAAAGGGATTCCAAGAGATCGAAAACGGACGAGCACGGCAAACCGCCGCGCCCAGGGTTTGAAAGGCAACTGAAGGATCTCGGCGTATCCCCATTCACCTCCCACATCATCAACACGCCGCCGGAACCAACTTTTCATCTACCCAAATTCACGAAGTTCGATCCGGCGACCTGTGAGGCCTACACTCACCTCATCCACTTCAGACAGACCATTGAGCTCTGCACTCTTAAGGATGAAGTAAAATGCAAGGCGTTCCCGTCCAGCCTCGGTTCCCTGGGACTCCAGTGGTTCAACAAATTGCCCGCTGGATCCGTAAGGAACCTGGCCGACCTTGAACGCGCCTTCAACACACGCTTCATTACGAGCAACAAAACGGCTAAAGAGCCTGAGTCACTGTCTCAGATGAGAAAACTCTCGTCCGAAACCCTCAGGTAATATGCCGAGCGTTACTGGCAGCTATTCAACGAAATTCCAGGCATCGATGAATATTGGGCTGCGCGCACTTTCAAGAACGGCCTAGAAACTGGCAGCAAAATCTTAGACGAACTCGCCATCCGCCCACCACACGGCATGGGTGAACTGATGCGGGTCGTGGAAAGATTTTGTGCTCTCAAGGAACTCTATGCAGACAGGGCGGCCCAGGGAATCCCGAGCTCAACCAATCCATTCTCCTCGACCGTACACCAGCTGCCGGCACAAGTAGCAACCCAACAAACGCAGCCGAAGAAGCAAGTGCACAACATCAAAGAGGGGAAGAGGCGTCAGCCGAAGGAGCATGACTTCGTGGCCGAAACCACACACTTCAAGGAACCAATTTGGTCTTTTCTGAAGGAAATAATGAGACAACCGTGGTTTGAATGGCCGACGGGCAAGCTCGGAACCGACACCGGCCAACCAGATTAAAATCCAAGGAAAAAATGCACTTACCACAACGAGCTCGGCCACTACACGACTGCCTGCGCACCATACAAAGCCCTCCTCGAAAAGCTTGCAGCTCAAGGTCACCTCGATCAGTACATTGATCGATCAAAGACGCCCGCCCGGCAGACAAATCCCAACCCCAACGAACAACGACCGCTGATCCACGTCATCCACGGTCCAGTAACAAAGGCATCCGAGATTGCCCTCAAAGTCGACATCGATCAAGCCTCCACTTCAAAAGAGATACTCTCCGTCGGCTGTGGATCCAAGCGTCAACGACCGCAAGAGGTTCCCAAGTGGACAATAAGCTTCACCGAACGTGACCTTGAACATGTTCAAACTCCGCATTCTGACGCCCTCATCGTCACCGTCCAAATCGGCGTTCACGACGTCAAGCGCGTCCTCATTGATCAAGGAAGTTCAGCCGAGGTCATGTACTACGACCTATTCAAAAAGTTGGAACTACCAGAGTCGGCACTACTACCAACCGAAGTACCCCTCATCGGCTTCAGCGGAGCACCTGTCTGGCCGGTTGGCCGAATCTTCCTTCCTGTCGTCGTCGGCTCAAAAACCCTGTTTGTTGAATTCATTGTCGTTAACGTGCCGAGCCCATATAACGCCATCCTGGGCAGAAATTGGCTTCACGGAATGCAAGCCATTGCTTCCACGTACCACCAGATCGTCCGCTTCATCGGCGCCACAGGAAGACAGGAAGATTTGCGAGGTGACCAAATCGCATCCAAAAAATGCTACGTCTCCGCCGTACACAGCTCTTCCAAAGCAAAACAAGTGCAATGGGTTGAAATCCCAGACATGGCCGTGATCGAAGACGTCGGCCAAAAGGCCGAAGACAAAGCAGAGGAAGACCTGGTGAAAATGCCCATCAACGAGGACGGATCACGCTTCTTCTTACTTGGCTCCTCACTATCTGACGCCGAGCGAGAAGAGATGTTCCTATTCCTCAAAAACAATCTTGAAGTCTTTGCGTGGACCCCAGAGGAGATGCCAGGGGTGGATCCCAACTTTATTTGCCACTCCCTCAACATCAAAAAGGACGCCAAACCAGTGGTTCAACGAGCTCGACGTTCGGCACCCGAGCACGCCGACGCCGTCATCGAAGAAGTCAACCGACTTCTCGACACCAACGCCATTCAGGAAGTCCAATACCCAACCTGGCTCTCAAACACAGTGGTCGTCAAAAAGAAGAATGGAAAGTGGCGAGTCTGCGTCGACTACACGAACCTCAATGACGCCTGTCCTAAGGACTGGTTCCCACTCCCGAAGATCGACCAGCTCGTAGATGCAACAGCCGGCCACGCTCGTTTAAGTTTTCTGGATGCCTACCGTGGCTATCACCAGATTGCCATGGACCCGGACGACATGGAGAAGACAGCATTCATAACTCCACATGGCATCTTTTGCTATAGGGTAATGCCGTTCGGCCTAAAGAACTCCGGAGCTACATTCAACAGAGCAATCTTCAAAATGCTCTATGCACAAATAGGCAACATCCTAGAGGCCTACATTGATGTCCTCGTCGTCAAAAGTCAAAAGCAGCACAACCATTTGAAGGAGTTGGCCGAGGTTTTCGAGATTCTTAAATTCCACAAACTCCGACTAAATCCGGAGAAATGCGCGTTCGGCGTAAGCGCTGGAAAATTCCTTGGCCACCTGGTCACAAGACGCGGCATCGAGGCCGACCCCAACCAAATCAAGGCAGTGGCAGACCTTCGGCCACCAAGAACAATCAGAAAGGTACAAAAACTAACTGGGATGGCGGCAGCCCTCAACCGCTTCATCAGTAAACACTACAAGAAAAATGGTCATTCCCGGCATTTTTATTCCCGGCATTTTAATTAATGCCGGAAAAGCCACTATTCCCGGCATTTCAAGAAAATGCCGGAAAAAATAATTATTACCGGCATTTGTTTAAAAAAATGCCGGCAAAAGTCGAGTTTTCCGCCGAAAAAATACCGCCAAACTATTACCGGCATTTGTTAAAAAAATGCCGGAAAAAACTTCCGTTTAATATAAATATTTTTCAATGTGCAAGTTGACCCAATATGGTGGCTAGCCCAGTTGGTAGCCTCACGCGCGCGCGAGGTAAAGGTCACGAGTTCGAAACTTGGGGCAAACAATTTCTCCACAAAATTTGCACGACACGTGGGCGCCACGCAAGGGCCATGTGGCGGACACGTGGGCGCCACGTGGCGGACACGTGGCATTTTTTTTGGGTCTTATATGGTACAATTTTTCCCGGCATTTGTACAAATGCCGCAAATGAGTCCAACTATTCCCGGCATTTATGGAGACCTTTCCCGGCATTTGTACCTTTATCGACACATTCCTAGACGGCATTTGTAATAAATGCCGGTAATACCTAACAAATGCCGGTAATACTCTTTTCCGGCATTTTTTTAACTTTTAACGGCATTTATGAAATGCCGGAAAAAGCAATATTTCTTGTAGTGAAATCGTCGGACAAGTGTCACTCCTTCTTTCACGCTCTCAAAGGGAAAAGCCGACGAAGCTTCGAGTGGACGCCAGACTGCGACAGAGCGTTGGCCGAACTCATGGGCTATCTCGGTACATCACCCCTCATGGTAAAGCCAAAGGAATTCGAAACCCTTTACCTCTACCTGGCGGTCTCAGCCCATGCCATCAGCTCAGCACTTGTTCGGCGAAAAGGGGCCGACGGCATGCCCGTTTATTTCACAAGCAAGACGCTCTTACCCGCCCAGACGAGATATCTTCCACTGGAGAAGCTGGCACTCGCTCTCGTGTCTTCGGCAAGAAAGCTTCTGCCATACTTTCAGGCGCACACAATCACGGTATTAACCGAATATCCTCTCAAAGCGCTCTTCCGAAAGGCCGACCTCTCCAACAGAGTATCCAAGTGGGCGGTTGAGTTGGCAAACTTTGACATTCGCTTTGATCCGAGGACGGCAATCAAAGGGCAAATCCTCGCCGACTTCATTGCCGAACTCACCCCAGAAGACTCCGAGATCCTACAAACTCCTCCCACCCAACCCTCTGCCGAACACCAACCAAAAGAGAACCGGTGGCTCCTCTTTCAGGGAGACACTTGGCGAATACAAGTTGACGGCGCCTCCAACAACAACGGGGCCGGAGCTGGAGTCGTCTTGGTCTCTCCTTGCGGAACCCTTCATGAAAATGCGATCACCATCGACTTCCCTGCCACGAATAATGAGGCTGAATATGAGGCCCTGCTTGCTGGCCTACGCTCGGCAATCGCAATGAAAGTTGACAACTTGGCCGTATTCTGCGACTCTCAACTTATAGTCAATCAAGTGTTGGGGGACTACGAAGCTAGAGACCCAAGGATGATGAAGTACTAGGCCACGGCAACAGAACTCATCAATCACTTCAAAAATTTCAACATCGAGCAGATCAACCGCGAGCACAACGCACACGCCGACGCACTTGCTGGACTCGCCTCGGCTTCAAAAGCATCTGAGTTCCGAACCATAAATTTTGGCAACATCGACAACCCAAGTTTTGACACAACTCCAGAGGTGCTTAACATTGACCTTGGTCCGAGCTGGATGGATGAAATCGTTACCTTCCTCAGAAACGATACCTTACCCGACGACAAAAAGGAAGCTTTCCGAATCAGAAACAAGGCAGCCTACTATTGGCTCTCTGAGAGCGGTCAACTCTATAGAAAATCCATTTCCGGGCCCTATCTTCTAGTCGTCCACCCAAATCAAGTTGCTGAGATCCTTGAAGAACTGCACTCCGGAAGCTGCGGCTGCCACTCTGGTGGACGTTCGTTATGCCAACGCGCGATGAGTCAAGGATACTTTTGGAAAAACATGAAAAAAGACTGCGAGGAAATCGTACGGAGGTGCCGACCATGCCAACTATTCTCCCCAATCCCCAGGCAGCCGGCTCAGAATCTCTCTCCCATCACAAGTCCATGGCCATTCGCGCAATGGGGGCTCGACATCGTCGGGAAACTCCCGACAGCACCTGGGGGCTTCAAATTCTTGATCACCGCAACAGATTATTTCTCTAAGTGGGTAGAAGCCGAGGCCCTCGTCACCATCACAGAAGCAGACGTCCGACAATTCGTCTGGAGGAACATTGTGACAAGGTTCGGCGTACCCTATGCCATCATCTCCGACAACGGCACACAATTTGTCGGGGACGGCCTCACAAGTCTCTGTGAGGAGTTCGGCATACGATTCTTCAACTCAACCCCAGCTTACCCTCAAGGAAATGGCCAAGCCGAGGCCTCGAACAAGACGGTCTGTGCAGGGATAAAACGAAGACTGAATTCAAAGAGAGGAAAATGGGCAGAAGAACTCCCCAGAGTCTTATGGGCGTACCGTTCCACACCCCGTCGTTCCACAGGGAAAACACCCTTCTCAATGGCGTTCGGCATGGAGGCCGTCATCCCACTGGAATCAAGGTTCCCAACCCTCCGAACGAAAAATTTCAACCCACAGACAAATGACGAAGTCGTGGAGCAAGAGCTGATTCTGGCTGAGGAAAAACGCGATGATGCTCGGCTGAAGCTTGCCGAGTATCAACAGACAGTTGCCAAAGGATACAACAGAAGTGTCCGAATCAAGAAGTTCAAGCCCGACGACTTGGTTTGGCGAAAGGTCGTACAAGCAAGCAAGAAGAAAAAATTTATGCCTAATTGGGAAGGGCCTTTTCGCATTGTCAAGATTGCTGGTGAAGGGGCTTACACCCTCGAAGACATGAACGGGAAGGTGCTCACCAACCCATGGAATGCACAGAACCTAAGGAGGGCATACATGTGACGCTTCCTCCACAAGACATCAAGCTGACAACCACCTTCGGCTAACACTTCATGCAAAAAGGAGTCCCAGTCTTCTTCGGCTTCGGCCTGAATATTTTATGTTTTTCTTTTACATTTCAAAGAAGGGCCTCGACCCACTGTTACTGTTTTTCTCTTCTACTTTACCTGTACTTCAAGGATCATCAATGAAAAGAAAAGCCTTTTTTGTTTTAAAGTCTTCGAAAAACATTTCATGTATGATTCCACTCTCGGCTAGAATGCCAACCACAAACGATGACTTCGGTCACACCCACCAACGGCTCCTTAAAAAGCCCTTTGCTTCGGCCAATATCACCGCCCAAAGAAGCAATCACTGGACATATGGTCCGCCGAACCTGAAATACACTTTCCTATTGGAACTTAGGCTTCGGCTCGGATTGGCAAGACACTATGGTCGGCCACCGAAAGGTTACACTCGCAATTTGGCGAGCAAACCACCCACAAACAATCACTACTCTCAAACGTTCCTCTACCATGGCCAGGGGCTGACACTTTGGCCGAGCCCCATCCACTGGCAAGGGGGCACTTCACACTCTCAAACTAGTCAGAGGTTGGATCATGTCAGATCACAATACATCCATGTTCGGCTACCTATAGTAACTACGGCCATACTACTTTGGTCAGGGCTCGGCTGCAATATCTATACTTAACCATTTCGATCATGAAATACTCTCAACTATTCTGCCGAGCCCAAACCAAAAGTGGGGGCTACGGACAACTACACATGCACAAACATGCAAGACCTACAAAATCATGTGAAGACATGAAGGCAATCAGACAAGCTCGGCATTAATAGAGACGTTGCAAAAGAAGCCATGCATTCATTCAAAAACTTCGAAATAAAGACAAGTGTTGTTAAAAATCCTAAGCTAGGAGGTGCGGCGTAGTAAACCGTTCGGTGCCGACCCCCCTTCAACTATTACATCTGGCACGGTAAACTCCCAAGTTTGGAGCCGTCCAGTCCAACAAAAGTTCAAAAAGAAAACTATAAACTCTAAAGTTGGGGCGGATCACCCTCGGCTGCAGCTTCAGCAAGACGAGCAGCACCGTCCTCGGCTTCAACAGCCACTTCATCATTTTTCTGAACTTGCTCGGTGTCTTGCTCGGCGTTGTCAGCCTCGTCCTTCTTCCTCCCACTTGAACCATCCTTTCCACCTTCAGCGTCGGCGATAGTCATATCTTCGACATCGTCCTCACTCTCGGGAAACTCCTCCGGAGTAAGTGGGGCACACTCTTCTTCATTGTACGGCAAGTTGAGCTCGGGCACTTCAGCTACGAGGATCGACTTCATCAGGTTCATGTCCGGCTCCATCTGCATGACCCCACACGCAGCCTTCACCCCATCCTTGTACCCAGTTCGATACGCGATCGGCAGCTTCTTCTTAAGCTCCTCGTTGACCATCGACCGAGCCTCCTGGATGTACTCGGCGCCGGCTCTGTCGTACCCAGCTTTAAATGCCTTCTCATCCACTTCCTTCATCTTCCTCTTCTCCCTCCGCACAACCTGCCCGAGCTCACGTTCGGCGGTCTTGGCATTCTCAAGGGCTTCATCCCTCTCTTTCTCGAGCTCGGCAACCCTCGACTTGGCAAACCTCAAGCCGTTCTTCGCAGCCTTTGCCTTTTCACGCTCGGCTTTTGCTTCATCACGGTAACGAGTCTTCTCAGCGACCAAGAGTTCGGCTTGCCGAGAAGCACGCAGCAAAGCTTGCCCAGCCTACACAAGATAAGTCATCAGCCTCGGCAATACTTCAAAAAATAGATTAGAAAACTAAGTCAAAAGCATACCTGGATGAGATATGCACTGGTATGGACCAAGCTCGGCTGAAGCTCCCCAGGAACCCTATCCATGTCCTTCGGAAGAGCCAGTCCGTGCAGCATGGTCACGGCGAGGCCAGGCTCCTCCTTGATGCTGTCCTCCACCGTGACCACCCTGCCGTCGGCCATCGCGAACGATGGTGCAAACTCCGGGACGACCACTCGCCCACCTGAACCTGCTGCCCTCTCCACAGCCTTTGAGCCGCCCGCAGCCGAAGACTCGGTTTGATCCTTCTCCTTTGGAAGTGGCGTCGGCGGCCTTGCAGGAAAGAAGTCATGTACCTTCTACTTCTTTGCAGGACTCTCGGAAGGAGCAACTACCTTCTTGCTGGCAGCAACCTCGTCTCTGAGACTCTTCTTCACTACGTTCCTCCTCCCCATATCGTCGGCAAAATGAGGAATAAGGGTTCGGATGGGAGGAATGTTGATACCTTGAAAGTTGGCTGGCTGGCTATCCTGGAACCAGAAATCAGCTGACTTATGGAAAGTGGGAAACTTTACCCTCGGCTCCTTAGCCTTCTTGCTCGGTTTCGGAATGCTATCGCCAATTCCTTTCTCCACAGCAGCCGCCTTCTTACCCTTAGCCTTTGTGCTTGGCCCAGCCTCCTTATCCTTCTTCTTCCTCTTCGTCAATTTCCCTTTGTATGAGGGCTCGTAACCCAGCAGCGTCGGCGCGTCGCGGCAGATACAGGCCCTTAATATCTCCACATGACTGTCTACGGCCAAAGAGTTCTGGGTCTTGGTTATTGCTCGGTGATCTGCAAAGGAAAGAAGGTGTTAGCAAAATATCACGAATTCATTAAAAGAATGGATCATGTTCGGCAGATTAAAGAAAGAATAGGAAACCTCGGAAATCCGTTATCTTTGGCACAGAATGCAGCCGCATAGTCTGATCGCCGAACTTGTAGTTTCCACTAACTTCGACATACAGGTTAGCCCACTTATCAGTGTCGGGAAGTCCGTTTATTAATGGCTCCTTACCGCTACGTGTGGACAAATACCTACGGTTAGTCTTCCCGTGCCTAGACATAATGTACGTATGGAAGAGGTCGACAATGGTGAATTCAAGGTTGTGAAGTTCCTTTAACTTAACTACGGACATCACTATCCTAAAACTATTGATCGAGAAATAATGAGGTACTATGCCGAACCTGGCCAGTAGTTCCCTCAGAAATGGATGAAGGGGGAAACGGAGCCCGGCCTCACAAATGGCCATCAGAGGGACCGTTATGTGCTCGGGACGATCTTGCCTCTTGTCCCTAATCCTATTACTAGCCATGGTGAACGACAACGTCATCCGGTATGTGGTACGCTCGGCAGAAGTCCGCATACTCGTTTGGACACCCACTGAAGTAATGGGCGTGGGGACAAACCTGTCCTCGCTCGAAGAGGTCGGCGAACTTTCTGTCCCCAGACGAGGTTTCAGCAGGAGCAGAAAGCGAAGAGGTCGTAGCTTCGACTTGGGAATGAATCCTAGACTTGGCCTCCGGCCCAAGTTCGTGCTCGGCTTCGGATTCTGTGCTAGTGGAGAAGGTTATCTCTGGTTCGGTGTTGAAACCACCGTACTCGTGGTCAAGCTCGGCATTGGAATCACCAGAATCTGACATGTTCGAGGCGATGGAAGAAGCTTGACGTCGGCTTTTGTGTATCTCCAAGTACTCTCGGATCACAAGGTTTGCAGAATCGTCCCCTGAACTTTCAGAGTCGGATGAGATGACGATGATTGGGGGAGCCAGACCTAACAAAGTCAAAAACAGAAACATGAGACCTCGTCGTCGGCCAGAAAATAGGTATCTCACTATGCTCGGTATCCTAAATGGCCCACCCCATCATCGTTCTCAAGGCTCGGCCAAACCATGTTCGGTCGGAACCTACCAAACAACAGAGATTGGGGCTCGGCCTACTCCATCTACGGCCAAGCCCAGAACCCCTTGGAGGTTCCATGCTCGGAAGAACAGGTTGAAGAGGGAGATGAACAGTCCGTTCATCTCCAGGGTGCACTGTTCACTCAGAACAAAAAGTGCCCCAAAAACCCAGAAAAAGCAAATGGAAAACGACCGAAAAATGCAAAAGAGTGAAGAGAAACAAGAATCGATCACGTACCTGGATTTGTGGCGAGATCTGGTGGCAGAATCGCTGGGAACCAGGACCAGAAGACGAACGGTTGCTGTTGGGAGCTCTGGCAATGGAGGTCTGGAGAGAGAGAGAGAACGAAGCATTTCTCTCTCCTCACCCCGCTCCTTTTATAGAGCTAGGGTTGGGAGTTCGAAACTCCCGCCCATCATTGCACCGCCGAACAACTGACCACTCAGCGCATGACACGTGTCACAGAAAGGACGGTTTGCAGGGTTTGCCAGTCTTCCTCTCGTCTGCCGTACCCAGCCACAAGGTGACATCTGGCGCTCCACCATTGGAGTACTTCATCGACGGTCAAGATTGCTCCTAAGAAAGAGACGATTCAAGCTCGGCTGGAGTCCGTCTTCATCAAACAAATATACGCTCGGCGATTCAACAAGTTCGGCCTAAGGCTCGACTTCAATCTCTACCATGCGTACGGCATCGGCAGAAATTGAGGGGCTATTGTAGCGGGCCGAACACAGATGTTCGCATGGTGCGGACCTGACTTGCCATGAACCGATCGTAGGCTTCGTGCACGGCATGCCGACGATGACTCGTCATTAATATTCGGTTTGCCTCAGGCTCGGCAGTGGACAATCCTGCGCTCGGATTGTGCCGTCGGTAGAATCCCCGACAACGTTACCTCCCTCATTAAACGCATGGCCATGCTCGGCGTTGCCCGCGGTCGGCTACCTTCAGAGCACGGCATGCAGCCGACGGTGGCTAGCTGTAAAGCCACGCGTCCTGCCACGTGCAGAAGCGGTTATAACAGAAGGTGATCACGGGCGCACATGGGTGTGCCAGCTCAGCCCCAAAAACGGTTACCAGATCCATTCCGTGATGTCATTGTGACGTCACACGGCCCGTGGAAGGCACGCGATCGTACTTGAAGAGCAAGCCAGGAGGCACTATATATACCTAGTGATGGTAACCCTAACAGGTACACGCTACTCTATACTCACACTTACTCTCTCTGAGCTTTCTGCTTCCTCTCTCTGCACTAGACTCATCCTCTCGCCGGAGGGCCTTGCCGGGACAACCCCCGGCCAGGTCTTAGTCGTGCGTTCCCTGTGCAGGCTAGGAGAAGAAGGCTCAAGAACCATCGAACCACCAACGGAAGAGCAAGGATCTAGGATCACGGGCCACACAAATAGCGTACGCGGGATGGAGTTCAAAGGCATGTCTGATATACTATTAATTAATTCGTTTTGATTTCATAGTTATAAGCCTTGTTCATAGAGTTCCTATTTGTGCGCGGTTGATGCATCCTTTGGTATCCTAGAGTTATGGAGTGTATTTCCATTTTGACTACTTGTGGCTATCCTTGTGGTGTTCTACTCATTGCTTTTACGATAAATGTTGAGACTCTGTATTTGGGGACATAATGAATATTTGGTACGGTGAGGTGCAATGAATTGAGGAGGGTTTACTCTGGTTTTGGCACTTCGGACTTACATTGGAAACTCGACGATTGCAATTCTATAAAAGATAACCTAAGATGAGAAACAGTTGATGTATGTGTTGGTGTGTATGTGAAAGAGAACTTTGAGTAGTCTAAAATAAGGATAATGCTGCATTTTCTACTTGCATTTGGAAAATCATTGCTTTTTAAAAAATATATATATATATATGTATCTTCGGTACCTGTCATCCCATATGCATGTAAAGTTAGTTGGAGATTTTTCTGCTGGGCTAGTGTAGCTCAACCCTTCCATTTTCAGGTCTCAATCAAGGTGTATAGCATGGAGTACCGGGGTGCATTGTCGGATGTCGTTGGAGCTTTATGTTAAAAGAGTATCTTTGACTCCTTGTCTAATTATGTTTTGAAAGGAAATTGTAACTTAAATGTCATATCTTTTGTCTTTAAGACAAATGTAGCGCTACTATTATGTAATTTGTGAAATGTAAACATGTGGATATTGGTTTGAAAGGAGGTTTGTCTATGAGATGACATTGGCGTGACGTTCATGAATATGTTAGTACGGATAAGACGATGTTTTACATATGGAAAAACTATTTTTATTTTCAAAAATCGAAGGTGTGACAATTTGGTATCAGCTGAATGGAGACAAAAAAGGACCAGCTTGGAAGAAGCCCAAATATTAATAATAACAAATTTATACTGCATGGTGGCTTCCACCCAAAACATTAAAGTTTGAGTCAAATTGAGTAAAGCTTTTTTTAATTGATGCTTAGGGCTGACCAAGCTTAATAATTTTCTAAGTTTGCAAGCTATTTTATTCGAATTTCTTTTGTTTTTTCGTGGTTTTGTGTTCATTTTTGTGTGCATTGTTGATTTGTCTCGATAAGAAGAATTAGAAAAGTAAACAAAAGAACCAAACTAGAAAAATCAAATAAATAAAAAATTCGGAAAATGATTTCCACACTCACTATTTTGATGCATGCACTCCTCTCTCTTTTTTTGTCTTTAGTAGAAATATTTCATATCAAAGTTTGACAAAAGATAAGAAATAGAGTGCATATATAAAAAATGGAGTGTGAAAATCATCTCCCTCAAAAAATAGTACCAAAAAAATTGTTTCTTTTGGATTAGTTTTATTTTTAGTGAATCCTTAATTTAAGGTTTTGATTATAAAATTTTACTTCTTAAATTTCTCTCGTCGACACAAACCAAAAATTCATTAAAAATTGAGGCAAAACTACTAAAGGTGAATTTTTTTTGGATAAACAAAAAAAATAATCTTCCACGATTATTAAACCAAAAGAGGTCTCGCGAAAAGGTTAGTCAGTCATGAATTTCAAGATTGTAAAATTAATTAAGATGCGAACAAAACATCCTATTATAAAATGGACACACAATAGTACCGTCCTTGAGTTCACTCAAGCACATTGGGCAAGCCTATGTTTATCCAGTAGTATCTGACTATCTGTCATGTGAAGCATGTGATTGAGAGTCCGACTATTAATTTCAAAATAATTTTTTCAAGTGGTCTTGCAAAAACTTAGCTCAATTAGATACGTATAAGTTGTTGGTCTAAACTTCAAGTTTTCATTCAAAATTCAGGATCCTAAAGTCTTAATGAGAAATTGAAAGATTGGATCAATTACTTTACACATATCCAATTGAGATTTAATGAATGCTTCTGATTACTATTTTAGATTACTATTTTAGATTTAATGAATATTACTATTTTAGATTTAATGAATGCTTCTGATTTTTAGCGCGGGATCCAAAAGTGGACCCCATATGTTAGTTGTATATTTTCGGTACCCCTAGCCTTTTTGTATGTTGATAAGTTCAAGTTGTTAGCAGATAGCTCTCTTGCTAGGTGACTATAAGTGCAAGCAGCGGCGACCCCAAAATTTTTAGTGAATGTGATCATTTAAGTGAACGAGGTCATTTAAAAACAAGATGCTGGTTGTGATGTAGTAGAAAATAACATTGATACTAAGACCTACAATATGCACACATATATTTAATGAGAAAATGATAACCCAGGACATGTTTTGATAATTAATACCTGCCAATGACATTTTCAGCACTAACTGTAGCAGGCCGAACATATATGTTCGCAGTGGTGCGAGCCGAACCCGCTCCCTGATGAACGTAGGCCTTGCGCACGGCTCCCGACGGTGTTCCGTCATTGATATTCGACTTGCCACAGGCTCGGCAGGAGACAAGCCCGTGCTCGGACTCTGCCGTCGGCAAGGCCTACGGCGACGTTACCTCCCCCATTGGACGCATGGCCAGGCTCGGCATTATCCGTGTTCGGCCACCCGCAGAGCACAACTGGCTTCCGACGACGGCTAACTATTGAGCCACGCGTCCCGCCACGTGCAGAGGCGGTTATAACAGAAGATGATCATGGGCGCACATGGGTGTGCTAGCTCAGCCCCGAAAACGGTTACCAGATCTATTCCTTGATGTCACTATGACGTCACTCGGCTCGTGGAAGGCACGCGATCGTACTTGGAGAGCAAGCCAGGAGGCCCTATAAATATCTAGTGATGATAACCCTAATAGGTACACGCTACTCCATACTCACAGATATACACTCTCCAGTCTTCTGCTTCCTCTCTCTGCGCAATACTGATCCTCACGCCGGAGGGCCTTGCCGGGAAGAACCCCCGGCCAGGTCTTAGTCGTGCGCTCCCTGTGCAGGTTAGGAGAAGAAGGCTCAACAACCATCGAACCACCAGCGGACGAACGAGGATCAAGGATCACGGGCCACACACTAACAAATGTTCTCAGCATGTATTTGGCGGATATTAATTATCAAAACACGTCATTGACCGTCATTTTCCCATATTTAATTGCTGGAAAAGTTTTTTCATGGCCCATGTGCCCGGCCGGCATGTCTGACTAATTCAAAAGCAGACCAATCCCATGGGCTAGTCCAAAAGAGTTTATAGTGCCTGAGCAGCTTCAAAGTTGAAATCTTAGGAGGGAGCAACCCCCTAAGTCTCGGGCCTTAATTATTGGAATAACCTCTTTGGGTTATAATCCGAAAAATGTTAGTTGTATCACAAACTTTACAATCGGAATAACCTCTTTGGGTTATAATCCGAAAAATGTTAGTTGTATCACAAACTTTACAATTTTCACGATATGAAAATTTTGTTTATATTAAGAGAGCTAGTCTCACAGATTTGTAAGTACATATTTGAACACAAATGTATTCGGAATCATCTGATGAACTTGAATTGCACAAAATAATGAGGGGCCACATGCATCAGACAGTCTTAGACGCATCATTGCTTGGATATGAGTAGGGATGGCAATCGGGGCGTTCAGGGCAGATATGGGGAATTTCGTACCTGATCCCCAAACCCGAACCCCTGCCCATATCCGCCCCAATACCCGAACGGGGAGAGCAAAAAGAAACCATAACCGAACCACTTGGAGTTCGGGTAATCCCCGAACCGATTGTGTAACGACCCTGATTTTTGGTTGATAAAAATTTCGTTAAATATTTAAATTTTATATTAATTACTTTTAAAATTCCTTTTTAATTTCTAATAATCCGTCATAATTAGATTTAAGTCCTTTAAAATTATATTTCTTGGCTAGAAATCTTACATGGCAAGTAGAGTTAGTTTTCAACCGATTAGTTGGAGGAACCGAACTACAACTTCTCCTAGTTACAACCACCTCCTAACCCTAGATGGACCTTTTTGACCATCTTTGAGCCTTATGAACCCTCCTAACCCTAATTGAACCATTAGGTCATAAGAGGTAATCATTATATTCCCATGACTAGTCTTTTCAACCTTATTTATCACCATTATCCTTCTACCCATTGGATAATATTTGTTAGGGAAATTTTGATCCCTTGGACAATAGGAATTTGACTTGCCAAGGTGTATATGGTTGACAAGACAAGTCATACCAAAGGAAGTCATCATTTTGCTTCCAAAAGAAGCAAGACTAGCCATGCCATGCATGCAAACCTAGGGTTATAGCCTTAAGCCTAATTATTTTAGGGTTACTTTCCTAGACACATATATACTTATATATATGTATATATGTACCTCATAAGTTATATTAATCATACCTATATGAGCCTATACTTGCATAGATACACTTTCTAGGAAATTTTCTCTCCATTGAGTAGTCACTTAAAAATTCTCCAAGATCTTTTCCTAGACTTAAGACTACCTAGACCTAAAACCATTTAGTTTTACACCTAGATAACCACATATATAGACATATGGTACAAGAGAGAGAGAGAGAGAGAGAGAGAGAGGAGGGAAGGCCGAGAGAGAGAGAGGAGAGGAGAGAGAGAGGGAGGCCAAATGGGAGAGAGAGGGAAGAGTGAAGTGTGTGCATGTGTTTGGTCACTCAAGCAAGCTACCTCTTTTACCATCTTCACACTCAAGCCTAAGTACAATGTGACAACCCATTTCTAGTCTTTTTCAAGCACACAATCCTAGCCTTAATAATTATAGATTTGCTTCCAACCTAAAACTAAGATTGACTAGACATGGGAAGACTACTCTCTAGCCTAGATATCATTTCATCCTTTCTTGCAAGAAAGCATTCTTAGGACAAGACAAGACCATACCTATCTTAATTTCCCTTTTAACCATTGGACAATAATTGCTAGGGAAAATTTTATTCATTAGGTAATAGGTGTTAGTTTTGCTATAAATAGCACCCCCCATTCACCATTCAACTCACACCTTGAACTCTCCAACTTCTCTCTCTAGAATTCTTGCATTTGTTCTTTGTTCTTATTGTTCTTAAGTTGTTCTTGAAGTACTTCAAGAAACTCATCCTAGGCTGCCACTCAACCACCCTTCAATCCATAAAAATTTAGAAGTGTAGTCAAGATTTAGTTTCGAAAGAAACCTTCTCTTTCGAAGCTACCGTAAACTTTCCGTAGGAAGTTACTCCGTCCGATCACCGACGTACTTCTTTCCTCCGTAGTCGTCACTACTGCCAAGAAGAACGGTAGTTTTTCCCGTACTCACTACTCTAAATATAAATAGAATATGTATAATGTTATGTTGTTGAAATGCATGAGAAATTGAAAAGTATCTTACTAAAGTTTTGAAAAGGAAGGGGAGTATGTTGAATCTTTCGACTTGATTTTCTGGAACAACAAATGCTGTTTTGAACTTCCCTAAGAAGGGGAAAGTACGGATTTTGAAAGATAAGAATGTATCACTTGAATGGAAGTATTTGTATTTTGATCTTAAGGATGGTTATGAGCATGTATACATGATTAGTAAGATTAATTGTCTTGATGTGTGATAAGGCATAAGTGGTATCCACTCCAAGGGCGTCCGTACATGTGGCATTATGCTTTAGGTTGTGATTTGAGCATGATTAGTAATATAAAGTTGGATGATCTTGCTAGTTTAGTTTTGAGATTACAATGAATGATTTATGTCCTGCCGCGGAGTCTATGCATGAAAACATGGCACGAGAATCGAGAAAATTAGAAACATGACACCTAGGGTGTGGTTAATGAAAGGATGTGTTTTGGAAAAAGGAAAGTGTTGAAAAATCGCAATGTGGCCGGACTTGCCCAATGTGTGGTGTTTGTGATGATGTGTGTGTTCCAATGGGAATCCGGAGCGGCGGAACCATTATGAGGCTGTCTGTGTTCCAATGGGAATCCGGAGCGGCGGAATCATTGTGAGGCTGTGTGTGTTCCAATGGAATCCGGAACAGCGGAACCATTGTGAGGTTTGTGGGCTTGGTTATCCGTGGAGAGGAGCCAATGCTATTGTGTGCCAATGGGAACCCGGAGCGGCAGAACCATTATGAGGATACTCGGGAACCCGGAACGGCGGAACCGAGGTTGGGTGTGTTAAAACGATTTTCGAAATGTTGATTTGGAAATGAAAAGTGAAATGGTGACACGATCTACGAAACGCTGCGTAGGAGAAACTCTGATGACACGGACACTTACGCTAGTCGAGTAATGAATGTGCATGTGTTGTTGTACATCTCTAAATGTGAAGTTATTGAATGCACATGTGTTAGTTTGGTTACTACCATGTATCATGGCTTATTGACTTGCTACTTGTAAGATAAGGGTTAGTGGGTATAGGTTTACTTTGCTGAGCTCTCATAGCTCATGGTGTTACCTTTGGTGGCCCCGACATATTATACTGGTGGCGACGCTAGTATAATGTGTTAGACTTTGTAAATGATCAAGATGAATAGTACGCCTTGAAGACTTTTGGAGCTGAGGAGCTGGCTAGGATGGAGGAGCAGACGGAGCTGTAGTTAGGAACCCTAGTTCCCCTCCTTTGTTGAAAAAAAGTACTCTTGTGAGAATTATGATGTAATAATGAGCCAGACTCTATTTCGATTTTCAATAAAATTGTCCTTTTAACGTTTCCAAAAATCGGGGCGTTACAGAATGGTATCAGAGCTCTAGGCTCGACAATCGGCCATGGGTAGAATGGGTAGAACCATGAGATAGTTTGACCGTTGCACAAACGTGAATTGAGTTTAAGTTTATCGTCCCAAATTGGGTGGAATTCTGACAACAATTTTCGGATTGAAGCAAGGTGTGGAAATTGGCAGTACCACCGAGCTGGGAATTCCCGAACAATTGGATGATGACTTAAATCAAGGATTGAATGTGGAGCTTAGAAACTCAAAAGCTTTCCTTGGTGTTATTAAAACTCTGTCTTAAAAAAAAAGTGACTAATTGAGGTTTAAACTCTGTCTTTCCTTGTAGATGAACCACTTGGATCACCTAGTCGACCTGTTGATTGGAGCTCGTCAGCTCAAGATTGCCATAGAAACCATGACAACCTAACTAGTAGAGCACCCTGACTTTGTTGCCGCGGTACTCACCGAAAAGCGAGATTTCGCAAGGGTACAGCAAAACACCCCTATTCCCGTGGAGGAGGACCCGTGGATTCCTGTAATGTTCTCAATCCTATATGCCTTCCATGAGATTTTTGGTGTTCTAACCCCGATGCAAAATTTGAGGTTGGAGATAAGGAAGGAGAGGTCGATGGCGATAAGGACGCCAATGAGGTGACTAAGGAAGAAAACCTTGCAAATGAAGAGGAGGACGAGGTCCTAGAGGACCTATGAAAGCCAAGGATACCATTTAGGCGCACCTAAATAAACCTAGCAATAGTTGTAATCCTTTGGGATGTAGGAAGTTGAAAAATTAGGATCACCGTTGTCTGTTTAAGAGTCCATCTATGTTGTATGCATTTCCCGTTCCAATGTAGACTTGAAGGATTATCTATGTGTACTTGTTTCCATTTAATGAAAGACTAGTATTTTCCTTTCAATATGTGATCACTATTTACGTGCATACTGGTATTTTATACCTATTCGTACACAATTTTCTCTTTACACCCCGTCAGTAGAGTAGTAGTAGTAGTAGAGTAGGAATATGTAGGATCGTTCCACCTTGTATTAGGAAGAACCTTGTCTTAGTGTAGACACCCCAATTTGAACTTATCGAATTTCCTTCATTTGTGGCCCGGAGGCTCCCCGATGACGACTTTGGATTAAAACAAGCCTTGCACTGATCGAGACTTTGCTCCTTGAAAAATTTGAAAAGGGATTAAAAATGGGCAAAAGCATTTCCAAGCGCTTGGGAGCAGTCCTGAGCGCTCAAAACCATTTTACAAAACCTCTGGCCTGGCTCACTCTCGAGCGCTCGAGAGTTAAGTCCCAAGCGCTCGAGACTGCTCCCGAGCGCTCGAGACTGACGTGTTGCCCAATGGATGGCAGTATCACCCACTATCCATGCAACTCATCATTACCACCATCTTGAGCCGGCTGATGATTCAGTCAACACTCAACCTCTGGTGGCAGAGATCTTCAGGCCAAGGATTTTCCCATTTAAAAATGTTTTATTCAAATCCATTTGATTTTGAAAACCATAGGTTATTTTGCCTATAAATACAGTTGGTTTTCAGCTAGCTGGAAGGCTGCAAAATTCCCTCTCTCTAGAACCACTCTCCTCTCTCTCTTGCTGAAAGCAAAGATTTTCCAAACTCTCTTTTCAAACTTCAAAAGGTGTGGGAAAATCATCAAGGAAAATGCAGGAAATCCAAAATACCTCTAGCCTCTGATTTCTTGTATTCTTCTTTCTTCATCCACTTTTCAAAGCCAGTCAAGAAGCAAAGCTCCCACAAAAAGGTAGAAATCTTTACCTTTGATCACAAACAAAGTGGCTGTTCTTCCCTTCTGAGGGGGGTCTCTCAGCCTGACCCAGTCTTCAATACTGGGTGCATGGTTGGGAGACCTTAGTGTAAAAACAAGAGCAAAGGGGTACAAAAAAACGTTTTCACAAAACCCTTACTGGAAACACTCTCGAGCGCTCGAGAGTTCTCCTAAGCGCTCGGGACTGTTTCCGGTCCCATGCATGGTTCTTTGTCATACGGTAGGCTGGGAATGAGGTGCATTCTTAAAAGAAGTGGTTTCATTTTGGCATGAATGCACAGAAAGTCATTTTCCCCTAAAACAGAAGTGTTTCTTGCAAATTTCATGTAAGAACAAGGTTTTCCAAAGTTAAAAATAAGATTTTCTCTTGTTAAAGACCTAGACAAGTGTGACTGCATGATAAAATGATTTCATTTTCCATTTGAGAGCAAGCTGACATGCAGCCCACTCCCAAGCGCTCTGAACCATTCCCGAGCGCTCGGGAGTGCATGCATGCCATTGCATTCCATTTTCCCAGTCTGCTGTGTTCTCTGATTTCTGCATGCATAAAAGTACCTATTTGCTCTTCTAAACTTGTAGATCTGGCTTTGTTAAGGCAGGGATGCATGATCTGAAAGATTGAAGGCTTAGCTCAGTCTTTCAAGTCCTCTGCTGAGCTAGTAGTGTACTTAATAACATTTCAGTTCCCATTTTAGCATTATATTCTGTCTGTGCTAACGAGGTTTTGCAGGTTGAGAGTGTCAGCACTCCCAAGCGCTCGGGACCACTCCCGAGCGCTCGAGAGTGAATACAGTAACAGGGCTGCATTTTCAGTTATCTTGTATTTTGCATGGCTATTTCATCCCCCCTGTACACATGCACATGCATGCACTTCCTACATGGTATTACTGTGGATACTTGCTAGCTGGTTAAAATGAAACAAAATCCCTTTTTAAAAATCCCACAAACGTTTAGTAGAGACCGATTTCGAATCGGGCGAGGGGGGTGCCGTAAAACCCTTCCCCCTCGTAACATGGCTTCCGGACCCTCAAAGTGGTCTTTGGTTTTCAATTCAAATCAACGGTTTTCAAAACAAAACGGTTTCTCGGGTGATAAACCATAAATCCGGGTGGCGACTCCTCAAACCAAACGATTTTCCGAATCGATTTCAAAACGGCACGAGGCGCGTGAATTTTCCAATTTGGGCCGCCCCGATCTCAACTCCGGGGCTGTGGTAGCCCACAGTGGCAACTCTGCTGGGGATGTTTAATTAATACTTGAGAAAAAGTTGGTTTGTTGATAAAACGGCCCGCTTTCCTTAAATATCAATTAAACTTGTGAGCCAAGCTTGAAAAAACGTTTGTGGGATTTTCGAAGGGATTTTGTTTCATTGTCTATTTCTTGTATGTATCTTGTGCAGCCCCGCTGTTGTGTTTCGGTAATCTTACCCGGCTTGCCGGTGATAGGGAATCCCGGAATGCTCAGCAACTCTCGACCGTGATGAGTCATCCCTACCGTTTGTACCATTATTGGGTGTACGCTCAATAGTGGGAGGTATACTTTGACTCTAGTCCGGGGAACCCTCTTCAAAGCCAAAACCGGCCTCTATACGTGTGTAGAAAGCAATAAAACCTTCCAAACTAGGACAGGGACCCGCAGGGTAGGATTATATGCTATATCCTGCCTACATGTTATTGCTTTTTGCACCTCACCTTGCATCTTATGCCGTCTGTTCGCTTTTGTGTCCGGTATAGAACTCTTAGACTCGCTCGCGCGGCTTGTTTAGGATTGCCTAGACCGATGATGAGTCGTGCTTTTTAAAGGCACGCTGTTGAAACTACATGAGTCCTTGGAATGATAGGTTTTAGGGATATCAAAATTCATTAAGTCTTCAATACATTTTTCAATCGTGGATTCAATGAAAATTAACAAAACAATTAGGCTACAATGCCGTGATACCCACACCACCCAGGTTATGGTGCGAAGTCACTTTACACCGCTTAGGCTAATGGCGCCCTGCCACTTACGCCGCCCCGGTTACGGTATCATGTCATTTACACTAAACGATTTTTGAAACCAGAACAGAAATTTCGTCTAAAAAATGTTAAAGACTTAATTTGTCTTGATATCTCCCAAATCTTGTCATTCCTAAACAAAGGATACACTCAAAAGAATCTCTGAGGACTAAGGCAATCCCTCGCAGGTTGTCATTTCTTGAGTCAGGGTCTAGGAGACCATAAATCCATGGAGTTTGGGATAACTCCGGTGTTCGCCGTGCCCGAACGGCTCCCTCTAGTTTAGTCTAGCCTTAAGTGCATCTTCCGGCAGTCTTATTGCTCTGTCTCGGATGGTCTTAGATAAGGAGATTGGCTCTGATTCCCAACGTACGGAATTTAACCTGCCTGACACCGACCTACCCGCGACTGTTGGAACTATCTGTAAAGTTTGATCCCTTGAGTCGACGATGACAACACGCGAATAAACAATTCTTTTATTCATACACATTTTTCAATAAATCACAACAGGGGCACATTCTGAGTTCGCTTTCTTACTTACTGTCAGCACTGGGCCACCCATCCTACACAAAGCCATACCACTTTCTCCGATTACCTCGAAATGGCAGGGCAAACAGAGCTAGTTGAGCTGAAAAAGGCTGTAGAGGAAATGAATCGGAAAATGGATGAGCAGACGGCTCTATTGCAAGGGCTGATTGACATTCTCACCTCCGTCATGTCGAATCCGGATCTGGGACTGAATGCTGGTAAGGCCAGGATCAAAGAAACTCCACAAACCTACCACCCTCCAACCGCCGGAGTCAAGCCACGATCAGAAGTGAGGCTCTCTCACATGCTCAAAGACTTAGTTGAATTCCATGACGCCAAGAATCGCTCAAAGGAAGGTACTAGATCCTTACCTAAAACTAGTGCTAAAAGGCAGGATGTGCACAACCCCAAAGGCAAGAGAGCATCATGCAGTGTTGAAGCAAGCAGTGTCTTCGCCAGAGGCCCACTGGGCACCACTATGAACCCTCAACCCAGCTGGAAAATCCCACCAAGGTTCCTCTCCCGCTTTCCTGTCCCTTTGTCTTTGGTTTATAAGAGACTCCTCGAAGCCGGTCTCATCCAGCCGCTCCCTCCAACTCCCCTACCTCAGAAGTTCTCGTCGTCCCACAACCCAGACGCCTATTGTACCTATCACCAATGTACCGGCCATTCCACTAATAGCTGCTTTCGTCTCCGCCAGAAAATCCAAGATCTCATCGATGATGGAACCATCTCACCTCCACTTCCAAACCCAAGTTCTGCTGTGGGAAATTATCCTCTGACCTTTGAAGAGTTCAAGGTTGGCCAGGTCAGTGACTTGATGGGACATGGTTCCTTTGGACGACTTCTGAGCAACCAAACCGTCAACAGCAATGGCATCAAAATCCATCCTCTCCAGTGCATTATCGACAATTGGTTGCCAGAGCCCGTTGTTCCAACCCCTAATATGCTCAGTGCCTTAGCCTCAAGCTCCAAACCGACGCAGAATCTGAGGGTGGATCAAAATCCGATTGATGCCTGAAAGGACTGGGACCATCCCAACGCCAGACCTCTGATCTGAAGAAGAATGGTGAATGCAGTGCAGCCAGTCCATGGATGGAATTTCTCACGAGTTTGGAAAGCTTTTGAGTTTCGAGTCAAGTCTTTGTCTTTCAATTTCGAGTCAGTTTGTACTTTGGGTCTTTCATGCTTTCGTGTCTGTATGTTTTCAAATTCAAGTTTGTGGTCAAAAAAAAGAAAAACCAAAAAGAGTGTCAGTTTCGTAGGCCTGAACTACGTTATGACCTGATTCCTTTGCAAGAAGGATACGTAGGCAGCCTTATCCCGAGGCCCGGTCATGTTCATTCGAGTCGATCTCAAAATTTGGTCATGATCTCTTGAGTCAATCCTTTGTGGGTCAAGTCTTGTCTTTTGAAATCAACATTAAGTTGTGTCGAAATTGTGATGATAAACTTGTGTTTTGAGATAATCCCTTAAACGGAGATTGTTTTTCACCGTCAATTGAGGATTCAAAACATGAGGTACTTTGCCCTTGCAAGAAGAAGAATTTCATGGGACCACTCCCTAGCGCCGTCAAGAAGCAACGCCTTGGCCCGAGAAAAAGCTCGCTAGATCAAAACATCAAAACATGATCTAGGCAAAAGTTAGAGCACATCCCTTAACTTGCATCTAGGATCCAGTTATCGAGTTGTGCAATTCAAAATGAAGAAAGGCATTCTTTTCTTTTATCACACGCTTGAAGATATATATCCATTGATAACCCCCTTTGAGCCTAAATCAATTTCTTTGAAAGAACCCAGCTAGGCAGCTATCCCCCACACCAGGGTGAAATGAGGAGGACAAAATGTGCCAAACACCTGGTTATCATCGGCGCATCAGAATTCAAAGCGTGAAAGTGCCAAATACATGGGTACTGTGAGATGCAAAACATCGAAAAAGAATCAGAGAAAGCTCAAGATCAATGAAAATACCAAACGCATCGGGCACAACAAAAGGCGAAGCAAATCAAGCGAAAGAAGGCCCCTATCAAAAGCAAAAAGGGCACAAAAATATTCAAGATGGCTGCTAGCTCTCGAAACCCAAGGAAAATGAAAATTTTTGGGCCGATTATCCTTTCTTTAGCCAAACCTTGGCCACGTTACAACCCGCATAAAGTCCTGTCAGATTGAAAAACACAACTTGATAACAAAAATCCTGGACAATAGGAGAAAACAAGAAGGAGCGCCAAGGCATTTTGTGAATCCCGCAAAATCCAAGCTGTGGCATTTTCTAAATCCATGGGTTGTCATCAGCAATCTGGGGCATGATTCCTAATAAAAATCCTCGTGTTTTGCTAAAACAATTTCAAAGCCTCGAATGGGAAAATCATCGAAACTTGATTTTATCATGACAATTTCAAACAATCAAATCCTCAAGTAATCAAACTCCTCGTCAAGTCAGAGTATTCATTGAGAGTCAATCCTCTGATAAAGGGTCTTTCTTGTCCTTCGAGTCATCTGGACCTTGTCCAAATTCACACAAGGTCATTGAGGCCCCAACTCGTGAGAGAAACTCCAATGCATGGAAGAACCCGCACTTGTGCTCATGACAAAACTGGTTGCCGAAACTATCAGTGGAATCAAGGAAAAGATATCAGAACTAAGGTCTGTTACTCACTGGGGCACATCAGCCCAATGCCATCAATCACTGCAAGCATACAGCCGACCTCAAGACTGGGGCATGAATGCTCGAAACTCAAGCCCTGATCAAAGTCAACCTCAAACCGGCTCCAGCACAAGCCCTGGCTCCAGCTCAAACCCAATTTCCATCCAAAGACGAATTCCATCCCATATCCCAAGGTCCTGAAAATACCAGCCCGCTAATCAAAAACAGTAAAGCAGAAGGGATGCTCAGACACGTCCTTTGTTTTTAATAAATAAAAAATATCATTGTTGTTGTCAAACGTCGAAACATGGGTCTCACTTTCTGGTCTCGACCTCTTATGGTCACCTTCATCTAGCATATTTAGCAACATGCCTGCTTGACATGCTGCCATAGATTCGGCATCGTCCTGCTGGACACCTTTCAACCAGTAGGAGACTGCAGACAGCAGCAGTCCCGAGCGCTCGGGAGTGAAGACCCAAGCGCTCGAGACAACTCTTGAGTGCTCGAGAGTGCTGCTGTTTACAGCAGCTTCTGATTCCAGCTCTTTCTAGCCTCAGTTCAACCTCGCAAATGCATGCAACTTAGATCAGAAGATTCCCAACTTGTACTCTGGGTATACATCAGTTTTCGTTATGTATTTGCTTGTGTATTAGTCCGTTTTCCTCGAAAATACGAAAATTTCCAAGATTTTCATTCCGCAAACATGTCAAATTCCACATTAGTTGTGTTTGATTGAGTCCGGCGATGCGTGTAAGTCGCATTGTGCATTTGTGACTGTGTGGCATGATCAAACGCGCGTTAACATTCTTAGTTCAAGTTTTTGTCATTCAAGCGTCCCAAAAACGTCATTTTCAAGTGCAAGTGAATGTCGGTCTTCGTGTCAAGGGCGTTTTTGTAAATCTAGCAGTTCTCGCAGGTCACGACACTCATTGCCAACGGCACAGTGCACTCAGTTACGATCAAAAGCCCTTAAGTCTAGTTTTTATCGTCAGATTCTCTAGAGTTTGCTATCATGTGTCAAGGTTGAATTCTCGTTCTTACTTTGGGAGTATCGGTTGAAAGTTGCGTGCTCTTTACTTTCTTGCAAACTAGACGAGCATATTTCATAAAATACAATTCTTAAGGGGAATGCGAACAAATGCAAAAGAACAAAGTGCAAATTCTCATAAATGAAATTCGGTATTTACAATGAGTAAGGAAGGAAGTACAAAAGCTGGGGCAAACACACGCCCAATCCTAACTACCGGGGCACGCAGGCCCAAACAAAATCAAGGCACGCAGGCCTAGAAGCTACAACTACGCCGGCACGCAGGCCCATGTACAAGAAAGCTAGCAAAAACCTAAGACTCAGACGAGACAAGTCCTCTTCTGCTGGTGGCCCTCAGGCTCTGTGCTCTCACTCTCGTCACCGTCGTCACCGCCGTCTGCGCTAGGAGAACCGGAAGCACTCTCCGAGTCCGTCGACCCTAAGACACGTGACTCGGAGGACTCCTCTGTCTCATCCTCCTCCTCTGACTCCACGCGAGCGAGTCTCCGCTGGGACGCCGCCCTAGGTACAACCTCGAACTGTCTAGCCTCCGCAGCGGGCCGCGACACTCCCTGTGTCCCTCGTCCCCGTGTGCTGGCGGAAGCTGGAAAGCTCGTGGTAGCCTGAGGTCGTGTCCTAGCCGAACGTTGTGGCTGCACTTGCATATCACAAACATGCGATCATTCTATGCATATTTCAAAATTCAACTGATTCATTAAAAGTTCTATACCATGCATCGTCATACCTCTGGAACAACAGGAGAAACAGGCTCAGGGACAGGTCTGGTCGGCAAGACCCTCCCTCTCGCACAACCCTTCAGCAGGTGGCGCATCCCCACCATCAGCATGATGGCCGTCTCGGCCCACTCTCGCGGTACCTGTAATGTTCAAGAATCAGAAACGTGCAAGCAGTAATCATTCGGAGTATGAGAAGTGTGAATTCGTTTATACCTGAGCCGGAAGCCGCATCGGCGGCTGCGGAAGGCGCGGGACGTCTATCACTGCCAGTGCCCCAGAAGGGTCTGTCGCTCCTATCGTCCATTCCAGCGTGGGTAGCACCGTCGAGCCTGAGGCCTCTGCTGTCTCCGGCACCCCCATGTCACCCTCTCCTCTGCCAGGCGGGCTGGCACCTCGACCGCCTGCAGGGTGCCTACCACCTCGACCTCTACCTAGTGCGGACCGGCCGCCACGGCCCCGCGCTCCAACCTCTCCTCCGGCGCCAGGGCCTCGCCCTCCCTCGGCTACCCTCCTCTCTAGCTCAGCCTCCACCCCTAGTCTCGTGGCCAGGTACTGGTCTACGTAAGCTGTGTAGTCCAGACCGCGTCGTAGGTGCCGCTCCAAGTCCGTATCCGGCACTGTGAATAGCTCCAGCTCCGCACGAGTGTACGTCTCAATCCTCTGCACACGTGGAGGGAGCAGCCCGGGCACTACGAACGCTGGAAGACCGAGCGACTGCCGAGTCACTCGATCCCCCAAGTACCACTGCCAGCCCAGTGGGCACACCAACAGCACCCTGCTCTGCGTCACCTTCCTGCTCCTAGGAAGGAACTCAGCCTCCACCCTCGACCAATGATCCCAGTGCACCTGCATTTCAGATTTTTGGAACATCAGTAAAAAGCATACGTCGAATGCGGAAAAGAGAAATGGAATAGGAGCAGATCATACCGCGACTCCAGTAAAGGTATCTAACCAGCGTCAGAAGGTCATCACCTCCCCTCTCCTCTCCTTTGTCCTCCTATAAGCCTTGCTCCACGCGAGCCCGCGAGGAAGCAAACTGGGATCTCGGCACGTGTTCTTAGGCAGGAACATCCCCAGAACCTCGTAAGCCTAAAGCTGCAAATTGTCAAGTTCAAATCATTTCAAATCAATAAGCAGACAATAGTAATATTAAAGCAATAATTTGAGCCATACCTCGACGATCCTCCAGTAGCCTCCTACTGTGTTGCCCACTCCGCGTGAGGCAGCCCCTAGAAAGCAGTAGAGGGTGCACAAGGCACCCCCTCCCCAGTCGAACCGTCCTGCAGTCCTCAGGTCAACTAGGCCTGCCAGGTAGCAAAGGTGCACTCACGACCGCCTAGTCGGGTACAGAGAAGCCCCAAAAAGGTAGAGTAGGTACGCCCGGGCCATCCTCGCCGCCTCCTCGTCGTATGCAGGCTCGTGGTCCCAGTACTCCACGAACTGCCCGTACGCCGCCATCCCTCCGCTGTGCCGTGGGACCCGCCCGAGGAACCACCGCAAAGCCGTGTCGTCCAGTAGTAGGCTCGAGTCGTAGGGGATCGGCTCGCCTCCCACTCTCAGTCCCGTGATCGCTGCGAAGTCCAGCGGTGTCAACGTCATCTCCCCGAACCGGAGGTGGAAGGTGTTCGTGGTATCCCACCACCTCTCGGTCAGCGCCGTAAGCACAGCGCGGTCCACCCTCACTGCCGTCATCAACTGGATGAACGGCCCGAAGCCAGCCGCCACCACCAACTCTCGTACTCTCTCGGGCAGCCCCTTGAAGTACTTCAGCGAGCTAGCTGAGCCTCCGTGGCCGTAAACGTCCGTCGTGCGCTATTTCGACAGAGTAAAGAAATAGCATTTCAATCAATATAGCAATTCACAAATAACTCAAGCGTCGAATTCAAAAGTTTCAAATTGTCGAAAGCTTACAGTGGTCCAGCCCGTAGAGTTGTGCGAGTCGCGATCACGGAGAAGTAGGTCCTCGGGGTAGTCAGCCCAAGCAGGGACGTAGCTCACCATCCCCACCGGCTCGAAGAAGTGAACCCGCGGAGCGTAGGTCACAATCGCGAACCCAGGCCGTTCTCCTCCCAAATAGGCCTTCGCCTCGTCAACCGCAGTCACCCGCGCCTCAGCCGCCGCCTCCGCCTCCGGCCTCTCTACCTCCATCTCCTCTATCTCCTCCTCCTCGACCCTGTCTCCCCCCGCGTCCGACGCTCCTGCACCCCTCAGTATAGCTCCCAACAAGAGCGCTGCGGCCCGGTCCTCTGGAGTCTTAGCACCTCTCAGCACGGCCTCAACCCCTGGGTCGAGGCCAAGCGCGTCTAGTATGTCCCGCGGCTCCGCAGAGTCCAGGAAGTCACCCTCCGCGAAGGGAATGTGGCGTGAGGCCCCAATCCTGCTATCCTCCCTCCTTGGTAGCGCCACCGTCGACCTTAAAGCGGGAGTGGCTGTGACGCTACCACCAACCACCACCTCGTCGATCTGTCGCTCATCGCGGGCCTGATCCGCGGCTGCGAACAACTCCTCCACAGTAGGAGTGGGAGGAGTGCTCGTCGCACCCCTGCTGCTACTTGAGGCACCGGCTCAGCTGCCCGTGACCTCCCCGTCGCTCGTCACCCGGCTGCCCTCAGCCACAGTCTCTCCGGTATCCCCAATCACTGTAGCATCTCCGTTTACCCCCATTTCCACCTCTCGGCTGCCATGAGTGTCGTCCTCTGTTGCCACCGCCGCTGGGTCCTCACCCGCAACCCTCTCGTCCCTGGCCAAGGCCTGGCCGCTGCCACCCTCGGCCATCGCCGCCGAAGCAGCCATCTCGCTGCTGGCCGCCGCCCTGTCCTCCCCGCTGGCCATTGCTCCTCCTTCTCTTCCCCTAGACTTCTTCTTCCCCCAGATTCGAACCTCCTGGCACACGATTGCCCAGTGGAAGATCGAAGAAATTTTGAGATCTTGAAATCGGTCCGTGATTTCCAGGATCGTGAGAGATGGCTTTTCAAGAGAGAGAGAGAGATCGTGAGAGAGATTCTGGGAAATGAAAGAGAGAGAGTTCGTCGAGAGTTGATGAGAAAGTTCAGAACTGTTGACTGTCTGGTTCTCGAGTGCTCGAGTTTGGGTTTTGAACCCCAGATCTGGAAAAGGAAGACGAGGGAGTGGCGGGCCCCAGTCGTGGTCCCGAGCGCTCGACACCATTCCCGAGCGCTCGGGAGTGGTCCCAAGCGCTCCACTCTGTTTTTTTGAGACGCTGAGCCGAAATATTCGATCCCCTGTTCATTTCACTTTCTGACAATTATTGCAATGTCGAGGCTTTTTACAAAATCAATCTCAGTCCTGTTTTCAGTACATATTAAAACAGAGCAATTGATCACGAACTTCGGTCGATTTTGTGCATTTGGTTCACATTTGAAAATTGATACTTTATGTCGAAATGGTCTATTTTATTTCATTCGCAGAAGGTTTTACCCTTGTATTTCATTCGCAGAAGGTTTCATTCGCAGAAGGTTCTTCCTGCCATAAATTTGGCACCGTCCTAAGGGACACCCCTTCCAGTTTCTCCGCCGCCATAAATTTGGCACCGTCCTAAGGGACACCCCCTCCAGTTTCTCCGCCGCCATAAATTTGGCACCGTCCTAAGGGACACCCCCCTCCAGTTTCTCCGTCGCCATAAATTTGGCACCGTCCTAAGGGACATCCCCCCAGTTTCACCAGGTTCTCCGCCGCCATAAATTTGGCACCGTCCTAAGGGACATCCCCCCAGTTTCTCCAGGTTCTCCGCCGCCATAAATTTGGCACCGTCCTAAGGGACATCCCCCCAGTTTCTCCAGGTTCTCCGCCGCCATAAATTTGGCACCGTCCTAAGGGACATCCCCCCAGTTTCTCCAGGTTCTCCGCCGCCATGAAGTTGGCACCGTCCTAAGGGACATCCCCCCAGTTTCTCCAGGTTCTCCGCCGCCATGAATTTGGCACCGTCCTAAGGGACATCCCCCCAGTTTCTCCAATTTCTCCGCCGCCATAAACTTGGCACCGTCCTTAGGGACATCCCCTCTAGTTTCTCCGCCGCCATAAATTTGGCACCGTCCTAAGGGACATCCCCTCCAGTTTCTCCGCCGCCATAAATTTGGCACCGTCCTAAGGGACACCCTTTCTGCCATTTGCTTGCACCTGCATGTTTGCATTTGCCCCAAAGAACTACGCTGGTCTGATCCCTGCAAGAAAGGGTACGTAGGCAGTCTGAAAAGACGCGACCGCATGCATCAAATGTTTGTGTTTTCGCTTGCATTTGTGTTTTGAATTGAGGATTTGATTTGGCTCGAATTGGGCTGTCTCAATCTTTGGACGGCACTCGTATCCAGACGTGATGCTGAGCGACGCCCAAAGAGGGGCAACTGTAGACACCCCAATTTGAACTTATCGAATTTCTTTAATTTGTGGCCCGGAGGCTCCCCGATGATGACTTTGGATTAAAACAAGCCTTGCACTGATAGAGACTTTGCTCCTTGAAAGATTTGAAAAGGGATTAAAAATGGTCAAAAGCATTTCCAAGCGCTTGGGAGCAGTCCCGAGCGCTCAAAACCATTTTACAAAACCTTTGGCCTGGCTCACTCTCGAGCGCTCGAGAGTTAAGTCCCAAGCGCTCGAGACTGCTCTCGAGCGCTCGAGACTGCTCTCGAGCGCTCGAGACTGATGTGTTGCCCAATGGATGGCAGTATCACCCACTATCCATGCAACTCATCATTACCACCATCTTGAGCCGGCTGATGATTCAGTCAACACTCAACCTCTGGTGGCAGAGATCTTCAGGTCAAGGATTTTCCCATTTAAAAATGTTTTATTCAAATCCATTTGATTTTGAAAACCATAGGTTATTTTGCCTATAAATACAGTTGGTTTTCAGCTGGCTGGAAGGCTGCAAAATTCCCTCTCTCTAGAACCACTCTCCTCTCTCTCTTGCTGAAAGCAAAGGTTTTCCAAACTCTCTCTTCAAACTTCAAAAGGTTTTGGAAAATCATCAAGGAAAATGCAGGAAATCCAGAATACCTCTAGCCTCTGATTTCTTGTATTCTTCTTTCTTCATCCACTTTTCAAAGCCAGTCAAGAAGCAAAGCTCACACAAAAAGGTAGAAATCTTTACCTTTGATCACAAACAAAGAGGCTGTTCTTCCCTTCTGAAGGGGGTCTCTCAGCCTGACCCAGTCTTCAATACTGGGTGCATAGTTGGGAGACCTTAGTGTAAAAACAAGAGCAAAGGGGTACAAAAAAACGTTTTCACAAAACCCTTACTGGAAACACTCTCGAGCGCTCGAGAGTTCTCCCAAGCGCTCGGGACTGTTTCCGGTCCCATGCATGGTTCTTTGTCATACGGTAGGCTGGGAATGAGGTGCATTCTTAAAAGAAGTGGTTTCATTTTGGCATGAATGCACAGAAAGTCATTTTCCCCTAAAACAGAAGTGTTTCTTGCAAATTTCATGTAAGAACAAGGTTTTCCAAAGTTAAAAATAAGATTTTCTCTTGTTAAAGACCTAGACAAGTGTAACTGCATGATAAAATGATTTCATTTTCCATTTGAGAGCAAGCTGACATGCAGCCCACTCCCAAGCGCTCTGAACCATTCCCGAGCGCTCGGGAGTGCATGCATGCCATTGCATTCCATTTTCCCAGTCTGCTGTGTTCTCTGATTTCTGCATGCATAAAAGTACCTATTTGCTCTTCTAAACTTGTAGATCTGGCTTTGTTAAGGCAGGGATGCATGATCTGAAAGATTGAAGGCTTAGCTCAGTCTTTCAAGTCCTCTGCTGAGCTAGTAGTGTACTTAATAACATTTCAGTTCCCATTTTAGCATTATATTCTGTCTGTGCTAACGAGGTTTTGCAGGTTGAGAGTGTCAGCACTCCCAAGCGCTCGGGACCACTCCCGAGCGCTCGAGAGTGAATACAGTAACAGGGCTGCATTTTCAGTTATCTTGTATTTTGCATGGCTATTTCATCCCCCCTGTACACATGCACATGCATGCACTTCCTACATGGTATTACTGTGGATACTTGCTAGCTGGTTAAAATGAAACAAAATCCCTTTTTAAAAATCCCACATTAGTAGAGACCGATTTCGAATCAGGCGAGGGGGGTGCCGTAAAACCCTTCCCCCCTCGTAACATGGCTTCCGGACCCTCAAAGTGATCTCTGGTTTTCAATTCAAATCAACGGTTTTCAAAACAAAACGGTTTCTCGGGTGATAAACCATAAATCCGCGTGGCGACTCCTCAAACCAAATGATTTTCCGAATCGATTTCAAAACGGCACGAGGCACGCAAATTTTCCAATTTGGGCCGCCTCGATCTCAACTCCGGGGCTGTGGTAGCCCACACTTAGATTTCTATTTGCCATTGTAGTAGAATTCTATGCTTATGATTGTATCTCTCTTTTATCTATAAAAGATTGCTTTAGTTCAAAAAGAGTACTGTTGCATACTATGTGATAAAACTGCTTTTGACTTTAGATAGGAAACACCATTTGCAAAGGAAAATTGTTTTAGTAGACTAAACCTTCCCCTTTCGATTTCAACTCGTAGATGGTGAATCGACGCAACGGATTAGGATACGAGAACGGAGAATCCTCTAACCCTAACCCCGACCTAACCCAAGTCATGCGAGCGCTCGTAGCCGCTTTAAACGCCAACCGCCAAAATCACGACGACGGACCAATGACCCGCACACGAGCTATGAATGAGTTCTGCAAACATCGACCCCCGACTTTCCACAGAGATACCAACCCCACCGTGGCTGAGACATGGCTGAAGGAAATCAAGGTGATCCTTGACACCTTAGGGATTACCCAGAACGAAGATCGTGTGGCCTTAGCCACCTACCAGCTAAAGGGGGAAGCCCGTTATTGGTGGGACCTGATGGAAGCCACCCATGCCATAGCTACAATGACCTTTGCCCAGTTTGAAACCCTATTCCTCGACAAGTACTTTCCCACGCCCATTCGCCTAGCCAAGGAACAAGAATTCATGAATCTGAAACAAGGAACAATGACTGTTACTCAGTATGCAGCCAAATTTGAGGAATTATCCCGTTACGCCCCAACCGCTGTTGCAACTGAAGACAAGAAGGCGAGAAGGTTCGAGTGGGGGCTGACAACTGCTCGAAGGGCTGTGGTGGAACAAGCCTTTACCACTTATACCAGTGTCGTAAAATGTGCTCTCCGGCTAGAGAGTGAGGAGGCTGACTTCAAAACCCGATGGAGGAAGGCAACAGGCAGCACCGGCGGACCTATCTGGACCCAAACACCCAATAACAACCGTGGACCCTACCCCCTAAATCTTCTAACCCGACTCAAAGCAATCAACCATGGGAGATTGCTACACTAGGACATGGCAAACCACAGAGGGGAGGTTAAGACATAGCCACAGTTCAGTGCTACAACTGTCAGGCTATGGGCCACATTAGGCGCAACTGCCCGCAGCCTCAAAGGAGGAGGGATGGGAGCTTTGGAAACCAGAGAACTCAACCACTAGAACAGGCTAGTTTTGGGAAGAAAAACCCTGGAGGCCCATCGCAGCAACAAAATGGGCAAAACAAAGGAAAGCAGCCCATGGGAAACCAGTCAAACACTGGAGGGCGTATATTTGCGCTGCAGACCGAGGAACAAGAGCGGGATCCATCTGTGATCCAAGGTACGCTACTATTATAGTACCTGCGTACAAGCTTTGTTTGACTCAGGAGCATCGCATACATTTAAGTCTACTGCCTGCGTATCTACACTAGCACTAGAAACAAAACCCCTTAGTACGTGTGCGAAAGTAACATCACCATTGGTGGGGGACCATAGCTGTTAGTCTAGTGTGTAGAGGGTGCGAGCTAAAAGTAGCCAACCTACGCTTACCTACAACCTCAGAGTGATCGACATAGCGGATTACGACATAATCATGGGGATGGACTAACTATCAGCACATCGAGCGGTCATGGACTGCCATCAGAAGATGGTGACCGCATATACCCCCGAAGGGACTCATTTCCAATTTAAGGGGGTAGACAAACGGCGAGTTCGACGATAAAAAGATCAAGGTGGCAAAATCAACTGTTTGGATGGCTAGCTAGCCTTCAATTGGAAGAAGCTGATAGAATGGAAGTGGGATTACCACACATCGTGTGTGTGTACGCCGATGTTTTCCCTGAGGAACTTCCTGGCTTACCACCCAAGAGAGAGATAGACTTCTCTATAGAACTCCAACCGGGAAATGGCACCAATCTCTATGGCGCCGTACCGAATGGCCCCAGCTGAGCTAAAGGAGCTCAAGACCCAATTGCAAGAGCTATGGGACAAAAGGTTTATTAGGCCCAAAACGTCACCCTAGGGAGCGCCGACGTTATTCGTGAGAAACGAAGAAGGGTCGTGATAAGGAAACATTTGTGAGACACGGGTCTGCATAAAGATTTAGTAGAAATTTTGCATTTGGCATTGGTGTTTACAATGGAAACCTTATCAAAGGCCGACAACAAGGCAAACTGTTCGACGGCTGAAGCAACTTCAACCCCGTTTTGTAAAGCAGGTGATGAGGCTTAATTTGATTAACAAAACATGCAAAGGATTGTGATGGATGCCTGAAACGCTTACTCCGAGATACTTCTAGGACCTGCCGGAGCCTTAAACAGTGGCCGTGTGATGCCAAAGCGTTTTGGAGCGTAGCAACTATGTCTAATCTGTAGTCATGCACCAATTTCGAGGACAAAATTATTTTAAGGGGGATAGTTTGTAACGACCCTGATTTTTGGTTAATAAAAATTTCGTTAAATATTTAAATTTTATTTTAATTACTTTTAAAATTCTTTTTAATTTCTAATAATCCGTCATAATTAGATTTAAGTCCTTTAAAATTATATTTCTTGGCTAGAAATCCTACATGGCAAGTAGAGTTAGTTTTCAACCGATTAGTTGGAGGAACCGAACTACCACTTCTCCTAGTTACAACCTCCTAACCCTAGATGGACCTTTTTGACCATCTTTGAGCCTTATGAACCCTCCTAACCCTAATTGAACCGTTAGGTCATAAGAGATAATCATTAAATTCCCATGACTAGTCTTTTCAACCTTATTTATCACCATTATCCTTCTACCCGTTGGATAATATTTGTTAGGGAAATTTTGATCCCTTGGACAATAGGAATTTGACTTGCCAAGGTGTATATGGTTGACAAGACAAGTCATACCAAAGGAAGTCATCATTTTGCTTCCAAAAGAAGCAAGACTAGCCATGCCATGCATGCAAACCTAGGGTTATAGCCTAAAGCCTAATTATTTTAGGGTTACTTTCCTAGACACATATATACTTATATACATGTATACATGTACCTCATAAGTTATGTTAATCATACCTATATGAGCCTATACTTGCATAGATACACTTTCTAGGAAATTTTCTCTCCATTGAGTAGTCACTTGAAAATTCTCCAAGATCTTTTCCTAGACTTAAGACTACCTAGACCTAAAACCATTTAGTTTTACACCTAGATAACCACATATATAGACATATGGTACAAGAATGAGAGAGAGAGAGAGAGAAAGAGAGAGGAGGGAAGGCCGAGAGAGAGAGGAGAGGAGAGAGAGAGAGGGAGGCCGAATGGGAGAGAGAGGGAAGAGTGAAGTGTGTGCATGTGTTTGGTCACTCAAGCAAGCTACCTCTTTTACCATCTTCACACTCAAGCCTAAGTACAATGTGACAACCCATTTCTAGTCTTTTTCAAGCACACAATCCTAGCCTTAATAATTCTAGATTTGCTTCCAACCTAAAACTAAGATTGACTAGACATGGGAAGACTACTCTCTAGCCTAGATATCATTTCATCCTTTCTTGCAAGAAAGCATTCTTAGGACAAGACAAGACCATACCTATCTTAATTTCCCTTTTAACCATTGGACAATAATTGCTAGGGAAAATTTTATTCATTAGGTAATAGGTGTTAGTTTTGCTATAAATAGCACCCCCCATTCACCATTCAACTCACACCTTGAACTCTCTAACTTCTCTCTCTAGAATTCTTGCATTTTTTTTTTTGGATAAACCAGCTTGAAATAGAAAAGAGATTAAACGAATATACAGCCTACAAGGGGCATACCCCAGGAGGAAAAGAAAAGAAAACAAAATAGAGTAGAGAAATTTGCTAATGTCAAATGGCTACATAGGCTAGAAGATACACGATGAAAAGAATTCTTGCATTTGTTCTTTGTTCTTATTGTTCTTAAGTTGTTCTTGAAGTACTTCAAGAAACTCATCCTAGGCCGCCACTCAACCACCCTTCGATCCATAAAAAATTAGAAGTGTAGTCAAGATTTAGTTTCGAGAGAAACCTTCTCTTTCGAAGCTACCGTAAGCTTTCCGTAGGAAGTTACTCCGTCCGATCACCGACGTACTTCTTTCCTCCGTAGTCGTCACTACCGCCATGAAGAATGGTAGTTTTTCCCGTACTCACTACTTTAAATATAAATAGAATATGTATAATGTTATGTTGTTGAAATGCATGAGAAATTGAAAAGTATCTTACTAAAGTTTTGAAAAGTAAGGGGAGTATGTTGAATCTTTCGACTTGATTTTCCGGAACAACAAATGCTGTTTTGAACTTCCCTAAGAAGGGGAAAGTACGGATTTTGAAAGATAAGAATGTATCACTTGAATGGAAGTATTTGTATTTTGATCTTAAGGATGGTTATGAGCATGTATACATGATTAGTAAGATTAATTGTCTTGATGTGTGATAAGGCATAAGTGGTATCCACTCCAAGGGCGTCCGTACATGTGGCGTTATGCTTTAAGTTGTGATTTGAGCATGATTAGTAATATAAAGTTGGATGATCTTGCTAGTTTAGTTTCGAGATTACAATGAGTGATTTATGTCCTGCCGCAGAGTCTATGCATGAAAACGTGACACGAGAATCGAGAAAATTAGAAACATGACACCTAGGGTGTGGTTAATGAAAGGATGTGTTTTGGAAAAAGGAAAGTGTTGAAAAACCGCAATGTGGCCAGACTTGCCCATTGTGTGGTGTTTGTGATGATGTGTGTGTTCCAATGGGAATCCGGAGCGGCGGAACCATTGCGAGGCTGTGTGTGTTCCAATGGAATCCGGAACAACGGAACCATTGTGAGGTTTGTGGCTTGGTTATCCGTGGAAAGGAGCCAATGCTATTGTGTGCCAATGGAAACCCGGTGCGGCGGAACCATTGTAAGGATACTCGGGAACCCGGAACGGCGGAACCGAGGTTGGGTGTGTTAAAATGATTTTCGAAATGTTGATTTGGAAATGAAAAGTGAAATGGTGACACGATCTACGAAACGCTGCGTAGGAGAAACTCTGGTGACACGGACACTTACGCTAGTCGAGTAATGAATGTGCATGTGATATTGTACATCTCTAAATGTGAAGTTATTGAATGCACATGTGTTAGTTTGGTTACTATCATGTATCATGTCTTATTGACTTGCTACTTGTAAGATAAGGGTTAGTAGGTATAGGTTTACTCTGCTGAGCTCTTGTAGCTCATGGTGTTACCTTTGGTGACCCTGACATATTATACTGGTGGCGACACTGGTATAATGTGTCAGACTTTGTAGATGATCAAGATGAACAATACGCCTTGAAGGCTTTTGGAGCTGAGGAGCTGGCTAGGATGGAGGAGCAGACGGAGCTATAGTTAGGAACCCTAGTTCCCCTCCTTTGTTGAAAAAAAGTACTCTTGTGAGAATTATGATGTAATAATGAGCCAGACTCTATTTCGATTTTCAATAAAATTGTCCTTTTAACGTTTCCAAAAATTGGGGCGTTACAAATTAGGTAACCGAACACAGAGAAGGAGAGATAGAGAGAGAGTCGAGTTCTTCAAATCCACAACCAAACAGTGAACAAACGACTTCAACCAACAATACCAATCCAAAGCATAACAACTAACAAAGCTCTCTAGCTGTACATCTTCTTGTTGAATTTAGTTTAAAAGCAAATTAAAAAACAAAATAAAGACTCAAAACCTGTTGTACATCTTCTTGCTGAATTTATTTTCAAAGCTCTCTAGCTGAATCAAATCGCAGAAGCGATTTTCGCAGAGTTGACTCATGAACGTGTCCTTCGAATCATCCATCGAACCCATGTGATCCACGACAAGAGAGACCAAGAAAACCCCAAGAATTGAAGAATTGGTATGCATGTACAGGTGATGAAGTTGTTCTGTGTATAAGAAAGGAGAGAGAGAGAGAGAGAGAATCGCCTCCTCAGTCATAGTGGAGGCGCCACTCTTTCAATCTGGAGAGAACCCTAAAAATGAAGGCCCTAGTACACAGAGATATGTGTATATATATGAGGGTATTTTTGTAATTACACATTTTCGGTTCGATTCGGGTACGGTTCGGGTATCAGACAAACCATACCCGAACCGATACCCGTTCGGTTATCCAAGGCCTCAACCATACCCGCACCCACGGGGAAAATTTCGGTTATGGTTCGGGGAAAAACTTCGGTTACGGTTCGGGTACCCATCGGTTTGGTTCAACTAGCCATCCCTAGATATGAGCTCATTAATCTGTTTACGCAGCATATTGCTCACGTATATAATCCTAATTAAGATACTTGAAACAAAAAGGATATATACAAAATTAGAGGCAACCCCTAGTTTTTAGGTTCGATTTGATCTCAACCCTAAATATTATTCCCGAACCTAGATAGGTTTAGTTATGTTGAGTAATGACTCTTTTGCCCCGTTCAACCCAGCCGAAGAAAATCTCTTCTTCTCTCCCGGATAGGCTTGGTTATGCCATTATGTTCATAAAACTGCCCTTCGCTCTATAATGGACTCCACCCCAGTTGAAAAAACCCACAACTTCCCTGTCACGCCCTCGATTTTTAACATAAATATACAGGATTTTCACAAAATAAACCTCACAATATTCCATACGATACCCAAAAGATTACAGTATTTTCATTTCCCATAATCATAGTTCCAAATTCATTTGACTTCAAAATATTACATCATCGACTCAATGGCCCCAAATTAACATAAGCATCATGTGTCAACAGAGTTACGAGTTTACAAATATTCCTTAGTCAAAGAATTACAACTTAAGTTACAAATGCATATTTCAAAAGAAATTTACAAAGATGAATAACTCCTTTGGTTAGCTTTCAAAATAATGTCCACACTCTAAGCACTCCAGGTATGCATGCTACTGTTCCGGGTTAGCACCTGAAAATGGTGTAAGGTTTGAGCTACACTAGCCCAGTAGAAAAGTCTACGCAAACTTTATATGCAAATGAGCAATACAGAAGAACAATGATAGAAACCAAATGACAACGGAGGTAAACACAACCATCATGGTCAAAGTATCCCTCTATCTCTAATCCTTTATCTCATCATTCTCATAAGCCATATTTATTCAATTTGTGTCTCAACATCTCATATCCCTTGTGTGTCTGAGCCGAAGTTCCTACCGAGCCATTTATGGGATCCCGATACCCCCTGCCAAGCGCCCACCTCGTAGGTTAGGCCTTGAGTGTTCAATATGAGCATTAGCTCCCGCCGAGCCAATTATGGGATATCCCGATATCCCCTGCCAAGCACCCACCCGTCGATGGGCCCCAAGTGTTCGTGCGTCGTTCACATGCTCAAGTGTATCGTTCGTATTTCAACGTGCAACAACTTACATTTCTCATTTCTTAACTCAACGAGTTCATTCAAGTCCATCGGATACCACTATAAGTGTGAAATAGATAACGTTCCCCAAACACTTGAAAGAATACATAAACAAGCCCATTAGAGTCGATGAGAAGTTCCAAAAAATGATTTAGAAGACGTAGGAAAATTAGCTCCTGGACACTGTGCCTACCGGTAGGTGAACAAGTTCTACCTGTAGAAGAGGAGAATTCTGTACTTGATCTACCGGTAGGAAATGGAAACAGAAAGGCCAACTTTTTACAGGAAACATTTTGTACTTGGCCTACCAGTAGGTGAAAAGTATCTTTCAGCTGATTATGAAGCAATTTTTTCACTTGACCTACCGGTAGGTGAAAAGTTCCTACCGGTAGAAAGAGTATCTTTCAGGCGATTTTGACAGGATGTTCAGATTCCAATCCAATCTCAATAACAACCAATACAAGCTCGAAAAAGGCATAGAAACACTCAAATAACATATAAAGAGAGGTAGAATTTCCTACCTCGAGTATCCAAACCAAAATCGAAGAAATTGAGCAAGCCCTAGCTTCCGGGATCCAAACTGAGCTAAATGCACCAAACCGAGCTCTACCCAACATGATACGACCCCCAATATGCAAGTAGAAGATGAAGTTGAGGTTGATTGTTGTGGGTTTTGAGTTTGGAGGTGAGTTTTTGGGTGAGGGAGTGAGAGAGATAGAGAGCCGAGAGAAGAGAAAGAGACCGAGAGATGGAGATGGAGGAAAATGGGAAAATTTTCCCCTGGCACACACACATATGCACACATGCACCATATTACACTAACACCCATATTTTCCTAACCTTTGCACATTTACCCTCCACAGCCACATTCACGTCATTTTCCACCATTTTTCCTCAATTACAAACATAAAAATTAAATAAAGATATTTACGGGTCTCTACATTCCCCCTTCTTCTGAGTCCACAAAGACGGCACCATCGAACGCTTTCTTTAACTAGAATTTGCCCCGCCCTCCGACGACCCTGAATCACCGGTCCAGTCCAAAGACGTCCTTAGATCGAAAAGAAGTAAATGTGGCTAGAGAAGTGTTCCGACTACTGGACATGTACACTGCCATTTCTGATTCGTGGCCCGACATCAAGTCCAAGAAGTTCTTCCCAAGAACTTATGATCCATAATCAGAGCATATCTGCTAGATGTCAAGACCCATTCCTAACTGATCAAGTCTGTTCGAGGGTTTTCCACAAATCTGCATATAAATCCCTCTCTTGGCATGAAAAGTCTTTGTGAATTTTAAGGTGAATCAGTGTATAATTTTAAGGTGAAAGTCTCTTCAAATAATAAGTGGATGCTATGCGTTTTGGTTTTGGCCTTCAATTTACAAAAGAGAAAGAAGATGGGAAAAAAGAAGATGAATGAATTGGTGGGTGTAGACACCCCAATCCGAACCTCGAAGGGTCTTTGTCCACCCCGATGATGAAATAAAGGAAACGGAACCTTTGCGAGCTTGAATGAAGGATTCCCTCAGCCCCAAACAGATCCTCAGCCCAAATAAACCATCAACCCCAAACAAACCCAAAAGCCCAAAAGCCCAGAGAAAGCCCAAAGGCCCTGGACTGAACCTGTAATGCCGCACGTAACACTTCTACACCGCACGACATATCGAAAGTCATTACGCCGCACACGGTCATGAGGTTAGCCGCACGACATTTTGGATAAAGTTCTGATTGGCTCAGAAAGCTGTCGGCCACGCCTATTTGAGCCACAGCTGCAAAATGGCTCAACCGAAAGCACACTTTTGGCCCGCCCAGAAAATACCTCCAACATTTGAAATTCAAAATCCATGGCTCTTGCCTATAAATACACCCCTCCACTCAAGGGAAAAGGGCCATTGATCACTATTATACCCTTTCTCTCTCTTCTTGCTTTCACACCCATTTTCCCATTTCCAAGTCTTGAGAATGTTGCTCTCAAAAGACATTCTCTAGGTCTTTTACTCCATTTTTCTCCTCACCATTGAAGTTAGTCCCTTACTAACTTTGAGACCCCAACCACCCAATACACCCAACTACTACACACACCCATACTTCTCTTTTTCTTTTCCAACCTTGCCGACGTCCATCCACCATCATCAATCTTCATTCAAGCTCAAGATCAAAGGTAAAAACCAAGTTTCCTTGGGCTAGGCTCTGTCCTGGCCCTGAGGGGGCTTTTCTATCTTCAGACCTAACCCTTTTTGGTTAGGATCTGACCTAAAAATCATTTTTACAAAACAAAACTAGTTTTCTGTGCTGGGTACGCTACGCCGCACGGCGCTTTGAAGCGTCGCATGGCGTAGTGTACACACACGTGCGGCATTTCAGTTAAATACTATCTTCTTGTTCAAACTGTCTGGATCATGATCGTTTGTTCCTGAATCTGTTTCTGTACACCAAAAGCAGTCTCGGAATGAGACCATATCTACAAGCCATGCTTTAAGCTCTATAAATCTTTTTAAATGAACAAATATATCAAAATGGTTTTCTACCTGTGGCTTGGAGAAGTGGTATAGTTCTGAGATGATCTTATGGCTGTGAACTTTCTGAAATCTTAAAAATAACACCGTGAGTCATACTAGATATACCGTGCGAGGCTTTAAAAATGGCAAAAGTTTGATAACAGGGTCAGAACCACGCTGTTCAGAACCACGCACAGCATATCAGAAAGCCGTGCGCCATAAAGTGGTGTGCCGTGTGACAGAGGATGGTGATCCAAATAGCTTATTTAAACGTTTTCTTTATTTATATCATCATCACGACATCCTTCATCTGTACAGTAAGCACCACTCGCACGACAATGTGATATATTTTATCTTGTTACCCTATCCCATATATGTTTTTGAAGCTTTCCAAATGGTATTAACCCCCCATTTAAAATACTTAGTAGAGACCGGTTTTCACCGGGCGAGTGGGGTGCTTTTTTTCAACATAACCTTCCCCGCTCGTAACGTGGCCCCCGGATCCAAAATCTCAATGGTTTCGCTAGATCAAAAGCCTTTCTTTTCAAAACAAAACTCTCGGTTTCTCGGATCATCCATCTCAAAAATCCGGGTGGCGACTCTTCGAATGCGCCAGGCGCGGGAGCCCACAGTGGGGTTTGGGATGGATATGAAGAAAACAGTGAAGACAAAGGTGAGTCACTGATTCCTTTTTGTATTGTTGGCAAGAGAGAATTGGGTTATTTTTCTATGTGAATTATGAGAACTACGTATTTTCTATGCGAATTGTGTATATTGCGCCTATGCAAATTGTGTATGTTGGGTCTATGTGAATTGTGTGTGGGACCTATGTGAACTGTGTATTTTTAGTGTGTGGTGAGGTTATGTGAACTGTGTGTATTTGAGCTATGCGAACTGTGTATTGTAGTGTGTGGTGAGGCTATGTGAACTGTGTATTTTCCAATTCACATAGCCCAATTCTCATAGTCACTTCTCATAGTGAGTTCTCATAGCGAATTTTCATAGAGACAGTTCTCATAGCGAGTTCTTTTAGAGACAGTTTTTATAGCCAAGGGTATTTTTGTCCGAATTAATATGGTTCAGAATTTTTTAAAAAAGATTGGGTACAAATAATATGTAGAAGACTATTTTAAAACCAAAGCTAAAAAAAGGGTTGGGATCTAAAAACCCTAAGGGCTCATTTGGATGCCGGCTTAGGAAGGGGGATAACTAATACCCTCCCAGTTATACCTGGGCCCACGGCTTATCCCTAGTTTGGGAAGCCATTTGAGGCTGGGTATTGTTTTATCCTACTTGTGTAACACCGGAGAGAGGGATATTCGGGGGTCTTATCTATGGGTAGGGTTTGAGGTATCCATAACTTATACCCCCTAATCCCCCTAAAAAATTGACGATTCCACCCTTCCTTATCCCCCTTCCCCAACCCCTAACCGTTGGTTTTGTTTTCTGGAGCAACAAACAAAAAATAGGAAGAAATAGGAAGAAGAAGAACAGTAACAAGAAGAACAGATCGGAGAAAGGACAGATCGGAGAGAGGAGGGATCGAACTAGTCGTAGCTGTTGCAGTTGCTGCTGCTGCTTCTTCTTCTTCTTCTCCTGCCGCCGCTGCTCTCTCTCTCTCTCTCTCTCTCTCTCTCTCTCTCTCTCTCTCTCTCTCTCTTAAACAGTGAAACGGTGATAAGAATAAAGGAAGAGAAGAATAAGAAAAATGATTGTGTGCATATGAGACCATGTGCTATCATACACCCTCACCAATAATTAATTAAAATGCACACATAATTAAATTATAAATATAAATTAAAGAAATGTATTACAAGTTCCCCACTTTAAAAAAAACAAAGGAAAATAATTATGTGCTTGTGTGACCATCTGCTATCATATAACCCACCCATAATAAATTAACATGCACACATAATTAAATTGTAAATATAAATTAAAGAAGGGTTTTGAAAATTTCCCACTTAAAAAAACAAAATTAAAAAAAACACTTTAAAAATGATTTTTAATTTATTATGCTTATTAAATTTATTTATTTATTAATAAACTAAATTATTATTGTTTAATTATGAAAAATTAATTAATTTCTCTGAATTTTGTACTTTTATATTTAATTTAATGAATAATCTAATTTAATATTGTACAAGGGCAAAAGAGTCATTTGACAGCTTTTTTTTACATCATCCCCCTCCCTTATACCTCCTATTTATCCCCTATCCAAACCAAGTACTATTTAATCTCCCTTCTCTAATACCTCATCCAAACCAACTACTATTTACTCCTCCCTCCATAAACATCACATCAATGTGGGTCATCCCTTATTAACCAATACCCCTTACTATCTTATCCCCTTATTAACTAATACCCCCAATTCTTTCCCCGCATCCAAACGGGCCCTAAGGATATAATCCTAATACGTCCCCGAAAATATATTTTGAGGATATTATAATGGTTATTGTATTCCAAGAGGAGAGTTTTTGACTCTTTGGGCCACCTACCGCAAGTTTGCATGAAGTAATTGTGATTTTTTTTTTTTCAAAAGTGAGAAGATTGTATTTATGAACGTTCAGTGACACTTACAAAACGGAGATCATTACAAAGACTTGGATAAAGCCAAAATAATCTTCTAAAAAATAGAAAAATGAGTAAATCACAAGACAATCGATGTCTTTCATCCTAACCCAGGCATGGCCTGACGCAATAGCAACACTTTTAAACTACCTAACATCTAATTAGGAGTCTCAAACGAGAAAAAGTGCAAAGTTAATGTCAAAAGCCACCAAATACCTAGATGATCAGATGCACTCCAACCAAGGATGAACGCACTAATAAATTCCCAAGAACTACAGATCTATCAAGCCGTCGCGAGTTGCCCCGCCAAAGACATCGTGTAGGGATAGAACGCTGAAGTACATATATCGTTGTGAAGCAACCTCGATTGAGAGAACCCGATTTGTTGACAAAATTCGTCCAAAAATGAAACTAACAACTCTCATAAAACGAGAGACAAAACTCTCACAGATCAGATGACAAGTCGTTGATCTGAAAGACGGAAGAAAAAAAGAAAAAAAAGCTAAGAAATGGAGTCGGAATAGTACTATGGTCTTCCTCTCCCGCCGCCACACACGGGTATGGAACCCATGGGGAGATGGGAAGGAAGAAGAGGAGTTGTGGTGGCTAGAGTTGAGAGAGAGGGAGAGAGAGACAGGGTCGGCTTATTTGTTCTTTACATAGTGAAATGACTGTGATAGAATTTACAGTGTGGCATTGCAATTAATCAAATCACTTGCTAAATTATTTAAAATAAAAGCATCTGAATGTTCTACATGCATGAAACTAATTAGTGCAAACAGCAAAGCTAGAACTTAAAAACATGCATTTTAATAATAAAAAAATCAAACATTTTTTGATAAATTAACTAAAACAACTCTTTTTTTGCTAAGAAAAAAGAATTTATTAATCTTTATGTAAATGATTACAAAGATTAAAATGATCAAGGGCACACCGGCAAAAAGTCACCTGAGACCTGAAAGAAGGCAAGACGCCAACTGAATACCAAAAAACTCGCAAAAAACAGCCAAAAACCTATACGAGACTAGGCCCTAAACAAGACCCCGATCATCAAACAGCCGAAACACCAGAGAGCCAAACAGACAAAGAAAGTTGGCTGGAAAATTTCCAACCAAGAGGAGGAAGGTCTTTGGGTTTCTATCCTAAGGGATAAGTACCTGAACAATCACTCTCTCTCTTCATGGCCTAGAAATAGGCCAGCATCACATCTCTGGAGAAGCACTAAACATGTCCTTGAAAAGGGAGTGAAATGGGTAATTGGAGATGGGAAATCTATCAGCATTTGGCATGACTGGTAGTGTGGAGATAAATCGTTGGCTCTCTCCCACCCTGGTGAACATACTAACTCTATCCAAAAGGTAGAGACTCTGATTATGAATGGAAATTGGGTCTTGGATGAGATAGCTCAATATGTGGATGTCAACACCCTTGAGGCTATCAATGCCATCAATCTCCCAATCTACACTCAGTTTGCTGACCACACCATTTGGGTGGGATGGATTTGGAAATGGAAATTGTTCTGTGTCTGCAGCCTATGATCTTATTAACAAAAATGACTCGGATTTGGGGTTGGAAGTGGTTTTGAAAAATCAAAATTCCGGAAAAACTCAAAACTTTCATATGGCTTATACTCCACAATAGCCTTCCAACCAATCATCTCCGGGCCAGGAGAGGTATTGCAACCTCGGATCTATGTCCAAGATTCAATACCTGCTCAGAAACTATTAAACATCTTTTCAGGGAATGTAACAAAGCCAAGGAGTTTTGGAGTAGCATTCCCTCAAGCCATTTAATGAGAGGGGCCATGGATACTCCAGACCTTGACTGGATGTCCCTAAATTTACGAAGCAGCAGAGACTTGGAAATGAGAAATAATATACCCTGGCATACTATGTTTATCACTACATTATGGCAGATTTGGAAGGATAGGAACAAAAAAAAGTTTTGAGAATATTGAGATGCCATCTTTCGTCAGTGCCAGGATGATTATTTCTTATTCCCAAGAAATCGTTGAAGCCTTCAAGTCCCCCCTCGTTATTGGCACCCATACAGCACGCCTAATCTCTTGGTCCAATCCAATTGCAAGGAATATCAAACTAAATACGGATGACTGTTGGTACGAGACTAATGGGAGAGGAGGTTTTGGAGGCTTGTTCAGAGACCACAAGGGAGATTGGATTATGGGATTCTACGGTATGAGATACATCACCTCAAGCTTGGAAGTGGATATAGGGAGTATTTACAAGGGATTGGAAATCATCCAGGAAAGGAAGCTAGCGAATGTAACAATTGAATCGGACTCCCTCACAGCAGTAAACCTGATCACGGAAGGCAACCCGAACCATCACCCCCAAAGTGTGATGATAAATGAAACCCACTACCTCATGGCTCAGACCAACACCTCGATTGGCCACACTTATCGCTCGGCCAACCAATGTACAGACCACCTTGCCAGAATGGGAGCTGAACATACAGACGAGCTTGTGTTTGCCATGGACATGCCCATTGCTATGAGAGAATTTGTCCTGCAAGGCAGCCTGAACATTCGGCAAGTGCTAGACTAGTGCTAGGTTTTTCTTCCTTATCTGTAAGACTATTATCTATGTGTGTACTTCGTATCTCATACTTTATTTCGTAATTCTTTATGAATTTCCGTTTGACCGGGAAAAAGAAGAAGAAAGAAACAAAGCCCACGAGACCTAACAAGAAGCGCCGTCCCCCATATCATTAAAATGTATTCGTAACTAGCGATAAAATATTAAGAACTCTTTCGACAAAAATTTTTAAGCAAATATTGTTTTATCAACCCCAAGCATTAGCCTTGCAAGTTGCAAGTTATCTATATAATATGTGTAGACACCTCCCAAACGGGGCATCGCCATATAGATTGATCACGTTTGTTTGCTCGATTGGTTGCTTGCTTCGTAAACCAAAATCATGGACATTCCCATGGCTAGGAACATCGCCACATGATAGCGGTTATCATCAAAACAGAGTCGCCACCCAATTTATAAAAACTGGAAAAACAGATAGAGATTCTGGATACGGGAGCCAAAAGTACAGTAAGGGGAAGGTGTTAGGCACCCCTCTTTGCCTAGTCGTGAGACTGGCCCATAATCATTCAACATAAGACATGTAGATGCTTCATTTAATTCTAACACATAGTCTGTTTATTTATTCCTTTAAACAGTAAGTGAAGTGAGCCAATGCGATAAGTAAAGCATGCGTCAGAAAGCAGAAAAGCAAACAAACTGTCCCAGGGAGATGGATCCCGCGGCCGGTGAATGGATGTCACGGCCGAGGGATCCTCCTGGTTTGATGTACCGGCCGAGGGATCGAAGCCCCGGTCGGTGTTCTTCCTCACACCAGACAGAAAGATTAACAGATGATCAAAACGCTACGGTTAGTCAGAAATACAGTAAATAAGACAAACCAGAGGCCGTTGGGCCTCACCACCTTGATCCCTCAGTTGCTTGATTGCTTCGGATTTGATTGTGATTGACTGATTTGCTTGATTGAAAACCCTAGAGTTAGGGTTTGAACTTCGGGGTTTGATCGCCGGATTGACGGCTGCCTTCGGGAGGTTAGGGTTTTTGAAGAGTGGATTTGAGAGAGTATTTGTGCAGAGTTTCGAGGCTTGAGAGAGTGTGTACTCTAATGAATTTTGTGTGTTTATTTTCGAAGTCCAAAGGCCCTTTATATAGGCAATTGGTGACTCACTCCGGCCAATCAAATCACGAGATGTTAATTGCAATTGCAATGCATCTCTAACTCTACGTCGTAATCTCTGAGCGTAGTCCGAACGCATCGGGAAGGTAGTGTAGTTGGATCAAATGTCTGACAGAACACGTTCCAGAGTATGAAAAAAGGTCGATCTGGCGGCCGAGTAAAGGATATCACGGCCGATGAATGGATGTCTCGGCCGAAGGATAGATCTTGCGGCCGAGGGATTGATCTCTCAGGGAGATTTTGCTAGCAACAGGTTGCTCGGGTGAGGAAATGATGTTAGGGCCGTGGGATCGATGTCACGGCCGACAGATGGATTCTCCTAGGCTTCTGTATTTCTGTCTGAAAGGCTGTATGGCTCTGAATTGGGTCCTCTAAGTGGCTCAAAGTTCTTACTGAAAGTCCTAAGGTTCTCAAGGAGGCAATCAGCAATCACTGTATCCATTTCATCATCGGGATGGTCCCAAGGTGGGACTTGAAATAATCGTTAGGCCAAATTGGGGTGTCTACAATATGACAGGGTGGTTTTTGAATCCCTAAATTCCCTCCTATATTTTGGATCCTAGGATCGGTACACATTTTTTCAATGGCTGAGATTACATGGTAGAAAACCGAGGGATAAATTGAACTTTTACCAAATCCTGATATCCTGATTTGTTGTGAGGGTAAAAAAAAAAAACTTGATTGTAATAATGACTTAAAGATCCATATTTACCGATTGCCAATTGTAATTATTTCTGAAATTTCCGAAATTGCAGATTGTAATTGATTGGTTGGACATTATTCAGTTATGGGAATTAAAGACTTGATTGTAAAGACTTGCCGTTGATTGGGTGGGTATTTCTGAAATACAAATGGGTGATTTATGAATTTGCCGTTGATTGGGTGAGTGCTATAATGGAAATACAAATTGGGTAAGGCAAATTTGCCGTTGATTGAACAATACAAATTGGGTGAAACAAATTTATCTTCCTCTCTCTCCCTAATCGTTTCTCTTTCTCTCTCTTCCTAAAAGTTTTCTTTCCAGTTCTCTTTTTCGTCTCCTTGACTCTCGCCCTCTCTCCAATTCTCTCACCACAGGTATGACTCTTTACTTTGTTTTTTTCCAGTTCTTCATTTTTATTTTTATTTTTTGTCCAGTTCTATTTATTAAGTTCAACTCCAAAAAAATTTCGATTACGCCCGGTTCAAATCAGAGTGACGGCTGTTCTGAATATAATGTTTGAATCTATTTTGTTTTTGAGAACATACAAGGAGGGAGAGGGTTTCAATCCGAGCCATCCAAAAGTGCATTGGTAATGAAGAAGTTCATTCTATAGGATTGAAATGAAGAAGTTTTTTTTTTACCCTCACAATAAATCAGGATTTGGTAAAACTTTAATCACAATTGCCCTCACATAATGATTTTCCTCACAGTTATGGTATTCTATAACGGATTTTACTTTTTTTCTATCCATTTGGTTATAAAATTCTACGACTTTCAAGTTATTTGCCATCATTGAAATTGTGCATAGCACGGTCTTATGAGATTCCCAAATGGGATAATCAGTAACACAATTGAACAAAAATGTCGTGCTATGTAGAGGAGTTTTTCAAAAGACCCGTGCTATGTACAGCTAACTACAAAATGCCAAACAAAAAAAATTCAAAAAGAGCTAACTATACAAAAGATTCTTTAATACTTTTTATATCTACATTTCAAAGTTGTGAATTTTTTTATTATCGCAAAATATCTGCGGGGTTTTGAGTAAAAAACGTAGGAAAAAAATTGAAAGTGTTTTTTTTCACTCACCACAAAAAAATAATACCCAAAAACTAACTATTTTTTTCACCCACCAAAACGGTGTATACTGAAAGTGCCCCATTACCTACAACTTTTTGGGGCATAAAATTTGTTCTGCCCCGTTAACCCACAAATGGGGCATTTAGTAAAAAGTGCCCCTTAGAACATGCCGCTTTAGCTGTGTTTTGTTGTAGTGATCGTATGTGAAAAAAATCCTGATTACTTATTGCGACAGTTTAAACTGCCCAAAAGGGTTTTTTGTTTTCTTAAAAATAATACGTTTACTGAAAGTATTTTTTTCACTCACCCAAAAACTAACTAATTTTTTCATTCACCAAAACACTTACCTAAACTATTTTTTTCACTCACCAAAATACTTACCTAAACTATTTTTTTCTCCCTTTTCTAGCCTATACCGTTCTTTTTTTTGTCTCGATTTCCATTCATGGCATTCTGAATGTGTTATACAAAAAGTTCGAATGGTCAATTAATCTATTTTTTATGGGGCGTCTTCACACGTAGAAATAAGAGAAAAATGTTTGAATCTTTTTTTTAAAAATAACATAGAAGGAGGAACACAATTATGCATGTCAATCTTTTTTTTTACTAACGTACCTACCCATCTTCGTTTTTTTGGTGTCCCGTTTGCGAGATGAATAATGCGAATGAAATTAATATGCAAATTGACCTAGTTGAAGAGCAAAATATGCAAATTGAACCACCAAATGGTAAGACTTTTAAACTGCGCTTTCGGTTTTGTGAATGTTAGCTTGATTGTTTCGTGACATGTGTTGCGGTATAGACATGACTACTTGATGCATGAGTATGTTTGACTTGAATTGTAAATTTCGAGACGAAATTTCTTTAAGGAGGATAGATTGTAGAGACTCGCAAATTTATTGTTAATTCGAAAGTCGTTTATTGGTTAATGGGGATCGTGTAAATTAATATAGTTGTACGTACGTTTGTGGGGGTGTACGGAGATACGTACTCGGGTGTGTATCGGACTCTCGGAGAATAGTAAAATGTTAGTTTTGATGTTGTATTGTTGTTTGGAAGTGTTGGTAGCATGTGGGATTGATTCGGTAACAGTCGCAAAAAAATTCATTTTCTGCCCTGCTTGAACTGGTACTGGTTGTTGCCCAGTACCGGTACATGATGTCCAGGAGTTGTGTTTTCTGGCATTTTGAAGGCTCCTGAACCGGTACTGGGAGTCGCCCAGTACCGGTACAAGCTCTGTTCTCTGCACTTTTTCAACACGCTTTTTGGACCACTATAAATACCCATTTATGTCATTTCTCACACCCAAAGGCCACGAAATTAGATCTCAAAACCCTCTCTCACCTACCCAACTCCAATCTCACCAAAAACTCTTGATTTCAACCTCAAATTTTCAAGATCCAAGGGTTTCCAACCTCAAAATCACAAGATTCTTGCATTTGGTGAACCAAGGGTGAGTTTTATGTTCTTGTTCTCACTCCTTAAAGCTTACCCATGTTTTTCTCTCTCTCCTCTTGATTATTGGTTGATCTTTGCTTGTTATTCATGTTTTTGGACTTTATTTACTCTAGATCTTGTATCCAAGCTCGGGTGAGGCTTGTCTTTGAAGGATTCAAGTTTATTACTCTTGGTAGACCTAGGGTTTTGCTCGAAACCCACTTTGGTAGGGATTTCTCTCCTTCTCTACATGTTATGTGGTGAACTCGTGTGACATTAGTGTTTATTTGCTATATATATGGCTCGATGGACTGTTTGTGGCTTGAGGATTACGTATCTCCCATAAACACTACATGCTTGTCTTGATTGTATGATTTCTGAGTTATTGGTGATGTATTGGATAGTAGTTGGTACGTGTGGAATGGGTTTGTACCATCGGTATTGATAGTAATGATTTGTGCGTATTGTTGAGGAGATGAATGTGAAGTTATTGTGATGCAAGGGGTGGTGTTTGTTTGTGACGCAAGGGGTGGAAATTTGTTGAGAGAAGTGTGTGTGTGTGTGTGTCTATGTCTATATTTGGGGATGTTACGATACTAGAAATGGTGTTCAAAAGTGTTGCCATTGAATTTGCCACTTAGCTTGAATCACGGTATCCATGTGTATCATCTCATTTACATATAGATTTTGTAGAGAATTTCCTACTGGGCTAGTGTAGCTCAGCAAAATCCTTCTTTTTAGGTTTGAATGCAGGGCAATAGGTTGCATGACACGGTGCTTGGACACGAAGATTATTTGGGAAGCTAATTTGATTTAGTTACCGGCTCATCTTTATAATAGACTTACTTTTGATCTAAGATGGCCTTGTAACTAATCCTACTTTTGAATTATCTTTTGACTAAAGTTTGTAATGTTCGAAATTCAGTTGTATATGTATTTAACTTAATTTGGGCCGTAATGCCAAAGATGTAATTGATGAAACTTGAGGACTTGTTTGTAATTAAGCATGTGGGAAATTCATTTTTGGGTATTATCTAGTTTACGCGAGGATCCTTTATTGAAATGGTTTATCAATTTATGTTTAAAATCGAGGGCGTGACAAAAATGGTATGCATTTTGTGTAATAATGATATGTACCAATCGAGTTTAGTGTGTCCCGTTTTCATGATAAAACGTGAGAATGATATTAATATGATTCCAGTGGCTGAAAGAGTTGAGATGCATGTGGATGCTCAAGTACCTATGAAAGAGCAAAATAGAAAAACTGGCCCACCAAAGGGTGAGCAAATGTATGTGTAAACCTTATAAACTACGGTTTCTTATTTATATAATTTAGATAGATGAAACAATAAATGTGTCACACGTGTCTGAAATGGTTGGCTTGCATGACAATGCTCAAGAAGCAAATGAAGCGACAAATGTTGAATTCGACCTATCTAATGGTATGCATGCAGTAGCTTTTATTTTTAAAAATCTTGAAATATACTTAGCCAACCAAAATAATCAACATTCGTCACTCTTTTCGCGCTAATAAACATTCGTCACAAGGACACCAAAATTATAATCAATATCACATTACTCAAACTATTGGTATTTACAAATTGTATCAATAACACATTACTCAAACTACTGGTACATCGGTGTTTTTTTATTTGATCAAGATTTATGCGTTTGCGTTTGTTCTATGCGTCTTAATTGGTTAAATTTGTTATTCAGTTTTAATTTGTGTGTGCTGAATGTTCGAGCCGTGCATTCAGGCACGGGCATTCGCTAGTATATATATATGGGAGGGGATCAATGGACAAAACTTTTGCCAACAAAATAGACACTAAATCCTAGCCATTAAAATGAATGGCTGAGATTAAAAATGAAAAGCACATTCTCTCTCTTCCCCTTCCCCTTTTCAACTCATGTGTAGATCTCTCTCTCTCTCTAACGTTCTCTCTCTCCTATCTCTCTCTGTTTTAATTTTAAATCTTAAAATGTATATAACTTTTGTTGTACAAATTCAATTTTTATAAATTTTATATTTCTGAAATTTGCTTGAAAATATCTACAAAATGAGATCCATAATTGATGTAAAATTATGTAAAACCAATTTTTCCATGTGGCGATAATTTTTTTGGGATCATGTAGAGGAATTTGTTGGAAAAACTATTTTAATATCTTCTCAATATTCCTAATTTTTTTCCTATTAGAATAAATGAAAAAATAACAAAAAAAGAGAGAACAATATAAACTTCTATTTTCAAAAAAACAAACCAAGAAAAAAACATCCTCAAGAAGTGAAAATTACTTCAAATCCTGAGGGACTTAGAGATCGCAAGAAAATTAATAGAACACATTAAGGTTGTACATACACCCGTTCAAAACATCTACGTGGAAGATGAGATGATTCTCATGTACCCAAAGAACAAAATGTCTTCAAATTCATTATGGAATTACCAATGATAATAAAAGTTATCGCATAACCATGAAACAAAATGTCTTCAACAATTTCAACGTCTCCATAAAATGACGAATTAAGAGTATAGAAACCTATCACCTCTAAAAAGAGAGAATTTCAACAGTCGGCTCCAACAAAGACATGAACAAACCCAATAAGATATGGTTTTGCACTCATTCTCTTGGTAATTACCGTCTAGCTTGCACCATAACAAAAAGTATCTGATTCAAGGGACTAAAAACTCAAGTTGAGTAACTACCAAAATAAGGAGCAAAATGCTTAACAGGCATTCATAGATGTCCACGAGGGAATAACTAAATCCACCCCTAAGAGCAAAAGGTAAAATTACATGAGTCACTTGCCTTTACACTAACTGCCTTGTGAACATAAGCATAAAATGGATGAGCACACCAGTTAACCCATACCACTACAAATCAATTAAGCCACATCAAGAGGAATTAAGCTCGTGCACAAACAAAAAAAAACAAAAAATATTCACACCAAATCTCAATTCTCCACCTAATTTCAACGTCTTCTTCATAACGTCCTCCTTCGACAAAAACCTAGCATGCAATTCGAGACCGACCCACATCCTCAAATCCCAAATGCTGCTGGAAAACCCAAAAAAAAAAAAAAAAAAGCAGCATCAAAACAATGTGATTATAGGCAGCAGCAGAAAAAAAAAAAAAAGCAGTAGCAAAAAAAAGCAGCACCAAAACTACTACTGCAATGCTTCATCCACTACAGGCATTTGTGATTTTACATTTCGTAATATAATTAGATAAAGCATCAAGAAGATTAAGCAAGTTTTGGAATTACCATCTTCTCATTAAGTCATCTCTTGGTCACTATCAGAATATTGTGTTTCCGCTTCTAAAGCTGTAGAAGCGAATTGACATTTAACAGTTGAACAACTTCTAGCTCTTTTCCTTGGTATCCCTTTTCCATCTTCCTCTGTCTCCTCATTCTCATTATTCTCCTCCACGACACCATCGTTTTCAATCTTCGCAACATATTTTTCTTCTTTTGCGCATACAAATAGCATACTAGTCACTTCATTCGACCGGCTTCGTCCATAGCATGAAGTCCGAGTACGAATCCAAAAACCATTTTGTCTACCATAATCTTCATAATACTTTCGTGCTTCTTCAATTGTCTCAAAAAAACATCCCACATGATGGTGCTTTTAACCCTTCATCTACTTCGAAATCATTTATTTCAAAAGGTTCTTCCATTTTTCAGCCTTCACAAGGATGGGAAAAACAACAAAATTAAGTAATCCCAACAAACTTGTTTAATGTAATCCCAATAAACTAAACCATATGTCAATAAACTATATTATTGCTTGTGTGCAATGATGGGAACAACAATAAAAATTAGCATATAAAAGCACACAACAATCCAACCAGGAGATCCCAATTCACAATGACCCAAAAAATAATGCCCGGGTAGTTTAAAGCACTGAGAGCAACAATCACATAACTGGAATAAAATAAGAGTACCAAATAAAGAACAACAGTAAACCAAATGCAATTTTCTAATCCTTGCAATTTTTTAATCCTTCAAGAAGATAGGCAGACATAGTTTTCGAGCTACATCCTCATCACTCGAAAGGTCCATAAATACACCACTGGAGGTGTACTAATCAATGAATCCACTACGAAAAGATGTCGGCCAAGAATCATTCGAATTTTTTTTTTGTTTCGGCCACTGTATTTAGTTAATTTGAAACAAGAAATCCCAAAATTACATCTCCAAGAATTCGAAAACAAGATATTACCTTAATCCTTCTGTTAATGAATGATTCTTAGCGTCAATAATATTTAGAGGTATTCACAAGAAGAGCTATCGCTGCCGGAGCTGTCTCACTAGAATTAGGGCCTGGATTGGGGTTTTGAGGGAGGGGTGAGATAGAGATACAGTTGTTAAGAATAGAGAGCACTCTGGCGATTTGTCGCCGATGACCGGAGGGTCAGCAGTTGATGATCGTCGACAATGGGAGTTTGTGTGTGAAGGAGCGTGGAGGATCGGAGGTAGTAGCGTAGACAGAGAGAGAGAGAGGAGAGAACGAAGGTTAGAGAGAGGGGGGGAGAGGAGATCTGCACGTGAATAGAAAAAAGGAAGAGAGAGAATGTGCTTTTCATTTTTAATCTCAACCGTTCATTTTAATGGCTAGGATTTAGTGTCTATTTTGTTGGCAAAAGTTTTGTCCCTTGATCCCCTCCCTATATATATATATCCCCTCCCCATATATATATATATCCACAGGCGCCTATAAAGGAACCAAGTTCCTAGAAGTGGCTTACATTTTGGCCAGGTTTGGACGAAAATGCCCCTTGCTTCAAATGCCTGAGATTTTATTTTGCTTCTTTTTGCGTAAGGGTGTCTTAGTAATTTTGCGCTCAAAAGTGGTGGGCCATGGACACTATTTGAGTTATTTACAGATTACTTTAACAGGTTTTCGGACTTTCGATGTTTTCCCTCTGTGTCCCGATTTTTATACACTATTTTGTCACGTAGTGGTGTTGGGCTTTGAGGCTTTTCAGTAAAATCACCTCCTCGGGCTACTGTATCCACGGGAATTCCAGCTGGAATTCAGGATCTCTGTCTCAATCAGTGGGACCCATTGACTTAACCGGTTAACCCCAACAAAAACAAAACTGAAATCCCCGAATTCCAAACTCGTTCCCCAGACCCGGTCTGGAAAACGAACGGGGAAGAGGAGGAGGAGGAGGAGGAGGAAGAAGAGAAGAAGAAGAAGAGGAAGAGCGCCACCACCGGCGAACACTACCACCGCCGGCGACGAACACCACCAGCACCGACGGCAAATTCCACCGCCAAGGTCTCTCTGTCTCTCTCTGGGTTGTCAATCCCTACTATTTCAGTCGATTCGGCCTTTAGTTTCACTATAACTTGTTAAAAAAAACCAGGGTTTGTTTCCCTCTCAGACAAAAACAAAGGAAGAGTAGAATGGCAGATCTTGAATTCCAACTCACCACCACTGTCGACCAACACCACCGACGACCACAACTACCAGAGGCGCCTCCACCTCCAACGACCACCACAAGAGGCGAAATCTGGTCGGCCCAGCATTGGCGAATACAACCGACGCCACACCAAGGTCTCTCTCTCTCTCTGTATGTTGTAGATTTTCAGTTTTCCCACTATAACTTGTCTCTCTGTATGTGGTAGATTTTCAGTTTCTCCACTCTAACTTGTTCAACCCAAAAAAATTAGGGTTCCGTGTTGATATGAAATTAGGAATTTTGTTTGATTGGGGTTCCAATAATATGTGAAATTGGGGATTTTTTTTGAAATTAGGGTTCCAATAACCAAGCTTGGCTTTATTTTGTATACCGCCTAATATAGAAGATCCCTAAATTTAGGATTTTTTTGAATTTAAATTTGAGTTAATGTTCATAAGAACTTAGGCTACTTATTGGCATGAAATTACTTCTTCCCTATACTGCAGTCTCCTTGGATACCATTTTTGGGTATTGACTCCTAATACTGATTTAAACAACCATTCTTCCTAGCTATGCCGTGCAATGGGACCAAAGCATTATTGGTTGATTAATTGTATTGCTTCTGGTTTTTAAAATGTTGATTTCTTGACACAACTTGTGTTATATTTAATCTTTGTGGGGTTTCAACTCCTTGGCTATGGGTTTGCCCATGGTGTATATCTATGTAGCACGGACACGGGACACAGCAATTCCAAAAAAATGGAGATACGGACACGGCAGGGAACACGCCACGTGTATAAATAAATAAAAAATAAACATATGTACATATATATATATATAAAAAATTATGAACCATTATATATGAATAATTTCACAAATTGTATAAAAAAATTTCAAAGGGAAAATTACAGTTTAACCCAAATGTTTTGAATAATTTCATATTAACCCCCCAAATTTTTTAAAAATATTACATTTTGACCCCTAGCCGTGTCCCCGCCGTGTCCCCAGCCGTATCCCCGCCGTGTCCCCTATCAAAAAATAATAAAAACTATTGGACACGCTACGTGGCGTGTCCAATACGTATTTGGGCGTGTCCCCGTGTCCAATACGTGGACACGGCACCCTTTTGGAGTGTCGGTGCTACATAGGTGTATATTTGTTATAGTCATTGAATTTATAGTTTGTGTGAAAATGAGGCTTTTACTGGTTGCTTCTTAAACGTTATGTTTAGGTAAAAGGTGCTGACACGAAAATACTTGTATTTTGTAATAGGACATTGAAAAGAGAAAATAAAAAGGTTTATGGTTCATTTAGCCTACTGAGAGAAATTAGGTTATAGTTCATTTTGAGATGAACACTCCCATACACGAATAATCTGCTATTTCACTTGAGACCCATATCTAGTATAATTTGTCTATTGTTTATATCAAGTTATTCTTATGTTTGGATGACATCGGTATGATACATTTATCTACAGGTGAATCCATGGGTTCAAAAATTGACATTGTTCAGAAGAGGTTGAATTCTTTCCTCGGTCAACTCCAAACCGGTGTTAAAAATCATGTTGAAAATGTAACTCACTCCTTTCCTTAGGAAACTCTTATATATGTAGCTATTCTTTGAAATTTTATATGATACTATGTGGCTTGATTTTGATTTCTCATTATTGCGATGATTTCCAACGATGACCCACTTACATGCATTGACTGCCAGGTATGTGCTTTTGCAGGGTATGTACTGTAAACATGTGGGGCGGATGGTTGGCATTGTAATGGTGTGTTACGCCGCCTAACTGGATGTAATATCATAAGATTAGTTGTCTTTCAAAGAGATTATGGTAGACATATAGGGATGTCTCTCTAGGATTTTTATTCTATTTCTTACCTTTGTTAGTGATAGCATGTTTTCTGAATTCATTGAGGTTGTGGTAATACTTCTTATGCTATCATGCAAATACAGGATGTTCCCTATGAAAAGTGGTATTAATTCTCATTAATACTATTCTTGTATTTGTTATTTGTTGTTTAAAAAATTTAAGGAACTGCCTAATATGGTTAGGCAAGTTTCAATTGCACATGGGATTAAAAGTTGTCCTTTGATAACTAGGGAAAGGGTTTGGATTGTTTGACGCAACATTATTTCTTTTTGAAGGAAAAAAATCTGGAATTCTTTTGTTCGTGGGCATATGAAGAAAGCTTGTGACATTTTGTCCTTTGGAGCAGGCGAGAATGTTCTATGCATAGTATGGCTTATTCGAGACTTGGTTTCTACGAAGTTTCTACCTTTGATGATGAATGAAGTTGGTTGCGATAGAGATTTGTTATGTAATTTTGGGTTTTCGGAGATTGGTTTTGTTTTGTTTTGTTTTGGGTGTGCATCTTTTTCTATAACAAGTCTTGTATTCGCAAGATAGAAGTCAAGACCTTAATCTTTGCTTTTGATTAAGGTAATTGGAATCGAGAGTTGTTTGGTTTAGGCTTCGGAGCTAAGTCTTGCTCTACAACATAGCTTTCTTGTACCATTAATAAATTTCTACTGACAAATCAAACAAAATTAGAACACATAGCAAAAATTCAAAGTCAACACATTATAATGAGCACGCGATTCGTGCAACGCACGAATGGTGACACTAGTATATATATACGGTCCAGCTCTTACACAGACCACCGCAAGTTAAGCAAAAATGCGGACCTCCTCCGTAGCCGTTGGATTAGATCCAACGGCCAAGATCTAAAAAGTCAATTTTGCGGGTCAAAATCACTCAAATAGCCCCGGGTATATGAAAATGGGTCATATATGGAAACGGGTCAGAACAAAACGGGGTCTCTGTGGCCCTTCCTTCAGTCCACGCAAACACACATAGAGAGAGAAAGGGAAGGCGATTCAGAGAATAGGAACGAAGAAGAAACAGGTCCTCCCTCCCTCTCTCTCTTCTCGAACTCTATCTATTCTTGAACTCTCTCTCTTCTCGAACCCTCTCACAAAATCTGTCTTTCTTTTCTGTTCTATATCCGCTAATGCCTTAGGGTTTTTTTTCGCGCAGCTCTTCAGATCGAAGACGACAAACTAGACTCAACCACACTCAAATTCACGAAAAAGAACCGAAGATCGAAGGTATCTCTCTCTCTCTCTCCCTCTCTCCCTCTCTCTCTCTCTCTCTCTCTCCCTCGTTCAAATTGAAGTTAGGGTTTCGAACCAGTTAGGGGTTTAGGGTTCGAACCAGCGGGTCAAAATCTCTCTCCGTTTTTTTAGATTTCTGTTTCAAAATTCACAACCCACTGACAGTGTATTTACTACTATGTTCTTGAAATTTTTTTTTTGTTTGAAGAAATTGATGAGTTGTTGAATAAAAAATGTACGGTTTTTTTTTTTTGTAATGGGGCTGCACATTCATAAGAAAAAACTAGCCTGATAGGAAAACAACTACAAGCAAACCGATATGTTAACTTAGAAAAATTTAGAGCTCAATCATACTTGGTCTGTTGGTTTGTTTGCTAAATGAACAAATTGAACTAAGTTTCCGGTCTCGTTTGGTAATGTTCGATACTGGAGGTAAATTTTGACTCATTTATATAAGTTGGGCTTGAGCTTTTCAAATAGAGAAGTCCTTGGGTCGTGGGTGAACTTGCAAGCTGACATTCTTGGGCAGAGGTATAGGATAACTTGAACTAGGAACTTTTTATTCATCTAAACTCAAGGAATTAAGGTCCTTTTGTTTGACAGGATTAATAGTGAAAAAACATATAACTCATAGAATTTGCAATCGCAATGGCTTGTGCTTGAACTTGAGCTTTTCTAATCCATGTGATATTTGATGCACCAAGCAGGCCATTAGTGTTTTGCCTCTCGATCATTTTTACATCTCTAGTTGTATGGACTGTTTGGTCTTTACTTTATAAAATTCGATTGAAATTGTGTTATCCTTTTTGCGATTGATTAGTACTGTAAAATGTCTAGGCGTCTATCCATTTAAGTGAACATGTTGTATAAGAGGCCAGATAATGAAAATAGGCCCGATCTAGGTCTGCAAGATTTTCAAGAGAGTCACAACAATGTGAGTTTTGTAGAATAAATTTCTCCACAATTTTGTTTTCTTTGCTAGTATAATTATTGGACAAATTTCTATTTTATTTATTGTTTTCTCTTTCATTTTCTAGGATGCAATCGTTGGATGATATACAACTATCGTCACTGTTGCCATCTTTACCGGCTCAATCATCTGAAAATCCGGTTCAATCTTCTGGGAATTCTTCTGAGGTACTTATCAATCCTGAAGTTAAAGATGAATTCATTCCAAAAATTGAACAGCAGTTTGCCAACTTAGAGGAAGTTTATACATTCTACAACAATTATGCATATCACGCAAGATTTAGTGTGCGAGTCCATTCTAGCAAGAATAATACGGATGGTGAAACCACTAGGAAGGAGTTTGTTTGTTTCAAACAAGGGAAGAAACAACCAACAACTATTAGGCCCATAAAACACAAGCGGGGTATGATTAGAGAGGATTGTCCGGCAAAAGTGACCGTTGTGAGAAGAGGTGAAGGATATGAAGTCTCCCAATTTGTCGAGGGTCATAACCACCCTCTAACGACCCCAATGAAGGTGCATCTTTTGCGCTCTCATCGTAAAGTGACACCTGTACAAAAGTGTTTAATGCAACAACTTGGAGATGCCAATGTGCCACCCTTTCAACAAATGAGTATTTTGAAGTTGCAAAGTGGAGGTCTTCAAAATGTTGGATTTACAAAAAAAGATCTTTACAATGACAGAAGGGATAAGAAGAAATTAGTAAATGGACATGACGGGAATATGATGTATGAGTATTTGCAGAGTGAAAAAGAAAAGAATCTCGGGTTTGTGTTTACATTCGAGACAGATGATGAGCAGAGGATGACGCATTGTTTTTGGGCCGATGCGACTTGTAGGCAGTCATACAAGTATTTTGGAGACGTGGTGGTGTTTGATAGTACGTACGACACAAATAAATATTCTTTGATCTTCGCACCCATAGTAGGGGTTAATCACCACGGGCAGACATCGCTTTTCGGGTGTGCATTTTTAAGTGACGAAACTTGTGAGTCGTTTGAGTGATTTTTTAAAGAATGGTTGAAAGCGATGCCAGGAGGCCCACCCAAAATGATCATAACCGATCAGGATCAGGCAATGGCAAAAGCAATTGCTTCTACACTTCCAGATACCTATCACAGGTTATGCATTTGGCACATTGTGGGCCCCCGCGCCGCCGGCGCGTTCGAAGAGTCGCCACCCGAATTTTTGAGATGGATGATCCGAGAAACCGAGAGTTTGTTTTGAAAAGAAAGGCTTTTGGTCTAGCGAAAACGTTGAGATTTTGGATCCGGGAGCCACGTTACTAGCGGGGAAGGTTTTGTTGAAAAAGCACCCCGCTCGCCCGGTAAAAACCGGTCTCTACTAAGCATTTTAAATGGGGGATTCAATACCATTTGGAAAACCTTAAAAACACATACGGGGAAAGGGGAACAAGATGAAATGTATCACGTTGTCGTGCGCGAGGTGCTTACTGTACAGAAATGATGAAAGATGATGCGACGAAGATATAACTAAGGAAAGCTTTTGAACAAGTTGTCTGGATCACCATCCTCTGACGCACGGCATACCACTATACGACGCACGGTCATATGATATGCCGTGCGTTGTTCCGATCTTGTCCTCGGGCTGTCAATGGTTTTCAAAGCCTCGCGCGGTGTACCCAGTACGACGCACGGTGTTACTTTTAAAATTTCAGAAAGCTCACAGCCATCAGATCATCTCAGAACTGTACCATTCCTCTAAGCCATAAGTAGAAAGACACTTTTAAATGCATTCGTTTATTCATAATGGTTATGAAAGTTCATTTGTGATGATAAAACATGGCTTGTAGATATGGTCTCATTCCGAGGCTACCGACGAGAGACAGGAATGGATCCAGTGAAGACGATCATGATCCAGACAGTTTGAACAAGAAAATAACAGTTAACCGAAATGCCGCGCGTGTGAGTCTACTACGCCGTGCGACGCTTCAAAGCGCCACGCGGCGTAGCCTACCCAGCACAGAGGGCTCGTTTTGCTTTGTAAAAATGATTTTTAGGCCAGATCTTAACCAAAAGGGGTTAAGTCTAACGACAGAAGGGTCCCCTCAGGGCCAGGACAGAGCCTAGCCCAAGGAAACTTGGTTTTTACCTTTGATCTCGAGCTTGAACGAAGATTGATGATGGTGGATGGACGTCGGCAAGGTTGGTAAAGAAAAGAGAAGTGTGGATGTGTGTAGTAGATGGGTGTATTGGGTAGTCGGGGTCTCAAAGTTAGTAAGGGACTAACTTTAATGGTGAGGAGAAAAATGGAATAAAAGGCCTAGAGAATGTCTTTTAAAAGCAACATTCTCAAGACTTAGAAGTGGGAAATGGGTGTGAAAGCAAGAAGAGAGAGAAAGGGTATAATGGTGATCAAGGGCCCTTTTCTCTTGAGTGGAGGGGTGTATTTATAGGCAAGAGCCATGGATTTTGAATTTCAAATGTTGGAGGCATTTTCTGGGCGGGCCAAAAGTGTGTTTTCGGCTGAGCCATTTTGCAGCTGTGGCTCAAATAGGCGTGGCCGACAGCTTTCTGAGCCAGTCAGAACTTTTCATGAAATGCCGTGCGGCGTATTGATTTTTGATATGCCGTGCGGTGTAGAGGTGTCACGTGTGGCGTTCCAGGTCCAGTCCAGGGCTTTTGGGTTTTCTCTGGGTTTTTGGGCTTTTGGCTTATTTGGGCTAGGAATTGGTTTGGGCCAAGGGAATCCCTCATTCAAGCTCGTTAAGGCACCGTTTCCTTTATTTCATCATCGGGGTGGACAAAGACCCCTCGAGGTTCGGATTGGGGTATCTACAATAGTCCCTCTTTAACGTGACTCGGGTATCATTGGTTGGTACGAGTGACGCTTAAAGAATAGGCATCCCAATCCGTCGCTCTAAAGTCTTTGAACAGAGACAAAATGCTTGAAAATGCAAGTAAGTGACAAGGGTGGTCGCACTCGTGGAGCTGCCTACGTACCCCGTTTGTAAGGATCAGACCAACGTAGTTCAATTGGGACGATGCAAGCGAAACAAGTTCCAGAGGACAACAAGTAAAACCATGCAATAAACTTGAGAAGATTGAGTGCTAGTAGGGTGTCGCAAAGTGAATAACGTGAAAAATGCAAAGCGAGCCTTTATGAGGCTAAAAATTCGAGACGCGTCTTCAGGAGACTAAAATTCGAGCCTTTGGGCGGCTTTGCAAATTCGAGACGAGTCTTCGGGAGACTAAAAATTCGAGACGAGCCTTCGGGAGGCTTTGAAAATTCGAGACGAGTCTTCGGGAGACTGAAAATTCGAGACGAGCCTTTTGGGAGGCTTTAAAAATTCGAGACGAGTCTTCAGGAGACTAAAAATTCGAGACGTGCCTTTGGGAGGCTTTGAGAATTCGAGACGAGTCTTCGGGAGACTAAAAATTCAAGACGAGCCTTTGGGAGGCTTTGAAGATTCGAGACGAGCCTTCGGGAGGTAAAATTTGATTTGAGACGAGACGAGACGAGCCTTCGGGAGGCGAGATTTGATTTGAGACGAGCCTTCGGGAGGCAAAATTTGATTTGAGACGAGCCTTCGGGAGGCAAAATTTGATTTGAGACGAGATGAGCCTTCGGGAGGCAAAATTTGATTTGAGACGAGATGAGCCTTCGGGAGGCAAAATTTGATTTAAGATGAGACGGGCCTTCGGGAGGCAAAATTTGATTTGAAATGAGCCTTCGGGAGGCGAAATTTGATTTGAGACGAGCCTTCGGGAGGCAAAACTCGATTTATGATGAGTAACACGAATTCAGCAAGTCCCGGAGGACGAATACTGCGAACAAACGCGAATACGGCGAGTCCTTGGGGGACGAGAAATTTCGCGAGTCCTGGGGGACTAGAATCAAGGAATCTCTTAATCAAAGCGCAACATCCTAGAAGATTTTTACTGCAGGACGGCCGGGGCTTTTGATTTCCTAGTAGATTTTGGGGGCTAGACTGATCAATTTCCGAGAAAACAAATTTAATCCTCTTGAGCCATAATGCCGTGCGGGCATTCAGTGTGGCGCGCGGCATTTCAAATTTCCATGCACCTCTTCGATTTCCGAGAACAGTTGGCTGGTTTAAGAGTGCCCATTAATATAGGCGTGCCCTTTCGTCGGCTGGAACTGCTTTTTAAATGAAGGTGGGGCTTCACTTTATGCATCACTAAGAAACTCTTTCACCCCTCTTTGTATTCTTACAAAACAAGCTACCCTCAACGCTTGATCATGGCAGACAATGAATTGGCAGCGCGAGTGGCGTCTATGGAGGCCGAGATGGGTTTCTACCGTGAAGAGATTGAACAACTCAATCGGCAAATCGCAAGGCTCATCTCCACGATCCGTACCCTTTGTCGTGCAGTGTCAAACCTGCAGGACTTCGCATACGACCAACAGGACGACAAGAACGATCCGGGGTTTGCACCGGAGTGCCTGTCCGAGGATACCACAGAGGATTCCGAGGGGAATCCGAACAGTTCCGACGACCGTTCGGACGGGGCAAACGACGCGTCCGGTGGAGAACGCGATTGAGGTGGAGGGTCCGGAAGAAGAAGAAGAAGAAGGGCGTTAGGACTTTTCTGTTTTTGTTTTTCCCTTTTGTTGTTTTTTTTTTTTTGAACAATGTAATGAAAATCCCGGGGGTTACCTCGGGTTTTATTTGATGGAATGAAAAAGCCCTCTTTCTTACTACTGTCTGTTATCTGCTTGAACAAACCCAAATGAGCACCGACGTCACCGCCCTGATCGCCAGGAACCGCTTTCAGAATTCAAACTGTCAAAATAACCCAGTATGCCGTGCGTAGCATATGAAATGCCGTGCGTCGTGGCAACTCGAAAAATTTAATACAGTCGAGTTATTACGCCGTGCGCTTATACCAGTATGCCGTGCGGCACATCTAACTGCGAACCCGGTCCAGTTTAATTCTATACGAACCGGTTCGAGAGGGGGGATATATACGGGTGAGGCATATACGATACGCCCCACCGTTCGAAATTCCCTCCTCTCTCTCGCTGTTCTCTCTCTCTCTCTCGAACGTCTCTCTCTCTCACTCAACTGCTCTCTCTTTCTCTCCCGACTGCTCTCTCTTTCTCTCTCACCTTGATCATGGACGGCGCGGATATACCCGGGAGTGATCACCCGTCGCAGGTTGAGGTTGCACCGCCCTTGGTGACTCCGGAGGGTGTCGCGGTGGTCGGGGAGACGCCGGAGACCGTGGGGTTCTCGGCCCAGGTGGCCGTTGCCGAGGAGGCCGCGGCTTCGACCGCCGAGGTGATCAGCGATGGTGGCGTTGGCAGTAGTAGCGAGGTGGTGGCCGATTATGGCCAAGGCACGGGGAGTCCGGGTGCAACGGAGCTTGGGGGCGAGGACGAGGCCACGGGCCGAGCAGAGGGTGCTATTGGTTTAGAGGAGAGGGCCGCGGAGGCTTGTGACGGCGACGGGCTGGTTGGAGCGGAGGTGGAGACAGAGGCTTCTCCTGTGAGAGAGCCTCGGGCCGACTTGGGGAAGGACCCCATTGTCGAGGAGGAGGTAATGGAGGAGTAGGAGACACTGGCCATGTTTGTTGGCAGCGGTGAAGGTGCGGGGTCGTCACGACCCATAGGTTTGGGTGACTACCTGGAGGCGGCGTCTCTCGAAGACTTGGTTGAGACTTTACAGGGAGTGCCTGGGCTGGCGGTAGCCTTACTTGAGGTTCGGTAGAGGGAGCTTCAAGCCGAGCTCGAGGCGGGGGCCGCTGGAGAGCCACGGGGAGTAGAGGAGTAGGCTAGGGACGAGACATGACGAACTCGTTCCACTTCTCTTTCGACGAGTTAACGGTGACGCCTTTGGACTTTGCGGCGATCACTAGTCTGAGGGTCGGAGGTGACCCTATCCCCTACGACGCCACCACGGGGAGGAGTGCGGTGTTCCAGCGAGAGATGCTGGGGTACGTACTGAGGGCGGAGAGGGAGGATGCCCAGTACGCCCAACTTTTGGGGTTTTGGACTGAGGAGCTTCCGACGGACAGGGTGCAGGAGGAGCAGATGGCTAGGTACTTTCTGTTGTACTTACTTGGTGCATCCCTGTTTCCCAACAGGCGCAACCGGGTACACCTTTTGCTCCTACCGGCCTTGAGGGATGTCGGGGAGATAGCCCGCTTCGGCTGGGGAGGCGCAGCACTGGGGACGTGCTATGCGTTCATGGGGTCTCTTTCCCGGGGAGCGGGGAAGAGCCTTGGCGGTTACTAGAGAGTCTGGGAGGTACATTTCAAACTTCCTTCGTGATTATTTGTCTTTCTATTCACTCACTGCATATCATGTGTTAACCTTTGATGCTTAATTCTGCAGCTATGGACGTATGAGGTGCTTGATATGTACCCTCCTGAGACCTCCTGTCCCAGTGACACGATACTCCCTCGGGCACTGCGTTGGTCCAAGGAGTTCGGGGGGGTGAAGAAGGGGAAGGACGATTTGAATGCCTACCGCCTCTACCTGGACGAGCTGCGTCCTGACAGGGTATGACTACACCTTACATGCTTCTAGTTCATCACGTCCATTTCTATTTGATCTTCATGCTAATGTTGCATATCCTTGATTGCAGGTTCGCTGGCGTGTATGTGATTGCTTCGAGCTCGCTTACATGGTCCAGAGTGTAGGTGGAGAAAAACAATTGGTACCAAGAGCAGCACTGAATCTCATCTCCTCACGTGGTGTTTGATCGGAACCCTAGTGCCCTCGCCTGAACCCTAACCTGAAAAATAGACAAGGGGTGAGCGCACCTTTGCCTCTCGTGGCAAAGGCCCTCCGATGCCTAAGTTAGTATCTCATACTGTATCAAAACCCTAATTATCAGTACGAAAATATGGAACGAATGCAACTTATTGCCTACCTTTCACCTCTAGGTTTACCTTGTATTTATAATCATACGTTTGCTTGCTCTTCAAGCATCCTTATTGCCCCAGGTCTCCTTCCTCGTATAGGAAACCTGGCCTTCCTGGGAGTCTCTTGCCCAATCAACCGAGATCCCTTACACATAGGGTCTCTCTTCTGTATGGAACTCGTCCCATCATAGGACTGTCATCTTACTTATCTTTACTGAATACTGGATTCTTCTTCTAGAACACTCCTACTGCCTTATCTCTTAAGTCAACGTTTCATCAGATGACTCCATCTGTTCGGCACATACTCCTACCGAACAAACTGCACAAATAAATGACTTCTCATGTCATTGGCCCACCTCAGCCGAACAGACTGTACCAACAAATGACTTCTCATGTCACCGGGCCACCTCAGCCGAACAGACTATCTAATCTGGTGCCCTCTTGGCGCATCGGACCTTACCGCCGCCATTCATCTTTATATGGAGTCCCATATCACTTTTCTCATTACACGGATCTGGCACACCACGTGTTCGGCCACTATTTGTACCTGTTTGGGAACACCTCCCTACAATTGCTCCCCAGCTTTTGCTCATTACTACTACTCGAAAATGATGAGTAAAGCTCAAAGAACGAACTTAAGGCCGAAAAAACCAGATCCCATGCAGATATAGTCATTGGGTTCCCATTGATGTTTTTTGGCGGTTTAGTCATAATTTTCTCGAAATAATGACTCCACGTGGCGTGTTCCGTACACCTCTCATTTAATTCGAACTGACGTTCCAATCCAACGGCGTTAAAATGTTATTCCTCCTTAGTGCATTCTCCGTTACTTTCCATGTAACGGCGTGAGAGGAGACGGTTCGTCTTCGTCTCTCTCCTTTAACCCCAAAAAGGGGCCTTTTTTGTTTTTACTCCAAAAAGCTGAATCTCATCTCTTCTCTCTCTAAAACCAGGCGACAACTTTCATTTCTCATCCGCCATCGCTGCCGTCTGCAAAACTCGATTGCTTCCCAGGAAATCTTCACCACACTCCTGTAAGACTCTCATCCTCACTTTTTTTTTCCGTTTCCTTCTGAGATCTCGTTCTCAGATTCGCTCTTAGTTAGGATCCTATTTCTTCCCATTTTTAGATTCTATTTTGCCACCGTAGAATCTTCCATAGTATTCATGGCGGATGACGATAGCGAGCCCAAGCCTGGGAAGTTTAGGAAGCTCTATGTAACACCGGCCGCAATGGCGGCTTTTATAATTGATTACAACATCCCAAATACTGTGGGTTTAGAACTCGCCCCTCTGGGTGCGATTAGGAATGCCTGTAGGTGGGATAGAACATGTATCCCAATTGTGGCCATTGTCGAGGGTGGAGTTCGTTTCCCCCTCGACCCACTACTTCATCGAACTCTTAACTGGTACCGACTCAATCCCATGCAAGTGTCCACTAATTTTTTCAGATTAGTAATGGGGGTTGTAGCTCTAAATAGAATTTTGGGAACCCAGTTAGGAATTTGGGACATCCAGTGGTGGTACAGTATTGTATTGAATCGAGAATACAATACTTACTACTTAAAAGTGAGAAAGGTAGAGAAGCGCTTCGTGCTTAACCTGTTAGACTCTGCTCGGGATCACGAGATGGATTTTCTTTACGTAACTGGAGCTTTCGAGCCCATGGGGGAAGACGGCCAAGTGGTGGGTGTCCACATTCCCCATGAATGGGGCTTCCCACGTATGCTTCTAATTTTTCTCATCTGTCTTGTATTTCAGTTCATTCATTTGTTCTTCTGAACCTTAGCTGTACCACTAAATGTTCCCCTTTTGCTTGTTATTTCAGCAACAAACGCCCAAGTAGGGAACCTAGCTACATCCAAACAGCGGACATCAACAAAGTTCTGAAATACAAAGGGGTGCCAAGTACATGAACTTCTGGACGGGGACGCGATGCAAACGTCTTGCTAGGCTACGATCCAGCCTATAAGGGCTTCATTGACAGAAGACTTGCTCACCCAAGCACTAGTGGCGCCTCAACTTCGACTGCTCCCCAAGCCAGGAGTTCGAGGACAAGTGCTGGTGTAACAATCGCCGGACAGCCAGTAGAGGTTCCAATTTCCGAGGGGATCCCTTTACCTCGCTTGATACTCAGAAGGTCCTCTCGTCGACAAGAGACCAATCAACAGCCCGAACAGTCAGCCCCTCACCAACACACAAGTCAATCATCCTCTTCTGGATATTCTCCATCCCCTCCAGGCTCAAGTACCATGTCTCATCAACCACTGAACCTCAGCACTCTTCTCACTATTTCTCCACGGGGTCGTGGTGCCTCGGGCAGGGTGGCATCTACTGGCCAAGCTCCCCCGCCACCCCATCGTACTAGGGGTCCCTCAACACGATCCTCCTCTTCTCCTCGGGAACAAGACAGTTCCATTGAGGTTAGTGATGCCCACCGGGACAAACGCCCTAGGCATCAAGAAGCCGGAGCCTCAGATTCACAACCTGCTGCTTCGAGCCTAGAGACTCCCACCCCGATCACCCAGGTAATCCATGAGTCCTGGGCCCTTCGTTTCACAAGGGGGGACCGTCCTTTGAATGTTGGGGACACTGCAAGCTCTTCAGAGACTGCGGTGGCTCTTGCTCAAGGGCTGTTGCTACCCGTGTATATGCAGAAGGAATCCTCAAATTCTTCTGAACGGCCCGTATCCACTGGACTTGTCAGTGGAATCAAGGTAATTTTTAAGTGTTACCTCTGCTTTAAATCCTATCTTTGTCGTTTTAAGAATGTCTGATTGCAAATCACGTTTGTCAATTCTTTCAGTTCATCCAAAAGATGATTGTATTGGGCCAGAAGTTTCAAGAAGCAGAGGCTGAGAGAATCAGACTGTTGAACGAGAATACCAGTCTGATTCGATCAGTCTCAAGGTTGGAGAGAGAGAGAGACAAAGCTAAACTGGAAGCTGATGGGATGAAGGTGAAGCTGGATGCTGCCGAAGACAACCTTCGCCAGGTGCTGTCTGAAATTGACAGCACCAAAAAGACAGCCCATGAAGATTGATTCAAGAAAGGTTTTGATGCTGCCACAGCGAGCTGCGTGGAACAGATGCCTGCCATCCAGGATCAGATTTGGGGTGTATGCTGGGAGTCGTGTTTGACAAAAGTTGGAGTCCTAGAAGACTCCACTCTCTGGGTAGATAATGATCTACCGAGTAAACGTCTCCAGTCATCCCATGACTCTGAGGAGCCCCTTCTTGACAATATCGAGGAACAGATAGATGATTTTGCAGATGCAGATGAGCAGATGCAGATAGAGTCTCAGAGCATCCCAATTGAATCTCATGACGTACAGCCTGATCAGACAGAAATTGAGGGAGCATCTACTGAACCTATCAACCTGGAGGGGCAAACTACTGATGGTAACACAACTGCCGAGGTTGAAAGAGACACCCCCCCAGAGGTTTAGAACCTGGACTGAGTTTGGTAAGTGTGGGCTGCTATGCCCGAAAATTTATATCTTTCCCGCTCTCGGAGAAGAAAAATACGAATGTCGCTCTTTTTGTTTTGTTCTTGGTGCCGCTTTGAAGAGAAATACGCCGTTTGAAGAGTTTGAAGAGTTGCCACCCGGATTTGCGGTATATCACCCGAGAAACCGTTTTGTTTGGAAAACCATTGGTTGATTTGAAATTGAAAACCAGAGATCAGTTTCAAGGGTTCGGAAGCCATGTTACGAGGGGGGAAGGGTTTTACGGCACCCCCCTCGCCCGATTTGAAATCGGTCTCTACTAAACGTTTGTGGGATTTTTCAAAAGGGATTTTGTTTCATTAGACCATTTAGCAAGTATGTACAGTTATAGCAGGTAAGAATTGCATGCATGTGCAGTTGTGCAGTGGATGATTAGATGAAGGTGAGCAAAATGCATGATTACAGAAAATGAGGATCTGTTACTGACTTCACTCTCGAGCGCTCGGGTATAGTCCCGAGCGCTTGGGAGTTCTGATCAACCTGCAAGCTTTGTTAGCACAGACAGAATACAATACTAAACTGGAAATTGAAATGACATCAAGTACACTACTGGCTCAGCAGAGGACTTGGAAGACTGAGCTAAGCCTTCAATCTTTCAAATCATGCATCCTCTGCCTTAACAAAGTTAAATCTATGAATTTAAAAGAGCAACAGGCCACACTAATGCATGCAGGGACCCGATGACACAGCAGAGTGGGAAAATAGGAAGCAATGGCATGCATGCACTCCCGAGCGCTCTGGTATGGTTCGGAGAGATTGGGAGTGCGACGCATGTCAGCTTTCTCTCAAACAAGAAGTGGTTCCATCTTGACATGCAAAAGCCCTTGTTTTTATATTTCTCTGAAATGACTGATTCTTTTAACTTTAAACAAAAGGGAACTTTGTTCACCCATGCAATCTTTGTGAGAAAATGGTTCTGTTTTGGGGAAAATGGCTTTCTGTGCATGCATGCCAAAATGGAACCATCCATCTTTATTACACCTCATTCCCAACCTACTGCGTCACAAGGGGGGGGAGCATGAGACCTGGGACAGTCCCGAGCGCTCCAGAAGACTCTCGAGCGCTTGGGAGTGTGTCCAGTAAGGGGTTTTATGAAAACATTTTTGTGTCCCATTGCTCTTGTTTTTACACTAGGGTCTCCCAACCATGCACCCAGTATTGAAGACTGGGTCAGGCTGAGAGACCCCCCTCAGAAGGGAAGAACAGCCCTCTAGTTGTGACCAAAGGTAGAGTTTTACCTTTTCCTTGAACCTTGCTTCTTGGTGTAGCTTTGAAATGTGAATGAAGAGAGGAGAGTGCAAGAAATCAGAAGGGTATTCTGAATTTCTTGCCCTTTTCCTTGGTAATTTGCAAAGCCTTTGAATTTTTTGAAGGATAGTTTGGAGATTTTTGGTTTTGAGCTAGAGAGAGAGAATGAGAGAGCAGAGGATGGGTGGTCTGGCAGAGTGAAAATTTCGTCTCCTTCCTAGCTGAAAACCAGCCATATTTATAGGCAAATCATCAAATGGTTTTTGAAAATCAAATGGTTTTGATAAAACATTTCTTTAATAGGTAAACCCTTGGCCTGAATATCTTCCTACCAGAGGTTGAGTGTGAAATGATCCATCGGCAGGCTGAAAGTGGCTGTAATGATGATTTGTAAGGTGAGTGGGTGATACAGCCATGCATTGGGCCACAGAAAAGTTTGGAGCGCTTGGGATTGCTCCTAAGCGCTTGAAAATGCCTTTTTTACCATTTTTAATACTTCTTTAAATCTTTCAAGGAGCAAAGTTCCGATTGGTACCAGGCTTGTTTCAATCCAAAGTCATCATCGGGGAGACTCCGGGCCACAAATCAAGGAATTTTGAAAAGTCCAAATTGGGGTGTCTACAGTTGCCCCTCTTTGGGCGACGCTCAGCATCACATCTAGATACGAGTGCCGTCCAAAGATTGAGACAGCCCAATTCGAGCCAAATCAAATCCTCAACTCAAAATCAAATGCAAGTAAAGATACAAACATCTGATGCATGTGGTCGCGTCTTTTCAGACTGCCTACGTACCCTTTTCTGCAAGGATCAGACCAGCGTAGTTCTTTGGGGCAAATGCAAACATGCAGACATGCAGACATGCAAGCAAATGATAGAAAGGTGTCACTCAGGACAGCGCCGAATCTATGGCGGCGGGAGGAGGGTGCCAAATCTATGGCAGACAAGATGGGTGCCAAATATATGGCGGCGGAAAGAAGGGTGCCAAATCTATGGCAGACAAGATGGGTGCCAAATATATGGCGGCGGAAAGAGGGGTGCCAAATCTATGGCAGACAAGATGGGTGCCAAATCTATGGCGGCGGAAGAGGGGTGCCAAATCTATGGCAGACAAGATGGGTGCCAAATATATGGCGGCGAAAGAGGGGTGCCAAATCTATGGCAGACAAGATGGGTGCCAAATCTATGGCGGCGAAAGAGGGGTGCCAAATCTATGGCAGACAAGATGGGTGCCAAATCTATGGCGGCGAAAGAGGGGTGCCAAATCTATGGCAGACAAGATGGGTGCCAAATATATGGCGGCGAAAGAGGGGTGCCAAATCTATGGCAGACAAGATGGGTGCCAAATATATGGCGGCGGAAGAGGGGACCGGGGATGAAGGGTGATGACAATGACGAGAGTGACGAAAGAGGGCCCGAGGGCCCACAGCGGAGAGGGATCTGTCGTGTCTGAGCCTTAAATTTTTGCCTTGCTAGCTTACTCTCACATAGACCCGAGCGCCGAGGTAATTGTAACTTTTAGGCCTGCGTGCCTTGATTTTGTTTGGGTCTGCGTGCCCCGGTAGTTAGGATCGGGCGGTGCTTTCCCAGCTTTTGTACTTCCTTCCTTACTTATCGTGAATACCGTACTTCATGTATGATAATTTGCACATTGCTCTTCGGTGTTCGTTCGCACTTCTTTTAAGAATTGTATTTTATGAAATATAGACGTCTAGCTTGCAAGAAAGTAGAGAGCACGCGAATTTCAACCGATACTCTTGCGACTTGTCGTTGGGTTCAATGAAACATGCTTTACGTGGTACTCGAGAGACAAAAATCTTGGGAATTTTAACATTTTTCAAAGAACGAGAACAGATATGCAAGACAACATGTAACGGAAACCGCTGCATCCCCCGAAAATACGTTGAGAACTTTCTGATTGGAGTTGGGCGCATTTGTGGTGTCGAACTGAGGCGGGAATACCGGGATCAGAATCCTTTGAAAAATAGTAAAACTTTCGAGCGCTTGGGAGAGGTCTCGAGCGCTTGGGTCTTCACTCCCGAGCGCTTGGGACTTCTGTCATTGGCAGATTCAGAGTTGTTTCCCAATGCCACTCACTAGCTATTCCCATGTCGTTTTCTTCTGCATGCACCCTTCCAAGACGTCTCGTAACTTTGCACCATCTATTTCCCAGCAGAAGTAATTTCCCAAAGCAAGACTTGGGCTTTCCCACCATTTTTTCAAATTTTCCAAAGTTTGAAATTTTGAAATTGTCTTGGAAATGTTGAGTTTTGAAGAGTTCCAAGGCTAATGTGTGCTGAGATTGCATTCTCCAGACCTTTATAAATAGAGAGCTCATGCCTTGGCCACTCCTTCACACTTCATTTCATTCTTCTCCTCCTAAATCCTCTTTCCTTCCAAAAATTCATTCCTCTCATGGCCCTGCTAAACCAAGCCTTGCTTCGTCCCTGGTTGGACAGTCTCGACGGCATCGATTGGCTGAACTTCCGTGGTCACCGGCTTTACGCTCTTAGGCATCTTCGGGAGATTGCCATCCGTCCTGTCTTGTTACACGCGGCGGCGCGATTTTGGGATTCTGAGCGCACGTCTTTCGCTTTGGTTCTCAAGAGCTATGCCCTACCGTCGAGGAGTTCCATGCTTACCTCGGAAGTCACGACTCCACGGAGCCCATTGTCCCAATGCTTAGAGAGAGTATGAAGAATATTCTAAAAGCTAAGCTGGGTGTTAGTGGAAGTGTCGCTGAGTTTCTTACTCGGGGCAATGCTATCAACATCGTGCAACTGTACGAGAGATTCAGCCCCCCCGGGGATTTGACAGACTTCGAATACCAAGGCCGACGAATGGCGGCTTGCTGCATTTGTCTCTTGGCGGCCTTCCTGTTGGTTCCTTCAGTTGGTCAGCCCAGTTCTCTATTGGTGGGCGTCGCTTCTCAGATCGAGGCTCGCAAAGATGTCGCACCCTTAGTCCTTGCCGAGACTTTGATGGGTTTAGACGCGGTGAATGCTGGTCGGTCTAGGGTTTTTGGTGGTAGCCTGTTGTTGCTGCAGGTTAGGGACCTCACTCAGCTCTCCTTTTTCTATTTCTTTCATTCATTTTACCTCATCGCTCGGCTTAGGCCTTATTCTGACTTCTTACTTGTTTTCTCTCTTTTTGGGTAGATGTGGCTTTGCGACAAGCTAAGCCTGCTGACGCCTCCGGCGAATGACTGGTGGTATCGTGCAAGTGGCTGGAATCGCCCTTTTCTAGCGACGTACAGCAACGAGGATGACTGGGCCGATTTCCTTGCTTCTGCCAAGGAAGATGACATCGTTTGGCGGTGTCATTGGCTGAGGCTCCCTGCCATGACTGCTGGTAACATGGGCTCAACGCATGTCCTCGTGGCTGGCTTGGCCGGCTTCTCCTTCTATTCACCGTTCCGCATCCTCCGTCAGTTTGGACTCAATCAAGAAGTACCGCCGTCGGGTTCTGAAGTGCTTCGTCTCCCTCCCTTCACCATTCCGGGCCTTCGGAGTTATGTTCGTTCATGGGAGGCTCGCAGGACTGAGCCTAGTGATCCACTTTTCTCTATCGCTACGACCGGAAGGTATCGCAGATGGTTGAGGAGAGATGTGGAAGCAAGGATGGATTGACCACTTACTTTGCCGCTTTTTGGAATGAAAAGGCGTGTGCCAAGAATGTGTGTTTTTCGTTTTCATGCTCAGCTTGTAATAAAGAAATAATTTGAATAAAATCGGCTGATTAAGGGTTTCCCCCTTTTGGTTGGTTAATCGAATGCGCCTCTAAGAAAGCATTCTGATTTGTCAATTTGGATTTTGATTTTAGAGATATTTAGGACCGAACCTCAGCGTGAGATTGCCTACGTATCCCTCGTGAAAAGGAATCAGGCCCATACGTAGTTCGGGCAAGGGTTCGCTCGGGTATTAACACTCTCCTTTTGCGCTCTAAATTTTGTCTAGAGCCGCCCTTTCGGGTTTTCAACCTAGCGAGCTCTTTTTCAGTTTTTGCCTTAACTTTTGCCTAAGCCGCCCTTTCGGGTTTTTGACCTAGCAGGCTTGCTCTAAATTTTGCCTGGGACCGCCCGCCCTTGCGGTTTTCGGCCCAGCGAGCTCTCTCAGGGGTAATATCGTTTAAGTTGATCCAAATTGACAAGATTAGAGAACTCGTTGCCGTCGAGGTCGATGATCGAGGCTGCTCCTCCAGAGAGAATGGCCTTGATGATGTATGGTCCTGCCCATTTAGGTCGGAACTTTCCTCGCAGATCAAACACCGGTGCCCGAATTTCCTTAACTACCATATCCCCCTCTTGCAGGTCCTTTGGCTTCACTTTCTTGTTGAATGCCCGGGCGATCCTTCGTTGGTATCTTTGAATGTGGTATAGCGCCCGTAGCCTTCTTTCGTCGAATAACATGAGTTCTTCAAATCTCCCACTGATCCATTCAACTTCATTCACTCCGCTCTCAGCCATGACTCTCAGTGATGGAACATCTAGCTCGATGGGGAGAACGGCTTCCATACCGTATACCAAAGAATAGGGCGTTGCACCGGTCGGTGTACGAATAGATGTCCGGTATCCCCACAGAGCTAGCGGTAATTGTTCGTGCCAATTCCTAGCTGACTGAGTGGTCCTTTCGAGGATCGTCTTGATCGTCTTGTTTGCTGCTTCAACTGCCCCATTCGTTTGTGGCCGATAGGTGGTCGAATGATGGACTTGGATTTTGAACTCGTCGAAGAGTTCCAAAACCCTTCCCTTGAAGTGAACTCCATTATCAGACACGAAGGCTTGAGGGACTCCATACCGATAAATGATGTTTTGCCTGATAAAATGAGCCACTTGAACGGCCGTCAATGTCTTATATGAGGCTGCCTCGACCCACTTGGTGAAGTAATCCACTGCTACCAGAACGAACCTGTGACCATTGGAAGCCGCGGGCGTGATTTTTCCAATAACATCGATGCCCCAGGCGGAGAATGGCCATGGTGTCGCCATTGAGTGTAACTCTGAGGGCGGGACGTGGATAAGGTTGGCATGAGTCTGGCACTTATGACATCGGCGCACGTACTTGATACAATCTGTTTCCATGGTTGACCAATAGTATCCCAACCTAAGAACCTTTTTTGCTAGCATCATTCCGTTCATGTGGGGTCCACAAACACCTTCATGTACCTCTTCCATTACCGCTCTTGACTCGTCATCGTGGACACACAATTTGTGAACTCCGCACGGAGATCGTCGGTACAATTTCCCACCGCAGATGATGTATTGAGATGCGAGACGCTGCAAAGCGATCCGATCCTTTTTAGTTGAATCCGCGGGAAACTCTCCCTTCTTGACGAGGTTCCAAATATCATGGAACCAAGGGAGACCATTATCTGGTTCGTCGATGTTCATAACATAGTCGTACGTGCGTTTCTCCCTCTGCTCAATCATGACGGGTCTTAGCTTCACCCCGATTGGAAGTTCCAGCATGGATGCTAAAGTAGCCAGCGCGTCCGCGAAGCGATTCTTCATCCTTGGTACGTGCGTGAAAGTCACCTTCTGAAAGTTCGGGATAAGTTCGTCGAGTTGCTGATGATACGGCTTCATTTTCTCATCCCTTACTTTCCATTCCCCATTTGCTTGTGATACGACCAAGTTGGAATCTCCGACAACTTCCAGTACCTTGACCCCAATTTCCAATGCAGCTTCCATTCCCACGATACATGCTTCATATTCTGCCTCGTTGTTTGTGACTTCGAAGTTTAGCTTGAACGCGAGGGGAATGTGCGACCCCTCAGGCGAGACTAGCAGTATGCCAATCCCAAAGCCCTTCTAATTAGCGGCTCCATCGAAATACAACCTCCATGTTTCATCAACTGCTGTCATTACATCTTCGTCGGGAAATTGAAATTCGGTGTGTTCCGGGCCCTCAACCGGACAATCCGCCAAGAACTCTGCCACTGCTCTCCCTTTCACCGACTTGCGAGTGACATACTTGATTTCAAACTCGGCCAATAAGAGTAACCAACGTGCTAACTTACCGGTAAGTGTCGGCTTCTCGAATAGATATTTGAGGGGATCCATTCGAGAAATCAGTATCACCGAGTAAGCCAGCATGTAGTGTCTCAATTTCTTTGTGGCCCATATCAGCGCCCAGCACGTCTTTTCCAATGAAGTGTATCGTTCTTCGCTTCCCACCATCTTCTTGCTCAAGTAGTAGATTGCCCTTTCAACCCCATCTTCTCTTTCTTGTGCCAACATGCACCCCATTGACGAGGGCGTGACAGACAAGTACAGGATCAAAGGTTTTCCCGGGAAGGGTGGCATCAAGATCGGAGGATTCTGGAGATAAGTTCGTACTGCTTCAAAGGCCTTCTGACACTTGTCGTTCCACTCGAATTTCACGTCTTTCTTGAGTAGTCGGAACAGTGGTTCACAGGTCAAGGTCAATTTGGCGATAAACCGGCTGATGAACTGGATCTTCCCTAAGAAGCACCGGACCTCTTTCTCGGATTGGGGTGGTTCCATCTCGAGAATGGCTTTGATCTTGGAGGGATCCACCTCAATCCCCCTGGTTGTGATCATAAACCCGAGCATCTTTCCGGCCGTGACTCCGAACGTGCATTTCTGTGGGTTGAGACGCATCCTGTATTTCTGAATCCTTTCCAAGAACTTTCTCAATGCTGGGAGATGGTCTTTCCGCTCCTTTCCCTTCACTATCATGTCGTCGACGTATACTTCGACCTCCTTATGAATCATGTCGTGGAGCAGTGTCGTGGCACCCCTTTGATATGTAGGACCGGCGTTTTTCAATCCAAATGGCATAACCCGATAACAGTATGTCCCCCACTCAGTGATGAATGTTGTCTTTTCCCTGTCTTCCGGAGCTAGGAGAATCTGATTGTACCCTGAGAAACCATCCATGAAGGATAGTAGAGCATGCCCTGCAGTGCTATCAACAAGTATGTCTATATGTGGCAATGGGAAATCGTCTTTAGGGCTTGCTTTGTTCAGGTCCCTGAAATCGACGCACACTCTAATTTTTCCGTCCTTTTTAGGGACCGGAACGATGTTTGCGACCCAAGTGGGGTATTCCGTTACGATTAGAAAACCGGCATCAATTTGTCTTGTGAGCTCCTCTTTTATCTTAAGCACCCAATCGGGCCGCATTTTTCTCAATTTTTGCTTAACGGGTTTTGCGTCTGGAAAGAGAGGGATCCTGTGCTCGACGATCTCCGGGTCGATTCCGGGCATGTCCGCGTGAGACCAAGCGAAAACTTCTTTGAACTCTTTTAGTAAATCGGTGAGCTTTTGAAGCTCGTCGGGGGACAGCCCGGAACCAACCTGAACCAATCGAGGGTTCTCCTCGTCACCCAAGTTTATAGAGATTATTTCTTCTTTTAAAGGCTGAGCATGTCTTTCGTTTTCGCGATCGATGAGGGAACGGATCTCCTTGGGGACGTCCCCATCGAGGTCTATTCCTTCATCGTCGGGATCTAAACAATTTATTTCAAAAATCGGCAAGTAAGCGAAAGCGTCATTCATTTCATAAGCAGCCTCCTCGGAAGGGGGGAATACAGCGGTTGACTCGAATTCAAAGGAAAAGCTACGCTGTGGAGGGCCGATAGGCACAAACTCCGACTCTGTGCTAGACAATGAACTAGTGTCGGACTCAGATTCAGACCCAGTGCAGGTGCTGTGAGTGCGAGTTACATGTGGTATGAAAGTGCAATTATCATAAACGCCTATAGCCTCCACGATGAGTTTGGAAGGATCTTCAACCTCTTCTTCCTTTCCAAGCACCAGCACAGCAGTGTCTTCGACCATACCCTCCGGATCTTCACCCTCGAACAGGAGTTGGAGACTGCCCAAACCAAAAGCCTCTAGCCAGTCGAGTGCCTCAGATACCTCTTCTACCTTGATCACTACTTCATCTTCTTCCCAAGTGTCCTTGGCGAAGATTTCAAATCCCGGATACTTCACTTTCGTGTCAAGATCCACAAAGGGCTCGGGTTCTCCCCGGTATGGCGCTTCTTCCTTTTTCGGCTTAATCCCGGTTGCATGAGCCCGGGCGCGGTTGCGCCACTTCTTTGCTGGATCGCTCTTCTTGGCCTCATATCCTAGACCAAAGCGTTCGTTACTCCCAGGAAAGTCAGGGAACTCCGGGACTCCTTGACCATGAAGACCCAAACCCATGCCCGGTAGATATTTCATCCTTTTCATAATTTCCAGCGCTGCGGAGCTTACCAAGAAGCCGTCCTCGGCCCGGATGGTGCACACTTTTGAAGTCATAACCGCAAAGCCCCCCATGGTAATGTCCTCCTCTCCATGCATAATCTCTAGTAGTGGGGAGTTGTCCTCTGAGTGTGGACGGATGCCTGAGTCTCCATGGATGATGAGGGTTCCAGAATCTAAACCCAAAATGAGTTTCTGATGTAGCGTTGAGGGCACACCCATGACATCCGACCTGTGCAACCATGGCCTTCCCAGCAGGAGGTTGAACGACGCAGGTATCTCTAACACACAGAATTTGACAGTGGTTTTAAACTTCCCCGTCACAAGTTCCAATTTGATTGTCCCCAAAACATCGCGGCGCGTATTATCATAGGCGCGGACACCCAGATTCGACGGTGCAAAGTCCTTGTTCTTAAGGCCCAAGCAATAAGCGGTGCGAAGCGGGCACACGTTGATGGCTGAACTGTTGTCAATGAGAATTGCGGGGACCCATTTCCCGAGACACGTCATCGTTACGTGCAGTGGCTTGTTATGGTCAGCTCCCTCCGGCGGGAGGTCCTTTTCAGTGAATGATAGGGTGTGCTGGGTGAGGTTTGTCAGGGTTATGAGAGCAATGAGAGCTTCCGGGGCTATATCAGAGGGGACCTCGAGTTTTGAGAGAGTGTTCACGAGCCTGCGGCGGTGCTCGCGGGATGCAGCTAACACTCCCCACATAGACATACGCACAGGGGTTTCTTGGAGCTGTTGGATTATGGGGTCGGTGGTGGCCGCTGGGTTTTGTTGTTGGGAGGCACCAAGGTTTGAATTTATGGAAGGGTTGAGATGGACAGGTGGGTTGGATTGAGGTGGCAAGTTTGTGGAATTAGGAGGGTTGTTTTGTGGAGCTTGAGGGGTGTTCGGGTTTGCCAAGTTGACGGGGTTGTTCTGCCGCGGCGGAGGGGCTCGAGACGAGCTTCCCCGCTGAAGATCGGTTGGTTGGTACACTCTTCCACTCCTGGTGAGATTGCTGATAGTTTTGGGAATAGGCTCCCACCAAGTGCCCTCCCAGAAGTTGGAGAAGTCGGAGTTGCAAGAGTCAGCCTTACGTTTTCCTTTATCAAGTGTAGTTTTTTCCAGGGTTTCGTTGAGGGTTTCCATCTCCAGGGCGTGCCACATATTTTCTTCCTCTAGGGCACTCCAAAAGTTGATGTTGTTGTTACCACTGTTGTCACTGTTGTTGTCGTTGTTGTTAATCTGTAGAGAGCCTTCATCTATCATGGCCCTGTTGACGGTCAGTTCCTCGCCATCAACCCACACATTCACCAATTCAGATTTTCCCCACAGCTCTTCAGAGTTCAGTACACAGATAGCGGGCTCATCGGGGATTTCAACTACGGGCCGCGGAAGGTGCTCCCCAATAATGTATCCCTGCGGGATGAAGGCTTGATCCATGATATGGTCCAGAGCGTCAGATCCTCTAGCAATACTGACAATAGCGCTGACAGTGAGCCCTGAAAACATGCGGGGATTCATGAGGTCCATTTCTCCACGAACTTCTTCCTCCAGAAAAAGGTATGCCAATGACGTCTCGTCTAACGGGTCGAAATCATCCATCCATAGCCACCCATTGGGTTCAGGCTCCCATGCCCATTCATCTTCTTCTTCTATCGGTTCTGGCTCCAAAAGCAGAGCAGACAGGGAGTACCCATCCAGCGGTTCGGTCAACACTTCTTCGAATTCTTGCCTCCAATTCCCCTGTTCCAATTCTGCGACATGGTGAGCATCGAGAGCTACGGGCCATATTCCAGTTACGATAGCCCGGTTTTCTACTGCCAGAAAATCACTTGCCAATTCTTCCCACTCTCTTTGGAAATCCCAATCCACAGTTTCAAGGGCACAGACGGTATCCTCGGTTGGCAACTCGACAATTGGTCTGGGTTGGGTGGTAGGGAGGATGTAAAGGCTCGGGTCAAAGGGATGGTCTAGGGAGATATGGGTTGTGCGGGCGTTGGTGTGTTTTGGGAGTGGGTTTGAGACGGTGTTTGGTTTCTGTGGTGGCGTGGGGATAGTCTTATTGTCTATGAGGTCTTGGATGGCATGGCATAGGCGGAAGCAATTGTCGGTTGAATGGCCAGGGCCCTGGTGGAAGGCGCAGTATACGTTTGGGTTGTGGGATGCGGGGAGTTTTTGTGGTAGAGGAGTAGGGGCAAGTGGTTTAAGCATACCATCTTTGACCAATTTCTCGAGCACAGCAGAGAGGGGTGCTGAGAATTGAGCAAAGGCGCGGGATTGGGCACGGGGTTGACTGACTTGGGTCACAATCTGATTGACGGGCTCGGCTTAAGCTGTGTTTAAGAAAGAATTCGGGAGGTTAGTGTAGTTCGAGTTGCCAAACAGGGTGTTGCCATTTCCGGAGAAAACCTTCCTGGGCTTGGGAGTAGGCTCGGGTTTGTCAAGGATCCCCAACTGAACTGCCTCTTCGACGGCCAAGCCTGTGTCGAAGAAAGTTTTAAAGTCCGAGCATGCTTGAGCCATAATCATGTGTCGTGCGAGAGTCGGTTGAAGGTTCCGGACAATCATCCGGATTTGGTCCCTATCACTTGGCCTGTCCTTCATTTGCGCAGCCTTAGCCCTCCACCTCTTTACAAACTCGGCGAAGGCCTCCTTTGCTTCCATCTTTGTTGATTCTAACTCTCGGGTGGTTACCTCCAACTGAATGTTGTAATCGTATTGCGCCACAAAAGCCGCGCATATGTCTTCCCATGAGCATTTCTTCCTTTCATCCAGGGTGGTAAACCAATGCAAAGCATGCCCCACTAGAGTTTGCGAGAACATCTGCGCCATTGCATCCTTCTCTACTCCCCACATGGAGAGCGCCCCGATATATCCGGTCAAGTGAGCCCTCGGGTTTCCTGTTCCATCAAATTTAGCGAAATCGATCGGCCTGAACTTTTCTGGAAGCTTTGCATTAGGAAACAAGCAAAGCTTGTTGATGTCAAAGCCGGTTGATGCTATCTTCTCATTTCTTGCCACAGATTCCTCCAACAGGGTGATTTTTGCCAATACTGCAGCCATCTCGGGGTTTTGTGGGGTTTCCAATTCAACAGCCAGCTGCTCCGGGTTCGGCATCGGATTCGGGTTAGGGTTGAGGTTCAAGTGGAGATTAGGATTTGGATTCGGAATCAGATTCGGGATTGGGTTCGGAATCAAATTCGGGTTCAATGGTGGAAGACGTCGTGCGACCCCTGTGATCATCATCATAAGTTGAGCGATTTGGTTATCGGTTCGCTCGCCAAGATGTTGGATACCCTCCCTTATCTGTCCCATTCCTCCATACAAGTTTTCCAGACTGAGGTTAGGAATGGGGTTAGGATTAGGAACAGGGTTAGGATTTGGGTTGCCAGCATTCGGGTTTGGGTTGCCCCCGCTCAGGTCTGGGTTGGCGACATTTGGGTTTAGGTTGCTCCCGCTTGGGTATGGATTGGGGTTCGGGTTTAGGTTGCCTATCAACAGATCCATTTCCGTCCCCAAATCTGACGTACCGACAGAAACTGCTTGGAGTTGAAGCCGTTCCAATCTCTGTCCCAAGGGTCTGGTCCAGGAGGGTATGGTGTCTTTCTTCTTCGGCCCAATTGCTCAGTACTGACAGCAAAGCAAAAACCGTGCTCAGACGCGATTCTTGTTTATATTTTCATGAAACATGTGCCTAGGTTTTTTAGAAAATGTGCATCATCGTCACTGTCATCGACTCTGATTTTCCAAGAATGATCGGGAATCTTTCACACGAGGTTGCCTTGATCCTCAGATTTCTTTTTAGGGTGAATCCTTGGTTTAGAATGACGAATTCTAAGAGATGCCAAAATGAACCAAGTATTCAACTAGTCCTCATTCGAAGTCTCAATTTTGAACTTAGAATAACCTAGTATAGACGGCGCGATACCCCAACCATCGTGGTGTCAGTGACACTGTGTCATTAGCCAAGGTGGTGTAAGTAAAGTGACATCACGGCGCCGGTTCCTTTGTTATTCCTTATTCTCCATTGAAATTTCGATTAGGCATTAGTCAAGGACTTAGTAACATCCTGATTTCCCGAAGTCTCCTTGTTCTAAGGACTCATGTAATTAAACAACACGCATATAGACTGCGTGACTCTTCATCGGGCCTTGGCAACCTCGCAAAGACTGCGCAAGCGAGTCTCAGAGTTTTATATGAGACACAAAAAGAAAGCGAAAGATGCAAGGTGTGATGTGTAAGGGTGACAAGATTACAGTCTCTCGAAGGTTGCCTAATTCCTCAGAATTTCCTTTTAGGGTGTATCCTTCGTTCAGAACAGCAAATTCTAAGAGATGTCAAAATGAACCAAGTATTCGACTAGTCCTCGTTCGAAGTCTCAATTTTGAACTTGGAATAACTTAGTATAGACGGCGTGATACCCCAACCATCGTGGTGTCAGTGGCACTGTGCCATTAGCCAAGGCGGTGTAAGTAAAGTGACATCACGGCGCCGGTTCCTTTGTTATTCCTTATTCTCCATCGAAATTTCGATTAGGCATTAGTCAAGGACTTAGTAACATCCTGATTTCCCAAAGTCTCTTTGTTCTAAGGACTCATGTAGTTTAGACAACGTACACCGGGGTGCACGACTCATCATCGGGCCTCGGCAACCTTCTACAGACTGTGCGAGTGAGATCAAGACACGAAATTGGACGGACAGCATGACGGCATGACATGGATGAGATGTAGAAAGCAATAACATGTAGACAGGATATAGCACATAATCCTACCCTGTGGGTCCTTGTCCTAGTTTGGAAGGTTCTATTGCTTTCTAAACACGTACGAAGGCCGGTTTTGGTTTGAAGTGGGTTCCCCGGACTAGAGTCAAAGTATACCTCCCACTATTGAGCGTACACCCAATAATGGTACAAACGGTAGGGATGACTCATCACGGTCGAGGGTTGCTGAGCATTCCGGGATTCCCCATCACCGGCAAGCCGGGTAGGATTGCCGAAACACAACAGCGAGGTTGCACAAGATATATACATACAAGAAATAAATAATGAAACAAAATCCCTTTTGAAAATCCCACAAACGTTTTTCAAGCCTGGCTCACTAGTTTAACTGACATTCAAGAAAAGCGGGCCGTTTTATCAACAAACCAACTTTTCTCAAGTATTAATTAAACTTCTCCCCAGCAGAGTCGCCACTGTGGGCTGCTATGCCCGAAAATTTATATCTTTCCCGCTCTCGGAGAAGAAAAATACGAATGTCGCTCTTTTTGTTTTGTTCTTGGTGCCGCTTTGAAGAGAAATACGCCGTTTGAAGAGTTTGAAGAGTCGCCACCCGGATTTGCGGTATATCACCCGAGAAACCGTTTTGTTTGGAAAACCATTGGTTGATTTGAAATTGAAAACCAGAGATCAGTTTCAAGGGTTCGGAAGCCATGTTACGAGGGGGAAGGGTTTTACGGCACCCCCCTCGCCCGATTTGAAATCGGTCTCTACTAAACGTTTGTGGGATTTTTCAAAAGGGATTTTGTTTCATTAGACCATTTAGCAAGTATGTACAGTTATAGCAGGTAAGAATTGCATGCATGTGCAGTTGTGCAGTGGATGATTAGATGAAGGTGAGCAAAATGCATGATTACAGAAAATGAGGATCTGTTACTGACTTCACTCTCGAGCGCTCGAGAACAGTCCCGAGCGCTTGGGAGTTCTGATCAACCTGCAAGCTTTGTTAGCACAGACGGAATACAATGCTAAACTGGAAATTGAAATGACATTAAGTACACTACAGGCTCAGCAGAGGACTTGGAAGACTGAGCTAAGCCTTCAATCTTTCAAATCATGCATCCCTGCCTTAACAAAGTTAAATCTATGAATTTAAAAGAGCAACGGGTCACACCAATGCATGCAGGGACCTGATGACACAGCAGAGTGGGAAAATAGGAAGCAATGGCATGCATGCACTCTCGAGCGCTCTGGTATGGTTCGGAGCGCTTGGGAGTGTGCTGCATGTCAGCTTTCTCTCAAACAAGAAGTGGTTCCATCTTGACATGCAAAAGCCCTTGTTTTTATATTTCTCTGAAATGACTGATTCTTTTAACTTTAAACAAAAGGGAACTTTGTTCACCCATGCAATCTTTGTGAAAAAATGGTTCTGTTTTGGGGAAAATGGCTTTCTGTGCATGCATGCCAAAATGGAACCATCCATCTTTATTACACCTCATTCCCAACCTACTGCGTCACAGGGGGGGCAAGCATGAGACATGGGACAGTCCCGAGCGCTCCAGAAAACTCTCGAGCGCTTGGGAGTGTGTCCAGTAAGGGGTTTTATGAAAACATTTTTGTGTCCCATTGCTCTTGTTTTTACACTAGGGTCTCCCAACCATGCACCCAGTATTGAAGACTGGGTCAGGCTGAGAGACCCCCCTCAGAAGGGAAGAACAGCCCTCTAGTTGTGACCAAAGGTAGAGTTTTACCTTTTCCTTGAACCTTGCTTCTTGGTGTAGCTTTGAAATGTGAATGAAGAGAGGAGAGTGCAAGAAATCAGAAGGGTATTCTGAATTTCTTGCCCTTTTCCTTGGTAATTTGCAAAGCCTTTGAATTTTTTGATGGATAGTTTGGAGATTTTTGGTTTTGAGCTAGAGAGAGAGAATGAGAGAGCAGAGGATAGGTGGTCTGGCAGAGTGAAAATTTCGTCTCCTTCCTAGCTGAAAACCAGCCATATTTATAGGCAAATCATCAAATGGTTTTTGAAAATCAAATGGTTTTGATAAAACATTTCTTTAATAGGTAAACCCTTGGCCTGAATATCTTCCTACCAGAGGTTGAGTGTGAAATGATCCATCGGCAGGCTGAAAGTGGCTGTAATGATGATTTGTAAGGTGAGTGGGTGATACAGTCATGCATTGGGCCACAGAAAAGTCTCGAGCGCTTGGGATCACTCCCGAGCGCTTGGGACCTCACTCTCGAGCGCTCGAGAAAGAGCCAGGCCAGAGGTTTTGTGAAACTGTTTGGAGCGCTTGGGATTGCTCCTAAGCGCTTGAAAATGCCTTTTTTACCATTTTTAATACTTCTTCAAATCTTTCAAGGAGCAAAGTTCCGATTGGTACCAGGCTTGTTTCAATCCAAAGTCATCATCGGGGAGCCTCCGGGCCACAAATCAAGGAATTTTGAAAAGTCCAAATTGGGGTGTCTACAGTAAGCCTCTTTCTGCTCTCTCTGACTATAACTGCAACAGTTTTTGAGAGGTCCTGCGTGACCGTAATCTCTTAGCCCTGCGTTGGCAATATCTGACTTATACATTTAAGACAAAACAGGTATTCAGCCCTTCATGGCATAGTACTGTATGAATTTTTCTCGGTACTTAGCATAAATTCTATGCTAATTTCTCTAAGTTCCTCATACTTGGAGAGTTTATACTTAGCAGTCTGCTTTAGTGGCTTTGCACGGTCTGCATATCTGCTGATGTGCTTCTAAGCTCTTCATACTTAGATAGAAGCCTAAGTGTTTTTCATACTTTGGCAAATCATAAAAAATTGAAAACTAAGTATTTCGTACTTAGTTGAATTTCATAGATTTTTTATCCAAGTATTTCATACTTTGGGAAGGAAACAAGTTTTTCGTTCCTGCTGATGAGTTTTCTCGTACTCAAAAAGAAATTGTACATATTCGCGTGTGCGATACAAGTATTTTTCATACTGTGGATTTATTTTAAGTTTCCCATACTTAAAAAGATTGTTAAGTTTCTCGTACTTGAAGTTTCTCGTACTTGAAAGGATCGTTTAAGTTTTTCATACTTATCAATTCATGCATATGGTTTTCTTTTGTATGCTGTAAGGCCTTTCGTACCTATTCTAAGTTTCTCGTACTTAGCAGTTTTGTTCATACAAGTTCCTCTCGTACTTGTATGGTCCGAGTATTTTTTTGTTTTAGACAGTTAATACGTAAATTCGTACGTTTGTAAGGGTTTTCATCCCTATCACCTGCTCCCCAATATGAAGAAGGGACAGCTAAGACATTGTTTGTACTTATAAGTTAAAAATCAGCCACACACCAAAAGAAACAAAGTTTCTGAAAATCAAATATGCTGCAGAAAACATAACTTTATTCATAGTTCTCGAACTCAAGGAGTCGTTACGCATACCCCTTGCAACTAATGAAAAATAAAAACAGAGGAATTTTCTTCGTAATTCCCACACAATTACACAGTCCTAAAACAGAACAAATGACCAAAAGTGTTTTTAAACAAAGAATTTTCTCAGATTGTGGACATTCCAAGGCCTTGGCACCAGGTTCCCGTCCAGGTCTGCCAACCTATAAGCCCCAATGCCCACAATTTCTGTTACTCAATACGGGCCTTCCCAATTTGCTCCTAGCTTTCCCTCATTAGCCACTTTGGTATTGCCAAGTACTTTTCGAAGCACAAGGTCCCCAACACCAAATTCTCGAGGGTGGACATGTTTGTTGTAGCGCTTCATTAGCTGTTCCTGGTATGAGGCCAGATGGACCAGGGCCCTTTCTCTCCTTTCTTCGGCTAGATCAAGCTCAATCTCTAGGGCCCTGTCATTGCCCCCACTCTCAACCAATGCAGTCCTGTTGGTTGGAAGGCCAACTTCCAGGGGTATGACTGCCTCTGTACCATATGCTAATGAATAGGGAGTCTCTCCCGTAGACCTCCTAGGCGTTGTTCGGTGCGCCCACAACACCAGTGGGAGTTCATCAGGCCACTTGCCCTTTGCCTTGTCCAACCTTTTCTTGATCCCATCAAGAATGGTTTTGTTGGAAGCTTCTGCTTGCCCATTGCTCTGAGGGTAAGCAGGGGTTGAGTAATAGTTCCTTATTCCATACTGGGAACAGAATGTCTTGAATTTCTTTTGGAACTGTGCCCCATTATCTGTAATCAAAGAATAGGGGACCCCAAAACGAGTAATGATACTCTTCCACACAAACCTTTCTATCATGGGCTCAGTGATTTTGGCTAAGGGTTCAGCCTCGATCCATTTCGTGAAGTAATCTGTGGCCACTAATAGGAACTTTCGATTCCCTGTTGCTTTGTGGAGTGGACCCACGATGTCCATTCCCCACTGGGCAAATGGCCAAGGGCTAGTTAAGGGTACCAGATCTTCGGCCGGTGTCCTTATCATAGGTGAGAACTTCTGGCATTTTTCACAAATCTTAACATACACCTTTGCATCTTCTTGCATATGGGGCCACCAGTATCCTTGAGTGATTGCTCAGTGGGCGATAGACCTGCCCCCAGCATGGCTTCCACATGTTCCCTCGTGTATCTCATGGAGAAATTTTTGCACCATCTCGGGGTGCACACAAAGTAAATATGGTCCAGTGAACGATTTCCTATACAACTTTCCCTCGGGGGACAGCCAAAACCTAGCAGATTTGGTTTTGATCTTATGTGCTTCCTTTTTTGTCTGAAGGGAGTATTTCATCTCGTAAAAACTCCACAATTGGATCCATCCAACTTGGTCCTTGGTTCACGTCCAGGACCAACTCTGTGCGCTTACCTATGCTCGGCTCAGCCAAGTAGTCAACTGCTACCTTCCTTTTAAACTCAGTTGCAACAGCTACAGCCAACCAAGCCAATGAATCCGCGTGGGAATCCTGTCCAGAACTTATCTGTTCAATACATACCCTCTCGAAGGTATTGAGTAAACCTTTGGCTGCCTCCACATAGGCTGCCATTTTCTCATTTCGAGTTTTGTATTCGCCGGACAGTTGATTTACCACAAGTTGTGAATCACAAAAATCCCTAATTTTCTTTACCTTTAGAGTCTTCGCACTTTTTAGTCCAATCAGGAGAGCCTCATATTCTGCCACATTGTTCGATGCACTAAATCCCAGCCGAACAGATAGCTCAATCATCACTCCTTCGGGAGGGAACAGAACAACGCCAATACCAGAACCTGTGTTACAAGCAGAACCGTCGACGAATAGTTTCCATTCTTCAGGGTCCTGTTCGGCAGGTTTTTTACCTTTCTTGTTTGACAGTTCAATTTTCTGCTCCTTTCTCGTAGGAGGCTGAGGTGCTACTGTGGGTGAAAATTCTGCCAATACTTGGCCCTTTATTGCAGTGTGCGGTTGGAAGTTAATATCATACTGACTCAACTCAACAGACCAAGTTGAGATCCGTCCAGAGAAATCTGACTTTCGTAGCAGTGATCTCAACGGAAATTCAGTATAGACCACGACCTTATGGCTCTGGAAATAATAGGGCAACTTTCGTGTTGCTGTCCTTAATGCAAGGACCAGCTTCTCAAGGGGCAGATACCTCATTTCCGCATCCAATAACATTTTGCTCACATAATAAATTGGAATTTGCTCAGATTCCACATTCCTTAACAGAACTGCAATTACAGCATGTTCAGAAACTGCCAAATACAAAATCAAAGACTCGCCTGGGTCCGGAGTTGATAAGAGTGGGGCCTCAGCCAGGTACTTCTTCAGGTCTTGGAATGCCTGCTCACATTCTGCTCCCCATTCTAATCCTTCTCTCTTCTTTAACAGCTGGATGAAGGGCCTACACTTATCACTTGAACGACTGATAAACCTAATAAGGGCTGTAGCCATTCCAGTTAGTCTCTGGACCTCCTTCGTTGTTTTGGAACTTTGTAGCATTTGCAAGGCCGTTATCTGATCAGGGTTTGCCTCAATTCCTCTCAGAGTCACAAGGTGGCCCATGAATTTTTCCAGAACCAACTCCAAACGCACATTTCGAGGCGTTGAGCTTTAACTTGTACTTCCTCAGGATTTCAAAGGCTTCTTTCAAATCCTTTATATGCCCTTGTCGGGTTTTGCTCTTGACCACCATATCATCTATGTATACCTCCATAGTTTGGCCAAGAAGCTTTTTAAACATGATCATTGCCAGCCTCTGGTAAGTCGCCCCTGCATTCCTTAGCCCAAAAGGCATGACACTGTAACAGTACAACCCTCGTGGGGTAATAAAAGAAGTCTTTTCTTGATCAGGCCCAAACATGGCAATCTGATGATATCCCCGATATGCGTCAAGGAAACTCATCCGTTCATATCTAGCAGTGGCGTCGACCAACTGATCGATCCTTGGAAGAAGGAAGCTATCTTTAGCACATGCTTTGTTCAAGTCTGTGAAATCCACACAGACACGCCATTTCCCATTCTTCTTCTTTACGACCACACTGTTGGATAGCCATTCTGGGTAGTAAACTTCTCGTATTGCTTTGGCTTCTAACAAACGATCTACTTCTTCGATGACAGAATCAACGTGCTGTACAGCTGCTCTCCTCTTCTTCTGGATAACAGACTTATGCTGTGGGTCAACATTTAGGTGGTGGCAGATCACATCTGCATCATCACATCTGCATCCACTCCAGGCATTTCCTCTGGTTCCCAAGCAAATACATCAACATGCTCTTTCAAGAAACCCACTAGTTCGGATTCTTCCTCATCCGGCAGTGATTCCCCAATTAGAAAATACCTCTCAGGATCGGTCTCGTTGGTCTGTATCTTTTTTAGGCCTTCAACTACTTTCTCAGCTGGATCTCTTCCGACGTCCTCGACAGTCGGTTGGTCCGGTGCTTCTACCATATGAACCTGATGGGCCTTTGGAGCTTTCTTGATGATAGAAATTAAGCACTGTTGGGCTGCCTTCTGATTACCCCTAATCTTCTCGACTCCGTTGGACCCTGGGAATTTCACCATCTGGTGATACGTAGAGGAGACAGCCTTCATCTTATGCAACCAAGTCCTCCCTATAATCGCATTATAGGAGGATGGGATATCTACAACTAAAAAATTAGTTCTTAAGACCACTGATCCAGCCCGAACAGGCAGTGTCACCTTTCCAAGGGGCCAAACTGCTCCTGCACCAAACCCAACCAAGGGTGTTGTAGACACCTCCCAAATGGGGCATCGCCATACAGATTGATCATGATTGTTTGCTCGATTGGTTGCTTGCTTCATAAACCAAGATCGTGGACATTCCCATGGCTAGGAACATCGCCAGACGATAGCGGTTATCATCAAAACAGAGTCGCCACCCAATTTATTAAAACTGGGAAAATAGATAGAGATTCTGGACACGGGAGCCAAAAGTACAATAAGGGGAAGGTGTTAGGCACCCCTCTTTGCCCAGTCATGAGACTGGCCCATAATCGTTCAACATAAGACATGTAGATGCTTTGTTTAATTCTAACACATAGTCTGTTTAATTAAGCCTTTAAACAGTAAGTAAAGTGAGCAAGTGCGATAAGTAAAGCATGCATCAGAAAGCAGAACAAAGCAAGTTGTCCCAGGGAGATGGATCCCGCGGCCGGTGAATGGATGTCACGGCCGAGGGATCCTCCTGGTTTGATGTATCGGCCGAGGGATCGAAGCCCCGGTCGATGTTCTTCCTCACACCAGACAGAAAGATTAACAGATGATCAAAACGCTTCGGTTAGTCATAAATACAGTAAGTAAGACAAACCAGAGGCCATTGGGCCTCACCACCTTGATCCCTCAGTTGCTTGATTGCTTCGGATTTGATCGTGATTGACTGATTACTTGATTGAAAACCCTAGGGTTAGGGTTTGAACTTCGGGGCTTGAACGTCGGATTGATGGCTACCTTCGGGAGGTTAGGGCCTTTGGAGAGTGGGTTTGAGAGAGTATTTTGACAGAGTATCGGAGCTTGAGAGGGTGTATTCACTTACGAATTTTTTTATGTGTATATTTTCGGAGTCCAAAGGCCCTTTATATAGGCAATTGGTGACTCACTCCGGCCAATCAAATGGCACGATTGCAATTGCAATGCAATTCAAACTCTACGTCGCAATCTCTGAACGTGGCCCAAACGCATCGGAGAGGTAGTGTAGTTGGATCAAACGTCTGACAGAACATTCCAGAGTCTGGAAAAAGGACGATCTGGCGGCCGAGTAATAGATCACACGGCCGAGGAATGGATGTCGCGGCCGAGGGATTGATCTCTCAGGGAGATTTTGCTAGCAACAGGTTGCTCGAGTGAGGAAATGATGTTAAGGCCGTGAGATCGATGTTACGGCCGACAGATGGATTTTCCTAGGCTTCTGTATTTTTTGTCTGAAAGGTTGTATGGCTCTGAATTGGGTCCTCTAAGTGGCTCAAAATTCTTACCGAAAGTCCTAAGGTTCTCAAGGAGGCAATCAGCAATCACTGTATCCGTTTCATCATCGGGATGGTCCCAAGGTGGGACTTGAAATAATCGTTAGGCCAAATTGGGGTGTCTACAGGTGTAATAGATTGTTCTAAATCTGTCCCAGATAATCCCAACTTCTTGAAAGCGTCATAGTACAAGATCTCTGTACAGCTCCCTGAGTCTACCAGGATCCTCTCAATGTCGTATTCCCCAATTCGTAGGGTTATGACTAATACATCATTGTGGGGCACCTGGACTTCTCCCAGATCTTCGTCTGTAAAGACTATGCTCTCGTTGGACATGTCATTCTCTCACCCTCTTTTGTTTCCCAATCGCATAACATGCTGGTCATGCTTGGCTTGCCTCTGGAGTAGCCTCACCTCATTCCTCGTATAAGGTGTAGCCAATCCATGTATCATATGGATTACCCCCTTAGAATTTTGTTCGTAATCCAACTCCATTGCTTTCCCTTTATCTTTGGGATACTCCTGAATAAACTCCTTAAGGTAGCCACGGGAGACTAAATCATCCAGATGTCTCTTGTACATTTCACAATCCTCAGTCATGTGGCCCCAATCTTTGTGGTAGCTGCAGTGCTGGTTCGTAGCACGTTTTGCATCCTTATCTCCTCCAAGACTCGGGGGCCATTTAAAGTAGGGCTGATTCTTTATTCGATAAAGAATTCTGTAGATGGGCTCCTTCTAGACGGTGGTGATTGAAAAGAAGGACTTAGGATCAGGTGCCTGCTTCTCCTTATATGGTTCTTTCTTAACCTGCCCGTATTCCTTCCTTTCGCGGTAAGTTTTGGGCTCTGGTTTATCCGCCTTCTTCGCTGGGGTCTTTGGCTATTCGGCAACAACTCTGCCTTCCTCCCGGAGTATGTCATCCTCAATTCTGGCGTGTTGTTCGATACGCTCCATTAGCCTTGCCAACGATGCTACCGGATGTTTGTTCAATGACCGGCGTAGCTCGCCCCGAATAGGCAGGCCAGTTTTGAACGTAGCAATCGCATACTCCTCACTGCAACTGTCTATCTTGTTGAAAGTCTCCCAGTACTTCTTTGCGTAGTCTCTGATCGGCTCACTGTCCTCCTGCTTCATCATTGAGAGACTTTCGAATGTCTTGGGAGCCTTTCTACTTGTCAAGAACCGAGCAGTGAACTCTTCTGCTAACTGCTTCCATCCTCGTATGGAGTGTGGTTCCAACTTATGGAACCATGATAAGGCCACCTTTCCCAAGCTTGAAGGGAACATCTTACACATAATGGCATCATCCCCATCATGCATGAACATAGCCTGTTGGTAATGTTGTATGTGAGCAACGGGGTCCGCATTGTCTCGTAAAGTACGAACGTCCCATGCTTCACTCTGCTCGGCAAGCGTGCATCCTGTAGCCTTCTTGAAAAGGGTGATGCCGCTATATTACCCAGGGCCTTCCTTGCTGCTTCTCGTGCAGTCATGTACCCATCTTCTTGTTTTTTAGATTCGTGGGCCACTGCCCTGTTCCAATCATTATCAGGTCTCTCGTACCTATCCCTATGGAGTTTTCTAACGCCTTCCTCGGGCGAGGAGCTTTGGCTCCTGCTTCTCCTATGATGTGGGGGAGTTCTTTGCCTGCTCGGACTCCTGCTCCTTCTTTTTCGCGAAGAAACCCCCTTCCTCCTGGGGGTAGGACTCCTGCTCCTTCTATGTGAGGGAGCGGCTTTGTAAGTCACCAGAGCCCCTTTGTTTCCTCTGGAATGTCCTCGTGACAGCCCAGAATCCTCAGGATGTTCTCGGATCCGTTCTAACTCCCGGAACTCATGTTTCCTTTTCCGAATTAGTCGATCATATTCCTCGACTTCCTGCCTCTTTTTGTCGAGGATATCCTCGTTGCTATGCACACTCTTTGAATGTGCAACCGACTCTCCCCTTTGATGGGATTTGCTCCTTCGCGTGGAGGTTGTAGCCGTTCTGCCCTCCTTATTCTTGGAGTTATCTTGGATGGTGAGAGGATCTCTGCTTGTCGTCCTCTTATCATGCCCGCTGGTAGGCTTTCTCGGAGCACCTGGTGGGGATTTATCTCCTCCCCCACCAGCCTGGTTCTTTTCAGCGAGCGGTGTGACTGGATCTACTTCCACCATGGTCATATTTCAAAAGGGAACTCTTTCGTTTCCCACAGACGGCGCCAATTGTAGGTGGAGAAAAACAATTGGTACCAAGAACAGCACTGAATCTCGTCTCATCACGTGGTGTTTGATCGGAACCCTAGTGCCCTCGCCTGAACCCTAACCTGAAAAACAGACAAGGGGTGAGCGCACCTTTGCCTCTCGTGGCAAAGGCCCTCCGATGCCTAAGTTAGTATCTCGTACTGTATCAAAACTCTAATTATCAGTAGGAAAATATGGAACGAATGCAACTTATTGCCTACCTTTCACCTCTAGGTTTACCTTGTATTTATAATCATACGTTTGCTTGCTCTTCAAGCATCCTTATTACCCCAGGTCTCCTTCCTCGTATAGGAAACCTGGCCTTCCTGGGAGTCTCTTGCCTAATCAACCGAGATCCCTTACTCATAGGGTCTCTCTTCTATATGGAACTCGTCCCATCATAGGACTGTCATCTTACTTATCTTTACTGAATACTGGATTCTTCTTCTAGAACACTCCTACTGCCTTATCTCTTAAGTCAACGTTTCATCAGATGACTCCATCTGTTCGGCACATACTCCTACCGAACAAACTGCACAAATAAATGACTTCTCATGTTATTGGCCCACCTCAGCCGAACAGACTGTACCAACAAATGACTTCTCATGTCACCAGGCCACCTCAGCCGAACAGGCTATCTAATCTGGTGCCCTCTTGGTGCACCAGACCTTACTGCCGCCGTTCATCTTTATATGGAGTCCCATATCACTTTCCTCATTACACGGATCTGGCACACCACGTGTTCGGCCACTATTTGTACCTATTCGGGAACACCTCCCTACACAGAGCAGGGCGGTGACGAGGGGGAGGGTGCTTCTTGAGTCCCCTTACGGCTGGCAGTGGTACCTGGGTGACCAGGTGTCACGTCAGTCGTTGAGGCTGGACGCTTTTCGAGTCCCCGGGCCACTCCTTTCCCTTGTGCAGCGGATGAGCTTGTACACTAGGGAGGAGGTTGAGCGGTTTGTGCAGTCGGACCTCGAGCTAGAGCCGCTTTTCCAGGAAAACGCTAACTTCTCCGAGTATCGGGCTCGGTACTTGATGCCGAGCTTTGGGGTACGAGCTGCTGCCTGGGAGGCGATGCTACTAGCGTCAGGTGGTGTAGGTGGTAGAGGTGGAAGAGGAAGGAGATGAGGGAGAGGAAGAGGAAGAGGAAGAGGAAGTGAAGGCGACGGTGGTGGCACGAGTTCGAGCGGGGTCAGCTTGCCTCGACTCTCCTGGACTGTGGACGGGGCTCCTGGTGTAGTGGTGGTGCCACATCCCACAGCTGCAGCTCCGGAGTTTCTTGCTCAGGTATGATTCGTCCTTCTTCATCCTTGCATGCACTTGCCATTACAACTGTATATTCTAATCGGTTTTCCATTGCGCAGGCTACTCCGGAGTACGTGAAGGAGATGGCAGAGGCCATGATGGGCCTGGAGCAACTGGTGAGGCAGTATGCCATGGGCAATGCTCCAGAGGTACTCCTTCGCGCTGGCGGGACGATGGTAAAACTCTCAAACTCTGACTATCTACTTTACTTCTTATTGCCTATATCATGATTATGATGCAAATAATGAATGTGATGTTATTGCAGGCTGGAGGAGGGGCTTCTCAGGGGTTACGTAGGAAGTCTGTGCGCATGCCAGCGCAACAGGCTTCCTCTGCTGGCTCTCGAGAGGAACCTCCGTCGAAGAGGCCACGACATTCTGGGGAGACAGAGGATGAGCCTATCGACGTCTCTGACGAGAGCGGCTAGCCTTCGGACGTCGATCTGGGGGACACCTCAGGGGGCACTGTGCCTGGGGTGACAGGTACTCAGGAGGTGGCTAGCTCCCAGGCGGAGGAGGTCTCCGAGGAGGACGAGGACGAGGATGAGGATGAGAGTTGAGCTCCTTCTTTTATTTTTGCTTTTGCATTTTGGCGGATCCTGCGTGCTTCTTTTTGGGAGGGTGCCTGTTTTACCCTCAGTAGATAGGACCTTTTTTCGAGCATCGGGCTTGCAGGCCTTCTTGATATGTACCTCGACTCATGGATGCTTCTGGGATTATATATATGAAAATTTATTCTTTCAATGTTTACGCCCTTCAATTCCTTTCATTGTCATTTGTATAAAGAAGATTAAATAGCTAAAACATTAACCAGAGCATACAACTAGTCTTTAGCCATAGAAACTGAAGTGAACTCAAGCTTTGTGGTGAGCAATATGTTGGCAAATAGGCATATTGACGTCGGAATAGAAATCAAGGAAGGTAAATGAATAATTCTAAAAAATTGACACTTAGTACAAGATTTTACAAGAATGCCCTTGTTACCGACTCTCATACGACAATAGCGACTTTCAACACTCGACATGTGGCTAGAAAACTCGGACTCTCGTTTGAAAACTGCTTGAAAAGCAAGGGAATGTTGATTTTAGAAGGTGACATTCTCAAATTTTAGCTTTGAACACGAAACGGAACTTGGACCAGGTCACTTTTGACCTTTATGACCTATGGTACTCGAAAGATCAACTTGAAACGACTTGAAACAAGTTTTGATGCCCCGATATGGCCTCAGAATTGGATTTTATTGACTTTTCGCATCACGACCGCGAATTTTTAGAGTTGACCCGAAGCGAGACATCCCCAAAGTCCCAAAGATCCACTGGAATGTGTGTTAGGGGTTGGTGATGCCTGAAAGTACCTTGAATTGATTCCTACCCCTTGCTGTCAAAATCTGCAGAAGTGCAGACTTACTACGCCATGCGGGGCTTCAAAATGCCGTGCGGGATTACATCTGATCCCGCGGCATATCCCTGTTATGCTGTGGTGTTTCCTCGGATTTGTTATACCGCGCGTTACTCCAATATGCCATGCGGTACTATTTTCCTGACAGCCTGCCATTTGCTGCTTCCCAAGACAGATTGCACGATGGTTAAAGTTTGACCTAATCAATGGTATTTTCAAGCCAATGCATGTCTGCTTTGATCTTTTAGGGCATGACCAAGCTTTTTCCCCATGCAAGACTCATGGAAAATTTACACTTTTGGAACCCGAGGCTCTTTTGAAAGTTGAAGTTGTCCCCTCCACCGTTCCTATAAATTCAAATCTTGAACCTCAATCTTTTCCTCACCCCATTCAACTTTCATCCATCTTAAACTCTTCCTTTCTCCTAATGGCTCTTTCTCTCACCGGTTCACTTCACCCATGGTTGGTCTCCATGGAAGGCGTTGATTGGCTCAACTTCTGGGCACATGGTCTCCACTCCATGAGATACCTTCGCAACATCCGCCTTCGTCCCGAGCTCTTGAGGGCTGCCACAAGTCTTTGGGACCCAGAGGTGCATGTATTTCGCTTTGGTGATCAAGAACTTTGCCCCACAATAGAAGAGTTCCGCGCCTATCTTGGCGGTTTTGGCTCTGGAGAGGTCATTGTCCCTCCCGTGCGCGAGAACTTCTCCAAGGCTCTGGCTGCCTCCCTCGGATTGAATGACGGTCTTGCTCGTTACTTGGTTAGCAACGATCACCTCAACGCGATGCGCCTCATTGAGATGTTCTCTTCTCTTGGCGATCTGGCGGACACAACCTACCAATCTCGACGCATGACCGCTCTTTGCATGTGCTTACTTGCTGCCTACTTCTTGGTTCCGTCCACCGGTTATGTTAGCTCGGCATTGGTCTGCATTGCTGTGCAAATTGAGGCTCGGAAGGACGTGATCCCGATGGTATTGGCTGAGACGTTGATGGGCTTGGACAAGGTTCGTTCTGGAGAGACCGAGACTTTTGGAGGCAGTCCTCTCCTCTTACAGGTTGGTTTCCCACTCATCTTCCTTCTTTTTGAGCTTTTCTTTCATTCTCGTTTGGCTTGGTTTTCTATGGTTTCTCACTTGTTTTCTCTCTTTTTGGCAGATTTGGCTTTGCGATAAGGTGAATGTGCTGACTCTCCCTCCTGGCAACTTGGTGTATGAGGCTAGGTTATTGTCTTCTCGGTGTTTTGAGTTTGTAGACAGGCGAGCTTCCGAGTGGGTCAACTTCTTCAAACGTCAGTGTGCTGAGACTATTTCTTGGAGATGCTCGTGGCTTGATCTTCCCCCAATGACTGTGCACTATATGGGCCCTTAGTGGGTTGTTCTTGCTGGTTTGGAGGCTTTTACCTTCTACATCCCCTATCGGATTCAGCGTCAGCTTGGTTTGAGACAGGAGGCTCTTGCAGAGGTCCTGGTGGATGTAGTTCTACCTTTCTTCCGCCATTCGGTTCTTTGCAACTACCAACGATTCTGGAGGTCTCGCGAGGTGACTGATGCTCATCCTTACCCATCTGTGGCAGTGCGCGGGAGTTATAGGAAGTGGCTCAAGCGAGACATTGCTGCAAGAGCTGGGGCTCAAGGAAACTGACTCGATCCTACTACCCTGACCTTTGAATGAATCATGGACCCGCTTTTATTGTATTGCACTTTTATTTTCAAAAATCATGCTCAACCTTATGTACTAGAAGCGGTTATTTTAATAAAGTGATTCCACCTTTCTGGATTCTATCAACCTGGATTTTCGTTTTGATTGATTGTGATCGAGTCTCAGAGTGAGACTGCCTACGTATCCTTTTTTGGTGAAGGAATCAGGTCATAATGTAGTTCAAGGATAGGGTTCACTCTGGTTTTAACACTCTCCTTTTGCGCTCTAACTTTTGCCTAGTACCGCCCTTTCGGGTTTTCGGCCTAGCGATCTCTTTTATTGCACGCCTTAACTTTTGCCTAAGATGCCCTTGCGGGTTTTCATCCTAGCAGGCTTTTGCTCTAACTTTTGCCTGGAACTGCCCGCCCTTGCGGTTTTCAGCCCAGCGAGCTTCTCTCAGGGGTAGTAGCGCTTAGTTGAACCATGTTGACCAAAGTTGAGAATTCGTTTCCGTCCAGGTCAATGAGTTGTGTAGCTCCTCCGGATAGGATGGTCTTGATAATGTAAGGCCCGGACCACTTTGGCCGGAACTTTCCTCGTGGATCATAGACTGGTGCCCGGATTTCCTTAAAAACCATGTCGCCTTCTGCCAAATCCCTAGACTTTACCTTCTTGTTGAACGCGCGCGCAATTCTCCTTTGATATCCTTGGATATGGTAGAGAGCCCTTAAACGGAATTCATCAAACAGCATAAGTTCCTCGAATCGATTGCTCAGCCATTCTGCCTCTTGAATGTTACATTCGATCATAGTTCAAAGGGATGGAACCTCCAGCTCAATGGGAAGTACAGCCTCCATACCATAAACCAAGGAGTATGGAGTTGCCCCTGTTGGTGTACGTACGGATGTGCGATACCCCCATAATGCCAATGGCAGCTGCTCGTGCCAATCTCTCGCGGATTGAATGGTCTTTTCCAGGATGGTCTTGATTGTTTTGTTGGCTGCTTCTACGGCCCCATTAGTCTGCGGTCGATAGGTTGTTGACTTCTGTACTTGAATCTGGAACTCATCCAATACTTCTCTGGCTCGACCCTTGAAATGAACCCCGTTATCGGACACGAATGCTTGCGGACCCCATATCGATAAATGACGTTTTGCTTGATGAAGTGCGCAACTTGAACTACGGTCAGAGTTGCATACGAGGCGGCTTCCACCCACTTTGTGATGTAATCAACAGCCACCAAGATGAACTTATGGCCATTGGAGGCTGCTGGCACAATCCTTCCGATGACATCAATACCCCACGTCAAGAAAGGCCACGGCGAAATCATCTGTTGTAACTCATGTGGTGGAATGTGCGTGAGATTAGCGTGAATCTGACATTTACGACACCGTCGCACGTACTCCACACATTCTGTCTCCATGGTGGACCAAAAGTAGCCCTGTCTCAAAATCTTTTTGGCAAGCATTATGCCATTCACGTGACAACCGCATGTAACGCCCTCAAATTCGGGTACGTTAAAGGGATAATTTTATTGAAAGGTAAATAGAGTCAAGCTCATTATTACATCATAAACCTTGCAAAAGTACTTTTATTCAATAAGGGCAGGGTACTAGGGTTCCTATCGACTACTCTTCTTGTTCCTCCATTCTTGCCAGTTCCTCGGCTCCAAAGGCTTCCAAAGTGTAGAGTTCCCCCTGTTCATCAACGAGGTCTGACACATTATACCGGTGTCGCCACCAATATAATATGTCAGGGTCACCAAAGGTAACACCGTGAGCTATAACGCTCAATAGAGAAATTCATACCCGCTAACCCATAACTTACATACAAAGCAGTCATACAGATAATGATAACAATATAGTACAAGTCATACGTACTTAACAATAACATATCCATATTCTTTAGTTATCGTAAGTGTCCGTGTCATCAGAGTTTCTCCTACGCAGTGTTTCGTAGACCGTGTCGCCAATTTCACTTCTTTTACCCAATTAACATTTTGAAAATCATTTTTAACACACCCAACCTCGGTTCCGCCGCGCCGGGTTCCCGAGTATCCTCACAATGGTTCCGTCGCGCCGGGTTCCCATTGGCACACAAAACTTGCATTGGCTCCTCTCCACGGATAACCAAGCCACACACCCAACCTCGATTCCGCCGCGCCGGGTTCTCGAGTATCCTCACAATGGTTCCGCCGCGCCGGGTTCCCATTGGCACACACACACACAAAACTCACATAATGACTCCCACATTGGTCATTATGTAGTTTCAAAAATATTTTACGCACACACACCACACAATGGGCAAGTCCGGCCACATTGCGGTTTTCAAAAACACACCTTGTTTAACACACCCTAGGTATCATGTTTCTACTTTCTCGTTTTCGTGTCTCGTATTCATGCATAGACTCCGCGGCAGTATGTATTGACTTCTTGAAATTTAACTAACAAGATCATTCAACTCTATATTACTTAGCATGCTCATTCTAATCATACTCGAACATTTAGCACGCAAACTAAAGCATAGTGCCACATGGACGGACACCTTTGGAGTGGCAAACCACTTATGCTTTATCAACAACAAGTAGTCAAGCAATCATACAACAAGCTCATCACCATCCTTATGATTGAAACTAAGCAATAATTTTCTATCTTTTAAAAGTCGTTCTTTCTTTCTTTTAAGGAAGTTCAAAACAACATATGTTTATTGAGGATAAAGTCCGTTAATCCACATGCTCATATTTCAAAATAATTTACATATACTTAGGAAAAGTAGATATAGAATCTACTATACTTAGGGATTAGGTAAGGATAATCTACGTTTCAAAAGTATACGCATTTCTAATTATATTTAAGGAAAGTAGATATGGAAATCTACCGTTCTTCTTGGCGGTAGGTCGATCTAAGGGATTGGTCGTCGGTTTTGGTGGATCGACGGCGTAACGGCTCTGGATTGCTTCGAAAGGAAGAAAGATGGATGTTCTCTTCCTAGAAACAACTTTATGAACTAGACTAGACCACTTTAAAGATATAAGGGTGGTTTTGGAAGTGGTTTGGTGGTTGCTCTTCAAGAACAAGGAAGAACGTTCAAGAACAAGAAAAGAACAAGCAAGAACATTATGCTTTCTAGAGAGAGAAGTTGTAGAATGAAAGGTGTGAGTTGAATGGTGAGAATGGGGTGCTATTTATAGGCAAAACCTTGGCTCTCTCTCCTCCCTCTTGGCCGGCCCTCTCTCTCTCTTTCTTCCTCCACTTTTTGCTTCATGGTCTTGTCATTTCAAGCATGCAAGCATGCCAAGGCTTGTCATCTCCAACTTTTTAGGCTTAGGGCTAAAATCCTAGGTTATCATGGAAGGTTCAAGGTCTTGTCTTGTCTAGAATTGGTTGGCTTGTAAGAAGAGATCTCATCATTGGCTTTGGAAAGACTAGAATGGTGACACATGGAGTTTTAGGCTTAAAGCTAAGCTTGTAGCTTGGTGAGGTGTTCAACACACAAGCACACACCTCACACTCTCTCTCTCCCTCTCCCTCTTGTCTCACTCTCTCTCTCTCCCCCCTCCTTGGCCAAAAATCCCCCCTCTCTCTCTCTCCTATTGCCTTGTCAAATCATGTTTAAAGCATGCCAAGCATGGCTTCCATTTTTAGGTTAGGTCTTAGGTTATCATGAGGGGTTAGTCATAAAAGGCTAGTTGGTACTTTGGTAGGCTAGATTTGGTTGGCTTGCAAAAAGAACAAAAGAAGTCATAAAAGGTTTGTACTTTGGTTGGCTAAAGTAAGATCTTGCTTGCATGAGTGGCCAAGACATAAGCACACACTCACTCTCTCTCCCTTCTCTCTCTCGGCTTCCCTCTCTCTCTCTCTCTCTCTCTCCTACTTGGTTAAGTCTATATATAGAAAGAATAAGGAAAGGCAAAAAGGATGAAATGATTAAAGGTGAAAAGTAACTTTCCTAGAAAGTAACTTGCTTTAAAAGGTGATGATTACCTTAGGCCATGTGTTCTACTTTTGGCATGTCATGATTGTTTCTATTGACCAAAGGTTCTAACTTGCTAGGGAAAGGTAACTAAGTCAACGAGTACTTAGGTCAGCTAACTAACTAGTTGGAAGCTAATTCTAGTTAGTCTAGTTGGATTTCTAGTCAAAAGTAAATAAATTTCTAATACTTAAATACAATATTATGGAACATATTGGCGTTTAGTAAGTATGCTTGACTTTAAAAGAATGACCGAGTCACTTGGCGACGGAAATCTATTTTATAAACATCGAATCTAATTATGACGGATTATTCGGAGTTTAACAGGGAATCTAATAGGAATTTTAATAAAACAAATATTACAACGAGATTTTTATTTCCTAAAAATCGGAGTTGTTACAACCTATCCCCCTTAAACAATTTAGTCCTCGAAATTTGGTGCACGCTTGGATTCGAACAGATGAGGATGACTCGCCCTCATGGTTTCTTCCCTCTCCCATGTGGTTTCTTCAGCTCCACGGTTTTTCCACAAAACTCGCACCAGCTTGATGGTCTTATTCTGGATTTTCTTCTCGCTTCGGTCTTGAATCTTTACTGGCTCTTCTTCGTACGTCGCGTCTTCTTGGATGGTGATATCTTCCCAGTTGAGAACATGCGAGGGTAGGGCAAGATATTTGCGGAGCATTGAAACGTGGAATACGTCATGTACTTTATCTAACTGCGGTGGCAGCTCGAGACGATACGCAACCTTCCCGATCTTCTCCACGATGTCGAAGGGTCCAATGTAGCGTGGGGACAGCTTTCCCTTTTTCCCGAATCTAATGACTCCTTTCTTTGGTCGGATCTTTAGGAATACATGATCTCCCATTGCAAAGGTTAGGGGTCGGCTTCTCTTATCCGCGTAACTTTTTTGTCGGCTCTGAGCGGTTTGTATCCTTTGTCTGATGGTCTTGACCTTCTCCGTGGTATCTCGTACGATGTCAGGCCCAATCAATCCCGTTTCTCCAGCATCTGTCCAGCAGACTGGAGATCGACAGGGTCGACCGTAAAGAGCTTCATATGACGCCATCTCGATGCTTGCTTGGTAACTATTGTTGTAGGCGAATTCCACCAACGGCAAGTGTTGCTCCCAATTCCCAGAGAAATCCAAAGCACAGGCTCTCAGCATGTCCTCCAACGTCTGAATAGTCCTCTCCGTTTGTCCATCTGTCTGAGGGTGAAAGGCCGTACTAAGCCTTACATCTGTTCCTAACGCCTTCTGTAATCCTTTCCAGAAGTGTGATACGAATCGTGGGTCCCTGTCTGATACAATCGAGATAGGTACTCCATGTAGGCATACAATCTCTCGGATGTATAGCAGGCTCAGCTGTTCCACGTTCTCAGTCATCTTAACTGGCAAGAAATGTGCGGATTTGGTGAGTCGATCCATAATCACCCAAATGGCTGTGTTGGACTTGGCGGACCTCGGTAATCCAACGACAAAATCCATCGAAATGTGTTCCCATTTCCAGGTCGGAATTGGTAGCGGTTGGAGGTCTCCTCCAGGCTTCTGGTGCTCGGCTTTGACTTGTTGACACACCAAGCACGTCGACACAAATCGGGCCACGTCCTTTTTCATCCCTTCCCACTAATACGTTCTTCGCAGGTCGTGATACATCTTTGTACCGCCAGGGTGGACCACAAAGTTTGAATGGTGAGCTTCTCAAAGTACAGCTTCTCGAAGGGTTCCAATATTAGGTACGAATACCTTTCCCTTGAATCTTAGGCTGTGGTCCTTCTCAATCGTCCATCTCGGTACCGCCTTTCCTTCTCGGATTCGGTGCCGAATGAACTCGCAGTCTTGTTCAGAGGTTTGGGCTAGCAAGATTTCTTGATGAAGTGCCGGTTCTGCAATTAGAGCATACTGACGTGTGTTCCCATTTTCTGACGATGGTCGCAGGTTGAATTCGTTAAGCGTGTCCACCATTCCCCATTCCTTGATGGCAGTCTTGGCCTTCTGCGTCCTGTCCTTCAGACTTAGGGCGTCAGCTACCACATTGGCCTTGCCGGGGTGGTACTGAAGTGTGAAGTTATAGTCCTCCAAATATTCCATCCATCGTCGCTGCCTCAGGTTCAACTCCTTCTGAGTGAAAAGGTATTTGAGGCTCTTGTGGTCGGTGAAAACTTCGAATTGTTCTCCCCATAAATAGTAACTCCACGACTTGAGGGCGAATACTACTGCGGCCAATTCTAAGTCGTGGGTGGGGTAATTCTTCTCGTGCGGTCGGAGTTGTCGCGATTCGTAAGCTACAACTTTTCCATTCTGCATCAGCACGCATCCCAAGCCATCTCTTGACGCGTCACAGTAAACTGTATAGTCTACACCCCGCTTAGGTATGATGAGTATGGGTGCACTGGTCAGCCTCTTCTTTAGCTCTTGGAAAGATTTTTCACAGGCTTCGCTCCAATCCAGCTTCACTCCTTTCTGAGTCAGTCTAGTCATTGGCTTGGCAAGGGTAGAGAAATCCGGTATGAATCTTCGGTAGTACCCAGCCAATCCTAGAAAGCTCCTGATTTCAAACACTGAAGTTGGCTGCTTCCAACTCAGTACTGCCTTGACCCTGTTTTCGTCCACTGCTATTCCGTCCTTGGATACTACGTGCTCCAAGAACTTAACCACTTCCAGCCAAAACTCACATTTGCTTGCCTTGGCATAGAGTTGGTTATCCCGGAGTACTTATAGTGCTATCCGAAGGTGTTCTTCATGCTCCTCCTTATTGGCGGAGTATATCAATATGTCGTCAATGAACACCACTACAAACTTGTCTAAGTAGGGTTGAAAGACTTTGTTCATGAGACACATGAATACTGCCGGAGCGTTCGTCAGTCCAAATGGCATCACTACGAACTCGTAGTGTCCATATCTGGTGCAGAAAGCGGTCTCGGCGATGTCTTCTTCCTGTATTCTAATCTGGTGATAGCCTGATTGGAGATCGATTTTTGAGAAGCATGTTGCCCCTCTCAATTGATCAAATAGGTCATCGATCCTAGGCAAAGGGTATCGGTTCTTGATTGTGGCTTGGTTAAGCTTCCTATAGTCAATGCATAAACGGAGTGTTCCTTCCTTCTTCTTCACAAATAGAGCGGGTGCTCCCCAAGGTGAGGTACTAGGCTTAATAAATCCTTTGTCCAACAATTCTTGTAGTTGGGTTTTGAGCTCCTTTAACTCTGCGGGGGCCATTCGGTAAGGTGCCATAGAGATCGGGGCCGTTCCCGGCTGGAGTTCTATAGAGAAGTCTATCTCTCTCTGAGGGGGTAAGCCTGGGAGTTCCTCGGGAAAAACATCGGCGTACCCGCAAACGATGTGAGGTAATCCCAATTCCATCCTGTCGGTTTCCTCCATTTGGAGGCTGGCTAGCCATCCAAATAGTTGATTCTGCCACCTCGATCTTTTCGTCGTCGAACTCGTCGTCTGCCTATCCCCCTTAAAATGGAAGCGAGTTCCTTTTGGAGTGTAAGCCGTTACCGTTTTCTGGTGACAGTCTATGACTGCACGGTGTGCTGACAGCCAATCCACTCCTAGGATTACGTCGAAATCTGCTATGTCGATCACTCTGAGGTCGCAGGTTAGTCGCAAGTTGGCTACTTCTAGCTCGCACCCTCTACACACTAGACTAACAGCTACACTCCCCCCCAACGGTGATAATACATTCGTACAGGTACTTAGGGGTTCTTTTTCTAGTGCTAGAGCAGTTACGCAGGCAGTAGATATAAACGAATGCGATGCACCGGAATCAAACAAGGCTTGCACGCAGGTACTATACAGTAGCAATGTACCTTGGATCACAGAAGGATCCTTTTCTTGTTCCTCTGTCTGCAGTGCGAAGATGCGCCCTCTAGCATTCTGTTGGACTCCTACTGGCTGCTTTCCTTTATTCTGCCCATTCAGCTGCTGTGATGGTCCTCCGGTATTTTGCCTTCCAAATCCGGTCTCTCTCGGGGGCTGGGGGCAGTCACGTTTGTAGTGGCCCATGGCCTGGCAGTTGAAGCATTGGACAAATGCCTTGTTCTGGCCGTTCCTCTGTGGTTCACCACGGCCTGGTGCAGCAGCTTTCCACATTTGGTTGTTTGAAGACGGGGTAAAGGGCTTGGTGGGGTAGGGTCCGCGGTTGTTGTTGGAAGGTTGAGTGCGGATTGGTCTGCCAGCGTTGCCTGTCACCTTCCTCCATCGGTTCTTGAAGTCATTCTCCTCACTCTCTAGCCGAAGAGCACATTTCACAACACCAGTATAGGTGGGGAAAGCTTGTGCCACTACGGCCCTTCGAGCGGTCGTCAGCCCCCACTCAAATCTTCTTGCCTTCTTATCCTCAGTCGATACAGCGTCCGTGGTGTAACGGGACAGCTCCTCGAATTTGGCCGCGTATTGGGTAACGGTCATCGTCCCTTGTTTCAGGTTCATTAACTCTTGTTCCTTGACCAGGCGGAGAGGTGTGGGGAAGTACTTGTCGAGGAATAGGGTTTCGAACTGGGCAAAGGTCATTGTAGCTATGGCATGAGTAGCCTCCATCAATTCCCACCAATAACGGGCTTCTCCCTTAAATTGGTATGCGGCTAGGGCTACACGATCTCCATCCTGGGTGATCTCCAAGGTGTCCAGGATCACCTTGACTTCCTTCAGCCAAGTTTCAGCTATGGTGGGGTTGGTGTCTCCATGGAAGGTAAGGTGGTCGGCGTTTGCAAAATTCGTTCATGGCTCGGGTTCGGGTCATAGGTCCATCTTCGCGGTTTTGGTTTCGGTTGTTGGCATTCAAAGCGGTTACCAATGCTTGCATGACTTGGGTTAGGTTAGGGTTCGCGTTAGAGGATTCTCCAGTTTCGTATCCTAGACCGTTGCATCGGTTCACCATCTACGAGTAAAATTGCAAAGGGGAGGTTTAGTCTACTAAACGATTTTTCGTTTGACGATGGTTTTCTCCCTAAGTTGAAAGTAGTAATAGTATGCACCATACTCTTAAAATAAAACGGACTATTTCATAGATAAACAGAGGATTACAGCATAGCATAGAGTTCTACTACAAAATAGAACATAAGACAAGATTCCCTTAGTACGAGTTGAAAATGAACCTACACGTTCTTATTCTACGACCTTACAGCTTACAAAGCTTTATTCTACCACGAGTGCCACAGGCGTAGCTACAACTTCCGAATCTCATTCTAATACTACTAGACTACTGACTGGGTTGGGTGAGTCCAAAGTATTCGCGGAGCCACTTCTTATAGTTGGTCTCAGCAATGGTTTCCTTCCTAAGCAGGCGATCACGTTCTTGTGCAATCATCTCGTCCATAGTAAGGACGGGTGGTTCCTCCAATGGTTCTATGTAGAAATGGGGAAAATTTAGCATTGCAGCCCTCAGTTCCGGGTCAGACATAAGGTAATCAAGTGGTTGCTCGTAGTTCTGCACAGGTGGTGCAGGGATTGGAGTAGGTAGGATGTTCTCGGGGATTGCAACGGGTGGGGGTGTCTCCCAAGTGATTGGAACTTCATAGAGTTCCATGTCGCCTATGGATGGAAGTGTTGGTCCGGGGTATTCTAGTGCCAGCAGTGATCGGTATTGGGCCAGGGCTCGTGGGTTGAAGGGTGGTTGTCCTCCTCGGCCTCGGCGTGAGATCTATAACAATAGAAGAGTTATATACTAAACTTAAATGGGTGAGGCGGGAATCTCGTACGAGTAAACACACGTAACAGGTACAAGTAATCATGGACTAGAAAGGAAATACATGATTTCATTACTCCAATGAAACAAGTACATCATATATGGCTTATATTAGCCCAAGCTCCTACCACAGATATATACAATACCAGTCCTACTCACGACATGTCTTTCTTCCTATTTTACATCCTGCATCCCGAAGGATCACCATTATTACTAAGTTATCTTAGCTATGCCTAATTGGCGTTCTCAGCCCTTGGGGTCTCGTCTTCTTCGAGATTCGCTTCACCGATTGGGTTTTCCTCTTTAGTCGCTCCATCGGTGTCCTTTTCACCATCGACTTCTTCCTCTTGGTCATCAAGGTTTCCCATCGGGGGTAAGGTACCAAAGATCTCATAGTAGGCACACAGGATTGGGAACAGTGCAGGAAACCAAGGGTCGGTTTCCACAGGGACAGGGGTATTTTGCTGCACTCTTCTGAAATCTTGCTTCTCTACGAGTACAGCGGCAATGAAGTCGGGGTTCTCTGGTAGTTGAATAGTCAGAATGTCTATGGTGGTCTTGAGTTGGCGAACTCCTGCCAATAGGTCGACTAGGCGGCCCAGGTGGTTCATCTACAAGGAAAGTTTTAAACCTCAATTAATAACGCTTTAAGACAAAGTTTTATTAATACTAAGGAACTTGGATTATCCAATTCCACATTCGTTTCTTGATTTAAGTCATCATCCAATTGTTCGGGAATTCCCAGCTCGGTGGTATTGCCAGTTCCACACCTTGCTTCAATCCGAAGATTGTTTTTACAGAATTGCACCCAATTTGAGATGGTAAACTTAAACTCAATTCACGTTTGTGCAATGGTCAAACTATCTTATGATTCTACCCATTCTACCCATGGCCGAGGTTTTGAACCTAGAGCTCTGATACCATGTTGTAACACCCCCAAATTCGGGTACGTTAAAGAGATAATTTTATTGAAAGGTAAATAAAGTCAAGCTCATTATTACATCATAAACCTTGCAAAAGTACTTTTATTCAATAAGGGCAGGGTACTAGGGTTCCTATCGACTACTCTTCTTGTTCCTCCATTCTTGCCAGTTCCTCGGCTCCAAAGGCTTCCAAAGTGTAGAGTTCCCCCTGTTCGTCTATGAGGTCTAACACATTATACCGGCGTCGCCACCAATATAATATGTCAGGGTCACCAAAGGTAACACCGTGAGCTATAACGCTCAATAGAGAAATCCATACCCGCTAACCCATAACTTACATACAAAGCAGTCATACAGATAATGATAACAATATAGTACAAGTCATACGTACTTAACAATAACATATCCATATTCTTTAGTTATCGTAAGTGTCCGTGTCATCAGAGTTTCTCCTACGCAGTGTTTCGTAGACCGTGTCGCCAATTTCACTTCTTTTACCCAATTAACATTTCCAAAAAATCATTTTAACACACCCAACCTCGGTTCCGCCGCGCCGGGTTCCCGAGTATCCTCACAATGGTTCCGCCACGTCGGGTTCCCATTGGCACACAAAACTTGCATTGGCTCCTCTCCACGGATAACCAAGCCACACACCCAACCTCGATTCCGCCGCGCCGGGTTCTCGAGTATCCTCACAATGGTTCCTGTAGAGACTCGCAAACTTGTTTCAATTTCGGAAATCGTTTATTCCGTTAAGTAGTTGTATTGTTAGTAAAACCGCTCGTATGTTGCGGGGTGTACGGAGATACGTATTCGGGTGCGTATCGGACTCTCGGAGGATGGTAAAATGTTAGTTTTGATGTTGTATTGATGTTTGAAAGTGTTGGTACCAAGTCGGGTTCGTTTCGGTGTCCGTTGAAAAATTCTTTTTTTCTGCCCTTCATGAACCGGTACGCATTTTCCCCGTACCGGTACATGGTGTCCAGAAGTTGTGTTTTTTGACTCTTCGAAGGTTCATGAACCGGTACGCATTTTCCCCGTACCGGTACATGCTCCTTTTTCTGCACTTTTTCAGCACGCTTTTTGGACCATTATAAATACTCCTTTTTGTCATTTTCCACACCATTTGGCCACGAAAACAGATCTAGAAACCCCCTCTCACCTACCCAACTCCAATCTCACCCAAGATCCTTGATTTCAAGATCAAATCTTCAAGATCCAAGGGTTTTCTTCTTCAAAATCTCAAGATTCTTGCATTTGGTGAACCAAGGGTGAGTTTTATGTTCTTGTTCTCTCTCCTTGATGCAAACCCACGTTTTTCTCTCTCTCCTCTCGATTATTGGTTGATCTTTGATTGTTCTTCGTGTTTGTGGACTTTATTCACTCTAGATCTTGTACCCAAGCTTGGGTGAGGCTTGTCTTTGAAGGATTCAAGCTTTTGCTCTTAGTGGACCTAGGGTTTTGCTCAAAACCCACTTCGGTAGGGATTTCTCTCATTCTCTACATGTTCTAAGTTGATTAAGTATGATTTGGGTGTTTGAATGCTACTTATAGTTGAATAGAGTGAATGTGGCTAGGTGATTGCATATTCCATTGAAAATGGGCACAATAGTCTTGATTGTCATGGTTCATGAGCTTGTTGTAACGTATTTGATAATGTCCGTATGCGTTAAATGTGGTTAAGGCGCCGGTCTTGATTGTGGTGATAATAGAGTCGTTGTTGTGAGATGAATGTGGAGTATATTGTGACGCAAGGGGTGGAAACACAACTCGCAAGGGGTGGAAATGGGTTGGAGGAAGTGTGTGTGAGTGTGTGTGTGAGAATTGGTATGTTACTTGAAATAGTAATGACTTGCGTTGTTGGACCTTGTCATGTAATTCAATTTGCCACATTCATGCTTATCATCTTATTGCATGTAGAATCTGTAGAGAACTTCCTACTGGGCTCTAGTAGCTCAACAAAATCCTTCTTTTCAGGTTTAAACGCCGGTCAGTAGCGAGCAAGCCTCGAGTATAGTGATATGAAGACCCTTTTGGAAGCTAAAAATCTCTTAGTTACGTAACCATCTTTGTAATGACTCCTTTTGATTAAAGATGGCTCTGTAACTAATTTTTGCACTTGTGTTATCTTTTGGTAACGGTTTGTAATATTCTAAACGTTCCGTACTTGTAATTAGTTTAATTTGAGCCTCGGAGCCAAGGTTGTTGTTTATGTAAACTTGGGGACTTTGTTTGTAATTAAACAGGTGGAAACTCTCTTTTGGGGTATTATTTACTTAATGCGAGGACTTTCTATTGAAATGGTTATTTATTTATGTTTAAAATCGAGGGCGTGACAAATTGGTATCAGAGCGTCTAGGTTTGAATACTTTGAGACCGTGGGGAGACTTTTAGTCTCATGGGTTCAAAAGTCACACCATTTGCATAACATAGGTGTGTTAATGTGTATTGATCGTTATTTGGCTTACGTGGCATTGCATTTAAAACATGATAGAGGGGTGTTGAGTTGATTTGGCCTTTATTGGGATAGTTGGGGGTTTTTAACCTCATTAAGTGATGTTGTTGTTGATGAGTTCCTCTTTCTTATGCCTTGTAGCTAGATGCCTCCGAGAACGCGTGCTAAAGCAGGTGAGGCCGAGAGTCGGGGTGGCCGTGGTCGTGGCCGTAGGGGTGGCCGTGGTCGTGGCCAAAGGGAACCGGTTGAGGATGAGATTAGTCAGCATGGTGAGAATCCGAGTGGGAATTTGGGGGAAGGGGCCGGAGGTGGTCGAGGAGAGGAAGAACCGATAGTTCAAAACCCTTTTGCTAGGGACTTTGTTGCGGCTCTTGCGGCCGCTAACCTTCTAAACCCCGCGCTAAACCCCACGCCGAGGGAAGGTGCCGAAAGTCGTGCTTTGTCGGCTATGAGGGAATTTAGCCGTAGGAATCCACCAATGTTCGACGGGTCGAGTAGTGACCCTCTTGTAGCCGATCACTGGCTAGCTCAGATTCGGAAGCTTTTCAGGGCTCTTGGGATTACGGAGGACGACTTACGGGTAAACATCGTGGCCGTACAACTTACCGGGGAAGCTAATGAGTGGTGGGAGTCAATTCTAGAATCGAGAAAGGATGTGAGGAGGGCGGCGAGGACCGCGGCTCAAGCAAATGAGCTGGATGTGGAGAACTTAACTTGGGCCGAGTTCGAAATGCTCTTCGAGGAGCAATACTTTCCATAAACTAGCCGTGACCAGTTGAGGGAGGAGTTTGAGAAATTAGAACAAGGGAATATGACCGTGTCGGAGTACGCTTTAAAGTTCCAATCCTTATCCCGTTTTGCGCCGGAATTGGTGGTAATTGAAGAAAGAAAATGTAGGCGGTTCGAAAGGGGTTTACACGAGACTGTGAAGAAGTTTGTGATGGCACAACGCAAGGGGAAGTTTTCTGAGGTTGTGGAGTGTGCGAGGAGTATCGAAACTCCGAGGGAAGCGCCGAGAAATTCGAAGGCTTGGGAACCGAGGCAACCGGTTGGGGGCGTGAGCTCTTCTTCAGGGAGTTTTGGTAGTCAGGGGAGGAAGAGGCAACGAGATCAATTTTTGGCTTCGCAGGGTCCGTCAAACTTTAGACCTCAATCTTCTTCGTCGTTTGGGACCCGGGGAAATTCGAATAGGCCTCCGATTGTGTGTCACGAGTGTGGTCAAGCGAGGCACATCCGAGCTCAGTGTCCGCGGTTATTGGGTACGTGTTTTACTTGTGGGAAGGCTGGTCATTTTGCCAAGAATTGTCCGCTTGGGGAGGGGACACGAAGCGAATCGGGTTCGGTGCAGCAACCGAGGGGTGGTCAGAGTTCAGGTCGGCAATCGTTTCGGGGTAATCAAAGGCAGCAACAGTCTCACTTCCGTCAGACCACGTCAGCTCAGGGATCTCAGGCTGAGAGAGGGGCGAGTTCGTCAGCACCCACTCAGGGTTCTGGTCAGTGGGGTGGACACGTTTAGGGTCAGATGACTCAGGGAAGGGCTTTTGCTATCACTTCAGCCATTCCGCCACCACCTCCTATCACTTCTCAGACCCCAGAGGCTTCGGTCGTAAGGGGTACATTTCTATTGTTTAATTCCTTTGCTAGAGTATTATTTGATTCTGGAGCATCGCATTCGTTCATTGCTGCATCTTTTGCTTGTGCTTTGGAGTTGGAATTTGAGAGTATTAGTCCTCCGTTGTTCGTTGAGACACCTATAGGAGGTAGGTCGCCGTTAGATCGTCTTTGCCGAGATTGTGAACTTATCATTCGAGATCGTCATTTTACTTTTGACTTTATCGTGCTGAATATGTCGAGTTTCGATCTCATATTGGGAATGGACTGGTTATCTACGTTTCATGCAACCATTGATTGTTTCAAGCGTCGGGTCCGTATTTGTCCGCCTGAGGGTCCTTGTTTCGAGTTTTTCGGGGAACGTCGGGAACCGTTAGAACCGTATTTGTGTGGGTCTCGGGAACATGAGTCAATGTATGCGTTATTAGCAAGTTTGGCCTTAGATGAGGACGTATCCACGCGTGGGGAGTTACCTCTTGTTGTTTGTGACTTTCCAGACGTGTTTCCGAAGGAGTTGCCTGGTTTGCCACCCGAGAGGGAGATCGAATTTTCTATTGGCTTGCTTCCTGGTACTGCTCCCATTTCTGTACCTCCTTATCGTTTCGCGCCCGCCGAGTTAAGAGAATTGAAGACGCAGTTGCAAGAGTTGGAAGGTTTGGGGTTTATTCGTCCGAGTACGTCACCGTGGGGAGCACCGGCCTTGTTTGCTCAGAAGAAAGATGGGTCGCTACGTTTGTGCATCGATTATCGTAAGTTAAACCGTGTCACTATTAAGAATAAGTACCCAATGCCTAGAATCGACGATTTGTTTGACCAGCTTCGAGGTGCAACTTGTTTCTCTAAGATTGATTTGAGGTCCGGTTATCATCAAGTAAGGGTTCGGAGGGAAGACATTCCTAAGACCGCTTTTCGTACTCGTTATGGCCACTACAAATTCGTTATTATGCCTTTTGGGTTGACGAACGCACCGGCAACTTTCATGGATTTGATGAACCGCATCTTTCGTGCCTATCTTGATCGTTTCGTGGTCGTTTTTGTAGACGATATCCTTATCTACTCACCTTCGGAGGAGGAACACCAATCTCATCTTTCTATCGTTCTTGAACTCTTGAGAGAGAACCAATTGTACGCCAAACTTAGCAAGTGTGAATTTTGGTTGTCCGAGGTTAAGTTTTTGGGTCACGTTGTATCGAAGGATGGGGTGTCTGTTGATCCGGGAAAGATAGAGTCCGTGATGAATTGGCAACGACTGAAGAGTGTTTTTGAAATCCGTAGCTTCTTGGGCTTGGCCAGGTACTATCGTCGTTTCGTTCTTGATTTCTCCCGTTTAGCGGCTCCGATGACGAAGTTGACTCGTAAGGGAACTCGTTTTATTTGGAACGACGCGTGTGAGAAGGCCTTTGAAGAATTGAAGAGGAGGTTGACTACCGCGCCGGTTTTGGTTGTGCCTGAATGGGGAGTCGGTTATTCAGTGTACTGTGATGCTTCGAAAGAAGGGTTAGGGTGCGTATTGATGCAATTGGGGCGAGTGGTTGCGTACGAATCGCGGCAATTGAAGACTCACGAGCGGAATTACCCTACCCATGATTTAGAACTTGCGGCCGTCGTTTTTGCATTAAAGAGTTGGCGTCATTATCTTTACGGTGAGAGATTCGAGGTGTTTTCCGATCATAAGAGTCTTAAGTATTTGTTTTCTCAAAAGGAACTCAATCTACGTCAACGCCGTTGGATGGAACACCTAGAAGACTACGACTTTGAATTGCAATACCACCCGGGAAAGGCGAACGTTGTAGCGGACGCATTGAGTAGAAAATCGACGCATCTTGCTAATTTAGCTATCCATGGGTGGAAAACGATGAACGACTTGGGTTCGTACGCTTTGCATTTTGAGCAGATTCGAGAGGGAGTCACCTTATGTAACTTGACCGTTCAATCAACCTTGTCGACTCAGGTAGTTGAGGCCCAACAACAAGACGAAGAAGCGGGAGAGTTTCGCGCCAAGTTTCTTAGCGGAAATGCTCGAGAGGGGTGGATGATCCATGCCGATCAAGGTTTGCGATACCAAGGAAAATTGTTCGTACCCGTTTCGTGTCGTGAGGAAATCTTGCGAGAATTTCACCATTCGCCTTTAGCCGTGCATCCGGGGGGAACGAAAATGTACCATGACTTGCGTAGACAATTTTGGTGGCCGGGAATGAAGAGGGATGTCGTCGTTTTCGTATCCAAATGCCTTACGTGCCAGCAAGTCAAAGCCGAACATCAACGACCCGCCGGGGAGTTACAACCATTACCTGTAGCCGAGTGGAAGTGGGAGAATGTGACTATGGATTTCGTTACCGGTTTACCAAGGTCGCCGAGGGGGCATGATGCCATATGGGTGATAGTTGATCGATTGACTAAGTCAGCGCATTTCTTACCTGTTCAGGTTTCAGATTCGATCGAGACGCTTAGCCGTTTGTATATCCGTGAGATTATCCGCCTTCATGGGATCCCTGTTTCTATCGTGTCGGATCGAGATCCAAGGTTTACCCCGCGCTTTTGGCAAAGTCTGCAGGCTGCTCTTGGCACCAATCTTTTATTTAGCACTGCGTATCATCCTCAAACGGATGGGCAATCCGAGAGAACGATTCAAATTTTGGAGGATATGCTTCGGGCTTGCGTTTTGGATTTCCGGGGAAGTTGGGAAGATCACCTACCGTTAGTCGAATTTGCGTACAATAATAGTTACCAATCTAGTATTGAGATGGCACCGTATGAGGCTTTGTATGGGAGACCGTGTCGATCACCCGTTTGTTGGACCGAGTTGGGCGAGGCTACGTTGGTTGGGCCGGAATTGATTCAAGAGACTTCCGAAAGCATGAGAGCGATTCGTCTACATCTTTTTGAAGCACAAAAGAGAACCACCGAGCAAGTCAAAGTGATTCGTCAACGATTGTTAACCGCGCAAAGTAGGCAAAAGAGTTACGCTGATCGCCGTCGCCGACCGTTATCTTTTGAAGTGGGGGATCACGTGTTTCTTAAGGTATCGCCACGTCGGGGACTATCTCGTTTTGGGCAAAAAGGAAAGCTTTCACCGCGTTTCATCGGACCGTTTGACATTATCGAGAAGATTGGGGAAGTTGCGTATCGATTGGCCTTGCCACCGAGGTTATCGGGAGTTCACGACGTATTTCATGTATCAATGTTGCGAAAGTACGAACCGGATCCATCTCATGTCTTAGAGTGGTCCGAATTAGAGTTGGAAGCTGATACGTCTTATGAGGAAGAGCCGATATGTATTCTAGATTCACGTGACCAAGTATTGAGGGGCAAGACTATTCCGTTAGTGCGAGTTCTGTGGAGTCATCTCGGGAAGGAAGAGTCGACATGGGAGAGGGAAGACGAGGTTAGGGAGAAGTATCCGCATCTATTTTCAAGTTGAATCAATGTAAATCCCGAATTTTGGTTGTGTGAATGTTAGTTTGATTGTTTCATGACATGTGTTGTGGTATAGGCAAGATTACTTGATGCATAAGTATGTTTGACTTGAATTGTAAATTTCGGGACGAAATTTCTTTAAGGAGGATAGATTGTAGAGACTCGCAAACTTGTTTCAATTTCGGAAATCGTTTATTCCGTTAAGTAGCTGTATTGTTAGTAAAACCGCTCGTATGTTGCGGGGTGTACGGAGATATGTATTCGGGTGCGTATCGGACTCTCGGAGGATGGTAAAATGTTAGTTTTGATGTTGTATTGATGTTTGAAAGTGTTGGTACCAAGTCGGGTTCGTTTCGGTGTCCATTGAAAAATTCTTTTTTTCTGCCCTTCATGAACCGGTACGCATTTTCCCCGTACCGGTACATGGTGTCCAGAAGTTGTGCTTTTTGACTCTTCGAAGGTTCATGAACCGGTACGTATTTTCCCCGTACCGGTACATGCTCCTTTTTCTGTACTTTTTCAGCACGCTTTTTGGACCATTATAAATACTCCTTTTGTCATTTTCCACACCATTTGGCCACGAAAACAGATCTAAAAACCCCCTCTCACCTACCCAACTCCAATCTCACCCAAGATCCTTGATTTCAAGATCAAATCTTCAAGATCCAAGGGTTTTCTTCTTCAAAATCTCAAGATTCTTGCATTTGGTGAACCAAGGGTGAGTTTTATGTTCTTGTTCTCTCTCCTTGATGCAAACCCACGTTTCTCTCTCTCTCCTCTCGATTATTGGTTGATCTTTGTTTGTTCTTCGTGTTTGTGGACTTTATTCACTCTAGATCTTGTACCCAAGCTTGGGTGAGGCTTGTCTTTGAAGGATTCAAGCTTTTGCTCTTAGTGGACCTAGGGTTTTGCTCAAAACCCACTTCGGTAGGGATTTCTCTCATTCTCTACATGTTCTAAGTTGATTAAGTATGATTTGGGTGTTTGAATGCTACTTATAGTTGAATAGAGTGAATGTGGCTTGGTGATTGCATATGCCATTGAAAATGGGCACAATAGTCTTGATTGTCATGGTTCATGAGCTTGTTGTAACGTATTTGATAATGTCCGTATACGTTAAATGTGGTTAAGGCGCCGGTCTTGATTGTGGTGATAATAGAGTCGTTGTTGTGAGATGAATGTGGAGTATATTGTGACGCAAGGGGTGGAAACACAAGAATCGCAAGGGGTGGATTATATTGTGACGCAAGGGATGGAAACACAACTCGCAAGGGGTGGAAATGGGTTGGAGGAAGTGTGTGTGAGTGTGTGTGTGTGTGTGAGAATTGGTATGTTACTTGAAATAGTAATGACTTGCGTTGTTGGACCTTGTCATGTAATTCAATTTGCCACATTCATGCTTATCATCTTATTGCATGTAGAATCTGTAGAGAACTTCCTACTGGGCTCTAGTAGCTCAACAAAATCCTTCTTTTCAGGTTTAAACGCCGGTCAGTAGCGAGCAAGCCTCGAGTATAGTGATATGAAGACCCTTTTGGAAGCTAAAAATCTCTTAGTTACGTAACCATCTTTGTAATGACTCCTTTTGATTAAAGATGGCTCTGTAACTAATTTTTGCACTTGTGTTATCTTTTGGTAACGGTTTGTAATATTCTAAACGTTCCGTACTTGTAATTAGTTTAATTTGAGCCTCGGAGCCAAGGTTGTTGTTTATGTAAACTTGGGGACTTTGTTTGTAATTAAACAGGTGGAAACTCTCTTTTGGGGTATTATTTACTTAATGCGAGGATTTTCTATTGAAAGGGTTATTTATTTATGTTTAAAATCGAGGGCGTGACAGTTCCGCCGCGCCGGGTTCCCATTGGCACATACACACACACACAACTCACATAATGACTCCTACATTGGTCATTATTAGTTTCAAAAATATTTTACGCACGCACACACACCACACAATGGGCAAGTCCGGCCACATTGCGGTTTTCAAAAACACACCTTGTTTAACACACCCTAGGTGTCATGTTTCTACTTTCTCGTTTTTGTGTCTCGTATTCATGCATAGACTCCGCGGCAGTATGTATTGACTTCTTGAAATTTAACTAACAAGATCATTCAACTCTATATTACTTAGCATGCTCATTCTAATCGTACTCGAACATTTAGCACGCAAACTAAAGCATAGTGCCATATGAACGGACACATTTAGAGTGGCAAACCACTTTTGCTTTATCAACAACAAGTAGTCAAGCAATCATACAACAAGCTCATCACCATCCTTATGATTGAAACTAAGCGATAATTTCCTATCTTTTAAAAGTCGTTCTTTCTTTCTTTTAAGGAAGTTCAAAACAGCATATGTTTATTGAGGATAAAGTCCGTTAATCCACATGCTCATATTTCAAAATAATTTACATATACTTAGGAAAAGTAGATATAGAATCTACTATACTTAGGGATTAGGTAAGGATAATGTGGGCTCCCGCGCCCGAAGCGCGATTTAGATAGAGTCGCCACCCGAATTTTTGAGATGGATGATCCGAGAAACCGAGAGTTTGTTTGAAAGAAAAAGGCTTGTTGGTCTAGCGAAACTGTTTGAGATTTTGGATCCGGGAGCCAGGTTACGAACGGGAAAGGTTTTGTTGAAAAGCACCCCGCTCGCCCGGTGAAAACCGGTCTCTACTAAACATTTTAAATTGGGGGATTAATACCATTCGGAAAACCTTAAAAAACACATAAAGGGAAAGGGGAACAAGATAAATCATAACACGTTGCCGTGCTAGTGGGGCTTGTTGTACAGAGATGATAAAGATGGCATGGCAATGATATAAACGAGAAAGACATACAAACGGATTGTCTGAATCACTGTCCTCCGTCAGGCGGCATATCGGTCCATAACGCGCGGCTTACCAATATGCCGTGCGTGGTTTCGATCTCGATACCAAACTCTTATCATTTTGTAAAGCTTCGCACGGTGTACCCATTACATCGCACGGTTTTATTTTAAAACTTCAGACAACTTAAAGCCGTCAGATCATCTCAGATCTGCACCACTCTTTCAAGCCATGAAGAGAAAGCCATTTTTGATACGTTTGTTTGTTTTGAAAAGATCTATGGAGTTTAAAACATGGCTTGTAGAAATGGTCTCATTTTGAGACAGCTTTTTGGTATACAGAAAAGACCCAACAACGGACGATCGCGATCCAGACAGTTTGATCAAGAAAACAATATCCTTTTAAAATGCCGTGCGTGCAAGCTTACTATGCCGTGCGACGCTTCAAAGCGTCGCGCGGCGTAGCACACTTTCGCACAGAACACTGGTTTTGTTTTGTAAAAGACGTTTTGGGTCAGATCCTAACCAAAAGGGTCAAGCCTGAAAACAGAAAGATCCCCTCAGGGCCAAGACAGAGCCTAGCCCAAGGAAACTTGGTTTTTACCTTGGATCTGGAGCTTGAATGAGTTTTGATGAAGGCGGATGGACGTCGGAAGGTTGAAAAAGAAAGTAGAAGTATGGATGTGTGTAATAGATGGGTATATTGGGTAGTTGAGACCTCAAAGTTAGTAAGGAACTAACTTCAATGGTGAAGAGAAAAATGGAGTAAAAGGCCTAGAGAATGTCTTTTGAGAACAACATTCTCAAGGCTTGGAAATGGGAAAGTGGGTGTGAAAGCAAGAAGAGAGAGAAATGGTATAATGGTGATCAAGGGCCCTTTTCCCTTGAGTGGAGGGGTGTATTTATAGGCAAGAGCCTTGGATTTTGAATTTCAAAAGTTGGAGGTATTTTCTGGGCGGGCCAGAAGTGTGCTTTCGGCTGAGCCGTATTGCAGCTGTGGCTCAAATAGGCGTGGCCGACAGCTTTCTGAGCCAGTCAGAACTTTATCCAAAATGCCGTGCGGTTAACCTCATGACTGCGTGCGGCGTATTAAATTTCGATACGCCGCGCGGTGTAGAAGTGTCACGCGCGGTACTTCAGGTTCGGTCTAGGGCTTTTTGGGCTTTCTCTGGGCTTTTTCTGGGCTGATGGTTGGTTTGGGCTGCGGATGCTGGAGGAATACTTCATTCAAGCTCGCAAAGGCTTTGTTTTCTTTATTTCATCATCGGGGCAGACAAAGACTCTTCGAGGTCCGGATTGGGGTGTCTACAGATAATCTACGTTTCAAAAGTATACACATTTCTAATTATATTTAAGGAAAGTAGATATGGAAATCTACCGTTCTTCTTGGCGGTAGGTCGATCTAAGGGATTGGTCGTCGGTTTTGGTGGATCAGCGACGTAACGGCTCCGGATTGCTTCGAAAGGAAGAGAGATGGATGTTCTCTTCCAAGAAACAACTTTATGAACTAGACTAGACCACTTTAAAGATCTAAGGGTGGTTTTGGAAGTGGTTTGGTGGTTGCTCTTCAAGAACAAGGAAGAACATTCAAGAACAAGCAAGAACATTATGCTTTCTAGAGAGAGAAGTTGTAGAATGAAAAGTGTGAGTTGAATGGTGAGAATGAGGTGCTATTTATAGGCAAAACCTTGGCTCTCTCTCCTCCCTCTTGGCCGGCCCTCTCTCTCTCTTTCTTCCTCCACTTTTTGCTTCATGGTCTTGTCATTTCAAGCATGCAAGCATGCCAAGGCTTGTCATCTCCAACTTTTTAGGCTTAGGGCTAAAATCCTAGGTTATCATGGAAGGTTCAAGGTCTTGTCTTGTCTAGAATTGGTTGGCTTGTAAGAAGAGATCTCATCATTGGCTTTGGAAAGACTAGAATGGTGACACATGGAGTTTTAGGCTTAAAGCTAAGCTTGTAGCTTGGTGAGGTGTTCAACAGACAAGCACACACCTCACACTCTCTCTCTCTCCCTCTCCCTCTCCCTCTTGGCTCACTCTCTCTCTCTCCCCCCTCCTTGGCCGAAAATCCCCCCTCTCTCTCTCTCCCATTGCCTTGTCAAATCATGTTTAAAGCATGCCAAGCATGGCTTCCATTTTTAGGTTAGGTCTTAGGTTATCATGAGGGGTTAGTCATAAAAGGAGGGACAAGTGGCAAGGTGTAGACACCCCAATCCGGACCTCGAAGGGTCTTTGACCACCCCGATGATGAAATAAAGGAAACAAAGCCTTTGCGAGCTTGAATGAAGTATTTCCTCCAGCATCCACAGCCCAAGCCCAAAAGCCCAGAAAAAGCCCAAAAAGCCCTGGACCGAACCTAAAGTACCGTGTGCGACACTTCTACACCGCACGGCGTATCGAAATTTAATACGCTGCACGCAGTCATGAGGTTAACCGCATGGCATTTTGGATAAAGTTCTGACTGGCTCAGAAAGCTGTCAGCCACGCCCATTTGAGCCACAGCTGCAATACGGCTCAGCTGAAAGCACACTTCTGGCCCGCCCAGAAATTACCTCCAACTTTTGAAATTCAAAATCCAAGGCTCTTGCCTATAAATACACCCCTCCACTCAAGGGAAAAGGGTCCTTGATCACCATTATACCCTTTCTCTCTCTTCTTGCTTTCACAACCACTTTCCCATTTCCAAGCCTTGAGAATGTTGTTCTCAAAAGACATTCTCTAGGCCTTTTACTCCATTTTTCTCTTCACCATTGAAGTTAGTTCCTTACTAACTTTGAGGTCCCAACTACCCAATATACTCATCTATTACACACATCCATACTTCTACTCTCTTTTTCAACCTTCCGACGTCCATCCGCCTTCATCAAAGCTTATTCAAGCTTCAGATCCAAGGTAAAAACCAAGTTTCCTTGGACTAGGTTCTGTCCTGGCCCTGAGGGGACCTTTCTGTTTTCAGGCTTAACCCTTTTGGTTGAAATCTGACCCAAAACCTCTTTTACAAAACAAAACCTGTGTTCTGTGCAAAGGTGTTCTACGCCGCGCGGCGCTTTGGAGCGTCGCACGGCGTAGTAAACGCGCACGCACGGCATTTCGAAAGGATACTGTTTTCATGATCAAACTGTCTAGATCGCGATCGTCCGTCGTTGGGTTTTTTCTGTATACCAAAAGCTGTCTCAGAACAAGACCATTTCTACAAGCCATGTTTTAAACTCCATAGATCTTTTCAAAACAAGCAAACGTATCAAAAGTGGCTTTCTCTTCATGGCTTGAAAGAATGGTGCAGATCTGAGAGGATCTGACGGCTGTGAGTGGACTGAAGTTTTAAAATAAAACTGTGCGATGTAATGGGTACACCGTGCGAAGCTTTACAAAACGATAAAAGTTTGGTATCGAGATCGGAACCACGCACGGCATATTGGTAAGCCGCGCGTTATAAGCCGATATGCCGTCTGACGGAGGGCAGTGATTCAGACAGTCCGTTTGTACCTTTCTTGTTTATTTCATCGCTATGCCATCTTTATCATCTCTGTACAGCAAGCACCACTAGCACGGCAATGTGTTGTGATTTATCTTGTTCCCCTTTCCCCTTTACGTGTTTTTTTTAAGGTTTTCCAAATCATATTAATCCCCCCATTTAAAATGCTTAGTAGAGACCAGTGTTCACCGGGCGAGCGGGGTGCTTTTCAACAAAACCTTCCCCGTCCGTAACCTGGCTCCCGGATCCAAAATCTCAAACAGTTTCGCTAGACCAAAAAGCCTTTTTCTTTTCAAAACAAAACCCCCTCGGTTCCTCGGATCATCCATCTCAAAAATCCGAGTGGCGACTCTGTCTAAAATCGCACCACGGGCGCGGGAGCCTACAGTGGCGACTCTGCTGGGGACTTTTATTCAAAACTTCTTTTTAAAAAAAAAAATATATATATATATATATACATAAAGAAGTGTTGAATAATCAAGAGGGCCAAACTTGAAAGGCATTTTACTTGGGGGACTTAATGCAATTTGGAGAACTTAACTTTCTTTTACACTATGCATCGCACAAGCCGCGTTAGCGTGTTTTGGCTATCTTGCCCGGTTTACCGGTGACAAGCTCTCCCGGAATGCCTAACAACCCTCGACTATGATGGGTCATCGTGCTGTTCGACCATTGTCTTGCAATACACTCGACATGGGGTAGTACATCTTGGCTCTAGTCCAGGGAACCCCTCTCAAACCAAAACCGGCCTTTGCACTTGTACATAACCATAAAACTTTCCCAACTAGGACAGGAACCCATGGCTAGGATTTTTGTGATATATCCTGTTTATGTGTATTTCTTTGTACATACATATCATTCACGCATCATTGCATCCTGCAGGCTAGAGGATTAGGCTCCCTTAAAATGCTTTAGGACTTTCCGGTCAGTTTAGGAGACTATAAATCCATGGAGATTGCGATACCTCCGGTGTTTGCCGTGCCAGAACGGCTCCCTTGACATGGGATTAACCTTGGAGGTGTGCGTATTTGGATTCTGACGGTCACATTGCTCTGTCTCGGATGGTCAAGATAAGGAGATTGGCTCTGGTTCCGAAAACGATCGGAATTTAACCTGTCTGACAGTACCTACCCGGATCGTCAGAAATCTTCTGTATAAATGCCCCAAGTGAAACTCAAGTCACGGTAGGTTCTAGGACCTAGAAGGCACGTAGAAGGTAGGACAGACACTCGGGGTGGATTTTGAGTTGTTCCCTTTTGCCTTGCTACAAGTTCAGAAACATTGGACACCTGCAAAAAGAAGAGGCTTTACCCAATTAGTTTCGTCCGTCTCGAAGATTGGTTCGCATAGATACCCTGGAAGAAACCCAACTGGTTGAGGTCCACATAGAACAGGAAGGCCAGTCGTCATTAGCAGTTTCGCTAAGCCCAGCAATACAGGAGCCTCCGTCACTTGAAAATCTCTTACCCATGGCTGACCAAGGAAACGGGGTAGAAGAGCTCAGGTAGAACATGGCTACCATGGATACTCAGTTTAGACAATCCCTTGCAGGGATGGATAAGCAACTCAAAGCTTCGGTTGCATCCATGAAAGGCGACATGAATATGATAATGGAAACCATGCAAGAGGTTTGCGACAAGCTTTTGGTTAAGACTGACATACCCAAGGAGGAAACGCCAGCCAAAGACACGCCGGCAATCAATCCTAATCTGGCCGCCCTTATGGTTAAAATTGGGAAGTTGGAAGAATCAATGCAAGAAAATAAGCGATTAGGGAGAGGAGAGATTGACATGAACAAATTGTGCCTGTTCCCCAACGCGAAGTTACCAGAAAAGTTTAAAGGCGTGGATTTCGCAAAGTTTGACGGTACCGGAGATCCAAAAGCTCACCTCCAAGGGTATGTCGGTTCACTCACCATGAGAGGAATCGAGAAGGAAGCCATGGCCCAACTATTCCACGAATCTCTGTCAGGGCCCGCTTTGCAATGGTTTCTTACCCTGGAACCCTCTAAGAAAAGGACTTGGGAAGATATTGGGACGGCATTTGTGGCTCAATACGATTTCAATGTCGATCTAAAGATGACCACGAGGGAACTAGAAAGCACCAAGATGGGTGAGAAAGAAGGCTTCGCCGACTTTGTGAAACGTTGGAAGGCTAAAGCCACTCAGATGCAAAGAAAACCAGACTTAAAAGAACAAATAAGGATCATCACCAAGAATCTGCCAAATTTCGAAACTTTCTACGACTCGAACCTGGCTGTGGAGGAAGCACTGCGAGACGGAACATTGGAAAGAAAGGAATCAGCAACAAAGCTCAAAAGGATATACTCAGGGAACAGTAATGTCCTCTTCGGGAATTCCAATCAGGCTGGAACCTCATCCGCCAAACCGGCAGAAGTGAACCAAATTTCGGAAAAACCAAAATCCCAACAAAGAGCTTTTACCCAATTCAGCACTCCTAGATCCGCCTTGCTCAAAAAGCTTACTGAAGTAGGAGTGCTGAATCCCCTTCAGCCACCACAGAACATTCCACCCAACCTAAACCAAAACGTCTACTGCGATTTCCACCAATTGCATGGCCATACCACTGATAACTGTATCCGTCTCCGTCATGAGATTCAAAACCTCATTGACAATAAAGTCATTGATACCCCTCCTTCTGACAAACCAAACACCATGACAAATCCCTTGCCACAGCACAATACCCCATTCCATATCAACCAAATCACCCAAGACAAAAGCCAAGACTTTGATCCTACCTCTTTCATCATCCCTGATACCGAACCGAAGCCTGTTGTGGAAATTCCCGAAGAAATTGCCCTCTGTTACCTTTGGGATTGGGAAGACTTGATTGCCGATTGGAAAGAGTTTGAAGTCGCTAATTTCCAAGAAGATGTAAACCCGTTCTTTGAGCCAGAATGGGAAGCTGATTGGCAAAACATTCATGTTGACCCTCTTGACGGATTTTCTTTGAATATGATGTTCAACTTGCCAGAAATGCCTGAATGGGAGTGGAACCCAATTCCGGATGAGTACCAACTTTTGGCCTGGAATGATCATTTAGATATCTTCTCTATACCCATGCTGTTTGCAGAAGAATATTAACCACCGACGGTGATCTACGACTGGCCTGAACCTGTTCCGTTTCAACCAGACCTCTCCTCTTACCTCCACGATCTCATAGCTAACGACCCATATAACAACGTGGGTCTTGCTCCATACCCAGAACCGCCAGGTCCCGAAGAAGATGTGGCTAGTAATGAGTTCATTCCAATGGACTACCTGGTCGATGAAGTTAAGTCGGAATCATCTGTCACTTTCCCAAACGATGCTGATGTTGCCATGATGAACTTGTGGGAAGATGAACCAGGTGCTAAGACAAACCTATGGGGTAATACGGAAATCATCAACATAAAGGTGGGGAACGAAGAATGGACTGTAAATAGGGCAGTAGTAGAAGTTGAGAAATGGAAGCCCGGGGATCTGTGGGAAGACCTGGTTGTCGCTGACTTGGCTGCCAACCTCCAAGACACTACCATTGGAAACAAGCGCAAGGCCCTTGCGGATTTGTGGAATGAAGAGTCCAAATACCAACAGATTGGTCAATTAACCAGGAGTGGTCGAATATATCAACCCCCTAATCTTCAAATCGGAGAATCCTCCAACTCTCCGGCTCCACTGACCAAAGAACCTTCTAACCCATTCGTTACCCCAATCAAAGATATTTTCCAACCCTTTGCCCCACCAGTTAAAGAGCCTTCACGCCCTAAGAAAGACCCAGAAAGAATGATCAAGCGCCAGCTTGAACAGACTCCAGCCAAAATGTCTGTTTGGGACGTACTTGTTCATTCCACCCCCCATCGCGAAGGATTCATCCAAGCTCTCTCTCACCTAAAAGTCCTTTCCGCCATAACCCCTGACGAACTTGTGGCACTCATCAAAACCATACCCGTCAAACATGCTATCACCTTCACTGATCGAGATTTGCCCGCTGATGGAACTGATCACAATCGGCCACTCCATATCACTCTGAAATGCCACGGAAAATGGGTACCGGTTATCCTCATTGACAACGGGTCTGCAATCAATGTTTGTCCACTCCGTGTCGCTTATTGCCTGGGATACAAAAATAGTGACTTCTCTCCATCAGAAGTCAAAGTTCGGGCATATGACAACACCCGTCGAGATGTGACTGGCACTCTCATGCTTCCTATGACTTTTGGGCCTTACCAAACAGAGGTGGAGTTCCATGTGGTAAACATTCCTGCATCCTTCAACCTACTGCTGGGTAGACCTTGGATGCATCGGCCTGATATCATGGCAGTTCCTTCAACGCTCCACCAGAAAGTTAGACTGGGACTAGAAACTGGGATGCTCACCATTCATGGCGATTCTGGGATCCGCGCCCCTGTGGAAGACAATGCCCCACTTTTGGAGATACAACATGGGGAAGAGGACGTTGCTCTGGGTGGTTTCTCTCTTGACACCTCTCGTTCTGTTTTCACTGTCAAGATTGATGACGACTTCGTCGTTAGTAATGTGGCCATAAAGATAATGAAGAAAATGTCATACATGCCAGGATTGGGGCTGGGAAAGAATCTTCAGGGGCCAGCACATTTTGAAGAGCCAGGAACTTTAACCCGCATAACAGGTGTAGGATACCACCCTTCCGAGGATAGGAGGGAGAAGAAAGGAGATAGGTTGGAAGATTATTTTGTCAAAGAAAAGGCAAAGCAGATTTATCAAGGGCAGCCGGAACCATTCTGGGACAAAGAAACAATACCTTCCTACCAGGGATTGAGATATTCGCTAATGATGTCTGGCCTGAAAGTGATGAAGAATTGGAAGTAGCAAGCAAACCAACAAAGATGGCAGATTGGGTTGAAACTCTTGCCGTGGGTAGCCTAGCAACCTTATTCGGGGAGGACGAACCATTGGGTATAGCCGTGGAAGCAGAAGTGCAGATGCTAGGGCAGGAGGCCCTCGAAGATCCAACTTCACTCATCATGGATGCCGCTGGAGATTATAAGAATTGGACTTTCATACCAAGTGCAACCAGTCATGAGTCTGAATCTGAAGCTAAGTCCTTTAAGTCTTCTGAGTCCTTCGAGTCTTCCGAGTCTTCTGAGTCTTCTGAGTCTGTTGAGTCTGAGTCGGCGCCTCTTGGCCCAACTCCTCAGAGTCTGTATTTTGAGTTTGAGTCTACCCGTGTGTACGATGCCCTCGAGGCCTCTGCTAATGATGAAATAAATGAATCTGATTCTGCTTACTTCCCTGATTTTGAAATAAATTATGTCGACCCCAATGATGAAGAGATCGATTTCGAGGGGGGAATCCCTGAAGAAATTCGGTCCCTAATCGAAAGGGAAGATGAAAGGCATGCTCAGCCTGTAAAAGAAGAAGTTGTTTCAATAAATTTGAGGGATGAAGGGAATCCCCGAATGGTCCAGATCGGTTCCGCGCTGTCAGAGGAAGAGCGTCAGGCTCTCGTGGAATTGTTAGAAGAATTCGAAGACGTTTTTGCATGGTCGCACGCTGATATGCCCGGAATTGATCCTGAAATCGTGGAACATCGGATTCCCCTTCACCCTGACGCGAAACCAGTAAAACAAAAACTGAGACGCATGAGGCCCGATTGGGTGCTTAAAATAAAAGAGGAAGTAACTAAACAAATCAATGCTGGGTTCTTAATGGTAACTAAATACCCTCAATGGGTTGCTAACATCGTTCCCGTTCCAAAGAAGGATGGCAAAATCAGGGTCTGTGTGGACTTCAGGGACTTGAACAAAGCTAGCCCCAAGGATGACTTCCCTCTGCCCCACATTGACGTGCTAGTTGATAACACCGCGGGACATGCCTTACTTTCCTTCATGGATGGTTTTTTAGGATATAACCAGATTCTCATGGCCCCGGAAGATCGAGAGAAGACCACGTTCGTTACTGAATGGGGAACTTATTGCTATCGGGCCATGCCTTTCGGGCTGAAAAACGCTGGCTCTACTTATCAACGAGCTGCTATAACCTTGTTGCATGATATGATTCATAGAGAGATGGAGGCTTACGTTGACGACATGATCGTTAAGGCGAAAGAGCGAGAAGGTCACTTACCCGCGTTGAGAAAGTTCTTCGAAAGGATAAGGAAGTACGGGATGCGCCTCAACCCGGCTAAATGTACGTTCGGAGTCACTACCGGGAAAATGCTCGGATTCATGATCACCACTCGTGGCATCGAAATCGATCCATCAAAGATTAAGGCCATTCTGGAAATGGAACCACCACGGACGGAGAAAGACGTAAGAAGTTTCCTTGGCAAAATACAGTTTATCAGCCGGTTTATTGCAAAACTGACTTCAACAGGCGAACCCATATTCCGTTTGCTCAAGAAAGGAACACCATTTGCATGGAATGACAGATGTCAGCAAGCTTTCGAGGCCATCAAAGCCTATCTAAGGAATCCGCCAGTCTTAATGCCGCCGGAACCAGGAAAACCTTTGATCCTATACTTGTCAGTCACTCCATCTTCCATGGGGTGCATGCTGGCACAGGAAGGAGACGATGGGGTTGAAGGGGCTGTCTATTTCCTCAGTAAAAAGATGGTCGGGTCTGAAGAACGTTATACTCCATTAGAAAAGACGTGTTGGGCACTTGTTTGGGCTTCCAGAAAGTTAAGACATTACATGCTGGCCTATTCGGTAAGATTGATATCCCGAATGGATCCTCTGAAGTACTTATTCGAAAAGCCAGCACTCACAGGAAGAATGGCACGATGGCTATTGATGCTGGCAGAATTTGAATTAAAGTACGTCAGCAGAAAGTCAGTAAAAGGAAGAGCTGTCGCTGAATTTTTGGCCGACTGCCCAGTCGAAGGGAAGGAAGATGCCGAATTCGAGTTCCCAGATGAAGGAATAATGACCATAGTTGAGGATGTGTGGCGGTTGTATTTCGATGGAGCAACCAATCAGATAGGATTCGGAATTGGTGTGCTATTGATTTCACCGGATGGGTCGCACATCCCGCTTGCATTTAAGCTTAACTTCGAAGTCACCAACAATCAAGCGGAATACGAAGCCTGCATCGTTGGAATGGAAGCAGCCATTGAAATCGGTATAGAAAATTTGGAAGTTGTGGGAGATTCAAACTTGGTCGTTTCCCAAGCAAATGGTGATTGGAAAGTCAGGGAAGAGAAGTTAAGGCCGTACCATCAAGATCTCGAAGATCTCATTCCCCATTTTAACAAAGTAACTTTCACTCATGTCCCGAGACTCAGGAATCAATTCGCTGATGCCTTGGCAACACTAGCCTCTATGGTCGAAATCCCTGTCGGTGTGAAGCTAAGGCCGATTATGATCGAGCAAAGGGACACCCCAGTATACCAACATGTCATGACCATCAACGAGCCCGAGGACGGTCACCCTTGGTTCTATGATATCTGGAGATTCGTGGAAAGAGGAGAGTACCCCTCTGAAGCAAGCAAGAAAGATAGGATCGCCCTTCGGAGAATGGCAGCTCAGTACATCATTTGTGGAGGAAATCTATACTGAAGGTCTCACTATGGAACCCACAAACTGTGTATTCATGGTGAGGAGGCAAAAAGGGTGATGGAGGAAGTCCATGAAGGAGTATGCGGTCCTCACATGAACGGCATGATGCTTGCCAAAAAGGTTTTGAGACAAGGCTACTTCTGGTCCACCATGGAGACGGAATGTGTGGAATACGTACGACGTTGTCATAAGTGCCAAATTCACGCTAACCTCACGCATGTTCCACCACATGAGTTGCAGCAAACGACCTCGCCGTGGCCTTTCTCGACGTGGGGTATTGATGTCATCGGAAGGATTGTGCCTGCAGCCTCTAACGGCCATAAGTTCATCCTGGTAGCTATCGATTACTTCACGAAATGGGTAGAAGCAGCCTCGTACGCAACCCTGACAGCAGTTCAAGTCGCACACTTTATCAAGCAAAACGTCATTTATCGGTACGGGGTCCCACAGGCATTCGTATCCGATAATGGGGTTCATTTCAAAGGTCGAGCAAGGGAAGTCTTGGAAGAATTCCAGATCCAAGTACACAAGTCAACAACCTATCGACCGCAGACCAATGGGGCCGTGGAGGCGGCCAACAAAACAATCAAAACCATCCTGGAAAAGACCATTCAATCTGCAAGGGATTGGCACGAACTACTACCTTTGGCAGTATGGGGATACCGCACGTCTGTACGTACACCAACAGGGGCAACTCCGTACTCTTTGGTTTATGGCATGGAGGCCGTACTCCCCATAGAATTAGAGGTTCCATCCCTTCGGACTATGATCGAATGCAATGTACAAGAGACAGATTGGCTGAGCAACCGGTTTGAAGAACTTATGTTATTCGATGAACGTTGTTTAAGGGCACTTTACCACATTCAAGGATATCAAAGGAGAATAGCGCGCGCATTCAATAAAAAAGTGAGGCTCAGGGACCTGGCAGAAGGCGACATGATTCTGAAGGAGATACGAGCACCAATCTATGATCCACGAGGGAAGTTCCGACCAAAATGGTCTGGGCCGTATATCATCAAGACTATCCTATCTGGAGGAGCTACGCAACTCATCGATCTGGACGGAAACGAGTTCTCAACTCTAGTCAACCTGGATCAACTCTAGCGCTACTACCCCTGAGAGAAGCTCGCTGGGCTGAAAACTGCAAGGGCAGTCAGTTCCAGGCAAAAATTAGAGCAAAAGGCCTGCTAGGATGAAAACCCGCATGGGCATCTTAGGCATAAGTCAAGGCATACAATGAACGAGCTCGCTAGGCCGAAAACCCGAAAGGGCGGTACTAGGCAAAAATTAGAGCGCAAAAGGAGAGTGCCAAAACCAGAGCGAACCCTATCCTTGAACTACGTCATGACCTGATTCCTTCATCAAAAAGGATACATAGGCAGTCTCACTATGAGACTCGGTCACGATCAATCAAAACAAAAATCCAGGTTGACAGAATCCTGAAAGGCAGAATCAGAGAGGGGGAGACCCTCTATAACTCACTTTATTAAGATAACTGCTTCTAATACATAAGGCTGAGCTTGATCTTCAAAAATAAAAAGGCAATACAATAAAAGGAGGTCCACGATTCATTCAATTATCAGGGTAGTAAGATCGAGTCAGTTTCCTTGGGCACCCACCCTCGCAGCAATGTCCCTCTTGAGCCATTTCCTGTAACTCCCACGCGCTGCAATAGAAGGGTAAGGATGACCATCGATCACCTCACGAGACCTCCAGAATCGCTGGTAGTTGCAAAGAACCGAATGGCGGAAGAAAGGCAGAACTACATCCACCAGGATCTCTGCAGGAACCTCCTGTCTCAAACCAAGCTGACGCTGAATCCGATAGGGGATGTAGAAGGTAAAAGCCTCCAGCCCGGGAAGAACCACCCACTGGGAACCCATATAATGCACAGTCATGGGCGGAAGATCAAGCCAAGAGCTTCTCCAGGAAATAGTCTCAGCCCGTTGACGCTTGAAGAAGTTGACCCACTCGGAAACTCGCCTGTCCGCAAATTCAAAGCACCGAGAGGAAAGTAACCTAGCCCCATACGCCAAGTTGCCAGGAGGGAGAGTCAGTATGCTCACCTTGTCACACAGCCAAATCTGCCAAAGAGAGAAAACAAGTGAGAAACCATAGAAAGCCAAGCCCAACATTAAAGAAAATAGGAAGAGCTGAAAAGAGGGAAGATGAGGAGAAAACTAACCTGCAAGAGAAGGGGGCTGCCTCCAAAAGTCTCAGTCTCTCCAGAACGAACCCTATCTAAACCCATCAGTGTCTCAGCCAATACCATTGGAATCACATCCTTCCGAGCTCCAATCTGCACTGCAATACTGACCAGTGCCGAGCTGGCATGACCAGTGGAGGGAACCAAGAAGTAGACGGCAAGTAAGCACATGCAAAGAGCGGTCATGCGCCGAGAGTGGTAGGTTACGTCCGCTAGGTTGCCAAGAGGAGAGAACATCTCAATGAGGCGCATCACGTTGAGATGACCATTGCTAACCAAGTAGCGAGCAACACCATCATTCAAACCAAGAGAGGCCGCAAGAACCTTGGACATGTTCTCACGCACGGGAGGGACAATAACATCTCCAGAGCCGAAGCCGCCAAGATAGGCGCGAAACTTCTCGATTGTAGGGCAAAGCTCCTGTCCACCAAAGCGGAATACATGCACCTCCGGATCCCAAAGACTTATGGCAGCCTTTAGGAGCTCAGGGCGAAGGCGGATGTTACGAAGGTATCTCATAGAGTAGAGACCATGCGCCCGAAAGTTGAGCCAATAGACCCCTTCCATGGAAATCAACCACGGCCATAGCGAACCGGTGAGGGAAAGAGCCATTAGGAGGAGATGAAGATTTGAAGAAGAAAAGATATGGTTAATATGAGGCCTAAGGCCTGAATTTATAGAAGGATAGAGGAGACAACTTCAACTTCCAAAAGAGCCTTGGGTTCCAAAAGTGTAGATTTTCCATGAGTCTTGCATAGGGAAAAGCTTGGTCATGCTCTAAAAGAACAAAGTAGACATGCATTGGCCCGGATATGTTATAGAACATGTCAAACTTCAACCTTCGTGCAATCTGTCTTGGGAAGCAGCAAATGGCAGAATGTCAGGAAAAAAGTGCCGCGCGGTGTAAAGAGGTAGCGCACGGCATACCAAAACCAGGAGAAAACCGCGGCATAACACGGATACGCCGTGGAATCAGATGAAGCCACGCACGGCGCTTTCTAGCCCCGCACGGCATAATAAGTCTGCATTTCTGCAGACTTTGACAGCAGAGGTTTGAAACCTATTCAAGGCACTCGCAAGCATCACCAACCATCAAAACACGTCTCAATGGGTATTTGGGACTTCAAGGAACTCCTGCTTCAAGCCAACTCTCAAAATTCGACGTGAGGACACCGAAAAGTCAATAAAACCCATTTCCTAGGTCATGTCAAGGTATCGGAGTCCGCTTCAAGCCGTTTCAAGTTGGTCTTTCGGGTCCTACAGGTCATAATGGCCAAAAGTGACCTGGTCCAAGTTCCGTTTCGTGGTTAATGTCAAAATCTGAGAATGTCACCCTCCAAAGTCAAGGTTTTCTTGTTTTTCAGGCATGTTTTCAAGTGGTTTTCGTTTTTTTTTTAGTATCATAATCACGTGTCAAGTATCCAGGGTCATTGCTGATAAACAAGAGTCCGCGATAGGGGTAGTTTCGTAAAGTCTTGCACAAAGGGATCAGTTTTTCAGAGATATTCAGTTATCTTCCTTGATTTCTATTCCAGTATCAATAAATCTTTGCCCTAACATACTGCTCATCATAAAACTCAAGTTCGCTTCAGATTATGGCTCAAAAGACTAGTTGCATGCATTGGTTAGTGTTTCTATTATTCAATCTTTCTTAAGCAAACGACAATAAGGGAAGTTGAATGACGAAAACAATGACAGAAATAAGCTTCTCTATATATATAATCTTCAAGATATCCATGAGTCGAAGTACCGAAAGGCATGCAAGCCCCAAAATCCTATCTACTGAGGGTAAACAGGCACCCTTCCAAAAGAAGCACGCAGGCTCCATCAAAAAGCAAAAGTAAAACAAAAGGGAACTCAACTCTCATCCTCGTCCTCATCATCGTCCTCACCCTCCTCGCCGTCCTCCCCAGAGGCCTCCTCCGCCTGAGAACTAGCTACCTCCTGAGTACCTGACGCCCTAGGCACTGTACTCCCCGAGGTGTCCGAGAGGTCAATGTCTGTCGGCTCCTCAGTCTCGTCAGAGACGTCGACCGGCTCGTCCTCTGTCCCCCCAGAAAGCCGCTGCCTCTTCGACGGAGGCTCCTCCCGCGAGCATGCAGAGGAAGCCTGAGGCGCCTGCATGCGCACAGACTTCCTGCGCAGCCCACGCGAAGCCCCTCCTCCAGCCTGCAATAACATGGTATTCATCATTTGCATTGTAATCATGGAAAAAGCAGTAGGAAACAAAAGCAAAGGGTTCGAAAGCTTTACCATAGTCCCACCAGCACGAGGAAGCACCTCTGGGGCACGCCCCATGGTGTACTGCCTCACCAGCTGCTCCAGGCCCATCATGGCCTCGACCATCTCTCTCACGTACTCCGGAGTCGCCTGCACAATAGGTCAATTGTTTAGAACGTACAGTGATACTAACAAGTGCATATAAATGGGCGAAATAGTGCAAGTTATACCTGAGCAAGGAACTCCGGAGCTGCGACCATGGGACGCGGCACCACCACTACACCAGAAACCCCCTGGGTAGTTGTCACGTCCACGGTCCAGGAGAGCCGAGGCAAGCTGGCCCCGCTCGGACCTGCGCCGTCACCTCGACCTCCAACGCTACCCTCGCGTCCTCTGCCTCTCCCTCCTCTCCATCCACGTTCGCCTCTACCACCTGCACCACCTGGCGCTCGAAGCGTCGCCTCCCGAGCAGCAGCCCGTACCCCGAAACTCGGCATCAAGTACCGAGCCCGGTGCTCAGAGTAGTCCACACCCGTCTGAAAGAGCAGCTCCAGCTCAAGGTCCGGTCGTGCGAACCGCTCAACCTCTCCCCTGGTGTACAAGCTCGTCCGCTGCACCAGAGCAGGAAGGAGACCAGGGACTCTAAAGGCGTCCAACCTCAACGACTGACGTGACACCGGGTCACCCAGGTACCACTACCAGCCGTAAGGGGACTCGAGCAACACTCTCCCCCTCGTCACCTCCCTACTCCAGACCAAGTAAGGAAGCTCACAGCGGTCCCACACACGCCAGCGAACCTGCAATCAAAGATGAATGACATCAGCATGAGACTTGAATAAGAATTATCAAACAAATGAAAGCATGCAAGATGTAATCATACCCTGTCAGGGCGAAGCTCGTCTAAGAAGAGGCGGTAGGCGTTCAAGTCGCCCTTCCCCTTCTTCACTCCCTGGAACTCCTTGGACCAGCGTAGGGCCCGGGGAAGCACTGTGTCACTAGGACAGGAGGTCTCGGGAGGGTACATATCCAGTACCTCGTACGTCCATAGCTGCAGAATCAAACATCAAGGATTAGCACAAGATGCGCAATAAGTGAATAGAAAGACAAATGGAATGCAAGAGAAGTTCGAAATGTACCTCCTAAACCCTCCAGTAACCGCCGAGGCTCTTCCCCGCTCCTCGGGAAAGAGACCCCATGAAGGCGTAGCACGCCCCCAAAGCTGCACCGCCCCAGTCAAAGCAGGCTATCTCCCCGACGTCCCTCAAGGCCGGTAGGAGCGAAAGGTGTACCCAGTTGCGCCTGTTGGGAAACAGGGACGCACCGAGCAAGTACAACATAAAGCACCGCGCCAGCTGCTCCTCCTGCACCCTGTCAGTCAGGAGCTCCTCCGTCCAAAACCCCAACAGCTGAGCGTACTGGGCGTCCTCCTTCTCCGCCCTCAGCACGTACCCCAGTGTCTCCCGCTGTAGCACCGCACTCCTCCCCGTAACGGCATCGTAAGGGATAGGGTCACCCCCGACCCTCAGACCAGTGATCGCCGCAAAGTCCAGCGGTGTCACCGTCAGCTCGCCAAAAAGGAAGTGGAACGTGTTCGTAGTGTCCCACCACCTCTCAGCTAGTGCCCTCACCACCTGGCGATCGTTGCTCGCCCTCGTCAGCACGCTCACAAACTCCCCAAAACCCGCCTGCCTCACGATCTCCTTCACAGCCTCAGGGAGTCTCTCCTAGAACGGCGGCACGTCGGCCGCACCCGGCCAGTACCTCACCACCACCATCGCCACCACCACTGCCAGCCCCCGCGACGGCCGAGGCCGTGGCCTCCTCGGCCAATGCCGACCGGACCGAGACCCCCACGGTCTCCGGAGCACCCCCAATCGTCGAACCACTTCCCGGAGGAATGGGAGATGGTGTAACCTCGACCTGGGGTGATTGATCATCGCCAGGTATGTCGCTGGGATCCATGATCGTAGTGTGGGAGAGAGAGAGTAACGAGAGAGAGAGAGCAGCGAGAGAACAGAGAGAGATGAGAGAGCAGAGAGTGATGATCGGAGAGAGATCGGAGAGAACGAGAGAGAGAGAGGAGGAGGGAAATTCGAAACGATTGGGGCATACAGTCTACGCCCCGTATATATATATATATCCCCTGAACCGGTTCGTCTGGACTTTAAATGGATCGGGTTCGAAGAGAGGTGTACCGCACGGCATACTGGATAGAAGCGCGCGGCATAATGTCTTAACTGGATGAGGATTCTCGAGTTACCACGACGCACGGCATTACCCATGCTACGCACGGCATACTGGGTTAATTCGACAGTTTAGATTCTGAGGACAGTCTCTGACAACGGTATTCACGTTGAATTTCGTTCATGAACAGCATAAGTGGAAAAGGCAGACAAGCGATGGCAAGAAAAGGGGATTTTTCATTCCACGAAGCCCAAGGTAATCCCCGGGATTTTCATTACATCATTCAAAAAAAAAAAAAAGAAAAAAGAGAAAATCCCAAAACAGAAAAAAATCCTACTGTCCCCCTTTCTTCTTCCTCAATCCTCATCCTCAGTCGCTCCCTCCGCCGGACGCACCATCCCCTTCGCCGGAACGGTCATCCGAGCCATTCGGATTCCCCTCAGAGTCCTCTGCAGTCCCATCCGAATCGCTCTCCGATGCATACTCCGGGTCAGGTTTGTTGTCCATCTGATCAAAAGCAAAGTCCTGAAGATTGGACACCGCGCGACGAAGAGTGCGGATCGTTGATATGAGCCTCGCAATCTGGCGATTCAGTTGCTCGATCTCTTCGTGATAAAAACCCATCTCGGCCTCGAGGGAAGTCACTCGTGCAGTCAAGTCGCTGTCCGCCATGTCGAGTCTCGAAAGTAACCTTTTTCTTAGAATGGAGAGAAGGTAGAGAGACTTGGGAGAATGGTGCATAGAATGAGGCACCACCATCCCTTTAAAAGAAGTCCCGACTGACGAAAGGGCACGCCTGTATTAATGGGCACCCTTAAACCAGCCAACTGATCTCGAAAATCGAAGAGGTGCATGGAAAAACGAAATGCCGCGCGCCACATCGAACGCCCGCACGGCATTATAGATTCAGAGGAATAAATGTGTTTTCTCGAAAATTGAGCACTCTAGCCACCAAAATCATCTCGAAAACCAAAAGCTCCAGCTGTTTTGCAACAGAAATCCTTTGGAATAGCGTGCATTAATGATAGGATTATTTGATCCTAGTCCCCCGGGACTTGCAAAAATTCCCCGTCCCCCGAGGACTGGTCGTATTTACGTTTGCTCGCAGTATTTGCTAGATTCGCGCTCCCCGTCTCAGTCTCAAATCAATTTCAAAAATTCGCCTCCCGAAGGCTCGTCTCAAATCAAGTCTCAACTCAAGTCTCAAGTCTCAATTGAAGTCTCAAATCAATTTCAAAAATTCGCCTCCCGAAGGCTCGTCTCAAATCAAGTCTCAATTCAAGTCTCAAGTCTCAAATTCAAGTCTCAAGTCTCAATTCAAGTCTTAAGTCTCAAGTCTCAACTCAAGTCTCAATTCAAGTCTCAAGTCTCAAATTCAAGTCTCAAGTCTCAATTCAAGTCTCAAATCAAGTCTCAACTCAAGTCTCAAATCAATTTCAAAAATTCGCCTCCCGAAGGCTTGTCTCAAATTTTCAAAAGGGCTTATTTCGAATTTTTCGCATTGTTTGCTACGTTTGCATCGTCCCAATTGAACTACGTTGGTCTGATCCCTACAAACAGGGTACGTAGGCAGTTCCACGAACGCGACCACCATTGTCATTTACTTGCATTTTCAAGCATTTTGTTTTCTGTTTCTGTTCAAAGACTTTAGAGCAAACGGATCGGTATGCCTATTCTTTAAGCGTCACTCGTATCAAAATAATGATATCCGAGTTACGTTAAAGAGGGACTACTGTAGACACCCCAATCCGGACCTCGAAGGGTCTTTGACCACCCCGATGATGAAATAAAGGAAACAAAGCCTTAGCGAGTTTGAATGAAGTATTTCCTCCAACATCCACAGCCCAAGCCCAAAAGCCCAGAAAAAGCCCAAAAAGCCCTGGACCGAACCTAAAGTACCGTGCGCGACACTTCTACACCATACGGCGTATCGAAATTTAATACGCCACACGCAGTCATGAGGTTAACCGCACGGCATTTTGGATAAAGTTCTGACTGGCTCAGAAAGCTGTCAGCCACGCCCATTTGAGCCACAGCTGCAATACGGCTCAGCCGAAAGCACACTTCTGGCCCACCCAGAAAATACCTCCAACTTTTGAAATTCAAAATCCAAGGCTCTTGCCTATAAATACACCCCTCCACTCAAGGGAAAAGGGTCCTTGATCACCATTATACCCTTTCTCTCTCTTCTTGCTTTCACACCCACTTTCCCATTTCCAAGCCTTGAGAATGTTGTTCTCAAAAGACATTCTCTAGGCCTTTTACTCCATTTTTCTCTTCACCATTGAAGTTAGTTCCTTACTAACTTTGAGGTCCCAACTACCAATATACCCATCTATTACACACATCCATACTTCTACTCTCTTTTTCAACCTTCCGACGTCCATCCGCCTTCATCAAAGCTCATTCAAGCTCCAGATCCAAGGTAAAAACCAAGTTTCCTTGGACTAGGCTCTGTCCTGGCCCTGAGGGGACCTTTCTGTTTTCAGGCTTAACCCTTTTGGTTGAGATCTGACCCAAAACCTCTTTTACAAAACAAAACCCGTGTTCTGTGCAAAGGTGTTCTACGCCGCGCGGCGCTTTGGAGCGTCGCACGGCGTAGTAAACACGCACGCACGGCATTTCGAAAGGATACTGTTTTCATGATCAAACTGTCTGGATCGCGATCTTCCGTCGTTGGGTCTTTTCTGTATACCAAAAGCTGTCTCAGAACAAGACCATTTCTACAAGCCATGTTTTAAACTCCATAGATCTTTTCAAAACAAGCAAACGTATCAAAAGTGGCTTTCTCTTCATGGCTTGAAAGAATGGTGCAGATCTGAGAGGATCTGACAGCTGTGAGTGGACTAAAGTTTTAAAATAAAACCGTGCGATGTAATGGGTACACCGTGCGAAGCTTTACAAAACGATAAAAGTTTGGTATCGAGATCGGAATCACGCACGGCATATTGGTAAGCCGCGCGTTATAAGCCGATATGCCGTCTGACGGAGGGCAGTGATTCAGACAGTCCGTTTGTACCTTTCTTGTTTATATCATCGCCATGCCATCTTTATCATCTCTGTACAGCAAGCACCACTAGCACGGCAATGTGTTGTGATTTATCTTGTTCCCCTTTCCCCTTTACGTGTTTTTTTTTAAGGTTTTCCAAATCATATTAATCCCCCCATTTAAAATGCTTAGTAGAGACCGGTGTTCACCGGGCGAGCGGGGTGCTTTTCAACAAAACCTTCCCCGCCCGTAACTTGGCTCTCGGATCCAAAATCTCAAACAGTTTCGCTAGACCAAAAAGCCTTTTTCTTTTCAAAACAAAACCCCCTCGGTTCCTCGGATCATCCATCTCAAAAATCCGGGTGGCGACTCTGTCTAAAATCGCACCACGGGCGCAGGAGCCCACACAAGGCTAGTTGGTACTTTGGTAGGCTAGATTTGGTTGGCTTGCAAAAAGAACAAAAGAAGTCATAAAAGGTTTGTACTTTGGTTGGCTAAAGTAAGATCTTGCTTGCATGAGTGGCCAAGACACAAGCACACACTCACTCTCTCTCCCTTCTCTCTCTCGGCCTCTCTCTCTCTCTCTCTCTCACGGCTTCCCCCTCTCTCTCTCTCTCTCTCTCTCTCTCTTACTTGGTTAAGTCTATATATAGAAAGAATAAGGAAAGGCAAAAAAGGTGAAATGATTAAAGGTGAAAAGTAACTTTCCTAGAAAGTAACTTGCTTTAAAAGGTGATGATTACCTTAGGCCATGTGTTCTACTTTTGGCATGTCATGATTGTTTCTATTGACCAAAGGTTCTAACTTGCTAGGGAAAGGTAACTAAGTCAACGAGTACTTAGGTTAGCTAACTAACTAGTTGGAAGCTAATTCTAGTTAGTTTAGTTGGATTTCTAGTCAAAAGTAAATAAATTTCTAATACTTAAATACAATATTATGGAACATATTGGCGTTTAGTAAGTATGCTTGACTTTAAAAGAATGACCGAGTCACTTGGCGACGGAAATCTATTTTATAAACATCGAATCTAATTATAATGGATTATTCGGAGTTTAACAGGGAATCTAATAGAAATTTTAATAAAACAAATATTACAACGAGATTTTTATTTCCTAAAAATCAGAGTTGTTACACCGCACACGCCTTCGTGGATTTCCTTCATTACCCTTTTTGCTTCTACACCATGAATACATAGCTTATGCGTGCCACAGCGAGACCTTCGATATAGATTTCCTCCACAGATGATGTATTGAGTTGCCATCCTCTGAAGAGCGATTTTATCTTTCTTACTGGCCTCAGCGGGATACTCTCCTCTTTCCACGAATCTCCAGATATCATAAAACCAAGGGTGACCATCATCGGGTTCGTTGACCACCATGACATGCTGGTATACTTGGGTATCTCTTTGCTCGATCACAATTGGCCTTAGCTTTACACCGACAGGGATTTCGACCATGGAGGCCAATGTCGCCAAGGCATCAGCGAATTGATTTCTGAGTCTCAGGACATGAGTGAAAGTTACTTTATTGAAATGGGGAATGAGATCTTCGAGATCTTGATGGTATGGCTTTAACTTTTCTTCCTTGACCTTCCAATCACCGTTTGCTTGAGAGACGACTAGGTTTGAGTCCCCTACAACTTCCAATTTTTCTATGCCAATCTCAATGGCTGCTTCAATGCCTACAATACAAGCTTCGTATTCTACCTGATTGTTGGTAACCTCAAAGTTAAGCTTGAATGCAAGTGGGATATGCGACCCATCCGGTGAAATCAATAGCACACCGATCCCAAATCCTTTCTGGTTGGCTGCTCCATCAAAATACAACCGCCACACATCTTCTGCCACGGTCATTATGTCTTCATCAGGGAACTTGAATTCAGCATCTTCTCTTCCCTCGACTGGACAGTCGGCCAAGAACTCAGCAACGGCTATTCCCTTTACTGACTTTCTGGTGACGTACTTTAATTCAAATTCTGCCAGCATCAATAGCCATCGTGCCATTCTTCCCGTGAGTGCTGGCTTCTCGAATAAGTACTTCAAAGGATCCATTCGAGATATCAACTTTATCGAGTAGGCCAGCATGTAATGTCTCAACTTTCTGGAAGCCCAAACGAGCGCCCAACATGTCTTTTCGAATGGAGTATAGCGTTCTTCGGATCCGACCATCTTTTTGCTAAGGTAGTAGACAGCTCTTTCAACCCCATCGTCTCCTTCCTGTGCCAGCATACACCCCATGGAAGACGGAGTGACTGACAAGAATAGGATCAAAGGTTTTCTTGGTACTGGTGGCATCAAGACTGGTGGATTCCGCAGATAAGCTTTGACACCCCAATCCGGACCTCGAAGGGTCTTTGATCACCCTAATGATGAAATAAAGGAAACAAAGCCTTTGTGAGCTTGAATGAAGTATTCCTCCAGCATCCGCAGCCCAAACCAACCATCAGCCCAGAAAAGCCCAAAAACTCAAAAGCCCAGAGAAAGCCCAAAAAGCCTTGGACCAAACCTAAAGTACCGTGCGCAACACTTCTACACCGCACGGCGTATCAAAATTTAATACGCCGCACGCAGTCATGAGGTTAACCACACGGCATTTTGGATAAAGTTCTGACTGGCTCAGAAAGCTGTCGGCCACGCCTATTTGAGCCACAACTGCAATATGGCTCAGCCGAAAGCACACTTCTGGCCCGCCCAGAAAATACCTCCAACTTTTGAAATTCAAAATCCAAGGCTCTTGCCTATAAATACACCCCTCCACTCAAGGGAAAAGGGCCCTTGATCACCATTATACCCTTTCTCTCTCTTCTTGCTTTCACACCCACTTTCCCATTTCCAAGCCTTGAGAATGTTGTTCTTAAAAGACATTCTCTGGGCCTTTTACTCCATTTTTCTCCTCACCATTGAAGTTAGTCCCTTACTAACTTTGAGGTCCCAACTACCCAATATATCCATCTATTACACACATCCACACTTCTACTTTCTTTTTCCACCTCCCGACGTCCATCCTCCTTCATCAAAGTTCATTCAAGCTCCGGATCCAAGGTAAAAACCAAGTTTCCTTGGGCTAGGCTCTGTCCAGGCCCTGAGGGGACCTTTATGCTCTCAGGCTTGACCCTTTTGGTTAAGATCTGACCCAAAACCTCTTTTACAAAATAAAACCAGAGCTCTGTACGAAGGTTTGCTAAACCGTGCGGCTCTTTAGAGCGTCGCACGGCGTAGTAGACCAACACGTACGGCATTTCAAAAGAATACTGTTTTCTTGATCAAACTGTCTGGATCGCGATCGTCCGTTGTTGGGTCCTTTCTGAATACCAAAAGCTGTCTCAGAATGAGACCATTTCTACAAGCCATGTTTTAAACTCCATAGATCTTTTCAAAACAAGCAAACGCATCAAAAATGGTTTTCCCTTCGTGGTTTGAAAGAATGATGTAGATCTGAGATGAGCTGACAGCCGTGAGTTGTCTGGAGCTTTAAAATAAAATCGTGCGATGTAATGGTACACCGTGCGAAGCTTTACAAAACTCTAAAAGTTTGGTATCAGGATCGGAACCACGCACGGCATATTGTTAAGCCGCGCGCTACAAGTCAATATGCCGTCTGACGGAGGATAGTGTTTCAGACAGTTCATTTCTACGTTTTTCCCTGTTTATATCATCGCCATGTCATCTTTATCATCTCTGTACAGCAAGCACCACTAGCACGGCAACGTGTGATGATCTATCTTGTTCCCCTTCCCCTTTATGTGTTTTTCAAGGTTTTCCGAGTTGTGTTAATCCCCCCATTTAAAATGCTTAGTAGAGACCGGTTTTCACCGGGCAAGCGGGGTGCTTTTCAACAAAACCTTTCCCGTTCGTAACCTGGCTCCCGGATCCAAAATCTCAAACAGTTTTCGCTAGATCAAAAAGCCCTTTTTTCTTTCAAACAAACTCTCGGTTTCTCGGATCATCCATCTCAAAAATCCGGGTGGCGACTCTGTCACAAATCGCACCGCTTCGAGCGCGGGAGCCCACAGCGGCGACTCTGCTGGGGACTTTTATTCAAAACTTCTTTTTAAAAAAAAAAAAACATATACATGAAGAAGCGTTGAATAATCAAGAGAGCCAAACTTGAGAGGCATTTTACTTGGGGGACTTAATGTAATTTGGAGAACTTAACTTTTTTTTTACACTTTGCACCGCACAAGCCTCGCTAGTGTGTTTCGGCTATCTTGCCCGGTTTACCGCTGACAAGCTCTCCCGAAATGCCTAGCAACCCTCGACTATGATGGGCCATCGTGCTGTTCGACCATTGTCTTGCAATACACTCGACATGGGGTAGTACATCTTGGCTCTAGTCCGGGGAACCCCTCTCAAACCAAAACCGGCCTTTGCACTTGTACATAACCATAGTACTTTCCCAAACTAAGACAGGAACCCATGGCTAGGACTTATGTGATATATCATGTTTATGTGTATTTCTTTGTACATACATATCGTTCACGCATCATTGCATCTTGCAGGATAGAGGATTAGGCTCCCGTAGAATTCCTTAGGACTCTCCGGTCAGTCTAGGAGACTATAAGTCCATGGAGGTTGCGATACCTCCGGTGTTTGCCGTGCCCGAACGGCTCCCTTGACATGGGATTAACCTTGGAAGTATGCGTATTTGGATTCTGGCGTTCACATTGCTCTGTCTCGGATGGTCAAGATAAGGAGATTGGCTCTGGTTCCGAAAACGATCGGAATTTAACCTGCCTGACAGCACCTACCCGGAACGTCAGAAATCTTCTGTACAAATGCCCCAAGTGAAACTCAAGTCACGGTAGGTTCTAGGACCTAGAAGGCACGTAGAAGGTAGGATAGACGCTCGGAGTGGATTTTGAGTTGTTCCCTTTTGCCTTGCTACAAGTTCAGAAACATTGGACACCTGCAGAAAGAAGAGGCTTTACCCAATTGGTTTCGTCCATCTCGAAGATTGGTCCGCGTAGATACCCTGGAAGAAACCCAATTGGTTGAGGTCCCCATAGAGCAGGAAGGCCAACCGCCATTAGCAGTTTCGCTAAGCCCAGCAATACAGGAGCCTTCGTCACTTGAAAATCTCTTACCCATGGCTGACCAAGGAAACGGGATGGAAGAGATTAGGCAGAACATGGCTACTATGGATGCTCAGTTTAGGCAATCCCTTGCTGGGATGGATGCGCAACTCAAAGCTTCGGTTGCATCTATGAAAGGCGACATGAACATGATAATGGAAACTATGCAAGAGGTTTGCGACAAGCTTTTGGTTAAAACTGATGTGCCCAAGGGAGAAACGCCATCCAAGGACGCACAAGCAATCGATCCTAATATGGCCGCCCTTATGGTTAAAATCGGGAAGTTGGAAGAATCAATGCAAGAAAACAAGCGATTAGGAAGAGGAGAGGTTGACATGAACAAATTGTGCCTGTTCCCCAATGCGAAGTTACCAGAAAAGTTTCAGGGTGTAGATTTCGCAAAGTTTGATGGTACCAGAGATCCAAAAGCTCACCTCCAAGGGTATGGTGGTTCACTCACCATGAGAGGAATCGAGAAGGAAGCCATGGCCCAACTATTCCATGAATCTTTGTCGGGGCCTGCTTTGCAATGGTTTCTCACTCTAGAACCATCTAAGAAAATGACTTGGGAAGATATTGGGACTGCTTTTGTAGCTCAATACGATTTCAATATCGATCTAAAGATGACCACAAGGGAACTAGAAAGCACCAAGATGGGTGAGAAGGAAGGCTTCGCCGACTTCGTGAAACGTTGGAGGGCTAAGGCCACTCAGATGCAAAGCAAACCAGATTTAAAGGAACAGATAAGGATCATCACCAAGAATCTCCCAAGCTCTTTTGCTCCATACATGGTTCTTTCCCAGGCAGCCCCGAATTTCGAAACTTTCTATGACTCAGGCCTGGCTGTAGAAGAAGCACTGCGAGACGGAACATTAGAAAGGAAGGAATCAGCAGCAAAGCCCAAGAGGGTATATTTAGGCAACAGCAATGTCCTCTACGGGAATTCCAATCAGGCTGGAACTTCATCCGCCAAACCGGCGGAAGTCAACCAAATTTCAGAAAAACCAAAGTCCCAACAAAGAGCCTTTACCCAATTCAGTACTCCTAGATCCGCCTTGCTCAAAAAGCTCACTGAAGTAGGAGTGCTGAATCCCCTTTCGCCACCACAGAACATTCCACCCAATCTAAATCAAAACGTCTACTGCGATTTCCACCAAATGCATGGCCACACCACTGATAACTGTATCCGTCTCCGTCATGAGATTCAAAACCTCATCGACAATAAAGTCATCGATACCCTTCCTTCTGACAAACCAAATACCATGACAAACCCCTTGCCGCAGCATAATACCCCATTCCATATCAACCAAATCACCCAAGACAAAAGCCAAGACTTTGATCCTACCTCCTTCATCATCCTTGATACCGAACCAAAGCCTGTCGTAAAAGTTCCCGAAGAAATCGCCCTCTGTTACCTTTGGGATTGGGGAGATTTGATTGCCGATTGGGAAGAGTTTGAAGTCGCTAGTTTCCAAGGAGATGTGAACCCATTCTTTGAGCCGGGATGGGAAGTTGACTGGCAAAACATTTATGCTGACCCTCTTGATGGATTTTCTTTGAATATGATGTTCAACTTGCCTGAGATGCCTGAATGGGAGTGGAACCCAATTCCAGATGAGTACCAACTCTTGGCCTGGAATGATCCTTTAGATACCTTCTCTATGCCCATGCTGTTTGCAGAACAATACCAACCACCGGCAGTGATCTATGACTGGCCTGAACCGGCTCCGTTTCGACCAGACCTCTCCTCCTACCTCCTCGATCTCATAGCCAACGACCCATACAACAACGTGGGTCTTGCTCCATACCCAGAACCGCCGGGTCCCGAAGAAGATATGGCTAGCAATGAGTTCAATCCAGTGGACTACCTGGTCGATGAAGTTAAGTCAGAGTCCTCGATCACCTTCCCAAAAGATGCTGATGTTGCCATGATGAACTTATGGGAAGATGAACCAGGTGCCAAGACAAATCTATGGGGTGATACGGATATCATCAACATAAAAGTGGGAAACGAAGAATGGACTGTAAACAGGACGGTAGTAGAAGCTGAAAAATGGAAGCCCGAGGACCTATGGGAGGACCTGGTTGTCGCTGACCGGCCGCCAATCTCCAAGACACTACCATTGGAAATAAGCGCAAAGCCCTTGCAGATTTGTGGAATGAAGAGTCCAAGTACCAACAGATTGGCCAATTAACCAGGAGTGGTCAAATATACCAACCCCCTAATCTTCAAATCGGAGAATCCTCCAACCCTCTAGCTCCACTAACCAAAGAACCTTCTAACCCGTTTGTTACCCCAATCAAAGATACTTTCCAACCCTTTGCCCCGCCAGTTAAAGAACCTTCACGCCCTGAGAAAGACCCAGAAAGAATGATCAAGCGCCAACTCGAACAGACTCCAGCCAAAATGTCTGTTTAGGACGTGCTTGTCCATTCCACCCGCCATCGTGAAGGATTCATCCAAGCTCTCTCTCACCTAAAAGTCCTCTCCGCCATAACCCCTGACGAACTTGTAGCACTCATCAAAACCATACCCGTCAAACATGCTATCACCTTCACTGATCGAGATTTGCCCGCCGATGGAACTGATCACAACCGGCCACTCCATATCACCCTAAAATGCCACGGAAAATGGGTACCGGTAATCCTCATTGACAACGGGTCAGCAATCAATGTCTGCCCACTTCGTGTCGCTTAGTGCCTGGGATACAAAAATAGTGATTTCTCTCCATCAGAAGTCAAAGTTCGGGCATATGACAACACCCGTCGGGATGTGACCGGCACTCTCATGCTTCCTATGACTTTTGGGCCCTACCAAACAAATGTGGAGTTCCATGTGGTAAACATTCCCGCATCCTTCAACCTACTGCTAGGTAGACCTTGGATGCATCGACCTGATATCATGGCGGTTCCTTCAACACTCCACCAGAAAGTTAGACTGGGACTAGAAACTGGAATGCTCACTATTCACGGCGATTCTGGGATTCGTGCTCCTGTGGAAGACAATGCCCCGCTTTTGGAGATACAACATGGGGAAGAGGACGTTGCTCTGGGCGGTTTCTCTCTTGACACCTCTCCTTCTGTTTTCACTATCAAGATTGATGATGATTTCGTCGTTAGTAATGTTGCCATAAAGATAATGAAGAGAATGTCCTACATGCCAGGATTGGGACTAGGAAAGAATCTTCAAGGACCCGCCCAAATTAAAGAGCCAGGAACTTTAACCCGCATAACAGGAGTGGGGTACCACCCTTCCGAGGATAGGAGGGAAAAGAAAGGAGACAGGCTGGAAGATTATTTTGTCAAAGAAAAGGCAAAACAGATTTATCAAGGGCAGCCGGAACCGTTTTGGGACAAAGAAACCAATACCTTCCTACCAGGATTTGAGATATTCGCCAATGATGTCTGGCCCGAAAGTGATGAAGAACCAGAAACAATAATCAAACCAGTAGATGCCACAGATTGGGTTGAAACTCTTACCTTGGGTAGCTTGGCGACCTTATTCGAGGAGGACGAACCATTGGGTATAGTTGTGGAGGCAGAAGTGCAGATGCTGGGGCAGGAGACCCCCGAAGATCCAACTTCACTCATCATGGATGCCGCTGGAGATTATAAGAATTGGACTTTCATACCAAGTGCAACTAGTCATGAGTCTGAGTCTGAGTCTGAAACTGAGTCCTTTGAGTCTTCCGAGTCTTATGAGTCTGTCGAGTCTGAGTCGGCGCCTCTTGGCCCAACTCCTCAGAGTCTGTATTTTGAGTTTGAATCTACCCATGTGTACGGTGCCCTCGAGGCCTCTGCTAATAGCGAAATAAATGAATCTGATTCCGCTTACATCCCTGATTTTTAAATAAATTGTGTCGACCCCAATGATGAAGAGATCGATTTCGAAGGGGAAATCCCTGAAGAAATTCGATCCCTAATCGAAAGGGAAGACGAAAGGCATGCTCAGCATGTAAAAGAAGAAGTTGTTTCAATAAATTTGAGGGACGAAGGGAATCCCCGCATGGTCCAGATCGGTTCCGCATTGTCAGAAGAAGAGCGTCAGGCTCTTATGGAGTTGTTAAAAGAATTCGAAGACGTTTTTGCATGGTCGCACGCTGATATGCCCGGAATTGATCCTGAAATCGTGGAACATCGGATTCCCCTTCACCCTGACGCAAAACCAGTAAAACAAAAACTGAGACTCATGAGGCCCGACTGGGTGCTCAAAATAAAAGAGGAAGTAACTAAACAAATCAATGCGGGGTTCTTAATGGTAACTAAATACCCTCAGTGGGTTGCTAACATCGTTCCCGTTCCAAAGAAGGATGGCGAAATCAGGGTCTGTGTGGACTTCAGGGACTTAAACAAAGCTAGCCCCAAGGATGACTTCCCTCTGCCCCACATCGACGTGCTAGTTGATAACACCGTGGGACATGCCTTACTTTCCTTCATGGACGGCTTCTCAGGATATAACCAGATTCTCATGGCCCCGAAAGACCGAGAGAAGACCACGTTCATTACCGAGTGGGGAACCTATTGCTATCGGGTCATGCCTTTCGGACTGAAAAACGCAGGTTCCACTTATCAACGAGCTGCTATAACCTTGTTACACGATATGATCCATAGAGAAGTGGAGGTTTACGTCGACGACATGACCGTTAAGGCAAAAGAGCGAGAAGGTCACCTGCCCGCGTTAAGAAAGTTCTTCGAAAGGATAAGGAAGTACAAGATGCGCCTCAACCCTGCCAAATGTACGTTCGGAGTCACCACCGAAAAAATGCTCGGATTCATGATCACCACTCGTGGCATCGAAATCGATCCATTAAAGATTAAGGCCATTCTGGAAATGGAGCCGCCACAGACAGAGAAAGACGTAAGGGGTTTCCTTGGCAAAATACAGTTCATCAGCCGGTTTATCGCAAAGCTGACTTCAACATGCGAACCCATATTCCGATTGCTCAAGAAAGGAACACCCTTCGCATGGACCGACAGATGTCAGCAAGCTTTCGAAGCCATCAAAGCCTATCTAAGGAATTCGCCAGTCTTAATGCCGCCAGAACCAGGAAAACCTTTGATCCTATACCTGTCAGTCACCTCGTCTTCCATGGGGTGTATGTTGGCACAGGAAGGAGATGATGGGGTTGAAAGGGCCGTCTATTACCTCAGTAAAAAGATGGTTGGGTCTGAGGAACGCTATACTCCTTTAGAAAACTTGTTTGGGCTTCCCGAAAGTTAAGACATTACATGTTGGCCTATTCGGTGAGATTAATATCCCGAATTGATCCTCTGAAGTACTTGTTCGAAAAGCCAGCACTCACAGGAAGGATGGCACGCTAGCTGTTGATGCTGGCAGAATTTGAATTAAAGTACGTCAGTAGAAAGTCAGTAAAAGGAAGGGCTGTTACTGAATTTTTGGCCGACTGCCCAGTCGAAGGAAAGGAAGACGCCGAATTTGAGTTCCCGGACGAAGGCATATTGACCATAGTTGAGGACGTGTGGCGGTTGTATTTCGACGGAGCAGCCAATCAGAGAGGATTCGGAATTGGTGTGCTGCTAATTTCACCGGATGGGTCGCATATCCCGCTTGCATTTAAGCTCAACTTTGAGGTCACCAACAATCAGGCGGAATACGAAGCTTGCATTGTCGGCATGGAAGCAGCCATTGAAATCGGTATAGAAAAATTGGAAGTCGTGGGGGATTCCAACCTGGTCGTTTCTCAAGCAAACGGTGATTGGAAGGTCAGGGAAGAAAAGTTAAAGCCATACCATCAAGATCTCGAGGATCTCATCCCCCATTTTAACAAAGTAACTTTCACCCATGTCCCGAGACTCAGGAATCAGTTTGCTGATGCCTTGGCAACATTAGCCTCCATGGTCGAAATCCCTATCGGTGTGAAGTTAAGGCCAATTATGATCGAGCAAAGGGATACCCCGGTATACGAACATGTCATGGCCATCTACGAGCCAGAGGACAGTCACCCTTGGTTTTACGATATCTGGAGATTCGTGGAAAGAGGAGAATACCCCTCTGAAGCAAGCAAGAAGGACAAGATCGCCCTTCGGAGAATGGCAGCCCAGTACATCATTTGTGGAGGAAATCTATACCGAAGGTCTCACTGCGGAACCCACAAGCTGTGTATTCATGGTGAGGAGGCCAAAAGGGTGATGGAGGAAGTCCACAAAGGAGTGTGCGGCCCTCACATGAACGGCATGATGCTTGCCAAAAAGGTTTTGAGACAAGGCTACTTCTGGTCCACTATGGAGACGGAATGTGTGGAATACGTACGACGTTGCCATAAGTGTCAAATTCACGCTAACCTCACGCATGTTCCACCACATGAGTTGCAGCAAACGACCTCGCCATGGCCTTTCTCGACGTGGGGTATTGATGTCATCGGAAGGATTGTGCCAGCAGCTTCTAACGGCCACAAGTTCATCCTGGTGGCTATCAATTATTTCACGAAATGGGTAGAAGCAGCCTCGTATGCAACCCTGACCGCGGTTCAAGTCGCGCACTTTATCAAGCAAAACGTTATTTATCGGTATGGGGTCCCACAAGCGTTCGTGTCCGACAATGGGGTGCATTTCAAAGGCCGAGCAAGGGAAGTCTTGGAGGAATTCCAGATCCAAGTACACAAGTCAACAACCTATCGACCGCAGACCAATGGGGCCGTGGAGGCAGCCAACAAAACAATCAAAACCATCCTGGAAAAGACTATTCAATCTGCAAGGGATTGGCACAAACGACTACCTTTGGCATTGTGGGGATACCGCACGTCTGTGCGTACGCCAACGGGAGCAACTCCGTACTCTTTGGTTTATGGCATGGAGGCCGTACTTCCCATAGAATTAGAGGTGCCATCCCTCCGGACTATGATCGAATGTGATGTACAAGAGGCAGATTGGCTGAGCAACCGGTTTGAAGAACTTATGTTGTTTGATGAACGTCGTTTAAGGGCACTTTACCACATTCAAGGATATCAAAGGAGAATTGCACGTGCGTTTAATAAGAAAGTGAAGCCCAGGGACCTGGCAGAAGGCGACATGATTCTGAAGGAGATACGAGCACCAATCTATGATCCACGAGGAAAGTTCCGACCAAAATGGTCTAGACCGTACATTATCAAGACTATTTTATCTGGAGGAGCTACGCAACTCATTGATTTGGACGGAAACGAATTCTCAACTCTAGTTAATCTGGATCAACTTAAGCACTACTACCCCTGAGAGAAGCTCGCTGGGCTGAAAACTGCAAGGGCAGCCAGTTCCAGGCAAAAATTAGAGCAAAAGCCCGCTAGGATGGAAACCCGCAAGGGCATCTTAGGCAAAAGTTAAGGCATACAATGGACGAGCTCGCTAGACCGGAAACCCGAAAGGGCGGTACTAGGCAAAAATTAGAGCGCAAAAGGAGAGTGTTAAAACCAGAGTGAACCCTATCCTTGAACTACGTCATGACCTGATTCCTTCATCAAGAGGATACGTAGGCAGTCTCATCATGGGACTCGGTCACGATCAATCAAAACAAAAAAATCCAGATTGACAGAATCCAGAAAGGCAGAATCAGAGAGGGGGAGACCCTCTATAACTCACTTTATTAAGATAACTGCTTCTAATACATAAGGCTGAGCATGATCTTCGAAAATAAAAGGCAATACAATAAAAGGAGGTCCATGATTTATTTGATAATCAGGGTAGTAAGATCGAGTCAGTTTCCTTGGGCACCCGCCTTCGCAGCAATGTCCCTCCTGAGCCATTTTCTGTAACTCCCACGCGCTGCCACAGAAGGGTAAGGATGAGCATCGGTCACCTCACGAGACCTCCAGAATCGCTGATAGTTGCAAAGAACCGAATGGCGGAAGAAAGGCATAACTACATCCACTAGGACCTCTGCAGGAACCTCCTGTCTCAAACCAAGCTGACGCTGAATCCGATAGGGGATGTAGAAGGTAAAAGCCTCCAGCCCGGGAAGAACCACCCACTGAGAACCCATATAATGAACAGTCATGGGCGGAAGATCAAGCCAAAAGCTTCTCCAGGAGATAGTCTCAGCCTGTTGACGCTTGAAGAAGGTGACCCACTCGGAAACTCGCCTGTCCGCAAATTCGAAGCACCGAGAGGAAAGTAACCTAGCCCCATACGCCAAGTTGCCAGGAGGGAGAGTCAGTATGTTCACCTTGTCACACAGCCAAATCTGACAAAGAGAGAAAACAAGTGAGAAACCAGAGGAAGCCAAGCCCAACATTAAAAGAGTAGGAAGAACTGAAAAAGGGGGAAATGAGGCGAAAACTAACCTGCAGAAGAAGGGGGCAGCCCCCAAAAGTCTCAGTCTCTCCAGAATGAACCCTGTCTAAGCCCATCAGCGTCTCAGCCAATACCATCGGAATCACATCCTTCCGCGCCCCAATCTGCACTGCAATGCTAACCAATGCCGAGCTAGCACGACCAGTGGAGGGAACCAAGAAGTAAGCGGCAAGCAAGCACATACAAAGAGCGATCATGCGCCGAGAGTGGTAGGTTACATCCGCTAAGTTGCCAAGAGGAGAGAACATCTCAATAAGTCGCATCACGTTGAGATGACCATTGCTAACCAAGTAACGAGCAACACCGTCATTCAAACCAAGAGAGGCAGCAAGAACTTTGGACATGTTCTCGCGCACCGGAGGGACAATGACATCTCCAGAGCCAAAACCGCCAAGGTAGGCGCGAAACTCTTCGATTGTTGGGCAAAGCTCTTGTCCACCAAAACGGAATACATGCACCTCCGGATCCCAAAGGCTTATGGCAGCCTTTAGCAGCTCAGGGCGAAGGCGGATGTTACGAAGGTACCTCATAGAATAGAGGCCATGCACCCGAAAGTTGAGCCAATCGACCCCTTCCATGGAAATCAACCACGGCCGTAGAGAACCGGTGAGAGAAAGAGCCATTGGGAGGAGATGAAGATTTGAAGAAGAAGAGATATGGTTAAAATAAGACCTAAGGCCTGAATTTATAGGAGGAGAGAAGAGACAACTCCAACTTTCAAAAGAGTCTTGGGTTCCAAAAGTGTAGATTTTCCATAAAGACTTGCATAGGGAAAAGCTTGGTCATGCTCTAAAAGAACCAAGCAGGCATGCATTGGCACGGATATGGTATGGGATGGGTCAAACTTTAAACCTCGTGCAATCTGTCTTGGGAAGCAGCAAGTGGCCGGATGTCAGAGAAAATGTGCCGCGCGGTGTAAATAGGCGGCGCACGGCATATCAAAACCAAGAGAAAACCACGGCATAACACGGATACGCCTTGAAATCAGAGGAATACCCGCGCGGCGCTTTGCAGCCCCGTACGGCATATTAAGTCTGCATTTCTGCAGACTTTGACAGCAGAGGTTAGAAACCATTTCAAGGCACTCGCAGGCATCATCAACCCTCAGAACATGTCTCAATGGGTATTTAGGGCTTCGGGAAACCCCCACTTCGAGTCAACTCCCAAAACTCGACGTAAAGGCACCAAAAAGTCAATAAAACCCATTTCCCAAGTCATGTCAAGGTATCGGAGTCCGTTTCAAGCCATTCCAAGTCAGTCTTTCGGGTCCAACAAGTCATAATGACCAAAGGTGACCCAGTCCAAGTTCCGTTTCACGCTCAACGTCGAAATCTGAGAATGTCACCCTCCAAAGTCATGGTTTTCTCGCTTTCTAGGCATATTTTCAAAAAGTTTTCAGTTTCCAAAAGAGTTTGGGTTCCGTAGTCACGTGACAAGAGTCCAGGGTCGTTATTGATGAACAAAAGTCCACAACAAGGGTAGTTTCGTAAAGTCTTGTACAAAGGGATCAGTTTTTCAAAAGTTATTCATTATATCTTCTTTGATTTCTATTCCAACGTCAATGAATCTTTGCCCCAACATATTGCTCGTCATAAAACTCAAAGTTCGCTTCAGATTATGGCTCAAAGGACTAGTCGCATGCATTGGTTAATGTTTCTGTTATTCAATCTTTCTTAGACAAATGACAATAAGGGAAGTTGAATGACGTAAACACTGAAAGAAATAAGCATCTCTGTATATAATCTCTGAAATATCCATGAGTCGAAGTACCAAAAGGCGTGCAAGCCTCAAAATCCTATCTACTGAGGGTAAACAGGCACCCTTCCAAAAGAAGCACGCAGGCTCCAGTCAAAAAGCAAAATAAAAGGGAACTCTACTCTGGTCCTCATCCTCATCGTCATCCTCACCCTCCTCGTTGTCCTCCCCAGAGGCCTCCTCTGCCGGAGAGCTAGCCGCCTCCTGAGTACCAGACACCCTAGGCACCGTACTCCCCGAGGTGTCCGAGAGGTCAACGTCCGTCGGCTCCTCAGTCTCATCGGAGACGTCGACTGGCTCCTCCTCTGTACCCCCAGAAAGCCGCCGCCTCTTCGATGGAGGCTCCTCCCGCGAACCTGCAGAGGAAACCTGTGGCGCCTGCATGCGCACAGACTTCCTGCGCGGCCCACGCGAAGCCCCTCCTCCAGCCTGCAATAACATGGTATTCATCATTAGCATTATAATCATGAAATAAGCAATAGGAAATAAAAGCAGAGGGTTCGAAAGCGTTACCATGGTCCCACCAGCGCGAGGAAGCACCTCTGGGACACGCCCCATGGCGTACTGCCTCACCAGCTGCTCCAGGCCCATCATGGCCTCGCCCATCTCTCTCACGTACTCCGGAGTCGCCTGCACAATAGGTCAATTGTTTAGAACATGCAGTGATGCTAACAAGTAGATGCAAATGGGCGAAAGAATGCAAGTTATACCTGAGCAAGAAACTCCGGAGCTGCGGCCGTGGGACGCGGCACCACCACCACACCAGAAACCCCCTGGGCAGTCGTCACGTCCACGGTCCAGGAGAGTCGAGGCAAGCTGGCCCCGCTCGAGCCTGCGCCGTCACCTCGACCTCCGACGCTACCCTCGCGTCCTCTGCCTCTCCCTCCTCTCCGTCCTCGTCCGCCTCTACCGCCTGCACCACCTGACGCTCGAAGCGTCGCCTCCCGAGCAGCAGCCCGTACCCCGAAGCTCAGCATCAAGTGCCGAGCCCGGTACTCAGAGTAGTCCACGTCTGCCTGGAAGAGCGGCTCCAGCTCGAGGTCCGGTCGTGTGAACCGCTCAACCTCTCCCCTGGTGTACAAGCTCGTCCGCTGCACCAGAGCAGGGAGGAGACTAGGGACTCCAAAAGCGTCCAACCTCAGTGACTGACGTGACACCCGGTCACCCAGGTACCACTGCCAGCCGTAAGGGGACTCGAGCAGCACTCTCCCCCTCGTCACCTCCCTGCTCTGCACCAGGAAAGGAGACTCGCAGCGGTCCCACACACGCCAGCGGACCTGCAACCAAAAATGAATGATATCAGCATAAGATTTGGATAAGAACTATCAAACAAATGGAAGCATGCGAGGTATGATCATACCCGGTCAGGACGAAGCTCGTCTAAGAAAAGGCGATAGGCGTTCAAGTCGCCCTTCCCCTTCTTCACCCCCCGGAACTCCTTGGACCAACGTAGGGCCCGGGGAAGCACTGTGTCACTAGGGCAGGAGGTCTCAGGAGGGTACATGTCCAGTACCTCGTACGTCCACAATTGCAGAATCAAACATCAAGGATTAGCACAGGATATGCAGTAAGTGAATAGAAAGACAAATAAGTGCAAGAGAAGTTTGAAATATACCTCCCAGACCCTCCAGTAACCGCCGAGGCTCTTTCCCGCTCCTCGGGAAAGAGACCCCATGAAGGCGTAGCACGCCCCCAAAGCTGCACCGCCCCAGTCAAAGCGGGCTATCTCCCCGACGTCCCTCAAGGCCGGTAGGAGCGAAAGGTGTACTCGGTTGCGCCTGTTGGGAAACAGGGACGCACCAAGTAAGTACAACAGAAAGCACCGCGCCATCTGCTCCTCCCGCACCCTGTCGGTCAGGAGCTCCTCTGTCCAAAACCCCAACAGCTGGGCGTACTGGGCGTCCTCACTCTCCGCCCTCAGCACGTACCCCAGTGTCTCCCGCTGGAGCACCGCGCTCCTCCCTGTAACAGCGTCGTAGGGGATAGGGTCACCCCCGACCCTCAGACCAGTGATTGCCGCAAAGTCCAGCGGCGTCACCGTCAGCTCACCAAAAAGGAAGTGGAACGTGTTCGTGGTGTCCCACCACCTCTCAGCCAGCGCCCTCACCACCTGGCAATCGTTGCTCGCCCTCGTGAGCACACTCACGAACTCCCCAAAACCCGCCTACCTCACTATCTCCCTCACAGCCTCAGGGAGTCTCTCCCAAAACGTCGGCACGTCGGCCGCACCACCGTAGCACGAGATGGCGATCGCCTGTTGCAATGAGTTGATAACATTCAGTAAACAGGTATACTATTCAATGCAAATACAGCATTCAGATAAAGAAACGAAAGTACGATACATTGGAATTTGAAATGCAAGTGTTTAAAGTATACCTCGTCTAGGCGCAAAGAAAGGTGCTGTTGTGGGTCCCTCAGGACCAAGGCCTCGTCGTACGTAGGCCGCGCCGGCCTGTAGGCATCCAAAAGCGTAGGAACCACTACGTGCTAAAAAGGCACGTAAGACTCCGCCTCGTAAGGTCCACGCCCCTTCAGGGCCACTGCCGCTTCCTCCACAACACTCCTCCGAGGGCCTGTCTCACCTCCGGCAGCCTCCTCCTTTGCTCCCTGTGGCTCTCCAGTGGCCCCCGTCTCAAGCTCAACCTGGAGCACCCTCTCCTGAGCCTCAAGTAAGGCTGCAGCCAGTCCAGGTACCCCCCGTAAGGTCTCAACCAAGTCCTCGAGGGACGCCTCCTCAAGGTAGTAGCCTAAACCGATGGGCCGCGACGACCCTGCACCCTCACCACTGCCAGCAAACATGGCCGGCGTCTCCCTCTCCTCCACCAACTCCTCCTCAACAACGGGACCCTTCCCCAGGTCAGTCCGAGGCTCTCTCACGGGAGAGGCCTCTGTAGCCACCTCCGCTCCGTCCAGCCCGTCGCCACTGTGAGCCTCTGTGACCCTCTCCGCTGAGCCAACTGCGCCCTCTGTCCGGCCTGTCGCCTCGTCCTCCCCCCTGGACTCCACTGCACTCGGAGTCTCTGTCCCCTGGCCGTACCCAGCCAACACTCCGCTGCCACCGTCACCACCGTCACTACCCATCACCGCGGCAGCCAAGGCCGTAGCCTCCTCGACCAATGCCGCCGGGGCCGAGACCCCCACGGTCTCCGGCCCCACCTCGGCTGCCACGTCGCTCACCGGGGCCACCGTGGCCGGCACAACCTCAACCCGCGGGGGTTGATCACCCCCGGGTATATCCGTACTATCCATAAGAAAGAGAAACGGGAGAGAGAGAGAGAGAGAGCAGTAAGAGAGAGAGAGAGAGAGAGAGAGCGAGAGAGAGAGAGAGAGAGAGAGAGAGAGAAGAGAGAGAGAGAGAGAGAGAGAGAGAGAGAGAGAGAGAGAGAGAGAGAGAGAGGAGGGAAGGCCGAGAGAGAGAGGAGAGGAGGCCCCGTATATATATATATACCCCCTGAACCGGTTCGTCTGGACTTTAAGTGGACCGGGTTTGAAGAGAGTTGCACCGCACGGCATATCTGATCAAAGCGCGCGGCATAACGACTTAACTGGATGAAAGTTCTCGAGTTCCCACGACGCACGGCATTACCCATGCTGCGCACGGCATACTGGGTTATTTCGACAGTTCAGATTCTGAGAGCAGTCTTCTGATCATGGCATTCACATTCGGTCCCGTTCATGAACAGTATAAGTAACGAAAGAGCAGACAAGCAATGACAAGAAAGGGAGATTTTCTTTTTCATTTCATCAAACCCGAAGAAGTCCCCGGGATTTTCATTACATTGTTCAAAAAAAAAAAAAGGAAGAGAAAAGTAGAAAGTCAAAACAGAAAAGAAAATCCTACTGTCCCTCTTCTTCGTCAATCCTCCTCTTCAGTCGCTCCCTCCGCCGGACGCACCATCCCCCTCGTCGGAACGGTCATCAGAGCCATTCGGATTCCCCTCCGAGTCCTCTGCAGTCCCGTCCGAATCACGCCCCGGCGCATACTCCGGGTCATGCTTGCTGTCCATCTGATCAAAAGCGAAGTCCTGAAGGTTGGACACCGCGCGACGGAGGGTGCGAATCGTTGATATGAGCCTCGCGATCTGTCGGTTCAATTGCTCAATCTCCTCGCGGTAAAAGCCCATCTCTGCCTCCAAAGAGATCACACGCGCTGTCAAGTCGTCTGCCGCCATGTCTTGAGAAGAAGATTATGAATTTAGGAACCTAGAAAGACTTGGGAGGAGAGTGCATAGAATGAGGCACCCCCATCCCTTTAAAAGAGGTTCTGACCGACGAAAGGGCACGCCTGTATTAATGGGCACCCTTAAACCAGCCAACTGATCTCGGAAATCGAAGAGGTGCATGGGAAAACTAAAGGCCGTGTGCCCTTTTGGTCACCCGCACGGCATTTTGACTTCAGAAGAATAAATGTGTTTTCTCGGAAATTGGGCACTCTAGCCACCAAAATCATCTCGGAAACTAAAAAGGCTCCAGCCGTTTTGCAGCATAAATCCTTTGGAATGGCGTGCATTAATGATAGGATAATTTGATCCTAGTCCCCCGGGACTCGTAAAATTCCCCGTCCCCCGAGGATCGATCGTACTTACGTCTGCTCGCAGTATTCACCAGATTCAAGTCTCAACTCAATTTCAAAAATTCGCCTCCTGAGGGCTCGTCTCAAGTCTCAAGTCTCAAATCAATTTCAAAAATCCGCCTCCCGAAGGCTCGTCTCAAGTCTCAAGTCCCAACTCAATTTCAAAAATTCGCCTCCCGAGGGCTTGTCTCAAGTCTCAAGTCTCAAATCAATTTCAAAAATCTGCCTCCCGAAGGCTCGTCTCAAGTCTCAAGTCTCAAATCAATTTCAAAATTCGCCTCCAGAGGGCTCGTCTCAAGTCTCAAGTCTCAACTCAATTTCAAAAATTCGCCTCCCGAGGGTTCGTCTCAAGTCTCAACTCAATTTCAAAAATTTGCCTCCCGAGGGCTCGTCTCAAGTCTCAAGTCTCAAATCAATTTCAAAAATCCGCCTCCCGAAGGCTCATCTCAAGTCTCAAGTCCCAACTCAATTTCAAAAATTCGCCTCCCGAAGGCTCATCTCAAGTCTCAAGTCTCAAAGTCTCAAATCAATTTCAAAAATCCGCCTCCCGAAGGCTCGTCTCAAGTCTCAAGTCTCAAATCAATTTCAAAAATTCGCCTCCCGAGGGCTAGTCTCAAGTCTCAAGTCTCAAATCAATTTCAAAAATTCCCCTCCCGAGGGCTAGTCTCAAGTCTCAAATCAATTTCAAAAATTCGCCTCCCAAAGGCTTGTCTCAATTAAAATTTTCCGCATTAGTTGCTACATTTTGCATCGTCCCAATTGAACTACGTTGGTCTGATACCTACAAATAGGGTACGTAGGCAGTTCCACGAACGCGACCACCATTGTCGTTTATTTGCATGTTCAGAGCATTTTGTTTTTGTTTCTGTTCAAAGACTTTAGCGCAAACGGATCGGGATGCCTATTCTTTAAGCGTCACTCGTATCAAAACAATGGTATCCGAGTTACGTTAAAGAGGGACTACTGTAGACACCCCAATCCGGACCTCGAAGGGTCTTTGATCACCCCGATGATGAAATAAAGGAAACAAAGCCTTTGTGAGCTTGAATGAAGTATTCCTCCAGCATCCGCAGCCCAAACCAACCATCAGCCCAGAAAAGCCCAAAAACTCAAAAGCCCAGAGAAAGCCCAAAAAGCCTTGGACCAAACCTAAAGTACCGTGCGCAACACTTCTACACCGCACGGCGTATCGAAATTTAATACGCCGCACGCAGTCATGAGGTTAACCGCACGGCATTTTGGATAAAGTTCTGATTGGCTCAGAAAGCTGTCGGCCACGCCTATTTGAGCCACAACTGCAATACGGCTCAGCCGAAAGCACACTTCTGGCCCGCCTAGAAAATACCTCCAACTTTTGAAATTCAAAATCCAAGGCTCTTGCCTATAAATACACCCCTCCACTCAAGGGAAAAGGGCCCTTGATCACCATTATACCCTTTCTCTCTCTTCTTGCTTTCACACCCACTTTCCCATTTCCAAGCCTTGAGAATGTTGTTCTTAAAAGACATTCTCTGGGCCTTTTACTCCATTTTTCTCCTCACCATTGAAGTTAGTCCCTTACTAACTTTGAGGTCCCAACTACCCAATATATCCATCTATTACACACATCCACACTTCTACTTTCTTTTTCCACCTCCCGACGTCCATCCTCCTTCATCAAAGTTCATTCAAGCTCCGGATCCAAGGTAAAAACCAAGTTTCCTTGGGCTAGGCTCTGTCCAGGCCCTGAGGGGACCTTTCTGCTCTCAGGCTTGACCCTTTTGGTTAAGATCTGACCCAAAACCTCTTTTACAAAATAAAACCAGAGCTCTGTACGAAGGTTTGCTAAACCGTGCGGCTCTTTAGAGCGTCGCACGGCGTAGTAGACCAACACGTACGGCATTTCAAAAGAATACTGTTTTCTTGATCAAACTGTCTGGATCGCGATCGTCCGTTGTTGGGTCCTTTCTGAATACCAAAAGCTGTCTCAGAATGAGACCATTTCTACAAGCCATGTTTTAAACTCCATAGATCTTTTCAAAACAAGCAAACGCATCAAAAATGGTTTTCCCTTCGTGGTTCGAAAGAATGATGTAGATCTGAGATGAGCTGACAGCTGTGAGTTGTCTGGAGCTTTAAAATAAAATCGTGCGATGTAATGGTACACCGTGCGAAGCTTTACAAAACTCTAAAAGTTTGGTATCAGGATCGGAACCACGCACGGCATATTGTTAAGCCGCGCGCTACAAGTCAATATGCCGTCTGACGGAGGATAGTGTTTCAGACAGTTCATTTCTACGTTTTTCCCTATTTATATCATCGCCATGTCATCTTTATCATCTCTGTACAGCAAGCACCACTAGCACGGCAACGTGTGATGATCTATCTTGTTTCCCTAAAGATGTGTTTTTCAAGGTTTTCCGAGTTGTGTTAATCCCCCCATTTAAAATGCTTAGTAGAGACCGGTTTTCACCGGGCAAGCGGGGTGCTTTTCAACAAAACCTTCCCCGTTCGTAACCTGGCTCCCGGATCCAAAATCTCAAACAGTTTTCGCTAGATCAAAAGCCCTTTTTTCTTTCAAACAAACTCTCGGTTTCTCGGATCATCCATCTCAAAAATCCGGGTGGCGACTCTGTCACAAATTGCACCGCTTCGGGCGCGGGAGCCCACAGAAGGCTTGCTGACATCTGTCGTCCCATACAAATGGTATTCCCTTCTTGAGCAGGCGAAATATGGGTTCACATGTTGAAGTCAATTTTGCAATAAACCTGCTGATGAACTGTACTTTGCCGAGGAAACTCCTTACATCTTTCTCTGTCCGTGGTGGTTCCATTTCCAGAATGGCCTTAATCTTTGATGGATCGACTTCGATGCCACGAGTGGTGATCATAAACCCAAGCATTTTCCCTGTAGTGACTCCGAACGTGCATTTAGCTAGATTAAGGCGCATCCTGTATTTCCTTATTCTTTCGAAGAACTTTCTGAGCGCGGGTAGGTGGCCTTCTCGCTCCTTTGCCTTAACGATCATGTCATCAACGTAAACCTCCACCTCTTTATGAATCATGTCATGCAACAAGGTTGTAGCAGCTCGCTGATAAGTGGAACCAGCGTTCTTCGACCCAAAAGGCATAACCCGATAGCAATAATTTCCCCATTCGGTGACGAACGTGGTTTTCTCTCGGTCTTCTGGGGCCATGAGAATCTGGTTATACCCTGAAAAACCATCCATGAAAGAAAGCAAAGCGTGTCCCGCGGTGTTGTCAACTAGCACATCAATATGCGGCAAAGGAAAGTCATCATTGGGGCTAGCTTTGTTTAAGTCCCTGAAGTCCACACAGACCCTAATTTTGCCATCCTTCTTCGGAACAGGAACAATGTTTGCGACCCATTGGGGGTATTTAGTTACCATTAGGAACCCAGCATTAATTTGTTTGGTTACCTCCTCTTTTATTTTAAGCACCCAGTTGGGCCTCATGCGTCTCAGCTTCTGTTTTACTGGTTTTGCATCAGAATAAAGGGGAATCCGGTGTTCCACGATTTCAGGATCGATTCCAGGCATATCAGCGTGCGACCATGCAAAAACATCTTCGAATTCTTTTAGCAAATTTACAAGAGCCTGACGCTCTTCTTCTGATAGTGCGGAACCGATCTGAACTACTCGGGGATTCCCTTCATCCCTCAAATTTATTGAAACAACCTCTTCTTTTACAAGCTAAGCATGCCTTTCGTCTTCCCTTTCGATTAGGGACCGAATTTCTTTAGGGATTTCCCCATCGAAATCGATCTCTTCATCATCGGGGTCAACACAATTTATTTCAAAGTCAGGGAAGTAAGTAGAACCATATTCATTTATTTCATCATAAGCAGAGGCCTCGGGGGCACCATACACATGGGTAGACTCGAATTCAAAATACAGACTCTGAGGAGTTGGGCCGAGAGGCACCAATTCAGACTCAGAAGACTCAGAAGACTCGGAGGACTCTAGAGACTCAGACTCGGACTCAGGCTCATGACTGGTTGCACTTGGTATGAAAGTCCAGTTCTTATAATCTCCAGTGGCATCCATGATGAGCGAAGTGGGATCTTCGGGGGCCTTCTACCCCAGCATCTGCACTTCTGCTTCCATGGCTATACCCAATGGTTAGTCTTCCTCAAATAAGGTCACTAGACTACCCATGGCGAAGATTTCAACCCAGTCAGCTATCTTTTCTTGTTTGATCACTGCTTTCAATTCTTCATCACTTTTCGGCCAGACATCATTAGCGAATATCTCAAACCCCGGTAGGAAGGTGTTGGTTTCTTTGTCCCAGAATGGTTCCGACTGCCCTTGGTAAATCTGCTTTGCCTCCTCTCTGACAAAATAATCCTCCAATCTATCCTCCTTCTTTTCCTTCCTGCCCTCAGAAGGGTGGTATCCCAAGCCTGTTATGCGGGTAAAAGTTCCTTGTTCTTCAAACTGTGCAGGCCCCTGGAGATTCTTTCCCAACCCCAAACCTGGCATGTAAGACATTTTCGTCATTATCTTTATGGCGACATTACTAATGACGAAGTCGTCATTGATTTTGACAGTAAAAACAGAATTAGAGGTGTCAAGCGAGAAGCCGCCTAAAGCAATGTCCTCCTCTCCGTGTTGTATCTCCAAGAGTGGGGTATTGTCTTCAACGGGAGCATGAATCCCAGAGTCGCCGTGAATGGTGAGCATCCCAATCTCAAGTCCCAGTCTAATTTTCTGATGGAGAGTTAAAGGAACAACCATGATGTCAGGTCGATGCAGCTAAGGTCTACCCAGCAGTAGATTGAAAGAAGCGGGAATGTTCACTACATGAAACTCCACCTCCGTTTGATAAGGTCCAAAAGTCATAGGAAGCATGAGGGTTCCAACTACATCCCGACGAGTGTTGTCATATGCCCGGACTTTGACTTCTGATGGAGAGAAATCATTATTTTTGTACTCCAGGCAATAGGCAACACGGAGTGGACAAACATTGATTGCTGACCCATTATCAATCAGGATTACTGGTACCCATTTTCCGTGGCATTTCAGAGTGACATGGAGTGGCCGATTGTGATTAGTTCCTTCAGCAGGTAAATCTCGATCAGTGAAGGTAATGGCATGTTTGATGGGTATGGTTTTGATGAGTGCTACGAGTTCATCGGGGGTTATGGTGGAAGGAACTTTCAGGTGAGAGAGGGCTTGAATGAGTCCTTCGCGATGGCGGGTGGAGTGAACAAGTACATCCCAAACAGACATCTTGGCTTTAGTCTGCTCAAGCTGGCGCTTGATCATTCCTTCAGGGTTTTTCTCAGGACGAGAAGGCTCTTTTACTGGTGGGGCAAAGGGTTGGAAAGTATCTTTGATTGGGGTAACGAAAGGGTTAGAAGGTTCTTGGGTCAGTGGAGCTGGAGGGTTGGAGGATTCTCCGGCTTGAAGATTAGGGGTTGATAGATTCGACCACTCCTGGTCAATTGACCAATCTGTCGGTACTTAGACTCCTCACTCCACAAATCGGCGAGGGCCTTGCGCTTGTTTCCAATAGTGGTGTCTTGAAGATTGGCAGTCAGGTCAGCGATAACCAAATCTTCCCATAGATCCTCGGGCTTCCATTTCTCAGCTTCTGCCACCGCTCTATTTACAGTCCATTCTTCATTTCCCACCTTTATGTTAATGATCTCTGTATTTACCCACGGATTTGTTTTGGCTCTTGGTTCATCTTCCCACAGATTCATCATGGCGACATCAGCATCTTTCGGGAAAGTGACAGACGACTCCGATTTAGCTTCATCTGCCAGGTAATCCATTGGGTCAAACTCATTACTCTCCACCTCTTCTTCTGGTCCTGGCGGTTCTTGTAGAGACCCAAATAATTTTAATGTTTGAAATATCGATTAAATGCCTAATTGAGAAAAATATGGATTTATCGATGAAAAATTGACTTGAGGACCAAAGTGAAAGAAGAGAAGTTTGAGGGTAAAATGTGTGATTTTGTGATTTGATGATATATGTAGGGGAGAGATCATGTAGGGGATCATTTTTCCTCCCCTTTCTCTTTTTCTCATTCGGCGTCTCCCATCTCTCTCTCTCCATCGACATATCTCTCTCTCTCTCTTCCTCTCACACTCAAAACTCCACCTCACACCCGAAAATCTTCGAGAAACAACTACATTCAAGCCTTGCAATCGCATTCATAAGCTCGGAAATCCTTGGGTTGAGTTCGAATCGAAGTTTCAAAGCTCGAAAGTCTAGGGCTCGTCCTATAACGCGTGAATATCGTCCATTGTCTCGAGGTAGGAACTTCTTGACCTCTCTTATATGTTTGCTTGTTGTTTTGGTGTAGAATCAAGCTGTTAATTGTTGAGTTTTGGTTGTGGATCGTGTTCTGAAATTCTGCAGAAATCGCCTCTCGAAACCTCGTCGTATCGATACAGATTTTGTGCTGTATCGATACAGTAAACCTTCGATTTTGGACAGCCTGTCCCGTATCGATACGGATTTTTCCCGTATCGATACGGGGAGCTTAATTCCAGATTTTGTTCCTGTTGATCCCTCGTTGATTGTTTTGACCCTCGATCACCTCTGAACCCTTTGTAACACCTCCTAATCGATCTCAAGCTCGTTCTTTGGGCTTCCTTCGACATTTTGATGCTACCCTTGTTCGTTGGCCTTCCATTGGTATAAATTGGATATGGAATCACATGATTAAATGTCGTTAAACGCTCGTTTGTTGATTATTGGAATGTGTGACTGTGTATGATACATTGGTGATAGTATTGGCACATCATATGACATTGTGTTTAAGAATGTAATCTAGGGAAATCATAGCTTGCATGTTAGTTGAGAATTGGGTTGTTTGAGGTCGAATGGTGGTTTAGGGAGTCCCGTACGCGAGGGGTGGTAATACGGTGACACTGTGGGGTTTCGTACGCAAGGGGTGGTAATACAGTAACCCTGGGTTTGTGGGGATCACTGTGACGCAAGGGGTGGTAACACAGTAATCCACGTGGTGTTGTATGGTAACGCGAGGGGTGGAAATACCAATAGTGGAAGTTAGTGATGTTGAGTCGAGTTGGGGGTTATTGAGTAATTGAGTCGTATGACACTCATACTTAATCGGGATTGGGGATCCACTTACAAGTTGATTGATCATCTAGTGTTGGGTATCGTTTTCCTCATCTTTCTTCCTATTGCACTAATCAACATGTTTGCATATGATATTGGTTAAGACTTTCCTACTGGGCTTTGTAGCTCAACAAAATCTTTCTTTTCAGGTTTGAATGCCGGTCAGTAGCACCATGTGTTGCATGCTTGGACTGTGGACAGATTTTGGAAGCTTATCTCACTTAGTTACTTCTTCATCTTGTGATAGTCTAGTTTTGGGTCAAGATGGGCTTGTAACTAAAGTCTCATGAATTATCTTTTGACTAGATTTATAACTGTATTTAAGCTAATTTGGGCTGTGATGCCAAAGTATACTTTCTTTTGAATTGCGGACTTGTCTGTAATTAAACAGGTGGGACATTATTTTGGGAATACGAAGGCAAGCGAAGCTCTTTCATTTAAAACGTATTATTTATTTTATGTTGAAAATCTAGGTCATGACAGTTCTGGATACGGGGTGAGACCTACATTGTTGTACGGATCATTGATGATAAGGTCATGGAGGTAAGAGGGATTTGTTTGAAACGGAGCAAGCTCGGGCCAGTCATAAGCTGTCATTTGGGGCTGGTATCCTTCTGCGAATAGCATGGGTAAAGAAAAGGTGTCTAGAGGGTCATTCCAGGCCAAGAGTTGGTATTCATCTGGGATTGGGTTCCATTCCCATTCAGACATCCCTTGAAAGTTCTCATTTTGGTTTTCGAACATCATGTACAGAGAAAACCCATCAAGAGGATCAGCGTGAATGTTTTGCCAATCAATTTCCCATCCAGGCTCGAACAGTGGGTCCATGCCACCTTGAAAGTTGGTGGCCTCGAATTCCTCCCAATCAGCAATCAGATCTCCCCATTCCCAAAGGAAGCAGAGAGCAGTCTCTTCGGGAATTTTCACAACAGGCTTTGGTTCGGTATCGGGATGATGAAAAGAGTAGGATCAAAGTTTTGGATAGTTTGGCTTTTGGTTTGGGTAATTTGGTTAATGTGGAAGGGGGTATTATGTTGCGGCAAGGGATTTGTCATGGTGTTTGGTTTGTCTGAAGGAGGGGTATCAATGACTTTGTTATCAATGAGATTCTAGATCTCATGACGGAGGCGGATGCAATTGTCAGTGGTATGGCCGGGCATTTGGTGGAAATCACAGTAGACATTTTGGTTCAGGTTTGGTGGAATGGTTTGTGGCGGCGAGAGAGTTTTCAGCACTCCCACTTCGGTAAGGTTCTTGAGTAAAGCGGATCTAGGAGTGCTGAACTGGGTGAAAACTCTATTTTGGGATTTTGGTTTTTCAGAGATTTGGTTTACTTCTGCTGGTTTGGGGGATGAAGTCCCAGCCTGGTTGGTATTTCTGAAGAGGACATTGCTGTTCCATGGGTATGCTCTCTTGGATTTTGGCCCCGACTCCTTCTTTTCTAACGTACCATCTCGTAGGGCCTCCTCTACAGCCAAACCCGAGTCGTAGAAAGTTTCGAAATTCGGGGCGGCCTGGGAAAGAACCATATATGGGGCAAAAGAGCCTGGCAAGTTTTTGGTTATGATCCGTATCTGTTCCTTCAAATCTGGTTTGTTTTGCATCTGAGCAGCCTTGGCCCTCCAACGCTTTACAAAATCAGCGAAACTTTCTTTCTCACCCATCTTGGTGCTTTCTAGTTCCCTTGTGGTCATCTTTAAGTCGACGTTGAAATCATACTGAGCCACAAAAGCTGTCCCAAGGTCTTCCCAAGTCCTTTTCTTAGAGAGTTTGAGAGTAAGAAACCACTGCAGGGCTGGTCCTGATAGAGACTCATGGAATAGCTGAGCCATGGCTTCCTTTTCAATCCCCCTCATGGTGAGTGAACCAACATACCCTTGGAGGTGCGCCTTTGGGTCTCCGGTACCGTCAAACTTCGCAAAATCCACACCCTTGAACTTTTCTGGTAACTTAGCATTGGGAAATAAGCATAACTTGTTCATGTCAATTTCTCCTCTTCCCAATCGCTTATTTTCTTGCACAGATTCCTCCAACTTACCAATTTTAGCCATAAGGGCGACTAAATTGGGATCCATTGCTGGTGTCTCACTGGCCAGCGTCTCAATCTTAGGTGGGTCAGGCTTAATTAAGAGCTTGTCACAGATTTCCTGCATGGTTTCCATCATCATATTCATGTCATTTTTCATGGACGCAACCGAAGTTTTGAGTTGTGCGTCCACACCGGCGAGGGATTGTCTAAACTGGGTGTCCATAGCGGCCATGTTCTACCTAAGCTCCTCTACCTCGTTTCTTTGGTCAGCCATTGGCAAGGGACCTTCAGATAATGTTCCGGCTAGAGATTCTTACTCCCTCCGTCCCATAAAGTTTGGCATTTTCAGGAATGCGTGCCATTTTTAAATTGCATATATCTTTCAATCTATAATGTTTTAAGCGATTTTTTGAACTTTGTTTAATAGAACAAATTAAAATCTATCAAACAAGATCCATATTGCTTATAAAAAACATTACGGATTAAAAGATATTGTTAATTTTTTCATAGGGCTGGAATAGTGAAAGTGCCAAACTTTATGGGACGGAGGGAGTATATTGCTGGTCTCGGTGAAGCTTCTAGTGACGACTGTCCCTCTTGTTCTATATGGACCTCAAACAGTTGGGTTCCTTCCAGGGTGCCTATGCGAACCAACCTTTGGGACGGACGAAACCAATTGGGTATAGCCTCTTCTTTTCGCAGGTGACCAATGTTTCTGAGCTGGCAACAAGGCAAAAGGGAGCAACTCAGAACCCATCCTGAGTGACCGTCCTACCTTCTACACGCCTCATAAATCCTAAGACCTACCGTGACTTGGGTCTCACTTGAGGCATTTGTACAGAAGATTTCTGATGGCCCGGGTAGGTACTGTCAGGCAGGTTAAATCCCGATCATTTCGAAACCAGAGCCAATCTCCTTACCTTGACCATCCGAGACAGAGTAATGTGACTATTAGAATCCAGATACGTATATCCTCAAGGCTAGTTCCCGAGTCAAGGGAGCCGTTCGAGCACGGCAAACACCAGAGGTATCGCAACCTCCATGGATTTAAGGTCTCCTAGACCGACTGAAGTAATCTTAGGAATTCTATAGAAGCCCCATCCTCTAGCCCACAAAATGCATGAATGATATGTTTGTACAGAAAAGAAATGCACATAAGCATAAAATAACACATAAGTCCTAACCACGGGTTCCTGTCCTAGTTGGGAAATTTCTATGGCTAAGTACAAGTGCAGAAGGCCGGTTTTGGTCTCAGAAGGGTTCCCCGGACTAGAACCAAGATGTACTACCCCATGTCAAGTGTATTGCAAGACAATGGTTGAACAGCACGATGGCCCATCATAGTCGAGGGTTGCTAGGCATCCCGGGAGAGCTTGTCACCGGTAAACCGGGCAAGATTGCCGAGACACGCTAGCGAGGCTTGTGCGGTGCATAGTGTAAAAGAAAGTTAAATTTTCCAAATTGCATTAAGCCCCCAAGTAAAATGCTTTTCAAGTTTGGCCCTATTGATTATTCAATACTTTTTTTTCTTTTCTTTTTTTTTTAAAGTAATTTACTGAATAAAAGGAATCCCCAGCAGAGTCGCCACTTTGGGCTCCCACGCCACCAGCGCGTTCGAAGAGTCACCACCCGGATTTTTGAGATGGATGATCCGAGAAATCGAGAGTTTGTTTTGAAAAGAAAGGCTTTTGGTCTAGCGAAAACGTTGAGATTTTGGATCCGGGAGCCACGTTACGAGCGGGAAAGGTTTTGTTGAAAAAGCACCCCGCTCGCCCAGTAAAAACCGGTCTCTACTAAGCATTTTAAATGGGTGATTCAATACCATTTGGAAAACCTCAAAAACACATACGGGGAAAGGGGAACAAGATGAAATGTATCACGTTGTCGTGCGCGTGGTGCTTACTGTACAGAAATGATGAAAGATGATGCGACGAAGATATAAATAAGGAAAGCTTTTCAACAAGTTGTCTGGATCACCATCCTCTGACGCACGGCATACCACTATACGATGCACGGTCATATGATATGCCGTGCGTTGTTCCGATCTTGTCCTCGGGCTGTCAATGGTTTTCAAAGCCTCGCGCGGTGTATCCAGTACGACGCACGGTGTTACTTTTAAAATTTCAAAAAGCTCACAGCCATCAGATCATCTCAGAACTGTACCATTCCTCTAAGTCATAAGTAGAGAGACACTTTTAAATGCATTCGTTTATTCAGAATGGTTATGAAAGTTCATTTGTGATGATAAAACATGGCTTGTAGATATGGTCTCATTCCGAGGCTACCGACGAGAGACAGGAATGGATCCAGTGAAGACGATCATGATCCAGACAGTTTGAACAAGAAAATAACAGTTAACCGAAATGCCACACGTGTAAGTCTACTACGCCGTGCGAAGCTTCAAAGTGCCGCGCAGCGTAGCCTACCCAGCACAGAGGGCTCGTTTTGCTTTGTAAATATGATTTTTAGGCCAGATCTTAACCAAAAGGGGTTAAGTCTAACAACAGAAGGGTCCCCTCAGGGCCAGGACAGAGCCTAGCCCAAGGAAACTTGGTTTTTACCTTTGATCTCGAGCTCGAACGAAGATTGATGATGGTGGATGGACGTCAGCAAGGTTGGTAAAGAAAAGAGAAGTGTAGATGTGTGTAGTAGATGGGTGTATTGGGTAGTCGGGGTCTCAAAGTTAGTAAGGGACTAACTTTAATGGTGAGGAGAAAAATGGAGTAAAAGGCCTAGAGAATGTCTTTTGAAAGCAACATTCTCAAGACTTAGAAGTGGGAAATGGGTGTGAAAGCAAGAAGAGAGAGAAAGGGTATAATGGTGATCAAGGGCCCTTTTCTCTTGAGTGGAGGGGTGTATTTATAGGCAAGAGCCATGGATTTTGAATTTCAAATGTTGGAGGCATTTTCTGGGCGGGCCAAAAGTGTGTTTTCGGTTGAGCCATTTTGCAGCTGTGGCTCTAATAGGCGTGGCCGACAGCTTTCAGAGCCAGTCAGAACTTTTCATGAAATGTCGTGCGGCTAACCTCATGATCGCGTGCGGCGTATTGATTTTCGATATGCCGTGCGGTGTAGAGGTGTCACGTGCGACGTTCCAGGTCCAGTCCAAGGCTTTTGGGTTTTCTCTGGGTTTTTGGGCTTTTGGCTTATTTGGGCTAGGAATTGGTTTGGGCCAAGGGAATCCCTCATTCAAGCTCGTTAAGGCACTGTTTCCTTTATTTCATCATCGGGGTGGACAAAGACCCCTCGAGGTTCGGATTGGGGTGTCTACACACATTGTGAATAAATTTTCTCAAAAACTAGGTGCACTTGCATATGTACAACATTATGAGGAGTTTAAAAAATGTATATGGAATTCCGAGAACCCGGATGAGTTTGAAGCAAGATGGTTAGAGATTGTGCAAAAAGCACACTTGTCAAGCAATGAATGGTTAAATGACATGTACACAATCCGTGCGAGATGGATTCCTGCCTATACGAAACACATCTTCTCAGCCCATATGACAAGTTGTCAAAGAAGTGAAAGTGATCATGCATTCTTCAAGAGGTACGTGTCTAAGAATAATTCATTATTGGAGTTTGTGACACGGTTTGATAGGGCACTTTCAAATTTACGGCATAATGAATTGGATTTAGATCATAAAGATGTGAATGAGAAACCTGTGTTGAAAACCTCGTGGTTGTTGGAAAAGAGAATGAGTGAATTATATACGAGGACTATTTTTTACAAGTTCCAAGAGGAAATCCATCAAAAGGATGCTTATGTGTTTAAGAAGACGGATGAGGATGAACATCGTTGTTTGTGGAATGTTCAGAGGGCGGAAATAGAAGGTTCGAGATATCGTGAGATTTTGGTAAATAAGTCATCAAACCATGTCAGTTGTAGTTGTAAGATGTTTGAATTCGAAGGAATTCCATGTCGGCACATGCTAGCATATTTTGCTAGAATGCAGATTATGGCATTGTCTGATCAGTACATATTGCGGAGGTGGACTGTTGCAGCAAAAGCTAGCAGGGTTTTGGATGACTCGGGTGGGGAAAGGGGGAAAGAAATATGTGGCAATTCAATGTTAATGAGGCGACAGCGTGTCTTCCAACGATTTTCGAAAGTAGTTGATGACGCCCTATTAACTGAAGACGGAACACAAGTTTTGGAAGAAGCTTTGAAATCAGTTACAAAAAGGGTTGCACTCATGAAAATTTCTCGCGAAGATGGCGAAGGGAGTGGTATTCGTGTTCCTGTCTCTCTTGGAACCCAACTTAGTTATAAAGAACCACTTCCAGTCAGGGCAAAGGGTTGTGGTAAACGACTTAAAGGAGGAAAAGAAAGGCTGTCAAGGCATTAAGGAAATGTAATGGTTGTGGGTTAATAGGGCAATCACATGACAAAAGGAACTGTCCAAAACTGCTCAACATGTACGTGTATGCATCTATGTATGTTAATGTAAAATTTAAATCCTATTGCTATACCAAGTGTAAGTATGTTCATGTTGTTGTTTTTTTTTCTTAGGTCTTCGCAATATGCTAGGTTGAATGATGAGGACGACGATGAGGACGACACTGACAATGAGTGAAAATTGTAAGTGTTTGCAGTTATTCTTCATTGTATAAATTTTTATTGTTACAAGTATTTGCATTTTTTCTTTCTTTTATTCATCTTATGATCTATTCGTGCTTCAGGGATGGAAAAACGACTCGTGAGAAGAAAGGGTCGTGCGGAAATGGAGATGGATAAAATGGCCAGGCAATAGAGAGACTTAAATTAGTTAGAGGTTGTAATGACTTGGAAGATCGACGAACTGTGATTTTAATTGTGGGACTTGTGTATTTTTTTTGTAATTGTGGGACTTGTTTTCATGCATAATGATGTGAGGAGCAACTCTTGGTAAATCTTTTGTTGTAATTTCCATTTTCTGTGGTGTCCCGGTTCTATCACAATTTTCTACCTTTTGGGTGGGATATGAAGCATTTGTGTTACATTAGTTCATCACTGTCTACTATTATTTGCTACTTGAGAAGAATAATATTAAGGGAAATATGCAAATATATTTGCTCCATTGCACAACTAGACCATCACAAGCAATTAGATCCATGAAGCAAAAGGCTCAGAAAGACAAGAAAACGAGGGCAAGAAAATACAAATACACCATGATAAGATACATTGTTTCCCTTTCCAATTATCTGGTCTTCTAATAGTAAAGCTACTATTATTCAACAATTTCGTATTGTCCGAAAGACAGTTACCAGCTTTTTGATTGTATCCGTTTGCATTAAGGGATGAGTTATGAACTGAAGTGGTTAGGAAAAACTTTGAAGTCTTATCCACTTTCACTTGTGCAACAAAAGCCCAAGCAGCTTATTGAATCCATTGCACCATGGAGACTACTGGTAGCTTCTTGTACTGATTGGCCCAAAAAAAGTGACTAATCCATCTAAGTTGAAGAACCATAATGCAGGGTGCTGAAAATATACACTGTAATCACCTAGAAAGACAGATTTCGTGACAAACTTCTCATACCATATGGTAACTTCCGGTGCGAAGGTGTCCAGAAGAGTTACAACTTACAGTTACATGTACCAACAAACTAAGTTACAACATAATGTGTGGTACAAGACCACCAAACAAGGTTAATGTTTCAAGGTTACAAACTAACAAAAACAGAGTCACTGTTACAAGGTTAGAAGGTCCATCATCCTAAAGCTAAAGAACCAAGTTTTGCTCGGAGATCATCCAGCTCCTCTCTAAGCTTATCTCTCTGCTCAAGTGCTATTTTCAATTGATGCGCAAGTGGTTGTTGGTCATGGGAACCGTCGGACTCCTTGCTAGACGAACCATCACACTTTTTCAAATAAGTTGAATAAGCTTTTCGTGCCTCCGCTTCAGTCTCATAACCTTTAAAGGAATTGTGCTTAAAGCCGGTGGTCTGACCATGAGCTTCCGCCCAAGAGTCATAAACCCCGGGAACCCGACAAACAAACACAACATACCATTTCTCTATTTTCTAGCCTGTTGAAATATCATACACAAAATGAAGGGGACAAATGACATATAATCAACAAAATGCCACTCATCAATACGTTGAATGGTGCACAAAAGAATTGGATATTCTCAATTTGTCATCTCAGAGATGATTTTAGCCTCTCAGTTTGTCGTCTTAGATTGGACTGTCTATCAAGATTCTAAATAAACATGATTAGGCAGTTGTTAGTAGTTTAGCACGCCTTGAATTTTTAGGATTATCTAATCTGTGGTTCTGTGGGAGACATCCAGATGTCTTTTATATGGAGCAACAACCAACCAAACAATAAAACTGTTGCAGTTTTAACAGAACATTCCTGTACCCTACTGATTACATTTTGGAACACGAGTGTGTTCTGGTAAACACTCGTGTTCAGGTAAGAATCCTAGCATTGTGTAAAGACAAGCATATAATCCTATTGTTCAAGGCACATTCCACTATGTAATTTCCAAAGACCTTGAATCATTTATTCTTTTCTTTGTTGCAAAAAACAAAGGTGAAATTAGTAAGTCTGAAGTGCATAAATCAGACCAAACAATTTGAGAAAAATAAACAAGTATTTACCTGGTCAAGTCTGTTTTTTTTTTAATCAGGAATCAGAAATCCAACAAAAAATAACAATTTTTTTTTCAACAACTCATTGGTTCGAACCCTAAACCCCGTACAAAAAAAAAACCCGTACATTTTTTATTCAACAACTCATCAATTTCTTCAAAAAAAAAAAATTTCAAAAACATAGTAGTAAATACACTGTCGGTGGGTTGTGAATTTTGAAACAGAAATCTAAAAAAAATGGAGAGAGATTTTGACCCGCGGGTTCGAACCCTAAACCCGTAATTGGTTCGAAACCCTAACTTCAATCTGAACGAGGGAGAGAGAGAGAGATACCTTCGATCTTCAGTTCTTCTTTGTGAATTTGAGTGTGGTTGAGTCTAGTTTGTCATCTTCAATCTGATGAGCTGCGCGAAAAAAAACCCTAAGGCGTTAGCGGATATAGAACAAAAAAGAAAGACAGATTTCGTGAGAGGGTTCGAGAAGAGATAGAGTTCGAGAAGAGAGAGAGGGAGGGAGGACCTGTTTCTTCTTCGTTCCTGTTCTCTGAATCGCCTTCCCTTTCTCTCTCTACATGTGTTCGCGTGGACTGAAGGAAGGGCCACGGAGACCCCGTTTTGTTCTGACCCGTTTCCATATATGACCCAATTTCATATACCCGGGGCTATTTGAATGATTTTGACCCGCAAAATTGGCTTTTTAGATCTTGGCCGTTGGATCTAATCCAACGGCTACGGAGGAGGTCCGCATTTTTGCTTAACTTGCGGTGGTCCGTGTAAGAGCTGGACCGTATATATATATATATACACACACACATGACTTTAGCTTCACTCCTACTCAAAGAAAACCCCAACAAATTTAAACACTAGCTAGGAGAGAGACCTGTTTCAGAGTCCCCATCACCATCAATCTGTTAAACTTCTCAACTACTGCTTGCTTCCATTAAACTTTTTGAATCTCCCTTTGTTAAGTTTCTCTTCTCTTCTCTTCTCCCCCTCCAACTCCTCTCAGTAATACAGCTTAGAGACGACCTTCCCCCATGGGCGGCGCAACAAAAACCGCTCTGGGGAGGCTACCAATATACTACTACTCTATTGTTGGTGTAATTGTAATCTGTACTTTTGCCTTGATTGCTGCAGTCTTTTACTCTGAAAGGATAAGCTCTCTTTCTAATTCTTACATCATTTTCAAATTCTGCCCTACCCGATCAAATGCTGCTCCCAAATCATCTATCGACGCTACAAGAGGTATAGTTGTATTAACCTTTTTTCTAATACTTGTATTTGGATCTTGAATTTAATTTTAAACAGAAAACGAGAACAAAATTTGTTTATTACTTGCACAGATTATATATCATTTAGCTAGAGTACTGCTATATATTGAAGAGCAAAATTTTCCTTCGTCTTTCTTATGCAAATGATGTTCGTATGGTCTCTTGCATGCGTTATTTCATTCAAATTGTCACAAGGATGATTATTTTGGCTTGTAATTTCGGTAAAATATATATATATATATCATTACAATGCGCATCATTCTGGAATAAATTTCTTGCATGAAGTTTATTAATTTGGAATTCATATTTTTGTTTCTATTATAACGGCTCAATGACAGCCATGTACTCGTTACAATAATCTCATTTTCTCGACCCAAGCAAAGCAAAAACTTCTCATTTCTACCTTTCTTTTTCCTCCACCAAGAATTGTTCGATAATTAGTGATCACATTTGAATATAAATAGTGATCAATTACCATGATCACTCAAATTAATTAATTAGTTCTAAATTGGTTTGCTATTGCGTGTAGCATTCTTATATAAATGGACCAATTAGTAATTAGATCGATTACTAGAGGAATATTGCTATAAGATGATGCTAATTAATTATGATCCGTCTCAAATTAATATTCAGGAGATGAGAGAAGCAAATTAGAAGAAGTATTTGACGCTGAAGTTGATGATAGGTTCGAGTTTGACCCAAATGAGTGCGGCGTTGCTCAGGGGAGGTGGGTATTCAACAGCTCGCTCAAGCCTTTGTACTCAGACACGACTTGCCCATATATTGACAGGCAATTTTCTTGCGTTAAGAATGGACGGCCAGATTCCGATTATCGGCACTGGGAATGGCAGCCGGACGACTGTTTCTTGCCTACGTACGTACCTAATTGGAACATGTAACCGGAGAGTTTTTCCAGGAACCTTTAGAAACCTATTTTAAATTAATTGAATGGCTCTGATCATTAGCGTGGAACTCCAATTAGTGTTGTATCAAAAGTTGTGTCAACTTTTGTACATGTGAGGGAAACCGGCCCCCCATATATATATAGTGTCCAAACTAAACATTGTGTCCAAGAATTAATCAACATATGTCTACATATGAACAAGAAACATAAATGAGGAATTTCGAAATTACCAATGCCTTTGCTGAACACATGAATATCATATGACATGTCACTAATGCATTGGTTGAATTGATCTCCTTTGTCATGTTTCAATCAATGCATTCAGGAGCATTGCATGATAAATAATAAAATGTGGTAAACAAAGCATAAAGAAATTTATCATTTCGATAAATCATGCTCCGATTGAGACAATCTATTCCTCTATATGTATTTTTATGACTTGTTTTGGGTTTTTTTTTTTTTTTTGTGTGACAAAATCTCATTTTCCAGAAAAACAAAATACATGTTAATGTTAACGAATGGATATAATATGAAGAGGATAAATTTTCTTCTTTTATGAAGATTTATTTTCTAAGGTGCATATATTTGGTTCTAAAAACAGCAACCAAACCAAATATGACATGCTTATGGGATATAGAGTAGTACGTACTGATCTGTGCCAAACTTTCTGTTCAGGTTTAGTCCTAAAATTGCATTGGAGAAACTTCGGGGGAAAAGGTTAATGTTTATTGGGGATTCCCTACAAAGAAATCAATGGGTGTCGTTGGTTTGTTTGGTTGAATCTATTATACCCGAAGACCAGAAGGCCATGCGACGAGGCCGCTCTCTCTCTGTCTTCGAAGTCAAGGTGTACTTTATCTACTCAATTTTCATGAGGTTGAATCCCAGGAAGAATTTTAGATTTCTATGTATGTATAAGCTGATATTGTCCAATTAATATTAATTTACTATATATGATCGATTTAGGAGTACAATGCGTCAATAGAGTTCTATTGGGCTCCATTTCTAGTGGAATCGAATTCCGATGATACTATAATGACAGATCTAAACAAGAGGGTACTAAAAGTTGATTCAGTTGGGAAACATGCCAAATACATGCCAAATACTGGGAAGGAGTTGATATCTTGGCGTTCAATTCATATGTATGGTGGTTGAGTGCTCCCAGAGTCAAGTTACTGTAAGATCACAATCACAAGACTAGTATTCAGTCTCAGTCTCTTTTAATTTAATTTAATTTAATTTAATTTATGTGTATGTTTTCTTTGATCGAGATGTGGAAATGGCCGGAATATTAATTAATTGTGTGAATATTGTACAATATACGTACAGATGGGGTTCATTTGCAAACGGTGAACAAGGAACAGAAGAGTTTGATATGTTGGTGGCCTACAGAATAGGATTGAAGACATGGGCCAACTGGATTGATTCCAATGTTAATCCTACCAAAACCCGTGTTTTTTTCACCACTATGTCCCCCACCCACTCAAGGTCCTCTCTCTCTCTCTCTCTCTCTCTCTCTCTCTCTCTCTCCATGATAATGGATAATGGATAATGCTCAACTATAATTAGCTACGTTGACAGTCAACTAATCATACATGTATCAGCACGTCTAAATGATGTAATTAATTAGATGTGGCACGACCTAATATTCACCTGAAATCATTGTGTGACCTTGCCTTCTCATTGATTTATAACCCTACGCTTTAAAAGGCACCTCCAAAATAAAAGTGGCATATGCTCCACCGTCTTATATATGTTCATCCGTTGTGACTATAAAATTATTCGCGCTACCCAACTGCCACATAAAAGTATTGTCTATTTTGACACAACCAACTATATGGCCTCGTAAAAATGGACGACAGTAGATCTATATTTCTTTTATTTTAAATTTGTTCTTTTAGATACACTATAAATTAGAAAAGGGAAAAAAATCCATCAAGATGAAATTTACTAAAATACGATCGTATTAATCCCACGGATAATTCTTGATAAATTTTGTTGGAATAAATAGCTTTTTTGTTTCCAAATTCACTCCCTTTGAAATTGTGCATTTCACATGTTTGTTCATCAGATATATGAAATCTACAAAACCAGACACCTAGAATTACAATTCAAAAGTTGAAGTATATGGAACAGCTAGAGATTGAATTCAACACAATGTGGATCATGCTCAAAAGTGAATATGGGCTATAAGTTTCAATTTTCTTGGTACTTTTATACTAGACTAGATATATAGTTTGGACACCTAGCAAAATTGGGAAAATGGAAGTATAATTGGTTTCAACTATATATCAAAGGGATAACTGAATTAATTTTAGGTACGTACCAATTAAAAAGGATCGATTAGCAGTTTGTATATGCATGTTTTCCAAAAGACAATTAAGAACTTCATTGCACGGTGCGCCCTCTTTAATTTATGTCCAGAAGTGCAGACTGGAACCATGAGGATGGAATCAAATGCTACGACAAAACAAAACCAGTGATGAAGAAGGTGTTGGAAATGTGAATGGCCTGGGGGATTTCCAAGCCAATAACTTTCCCTATTCATGGTGGGGGTTTCCCTCATCATTGTGGGGGTTACTCACCTATTGATTGGGGGGTTTTTTCCCCATTTACACTGCCATTTACTCCACGTATTGAAGGCTAGGCAGCATTACTATGGTCTTTTCTGCCTATAAAAGGAGCAGCTCACTGCATAAGTTCTACACCAATTCACAAGAATTCACAAGCATTCTGATATAGTGTGAGAGAGAGACAAACGCAGAGTTAGTTCGCCAAGACGTTCTTCGGTGGTGTTCCGACGTTCGTGGTCCGAGCCGGATCAATCCTGGGAGACAGACGCCGAGTAACCTCAACACCCTCCGGTAGGCGGCGAATCTGTTTTAAGGACACCGTGTGAAACACGGGTTTCGGTTCACGATTGTATTACATATTCGGTTTGCAGCTTCTATGTTTATTTTCCATTCCGTTGTAATTCTGTAATTGTAATAGAATTCGTATTCTGGATTCCCGATTGCAAATATTTTCTAACAAGCTTAAAACAGATTTTGATCGTTTGATCGAGAATCGGATTTCCAGAAAACGTATTCTGTTTGGGACTAACATTTGGGTTGCGAGTTTAGTTTGGTGACAGATTAGTTTCCTTGGTGAATACCACTGGTGTAAGGCGAGAAAACAATCTGATCAACAGATTGAGCAGATTGGTGTTCATACGAGAATACATAACAAACCGGGTTGCAGATAGGCCACGGCCTTGATCAGTCGTGCGCGACTCGATCACGTTAGTTACAGAGAGGCTACGGCCTAAGGCAGTCGTGCGCGGCTTGGCCTTGGATCAATTGTGTTGGCCTCTGGGGTGATCTACTTGGCTTCTGCCTTGCCATCACCTAGCCTTGATCCAGTGTTTATGATCTGCCCGGTGTGCAGTTCATGTGCTTGACGCCTGGGTTGCTCTTGGCCTGAAGTACTCAACCAGTGGACGGTGAGTGCTCAGCCCTTGTGCACGGCAAGTGGTATACATCAGTACATGAACTGGACTCCAAAACCAGAAGGGGAAGGTGGATGGCCACACTTTTGCAAGTAGCAGATTGTGTATACCGTTTACCTTTCGGGGGCGCTGCCCCCGAGCCCCCGCCAGGGGGCACGACCCCCGCGACCTGACCTCGATCCACCCGGGGGCGCTGCCCCCAAGACCCCCGTCAGGGGGCGCGCCCCCAAGGACCCCCAAGTTACATGGTATTGTGGGGATGTCAGACTTAGCTTGTTTGATAGATTGTTAATCTATGCTTATATAGCTTGTCATTTTGATATTGAGAGTTGTTCTCTTATATGTGGTTGTTCCTAATTTCAGGTAAAATATGACAACTGTGCAAGAGAAAACTACCGTCACTGGCAAAGACAAAGAGACTGGTAGTGGCAGTGGAAATGGCGGTGGTGCTTTTCCGATTCATGCTCCTATTCCTGGGATTCCCTCGGTTCCAATGTCTCATGTGGAAAGGCCGAACAAGTTTGTTGGGGTAGATTTCAAAAGATGGCAACAAAAGATGCTGTTCTATCTCACCACCTTGAACTTGGCAAAATGGCTTGTCGAGGAAGCGCCTGTTATCGATGAGAACGACCCCGACACTCAGAAGCGTATTGATGTGGCCAGATGGAAAGAGCATGACTACATGTGCAAGAATTATATCCTGAATGCTCTAGATGACTCGCTGTATTCTGTGTATGGCGAGGCTCCGTCGGCTAAGGAATTATGGGAATCCTTAGACAGGAAATACAAGATCGAGGGTGCTGGGTCCAAAAAGTTTGTTGTGGGCCGGTTCCTTGATTATATGATGGTGGACTCCAAGTCTGTGGCAGTCCAAGTCCAAGAGCTGCAGCTCCTGCTCAATGAGATCAGGACTGAGGGGATGATTCTGAGTGAAGCATTCCAGGTGGCTGCAGTCATCCACAAGCTACCCCCGGCATGGAAAGAGTTCAAGAGCTATCTCATGTTCAAAAATAAGGAGATGACCTTGGAGGCTCTTTTCATCAAGCTCCGCATTGAAGAGGAGAATCGGGGTATGGATAGGAGTGCAAAGGCATCCTACATGGCCAAGGCAAATATCATGGAGCATGGTCAATCTTCCGGTGTGAGGAAAAACCAGTATGACAGGCGTTCTGACAAGCGGTCTGACAAGCAAGCTGGCAAACAGAAGGACAAAAGTGTCAATTTGGGACCGAGAGGTGGGGTTGCCAAGAAACAGAAAGATAAGTTTCAGGGTGCATGCTTCAACTGTAACAAGTTCGGGCATAAAGCTTCAGAGTGTAAGAAGCCGCTTAACCCTCGCGCTTAGGCGCATTTGGCTCAAATGGAGGCTGCAGTGTCCGATATCAACCTCTCGGCTATGGTATCTGAAGTGAACATGGTGGGTTCAAACCCGCAGGAATGGTGGGTAGACACTGGGGCTACACGTCATATCTGTTGTGACAGGCAGATGTTCACTACTTTCGAGCCGGTTGCTAACGGTGAGAAACTGTTTATGGGGAATTCAGCTACCTCGGATGTTGCGGGGCAGGGGAAAGTGGTCCTGAAGATGACTTCGGGAAAAGAGTTGACTCTGAATAATGTGCTGTTCGTGCCAGATATTCGCAAGAATTTGGTTTCTGGTTCGCTGTTGAGCAAGCACGGCTTCCGCCTGGTTTTCGAGGCTGATAGGGTTACTCTGACTAAAGCTGGAATGTATGTAGGGAAAGGTTACATGACCGATGGTCTTTTTAAGATGAATGTAATGACTGTTATCCCTACTATCAATAAAAAGAAATCCCCTGTTGCTTATGTGCTTGAGTCTTCCTTTTTGTGGCATGGTAGACTAGGTCATGTTAATTACGGTTCTATGCGTAGATTAATTAACTTGGACCATATTCCAGCTTTCCAAATTGATAAAAAACACAAGTGTGAGACCTGTGTAGAGGCTAAAATGCCCAGAGCATCTTTCAAAGCAATAGAAAGAAGCACAGAACCTTTGGGTTTAATCCACACTGATGTGTGTGATCCGAAATATGTCCAAACTCGGGCCGGTAACAAGTATTTCATTACTTTTATCGATGATAGCACTCGGTTTTGCTATGTGTATTTGCTGAAAAGCAAGGATGAGGCCCTGGACAAATTTGTTCATTACAAGACTCAGGTTGAGAATCAACTGAGCAGAAAGATTAAGGTGGTCAGAAGTGATCGTGGTGGTGAGTTTCAGTCACCGTTTGGAGAATTCTGTGCCCAACACGGAATAATCTATGAAACCACATCACCTTATTCGGCTCAGATTACCTGACTCGCTGAGAGCAATAATCGTTCATTGAAGGATATGATGAACGCTATGTTGATCAGTTCTAGGTTGCCTCAGAACATGTGGGGAGATGTTGTTCTCACCGCTAATTACATCCTCAATAAAATACCTCGCAAAGACGTTGGTAAAACCCCGTATGAATTGTTCAAAGGTAGGAAGCCTACCTATGCATTCTTACGAACATGGGGTTGTCTAGCGAAGGTGGCTGTACCTCCTCCTAAGAAGGAGAAGATAGGCCCTAAAACCGTTGATTGTGTGTTCATCGGTTATGCAGACGATAGTAGTGCCTATCGTTTTCTTGTGTATGAGTCAGATATACAAGATATTCACAAGAATTCTCTCATGGAATCTAGGAATGCAGTGTTCTTTGAACACATATTTCCTTATAGATCCATTGGAGAGTCAAGTTCTGCTAAACGGACTTTGCATCCGGCTAATGAAAGCAGACAAGGCCAAGAAGAGGAAGTTGATGTTGAACCACGGCGTAGCAAGCGAGCTAGAACATCAACATCTTTTGGTCCAGATTTTCTGACTTATCTGGTAGAAAATGAGCCTCGGACATACCAGAAAGCTGTAAGCTACCCTGAGGGTCCTTTGTGGAAAGAGGCCATTAAGAGTGAGATTGACTCCATACTGCAAAATCATACGTGGGAACTGGTGGATTTGCCACCAGGCAATAAGCCTCTCGGCTACAAATGGATCTTCAAAAGGAAGATGAAAGCAGATGGGTCAATTGATAAGTACAAAGCTAGGCTTGTTATCAAAGGGTACAGACAAAAAGAAGGCCTAGATTACTTTGATACTTACTCACCAGTTTCAAGGATTACTTCCATTCGGATGATCATCGCGATCGCAGCTTTGCGTAACCTTGAGATACATCAAATGGATGTCAAAACAGCTTTCCTGAACGGCGATTTAGATGAAGAGATCTACATGGAACAACCCGAGGGTTTTTCCACACCAGGCCAAGAAAGGAAAGTATGTAGGCTTGTTAGGTCTTTGTATGGGCTCAAGCAAGCACCAAAACAATGGCATGAGAAATTTGACAATGCTGTATTGTCAAGTGGTTTCAAAATCAACGAATGTGACAAGTGTGTATATGTCAAAGACACAGCTGATGGCTACGTGATTTTGTGTCTCTACGTTGATGACATGCTCATTGTCGGTAGTAATGATAAGATGATCAAATCTACCAAGAACATGCTGAATTCTAAATTTGACATGAAAGATATGGGCCTTGCGGATGTAATTCTAGGGGTCAAGATCACCAGAACATCTGATGGACTTGCTTTGTCTCAGTCTCATTATGTTGATAAGATTCTTGAGAGGTTTGACAAGTCTGGTACAGAGGTAGCACGTACCCCTGTGGATGTGAGCCTCCACTTATCCAAGAA